>OW052026.1:0-2639166 GCA_932526365.1 Lobophora halterata
CTAACCTAACCTAACCTAACCTAACCTAACCTAACCTAACCTAACCTAACCTAACCTAACCTAACCAACCTAACCTAACCTAACCTAACCTAACCTAACCTAACCTAACCTAACCTAACCTAACCTAACCTAACCTAACCTAACCTAACCTAACCTAACCTAACCTAACCTAACCTAACCTAACCTAACCTAACCTAACCTAACCTAACCTAACCTAACCTAACCTAACCTAACCTAACCTAACCTAACCTAACCTAACCTAACCTAACCTAACCTAACCTAACCTAACCTAACCTAACCTAACCTAACCTAACCTAACCTAACCTAACCTAACCTAACCTAACCTAACCTAACCTAACCTAACCTAACCTAACCTAACCTAACCTAACCTAACCTAACCTAACCTAACCTAACCTAACCTAACCTAACCTAACCTAACCTAACCTAACCTAACCTAACCTAACCTAACCTAACCTAACCTAACCTAACCTAACCTAACCTAACCTAACCTAACCTAACCTAACCTAACCTAACCTAACCTAACCTAACCTAACCTAACCTAACCTAACCTAACCTAACCTAACCTAACCTAACCTAACCTAACCTAACCTAACCTAACCTAACCTAACCTAACCTAACCTAACCTAACCTAACCTAACCTAACCTAACCTAACCTAACCTAACCTAACCTAACCTAACCTAACCTAACCTAACCTAACCTAACCTAACCTAACCTAACCTAACCTAACCTAACCTAACCTAACCTAACCTAACCTAACCTAACCTAACCTAACCTAACCTAACCTAACCTAACCTAACCTAACCTAACCTAACCTAACCTAACCTAACCTAACCTAACCTAACCTAACCTAACCTAACCTAACCTAACCTAACCTAACCTAACCTAACCTAACCTAACCTAACCTAACCTAACCTAACCTAACCTAACCTAACCTAACCTAACCTAACCTAACCTAACCTAACCTAACCTAACCTAACCTAACCTAACCTAACCTAACCTAACCTAACCTAACCTAACCTAACCTAACCTAACCTAACCTAACCTAACCTAACCTAACCTAACCTAACCTAACCTAACCTAACCTAACCTAACCTAACCTAACCTAACCTAACCTAACCTAACCTAACCTAACCTAACCTAACCTAACCTAACCTAACCTAACCTAACCTAACCTAACCTAACCTAACCTAACCTAACCTAACCTAACCTAACCTAACCTAACCTAACCTAACCTAACCTAACCTAACCTAACCTAACCTAACCTAACCTAACCTAACCTAACCTAACCTAACCTAACCTAACCTAACCTAACCTAACCTAACCTAACCTAACCTAACCTAACCTAACCTAACCTAACCTAACCTAACCTAACCTAACCTAACCTAACCTAACCTAACCTAACCTAACCTAACCTAACCTAACCTAACCTAACCTAACCTAACCTAACCTAACCTAACCTAACCTAACCTAACCTAACCTAACCTAACCTAACCTAACCTAACCTAACCTAACCTAACCTAACCTAACCTAACCTAACCTAACCTAACCTAACCTAACCTAACCTAACCTAACCTAACCTAACCTAACCTAACCTAACCTAACCTAACCTAACCTAACCTAACCTAACCTAACCTAACCTAACCTAACCTAACCTAACCTAACCTAACCTAACCTAACCTAACCTAACCTAACCTAACCTAACCTAACCTAACCTAACCTAACCTAACCTAACCTAACCTAACCTAACCTAACCTAACCTAACCTAACCTAACCTAACCTAACCTAACCTAACCTAACCTAACCTAACCTAACCTAACCTAACCTAACCTAACCTAACCTAACCTAACCTAACCTAACCTAACCTAACCTAACCTAACCTAACCTAACCTAACCTAACCTAACCTAACCTAACCTAACCTAACCTAACCTAACCTAACCTAACCTAACCTAACCTAACCTAACCTAACCTAACCTAACCTAACCTAACCTAACCTAACCTAACCTAACCTAACCTAACCTAACCTAACCTAACCTAACCTAACCTAACCTAACCTAACCTAACCTAACCTAACCTAACCTAACCTAACCTAACCTAACCTAACCTAACCTAACCTAACCTAACCTAACCTAACCTAACCTAACCTAACCTAACCTAACCTAACCTAACCTAACCTAACCTAACCTAACCTAACCTAACCTAACCTAACCTAACCTAACCTAACCTAACCTAACCTAACCTAACCTAACCTAACCTAACCTAACCTAACCTAACCTAACCTAACCTAACCTAACCTAACCTAACCTAACCTAACCTAACCTAACCTAACCTAACCTAACCTAACCTAACCTAACCTAACCTAACCTAACCTAACCTAACCTAACCTAACCTAACCTAACCTAACCTAACCTAACCTAACCTAACCTAACCTAACCTAACCTAACCTAACCTAACCTAACCTAACCTAACCTAACCTAACCTAACCTAACCTAACCTAACCTAACCTAACCTAACCTAACCTAACCTAACCTAACCTAACCTAACCTAACCTAACCTAACCTAACCTAACCTAACCTAACCTAACCTAACCTAACCTAACCTAACCTAACCTAACCTAACCTAACCTAACCTAACCTAACCTAACCTAACCTAACCTAACCTAACCTAACCTAACCTAACCTAACCTAACCTAACCTAACCTAACCTAACCTAACCTAACCTAACCTAACCTAACCTAACCTAACCTAACCTAACCTAACCTAACCTAACCTAACCTAACCTAACCTAACCTAACCTAACCTAACCTAACCTAACCTAACCTAACCTAACCTAACCTAACCTAACCTAACCTAACCTAACCTAACCTAACCTAACCTAACCTAACCTAACCTAACCTAACCTAACCTAACCTAACCTAACCTAACCTAACCTAACCTAACCTAACCTAACCTAACCTAACCTAACCTAACCTAACCTAACCTAACCTAACCTAACCTAACCTAACCTAACCTAACCTAACCTAACCTAACCTAACCTAACCTAACCTAACCTAACCTAACCTAACCTAACCTAACCTAACCTAACCTAACCTAACCTAACCTAACCTAACCTAACCTAACCTAACCTAACCTAACCTAACCTAACCTAACCTAACCTAACCTAACCTAACCTAACCTAACCTAACCTAACCTAACCTAACCTAACCTAACCTAACCTAACCTAACCTAACCTAACCTAACCTAACCTAACCTAACCTAACCTAACCTAACCTAACCTAACCTAACCTAACCTAACCTAACCTAACCTAACCTAACCTAACCTAACCTAACCTAACCTAACCTAACCTAACCTAACCTAACCTAACCTAACCTAACCTAACCTAACCTAACCTAACCTAACCTAACCTAACCTAACCTAACCTAACCTAACCTAACCTAACCTAACCTAACCTAACCTAACCTAACCTAACCTAACCTAACCTAACCTAACCTAACCTAACCTAACCTAACCTAACCTAACCTAACCTAACCTAACCTAACCTAACCTAACCTAACCTAACCTAACCTAACCTAACCTAACCTAACCTAACCTAACCTAACCTAACCTAACCTAACCTAACCTAACCTAACCTAACCTAACCTAACCTAACCTAACCTAACCTAACCTAACCTAACCTAACCTAACCTAACCTAACCTAACCTAACCTAACCTAACCTAACCTAACCTAACCTAACCTAACCTAACCTAACCTAACCTAACCTAACCTAACCTAACCTAACCTAACCTAACCTAACCTAACCTAACCTAACCTAACCTAACCTAACCTAACCTAACCTAACCTAACCTAACCTAACCTAACCTAACCTAACCTAACCTAACCTAACCTAACCTAACCTAACCTAACCTAACCTAACCTAACCTAACCTAACCTAACCTAACCTAACCTAACCTAACCTAACCTAACCTAACCTAACCTAACCTAACCTAACCTAACCTAACCTAACCTAACCTAACCTAACCTAACCTAACCTAACCTAACCTAACCTAACCTAACCTAACCTAACCTAACCTAACCTAACCTAACCTAACCTAACCTAACCTAACCTAACCTAACCTAACCTAACCTAACCTAACCTAACCTAACCTAACCTAACCTAACCTAACCTAACCTAACCTAACCTAACCTAACCTAACCTAACCTAACCTAACCTAACCTAACCTAACCTAACCTAACCTAACCTAACCTAACCTAACCTAACCTAACCTAACCTAACCTAACCTAACCTAACCTAACCTAACCTAACCTAACCTAACCTAACCTAACCTAACCTAACCTAACCTAACCTAACCTAACCTAACCTAACCTAACCTAACCTAACCTAACCTAACCTAACCTAACCTAACCTAACCTAACCTAACCTAACCTAACCTAACCTAACCTAACCTAACCTAACCTAACCTAACCTAACCTAACCTAACCTAACCTAACCTAACCTAACCTAACCTAACCTAACCTAACCTAACCTAACCTAACCTAACCTAACCTAACCTAACCTAACCTAACCTAACCTAACCTAACCTAACCTAACCTAACCTAACCTAACCTAACCTAACCTAACCTAACCTAACCTAACCTAACCTAACCTAACCTAACCTAACCTAACCTAACCTAACCTAACCTAACCTAACCTAACCTAACCTAACCTAACCTAACCTAACCTAACCTAACCTAACCTAACCTAACCTAACCTAACCTAACCTAACCTAACCTAACCTAACCTAACCTAACCTAACCTAACCTAACCTAACCTAACCTAACCTAACCTAACCTAACCTAACCTAACCTAACCTAACCTAACCTAACCTAACCTAACCTAACCTAACCTAACCTAACCTAACCTAACCTAACCTAACCTAACCTAACCTAACCTAACCTAACCTAACCTAACCTAACCTAACCTAACCTAACCTAACCTAACCTAACCTAACCTAACCTAACCTAACCTAACCTAACCTAACCTAACCTAACCTAACCTAACCTAACCTAACCTAACCTAACCTAACCTAACCTAACCTAACCTAACCTAACCTAACCTAACCTAACCTAACCTAACCTAACCTAACCTAACCTAACCTAACCTAACCTAACCTAACCTAACCTAACCTAACCTAACCTAACCTAACCTAACCTAACCTAACCTAACCTAACCTAACCTAACCTAACCTAACCTAACCTAACCTAACCTAACCTAACCTAACCTAACCTAACCTAACCTAACCTAACCTAACCTAACCTAACCTAACCTAACCTAACCTAACCTAACCTAACCTAACCTAACCTAACCTAACCTAACCTAACCTAACCTAACCTAACCTAACCTAACCTAACCTAACCTAACCTAACCTAACCTAACCTAACCTAACCTAACCTAACCTAACCTAACCTAACCTAACCTAACCTAACCTAACCTAACCTAACCTAACCTAACCTAACCTAACCTAACCTAACCTAACCTAACCTAACCTAACCTAACCTAACCTAACCTAACCTAACCTAACCTAACCTAACCTAACCTAACCTAACCTAACCTAACCTAACCTAACCTAACCTAACCTAACCTAACCTAACCTAACCTAACCTAACCTAACCTAACCTAACCTAACCTAACCTAACCTAACCTAACCTAACCTAACCTAACCTAACCTAACCTAACCTAACCTAACCTAACCTAACCTAACCTAACCTAACCTAACCTAACCTAACCTAACCTAACCTAACCTAACCTAACCTAACCTAACCTAACCTAACCTAACCTAACCTAACCTAACCTAACCTAACCTAACCTAACCTAACCTAACCTAACCTAACCTAACCTAACCTAACCTAACCTAACCTAACCTAACCTAACCTAACCTAACCTAACCTAACCTAACCTAACCTAACCTAACCTAACCTAACCTAACCTAACCTAACCTAACCTAACCTAACCTAACCTAACCTAACCTAACCTAACCTAACCTAACCTAACCTAACCTAACCTAACCTAACCTAACCTAACCTAACCTAACCTAACCTAACCTAACCTAACCTAACCTAACCTAACCTAACCTAACCTAACCTAACCTAACCTAACCTAACCTAACCTAACCTAACCTAACCTAACCTAACCTAACCTAACCTAACCTAACCTAACCTAACCTAACCTAACCTAACCTAACCTAACCTAACCTAACCTAACCTAACCTAACCTAACCTAACCTAACCTAACCTAACCTAACCTAACCTAACCTAACCTAACCTAACCTAACCTAACCTAACCTAACCTAACCTAACCTAACCTAACCTAACCTAACCTAACCTAACCTAACCTAACCTAACCTAACCTAACCTAACCTAACCTAACCTAACCTAACCTAACCTAACCTAACCTAACCTAACCTAACCTAACCTAACCTAACCTAACCTAACCTAACCTAACCTAACCTAACCTAACCTAACCTAACCTAACCTAACCTAACCTAACCTAACCTAACCTAACCTAACCTAACCTAACCTAACCTAACCTAACCTAACCTAACCTAACCTAACCTAACCTAACCTAACCTAACCTAACCTAACCTAACCTAACCTAACCTAACCTAACCTAACCTAACCTAACCTAACCTAACCTAACCTAACCTAACCTAACCTAACCTAACCTAACCTAACCTAACCTAACCTAACCTAACCTAACCTAACCTAACCTAACCTAACCTAACCTAACCTAACCTAACCTAACCTAACCTAACCTAACCTAACCTAACCTAACCTAACCTAACCTAACCTAACCTAACCTAACCTAACCTAACCTAACCTAACCTAACCTAACCTAACCTAACCTAACCTAACCTAACCTAACCTAACCTAACCTAACCTAACCTAACCTAACCTAACCTAACCTAACCTAACCTAACCTAACCTAACCTAACCTAACCTAACCTAACCTAACCTAACCTAACCTAACCTAACCTAACCTAACCTAACCTAACCTAACCTAACCTAACCTAACCTAACCTAACCTAACCTAACCTAACCTAACCTAACCTAACCTAACCTAACCTAACCTAACCTAACCTAACCTAACCTAACCTAACCTAACCTAACCTAACCTAACCTAACCTAACCTAACCTAACCTAACCTAACCTAACCTAACCTAACCTAACCTAACCTAACCTAACCTAACCTAACCTAACCTAACCTAACCTAACCTAACCTAACCTAACCTAACCTAACCTAACCTAACCTAACCTAACCTAACCTAACCTAACCTAACCTAACCTAACCTAACCTAACCTAACCTAACCTAACCTAACCTAACCTAACCTAACCTAACCTAACCTAACCTAACCTAACCTAACCTAACCTAACCTAACCTAACCTAACCTAACCTAACCTAACCTAACCTAACCTAACCTAACCTAACCTAACCTAACCTAACCTAACCTAACCTAACCTAACCTAACCTAACCTAACCTAACCTAACCTAACCTAACCTAACCTAACCTAACCTAACCTAACCTAACCTAACCTAACCTAACCTAACCTAACCTAACCTAACCTAACCTAACCTAACCTAACCTAACCTAACCTAACCTAACCTAACCTAACCTAACCTAACCTAACCTAACCTAACCTAACCTAACCTAACCTAACCTAACCTAACCTAACCTAACCTAACCTAACCTAACCTAACCTAACCTAACCTAACCTAACCTAACCTTTTTTTTTTTTTTTTTTTTTTTTTTTTTTTTTGTCTTCAGAGGGGAAATTCATTTACGAATAAACCGGTCGGGGGGACCGGAGTTATGTGGGACTCGCCGCCCTCATGGGAGGACGGAATACCCACTAAAACCCCTCCGGTGTTCCTCTCTCGCCATTCTTGCTGGGCCACGGGAGCAAAAGCCTTCCGCGACCCAGCTGACGATCAATTCCTCTCATATTGGACGGCGCTTCTCCATCCACATCTAGTATGCACCGCCCCTCATTCACTCCAATCTCCTCAAAATAAGTAGCACCCTCTTTAGGCGGCGGATGCGCACAGCACTCGCACGTTCGTGCTCGTGTTATGCGCATCACGCCGCCTTATTCTTCCACTCTTAACTCCTTACACGCCTTTATGGCTTCATAGCCCTCGGCCCCACGGCCCACTTCCGACGCCGTGCCAGAAACACTTGACACGACGACGGAGCCCTTGAAGAGGAATCTCTTCGAGTCGATGAGGTCCGCCCCTAGGGACCTCGCGCCCGAAGACTACACACACCTTATGGCACAATGGCCCACATCACACAGTCAATCATGCATGCCTCATGCATCCATCCCTGTCATTCGTCCACCACTCACGGAACTCGGCGATTCTCCGCCGACTGGCGGTCAACACCCGTCCTGGGTCGCCGACGCTCTCGCCTCCCAAGGCGCGCCAGAGGATCGCGCTCTCTAAGCCTCTCAGCCTCCTCCTTGTTGGCCATCACTGCCTCTGCGAACATAGAGACGGCCTCCCACGCACTCTCGCTGTCCACCATTGAGCGCACAATGGCTGGCAGCGAGAGGTCCGCCCCGACCACTGCGACTAGCTCTGCCCTCTCCACCGCCCAAGCCGAGCACTCCGCCAACGTGTGGTGCGCCGTGTCTTCGGCACACCCACAATGGTGGCACTCGGGCGTAGGCTCCGCCCCTGCCACCCTCCACAAGTACCTCCCGAAGCAACCGTGCCCCGAAATGACCTGCGTCAGGTGGAAGGAGAGGACCCCATGCCTCCTCGTTACCCACCGCTCCAGAACCGGCCGCACCGCGTCAATGGTGGCATGACCAGCGGAAGGCTCCTCCAGTGCCCTCATCCACCGCAGCAGAAGGCGCCTGCGCGCCTTCCTGCGCCAGCGCAACATACCCTCCCTCGGAAGTGGCTCGCCCGTCGTCCGATGCTCAACGACCCGGTCGTAGACCGCGGTGAGCACACGGGCATCCAGCTCCCAAGGAAGGCAAGCAGCCAACACACACGCAGCCTCGAAGGAGATGGTGCGGTAGCCGTGCACCACCCTGAGGCACATCACCCTCTGTGGCCGATGCAGAAGGGTCTTGTTCGCCCGTCCCAGAGCGTCCTCCCACACGGGCGCCCCATACAGCGCCATCGACCGCACCACCTGCACATAAAGACGTCGACAAGCCGCATTCGGCCCACCAACATTAGGCAGTAGCCTGCTCAAGGCACCGCATGCCGCCGCCAGCCGCGGCGCGAGCCGACGAAAATGCTCGCAAAATGTGAGGCGAGGATCAAGAACGATGCCGAGGTAGCGCATGGCTAACCCGACATCAATCCACACCCCACCCACCATCACACGAGCACCGGCCGGCGGCGCCCGCCTCGGACCGTGGAAGCACAGCGCCTCACACTTCGGCAGCGCCACCTCGAGACCCAGTCGCCGTATGCGCTCCAGCACACACTGCACGCCCTCTGTCGCACGCGCAGCCGCATCGTCGAAGCCAGCGCCTCGAGCAGTGACCAGCGTGTCATCCGCGTAGCATGTCACGTTCACGCCATCCGGCAGCGCGCCCCGTAACACCCAATCATACCCGATGTTCCACAGGGTAGGTCCAAGGGCCGAGCCCTGTGGAACACCGCGCGTCATCGGTTTTGCTTCCCAGGCTAACCGCGCCGGGTACCGCACCTCCCTCTCGGAGAGGTAGGCACCGATAATCCGGCGCAGATACCCCGGGAAGCCGTGGTACCTCAGTGCCTCCTCAATACAGGTCCATGGAAGGGAGTTGAAGGCATTTGCTATGTCGAGCGAAACAGCCAACAACACCTCCCGATCCGCGATCGCCTCCTCCGCCATGCCCTTCACCCTACGAATCGCATCAATGGTTGAGTGGGCGCGCCGAAATCCGTATTGGGCATCAGAGAGATCCGGTCCTACCTCCTCCATGTGCTGCACAAGACGAGCCACCAGAACGCGCTCGAGAATCTTACCCGCCTCATCCAGCAGCACCAGCGGCCGATAGGCAGACGGAGAGTCTTCCGGTCGGCCGTCCTTCTTTAGCAGGACCAGTTTCCCCGCCTTCCATTGGCGAGGAAAGAGGCCCTGTACAAGGCACGCGGTGAGCAGCGCCCTGAACCTCTCCTCGAGAGGGTTGAGGGCGATAACCAACGCGCGCCCCGGAACCCCGTCTAGACCTGGAGCCTTCATGCGGCCACGCAGCCGGAGCAGCGCCACTCCCAGCTCCACCTCCGTCACCTCCGGTACCTCAACGTCCTCCTCGACCACTTCCATGCCGTCCGGTCGCTCCATCAGCGGGGGACGCAGGTCTCCAGCGGGTGGGAACAAACCGGAGACCACCCGGTCCATCATCTCTGGCTGTAAACTGCGTGTGAGCGGCGGCGCCCACGGCCGGAGTTTATCCCGCACCATCCGGTACGGGCGCCCCCACGGATCTGCATCGAGCGAGCTCAGGAACTCCTCGTAGCTCGCATCCTTGGCTGCCCCTATGGCAGAGGACAGGGCCTCTACGCACACCCTGTACGCCGCGTATAGGCGGTCCTCCTCTTCCAGATCACGACTACTGCGGCGCCGACTGCGAGTGTATGCACGCCTCGCATAAACGGCATCAACACGCAGCGCCGCAATCTCCGGCGACCACCAATACAAGTGGCGCCAGGGGGCTTGGGACCTTTGGCGAGGCATGGCTGCATCGCAGGCACGTGCTAGCGCCCGGCGAAGCCACTCGGCCTCCCCCTCCACGTCTATTTCTCCAGCGCTAGTGGCAGGCCTCGACGCCCAGGCCTCAACCTCCGCAGCCTCAAGCAATAGCTCGCGGTCCAGCTTTTTGAGAGCCCAGCGAGGTGGGTCACCCGGAAGGGGACGCCACGGGTCAACTGGTGCTGTGGAGAGAGCAGAAACATCGAACCGAACGTACCTATGATCCGACAGCGTCTCCACTCCCTCCAAGACCTCCCACGCAGAGATGCGATGCGCGAGGGCAGGCGTCGCAAACGTGACATCCACGATTGAACCGCCCGCCCGCCGCACGCACGTGTGGACTCCCCCGACGTTCATCACAGTGAACCCGCCGGCGACAGCCCAGTCTTCCAGCTCCCTACCTCGCGCATTCGTCACCGGTGAACTCCACATCGCCGACTTGGCGTTGAGGTCCCCGGCGACAAGCACGTGGCGGGAACGGCGACCGGCAACCAGCGTCTCCAGTTCACGCAGGTAACGCTCAAACCGAGAGAGCGAGGCGTTCGGGGAGAAGTAGACAGCGACTATGAGGGTCTCACCCACCTCTCCGGCGACCCACCCACGCCCCCTCGACACCCGCTCCAGTGGCGGCGCTCCGGCAGCCGTCCGAGTTACTAAAGCAACTAAGCCGCCGTCATCACCGACCCAGCCTCCACGTGCCGGGACCCGGTAGGGCTCCGCAACAATCGCTACCTGTATCCGCCACTGCGCCAGGCTCTGAACCAGAAGGTCTTGAGCCCGAGCGCAGTGGTTCAGATTCGCCTGCAGAAACCTGGTCGCCATCTATTAACAAAGGTCCATGGTTACCTCTGTCCCCGCCCCTGCACCGGGGGGCGTCGGGCGCTCAGGCTGCGACGAGGCTCTAGGCCCACCGCTCACCACTGGTACTCCTCGTTTTGCCGGCGCCGCACACGCCTTGGTGCCGCACCGGTGCTCCGCAGGCCTACCCGCCGCCACGCACAAGGTGCAGCGTGGCATGGCGTGGCAGGCACCGGCCTTGTGGCCGGGCTCACCGCAGCGATAACACTGATCGCTTCGGTCCTCCTCCGACGGGCAGAGCGCGCGCGTGTGGCCTGGCTCCAGGCACTTGAAGCACCGGAGCGGCCGCGCCTCGAGCAGCTCCACCCGCGCCGACCCCCATCCAATTGTCAGGCGACCCGCCATAAGGATCGCCCTAGCGGCGAGCACTGGGCAGCGAACCCAGGCCGCACACGAGCCATACGCACCGGGTCTCACATCGCCGCAGGTGACAGCGGCCACCTCGCATGCGCCCACTCGCGCCACCGCCGCTGCAATCTCGGACGCGGTGACGGACTCGTCAAATCCGGAAAGCCGCAGCTCTGCAGACTTCACCGGCCTCGTCACTCTCACCTCATTCGCGTCAAGCACCTCTACAAGTCGGCGGGCAAACGCGTCTGCCTTCGCACCGGATGCGGCACCGCCACCCGCCACTTCCAGCATACGCGCCCCGGTAGCCGAAACTTTAAACTGCACGCGCTCAATGTCTAAGGAGGCGAGGTCTACCTTGGACCGCGCCTCGGCAATCACGCGTGCGTAAGTTACGCCCTTCTCCATCGCCGCGGGCTGCAGCGTGAGGATCACGGCAGCCGAGCGCGGCGGGCGCAGCCTGCGCGCGGCCAGCTCGCCAGGTGGCAACGCCGGCGGCGGAGGCACTCTGGCGGGTCCGCGCGGCCCCGCAGGCGCGGCGGGCAAGGCGGGCCCCGCGAGCTCCGCGTCGGGCACTCGACGCCCCGCCATCGTCCTCCTCCTGCCTCCGCGCCGACGACGTCGAGCGGGTTCCGTCTCGAGCCCGGCTGGCGCCGCAGTTGCGACAGGTCGAGGCTCGGGCGCAGGGGAAGGCCGAGCCTCTACCACATCGACCTCCATGTCCTCGTCTGTGGCCAGTACAACCACCGCCGCAGGCGCCGCGGATGCAACGCCTGTTTGCGTAACACTAGGTGGCGCCACAATCAGCGGGGCGGCAGGCGCATCCCGCGCAACAGCTCCGGCCGACAACACGGCACGTATCGGGGCTGCATCTAGCCCAGAAGCCCTGGCACGCGCCGCGATTCTCTTCAAGACGCCCACTGGCGACGCAGCAGGCGCGGCGGCCCGGGCGGGTGGCGCCGCGCGCCCTACAGCGCCAGCAGTTGGCCCAGCCCGCACGGTAGCTCTCGCAGTGGCCCGGGTAGGCGGCGCAGTGCGCACCGGAGCGCCAGCTAAGGGCGCAGCACGCGCCAAAGCCTGCGCAGGCAGTGCAGCGCGCACTGGCACGGCCGCAGGCGGCGGCACCGCACAAGCCAGCGCAGGGCGCCCAGCCGCGGCCGCATACGAAGCGCGTCCCTCAGCAGCTAGTGGTGGCCGCAGGCGCGGCTCCGGCAGAAGCCTGCTCTCCAGAGACTCGAGCCGGGCATTCACCATGAAGCCCACCTGCTCCATGATAGCCCGGCCGCGTCCCTCCTCGTCCACTGGCGCCGGGTCAGCAGCGACGGGCGCAGTGCGGCGCAACGCTTGCAGCTCTTCCTTCAGGAGCTCCATGTCGCGCCGCATCGCCGCCAGGTCAGCGCTGAGCCGACAGTTCTCTTCCGCCAAGAGGCGGGACTCCTCTGCAGTAGTGCGACTACCCAGTTCTGCGACTGCGTCCGAGATAGACGCAGTCGCCACCTTGAGCCCTCCTAAGAGCTCCCCCTTTATATTGCGCGACTTGCGCCCCACCTCTGCAATGTATGTGACTGCTTTAGTCGCCCTATTTATGAGTTCGGCTGTTGTAGCCAACCCAACAGCCGGCGATTGCGACGCCGACGCGGTTGGCGTCGTCGCACGCCGATATGCGGCCGTGAGGTCGGCCACATCCTTCTGGGCGCAAAGCAAAGCATCCGAGCGCCTCGCCTCCTTCACCTCGCCCGCCGTCATGCGGCTGCGTCTCGCGGCCACCTTACCGCGAGCCGCGCTGCCCGCGCGCGTCATGACACGCGCCACCTTGTCACCACACGGGGCCCCAGTGTCGGAGTCCGAGTCCCACGATCCGTCCGACCCGTCTTCAGACGCGTGGCGCCGCTTTGACGGCGACCGCGTCCGCCACAGCCTTCCGCTCGCCGCCGGTGCACGGCCGCGCGCAGCCGCAACGGCGACCGGCGCACGGCCGCGCGCAGCCGCTGCGGGCGTCGCCCTCGCGCTCACGCCGACAGCAGATGTCGCCGCCGCGCCGGTCCGCACCGCGGACGCCGCCCTCGCGTTCACACCGACAGCAGACGCCGCCGCCGTGCCGGCCCGCACCGCGGACGCCGCTCGAGCGCTCACACCCACCCTGGGCGCAGCGCCAGCCCGAGCCGCAGGCGCCGCCGCCGGCCGCGCATTCGCACGCACGACCAGCGCCGCGCCGACTCGCATCCCAGGCGCCACCGCCACCTTCACATTTGCACCCATTTTGGGCGCAGCACCGGCCCGCGCAGCAATCGCAGCAACAGCGGGCGTCGCCGCCGTCGTCGCAGTCGCAAGACTGCGCCCAGACTCCGGGTCATTGACCCCCGCCACAGCGGTATCAGTCCGGTCGGCGCGCGCGCTAGCCACCACGGCAGCCGACCCAGACGACGTACTCGCCTCTGCAGTATCCATCACGGCGAAACACTGTCACAGACACTGCACAAAACACACAAGACACACAAAAACAGCACAGAATGTTGCGACTTCGCTAACAAGTTTGAGGTTATAACCGCACACTCGAACACGAGATCACAACAAAGTCACAAACACACGAAAAAGTCTGGGATTTTACTCCCAGACACGCCCCGAGCCCTGAAAAGGGCCTTCGCCCTTACACAGACACAAACAGCACTTTTCAACGCGAAAAACAAGGTAACAACAAAAAACACGTCCACTCGCTTTCGCGTCCCGACCGCCATCAACCTAACCTAACCTAACCTAACCTAACCTAACCTAACCTAACCTAACCTAACCTAACCTAACCTAACCTAACCTAACCTAACCTAACCTAACCTAACCTAACCTAACCTAACCTAACCTAACCTAACCTAACCTAACCTAACCTAACCTAACCTAACCTAACCTAACCTAACCTAACCTAACCTAACCTAACCTAACCTAACCTAACCTAACCTAACCTAACCTAACCTAACCTAACCTAACCTAACCTAACCTAACCTAACCTAACCTAACCTAACCTAACCTAACCTAACCTAACCTAACCTAACCTAACCTAACCTAACCTAACCTAACCTAACCTAACCTAACCTAACCTAACCTAACCTAACCTAACCTAACCTAACCTAACCTAACCTAACCTAACCTAACCTAACCTAACCTAACCTAACCTAACCTAACCTAACCTAACCTAACCTAACCTAACCTAACCTAACCTAACCTAACCTAACCTAACCTAACCTAACCTAACCTAACCTAACCTAACCTAACCTAACCTAACCTAACCTAACCTAACCTAACCTAACCTAACCTAACCTAACCTAACCTAACCTAACCTAACCTAACCTAACCTAACCTAACCTAACCTAACCTAACCTAACCTAACCTAACCTAACCTAACCTAACCTAACCTAACCTAACCTAACCTAACCTAACCTAACCTAACCTAACCTAACCTAACCTAACCTAACCTAACCTAACCTAACCTAACCTAACCTAACCTAACCTAACCTAACCTAACCTAACCTAACCTAACCTAACCTAACCTAACCTAACCTAACCTAACCTAACCTAACCTAACCTAACCTAACCTAACCTAACCTAACCTAACCTAACCTAACCTAACCTAACCTAACCTAACCTAACCTAACCTAACCTAACCTAACCTAACCTAACCTAACCTAACCTAACCTAACCTAACCTAACCTAACCTAACCTAACCTAACCTAACCTAACCTTTTTTTTTTTTTTTTTTTTTTTTTTTTTTTTTTTGTACGAGGAGAATGCCCACGCATGTCCCCCACCCCACGGGAAGGGCGGGGGGGTCTGTCGGACTCGAACCGACTAAACTCCTCGGTGTTCCCACCTGCGCCTAAGTGCCGGGGCTACGGGAACGCTACCCGCACACAACCGCGGCCCCGACGGCGCTGGTCCGCTATGCGGGCACCGGATCTCATCAGCACTTCCCAGAGAAGCGCTTAGAGTCCCGGCACCCAAGATGCGGACCCCCTCTCAAGGGCGAGCCTTAAGGCTCCCTGCCTCAGGAGATGACGTGTCGGAACACGGGACACGTCATCCATCCTCGGGACTTACTTCCTGTGTGGACGGCGGACTACCCGTGTCTGCCGCCCGGAAGGCCCAGCCTAGCAATAGGGTGCGGAAATCACGCCCCCTACGCCCGGCGACCTCAAACGCCCCAATCGGGCTTGAGGCCCATCCTAATGAAGGTCTCCCACTCAGACCTCCATTTGAGCCCCCGCAGCCCTTGGCTGGGGAGCTGGGTTCCGCTGGGCCCTGGCCACAGCGGCAAATGTTCGCCCTTTTCGCGGCGGTGGGGCGCACGCCCGACTTCCTATTTTGTGCCCCGCTGGCTTCTTCGCACTCGCACACAGTGTGCAGTGCGGCTCAGCGGAGCACTCTCCCGCCTTGTGGCCCGACTGACCACACCGGTAGCAGTCGTTGCTCCGGTCGGTCGTTGTGGCGGAGCACTGCTCACGCACATGGCCCACCTCGTGACAGCGGAAGCACTGCATGGCTCTCGGCTGGAGCAAACGCACCTGTGCCGAGACCCATCCAACAAGCAGGCGACCGCTGTCTGCCACCCGGTAAATCGCGGCCATCGGGCCGCGCAACCTAACCTAACCTAACCTAACCTAACCTAACCTAACCTAACCTAACCTAACCTAACCTAACAAAAGTTAACAGTTAACAGTTTACAGTTTACACTTTTATATTTTCAGTTTTCAGTTGTCAGTTTACAGTTTTATATTTTCAGTTTTCAGTTGTCAGTTTACAGTTTACAGTTAAGAGCTTTCAGTTTTTTTTCATATTTCAGTTTTTAGATTTCAGTTTTCAGTTTTCAGTTTTCAGTATTCAGTATTCCGTATTCAGTTTTCAGTATTCAGTTTTCATTTCTCTGTTTTCAGTTTTCTGTTTTCTGTTTTCTGTTTACAGTTTTCAGCATTCAGTTTTCAGTTTTCAGTTTTCAGTTTTCAGGTTCAGGATTCAGTTTTCAGTATTCAGTTATCAGTATTCAGTTTTCAATTTTCAGTTTTTAGTTTTTAGATTTCAGTATTCAGTTTACAGTTTTCTGTTTTCAGTTTTCAGTTTTCAGTTATTTTCAGCTTTCAGTTTTCAGTTTTCAGTTTTTAGCTTACATATTACAGTTAACAGTTTATAGTTTACAGTTTTAAATTTTCAGTTTTCAGTTGTCAGTTTACAGTTAAGCTTTCAGTTTTTTTTTATATTTTAGTTTTCAGATTTTAGTTTTCAGTTTTCAGTTTTCAGTATTGAGTATTCAGTTTTCAGTTTTCAGTTTTCAGTTTTCTGTTTTCAGTTTTCAGTTTTCAGTTTTCAGTTATTTTCAGCTTTCAGTTTATATATAGTATTCAGTTTCAGATTTCAGATTTCAGTTGTTTACATTTTTTAGTATTCAGTTTCAGATTTCAGATTTCAATTGTTTACATTTTTCAGTTTTCAGTATTCTGTTTTCAGTTTTCAGTTTTCAGTTTCCAGTATTCAGTTTTCAGTTTTCAGTTTCCAGTATTCAGTTTTCAGTTTTCAGTTTTCAGTATTCAGTTTTCAATTTTCAGTTTTTAGTTTTTAGTTTTCAGTATTCAGTTTTCAGTTTTCAGTATTCAGTTTTCAGTTTTCAGTTTTTAGTTTTCAGTTTTCAGTATTCAGTTTTAAGGTTACTGTTTACAGTTAACAGTTTACAGTTTAAAGTTTACTGTTTACAGTTTACAGTTTTCTCTTTTCAGTTTTCAGTTTTCAGTTATTTATCAGTTTTCAGTTTTCAGTTTTCAGCTTACAGATTACAGTTAACAGTTTACAGTTTACAGTTTTATATTTTCAGTTTTCAGTTGTCAGTTTACAGTTAACAGTTAAGAGCTTTCAGTTTTTTTTCATATTTCAGTTTTCAGTTTTCAATTATCAGTTTTCAGTTTTCAGTTTTCTGTTTTCATTTTTCAGTTTTCTGTTTTCTGTTTTCTGTTTTCAGTTTTCAGTTTTCAGATTTTAGTATTTAGTATTCAGTTTTCAGTTATCAGTATTCAGTATTCAGTTTTCAGTTTTCAGTTTTCATTTTTCAGTTTTCAGTATTCAATTTTCAGGTTTCTATTTTCAGTTTTCACTTATTAGTTTTCTGTTTTCAGTTTACAGTTTACAGTTTTATGTTTTCAGTTTTCACTTGTCAGTTTACAGTTTTCAGTTAACAGTTTACAGTTAACAGCTTTCAGTTTTTTTTCATATTTCAGTTTTCAGTTTTCAGCTTACATATTGCGGTTAACAGTTTACAGTTTACAGTTTTATATTTTCAGTTTTCAGTTGTCAGTTTACAGTTAAGAGCTTTCAGTTTTTTTTTCATATTTCAGTTTTCAGTTTTCAATTATCATTTTCAATATTCAGTTTTCAGTTTTCAGTATTCAGTTTTCAGTTATTTATCAGTTTTCAGTTTTCAGTTTTCAGTTTTCAGCTTACAGTTAACAGTTTACAGTTTACAGTTTTATATTTTCAGTTTTCAGTAGTCAGTTTACAGTTTACAGTTAAGAGCTTTCAGTTTTTTTTATATTTCAGTTTTCAGTTTTCAGATTTCAGTTTTCAGTTTTCAGTTTTCAGTATTCAGTATTCAGTATTCAGTATTCTGTATTTAGTTTTCAGTATTCAGTTTTCATTTCTCTGTTTTCAGTTTTCTGTTTACAGTTTTCAGTTTTAGTTTTCAGTTTTCAGTTTTCAGTTTTCAGTTTTCAGTTTTCAGCATTCAGTTTTCAGTTTTCAGTTAACAGTTTTCAGTTCTCAGTTTTCAGTATTCAGTTTTTAGTTTTTAGTTTTCAGTATTCAGTTTTCAGTATTCAGTTTTCAGTTTTCAATTTTCAGGTTTCTATTTTCAGTTTTCAGTTTTCAGTTTTTAGTATTCAGTATTCAGTATTCAGTTTTCAGTTTTCAGTTTTCAGTTTTCAGTTTTTAGTATTCAGTATTCAGTATTCAGTTTTCAGTTTTCAGTTTTCAGTTCTGTTTTCTGTTTTCTGTTTTCTGTTTTCTGTTTTCTGTTTTCTGTTTTCTGTTTTCTGTTTTCTGTTTTCTGTTTTCTGTTTTCTGTTTTCTGTTTTCTGTTTTCTGTTTTCTGTTTTCTGTTTTCTGTTTTCTGTTTTCTGTTTTCTGTTTTCTGTTTTCTGTTTTCTGTTTTCTGTTTTCTGTTTTCTGTTTTCTGTTTTCTGTTTTCTGTTTTCTGTTTTCTGTTTTCTGTTTTCTGTTTTCTGTTTTCTGTTTTCAGTTTTCAGTTTTCAGTATTCAGTTTTCAGTATTCAGTTTTCAGTATTCAGTTTTCAGTTTTCAGTTTTCAGGTTCAATATTCAGTTTTCAGTATTTTGTTTTCAGTTTTCAATTTTCAGGTTTCTATTTTCAGTTTTCAGTTTTTAGTTTTCTGTTTTCAGTTTACAGTTTACAGTTTTATGTTTTCAGTTTTCACTTGTCAGTTAACAGTTTTCAGTTAACAGTTTACAGCTTTCAGTTTTTTTTCATATTTCAGTTTTCAGTTTTCAGCTTACAGATTGCAGTTAACAGTTTACAGTTTACAGTTTAATATTTTCAGTTTTCAGTTGTCAGTTTACAGTTAAGAGCTTTCAGTTTAATACAGAATATTTTCAATTATCATTTTCAATATTCAGTTTTCAGTTTTCAGTTTTCAGTATTCAGTATTCAGTTTTCAGTATTCAGTTTTCATTTTTCTGTTTTCAGTTTTCTGTTTTCTGTTTTCAGTTTTCAGTTTTCAGTTTTCAGTATTCAGTTGTCAGTTTTCAGTTCTCAGTTTTCAGTTTTCAGTATTCAGTTTTCAGTATTCAGTTTTCAGTATTCTGTTTTCAGTTTTCAGTAATCAGTATTCAGTTTTCTGTTTTCTGTTTTCTGTTTTCTGTTTTCTGTTTTCAGTTTTCAGTTTTCAGTATTCAGTTGTCATTTTTCAGTTTTCAGTATTCAGTTTTCAGTATTCTGTTTTCAGTTTTCAGTAATCAGTATTCAGTTTTCAATTTTCAGTTTTTAGTTTTTAGATTTCAGTATTCAGTTTACAGTTTTCTGTTTTCAGTTTTCAGTTTTCAGTTTTCAGTTTTCAGCTTACAGTTAACAGTTTACAGTTTACAGTTTTATATTTTCAGTTTTCAGTAGTCAGTTTACAGTTTACAGTTAAGAGCTTTCAGTTTTTTTTATATTTCAGTTTTCAGCTTTCAGATTTCAGTTTTCAGTTTTCAGTTTTCAGTTTTCAGTATTCAGTATTCAGTATTCTGTATTTAGTTTTCAGTATTCAGTTTTCATTTCTCTGTTTTCAGTTTTCTGTTTACAGTTTTCAGTTTTAGTTTTCAGTTTTCAGTATTCTGTTTTCAGTTTTCAGTTTTCAGTTTCCAGTATTCAGTTTTCAGTTTTCAGTTTCCAGTATTCAGTTTTCAGTTTTCAGTTTTCAGTATTCAGTTTTCAATTTTCAGTTTTTAGTTTTTAGTTTTCAGTATTCAGTTTTCAGTTTTCAGTATTCAGTTTTCAGTTTTCAGTTTTTAGTTTTCAGTTTTCAGTATTCAGTTTTAAGGTTACTGTTTACAGTTAACAGTTTACAGTTTAAAGTTTACTGTTTACAGTTTACAGTTTTCTCTTTTCAGTTTTCAGTTTTCAGTTATTTATCAGTTTTCAGTTTTCAGTTTTCAGCTTACAGATTACAGTTAACAGTTTACAGTTTACAGTTTTATATTTTCAGTTTTCAGTTGTCAGTTTACAGTTAACAGTTAAGAGCTTTCAGTTTTTTTTCATATTTCAGTTTTCAGTTTTCAATTATCAGTTTTCAGTTTTCAGTTTTCTGTTTTCATTTTTCAGTTTTCTGTTTTCTGTTTTCTGTTTTCAGTTTTCAGTTTTCAGATTTTAGTATTTAGTATTCAGTTTTCAGTTATCAGTATTCAGTATTCAGTTTTCAGTTTTCAGTTTTCATTTTTCAGTTTTCAGTATTCAATTTTCAGGTTTCTATTTTCAGTTTTCACTTATTAGTTTTCTGTTTTCAGTTTACAGTTTACAGTTTTATGTTTTCAGTTTTCACTTGTCAGTTTACAGTTTTCAGTTAACAGTTTACAGTTAACAGCTTTCAGTTTTTTTTCATATTTCAGTTTTCAGTTTTCAGCTTACATATTGCGGTTAACAGTTTACAGTTTACAGTTTTATATTTTCAGTTTTCAGTTGTCAGTTTACAGTTAAGAGCTTTCAGTTTTTTTTTCATATTTCAGTTTTCAGTTTTCAATTATCATTTTCAATATTCAGTTTTCAGTTTTCAGTATTCAGTTTTCAGTTATTTATCAGTTTTCAGTTTTCAGTTTTCAGTTTTCAGCTTACAGTTAACAGTTTACAGTTTACAGTTTTATATTTTCAGTTTTCAGTAGTCAGTTTACAGTTTACAGTTAAGAGCTTTCAGTTTTTTTTATATTTCAGTTTTCAGTTTTCAGATTTCAGTTTTCAGTTTTCAGTTTTCAGTATTCAGTATTCAGTATTCAGTATTCTGTATTTAGTTTTCAGTATTCAGTTTTCATTTCTCTGTTTTCAGTTTTCTGTTTACAGTTTTCAGTTTTAGTTTTCAGTTTTCAGTTTTCAGTTTTCAGTTTTCAGTTTTCAGCATTCAGTTTTCAGTTTTCAGTTAACAGTTTTCAGTTCTCAGTTTTCAGTATTCAGTTTTTAGTTTTTAGTTTTCAGTATTCAGTTTTCAGTATTCAGTTTTCAGTTTTCAATTTTCAGGTTTCTATTTTCAGTTTTCAGTTTTCAGTTTTTAGTATTCAGTATTCAGTATTCAGTTCTCAGTTTTCAGTTTTCAGTTTTCAGTTTTCAGTTTTTAGTATTCAGTATTCAGTATTCAGTTTTCAGTTTTCAGTTTTCAGTTCTGTTTTCTGTTTTCTGTTTTCTGTTTTCTGTTTTCTGTTTTCTGTTTTCTGTTTTCTGTTTTCTGTTTTCTGTTTTCTGTTTTCTGTTTTCTGTTTTCTGTTTTCTGTTTTCTGTTTTCTGTTTTCTGTTTTCTGTTTTCTGTTTTCTGTTTTCTGTTTTCTGTTTTCTGTTTTCTGTTTTCTGTTTTCTGTTTTCTGTTTTCTGTTTTCTGTTTTCTGTTTTCTGTTTTCTGTTTTCTGTTTTCTGTTTTCTGTTTTCTGTTTTCTGTTTTCTGTTTTCTGTTTTCTGTTTTCTGTTTTCAGTTTTCAGTTTTCAGTATTCAGTTTTCAGTATTCAGTTTTCAGTATTCAGTTTTCAGTTTTCAGTTTTCAGGTTCAATATTCAGTTTTCAGTATTTTGTTTTCAGTTTTCAATTTTCAGGTTTCTATTTTCAGTTTTCAGTTTTTAGTTTTCTGTTTTCAGTTTACAGTTTACAGTTTTATGTTTTCAGTTTTCACTTGTCAGTTAACAGTTTTCAGTTAACAGTTTACAGCTTTCAGTTTTTTTTCATATTTCAGTTTTCAGTTTTCAGCTTACAGATTGCAGTTAACAGTTTACAGTTTACAGTTTAATATTTTCAGTTTTCAGTTGTCAGTTTACAGTTAAGAGCTTTCAGTTTAATACAGAATATTTTCAATTATCATTTTCAATATTCAGTTTTCAGTTTTCAGTTTTCAGTATTCAGTATTCAGTTTTCAGTATTCAGTTTTCATTTTTCTGTTTTCAGTTTTCTGTTTTCTGTTTTCAGTTTTCAGTTTTCAGTTTTCAGTATTCAGTTGTCAGTTTTCAGTTCTCAGTTTTCAGTTTTCAGTATTCAGTTTTCAGTATTCAGTTTTCAGTATTCTGTTTTCAGTTTTCAGTAATCAGTATTCAGTTTTCAATTTTCAGTTTTTAGTTTTTAGATTTCAGTATTCAGTTTACAGTTTTCTGTTTTCAGTTTTCAGTTTTCAGTTATTTATCAGTTTTCAGTTTTCAGTTTTCAGCTTACAGTTAACAGTTTATTTATCATTTTCAATATTCAGTTTTCAGTTTTCAGTATTCAGTATTCAGTATTCAGTTTTCAGTTTTCAGTATTCAGTTTTCATTTTTCTGTTTTCAGTTTTCTGTTTTCTGTTTTCTGTTTTCTGTTTTCTGTTTTCTGTTTTCAGTTTTCAGTTTTCAGTATTCAGTTGTCATTTTTCAGTTTTCAGTATTCAGTTTTCAGTATTCTGTTTTCAGTTTTCAGTAATCAGTATTCAGTTTTCAATTTTCAGTTTTTAGTTTTTAGATTTCAGTATTCAGTTTACAGTTTTCTGTTTTCAGTTTTCAGTTTTCAGTTTTCAGTTTTCAGCTTACAGTTAACAGTTTACAGTTTACAGTTTTATATTTTCAGTTTTCAGTAGTCAGTTTACAGTTTACAGTTAAGAGCTTTCAGTTTTTTTTATATTTCAGTTTTCAGCTTTCAGATTTCAGTTTTCAGTTTTCAGTTTTCAGTTTTCAGTATTCAGTATTCAGTATTCTGTATTTAGTTTTCAGTATTCAGTTTTCATTTCTCTGTTTTCAGTTTTCTGTTTACAGTTTTCAGTTTTAGTTTTCAGTTTTCAGTTTTCAGTTTTCAGTTTTCAGCATTCAGTTTTCAGTTTTCAGTTAACAGTTTTCAGTTCTCAGTTTTCAGTATTCAGTTTTCAGTATTCATTTTCAGTTTTCACTTTTCACTTTTCAGTTTTCAGTTTTCAGTTTTCACTTTTCAGTTTCAGATTTCAGATTTCAGTAGTTTACATTTTTCAGTATTCAGTTTCAGATTTTAGATTTCAGTTGTTTACATTTTTCAGTTTTCAGTATTCTGTTTTCAGTTTTCAGTTTTCAGTTTCCAGTATTCAGTTTTCAGTTTTAGTTTTCAGTATTCAGTTTTCAATTTTCAGTTTCTATTTTCAGTTTTCAGTTTTTAGTATTCAGTATTCAGTTTTCAGTTTTCAGTTATCAGTATTCAGTATTCAGTTTTCAGTTTTCAGTTTTCATTTTTCAGTTTTCAGTATTCAATTTTCAGGTTTCTATTTTCAGTTTTCACTTTTTAGTTTTCTGTTTTCTGTTTTCTGTTTTCTGTTTTCTATTTTCTGTTTTCTGTTTTCTGTTTTCTGTTTTCTGTTTTCTGTTTTCTGTTTTCTGTTTTCTGTTTTCTGTTTTCTGTTTTCTGTTTTCTGTTTTCTGTTTTCTGTTTTCTGTTTTCTGTTTTCTGTTTTCTGTTTTCTGTTTTCTGTTTTCTGTTTTCTGTTTTCTGTTTTCTGTTTTCTGTTTTCTGTTTTCTGTTTTCTGTTTTCTGTTTTCTGTTTTCTGTTTTCTGTTTTCTGTTTTCTGTTTTCTGTTTTCTGTTTTCTGTTTTCTGTTTTCTGTTTTCTGTTTTCTGTTTTCTGTTTTCTGTTTTCTGTTTTTTGTTTTCTGTTTTCTGTTTTCTGTTTTCTGTTTTCAGTTATCTGTTATCTGTTTTCAGAGTTCAGTTTTCAGTTTTCACTATTCAGTTAAAAGTTTACAGCTTACAGTTTACAGTTTTCAATAGTCTGTTAATTGTTATCGGTTTTCTGTTTTCATGTTTCAGTTTTCTGTTTTCTGTTTTCAGTTTTTAGTTTCTTGTTTACAGTTTACAGTGTACAGTTTTCAATTTTCAGTTAACAGTTTACAGTTTTCAGTTTACAGTTTTCAGTTTTCTGTTAACTGTTATCGGTTTTCTGTTTTCAGTTTTCTGTTATCTGTTATCTGTTTTCTGTTTTCTGTTTTCTGTTTTCTGTTTTCAGTTTTTAGTTTTCAGTTATCTGTTATCTGTTATCTGTTATCTGTTTTCAGAGTTCAGTTTTCAGTTTTCAGTATTCAGTTAAAAGTTTACAGTTTACAGTTTACAGTTTTCAGTTTTCAGTTATTAATTTTTTGTTTATCAGTTTTCAGTTTACAGTTTACAGTTTACAGTTTACAGTTTAAAGTTTACACTTTACAGTTTTAAGTTTCCAGTTTTCAGTTTTCAGTTTTCAGTTAACAGTCTTCTATTTTCAGTTTTCAGTTTTAAGTTTTTTGTTTTCAGTTTACAGTTTTCAGTTTTCAGTTATTTTTCAGTTTTCAGTTTTCAGCTTACAGATTACAGTTTACAGTTTACACTTTACAGTTTACAGTTTTCAGTTTACAGTTTTCAGTTTACAGTTTACAGTTCACACTTTTCAGTTTTCAGTTTTCGGTTTTCTGTTTTCTGTTGTCAGATTTCAGTTTTCTGTTTTCATTTTTCTGTTTTCTGTTTTCTGTTTTCTGTTATCTGTTTTCAGAGTTCAGTTTTCAGTTCTCAGTATTCAGTTAAAAGTTTACAGTTAACAGTTTATAGTTTACAGTTTACAGTTAACAGTTTTCGGTTTTCAGTTTTCAGTTTTCAGTTTTCAATTTTTTTTTTCTTTTTTCAGTTTTTAGTTTTTAGTTTTCTGTTTTTTGTTTTCAGTTTATAGTTTACAGTTTACAGTTTACAGTTTACAGTTTTATGTTTTCAGTTTTCAGTTGTCAGTTTACAGTTAACAGCTTTTAGTTTTTTTTCATATTTCAGTTTTCAGTTTTCAGTTTACAGTTTACAGTTTACAGTTTATTAACCTTACCTAACTTAACCTAACCTAACGTGTAAACTTAATCTGAACAAAACACATATAATATGTGAAAATAGAAGCCACGATCTAGAAGTCGTTTTCCCCGATAAAAGACTTCAGATCTACATATAATGGCTTGCCAAGGTCTACTATAGACATTCATACTTTATTTATAAGAACGTATTACTTTATTTATAACGTAGACCTTGGCTAGCCATATATGTAGATCTAGTCTTTTTTCGGGGAAAACGACTTCTCGATCATGATGTGAAAATAGAAGCCACGTGTTTTGTTCAGATATCATTACTTTTTGTAAATATTTTTTTTACTGTCTAACGAAGCAACGTAACACATTTTTTATTAAATTAACTTCTTTAAAATTAAATAAATAAATAAATAAAATGCAACAAATCACTAGTTTGTATTACATCTAGGCTTTACTAGTGCGTAATATGAAACGCCGATTTGTTGGCATAACATCAGCGGGGTCAGTGAGGTGGAGAGGGGCGCACCGACAGGCTTTACTGCGTGCGCCCGCGCGCGTCTCGTCATTCGCTTTTAGATTGTTTCGAGGCCGGTCCTTGCGGCGTCTCTGCACGGACCCGGTATTTTCACTTTACTTTCTATCCCTGATGGCACATTTTTAGTCATTGTAATAGTCGCTAGGTACTTTAGCCGGCGACTATAAATACGTAAATTCAGTTTTGTTCCCGGATGAGGGAACCAACCAAAAATTTTAGGAGCTTTAACCGTTCGGCGCCGACGGTGTCTGGGAGACTCCCGCCCATCAAACCTGTGATGGGACGTTCCGGTGCCTGACAGACACCACCACCGACTCCTAGTCCTCCTGTCCCTGCTGTGGCCGCCAACACCGTCGGCCGGACTTCTTCGCGCAGGAGAGTACGAACCTACCAAGAAGTACGAATAGACGGCCGAGCAACCACGACCGTATAAATTTTATGTGCCCTCCTTCTGAGCTAGTAAATTCATCTTCCAAATTTAAACATGTTTTTATCTTTCGTTTTTTTTAATAAATTTTTATTTAACCGATTACCCTAGTTTTATTTACTACCACTATAGGTAGGTTAAAACTAGGCGACGAAGAGGACGACCTCCTCTGCCGACCAGCTTGGGACCTGCGGGGCATTCCGCTCCGCGCCAGGTCCCCGCTTCCGGGGGAATAGTGCGTCGCATGAAGTGGACAAAAATATTGACGTCATGCGTGCCTATTATAGGGCTGCAGAGGGTGGAACCAACCTGACTGCGTACCGTGTCCGAATGTTACCGATATTTCAGGCCCTTAATCCAGCCACCACCGTTTCGGCGCAGCGACTGTCGGATCAAGTGCGTGCCATCCAAGGATGTAAATTGTTGGATGATTCGGAACTTGATCGGCTGCGCTCTGAAGAACTGAACATACCGAACCGTTGCACCGTTTTAATTTAATTAATAAATAATAATAATAACATTCCAGTGACTGACTCCTCGCAACGGGACCCAACTGCCCCGTCGACTGTCCCGGTAACACCGGCATTGATGACGACGCAGATGGACCCCGTTGCTGATGATGTTGATCGTGAGAATGTCAGCGTGAGTACCCATGAAAATGAGCAATTGAGGAGGACTTTGGATGATGCGATTTTGCAATATCGTTTTGCATCTCCCCAATCCAGGCCGCGACTACCGCGTTTGCCTACACATAGAAGAAACTTAGCCTTAATGGGAGCACTGGATGATTTGCTTGTTCCGTATCTACGGACAAGTGATAATTTGGTTGATACTCACTCAATCCTGTACTGCGGGGCTATTGCGGCGTGTCGCGTGGCACGTGTTAAGTTTCCGGACACTAACCGTGCACCGCGATCCGCCGCCAATAAGACCCCCGCCTGGCAAGTGCGGATCGAGCGACGAATCGGTACGTCCAGAACTCTCATTGGTAAGCTACTTAGTTTCAGAGAGGGCAATCACCGCCCACGTGTGATGCGCTTCGTGACACAGGCTTTTACCGGGACTGACATCAATCCCCGGGATTATATGGCCTGTGTCACGGAGCGCATTGACTTTTTTAAACAGAAAATCTGTGCGTGGGCAAACCGTATTCGCCGCTATAGGGAACGTGTAGATCGATACTAGCAGAATCGCAACTTCCAAAGTGATCAAAGGAAGGTTTATCGAAATTGGGAGAAACCTGATCAAGGTGTGCTTGGCGGGCCCGTACCGGATGTTGATGTTGCGAATATTTTTTGGCGCAGCATCTGGTCCGTACCGGTCGAGCACACGGAGGGCAACTGGATGACTGTGGTAAGCGCAGGGTACGAATCGATCGAAACCATGGAGGCTATTAACATCACACGCTCTGCTTGCCACACAATTTCGAGAAGCTATCGAGCTTGGGTTTCTTCCAAGTTTCTTGACCACCGGGTTAACCTTCCTGCTCCATAAAACCGGTAGTACCGCGGAAGCTAAAAATTACAGACCCATCACGTGCTTGCTTACCTACCATCTATAAGCTCCTTACATCCATTCTGACCGTTAAACTTAACTCGTACATAGTTGCAAATAATATTCTGTCTCCTACTCAGAATGGATGTAGGGTTGGGTCCCGTGGTACTAAGGAGCTCCTCCTCATAGACATGGCCATTAGCCAACAGGTCAAACGAGGTCGACGGAGCCTTTCGGCGGCTAGGATTGACTACAAGAAGGCCCATGATTCGGTGCCTCATACATGGCTAGCGAGGGTCTTGGAGATGTACAAAGTTGATACAACTCTGAGATCATTTCTCGGATCGTGTATGAGGCAGTGGACCACAGTACTTCGTCATCCAGGAACCCGAGGGGAGCCATCGACACCGCAGGACCTGATAAAGATAGAGCGGGGTATTTTCCAGGGCGATAGCTTGAGTCCGCTATGGTTCTGCCTGGCCCTGAATCCTCTCAGTACTCTATTAAAGGAATCAGGTCTGGGCTATCGTCTTCGGAGAGAGGGTGAGATCATTTCTCACCTGCTGTACATGGAAGACCTCAAGCTTTTCGCGCTGAAAAAAAACAGAGTTGGTGGAGTTGCTAAATATCACTCAGACATTTAGCAACGCCATCAGCATGGAGTTCGGTATCGATAAGTGTGCGGTTATACAAGTAGAGCGGGGGAAAGGTGTAAATTCTGCAAATTTGCAATTTTCAGAGAATATGTCCCTCAGATCCCTCTCCGAAGATGAAACCTACATATACCTAGGTATGGCGGAGTCACTTGGTGTATTAATTAGGGACATAAAACAGTCAGTGAAGGAGCGTTTCTTTTGCCGCCTGACTAAAGTACTTAACAGTCTTTTATCGGGTGGTAATAAGGTTCGCGCCTTCAATAGCTGGGCTATGACCCTACTTATTTACACTTTTGGCGTACTGACACTTGGTCTCAGACAGAGCTAGAAGCCCTAGATTGTAAGGTTCGTCAACTGCTAACGGCAAACCGGATGCGGCACCCGCGATCGTCGGTGATGAGAATGTGCATCCCGCGGAAATGTGGGGGTAGAGGTTTTTTAAATGCCAAAACCCTCCATAACCGCGAGGTGTACAATCTCAGGGAGTACTTTCGCCACAACGAATGTGAGATACATAAAGATGTCGTAGCAGTTGATGAACACTTCACCCCACTCTTTTTGGCTAACGAGAATTGGCAAAAACTACCGGTGCTGAGTACTCAGGACCGCAAGGCCGTATGGGAGAGCAAGGAGCTGCATGGAAGGTTCTATAAAGCCCTTAATAGACCAGATGTTGACTTCCTAGCTTCAGTAAACTGGCTACGTTTCGGTGACCTCTTTGGGGAAACCGAGGGTTCTGTCTGTGCAATTATGGATGAGGTTGTCAAGACGAACAACTACCGGAAGTATATCATAAGGGATGGAACGGTGGATATTTGTCGAGCATGCCACCGGCCCGGTGAATCCCTTAGACATAATACTTTCGGGTTGTTCGCATCTTGCCAATGGCGCATACTTGTACAGACATAACCTTGTAGCCAAGATCATACACCAGCAGCTTGCTCTCCTTTATGGCCTTGTAAGATCTGAGGTACCGTACTATAAGTACGTACCGGAGCCAGTTCTCGAAAACGACCGTGCCTTGCTCTACTGGGACCGATCTATCATCACGGATAGGACTATTGTCGCCAATAGACCTGATATCGTGCTGATAGATCGGTCAGAACGCCGGGCAGTCCTTGTCGATATCACAGTCCCACATGACGAGAATCTCGTAAAAGCTGAAAAGGATAAGCTTACCAAATACCTTGATTTGGCTCACGAGGTTACCGCCATGTGGAATGTGGACTCGACGACGATTGTCCCGATAGTCGTTACGGTGAACGGGATAATAGCGAAGAGTCTCGACCAGTACCTAAAGAGGCTCTCGCTTGGTGGCTGGGTCAAGGGCCAGATACAAAAGGTGGTGCTATTAGAGTCGGCTCGCATGGTGAGAAGGTTCCTCACTCTGCAGCCCTAGCCACCAGCCGCTTGGGCTCTACTCCGCGGCTGGTGGTCCACCGTTTTTATATATTTTTTACAATAATACTGCTGTTTATTTAAATAGTTTATTTTTTAAATATTATTGTACAAAATAAATTTTAATGAGAGAAAAATATAAATAAATGATAATAATAATAATAATAATACGCGATGGTCGCGTGATCGCGTTTTATTAGAACAACGCCTTAGGCTTTTTTATAATGTTCCATCGTAAAAATAACAAACATTAGCAAGCATAGTAAATGTTGTATAACAGTTGTCTAAAATAAAATATTTTTTAATTTTACTTTACTCTTACTAATTATATCGCAGTCGGGTTTTCAGTTTTTTAAACTTTAAGCTAGTTAAACTTTGGAATTATTAAGTAAGTATGTTTTTTCTTTGTTACATATTAATTTATGTACGTAATTTCATTTCATTTCATTTATTTATTTAATCACATAATACATTTATACAAAGGTCTATATATCTATGGCCCCACACTAGGCTCTAGGCCTGTGTCGTGGGAACCAGACGTGCGATTCATAGGGTATCAACGATTTTCAAAATTTTAAAAGATGTAAAAGAACGGATTCAAATTGTTATTAGACCAAAAGTTGAATGAATTTGTTTCCTCAGATTGTATACTTATAAAATAAATAAAATTTATAACACATTTGCTCGTTAAGGGGCTATTATTGCACCAATTTCAATATCGTATTGTACCTCATTACGCACTAGTGCGGTAATGTAATGTAAAACGCACGAGTGCGGTAATGTAATTAAAGAAGGAAGGTTTATCAATGTTCTCCGTTTAAAACAAACGATACTTTTTTTAAATGTTAGCAAAGAGTTTTTATGTCAGAAAAGTGGTTAACATTTTATGAATAAAATTAACTTTGGGAGATAAAATATAATAAATAAACATGTAATTATTTAATTTAATTAATATTGACCATAAATTACAACCATTTAAATGTAACAAAACACAAAAATATTAATTTACTTTATTATAATACTGGCTGTTTTGTGCCTTTGCCTTAAAAAAAACCGCTGATGCGCGCGCATCGCTAATTTGACAACCAGTAAAAATTATTCCGCGCGCTGTTTCTTTTCGCTGTATTGTTTTTATTTGGAAATGTCGTGAAGTCCGAGTTTTATTTATTTCCTCGCAAATGTGTTATAAAACGTCGTATGACATACGTGCGGTTTGATAATTACAGCCTCTGCTTTCTTGTAGCCCTCACCTACGGCTCGGGCTAGCAATATCGCCTCGGCTGTAATTCTCAACTTACCGCACTTATATCATAATGTACTATAAATTAACAAAATTGACATTAAGGCCGTTGTAGGTGCTTAGAGGTCATCCGTCATGGGCGGGATCACTCGGATTTGTCCCCCGCAACCCGCACGCGCACTACGACTAACAGAAACAGACGCCGCATGGCTTTGCCATTGCGTAAGGTCTGATTCAGGCAATCATTTGAGTAGTAATAGTAAGAAAAGTTTCGTAAGTAGGTAGGTACATATTTTTTTGTAAAATAAATTTAGGATATTTATTGAATGCCCACTTACTTACTGTTGCGGGCCGAAAAATAGCATCGTTCAACTACCTACCGACATTTCAACCAGTTAAGTATTCAGAAAAAAATTGATTGCGAGATTGCATGGCATTTACCTACATAGTTTATTCAAAGATAAGTAAGTAGGTACCTACCTAATATCAACAAATAGTACAGAACAGATTAGTATTTTACTAATCGGTCGGTACTCAGTCAGATCCATACATACTAAAAATTCGCAATCGAATGGCTAAATGAATGTTTTTTCCTCAATCACGCCAAAACTACTGAACCAAAATTTGGTACGTATGTGAATTGTTTGGAAAATACACCTACAAAATTCAAAATAAACCTAGGCTACATTATATCATTATTTCGAGTGTGTTTCGAGTGGTCGAGTGGCAAGTGTGTTGGGGACTACCATGCCCCGGTGTCGCGAGTTTGATTCTGGCTCGCCTACTTACTCGCCTACTTACTTGCCTACTTACTTGCCAACTTACTTGCCTACTTAAGTAAATACCTTACTTAACTTACTTACTTAAGTACTACTTAAGTAAGTACTTAAGTAAGTAAGACCAGTGTCTACTTACTTGCCTACTTAAGTAAGTACCTAACTTAACTTACTGACTTAAGTGCTACTTAAGAAAGTACTAAAGTAATTAAGACAAGTGCCTACTTACTTGCCTACTTAAGTAAGTACCTAACCTAACTTACTTACTTAAGTACTACTTCATCTCTTCTTCGTGTCACTAGTTCTTTCGAACCAGTGTGGTGAAAGGATTTCAAGTGCGCCTCGAAAAGGCTCCTTTCGTGCACTATGAGTGAGATCGATTCCAGCTCGCCTACTTAAGTACTACTTAAGAAAGTACTTAAGTAAATAAGACAAGTGCCTACTTATTTGCCTACTTAAGAAAGAACCTAACTAAACTAACTTACTTAAGTACTACTTAAATAAGTACTTAAGTAAGTAAGACAAGTATCTATTAACTTGCCTACCTACCTACTGATTGCCTACTTACTTGCCCACTTACTCGCCTACTTACTAGCCTACTTACTCTCCTACTTACTTGCCTAGTTAAGTAAGTACCTTACTTAACTTACTTAAGTACTACTTAAGTAAGTTTACTTAAGTAAGTAAGACAAGTGCCTTCTGACTTGCCTACTTAAGTAAATACCTAACTTAACTAACTTAAGTACTACTTAAATAAGTACTTAAGTAAGTAAAACAAGTATCTATTTACTTGCCTACTTACTTGCCCACTTACTCGCCTACTTACTTGCCTACTAACTCGCCTACTTACTTGCCTACTTACTTGCCTACTTACTTGTCTACTTAAGTAAGTACCTTACTTAACTTACTTACTTAAGTACTACTTAAGAAAGTAAGTAAGACAAGAGTCTACTTACTTACTTAAGTAAGAACTTAAGTAAGTAAGTCAAGTGTCTACTTACTTGCCTAAGTTACCTTACTTAAGTAAGTAAGACAAGTGCCTACTTATTTGCTACTTAAGTACCTAATTTAACTTACTTAAGTACTACTTAAGTAAGTACTTAAGTACTTTTTAAGTAAGCACTTAAGTACTACTTAAATAAGCCCTTAAGTACTACTTCAGTAAGTTCTTAAGTAACAACTTACTTAAGTACTACTCAAGTACCCACCTACTCGTCCACCAACTTGCCCATATACTCGCCCACCAACTCGTCCCCCTACTCGCCTACCAACTCGCCCACCAACTCGCCCACCTACTCAACCACCTACTCGCCCACCAAGTCACCCACCCACTCGCCCACCTACTCACCCAACAACTCGTCCACCAACTCGCCCACCTACTCGCCTACCAACTCGCCCACCTACTCGCCCACCAACTTGCCTACCTACTCGCCCACCTTCTCGCCCCCCAAGTCACCCACCTACTCGCCCACCTACTCGCCCAACAACTCGTCCACCAACTCGTTCACCTACTCGCCTACCAACTTGCCCACCTACTCGCCCACCAACTCGCCTACCTACTCGCCCACCAACTCGCCCACCTACTCACCCACCAACTCGCCCACCAACTTGCCCATATACTCGCCCACGTACTCGCCCACCAACTCGTCCACCTACTCGCCCACCTACTCACTCACCTACACGCCCACCAACTCGCCCACCAACTCACCCACCAAAACGTCCACCTACTCGCCCACCAACTTGCCCACCTACTCGCCCACCAAGTCGCCCACCTACTCGCCCACCTACTCGCCCAACAACTCGTCCACCAACTCGCCCAATTACTCGCCCACCAACTCGCCTACCTACTCGCCCACCAACTTGCCTATATACTCGCCCACGTACTTGCCCACCAACTCGCCCACGAACTCGCCAATCAACTCGCCCACCTACTCGCCCACCAACTCGCCCACCTACTCGCCCACGTACTCGCCCACCAGCTCGCCCACCTACTCGCCCACTACTCACTCACCTACCTACATGCCAGTAATCACTTTCAGCTCTCGACGATCACATTCTTCAAGTTTCAAGTATCTACGTTCAGCGGTTTGGCCTGTAAATTGTCTGTCAGTCAGTCAAATCCGAGCCTCTTATAAATGTTGTTTCATGCGCGTATTGACAATAAAGCCAATAGCCATCTCATTTGCATACATAAATAAATTTATCTATAACGGACGTACTATCCAACAGTATTATGGTGTGAATATTACTTTATTCAGTCATGTTTCGTAAAATCGTTTCGCGAGGCGGTGCGCGCCAGCGCGACGCGGCCTCCCCGTCCCGTAGTCAGATGGGTACTAAGGTCCAGATTTTTTTTTTTTTTTTTTTTTTTTTTTTTTTTTTTTTTTTTTTCGGATGGACGTTTAATGCAGTTAGCCGCAGATGGCTGTTACTGCGTCACCGGACTCTCGGCGAGCGCAGATGGCGCTCTGCCTTAATTTGAGGTCCAGAGCGGTGCACGCCTACTTTTATTGCAAAATTACGTATATTAATTCCTTGTCGCAAGAATTATTAGCGTATCATAAAAATCTTAGTTTATTTTTTTTTTAACTTTTTTTCACCTTGCTAATGGTATAAAAATATATAATATTGTTGGCAGACTCCTTAGAGTCTTCTAAGCAACCTCTTCGATTGGAGTGGATTCGGGCTCATACATTTGAAATAAAAGAAGCGAATTGGATTGACATGGACGTCGTGTTTGCATGCATATTTTTCCTGTTCTTGATTTTATTGCTTTGGAAGATTATGAGCTATTTGTGTTTGTAAATCGTCTTTTAATCCATTTCTGGTATTTCCTAATATCAGAAGTGGGGATTCGAAGATCACATACCCACAGTTTGAGTTTTCTGTACAGGTCATCTGTACCTACTTTCCTCCTGACGAGACGTGGCGTGTGCTGGGCTCAAGATGCAAATCTTCCATTGAGTAATGTGTGAGCAATACCTACCTACTTCTCAGCTTGCGTTGCGTGGTTTGGTGTTTTTGCAGTAAGTACGCTTGTTGTATTTCATTTGGGATAGAAAAATGCCTTTGTAAAACGGCTGCTATGAGTTCAGTTCCGTTTTATCGACAAATCTGTGCCGTTATTTGTTCAGACTGCTACCTATGCGTCTATGGGTAAATCATGTCCTACCCTAGCTATTCGGACTACGCTAATTTTCGTGTGATTCGCGTTAGAGATGTTGATGTAGTTTTGTGGCATCTTTGTACGGTGAGCGAGATACTTTTGCCGTTGTTGTACGAACAATATCATAAGGTGTGCAAAAATAATGATGTACCTACGTGAATCATGTTCCTGTCCAATGACGTGATCATTTTTCAAGAGTAAAGTTATAGCCAATTTCAGTGCATACTTTGTATAAAAAAAAAGTGTTTCAAGTGTAGTGTTCAATCGCACCACGTACTTTTATGCTTAGATGTAAAGGTGACTTAAAAGCACATCGATATTCTTTCCGAACGATTTTAATCACTAAAGATTGATTGTTGCATTAGCAGGTACCCCTTTCTTCTAATAAAGGTTTTGGAGCATGTTTTAGGATCGACGAGGAGAAACTGAGCTAAGACGGTTGTAAGTAGTTGTTTTACTAGTCTGTTGTTATCAAGTTCCTACTTAGAACATTGTTCATGTATTTACGAGTTGCATTTATATGAATTGCTTTCTCTAAAGGCGTTTGACGCTGCTTTGACAAAGTCGAGAATAGTTGGACGACACGAACTCCACTTATTACGACCTGATTTGATACTCAAAATTATGTGCGTTGCTTGCGTAAGTATTTCTTTTTCTATAAGATAGAAGTGATATTTGAGGAACAGTACCTAACCCATCTATTGAGAAATTGTTCTTTACTTTGTTCAATAAAAACTAAGTACCAGGTACTCATCTAGATTTATCGTTGAAGCAGTGATGATAAAGTTGACCTATCTACATGTTTCTAGCGTGAAGACATGTTTATGGAATTGAGTGAATTTGTTATGTTTGGTTCACGTGACCAGCGGAACCCCTAAGTCTTGATAAGTCGATTTGTTGTGCTTTTTCCCATCGTCTAGCGCCCCTGAGTGCAACATGAAAACAATAGTTGTGACCACGCGCTTGGAATTGGCGCGCTCTATTTACTTTTTGTTGAACTTTTTTGTCCAAGGGTTCATAATGGTTCCTACCCCGTTAGAAACACATCTAGGGCTAGAAAGCTATTATAATAATACTCAACGTTCCCGTTAGATGGCAGTCATAAGCGATTTTCTTTATTTCAGAATGTGGCTGTCAAATGTCAATATGCGGTCAGTGAACTGAGTGCGCTGGTTTTATTCCTGAAAATTTTAAATGAAACAATAATGGACTTTTAATGGTTTTATTTTGGAGAGATAAATTAAATGTAAGTATCTACGGTTTGTAGGACGCTATCTTACATGAAATAGTCATTGTTTGCAGCGTGGCTGCAGGTGGTTTCCTCTGCATTGTTGCACTGCCCTATCAGAGCATTGACACCTACGTTTGATAAGAAAGGATAGTCATCGGTTTCTACCTAGATAATATGCTGAATGGAACTCAAGGTTAAATTTTGAATCGAAGGTTGAGTTTCGAATGATGACTTTGGACGCAAAGTCAGCTTTTGAACTCTTCGTTTTGATGTCAGTTTAACGTTGATCACAAGTTTTATTTAATTCATGCTGCTGCTTTGGTGGCTTTGTTGTAAATTATGTATCGGTACTCGGCTGTAAGAAGTCAGAATATGCCGAACGGTTAAGACAACACGCATACTCTTACTCATATACCTACCCTTACTCTACCTCATAAACTCTTACATGCACTACATAATCGACATACTTATTACGCCTCATCAGGTTGTGTGATTGTAACTAATGTTCTAAAAATGTGGCGATGTTTATTTGTGTGCATTTCTTGGAGTGTTCTGTTGCAGCTTACAGGTATATAACTATGAGAACAATCCATAGAATGTTACACGCAATCTATGTGATGATTGATCGCTTTGCAGTGAATTCAACAAATGCTTAAGTGCATTGATAGCGAAATTAAATAAAATTACATTATACCAAAGAAGCAAGAGTACCTATACGATGCTTGTATGGAACAGAACGGTATCATGAGCAAGTTGGTCACTTTGTGCGTGTCCACATTTGGTTTGTGTTTTAATTTCAGTACTTAACAACTATTCTTCAATGTTTGCACTAGTAGTTATATTGCCCAGCGATGGTTTAATAAGATGAACAGTTGAACCAACATCAACTACTTGAACCAACCGTTTGATTAGTGAGTAACCGGCTTAGGTTGCTGGTTTTAAGTCTTTTTTTTTGCATGAGATATACCTATTTGTCTTGCTAAACTATAGTAGAATGCATGAATGAGAATTCATTATCACATCAAGAAACATACAAGATATGGAGTATGTACAATGGGCTGCCTTATCACTAAACAGCGATCCTCGCCAGGCAACCTTTGGGATGTGTGAGACTATGTATCTTAGCAATGGTGAATATTATTTGCGAAATAGTTAATGCGAAAATTAAATAACATTCCTTTGACGTTTTCGAGATGTGGTGCTGGAGGCAAATGCTGCAAATACCGTGGACGGCGAAGTGCACAAATAAGGATTGTCTCTCTACGATTTGCCACTGCCGTATCCTAGCCTACTTCGGCCACATTGCGAGACGAGGTGCAGAAAACCTGGAAAAACTGGTCATCGTTGTACAAGTAGAGGGGAAAAGTTCGCGTGGCAGATCTTTGATCAGATGGTCTGACCAGGTTAAAGATTCATTCTACAATGTTGTGCAGGCAGCCAAATACCGGAACCGTTGGAGGCAGGCCGTCCGCACATACAAAATGGGTGATCACGATCTTCAGTTATCAAGTACCGACTACAGAGAGTACCGTCAAACGGTTTCGTGATCATCATTCAAAATAAAAGGAGATATTTGACATATAGTGATCGCATTATAATGAGCGTTTTGGTGTTTTAATTTTCTGCTGAAGTTGATTCAAGTTTTGGTTATCAGGTCACCACACATGATCATTAAGACGTTCGACGTGAACTGAATTGAAAAACGACAGAGATACCTACAAATATGAAACAGGTAGTAACAAAGTTATGGTAAATGGTGAGCCCTTATTATGACACAGGGCTGTCTAAGCTCTGTGTGTGTGCTACCTAAGTTCTGTCTGAGCAATTCAGAGTTTCTAAATAAGCACTACTACGATCTACGTGAGTACTATTTGAGTATGAGTATGTCTACAAGTAGAATATTGAGATGATGTATCAGTGGTATTGAGTTGTTGTAATAGTGCTATTGAGCGTTGTATACTGTTGTTGAGCGCTGTCTGAGAACTGCTGGAATATTTTATAGATGCTATTGTACGTTGTCTGAGGACTGCTGGAATATTGTCTGGATGTCGTTGTACGTTGTCAGAGAAGAAACGTTTTGCTGTTTGAGCACTTCTTGATCGCCTCACTCCATGTATCGCTTCCTAATTACTGAACCTTCTGGCAGCTTATATTCCGCAATCTCCTGCCATTCGTTGACATTGAAGAAGAAACAACGGATGAAGAAAAGGAAGTCCTTCATAGACCAAATTTGGCCGGCGTAACATTTGCGGTACCAACTTTAAAGCCAGAACAATGCGCACTTGAAATGCTTTCACCACACTGGTTCGAAAGAACGAGTGACAAGATAAGAAGAAGAAGACTTAGACGCCGTGACTTGGAGTAAGCCGCTTCTGAAGTAGAAGTCAGGATCAAGACCGAGGCTCGAGACTTTGAATTGTGAAGACTTCACTTCTGCTGTTGGATACTGTTTGTGTGTTCTTTGCTCTGCGTGCTCTCTACGTGGTTGGCACGAGGCCAGTGACATCAAGACATCTTTTGGGAGTGTTCCTGTGTTGTTTGAAAAGCCTTTTCGCGAAAGGTCATTGGGTGCGCTCAATGTTTTAAAAGCCTAAGCTAGCGAGGGTCGTCAGGTGCGCTTGATGTTTGAAAGCTTCTCGGTAATGGCCTAGACCGAGAAGTCGTTGAGCAGGTGTTTTAGTAAGTTGGCTGGGCATGCTCGAGATCGGGATGTCAGCCACTTACTGAGGCTACACCGGTGTAAGTGCTCAGCGTTGAACTTTTGAATACTTCTGCGTCATTCTTGTGTACTTGTTTGTATCGTCAGGTGTATGAGATTATTTTAATGTTTCGTGCACTTTGGCAATTGATTATGTTTACGTAACTGTGAATTTCATTGCAGATTGGCATTGATGTACTTCAAGATCATCCAGGTCTTCCGCTAGCGTCGAGGTCAAGAGCAACTTAACAGTTTCTGCCAAGAGTCCAGGCAACAAACAGGGCTATGTTTTCATTATTTGAATCTAAGGAAACTTTGATTTGTCATTTGTATCGGTTATACATAGATCAAAGTTTATTTATATTCGCTTTATTGCTGTTCCACATTGTTCTACATAAGACAAGTAAACAGTAAATTGAATCCAGGGTTCGATTCCCGGACAGAGCCACAGAGACAGTGAGCTCTACTCTCAAGTCTGCTGATTATTACAGAGCGGTCAATGTTTGGTGTAGATCTACACCTCTCTTTTGTAACACCGCTCTCTCATTACAGACACAGCTGAGATACCTGTCGGGGCGCCAGGGTGCCAGGAGAGGCCGTGTTGGCAGACTCCTTAGAGTCTTCTAAGCAACCTCTTCGATTGGAGTGGATTCGGGCTCATACATTTGAAATAAAAGAAGCGAATTGGATTGACATGGACGTCGTGTTTGCATGCATATTTTTCCTGTTCTTGATTTTATTGCTTTGGAAGATTATGAGCTATTTGTGTTTGTAAATCGTCTTTTAATCCATTTCTGGTATTTCCTAATAATATATATAATGCCGTTTAGGAGAAGAATCAAAAAAACCATTCAAAAACAGCTTTATTTTGTTTTTGTTTTTTTCATATTAAATAAGCGAATAAAATAAATGTTTCTTAATGGTTTTCAAGATAAAAGACCATATAATATTATAACATTTTTGTTTTTTTAAATAATTACCCTCCCTTGACGCCGTGTAGGTTTTAAACCTGGGCATTTTGGCCTACCGTTACAGATTACCAAGTTGCGAATGCCCTATTAACGCCTTAATATTTTAAAAAAATATTCCACGGCTGACGAAGTCGCACGCGGGTCAGCTAGTCCATGTACCTACCAAGGTAATCATCTCATGTACAAAAATGTTGTTCGGATCTAAATGCTGTTAAGTACCTACTTAATAACTTTCGTACTCTCTAACATGTGTTTACATAAGTTTCGTCAATGCCTGCCTGTGTTTTGCAAATAAATATTATTAATTATGAATTTTAATCACTCAAATAAGTAATTACTAACACTTGTTTTAAATAATATTTAATCTTGCAAATCCGGAGCTTATAATATTTCTTTATTTTGTGTAAATTCTTGAGAAGGTTGATGATTTGCCTGTTATGTGAATGGCACGCGTCTCGACCTTGGCGGCACTCCGCGGCACTCCGCGCACCGGCACCGGCAAGCGGCCACTCACCAAGCGTGTCGATGCGGCTCGCGTTGTCATGGTGCATGTGTAGTGTGTAGTGTGTACCTACCTACCTACTTACATCGCTATCGCAGTATTCGCAGATTGCAGTATCTTACATCAAAGTACGGGAGCTGACGTACAACATTTTGTGGCAAAGCAAATGAGTACTCGTTTTTTGGATAAAACCGTATAGGTAATATCTGCGTAGAAAACCGACTACCCCAATTGTAAAGTGCTATTCATAGATTGATTTTGCGTAGCCGTCAGTCTAGCTATACTAGACGACTTTGAAAAAATAATACTTAGCTGTATGTGGCTGTATGAAAAGAGATACTTACTAAGTAGGTTCGCAATACCTAAGTCTTAAAAATACTTATATGGATACAAATTTTCGAGATATTACCTAGGTTGTACTTAATTCATATTTGTTTATCGCATCGCGTTATCACAGTCGCGCGCCCCATCGCATCGCCAGGGCCGTGTTCAACCAACATTACAATTCGACAATTTTGTAAATAAATGACAAATTTGTAAAATTGTATGACAAGTGACCAACCTTACAAATATGTAAGAACTTCACAAGTAAAAACATTTCAAATATGTAAATTACACATGCTGTTTAACCAATATTTACAAGTGCACAAAACGCCTGTAGATTTCGATGACAATATTGTAACTACAAATTTGTAATTGTAAGTTACAATTTACATAAAATGTAAGTTTGTGTGAGGAGATTCTTAAATTGAGGTTTTTCTGACAATCAGTAGTTTTCAAATCCAATAAAAATCTAAATTGTTTATTTCGGTTCATTCAATGACAAAATATTTTGTGTAATGTTAAAATAAAATATTTTATACGTAAAATTGTATAAAATATTTTATTTGTTGTACCTATAAGTAAATGTATTATATTGCAGAACCAAAATATTTTGTTGAATGTAAAATCTGTCACATCGAAAAACGAAAACAAAACTACTTACTGTCACTACTTCCACTACTAGTTGTTAGAACCATTATTTAATATAAAACAATCCATTATTTTTCACTTAATAAACTGAGGTAAAAAAATTGTAAGTTTCTGACACAAGGCGAGCCCACCTGTCGGAAATTTGCTACAATTTTCAAAAATTGTAAAATTGTAATTACAATTATGCGTTCAACCAAGCAATTTTCCCTACAAACTTGTAAATTGTCACTTGTAAAGAAAAAATGTTGGTTGAATAGAAATATGTGGAATTGTAGCTACAATTTTACTATTTTGTCATTTTTCCACCATGGTAGAATTGTAAGTTGTATTCTTGGTTAAACAGAAACTTGTAGAATTGTAACTTGTAAACTACAATTACAATTTACAATTTGTAAGTTTGGTTGTACAGGGCCCAGGTCGTTAGCGATTACATCATGGTTGTACCTACCTACCCGTGCCTGCCTACCTGCAGGCGGTGGCACGGATAATGGACGAAGGCCGCGTCGCGCCTCACTGCCCGCGTCGGCCGCCTACTGACGTACCTGCGCCGATGGCCGGCTGTACTGCGGTCTGACTGCTGGCACGAGCTGGCACGAGCTGGCAGGAGCTGGCCCTAGGTGGATTGTTAATGCGACCCGGGGTTTGGTGGCAGGCTAGTAGCTAGCTAGGTACTAGTACCCAGCTAGCTACTAGCCTGCCTGCCGCTGCCTGCCTCCCTAATCCGAATGTAAGTATTCATAGAGTATGGCAGCACGACGCACGACGGGAGCCGATGAAATATGCAAAACGCATCCGACACGACACGAGTCGAAAGTTCGTCGTGAGCTCCTTCAAATCGAGTTACATTTGATGTGTCAGGTAACTTACTTAAGTGGACGGACATATTATCCTCATCGGCTCCCTGGCCAGCGGCTGAAGGATTTAGAAATGGCTTTGGAGACACATGACAGAAACATACGTACGATACCTGGCTACAGTGCTGCATGCTACAATGCTGCAATGCTGCGTGCGTGACTCGACGATGAGGCCACGAGTCAAGCACGACGATGACGTCACCCAGCTCGCGGCCTCGTATTCTGTGAAAACCCATTCATTCGATAAACAATCGCATCGCCGCCGGGGGTGGGGGGGGGGGCACACCCCCGCCGACTGCGGGGAACACAGTCGCGATGTGGAAAAACATAATAACAAATATCTGTAGGTAATTACAACATTTTAAATTTTGTTGTTGTTGCATTCCACTTTGTTGTACGATATCATCCACGAAGCCGGCTGCCGGTCGCCGTCGGCACGGCGGCATCACGGCCATGCGGCGGCCGTGCGGCGGCCGTGCGACGGACTACTTACGGCGCGATAGCGCACCCGCCGCGGCCGCGCTAATCATCCTGATTACTTATGTACCTCTACCCACTCGCATTACGTAAGCACATACTTATGCGTGGATACAAATCATTAATATTCGGTATTAGCAATCGCAGTGTTCCAACAATAAATGGGATGCGTCTAAATGGCGTCCAAGGTGCTTTGCGTGAGTCGGGCCGCCGCTCCAGGCAAGTAGGGTCGGTCGTCTATGCTCCGGGTGCACACCCCGGCTGACAGCCCCGGCCACACCTGACACGTGCCCCCTGACACCTAGCCTGGACTGGGAGTCTGGACTCCTTACACTCCCGGAACGTGACGCCAGTCTCAGATCTACCAAGCTCTACCTTCAAATGCTACAAGGGAATGAAGTACCCATGCTTAGGTAGGTAGGTACTTGGGTAATCTTAATACGATTTAAAATAAATATCGAACAAGGATAATAAAATTATAAAAGCGATTAAAAGTAGTTATCGGTCCCATTGTATCGTGGTTCGATGCGGTCGGAGCGGCCGAGCGGCGCGCGTGCGCACGTCGCATGCAGATATTATGAAATACCTCGTTGGATTGTACCTAATTGTAAATTGAGCGTTTCAAATGAATACATCGATCGCTTCGTAACAGCAAAGGCGATCGCGATGACCCCCAGACACGCACCTCGCGGGCGGAGTACGTCCTGTGGGCAGCATGTACTTGGGCAGGTAGTACACGGGAAATCGGCGAAACCTAGCGCTTTATTTTATATTAACGAGCAGCGCCGGACCGCACTCAGGGATGGCTGGGGAGGGGGAAGAGGGGGGGTAATTAATGTGACTACGTTAGAGCGCATCGATCGATCGATGGTGCTCGTTAGAAAACCACTCATTGAAGTTGAAACACGCCGTGAGAACCGCCATTCATACTCGACGCCGCAGTTATACATATGCTATCCAGTGAGGTCGCGTGTGGTGTGTGTGTGACACCATGACACAAGACAACGTAGCAGCTCGGCGCACACGCGCACGAGCACACGAGCCGCGCACCACGTCATCCCTGTCGCCCCGCCCCGCCCCGCCCCGCCCCGCGCCCGCCGCCGACACGAGCACTCAAACAAACAGATAACGCATAGGTACTCGGTTCAATTCGTTTTATTGTTAATAATCAAAAAAATACATTATTCTCGTAATAATAATTAACTAACACTACACATTTACATAATTAAGTTAAGTGTCATAATAAACAAATGGTCGAATTCTCAAATAAATATTAGGTAAGTACAATATTTTCACATAATATTCACTATAATATTACTATACCTACTCGTAAGGGCTAGGTGTAGGTACTTATGTACACAGAGTTCGATTCAATGGCAATATCTAGAACACGATCACACATCTAGTGTCACGACGACGACGGCCGCCGCCCGCGCCCTCCCCCGCCCCCGCCACGCGGAGTCCCCGAGCCCCGACACCGCATCATGTCATCTGCGCTACGATTACAATAGGAGCCCCGAGACTCGCGGAACAGGTGGCCGAGGCGGGGCGGGGGAGCGGGGCGCGCTTTACTCTACTCGATCGCGCGACTTCTCTCGACACCAGCACCGATACTGATTCACAACTTTTTGACAATGTCAAACTTCGACTTGAGGTCCATGGGCACTTTCTTGGGGTCCACCTTCTTCTTGGCGGCGAGGTGCGCACGCATCTCCGCGGCCGTCATCTTGAGGTTGAGGGCGGGCGGGGCGGCGGCGGGCTCGGCCGCGGGCGGCTCGGGCTCGGCGGCGGGCTCGGCGGCGGGCGCGTCCAGGTCGGGCAGCGGGTCGCCGGGCGCGGGCGCCGCCACCGTGAGCTCGGCGTCGTCGGGCCGCTCCTTGATGCGCGCCACCACCTGCTTGTGCGTCTCACCGGCGATGCTGTGCCCGTTCACCTCGAGGATGCGGTCGCCGCGGCGCAGGCCGGCGCTCTCGGCGGGCGAGCCGTCGTCCACCTTGCCGATGTACTGGCCGGGCTTGCCCTTCTCCGCGTGCAGGTTGAACCCGTACCCGTCGAAGTCGGCCGTCTTCCGCACGTGGCAGAGGCGAGGCTCCGTGGCCGCGGCCCCGTTCCCGTTCGTGGTCATTTCGCTGGCGATGGCGGTCGCTGCGGGACGCGCGCTGCTGCCGGCGCGCTCGGAGGGACTGCGGCTGAGCGCGGCGCGGGCGGAGGCGCGAGTGCGTCCCCCCGTCCCGCGCGCCCGCTCCGCGCTACACCTGTGTGCGTGCGGCGGAGGCTCAGCCGCGCGCTCGCTCAGGTGGGCTGCGCGGGGGGAGGGCCGCCGAACGGCCTCCAGTGTGCACCGAATCGCCGTTGAGGCGCGAAGTATTACCGCGAGTGTTGAGGTTTTTGTGGTCGCAGTGACCGGTACCGGCAGAACGCAGCAGGGATCTCGGACGGAGACGACCCGGTGAGTACCCGGCGGGGGCGGTGGTGCGGGGGCTGGCGTCGGGACACGTAGCCATCGGCGGCGCCCGCGCCCCGGGAACGAGGTCGTGACGCTTTCCCGAACTACATATGTATGTAACTGATCGGAATTTTCATTTCCGGAGATTTCGCGATCCCTCAAGGAGCGCCCGTCCCGTTCGGTCTGGTGACGGTGGCCTTATTTTTCTTTGTTCGTGAATGTGGCATCTGCAGAACCGTTTCACTAGCTCCGCCGATAGCGGTACCCCAGGCGAGTACCGAGACGGCGACGAGTCAGATGTCTGATCGCTTGTCAGGAGTCGCATACACATCAAAAATAATGGTATAAAGAAAGCGATTCAGTACCTATATGAGTGTCAACATGCGTTGTTGGTGCGCGCGTCCGGCAGAGGGCGCGGCGCGCGCGGTCGTTGCTCCGCACACGTCGCCGCCGCCGCCGGCTGCGCCCGCGCCCGGCTCGCGCGTCCGTCCGCTCCGCACACTCGCGCCATCTCCCCCGGGAGCGAGCTCGCGCCCCCGAGCCCCCGAGCCCCGGTTTCGGTCGCTAACAAACTACGTCATCTGCCACTGATATAAGTTAACGGTCGCTCGTGTGCGTCGTTAATGAGCAACGTCGCGGGCGGAAGTTCCTGCCACCATCAATATGGGCGCATCCATCTAACTGTGCACGCTTACCTTTACTACTATAATTATGACATTCATTCAATATGTATGTAGGTAGGTACATACCTACTACCACTTGATGAAAAACAAAAATAATTAATTTCAATGTGGTTTAAATCACGAAACGGGGTCACAAGACCGGACAACAATGATGTCATCATCATCACCATGTCAGCCTCTAGACGTCCCCGGCCGCGCCCGCGCCTCCCCCTAGCAACGCGACGACACCCTCGAGCCTTCTCCATCCACCGACTTCTCACGACCGCAGCAATGTCGTCCTGCGCTGCGTCGTGGGGTTCGGGGTCTCCGGTAGAACCTTTATTCCCGAACGGTTATCGGTTCGTCGAGCTATATGGCCCGCCTGCCCACTGCCACTTCAGCTCGCTGATTCTGAAAGCTATGTCAGTGAACTTCGTTCTAATGTTCCATGCGACTGACAGTCTTGTCTTGTCTTGAATTGGCAAGGAACCCGCGTCGTGTTGTGCGGCATGGCTGCGCGAGCTCACGGCGGCGGCGCGCGGCGCGGGTTGCGCAAGCGCATGCCGCGCCGCCGACGTCACGCGCCTCCGCATGCCGTACCTCGCCTCGCCACGCGCACGACACCACACTCCGAACCTGTCCGTGGTAGTAGAAGGGTGGTGGGGCGCGCAGGCACACCGCCACTGTAACTTAAAATTTATAGTTCAATAGTATTTATTGGTAAAATAATGATTACAAGTCAAAGTTTATTAGTTTGCCCACTATCGAAGCCTGAATTTGGTCCTGTATTTTCTGTATTCATATTTAAAAATAATGCTTAAGTAATAACATTTCATTTTCAAACCTGATTAATGTTGGTTGAACCATTAGCATTTATAAATTAATGATTGTACCCGACCCTACATACCGACCGCGACCGCCTGGCTTCATTAACATACCTTATTTGCGTACACAGATTAGTCAGAGATGTTTGCGTACTAGCCTGCCTCTGCGAGCCGAGTGGTACGCGGTGTGTGTGGCTCCCGCGCGCCGCCCCGCCGCCGCGCGCCGCACGGTGCTTTGAGTCTATAAAACAGGTCGCTCGTAAGGGTCAAAACGTTATACCACAAAACTAAATATATCATTACAATCGTCCATATACCAACAAATTAGCATTGGACTTATAGTCTAGGAGTACCTAAATGTAATAAAACCGTTTTTTTCTAATGGGGAGCTACACACAATTTTATTTTACATATCTTCTGAGTTTGGCCCGTTTTCGTTTTATACTAACAACACCCGTATTCGAAAAATATTTTTTCAATTCAACTTTTGTTTGAGATCAAATTGGTCCAATACAAGTTTCATCCCAATCAGTTCAGTAGTTTAGTTTTTAATCACACACAATAGATGAAAAAAATATATATAGATAAAAAGGCCTGAGTCCCAGCATTGGGAACATTATAGGCTGATTATGCTGATTATGCGTACTTATTTTGTTTCCCTGTGACTTTTCAGTGGTGCTTAGGATAATTTAGAGAAATATACGGCAGTTGCTACATTGTAATCTGTGACGGTAGGCCGAAAGGCTGCAGTTTTAAAAACCGTTAGTAGCCATAATTAGTCTTTTAGTTTTTTAGTTTGGTCTCATCGTTTTTTAAACCTTAACATTTCGGCCTTCCGTCACACATGTGATGTGGGCCGGGGCAGTCGCTACATGTTTTCAATAATCTATACATATAATAAAGCAGAAGACCCTGAATTTCTGTACATATTTTTTTTTGACGGAAACGTGTTCAGACGAGATTAATTAACATGCCCCAATTTTTTTTTATTGGGAGACTTTGTTTGTTTGTGGGTTTGTGTGTTCGTCCATCACGTATAAACTACCGAACGGATTTAACTGAAACTTTACGATATCATAGCTACTAAGCCTGAAATGATTATAGGCTATAAAATATTACGGTAAATTCCTTCAGAGGGTAGATATAGAAGTTAAATTTTTGTATGGAAACAGTTTTTTTTTAGTGTTTTTATCTCAAACTTTGTAATTATATTTTGCAAAACTTTGAGAGCCTGCACAGCGAGGTCACAGCGATTCCGCTAAGGCCTATTTTCATTACTGTAACATTTAAGTTCTTTAAATTAATTAAAGCATACTGTTTACTGAGACAAAAGTATGTAGCGACTGCCATGATGGTACGCTCTTAAACGGTCCAATAAAGTTGGTTGTGGTATGTTTTAATATTTTTCTGGGCACACGTGGCCCCCCGACAAGTAGGCCTGCCGAAGTATCCATTAGTATTTACTATTTCATTAGTAATTACAGGACACCGTGTATAATGGTCCCGAGCGCGCGGCCTCGCCCCTGCGCCCGTGATAGATAGATAGATAGATAGTAACTCTTTATTGTACACCCCGAGAAAATATACATGTGACGCGGCCCCGCGGGGCCGGGGCCAAAGTGGTGCACCAAAACGTGTCAAGTTGTGAGCTGTGATGGATGTGGAATCATGACAATCATTTTAAAATTTGCTATAGTGTTTAGCGGCAAAGATTCCACCGGCAGGTGACCTTGTCGAGTGATTATACTTGCACAAGACCTCGTCACATCGAGCGAACGACGGCCGATGAGACAGGCTATATCAGTATTAGAATGTCACATATTCATCGACGACTCCACAGCGGCGAGTGGCGAGTGGCGAGTGGCGAGTGGCGAGTGGCGAGCGAGTCGGTCGAGCATCGTTATTCCCTGTCCCAGTACAAAAGACATCAACGCGCTCGCTCCAGACTCACTTTTGTTTACCGCATGCTGCCTAGGGATGCAATATCGTTCATAAAAAACATCGACATTAGAATATCGATATTTTTGAAAATGAAATATCAATATTAAAAATATCGATACTTATGAACAATATATCGATATTTATGAACGATATTTCGATGTTTTGCAAGACCTTTTAGTTATATAAAAATGTACTGTAAAATTGTGAACTCCTTCAGGAAATAGTTTGGAGTACTGATGTTTTTGGGTTACTGAGTGTTAACCTACTTTCTTTGCCCTTTGCAATAAAAGCTTTATGATTTATTCATTTGTTGCTTGAAGTGGTTGCATCAAAGGTCTTAAACTAGTTTTGGTCTCACACACTTCACCGTCAATTTCGGAACGTCACTATCACATAAAATCTCAGTTTGAAATTAATTAATTATTCAAACGAAATAATATGTATATATATGTAAATAATAAATTGATATCTAACCTATAATTAAATTAATTATTTTTATTTAAATATTCTGTTACATTATAAAATAACAGGATTTGTCACTGGACTGGACAGTGTGCGACACAGACGTTTATGCTGGTCGACTCGCTCAAGCAAACAATAACAAATTGTGCGCGAACATTCTAAAAATGTTTGCGTCAATTCCTCGTTTCGAAGCAAACGCCAAGTAGGCGCGTCGACTTGAGTTTATAACCTGTTACTTGTTCAACGTCGGTCGTAATCGCACTTCAATAATTACTGACTGAGTCAAAATAAACATGGGTTCGTGGATTAAGAGTCGCCTTCCCGGTAACTGATAGAATACCTTTTACTATACTTAGATTCATATATTTTTATTTCGTAAATACAAAATGTTTAGACGGACTTTGATGTGATCGTCCGTCGTGTCGGCAGTTCGTGCTCGCCGCGCTCCGCGCCGCGGCGCGCCTCCGCCCCGCCGCCGCCGACCTTGGCGACGGCTGCGCGCGGTGCCGCCTCACCTCACACACACAGAGGCCCTCCTCACGTGAGCGCGCCGATGATGGCGGCCGCGAGAACAGGGCGGTTTACGATCGTGTCGGATGTCGCACGTCTCGCACTTGCGAATGACCTCATTCACAGACCTGTGACCTGTGATGCTCCAAACGACGGGCGTCTTCGTTGTTCCACTTCTGTTACCAAGCAAATACCGTTCTATTTCTCTATAGGGTTCAGCTAGGGTTCAGTCCAGGTTCGGAACGATGTATCATCATTATCATTATCACATCACCGTTATCTAGAAGCTGATATAATAAGTAACACTCGATTCAAAAGTATTGACGTGACTCATTCGAATCGAGTGTTATTATCAGATTTGACTACGATGATGACCGAGGGTCCTCGCCGCCCGCGCCCCCGCGGCCCCGCCCTCGCGCCTGGTCTGCGACCCTGGCCAGGGCGCAGGGGTAGCCATCGGGACCTTCGCGCCCCTATCCAACACTGCAACGGATAATGATGATGTTTTTTGGCCTTCATTCCAATTCCTTGACACGGAATCTCCTCAAGTAAAAAATTAAAAGAAAACATAAAAGTGTTGTGTGTATTTAGTTTGACCGTGACTCCGTGCGCACCGTAGCGGTCAACAGCCGTGTGCGGCGCTAGCGCGGAGGCTGGTCTCCTGTCGCGCGCCGCGTCACAAGTACGAACTCCCGGGCGCCGGGCGGAGGCGGACGGCTGCGGCGGACCCTGCACATTTGTTCAAGGATATCTGTATTCTGTATAATGCGGATTGGGACGAGCTCCCACCACCTCGCGCTCGGAGCTCGTACCGCACCTTTGAAGTTACCGACTGCCGCGGATCGGGACCGCGCGGACGTGTCTACACTGTCTATGCTACCGGACGTAACTGCGGTACGACATAATTATCTACTCAAAACGGGAGGTAGGAACGATTGGGAATATTATTTCCTGTTTGTCCCTCCCTAGTAACAATCGGGAAACAAATCTCGATTGTTCCTAGTAAGAACGCTGGGGGTCGGGTCAATCGGGAATAAGCGCACTATCTCCATGGTGCGACGGCGCGGCGGCGGCGGCGGGGCGGCGCGTTCTGATTCACGTCCTTCCGTAACTGAACGACCCATAATATTGTCGATACTTGAACTTTCTACAATGTAGCGTCGAAGCTGCAGCCGGAGGCTTCGCTTGCGTAGTATCGGGATTAAAATTAAACTAAGCCCTTTTATTTATTGTTTATTTTTATTTGCTCACAAATTGAACTCAGCAGACCAAAATTCAATGGGCCAAATTTACTTATATTAAATTGTGGTCAGTCAGAGATAAAGATGATGATTTACCTGGACTCGTAGAACAAAAATAAATAGTCGACACATGGGGACAGCAGACAGCGGATCCCTGTTCGCCGAATCCAATGAGTGACCTGTTGCAGGTTCGACGAGCGGCGGCAGAGCAAGCGGCCCGTGGAGCCCGGGACATGGTGGGGCGCCGCCGGTGAGGGCGGGGATGGGGTCGCGCGGCGCGGGGGGCGCGGGGGGCGGACGCTCGCGCCCCGACACGCAGCGCGCGCTCGACGAGTTCGAGGAGATCGCCGGCTTGCGCAGCGGACCTGGTAACACACCGCACCACCGTCTACTGTTCCACAATACATCTTCGGGAGTGTGGCCGTGTGGGTAACGTGTACGTGTGTGCGTGCGTGCAGAGACGGAGCGCGGCGGCGCGGGGGGCGCGTACGTGCTGGAGCATCTCGCCACGTTCACGGTGACGCGCGAGACCGGCATCGTGTACCCCGCCGACGGCATGCGCCGCCTGCTGCAGCTCGAGAAGACCAACGGTCAGTATGCACCGACCATCGCTTCTACTCCCGGCTAATACGAAACAAACCACTCGTATCTCCAAAATGTCATGGTCATTATGATTATACTCTCGGTGAAGCTAAAATAATGCTTTGACAGAATGTTGTATCTCTTGCAGGAATATGGAGCCAGAAGATGCAACTGAGCCTAGAGGGCCAGTGGGTGCTTGTCATGGATTACGAGACAGGGGTGAGTCAGCGGTCTCGCGGTCGTGTACGCTGTATAGTACGAACTGGTAAAGAACGAGCGGAGTGTGGCTTCCAGTCGATAATGGAGCGGTTCCCGGCGTCGTGGGTGCACTCGCCGACGGCGTTCACGTCGCCGGAGCCGGGCGAGCTGTACAACAACGTAGTGGCATTCGTGGTGGGCGCGCCCCTCGCGGCGCCCCCCGGCACCCCCGCGCCGCCCCCTGGTGACCCGGCGGCGCCACGCCGCGAACTGCACATCTTCCAGTGCCACGACGTCGCTGCGCACACGCTCGTCGAGGAACTCAACGCGCTCAAGTGAGTGCCGGCCTCGCCCTCTTTCACCTTCCAATTTCCGAATGCATCCAGATACCTAACGAAGGGTTCGACTTCCCTAGCAGGCGGCATCCATTGCTGGCAAAAAATGCGCGAGCCTCAGCTCTATGGGAAAAAATCGAGGTTATTATAGAGGAGTAGGTATCTCGGGCGGTTAATACTCGGCGGCATTGCCCAATGCCAGTCGTCCACACGAGCGAGTGCAATAGAGGCGTTATCTCCGCGGAATAGGGTCGCATCTCGCAAGCGGACGGCTCGCAACAGCCTGCGATACTTTATCTGCCGGTCAGCGGTGTCGATAGCATATCGGAGATTCGCGGGATGAGATAGCGGAGAGCCCAGAGAGCGAGCGGAGCGCGCGCGGGCCGGGCGCGTGGCCACGTCATGCTGTACATCCGAGCCAAGCTGGCGCTGCCAGTGCCGGCCTCCTGCTACTCCCGGTACGTGACCGCCCCCGGCGCCCCTCCGCCCCTCAGCTCCCCCACCGCGCCCACTAGTGTCACTCTCGCTCCGTCCGCGAGTGACGAGGATGGTAGAAGGCTGCCCGTCGGGCCCTTTTCCCACCGCTTTGGGGTAAACTGGTTTCATTTATACTCTTCGTTATTCTTGTGTTTCAAGTCCGTTAATTTAATTTAAGGTATTTTGAATGCACGTGTGTTGTAATTAAATCCTCAGGTTCATTGTAAATTCGGATACATCTTCTTATCTTACTTTTTAATTGGTTTATTTTCACACTGATAATGAGTCCCTGTGCTTGCGTTATTCGTCTGAATTTGTCATATCCTTTTGTCAAGATCTTTTTCAACTTGTAGCTGTGCTAGTTTACAAGCTACAAGCCGGCGAGCTCACGCAAAAAGGACCGCCTAACGAGTCCAATTGCGGAAAACGGAGTCACCACACATAACAAGCCGGCGAGCTCGGCGAGGGTGGTGAGGAAGGATTGTCAAGTGTGTTTGTGAGTTGTGTTTTTTTGCGCAGAGGCGTCGGCGGCGGCTCGGGCGAAGGCGCGCGCGACTTCGCCATCGAGCGCGAGCGAGAACGCGACCGCGAGCGGGACAGCGACACGGAGCGCCCTAGGAGACAGGTACACTACACTACACTACACCACACTACGCCGGTCGACAAATTAGTTTTATTATATCAATATTTATGACCTTATAAAATTAATTTAAAGTATAGTCAATAAAGGCAATTTATCTTCAAAAAGTAATTCAGCTATCAATACCGACATTATAATAATATTATCAGAAGAGATCTATATCAAACAAAATTATGTCGACAATCGTCACTGCCCGAAATCGAACATCCTCGGGTGTCCGGGGTTAGGGGAGCTAGCTGCCGCCGCGGCTTCAGCCAGAATAAAGAGAAATAAGTATGGTTTGATTTCTTCCAAAGAAAAACTCTGGTCCGGAGTCCAGTCCAAATGAACGAAATCTCCGGTAGTTTTAAATTTAGACCATTCAATACAATGCTAAGAATGTCCATAAGTAAATGGCTAACAGCGCGACTCCTCAAGGAGGTAGATGCGCGTAGGTATCTACTATGAAATCGATGTATCGAAGGTATACCTACGCGATAAATTCCTCACTTTATCTGAAATCTGATAAGGCCGGCTTTACCTCCACTCCAAAACTGGAATGTATAACTTTTGAATAATAATTGTCTCATAATAACGTGTTTGATGTTTTTAATAATTTTAAATAATAAGATAGAACCGCAAAGTTTTTTACAAACTGGTGAAATACGTAATATGGCTGATACTGATAGATATCTACATTTTGAATACAAACATGATGAAGATCGATAATCGTAAATTAATTTCCATTCAATGGCCCTTTGAAAAGCGTTTCCAAGGAATTGGCATCCTGTCGAGGACCGATAGATAACCATTAGGAATCTAAACGCTGTCAGCTGGTTGCTGGCGAGCACGAGCAGCAGGCGCAGGCGCGGACGCGGGCGCGGGCGCGGACAGGGCGCGGACGCGGGCAGCGGTCACCGCGTCTGGTCGGGTAGGCGTCGCCGGCGCGCGCACTGCGGCGATACCGACGATAACGCGATAGCGGGTCGTGCGGCACGGGGCGGCACAACAGCGGCGACCGCAGTGCGCGCGGCCATGTGCGCGCGCCTCCACCACACCTACACGCGCCAGCAGTGGGACGCCGTCGTGAGCGTGAGTCCTCGCGTCGCCCGCAGTCCTACCTTGCGTAGGCTACACTGTACTGGATAGTTTGCGTTGCGGAAAATACGGAATCGATCTTTCCTACGATAGTTCTTTCCCCGAAGAAAAGGTAAACATGTTTGTCGTTTCTAGCAAATGTCGGCGCAACTGGGGCGCGAGCGGAGCGGCGGCGGGTCGGGGGGTGATCGTGACGACGCGTCCTCCACCGGGTCCGAGCGGCTCTACGAGCAGGACATCGCTATCCTGAACCGGTGCTTCGACGACATTGAGAAGTTCATCGCGCGGCTGCAGCACGCGGCGGCAGCGTCGCGCGAGCTGGAGCGGCGGCGCCGGTCGCGCGGCGGCGGCGGCGCGCGCAAGGCGGCCGGTGAGGGCATGCTGGCGCTGCGCACGCGGCCGCCGCCCGAGCGCGACTTCGTGGACGTCCTGCAGAAGTTCAAGCTGTCCTTCAACCTACTGGCGCGGCTGCGCGCGCACATCCACGACCCGAACGCGCCGGAGCTGGTGCACTTCCTGTTCACGCCGCTGGCGCTGATCGTGGACGCGGCGCAAGACGCAGCCGACGGGCGGCTGCCGGCGCGCGTGGTGCAGCCGCTGCTCACGCGCGACGCGCTCAATTTGCTCGCCAACTGCGTCACCAGCAAGGAGACCGAGCTCTGGCACTCGCTCGGCGACGCCTGGCTCGTGCCTAGGTCAGTGCGACTCTCCATCCGCAGCCCGGCGCGTGTCGTGGGGCCGCTGCGGTCACTGTAAATATATATTTTCAAAACTGGCACCTGCAATCCTGCCATTTTTTTGCCAAAAACAAACATTGTGATTTTGAATAATACGGCTGATGTATTTGGTGGGTTCCCATAAGTTATCTACATCTTGTTATTCCTAGTTTATAGCCGAGATAAGAGAGGCCTCTCTTCGAGGCACTATCGAGCGTCGACGTGTCGGGGAATTTGCGTCACCTTATCCGGAGTTCGTCGTTTAAAATTAGTTCCATTACCGAAATTATTCAAGATTATGCGATGATAACTCTTAGATAACGTGAATGTACCTTACTAACGCCACCGTCTACTTTTAAAAGCAAAATATTCATCACCGCTACTCGTGGAAGACTGGAAGTAGAGCAATTACTTATCTTATCAATGGTGTGAGTGTGAGTGATCTCATCGGAGAACATTCCGTGGTCAAACGTAAGCGTCGGTGTCGTCCGTTGCAGAGAGCAGTGGAAGACCAGCATCCCGCCGTACCAGCCCGTGTTCATGGACGGCTGGACGCCTGACTACCAGGTGGATGACCAGCCTCTGCGCAGGTACCTTACCATCTCTGTTTTGTCTTCGTTCTTGCTTCAGTTTTATCCGAATCCTTACAATATTGTTAATGTTTGTGTACACCTGCTTTGGGGGGCGTCCATTAATTACGTGAGGCGTTTAAGACGTAGGGGTGAGGGAGGCGGGGGTCTCGACAATTATCACGTAATTTTATTTCCTCAAAAAACAGTGTAACGAGAAAACTAAGTTAAATTAAGTTCACAAATTTCTCTACTCAATGTTATTTTTTAAAATAAATCCAACGCAATATAGCACAATTCAAAATTATATTTCAATTAAAAATACGCATTTTAAATTTATTTTAAAATTGGCTTCACGTCTAAGGATGGCCGAATGTTAGCATTTAGCTGTTAGCGCCTTCAATGGCAGATTATGTTCCTTATTAGTATTCCCAGTCAAAACATACAATGCTTCTAAATGTGGTCCTTGTGTAATTTGTGGGTTTGTATGCGTACGTGGCGTGGTGTAGGTCGTCCCCGCGGCGCAGCGAGGGGCGCGGGGGGGACCGTGCGGACGGGCCGGGGGCGCCGGGACCGGGGGCGCCGGGGGGCGCACCCGCCAGCCCCGGCTACGGCTACGACAGGGACGAACCCGACATTTACAACGAACAGTACTCGCCTTATCCGAGGTAAGAACCTTATGCCGTTGTGATCTTTTGTGTTTTAAATAACCTGCAACCGCTCCGAGCCATTGGCATCATCCACTCGCGAATCGTCCGGTCGTAACATGTGTTTGGTCGCACTCGCAGGAACACGCGGGGCGGGCCGGGGCGCGAGGAGTCCGGGTCGCTGGCCTCCTCCCCGGAGCCGGGCGCGGGGCGGGAGGGGCGGGAGGAGGACGCGCCGGGCGCGGCGTGGGCGCGCGGCGTGGCGGCGCGCGGCGGGCGCGTGGTGCGCGTCACGTACCCGCGCACCGCCAACAACGACAAAGAGCTGTCGGTGGTGCGCGGCGAGTTCCTGGAGGTGCTGGACGACTCGCGCAAGTGGTGGAAGGCGCGCAACGCCCGCGGCGTCACCGCGCACGTGCCGCACACCATCGTGGCGCCCGCCGCGCCCAGCCCGCCCGGCTCGCCGCTGCTCTACCCCAACCCCATCTACACGCACTACCAGGTACCCACCCCACTACCAGCCCACACACCACACGGCACTGCGCGCCCTTCCGCCGCCGCCACTCTACTCGCGTGTCATTGTTGCAGGAGGGCGGCGGGCGCGGCTCCGGCGGCAGCAGCCCCACAGGAGCGGCGGGTAGGCTCGGGGCGGGGGGCGCCGGGGGCGCGGGGGGAGGCGCCGACTGGGTGCGCCGCGAGCGCCTCGGCAAGAAGGGCGAGTTCCGATACTTCTAGCGCCGCCGCCGCGTCGCTGCGACACGCCCCATACTCGTAGCGGCGCAGTTAGATAAGTCGTCCACGGGTGGGCATGTGGGCAAACACGTTTCGACCACCGAAATGGCGATACTAATCGATTTGTGTGAACTCGATAGTCAACAAACATTTTGAATCGAGCAGGGACGAAAATCATTAAGTCGAAAAATAAAAAGACTTTAAATTACATATTTTGATGTGCACTAGTAATAATTATCCTCAAGCATATTATCTAACTTTTCCAATTACAAAGTTTAGACTGTTAGCACGGAAATTAAGTTTCAAAATATAGGCGTGAGGAAGCGCCGCAGTGGCGCTACTAGTATAGAGAAGCGCTGCAGTGGCGCTACTAGTATAGAGAAGCGCTGCAGTGGCGCTACTAGTATAGAGAAGCGCTGCAGTGGCGCTACTAGTATAGAGAAGCGCTGCAGTGGCGCTACTAGTATAGAGAAGCGCTGCAGTGGCGCTACTAGTATAGAGAAGCGCTGCAGTGGCGCTACTAGTATAGAGAAGCGCTGCAGTGGCGCTACTAGTATAGAGAAGCGCTGCAGTGGCACAACGGTGTCGCAGTAGACGCGTCAGTAGTGCTTCAGTAAATTTTAGTGATGTTTTTTGCAAGACTCAGTTACGCGATCTATTTCGACAAAGAAGCAGTAATCTTGTTAACATAAATACAAAGAAAACATTAAAAAGAAAATAAGCACATACCTACTAAAAAAATATATTTTTCCACGTAGATTTAATCTCGAAATGTTCAATAAAATTGTTACACAATAATTCTCATGCATTTTTCTTATGAATGCAGTGAGAATAACTATCAGAACTACTATCCCATACTGCAGGGTGACTTTAATTCCCTCAATAATAAACTCTTCAATCTCTAGTTGATCTGCATTCATATTGAAGTTCAATATTAATTAAACGCGTGTCACTTCCGTAAGCTAGATTACGTGCGTGTGTCGCGATAGCGGCGCTGTGCCTGCGCGTCTAGATATAGTATGAAGAAAGACTAGTAGAAGCGCGGCCGGCGCGCCACAGTGGCGTCACAGTGGCGCTTTCTCACGCCTCTAGTTTGAAGGCGCCCTTAGTATTTTCTCTTACGACGATAATAGAATGAAAGTGGCTGGAATGATTAAGCTCTCAGCTCCCTCCCACCCTCCTGTCCCCGCAGGCCTCTCTACCAAAGTGCCGGTGAGTGGTGACCGCGCTCCCCACTCCGCAACCGCAACCCTCTTAGTCATACATAATAATAATGATACGCTGTAGTTATACGATTAGGATATATCTTTTGATTGGATCAGTAGCCTTCCATAGTGGAGACGTTCGTTCTGGGCGGTGCGCGGCGGCGCTAGATGGCGCTGGTGGCGTGTCGGCCGTGTGTTTGTCTTTGCTGTGTGTTTGTGTGTGTGTGTTGCATCGGAGTCATGAAATTTTGGCACTGGCAGTGTTCACTACATATTCATGGTCGGGCGGGACGCGGCACCGCTCGGCACCACTCAGCACCACTCGGCACCGGTCGGCCTCGCGCGATCCGACCAGGCAACAACACACAATGTGTGTGCAACTTTATATCTGTGGGAACTTTGCATTGATGCATTCGTAGTGTACTTAACTCATAATGTGGTAACCAAAATATTGACAAATGAGGACACATTTACATAATAAAAGAGTCGTTGCAAGTGTAAAATCACCACCTAAAACATTTAGGTTTTAGGTGTTTTTAGCTTTGTTTTTCTTTAGCTCTGTTTTTCTCAAATGTACATATTTATTTGTTTTACCTACACAATTAATTTTTCAGATATTTTTAAAACTTAAAAGGAATCAGTGCGTCTTGTCCTAATCCAAATGTTTGAGTTATGAAAAATATACTAACAATAGTTACACTAGGTACTTATTATTACATTATAGTTAATCTGTATCATAGTTACACTTTGTCGAGTAACACTGTCCCTGTCACTGACACATCGTGGTAATGTTTGTATCCACTTTCGTAAGTTGATCTGTCTGGTGTCTGGTGTCTGGTGACTGGTGACTGGTGACGTCGGCCGATGTGTTGTGTTGCGGAGTATATCATATACGTTGAAATGGATTCATTTCACGTTTATTTCTAAGTACGAGTATAATCATCAGAAGTCTGATTTTGTTAAATATATCTTAATGCGTAAAACTTTGTTGAAGTAGGTAGTAAGTATTTTACAAATATTATCATAGTGAAGTATCACTTTTACAAAGTAGCATTATTTGTTTGATTATAAAAGAGTCTATTTCATAAACAATTATACTTGTTATAATAACCAACTAAGTAGATATCTAATGATAATAAAATGTAAAAATACTTATGCCAAATGTTGTACGAGAATAACTTGTAAGTACCTACGTATGTAAAGTGTCTAGAATTTAGATTATTGACATAGATTTGATTTGGAGCGGTACCTACTGTAACACCCACACCACCTAAAGTGTTAAAATGGAATTCTCAATCGGATGCTTCCGCGGTTATCGTGAATGGAATAGTTCACTGTTTCTTTGGTGTCTATGCAGTAGGTAGGTAGTGCGCAGGCAGGCGTGTCGCCGGCCGCGGTCCGAAGTCGACTGGCCGGCGAGCGCGCGCGCCGCGAGACCCCGGACAGCCGGCAGATTGTCCATTCCACAATACATTTTTATATTTTATATTTTTATAAACCTATTAAAAACTTATATATCTACAACAAGTCTGTTCTGTTTATTTTTATCTCCTTTATAAGATTTATTTGTATGAGCATAAAATATTATTATAAATGTTGCGTTATCGAGTTAATTCTGAAACCGAATAAAAACGAATCAAGTTTTCATGCTATCAAATAACAAAACGTATCTTAAAAAAACTGAATCAAATACAAATCTTTTATTTTTATTTTTTCAAGTGTGGATGTCGTGCGTGTCGGTCTGTGCTTTGCTTAATGTGTCGTGTACGTGTGTGGGTTGTGCGTGTGCAGTGTGCGGGCTAACCATTACAACCTACAATCAGGTAAGAATAAATAAAACAATATCGTATATTATCATAGTTTTGTATCTTAGTACTCTTATTTTAATTTAATTATAATTGGGTAAATAATTTAAAACTAACTGAGATTTTCTAAATCGTCCGATTGAGTTACTGCGTACGAGCGTGCGTACGTGCGTGCGAGCGTGCGTACGCGCGTGCGAGCGTGCGTGCGTACCAACCCCGCGCGTGACGTTGCAGAGCCGGCGCCGGCGCCCCCCCCGCCCCCGCCGCCGCCGCCGCCCCCGCCGCCCGCCGCACCGCCGCCGCGCGCCGCCACTGACACCATCAAATGTGAGTACACCTCTGCCCAGCGTGTGGTGCGCCGTGCGAGACGTGAGATGTGAGGTTGGTGGCATGCGCTGTTCCAGCGACGCGGTCGGTGGCGAGCGCGGGCAGCGAGCTGCACGAGGAGCTGAAGACGGTGCTGCCGCAGATCCAGCAGCGCAAGACCATCCTCGACATCAAGAAGACACCCGACATATTTATACACCAGGTAATACACACACGCACACCCATATACACACTATTATGGAAATCTCAATGAGGCTCTGAAACATGACAACATGAAAAACAAATACTTTTTGGCCTCAACGTCCAATAGTTCAACAATTTATTAATATTGTACCTGGCCTGGTAGCTGGTACAACAGTGCACTGGCTACTCCAAATCTACCTAGTTCTGAAAGTAAAGCTTTTGATCGGGTCGCAAATGGGGTTCTAATAGAGCGCTTGATATACATTCAAATGCTAGGTGGAAAAAAGCAGGGTTAATAAAAATCTGTCCTTGTATTTGCCCAAAAAAATAAGAGCGGAGCATCGGAAATTGACAAGATAGACATTAGACCAGCACCCCCTCGGCGCGAGCGCGGCTGAGCAGGGAGTTCTTCTTTTCTTCTTAGCGTACAATTAATGTCTAAATAACATGCCAGTGGCATTCATTTATTTATTAGTTAAGTATTGAGTTGCTTTATATTGTTGTTCTCCTTTTCTTTATTCTTATGTAAGTTTAACTAATCTTAAGTTAGTTTACCATAATTTTCTTAATGTTCTAATGTCTATCTGTGGGAACCTGTAATTGGCTCTCTAAAGCTAAACTATTGTATACTTAGAAGTATAAAGCTGTTGGTTCTCCAATAAATAAATAAATAAATTTATTTTGGTGTTCGTCAAGGATGCATTTCGTCATCTATTCTCTTCAATTTGTTCTTGGATGCTGTAATATCGGAAGCTCCACAGACATAAATATATCTGTGGGAAGCTCTCTAGAAGGTATGGTGGGTGTAATGGGCATCAAGATGAAGGGCAAAACTATCAACAGCATGAGATAGCGTCGGTCGAATAGTTTAAAACAGGTTTAATTGCATGTTGTAGATATATAACATCAGCGAAAGCTGCTGGACTATATAAAAATCTGGTTAAGAAAGTTTATTTCTCATAAAGAATACAAATATTCACTTACATGAGAAAACTAAATATACATAAAGTAACTAGTAACTTCTTCTTATTTCGAGTTCTTTAACATAATATTCTGTATAATCATACGTACCTAACGCGACGATGTAGGTTAGGTAATATAAATAAACTTATTTTAAACAACTTTTCTGTTTACAATACTCGGGCTCAAATCTTAATAAAAATGTAGGTAGATTTGCATTACTTTACAAAATTACTCTTAAAAATAAACAAGTAAAAAAATTAAATATCATTTGAACCAAGTTTTAGGTTTTCACGGCTAAAGGATCTAAATCATAGAATGAAAGAACTCGCTCAAGCAGAATTTTCTCATTAGAAAATTCTGCTTGAGCGAGAACGTTTTACCACGCTAGCTGACGGCTAACTGAGTAAGTGTGGTGGCGGTGGTGGGGGGGTGACGTGACGCGTGTTCGTTGCAGAAGTCGAACCCGGACGAGGTGATGCAGTGGCTGGAGGCGAAGGGGTTCAGTGACACGGCGCAGCGCCAGCTCCGCGTGCCCGGCCACCAGCTGTTCGCGCTGTCCCGCCAGCAGCTGGAGCGCGTGCTGGGCGCCGACGAGGGCAAGCGGCTCTACAGCCACGTGCTCGTGCAGCGCAACGTGTCCGGGGTGAGTGGCCTCGCCTCGCTCGCCTCGCCCGCTCGGGACGCTCGGCGCCCGCCGCTTGTCTGTGAATTTTATTTTATTGTGCACGGCGTCTTCTTCCCGCCCCAATCCATCATCCAATTTGTTTTATGTACGTGTACTGCGACGACGAGTTGGTGGAGTGGTTTCCTCTTTCACGGTGGTGTGGTGTGTCGTGTTGCAGTACAAGACGACGTCGGCGTCCGAGCTGCAGAGCATCCTGCGCAAGGTGCGCGAGAAGGCCGAAGTGTCGTGACGCAGCCCCTCCCCTCCCCGCCCCGGCTGCTGACCTCCTGCACCAGCGACCAGCGAGTCGACGGCAAGCGTGATGCGGCACCGACGTTAGATGCTCCTGGGAAGCGGACGTGGACGCGCGCCCCGGGGCGTGGGGGCCGCGCGCTGCCCGAGGCGCGGGGCCCGCGCGCGGAATACTTAACATTCCTTCTTTCAAGTTTTGATGTCTAGTTATTACTGATTATTTTTTTTATTTAACTCTAAGTACCTAATGTTCAATAAATCCAATATCCTACCTACTCTTAATATAACATTTTTTTATATGTATATACCTATAATGTTTTTTCTGTGTATTGTTTCTGTAGCGTAACCCTACATCATACCTACTATCATGTGTTTACTTGTTATTAAGCTGCGACTCAATACGTCATTGTACAAGTGTTTGGGTATCTAAGCCCACTGCAAGGACAGTCTCGGTTCGAACGCGGAACGATTATTACATCAGTTGAAAATATTCAGTTTCTAAATTATCAAATCTTATTACTTAAATCAACTTAATTGAGGGTTCCAAAACCAGAAAAAAAACCCTAAATTGCAAAATAAAGCGCGTCGCGGCGCGTGCTTTGCAGGCCAGTGGCTAGGTCTATTATCATACAAAATATATTTGCACAGAGGACAAATAGGGCTTTTTTCAGGTAGACTTTCGTTCTTAATTACGAGCTTACAATATTTGTACATAGTGAATCAAATTCTAAGTAGGAAATAAGTAGGTACACAAGAGCCGTGTGTTTCATTGCACATGCCAGGAAGGGTCCTAACCTACCTAACCTACCTGCCTCCCTAGGTACCTCCCTAGGTAGGCTAGGCAGGTAGGTTAGGTAGGTTAGGTTAGGAGGTAGGGACCTAACCTACCTCCCTACCTAACCTAGGTATCGTTGAATAAGCCTATGAACTAACCGTCACCTAGAAAGATTAGATAAGCATCTGCCTGGGATTTAATAATACCGTGTAAAAGTACACAAATAATATTATAAATATATTGGGTTTGTATACCTAAATGACAAAAATAAAAACCAAACCAATTTTAAAACATGTTTACTCGTAGAAAACGTAACTTAACTTAACGTGATCAATGTACGCTATGTACAGTACACCATGACAATACAATATATTATTTAGATAAAAGTATATTTAATATAAATAATCACTATAATAAAATAACAGATATTTTACAAGTCAACTTTATTTTCATAGTCAACTATTTTACTAACAACTTTCTATGATTTTTTTACTATCTAAGTTTATAACAATAACATTTGTATAGTACGAATGCTCAACCCCTTGACCTAGCGATAAACTGACGTCCGTCATCATGGCCTGCGCTCATTGGTTCACGGTACCGTATAGCATTCTAGATTTATCAATTTAATTTAATACTTATCCTATCCAATCGAATTATGGTAATCATTTCAATGCTCGGAGATCGATCGCGGAGGATCTCGCAGGATCGCGAAGCATCCCGGAGCAATGCGAGCGAGCATTGAAATAAGAACCTTATTTTGATTAGATAATAATTAAATTCAATTGATAAATTTTCAACGTTTTGCCAGCCGCCCGTCTGCCCAGTCTATGCAGGTCACTATGGAAGAAATGTAAGTATCATGGTAAGTGTGTTGATACACGAGTAGGTTTTAGCTAGGCAATACGTACGTCGTACATACGTACGTTAGGTATCTAAGTACAAGTACAAGCTTCCTGTTAAAATGTTAAAAGAAACATGGCAATAAAAACCTATCCAGTGTTCAAATTTATAAAATCATTGAGTATGATTACTTATGCACCTACCACCTAGGCTACTTACATAATTGAGTATGGCACGCCTGGTAATAGGTGGCACATTATGGTACCGTATTAATCTATGTACCGTTCATTGAGTATGGCACGCCCTACCACTTACCTATGTACCGTACATTGAGTATGGCACGCCCTACCACTTACCTATGTACCGTACATTGAGTATGGCACGCCCTACCACTTACCTGTGTACCGTACATTGAGTATGGTACGCCCTACCACTTACCTATGTACCGTACATTGAGTATGGCACGCCCTACCACTTACCTATGTACCGTACATTGAGTATGGCACGCCCTATCACTTACCTATGTACCGTACATTGAGTATGGCACGCCCTACCACTTACCTATGTACCGTACATTGAGTATGGCACGCCCTATCACTTACCTATGTACCGTACATTGAGTATGGCACGCCCTACCACTTACCTATGTACCGTGCATTCCTTAATGTTTTTAAACTTAATCTGTAACCCATGTTATTCCGGCTTCCGTCCAAAATTAAAATGCCACCGTACCTACTTGTTGGAATTATTTTGGCTATCTTTTACTTATCTACTATTTAACAATTAACCAGCAACAAGAAAGTATTATTTTCGAGACGTCGTCGTCGCAGCGACCGAACGCCGTCGCTCGCGTCGTACACCATAACGAATGCACCCCACGCACACACGCACACACGCACACACGCACACACGCACACAACACATGCACCTCTCACACAGGCGCTCACACCACCAACTGGTTTATTTTCCATAATCACTGGCTCCTCACTCACACTAACTAACTGAGCTTATCGGACATCACAATAATATCAACACGTCACCCCCTCCCCCCCCGTATCGCCCTAAGCACTGGGTGAGGTATAGTCCATGGGGGTCCGCAATAGCGGCTCCATGGGCCCCGGGAGCAGCTCCGGAGAGGCTCCGGCCGCGGCCGCTCGGGACACTGGTCGCGCCGAACTTTCGCCGTCGGGGACTTAAATAAAGTCTACTATCTGGAACCATTGGCAGAAGACTCGACTCTTCGATGAAAGGTCGAGTGGCCCGCGGCGGAGGCGCGTGCGGCTCGCGAGCCGGCGCCGGGCTAGGGCGCGGCGGGGGCGGGGGCGGGGGCGGGGGCGTCGCGCGCCGCGATGCGCGCTGCGATGGCCGCCGTCAGCGCCGAACCCTTGCCGCTGCCGTCCTCCGTGCTGAACAGGGAGAACTGCAACACAACGCACACACGTACACGCTCGGCACGCGGCACACCCGTGTCGGCGTGCGGGGCGCCACTCACCGGCCGGCCCGGCGCGAGCAGCCCGATGTACTTGTGCATGAGCGCGGCGATGCGCGGGTGCCGCTTATACACGGAGCCGTCCACCGCGATGCCCACGAACGGCCACGCCATGCGCGCCAGCAGCGCAGAGATGCCTGCAACCGAACCACGCGTCTCAGCCGGCTCGCCACGCGTCATAGGGCGGGGGGCGAGAGGGGGAGTCGGGCGGCCCCGTGCCTCACTCACAGACGGACACGAGCTGCGCGGCCCTGTTGGAGATCACTTGCGCCACGTGCTGCGCCACGCGTGCATCCTCCTCGCGCAACTCGACGTTCCCCAGCGCGTCCCCCAGCGCGCGCCGCAGCGCCGCCAGCGTGCCTGCAGTCTCCCCCGCGCAGCTCTCCCTGCACAGACAGCGCGCGTCATGCCCCGCCGCACCGCACGCCGGGCACGGAGGGGCGGGTGTACTCACTCCTCAAAGAGGCTCAGGTCGGCGGTCTCGAGCGCGTCGTGCGCGGGCGCGGCGGGGAACAGCCCCTCGCGCGCCAGCGCCGCCAGCGCCACGCTCAGCACCGAGCCCAGGTACTTGCCGCCGATGTACTTCTCGAACCTGCACACGAACAGCGGTCAGCGACCGGCGGACGCGCAGGGGTGGCGGGGGTGACGGGGTCGCGAGGCACTCACGTGAAGGAGCGCGCGAGCAGCGAGTGCGCGTCCACCTCGCGATCGATGTCGGTGCGGATGAAGTCGATGCAGCCGTTGTCCCCAAAAGCGCCCCACTCCACGTCGACGCACACGTCCCGCGCGCCGCCCCGCGCCGCCTCCCAGCGCGCCACCCGCGCGGCGCGCTCCATGTAGCACCCGTTGGAGCCCGTGCCCAGGATCACGCCGATCTGCAACACGCCCCCGTCAGCGAGTCCATCCCCCCCGCCACCGTTGGGTGTCCCGCGGCACTCACCCCCACGTGCGGGTGCGCCATGGCACCGGCTACCAGCGTGCCGGTGGTGTCGTTGAGCAGCACACGCACATGCACGCGCAGGCGGCGCGCGCGCAGGCAGCGCTGCAGCAGTGCCGCCACGTCCGCGCCCTCAAGGCCGCCGCAATTGAAGCTCTTCGTCCACGTGATCAGCTCGCCGCTGCTGATCGAGTGGTGCTTCATCGGGAACGAGAACGTGAACCCTGCGACCACACGCAACCTGCGGCTTTACCGAACGCACCTAGACCCGAGAGGGTCCGACCGTAATGCACGGTGTGCGCCGCGAGGGCCTCACCCAGAGACAGCTCCCGGTCCTCCATGCCCTCGGAGCGCAGGAAGTCCTGCACGCAGTCGGCCAGGAAGCCGAACAGCTGCTCGCCGGGGCCCACCCGGAGCGCGTCGCTGCAACCGAACACTCGTCACAATCACAGGGCCGCGGCACACTACTCCGGGTCGTCGGGAGATGTCTACCTGATGTGGTAGTGCTTGACGTCCTGGCGCAGCAGGCGGCCGGCGGCCAGCTCCAGCAGCAGCACGCGGAAGTTGGTGCCGCCCAGGTCGAGCGCCAGGAACACGCCGTGCTCCGTGCCGTCCGGCAGCTCGGGCACGTACGTGTTCTCCATCTGCAGCGAGGAGGGCTGCGCGCGCAGCCCGCGCACCAGTTCTGCCTCGAACGCGCCACGCACGCGCAGCAGCCCCGCGCCGCACACCGCCAGCCCCGCCAGCCGCGCCGCCACCTGCGCACACCATCACCGAACTAAAACTGCAGTGCTGCAGGGACGGTGTTGTACAATGTACATATACATATAGGTAACCTAACCCACTTAGGTTTCATTGCCGTTGACACGTAGGTATTTGTGAAGTAGAGACATTAGTATCTTTAATCACGACCTGCTCTACTTTCTCATCTTCTCAAACAAGTCCTGGCTGATCGAAATAGTATCTTATTTATTAAAATAATAAGATAGAAGCAAACCAATAAAAAGTTTTTCAATAATATTGATGGATGCCCCGAGCGAGCGTCGCGGCGCCGAACACCATCTATCATTGTTAATTGAATTTGTCATCTCAGACACTTTTAGAAACCCTTTTATAAATATGGTAATAGCGATAGCGTAGTTTGTTATGAGTTAACGAAGAGTAAGTTCACTTTTCGTGAAGAAATCTGCGTCGTCCGAAAGCGCGTTGCGTTGACACCACAAAAGCTGTAGGAAACACCTGGACGAGAGACGCTCGAGACCGGGAAGGGTGGCACAAATGGAGGGAGGCCTGCACCCAGCAGTGGGTAACACCGGGCTGATGATGATGATGAAAGTTCATACCTCGGCAACCTCGGTGAAGGAGTCCATGGACCATGCGACCTCTGCATGTGGAGTGGCTTCACGCCGACGCGCAACAACGTTTGCGAGACGTAGCTATTTTATCAATTTGTGGCTCAGCTATACATAATATGTTGCAATTTATAAGTCTCAGTTTACAATAATTGTAAATATTTTATGCACAATTTACTTCTTATTAAATTACGTAAGTACTTACTAAGTTTTAAACCAACTTCTCAATTCGGTTGAATTTTTTTTTCTTAATTTTTTTCATGTTTGTTAGTGTACCTTACAACTTTGTTGTTTATAAACCGATTGGAAAAAATGGTCCCAAAAAAATTTTATCGCATTATATATAACTATACACGGTCAAATTGTAATCACCATAAAAAAAAAATACGCATAGTCAGTTGCCGTTACTGAACACATATACGGCAAAAAACCTTGAATAAATTGAGTTGAGTTTTTGTCAAAATAAATTTGATTAAAATTGGATAACTGTTACCGTTAGTCATTTTAAATAATAATATTTACAACCTATTTATCTAATACTTACTTACACACTCGCAGGGCTGATCTTGCAAAACCAGACTCTTAAGAGACTGGCGTAGCTTGGGAGCTCTTAACGCACACATATATATCTCTCTCAAACACACACACACATATACACACACCCCACACTTTCCTACACACAACCAACACACACCCAACACCTATACTCACCTCTACCAATCACTCACATTTAAATACGCACACACACCCCACATACCTACATATATTATTCACACACATACACACCCTCCACACCCACACCAACACACACTCTTACTCAAAGTCAATTCACAATGAAAATAATTTATAAAACCTACCACTTATCTTTACACCTACATTATAATATTTACATTCTCTACTAAATAACTTAACTTTAACAATCTTAAATGTACTTTGTTTTCAATATTATTAACCTTTTAAACTTAATCGAATAGCTCAATATTGTAACGGAAGAGCGAGGTTCCCTAACACAGGTATCTTCTTACTTAAAAGGGAATCTCTAACCCATGTACTGTAACTATAGATTAAGTAAATGAATAAAACTATTTGAATTTGAATTTGAATTGAATTTTCCTATGGATTTGCGTCAGACGGTACCTATAATTGATAATTATTTAAGTTTTATTCATCGTTTGGCAAACTCGGGTACCTAGCTCGAGCCAGCCCGCAAAACCTCGGCTCGGGCGCCGCACTCGCTTCGCTGTCACTCTGCCATTTTGTAGAAATCCAAAATTCTGACTGCACAGATGCAACGTAGTACCCCGTCTGCATTGCCCATTTAATTTTTTTTGGTAATTAAAAATTGGTGGTGTATGTATATTCATACATAGTTTAAAGTACCTGTGGGGGTCATATTTTAACATAATATTTTTCCCCATACAAACTAGATAATTTATTCTTCTAGTGCAATCCGTCACGTCTGCTCATTTCCGCACCCCGCTCGCCGCTTGGCCGCCGAGCTGCGCTTACGCATCCCGCGCCACCAGACCGACTGCCGCTACGCGACGCAACACCCGTGTCACTTGCTTGCTTAAATTACACTTTTCTTCAATAAACGCAAAGTATTTATGAGCATTGTATGGTTATGTTGTATGGTTATGAGCACGGCGAGGAGCCACACGCACTACCTACTCCCTAGGCCTGCTATATACCTATATATACATAGTTTTATAGTTTGGTTTAAAATAAGATTAAATGAAAAAAAAAATGTTGAAGTGAACAAATTGCGTATTTTGCCCGGGCATTACACATAATGCCCGCATTAATCACTTTGTCCATAACAAAGTCAATGTCAAAGTCAAGTCAATGCGCATTCAAGTAGCCATCCGTGTATTTTCTAGAATTATACACTTAAGGTTATCAGATCCCGTGTGGTAACTTTCCTGTGATAAGCTGCGCCCTGATACCTACCACTGAACAATAAAATATTAATTGCAGTGTAAATTATTTATACTAGATGCTGTAAAACGAATGATTATGATAATATATGACATTTGTTCAGGTTATCGCCGACAACATGATCCAACTAACTAATGAGAGGGTAAACTCTCCTTCTGTTCATAGATCTGTCATAGCTTAGCGCAGTACCTAACCCTGGTGTATTGCACTGGCTCAACCTGGATCACTCGGCAGAAGCGCCGCCCTGACTGGCATGCGAGCCGACTGACGAGAGATACGAGTGAGCCACGGCACACTCCCGCGGCCGTCCTCCGCCACGCACGAGGGAAGCCGACCCGCGGCGGACGGACGGATTGCTTGCAACAACCTGACCGGGCAGGGTGTAGCGACTCGTCGGCTCGTCGGGCCGCTGCCGGGGTCTGTGCGGGTGGTAGAGTAAACCAACCTATTATTGTCACCCAGTCTATTATTGGCACCCGAGAGTTTAGTTAGAAAAAACAAGGAAATTGTAGATTATTTAATTTCAGTTTACTTTTAGGTACTTTTATAATCATACTGAAATTGAATTATCTACCATTTCCTTGTTTTTTCTAACTAAAGTCTAGGGTGCCAATAATAGGTTGGTTTACCCTACCACCCGCACAGACCCCGGCAGCGGCCCGACGAGCCGACGAGTCGCTGAGGGGCTGACCTTCTGCGCGCGGATCTTGTCGTCGATCAGCAGCGGCGGCGGCAGGAACTGCTGCTCCCACTCCCAGTCGGCGAGCAGCTCGCCGGCGGGCGCCTCGACGACCGCGTGCCCGTTGGGGCGCGCGTCCACCGCCGTCGACATTGCACCGACAACTGGGGACAAGCCGCATCACAACATTATAAGATAACTTCCGAACATCGCAGCATCGTTACACTTGTTTCCGCAATCTTTCAAACCGAAATTATATTGGTAACTTATCTTCTAGACTAGAAGTTTCAGATACCTCACCGCGATCTAACGTAGGTATTCCGCACCTAATTACTACTACAACAGTAGCTCCGATAAAAGTTCTGATTACCTTCTCGGAACATGGAGGTTGGTAAATAAAATAAATTAGGATTATTATTAATGGGCGATAGACGATGCTTGATTAGATACGTATGTATACTTAGCTAGGCATTGGTTTCGCAAACACATAATTATGTTTGTTTACAAAAGGATACGCAAAAACGATAGCAGTGTCCAAAAATCAATTGTCGAAGTTGAAGATATTTCAGCCACTGAGGCAGACAGTAAACTACACATGGTCATAGACTGAATCGGTCACGCGCTGAGACCTGCGATCACCAAAATTAAAAATGTAATGAGCGCAGTGGTCAGCTGTAGGGCAGGGCAGGGACCTAAACACCCACTGGCAGGCCAGCATGCGAGTCGCGACAGCGACAGCGATGCCCCCAGCGAGTGCATTGCTGATCTCGCCCTGCGCGCGCGCCACCACTGCTGGCGTTCCACAAGGCGGCGCGTGGCGTCCTATCTCCTCTATTATTCGCTCTATTTTTAAGACCTTCATTTCCGTATACCTTCGATTGTCTAGTTTGGGTATGTAAAACCCTAGGGGGACAGAGCAGGGTGACAGATGGGAATAATTAAAGTTTATTTCATTTTTCAGAAATCTTGTGTGACTTGTATGATATTCGTGTACCTACCTAGTACCTACTCATTTCATTTACTTTACCTAGAACGACTAACACCATCACATTAGGTACTACTACTACTGTACTGCAGTGAACGCAAAAGTTTTTTTCTTCACTGCTGTACTGACTGCCTCTGCCTACGTAATATTTCGCAAATTAGGCCTGCCGTAGTTATTTGCATTCCTCCAATGTGTTTTTAAGTCCGCATGAATATGTTATCAGGTCACAGGTACAGTACAGGCACAGGTGGTATCAAGCCACCAACCAATCAAAGTCCCCGGCGCCGGCGCTATGTTTTTCCACAATCTTAGATGATATGCCACCGCATCATGTTTATCATGATATCGATGTCTGCCGCAGCTGGTGGATGAGTCTGAGAGACGAGTCCATGGCCTGAAACTAAGACTCGATAGCAAACTGAAGAGTACCGAAGAGAACGCTTCATTTTGCAATCGAGGAGAAATACTTTCATCTCAGTTTGCTGCCGAGTCGAGATAGCAGAGTGACATGTGGATTTAGTTTTATTAAATTTGTTTTGCTGTTCGTATCCACAGTCACTACTATCTGTACCTAAGGTAATATTATCAAATTAAATAATTCGATAAGGAGCATTATGATTTTTATCATCGTGCAAATATACCTGCGCAGCAGAGTCGCTGTCCGTCAAACAATGAATCGTGGTCGCGGTGACATTCTACAACACTGCGGTGTCGCAAGGGGTGATATCGATTGAAGTACGTAGGTATAGGAATGGGTCGTGTGCAGGCTACGTAGCGTAGCGTAGTGCGGGATGCTACACGACACTACGTCCACGTCGCCCACTACTACCACCATACACTACATATTATTTGTATTTAAATAAAACACTTTAACACAACCAGTGCCAATGCTAATGAGTTTATATAACACTTTGACGTACCTACCTAGAGAATACAGAGTCATCTAGTGCATGTGTTTATTACACAATCATTAAATTTCATTTTTTTCATTTTTTCATTTATTTATTTAATCACATAATACATTTATACAAAGGTCTATATAACTATGTTATATAAATCTTTGTTAAGTAATCCATATTTATTTATTTACATATTTTTCCTATTATTTAAATGGCTACTTCCAATGAGATTGAGATACAAGTATATAAAACTTGAAAGTTGGTAATTATACCTACTTGTATCTCAATGGCTACTTACAATTATTAATATTTCTTTCTTTTTATGAAAATTATGTTTGAGAAGGTATAAGGTCAGGGTCGGGTAACGAACCTTTTTGTACCAGCGAGCCGTTTTTTGTAAATAATGTTCAATAAGCCCCGCGCCGCTCGCAATAGGCAGGCACCTAGACACGGCCACGCGCGGCCCCGCACGTCCGCGGCGCGGGCCGGGGCCGAGATCCATGATCCCGGCTATCGGAGAGCGACAGATAGCCGGCATGTGTCGCCCAATAGATAGTACGCACTGCGATCTAACCAACTTCACCGTCGATATGCATCATTACATTAGGATATTGCGTAGGTCATTCGAAAAATGTACACAATACTACTTTTTTACTCTGTGACAATACTACAAACCAAAACCGAACTTTAAAAATATATTTTAGAAGCAACGCTATGACCAGCACCACTAAAATAGATACCTAAGCCATCGAAAAATACAGTCAAATTGAAATAATAAAAACAAGAAGACCCGGCAACAAAAAACTGATGTTTATATTGTTTTTGTAAAACCATTGATGAGAAACGTTTCCCGCACCACTCAATTAGACCATTTAATTCACCGTACATAAAGAGTACTCTGTGCATCTAATTTACACACGACATCACGTGTCGCATGCGCAGCGCATCGCGAGTGCAGCCCACCGCGACGCGAGGCTCACATATAACGAGCGAGAAGGTACAAGATCAAATAGCAGCGCATACCTTACGTGATGGATACTATTGGATACCTGGCTCTGTCTGGCTTACTTACGGTCATTACTTTACCTACGTGTACGTGAACGTGACACACCGTGTATGTCTTCAGTCAAATACTACCAATGAAACATTATTTAAATGTAAATCCTCTGAGAGGAGGAGGGTTCTTTTGCAAGTTTTGTAACCTGAAACTGATGCAAAAGCAAAGTAATACTATATTGGTTGGTAGAGGCACCTCAACCTCAAACTAGTCGTAACTAACAATTGGAGTATCATATTTTTGGCACGTAAGTCTAGCGTTGAACGATACGCGGGAGGGGTTACTGCGCATGGTTATTATAAGTGTAATTGTGTAGTCCCCCTCAGGTACCTGTTTACTTCTGCGCAATAACGTCCAGCCCTAATACAAGTTCGGTGCCTACTTCTTACCTACGAGTTATTACTGAGTAGAGTCGGTGCGAGTACTCCGAGTGGCCGAGTGGAGCGGCTGAGCGCAGGCATGGTCGGCCATGGCAAGTGACTGCTCCATCTTGTTTTTGCGCTCTGCTCTTGCCTACAAAAGCAGTACCTACCTGTACTTACAACAATGACACACTTGCGGTCTTAGCATTTTATAATTAGCTTTTATAATTAAATACTGGCTCAGTTTAAAATAAATTTCAAAAATACATCTTGTTAATTATAACGAATAAAGAAAATAGACACTTCAATAGGGAACAATGTAGAGCATGGAATGTAACACGTCGAGCGTTGCTAGACTTGCTAGCAATAATGCTGACTGTGTCGAGATCAAAGACCGACTTTACACTTGACTCTACCAAATCTGCAAGATTATCTAACGAGTGGAATGTGTGACACTAAATAATATAAGGAATGTAAATAATACTCTATGTACATACCAAATAGTGTCGTAAGCTTGTAGTAGAGTAGGTACAGTCAGCTGCACAGACATGTATGCACTCCCAGGCATTCACATTTATATTACTCTTAATTTTGCAAATAAAAGTGCACGCAAGCATTTTCAAATTAATCTCTTACTTGTCAGAAGAAGAATGATAGATAGATAGATAGATAGATAGAATATGCTTTATTGCTTGAAAAATAAAGCTAGGTATATAACAGTGGACAATAGGCGGTCTTATCGCTAAAGAGCGATCTCTTCCAGACAACCTTTGCATGGACTGGATACTGTTGGACAAATGAGGACGGTGGGCATAACGTAAATTTAGAATGTTAAGAAGATAATATAAATACTTATAAAAGCTTGGGAGTGTATACATGTCTCCGCAGCTGACTGTACCTACACATTAGTAGGTAGACTCATGATCACATCGCGTGTGCTCAGTGCGATGTAAGTACGTCGTCAAACATTGGCGCGCCCACAGCGACCGGCGCCCGGCCAAGTGCCCGCGTACCCCAGCCGGCAGTCGCGGTATTGACGCCATAACTGTAGGCACTTACCTACATCTTAGGAAAGGACACGGCCTTCTCACTTAGAACTTCTAAGTAGAACACTACACATACACAACTATGTTTCAGAATCTGCGAGCGACCCAAAAGAGAAACACCAAGCACCTCCCTAAAAAAAATGCTATAACGAGCTGCATGATTTTATAAATGATTCATTTAGTAACGTAAAAATATAATTAAAATATCGACCCGTCTCTATCATTTGCAACACCCTATCCGGGTAATATTGTGTAGATGTACTTTAATTATTTGACTTACCAAGACCTGAAATGTACCTGCCCAATATTGCAAATAAATACTGAATACTGAATACCCAGGATATTGGAATGCACGCCCTTGTGAACAAGTAGAGGTGCTCTACCTACTTGTGAAATTAAATTATTCAAATTACTTGGCTTTCGAGACCGACCATCATTGCTTCGAAGTGAGCGAGCTCAAGCACCGTCGCGGCATCGCAACTAGCGGAGTGAAGCAGATTGCTCAATTAGTTTTGATAAGTTAATGAAAGCGTTATAATCGCTTCGTTGAGGTTCAGCGAGCGTGGGGAGCGCAGCGACTGCTCGCGATTATGACGTCATAAGATACCTGTGTATTGATGTGAGTAAACTCACAATTTAGTGACGAAACTATCTAGGCGCTCTCCTGATCATCACATCACAGGGACCGCACCGAAAGAAGAAGGGGAAAAATGTTCCACTGGGCTTGCATTCCTAAAAAAAAGTAGGTACTAATAGGGAATTTCGAAAAACACTCAAAGAACCCTCGGGCCGATTAGTACGATAAAAACTAAAAGATTAAAGACATTAAACACGGACAAAACTATGTAAATGTGCTTCCACAAAACCTCTGCCTCAGCTCCCTCAACATTCGACAGGAAAATAAAAGTTCATAGTTATGCCTGTCTTGACAGGACTTCTTGTGATTGTCCGTGCCTCAGCAGGACTAGACATTATAAATATCTGGGTGTCTATTTAGATGAAAATTTAAACTTTAAAAAATATATTGAGGCGTTATCGACCCGTATTAGGAAAGTCATTAGTATAATGCGGAATCTGCGTAACATTGCATGTAAAGAGCTGCTACATACTGTATACCTAACGATGTGTCAATCTCTCATAACATACTGTATAACATGTTGGGGAAGCGCCGCAAAAACTTACCTAATTCAAACTGAGCGAGCACAACGTTCTGTGCTAAAAGTTATGCTACATAAGCCATTTAGATACCCAGCCTTTGACTTGTACAAAGAAAGTGGCGTATTGAATGTTCGACAACTTTTTATCCTAAGAATATCCTTAGCAACACACAAACACTCTCTTGAATCAGAAACCTACCTAAAAATTACACAAAGAGAACCTATAGAATTCCAATCCCCCGGTAAAAACATTTTGGCCTGTTCATCTTATGAACAGCTCACGTTTATAACATTGTAACAAAATATTGTGATCTCAAAAATAAGTCTACAAGAGAAGCAAAACGAATAATTAACTCTTGGCTTAAGTCTTTGTCTTATTCGTAGACTAAAAATCTCCTTAAAATAATAACCTGACTTATATACTTTTTACAAATCTAAATAAATATTATTATTTTAATGCATAGTTAATTTCAATACTTTAATAATATATAATAACTAACTACTAAGTACTTAGAATTAGGAGAAATTGGCCTTTACCTACCTACTAACCTGCCATTTACTATATATAGTACATAAAATAATGTAAATAAGTTCCAAATAGTACAAAGAACAATGAAAGTTGTGAATATTTCTTGTTTGTTTATTATAAGAAACTATCTACAATAAAATAATTAAATAAATATATTATATATAAATATATATTGTACCTATATAAAAAGCTTTGATGCAATTAGTTTTACTTAAATTCACTAGTATAATGATTAATTTACTAACTTAGATTACCTACATAACTACGAATTCCAGACTGTATTATTACTTACCTTCCTAAGTACAATGTTAGTCCGAGGCATAAGCTTTTGACAAGTAAATCAATGTTGAAAGAAAGGCCTTCACGATACAGGCTCGGCCTAGTGTGAGGACCGCCGCTAAAGAATCCTATTCAAACTTATCAACAAGATCTCAGTGTTAGCCTTAATTGTAAGTTTGTTCTGTAACACTTATATTATGTATATCTTTGTTGTTAATAAATTTTTTTTCATTTTCATTTCATTTTCATTATACTCAGATTTTTATAAAAATAAAATTAGATATTAATCACGCCCTGTATTATTGCCCCATCTGATTGTTGCTGTCAGTGGAAAAACTCATCCTGTTTACCTACCGAGGTGAAGAATCGAAAAAACCCTAAAAGTTGTCTTGCGCCCAATTACATTTGTAGAGCTTCTGTTCATCTGCTGGTACATGCTCCTCCTCCTACTCCCCAATGAGAACAGTTGGACAGACATCAACACAATCATGTAGGTCAGTAACTAGAGAAAGAATGTGATTATGTGTGCGGTGCACGGCACGGGGCATCGCACCAACCTCAGACATTCAATACGTAGAGAGGTAACGGGAGGTTTCCCTGTGCAGTGCAGGGTTGATAGGTCAACCCAAATGAGTTAGTGAGTACATCACAGAAAGTCCAGACACCTATTTAAGTAGTGTAGTCATGTGACGTGTGAGACCAGCACTGACCTCAATCATGTCGCCAAATAGCTTCAATTGCCCCCATCGACCAATTGGCACTTCTGCAGCAAAATGTGCAATTTAAACAAATAGAGCTCAATCAAAATACTATAAATACCAATAGTCGAGACCTGGCGGCGGGGCGGGGGGGGGGGCTGATCGTTGCCGGGCGATATCGCACCACAAGAGGAGGAAGGATGTCGTGCTGTGGTTGAGAAAAGCGATAGCTTTGTGAAAATATCGGTTTTCTTCTTATCGTGTCACTAGTTCTTTCGAACCAGTGCGGTGAAAGGATTGCGAGTACGCCTCTAAAATGTCGGTGATGGATAGGTTTTGACATAGGACATAAATATTATTTAAAACTTGCTATGCAATAAGTTACATTGAACAGTCAGCGGACGCAATGGATCATAGGTGCAGCTACTTAGGTACTACTCGTATAAAGCGGAAGGTCACCCATTCCGAAGCATTGACATTGTGCTCTGTGAGCAAAGACTGCAGGTACATATCGTGACGGTGTTGTGCGGTCACACCCGCGACGCCCCCCGGGGGAGGGGGAGGGAGAGGCAGCCTCCCCGGAGCCGGCGTCTCAGCAGACCAGACACACGCAGACGACACCAGGCAGACTACAGCTGATACTGATGGATAGTCAAGTTACGGCGGCCCGAGTGCTATGCTCGACCGCCGACAACCACACAATACGTGCTTCAACATACTTTGTAACATCGAATTTATCATTGCTAAAACGTTGTGCGGCACAGTTCCTAGTCCCGAACACGCGTGAGATTTCTCACGCACAATAGAATAGATGCAGCGAAGATTGATATTCCTATGATCTAGAGATGACACTTCCGTCCATGGGTGGGTCCGACGAGCATGGAGTGCAGGAAGCAATGACGGCGGGGGGCAGGGCGGGGCTGCCGTGCACTGTCCACGGCCGCGGATGGCCCAGCTATTTGCGTATTCAATGAACGCCGGGAGATTAAACATCGTTCATCGTTCGTTTATTTTTGTCAAGCTTTTACTACAATGCGTGAAAACGGTGTTATCATTTTATTTTGATTGCTAAGATTATAATTCTGTTACATGACACAACTATAATAATTCAAACAAGAAGGCAAGTCTACCCACTTTAAACCTACCTACTGATTTATTAAATTGACTGGTTTTGATTAACTAAATGTAGGTATTGCTGTACTTAACTTAAAATATACTACTCTACGTACTGCCTAACCTATACCCGTGCCTATACGTCGAGTTCCATCTATTTCACTAAATAAGCAGTCACTTACCGTCGTGCAGTTCACCAACAATATAAGTAAGTAAAGCAGTTAGCAAATTACGTAATTGAAACCAGACTTCATCATAGGTATTTGTTTTTATATTTTATTCACGTTGTAGTTATTTACTCTAACGCGTGTATGGTTTGTTGAGGTTTCTCTATCTAGCTAGCTAGAGCATGCTAGAGCTATGTTTTAACCGCTACGGAAGAGTTTTTTTTTAAAAATATATCTCTGTAAATAGTTAATAATAGGTAGTAGGTATCAAAATAGATCTTGTAACTATCAATATGCAAACTAAATCCTGATCTCTCGCGCCTGTGCCAGAATATATACATTTGCGTTAGTGCTTTATTCGTGAACCCATTAGCGCCACATCGAGATTTCAAATATTTTGTATTTTGTGTGCCGAAACAAATACTTAATTACTTAGTACTTACACTAACAACAGAATGAGTCGCTGAGTGATTTCAGTGATCATTATTTATTCCTAGCAACTACAAAAGAAGTTTACGCAAAAAAATCTACAAAATAACAAAATCGAGAATTATAAAAAACAACACCTTTTTAAATCAGAATAAGGTATCTTGAAAATAGTGTACTTTGATTGAGCGTTGGACTCGGTCAACTGCGCGCTGCACTCGTCTCAGCCCAATCAGCTCTCGTTTAGCTAATTTAAAGCGATCGCGATGCTCTTCGGTTATTATTTTGCGCGATAACGCTATCGTGTTTACGATTTGATGTTGTGTTCACACAACGACGACAGTGGAGTTTCACAGGGGTCAATGTTGGGGTCGCTGTTGCTTTTTCTGTATGCCAATGATTAACCATTCGATTGCTCTCAAAGTTGATAAAATTATTTTATTGGTGTTGATTGGTAAGTTCATATCACCGCAAGGTCAACGAATACTAGAGTTGTTTGTACAATTACTTTAAAATGGAACTGTCTCATGAATATGAAAACATGGTAATAGATAGGAATGTCGGCAAACCTGATGCCGCAAGTTTGTTAACAGAGCGATGTCGGCATTGGTGAGCATCGACGAGATCGGCGCTTGTGGCATTCGACGCCTTTTGTGGCAAGGCTCAGGACTGCTCAGGAGGTCTCGAATGTAGGCTAAATCCACATTTTTATAGACACGAAACGATCAGAGAGCACACAGGGTCATTCATGTCGGAAATTAAATAAATATATATGTACGACATCATTTAATGATTTTAAAGAAATTTGGGATCCTATTTGTATTATATTAAAGCAAGAAAGTCTAAAAACATATCTTTAATATTTTAACCCAGATTGAAGCATTACCGAAATATTTAAGCTTTCACACTTGAAACATACGTAAACAACATTTAATGTGTACTAAAATAAATAAATAATTTAAAAAAATATAACCAGACTGTAAAATAGTCAACTAGTAAGCAATGCACTAAAATACCAAAACAAGATTGAGAATAAAAAACTCAATCTTGACCCTTCCTTGGCAGTCGGGTAAATAACATCATCGTAAAAAATAACTCGATACTATAAAATAATAAGATACTCACACGTGGGTCCGGTCTTTAGCCGCGCAAACACCGGTCGAAATAGCCCCAAGGCCGATGTGATAGCAAAGTAGAGCGTGAGACACGTGCTGCCGCCGCGATGGGGGGACCGACACTGGCGCTCCGGCGCTCGCGTGGCGCGTCTGCCGCCGCCGCCGCCCCAGCCCGCTGCGGACCGCGGGAGTGCGGCCGCCCACGGCCCACGGCCCACGGCACGGCGGATAGCACCACACCAAGACCAGGAGCCTGTCCTCTTCGCTGCGTGGAGGTGCTATCAGACGGTTCAATCGAACCTATGTTAAATTGTTCACTCCAGTAAATGCTTCATTTTTCTTTCATTCCATGTTCACACAGCTGACTTAGAATGACATAAAAAAGAAAGTTCACCTGTTCTTTTCTTTCAACATGTCTTCTCTAATGAAGTTGTGCGTTTTTGAATGGCTTATTCCCAGAAATCCATGATTCCATTGTTCTTCATTTTCCAATGGGTCCATGAAAAATGAATTAGTTTAGTGGCACGGTTTGTCACCTTTTTTTATTTACAATGGGAAAATACTATTAGGTACGCATACCCTTTGGCCGGGGAGGGCCAAAGGGTTATGTCGGGCTCACCACCAGGGCATACCGACTAAAAACCCATTGATATTCCTTTGATCACCTCAGTGTCAATGCGTCGTCAAACCACTCTTCATCGGACGAGAGGTTTGACAGCGCATCAGCACTAGCCAGCGTCACGGGGTCCCGGTCGGATTCGAACGCGGCCTTGTCATTAATTGTACCCTTCTGTCACCCCTATTGAGGGGAGGAAGGATGATCCCGAATAACTGCTTGACACCTGATTCAACAACAGGCCATAATTATTAATTTATCTATTCGCGAACCGGTAATGAGAAGGTACAATTACTTGTTTGTATTAGGTACATAGCTAATTTGTGCGATTTCTAACTCTTTCTCACCATCTGAAAACAACCGGGCGGGCGCCGGCAACTTTGAGTCGGTACCTAATTCTGTACGCCTCAGCTAAGCCGCGCGGCGCTATCAGCGCGACACGATAGTAAGTGCTTAGTGGCTGGCACAGGCAGGTATCTATAATGAAACATAATTCACCTAATCATTCCGCAATAAATGAGATTACAAATCATATATTTTCACTTCAAAATACTTATAAGTATCGGGCGGTAAATTTTGATGCCCACCCACAATGAGAAAAAAATCTCGTTAGGGTTAAACATTCTAGTTGAATTTGTGACAGCGAGAATAATTTAGTAACGATTACAATAATAATAGTTCTAGCTAACAAAAGTTAGTAAAGGGTACAAGAAAATATATTATCGGTTACTATTTTGTCTCGCTATCCCAATTTTTTTTCTCCGTGCAATTGCTAGGTGGAGGTACCTAGGTATGCTATTATTTTGGTGACTAATAAATAAGCGACGAACAATTCGTCCCTTATTATCGTCGTTGGAATCAGACAATTATTGTCGGATTCCCAAGATTTGTGACAGCCCGTTCCAAAGATTATTGAAAAATTTATTGCGAAAATACCTACCTGCCCTCGGTTCTCTGGATCATGGGCGGTGTGGCCCTTGAGTGGCCGGTATTTTTGCAAATAACTTAATTACGGCTGCATCTTATGTATCTATTCTGCTCCCTTATTATCAGTCACCAACTAATTATTATTATTATTATTAAAATTCTTTATTGCACAAAATATAAATTACTTTGCACAATGGGCGGGCTTAATGTCTACACATATGGGCATGGTCTTTGATTGGCCACAGGGTTGACTCAATAAAATTTTCGGTAAGTAGGTAACGTAGTATTTGTAAAATTTGCAACGCATTGACAGACACCAAACATACTTAAACAAACTTATGGAAATAAGACGTAGGTAGGTATTAATAATACTCCGTGATCTAAAGTTATGTTATCTCAAATGTATTAACCTTTGCAATAATTTGCGCAGTTATCGAGCGGCGGTTTGGTAAACAGCGCTTACGACAAAATTATAATTTATGTAGGTAAGTACTTATCTTATACGAGATTAGGCAAGTAGATGTCGGTCGGATCAGTCCGAATCAAACTGGATGTTTCGAGTAGGTACGTAGAGACGAGACCCGAGGCAGCCTGCTCATCTCAGCATAGCTAGTTATTATCCTCCGTGGCATATCTCAGCTATGCTACATAATATTACTTATTCTTTGGCTATGCGAGCTACGCTAGACTGACTTAGCTTAGCTCTCGGCTTAGCTGTGTTGGTGTTCAATTAGATACATAATAAAATAAAACAAGCTAAAAATTTAAAAAACTGGAAACCTTTTATACAATATTCCTAAGTGTTACACAACCATTCCCTCACTTTCCTTTCCTATACAAATTGTTTGTTTTAGGGACCACTAGTCATCATAGACTACCGACTTAAATTATGTTCTACGATATTAACAAAAATTGGCATTGATGAAATGGTTGCATACTTTAATGAATAAAATTGACAGCGTAACGGGACAATGAGCGTTACCAGACAATGACGTCAACGTTTTCGTGCATACAGCCGACGTTCATCGATTTATTAGACGTAGTCACTTCAAAAATAATTAAAACTTGGTTCCGATTTTTTTTATCGATTTATGGAACTCGAATCTCTATATTTCGATAGAGAACTAACTGAACAAAAAATCAGTTTATTCTAAGTTAGTTCTAAAAATATGTATATGTCCAAGTGTTTCAAGTATATAATATGCCTGCTGTAGTATAGCGATACAATTAAGTTACACAGTTTAACTAAATAATCATTTATTTACAACACGATTTCCTGTTGCTTGCTTAACTATTTGTTTTCTTTGTTTAAAATCGTTAAAATTACGCCGCGCCATAGTAACTACAAATATCACATCAAATTATTACATTTAATTAAATTACCCTTAAGCTAGTGAAGTCACATTTAATTGAACTAGTCCAGTCATATACATATGTACGTACATTTACGCATGTATACTGATCCTGTCACTGTCGAGGTACATCAACTCGCGTGTGACAACTTGCCAAATTCATACAAGTTATCACAAAACGGAAATTAATTAAATACATATTTTCAGTCTGTGCACTGGAGTCTGCAGGCAACACGTCCATCTGAAAAGATACAATAATAATTATTTTTTAACAAGAAGAGTCAAATGTAGGTTAACAAAGGGTCAAGTGTAGATTGACGAAGCTCTCAAGTGTAGGTTAACAAAGGGTCAAGTGTAGATTGACGAAGCTCTGAAGTGTAGGTTAACAAAGGGTCAAGTGTAGATTGACGAAACTCTCAAGTGTAGGTTAACAAAGGGTCAAGTGTAGATTGACGAAGCTCTGAAGTGTAGGTTAACAAAGGGTCAAGTGTAGATTGACGAAACTCTCAAGTGTAGGTTAACAAAGGGTCAAGTGTAGATTGACGAAGCTCTCAAGTGTAGGTTAACAAAGGATCAAGTGTAGATTGACGAAGCTCTCAAGTGTAGGTTAACAAAGGGTCAAGTGTAGATTGACGAAGCTCTCAAGTGTAGGTTAACAAAGGGTCAAGTGTAGATTGACGAAGCTCTCAAGTGTAGGTTAACAAAGGGTCAAGTGTAGATTGACGAAGCTCTCAAGTGTAGGTTAACAAAGGGTCAAGTGTAGATTGACGAAGCTCTCAAGTGTAGGTTAACAAAGGGTCAAGTGTAGATTGACGAAGCTCTCAAGTGTAGGTTAATAAAGGGTCAAGTGTAGATTGACGAAGCTCTCAAGTGTAGGTTAATAAAGGGTCAAGTGTAGATTGACGAAGCTCTCAAGTGTAGATTAACAAAGGGTCAAGTGTAGATTGACGAAGCTCTCAATTGTAGATTAACAAAATGTCAAGTGAAGATTGGCAAAGCGGTGATGATAAATTAACTTAGGGATTCAATTTTCGAGGGTCAATATAAAAAAACAGTTGTGTAGTGTGTGTGTGAATTTGAAGGAATCTAGTTAAGGTAAACCGTAGGCCGTGGCCGCGCAGTGCGGGCAGGCGTAGGGCCGCGCCGCTGTGGGGCTGCACTCACCAGATGCAGGTGGTCTTGAGGTGCATGGACAGCAGGCCCTTGGCCACGAAGGCGCGCGCGCAGTGCGGGCAGGCGTAGGGCCGCGCCGCTGTGGGGCTGCACTCACCAGATGCAGGTGGTCTTGAGGTGCATGGACAGCAGGCCCTTGGCCACGAAGGCGCGCGCGCAGTGCGGGCAGGCGTAGGGCCGCGCCGCTGTGGGGCTGCACTCACCAGATGCAGGTGGTCTTGAGGTGCATGGACAGCAGGCCCTTGGCCACGAAGGCGCGCGCGCAGTGCGGGCAGGCGTAGGGCCGCGCCGCTGTGGGGCTGCACTCACCAGATGCAGGTGGTCTTGAGGTGCATGGACAGCAGGCCCTTGGCCACGAAGGCGCGCGCGCAGTGCGGGCAGGCGTAGGGCCGCGCGCCGCTGTGGTAGCGCTCGTGGATGACGAGCGTGGAGCGCTGGCTGAAGGCCTTGCCGCAGTGCGCGCACACGTGCGGCTTCTCGCCCGAGTGCACGCGCTCGTGCAGCGTCAGGTTGCACTTCTTCACGAACCCCTTGCCGCACGTCCTGCACACGACGCCATAGCTGTTGTACTACCTGCTACTTCCTACTCGTGTTATCAAGACTATTTACCCGACTACGGCGAAGCAAAATGTTATGTTATGATTTCGACCAGTATGGATGTATATGGTTTTATTTTTTGATTAGGTTCTGTTTATAATCATTGTGATTGTGCCGTTGGCATTTGCCTTAATAAATAAATAAAATAAACTCAAAAGTTCAAGTGTAGCTTAACAAAGGGGTCAAGTGTAGGCAATAAGAATCAAGTGTATGTTAACAGAGGGGTCAATTATACAGCAGGTTAACTTTAAAAACAAAGTGCACTAACTTGCATACATTGGGCTTGTACCCAGTATGTATCCTGATGTGAAACTTGAGGTGTTCCCTCGAGGAGAGGCTCTTCCCGCACACGTTGCAGAGGTAGTTCCGCTCGCCGGAGTGCGCGCGCAGGTGCCGCCGCAGCGAGTTGAGGTGCGCGAACTGCCGCGCGCACACCGAGCAGCGCAGCACCAGCGCCCGCGCGCGCGCCTCGGGGTGCGCGCGCGTGCGGTGCGCCAGCAGGTACCTGCGGGCACACGGCTACAGTACCGCACGCGGGCACCTGCGACACGACGCGTGGCGAGTACGCACCGCATGTAGACGAACCCCTCGGGGCACAGGTCGCACACGAAGCGCTTCTTCAGCGGCGCCGCCTCCTCGCCCGCGCCCAGCTTGTGCGTCTGCCCTGCAACAGCGCACCGCAGCGTACAGCCCCCGGCCCGCCGCCGGGGTCGGGGGCGTACACGCTACTGCGGCAAACGGTCTGTTTTGCCGTTCCTCGCAGACGCGAGACGCGCCCCCCCGCGCGGCCCCGGGGGTCGCGTCGGCCCATCGCCACTGTGCCCACAGCGGGCCAGCGGGCGCGTCACGGAAACTAGTAGGTGAGAATACACTATCCTTCTTGGCTGAGAGCTAAGGGTGAGGTCACACATGCATTTAACATATTGTTAGCCCAAATTGTATTTTTTTTTTATTTATTTATTGGAGAACCAACAGTTTTAAACATCTAGGTAGACATTATTGCTGGAAAAAGCCCTACTTCCTAGTTTTTCTGTAAGAAGCTGCTCATCTTAATTATATTCGACGGTGAATCAGGGGGTCAATACATATGAGATAGGAGTCGCATGAGGTGTTTGTTTGCGGCGAACCACTAGTGAGGAGGGTGTGGTGTGTGGTGTGTGGTGTAGTGTCAGTATGTTCACCGTGCTTGAGTATCTGGTGGGGGTCGCGGAAGGTCTTCTCGCAGAGCGCGCAGCGGTAGGGGCGCGAGTCGCGCTCCCAGTGGCGCGCCCAGTGCGCCGCCCACTCGCCGCGCGCCAGCGTCTGCAACAGAGCCGCCGTCAGCGCGCGCCGGCCGGGGGGCGCGGGTGTGGGGCAGGGGGGTGGGGTGGGGGGTACCTTGCGGCAGCGCGCGCAGCGCAGCGGCTCGCCGGGCGGCGGCGGCGGCGCGGGCGGCGCCTCCCCCGCCGCGCCCGCCTCCGCCGGCGCCGCGTGCTGCCTGCAACACGACACACGATACCAATGATCTACACACAATCAAACCTAGGAAAAACACTTTGCCCAACCGCGTTGCCATAGACTGGAACAAGTTGCCACAGACAGTGATTAGCGCCCCCTCAGTTCCAAACATTTGAAGTGCACTGACAAAAAATAACCAAGATATATACACACACACATCAGCTTTAAGCTGTCTGTGTATCATAAATAATAATAAAGGATCCACAGCAGCCCCTGCCATTACAAATGACATTGTTCCTCCTATAATAAGTAAGTCAGAGAACTAAGGTGTATAAATTGATAAGTAAACCAAATTAAAAAGCACCAAAAGTTCTAACCAACATAATATTGTTTCTCAACAGCGCTGCGATTGACCCACAATCCTTCTCTACTGAACAAAGTTAACATGGCTGGGACGGGATAAGTCATCTCTCGGGGTCGAGGCACGGAGCACCCAGTGAGTGCTCAATGAGAGGCAACGTTACCTGTAGTGGCCGAGCATGTCGCTCTTGGAGTAGCACTGCATGAAGCAGATGCAGCAGTGAAAGGCGTCCTCGGGCTCCGCCTTCACGCTGACGGCGGGCGCGGGCTCCGGCGCCTCGCGCTTCACGCCCGGCTCCCAGTCGAGTGCACCATTCTTCACCACACTCAGAGCCGTGCCCTCGGGCAATGCACTCATGATCGTATCCCAATCTGCAATGCTGTCTTTTTTCTTATGTGGACGTTTTTTCACCCCGTTCAGATCCCTTTTGCTTTTTTTCTTCTTCTTCAGTTTGATCAGGGACTGGTCATCACTATCCTCGCAGAATTCTCCATCGTTGAATGTTTCCATGGCTTCCTCCTTGATGGGGGACAACATGGTGGGTTCTATCTTGACACGCACCATGGCATCCCCCAGCGCACCGTGCGGCGGCGGGGGGCCACGGCTGGGGAGGTCGGCGCCCCCTTGGGGGGCCTCTGTCTGCGTACTCTGCTCCCGAAAGACATTTGGTACGGGAGAGACATTCTCCTTGATCCGAGTTAGATCTACCACGTCATCAGAATCGAGGCCATTGGGAAGGAATACTGCTCGTAATCTGAAATTATAATTAAACTTGGGTAAATTTAATAAATCATAAAGAGCTACATACTTAATCAATAGGTAATATACTTATCAGGTTGTTTTTTAAATTATTAGTCGGCAAGTTGCAAATGGTATCCTTCGAACCAAATTCGTTAATAAAATAATGTAAGTAGGTACCTACTTACCGCACGGGAAACACTCAAAATTCAAGTAACTATTGTGGTGAGAAGATATTACTTGGCGAATGACTGACCTGTGTTGCACCTCGATAGTCTCGTTACAAAACTGATAGAAATCATTAACTTTACAGCTACACTTGTCACACACCTTCTGCGGGAGCCGGTCGTTCTTAAAAACCTGTAGAAATCGATTGTTTCGTATTAATTATTAAACAGGTCCAACGATGACATCAAAAATAGTTATCGTCGACCGCAAACCGCGGTACTTTACCTTAATCGGTAGATAGAGAGACATTTTGAGGTACAGAGCGTTCTCTTCATCAAATATGTTATTATTCACGAAACTTGTGGAGCAACAGAGCCGACAAAGATCTTCCATGTTAATATAAGTATAACTTTAATTATTTTTACTTTTCCTCAGTGCGTGGTGTTTTGCTTTGATTATTTGATTATTGACAATGACAGCCACAGATTAGTCAGAGTACTACATGACAGCCGCGCGGCAGATGGCGCTCGCTACTCCATAGTTTTTTTTTTTCAATCTATATTTTACCCCTTGACGTATAATCTTGAGGCCATACCGCTTCGTCGTAAATTTCTAATTATTTTTTTTATAATTATTATTAATATATTTCTGTCAAATACATAACGTAGCGTGAGTTCAATTTTGTTTTCAGTTTTTAATAATCTTCTTTAGCATGCGTGGAGAAGTTGAAACCACCATTTTTACACCATAACACTCAAAGTAATTTATACTTCGGAAAATAATACAATGACACTACACGACATGTTCACGTTTCCACCAAAAGCTCCTGTTCCATAGAGTTATGTCAAAAAAAACCTTTCTGAACCGTGTGTTACCAGCAAGCGCCAAAAAGTAATGGTATTATGCGGTACCTTAAAGGAGAAATACGTATGCATTGTACATCTTATTATTATTTATGGTTGTATATTGACGTAGGGGTGGGCGGAGGCGGAGATGGAGGATCCGAGGAGCCGCCGCCCGTTGCCGTCCGTCGTCACCGCACCGCGCCGCTGCTTTGCCAAACTTTTGATTAATGAATAGATATTAGATACCTACTACTAACAGAACTTATGTCTATAAAGTTTACAAAATCAGATTATTAATTAACATGATGCAATATTTTTTCTCAAACATGCTTGGAAATTCAAACATTATTGACAATATTTAAATCGAAGTTGCCGCCCTTTTTTTAACTTATGTCATCCCACTGCTGGGCAAAGGACTCCCCATGGCCGCGTGGTCCAACTCATTACACGCCTTCGGGTCTTAGGCGATCCACCAGTCTTCTTGAAAAGATTCAAAGTCGAGTTTTCGCGGCCGTCCCCGACTCGTTTACCGTTCTCAGTTGCCGGCCTAGGCCAAATAAATTACTAGGAAAGTTCACATGTTGTTGTATTGAGATAACGTTTTGTTTGGGAGGGTTGCTAAATAATATGGCGTCGAATCATAAATCATATTTTTGTAATTTTAAATATATAATTTTTCATAAAACTGTAGTATTTTTGTATTACCAGAGTTATGCAATGTAAAATTTAGGCAAATAAATGATTGAATTCAATTGATTTGAATCAAGCTGCTGTAATGATCGAACTTCGCATACAGGGTAAGTTCGTTTGAATATAATTATGCTTTCGCAGCTTCATTCGATGCGAATTGACGTGATCCAATGATTACTTATGGCTTCTAACTAAGATTTGGGCGTGAAAAATAAATTGGTGATTTATTTTCACAAAATTTTCAAGCGATTAAAAGAAGTGTGTGAAAGATATTTTTAGACTCCACCTGAAACTCAAAAAGCGGTAAGAGCTGAATAAAAGCTTGTTAAAAATAACCCAACCCCCCTGATTTATTTCAATTATATCGTAAGACACTTATATGATTTGAGACAAATCCATTCATAACTACCTCCTTGTCAAAATCCATCAAGTTATGATTGTTTTTGTTAGAATAATACGTAATCTAGAAATGACAGCTTGCGGCTGCCAGTAAGTATAAGCCGGTGAAAAACTGGCACATAATATACATACTTACCTACATAAATAACTTACGTAAAGAACTTTCAGTCTAAAGGTCATAGCACGCATATCGACTCGGAAAGGGATCGTCACCTTGCTACGATCTTTAAACCCCAGGAAACCAGGCCCCCAGGATATTAACTGAAAAATATTTATTTGTCATGTTTTATAAGCAACCCTTTTAAACAACTATAGGTTGATATAATATATCGTGTAGATGATAATTTATTTTTAAGATTTCTATTTTTTTTCATTTTTATTCACTCTGTTTTTAATTTTGCTTCTTCTTATTTCTAAGAGTACCTATGTTTTATATTATGGTGAATGTTATGGGCACATAAAGTGTCATACATATCAGAATATTTGTAACAAATTTTGAAAATTGTATGTTTTATATGTGTGATGTTTGTGACCTTAATAAATAAATAATAATAATAAAAAAAACTATTCCATCAACATCGCATTATTCATTATTTTACCTATTTTCTACCTGATTCGGTACTCCATCTTACAAACTCATAACACTATTTTGACCGAAAGCAGCATTATAGCTTCCTCACGGCGAGCTCTTTTCGCACAATGTTGCGATAAAAGCCTCGAATGCCACTTATCTTTATCGTGCGCCTTCAGCAAATAAAGTGTAAAAAACGAGATAAAGGTAGAGGTACTACTTAGTACCTACTTACAACAACAGAGGCATGATAAGTGTACATATGTAGGTGCTAACAGTGGGTAGGTAGTATGTGTTATGCCAAATAGGGGTCCAAAAATATGTTGGTTTTTGTCTGGTTGGTTAACATTGGTTTTCAGAATGAAATTATTGGCAAATTGTGTAAGGTCCTATTCCTATCAATTTGCCAATATTTTTTACGAACACGTATCATAGCATAGCCTTGTTATATCTTACTACTTAACCGCAACACGCGACATACACACCGAAACTATAACTTCCTACGCTATTTGAATTGGTGATAAATAACTGTAACCATTGGTAATCTTCCGCTTTCACTTAAACGCCATCTCATGGGGATACGTTTTCCTTACGGTGCACAAACCTGGTCTTTGACAAACTAGCAAAGGTACAAACTCGGGGTTTGCCAACAATCAATGGAGCGCAGTATTTTGGGCGTAAACTGTAAGAAACAGTATACTGCGCTCAAAAACATAAGTCGCGGACGTTAGCCAAATGGCTGGCAGGTTAAAATGGCCGCATGACGAACAAACAGTGGGCGAAGATCACCACAGAATGGTGGCCTCAAGGGATCAAACGCCCTTGTGGCAGACCAAGGCGCAGTTGGAAAAATGAGTAAGATTCATTTCCGGTGTACTGGTCCACACAAGCACTACACAGAGGGGACTGGACGCAAATCCACAAAAAAACAACTAATAGTAAAACAGTTATCCAAATTTTATCATTTTGTCAAAAATTTGGCTTAATTTATTCAAGTTTTTTTGCCTTAGGTATATTATATTGTGTTCAATAACCGCAACTGACTATGTGTATTTTTTTTCTGGTGATTAAAAAATTAAGGTGTAAGTACATACCTATTGCTATTCTGAGACATTTATTCCGCGGATGGAACAAACAAAATCGGCAATAAAAAATTCTTCAACGGGTGATAAAAGTGTTTTCGTATTGAGTTCCGCGACATACGTACCAAACGAACAGCCCTCATGCACAGATAACCTCTGGCCCAGAATGCACTTGGTTATTAGTTAAATAGCACAGCGATATGCCCTGTACGTATGTGTAAACGTATGAGTATGTATTGTAATCTCGCCGCGTCACGCTAACTTTGCTTGTTGTGGTCATTGGCAAGTGCGATATTTTACCATCAGACAGGAGAAGGCATCAGTCGTCTCACTTAACAAAAATAAATAGAAGGAAGGGTGAAGGGGGGGCCCTAGCCCTAAGGGGGCCTCGAATTATTTGAAAGTAATTTTTTTACGTTAGACCAGCTTGTCAACTCATGATCCTGCAACCCTCCAAAGTCTGCCGACGCCCTCACTTTATAATTGCGAAAGTCTACAAAAAAAGTAATTAATTATGAATTAAGTTAAATACTTTTCCTTGATTTTTATCATCGACCAGCTCAGCTAAGCTACCTACTACTTTAAAACGTAGGACCAGGATAAGATTTTTTCCATTTGCCTATTGAACTCATTCTGGGTAAAATTCCACATCAGCTGAAATAACCAAACTTTTTTTTAAAACTACAAACTAAACTATTGGTACACTTTAATGAAAAATTGTTTCGTGTGAAAGTTTATCTGACACTGTAGGCACATTGATAAGGTAAATAGGTCTAGGTGTGGCCAAGCCGCTATCTTTCAAATTTGGTACAACTTCTGATAAAAATCGTGCCTTGTCCTAAGTCCTAAATCGAATAACAGAGAAGATTAATTATTTCAAGTGTAATAAATCAAAGTACGACCGTAAATGAATAAGCATGCGAGGCAGAATATAAACTAACTGGTTTAGACTAAGAACAAAACTAATTTACTTTAGGTTTGGGCAGATGGTGAGTGACTTTCAATATGTGCAAATGAAGTGTACTTATGTAGTGAATGTCTAAAATATTGATTTATTTATTCTACGCTGACACCACGACCACGATGTCATCGGACCAGTGTCTCACGGTCTGCCCTGTGGTCTTCGCATTCAGTGACTGCCTTCGTCCACGTGCTGATGCTGACCTCTAATCCGGTGCGTCCTGGCATCGCGGGTTGCCACTTGCCACGCTTTCGAGATGTGGAGTCTGATGTGTGCGGTGCGCGTCGTCGAATTTCAAAGTTGGGTAGACGCATGCTTCTCTACAGTTGGCTCCAACCTTGAAATACTTTGATAAGCATAAGATGAAAATCGATACAACAAACTTTAAGTTAACTTTGCAATTGAGTAAAACTCACGGCACACACGCTGGTGGGTGAACTCTAGCTTAACTTTAACCCACATAACAAAGTTCAATGTAAACACAATACGCCAGAAGTTTCCGAAGTCCCAGTTCACGGCCGCGAGGCGAACGGGGGCCGCCACCACGTCGCACCTCCCCTCCCCGCCACCCTCGGCCCGGGAACTCCCCTCTCTCCACCTTCTTCAGCAGCTGAAACCTTCGCGCAGCCAGACATTATGAACTTTCTAATTATAAATGCTATCATTGTTCACGTTTGAGAAATGTTTTTAATAATATTTTTAATATTACATATCTAATACAGTATACCTATAGATAGAATACTTATAAAACATACAGACTCAAGAGAAACACCGATGTTCATCACACAAATATTTGTCCTGAAACGGGAATCAAACCCGCGGGGTTGTCGGGATGTCCGATTCACTTGGCATATGACCGACCGTGTCGTCTATAAATTAATTTTAGTTTTCAATAGAATTAAAAAAATAAGAGGAGTTTCCTAATTGTAAAAAACTGAACTTGTCACGTCAACGTCAACAGCGTGCTGCGTGCTATAGCGTAAGAAAAATAATCTACTAATCTATACCAAAATTCAACCCAATTAATAGGTAACCTATACTTACTAGTTTCGTACTGATATTTGTAATTCGTTGAAAACGGTTGCTGCAATGTACGAAATTATTTGGAAATCTACGACACCTGTTATATTGAATACAAGTGCTCCAGAAAGCACACACCTTGTGCCTTATCAAATGACACCGTTTGATATGAGCGTTTGCTAGCTTATCTATCATGTTGAAATTCTTCCACGTACTATACAACGTTACGTTAGCATCCCGGTTAGCCTCCAATAGGTAGGTACTTATTACATTTGCATTAGCTGTGCATCCGATGTTGGATTACAAAACTATTCTATTCTATCATTCAAATATTCGTATCTGTATCCAAAATTAACCAAGTTCAAAGTATCATAAAAATGTATTGTACCTGATATATATATAATATATACTTCCTTATCATAAAAAAATGTAATAAGACTGATAAGAGTTAGTAAGTAAATTTCTAAAGTTTTTTCGAGAATTCTGCCTACTAAATAATTAAAATGATTGTTCCCAGTAGGATGGTGTTCGTGTATTGTTAGTGGTTGGTTCTATGTAGATAATGTTGTAAGTGTAATGCGTATGACTAGCGCAACTAGATAATGTAGGCAATGTAATGTTGGTAATAAAGGTGTATCTCCACTGCAAACAATGCGGCGAGACGAATATGATGGTAGTGGCAGCAGATAGTGGTGTGGAGGCGACGGCCCCGGACGGGTCGCGACGCCAAGCTCCATCCGCAGCGGGTCTGTGGAAGTACGGAGACTCGGAGCACGTCGACGATCGCGCGGACCGGACTCACGGCATCGGCACACTGGCTTATCATCGATACCCACTCGATTGGTGGGTTGGAGTGTTTGCGCAGCAGATATCGCATGCAGGGGCCAATCGATTCCCCGTGTCTTCAAATCTTATCACAATCATGGTGGACGTCGGTACCTCGTGTCGGTTCCCTGATATCATTATCTGAAGATATCGACGAAGGTATAAATATGAGGCCATCGATCGATCGGGTCTCTATCCGAGTGAAGGCTGTGATTACGATGTACGGTGGGCGCGAGCTGGTGTGTTAGTGCTTCGCTGCGGGGCCTCCGACGCGCGCCACGCTGTGGCTGTGGGTAACTGGAAAATATACTGATTCAGTGTCGTATCTTGAAAATAGACCGTGTGTTTCCCAGTTCTTGACGCTTCACTTAGATTTGTAATATAAGACCGTGATGACGTGGACTTATCACTTTTTGTACCAACGTACCAACATATTTTTTATAGTTAATCGTTTTATCTTTCGTACATCAATTCAACTACTTACTGAATTTTTATAATGTTACCGTTATTATGAAACCTTGATTACGTAAGGAATAGCATATGGTATTCCAATGGCACATGTGTTCACTTCATTCCATGTGATTCTTAAAATGACACAAGATCATATTATTATTTTTACTTTACATATTGAACAGCAGAAACATTCGTAGTACAGCTATATAGGATTAGTGACGTGATGGGAAAAGCGTTGTTCTTATCAGAGAACGTAAGCCGCACCTTTCCAAGCGGTGCGCGGTGAGTCGGTGATAGCGAGCCGCCCGACTCCATATCGAGCGCGCGCTACGATTGTCACACTGAGTAAATACACACCATTATTATTATAATATTTGACTCATATTCTAATGGTTATAACTTTGTTTCACAGATGATGTGGCTCTACGCTCGGCTTCACGTCTGAGTTGGACAGGGGATCTTGACAGTTTGTCGTCATTATGCTGCCAGATCTATCTTTCCAGCTCACGCGTGGAGCCACTTATCAACAAACGGCGACGCAAGCGTGCTCCTCACCAGTTCTTCCTTCGTGTACCAGCACGAGCACCAGCGGCTCGTTCTACAGAGCGATTGAGCATTAAGTGGAGGTGTGATCTCTTCACTTTTCATATTTAAAGTGAGATTCAACTCCTCCAACTTAACCCTCAATTGCACTTACTTCGCAGACAAGGAGTCATCATTCATCATCAGTTTATGTAGCTACCTAATACTTTATGGTATTTGAACACTGTGTTGTGTACTACAGTACTAACGACGTAATAAATTATATTATTTTAGTCTATGTATAACTAAATAGATTCTCGAATTCATTTTAATTTCTATTGTAAGTATGATTATTATTGTTACTTGTATTATACGCATAGCTTATAGTAATAGTATGAATAGTAGTAGGTAGGTACTACTTATAGTTAAAATATTAACATTACTTTCCTACATACTTTACTAATGACTTTAGAATGTTAGTAAAACTAGCTTTAATTAAGATTAATTACTTAAAATATTATTAATACATATTATCAAATAACTTATCAGGTTACAAATAAAATAATGACCCAAATGATTCACACGGCCTTTTTTTGCATTAACTTTAATGTTTTTAATTGAATTATTAAGTCCAATTTTTCTTGAAAAACATTTGCTACACCATCGCATTAACTTTAATGTTTTTAATTGAATTATTAAGTCCAATTTTTCTTGAAAAACATTACCTACACCATCGCAGTGCTGCATTATTTTGATATATCTAGACCTACACATGTAATCCAATTTATAGTATTAGCACAGAGTACCTACTAAGTTATAACACAATAATTTATAATAAATGTAATATTCCGATCAAATTTTGGCGCCATTGTCTATGGTAGAAAGTATTATGCGGGACCTAACGCTTCCAACTACAACGAAGTTAGCCACAAATCTCTAGAAAAAAATCACAACAGCAAAAACAAAAAATGGGCAAAAAAATGTTGGTAACACCGGTGCGCTAAAAAAGCTTGCAAACTTCACGCACCTAACCTGCGCTGGACATCGACTCGTCCCCTATCTCCAAACTCTGGGAAAATGTATATTGATTTTTCAAAGTAAAGTCTATCTATGTAACAAAATATCATTCGCGGAGTGTTTATACGCGCATCGTAGTGTCCGCGGTCGAGTGGTGTGTCGTCGTGATGGTGCGACCGTGTCCATCGTCGCGTTCCTAGTGCTATCGGAGTGTCGCGTCTCTCGGCCGACGGCCCGGAGCCCGAGGCCCGGCCGCGGCCAGCCCCCGCGTCATGGACGCCGGCGCCGCGGATCCGCTGGGACCTGCCATCGCCAGGCCGTAAGTATGCCCTGCTAGAGACGGCCGAGTCGCCGCCGTCCGTTGCGAAACGCGCCTCGCCGCCCGCGCCCGTCCGTAGTGTCGCACGGCGGACATTCTCTCGCGCGGCCTCCGCGTTGCGCCATCCGCGGGAGGCGCAGCCCTCGCGCGAGGCCGGAGCGCCGCGTGCCGCGACCGAGCGTGACCGCGTCCGCGGCCTCGTCACCCGCGCGCCTGCACACCGACATCCCCTACGCATCGTAAATCAGATACGTGTTTACGGTTTTTGCGAGCTCACGGAGCCCGTCGCGCAGCCCCCGAGACAAAGGGCGGCTTGCCCTGCGTGTAGCGCCGCCGCCGCCGCCGCCGCCTCAGACAAAGCGTCCGTCTCTTTGTCAAGTATCGCGACGTTATCGCGGGGTGATGTCACGTCGTCGGCCGCCGTGCCGTAACATCTGGCTCCCGCCCGCCCGTGTCTGTGTGCATTTTGAGGTTAAGTCGTGATCCGGAGCCCCCTCGGGCGCCGTGCTCGAGCTGGGTGCTGAGCGCGGTCCCCGTCGCCGCCGTCTTCAAAAGTGCCACCTCTAAGGTGTTCAGTCTGTGGTTTATTGTGTTGTCAGAAGTGTTAGTTGAGTGATTAGTTCACTAGCCAGTCTGAGTTATTTGTGTGTCAGTGGTGTTGTGGTGGAGTGGAGGCGGGACTGCGTTGTGTTGTTGGATGTCCATGTAATAAACAATGGATTGCAGGATGCTCAGGTGACGTATGCAAGCAACTCCCTTTCACACCTACCAGATCATCATTCTGGATATGCGTACTATGTAACCTTATTGGCAGCTGTTACAGTTCAAATGAGTTACTTATTCAGCTAGTCGATAATTAACAGCATACTTGAGGTCATTTGATTTGTGCAATGTAAGCATGGTGCTATTTCTATTCTGACAATAGAGTAAGAGGTGACCAAAAGCTAGGCCATTCGTTGAGACTATCATTGCGCTTAATTGATTTATTTATTCACAAATAAAATAAATTGTTCATCTGCTTTGTTTACAAACATAAATGGTGATTACATGAATCAAAAATAACAATTTCGCGAGTTGTTATTATTAATTCATTAAAATTTAATATTATAGTTCCTAGGTATGAAATAACAATATAATAAACTGTTTACAATTGTTCCATGAAGCTCATAATTAAAACAAGGAAAACAAAATATTGTTTATAAATAAATTATCAGTGACCTTACGCAGGAGGCAGTTGCTATGGCCAATGTGAAGTGCACTGCATCACATGTTCACACATTCTCCAGATGTATGTTAAAAAGTATAACCACACTAATTTCCTATTTCATATTTATGTAGCCTACCTACCTACATAAATATGAAATAAGATAAGATATTTTTGATTGATGTAATCATCATTAATGTTTGTAAACAAAGCAGATGAACAATTTATTTTATTTGTAAAAAAATCAATTAGTTAAGCGCAACAATAGTCTCAATGAATAGCCTAGATTTATTAGTCTAGATCGTGGTCACATCTGACTATTGTCAGAATTAAAATAGCCTACCTACTAACTTATGCACTTTTAATTTTATAAAAAGTTTAAAAGTGTAGCATTAAATAGATTTCTGACTGAAACGTACATTGATATCCATCTATATGGTGCATGGTGAGGGTTCAGTCTAGCTGTTGCTCTCCTGATTAATGTCATGTTAATCCTTATATCCTAGGTGGCAAACACTGTGTGCCATAGACTAGACACATCAACGAAAGTTGTTCGTCTATCAACAAATAAATAAATAGGTTGATTGTTATGTTCTGTCCGAGGCTAGAAAAGCCCTCTTCTCAACACTACCCAAATTAAGCAGTTGATATTGAGTGGGGTGTCCCCACCTTCTCGCCACACTGCTTCTAAAGATAATCCAAGTTTGTTTGAGTCCAAATTTTCGTATTAATGTCTTAATTGTAGGTTAAGTTTTGATAGTTTTTTTGTAGAATTTTACAGTTGTTTTAATGGTTTGAGTTTACGAAATCATCACATTTTCTGTTTTCATGTTATCATTATTATTTATCTCCTTTTATTTATGGCAATTTGGAGTCCTGGCACATTGTGCTATCTCCAATGCTAGACAAGCCCTGCTCCTATGAGTCAGGACTAGTTGCAATACTTGCTGTTTCTGCTCATTTACCAAACATTGCAACTGAATAACCATATACTTTTTATTCTGTCAGATATTTTGTAATTAGTCAGGGTTTTGAGTGATCAATACTCAATAATTGAATTTTTGTCAAATGATAAGAGGGTTACATCACACAGATCTACACAATTACAAAGGTATTTTGGTATTTGGACTACATACTTATAAAGACAATAAGTAAAAATAAAATACATAGTTGTAGAAGCAGCAAATTGTCAGTAAATATGATTCATTATTTTATATTGTATATATATTCGAAAAATTAAGATACCTATCTACATATTCCTACCATAAAATATAAAGATCCCTAAATTAAATTGCCACTGTCAAATGGGACATTCTGATCGGCAATAAAGTATACATGAATGGCATGGCAGAGCTGTCCACTGCTCATAATGTCATGTAATGGCGCTGCGCCGGCGCCTCGCCCTCTCGCCCCCTCGCCTCCTCGCCTGGTACCTGGTGCTGGTGCCGACTCAAGAACTACTTACCCACCTCTACTAATCTTGTCCCCACATATATTATGGTCTTGACGTGCCGGGCCATGAACTGTGACATCTGACTAGGGCTGGCACTTACATTGATTCAATGCTAATCTTCGTCGTGTTGTAGACAACCTTTTGTCGTTTGACATTTTACTGATAATATCTTGGATTTGAAATAACAATGTAAAATCTTTTCATTACACCTAGGTAGCACCTAAGTATGTACTGTGAATCGCCCCGGGCGGGGCGGGCGGCTGGACCTTATCCCGTTAAGATTTAAGAGGATATGTGAAACTGTCAGAAATGACAGCTGCCAAATTGTAAGACAGTGATAGCGCAATTAGACACCTTACCCCAAGGGAAGAGGTTAGATATAGATTTTTGTCGCTCAAAAGTAATGGACGTAAGCGACAAATGATAAAACACCGTATTGCTTTAAAAGTATTGAATTTATAAAAAAATCCTTTTACATTTATCTAAGTTCTGTGATTACTCACTCAATAGTATAAAAATAAACCGTAAATATTCTCTAAATTCGGAGGATGGATGTAAATCATATTTTAAGAGGGCCTATTTCAAAAAATAAATATATCGAGAAAAGTTTCACCAATCGTGTTTCTGTCTTACATTTATTTAGATTATATCCTCAAGTAATCACTGTATTAACATCAAGTTTGTAAACTGTACCGTTACCGAGTAAGAATGAAACGCAGCGACTCCAAATTTTCATATAGCCTTTCACATAGCATTAAGGGAGCTTGGTGAGCATCAAAGAGGCCGTGTGTCGGACAGGACAGGGGCTCATCCAGCTACTCACTAACACCTAAACAACGTTGTTAAAAGGATTCTCCCCTAGAGGGTTCCCATCTCCCTTAAAATAAAGTAAATGCTTATTTTTATTTTATTTTATTTATTTGGGACAACAAACAACTATAATATATACATTTTCTTAATAATTAAAACATCTTACACTAACTATATTATAGCCCACTGCGTTATCCACAGAGTTATAAATCAATTATACATAGGTATGAAGACCACTAGCGGCTAGCACTAGCTTGCGAAATGTGCCATTACCTTTGTCTTCATCAGCGTTCGGGTGATTGTGTTGCTGTCCGAGACGGGCGAGGCGACCCCGACCGATCATTTCTCCGACAATGGAGCCGTCTCCCGAACAATACTAGTGGGTCCCACCGCACCGCACCGCACCGCATACAAATCAATCGAGTGGCGTAAAAAGCAGATTGTGCATCTATGGGCAGGCGCCTGATCATGACGAATCGATACCACATCCATCATAATCCATTCGGCTGCTAAGCTTCTTGTGGGAACGTTCAGATCTCTACTCCAGCACGAGCGGAGCGACAAGCGTAGCGGTGTAGGTAACTTACTTTTCGGTTTCGCTCATGTCGGACCTTTCTCATTATCTCCGGCGATAATGAAATTCACGGCTCGCCGCGGCGCGGCGCCGCCGCGTCCACGTCCGGCCGCCGCGCGCCCGGGCCCAGCGAGCGAAGCAGCGATTCGTAAACTAGGAACAGGCGCTCGCACAGGGCGGAGCGATAAGCGAAGCGAACGGCAAACTACCTGCCTGTACAACATACATAAATGGTAGATTATAAGGCACAAATACTATTTTTTAAGTATGATGTAAACTATGTTCTGACTATTAAACATCTTGAATCTCTACTGTACTATAGAGTCGAATATTTAAACAATTTTTCAGTTCCCGTTTATTAAAACGTAACAGTGTATTACTAAAGTATGTTGACATCGCGTCATCGTCGCATAATTCATGCCGATCGATAGCACAATTTTGATAACAGAAATGTTGTAAACCCAATACAATAAGATTTGTCGTGAATCGCTCGACTCTATGCTCATGCACGATTACTCGCGATCACCGCTTTAGGTTTACCATTCACGCTCCGCTCAACTCTAAGCTCATACGCGAGCGAGGTCTGAGACTTTCTTACCCAGACACAGTCCTATTTACTTTACGTGCTTATGTATCTTTCTGGCTGCGAAACCTTTATATAAGAAGGTACATAGGCACATAGAACGGACGGCTGTGTGAGTAACCATGGCGTGTAGTGCGCTGTACGTGTGTTGGTGTAGTATGAGGTGTGACAGAGCGGCACGTTCGTTCGGGCGCGCTGTGTTCGTGCAAGGACGACCGACGCTTTCCAACGCTACATCTACATTATGTACATCCCTACTTTACGTACAACTATAGTTTAAACTGATTTTGCCGTGGCTTTCTAGATCAACGTGAATTCTCTCCACTGCATAGTTCGTTGTAAATGAAAACTTTTTCTGCTGTATTGCTGTGCAGTGCAGTGTTGCAAGTTGCGAGTACAAGCGCGCGACGAGCGCACCTCAGCCGCAGCAGAATGCCACCCTACCCTTGACACTTGACATTAGTCTGTCAGGCACGACTGTGAGTGCTAGCCAGCGTCGGCCGACTACGCCTGGCCGGTACAAATATCTCGCGAGTTTTAGCTTGTGATTTATTGTCGCGAATCTATGCGATCGAACTACTCATTCCCGATCTTAGACGACCGGACGAAAAGTCAGGTCAACTAACTTAATAGAGGAAATGTCTCCAAATGTCGAACGAGCCATCAGACCCGTATAAAAGTTTCCGCATTTTTGTTTAACTTCCTTAATGTATGTACTTAATGGAAATAGAAACAAACAAAGAGCGCTCGCGATCCGCACAAATCATACCTGCGATCCTCGGAGGCTGGTGGTCCTGCTCTCAAATAAAACGAGCCCGAGGAATGTCACGATAGTCACGAGCCGGCTGGAGGAGCGTGCAAGTGTCAAAGGTGTCTCGGGATCAGACATGGGATCAAAGGAGTTGACGGCAAAAAACATAACTGTCAGTTTTGGACGGAGGTGAGCTCCGAAGACAACGGCGCGGCGAAATCATTGGTATCTCGACTTCGAGGAGCGTGCTTTATTTTAATCATACCAATCTGTGCGTCGTTAGAGACGTTCGCAGCCACAGCTGCGGCCTTCCGGTCGGATGCGTCAGAAAGGATCCTGCCTCGAACGTGTAAGAAACAGAAACCGACAGTTGTGTTTTGTGTGTCGTGTGTGAACACCGCCCCAGGGATAGTGTACTATTGTGCGGAGTGGAGCCCGGGCCGGCGCCGATCGCATCTCCCTCTCGCACGGGCGCTCCGAGAGGGACGGCACGCGAGCGCCGGTGAATGCATGCGGGCATGCCGCCTGCCGCCTGCCCGACCGTCGCTCGCTGCGCTAGTGGTGGCGGAGCGCGGAGCGGTGTCGCTGACCATCGATCGGCAGCCATCCCGCGACACCCGGCCACTAGATAGACGACTTTACGTAAGAGCAGCTAGCGAAAACTCATTTGCGAAACTCATTCGGTAGCGGGCTTATTAGACATTCACAAATAAATTGGTAGCTAACTACTAGGTACCTAACCTACCTGAGTTGATGCGCGCATGTTTTCGAAGAGCGACGACTGGTTGCGACGCGGGACAGAGGCTCTCAACCTTGGCGATTTGACCCTCGTGGGTTCGCCGCTTGAATAATTAAGATTACAATCATTATGCAAAGAAAAGTTTCTACCGACTGTCGATTTTCAGCAGAGAGCTGAGCTATTGAGCCCGTTGTTATAATCAAATGTAGCGTTTGGCGCAGAACGCTAACGCTCAGCCATACAGAATAAAATTAAGAATTTTGAAAGGAATACGCTATCCGCTTAAACGCAAATAATATGACGCGGGTACACTTCAGTCAGGGCATGTCAGGGGTCGAAAGCTGATTTAAATTGATGAAAGTGAGAGTTTACGGATCCAAGTTGGTAGACATCAGCATCGGGTGATTAACAGCTACTAGCGAAATCCTAACAATGAGCACCTCCGGCGGAGGCGGCGCGGGTGGCGGGTGGCGGGGGGCTGCGGGGTCAGACGGGATTGGAATTAGAGGGACAGCTGACCCTCTCCCTGCCTTCGCTTTTTGTTCTCGTATTTACGTTGTTATCATGGTTCCAGCCGGAGCATATAAATTGTGCATGTACGTGTGTTTATTGAGTTTAATCGTCGAGTCAATATCTGCGGCTCTTATCTTGAGCAGAACTGGGTCGTTGTACTTGGTCTTCTCGCGTCGGTCTCTACGTTTATAGACAGACCGTAAACCACAACACAACTACTATTTGAGCAAACGAAGCAATAAATGTATGCTTATGTATCGCATCGTCATATGTACCGTATGTACGGCGTATGTGGACACGTACTTTCCGATATGCGTGCTGATATTTCGAAGAGAAGTCTGATACGATGCTGACCGTTTGAATTTTTCACATTCGCGTTGTTCACCAGAGTACGAATGATTCCAATTCATTAATCAATTAACGCGGCTTCACTGCATGCTGAAACCGTCGGAGAAGAATTTAAGTTTTAGTAAAAAAAACCTTTATAAGAGTTTTACGTAACGTGTACAATGTCCGTCCATGTTGGTCGGTGGTGGTGGCCCCAGTCCAGCCCGCAGCGGCCGGGCCGGGGCTGCTCCTGTCCTAGCCGCTCGCCGGCCGCATGCGGGCAGCCGTCGTGGCGGAGGTCGCCCGTATACAGGTCACACTGTATATCGCTACCTACATCTACGCTACACGTTCGTGCTTTGTACACGTCAGATGCAATCACGAGAGCGCGGGCTTGCGTGATAATGATTTAGACTCGTGTGGAGTGAAGCGTCGTTTCCATAGAATGAGATACGACTCGTACCCGCAAAGGACCTTGTGAAAGCGTGTATTTATGTGCGTACGTCACGAAGGCTCCAAAGATGGCTCCCTAAAGTTGAGCCCCTTCGGGCAGCGTTGACCCTTACGCCCACTGGCCGCTTGCATCAGGCGCAACGAATGTTGAAAGTGCATTGTCCTCTGGCGCAACCGCAACGTTTGTTTGCAGGTGAGGCGCACAAGTATACGACTCACGTTAGAGTCGTATACTTGTGTGCCTCACCTGACGGCCCAACTAGCACCGTGATCAGTTCGGCACCTACGGCACTGAGCTGCGACCCCAAAAACGTTATCCTGGCTTTTATTGACCAGGTCATTGTATTGCAACGGGCGCAGCTGCATATCAACAGCCCTACTTGGAAGATACGTAATTTTGTGTTCCAAGCACTTAAATTCTACTAAATAAAATATATTTGGCTTTTGGAATATTTAAAGCACAGATGATGAATGCTCCTCCAACAGACACTTCCATTCCGTCGCCGCCCGCCCGCTCTGCGGCTCCCTCCTTGCTTGCCTAGCCGCTCGCCGTGCTCGTATGATGCAAACATCATATCTATTTAAATGAGCCACTAGAATTCAGGTTCTTGTTGAATTTGCATTAGGATCCAGTTTTTTTCTGTCGAATTTTAATTCACTTGTAAACCGCGGCTACTGGCTACACTTATCTCAATGCTGCCATTATTGACGTACGAATAAATTGTAGTTTAAGTCGTATAAATATAATAGAATGAATTAGTTGATTCAATATTTAAACACTGTTGTACGAATTTTGTACCTGTTTCACATATAACTAATTATATTTTAGTATACTGAAATAGCTGCTGTAGGTCGTCGTCGGTATTCATCTGACTTGCTTAGGTACTAACAGAACTCGTGTAATCTGTGCGACTGGACAGGACTCGTATTTATACAGCCTCTACCTCGTCCTGTCCTGATGCTGCGATGCGGCGCGCCCGCCCGCGCTGCCGCTGCGCCTCGTCCAATCGGCGCCGGTCTCGGCCCGTCCTCGCAAAACAATAGCGGCAGACGGACAAGGCCGTAGCTAATCACAATTTTTACTTATTGCTTATAAACCTAATTATCATCTGTACAATAATTATTGACTTATTTCTGATTGAATAGTGGACTGGTGACGTTCTATAATTGTTTATTGGTTGGTAGTGTAATATTTCACCGGGTAAAGGTAAAAAGAGGAAGTATGAGCGCTGACCACGTGCTGACAACATTTTACGTAATTTCGTTTTTGATTCAGAGTTTTATTCAGATACATGTAGTTCAGGTTTGTGTTGCTGAAATATAACACACATAGTAAGTAGTAAAGTAGTACCCACCCAGTTTCTGTCTTTATTTGTAACCGATATTTTTCTCAATAGGTATCTGGTAAGACCTTCAGTCGGCGAAGCGATGGCTGGCAGTCGCTGACGTCATACATAATGCTACCTTTGGGTGCCTTTGGGGTGTATTTTGTAGTGACGTGGCCCTAGAATACATAAGCAGTACGTATCTACGTGGCGCGGGTCGGGTGTACTGTGTGCTTGTACTGTGAGAACGTACAGTAGGTGCGTATTACGGTTGAGGATCCTGCAACGTGGCGAGGGAAGCACCATGTCAAACGAACACGTGCAATATTCCTAATGTAGAATTCATTGTAACTTAGCGGCCTTTAGTTTAGATACGTATTATCTGTGGAGTCGGTTGAGACGCGTCACGTGCAGATAGCCTTGCTCGCTAATCTGGCCAGCCGCTAGCCTATTTGGTAGCGAGTAGCGACATCGTTCTCACAGACACACAAACAATGATCTGAATACCTCATTTGAATATTTAGTGTCAATTCGTTAGTTACTTAGTTGTTCTCACGCCGCCGCCGTTCTTTTCACCGAAATGCAAGCGATAATCACTTGATTTGGAAAATAAATTATGAAAATTGCATGGTAAAATTCAATACTAATAATCGTAGAGCTAAAACAACAGAAAAGCTCTCGGTTTGTCGATTTTGGCAAGTTAGATATTTCTCTCTTGTGTTAAATGTGTGCTGTTCGTAGACACAAGCTCTACTGTTTGTATTCCCTCCGAGCCTGCGACCTGCAAACGTTTGAAATGCGCCTTGTGTCCGCATTTTAATCAAGACTTAGGAACGTGGAAAAAGAGTGACTCTGTAATCGATTCAAGCTCTCCTCGGTAGGTGCTGCATTGCATTACAGTGAAGCAATGCAATGTCACTTGTTTTTATCTGGTCTGCTATCGGAGTGTAATATAAAGCTCGAAATCTCAATTTTTAAGTTGTTACACCTGATGAGTTATTTTATTGTTAAACCTGTAATAAAGGACACTGAAAAACGTCTCTAAAGTTGAAAAACTCTTGGCCGTGTTTGTTATAAATAAAATGCATAATAGAACAGCAACGCTAGTTTCATAATAATAAATTGGATGAAATAAGGAAAGCCATCTCCGGAACGACACCGCTCGAGCGTTCCATTCCAGCTTCATTCGCGCCAGCCAGCACAGCCGCATCAAAAGCGGGTACTAAATAAAATTCCTCAAAACAAAATCTTATAAAAAAACTTGTAAATCATTTAAACGTTTCAATTAAGCACTTACAAGTCATGAATCAGTTTTTACACTCACGCTGTTCAATAAAATAAAACATCGATTAATATAAAACAAAAAACGTCAACAAAAACGCCGGCGCTACACCGCGCACCGGCGTGGCACCAGGCCGCAGTCGCACTGATAAATACATGTTCAAATATTGAATAAATAAACATTGAACAGCCATTAACAAGTTCATAACTGTTACACAACAATTGACTAATATACGGCGCGTTTTGTTTACTATAACTCCAATAATAGTAAGAGCCGCAATAACTCGCCCGCTTTATGAATGAAGCGCGCGAGACGTTTATGTTTATTACATGCGGCATGTGGCATTATGTCCCGACTCCCGAGTCCGATCCGGCCGATGCGGCTCTCGTCTCCGAGCGCGAGCGGCATCACCTGATGTCATGTTGTCAATTTTATGTGTACTTATCGATACAGTTTGTAAACGAACGACGGGTACTATAAAACTACGGACGTTCCCTATTTCGACATTTCACACTTTTATATGTCTGAAATTTACATGGACTTAGATAATTACTGGTAATTAAAAAAATCCCTGACGTTTTTGTGAAATGTTTGCGCAGCTTCAACACTGGCTGTCCAAATTAAACTCTACGTTTTGTGTTCTTTATTAGATGACAGGTTATTGGTTCGACCAACGAAGACCAACGGTTTGAGAAACTAACTTAATTCTAGGTAACATAAAGCTAATTACAGGTCTTCCCGATTAGCAAGCAGAATGGAAAAAGTAGTCTAAAACAAAATTGTCAGCAACATAATCTCAGTGACCTCAAAATGACAACATATAAATTCAAAATATTAGGTAGTTACTTACATAATTATTATTAACTTTACTTATCTACCTTTTCACCGAAAATATCTCTGCAAGGCCGCTGCCTAGCCGAACTTACACTCGTGTCGTAATGAATAGGTTAAACAGTTATTTATTAGTCATGTTATAGGTGATGTAAATTAAATTCTCATAGTATTCAGCTATTTGTAAATAAAAGCTATTTATTTTATTTCTTCAAATTCTGAAACAGCTTTATATAGATAAATTGGGAAGAGTTCCAACACGAGATGAGATTGCATTGCAGATGACGACGGTATTGCAGTTTGATCGGCGGCAGGCTATCGGCAGCATCTTGTTGGATACCCGACTGTGTAGTCTGTGTGGCAACACTGGCAACTCTGTACCGTACCATACGTACGTGATCATTCAGAATAAGACTTGTAAAGCTTAAGCACAGCAAGTCTTTAGTTCCAATTTTTTATTCCGCTGTTATAGTTCCATAAACAAATAAAATAATTGGAGATTTGTGTCTTATAGTGTACCGTTTGTTGATTAAATGTATCGACAATAAACAATTCTTCCACGGGTGACGAAGTCGCACGCGGGTCAGCTAGTATTGAATATATTTATAGGATGCACTTTTATTTCGGATCTGTATCTGACGACGACTGTACAATATAAGTCACGTGGTTTGTGGTCCCAATCTACGAATTCAAAAATGTTAACCGGCGATTCGGACCGTGGTCCCAATCGATGGAAGCCTCGCTTAAAAACCTTGTGTTATTTATTGTTCCTGTTACACAGACAGATTTTTTCAACTTTGGTTGATGGATGTGCTCACTAGTGTTAGCGAGATTTGTTGAATAAATTCGTTCGTATTCGTAGCGAACAGCTTCTATTCCCATCCTGCCTAGTTTGACTTTCTCTCGCCGATAGAATCTCTTCCTGTGTATCGGTTTCGCAAATCACTAATTGAGCGGAGACTTGAAATTTAACTCTAAATGACGTGGGTGCAGCAGCGGGCTGCGGGCCTATCTGCGTCGCTGTATCGCTTTGAGCAAACCACACACGTATCATACTTATATTCTCAGCTGCAAACTGTTGATTAGACTGAATGCCTTTATTTTATAATCTTTGGTTGAATTTTAGACTCGTAAAGAAGTAACTAGACGAGCTAGAAGTTTTCCCGAGGTTGAGAGATTACAACTGCCAATAATAACAATATTAATTACATCATTAAAGAACTTGTGCAGAACCTATTTTATTTAAAGGCTTAATCTATTTCCAGAGAATATTTGATCAAGATTTGTTTCATCAATCGAAAACTGTTCCCTACGGTGGTAAATAGTGAGGACTTAACTGAAGTTGAACGAGTAAACGGTAGGAGTGGAGCATCGTTTTTGTGTGCAAGTGTCTTTTCGGCGGTTGTTGCCGATACACATGACACAGGACAGCCGCTCCTGTTCCATTCCTTGGTTCACCCACCTCTATGATTTGGTTTCGAGTCCAATATCGCCGGACTGTTTTACACAAACCTGGTTTTACCTTGGACAATATTTAAAAGCTGACGTCATCTAAAACATAGACAGAACTCTATGCATAATTCATAGAAAATAAAAAAACTCATAACTATGATAATGTGGTGCATTTCGAAACTGAATAACATCTTGCACAAAACGGGCCGTTATGATTTATGAGTCTGTGACTAATTAAATCATCTTTGACCTTAAATTTTTGCAAAATGTTTTATTTCCCGTTAGTAATCAGATAGAGGTGTATGGTTTGAAAGTAAACTATTCTTCTAAAAGTTTTAGAACCGGTCAATCGAGGATTTATTATCATTTAATACGCATCACGCAGCAGGGACTTTGTAGCCTCATTCGCAGTTACAGTACAGCTACTTACAAATGCCTTTTAAAATATAACCATAACATCGTTAAATCTAGTGCCCAAGTCACTTTAGGGAAAACTTGAGTTAACTTAACATTTATATTGCACCGTGCACAAGAGTCGGTGATTTATGTGCACATTTTGCTTCGCTTATCGTCTAGATCCTTGGAACACGTCGTAAGGAAACCGACACGACCTTGAACCAACAGCGAGCCGAGTCGTGTGTAACGTTCACCACTACACAGCCGTGGAGTGGTGCAACAATCGTTTTATGACTCGACAGATGAATGACATGATCGCACGTATTAGCTGCCGTAAACACCCGTTAGTAGGAATTAATTGACTCGCTTTCATGTAGCAATTTTGTATAGAATGTAGTTATGGACCGACTATTATTTTGTGATAGCTTGGCATTCGAACCAGCAGCAACGGCAGCGGCAGTGGAATCATGTGCGGTGTTTGACAGTGTTCGTGCGTTTGCAGGGAGGAGGGCGAGGAGAAACCGAAGCCGACGGAGAACCAAGACGACGGGTACGAGACGAGCAACAGCGGCGAGGCGGCGCGCCGCAAGCCCTCGAGCGCGGAGGGGTCACCGGCGCCCGCGCGCACGCCGCCGCCCGCCGCGCCGCCCTACGACCTCATGCGCTACCCGGACCCCGAGCCCGAGTACCGCGCCTTCGAGCCGCCCGCGCCCCCCGCGCCGCCCGACTACCAGCACTTCCCCTTCCCCAAGTACTCCGAGCCGCCCTACCCCTTCAAGCGCGACGACGAGCTGCCCTTCGACATGAGCCAGCACGCGCCGCCGCACCTGCAGCACCACGCGCCGCTGCACCACCAGTACAAGCGCGAGGACGAGTACGAGGCCATCAAGCGCGAGTGCGAGGACCCCTACTCGTTCGTGGAGGAGGACGGCATGTGCGGCATGATGCCGCCGCAGCCGCCGCACATGCAGCACCTGCACGCGCCGCACCACGCGCCCCACCACCACCCGCACGCGCACCCGCACCCGCACCCGCACCTCATGCACCAGCAGCAGATGCTCATGAACCAGCCCAAGAAGAGGGGGCGCAAGAAGAAAATCAAAGATGAAAATGGGTAAGTTTACCTCTCATCTCATGTCTACTATTCAATACATATTCGCTCAATCATTTGCTCTCAATAGTACCTTCTGTATATCGATATAATAACATTATAACAACAATGCGTCTTCGGTTAGAGATGATCTTTATAGTAGGCCTCCACCCCCGGGCGGGGCTCGCGCCGACTCACAGTAACTCAGGCACTGACGGCTCCTAATAAAGCTTTCATCCTGTGTGAAATGTTTGCGTACTGAGGGCACATCACAAAGTGATTGTAACACAAGGAAATCTCAAATAACTCGTAATAGCAAAGAATAAATAATATTATTACATAAAGAAGCTGAACTCTTTTCAAAGTAGCAAATCAAAGTACGATATTTTGAGTGCAATTGCCACGATACTAAAGTTCACATTGTTTTACTCGTCAGAAGCGCATCGGCTAACATAAAGACAACCGCTCCCACCAACCGCACCTACCCCGCGGCTTCCCTCGAGAAATGTCACTTTACGTCAGGTGTAGAGATAAGGGTGTGCGTACTTATAACGTTCGAAGAAGAAGGCACATACACATAGACCTATAAAAGCTTTATAAAAGTATAAATGTATGTAGGTACATACATGACATTTGTATTATTACACATTAGACATACAATTTTATTAGATGCTTATTGGTTTTTTCAAACATACCACACTAGTAGCGACTTATTTCCAGCAAAAGAGCTTCAATTCACAGTCTTTTTGTTTCGACTTGTTAGCACATTAGGTTAAGCGCACACTTACCTCGTATGCTCGTGTGCCTCGCTGTGGCATCGTTCGTGGTTTGTTTGCTTTAGTCATATATGCGTGTATTACTTGATTTGATCGACTGTGCTGTATTATGATGCCTTCACATGGCCTGTGTTAACACGGGCCATGAGAAGGCGCAACCGCGCCGCGGCTGGCAGCCCATGAATTTTTATGTATTGGAATACTGCAGATATTGTAGGTATATATCGCCGAACGACGCGCGAGTTACGGAGCACTGGTAATAGTACATTTAAAGTAAAAAAAAAAAAACTAAACAAGAAATGTAGATTAAAATTTAAAAACCACGTGTTCATGCTTTTCCTCTGTCTCGCTTTTTTATTGTCATCGAGTTGTGAGCTACCCTGAAAGTTTCAGCCGGATACCTAATCGGGAAATGCTCCAAATTTGAGTTGGAAGATTCCACCCGGAACGACATACATACAGCATACAGAACAGATGTACATACATTCAAGAAAGTGAATAAAATAGTCATTCTTGAAAATTTGCTTTAAGTACTTTCGAGTTCGGTCAAATTTCGACTTCAAATTCAAGAAATGCCGTGTTCATTCATACTTGCGTCTTGCATCGTGTAAAGACTTCTTTAAAAACCGATTTGGGATTGGGGCAAAAAAACAGGCTCTCACGATCGCGGTGCTGTGCGGTGGGGTGCATTGTGTGATTCCCTTGTCACGCCGCGCGCCGCTCTATCTTTTAAATAGGTATCAGATTTGTACGTCACAATGGTCTTTTAGAAGCGAGTTTTATGGGGCCTGTGTGATTCGATTGAACCCTCTGATTGTTTGGTATGCATCGAACATAACAAAGTATTTATTGCGCAGAGGTGAATGGCACAGAGATATTCATTAGTCATAACAAACAGAAGCCAACAGGTGAGCGGATCGTCGCGCGGCCCTCGTGTGCCGCCGCGCATCGCCATCTCGCTATTATCCGGCCGATTACGCTTGGCGCCTATTCAACATTTGACAGCGCCTCATGAATTTAAAATCTTGCGGAATATTATTTTGAAGAAACGGGAAGTTGGCCGCCGCGGGCCGCCGCCGCTCTGATAAGCTTCAAACGTAAACATTGCTAACGAAAGTGAGAACTTTGCCAACTGTATGAAAGCGTTGTACATTATGCAGAGCTATATCTATAGCAAACTGAACTACAGACTGATTCGAATTCGTTGGTATTTTGTCATAGATGAAATGAACGTTTTGCGTGGAGCTCAATTTGACAAACGCTGGGTTAAGAAATTATTGCGTGGGGTGTCACGGTGTTACGGAACATTACTGATGGTAAGCGGGGGTTCCCGGCGTTCATGTTGAGAACCGCTGGCGACCGCGGCGCGCGGAGTGGCCGGTAGCTGCGTTCACGAACCTGTTCCTTTCCCAGGGTTGTGTAGTTGGCTGACATAATTACGGTGCTGCATTATGTGCTGTTGTTCCTACCCATAAAAGCACACTTACCCTGAGGGTTGGACTAAACTGAACATAGCTGCACCCCCCAACCACATTAATTCCCGTAGCTCAAAAGCACAAATACCATTTTGACATTCAGCCTGATTTTCTCGCCTTAAGAAATAGTTTTCTTGGAGGCAAGCAAGCATGTTTTGACCGCTCATTTAAGCTAGCCTAAACCGATTGAACTAAATTTCACTGTGGCGTGTGTATCCTATATCTATGGTGGGTATAGTTTATGAGCTGGAATTGTCATTCGTACCCATCGCGAGACTGGGGGCGAAGGTTCGAGCGGCTGCTGGAAGTGAACACCGGTCAGCGGGGCCTCCGACTTCGTGACGTCATCCACGCCCACACCGCCCTGGTGTCGAGGGCTGCACTAAGCCCACTGACCAGGACCCGTTTCCAAGCACGCGTATCTAAAAGGACTAGATATTATTATGCGCAACCTAAAGTGATCTAATAAATTATTATTTTGTGGTGATTTCTATTCGTATACTATCTTTCGATCTCTTACGAAGAGTAACTTATCGATCTACAAAGGAAACGTATGAATAAATCGGCTACTTAATATATTTCCAGCTCACAGAACAAACACGTCTCCATCCATCCTCACAAACTTGCATTTGCAATATAAGTCTGGTTACACCGACCGACACTCGTGAATAATAACACGTGGGATATTGTAACGGAAAGCCTCCTGGAGTCCTGGCGTAGTGCAGGCTTGGAGTCCCCGCTCTGGTACGGAGGGAGCGCATCACCAACGGGTGCAGGAGAGTGGAGCAGGACGCCCGCTCGGCTCAGGGCTCGGAAGTGGGTCGCCGCTAATTCCGGAGCGCGGCGGGGCGGGGCGCGGCGGGGCGGGGTCGGCGCCCCGTCAACTGTGTCACCATGCGGACACCACGCGCCCGCGCCACGCGCCTCTCCAGGTCGTCCCATACCCTCCGCCATAGATCCTACTATACATGTAAAGCAGCATAGAAAAGGCACAAACTCAAGTCAATAACTGATGATGTACCAGACACAAAACGTTTGTCCATATAATAAATGGGCAATGCAGCTAGTACCCCTTACTACGTTGTATCTGTGCAGTCAGAATTTTGGGTTAGTTCAGCATGACAGAGTGGCAGCGGGGTGCGGCGCCCGAGCCGAGCTTGCCAAACTATGAATAAAACTTAAATTATTATAATGATGGGTTAGTAGGTACGGATTGATGCAAGACCATAGCAAAACGATTAATGGTAACAGTTGTGCAATTCTTTTTTCATGTTAATTTGAAAAATAACAAACGATTAATTTTTTTCAAAGTACAGAAGATAATTTGTGAGGGTTAAAATGGTAGTAGGTGTCCGATACGAGCCAATGACCTGGATGTGCATGTGGCATCTTGTGTCGACAGCACGCCATGCGAACCGAGCGCTCTGCTGGTCAGAGTTGCTCAAACGGTGGTGAGTGCTAGCTAACCTAACTCTTGACTTGAATTTGACACTTGTATTCCGCGCGGAAACATAAAGTTAGTTGGGACTTGCGACAGCCAAAAGTATCGGAGTTAGGCTGGTTAAATTATTAGTCGGGATATCCGTCGCACAAAGGACTTACAGGAGTCCAAGTGCGGAAAAGGCAGTCCATTTACATTTACAGCTGGAATGACTGAACTTTTATTATTTACTCTACTCATCAAAGATCAATGTAATACCTAACAAATGCGTAGTGTATTATCGGTTTGTGAATTGCTGGTGACCGACTCTTATGGCTACTCGCACCAAACTATCAAAGATCTTAAGCAATTACTTAACTCGATTTGCATTTCATAACGGTCTGAATTTGGACCTTTAAGAACTGACAAGCAAGGAAAGTAATTGCTCAGGGGCTCTGACAGTTTGGTGCAAGTAGGCATTAGAAGTGCATCTTGTGTCACCGGCGGCGGCGGGCGGCGGCGGGCGGCCAACGCGCCGCGCCGCGCCTTCGGCCTATAGCGCTGTAGTATTGTATAAGTATAGTATAGATGGAATCTGCACTCTACTGGCCAGGCTATTTATAGAATAACCCACATAGCTAAAGGTCCTTCACGGAATCGCAGTCTTTACTCAGCAAAACAAATTAAGTACACGACAACAACGTGAAATCTTTTTATCGTATTACGATCGAAGTTTTAAAGATAAAAAATAACTTTCGGTCGTTTGGGTGGGTTATGTACGGTCAGCGACAAAAAGGTATGCGCAAGAGAACTCACAACGCTACAAACGTAATGCTAAACGGATCTCTGTGTCTTTCACTACTTGTTTGAGAATGGCGAGACGGATTATTTTAATTTGACTGATCGCCCTCTTTCATAGAGAGGTAACCGCATAAAGCTCAGCGCTCGCAGCGTGTCACAAGGAGGAACCCTTGACTTCCCTCATCGACTATGCTATGATGAGCCCGAGTCGCCCCTCGTGTCATTCGCACGTTTATGGTCGGTTCCACCTGCGAGCCGCGATCCTATGAGGAGATTAGCGCGCAGTGCGCAGCGGTGGCGCAAACACAGGAACTAGGCTAGGCCGCGCTGCGGCTCCGCGCATATTTAAATTTTTGGTAGACCATGACGTAGCCAGTAACGGACAACCGGTTCCGAGCGGGTCTTATGCGCCAACCCGCACACCACGAGCGAGAGCCCTCACTTACATACGTCTAGTGTGTATAGCACACAACCTTCCATGCTGCACGACTCGGTATGATTATATGAAGAACATTAACAATAGTCAAAAGGAAATAAGGAGAGGTCCCGTAAAGTTTTTTAAAATAGTGTGCAGCATTCCGAAAACCGTGATAATGGCCAATACAAAAGTTACCAGCATTCCATTCGGCCATATCCAAGCGTGGCAACGAACACTCCGACCTCGCGTCCACGCAGCTCGGTCCGCGAGACTAGGAGTGGGCTCGACCATGGTTTGTGCAATTTCCGATATAATTGTGATCCCGGTGAGGCTGTGATTTGACGTGTGGTGTGCGCGCGCGCATCGGTCAAGGCCTCTCCGCGACCATTACTCGGCGAGGTGCTAACTCTGCTCTTTGGCTCGGTTGCAACAGCGCGGCGTTGCGCGTCTTTTGCCACAGCTATAAATCTCTTCACACTCGTTTTCCGGTCTAACCAGAAAGGTACTAACTATCGCAATGCTAGACGGCACTAGTCGGATCCCCGAGCCAACAGCCGACGCTCGGCAACATTCTAATCGATATGGCTCAATGTCGAGTCGACTCGACCGACACCTCAGCGACCCATAGACCCACACTAATCGGACGGATATTTTGTCACAGTCTCCGTATTACTTTGATCATTGCTCAAATAAAAATACTTCGTACCCTGTCCTCGCAACAGATGCAGCAGTACCCATGCAAGGATAGGTTACACGGCGTTATCGCGTCTTTGTCATGGAATATGTAACGTAACGAGCGTTGCGTGAGGTGAAGGTGTAGGTGCCTCACCCACGGGGATATAATGACATCCCTGGTGTGCAGTGCGCTGTAATGACCGGGTGAGGCGTGCATGGGGTGCCCGTGCGAGCCGGGACACGCGGCGGCGGTGCATTGCGGCGGGGACGGCCGGGGGACGGGGGGCACGGCCACGGTTTACTTCCTACCTAGCGCGTTTAGTTCACCGTTAACCTACACTAAACGTTTAAGATTATCAATTTTCGGAAATTAAAATACGAATCCTAATTAACTGTTTCAGTTAAGGAATAAATTACAATTTATATTTGGAGTTTATAGTTGGCTGAAAGTGGGTATGTATCGTGACTGTAATCAGATAACCCACACCCCCTCTCGCCCTGCGTCCGGCCCTGGCGCATTCGTCGCCCTGCACAAGGCTGTCCGTCATATCGCTGGCGCGGCCGCGCCACCAGTGCCCACCAACACTACAAATACCCACTTGATGTAAGTGGCGCGGCAGGGACCACTACAGAAGCAATTAGAATCGCCTCGCTGCTGCATCAAGCCGGGGGCTCGTTCCTGCTGCCCACCGCCACCTACTTTCTGCATGCCTCCACATATATCTATCTATCTAATCAGCCTAGGGTGTTGACCCACTGTTGGGTAAAGGCCTCCTCTCTATGACGCCAGTCTTGTCGGTCTTGTGCAAGACGGGTCTGCACAAGCTGTCTACTGCTGCCTTCACAATGTCATCGGGCCATCGGGCTGGTGGTCTCTCCGAGGTCGCCGCTGATCTAGTGGCCTCCATTCGGTAACTGATCCCAAACATAATATAACTCCCAAATATAATACAGAAAAAAAAAATGTGTGCTAGATTTTTAAGATTAAATCAATAATTTAATAGTATTAATAAAACGATCACATTAAAGCATCTGACGCATAAATCTTAATAAAAGGCTTGGACCTGATTGACTGACTGACATACTACGTACAGGCCAAACCGTTAAACGTAGAGACTTTAAACTTGGAGGATGTGCTTGTCAAAAGCTGAAAGTGGGTACTAAGAAAGGAATTTAAAAAAACCGTAACGTAAACGACGCTTTTGCTGAATTGAAAAAAAAAGTATTGTAAAGTTAAAAAACGTTTCACTTTTTTAATATTTATTCAGAACCCATAAATTTATATTTTACAAGTGGGTAAAATATAAATAGATTGAAAATTATAAATATTTGGACAAATCTTTGAGACAAGAGAGACCTCTGAAAAGCTGGTCTAGTAAAAGTTCCACATCGAATTGAAGATTGAACTATTCAAATTGCAGGAAAACTTCTGAAAGTTTCCGTAAACTTTGGAAAACATGTTTGTGTTAACTTTTTACTGTTTACTCTGTGAGATGAATTTTAATGAAAACCGTTTAACGCGAACATTTACTGGATGTAAGCTTGTACACACTAGGAAACTACAACTTCCTTGAATTAATCGAGACGCGACTCTTTCATATAGTTCCACTATATGAAAGAGTCGCGTCTCGACTTCTCGTGGAAGGCAAGTCTCATGCGGGACATAGTGCAAATGACAAGAAGAGAAGGGACGTAGAGCAAGCGTCAGGGATCGTAGAGGATTGATCTTGCCAACATATGCCTGTTCCTCGTATGTTTATAGCTGAACATAAAATCAAGATCACTAAATAGATGTATAGTTGGTTTAAAATACTTATGACTTACTACTGATACGTATGATACGCTCTACCTAGTCGAGGTGGTGTAGTCTAGAGCGCAGGAGCGCTAACTTCACGGCTAGATAGAGCCCTAGCGCCGCCGGGCTCGCGAATGATCAAACTTTCGGTTTCGTCCACCTTGATCCGATTATTGTGGGATTGTTGGCTAGCTCGGCCGCTGATGGTTCCGGTACCGAAATACCCGCGCGACGTAAACAGCCGCCGCGCGCTCCGCACACTGTATAATTGGGACGTGGGCAGATAACTCGCACTTCTCAGCCGCTTCCAACAACCCAACAAACTCCATGCTGCTCTTTCATGTTCTCTAGGCAAAATTTAATTGTTATGACCTCTCAATATGCCTCATGTACCTACTACATCCTATTAGCCGTCAAAAACTACCATACTCTCGAAATGCAGTTTAATTTGTTAGAGTTCGACGGTTTCCGTGCCCGAGCGCGTGTCATAGAGGGCACGTTTCTTCTCCTATTCCATCTTTGTACTTCGGAATAAAGGCATAAATCACACATTATCCATACTCGTGTCTCCCTCGCCTTAAAGCCTATGCACATGCACTAACTAAAGTGTATACAGCTTTCAAAAAATGGACCTATTTTGATATCAAAACAGTCGGCAAATAACTATTCCAATTCGTCCTATCAGCGTCAGCACTTTTAAAAGACAGAGCAATCGCAATGGTGGCGTTTATTATTAAACAGCGATGACGTGGAGTCGCCGCGCGCCGCACCGAGCGACGAGCGACCGCGACCGAGCGACTCCACTTATCGAAAATAGACAAAAATATTTATAAACACAAATATGCTAAAAATAAGCCTAATTAATGCCGTGTGATGTAACAGTCATTTGATTTGATTATAAACACGCTGTATATTATTAACGCCCTCATTAAACGTATCGATATAAAACTTAATTCAGAACGGATGACTCATAGTAATTTCATTATCATTGAAGAGCTGTATACAATTAACTGGTAAATCACATGCACTACACTTACTAGATTGCAAGTCTGCTATTTCTCAGTAAATTACCCTTTCTTGAGCCGAGATGTCAACGCGGGATGACGACTCTCGTCAGGAGAGAGTGGAGAATGGACAGACTCGGAGATAGAAGAGCAGGTAGTGAGATACTACGATGAGCCACATTACTCATTTGCAGTTCAATGAATTCCAATTAATGCGTTCATTTGACAAAGTGAAATTGCGTAAAATCATGTCGATCGCGACCCACTGAATAATTGCCTATCCGATAGAGATGCGTTAGAATCTAGCCAGCAGCTGTAAACTTAGATTCCTACTGATATTGATTCGTTCTTTCACGAAACAAGGCACATGTGACCAATTATAAGATCAGACATCTTACACAGAGCCATATTAGCCGCGAACTAACTTATGTTAACTAACTCATTGGATTCATATTATGTTGGGTGCCTTGGCAGCTTTTCATTATCCAAACTAACACAAAACGGAACATTTTTTATTTTTTTTATATCATATTTTATTAGCAACAAAGATACTACTTAATATAAGTCTTACAGAACACAATTTTAATTAAGACTAACTTTTGAGATCCTTTCTTGATGAGTTTGAATAGGATGCTTTAGCGGTGGTTTTCACTCTGGGCCGTGACTGTATCGTGAAGGCCTTTCTTTTTGTCACAACACAAGCTTATGTCTCGGACTAACATTGTACCTACTTAGGTTGGTTAGGTAAGAATAATGTAAGGAATTTGTTGTTATATTGGTGGATTTAGAATTATAAAATTATTTTTTGCATACCCCAGTGGTAGAAGTAAGCTGGCAACACCATTATAGTAATGAGATCCTTGTACTACTCGGGCGAATGAACATGACACCTGGCTCGAATGACGTTTGTGCAGAGAAGAGGTCCTGTAACACTTGGTAATGATAAGGCTTCGCAATTAGAGGAAGAACAAACACGGAGGGCGCCGCGCGGGGCAACGGGGGACGCATCGAGTTGCGAGCAACGTTTCAACCAGGTGTCATGTTAATTCGCCTGAGTAGTATGTACCCTGATTTGATGCAAGTAAAGAATGATTGATCGATTGAATCAAAGTTCTGACGGAAAGCATAGCTATGTGTCACGCCGGGGGATCCTCGGCGCGCGTCGGCACGTTACTGACGGGTGTGGTGTTCCGCAGCATGGAGATCAAGGTGGAGCCGGGCATGGAGGGCGCGCTGGTGCCGCGGCCCGTGAAGGAGCGCAAGAAGCACGACCGCTTCAACGGCATGAGCGAGGAGGAGGTCTCGCGCCGCACGCTGCCCGACCACCTCGCCGAGAACCTCGACATCATCATTGTGAGTATGATCGCCTCCTCAACTAATATATCTATCTATATCCGCTACTAATATCTCTCTCGTGGATTCATCCACTAGCTTTTGTGTTATTCCGTACTAGTTATCTGGCTCTTGTGCCAATCCTCATCTATCCTTGCAAGCTCCGTTCTATACATTATAAGCTCTTGTCTTATTCCTTGCAAGCTTTGTCTATTCCTTACTAGCCTTGTCATATTCCTTGCAAGTTCTGTTCTATTGCTTACTAGGTCTTGTCTCATTCCCTGCAATCTCCCTTTCTCGCTAGCTCTGTTTCATTCCTCACTAGCTCTTGTGTTTCCTCGTCTCTCGTCTTACTCCTCACTTACACACACCCGCTAGCATTAGACACTAGACTTGCTACAATACGCATTATCAATACCAACTAGTATTGCTAACCTGTACCAGGACCCTAAAAGCGGAGTGCTCCACGCATGGGCCAGATAGACAACATGATACCAAACCATGATGATATACTATACTGTGATGTTATTTCAAACTGCTCCAAACTGAGCCAAGCTCGTACTATGTTGTGTTTGTGGATCAGTCCAGTGACATATGTGTTCAAGATTCAACATTTTTATTCGCCAGAACATAATGATGTTGTTAAAAATAGTATTAGTTCCTTATGTTCTACCATTTATGGTGTGCGATTTACAGTGAATGAATATAATACTATTAAATGTCAAAGGTACTAAATTTAAATTTAACGATACCCTACTTAACTATGTTAAATAACAATTCGAACACAATTCACTAACATCTATATGCTTACTAATTTGCTGTCCCTGTGCTAACCTTTGTAAATATTATATTTTATTTTACAGTATGATTAATAAATTCCTTTAAGTTATAGAAACAGTTTTCAGCTAGCCATTTTACCAGCTTTCATTCAAACATTGGTAGTGGTATATCTTTAAATGAGTTTGGTAGTTTATTATAGACTTTTATCGCAGTTATATAATAATAATAATTTTATTTCAGACACAAGAAAAGTACAATCTAGCTTAACTACATATGATATATACCTTAGAGACTAACATAATAGTACATTATGATATAAGTGCGGCAAGTTGAGAATTACAGCCGAGGCGATATTGCTAGCCCGAGCCGTAGGTGAGGGCTACAAGAAAGCAGAGGCTGTAATTATCAAACCGCACGTATGTCATACGACGATTTATAACACATTTGCGAGGAAATAAATTCATCATTACTTGACGACATTTTCAAATAAAAACAATACCTTCAGCGAAAAAAAACAGCGCTCGTAATAATTTTTACTGGTTGTCAAATTAGCGATGCGCGCGCATCAGCGCTTTTTTTTTAAAGCAAAGGCACAAAACAGCCAGTATATATAATAAAGTAAATTAATATTTTTGTGTTTTTTTTACATTTAAATGGTTGTAATTTATGGTCAATATTAATTAAATTAAAGAATTAAATATTTTTTTTTTATATTTTATCTCCCAAAGTTAATTTTATTCATGAAATGTTGACCACTTTTCTGACATAAAAACTCTTTGCTAAGGTTTAAAAAAGTACCGTTCGTTTTAAACGGAGAACCTTGATAAACGTTCCTCTTTTACATTACCGCACTCGTGCGTTTTACATTACATTACCGCACTAGTGCGTAATGAGTCAATACGATATTGAAATTGGTGAAATAATAGACCCTTTACGAGCAAATGTGTTATAAATATTTATAAAAACTTATCAATTATATATAATTATATATAAGCATTTCTTTTGTAAATGAAAAGTTTTGATAAGGTGTTTGTGATCAGATCGGCATCAACCCCGGCCTGTTCGCGGCGTACAAGGGCCACCACTACGCGGGGCCCGGGAACCACTTCTGGAAGTGCCTGTACCTGTCCGGCCTCACGCGGGAGCAGATGAGCGCGGACGAGGACTACAAGGTACTGGTGCTCGCACAAGCAGTGGCGGGATTACCAATAGGCTGAGAAGGCTTCGCCTAGGGCGGCTAATTTGAGGCCAATTTTTTTTTACCAGGCCTAGTTTCTTGCACAATAGCGAACTAATGATAGACACAATTTATTCAACAAAAAAAAAGGCGTGTGCTTATGACCACATGACAGAAGTGAAAACTTCATCAAGGCGGCTCGAGCTGACTTAAAGGAGTGTTACATAACCGAGCATTGGAGTCCAGTCACATTTATTCCCCACAAAATATTCTGCTTAACGCGCCTACAGAATTTTTCACTTCAAAATATTTAAATAATTGTGAATTAAGGTATCGAACTGTAGCAGTCGCCCAGTCGGTAGCGGCCGGCAAAATTTAAATAACCTACAGGCGGCAAATTTGTATAGCTGCCATTGCGCACAAGGGTCGCCACAATCGCTGGATACATTAATAAATTGCTAAATATCAAAGGCTTATCGGATTCCTCGTCATGAAAGTAGTAGTACAGTAGGAGTACTTACCTCTGGGAACCCCAAGTTTCCTGTTGTGATGACGTCGGTCCGCAAACGATATCGATTTTTCCTAGTTGAAGTGAGTTTTTTCCGGTACTGATGCCATTCTAATTTGAAGCAAGCGTAAAGTTAATAAAGTTTAAATCTGAATGAATTTCAAAATATTATTGCCATTTTTGGAATCTCCCCAGGCCCTGACCAATAGGTACATATAATAATATAAGAATACATAGCCCACTCCTATACTAAGTAACGCTTTTACTATGGGAACCAGATAACTGATAGAATACTTATATACTTTTTTTTGTCAATGCATACAAAGTCTGAAAAATATACCATTTCACACAAATGTTTATCCTGAAGTGGGAATCGAACCTGTTTAAAGATATACACATGCACAATTACTATGAATTACCTAAGAACTAAACTCTAGTTCACCCCCTGAGTTTTTCCAGTTCTATGTAAAACATTTTCTATCTATCTATCTTACCCATGAGCATCTTCATTCATGTATTATGGAAAAAAAAACTATAAACCTAGTGGCCCGTAGTTTGGGCAAAGACTCTTTGGCAGATATTTTGAAAAGTTATGTGACAGTTGCTAGGCAACACGGTTATCAGCGTAATTTACTAACATTCCGTTTGCACAATATTTAAACGACATTCGTTACCATAGACAAAATATAAATAAATGTCATTTAAATTCATATCACCTTTCTAAAACTTTAAATATATAATTGCGTTTCATGGAACATGAATGAAAAATTTGCTTTCTTTATAACAAAACTGATCTGGTTTAAGAAGCTGCGTGTGTATACACCGATGTCCCATACTTGTGTGTCGGCGTAGTGAGAGTGGTGGTGCGTGTTGCAGCTGCTGAACTTCGGCATCGGGTTCACGAACATGGTGGGGCGCGCCACCAAGGGCTCGGCCGACCTCACGCGGCGCGAGATCAAGGAGGGCTCGGCGGCGCTGCTCGACAAGCTGCGCCTCTTCCGCCCCAAGGTGGCCGTGTTCAACGGCAAGCTCATCTACGAGGTGTTCTCTGGCAAGAAGGACTTCTGCTTCGGCAAGCAGCCCGACACCGTCGCCGGCACCAACACGGTAACGCCCCGCCCCCCGCCCCCCGGCCCCGCCCCCCGCCCCCGCCGTGTGGTGACGCGACGCTCGGTGTTGCAGTACATGTGGGTGATGCCGTCGTCGTCCGCGCGCTGCGCGCAGCTGCCGCGCGCCGCAGACAAGGTGCCCTTCTACGCGGCGCTCAAGAAGTTCCGCGACTACCTGAACGGCCTCCTCCCGCACCTGGACGAGGCCGAGCTCGTGTTCCCCGACACCACCTCGCGCCGCCCGCAGGAGGAGATGGAGATACGCAGGTTCGCTGACATCCTGCCTATCCAATGTGCAATCATTCTTTGTCCTATATTTTTCACAAAATAATTCCTTATTCAACATTTTATTTTAAAAAAGCATGCATTTCATTCATTCGTGAACTTTATTTTGCTAAACTTGAAGGATTTAAGTGCGGTTTCAGACTAGCGTATTTTTGTCGCGCGTATGTGAGCTAATTGTTACTCGCGAAACCTCAAAAGCCGAACGCGCGTGTGTGGCGTTCGCGGCTTACAACGAGCTACAAACCAAAACACGAGCGGAAAATCCGCCCGGTTGATCCGCTTATCTGAAACCGCGCTGAAGTATTCAATTCAATCATTTATTAGTCACAATGTTACTATTGCATAATCTTGGCAAGTCATAAATACATTACAGTTTTATAACATATTTCTTTGTTTCGTGATAAACTGAATATAGATAAGTTATTCTACCACAGGTTGGCCTCACGAACTAAGCTCGCAGTTTCAAATAATTTATTAACTGCTCATACAGTTCGTAGTTAGAACCACACGACCACACTTGAAATGAGAAATGAAATGAGGTTTATTTGCCTAAAGTATGGTCTTTGACTACTTATGCCAGTATTGGTCAATTGTTCGTTATTGAGTGTCAAACAAAAGTTTTTTTATATATTAAAATGGCATTACTATTAATCGTAGAATAATAGAATGTTAATCTCGTTCGCTGACTGGTTGGGGAACGCGGTGCCTGCATGCCGTAGTTACCTGTTCCGGTGCCTCACACCGCAAAGACATACCGCACCGACCAGTCTGCGAGCGACCTTATAGTTTCTGTAACACTTGCATGTTTCCTGGCTTGTTCCTCCACTTCTCCCGCCTATGCATGTCAGTTCGCTCGTAACCGTGTGTTCGTCCGGCGGCGCTCGCGCCCGAACGCCGCCGGTACTCAATGAAAGATGACGATCGAAAGCGACGTAATCTATTCCAAATTACCGACCCTTACCATTCGTAATCTGTAGGCGGACAACCGCGCCCAAACTATGATCAATGTAAACCAGGCATGTCAAACTTGCGGCCCCCAACGCACTGTCAACACCACGTAGTCGTGGCCCGCGATATCCACTAATAATGATCAGAATAATTACGCTACTTTACTAGAAAATCATTTTTTAATTTACTCTAAGTTGTAACTTGTGGTTGTTCAAAAAAATATAATTCCAACTGCAAAGTAATATCAATAATGATAAAGAAAATTGTAGTCTGTGAACCCTTTTAATTAAAAAATAGAAAATGTCATCCGAATTTAGACCTTCACACGAAGTCTAAATAAGTCTAGTCGAAACTACAGATTAAGATCAATTTTCAAGTACTTACTTAAAAAGTCCTTTATCAATACCAAAATAGTTTCACTTAGTCTCGGCCTTTGTTTGACATGCCCGAGGCCATGCCCGGGGGCGGGGGCGGGGCCTGGGGGCGGGCCGGCCGCAGCGCGCGCTCGATCGATCGTCTCTCTCACAGGCGGGCCGCCTGTTCCAGGCTCACCATGGAGCCCGAGCCCGGCGACACCATCATCCTGGAGGACGGCACCGAGGTCCCGCTCAAGAAGAAGCGCGGCCGCCCGAAGAAGGTCAAGCTCGAGAACGGCGAGGTGGCGCCGCCCACGCCGCGCGCGCCGCGCCAGCCGCGCCAGCCGCAGGCGCAGGACGCGCCCAGCGACCAGCCGCCCAAGAAGAAGCGCGGCCGCCCCAAGAAGATCCGCCCCGAGGAGCAGCAGTTCCTGATGCAACAGCAGCAGCAGCAGCAGCAACAGCAGCAAGTGAGTATCACTTGCGTAGTCAGCCTTCGGACGTCCACTGCTGGACACGGGCCTCTTCCTTGTGCCTCCTCCCTCACCGAGGCGCGCGGTGCGTCGTGGAGAACCTTACTACCCAAGGGTTGTCGGTTCGTCGAGCTACATGGCCTGCCCACTGCTACTTCAGATTGCTGATTCTAAAAGCTATGTCGAAGGAAAATACCCGAATGTTCGCAGACTAAAAGAAATGCTTATGCAATATAATTAAAATAATACTTCAATGACTCATTTGGCGATATATAATTTAAGTACCTAAGCTTCCTGTAATTATGAGAAATACTTAGGTAAATATTTTCTTTCTTTTTTCTGCTTTAAATCTTTTAATATCGGCCCGCCTCTATTGATTGCGACACCCAAAACGGGTAATATTGTGTAGCTGCTCATAGTTCTTGACAACTCATTAAGACCTGAGATGTAACCTACCGATTCAATATGGCAACAAATGAAGAATACTGATTGATGTTTATAATGTGTGTGGTGTGGTGGCAGCAGGCGAACGCGATGCTGCAGCCGCCGCTGCCGTCGATGTCGCTGCCGCACGAGCAGGCGCCGGCGCCGGGCTACGGGGGCGGCGGCGGGGGCGGGGGCGCGGGCGGCGCGGGGGGCGAGTACCCCCCGCAGCTGCCCTCGCCGCTGCTCTACCACCAGCAGATGAACGACAACGCCTCCTACTTCCAGCAGCACCAGCAGCACCAGCCCAACCCCGGTGAGGGCACTTTGCATTACATTATAATTATAATAATGAAATAAAAAGCCTTTATTTCTACTACTTAGTATCTAGATTACAAACATTTTCTAGTTGAACTATTTAATTGTCATCTGTCCTCCTGTCCCGTACTCTGTTCATCATCATAGTGTCGTGTGCAGGCATGGAGTCCCCGCTGGACGTGGCGGCGCTGGGCATGGCGCGCGGCTACGGGTCGCCGGGGGGCGCGGGCGGCGGCGCGGGGGCCTTCGGCAGCTCCCCGCGCGGCGTGTACGCCTCCCCGCGCTCGCAGGGCTACTCGCCCAGCCCCGCGCGCACGCCGCAGCCGCAGGTACCCACACACACACACACACCCGACCCCATATCCAGGCACCTTGTGTTACTCTATACCTTTAAGTCTCAGTATAGGGATGAAAGCGACCGACAGAGTACTTTCAGTGTCAAATAATGTTACATTATCTACCTTATTACGATTTGCCACCGCCGAATCTTAACCTACTTCGACCACATCGCGAGACGAGGCGCCGATAACCTGGAAAAACTGGCCAGCGTCGGACAAGTAGAGGGGAAAAGATCACGCGGTAGATCCCCGATCAGAGGATCACAAAGGACCAACAGGAGTTTAAGTGCGGGAATGGGACTCCATGTACATTTACACTGTTATCCGTAACCTCATAGTAACTCGTACAGGTGAAGTATCATTGTTATGTGACAACACGCTAAAATATAAATCATAAAAGAAAAGACTTGTACAAAGGCGAGCTTAACCCTAATAAGAGTTTTCTTCCAGCAAGCCTTCGAGGTTAGAGAGAGGTTATGGAAAGTGTGGGGGCGTGTACTGTAATTTAAATGATTGTGGTGCGCAGTTCCCGGGCAGCCCGGCCGCGTTCTCGGCGCCGTCGCCCCCCCTGCGCGGGCCGAGCGCGGGGGGCGCCGGCGGCTACGGCTCGCCCGCCGGCCGCAGCTTCGCCGCGCGCTCGCCGCTCTACGCGCACACGCACAGCCCCGCGCCCTACCAGCACGCGCAGGTACGCCCCGCCCCCGCCCTCACTACACCCGCCCCGCCCCGCCCCGCCCGCCTTACCGTGTCTCTCTGTGTGCAGCAGGCCAGCCCGGCGCGCTACTCGCAGTCGCCGCACGCGCACCACCCGCACCCCTACTCGCGGTCCCCCGCGCCGCAGCCGCAGGTAACCACCCCACACTACACACTACACGCTACACGCTACGTAACATATTGTACGCACGGTGAATAAACATTGATATGCGGTCTCTACACTCGCGCGCGATTCGCGGCGTAAACTAAAGGTGGTATTAGACGGTTCATCTTTGCTTTCATTTTCGATGCTCATCGATGAAGTATCGGAAATGCCATGTCTAAATACGACGTTTCATCATTCATTATCGATAACGTGAAACTCCTCGTGAAAAAATGTTCCTCTACACTCGCAGTTTCAAAGTTACACCGAACGGGGAACGGCGCATTGCGCGACCGCTTGGCTGCGAAACCATCCACACTCATGTTTCGCAGCTTTCACTGGTATTCGCGGCGCTAGTATAGAGCGTGCTTTAAGTTTGCGTCAATATACAAGGTGTAAAAATGCAATCAACTATATTTGAGTCCATATAATAAAAACCGAGCCTCAAACATACATTAATTGATCAAGAATATGTTACAAAAGTAACGCACAGATACCAATTGTATTAAATGTGAACCGGATGATATCCGTTGTGTCGCCATCGCCTGTACTGTTGTGCGAGGGCAGTGTGTGTGAGTGAGAGTGCAGTTGGACCCGCAGACGCAGGCGCAGCTGGCGCGGCCGTACTCGCGCTCGCCGGGCGCCGCCGCCGCCTTCCCCGCGCCCCCCGCCTCGCCCGGGGGCGCGGGGGGCGCGGGGGGCGCGGGGTACGCCGCCTCGCCCGCGCACACGCCCTACAGCCACCACTCCTCGCCCGCTCACCCCGCCTACCAGGACTCGCACCACCATATGCAGGTACCCGGATTTTCAGTTTTTTTAAAAGTGAGGTATAGGAAAGGAATTTTAAAAATTCGCAACGCAAACGAAGTTTCGGGTGTCAGCTAGTACAATGTAAGCACTCGGAAGTATAAAAGTATAGAATCACAATGTGGTACACAGAAAATGCGTCAATAAAAAGGCAGCCACATTATCTTACTTCTAGTACATTTTGTTCCAAGGCTAAATTTCGAAAAAGAAAAGTAACAGGGCCCGATAAATATTATATGTTAAAACTACTAGGCTATTTAAATGTTAATAAAATTCCATTGTGAAAAGTAACAAACATAATTTGAAAATAGAGATATTTCATTTTATTGGGTGTCTGAAAATTTTTCGTCCTGTATACCGCATCCATTTTATTTTGATACTGTCCATCTTGGTGTTCTATAGGAACACCGTTATTCATCTATGAATACAATGTGTTCGGTATTTAGCAACCGTGACCGTTTTTATTGATACGAAGGACAAATCGAACAAAATTATATTAATTGAGAATATTCATAGTGAAAAAATACTACTCTATTTTACGTTTTCTCACGTAATGCAAAAACTAGCCAAGTCAGCCTGTTTAGTATATATGTATTTTTGTACTATATTCACAGCCAATGATGTAGCCAACAGAACAACACAAAAGTAGTTGAACACGTTGTATAAACAGCAGTGGTCGTGTCCGCAGGGCGGGTCGTCCGACGCGTCGTCGGCGAGCGGGCTGTGCGCGGAGCTGTCGTCGGAGATCGGCGCCGCCATCTCCTCCCCCCCGCCGCCCGCCGACTTCGAGCCCCCCGCGCGCTCCGCCTCGCCGCCGCTGCACGCCGACGACACCGCCGACATGCCCGACTACTCCAAGGTGACGTGCCCAACTGCCCACCCTAGACTTGCCACTATTGAACATCTTCCCGAGTTCAAGTCGTCGACCTAAAGCGGCCGGCGAGCGCCTGCGGCTCCATCTCGTGCGGGCGAGGCCTTGTATATACACAGTCGCATCGGGCACTACAGCTTGCGTCCAGGAGGCGGGGAGACTGTAGCTCGGCTCCCGTTCTACTACTCGGGCGAATAAACATGCCACCTGGCTGCCACTCTAGCTCGGAACCTATATCATCACTTATCATTAAGAAGTATTGCAGGACCTCTTCTCTATCAAGATTATCCAATTCCACGCAGTACTCTGCACAAACGTCATTAGAGCCCTGGCTCTAGGTGTCATGTTCATTCGCCCGAGTAGTACATACTATGCCGAGTGTCCACCCTCCCGCTTCCCCGCACCGTCTCGCTCGCTCATACGGCAAAACTGAACATGCATTTTCTTGACATTTGGCCACATGATTGTCGTAACGTAACGTAACGGCGCTGCACGCGCCTTTTCTTGAGAGATGTTTTTGTTTAAACTCCAAATAAAATAAAATACGCCATATCTGCTAATATCAAATGGGACGTCGAAACAACTGTCGTATCTGTGGAACTGTCAATCTCCGGAATACAAGATAAAGCAAAATAAATCTCATTCCAACAATTATTTTAATTCTTCTACTAGTATTTAGTATTTATTTACTTTATAAATAAAACGGTTAGAAACCAATTACAATATTTAAAGATAAAATTATTACATTAAAAATTACTTACATTATAAATTCAAAATAGTCAAAAATTGTAATAATAATACCTACATAATTAATTATACTTAAATCAAAATTTACATTCTACTACATACTACATACTAATAGTGGAATGAGTAACTTTGTGATTGTCTGTTGTATTCTAATAATCTTTTAACGATCCATCGTATGTTCGAATTGAAGCCGCAATGGAACTCAACTGACTGCTAATATCAAAACACGTGAACAGCTACTCGCTTACATCACCGTCTCGGCCGAGAAACATTTTACAGTCTTGCCCGTTAGCTCGGTACGTGTGATCGAGGCATTAACTTGGTTGTCCATAATGTTGCAGACGTCGGGCGGCAGCTCGCTGTCCCCGGGCGGCGTGGGCGGCGTGGGCGGCGTGGGCGGCTCGCTGTGCGGCGGCATGTTCGACGCCGAGTCGCGGCTGCAGTACCCCGAGGGCGCCTCGCCCGCCCTCGACCACGCCGACCACTACTCGCAGGACAACCTCACAGGTAACCCACATCCCACACCTCACACCCACACTCGTATCCCACATCCACACAACACCCTCTACCCACACCCCACACCAACAGCCCAAAACCTTACTCACACCCACATCCACAAACACCCCAACCCCACAACCCTACACCCGCACCTAAATCCACACCCCACCCTCACACCCTACACCCCACACTCACACCCCACAGTTCACACTCGCATCTCCACACCCTACTATGACACTGCATACTCCACACTCACACCCACATCCATACCCCACACTGCGGCGATGACCCCTTTGTGGGAACATGAAAGTCAAACAAATGAATTTCCCAGTCATTTTGTTATTTGATGCAGTACTACTATCCAGTAGTCGACCTCGTGCCAGAAGTTTCCGTAAGCAGTGTATAACACCCTGTATGTGTGTATGCAGGCGGCGCGGGCGCGGGCGCGGGCGGCGCGGCGGACAGCCCGCGGCTGGACCAGATGCACCAGCACCCCGCCATGTACCCCAACACCTACAGCAGGTCAGGCAACCGTACATTGCTATTATACTGCTTGCTCTTTGCATTTTTAACTTTACCTCAATCATACATTCCATCCTTTATTTGCTACTATTGTATCTGCAAACATGTATGTCTAGCGGCACAGTATTGAATTGTTATTACTCAATATTAAATTATTCAACTATTACAATTTTAATGATAACTGCGGGTTTTGAACTAAGCTGAGCAGTTAAGTTACTGAATTAACGATTCAATTATCAAACGTTACTCAATTGTGAAAAGGAGGAAGTATAAATTATGAATACCTGCAAAACTTGATTCAACATTTAAATTACTTGAATAATCACAGTTTTCCCCACAAATTAGGGCTTGAGATTCATATTTAATCCAATTACTTTAATCAAAAATATCCATGTTTTCCCAGGATATTCTGTATTACTTACCGTTCTATTATAACTAACCCAGGTGACGCCTATAACTGACAAGTGTGTGTGTGTCTTCAGATCGACCCCAGAGGGTGTGGGCGTGGGGGGCGAGGGGTTCTCCCCAGCGGGGGGCGCGTTCCGCACGCACCAACACTCGCCGCACCACCACTCGCCGCACAACCACTACGACACAGGTACGAGGGGCGTGTTGTTTCGTATAAACAAAATGTAACGTTGTATAAATCTCACCTACGTGTATGGGGTGCAATGCGATTTACACCGATTTCAAGAATGCATTCGATAAAGTCAATCATTCGATTTTGTTATACAAACATGAATTTAATGGCATTTATGGATCTATATTGATTGGTTCACATCTCTCAGGTCCATACTCACAGGTTGCGTGGGTCTACAAGTTAGTCTAAATCGCACAATCATTTGTATTGCTAGATGAGGTGTTCCTCAGGGGTCGCATTTTGGTCCTGTACTATTTATTTTGTTAACAAGATATCGCCGTCCCCGGAGAACATAATGGTAATCGCCATTGCCATAGTTTTCATGTTATGCCATATTTGAGTTCTATGGACCCTAATACATCTATACAATTTTTTTTCATAACTGTTCTTGCGTTATTTAAGAAGTTATAAAAAAATACAATAATATTCGTAGTTTTTATATTCTCAAAACATAATTGCAAACCAATGTTACCAAAATTTGTCAAGAATTACGAAAATGGTTATGAATATTACCATTTTATTCGCGTAAAAAATATGAGTTAGTTTGTTGATAATTTTGTTGAATTGATACAACGTTGCAACACTTTCGAGAGTGATAGCATCATCTAATATTGCGAGTGCTTCTCGGCACCGATAGTATGATTAGCTTACTTAAATCAGTGTGCTCAAAAGCATCTTTGTGAATCTAAAAACCTTGTTTTAACGCGTTTTTACCTTTCAAATGTGTTTGTAAGAAGGATACGTTTAAAACCTATCTAGACATGTGAATGTGTAATTAATTATTCAGATAAGTTTGAGATCTGTCTAAAAACGTGAAAATCAAGGTATTTTAGTACATTCTGTATGCTGAAATGGCGTGATGCCTTTCATATCAATTTTTTGAGCAAATACCTACTTTGACCCCCTTGACTATGTTTTTACCCATTTGCACCCTTAAATTCGTCAGATACATTTAATATCTGTCTCAAAACGTGACAACCTAGTATATTTTGTATCCCAAAATGGCCTGGTGCATATCATATTATTTTTTTGACCAAATACCTACTTTGGCCCCCTGGATTTTGTTTGTACCTGTTTCTACCTTTCAGATTTATCTGTAGGTCGACAGATACATTCAAGACCTATCTAGAAATATGAAAACCTAGGTTCTGGGATTTATATTAGGTGCTGAAAAGGCCTGATCCTTTTAATTTTGATTTTTTGACCATCTAGCTACTTTAGACCCCTGGATTTTGTCTATGCCTATTTATTTTAGCCTGATTCTATTCAGGATTTATCTGAATTCCTTTATTATTTTAAGTTTTCGTAGCATTTTGGCTGTTTAATGAAAAAATACAGTCGTTTTTTGTCGACTTTTGTTCAAATTTTTTATTACTTCGTATTTTTCTCTCTTTTGAGGTACATACAAACAAAAATAATTATTTTGATATTACTTTAATTTGAATAAATAAAATTATGCGCAATTGATTACCATACATTAGTTTCATTAAAAAACAATAATAAAAATCCAATGTTTCATTACCATGAAGTGTGGTGGTTCTTAGGGTTTTTCAGGGGGTCTTGTATGATGAAACAGGTATTGACACGAGTGTATTGTTCAATGCTCGGATAGATAATAACTACTTACGCTATAACAGTGTTACATGGTAATCTGTGACACCTTTAGTGCAAAGGCTATGCACACTACAACCATACCAAACATATTTACTATTTCCCAGAATAAAATGATAAGTTACTATTAATTTCGTTAACTGAACCTTCAATAGGCATAGAGTAAAATTGAAAGACAATAATGCAATATTTATCCTCGCTTAGAAGAACCGGGAACAAAATGGTAATCGACAATACAAATTCTTAGCACTGATTTTATTTTACTAATATCTTATTTTGTAAAGTATGATATTTGATGGAATCGAAGCTAATGTAACAATGTGAAGTTATAATAATGGTCCAGGTTCTCCGGGCGAGTACAGCGGGCAAGTGAAGACTAAGTCGCAGGACGTGGCGTCCAAGAGTCTGTCGGGGCTGGAGTCGCTGGTGGACCAGATCCCGTCCATCGCGGAGGGCCCGGGCGGGGGCGGGGGCGGGGGCGGCGCGGCGGCGGCGGGGGGCGCCGAGCAGCCCGCGCCGCCGCCGCCGCCCGCGCTGCCCGAGTACGCGCCGGCGCTGTACCCGCCGTACGGCGCGTACGCGTCCACGTACTCCAACAACGGGTACGGCGCGCCGTTCGTGGGCTACGGCGGCGGCTGGGTGGGCGGCGCGGCGGCCGTGATGCGGCCGGCGCCCGGCTACCTGTCGGCGGCGGAGTGGCAGTACGCCGGCTACCCGCCCGTGCCGCCCTACCACGGCTACAACGCGCCCTACTACTCGCACCCGCCGCCCGCGCACCACCAGCAGTACCTGGGCGCGCCGCCGCTGCTGGAGCTGCACAAGACGCAGGACCAGCCCGCCGTGCCCTCCGTGCCCTCCGTCGGCTTCGGCGGCTTCTGCTAGTGCCGCCACCACCACCAGCACCAGCCCCGGAGTCAACGTTTTGTACAGTTTTATTACATTTTAAAACTCTATTTCGATATTTCGAGGCCTAATTTTGTATCGCTGCCGCTCTCGCAGTGTCGGGAGTCGGGCCCTAATCTAGGTTACACCCGCGCCGCATGAATCTCAGCTTAGGCCAGGAGCGGGCGCAGGGGGGAGGGTGGGGGGCGGTGGCTCGGACGGTCATCGCGCGTTGTAAAGCAATCGGAAGTGATGTAATTTAATCATTTTTCAAACTGAATGAGCTTAATTTATAGTCGTTTATTTGTAAATATTGTATGTATTGTTTTCATCACATGACGTCACGGCGCCTTGAGCGGGCGGCGGGGCGCAGGGCGGGCGCCAATTCGAGGGTTCTGTGCAGCTCGTGCTAACGGAACTCTAAAATCGTACTTAATTAATTGGGTGTATCTGTGATGCCGGGCGCGTCATGGCGCCATGGCGGCCACGGCGGCCATGGCGGCCATGGCGCCGCCCGCGCGGGGTCTTGCCAGGGGGAGGGTCGCGGTTCTAGTCACTACTAACTCGTGTCGGCTAGTCAGTCATTGGGGGCGCCCCCCGCGCCCCGCCGCCGCTCCGACAGATAAGCACTTATCATTTATCTAAGTCACGACGGCCTATCGATTGATGTATACTTTTTTATTTAGGTTTATAGTTTGTAAGCCGACCATGGCGCTATTTATAATTTTTAGCATTTTTTTTCTAATATTTCACCGCTATTTGCGGCGGCCATTTTGCGAAGGCGGTCGTCGCCCCCGCGCGGGCGGAGGGGGCGCCGGCCGTGGGATGCCATGTACCACGCATTTTACTAAACGTTACCCGTTCGGTTACATAGCTTCGGATCGCTAGTGAATTATTGTACATTGTGTAATAATAAAGTGTGTTTTATGTGCGCCATCTTATTGTAAGGTTCGTCTGCGGAGCGAGCGGCGCCGGCGCCCCATCGCGACTGTGTACTGCACGCTAGTGCTACACTAGTTAGTGCTACACTAGTTAGTGCGGCACTAGCGTGCAGTCAGAGTGCGGCCCTGGTGTAGGGTGCCCCCACGTCGTGTGGTTATTACGTGAACACTGGCTCGCATCAACGCCCACATGCCACAATATTTTAATATTGATTTGTACAAGCGAAAGACTACATATCTAGGATTATTTTATATCAGAATAAGGATAAAAAGTTTTGTTTCAATTTTGTAGTTTGGAAGTAAAAGTACAAAAATAGGTAGTGACGCAAGCCAATGTCGCACCTCTACTGCCAGTGCCGTGGGCGTCCGGGGGGCGCGGGGGCGCGGGGGCGCCGCTCGCGCCGCGCAGTGTGGCCGATGTACCTGTAGGTTTAATTTAACGTTAACGACGATGCATAATTACATAACATAGGGTGCTCATCACTTGTTTCCGCGATTGTGGTTCTTAAAGCATAACGGATAAGACTCGTTTGAGGTGTTTACTGCGTTTGTTGACCGGTCGCTCTGTCCGGTGAGGTGTCGGTTGCAGGGGGGTCTCCCGGGGGCGCGGGGGGCGCGGGGAGCAGACGGGATATTTATACACTCTTGTACAAAAATCTTAAATTAGTAAGTTAAAAAATATATTTCTTTGCACAAACGTTTTTAAATGTAAGCTAAATGATAAAAGAAACGAAATAACATACGTAATGAAGACATATACGGTAATGATAGATATTGAAAGAATTTATAAGGTAGTGCGGGGTCGCGGGGCCGCGCGTGCTCACGCGTGCTCGCGTGCTCACGCGTGCTCGCGTGCTCACGCGTGCTCGCGTGCTCGTGCGCGCGCAGCGGACTAAGTAACAAGTGAAAACTATTCACAAAACGAAATATCTTCAAAAGCAGGGAACCGTACATGATGTGCTGCACAATCCCGATGCTAGTATGAAACTATTTATTTTTAGTTCTTTTTCGTAAATCAGGAGGGAATAAAATATAATTTAAAAAAATGAAATCAACAGGGTATTTAAGATTGCTTAAGATTTATTATTTTATATTTATTATTAGTTGTAGTCGCGCGGTGCGTGTCGCGTGTCGCGTGTCGCGTGTCGCGTGCCGCGTGTCGCGTTACACTGTGTAACCTGTAACTTGGGTTGTACCTGAGGTATGTGCTTCCACCCACACACACAATTTATGTCCGCACAATACATACACCATATAGAACTCGTCACTTATATTGATATAGCCAACCCAGCTCCCGCCAGCCAGACCACGGCCTGTAACCGTCCCTGGCGGGTGTGTATCACTGTCTGTCCTGGTCCCTGCCCTGTCAAAAATGAACTAAAATGAGCATGTGATTGGATTTTACTACTCAGTAGCCCTATCACCAAATATTTTGCCAAGCTTATTCGTTCGTATAGAACCTGTCAGAGCTACAGCTCTTCTTTCCCGGTACAAATACTGGTCTTAAGGTCAGATCAAACGGGTAATTTTTTGTTCATTTTCGTCTTTAATTTTGCATCTTTCACTCCAAGTGGCGCATCTAAACACAAAATGAAACATTAGTGCCGAATGAATACATTAGTGAACCGATCCAACAGTGTTGGATATTGGCATTCGCATCTTTCACTCCCACTCCGAATGAACGAGAAATAAGCGGTCTGAACACTAAGAAAACGTTCATTCGGGTTCGGCCATTTTGTCTCGAGTCCTGTAGCCGAAAGACGTCACGTGTTTATATTTTTTCTGCGTTGCGATGCACCGGTCGCACGACTTCATTCGATGACATATTAAAAGAAAAGAACAGTGAATGCAATCACTCGAGTGAACCGTCTGATATCACCTTTATTAATTGGTTCTCGTTCCACTTGTTCAAAGTGTTATTGTCTAAATCTGTTTCAATGTTTTAACCAAATTCTAGGGACAGTTATCCGAATAACAAGAATGTTCAGCGGGGTGTGTAGTTGTGTGTGTGTTGGTCGGCTTGTGTGTGTGCGTGGCCGAGGCACAGCGTGTACATAACGAGTGCTTTATTACGCTTCTTTGATATTATTTACTTTATGTATTTGCTATTTGTATTTTGGGTTTATTGTGTTTACCATTGACTAAGTGAGTTAACCATTTTTATTTGGTTTCGACGATGAGTGAGGTGAGTGAGGTGAGTGAGGTGATGGCAGTCAACATTTAAAAAAACTATGCACAAGTACTTAGTTACGTAAGTGAAGTGTGAAGGCCTAATCGATTGAGGAATTGTTTGTGTATATTTTGCCGTCTCAAATTATACGCAAATGATTCGAAAAGTTAACTTACACTGCCTCGAGTACTTATTTTGAATGAACTGTGATTTTTTCACACTTAATTTTTGTTTTTGAAATTTAATTTGCCTAATTTATTAACTGTCATCTTGATCTTGTTTAAAAGATGGCCGACGCAAACTGCCGAAGCGGCAGGGCTGTCACGTCCTTGCCTCTGACGTCGCAGCTGCGTGTCAGCCCCTGTTTGTTACTATTGTGACATAAGTGAGGCACTTTTTTTTTTTCAAATTTTGCAACAGTGCTGCCATATTAAAGACTTATTTTTAAAGAATCTCAGATGTACAGATCATTAAAATTTTTAACTAAGTCTTTATGGTAGCCCTGATCGCTAGTTCGTTTGCGCCGAGCCTCGTTCGCAACTACCCTCAAACCGGATGTGATGTGAATCCTTCGTGTCAGTTACCGGAAGTGCAGCGTTGTATGAGGACGCGAGCCTTCGACTTTCCTATGGGGTGCGTAGTTAGGGTCATGTTATAGCGGCGAGTGGAGGGGATCTTAGCCTCGTAGCTGAACCGCACGGCGATCGACGATGACGGATTCGGTCTGTCACTGTCAAAGTCATCTACATTTCCCTAGGGTTGCCGGGAATAATGCTTCTTGTCTGAACGTGTCGTGTTGGACTAACCTGTAGTTTTAAGAGTATCAACGAGTTAGTGTTAGTGTGTACAATATGTGTCGCGCCGCACGCGCAGGTGGCGCGGTGGCGGCGCGACGCGTTGCGGCCTTTTTTTTATCTCGTATTATGGCGCGTGAGGGTGGGAAGGGTGACGGGGGGTGTTGTGCCGCGCACCGGTCCGGGGTTGACCAGTGGACGCATTGAGTCGCTCAACTATTTGTACAGTTATTGTATATTTTTGTAAAATTCATTTTAACTCGTGGCAATATTATAAAATTTTAAAACTTATCTCTAATAATAACTTAGTACAATTGTTATTCAGTTTTTTGTGTATTTGTTTTGTATAATAAGTCTGTGCGCCGCGCCGAGTACCGCCGGCGACCCGACGACTCCACTCCGTCGCTGAATGCTTCATTTATCTACAATCAGAGTCTGAGACAAAACATCAATGTAGATGGCCACCGCACAGTGCGGAGTGCAAGCGTCCCCACGCCCGGTATGGGCGAGGGCGTGGGCGTGGGCGCGGGCGTGCGAGGCGCGGCGCCGCTCGGTTGTGAACTAGTGTCGCTTCTTCTGTCCCGCGGCTTCGCTCGGCTCTGCTGACACGTACTAAGTACCTACTCCTCATCATTAACTACACTTCTACTATCGTATCACCATTTGGCATCGCCGCAATATTCAGTCCTTGTGTACGTTTCAGCAGTACCGTTCCTGTTAAAACATATTGCTTTGAAATCAGTATTTTCGTGCCAACCGTGGTAATATTCAGGGCAATACCAACTAAGGTGAATCAAAGCAATAAGTCGAGTCGAGTCCCGATCGCCTGTGCGGGAATCGCGCGTCAATCTCCCTCGAATTAATAAACAATGTTATATCAATCGCGTATTGATACTTTATCCCAGATCTCACTCGCGTCGCGAGCACGTGGCCCCGGGCCCGTACACTCGAATCCCAGCTCTCGCGTCGCGAGCACGTGGTCCCGGGCCCGTACACTCGAATCCCAGCTCTCGCGTCGCGAGCACGTGGTCCCGGGCCTGTACACTCGAATCCGAGCTCTCGCGTCGCGAGCACGTGGCCCCGGGCCCGTACACTCGAATCCCAGCTCTCGCGTCGCGAGCACGTGGTCCCGGGCCCGTACACTCGAATCCGAGCTCTCGCGTCGCGAGCACGTGGCCCCGGGCCCGTACACTCGAATCCGAGCTCTCGCGTCGCGAGCACGTGGTCCCAGGCCCGTACACTCGAATCCGAGCTCTCGCGTCGCGAGCACGTGGCCCCGGGCCCGTACACTCGAATCCCAGCTCTCGCGTCGCGAGCACGTGGTCCCGGGCCCGTACACTAGAATCCCAGCTCTCGCGTCGCGAGCACGTGGTCCCGGGCCCGTACACTCGAATCCCAGCTCTCGCGTCGCGCGCACTTGGCCCCGGGCCCGTACACTCGAATCCCAGCTCTCGCGTCGCGAGCACGTGGCCCCGGGCCCGTACACTCGAATCCCAGCTCTCGCGTCGCGAGCACGTGATCCCGGGCCCGTACACTCGAATCCCAGCTCTCGCGTTGCGTACACTCGAATAACTAGCGTACTATTCCTAATTTGTTAAAATTTTATAACAATGTTCTATAGTTTTAATTTTGATCTCCACGACCCTTTATTTTTTTTCGGGCACAATTCGTTTAAAATTAAAACTCATAGAACCAGTGTGAGTGAAATGTTAAAATCAGTGAGGTCTGATTATAGCTCAATTTTATTGATACTTAACTATATTTTATTATTATTGTATTTGCTTGTTAATTCTGCCGTTATAGTAAGTCTCGGCTGGCCGAGAGCGTGCAATGTCACCCACAGACCAGCTGACTACACTGATCCATACCACCTTTAGCTTCGCCAGGAACGTGACATTGATAGTTGGCGTCAGTTTTCTGTGTGTAGATACGTCTGAGTAGTACCGACCGACACATCCCCACATACCTGTCGTACGTGGCGCTGTGTCGGTGAGTGGTGGTCTGCGCTGGATACCTTACCTGTCCAGTGCGGGTGCACAGGCGCGGGTGGCGGCAAGGCACATCCGCACGAGCCCGTTACAACTATCCCAAATCATTCTACCAGTTGTTTTCACCAGAGTCATGTACAATCTGGTGAAAGTGTCAATTACCGTGGGATGCGCCGGCCGCAGTCCGGTCCTGTGCACGGCAGCACGGCCGGCCGGCCCGTGCGCGACGCGACGCCGGCGGTCCGTCGTGGCTCCGTTTATATTTTATGACGCCAGTGCTAGCGGTAACAGTAAACTTGATAATATTTGTACAGTTTTTAACGATAATACTACTTCTCGTAGCGTAACTAAGCAAGAAATATTTTTAGTATAATAAAATCTAATCGAATTACATCATAGTGTAATATAAAGTACTCTAAAGTTTCAAAATTACGTTTTTAAAATTTGTATCGTCCTTCGTGGGTATGATTTCTGGATTTTGAATAAGGCATCTCGGAATGCGACTCGGTGAAATGTAATTAGAAATTAACTGGAAGAATTTTAATTAAATACAACATTAATAAGTAATGTATTATAAATAGATGTAAGGTAAAAGTTATTATTAACATGTATGGAAAAATTGTGACAAAATTATAGTCATTTGTAATATTACATTGTTTTTTTATTTTTTCACAGCACTGCGACTTTACAGTACCCTCGGCACTAACCTAATCAGATCGAGATAAACGTGTAGGATACCTGTTACGATTACTACGTGAACGCTAGGTAGAAATTAACTTTAATATAGCTGTCGAAAAGAGATAAAAACAAGCCCACAACCAGACAAAGAACTATTTTCGTAATTTCGCGCTAAAATTGATAGCTATCGAAAATAGGGTTACCATGTTTGAAAATAGTTAACAACGATCATTTTGTAAATATATAAGAATTGCAAACAAGTAACGATTTAAGAGATTCTTGGATTTAGTTATTTGTAATATTCTTTGAGCATCAATTTATTTATTACCTATATCATACATTTAAATTCAGATTCCGAGCAAGTCATAAAATAATAGGTAATTGTTGTGTGGAAATATAATAACAGCTGTTGTTGTGTGGAATGGAATTCGCAGCTGACTTTATAGCTGGCAACCCTAACTTTAGTCTGACACTTATTTGACATTAGTCAAAAGCATAGACAATTCCAGAACAGAATAAACTTTTAAAATGAGCTTTTTATAGCGACAAGATTGTATAAAATGAATAAATGGTACCGTTTAGCCTAAAATTTACCGTTAACCAATAAAACAATCGCAGTTTAAATATAATAATTGCAAAATATAAATAATAGTAGTAATAAAATAATATTATTGCTGAATAATTTGTTAAATTCAATTGATTGAAAGGTAAAACATTTTTTTTATATTTTTTTGAATCCCTGTCGTACATATAACAACCCTATTTTGATGCCTCTGAAATCATAGACAAGAAAACTGTCTACCAAAAGTACCAAGAAGAGCAAGAGGCTCCGAATGAAAAGTTCGGCGGATCGCCTGTAGATTTCGGTGTGGCTTGCGATGTCCGATAACGGCAGCGGAGACGAGGGGATTTCTGGTCAGAGTACGTATGTGTTTATGTCGGGGACGGGCCCGCGGGCCGGGCCCCGCCGCGAACGACATCCGCGATACCCATCGCCTGCGGCTAAACGACCATTCAAAAGTAAATAACTCTTCGTTCCCGTTTCAAAATGGCGATTTCGCGTTTCCAAGGCGGCCGGGCGCCTTCCTCGGAGCGGCAGCCCCGCCGGGGGCGCGCTGCGGCGGCGCGGCGGGCCCCGGGGCCGCTCCGCCGGGCCGCCGCCAGAGGTCGATGACCTATTGATTTTTTTTGTCTGCAACCTCCCGGCGGCGGGCGGAGCGCCCACGGCGGCGGCGGCCAGCTGATGCGGGCGGCGGCGGCGGCGGCCCGCGCCCCCGCAGCACGCACGCCCCGCGCCGGCCCGGTGCGCTCACAGTGCATTTCTTTGTTCTCGTCATCTCGAGTTCCGGATGCCGGGGCTGCTGTTGTGATTGTGCAATAGTGAAAGTGAATTCAGTGTGTGACTCCAACATTGCTGCCAGAACAAAGGATTTGGTCAAGAGTCAAGATATTCTCCACTCAATTAAACAAAGGATTTGAACCACACAGAGGTCTGCCTGATAGGTTTGGTTTGCTGAAGTACTACATAGTATGTGTAAGTAGTAGTACTGGTGGCTGGAGACTTCTATACAGTCATCAGCTGATTTGTGAGTGAAGATGCCGGTGCCGGAAGGTGTCAGGGTGTCTGACTGAACCTGAGAGGAGTGATTTTGTGTTTAATAAACTGAGCTCAGGTAAGATAAGTGTGGATTCCAATTTAGAATGGTGTTTGTTACATTCGTGTGGCCATGCTTTTGACGGCCCATCACCTTGGTTATGCATCATCAAATCTACTATCTGATATTTTTTCTATAGAATACTCTCAATATTTCTATTGATATCGATTAGTGTTTGTAAAATTGAGTGCAAAATACCTTTGTTGAGTGGGGATCAATGTGTAGACGGATCTAGCTGCAACCTTGAGTTTACAATTGGCTTAATGGCTGGTGCGGGACTGGGTTACATGCTCGTGTGATATTGTTTTGTGATCATCAATATCTGTTTTTAAATATTTATTTACTATATTAATATTATCAAATAATACATTTATTAGAGAAAGTTTTCTGAGAAAGCATTGACAATAATGAACATTCCAATCATGTCAGATTCCTGGCAGAATAAGCCATTTGGCCACTGTAATTGTATGCAAATACTATTACTCTGCGACTGTATAAATCTTTGCAAGTAAATTAATAAGTAATTCACACAGCACCATCAATTGACTGAACGAAGAACTTTTACAGACTTCATAACAGCACAGACAGACTTAATCATACCTCCAAAGCAACTTGGAAAATTTCATATGTATATAATCTTTAAAGGGTTTAATAGATTTGATTTAATCAACAATTACATAAACCCAAAGGTCAAAGTAACACAATGGCATAATGTTAAATAGTTGACACCCACAACTTTGTTTCTGTTGTGAATAAACAAAATTTCTCCCTGAAACCCTCAAAGCTTCAAGTCTCTACATTGATCCAGTGGTTGTCCTGAGCAGTGTCTGTCAGTCGTTTAGATATATCAATCAGATTCCACTTGGCATTGATCAATCTGGCAGTCTGTCGGTTAGGACATGCTGTTTTCTTTGTATAGATAGACGCTAGAACATCTAGATACCTACTCTCTCATTTTAAACTGAAATTTGTATTATATTTTATTCTAATTTAAGGCAGGAGTCCATTCATCTTTTACAATTACAGAAATTAAAGTTATCTTGTTGGAGCTGTAACTTGCTTTCTCAGCATCAGAACAAAAGGCCTAAAACAAACTACAATTAGGTATACTACCAATTTGCAATTATGAAAAACAGGAAGTATAAATTATGAATACCTGCAAAACTTGATTCAACATTTAAATTACTTGAATCATTTCAGATTTTCCCACAAATGAAGGCTTGAGATTCATATTTAATGCAAATTCAAATTCAAATGTTTTTATTGCACCTTATACTTAAGCCTAGATACAGTTGAAGTGCTTAAAATATAAAGACCCTGCTAGAGTACAGCAATCTAGTTATTCCTTAAAAAAACTATTTGTTTTAGATTCATACCTACCTACTTTACAATTTTGTTAAGGTTGTATTGCAACACAATTTAGACTTAAAAATATACCTTGATCATAAAATATCCATGTCTGCCCGAGTTGCAAAATATCAAAGTGTATACAAATAACTGAAGAACTACTTAAGTGGACTAGGGCTTGATGAGTGGTTATTATTTTTTCTCACCCAAATGGCAATAAAGCAGCATGAGAAACAGAGGCTCAGTTCCTCAGAGGCTCTTGATTGTTGTCATACCATACCAGCCCAGATCTGAAACCATTGAACTATTGGTTGAGGCCAAAATCATCAATCGTTGCTATATTTCATTACTAAAAAACTGTCCAAATAATTGACAAATTCTATACCTGCAGCTTACCATACTTACTTTATCCATAGAGCTAGCATGCACGAAAACTTGCATAATCATTTGATGAAGATTGATGTTTGATTACGCAATGCTGCGTAGGTAACCCGTAATCATAAGCACATTCGTGAAAATGACTGTAATTGCACTTATGCGTTAAGCGTCTCCTTGAAAAGCTTGCGAAATCACCGAACGCCTGGTCGGATAATTATGCATGGTTCTTCATTCACCACGGCTCGAGTCTTGGCCATTTTTTATGCGAAAAGTACAGGTTTCACTTTTTTGCGCGTCTGGCCCGTGTCTGCCAATGGCGTCTGGTGTCGATGACCCTCCTTGAACTACTTCCATGACGCGGTGGTTAGAGGCGGCAGCTCGGCCCGCCTCGGCTGGGCCCCTCGAGCGGCCCCTCGACGAGCTGCGAATACTGACCTGCTGGCACCGCACCCGGACTCTGTGAAGTAGCTTTGCGTAACGCACTCTCGACTCGCTTACCTATAACTTTTTGAACTTTATGGTTCTCAAATTGAACCTTCTAGCGTTGCGTCAAAACACAGTGGTGTTCGCAATTTTTTTGGTTCAATTCGTCAGTCCATTTAATCTTATCTGGGCAGACGATGGTTTGTTTGACTAAACTCGTATTAATCGTAAATCGGCTACTCGTTTCGTTCCTGAACATTGCTAGGCTGTAACGGTTGCCCTCGTTTCGCTTTAACGAACAACGGTTGATATTATACGCCGCCGTAATAATTGAAAAGTAATATTTTAGAGTCAATCAAATAGTACTTGGCGATGGAGCTACGATTCCATTTAATATGACCTCGAGATTTAACGGCTCGGCTGTCTTGTTTTGAGCTGATCGTCACTTAACGTCTTGTAAAACATCCCTTAGCGATTGGGAGTAGACCTATCATCCATTAATCGTATCTTATGAAGGTGAAGGTTCGTCTAGCCTCCTATTGCCGGCCGCTTCCCAGCTGACAAGACGGTGACCTTCTTAGCGATCTCGCAGGCCGCCATCGCTAGTGGCTGAATAGGATTTTTTTCCCTCTTTGTATTTTGACGGCCTCTTTCTTACCGACGACTGCCCTTGCTCCCGTATCGATTACGTACCTTGGGCTAGTTGCTAGGGCCAAAACCTAATGGATTGTCCATCTCGACGGGTTTCCGTTTCCGTCTTGCATATTCAATCGTTTCTGAATTCCGGCGTATGTTAAGACTCCTCAATTAAGATACCATACTGCATGCGGCCGTAACATGAGGAATTTGGAACATTAGCAATCTGGTTACCCGTAACAAGATTTTACCTATATATAGGATAGTTGTAATCGACTCAACCCTGCTCCGTTCGGTTTATTAATTCCATCATCATCCCTGGAACTCCTTGAGGCATTGACGGTAAATATCCTTTAAAAAAGTGGCAATCACGCATTCCTACTGCAAGGTTTGGTAGCAACATTTGTGTCTGCCACCTTTATGCGCGCACATTTCAATGACGTCACGCACGATCATGGGGCTCAGACAAAGGACCACACCACATCGAGGTCGGTCTTGCGTTCGCAGTCGCCTTTCGTTTCGCGATGACCTACTTGCCTGCGATTTCCGCGAATCTGCTAAATTTAGCGCCATGCGGGACATAATCTTGCGGTGATAACGGCCATGGCCTAGTGGCGTAGTGGCGGGCAGCCCACCATTGATCCGAAGGTCATAAATAAAAACGCTCACTGCATGAAACTGAATTTGCGTATCGAATCCTCCTGTTTCCACGAAGTTGAAGGCAGGGTTTTTGTATTCTCTAAATTACATCATTCATCTTGTTTAGGGATACCGAGCACTTAATCGGAAGCATCATTCGGTGAAATGAAAATCGTCCAAATCATTATTATTTAAAATGTTTGAGTCCACATTGAGGTCATCGACCCGACGACGCTCACAACCGAAAACGCCAATTTATTGGAGTCGCCAGCACCGCACCATGCCAAAGTGACGTAATGCAACATTCGCGTCTCGTTCCACCGTAGAGATTGCAAATAAGCTGTCTCTTTTTAATAAAATTTTACAAGTTTTACTTAGTTTTGAATCTTTTGAGCTACTAAAGGTAACTGACGACGGTGTCTGAAACGTCGTTAATCGTTATGAATTTATCATGAATGTGGCACTGAAGCCCAGGGTGTAGCTTGGCCCCCATCGTGGGCAGGCTAGTAGGCATCTGCCGGCGAGTAGGCGAGGAGACCCTTTGAAAAGGCAGTTACTGTTCTGTGGCCATTCATTTGTCATCGAACCTAACCACGCCCCTAGCAAAACAAAGTTTCATCAATTCATCGCAACTAAATCTAACTGTAACTGAACACAACTGTATTATAGAATATCATAAGTATGCCTACCATTCACTGATATAAGTTTCGGTCCTATGTGTGAATGGTACCTTGCCTAACCTAGTATTATGATTTGCGCTAACCCTGTTATAATTAACTAGGTCACCTAGTCTTGTTAGGTTTGCTGTAGCTATCCCAGCAAGCACCTAGCGCTTCAACATTTCCTAGCGTGTATAAAGCTTTTATTTCAGCTTTTTTAGTTTTATTTACAGGACGCTGCGGTGCGACCCAATTTGATTCCTCTGAACTACACGAGGTCCAAAATCTAATATTCTATAGCTCTGAATTCGTTGTAATTTTTGGCAATTTGCCTTGAAAGAGTATTTTACTCTGTTCACTTATTTATGGTACATCCAAAATCCTCTCTATTGTACAGGATGTTGGGACAGGTGACGAAAATCCAGGAGCCGCGGAAAGGCCTGTCCGTGATGCCCTAGTTAGTGTTGAAATATATCGGCCAGGGAAGTGATTTTGCCACCTTGTTCTAAAATCACTACCACTCGATTGTAATGGCAATTAGGGCGTTTTTTTTAACTGAGTAGTCATGAATGGGCTTATCCGCGGTTCCCGGACTATCGTCATTCGTACCTCATGGGGTAGCCTGAATAAGGAAATCCAGTCAAACTCAAGACGTAGTTGGTTCTATGCAATCCGTCGAAAATATTCGTGGATCTAATATTTATTAAAGAATTTGCCAGAGGGCATGGCATCCCTATTTTAGGCATTTGTGATGTCAAATTCGCTACACATAAACAATTACACAATTACAAACTAAACATTCCTGCTACTTGACTTGTTTGACGTATCAGTCATCCGATTGACTAGCTTGACGAATATACATCAAAATTTCAAGTTTCTTCATTTGGTGGTTCGGCCTGTGCGTTGTCTGTCACTCATTCAGTTAGGTAGGACCACGCCTTTTGTAAGTATTGATGTTTGAGCTCGCCATTTCCATAGTAGGTCTTCATGACAAAGGCTAAGGTGCTATTGGTAGCATGGTAAGTGCTCGCTCCGTGACTCGCGCTACGTTCTGCGATATTCACATACAATTTTGGGCTGAATTCGAATGCAATGCAACTGATTTACGGGCTGTCCGCGGCGTAGCGTGCAGCTTGAATCGTACTCTGTTTACGCTCAATTTATCAATTATATTAATTTATATAAAAAAACAATACCCAATCCATAACAGTATATCTGTTTGAAAAGATTAGCAGCCTCTCCCCTGGAGCCTAATCCTGTAATCCGTCCAGATCCGCATCAACATTAATGATAAAACTTGAATAATCCGTCGATTCCAGACCTGGTGATTGAGTTTTCAGTCCTTACGTAGGTAATGCAATAGCAAAGCTCAGCAACTGAAGTATGGTATTTTGGAAACCACAAGTTTCAACCTTCTCTGACTATTGATCTTATCATCGCGAAGTTAGCCATAATTATCCATTATCAGGTATCTGTTATCATGATCTTCTCCGTTGGTTCACCTCCTATATCAGTAATAAGTCACAAGCTGTAGTAGTATGTACCTAAGCTATGTATATGTCCAAATGCCAGCTGTTTCGAAGTTCCGAGTGGTGTCTCCCAAGGTTCTCTTCTGGGACCTCTCTTGATAATATTTATATCTGATATATAATATAAATAAATGTCTCATTCACAATGTCTCAAGGTTCTCATTAATGCTGATGATATGAATAGTCTGAAATCTGTTAATTTTATTGATTTTATATCGACAGAGAGGAAAAAAATATTAGACTATGCGAAAAAATTTAAACGCTTGGTTTCCATGCAGTTTGAGGTGGTTGCGTCGTTTGTCTTGATCCATACTATAGTCTGTGTTCCTGGTAGATCACGGCGTTCTATTCCCACATTTCATTGTGAACTCGTGTCAACTATCGCAGTAATTCTTACGTATGGCGTGCGTGTGAACTCCAATAAACATCACACAAATATTGTCGATATATTCAGTTGTAGGTTGTAGCATTCCGCGCATGAGGCGTTAGTTGAGTGCTGCTGAGTTCTTCTTTTTCTTCTATTTTGTTGTCCATTATTTCTTGTATAAGCTCTCTTATTTTTGCTTCTTGTTTTTCTCTTATTGTACATTATTGTTGCTAAATGTGGAGGGAGACACTTAATTAGCTTTAGGTATAACATGAAGTCTTAACTATTTAGTTTTTTCATACTGTTAGTCGTCCCAGGATAAAAACAATACAAATTAGCCCATAACAAAATACAGATGATAATAGCACAGCACAGCTAAAAGAAAAATTCACGATGACCAAAATTAATTGTCTCTTAAAAATGTCCGTGAAATGTGTGACGCTATAATTTGGAAGTGTTATTGTTTATGAACCAATGGCTAGCAAGCTTATTGGTTAGTGTTGGATGTGCAACTGACTGACCGATCTAGCATGCCGAAGGTCATTGAGGAATCCGACGCCGCACCGCGCGCGTCAATGAGAACAATTGAAGAGTGCATTAGGAACGTGATACCCCGAGTATTGTTAGGTTCTGTTTGTTTTCAGACTGTGTCCTGTCTCCTTCGGTGTCTATAATCCTTATGGATTAATACCAACATTTCAACAAACCCAGGCTTGTTGAAATTGTTGTTTAGGTGTTAAATCTACAAATACAATCTTATTTAAAGAATTATGTTTTGGAATCAATTAAATTATTTATTTTAATAACTAGCGAGTTGTAATCGGTTGTATTGAAACTGAGAACCAGATTACATCAAGATTGTGAAAAGTCGAGTACTCTTCTGGGAAAAGCAGTGCTTATCTTGGGCTGGCTCGAATCCCTCGCTGCATCGGATCGGATTCTTGTCTTTAAACTCTATAGTTAGTTATTAACCCTAGCACTGTAGCGTTGGGCTTAGGATTCAATATAGCGCCTTTAACAAGAGGCACTGCTCTACCCCCTTCTTTTTGTACCTACATTCTACATAATCTATCAAGCGGCGTGAAAATCAGCCCATTGCGTTTTTGAGATTTTTACATTATTTTTCCGTCCGATTTCTTGTTTGAACGTTCTTAGTCATGCACAGCATATTTTGTCAAATTAATGTAGTTCCTACTTTATTTGCATAAATAGAGGAATGATCTTAAGTCTACTTAAAGTCGGAGACTAGCTACAATGTACTCAGCTTATCAGCATTTACATGCTATCTATCTATCCCATTCTCATGCTCGCTTACCCCTCTCATATCTGATCTCAATTTTCCGATCCATGCAACCATAAGTTTGTTTGAAACTGTTACAAATTCAAGTCTCACCATACTAGATAGGTAGGTGTATTGGAAACCTGCAGGTATCGGTGCTAATCAGTGCGCAGTGGTGCTGTGTGGCGGCGGCTGTTGCCCAATCGTTGCTGCCTGTAACGCGAGCTCCCGGCCTCAGGCGCGTATTACAGTCGGGTGGGATAAGTCTAGCTTCATGCAAGCGTTATACATAACTTACTGCATGTATTTACTACATGTAGCGTAAGCTCTGAGGACACTTAGATTTTTGAAGATTAGATCTGCTCTTTACTCGTTATGGGCCATCGGGTAAAACCATATTGTTAGTCAGGGTGGACCGAACGAGGCTTGTATGAAGAGGAGCGTTTTGACATAGATAAAAACATCAAAATTGTAAAAAGTTGAAATTAATTTGATAGGTTTTTACTTTTTACTATGATACTCTTTGTTGTAGGTTCCCCTTGTAGGGCGAAGAATCACAATACGTCTAGCCGTATTGCATCAACACCCTTTATATTGCGTTTTCCTGACTTGTGTGATAGCCTTGAAGACGCCTCGTGGTGGAGCAATTCATTCAATTCATAATGTGACTTGTTGCTATGCGAAGGGTTACTAATGTTATTATTCGCATGTCCATTCCAGGTCACATACGATGTATTTTCCTTTAGCCGGTATGGACTCTGCCTGCTATCAGTAATACTGACGATTCATAAATTTCTAGGAATATGGATTATTTCTCACCGTTCATTAAATATTTTGGCCATGCTCTACGTCAAACTGGTTAATTTACATGCCTGGGGCGACACAGAATGAGACAATTTATTAACAACGAGAGCTTGTAGGCACAGCTGCGAGCTGAAGGTGACAGCAGCCAGGTCACTGAAGTATCGATTTAATATAACTCACAACCTGCTATGCTCTTGAAAGATTGAGATCTATTCCTTCGCATTTGATCGCAAGGCTCACATGGCATTGCAAGCGCATGCAATCTATCTTATATCGACCTTGACCCTATTTTGTTTGAAACTTATTGTAAAACACGGGGCCACAGATAAATCAAGGTCATATGAAACACATATTTATGGTACCGGACGTATAGCTGGATCATGAATCACAAGTTTTTTGAAAAGGATTGACAAATCACAACTGTGATGCCTACTGTTTGTTTTGCTACACTAAATGTGAGACTTGCGCCACATGAGTGGTTTCCTCCAATTTGACAGGTAAAGTGTAGGTAAATAAAAATAAAACATCGAACTTGTGCCCTTGGTGCTACGTGAGCCGTCTCTCCTTTCGCTACTCAACGAACAATGAATCGAGTAAAAATAATTTAAATTGGTCTATTTGAAATCAATGATGGCAGATGATGGACTCACGCCATCACACTTACTGGCTGGGGAAGTGGGCCGGCTCGCCACTCCCCCTGTGACGTGCGTGAACCGGCAGTGTCTTCAACGGACGGCGCGAAGCTTTTGATAAATGAATCAATGACGAAAACTTTTGCCGGTTTTCAATGTGATACATACAATTGAGTGACGAAGTTGAGTGTTGAAGTTATTTGCTCCGATGACTGTTGAATCACTAAATTTTTTTGGTTGAATCAACTTTTGATTCAGGGGATTCAGGTCCTCTTAGCCCCACCCTGCCACACGCCACGATATAAAACTAAAAATTCTAGGGTAAATACAACTTGTAAGATATGAGTTGTGTCTGGCGCTCCTGTATCCTGCGAAGATTGATGACCCGTCCTGCAACACTGTACGAATATCGTTCCTTGAAAGGGATCTGGATGACGGTACCTGGCGTGGACCGGGGGCCGTAGTCTGCGCGTTTTATTCTCCATTGTGTGTGCTAAAGGGATTGCCGGTTGTTTATCTTGTTACGACCGCGTTCCAGATTTTATGATTCCAAGCAATGCATTACATTTTCCGTGATGTTTTTAAATGTGTTACTGTCTTTGGGAGCATTGAACGAATCATACAGAACTATAATTGGCCGCGGCCCTGGAGGTACCGGCACTGCCCTGCCAGGTACTAGACCATCATATAAAGGAAGCAACTTGATGAAAAAGTAAAAAAAATATATTTCAATCTCAAATTTCAATAAACAATATCAATGTTGGTTTTGAGTTCCTTCCATACATTGCTTCATACCTACATGTGTATACTAGGTTAGGTACTTTAGTGACTGTCAACATTATAAGACAAATCTAAAAAAAAAAAACCGTTATTGGATGTAAGTTTAAATAATGAAATCTAAGTTACATTAATTCTAAGAGCTGTGGATTTTGTATAATAAAAATAAAATAAAATAAAACATGTGTTAAACATGCAATTATAGTAAAATAAAATAATTTTATTTAAAACGTGCACAAATTAATTAAAAAATGCTCTAAAATTTATTAAGTAACTCATGCATGAGAGCCGAGAGAGATTTGGTAATTAAACTATGATTATCGTGTCCAATGGTGCATGGCGGCTATTGCGGCGTGTACCGAACACCGTACTCAGTGTAGGTACGGCTACGGTACGATGCAATTCATCGAATTTATGGGACGGTCGACACGTGGCCTGGCCCAGCTCGCAGCTCGCAGTTCACTGAGACATGCATTTTGTATGGAAATTATGAAGTCATGGCGACTGGCACACGGTAATCGATGGATCAATAATGCTTTGCATGATTTTACAACAGCTTCGACAGGTCTCCGCACCACACTGATTGAAACTACACAGGAATAATCAAACATTCCTGAGTACCTAAACTCACTAAATTTGCGCAGTCTATCTCAAGTCTACTTTTATTATTTCCTTGCTGGGTTGCCTGGAAGAGATAGCTCACAGCGATAAGGTCGCGCCTTTACTACCTACCTTAAGGCTTTTTTATACTTGCTCTATTGTTTTACTCCGCTTTGTTCTTGTTGGTGTACATTAAAATGTCCACTATCTATCTATCTAAACTAGCAATCTATATAAAATGTCGTATGTAGATTGCACACTTTGCCCAGGCCCTGCCTCGGGCTGATACAAAGCTCTTGACCTCGATCGTCTCCGCATTCCAGTCTATTGAAATCTTTGTCAGACAAATTGGATGAGGCTCTCGCAATGCCTTTGATACCTGATACGATGTCTTTCGCTTAGCTTACATAAGGTGTCCTACTTCACAACACAACCACGTTATCACGTTCCCTGGTTCCTCTGCGCAAAGAAATGCTCTTACTCGGAGTTGGCGGCTCGCCATTCGTTTGATGGTAACACAGTTTGTAAATTTTTTTTTCATGATTTCTAAGTAGTACCATAAGATTTGGATAGATTTAGATTTTCTAGGTTTCTGGGTTATTTGGATTGAAGTGAAGTGATGCTGTCTTTGAAGGCTGTATAATTTTTATTTTCGATTAATTGTTTTACTAACAGAGCTTTGATATTCTTATTTTCTGTCCAATAGTTCTTGGCTTCGTTGTTTAAAATAATGTTTCATTCACTCTCCTAACAGCTTTTGTGACATTATAAATAAAGATTTTTTATTTTGCACGAAGCATTAGCTTAGAACTTTTTCGTTTTCACACTTACGGAGTAACGGATTATAAATAATTTGATTATGTCAAGTAAACATCCTTATGAATATTCTATTTGTACACGCAGGTTCGTCTTCGTACATTATTCGCCAATAAAGTAATTCTGAACCATAATCGTTTGTCACTTATTCTGTCGCCTATGTTGATGTTAATCATGGCGACAGGTCGCCCTTCACCCCCACCACCCCGCTACCCCGCCTCTCCTACTCCCGCAGGGTCACTGATCTCTTATAATGAATAATGAGCTAATGAAATATTAAATTCTCAATGTTTTTATCAACTAGCTTGCGAACTTTCCTCGAATAAAGGTTCATTTTCGGAAATTCAAGTTCCGATTTCCTAAGCTATGAAACTCTTCTCTCAATTAAATATGCGTTTTTAATGTTTTCAGGATATGGTCAAAGCATGGATGCTGGGGGGAATTTTGACTCCGGTAAGTCTCAACTTTGCTTCACTAAACCTAAACTTAAGTTTAATACCAAGTTATTATCGTCCCATCTAAAATTATAATAACTAGCCTGTGATCCCGATTTTCAACTTGTGGGAGGCCCGAAGTTTTGTTCGAATAACATACTGGTTTTTAAGAATCTCTAAAGGTGGGTCGTCCGTTACCAGGCAACTTCTGTATCTATTTAATTTTCGCCTGGTTCGTCGCTCAGCATAAAATGTAATAATCCTGTTAGGACCCATCTTAATCTCCTTTTTTGCGAGTTCACAAGGGACACGCGATACAACAAACACTTTGTTAATTCATTTATCTAGGTTGAAATCATTATAGAAATGCGATTAGGCATTGGTCGAATTGCACAGTTTGAATATACGTGAGGAGGATTTTAATGAGTGAAAAAACAGAAAACTCTGTGTAAACAATTAGATAAATCGACCATAAGATGAGTCCTTGTGAAACACCCCATGCCGTTTTAATGTACTTAATACCGACGTATTTGAAGTTGGTTTCTATATTAAGTTTCCGTCATTTATATTATCTTAGGATACGTTCTAATAACAGGCTATGAAACGAATACCTATGTCCGATAGGTTTACATGTTGGGTGACCAACCGTGTTGAACGCCTGTCTGTAATCGTGTGTGTTGTGGAATGCTGATACAGCAATCATTACCCGACACTAGTATTATCGAGTTATAAATCCTACAAAAAGATAAGTGTAAAACAGCAAACGTGAGGCAATGGTGCGTGCCGGTTGCGCGCGCTCGCTGCCGCCGGATCACATAATTCATACGTCGATTTCTATTTCAACATAATCAAGCAGTTCAATTTTTATGACGAAATCACATGCGCAGGTGTAAGTACTGTCTTAGCGAAGATAGGTCAGCTTACGGACGTCATCAAAACTGAGGATGATGACAATGCACAGCCTGAATGATGCTAAAGAGAATGGGAGGTTCAATCCGAAAGCATTCTAGAATAAGAAAATAATACCGTTACTTTTGAATGATACAGAACAGACCTCTACTGTGTTATAATTTAATTAAGGCGAGAAGCTACCCAATACTATTGAAACTATTTTATTTGACTGTATTTCTGATCCTTACATATTAAAACAGGAAAACAGGTCAAATTCGCAGATATTTTGATTATTTCCCGTGTTTCATCATAATTTTAAACGGAACGGTATCAATAAAACAATCTGATATAGGGTAAACCAACCTATTATTGGCACCCCAGAGTTTGGTGCGAAAAAACAAGGAAACCATAGATTATTCAATTTCAGTATGCTTTTATTACTTTTAATAGGTTGGTTTACCCTATATAACTTCCTGGTTGGCTTGATGTGAGTGAGAGCAGGTGAATGTATCTTGTCGTGTTGATGGTGCAGGCCAGGGGCCGCAGGAGCAGGAGCTGGCCACCAAGATGCTGCAGATCCAGTCCAAGAGGTTCTACCTCGACGTGAAGCAGAACCGCCGCGGACGGTTCATCAAAGTTGCGGAGGTCAGTCTCATTCCAGACCTAAGATGGAAATATAAAATCAAGAACATAACAGCTTATATTTATTTTGTACGTATGATAGAATGCGCTTCTCGATATCTCATAGAAACTGCTTCTTCTTATAGTGTCATTAGTTACTTCGAACCAGTGTGGTGAAAGGATTTCAAGTGCGCCTCGACGAGGCTCCTTTCGTGCACTTGACACATGTTTTCGAACTTTAGGTTCTACGACATGCCGGTTTCCTCACGATGTTTTCCTTCACCGTAGCGAGATCGTGGGATACATACATAGATTTTTTCGACCGAAAAAACCCATTTACGCATGACTGCCACCGGGATTCGAACCCGCGACCATCAGATCGCAAGGTAAGGCCTCATCCACTCGGCCACCACGTCCCCATAGCAACTGCTATCGCATAGTGAGTGGTAAGCGGAAAATAATTTGTAAGTTTTCTGATAGACCTGCAGTTTTGTGTTTTGTCCAGCTTATAAGGAGAGGTTGCCTTTGGTTACATATCAAAATACATTTAAATAATATGTTTCAATGGTACCTACTTGATTCAATTTAAAACAACATTCTGTAAAGTTTTTAACTTGAAATGTATACATTAAACGGATCGGACCAGAGACCGGTTTCGAGAATTAACGAGCCCGTTGACTCACGTAATGTTTTTCGTAAAACAATGTAATAGACCAGTTTGTATGAGATCCAGTTCTTTAAATTGATCAAGTTTGTAAACATTTCATTATAATTCATTGTTTACCGGCCATTATTTTATCACCCAATAACGTATTTCGAAATTGTTTGCATCGTCTTTTAGCCCCATTACGCACTGTCGACAATCACCAATTAATTTCAGAAAAGTTTTTAAGTAGCGGTAAGCAGACGATCGGTTCATGATGGGTTATTTTTTGATTAGACCTTAACATATTTACAAACTAGCTGGTGCCCGCGACTTCGTCTGCGCAGGTATCTTTATAGATTGTAGCCTATGTGTTATTCTGATGAAATATTATTGTAAAGTTTCATTAAAACCCATTCAGTAGTTTTTACGTGAAAGAGTAACAAACATCCATCCATCCATCCTTACAAACTTTCGCGTTTATAATATTAGTAGGATAATGCCATAGAAGTATTATAGGAAGAAACTGAGTTCAGTACAACGAATAAAGGCCCTACAGAAAGTCGCCAAAGTGGCGCAATTATTACAAATATGGTTCAGTGTCAATGATGATTGTGCGGCGAGAACTACGCAACTGATTTTTGGCGAAAATGGTTTATTGTTTGTTAAACGGATGCTAAACTACACGGCAAAAAAAAACAAATGAACGATAATAATAATCTTCCATCGGTTAAACTTACCTGTTAATTCTTATTGACTTGTAAAACTTCCAATAAACAGAAAAAATATTTCACCAATTTTGATTGCCGCCATTGCGTCAAATGTTGCCGCACGTATAAAAATAAAATACCTGGAAACTATTTTTGACTGATAATGCTTAGAGTTAGGGAGCCTGAAAATCACCTAACTTTTCTATCTGTAAATAAATTATTGAGTAAGGTTAATTTTACCTAATTAAATTTATGATACCTATTTGATGAAATGTATGTAACTTTACTTGACTGGTCAAGAAAAAACTGACGATTAGGTACAAGAAAAGTTTTAATATGTACGTACACTTACATTTTTTATTATCCTTAATTCTGTCTGTTGGATTTGTATAATCTTTTATTTACCTATATGGTACCTACTGTTGCGAATTAACAATTAACTTTATTAGTACCTACTCGCTTAACATTTGACGAACATAGGTACCCTTGAAATTTCAAGTCTCTACGTTCAGAGGTTTGGACCAGTACGTTGTCTGTCAGTCAGTCAGTCAAAGCCTTTATTTATTGATTTGTGAGGAAAGTTATCTTGTATCTATCCATCCTCACAGAACATTAAATGAAGACCTTGACCTTATATTTTTCCTCAATCCCGCTAAAACTACTGAGCCGATTGAGCTCTCGTATGGGGTATTGGGTATACTTTATGAGCTGTTAAAAACGCATGGGCTACTTTTTGTTAGTTACAAGCTTAAGTTTACAGCTTTATATCACACCTATCTCGAATTTTACCTCCGTGAGCGTTTTAACTATCTTGTCCCTCGCGGTCAGCCATGCCGGTCTACGACGTCCCTTCTTCTCAGAACCCCAGTTCATTCCTCCCGCTGCTACGGTGATTCATTCACTGTCCATGCTGTCCAACTGTGGAACACTCTTCCTCACACTATTAGAGCTAGTCAGTCACTAAACATTTTCAGAAGCAGAGTCAAAGAGCACTACTTATCACTGTGATATATTCAGTATTTATGATGGTATTTATATATATATATATATATATATATATATACTTATATATGTATAGGTATTAATTCTATTTTATTTAGTATATATCTTAGTAGTATTTATTATATGTATTTAGATATATTTATTCAAACATTATATAAATTTTCCTCTTCATAATTTTAATTTATCCATTATTATTTATGTTACTGTACACTGTGTATCTATAGACAGTATGTCGTCATAATTAATCTATGGATAATGCGTTCCGGCTACGCCAGTCTCGCGACCGTTTGACACTCGTATGATCCGTGGCCTCAGTGACTGAGATGACACGAGTGTGGTCTTTCGGGCAGATCGGCGCTGACGGGCGGCGGAGTCAAATCTTCCTGGCGATGTCGACGGCGGCGGAGTTCCGGGACCACCTCTCCAGCTTCAGCGACTTCTACTCGTCTCTCGGCCCGCCCAACCCGGAGAACGTGCCGGAGGACGGCAAACTCAAATCAGAGATGATGGTCAAGGTACTCTAATGCGAGTGACCTACTCTTTGAACAGTTCAACTCATCAACATCACTTTGACTTGCAGACGTTGTAACATCAAAATAACATAATATTATGTAAAATAGATGAATTATTCCCGTCTGTCACTCTGCTCTGTCCCCCTAGAGTGACAGATGGGACAAAAAAGTTCTATCTGTCCCCCTGTTGCTAAAAGGGGGACAGATGGAACTTTTATTAATTGTAAACGTTCTATCTGTTCCTCTGTCACTAGAATAGCCTCTTCGTCTATTATAAGTTGCGAGTGAGTCATTGCAAGAACTCTGTTAAATTAGTAACATTCAAAGTCCCCGGGGCACCTGCGTCACTCGGCGCAGTCGTAGTCGCGATGCCTAGAGCGAAGTACGAATGTGGCGCAGCCGGCGTGACCCATCCCTGCGGTTGGTTGTGCAGGACAACCGGCGCTACTACCTGGACCTGAAGGAGAACAGCCGCGGGCGGTTCCTGCGCGTGTCGCAGACGCTGTCGCGCGGCGGCCCACGCTCGCAGGTGGCGCTGCCGGCGCAGGGCATGATCGAGTTCCGGGACGCGCTCACCGACCTGCTCGACGACTTCGGCGCCGACGACCCGCAGTGAGTCATTCATTTTTCAACCGACATCAGAAAGGAGGAGGTTATCAATTCGGTTGAATGCTTTTTTTTTTAATGTTTGTTACCTCAGAACTTTGTTGTTTATGAACCGATTTATAAAATTATTTTTTTGTTTAAGAGGATATACTTTCAGATTGGTCCCATACAAATTTCATCAAAATTGATTCAGTAAGTTTTTATATCCAAATAACTGAAAAAGAGAATGTCGTCGAAGTAAACGAAATTGCGTATTTTGCTTCCCTGTGACTTTTCAGTGGTGTTTACGGTCACTAAAAAAGTCCAATTGAAGTCGGTTGTCTATGTTTTTGTAAAACCTTGATTATTATTATAATTCATTTCATACCTTGTCTGAATATTTAAAAAATAAAGATCTAAAATAAAATCTTACTATCAAATATTTTCAGCATATAAATGCGTTGCTTAATTTATAAACTTAGGTCTTCAGTAAATGCTTGTATTGAAACAGTAACACTGGATCATTTAACTTTTTTTTTTAAGATAAGTTAAAGTTTTTTATCAAAAAAAGATCTTAATACTAAGTTTACAACTTGTGATAAAAATACAGAACCTTTCTAATTTAATTAAGAACTAACTAAGATATTTGTAAATGTACAGGTCTATACTTACTTGTGATTCAAATTCAAATTGTTTATTTAAAAATATATAACATATAGACCCGAGAGATCCCTACTTCGGCCGGTAGAGCAGATAAGTTTTTGATTACTTTTGGTAGGTGATATTCATTAACAACTCTCGTAGAGGCTCATCCCTCGTGATTGTAGATATGATGAGGTATAGTTAGAAGCTGACCCTGGCTCCGGCGGCAGGTACAAGGGCGAGCTGCCGGAGGGGCGGCACCTGCGCGTGGACAACAAGAACTTCTACTTCGACATCGGCCAGAACAACCGCGGCATCTACATGAAGGTCTCCGAGGTGAGTGCCCTCTGTCCCCTCTGTCCCCTCTGTCCCCTCTGTCCCCGCCCCGCGTTCGCCTCTGCTTCTGCCCACTCATTCAGCACCGCTCCAAGGAAGTATCACATCTACGGGCACAGTGTCAGCACCGTGGCTTAGTTGGTAGTGACCCTACCTACGAAGCTTGGTGTTTCGGGTTCGATCCCCGACCGGAGTGAATATTTGTGTGACGAACACAAATGTATGTTCTCGAGTTTTGGATGTTGTGTGTGTCCATGCCACCTGCGACACGGGGAATCCTAGTGCTGGGGCGTGAGTTTGTGAATGTTTATGTCTATAAACAAGGAGTATCTGATCTGTCGTCAGGACTATACATATAGCCGCTGCCGGACTGTCTCCTGTGTCCCAAATCCTGCTCTAGGGGCGAACTTAACGAAGCCAGCGACAACGCAATTCAACTGCCCATCTATATTTCCGGGATTGTATGATTTATACCAGGGGTCACCAATTAGTTTAGCTCGAGGTCCGTTTTAAGACATGAAATGACCATCGCGGTCCGCAAAACATTTTATAGAAAAAAAAATTACAAATGTAATTGAAATAACAAAGGTGGATAATAAAACTGTTACTCGTTTGTGTGTTACTGGATGGGAACCCATCGATATTTTTACATATCAATGAGAAAAATATTTTTTTTTCTTGTGGTCTGTCTGTCTGAAGTTTGGAGTATAAAGATGCAGAAGATCAACGCTTTCTCAATCCGCGAACTGTTTCTTGCTTGTTAACTCGTTAACGATGTCAACAAAGATAATGCGGGGGATAATTTTTTACTATTCTGTTCTCTGTAGTGCAAGTTCTGTGTTCTCGCGGTCCGCCATTTGGTGACCCCTGATTTATACCATCGACTAGCTAAGAACAAGAAAAAGCCGCTGCCTTCAGCTTCGTCTGGTATCGAGATTAACAGTAGCCTATGTTGTTGCCACTCCCAAACAGCAGCTCCACTTGCCGCCAGCTGGACCTAGGGTCATCTCCCTGCTCTCCTCCCACACTAAGGTGGGGTCGGCACAACATGTCTTCTTCCATTCGTCTCTATCAGCCATCATCTCTGCACTGACACCTGCTCTTTCACACAGTCCATCCATCTTATCTTTGGCCTTCCTCTCTACTCGTCTAAATCTAACACTGTTCCAGTGACATGACATCCATCCCTCCGCATCACATGCCCATACCACGATAACCTGTTACTCCTCAACTTATCTGTCACTGGCCCTAGACCTTTTTTCTTGTTTAAACGAGTCCTATTTCAAGGGTAACTCCAAACACCACTGTCTCCGTACCGTTTGACTAGTGTCTCCCGCACGTGACGTTCCAGGTGAAGAGCAACTTCCGTACGGCCATCACGGTGCCGGAGAAGTGCTGGGGGCGGTTCCGCGACATCCTCACCGAGTACTGCGACAAGATGTGCCGCGCGCCCCACGTAGCGCCCCCCGCGCCCGCCGCCGCGCCCCCCGCGCCGCACCTCGCGCACCACCACGACGACACGCAGGTACCCGCCGCGCCCCCTTTTCTTTTTTGTTTGAGAGGATATCTTTTCAGATTGGTCCCATAGAAATGTCATCAAAATCGATTCGGTAGTTTAGTTTTAAAATCAAGAAACTGAAAAAATAGGTTACAGGCCTCACACGGAGTGCTCCATCGCGCCCTGTCCTCGGCCGGGCTTCCCTTCCTGCCTGCAGATCCTTCCGCAGATCCTCGTGACCTCTTTCACGAATTTAAAAAAAAAAACTGATGGTACTAATATTTCGTATTGCTAATTCCAGGACTCATTTGCGGGCAACGCGCCGAACCGGATTTGATTCCCGCTCGCCCCCGCCCCGCCGCCCCCGCGCCCCGCGCCGCCCCCCCGCTACACCCCGGGGGCGCGCGGCGCGGGGGGCGACACACTCACGAAGCCGGCGACCGCAACTGTCAGCGACGACTAGACAAGCTGTCAGTGTTACATTGAACGCCATCGGCGGCGGCCGTCGGGTCGCGCGCGACGACCACCTTTGATGTAAATAATTCAGCGTCCGACGGAACGCCAAAGCTTTTGTAAATAATAGAATAGGATATAAAAAATTTCGACGCTACCATCAGGACATTTCGGATTTCTTTTTCAATATTACACGCGTTGTATTTCGGTCGGGGCACACCGAGCGCTGTCACCCCGCTGCCGGGTTAAATGACGTCACGGTTCGGGTAAAATACCGTTTATGACATGACCCTAGGCGGACAGAGCAGGGTGACAGATGGGAATAATTCAATCGTTTAATGAGGTGCTTGATCAACATAGAATACTAGCTTATCACGATCGTTAGCCGACACAGTAATCAACTTTACACTAGTGTCAGGTCAGACACCGCGTGCGCCCGCACTCCATGTGCCCCGATGATTTGTTCGTAAGGTTTGTGATAAAAACATATTTGAGCTTTATTTCATTTTGTCGTAAAGTATCAACGAGTAGCGTCGACGGAGGGTCGCGTCGCTGCTCCGCTGTAGTCGCATGGTACAGTCAGCATCGTAAGTCGGCGACCACATTCAGATTCGCTTTACACCATATATTGTGTCTAAATTGCTCAACATTTCAAGCGCCAGTATTGAATTAACATCATTAAAGTTCAAAATTAACCGTGCAACACGTTGTCAAAAATATAAATGGTCTATAGCGATTATGAAAATCTGAATATGGTCATCGACTTTTGACGCTGACTGTACTAACAATAGTTGCACTTGGCAGGTTTATTAGTTGATGATTCATTGTGTTAGGGACGCGACGACCGGCAGCGGATGCAGCCAGTCGGGGACATCTCGCAAACTGACAGTTCGCGTCAAATGTGCGAGCTGTCGGTTTGGGGATTTACCCCCACATCGATAGGGCGGACGAATCAAACGTTTCAAAATTATTTCACGATTTATTTGTGGCCTTTTAAATTTTATATTACTCGCCTCTGTAAGGGGTCGATCGAAGTAACTTTAAGCTTTGAGCTTTATTTTTATTTTTTCTAATTATTCTTGTAAATAAGGTTTCTTTGGAGTTATTTGAATCAGTTATTGTGGGCGAAGATGATTCCTGGCGAGTCATTTTTGTTCAGCCATAGCGCCGGCTGGCAGGTCGGGTATCCGGATCCAGACCTTAGGTCGGATCGGGGATTCCCGATCAGGGATCTTGAAGAAGGATTTGGATCGGGGGAGATCGGAGACCTTAGCATCGGGGATCCAGACCTCAGGTCGGGTATCTGCGATGCAGACCTGCCTGGTACATAATAAAGAATCCACTTATCTAGTTTGTAGGTGTATGTGTTTTTAATGAATTATTTAGTATAAGTTTTTTGTCTGTTTACACTTGATGTGACGCGTGCGAGCGGGGGCACTTCCGTTGGTGAAACTTACCGCACCTCGATTTATTACTCTATGATTTTGCTTGACAATATTCACATACATTATTTTAGTTTGTAAGATTCGCTCGACAGTTTACATTTAACACGATGAATTATTTTATATTTATGCATGCCTGTTTATGTAAGTTTGACGAACGGAATCAGCCCTAAAATATACAAGGCACCGGGTGTTTACAGGGCTCGTTTTATATCCACTGTCACTTGGCCTCCTAAAAAACCAATCAAAAAAGTTTCTTAAACTTAAAAAAAATATTTTAAACTTACGTGTTCCGGGTGGCAATAACCATCGAACAGTATTACTGAAGCAATATTTATGATACGTGAAGGTGATAAATGTTGCCAAAAACCATTTAAAGCAATATAAATAAGAGTACCAAACTGACGATGTTCCAAGGCTGGGCATATTATGCCATCCTTTTTAATTCGATCGTTATAAAAGGGACAGGAACATTTTTAGTGCTGTCAAATATGATGTCGCAAGTGTAAAATAATTACGTTAGGGCAACAGAATCACCGTAAATAACCTGGTTTGTTTGCTGGTGAGCCTGGGTAGAGGTTTTGGGAGGTCAGTGACGTGGCGATACTCGAATCATTAGGTAAGACGCGTTGCTGTGATACTCGCGAGGTCCGAGCGGTTTTAAAGTTTACACGTTGCGATGGACGCGGCTGAGCCACTTTGTAATTCGGTAGGGGTGCCGACGATGATCGGTTACGTCGCCAATTTGTAGGGTCGTACCTATTTGTTTTGGCAGAATATAACTGAAAGTGGTCTACCAGATCTTTTGGTTCAATTCAAGCTGTTATTTAGGATTAGTAATGGTTTGATAGATTACCAAAACGATTGTCATAATTAATTATTGGTAGAAGTCATTCGTTTAGGAGTCATTAACGAGGCGTTGGGATATCGTATCTTTAAAAATCAATTATGAAATTTATAAACATGCAATCAACAAGGAAAAGCTCAAATCTAATTGAATCAAGACAAAGTAGCTAATACTAGAAAAAGATATGCAGCCTCAACTTGCCTTGTCTAAATTTATCCGCCTATGAGTGCGCGCGCGCACGGCCGCGGCCGCGTCCATGCGGTAGGTTAATTAGTCTGGTTGTGTAAGCACCCCGTGTTTCGCTGGCTTGCGGATTTATTAGTAAAAACGAAATCGGATTTAGTCTAAAACGACAGCATGGTTCTGATCCGACACAGTTGGTTCTTAGTGCCATCCATTTAGAATAAAGTATCTGCTAATAACTCCCGCCAAGCCAGATGTGTGCGGTGCGCGTGTGCCTGTACGCAGTGGTGCGTGCGGACGCAGTAGCCACAGGTCGAGCACTAAACCGGGCGTCAGTCGTGCCTTCAAACTTACCGATGTATTTATGCATTTTTTTTGTTTGCCATTATTTTTTATTATATTATGAGTATTGCATCATTGTTTCACCCTTTATTGGTAGCTTTAGCGACCGGCGCCGGGCTGCCTCCAGTTGCCGTCCTTGTTGCTTTACCTCGGCCGCGGGCCACGGCGCGTCGACCTCGTCTCATGCCTAGTCCGACACGACGCTGCGCTGCACGGTGCGGCTCGCTAGAGACGAATGCCGAGGCGTTGTGACCGCTGTGACCGTGTTCGTATTCACTATGCTTTTTCGTCGAGTTTAACCAGTGTACAGCAAAAACCGTATTGAATATGAACATATATTATGTTACGAAATACTTATCTAGCTAAAGAATCGCAAAGCGATGCTCGAGTTCCATAATTCCTATTTTTGAGTCACCGTAGTTGTTAAATCGATATAAGCAATAGGTATAGAGTCTATATTATAGACCCACTCGAAGTGTATTACCATATTACTTCGATTCGATGTATAATTTTTGTAAGTATAATGCAAGTTGTATTGTTTCGTTTCGTTTAGTTTGTGGCTTTGTATCGCTTGTTTCGAGCAAACGATATGCATAGAGTGGGGGTGCGAGCGAGACCGCGGCACAATCGCGTGCCTGCTGGGCGCGATGTGTACGTGGACGACGCGGTCGCGGGCCGCGCCGCCGCTGACTTTGGTCAATGTTACTTTGGCTTTGACGTTAATATGTATAATTACATAGAGTTAATTCGTCATTCACTCATTGATATTGTAAACTAATTAAGTAGTTAATGTGAAGCAGGAAACCGGTACATGTAAACCGTGAATAGGTTATAGTCACTTACTTACAAATGGCGTGTCGCGGCCACGCCGCCGATTATGATAAGTCTCGAGATCTGCAGCAAACGCATGTTTCCCTACATTTAAATAAAATATTTTTTTCTTTCACCTTTAAGATATAGAAATAGTGGAATGTTTTAGACTGCATCCAAATCGACAACTCGAACGTACACGATGCATTCTAACACGATCCTCGCGTAGCATAATTTACATTTTCTGTGACCGTAAGTCTTAAAGTAATAGGAAAAAAAAAGTTGTGACGTCCGAAAAAATACAAATATAAAAAAAAATACCTATTTAAGATCACTTTTATGAATAAAGTAATAGAAAATATATTAATGGCGGGGCGGGCGCGGTTCACGTAAAATAAGTTAGGCTAGCTCGTTGGGGAGTCGGCGAGGAGTTATGCTGCATAGACTAGTGCGTGTCGTGTCTAGGTGTAACAGGTCGTAGTGTATGGGGCGCCGGCTCCCGCGGCGCCGTCGGCCCGGCAGTGAGCGGCCCGCCGTCAGGGGGCGCCGTACCTGGCGGCACATAATGGCTTAATTTTAAAACAATTTTATGGTACAAAATCTAATTTTAGTTCTATAGGTGTTTAAGATCCAGAGTCTATATTTAGAAGGTTTTAAAATCCTCGCCGGATTCCGGTCTAGAATCGGGCAATAATTACAAATTATATTAAAGAGTTTAAATAACATAAAATGTTTAAATAATAATACATACTGAGTGAGATAAATTCTTCGGCAATAAAGTATAATAGTGGCTAGTTGTGTGTTGTGGTTCTGGTCGGATTCTCTTGGGTCGGCGGCACTTCTCTCTTGTTCCCTCGTCTAAGTCAGTGAGTGCTGCTCCTTTTGCCAGTAGCTCTCATTTCTTGATCATCATCATTACGGATCGGTGTTCTTGTGGGTTCGGTTCCCGCAGCTGAACTGCCCAGGAGTTGAGCTGCAACTGTGCCCTCCCCTGCCCTCCATTGTCATTCTCATTCTTCATAACACAACAATCATGGCTTCTCATTGGTCGTCGCATCTTCAGATTCATACATACTTACATAATTAAATTCGCCAATCCATTATTTTTCTTTTCTTTCTTTTTTTTCTAATTTAAGCCATCAAAGCCTTTTCAAACTAACAGTTTGGACGTGATTCTATATTCAAATGATACTTATTAGTTATAAAAGCGTCAACTTATCCAACTCTACCCGCATTTCTTAAAGGTCTCGTGGTCGGGAAGACGTGTTCACTTTGCAGTCTGGTGTGTCGGTCAATTATTACGATTATTCATTATACGGTTCTGTATTGTGCATCGTTCATGCATGGTGCACGCACTCATGGTGGTTCACTGAACTGCGCCAGTCACACTCCCTCTTCAGTGTTCTTGAACTATGTCTCACTGACTACTGTTCTACAATTTCTTCGAGCACTGGCACAGATTTAGCATTATTGAGAGCATAAGTGCATGCGATCTGTGCCACCTCATTCCTCTACTCCTGTTCGGGGAATACTTCCCTGTGCACAATACCTCATTCGTTGTTGATTCCTTGATAGTCTATGTGACAGTGGTGTTATCTCAGTAGTATTGTATGTAGTTATCTCTATCGCTCGTTATTACGGCGACTCGAGAGGGAGTGTGACAGCGCGCAGCGCCGCGCCCGCCCCGCTCCGCTAAGTGTTAATAAATCATTATAGATGGCAGCATCAACTACGAAAAGTAAAATAATATTAAAAGTAATTCAGAGTATAATAGTACGTTAGTTTTAATTATATTTCTGATATTAATTGATGTTTTGCTAAAAATTATTTATCTGTGCGTTACGTTTTAACAGCGCGGGTGTGAATGTTACATCCGTCGCACACACAAACACACACACGCTTCTGTTATACACCGTTACCTTAGTATTGTAAAGTCTTACTGGAAAGTTAGTTTATTTTCGTCCTATGTTAAGAAAAGTAAGAGATTCCAATGTGACATTTCTAAACCGATATCGATGATTAAAATCTTAAACTTAAATTAGAGTTATTTTGTGTAATATAACCGAGATATGATTTAGCAATCATACGTCGTGAAATGGTGCTAGTTTTCCAGTAAGACACAACACCAACAACCGCCACTATTTATACACATAATAAAACTAACATAATAACTTCAAAATTCATATATTTTTACAATAAGCAATACCACTGTACCTGAAATTATATAAAATATATAATATAGAAAAGATGATATCGTAATAGTGGTTTGACAAAATATATAACATGGCGGTTTGATAAGCAGACACAGACAGGCAAACGATTGTTAATGCAAAGGTTGAGTTATTCGGTATTTATGTATGTTTATTTGAAGGATCGCAAGCGAGGGACGAAGCGGGGTTCGACGTAGACTAAGCTACTTTTATTTGTAACCGGCTGGAAATCGGAATAATGTTTCGTTTTACGGGAAATGTTCGATGACATCGGTATCGTTCGCTGGCAGGCTCGGGCTCGGAGCGGCGCGCTCGCCCTCGAGCGGACGCCGCTCCGGCGCCGCTAGGGTATAAAGAAAGGTTGAAGGGATCACTGGAGACGTGATGGGAGTAGTTAGGTATCTCGATGTAACCGCCGCGTGCCGCCGCCCGCACCGCTGCTGGCGACGGCGTCTATTGGCGACGAGCTGCCCGCGTCCGCCGGGCGCGGCGCGCGGCGGACGAATGAATTGTAAAGGACGTGCCATACACGTTGCGGGCGGCTGGCCGCACTGACCTGCTGTAACAGTGCCGCCAGCCGCTGAATACTGATAGGAGTTTTCATATTATCTCATATGGCCACGGGAGGGCGGTACCTTCTCGCCACTCACTGTCAGTAAAGTAGGAATAGTAAGATAGGTACCCTTATGTACGTCCAAAAGGAGAAGTGTTTCGGTTTCGTGTCATTTTGTCCCGTATTTATTTCGTGTATAGGTAAGGCGCTCGCCGGCCGCTCACGGGCCGCTTGCAGGTGTCAGCGGCGCCGGTGCGCGGCCGGCGGGCTGTAGGTTAGCGATGCGACAAGCTGCAGCGTCGATATGAAGTGAATTTGCGAGTAATATCACGAGACGGTGGGGAGAGGTGAACTAATACTGCCAATCGTTTGTAGTTTATATCGTAACGGATAATGATTTGTAGCATTACTATTTCGGATTAATGTTTATGTAGTCGGGAAGTGGGGGCTTGGTGTTGTTGCAATGTTCGCGCAACGGCATGGAGATGTTCCGATGTTTGTGCAGCGGCGACGGTGATGTTCGGTTTCGTTTTGTGCCTTCTCATCTGCAATAGACTCATTTGGGATCGTTTAGCCGATAGTGTGTGCTCACTATCGGCCCGTGCATGTTTCCGTGGGACAGGCGATGGATACATTCAAACTGTGTTCTGTAGTGTACGAAGCGACAGGGCGTTTCTAGATAGGATACGTAGGCACGCGCGGCGCCGCGCCGCCACCCCGCCTCCGCAGCGGCGACCGCGGCGGGCGCCATCTTTACGGAGGTGCGGGGTCTTCGACCTCGGACAGGCGTGCGCGCCATCTGTCGAGGCTGACCTGCATGAAGTAGGTCGCAATGTTCGTTGTTAGGTTTAGCGGTGACGGCATATTGGGAGTTGTGTATGGAGAGAGTGCGCTGGGCTGCGCGCGGGTGCGGTCCCGGCGTGATGGGTAGGTGGTAGTTTTGATATCGTGTACGAGTAGAACTTGTGGGACTGACATGGCTCATGTGATGAGGATAAATTTATTTGGAATTATATTTGATTTTTAAATTTTGAAATTTCTCAATTCGTGTATGACACGGCTCGCTCGTTGAGACTGGTTCGGTGTGGCGGGGGCGCTCCGGCGGCGCGCTTGGGCACTGACGGTGCACTTCCGGTGCCGCCGGATGTCGACCTCCAGGCGCTTTGTTATGTAATATACAATTGTTTTCAACGCTGGACATTTTACGAAGAAAAAGCTGGATTTGATCGAGTTTACTGGGAAAAAATAAGCATTTGTAAATTACGCAACGAAAGCGCCAGTGAGATTTGTATCCAAAGATTGTGTAGTGTGATGTAACTTCCTATATCTAATAAGTTTATTTTTATTACTTACTATTACTAGTATTTTATAATTCTTTATTTTACTATTTTTTGGAACTTAGACAATTGCTAAATTTTATTTCGGAGATCTCCAAATCGAATTTGTCTCTAAAATCTAACCAGAAGGCAGTCACCTGAACAAAACAGATTGTAAGAATATACTCTAAACGGAAGGGAAGGTTTGGATTGTGGAGTCGTTCGATTATATAATGGTTTGGAATGTGAGGTTTGTGAACCGGCGGTGCGCATCGGGAGCGAACGTTTGCCAAGCAACTCTCGACTGTAAGCGCACCGCGGAGGGTTCAAATCGGTCGGTACGGATGACCTAGAGTGGCAGTCAAACTGCAGCTAGATGTTGGTGCTTGAGTGTATGTACTTACGACGGATATCATTATTATTGTTTTTTCTATGAAAAGTAATCTTGTGTAAAATGTCTTTATTTGTATGTGAAATCTATTCTTATTTGTCAATTTTGATTGTGAACGCGACGCGTCCGCGGCGCCGCGTCCCGCCGACGCGACCAGCGCCATCTGCCGGCGGGACGCGGCGCCGCGGACGCGTCGCGCCGAGCCGGAGCGTGATGTGACGGATGTGTGGGGGCGCGCTCGACATACACAAGGCGGAATACTGGTGTGCGGCGAACGTCGTGCGTCTAGCGAAAGTTTAAATAAACGGTGAAAAAATAAAGAAATTACAAAAAAATAAAGTTTTTATTTATTAGGTACCTACGCTACGAACTTACTAAGTTGATATTGGTTTGAAGGTTCTACTATAGAGGGCGCCCACCATCTTATTACATTATTTCAGCCCTAACGTAAAGATGGCGCCACAAGTTCCGAAATATCCACAGGTCTCCGATACTTATGCACTCTCGGCGGTCGTCTATAGGTAAGTATCTATTCTAACTTGGAAATAACCAATTTTCATGTTTCATATTCCCTATCATAAAGGTAAAAGTTTGTGTGGATGGATGTTTGCTTCTCAATCACACAAAATCACTGAACCGATATGGCCAGATGTCGGTAGGTAGTCTAGGTTGGTATGGGTATAAGTTTGAGCTAGGAAATGACGATCTATTTATTTAAAATAATACCTACCACGCGCGCGACGCGAGCAAACTGGTGGATGAAGATGACCTAACTAACCAAGATGACAAAATAATACCGACGTCTGGTTGATTTGAGACAGGCCATTGGTTGTTGGGATATCAGCTGCAGCGATACTAAGTCGAGAGGATCGTAATACCTAATCACAGCTCACAACAACCACACGCATGGAATGGAAATTAATAAAAATACCTAGGTAGGTAGCTACCATACATGTAAAAAGGGTTTGAGCTGACAGACAACGCACAGCCCAATCCACTGAACGAAGAGTCGTCGAGAAATGTGGGTGAGTGCTGAGAATACCTAGATATTTGTACCTACACCAAGGGCCTGAAGCAAGCCATTTTATACGTGACTGATCTGCCCAAGCCGAAGGTGAGAGCCGATATTTATACCGAGTACCTAACTAGGTATAAAATGGGCTTTAGGAACGAGATAGGTTTATTTACTTTTTTTTTTTTTTTTTTCTTTCGAAGAACCTAAGTTCTTCGGTTTTGGCTTTACATCAAAGGTATATAGCCAGTGTCAAGTAATTGGAGAGATTACTTTGTCATAAGTCAGAGTCGATAAGTCAAGTCATGCCCCTGTAAAGTAGTGGTGGTTGCGACTTTACTAGAGGCTTCTATGGAGTTTTGGAGGCAACACGAAAAGTCACGTTTTACAGCATTACACTATTCACCACCACTCATACATGTTCACGAGCACTTAATGGATAAAAAACCACCGTTTTTACACTTAACACTCAAAGTTATACAAGTTTTGTCAATTAATTTAATGCCGACAATACGCCATTTTTCACGTTCCCGCCAAAACTCGTTTATTTACTTTTTTTTTTTTTTTTTTCGAAGAACCTAATTTTTATTTACTTGATTGCGCGTGTTTCGTAAAGACAGCACTAACTTGTCTGTTGACACTGACAATTCATACCTAGGTAGGTACGTCAAACTTTTTTTATTTTGTAGGTGTACACCCTCAACATTTCCTAACCTTTACCTACCTTTCATCCCATCCTTTGAGGGTAGACAAAAACGATTCTTCGAAGCAAAAACGACTCATCACTCTCTCTTGGAAACCGTGAACCGCGAACGAGTCGAGACGTCATTGTTATGATTCTCCTCGAATATCAAAACTACGTAAAATCAGCCGCGGACGCGCAAACCCCTTCGCCGAGTTCCATAGTGCGCAAAAATCATCAAAATCAGCAAATCATCTAGAGTGGAAAGGATTATCGCGAGCGAAACTACGGCGCCATCCAACACCAAGCGCGCCAAGACCCTGCTCAGAGAACCAGCCAGGTAAGTCTACCCATCCTCTATCGATTTCATAATCATAATCTTTATTGCAACAATGTACATAATGGTTATAGGTCTTAACTAAGATCACAAATTAGGTATGGCAAGTACATTGGCCCTGTCAGGGCATTTTCCTAAACAGCGACTAGGTAGGTACCTACCTAATTTATATTGAAATGAGCGCGCATTTTGTAATTCAAGAATAGACAGCGGGCATCAATGTAACAATAATATTCGAAATAAGATATATTAAGGACCCCCCACAATACCCTGATCTCTGGGTATTATGAAACCTACCTTTTAGAAGATGAGTCTTTTTGAACATAGGTATTATATTTATAAGCAAATCCTTTTTTTCCCTAGGGCCTTAAATGCAGTTTTACTCCCTCTGTAGGTACCTTGCATAAAATTGAACTTTACGAGTTAGTAGGTAGTAGAACTTTATGAGAGGGGAAAATATCTATTGTACACCAAGGGCCTGAAGTAAGCCATTTCATACGAGACTTATCAAGCCGAGCCGAGGGCGATAGATCTTACCTATATTCGTAGGTAGGTACACAAGAATTTTTCACTTTCATTGCGATGAAATTAAACAAATACCTATTAATTAATGAGATAGATACCTGCCTACCTATACTTATTATAACTTGTGGCACCGTTTTGATATCTAGGTACCTAGGTACCGACTACTGTTGATAAATATTTAAGTACTTAATACCTACCTATTACCTGAGCCCATTTAAACGGAATCCTGCAAGGGATGACTCCCAAATTCAAATCAAAACAACCCACATTCTAATAGCAGTGGAGAGGTGGATTGATGCGTAGAGCACCCCTGGCGAGGGCGAGGGGGTGAAGTGCTATCGAGTGACTTTGATCCCGTTCCGCTTATTCGCTTATTACAACCTGTCTAATTGAATTGACTTCTTGAGAGTCATTATTTTTATTTCCGAAATCAAAAGTGTCCGCGTCAAAGATGGGGTTTAGTGGAGGGCTGTTCAATGTCACGGGTACTGTGATCAAAGGCAGTGTTCGGAGGTCCGTAAGTCTGTAGATACTAGGTATACGTAGATAGGTACTTTTTTATGAGTGAAGAAGTGTCGAGACGAGCTTGGAGATCACGTCTGGCATTAAAAAATTAGGTAACTAGTACCTATCTATCTTATATACATTCTCATTGTTTCTAAGTACAAGTTAAGTGTCATCAATTCATCATGCAGGTGCTACCGAGTAGTGAACTGAAATATTTTTTTGAAGTGAAAACTTGTTTAGGCACACTGTACAGAATTATTTATGGGGAGTGAATTTTAACTGGGCGATGGAGTGCCCAACGCCGGGTGTAACATCCTATAGTATCACTAAGTATAGATGGTGTTATGTCTACTGTATTTTCCTTTACCTGAACGACACGTCAATTATTGGTAGCGTATATTTTAGGTAAAGATTGATTAACCCTTTACCAAGCTTTGGTCGGAAGATAGGAAACACTTAATGACCTGAATAACCGCCTGCAGCCTTTGAAGAAATGTTCACTTCTGTCGTGTGGTCTGAAGCACACAACTTTTTTTTTACTTTATTTGCCTTTATGTACACTTACTACCTTGCTGTCTACTCAGGTAAGATAGGGTTTCTTTTTAAAATCGTAGTTTATTTTTATTCTTCGCGTTAACTCGTGTTTATGCAAACAAAAATACTTAATACAAAACCTGCAAATGTCGTTCCTTTGGCATGCAAATGAGTGAACGCCTCTCGTAACCTCGTTAGCATGCCTTTGATGACCCGCCGCTTACAATAATCGTGGTGAGGACTTGCAGGAAGATGGTGGACTCTATAACAGTAACGTAACTAGTAAAATTTCTAAAAACCTATGTGTAGGTATGCTTAAGTATTTCTTGCAATTGCAAAGAATGTCTATTATGGTTATGTTTTCCTCAATAATGTTACGGAATCATATTCTGGGGTAACTCCGTTGACGTAGGTACCTATACAATGGATTTTAAAACAACAACACATAATATATCAAAAGTACATATTAAAAAAAAGTTTAAAAATTTCTAAAAAATTAAATTATATAAAAAAGATGAATAGTCAAAACTATGTGGAATATAATTAAAGAAACTACTTATAAAAATTCAATTAAAAAATAAAAAATATTAAACTACAGATAAATGATACAATAGTCGATGAGCCACATCAAATAGCAAACTCATTTAATGATTACTTTGCTTCTATAGGTAAACTAACTACACAACCTACAACAAACACACACGGGAAATCAATCAAAGACGAAGTACCTAACTCAATGTACCTATTACCAGTTACAGAACGTGAGATATCTATGATCATAAGCAAACTACCCAATAAAACAAGCTCTGGTTTAGATGGCATACCATGTAACGTAATAAAAAATTGTAACTCGGAACTTACACCAGTACTGACTAAACTTATTAACCAGTCTATAGAAGAGGAATGTTTCCCTGAAAACCTCAAAGTTGCTGAAATAAGACCCATCCTTAAAAAAGGCTGTAAGTATACTGATATAAGCCACTACAGGCCTATTTGCTCTTCTACCAGTAATATCAAAAATCTTCGAACGAGCTATATCAAATCGCTTATACAATTTCTTAGATAAATATAATCTACTGAATGAAAACCAATTTGGATTCCGCAAAAACTCTTCGACAACACTAGCGCTCTATAAATATAACATGGAAACTTTAAATTTAATCAAGGATAAATTTTATTCTGTAGGAATTCTATTATATGTCAAAAGCATATGACAAAGTTTCTTACACTGTACTTAAAACTAAACTATTCGAAATAGGTATTAGAGGAAAGCATTATAACTGGCTTTGTTCTTATTTACTAAATAAAAAACAACTTGTTCAAATTGATTATATCGACCCAGAGTTAGGAACACAGAAACTATACAATCAAATTTTCAGACAACAAACTGCTCAATTCCACAGGGAAGTGTTTTGGGTTGCATATTATTTATCATTTAAATTAACAATTTGCCAAAAGTTACAAATACACCTTGTATTCTATTCGCTGACGACGTATCCTTATTATTTAAATGCACCCCTGATCAAATTTCCATAAACAACATTACGCACTCATTTGCTAACATACAATCTTGGCTAGAAATAAATACCTTAGAAATAAATACAAAGAAAACCAAAATCATGCAATTTATCCCTTACCAGAAAAAACCATTAAATTTAGGCGCACTAACAAACAGACTGAATATAAAAGAGGTACAAGACTACACCCTTTTAGGTATAAAAATAGATACACACTTAAACTGGAAAGGGCACATAGAAAAGATAAAGGCTAAATTATCACAATTCGTTTATGCGCTGTCTATTCTAAAAGCAAACACTGATCTAAATACAGATGACTGCGTATTATGCCTATGCGTACTCATGGCTCAGATAACCACCCCTATTTGGGGAAATAGTGTTGACGCACCGCAACTTTTTATAATGCAGAAAAAATGCCTTCGCATAATAGTAAATATACGCCAAAGAACTACTGTAGTTGTCGCCCTTATTTTATTCAAAAAAACATGTTAACTTTCCCTGGTATTAATATCCTAGAATCAGAAATGTTTGTAAGAAAGCACAAAAATATGTATGAATATAATACAAATCCGCGAAGACAAAACAAAATAATACCGCCTGAACCGAAACTAGAAATATATAAAAAGAAGTGCTCACTACATGTCAATAAAAATTTACAACAAAGTACCAGATAATATAAAAAATGAACCTAAAGATACTGTATTTTATTCAAAATTTAAAGCTCTACTTATAAAAAAATGTTACTACTCCATTACAGACTTCAAAGAAAGAATATTATGTGCAATTATAGTACCTAGTTATCTTAGATAAATTATATAGGTATATTATGATAGGATCATGATACTTACCTACTGTTATTAGATACATTTATGAGCAAAATATAGTTTTAAGCTAAGGTAGTTTTAAGTTGGGTGTAAAATCCCTTTGCTTGTATTCTCAGCCAATACAGCAAATTTGCTTTGCCCTACGCATACAGGGTGTAGGTGTAAATGTACATAAATGTAGTTTGGTATACTTACTCTAAGAAACCCACTACTTATGTAATGTACCCTACTTGGCAATAAATAAATGAATATTGAATACTGAATACTGGATTATGGATCATGGTCTGAAATAAAAATTAATAAATGTCTTTATTTATACAACTCTAGAAATATGTCTACTTGTTAAAAATAACCATTTTTTTAAGAAATCTTGTCGCGCAGATAGTTTGGGAGATAAACATAAATATAATACCTACGGGTATGTAGGTAGGTATGTTCTACAAAAGCACTAACATAAATGCCTTAAAATATATAATTATTTGCCTTGTATTCCTGCCTTTTTTTTACAACAGGAAAATGCATTTACGCATCCCCTTCAACCTGAGAGGGCACAAGGGGTATGTCGGGCTCACCACCAGTCGGTGGCATACCGACTAAAAACCCATTGATATTCCTTCGATCACCTCAGTGCCAATGCGTCGTCAAACTAATCGTCATCAGACGAAATGTTTGACGGCGCAACAGCACTTGACAGGGTCACGGGGTCCCGGTCGGATTCGACCGCGGCCCTTGTATTCCTACCTAGGTCAACTTCTGTATAATATGCATAAGTTCGTAGGTAGAACCTACCTTTTAGATAAAAAAAAATTATTATTAATTTCTTTACACTTCGAACTTCCACAACCCGCTCTAGACATAGGCACCACACAGGCCTCACCATTAAAAGTAAAGGTCCCCACCACGGGTGAGCGAGGCTTCGACAGATATAACTATCAGGCAAGGCCGTCTTAAGCTATGCTGGGGCCCTTGGGCACACAGAAATTTGGGGCCCCATTGGAAAGTACATAAAGAACGCAAATTATACCAACATTTTTCTAGTATGATCTAAATATTATGGGTTATCAAACATGATAATTATGTCATTCATTTTTTCCTAAGTAATAAGTATGCTGCTGGTTTTAAGGTTACGATTCATTTTTTCATTTCCATTTTCAACCGTAAAAAATACGAAGTACCTACCTATAATCTAAGCTTAGGTATTATTTCGGTTATTTCATTTTGAGCTGTATCATTTTTGTAAAAAAAGTTAAACGTGCCCGACAAAAATATTTTGTTAATGATTTGTGAGAGAAATTGCCGGTCCTTCGGGGCCCCTCTCAGGATAGGGGCCCTGGGCACGGGCGGCCCCGTGTACCCTTATGGTAAAGATAGTATTACTTTCAGGCTAAATACAACCTTTCAACAGAACCTACATACATACCATACAACCTACACTAGTAACATACAACCTACATAAAGAGCAGCAGAAAATCGATGTGTACCGCGCCTAAAAGGTCGTCAAAAGGGCGTACGCTGCTAAATTATTAACCAAGCCACACTGAGTGCCTATACCCGTCCCTCTCTCACCCACCACGTGTCTGTATACCCATCTCCAGTAACGTTGTATGGGAGGAGTTGCGCTTTGCCCGCCACATACGGTCATCTCGCTCTACACTGTGGAGGCTGTATATATGCGTCTCGCTCACTCTCATTAGGTTAGCAGTGGCGCATGTTTGCTTTGCGCTTGCCAGCCGTATGTTGTAGAGTGTAGAGTACTCGGATGTAGAGACAACCGGAGATTTTATTTAGAATTCTAATGAAGCAGGGTGATAAAGTTACCAAAATCATATAAAGATATACAATAATAATATCGTATACGTACATATAATCAAAGTTTTACAAAAACATAGACAGCTGACTTCAATCGGACTGTTTTAGTGAACACCAAACGTAAACACCACTGAAAAGTCACAGGGAAGCAAAATACGCAATTTCGTTGACTTCGACGACAATTTTTTTCAGTTATTTTGGTATAAAAACGGTGCACCTTCTCCTTTTTTGAAGTCGTTTGAAAATATTATAAAAAGAGGGAAAATGCTGAAGAAAAAATTGAGTAATAATGTGTACTTAGGAGTAGTATTCGTACGACAGTCACATTTCGTTGGTAGCAAGAATCCCTTTAATGTGTAGAAATAAATTAAGGAATGAGACACAAATATTTCAATGATTTATTTACATTAGACTATAACATTACAGTACCTGACTATTGCACCAAATAGTATTATCTATACGTAATAGAACAAAAAATACAACACAAAAAACACAAATACGCACAAAATATAGTACAAATACAAGACAAGTTAAAAAACATAGTCCAAAAAAAAAAAACTAGGCAAAAAATATAATATAAAACAACAAAATAATATAGAGACTATAAAATTATTAATCTTAATTTAATATATGACAATAATGACACGACAGTACATTGCACATTAATTTTATCCTGCTACGCCGTAAGATCTACGTCGTAGCTGGTACTTCTTCGTACGACCTAGGTCGTAGTTCGTATTACGCTGTAAGTACTACGCTGTAGACTTTAGGTACCTACGACGAGTTGTCTAACATTTATGCCAATAAATAAAGTACCTACATTGGTCATACTACGGTATGATTCTATACAATAATAATACTTATATGCCTGTATTCTTTCAGTTTGGTATTGGGGTCCCTCAGCGCCATCTCTATGATGGGGTGGTGGGTTCAATTCCCAGAGGCCCAGTACGATTACCGGCTCCAAATATTTGCGGTGTCCCCCACTGCCTGCCCCCTGCCCCCCGTCCCCCGCAGTGAGCGATGTGAGGATTACTGGATAGATGGATGTCTAATGTCCTGTGACGCCAAAACCACTGAAACTGAAAATAATACGTTCAGTCACAGATATGTATGTATTAGCCACCAAGCTTACACATTAAATTACTCTTTTTGCAAATAAAATTTAAAAAAGATTTTTCACACATCTTACTTGTCTGAAGAAGAATGTCTTTGCAAAATAGTATTATTAGATATGTTTTAGCATTGAGGGGAATCCTCAAATCCGAATTCCATACAAAATGTTTCGGACAAATACTCTAAAAGTACGCCGTATTATAGTGATTTCTTCACTCTATTCGTTTCGTCCATGTTTTTCGATTTCGTCAACAAAAAAAGTGAAAGGTTTCATACTTTGATTGACATTTTATACGTGTTTTAACATTAACCCTACTCACTTACAAACATTTCGTGTGGAATTGGGTTTGAGGACTAGCCTTGTGGTGTAAATAAATACATTTTCGTTATTTTGATATAAATGTATACGTTGGGAGTGTATACATATCTGTGCATGACTGTACATACCTAGAACAAATAGATAGATTGTCCCAACTGAATTGCACCTGTATTACACTATTAATTTCATGGTACCATTCAGAAAATTATGTAGCTTATCAAATAACATAATCAGTGTTCTACTAAAATATTATAATTAAATGATCTATATTTGAGTAGGCAGGAACTTTGTTCAATGTTAATCATAAAACCCGTAGATGTACGAGTGTCGGACACGTGTCGATCAGTGTCGATGAGTCGGCACGTGTCGGTGATGAGCCGCGATCCGACATTAGGCAGGTACTTCTACACACGACACGACAGTGTTTACAAAAACAAATTAACTTTCCTAACAAAGGCAAATTAACATTGTGAATATTATTGTGTCTGACATAAGTACCTTTATCCTATGTTATCTATTACAATTAAAACTTGTATCCTTTTAAATGCAATAGTCAATTCAGTTAAGCATAAGCATAAGGTTATTTCGCATATTTTGTTTTTTTTTTACTTGTTCATTAAATAATTTTATTTTTATCTATCTATAGTCTTCACTTGTTTTAATTTAATCTATTAGAGCTTTCCACGGATCCATTAAAAACCGTTAGGTAATGGTTAAATTCTCATCGAGGTTAATTTATTGATTTTTATAAAAACTTGATTGCGTTGTGATTTTTAAAATTCTTTTATATTAGGTAAGTATACTTTTAGCTATTGAGGAACACACCCTCCAAATTTCAAGTGTCTAGGTTCAGTGGACTGGCCTGTGCGTTGTCAGTCAGTCATGCAGTCAGGATCAAGCCTTTTATATAAATAGAAGATAGATATTAATAACGGTGCTAAACAGGATCTAAGCTCTCGACTAGCGCGGCCGCCCGGGCCGCTCGGGCCGCCCGCATACTCCACCGGGCGGCCTGCCGGGGACGACATCATTGGATTTAACTCTATTGGATTCCGAGCTAATTGATTGGATCATCCAGATTAATGCAATATCCGTTTGTAATGTGATGTATGAGCTCCCAAGGATGGGTGGTCGTGAAAGTTCATCATACAGATTTTAGTAGCGTAGGTACTACGAGTATATATGACCTCTATATAATGGTACATATCTATCTAAAATCTAACAAAAAAGTTTAGGCAACCTACGAAATATCTGAGAGAAATGAACATTTTCGCTATAATTTGAGTTAGAAAATAAAAAATATTTCCTTAATCCTAGTCCTCAAACAAACAATATGATACAATTAATAACCTAATCCTCAATTTATAGAGAACGTACCCAAGTACCTGCTAAATTAAATATCCAATAAAAAGCTAATATAGCATTCGTGCTAGCCGCCCATTCCGGCACCGAGCTATGTTTCCCACCACCGTGGAGCACGTACCTTCCTACCCGGCGGCAACCGGCGGCGGTTCCGGTCGCGTGGCCCCCGGTTATTGCATCCATGTGCCATGGCGCGCTCTCCACAACCACCACCCATCCATGACTGATGGTAACACGATGTGACAGGTTATTGCTGCCTAATAAATCACTTGAAATCCTTTCACCACATTGGTTCGAAAAAACTAGTGACACGATAAGAAGAAGAAGGTACCTATCTGTAACAATCAGCGCATAGCTCGTTTCCTCTTAACATAAAATACATAAACTAGTATTTCCCCCCAAACCATGACCCATGCCTTCTATCTCCTAAGCTAAAACCCTACGATTAATTTAGCTCACCTAAAAACTCAAAATTTATAAACCGGCCTATGTAATTCAATGTTCTGGCTGACTGCAGCAGTCGGGACGAAATATTAGTTAATGTCAAAAAGATGAGACGAGCTAGGCGCTAATTGTTACAGATACCTTCTACTTCTTATCGTCTCACTAGTTCTTTAGAAGCAGGGCGGTGAAAGGATTTCAAATGCGCCTCGAAGAGGCTCCTTTCGCGTATACTTGTTATAGATACCAGTGCTATACAGTTCTGTACAGTTAGTTGTAGTGCACGAAAGGAGCCTCTTCGAGGCGCATTTGAAATCCTTTCACCGCCCTGCTTCTAAAGAACTAGTGACACGATAAGAAGTAGAAGGTATCTGTAACAATTAGGGCCTAGCTCGTCTCGTCTTTTTGACATTAACTAATATTTCCTCCCGACTGCTGCAGTCAGCCAGAACATTGAATTACATAGGCCGGTTTAAATGCTATTGGCGCTCGTTCATCTTGGGTCATTTTAATAGTCAGCATAATACTTGAGAGCTTTTTGACTTAGTAATTGCCTACATTAGTTAGTAAGTCAAAATAGGTAACTAAGCTCAAATAGATGAGCAGGTTGTAGCCAAATAGTGGCATATGCGGTACTCTCGCGGGAGGAGAGTCTGTCTGTTTGTTCGTATAATTTGTGCAAATATTAGCGTGATTCGCGACTCATGTACCTATAGCTACTTGACATTTGTAACGAGTTCTACCGAGAGTACACTCCATGCCAAAGTGCTTAAGTTTATTCAAATCATTGTCACTTTTCACAGGAGCAGTACCACTTAAAGGTATTTGATTCTGTTGTTGGTAGCATAAGTAATGATTTTTTGTGTAATTTACCTTTGAATGATAAGGAATGTCATAATTGATTGATTCAGGCGTTACTTTGCGGAAATCCATAAATATCAACTTATTATATACATATAGGTATTTAGTAATAAATCCGCTTAATTTCAAAGTTTAAAGATACGACACGTGTTTCGCATCATCAGGTGTGGATCTGTCGTTTCGGACTTCGGCGAGTCCACACCTCCTGATGATGCCTCGTGTAGAGGCGAAACAAGTGTCGTATCTTTAAACTTTGTAATTAAGAGGATTTATTAAATATATTTATATAATTTGTTGAAGGAATGTCATGTCACTAGAGTGTTAGATATGAAAGTAGATGGATTAACGAGAAGAGGAAGACCAAAGAAAAGATGGATGGACTGTGTGAAAGAGGATATGAACAAAGCAGGCGTGATTACAGAGATGACGGCTGATAGAGACGAATGGAAGAAGACATGTTGTGGCGACCCCACGTAAATGTGGGATAAGGGCAGGGCGATGATGATGACCTTTGAATGATTATGATAATCGTTATCATATGTATATCTTATCAAGAAATAGCATTCCAATTTTATTAATGTCTTCAAGAAAAACGCTTAAAACACTTTTCCAAATAAACGTTGTTTTAAAAATTAACTAAGTACATAGATAAATCATTTGGAAATTATAAAATGAAAATTGTACACAATAACCAAGCCTAAAAATATTGATATTAAAAGTAATTATAATATCAATTAAAAATTAATAACCTAGAGAGTTTTGTGTGCGCCTGTACCCCGTGTGGCCAATAGGGGTGTTTTCTACCCCATTACACGGATTGATACATTAATTGCTTAGTTTATAGCAGACGCTACGCCCTCGCGGCGGCGCGGCGTGCCCCGGGGCGGCGCGCCGGCCCGCTGCTGTTTAACCTCTTTATAGATGACTGCCTTACTGATGGAATTTATTACGACAATATAAAACATATTAATAAGCAGCATATGTGAAGAATGTTATTATACTCAGGTATTCTAAATAAGTGATATTTAAGTTAGATAATTTAAAACCAAAACCAAAAAAAGACAAAAATGACAATAAATATAAATTAAAACATTTAAAAAAGTCAAACAGATGAACTATGAAGCTATTATTAATAAAAAAATATTGTAGTAATTAGACCTTATAAAAATATATATCGACAACAATAAAATAAGCTCTTTAAAATTGTACAAAGTTTTCTCGTAGACCCTCGTAGCTCGTAGACGATACGTAGCCGTCTCTTAGACGATACGTAGACGTGTCGTAGAGCCACATAAACATTGACCAAGACTTGAAAAATTTGCAATAACACTTCTTTCAATGACTGTCTTTCTGCCATGATTTTAATATTTAAACTTCAACCTTAAATACCAAAGTGTACGAATTGAAAGTCAAAGTATGGAAAGTAAAATATGAATAAATTATTATCGGAGTGTACAAATTGTGAAGTAGCCGTCATATTATGGAAAACAGAATACCATTCGGTTACAAAATCATTAGATTTTCTATACCTTCCAACTACAGAATTAATCGGTAGCTCAATTTGCCCGGTCTGCTGATATTGAATGCTGGTGACGGTAATCATCATAGATTAAATTTGTAAAAAAAATGTTTGGATCTCCAAGTTTAGTGAACTGTGAAACTCAGTGTGAAGCTGCAATGAGAGCGCTTCTTTACTGGGAAGCATCATCTGTGGCCACGCAATCCTTTGTAGGTACTTCCGCTGCTGAGGGTGTGGTCACAGACGCAGCGGGCAGTTAAATTTTTCGTTAAAATTACTTACCCCGATGCAAAAACATATATTTAAATATATTTTGGAAATTTCACTCAACGCCATCAAGCCGCAAACTAAGCAGAGCTTGTACTATGGGAACCAGATAACTGATAGAATACTTAAATACGTTTCTTTTTGTAAATACATACATAGAATACGTAGCTAAAATAGGGGTGTGTTCTCTGCCTGTGCGTCTGTCTGCCAGTGGCACCGCTTTTATTTAAAGACTAATTAAATCGAGATAAACTTACATTTTATGATAAATACTCACATTGTATCTTTTGTTGTTTCGTGATTTCGTGATTTCGTGAGAAATCAATCTGATAATTGATTTGTGTTATTTTAAAATTACCAACCTTATGATAGGCAGTACAGATGGTGGCCTTTTGGCTGCGAGCGATCTTTTCTCGAAATCGCTGTTTCATATCTTTTCGAAAGTCTCTAGGAGCAAACCATGAAGTAAATCTCGCCAGCATTGTCAGCACACCCTCTTTATCTCCGTGATATTTCCACAACAAAACAGAAATAATCCCTTTACGGTCGAGTCCATCGCCGGATTAACACCAACACCTCATACAAACCTCATACAACCGCACACACAAGCCAAACTCTACCGTATAACAAATGATCACGACTCAAACTCGATTATCTCTACACCTGGTACCCCTTGATTTTGAAAATTAGTTCTTATGATGGATGAGAGTTGGTAGGTTTTGTGTTGAAGAGGGGGACACAGATTGCACAATGACATCCGGCTCCATAGACTATCGAGTAATACGTTGAGCCTTGGTTGAGCCAATGATTGTGACACGCCCCGGCTGGATCAAGAGCTATTGACTGAATGAAGGTCTCTGACTCTGAGATGCCAAGTCTAGGTCCTGGACTCATTGTATTGTCTCTGTGTCATTGTAATGACATTTAGTGCTACCTCATCGAACCAACCAAAAATTTCAGTTCCTCTAACTAGTGGGAAAATACTAACAACCTCGAATGTTACCACATTGCTTGGTTTTGAATTAGACTCAGCCCTTACCTGGAAACATCATGTCGACTCTACCTGCAAAAGGATGGCCAGAGGTATATACGCACTAAAACTGCTACGTCCTATTACATCAGAAAATTGCCTTAAAGAAATATACTATGCATATGTACCCTCAATAATGATTTATGGAATATTACTGTGGGGGAACTCCACTGACAATGAACGAATACTTAAAATGCAGAAACGGGCGATTAGGGTACTAGTTAAAGCTAAATATAAAGAATCATGTAGGGATCACTTTAAGAAACAAGAAATACTAACATCGACCTCGATATACATACTAGAAGTATTAAAATATGTAAGACAAAACTTTAGCAAATATAAAATTAGAGGAAGCGGTTCCGAACGTAGCGTAAGGAATAAAATGATACTCGAGGCAGAACGGTACAGGCTTAAGTTGGTTAAGAAACAACCCAAGGGAATGGGAGAAATACTTTTTAATAAACTTCCGCTAAAGATTAAACTGATAGATAACTACAACTCATTTTGCAACGTAGTCAAAAAAATATTATTGCATAAAACTATTTATAAAATAAGTGAATACCTAACTACAGATTATAGTCAATTCGATGTAGAGTAGAATCAAAACCCGATCTGAACTATACATACTTACCTACCTAATACCAACCTAGTTTTACCTTTTTACATAACGACGCTCCTTTTACAGCTGATAAATTATAGTACGCCCCTTTACAGCGGAATGAAATAATTATTACATGTACATTGTTATAATAATTTTATCAAATACCTATTGTATTAATTACATAGATTACTATAGTTAGGTACGTAAGAAATGACGAGAAACTGATGTTACACCTTAATTAACTAATATTAATGTTTGTTATGTTACTGTGTCTTCATCCTTTTCAATAAATAAATACAATACAATACAATACATTGTACAATGGCGTAAGTGTGGTTTTAGAGCTAGGGTCAGAGCCCCAATAGTTGACCGTCTAAGCGCTTTTTATTCTTCTGTACTACACACTAGTGGACATTGCTTATTAAACAAGAAATCGTTTATGATTTTGTGATCCTTACTACATAAAATGACATTTATATTAAGACTTTAATCAAATTACTTATATGTGTGAATCAATACTAAAAACTAAAATCCTGAATGTACCCTAAGTAGTTGACCATCCACGAGAAGTTAATAAAAATACACATTTATTTAAAATAGTAGGTATGTTTATTAATTTAAGGTGTAACATTTCGAAAAAAAACCACTATAATTACGTATTATTCACCTAAATAACTGAAACCAAACAGCTATTAAATAGGACAGGTATTGGAGAGCACGTTCGAAAAGATGACCACGGCAAGCAGATACAAAATAACACATTCTAATAAATGTTGCCAGTACCTTACAATCATCTTTTTTCCCTGTTTTGGACACCTTTTTGGGCATGGTCAGCTGCTAGCGCTCTAACCCTACGTTGTTTAATATACCTTAATTACAGAGAGCAACGTAAATCCTCACAGATTATCATAAACATCATTATCATCATATCAGAAACCTAACTAAAACTAGAAAGTAAACCTAACATTGAGCCGAGTTTTTCTAAATTACTTCTTGGTTCTCTAATATACACGTTCGTTCCAAAAATCGATCCGCGGGGCAGACAAAATCAAAGTGATTTAGACACGAACTAAGTCTTCTTTTCAGTTACATCACCTTTATCAATACCTTGTACCGGCCACAATTACGCTATTTATCAATAGTCACAATAATTTACGCAAATAATGAAATAGACCGCCTCCCAATAAAAGATTATTCTCGACAGGAAGCAACCGTATTACACAGGATTACGGAAAAAACTACACGGAACTGCTTCACACCGGATTTAACTAGTTAATACCGGCTGAAAGGAGATGCGGCGGCGGCTCGGGGCCAAAGAATCAAACGGATTTGTAGGTGAGAGAATACGCAAGTAAGAACGCAATTTCGAAGTAAAATTTCAATATTTTTTTATTTAGGTTAGGATTATTAACTTATAAACATAGAAGTACTAATGTATATAACCACATTGAAAACGCCCAAATAAAAGGGATATAAATTAGCTAACTTCTAGTTCCTACATTTTGGTCCGATGCTAACTTAGTTTAATAATGGTAAGGTGGTATAATAATGGTAAGGTTTTTTCATACTTAGTTAAAAACATCATCGTAAGAAAATACATAAAATATTTCAAAAGGACATTTTTTTTTATTATGAGATTTTTGACTTATGTACTTATTTGATTCGTTTGTCTTCTGGTTGGTGTCTGAAATTTGTAAGTCCTGTTTTCCGCTTAAATCAAGAAAAAAGTTAAACCAAGGTTTAACACTGTCAATCTTGGTGTTTTATAGGAACACCGTTTTTAATCTATGATTATAAAATGTTTAGAATGCACCTAAAATAAGTAGTTTAAGACAAAACAAATATTTCTTACCCTACTTAATAAAAAAAAACGATAGACCTGAAAATTGAAATATACAAAAACAATAATTATATTAATTTGTCGCTACTTAAATAAAAACAGACGATAATATCACTCCATTAAAATGTCGGTTTAATCGATTTTAATTGAGCCTATATAATTAACCGAACGAAGTTGCTGTTAAATAGACACATTAAAAATAAAACATTAATTCGAGCCCCAACAGACAGACATATCTACAGTTGACCGCCCGCTAGCCCGCTACACAACTACTAATAGGCTTATCTGTTTGTCTGTGTGTCTGTACTGAACAAGCAGCTGTGGAGTAGTAACCCTATTGTGTAAGTATTATTTTGTGAGGTTTTAGAAAACACAGGGTTTTGCACAAACTCACTACGGACGGTCCTTGTATTTTAAATTGCACGAATACCACTACAACATCGATTGCGATCCCATGCAGATGCTTTCTTGTTCCCGAGAAGATAGCTAACCTATACGAGAACAAGTCAAGGACCGCATCCAGGAACATATCCAAGTGTTCATTAAAAAGCTGGACTCTACTCGGACTACGAACTTCAAGTCCTTCATGGTGGAAGTACCAGCTAAGCACAAGGAGACGTTCCTCGCACCTGACTTCTGACCTGCCGAGGTCGAAGATAAAATCCGAACTATGTTGTATTGTATTGTGTGTATATTGTATGTATGTTAGTCTGTAAGGTATATATTTCTGTGGGCTTATTGCTTTTCTGTAATATTAAGTTGCCTGAAATAAATCTATAATATTAAGTATTTTGTTCTTATACATTTCTCATGTTACTCTAACTGAATTCGTAAAGCATATCATTGTCTCGAAAAGGCCCGGATTTAACTTGAAAGTAATTTAACCATTACCTATATACCTACCTAGCTGAATTTGTGTAGCCACTTGGTGATTTAAAATTCCTCTATCGTAAGAACCTGAACATCAAGCCCTGGGTTGTAGACGTCCCCTGCAGGATTCTGTTGAAATAGGTACCACCGTAGCAAGTTATACTAACTATTACTATACTCTCTAGTACCATATCTTCTTTACCTACTATACTTATCGTGGTGTCGGTCATTCTAACGCCAAATAAACATGAAGTTTGCCAGTATTTACTATTTTCCAATTTTAATAAAAATTAAAGTCGGTAGCAGTAGGTATTCTACTTTGTAACTTGTAGTAAATCCTATATCGGGACTGAATATTTCTTATAATTTAAAACAATAATACAATTAAATATGTACATAATAATAAATAACTTGACCACGAAAGCGATAAATTACTCGACACTGGCATATACAGTACGTGTGGAGCGAAGAATAAACATTCTTCGTTAATATAAAACTATTCTACTTACTGTAGCTACTGACTTTTTATACAGGCTAATTAAACATTTTGATATGAAGTCCTCACGTAGTCTACGAAGTCCTCACGTAGTATATGTAGTCCTCAGTTATACAAAATATTTATTTCTTTATTTTATTTATTTATACTATCAAGATCTTAACTTAGCAACAATCATGGATGAATAAAGGTGTTCCTATAGATGGATAGTATCAACGAAAATGGAGTCCTAGGACAGGACCAAAAAAATTCAGACACCTTATCAATAAATATGAAATATCTCCATTTTCAAATAATGTTTGTTACTTTTTACGATGTAGTTTTATTACAATGAAAAAGCCTAGTAGTTTTAACATATAACATAGCTATCAATAAATTATATAAATATATTTAGTAATAAATCCACTTAATTTCTAAACAAAGGTTTTAATTAACTTAACTTTAGTTAAACTAAACCAAAGAGTCAAAGAACAGAAAACCAAAGTTTAAAGATACGACACGTGTTTCGCCTCTACATACAAGATACAAAGAACATGTTTCAGCGTATAGAAATAACTGTCCAGAAAAAATACATTTTGCAAAGCACTTAATAGACACTGGTCATTCTTTAAACGATAACAATACTTTTAATATATTACATACATGTGAAAAAGGTTTTAGGTAAAATATTTTGGAGTGTTTAGAAATTTTAAAACACAATACAACAAATATTACGCTGTTGAATGATTTAAATACGAGTATTCCAAGGTCTCCTTTGTTGAGGATTTTTGTGACGTCGGATCATACGACAGACGACTCATCGCCACAACGGGTATAAATACGGGCCGGGCAACGTTGTTTATTCACTTTTAGAGTCCGGTGACGCAGAAACAGCTATCTGCGGCTAACTGCATTAAACGTCCATCCGAAAAAAAAAAAAATGTTTATTCACTCTCGTTTCAAACTTCGGCGAGTCCACACCTCCTGATGATGCCTCGTGTAGAGGCGAAACACGTGTCGTATCTTTAAACTTTGGTTTTCTGTTCTTTGACTCTTTGGTTTAGTTGAACTAAAGTTAAGTTAATTAAAACCTTTGTTTAGAAATTAAGCGGATTTATTACTAAATATATTTATATAATTTATTGATATTTATGAATTTCCGCAAAGTAACGCCTGAATCAATCAATTATATAACATAGCCCTGTTACTGCTCTTTTTCGAATATTAGCATCGGACCAAAATGTACTAGAAGTTAGCCAATGTGGCTTCTTTTATTGGTCGCATTTTCAATGCACTACATTGTGTTTCTATACTTAAATACTTCTGTGGCAACAAGCTGTTTATAGGACATTTTTTTGTTAACTTGGATGTCACGTTCACATAAGTTCACATCAGTCCTTTATCTAGAGATGGCGTGAGTGCCACACAATGCGCGGGCGCACAAAAGCGCAGTGCCAATCCAAGACCTATTATTTTCTCTAAATTAAACAGTACTATAATTGCTCAGCGTGATTGTGAGGTTCGGGTTACTCGCCGTTGACTTATCAAGATGATGGGGTCGACAACATTTTATTAACACGTTTTAATTAAGTCACATTCTTGTTTGTTACTGTTGGAAACCTGCAACTTAAATATCAAGCACTTCACGATTTATTCCAATGCATTCTAAAACCAAATAACAGTTACATATCTAGTAAATGAAGCGAGATAAAGCAAAAGCGTAAAAATAGTTCGCATAGGCGAAGTATAACTCAAAACAAGAAAATGTAGATTTAAAACTAAAAATCAAGTTTTTATGCTTTTGCTATAGGTTCTCTTGGCTATACGAGATTAACGGTTTTGCTTGCAGAATTGCTTTGTCTAGATTCTCTGGAATAACCTACCTAGAATACAACTGGAAAAGTTTGTTAGAATAGATAGGAAGATTGCTAAATTATGTCATGTGTGTTGGTTCAACAAGTGATGTCAATACTAATTTGGCTGTTATTTGGGTATTGTATTGGATAATAGAAGAACGTAAGCTACTGTTTCCCTCGACGCGACACCACGCGGCCGAAACCACCAGCTAATATTCCTACAAAATATTAAAATTAAAGACAAAATACTGTGAATTTTATTTAGCATTTCATCAGCTGCCGGTACTTTTAAGCTAAACTGATTTTTAATTGAGTTTATCAAAATAAAATAAATCGTGGTTCTCCGGGACGTGTACCTCGGGGATCGTGGTTCTCCGAGAGTAACCCATTTGTGAAAGAAGAATGTTTTTTCCTCAATCACGCTTAAACCACAAAAACAATTTTACAAATCTTATTTTTTTTTCGAATAATTTAGATTCAAAGGTTGCGGATCCCTGTCAAACCCGCGGGCGGGTCAAGGGTGGCATGAGCGCAGGCGCAGCGTGCGTCGCTAAATAAAACCGTGCATTAACTTCCGCACTAATTGTCGCGCCGTGAATGGCTGTCCTTTTGATCGATAGTTGACGTATAAGTACAGTGGCAGGGTTTCAGAAATTGTGCAGGGGAGCCGTTTCTCAGGGATGAGAAAAATGTCATAAATAAAACTAACTAGTTAGTAGCTGTTTGTTTGCTAACGAATAAAAAGTAAGTTACGTTCAAATCTATTCGCTGCTGTCGCAAAGCAGTAATGTGTGAGCATTACTGTGTTCCCGTTCGTAGGGCACTGTAGCTAGTGAAATTACTGGGCTTTCGAGACTGACCCACAATATGTCTTAAAGGAGCGACCGCTATAGCAGTGTTGCACCGGACTTGACCCGACCATGTGAATCAAAGTCCTGTTTAGAACTGTTTTGGTTTTGGGCAGGCGTGATATCTTACCATCAGGAGAGCGCCTAGCTCATCTTATCACTATTTTACATAAAAAATATTCAAGCAGTTAAAGTTTTAGCCTACCCATGCCAAATTTTTGTCTAATCATACAGTAGTTTCAGCGTGATAAGGTAACAAGCATCCATCTCATCTCAGGCTCATTTGTGCGTTTTGGGAGAGCGGTGGATGACAAAAAATAAAGAAGATTGTGGCATTTTAATATATTTTTATTAATAACCATAATATCTATGGTATAATGCCGATAAATTTACGCAGTTATTGAATTTCGCTGCTAATAAATTTTATTTTATTTACATCGCAATAATTTGACTACATATAATAACATTTATATTCTAGGATTGTCTACTCCACATCTATATCTACAAAGTTAAATACACATACTGACATACAACAATATTATAAGGTTTAATCAGGTTGTTAGTTAGTAAGTTAGTTAGGTGTTAGTACCTACTGCCAAATACTGTTTTTTTTATATACTTAGTAGTATTCAATTATTTCGTTTCTTATAAGTAGTTTTTATGACTATCGATTTGTTTATTTGATGAAACCTTTTTTTATTTGTACAAGTTGTAGCCTTCTCCCTCCTTCATCATCATAATAGCTTCCTTCGATGGAACTTACACGGATCCAAATCAACTTTATCTTCACTACAAAGCTTACATCATTAATTCAAAATATGTATTTACAATAATATAAGTAGGTATTTACAGACAGATTAATATCAAATCCACTATCAATTCACTGCGTTGTTAATTCATTATTTACCTATTAACTACGTTCACTCAATATGTATACCTGCGTTCACTCTATAACTTCACTGCGTTCACTCTTTATCTATTGACTGCGTACCTTCACAGTCCACTCGTAAGGATCACTCATTGTCTCCATAATTGAAATATCCCGAAGGTCACAACAGTTTCGAAAAGAAGTGGCTCGGCGCGGTCATCCGAGCCGGGTCCAGGATCCGAGGATACCGAGGGTTCAGGAACGGTCTGAAGGCGACCCTGTCTTCCACAGGGCTGGTTTCCACCAGTTCCTGCGTAGAATCGTCCTGGGTATCGATCGAACTGTCGAGGGTGGAACTTCCCACTCCCAGGTGGAGTTTCCGCGTGTGTTTCTTCAGATCGAAGTTCCTGCAGAACCCTTTAGCGCAGATGTTACACGTGAAGGGCTTCCTCTCGTTGTGGGTGTGCATGTGGAACGTCAGGTTGTAGATCTGGTGGAAGGCCTTGTTGCAGATCGTGCACTTGTACGCCTTCTCCCCGCTGTGAGTCAGTCTATGGTTCTTGTAGTTCCCTTTCTGATGAAACCCTTTACCACAGAACTCGCATACAAATGGCTTGTATCCAGCGTGGATCCTGGCGTGTGTGTTCAGGGTGGAGGATCGGTTGAACGCCTTCCCACACGTGAGGCACTTATGCGGCTTCTCAGACGTGTGTATGATCTTGTGCCTGCACAACGTCGAGGCTTGCCGGAAGCCTTTGCCACATATCTTGCAGACGAAGGGCCTGGCGCCCGTGTGGACAGGCATGTGCCTGGTTAGATTGTAGTGCGCATTGAACACCTTCCCGCAGTCTCCACACGCGAAACTCTTGTTTTTGGTCGGGGAGGTGGACGGTCCTGTCGTGGAGGACACTTGCTCTGCGGGTCGCGGGCTGGGCGGGCGCGGGGAGGGCGCAGGTGGAGGCCTGGGCAGCTGCAGCTGGTGGGCATATGTCAGTGAGACGAGGTCCGGCCCGTAGTAGAGCAGCGGGTAGTGAGGCAGTCTTCTAGCTGATGGTATGTACTGTTTGAAGGCCGAGTCCAGCAGCTGCGCCCCGTAGGAGAGAAAGGGTGGTGGGGGGTCGGGGGATGAACGCTTCTTGTCGGGTTCCATGAGACGCGCGATGGAGAAGTTGAGGACCGGCGCCGAGGGCGTGTCGGGGGACTTGGCTCGCTCGGGGGAGGATTCCCGCGGACCCGAGGATGTGGACTGGAACGGCTGCATGGTGGAGCGGCTGTGGACAAAAAAGTTTAGTTAAAATTGTTAGAAAAAACAAGTGGTCAAATAATCAGTTTTTCAATCGCAATAATAAAGGCTCGAATCTAACCCTAGAGAAGACAAGGTGACAAATATTAAGAAAGAGAAATCTACATAGAGACGTTTCAATTAAATTTAGGCACGATCAACAACAAATAAGTAGAGACGAAAACCTTTCCGCCCCTGTACTGTGATAAAACACTCTACGTCCCTCAGAAAAAGCAGGAATCGCGCGAAACTGTTCGCATTGTGAGGGCGCGCGGGGCGAACGCGTTGTGCTTGTTTTAAGCAAATTGCATATGGGGCGGGCGGGTCTGCGGCGTTGACGCAGCGACACACGGCGTGGGGCGGGCAGACGTTTTAGTCTATTATTTTATTTATCTTTATAATTTTTGTTAATATTTTTGCTTTAGAGTAAAAGCATTTTCTTGCTGGGAACAAAACCAAACGAGTAAAATTGTTGCTCGTTTGGGAATAACTCATTATAAATACAACTAATTAATAAACAAATAAATTGTTAAAAAAAATTATTTGTTTATAAAAATTATCAAAATAATATGGTTATTATTTTAGTACTTGCAGTAAACATCATTACTAGGTGGTTTAGAGTGAATTCATTAGTAATTAACAGAATTTAATTAATTGTCGACGGCCGCACCGCACCGTCTGTCGTATCGCAATCGTAGAAATGACTGTGTTTGACGCTACCCTTTACAATGGTAGAAATGTCGCTTTGTAGTGAAATCGTTTGCAAACATGCCGTGAATGGGACGTTCGGGCGGGAGGTGAATAGCGTTGGGTGGTGAATGGCACGCCTCGCGCAGATCCTTTCATTTCAGCGGTTGTGGTTTGTAAAGGACCCATTGGCTTGATTAATCTTTTTTTTGAGTGGGTGTTCAAAGACTTTTATGATATTTTCATAAAATAAATTATTGATAAAGTATCACGATGGATAGATTGATTAAAACGAAGTGAACTTACATACCACGATCTCTTTTAAATAATGAAATAAACTGATAAATGGACTTATAATTATGTAATGTAATCACAAAATTATTGAAAAAAACAAAATATCTAATCTAGAAACCACTTTCAAAAAATAGCCTACACAATTGCCGGAGTGTCATCATTTGAGGCTTCACGCATAAGAAATCAATTTAGTTTCCCGTTATATCTGCATCAAAGAGCCGCATGCAAATCAAGGGGTCTCCGCGACCCGCAACGGGGTTACTGCAATTAACACGAGCGCGGGTTACGCGGAGAATATGCTTGGTATTAATTGGACCCGGCGAACGTATTGTTCTATCATAATGACATGAGTAGTGGAGGGTTAAATATTATAGTTTAATTATTTTTTTCTTTTTTTAAATATATTTTTTTGAATGTGTCTTTTGTAATGTTTATTCAGTTATTGGCCGTTTTATGTAGGTATAACTATTAAAATGATCGTTGATTATGTAGTCTGTCTGGATGAACAAATGGTCTTTCAATTTTAATGAAAATTGTGTAAAGTTTAACACTTTTGTTAATAATGTGATAATTTTTTTTGAGAAAAATACTTATTAAATATTTATTTACACAACTAATTACTAACTTAATGCTAAAACTTAATGGACTTATTATGTGTGATAATGGACTTATTTCCTTATTATCTACACAAAAAACGGGCTACCTTTATCGTAGCAAAGTAATAAAAATTCTTGTTATAGAAGTCGTTGGTTCAAATCTAGTAACCGACATATTTTAACAACGTAAAACATGGCAACACAAGTCACAGGTCTAAAAGGCCTGGGGTTGGCAATTAACTCAAGTGTGCGGGAAATACGGAGAATATGCTCGCGGGCGATCGTATGAGCCCATTGTTCTATAATAATGCCGCGCGCTGCGGAGGGTTAAAAATGCCAGAATTTTTATTCTGCGATAATGACGTGTGATAAAATCAGATTTTGCAATGCAAAAGGATACGTATTTTTTTTTGTTAATAAAATAAGGATATTTTAATGTGTTAGTTTCATACAAAAGATATCAACGAGCCGCTTAACATAGCGCGTAGCGAATGCGTCGTAGCAGGTGCTACGAAATTACACTCAATTTTATTTATACTTGGTGTAAAAATATTATCATTTACCATTTTATTATTTTATTTTTTACAATCTCTGTGCCATGATTTTTCCGGCCATGGTTGTCATGGCGCGCCAGCAAATGCGTCGTATCAGGTGCTAATTACACTTCATTTTTTTCGTTTTTTGGATGTTACAAAAATAGTTAAACATTTTATTCATATTTTTTTACAATCTTTGTGCCATGATTTTTCCCGGGCATGGCTAATAGAAGGGCAAAACACACAATAAATGATTAAATAAATTGATTAAATATTTGACAGGACTACTCTCTTCTAATAAATCGATGATCGTCGCCGCGCCGGCTGCATGCACGAAAACGTTGACGTCATTGTCCGGTATCGCTCATTGTCCCGTTACGCTAGTAGTCACGTTAAACTATCGTCCGTAAACCAACTTTATTTTTTTTTATTGGAGTAGACCTATATGACTGACCACAACCTCACCTTATTTTCAATTTGTAGTGTTTATCGAGATTTTTTATCTTAAACCATTGACCATTAAAATAATTTAGATTCATTTGTAAGTTCAGAGTAGCCAGGTGCGAGGCAGCCAATGTTAGCACCACAAAGCACACTCCGCTTCCCTAACACAAAATACGAATTGTTTTCAAAACAATAAAATATGTTCTTTTATTCGGAAGAAATGATTTGTTCCGCGGATGTATAGAAAGTAGAGTGGCGACCGTTATTTGGGAGTTAATTTGACTTCCGGTGTCGAGTGCGCCTTTTGAGGGCCGTGTTTGCGAAACGACGATTGTTCCATCGATCAACTAAAAACTATTGAACAACTATTATTTACGGAAAACAATTTATGATACAAATATTAATTCATTCTAAAACTCGCACACCATCAAAGGTAGAACAAATAGTATTTGTGCCTAATGTTTTTAGCAACATACTTCATTTAAACTATGTTCTAGCGAACAAAAATCTTGAATCTCTTAAAAATATAAACCCCGTGCCATACAAACGTCAAAAATATTTTTCCAATCTTCAATTAAAAATAAGAACCTACCTAATATTTGCATAATTATGTTAAGAAAGGTCTCGTTTTTTGTTTTGACTAACTTTTTAGTGACTACGCACACTTATGCCTACTTGCACCAAACTGTCAAAGTCCCTAAGCATTTAGGTACTTTACTCACTTGGTAGTTCTTAACATCTGATCGTTAAGAACTACCAAGCGAGTAAAGTAAATGCTTAGGGACTTTGAAAGTTTGGTGCAAGTAGGCATTAGATTATTATTCGTTACCCTTATGATAAAATAATAAATGAAATAAAAATATTTATTTTGGACAACTATTTGCTTACAACGAAATACAAAACATTAAAAAGACACAGCATAATTTTAAAACCTATCATTATCATCACCAAATTGAAATTGAAATTAAATTATGAAGTCTTCACTCTTATTAATTAAATTAGTATCCTGGTTTAAGAAATTTGCTCCATATTTTATATGTACATAGTTAATGCAGGGCAGAGTCAAAATTGTACCTGTATTAGGGTGGTCCACGATCCCATACAAAAATTTAGAATTCATTATTTTAACCTAGTCACCCCTGGAATTTGTTATGCATAATACCATTAATTTGATAAAATTTCAGCTTCCTAGCACAAGGGCAAGACGGTGCTCAAGATGGGCTTATATTATTATTTTGGTGAAAAAGGGGTCCCCAAGTATTTTTTATTACAAGTGACTTTTCGAACATACAATAATTATTGTTAATTTAAAATGAGGTTTAATAACTGTTCTACTCTAAAAACGACATTAATACGTCGAAAAACATTTTTAAAATGACACCATAGGCACGACATAAAATTTAAGGCTCTCGAATTTTGTCATTTTTATTTATTTTTTATATTTTACCAATTATTTTAAGTTTAACACGTACTTCAACGTTTTTCTGAATATTTGGCATAAAAAAATCTAATATTCGGCATAATAAGCTTGCAGGAGAAGTTTGAGCGATTCAGACAAAAATGGTAGAATTTTGACGACTCTACCAAAATTACTCATTGAATTGTTTGTGAATGTTTAAAATTCAATGGTTGTAGTTAAAAAGTAAGTTAAACAAGATATTTAAAAGTTAAAAAAATACTTAAAATATGAATTATCTAAAAAAATATTGACTTTTTTTTATTTTTCTTACACCGGCTCCTGTGACTATCGGGATCGCTGAAGATAGAGATTTTATGGGATCTTTTACGGTTTTTTACTATAAAGAGCTTATAAAACATGGTTCAACATAAACAAGACTTAAAAAAGCTAATTGACTTGCAATAATGTCTCCAAGTCATGAAAACTGAGTGCTTAGGTTAATTTCGTCAATACGGCGTATAAATGAGGATCAAGTTATAGTTTTTATCTTGCAATAACTCATAATTTTATTTTTTTACCACAAGAACAGCTAATTAACTTAATTTAAGCGATTTTCCTTGACTTTAGTTTTAATATTTTACGTTCAGGAAAAAAATAATTGTGATCATTTTTTGCCAAAACGGGAATATAGACCCACCTTGAGCACCGGCTTAAACTTAAGCTAGAAAGCTGAAATTTTAATATGTAATTAGTGTTGCCAGACATAACAAATTGCAGGGGTGACTAGGTCAAAAAACCTAAAACTTATATTTTGGACCACCCTAACCTGTATACATACATATTTTAATGATATTTGATATTTTTATATCACTTCTGTATCTAGACTCTAGAGGTAACAGAACAAAATCCATCAAAGATCTTCATTCAGGTCCGACCAAAGATTAGCCCTAAAAAGGTGACCCAATCACCCCTTATCACCCTTTTGACACTCCAGTCAATATCGTAACATCCTCTTATCTCGTCCGCGGGTTATCACTCCTCTCGCAATCGCATCTCTGACCTCTTTAGATGATTAGCTGATTAAGCAAAATGCAATATCCCAGACAAAACTGCATCTTATGGCTAACGAAATACAGTTCAAAATGTGTCTTATCGCTATACGGTCAGCAAAGTCAGTGAGGATCAAAAATCTATTGTATTCCCTTGAGATGAGACTTAAATTACCTTGGCAACAGAATTTTCAGAATAGTTGAATATTCATGGATTTTGAACTTTGTTGTTGAAGAAATTAGGTTCGTTTTCGCATGTGAGAGTGTTGAAGAGGTTTTCCTTTGTCTTGGGGAGAGATGGGCAAAAAGATGGGATGGGATGAGATATGCCCATTTTGATATTAGTCGCGTGTTTGAATGGGATCCAGATTTACATCGCCTGTAAATTTGATGGCTTCCGTTGCGTAATCTATCTCCTGTTTATCTTTGTATCTTATCTATATCTGTATTTGAAAACGTAGTCGATTTTGTCTATCTACGCAAAATGCTCAGTTTTGTTTTTATAGTTCTATATTTAACATAATAGAAATTACAATACAATTATACTAAACACTGACACAAGACACACTACAAAACCAAAATCAAAATATATATTTTTGTCTCTAGAGTCTCTAGACAAAATAATAATTTTTAAATATATAAACTTTTTAAATCTTCAATACCTACTAACATTTAAGAACTTACCTACTATAACATTATTTATTTACGTGCAATTTGTTATTACGCGTTTTTAACAAGCTTAAGAAGAACAATTTTCAGTATGTTGGTCTCTACTCTAGTCTCTAAGGAGTATTTTGGTTAAGCGATTTCAATTTGAATAATCAAGAGGATAATCGAAGTCTCCACGTCTATCACGCTGACATCTGTCAACTCAAGACGCCATTACCGTCCCATTTGGCGGGAAAATCGAGTCGGAATCAAATCATTAATGTTCCCGACACTTGTCACCCGTAATCCTCGCGAATAATCGGCACATCTGTCCTCTTCTACCACGTGATGGAGGGTATATTCGTCTCTTTTTCAATCCGAGGTCATTAGAATTCCCAATGTATCAAGAGCTCTGACCTATTAAGTATTAGTGTGGGTAAGCTTTCGTGTGGGAGGTCGTTGAATCCTGGTCTTTGGTCGATGACAACTCTATGGGGTGGTAATCACTTGTTTTGCAAGATTGGATGGTTTATGGCGCGATTTGTGGCGGAAATCTATTATGGTAACGTGAAATTGTTTATTTGCGGAACACGAGGGCTGATAGGGATTAAAATGGTTTTATTTATATAACAAATTGTTATCATTGCAATTTTTACATTAAAGAAAATTATTTCATTTATTATTCTTTCTCTGTGTTGGTGATCAATAAATAAAATAAATAAATAAAATGTTTTTTTTTAGTAAGTAGGTACCTATCTACTTGTATAGGTAATTTATGTCACCCATTAATTTTAACCTATTGACACCGACTTCATCAGAGTTTTAAAGGTATATAAAAAGCTTTTAAAACCCGTCATACCATTACCATTAAGTGGATTCTTAACGTAAATTTAGATGACATTATGTGAGTAGGTATAAATAATATATGTATATACACCACCAATTTTTAATTACCAAAAAAAAACGGAGCGAGTGCGGCGCCCGAGCCGAGGTTTAGCGGGCTGGCTCGAGCTAGGTACCCGGGTCTGCCAAACGATGAAGAAAACTTAAATTATTATGAATTAAAGGTGCCGACTGTCGCAAATCCATAGGAAAACGACTAACGGCAACAGTTATCCAATTTTAATCAAATTTATATTGAAGTTTTTTTGCCGTATATGTGTTCAGTAACGGCAACTGACTATGCGTATTTTTTTTTATGGTGATAAATTTGACCGTGTAGAAGCTCATTTCACAAGTTTCGATTTAGGCCGGTTTATTTTTGAACGCTATTATATTTCTCTATTCGATAGTAATATAAAATGTTGTGCACACTCAATCTCAACTAAATAATATTGACAGATTTCCACCTCAGTGACCTTGAGTAGCTCTAAACTGCTCTATCATATTAGTTATTCATATCATAATAGAGTGTAATAAGAAATATCTGTTGTGACGTGGAGTGGGCGCGCAAAAAATATGACGAGATTATTTGAAATTAATTTTGACGTTTGTCGTTTAGAATTAAAAAGGGGCGCCGAATGCTGGAGGGTAGCGATTTTGTGGTTGTAACTGTGTTAAGTATTTTTTGATTCTGAAGTTGAATGTTTCTTCTTATTTGTAATTAATTCTTCATAGGTATACCTATGTATGTAAGCAAAATTTTGAAGTTATTTTACATTTTATTAGATATATAATTATTTTTTACTTTTTCTTGAAAATGTGGTACTTAGGTAAAAACCTATTGATAACAAACAAGTACTTAAACAGTATAGATTCTTATCTTACTTATTATTTTGAAAATATGAATAGTTCCTTTGATGTCAATGAAAAGGAATCGTTTCCCCAAACACGGAGCCCCAACACAACGGTTATGACAGGACGAACAGCCAATAATCCTACGTGATCCTGTCCTTACCCTCATTTGAAATCAATTGCCTTGTCAATAAAATGCAGCGATTGTGTCTAAATACACCTCTCATAAAGTCTCATAATACTTATTTTGAGTAAGACAAAATGCCTCACGCCTTATTTTGTAAGAATTATGAAGCCCTAGCTAAAATATAAAATAGATTGTTGACTTAGCTGTTTTAAAGAACATAAGTAATAAAAATCGTTTCAGAGTTGAGACTGATAAAAACTTCAGAATTAGAACAGAAATTACCTATATCTAATTTATTACTTAGGCCCAATTGAATAACTTACAAAATGGTTTATTCTATCAATAATAAATAGTTTTTCATGTTCATATCTAACAAGTTATTTAGAACAAGGTCTTTGGGTGCACGGTTTGAAAATCTGACACCAGAACTAACCATTGACTTGTAGTAAAAGAAGAATTTATTATAGTTAGGTATTATAAAGTTATCAGAATGGATAATTCGGACTCTTGTCGAATTTCTAAAGAAAAACCATTATTTGAAATCTTGCAAAGACGTAGATAATCCTGCAAACCTCGCCGACCATAGTTCCGAACGCGATCATTGCTTCCGTCGGAAGTGATCACACTTTCATTGTCAAAACCAAAATGGTGGCAAAAAATCTTCGGCGTGTGTCACTTTCACTTGGATTATGGATAATTTCGGAGATTTGGCGAAGAAAAAAAGAGATTACGGGTTATTCCAGAGTTTTGCGTTTGCGGTCGAATGGTTAATATTAGGAATCCCTTTGAAAAATATATATCATATCGACTACAAAACCTACAAGGAATAATGTTGAAAAAAAAATGTTAAGTACCTAGGTATTTTAGTGCGCTTCAACATATTTTATAGTCATGGTTAGTATTCATAATAAGCAAAAATTAAAAACAAAGTATTTTTCATTGTAATTTTTTGATAGAAAATTGACAATTAAAATACTAACTCGAGTTTCTCAATCCAAATCAGTTGCCAAATACACAGCAGCTTTTCGATCCTAAGCCTTACATACCGCAAATATTAACACATTGTGATGAGTGGGTTCGATTCCCGAGGCGACACTGTAACGATGTTGACAAGGCGGCGGACCGCGTGCCCGCAATGATTGAAAATCTTGGGGGTGCTAAATTACACAAACAGTGTGTGAAATAGTTTTCTTTTATTATCATTGTTTTTGTTTTCAATTTACAAACAAATAATATCCCTTCTTCATTGTTGAAAGGCCTAAGCTAGGACTTCTTTGTACGAAAACACACAGAAGTATTAATGAGTAGAATCACAATGTAGTACCACATTAAAAACGCGACGATAAAAGGGAGCTACATTGGCTAACTTTTAGTACATTTTGGTCCGATGCTAATTTTCGAAAAGAGGCTTTTTCATTGTGAATAAAACTACATCGTAAAAAGTAACAAACATTATTTGAAAATAGAGATCTTTCATTTTTATTAACAGAGTGTCTGAAAATTTTCTTTCCTGTATTCCGCATCCATTTTACTTTGATACTGTGTATCTTGTTATATAGGAACACCGTTATTCATCTACTCAACCAAAATTCGCAATAGTTTTTTATCAGTAACTTGTAATTAAATTATAATTCCTTATTAACTTTAGGGCTAGTACACATAATAAAGCGGTGGGCGTTTTATTGAACGTGCCCAAAGTCAACTGGGATACATAGATAATCTTACTCTTAGATTTAAGACAAAGTGACGGGGTAAGGTTAAAAACGCAGAAGGCTTATAACCCCTTTGCAAAATAATTGAATTATGAAATTCAAGCCTTTTCAATCTTGTCACAGTTGTCACCCCTGGCACATCTCACTAAAGATACTTCCAAAGGTGATTTCCATGTGAACGCCTCCTCACAAACGCTGGCGAGGGTGTGATGATCCAAACCCTTCCACGTGTCGTGATTAGCGGACAATATCACCTGATGTCACCCGGGGAGGTGAGGGTAGTTATATTTAATTAGCGCGCTCAGCCGGCGCGGGGGTGCCAACCGTGATGTAGGGGAAGAATGAGATGACGATTATCTTGATTCTTAACGTAAAAGTTGGAACTTAATAGCCGAAACAAATCGTCATTGTCGTGGACTGACCGAATACAACGAATGGGTACATACAGTATTTTTATATGGATACCTATATGGCATATGAAATTTTCGCCTGAAACCATAACCGTGTCTTTCTAGCATATTTTTCAGTGTGCAGCCGTGCTAAGTATACTTAGTATCAGCATGATGCGCAAAGTGATGTCCCAAATGTATGTTTATCATTTAAATTACCTATATCTGTTAAATGTTATTTGCAGATGAGATTGTTAATTTTGGTTCGGTGTCATAGGTACCTTTAATCATTTAGTTTCAGGCAATAACAATTCGAGATCATGAGATGTTTTATTAGTTTTGAACCACATTTTTTTTTATATTAACCACAATTTTAACACTTTTCAAAGATGGTCACTTACTAATCTTAAGCCCGCTATTGAAAGTGCCGCGTTTCCTGTATGCAAACATCCTGCAGACCCATCCTTCATGTAACCCATTACTGCCGGTCCACTTGAACTGTGATTGGAGGCGTTCGGCAGAAGGATTATCTTGTATTAGAGATAATCCGAAGATTACGAAAGATTACGGAGAAATTGTTTAAACAAACAAACAAACAAACATTTACACACTCACACCCCTACGCACTAGGATTCCCTGTGTCGCAGGTGGCATGGACACATACAACACATCACAACACCCAAGACCCGAGAACAAACATTTGTGTTCGTCACAAATATTTGCCCCGGCCGGGGATCGAACCCGGAACACTTCGGAAAGCTTCGTAGGCAGGGTCACTACCAACTAAGCCACGGTGTCGTCATCCGGAATTGTGATCCGGAAGTTTGGAATTGATTTAATAGTTGTAGAGGTGTCAGATTGTCCGGCGTTTTTAGATGGATTGTACGAAAAAAAAGATGGTTTAGGAGATGTTTATTTACTAAATTATTTGAAAATAGTGCATTGTATCGATTCCGATTTCTTCAACATTTTTATACGCGTAATGCTGCGTATCGTTACATTATCTACCTACAGTTGCTACAGTTAGATATTGAACTCATTTTAATTATCTAGTTATAGGAACCTAGTAGCGAATCTAGTTTTCAAAAGATTTCAACATGTTAGAAACTTATATTTTTATTGAACAATTGTTAAAAATAAGTGTTTACATTTAATAGTTATGAATGCGGATATAAAATTTTAATTAAAGCGCCAGTAAAACAGTACCTTGAAGGACACTTGAACTCCGCGTCAAATATTTTGTAATTCGGAATAAAAAATTTCTTCACTACCTACCTTACCAAAATATTTAGCTTTGTAATGTGGTTGATTTGTAAAAAAATATGTACGTACTTACCTACCTATTCCAAAAGTGGTGAGAGCTACACAGTACCAAAGGGCTTGTAGAAATCCGCAAACCGTTTTCCCTTATTTTTTAAAGGTTGTATCTAGGTATTTCAGAACTCGATTCGTTTTTCATTTAAAAATAACCTAGATTATTACACAAAACAAAAAACACTTCACTGACCAAATATAGATACACTTAAAAAAATCTCGTCAACCAATGAAAAGACACAAAACGGTCACAAACCTTGATTGTCCAATCGGTCACAAAAAGCACAGCTCGATCACGGGCATTGCACTGGCGCGGGTAACATGGCGCGGGCGACTCAAATTGGTGTGACGTGGAAAGGCTCGGCAAACACCCCCCCGCCCAGCGCCCCGCGCCCCGGCCATTCCCAGCCGTGGGCGGGCAAAGGGCGGTCGTGCATTCAATATTCACGATGGACCAACAGCAGGGCAGACCTCGCCCCAGTGTGGACAACTACGAGGGGATTTATTTGCTGGAAATAATTACTGTATTTTATACAGGAGATCATTTTATTAGTATAGTTACAATATATCGGTTAGTGGATTTTTCTAACATTTGAACAGCTTTATTTTTTAAATTAAGGGTCGATAAGACACTGCTTTTTTACACGCTAGCCAGCGGGTTCTCTTATAGCTTGTAAAATCAGAAAGCGTCATCGGCTTTTTTAAAATTTCCTTGTCGACAATCCTTCCCGAAAGCTCTCTCGCTCACACGCTAGCTTTTAAACTCGCCAACAAGCGGCGTGTAAAAAAGCCGTGTGTCATCGACGTTAAAGTACTGTGTGGAGTTACTCACACTGTTTTTTCTTACTTTGTCTCAAATATTCAGTAAATTTCATTTTCATGTTGCATAAAAAAAGTTGATAGTGAAATTGGCGCCCAACAAGGTATTTTTTTATATTGGAAAAAAAAAGTTGTGAATTAAAAGGCGATTACTTGATAGACTTAAATAGATCACGTCTGTGACGGATACGATAAATATTGTCAGTGATGAAGCGCTCTACATTACCACTTTTAGATGGTTTGTCTCGAATTATATTTTGATGAAAGCCCTTTAAATTCTAGCTACAGTGCCCTTTAAATTCTAAACACAGTAAAGCTCACACATTACTACTTGATGGTGGTATATATATATCAGTCACTAATAACAAAGTAACTAAAATGTTGGTCAATTGTATCCAAAACTGAGCGACTCTGGCAACATTACCCCGCCCCACCTCCGCTTAGATATGCAGCTATCTCGCTCACTTTCGTTGCGCATTTGGTTCCATCACCCTCTGCCCCGTGGGGTTGGCGTAAGTGCGTCTCACTCCCACTCATTAGGCGGGTATCGTAGCTTGCATTATGCAGCGTGTTTGGCAAAGATTTTATAACGTTTGCGCACTCTGGGCAGAGCAGTGAGGAAACAGAGACTACTCTGAATTTCAGCTAGAAATCACTTTTCGAAATCTGCTAGTTATTGATTTATGAAGACTAGTCTATAACTAGCTATTTAAGAACTGAAAAAGTTATATTTATTCTTCAATTTAATTTAATTTATTTGAAATAAATAGAAGCGAATTCATACATACTCCACACATTTATATATTTATTATCCACACATTTATATATTTATTATCCACACATCTAGCACTAACAAGTCTCCATAATACACAGAGGTTAGCTGGAAGAGAATGCTAACGACTCACCCACCCGTCCAGACGCCAACTACTATCACTCCTGTCCATCCAAAGGCGGCCTGAAAGAAATCGCTTTTAGCGATAGCGATTAGCCCATTGTAGCCCATTATTAGTGGTTTATTTTTTTAAGAATACCTTTATAATGTATGTTTCCTCGGGGTGAACATTAAAGTGTTACTATCTATCTAAGTTCACCTGTGTACTTGTTTTTTACCTTGTGCATTATAGCATTTTTTATCTACATATCTATGTAAAATTAATAATTTTGCCTTTGTCTGGGAGCCGACCCCGCGACCGACAGTCCAGTCACTAGTTAAATATTGAACAAGATCTGTTTCCTCGATAGTGCTGCCATCTTTGATGGGGTAGAAATAGTTTTGTTCAGCGCCATCTGTTGTGAATCTAATAAATTCGCTGTCCTGGTAACTCCTGTTTGGGTTCCGGATATTTCCGTTATACACATATAAAACATACAATTTTCAAAATTTCTTACAAATATTCTGATATTATGCATTCGTTTAAAAAGTACCTGATACAAAATTAATTCTAGTAACTTAAGTTCTGCTGATTACTAAAAATAATTAGGTAGTTACAAGATGTCCTAAGCGCTCTCCTGATGGTATTAGATCTGCATAGGCATTATTGCTACTTAGGACTTAGATACATAGGCCAGCGCAACACTACTGAAGCGTTTGTTCCTTTTGATTTGATAAAATGAAGAGACCTTTTGATTGAATCATACACCCAGTAATTTCCCTAGCTACAGTGCTCTTCAAACCGGAACACAGGTATGCTTACATATTACTGATTTGCGGCAGACTATATCACACCGTAATTGCTCAAGTGAGAGAGTTAGCTTTCTGGAAGGATTGTCAACAAGCAGATTGTAAAAAAAGCTGATGACACTGGGCGAGTTTACACGCTACAAGCGAACTCGCTGGCTTGTAGCGTGTAAAAAAGCCTTGTGTCATCGGAGCTTAACTACTGCCCTTTTTTAAATCCTTCCCAATCTTATATTTTTCATCTGAAAGACTCAAACTAGAAATAGGTTAGGTTTTAGGCTTATAAAATAAAACAAGAGTAAATATTTTAAAACAACTTTATTTTTAGCTAAAATATAATAATTCATACATCAAAGAAGTTTCCCTAGAAATACAGTAGTTAGTAATAAAAGTAAACATAAATTGAAAACAAGATTACACAGATAAATGACAAGGTAGCTACCACAATAATACTTTTCAAAATAACCGGATTTATAAAATGCCTAGGTACATTTGTGCTTTTTTGAGCTTTACGTTTAAAAACATCATCAGATCTTATGAAAATAAATTGTAAATAAAGGGAAATGGACATTGGACGGTAGTCGTGTGAAAGGGACAACAATAGAAGATAACAGATCACATAACAAGCGATTTGCATTATCAAATAAAAATTTTGCAAATACCAATGGCACTTTACTGTTCTTTCTTTTCAGAAATTACGTTAGAAACAATTTTTAAGTTGATATTCGAACGTTTTGGTCAATTTTCGAGGTCGAAATGTAATTTTCACGTCAACTTTTAACATCAAAACTGTCCATTACGTACTAAGGACCCATTCACTACGCAGTCATTGATTCTCGTTATCGAATGGTACGTCAATTTTGACATTTTAGTCTCCCATTTTGCGCCAAAATTGACGTAGGTACCGTTCCATAATTTCTTCTTATCGTGTCACAAGTTTTTCTTTCAAACCAGGGTGGTGAAAGGATTTCAGGTGCGCCTCGAAGAGGCTCCTTTCATTTTCATTCGATAACGAGGGTTGATGACTGCTTAGCGAATTAATCCCCTGAACATACAAGTAAAAATTAACATAATCAAGGTTTTAAAAACAACCGACTTCAATTGGACTGTTCTAGTGACCGTAAACACCACTGAAAAGTCACAGAAAAGCAAATTACGCAATTTCGTTAACTTGGCGGACGTCTTTTTTTCAGTTATTTTGATTTCAAAACCAAAGTACTGGTCCGATTTGCATGAAATTTCTCTCAAACAAAAAAAGTATTTTTAAAACGCTTTATAAACAACAAAGTTCTAATGTAACAAACATTAAAAAAAAATCAACCGATTTGATAACCTCCTTTTTTGAAATCTGTTGAAAAAACGTAGTCACAGTGCAAAATACAAACAGCAGTAACTAACATTAAATAGAAAACAACTACTACTCGGGCGAATGAACATGACACCTGGCTGACACTCTCGCTCGGCACTTGCTACCCCCCGCGCGGCGCCCTCCGTGTTCCTTCTTCCTCCAATTGCGAAGCCTTATCATTACCTAATTTGAAGCCAGGGTGAAGAGGTACCTCGACCCTTACCACGCTTCCCACAAGGTCGAAGCGTTGATGACCATTGAGATGTTTTTTTTTGTTAGATTTTTGACACACACGTTTCATACAGCGCCATCTATCTCAGTTTATGGAACCACTTTTTTTTAATGTCTCATTGAAAAGCCCTCATTCCACGCTGTACTGTGCACAAACGTCATTCGAGCCAGGTGTCATGTTCATTCGCCCGAGATACACCGATGATTATGTTCAGATTGCTTACATTGTACAGTCGTTCTTACTCTGACATTACATTACTCTATGCTAATATGGCAAATGATCTGATATGAGGGAGACGGGGCGAGCCGCCACCTGCGTGTGAGCGGGACAACAACACCCAAGCGTTCGTACATTTATGAAACAGAGACATACTCAGCACTTATGCCTAGATCACACGTACCGAGTACTCGGCCGAGATAGTGCTCTCGGCCGAGTACTCGGTACGCGTAAACATAGCGCCGAGTGCTTTCAAGCTTACTTGTACTGTTAAATCACCTTGATTTTCTAGTCAATAGTCACCAGTATTTTAAAGATGGCTACTCAAATATGGCGCATAGTAGCACGCTCCTAAAAAGTGTAATAACGTGACATTATATATATTTTTCATAGCGTGCGCTGCAATGGAGTAGCAACCTTACGTCCAACAAAACACAGCTTGTTTTTTTATTTTGACGAGACTACTAAATCGATGAACGCCGGCTGCATGCATGAAAACATTGACGTCAATGTCCGGTAACGCTGTCATTGTCCGGTAACGCTAATTGTCCCGTTACGCTGGTAGTCTCGTTAAACTATCGTCCGTAAACCAACTTTACAAACAACCAATTTTTTAAAATAGTGATTTGTGAATCTAGCCGTAAAACGAGCAATTTTACCATTTCCCGGTGCGTCTAACTTTGACCCTTAGATCTAAATTGTTAGTAAAAATCCCTAAACGCATTCAAAATATATATATAATATAGTTTACATATAGCTGATCCTCACAGACACGGTCTGTATGTATAATTTATCGTATATCTAATCTGTGTCTATACATTTAAGCCGATAGAAAAGCTCTTGAAAATATGGCCAAAGTAGACATGATTGTTTTTGTACTGATTAAGATAAATGCGAATGACAAATGCGGATATAAAATAGCGGATCAAAATTACATCTGTTTGAAAATGGCGCCAAATATGGGCAATGTTATCCCGAAGATTTATCTATACATCATTCGCTTAAATATATTTTATATTTATTTCTGATAATATCGACGCCATTTCGACAAATCGATAAAAAATACTGGGGAAAGCATTTTATCTTAATCGTCAATAATATACAATAGTTTGACGCTTAGCCTACACTTAGACCATAATACATCTACTACTTTTAATACATATATTTACTTAATGTAAAAAAGAATTTAAGAGCTCTATAGAACACCGAACACTAAGAAAGCAAGCGGGACCAATATGGAGAAAATAAAAATTTCCGTTACGTATAAATTTGATATGATCATTTTTAAATCTTAGATTATAAAGAACTAGAAATAATATTCGCTTTTAGGTAGCGATTTGCACGTTACATCAGTTCTGAAAAATGTAGGCCGACATAACATCAAACGACTTGCTTTTTATCAACACAATATGTACTTCATAATCAAGGTTTTTTTAAAACATACTACAACCGACTTCAATTGGACTGTTCTAGTGACCGTAAACACCAATGAAAAGTCACAGGGAAGCTAAATACGTTTCGTTTCCTTGGATGACGTAATTTTTTCAGTTATTTTGATTTCAAAACCAAATTATTTAAACGATTTTCATTATTTTTTTATGGGACAAATCTGGAAATTACATCCTTTCATATAAAATAAGTTTTTTTTAAATCGGTTTGTATACAAGAACTTTCTAAGGTTACAAATATAAAAAAAACAATCTCCTCCTTTGAAGCAACCTTTTTTGAAGTCGGTTGAAAATATACGTTTTAAAAGTCAAAGTTATCAAACACATGCATGAAAGGATTGCCTAAAACGTGCAAATCACGATCTAATCACGACATTGTGCCGCGCGTGTTTGTGCCGGAAGCGTATAGTAAGTACTACATATCAACAGATAGATTAGAAAATCAATTCCGTTATACTAAATTTCAAAACTCGCTTCGTATTCGTATATTAGACGTTGTAGTGTCAATGGTTTTGTAACATTGCCCAGGCTGCTAACATTGGCCAGACTGATAACATTGACCATACTGTTAACATTGCCCACTTTTGATGATCTATTGGTGGACAATTTTGCCCAATTTTTTGAAGAATATTAATTAATTCTTCTTTTAATTAGTGAAAGATAATCGCTGAGCACTTTAATAAGTAAGCAATTAATGATACTGAGACGTCACGCTAGGGTTTGTAACGTTCGCTCAGAAAAAGTCAGCTCGATTCGCCACGAGTGTGTTCTTTCACCTTTTTTGTTATTAAATTTCGATTTAATGCAACAAAAGTCGTATGTATTCTCAAAAAAGTGGACTATTTCTCTCAAAGATGTGGACTATTTGAGGCAATTGACATTACCGTTGACACTAGAGCGTCGTTCGCGCCGTGGGAGCGAGAGGAGAGACAGGGACGGGGGGGCGCGAGAAAGAGACGTTAGATAAGTACGGGCCGCGCGCGCGAGCGAGTTACATAGTGCTGTTGTCCCACTCTAGCTGGCTGATGTTCCTGTACTTGTGCTGCTTGCCCGGGATCACTGCCAAAGGACAAAAATAAAAATTAGCTTTGCTTAATTAGCCATTTTCACCAGAGGGCATTTTTTCTGATTTCCCTATTCCAAGCAACGTTAAAGGTATATTTTCAATCCCTCTTTTTACCCTTTAAAACATTGAATTTAGTAGAAAACTTGAGTCTGCCTGGGTGTGTACCTTCGTCCTCGTCGTCGGAAGAGTCGTGGTGGTCGGAGTCAGAGTCGGAGGAGTCGGAGCTGTCCCGCGCCCCCGCCGCTCCGCCCGCCCCGCCTGCGCCGCCCTCCGCGCCGCCCTGACACACAGTTTGCAAATTAATTATGTATACGAGTATTTTGACCAACAATTTCAATTCAATTCTTTGTATACAGTATCAAACCAAAAGGGAATCGTAAGACAGGACCAAAAAATTTCAAACACCTTGTCAATAAAAATGAAATATCTCCTATTTCTTTAAAAATTTTAACACATAATATTTATCTAGCCCTGTTCCTTCTCTTTAGCCAAAGTCCGTCCCTTTTACTAGGCATATTTTCAATGTACTACATTGTGTTTCTATACTTTAATACTCCTGTGGAACACCGTTATTCATCTATGCTTTAGCTATTGTGTTTTTGGTAAATAAATAGAATGTAATATACCTCCTCCATGGGGTTGACGGTGATGGTGAGTGCGGAGTCATCCCAGGCCATCTCCGCCTCGTTGTGGGCCAGGCGAGTGGGCGCGGGGCGGGGGGCGCGGCCCCGCGCGCGCGCCGCCCCCGCGCCCACCGCCGCCACCAGCACCCCCGCGCACACCACGCCGATCACCAGCGCCACGTGGTCTGCAACGACGCACCACAACGTAACGTATCAGTTATGCCTTGGTCACACGTAACGAGTACTCGGGCGAGACAGTGCTCTCGGCTGAGTACTCGGTATGTATAAACATAGCGCCGAATGCTCAGCTGAGCGAGTGATGTAAAATTCACTGTCTCGGCCGAGAAACATTTTGCTGTCTCGCCCGTTTGCTCGGTACGTGTGATCTAGGCATTAAACATCTCCTGACGATGCCTCGTGTACAGGTACATCACGGGAGGTTGTCATCATCAGTATCAAGTTAGCCTTTGCATGTCTCCCTAACCGAGGCCCCGCGCCTCCTCTTCCGCCGAGACCCCGCACCTCCTTCCTCACCGAGGCCCAACGCCTCCTCCCTCACAGAGGTCACTCGCCTCCTCGTTCGACGAGCTATGGCCTGTGCCCATTGCCACTTTAGCTTGTTGATTCTGAAGGCTATATCGGTGACACATAATTGTTTAAATGCGATGTGTATACTGACTGGTGGGGTGTTCCCCGGCGAGGTCCAGCACGCGCGCGGCGGGCAGCTCGGCCGAGTGCGCGTCGCGCTGCGCGTGCGCCGCGTACACGCGCGGCGACACGTGCGCGTGCGCGGCGTGCCCCGCGTGCTCGGGCTGCAACACCACAACACAATCAATACACTTGGTTAGATTTTGATAATTTCATTATTGTTATTTAATCAACCGCATCTCTTTGTCAGTACCGCATCAATTCCCTAGAAAACCGATAAGCCAAATTTTTTAAACTCCTTATTCTAGAACAAACCTAGGTCTTAATTCTCCTTTTACCCGGATTTGTAACGAGTATAGTCATTTACAATTATTGATTTTGATCTGTTTGGTGAAATGTATTTAGAAATAAACTAAGGTAACAATTTGTGTGTACACTAGACTAATTCATAAGTTGTGCTTTTATAATTTGTATTTTGTTTATTAGTCTCATCCAACAAAGGTTAAGTTTTTAGAAGTATTTTTATTTTAGCTGTTGTCTGTTTATTATTGAGTGTTGTGCAAGCCTGTAACTGGTCCACATTTTAGATATTTATATTTTTGAGTGTTATAACTAAATGTGAATTATGTGTGCTGTTGGCATTTGCCTTAATAAATAAATAAAAAAAAAAAAATAAGTATAAGTAGAAATAAAGGTACAAGAGGGTATAGGTCCACGGCTGGTGAAGGTTTTAATGTAGAGCCCTACATTTATACCCTGACCAGCCGTGTGACTCAGCCGTGGTAAGGGTACAACTTCTCGACTGGTGAGGGTATAAGTGCACGGCTAGTAAAGGTATAAGTTTACGGCTGGTGAGGGTACAACTTCTCAACTTGTGAGGGTACAACTTCTCGACTGGAGAGAGTACAACTTCTCAACTTGTGAGGGTACAATTTTATAACTGATTAGGATACAACTTCTCGACTGGTTAGGGTACAACTCCTCAACTTCTGAGGGTACAACTTCTCAACTTCTGAGGGTACAACTTCTCAACGTGTTAGGGTACAACTTCTCAACTGGTTAGGGTACAACTTTTCAACTAGTGAGGGTACCTGCTTGTCGCGCGCCACATCAGCCTTGTCCGCCATGCCGCTGGGGTGGAACTCGCGGGACAGGCTCGTCTCCGACATGTGGGGGTGCACCACCGTCAGCTGGAACACAGTCATGGTTACACACACGGTACATTACTCGGGATATGCTACTCCGGGAAACCAGATCTGACGTGCGGATTCTGACAAATGAACTCGTTGAAATCAAGTGTTTTTTTTTCTTATATTTTTTAGATTTTCAAATTGAAATAATACACAAATGATTTCTTCAATTATTTATCTTTCTGCATCCTGTCCTTTTTACCAATTTTTAATATTACCATAAAGTGTAACCTGTAGTTTTATTTATTTATTTTTAATTTTTTTTTAGGATGAAGTTTTATATCAAAATCAATGAAAAAGTATTTTTTATCTATGATATAACGCTAGTACTGTTACTTCTTATTCGTAATTTAGCATCGGGCCAATATATTCTAGAAATTAGCTATAACTCTTTTTGGCGCGTTTTCAATGTAAGTACCACAGTATAAATAAATATTTTTGAACATTACACCCAACGCCTTCTAGCCCCAAACTAAGCAGAGCTTGTACTATGGGAACCAGATAAACTGATAGAATACTTAAATAAGTTTTTTTTGTATAAACATACATAGAATAAATAGAAAACACCCAGATAATCTATCTGTAATTCTGTAATTCTTTATTGTACACAAAAAACGATATCGTATAAAATATTTAAAAGAAAATACATGTACAAAGGCGAGCTTAACCCTAACAAGAGTTTTCTTCCAGCAAACCTTAGAGGCTAGAGAGAGGCTATGGTAAATGTGGGGGCGTGTACTGTAATTTAAATTATAATGGCTAAATTATTAGAAGAATTTAACGCGACGCTGTCTCTGTAAATGTCTTCAAATCCAAAATTTATAAACATTTTCTCGATAAAAATGCTTTGAGCTAATCATCTCCATGAACTATTTTCTATTTTTATTTTATTTAGATCAACTTTTAAGTAGGTACTTTATATTTATTTATATATATACATATAGTATTATATACATATATATATATATATATATATATATTTATGTATATTACATAATTTATAATATTTGTGTAGGATAGTTATCATTCCTTAATGAAATCTGTTCTTCGTGCACTACCCACGCAACTGTTCACCATACACAAAGGTTTAGCTGGAAGATAATGCTACATAGCATTAAGTTCGCCTTTGTACTATTTGTTAAGTGCAATAAAGTATTTTCTATCTATCTATCTATCTATTTATAAATATACTTGAATACCTACATATAATAAATATTACTACTAAGATACATACTTACTATACTAAAATTTATACCTATACATAAATAAATATAAAACTACATAAAATATATAATTATACCATACATACAAAATAATGTACTTATAAGTATATATAAATATGCATAAATACGGACAAGTATCTATCACAGAGATAAGTAGTGCTCTTTGACTCTGCTTTTAAAAATGGTTAGTGACTGACTGGCTCTAATAGTGTGAGGAAGAGAGTTCCACAGTTGGACAGCATGGACAGTGAAAGAGTCACCGTAGCAGCGGGACGAATGAATTGGTGTCTTGAGAAGAAGGGACGTCGTAGGCCTGCATGGCTTCCCACGAGGGACAAGATAGCTGAATCGCTCACGGAGGTAACCTACTATGGTTGTCAGATACACAAGTCAATACAAAAAAAAAAAAAAAAAAAACAAACAAACAAACAAAAAACAAAAAAAAAAAAAAAAACAAGCCTCCCACTACTGCCGCCACCTTTAATTGACACTTGCCTTATTTATTATATTATTTTGCTATTCTATTCTATTCTATTTTATACTTATGTAATAGAGAAATAAAAGGAGAAGGCGGCTTCTCCGCCTCCCCCTTCATCGAACGCGGGTGGGGAGCCCAGGCTGACACCCAGGTGCCGCGCCGAGGCCCCCCGCCAGCGGTTCGACCTTTTTTAGATCTCCGCTGTATAGCGGCCCTGTCTGTGTTTTTACTACTGTTAAGGTACAGCAGGGAGCACGTGACCCAGGGGTAGTCGCCCCTGGAGTTGAAGCCGGGGCAATGAGGACATCCTCGAAGCCCCTACACGGCTCGAGCCAACAGCTCGCCGTAAGACACCACTGATGATACACAAGTCCAGTTCAGCTCTGGGCACTCACGGTCTGCACGTATTCGTTGCTGGTGAACCGTCCGTTGAGCTCGGAGCACGTGAGCTTGAACACGCGGTTGAGGTAGTACGCCGGCTTCTTGTTGCTGTACTCGATCTCACGCAGCACCTGCGACACAATTGTGTTACTTCCCACATTCTATAACAAACTCTGATAAATAACATAATATGGAACTACTTTAAGGGGAATCCTCAAGGCAAATTTCCATACAAAATGTTTCGGATGAACACTCAAAAAGTACGCCGTATTATAGTTATTTCTTCACACTATTCGTTTCATCCATGTTTTTTTATTTCGTCAACAAAAAAAGTGAAAGGTTTCATACTTTAATTTAGATTTTATATGTGTTTTATAATTAACCCTACTAACTTAAGTAGTTGTAGTAGGTGTCGTACCTTCTGGTAGTTGTTGTGGGTGTCGTATTTTTTGGTAGTTGTGGTTGTCATACTATTTGGTAGTTGTTGTGGGTGTCGTACCTTCTGGTAGTTGTTGTGGGTGTCGTATCTACTTGTAGTTGTTGTGGGTGTCGTACCTACTAGTAGTTGTAGTGGGTGTCGTACCTACTTGTAGTTGTAGTGGGTGTCGTACCTACTAGTAGTTGTAGTGGGTGTCGTACCTACTTGTAGTTGTTGTGGGTGTCGTACCTTCTGGTAGTTGTTGTGGGTGTCGTATCTACTTGTAGTTGTTGTGGGTGTCGTACCTACTAGTAGTTGTAGTGGGTGTCGTACCTACTTGTAGTTGTAGTGGGTGTCGTACCTACTAGTAGTTGTAGTGGGTGTCGTACCTACTTGTAGTTGTTGTGGGTGTCGTACCTTCTGGTAGTTGTTGTGGGTGTCGGCGCCGGTGAGTATGACGCCGTCGCGCGTGACGGCGGCACGGATGTCATAGCGTAGTGGCAGGTCGGCCAGGTGGCGCAGAGACAGAGCTTCGTGGTCGGGGTTCAGGGCCGGGTACACCGACACCACGCATGAGTCCAGCTTCATGCTGTCTTCTGGAATATGTCATACGAAAACTGCATTGAAATCGGTCCGCGTTTGAAAAGAAGATTATATTAACTAAACGCTTTAAAATGCCAAAATGTGCAGAGCAGACCTGGGCAGAATTAAGGTCACAGCTCATTAGAGCCACCCAGCACCGCCTCGCATACAGCGTCCACTTGTTGTCGACAGGACGTCCACGGGTGGACGCCGCGTGGTCAACGAGTAGACGTCGCTTAGTTTACGAATTTTCGAGTATTCATCGGCGGCAGGCGATCCGGTGACGCTACGGAGTTGATGTAGTGAGCGCATACAAGTCTATATAAAGATAACTAGCCGCAGGAGGCGAGGGGGTGCGGAGTGGGTTCCAGGTGGCTCTAATGAGCTGTGACCTTTAAGCAAGTGAAAAGTGCTTACTGCTTGAGGCCCTCACCTTCCTTCCTTAACCTTAACTTGTTTAAATAAAAGCGAGCTGTAGACGACCCGGATGATGAATTGTTCGTTCACTTTAAGATTTTGATGGAAGAAGAGCTAAATAAGAAGAGACCTTATAAATAAATTGAATTGAATTGAATTGAAAAGAGCTACATAATTAATTGAGGACACTTTGATTTTGTAATAAAAAAATAGGTTTTCTATAATTTACCATCACATGTATACCTAGAATTTGGTCCCTAAGTATTCGTAAACGACACTGGGGAATATAGGGTATATTTGTCGAGAAGATACTGGTCATCTGATCAGATCCGCGCTGCCGTTCTGCTGGGCGGCTGCGTCAGCACCGTTACGTAGGAGTCACCTGCGCCGGAGCGGTGCGCAGCCCCGACCCTGACCAGCAGGTCCGGGAACACGGTGAGCCCCGCGCGGAAGTGGCCGTAGTCCCGCGCCAGGTCCGCGCTGCCGTTCAGCAGGATGCTGGGCGTCTGCGGCGTCAGCACCATTATGTACGACTCCGCCGGCCGCGCCGAGATCTGCCGCCCGTTGTCGCAACTGCACAGGAAGATATGCTTCTAGGATCAAGGGTTTTCGACAGAACTGCAACGGGCGACGCTGTGGATGTTGCTGAATTCTGGGCAATTTTTTTTTTATTTTATAACATAAGGTATGCAAAACAAAATATAGCCGAATATAACACAGCTAAAATAATCTAAGGTAGGTTTTGTTCTAGACTACAATCCAAATCATGCACACAAAGAATATAAATTAACAGTTACCTGTGAGAACTAATGAAACAAAGTAAGTACCTTTTTAACAGTTAGTACTTACTAGAAAAATAAAAGAAAAACTAAAAACATACACAAATTCACTCTCTTAAGAGAATGACCAAGCTGGATTTTTTGAATTTTCGTAAATTATCAATAAAAATGTCTACGGAATCATAATGATGTTGTACTGGCGACACATTCTAATTAACGGATTGAAGAATGACGTGTTGTTCGTATAAATAAGGCGAGGACAATTTACTAGTTTAGGTCATCGACACGAAGAAGAAACAGAAGAAGACCTGCAGAACTGCAGATTCTGTTAATGATTCTTGTCAGCAGCTGGATTTGAATCTACAGCCTAGAAGTTATAGTGTCTTCAGTGTTTAATTAGGGTTTGAATAACTGCTGAGCGGTTGTGCTTTCAACAGCTTGCTGATGGTGAAAGAATCATTGTGATCCGTTGTACCAAAAAATTCGAACAAAAATAAATAGAGTGCGCGGTGTAGCGCACGCGCGCTAAGTGATATAAATATAATGAGTTACTACTGCCATCTAGAGGTAATATTGTACATTATTTTAGCAGTATTGTGGGGCATTATTTCAACAGCTTGGTAACGGTGATAAAATCATTGTGATCCGTTGGACGAAACAATTCAAACAAAAATAAATAGAGTGCCCCTTTGTGGTGCGTTTGATAGTTTTAATGGAGTATGGAATAAGTTGAGAGCAGGCTCTCCAGCGTGTGGATACTCACGTGACGGTGGTGGCGACGTGCACGTTGCGGCGTCCGGGCGTGGGGAAGGCGCGCGCGTCGCCGTACGATACGCGCCGCAGCAACGTCTCCACGTCCGCCACGCCATCGCCTTCCACCGACACCGACTTCAGGTCTGCCAACACCACGATCATGTCAACGAGATTGGATACATGGTGGATACACCATGTATTCGCATAAGGCGCGCACGGACGGCTTTCAAGCGCTTATGCGCAAGAAAGTCGCATCCCTACTCCAGCGTGCGCGAGCCAGCTGCAACAGCATCCTACAGATGATTGTGTCGAGTCCAGACTGCCCCATCCAAAACAGATGGATGCAAGTATTGCTGGGTGCAGTCCAATATTGAATAAATTATTTAATTAATTAAATTAATATTTTTAAATTCATTTTTATTTAGATTACATTTTTTTTTAAACTGTTATTCATAATTTATTCAATTTTGACATTTATTTGTAGTTTTTAAGTTATCTTTTGACATATTTTACGTGTACTATGGATGTTTTGTCTGAAATAAATGAATTAATAATAATAAATAATAATAATAAAGCGCTTTGCTTCCACTTTCATTATACGAACCGCCAAGGAATGGAATGCTCTGCCGGCGTCAGTGTTTCCCGATCACTATAATTTGTGTGTCTTCAAGGCAAGAGTGAATAGGATTATTCTAGGTAAGCGTGCTACATCGTCGACCACATCGTCACTTACCATCAGGTGAGATGGTGGTCAAACGCAAGCCTATCAGTAGTAAATATGTAATTATATGTAGTCTAAATTCAATTTTATATGCCTGTCTTTGTCCTGTTAGTTGAAATAAGTTGATACTATTTTAGTAGATTTTAGAACAACATTTTAACACTTGAATCTTCAAATAAATGAATTGGAATTGCTTATGTTGAAAAAGCTGATTCTCCGTCCGCCAGGGCTGGATTAGGGAGGGGGTACTCACATAGGTCGGGCGCCAAGCTGAGCCCCTCGCGGCACCGCGCCAGGCAGGCGAGCGCGCTGGCGGGCTGCACGGAGCCCTGCGATACGCCGAGCCCCGCCAGCCACCCCTTCAGGTGATGCTTCATGTCGCCCTCTGTGCCTGGGGGAACCCACACGTCAGTACAACATTTGGTAACAACGCCATCTATGATGAAACGGGTGTACTATTTCTCGGACCAAAATGAGTGAACGAAAAACTTAGAGCAAAGCGCTTTTTAATCACAAAATGCTCGTTCTCTGTGCTTGTGCTATGGAATTAAAATTGAAAATAAATCATATTTTTCAAATCGAAAAAGACTTTATTCATCAAAGCACTACGTAGGGTCGGCTCTCTAAGGTTTTTATACCCAGCTAACGCCGGTGTTCTCCTATGATTAAACCTTCCACACGCACACACAAATGTATGTGCGAGTGGTTTAATCACATCAGTAGTTTACTCACACACCCACATGATATGACTGTGCGAGTGGTTTAATCACTATAAACATTAAACTTTCACACACTCACACCCCTGTACTAGGATTCCCTGTGTCGCAGGTGGCATGGACACATACAACACATCACAACATCCAAGACCCGAGAACAAACATTTGTGTTCGTCACACAAATATTTGCCCCGGCCGGGGATCGAACCCGGAACACCAAGCTTCGTAGGCAGGGTCACAACCAACTAAGCCACGGTGTCGTCACTATTAATAAATAGTATAAATATATTTAGTAATAAATCCGCTAAACTTCCAAACAAAGGTCCCAATTAACTTAACTAAAGTTTAGAATTTCAGTATCTAAACCAAAGTGCCGAAAACATAGAACCTAATTTAGAACTCAACACGTGTTTCGCCTCTACAAGAGGCATCCTCAAGAGATGTTGACTCGCCGAAGTCTGAAACGAAACTCTCGTTTCAGAATCAATCAATTATCATTATACTCTTGATTGTGAACGTTAGCGTAGGTTACCTTGCCAGCAGGCGCCGACCATCGTAGTGGTGTTGACGCCGTGCGCGGGGTACAGCGACGCACACACATGTTTATTTGAAAGTGGTTTAATCACAGTTCAGTAGTTTATACACACACACACGAGTGGTTTAATCACAGTAAAACACTAGCGTAAGCTGGGTGTAAAGACCATTATAGTATGATACACACGGTTTTTTTACACGCTACATGCCAGCGACTTCGCTTGCAGCGTGTAAAGTCACCCAGCGTCATCGGCGTTTTCACAATCCTTCCCAAAAGCTAACTCGCTCACACGCTAGCTTTTAAAAACGCCAACAATCAGTGTGTAAAAAGCTTGTGTGTCATCGACGCTTTAGAGACGGCTCTCTAAAGCGTCGATGACACACAACCTATGTATGTGATGACCCTACGTAGTTCTTAGAAATATGTTACACATGAAATCACAAGAGAACACCGTCGTAAGCTGGCTGTAAAGACTCTACTCTTGATTGTGAACGGTGGAGTATGTTACCTTGCCAGCAGGCGCCGACCACCATAGTGGTGTTGACGTCGTGCGCGGGGTGCAGCGGCCAGTCGTCGATGACGTCGGGCCCGCGCGCGTCGGCGCCGCGGAAGGGCTCCCCGTCCACGAACAGCTCCACGTTGGGGAAGCGAACATTGACGGCGTAGTGGTGCCATTCGTCGTCGCACACCTGCCGGGGACGAACACAACTTGGATATTACGTCACCGTTACATATACAGGTTCATCCAAAAAGTGACGTCAAATTTTTTTTTTAGATTCCTCACACCTGGATGTATCCGAAAATACCCCATGTATGTACCGCGATTTTTAGTAGTTTAAAAGTTATGATTTTTTTAAAGTGCTCCGGCAGTAAATTAGCAAATACAGTAAGTGTATATGCATTTAAAAAAAAAATTGACGTCACTTTTTGGTTGACCCTGTATAAGGACCGTAAAAGTACAATGACACACGGCTTTTTTACACGCTACACGCCAGCGACTTCGCTTTTAGCGTGTAAAGTCGCCCAGTGCCATCGGCGTTTTTACAATCCGCTTGTAAAAAAGCTGTGAAATAATAGAAAGCCGGGCTAATTTACACGCCACAAGCTGGCGTGTAGGCTTGTAGCGTGTAGAAAAACTGTGTGTCATCATAACTGGTGTGTTGGCTTGTAGCGAGTATCTTTGCGTATGATAACATTTCGCTAGCTAGTTCGCTTCTGAGCGTGTAGAAAGTTTCGTGTGTCATCGACAAACGCTAACACGCTCACACGCTTTTAAAAACACCAACAATCAGTTTGTAAAAAAGCTCGTGTGTCATCGAGGCTTAAGGCTCAATTCCCTGTGACGGCAGGGCAATTTAATTTAGTGTCAAACAATTTTAAACAATAACTACGTAAATAAGGTTAAACAAAAACATAGACAACCGACTCCAATTGGACTGTTTTAGTGACCGTAAACACCACTGAAAAGACACAGGGAAGCAAAATACACAATTTCGTTTACTTCGACGACATATTTTTTTCAGTTATTTTGATATAAAACTAAACTATTTTGATGAAACTTTGAGAACACTCTGAGAGTATATCCTCTCAAACAAAAAAATAACAGAAGAAATTGAGCCTAAGTGGCAGGCCCATTACACGTACATATTAACAAATATCACTTGAAATAACCAAGGTGTTAGTAGATCAAGTTACCTCTGGGATCTTCCACCTCCACTCGGCGGGGCGGAAGATGTTGAGGTCACCCTCGCCGAAGTCGCGGCGCAGCAGCAGGATGAGGCGGCAGTTACGCACGAACAGCGCGTAGTGGTGCCGGTTCATCTCTGTCGGGGCAGCAGTGACAGCGGTTATTGCTGGGGTAAGTACGCAATGGATGGTGGACAGAACAATGATTCAGTCTCAAATTGACAGACAGTTCACCTATGTGCCGTAGGTGTTGTACTCGCTTGGATTAGATTTAAACCAATAAAACACATAAATTGATATTCAACAACCACAGAAGTATTAAAGTATAGAAACACAATATAGTACCAACAAATTATATAAATATATTTAGTAATAAATCCGCTCAATTTCCAAACAAAGGCTTTAATTAACTCAACTTTAGTTCAACTAAACCAAAGAGTCAAAGAACAGAAAACTCTCGTTTCAAACTTCGGCGAGTCCACACCTCCTGATGATGCCTCGTGTAGAGGCGAAACACGTGTCGTATCTTTAAACTTTGGTTTTCTTTGTTTGGAAATTGAGCGGATTTATTTCCAAATATATTTATATAATTTGTTGATATTTATGGATTTTCGCAAAGTAACGCCTGAATCAATCAATTACAATATAGTACATTGAAAATATGCCTAGTAAAAGAGAGCCACTTTGGCTAACTTCTAGTACATTTTGGTCCGATGCTAATTTTCGAAAAAGAGAAGTAACAGGGCTAGATAAATATTATATGTTGAAACTACTAGACTTTTTCATTGTTAATCTACTACATCGTAAAAAGTAACAATCATTATTTGAAAATGGAGATATTTCATTTTTATTGACAAAATGTCTGAATTTTTTGGTTCTGTCTTAGGATTCCCTTTGGTTTGATACTCTGCATCTTGGTCTATAGGAACATCGTTATTCATCTATGTCAACAACCTAGTATCTATCCCCGATGCCGGTTTCCCCAGAGTCTAGTCACCACAGAATATATCACATCTCCATAGAGTAAATAAGCATAGAGGATGCATGCTATATTTAATGTAAACACTAGTTGCATGGAGCAACAGGATGAGGCGGCAGTTGCGCACTAACAGCGCGTAGTGGTGCCGGTTCATCTCTGTCGGGGCAGCAGACACGGGGGTTATTGCTGGGGTAAGCACGCAATGGATGGTGGACAGAACAAAAATTCACACCCGTTTTCTAAGACGATTTTTTCACTCAAGGAAATAATTATGCCTAGATCACACGTACGGCGCTACTTTCAGGCTTCCTCTAATAAACTCATTTCTAATCTTATCCATTCTAGTCACACCACACATCCATCTATTCGCATCTCTGCCACGTGTACTCTTCTTTCATCCGTCCCTTTCGTCGCCCAAAACGTCAAACGTCTCTGACCTTTATAAAGAGCTGGCAATGACATGATGAAGACAGTCTTCGGATTCCAATGCATTTGAGCCAGGTGGAGATGGAGAAGGTGTGGGACAGAAGGTGGAGAGTACACTTACTGTGGTCGTCAGCCAGGCACAGCACATGCTCCTTCCGGTGAGGGTCGGCGTCCGCGCGCGCCGCGTGACGCAGCCAGGTGGAGATGGAGAAGGAGTTGGAGAGGTGGTGCGAGAGAACAGACTCCGGCACGATGGCGGAGGTGGTTTCTCCGTCGAATTCGAACATTTGCTCGCCGTCGCGACCTGAATGCATAAAGGAATAGTAAGTTCTTTCGAGCCAGAGAGGTTAAAGGATTTCAAATGCGCCTCGAAGAGGCTCCTTTCCTGCACTTGCCTGCTCTTTTCCTGCGTTTTCAAAATTAGGTTCTATGACATGCCAGTTTCCTCGCGATGGTTTGTTTTACCGTTAAGCATGTGTTTTTTAATGCACACATAGATTTTTTACACAACCGGGTCCGAACCCACGACCTTCGGATCGAAAATCGAGGCACCTCCCACTCGGCCAACACGGTTTTATGCTGTTGCACTATCTCGTTTCCTGAACGAGATATCGCGGTTTTTGTTGTAGAGGTTAGATCGGAATTGCATGCCAATAAATGGATTAAGAATGCATTGTCGTAGAGTTGTGAGCTACCCTGAAAGTTTCAGCCGGATAGCTAATCGGGATCACTAAAAATGTAGTTGCGAAATTCCACCTGGAACGACAGACAGACAGACAAGAAAGTGACCTAATAAAAGCTTTGTAAGCTAGACTGAATCAACATTCAATACAAGAACACCAAAAATTTTGGAACAAAAGAACGGACAGCAAGCACACAAAGATGCTTCTACCAAATATTGATAAGAAACTGGCAAAAACACTCATGAAGATGAGAAGAGAAGAACTACGTACGATGGTAGGAATTATAACCGGCCACTGCGACCTGAATCACCATCTGTTTAAGATGGGTGCGACGGACAGCGTGATCTGCCGCGGTTGCTTCGCAGAGGAGGAAACCGTAGAACACGTGGTTGTGCACTGCACAGCTACAGAAGAGGCCAGAAAGAAGACTGGACTGAGGAAAATCCTGGATAAGGGCCCAGATGACCCTACCGGGAAACTGGAACACACCATCCATCAACCCAGCTGGGGTAGAGTTAGTACAAAAAGGGGTCAATGCACAATACACCCCACAGCGGGACGTCAGTGCAGACCACTTGTAACCCCTTCCCCAAATTAGAGTTAGAATTAGAAGTGCTTTGTAAAATATAACTCTTGCCAGGTAACAATGACCAGACTTGGTGTCAGAAATCTTACTACTTTGTAACCAAATTCGAGCAACTTTCATGTTTCCTGAAATAAAATAAGTAAGTAGGTTACCTGAGTCAGGTTTGAGTGATTTCGCCCATTCGTTGCCAGCCCCCGGACTAGGGAGAAGATCGATCGTCTTGGGGTCCAGCCCTGGAAAGAATCACAGTATTAAGGTTAATCCTCAAGTCAAATTTCCATAGAAATACGGTTTTATACTTTAATTTAGATTTTATACGTGTTTTAAAATTAACATTACTAATTTAAAAACACGTATAAAATCTAAATTAAAGTATGAAACCTCAATACTCAATACTCAATAATTTTATTGTTGTCACATGGTACGAGGGTAACAGTAATTCACATACAGTGGTAGGATCTCATGCGAGCCCCTTTAGGGCACTACAATAGAAGGCTGGCAGACCGAGGTTTTGAACAATAGATAAGTAACACATTTATATTTTTTTTTTTTTTTGAAGTATGTCAATTTAAAACAAATTATAATATCTTTTTACGGTTTTTTATAATTTAATACTAACGATTTTAATTTTATTCTAGGTAAGTAGGTAGGTACTTATTATCATTTTTCTTCCAAAAATTCTTTTAACTCATAATAACATTTTTCAACTAAAAAGTGCTTTAATCTTTTAGTAAATAATGATTCCGTTTGCGAGTTTTTAATGTCTTCTGGAAGTTTATTATATATTTTTATGGACATCTTATATGGACCTGTACTATGCATTTTGAGTTTTGATGGTAATTGTAATAATTTGTTTCCCCTTGGTCTTAAAGTATGTTTACTCGGGAGGTCATCGAACTTTTTATATAAGTCGGGATACTTTCTGACGAATTTGCTTATTTCTAAAATATAAATTGAAGTCAGCGTAAGAATTCTAAACTTTTGGAAATAAGGCTTACAACTTTCCGGTACCTTGATGTTTGCTAGGATGCGCACACATTTCTTTTGGAGTATAAATAAGTCGTCTATGTTGGTGCTATTGCCCCATAAGATAACGTTTTGTCGTAAATGTGTATGAATATGTGCATAATACGCCGATAATGCTGTGGATAGATCAGTCGACCTAATTAGCTCGCGGAGTGCATACGTAAAGCTTGACATTCTTGATCGGACTTTTTCTATGTGTTGTTTAAAGTTAAGATGTGTATCTATATTTATTCCGAGTAAAGAGAAGGTGTTAACGCATTCTAGAGTGTTATTATTAAAAACTATTTGTACGTTCAAAGGTGTTTTTTGATATGGTCTGAATTGCATGACCTTTGTTTTCGAGTAATTTATTTCTAAACAGTGGTCTGACATCCAGTGTGACAACCTTACTTATTTATGTTGACACAATCGGGAAACATAGACGAAACGAATAGTGTGAAGAAATTACTATAATACGGCGTACTTTTTGAGTACTTGTCCGAAACCTTTTTGTATGGAATTGGATTTGAGGATTAGCCTTAATGTAAGCTCAACTTCATCTGATACCCCTTAAACATCCATAATGAAAATTTTACATAAATATACTACAATCGACTTCAATTGGTCAACACCACTGAATAGTCACAGCGAAGCAAAATAGGCAATTTCGTTTACTTGAATGACGTCATTTTTTCAGTTATTTTGATTTCAAAACCAAAGTACTCAACCGATTATCATGAAATTTCTATGGGACCAATCTGGAAGGTAGAAGTTATAAAGTCTAAGTATATTTTTAATACAGCATAAGCTAACTACTACAATCTATATATAGGTATATTACAAAATTTACAAAAGGAAACAATTGGGCCACCCATAGACCGTTGCAAACGATCTATAGGTAGCTCAACTGCTCCAACTCGATACCCGATGGCAGCGTGCCGAGGATACTGGCTGCATTGCCTCTTTGTATAGCAAATGTGTTTAGTATATTATATTATAATAATCTATTATATGGAAGTAAATCCTTTAAAATAAATTTAAAAAAAAAACAAATCGGTTTATATACCACAAAGATCAGAGGTAACAAACATAGACACACAAAAAAAACAACCGAATTGAGAACTTGCTCCTTTTTCAACTGACTTAAAAAAAGGAGGAGATTATCAATTCGGTTAAATGTATGTTCGTTATCTCAGAATTTTGATATTTTTTTCAAATCATAATCATTTTTATTTGAAAGGATATACTTGTAGATTGGTCCCACAGTAATTTCATCAATTTGGTTTAGTAATTTAGTTTTTAAATCAAAATAACCGAAAAAAAAATAGTTGAAGTGAACAAAATTGCGTATTTTTCTTCCCTGTGACTATTCAGTGGTGTTTGCCGTCACTAAAACAGTCCCAATTGAAGTTGGTTGTTGCATATCTTTGTAAAACCTTGGTTATATTCAAGTCGATGGAAAAGATTCTTACCACAGATAGATCTTTGCGAGTGGATGCTGTAGGTGTCTCTGTCGCAGCCGTTGCCAGCGCGCGAGGCCTGCAAAGTGATGGCTGCCTGGATCCTGGTGACTCCTGGGCAGCGCTCGTCGGAGGAGCAGGTCTCCAGCCGGGCCGCCGGGAACAGCGCTAAGGGACCCGTGCCAGGCGCGTAGTCTACGCGTTCTGCCACTCCTGGAATACATGGGTGATCAATGATGAACGATGAAGGGTCGGCTCTGTAATGGTCTTTTTACGCCACCTGCTCGACAATGTCCAATTACTTGTCATGCTATCTTAAGGTAAAGCATCTTTGCCACGTGGTTCGACGGAGGACAACTATTTGTCGCTTACTATACCTACCGATACGGCATCCTGCAGGGGATGTAAATTAATATAGTTCATGAGCAAACTCTCTCCCAAAATGCAAGATCCGAATATATTTTTCCCAAAAAGAAGAGGGTCGTAAAAACCTTCTTACCCCAACGATTTTGGGTTGCAGGTAGAAATTAAACATTCATTCACACACTCACACCCCTGCACTAGGATTCCCTGATATCGCAGGTGGCATGGACACATACAAGACATCACAACATTCAAGACCCGAGAACAATCATTTGTGTTCGTCCTACAAATATTCGCCCCGGCCGGGGATCGAACCCGAAACACCAAGCTTCGTAGGCAGGGTCACTATCCTAAGCCACGGTGCCGTCAAAACAAATGGGTAAGGCACTGTCAGTTTATCTAGCTGATCCTGTGATTTTTTACCTGTTTCAGTCAATTTCCATCTATTTGCTCTCAAGGATGTAACCCCCTGTTTCGATTGAAGGGATTATTAGAATATGGGCCGATAGGCCGGTAATGCCGGACCGGGCTGGACCGAAAACCGGATTATTTAGCGCATAACTTATTCATGCGCTGTTACTGATCGCATTACACGGATTAAGGAGTATCCACACATATCAGGGCCGTGGCCAGGACGTGCTCTTGACGGAGCACGGTTAAATATTGCTGTCGTACATTTTATATGAACTCGTTCACACACGTCCGTGTCCGGGCCGGCGACGAGACTCGAGTGCCCGGGCCGACGCCGTGTCGTGCACGAGTGTGACGATATTTTAATACTCAATACTCAATACATTTATTGTCTTCACATGGTAAAAATGGTAAAAAATAGGTACACAATAAAGTGGTAGAATCACATGTGTTTTCTGTGAACGTTGTAATTTTTTTCATTAAAAATATGAATGACGAGTTATTAGAAGAGGTACGCATATATAGCGTTTTGTAGGACTTGTTTAATCCGACATATATGGATTCGAAATATAAAAACAATATATGGAAAGATATTAGCCAAAAATTAAACTGCGAAGGTACGTAAAAACGGTTTCGGCTCTGAAATGTGTGAACCGAAAGTTCCCCTTTACCCTTGACGGAACACGGAAGCACGTTTTTGGCACGGACACGGCCCTGTCGCGTCCCGGCCCCGTCTGGACATGTGTGGATAGACCTTTAGTCGGTATCATTGTACCGGATTTAGTGGATCCATGTTCCATGTCAATTAGCATTGTGGTTTGTCAATTGAATAATACCTGCCAATATGAATATTTGAATGGGAAAATTGGTTATAATTGATTAATTGTCCCTGTCGCTGGTTCGAGGACAATAGTTTACTCATCCAAGCCGTGTTGGCTGAGTGGGAAGTGCCTTACTTTCGATCGGAAGGTCGTGGGTTCGAACCCGGTCGTACACCAATGGATTTTCTGATCAAAAATCTTACGTGCATTAAAACACGTGCTTATCGATGAAAAAAAAACATCGTGAGGAAACCGGCATGTCATAGAACCTAAAAAAGTTCGAAACCATGTGTCAAGTGCTCGAAAGGAGCCTTTTCGAGGTGCACTTGAAATTCTTTTACCATACTGGTTCACAAGAACTAGTGACACGATAAGAAAAAGAAGACTCATCCAAGCAAATAACCTTAAAAGATAGTGATAAATAAATATTTTTTTTGACATTTCACACAAACGCCATCTAGCCCCAAACTAAGCAGAGCTTGTACTATGGGAACCAGATGACTGATAGAATACTTAAATACTTTTTTTGTAAATACATACATACATAGAAAACACCTAGACTCAGGACAAACACCGATGTTCATAAAACAAGTGCTTGTCCTGAAGCGAGAATCGAACTCGCGGTTGGTGTACGATTGGGTTCGAAACCACACGACACTGACCAGTTCGAATGGTGTGTTAAGGGGAATCCTCAAGGCAAATTTCCATACAAAATGTTTCGGACAAATACTCGAAAAGTACGCCGTAACTTAAAAACACGTATAAAATCTAAATTAAAGTATGAAACCTTTCACTTTTTTTGTTGACGAAATCAAAAAACATGGACAAAACGAATAGTGTGAAGAAATTACTATAATACGGCGTAATTTTTGAGTATTTGTCCGAATCATTTTGTATGGAATTGGATTTGAGGATTTAGCCTCAAGAAATGTATGAAACAAAATTAATTTTCACTGACGGTATGGGACGTATTGGCACTGTTATGTGCGTATAGGCCTTAACACAATCCTAATGTCCAGGAGCGGAGTCCACACGCTGATGAAGAAGATGCTAAGGAATCAGAAGCTCGGTTACCTCTCCACCCGGGCCGGCACGGCTTGTTGACCTTCACGGTGACCATGACGGGCGCGGAGGGCATCATGCCGCAGTCGTACGCCACCACCGACAGGATGTGGTTGTGAGACTTCTCATACTCCAGCGGCTCCGTGTTGCGGATCACTCCTGGAAATTACACATTGCTTTAACATGGGAAGAAAGCAGCAGCTTTAAGTTGAAGACCACGCCTACCAATGTTCAAAGTTGCCTGGAAGAGATCGCTGCTTAGCGATAAGGCCGCTCATTGTACAGTCAGCTGAACATACATGTATACACTCTCATGCTTTCACATAAATATTACTCTTAATTTTGCAAAGAAAAGTGCACTTAAGCATTTTCAAATCGTCCTACTCGCAAGAGAATCTTTGCAAAATTAAGAGTACTTATAATATAGAATGCTTGGGAGTGTATACATGTCTGTGCAGCTGACTGTACATGCTTCATAATGTATCTGCCTCCCTAAACTAGCGGATTGCGAGCGTCCTCAAAGCGGAGCGGGCGCGCAACGAACACGCCGCGAATACCAGCGTGGACGCCATTTTGTACTGTCACGTACAAACCCAGCCCGTCTGCCCGTTCACAGTAAGTTCATAAAGATCAGTCCATAAAGAGACACGAATATGAGAGGACGTATGTATCATCATGGTATCATTGGGAGATACGGATAATGATACAGAGCTATTTATAAGTGAAATTAGCAAGTATGAACGAAGGCTGCCTTGGAGACGTAAGCTGCTTGCTTGGAGACGTAAGCTGCTGGCTTGGATCGCATCGTTTAAGTATTCTAATCACCTTCATTATCGATGGTGAAGGGCTGGCTGCGGTCGGTGAGTATCTCGTATTTGCACACGTCCCCGAACCGGGGGGTGCAGTCCTTGTCGGTTGCCTCCACGCGCAGGATCTCTGGGTACAGGCGGCCTTCGTCCACCGCCTTGACGTACGCCGCTTGTGTGAACACGGGGGCGAATTCGTTCACGTCTGTCACCGTGATGTGGACGGGGACACTGGAATAAATCAATATGTAAAAGTATATTCAGAAAATAATGAGTAATTCATTCAGTGCACGAAAGGAGTCTCATCGAGGCGCACTTTAAATCCTTTCACCACCCTGGTTCGAAAGAACTAGTGACACACAATAATGTGATGTGAAGAAGAAGAAGTTCATTCAGAAAGCCGTGATAGCCGAGTGGAAAGTGCCTCGACTTCCGATCCGAAGGTCGTGGGTTCAAACTCGGTCGTACACCAATGAATTTTCTGTTCAAAACATGTATGTGTGCATTAAAACACGTGATTATTAAAACGGTTAAGGAAAACATCGTGATGGCATGCCAAAGAACCTAAAAAGCTCGAAAAACATGTGTCGAGTGCACGAAAAGAGCCTCTTCGAGTCGAGACGCACTTGAAATTGTTTGACCACCCTGGTTCGAAAGAACTACTGACACGATAAGAAGATCATATTTTTTTTGAAAAAAAGTGTCTTGTTCGAAGCGCACTTGTAATTCTTTCACCACACTGGTTCGAAAGAACTAGTGACACGATAAGAAGAAGAAGTCCATTCGGAGGTCAAATGCAAGTTATGCTAATCAGCAAATGCAATATTACAGAGATTTACATCAAAACTTCGGCGCTGGAACGTTTACCCACCGATGCGGTTGGCAGCTTCCCAGAAACAAGCTTGCATCGAATCAAACAACTTCGAGGGCAGATATTGGGCAAATAACAACAATTGGTGAAGCTGGTGGTTAAATATAAACTAGCTGACATCCGCAACTTCATTACGTTGCGATTAAACAAATTTTGTTTCTTAGAATGCGCCTAAATTTTTTGACGAACATAATCTCAAAATCTCATGTCTTTATGTCCAGAATTTGGCCTCTGCGTTGTCTGTCAGTCAGAACTAAGCTTCTTAAACATTTAAGCGTGTGACACAAAAGCTTTTTTACAAGCTAATTGTTGGCGTTTTTAAACGCTAGCGTGTAAGCGTGTTAGCTTTTGGGAAGGATTGTCAAAAAAATGTTGTAAAAACGCCGATGACACTGGGCGAATTTACACGCTACAAGCGAAGTCGCTGTCAACTGTCGCGAAGAACTGACAACTGACTGGAGACTGCGTCTAAGCAAGCGTGAGTCGCCTTCTGGCTAGATAGAGCGATGATCTACGCGCTATAGAGGCAAAGTCCGAAGGAAGAACGGAAGATCAGGCTAAGTGATGCACATAGGGAGAGACCCACGTTCAGCAGCGGACTATAGGTTGCTAATGTGGTACTTACGAGTTAGAGTAGGATCCGTCGCAGCCGACGGCCGCGATGTCGAATTTGTAGTTGCGTCGCTTCTCGCAGTTGAGCGGGTAGCGTACGCGCAGCCGCGCTTCGTTCTCGTCAATCACCATGATCTGCAACAAGGTGGGTGTTATACTCTGTGTAGATATGCACCTAATCGTTATTGAACACAGATAAGGGGGCATCCATTAATTACGTAAGGCTCTTAGGAGGGAGAGGGGGTCGAGTCGAACCTCACCCAATCTCACGTGGGAGAGGAGGTGGTCTCGGCAAATCTCACGTAATTTTTTTTACCGCAATAAAAAGTTTCAATGCTGTGAGAATCATTCATAAATTAAAAAAAATCATTTATTAAATATTTTTCACTGTTAATTTAATATTTAGTAGCTGTTAACAAATATTTATTATAAGTTAATAAATCAAAAATCTTAACTTATTTAAATTAAAAATATGTATTTCGAAAAATCTCTCGTGAGATTAGAGGAGGGTGAGGGGGTTGAGCAAAATCTTACGAAATCTCACTAAGGGGCGGAGGGGGGTCGAAAAATCGCCAAAATTACCTCACGTAATTAATGTATGCCCCCTAAGGCAAAAAAACTTGAAAAAATTATGATTGAAATATGATTAAAATTGGATAACTGTTACCGTCAGTCATTTTCCTAAGGATTTGCCCATCATTGATAATGATTTAAGTTTTATTCATCGTTTGGCAAACCTGGGTACCCAGCTCGAGCCAGCTCGCAGAAGCTCGGCTCGGGCGCCGCACTCGCGCCGCTGTCATTCTGTCATTTTGTAGAAACCCAAAATGCTGACTGCACAGATACAACGTAATACCCCTTCTGCGTTGTCCATTTAAGTTTTTTAGTACCTAATTTAAAATTTGTGGTTTACTAACTGCAGTGATATTCAGATAAAAATTCCATACTCTTGTCCAGCTTCTAAGATATTAGAAATACCTTTACTTCTTTAGGTGAAAAACTGGTATTATTTGGAGGATTTAGCAATAAATAGATGTTTTATACCAATTTACACATTTCCCTGATTGGCCCTTCAATCTTCAATCCAAACAAGTTTTCATATGTACGTAAGTTTTCAAGTTTTCATATGGGTACTATTAAATTAGACTTAATGAAATTTATTACAATACTGAGCGTATTTTGTTCGCATTGTTTATAAGTATATCTATCCGCTATTCGCATGTCTTAAAAAAAATCATTAGTTTTATCGAACTTCATAAGCTGGACTGTAGCATCCAAGTTCAATTTAACCCAGGCTAATCCTATCGTAAAGAACAAATAACCGATACACCCCCCCCCCCTTTTACCCCCCACCCCCTCACCACATGGGCTAGGGGGGAGGGGTATCGAATGGTTCAACGTGGGGCTTATTCGAACAAATAAATGTAAATACGTTTCTTCCGCTTTCCCGCACAGCCAAGTTTTAGACTGACTTGGTAGTGAGATGAGCGATGAGCGAAGCGTGTACCGAAATTATGACTTTTATTATGATTTTGTTAATAAGCATCTATCTATACATATAATAAAGTAGCAGACCCCAAATTCCTGTACATAGGTTAATAACATGCCCCAAAAAATTACGCTACATCTTTCAGAGGGTAGATTTAGGAGTATAAGTATTGTTTGACTTCCTTAGTACTGACACTTTGCTATTCTGTGATTTATTTCTTCCGCGGGTAAAACAAACAGCAAAGTCAATAAAAATTACTTCAACGGGTGACGAAGTCGCACGAGGTTCAGCTAGTGTGGAAATAAAGATAAATATTCGGCTAGCAATCAAATCTTCACTCGACAAGCCCCCAGACAGTCGAATTATAGTACAAATACAAATAGTAGGAGTGGAAGCATTTTTTGTATCAGTCTGGCGTTTATGTTGTGTGACTAATTACCTGTTTTCAATCCTACGCAATGTTAAATCGCTAATCGCTTCGCTCATGAAAAGCCGAGGTCGTATATTATAATGTCGCGCTTGCACGTGTACCAAAATCACTTTATTCCGATAGGTTAAGTAGCAATTTATGTTAAACGGTTCGCCGTATAATACAACTTATAGATAAATCCAATTTCTAGTTTAGCTGAAGGGATATGTAGGTACTAGGGCAGGGGTGGCGAACCTTTTTGTACCACTACCAACGTGCCTTAAAGAAATGTGGAATGAGGTCATAGACGTGCCCTCAAATAATTTTGATTTCGTTAAAAGCAAAATCATGTTTACAAAAACATTGTATTTCTCTCTATATTAAATTTAAGACTTTCGAGCTGCTGAAGTAAAGACAAGCATTTAAACTTAAATCCGATCGCGAATTTTTCTTAATAGGTACTATTATTAATTTTTTTCTTTTCCATCGATGATCGATGTCGATAATCTACATCTCACATCTCATTAAATAGTGAACTTTGTGATCGGTGGCGGGCCCAAAATATTGCGTCACGTGCCATCACGGGCACGCGTGCTATTGGTTCGCCATCCCTGTACTTTATTTAATTTTCTTGTACGTAAGTATCTACTACTATTAAATATTTTTTGAGAAAAATTGAGAACACACATAATTTGATAAAATACTTTTGTGTCTGAACCTATGACCTGTAACTGTGGATGGATAACTTTTGATTTATAAAAATATTGAGAGAAAAATATAGAATACCTTTTTTGTTCCACTCACTGATTTAAAATGTCACGATGAAGACAAGACAATAAAAAGGGATATTTCACGCCATTTAGCTCCAAACTAAGAGCAAAGCCACACTGCTCGCTTGTGTTGCGTTGTGTTAAAGTTTTGTAAAAAAAACTGTGTTACCCGAGTGGGAGGTGCCTCGACTTTCGATCCGAAGGTCGTGGGTTCAAACCCGGTCGTACTCCAATGGATATTTCTGTTCATAAAAAATATGCGTGCATTAAAACACGTGCTTAACGGCGAAGTAAAATATCGTGAGGAAATCGGCATGTCATAGAACCTAAAAAGTTCGAAAACATGTGTCAAGTGCACCAAAGGAGCCTCTGAGGCGCACAGAATTCCTTTCACCACACTGGTTCGAAAGAACAAGTGACAAGATAAGAAAAAGACAATTTTTTATAGGCATTTGACACTTGATGCGTCCAAATCTAGCGCTGCGACGCAAATGCCCGTACAAAACTGCAACGCAACACAACGAAACAGTGTGGTTTCGCTCTAAGCAGAACTTGTAAAACTTATGGAATACATTTTTTTTTATTGACTAGATAAAATCAAACGAAGTTAAGCCATAATAAATAGCGCACCTAGATGCAGACTCAAGTTTTAGACTGTTTTTAAAACTGTGACTGTAGCAGCTAAAACTCTTGTGAAAAATGTCACAATACAATGTTTATTTGAAACTTTCAAATAAGACTTCCCCCGAGAACAATCAATACAAAAGAAAGAAAAGACGAGTGTTCTCGTAGTTTCAAACTATCGCTCCAACTCCGGGCGAAGTGGAACAGAGGAACAATCTACAATCTACATGTTCTACTACATCTACATCTATTGTATCTATGTAGCTAGAATCAGCTAGATAGATAGATGTAGATAATAGAGCTCCTTCAATCGATGGGTTCCCATCGAGTAACTGTGAGGTCGTGGTGGCCGAGTAGATGAGGCCCTTACCTTGCGATCTTATGGTCGCGGGTTCGAATCCCGGTGGCAGTCATGCGTAAATGGGTTTTTTTCGGTCGAAAATATCTATGTATCATGCATCCCACGTTCTCGCAACGGTGATGGAAAAAATCGTGAGGAAACCGGCATGTCGTAGAACCAAAAAGTTCGAAAACATGTGTCGAGTGCACGAAAGGAGCCTCTTCGAGGCGCACTTGAAATCCTTTCACCACACTGACTCAAAGGAACTAGTGACACGATAAGAAGAAGTTGGGACCTTCAAGTAACACCTCAAGTTTAACACCTCATTTTTTTTCCAACGATCAATCTTGTTTGGCCTTGATTAAAAACTGCCGATTTCTGTCTCTTTTAAAAATTTACTGACGCGCTTTCAAATACTGCGATAGAGAATTATTAAAAGCAGACAAAAGTAATAAGGATACATTTTCAAACCATTTTTCCAGAGCCCCATTTCCAAAGAAAGCCCTTGTTCTTAAAAAAAAAACTAGATTTTTCGCTCCAATTTTGTCTTCCAATAACATCTTTAATTGTTTCCGTTACTCATTTTCACGTCACTTGCAATGGAGACCCGAGCGCAGCACCGGCACAAGTGCAAAAAGAACGAAATTGTAACGCCGCCGGAGTTACGGCGTTGTTATTAGCTGCTACTTGCACTATCGTTATGGCTGCAATATGGAGGCAGAACTTTACGCTGTACGCTTTGTTTGGCATGATAGCTCTGGATAAAAAAGAAAACTTGTTGATTTTGTTGTGATATTTTTTGTTGCATAGGCAGAATTTGCAATAGGTATCGTACATTATTATACAGACAAAATTTATGGGGAAGAATGAACTCAATCAAGTCTAAGCACAGAAGTATAGAAACACAATGTAGTACATTGAAAATGCGACCAATAAAAGAAGCCACATTGGCTAAATTCTAGTACATTTCGGTCAGAGGCTAAATTTCGAAAAAGAGAAGTAACAGGGCTAGATAAATATTATATAATTAAAACTACTAGGCTTTTTCATTGTTAATAAAATTACATCGTAAAAAGTAACAAACATTATTTGAAAATAGAGATATTTCATATTTATTGACAAGGTGTCTCACATTTTTTGGTCCTGTCTTACGACTCAATTTTGGTTTGATACTGTGCATCTTGGTGTTCTATAGGAACACAGTTATTAATTTATGAGTCTAAGCTACTGCTTCGATTGGCCTGAAATTACAAATAAGTGGGAAAGCTTATATGCTGAAAGTGAACACATATTTAATTTTTATTTCGATAAGAGTACCAGCCACAAGTGGGGGTTTTATTTGTTCTTGGCAAAAAAAAATAGCTTCAGTCTTCTAAAATAAAGATATGTTCAGTAAAAAGATTCTTCAAAGACTCTTCTCCAACTTGAGTTTGTTTGAAAAACTAAAAGCTCAATGTAAGTTTTAGTCAAGCACACTTTGATAGAACTCTGAGGCGAACGTCACTAAGTTGCACAAGAGCTACAAAGAAGGCGATAAAAATGGCGGAATATCAAGATCTTTTCGCATCTAGAAAGTAACTTTTCACTTCTCAAGCTTTTAAAGTTCAACTAAGTGAACGCCAAAGAGGGAGTAAAACTGCATTTTAGGCCCAAGGGCAAAGTGATTGCTCATAAAATCTGTTCACAGAGGTTCAGTACCTGTGTAATGAGTTTCTTCCTTTGAACAGATTTCGTAAGCAATTACTTTTTTGCTCAAGGACCTAAAATGCAGTTTTGCTTCCCGTGTATCTAGTCTAAAATTTAACTTTATGAGCATGAGAAGTGAAAATAACTATTTGAAACCTCAAAGTAAGGTAATTAAGGTTGCAATAGTTTCTAGATCGAAAAAGTTTTAACTTGTAAATCGCTTTTAATCCTGAACAAGTTAATAAGCTTCGAATGGCGTTCTAATTAATTAAGTTTCTTTACTGGAAAGCCATTCATTGGGTTTCTGACTCGTAAAATGTGAGACTTCTTATTGAGGTTCAAAAACTAAGCGAGTTTTAGCCTTGGTGTGGACTTACTTGTAATTTTACGCTCGATCCGTTTTGGAGAACATTTTAATTAATTAAATGGCGTTTTAGAATTTACGGACTGTTTTTTTTCGTGATTAAATAAAAGCCACTATGAAAGCTGCTTTGAAAATAATGTCAACAGGTATCAAAATAAACTTTTTCAACCAACTTCAAATAAGGGGGACGTTTCCAATGAGAATGAGTTGTTTATAAACCGATTTGAACAAATATTTTTTTGTTTGAGATTCTTATGTAGATTCAGATTAATCCCACAGAAATTTAACCAAATTTTTTCAGTAGGTTAGTTTTAAATCAACATAACTGAAATATATATGTCATCGAAGTTAACGAAATTGCGTATTTTGCTTTTCTGTGACTATTCAGTGGTGTTTACGGTCACTAGAACAGTCCAATTGAAGTCGGTTTTAGGTACTATGTTTTTGTACAAACATGATTATTGAAAAATACTATTAGAAACAGTACCTACCTATACGAACTTTACTCTTTAAACTGGTCAAACTAATAGTTAGGGCAACACAGTGCATAACACTAACTACTCTACTACCCCAAGTAGAGAAGTAGAGTTCAGAATGTATAGGATATAAACCAGTACAAAAATAAATAAATAAAAATAAAATAAATATTATAGACATTTTACACAACGCCATTTAGCCCCAAACGAAGCAGAGCTTGTACTATTGGAACCAGATAACTGATACAATTCACTTTTTCTTATACACTTTTTGTAAATAAATACATAGTATACATAGAAAACACCCAGACTCAGAACAAACACCGATGTCTATCACACAAATGTTTGTCCTGAAGCGGGAATCGAACCCGCGACCGGGTGTGGCAGTCCAATGCACTTGCCATTCGACCATCCGTGTCGTCAGTATATTTACAGCTTCACAGGCAGTCTGTAATCGGATGTTGGTACATTTTTACGGCAGATCAAATAGAAGCTGCTTGCAATGCAATGCATTCCGATGTTTAAGACCAGGCAGTAAAGTTTATTTCTCATTGTATCCCACATTGTAGTCACAGTTTATGAGAAAAGCTAGATCATTGAGAATGTACAGTCTGGCATTTTTATATTGTAAGAAATAGATAATATTCGGGTAACATGCGAGCAGTGTTGCCAGAGTTTTGTAAATCCTTTACACAACCTCACTTATGCCGATATATAAAATTCTATTTTATTTAATAAATATCCTATACTATGCAATGTGTGACAAAATCACCATAAGGAGATTTATCAGTATATTTAAGGCACAATTGCTCTGAGAAAACGTTATATAAAAAAAACGCTTTTTTCTCAAAACATAATTCTTAAGTTAGCTAAAAATTCTTAACTTCATAGTAAAACTTGCCCTAAAAAGTTAATTTGTTTGATGAGCTGTATGTGAGCTAGTCGGTCGCTCCGGTTGCGGCTGCGCGCTCGGGGCTGATGCAAATTGTCGTTGTTTACGAGTTGTACAATGTTCAACTTGATTTATTTCCCCTACAATAGCGGTTGCTTTAAACAGGTGGAAGAAGCTTTCTTAAATTTATCCGTTTTTGTCTTATTCTATTTAATGAATGCACAGGCGATATTTTTTATTGAATCAAGTGCTTATTTCCGCTATTATTACTACTATTGCTTAGTTATTTGCACTGCAAGGGTGCTGCAATTAACTGCGTAGTTTCAGAACGAAATCGCTTAAAACTTTAAGGCACGTCTTAAGATATTATTAAACATAATAAATAATTCATCAATTTAAATTTATTATTATTCTAGATGTATATTTGCCATTTTCTAATGAAACATACAATGACGTTCTATTTTAGGCTGCGTTTTCATTTTCGTAAAAGTTACACAATGATTCATGGACTCCGGCTCGAAGGACCATTTGTCGCATCTAAAAACCGCCATGAGGCAACCCGTAAATAATAAATTAAGTTGCTACCGCAACAACCATTTTTCTTCCCCTTGACATACCTATTATTTTGTTTGGTAAACGTAATGTATTGGTAAAAAAATTACCGTTGAAGATCGCCATCTAGCCCCAAACTAAGCAAGCTTGTAGGTACTATCCTCCTCCGAAAAGCATCCTCCCTGCAGGATTCCGCCTATGTCAGCACGGAGCAAGATATTCTGCTGCTTAACACTGTTCTGGTCATAGGCATGAACAGGCGTGATCTCTTCTCATCATAAGAGCGCCTAACTTGTAGTTTACATAAAAAAAAACTCAGGAAATCTTTCTAGAATTAACGCAGCAGTACCGTCGTATTCCCAATTCCTTGAGGTAATACAGGAATAGCAGTACCTATAATATGTCTGACGCTCTGAACCCTGACCGCGCCTATCTTGCCCTATCTGTGGGTCCCGGGTACTCTGCCATGGCAGGGACAACCACGGTTCTTGGAATATCGTTAACAGAAACCTAATAACCCTGTGGTCGTTACCTCGAACAGACCATCGTTATTCTTATCCTTAATATTACAAATCTTAGTTCCACCAAGACCACCAGACACTCGGGATTGAGCCATCTCTACATAGTGGACATACCATGTATTCGCACAGAGCGCTTTGCTTCCACTTTCATTATGCGAACTGCCAAGGAATGGAATGCTCTGCTGGCGTCAGTGTTCTTGTCTTCAAGGTGAGTGAATAGGATTATTGCACTTAGCATCAGGTGAGATCGTGGTCAAACGCAAACTTATAGATAGTAAAAAAAAAAAATAACATGGTGCTCGTTGTTGAGGATAAGATAGGAGCACCTATAGTTGGCCTCACATCCCGATGTCAAAACCCCATCACACCTATTTTGGCTTCCACTAGCGTCTCGTTCTCGCGGCTCAGAATGTGGTCGCCTCCTGTCCGGGGGGTCATTACCTCGAACGGAGCCTCTCCATGATGCTTGTTGTTCAGGATGAGGAAGGAGCAGAGCGTGCCGCGCGCCTTGATGGCCGGAGTCACCTCCACTAGCGTCTCGTTCTCGCGGATCAGCCCGTGATACCCCTCCTCTGGCTCCGATAGCTCCAGATATGGTCCATCTGGAAAGAACACAAAGTCTTAGATGCGCAAATTCAACAGAGGCATACTCTGCAGGATTCAATTTAGGCTGGAACCGACACAATGTTAGATAGATATTCTGCCGCTAAGCAGTTGCTCTACCTTTGTGGGGGGAACTCTGTCTGAGTGGGGGGAAACTATCTGCCGATCCCAAGCCCGGGTAAAAGAGGAGGGTTCATCGCAGGGCTAACCCAGTACGGTAAAAACACCTTCTTCTTCCCATAGTGTCGTTCTTTCGAACCAGTATGGTGAAAGGATTACAAGTGCGCGCCTCGAAGAGCCTCCTTTCGTGCACTTGACACATGTTTTTCGAACTTTTTGGGTTCTATGTCATGTCGGTTTCCTCAGGATGTTTTCCTTCACCGTTGCGAGAACGTGGGATGCAGACATAGATTTTTTCGACTGAAAAAACTCACTACCGCATGACTGCCACCGGGATTCGATCCCGCGACCGCCAGATCGCAAGGTAAGGGCCTAATCCACTCGGCCACCACGTCCTCAAAGTGAACGGTATATGAACTTATGATCTTAAAGCATGGACACATGGATCGTACCAGCCACCATCACTGTTTAGGACTATAAAGGATAGTGCAGCTAAGAAGTGGGTTTATTCCCTTAATTAATTTTATGGTCTTCATAAAAACTACAAAGCCCAGAGATAATTAAAGGGCTCTTATCCTAATCATGGCCCAGCATTCATAGCCCTGATTAGTCATAATGGCACATAAGGTCCTCAGCATACTATTAGCTCAGTACATGACTATGCTGCTAGTGATGTGAACTATTCATATTCACACGGCTTTATGTCGATTAAATGAATGAAAACCTTATTTGCATAATACACTTGTAAATTGTGGTTGTTCTTTAAAGTAGAATCAATGCATAAACTTTTTGTCATCGTTTTTTTTTGTAGATAGATACGATGAGAAAGGCTCGATAGTTTGAAAAAAATAAGTGACTTAATTAACCAATTTATAGATGGAGTTTTCAACGAGTTTCCGAAGGGCCTGAATACTATAAATAAATAAACACTTGGTAATTGGTGGGGTCCGTCAAATTGGAACCACTCGAGAATCTCGATTCAAGATCAATCCCAACGGACTCAAAGCGATTCGTGAGGTGTTTTTTGTTTAACTAAGAAGATAGAAAGAATAATAATGTTAAGTACATCAGAATTAATATGTAAGGTTTCTGTAGCTCGATTATTACTTGCAATTAACGATTGAAATGAATTTGTAGGAATTTTCCATAGTGAAAATTTCTGAAGGATAGATTAACACTTTATTGTACACCCCGAGGAAACATACAATATAAAAGGAAGCTTAAAAATATAAAAACCATAAATAATAGAGGCTACAATAGGCGGCCTTATCGCTAAAAGTAATTCCTTCCAAGCAACCTTTGGATGGAGGGAAGTGATAGTAGTTGGCGTCTGTACTGGTGTGTCGTAATAAAAATATGTCTTCTTCGTATAGTGTCACTAGTCCTTTGGAATCTGTGTTGAAAGCATTTCAATTTCGCCTCGAAGAGGCTTCTTTCGAGAGCTTGACACATGTTTTTCGAGCTCTATAATTCTTTGGCATGCCGTGCCGGTTTCCTCGCGATGTTTTCCTTAACCGTTAATCACGTGTTTGTGATACAAACATAACATATATATTTATTAGATTTGATGTTTTGTGTCACATCACTATTTTTCAGCGCCACGCATACTAAAGAGCCCATTTCATTAAAATCCTTAGTACACTGCCCCGTCACAGACTACACAAGAGTCTTTATGACCCGGCTCGGGTAATGGCGCCTGTAGCTAAACTTGCTTATGCTAATCATGAACTTTATCGCTAAATATTTCATTAAATTCATTGTTTTCATTATCTAGGTTGGCATATATATACACCACCAATTTTTAATTACCAAAAAAACTTATATAGACAACGCAGAAAGAGTACCTACTACGTTGTATCTGTGCAGTCAGAATTTTGGATTTCTACAAAATGACAGAGTGCCAGCGGCGCGAGTGCGGCGCCTGAGCCGAGCTTTTGCGAGCTGGCTCGAGCTGGGTATCCAGGATTGCCAAACGATGAATAAAACTTAAATTATTATCAATAAAGGGTACCGCCTGACGCAAATCCATAGGAAAACGACTAACGGTAACAGTTATCCAATGTTAATCAAATGAAACAATTATTTTGACAAAAAATTGACTTATTTTTTTCAAGCTTTTTGCCATATCTGTGTTCAGTAACGGCAATTGACTATGCGTATTTTATTCTGGTGATTAAAAATTGACGGTTTATTACTCTTTCTAAGCCCAATCTCTAGACCAAATAGTAACGATAAAAAGCTTAAAAAACAGCTCTTTTGAAAACATGTCCCGGAGCCACGAAATACCCAAACCTTGTAACAGACTATAGAAACGATTACGTATTCCCAGCGCCGCCGGCGGAGGATCCCTGACGGATCTTCCGAAGCCCTCGTTAGGACACCCCTGGGAGTCCAGGAACCCAGCATCCGGCAGAGGTGGGTTAGTGAACACGTCAATACAGATTAAACAGAAGTGATCACAAATCCATGTCTGTTTCGCTAGAGTTTGGGTAGAGAACTGGGAAGAAAGTTGGAGACGTAGGAAAAATAGCATGTAATCAAACATCAATCAATCAATATACATATGTTTTACATAGGCTTGGACCTGACTGACAAGACAACGTACAGACCAAGCCGCTGAACGTAGAAACTTGAAATTCGGAGGATATATTTATCAAGTAGTGTAGGCGCGTAGGTACTAAAGCGTCGGCGTCGTTGACACGCGGCTTTTTTACAAGCTGATTGTTGGCGAGTTTAAAAGCTAGCGTGTGAGCGTGTTAGCTTTTGGGAAGGATTGTCAACAAGCAGATTGTAAAAAAGCCGATGTCACTGGGCGTTTTACACGCTACAAGCAAAGTCGCTGGCTTGTAGCGTGTAAAAAGGGCGAGTGTCATCGACGTTTAAGAAAATATTTTTTTTTAATCCTCAGAGGTTTCTAATATAACTACATAGCTTATGTAAGGTTAACTATTCATCGCTCCACAAACATAATAACTAAAATCATAGTGTTTGTTTCATCGCACGCAAATCGTAAGAGTGCGGACGTGTGGGGATTTGTAGGGGAAGCTTTTTACGAGCTGATTGCGCTCTGGTATGTAGTCTTTTTATCGTAACCAGTGTTTCTTTTGATGATACGACAAGGTGCTCACTCGTAACTTTTGTGTTTAAACACAGAGTTGAAAATGTATCTTTGCGTGACTTTACATATGATACCAAAACGTACAGGTACCAACGAAATCGTCCCCATACTGCTATATTATTATTATTAAATACTATATTGCACAAAAACAAACATATTGTACAAAAGGTGGGCACCTGTAAGGATGGCTGGCAGAAAATGCTTTAGCAATATCTAAAACATTTTCTACCGGCCAACCTCATGCCTAGATCACACGTATTGAGTACTCGGCCGAGACAGTGAAAGCTTACGTCAATCGCTCAGCCGAGCTCTCGGCGCTATGTTTATACGTACCGAGTACTTGGCCGAGAGAGTGCACTCGGTACGTGTGATCCAGGCATTACAGGTAGTGAAAGGTATAATACACTGATTATTAATTCTGCTACCGTATCTGGTTGTGATATTTTGCTTACGCAGTCCGTCCGACGAACACAAAGTGTTCAAAAGGCCGTAAATAACCCACGGGCTTTCCTTTGTTAATGTTATCGTAGAAATATGCCATTCTTCGGATAAAAATATTTTTTACGGAACTACATTTTGCGCCACTTTTTGCTTGTCTAGGACACGTGGAGGATATCCAGAATCGCGGAGGAAATCCAGGATATTCTGTTTATTTCTTTGGTAATTTAACGGTTCTCTTTTGGATCGTGTGTGTGTTTATTCAAAATATTTGTTGGACGTCTTTTACTGTTTCGAGACGCTCGAATCGATAGTAAGAATTACATTTTGAACACAAACAGTACAGCATTTCTTATGTTTCCTTAAACAGCAGTGTAACGTTTTATAATCTACACATTTTTGCATATTTTGCACATTACGCGCGATTATTACACCCGAAGAGGGATCCACATCCTAAACAAAGACACTAACCAACTAACAACTAGCTTAAGTAACAACTAACACCAACTTACTAACATTAATGTACTAATTAGGATGTCGGAAATAAAGGCTATTTTATTTTTATTTTATTGACGCCCGCGTTTTGTAATATTTCTAAGTTTTTATGGACATTGTCTGAAATAAATTATTTGAATTTGAATTTACAGATCATAAATTTTTTTCAAGAGATATTCAATGACCTATAATTTTTTCATCCACAAAATTAAGCACATTGAAATAAATGACAGATCAGACAGAGAGGAAAAAATAATCTACGAATCAATTCCACTGACAACGGACACCTTAATTTGTATGAATTACTCACTGAGGGCTTCATAAATACCCTTTGGAGTAAAAAGGCGATCGTAGGTATCATTAATCTTCGAATTGTTTCGACAGACACAAAGAAAGATTTTAAATAACAAAATTGGAGAGAGTTACTTTGACGTTGTTCTTGCACATAGGGGGAGAACTAAGTTCAAATAAAGTCCAAATAGGGGTTAGTCAATGTAAAACATAGAATAAGTAAACTAAGTTGCTGCGTCAGAGCTCTTCAGCAAAGCCAAGGTATGAAGACATATCGTGTGCACCTGCTATATCGTCAAGTAATAACTAGGTTTAGCTATCAACTGAGTGGCATCAGAATTAAAAGAAGTTTTAATGCTATTCAGCGTCGATAACACACGGTTTTTTTTACACGCTACAAGCCAGCACTTCGCTTGTAGCGTATAAACACGACCAGTGTCGTCGGATTTTTTACAATCTGCTTGTTGAAAATCCTTCCCAAAAGCTAACTCGCTGTCACGCTAGCTTTTAAACTCGCCAACAAGCAGCTTGTAAAAAAGCCGTGTGTCATCGACGCTTTCGTGTAAAAATACATACAATGATTTTTTTAAAAGGTGCCAAGATTTAAAAGAAACACGCTATTTTCATTCACTGTGAGAATCGATTCGAGCTTTCAAGAACTATAAATGCAGATAAACGGAACAGACGGACAATGAAATGCTATAAATTATTGAAAAGGTTCGATTCGAACACGGCTATTGAGTTCGAGGGACACGGAGTATTCAATGTGTGTTGGCTGAAACCTCACTCTATGTGTTACAAAATAGTCATGGCATGAACCTTTCTGAAACGATGAATAGATACTACTCGGGCGAATGAACATGCCACCTGGCTGATTTGCTGAGCTCGTTCGTGTTCGTGTCGCGTATCTCTATGGTATCGTCACCTAACTTCAAGCCGGCCTAGATCCGCTAGCCTCACTATACCAGATTATGTATTTTTGCTGTAAAGTTGACAACTTGGAAATTTCAAGATCTCGAACCGCTGATCGATGGCGAAGATCATCGTCAAATTGGTGGGTACTACTCGGGCGAGTTACCATGCCACCTGGCTGCCACTCTCGCTCGGAACTTGATGCGTCCCCCGCTGCCCCGCGCGGTGCCCTCCGTGTTTCTTCTTCCTCTAATTGCGAAGCCTTATCATTACTAAGTATTACAGGACCTCTTCTCTATCAAGATTATCCAATTCCACGCTGTACTTTGCACAAACGTCATTTGAGCCAGGTGTCATGTTCATTCGCCCGTGTAGTAGTTGATTTTGAGTTTCATAAACCTGGAATATCTGTGTTCATAGATCATTAAATGTTAAGGCTTTGCTGTCTGTGCTATTGTATGGCTGTCACAGTAACTTCAGTTTTAAACAAATGGCTTTTGCTCTTCAACTACTGTGAAACTGTCCAACTGATGCAAAGCCAGGGTCTCAAGCTGAGCCCGACAGCCTCCCGTCCGGTCCTGTGGGATGCATTAGTCAAAACGTCACAGACACTATACATATTCAACATAATCGTGTTTCTGCTAACAAAGCTGATGTGAAACTTTTCATGCTTGATAAAACTGACAAAGCTTTCGCTTTGCTCCAACTTTAGAAAGAGCGAACCGAATCAAACCAGCCTCAGTAGTCAAAAGTTTATTTCCAATTAACAAATAGTATAGTATTAGGATTTTTGTGACAAACGACTCATCGAGCGCTGGCGATGACGCATCGGGTGGGGTCAGTCCGCCGCAACAGGTATGAATACGAGCCGAGCGACGACGGTTTGTCACTCTCGTTTCAGATTTCGGCGAGTTAACATCTTCTGAGGATGCCTCGTGTAGAGGCGAAACACGTGTCGAGTTCTGACTTGGGTTTCTTGTTTTCGGCGCTTTGGTTTGGATACTAAAATTCTAAATTAGAGTTAAGTTAATTAAGACCTTTGTTTAGAAGTTAAGCGGATTTATTAATAAATATATTTATACTATTTGTTAATATTTATGGATTTCCGCAAAGTAACGCCTGAATCAATCAATTATCTTTATTTCCAATATTGGTTTAGGTAAGGTAAACCTCAGGTCACGGCTCTGGTCTAATCGCATCATCTTCAACTAACTAACTGCCTTTATCCCACACTTAGGTGGGGTCGCCACAACATGAATGTCTTCTTCTTCCATTCGTCTCTGTCAGACGCCATCTCTGTACTAACACCTGCTTTGTTCATGTTCATATCCTCTTTCACACAGTCCATTCATCTTTTCTTTGGCCTTCCTCTACTCGTATATCCATCTACTTTCATGTTTAACACTCTTCTAGTGACATTGCATTCATTCTCCGCATTGTGATGCGGAGAATGAATGCAATGTCACCATATCGCATATGTACAAGAATATTCTTGAGTTTTCCTTCAAATAGCTACTATGTTCATTTTAAGCTTTGAAAGGTATAAATGCAGTAATCCACTAATTACTACAAATAATGTTCTACTACGGGGACATAACATACACAAGCTCAAAAACTGTTGATAAACAGTTCAACAAGTTAATTAGTTCGCCGGTTAATTATGAGACTGCACTACATGTACCAATTAGTGTTATCGGTGTTTCGATCTACTGTTCACATTTAATTAAAAATCGCTCTAGATTTTGGCCCCAGCTATGCTCAACCTTTTTCAAATAGAATCAATGAATGAAAGTCAATGGAACTTACAGATTTTTTTTTTTTTATAACAAAATGTACATTATGTTTATTTTGTTATATAGACTGTAGTAGTTAGCTTATGCTGTAATTAAGTTTATTATCAAACAATCCAAGATCTATCGACGCAAATGTAGGGCCATTCAATACAAACGGAATAATTATAGAGGACTAATGCCTAGATCACAAGTACCGAGTACTCATCCGAGACAGTGCTCTCGGCCGAGTACTCGGTACGTATAAACATAGCGCCGAGTGCTCGGCTGAGCGAGTGTCGGAAGCTTTCACTGAGTCGGCCGAGTAACATTTTACTGTATCGGCCGAGTACTCAGTACGTGTGATCTAGGCATAATAGTAGGAACATTTTCGGTAATGATACTCCCAAGCGATGCCGACAGAGAATATGACAGTAGCTAGACAGATAATTGCGGTTTCAACTGTCACCTGTCAATGTCACACGTTCTTGCGGAGACTCGCGGAAATTACACTGAAAGTTTCACTCGAGTCCCACCCAATATTCGAAATACATGCACATTTTAAATTCATAACCTTTGTGCGGAGGGAAGACCTCAAATATTAAGGCACTCACGCTGAAGCACAGAGATGAAGAGTGTTTTTTCATACGCCGACACGACAACGACGAATGGCCTGACAGTTTCAACAAACTCTTTGTTTTTCTTCCTTTCATTATTCACAGATTTTTGTGATTTCTATACAGGTTCACAAATGGGTCTTTCATTTCTTGGAAAAAAACCTGGAGTTGCGAACCGCCCGAAAACCGCCATAGGTGGGACAATTATGAGAGAAATGGATCAGAATGACATCATCATCGATTCCTCCACAGTCCGGTTTGGCTGCAGGTAAGGGCCTCAAGTCAACCCTTCACCCTGACTTCAACTCTCGGGGACAACAGTCCTAGGGTCATTGGGCTTAGTTCTTCGTGCCGTCTTCGCTTCGTTGAATGACATTTATCTCATAATTGATTTGCGACAAGTTTAACAACTCGTTGTCGTGTCGAAACATTTAAAAGATGGGAGCAGAGCCCAACACTATTGTGTGGCAGCAATTTTCGAGATGAAAACTGTCATAGCCTTCCGGATCGACGGAGCGAAGGGGTGAGAGAGAGTTCTTGTATACTTCCTCATACTCACAAGCAGACTTGTTCGTTCGCATATTGATACTATTATAACCTTATAAAAAATAATAGTTGATTATTCCAATGAAAAATGGTTTTCATCGTCATTATTAAATTTAAGTCTTTGCATATTATATCCTTATATAAAATAAATAATAGTTGATAATTTCAATGAACAACGGTTTTCATCGTCATTATGCACGAAAAGAGCCTCTTCGAGGCGCACTTAAAATCCTTTCACCACAATGGTTCCAAAGAACTAGTGATACGATAAGAAGAAAAGCGTCATTATAACATTTGAAGTTATTAACGCTAACTTCTTATTTTTCGTCAACATTCATTCATAAACAAGACTGTGTAGGAATTAAAAAAAGTAAAGGCAACCCTTCAAGCTAGGGAATACTTTTTGTAATTTCTTAAAGATCGATTCTTAAAGTTATGAATAACAGAGTTAGGCAAACACGTACCGGAATCCAACCAAGATCTCTTCAACACTAACTAGCTCAGTTTGAGCAGCTGCAAGTTGAGCTATGTCGAGCTGCACTCAGTTCGAGCACAGCACAATAAGCAGGAGCAAGGGTAAAATTAAACAAAACTATGCCAAACATTTAAAGAAAGTTCTTACTTACATTCATCTGTACACAGATTACTAATTACTTATACTTTATTAATAGAAAATAAATAATTTATGTTGCTTAATGTAAGAAATGTTTAATAAAAGTTGATTTTTACACAAATATCTGTAGTTTCAGTTTGATTTTATGACATAATTTCAAAGATGCGGGATCCCGCGTGATTTAATAAGCTGCGGAATTGCAATCCCTAGTTCCAAATCATTTCACAGATTACCTATGTGAAAGCCTCTCCAAATTATTAATTCATAAGAAAACCATTAATTCCTATCCTAATCAAGTTCAAAGCCATAAATCAGCTGTCTCAGACGATAGATACATTAACTATTTAGCGTTTCAAATGGTATTGTAAGCTTCACCTTTGATGATAATAAAGGCCGCCCTCCACTAAGACAGCTAGACCCAGTGAGAGGTGAAACTAAACTTATCTATGACATAAAACGACCAACGAATCAAAATCGAAACTCTGAAACTCTGGTTCACACACGAAACAAGAAGGGACTAATATTACGATGACACACGGCTTTTCTTTTTTTTACACGCTACATGCCAGCGACTTCGCTTGTAGCGTGTAAAGTCGCCCAGTGTCATCGGCGTTTTACAATCAGCTTGTTGACAATCCTTCCCAAAAGCTAACACGCTCATACGCTAGCTTTTAAAAACGGTAACAATCAGCTAGTAAAAAAGCTTGTGTGTCATCGACGCTTTAGCAATCATCAGGTCATGTCACTAGCGTTTATGTTCCAAAATCTCGCGTTCGAAGTTTTTGAAAACCTTGGTTAGTATGGCAACCTTTAAAGGCACCAAAATCAGATTCAAACAGATCAGCAAACTTCTGACAAGTCACTTTGCAATAGCTGGAGCAACTATCCAAGGTAGTTCAAAAGTTTTTCCTTCAAGTTGGGACATCAGCCGCGTTAGCTGCATCGTAGTTTGAAAATTCATATGAGTTACTGCAGTTTAAAGATCTTGACTTATTTATTGGCGGCATACATCGGACTTGGCGTTTGTATTTCTGTGGTTTCAAAGCGTACTGACATTGGCATTCATCTTGGAAATGTGCTCGTAGCATGAAATGTTATTCAATATACAACTTGTGCGAATTTGTAAGATCAAAGTTTTATTTCTGTATACTCTGTGTAGAAAGTTCGTCGTTTGTTTGTCTGTAACCAGAATTACGTGGGGCAGAATTTAGAGAAGTTTAAGAAATAAAATATCCAATTTTAAGAGAACCTTCGCTTAATCTCCGAATCATGCCAGGTACAGTCAGCTACACAGACATGTATACACTCCCAAGCTTTTACATTTATATTGTACTCATAATTTTGCATGACATTCTTCTACTGACAAGAGTTATGACATGTAAGATGAGTACATTAATTTGAAATTGTTTGCGTGCACTTTCCTTTGCAAAATTAAGAGTAACATAAATGTGAAAGCTTGGGAGTGTATACATGTCTGTGCAGCTGACTGAACATTGGAACCAGCAAACCTAGTAAGAACACTTTACCCAACCTTTCTGTAATTCTTTATTGTACACACAAACACATTAGAATATAAATCATAAAAGAAAAGACATGAACAAAGGCGAGCTTAACCCTAATAAGAGTTTTCTTCCAGCAAACCTTCTGAGGTTAGAGATTAGGCTTAGATTGGAACAAGTTGCCATAAAGACAGATCATTATTTATTTTTGTTTCACGATATAGCACCATTTGATTTTACTTGTAGAAAGGTATTAGGTATAGGTACTAGGAAAGTAGAGCAGTAGAAAAAAGCTAGTTAAAACGAAAAGGTCGTCGCTCTTTATTGAGCTCTTATCTTATCATTATCAAGCTCTTTGAATGAGGAAATAAATCTTTATCTGTCAACAACTAGTAGAGATTGAACCAAGATTATTTCTTCTGAAATGAAGCTACTTTTGGGAAAACTGCTACAGTAATTGCTCTAAAATACCTTGTAACACATCGTGTTCTGAGTTCTGATTGAAGATAACTGACCATTGCTTTTCAAGTAGCAATAACTTAGTATCTGAAAAGCCATTCGTTTCACTAGCAGCTTGAGTTAAGAAATCGTAGTTATGAATCGGATTTTCGTGGATTTATAGAATCCGCTATCGGCAACGACTGAAATTTAGACAAATGTCGCAGTTTCAGATGTGATATATTACTGTAATAAAACTCCGTCTGGCTGGATGAGTCAACTTAGATTCTATCTTAGCTCAAATTGGATAAATAAATGGATGTTTTTGATCAATCACGCGAAAAATAATGAACAAATTTTGACGACACGATTGGTCGAGTGGCAGGTGTTGGACTGCTACGCCGGTGTTGCGGGTTCGATTCCCGCTTCAGGACAAATATTTGTGTCATGTTTGCCCTGAGTCTGGGTGTTTTTCTATGTATTCTATGTATGTATTTACAAAAAAAAAGTATATAAGTATTGTATCAGTTATCTAGTTTCCATAATACAAGCTCTGCTTAGTTTGGAGCTAGATGACGTTCTGTGAAATGTCATAAATATTTAATTTTTAATTAAAAAAAAAAATGGTATCGGTATAGGACATAGGTCAAAAGGACATAGTATACTTTTTATCCGATACCACGCGAGCTAACCCACTAGCACTAGCTAGAGTTCTTAGTTCTCTTTTAGAAGTTGACACAAGCTTGTTACGTTGTGGCATAATTTTACGGTTTTCTAGGTGAAAACTAAAAGCAGCCATTTAAACAATTAAAGGGCCGGACATTTTCAGCCAAATAACCCTAAATTTTACTCACTCAGAGCTACACTTGTATAATTAAATACAATTTCACGCCTGAAACAAAACTTAACTGCCGAGTGCCTACCGCGCTACAGTTTCTAGTGTCCTTCACAAAGTTCATACGGTTATAGTCGCCCAGGGCGAGGGCGATTAACAAGCTAATTAACTCCGGGATTAAAACCTCCAATCCCGGTACCAAATCGCGTATTCGTCTAAATCCCGACACTGTGGGTCTCGCATCAGAAATTATTTACTCCACTATTACATATCCCATTAGGCGGCCATTACGCGAGCCCAGACGCCATTTTGTTGTGGAATTACGTTTTACTCGATTTAGTCTAATATCACGGGTTGTTGGTCGGTGCTTTGCCTCTTAATGGCTGTCTTGAGATGGGTACAACAAATATTTTACACGATTAGGTCGAGATGTCGCCCCACGGTGGGCGCCATCGAGAGTGAGCACCTCGTTCAGTGCCAATAATCCACAAAGACTAGAGATTGGAGTGTTGGAGAATGAGCCAAGGGTTTATATTCACGAGCTTTTAATTTTATTTTGAGAGTGTACACAGTGTAGACAAGCTTTACGTAGTTATTTTTTGTCATTGTGTATTTTTGTTTTGATGACAATTAAATCTGGGGTCTGGAGAGTTTTACTCTTTTCAACCGACTTCAAAAAGAAGGTTATCGATTCGGTTTTGTTACCTCAAAACTTTGTTGTTTATGAACCGATTTGAAAAAATATTATTTTTTGTTTGAGAGGATATACTTGGATTGATTTACTCAAATTGGTCCGTTACAAATGTCATCAAATCGTTTCAGTAGTTTAGTTTTTATATCAAAATAACTGTAAAAAATATGTCGTCAAAGTAAACGAAATTGCGTATTTAGCTTCCCGTGACTAACGACTGTGTTTACGGTCACTAAACAGTCCAATTGATTTTTTTGTAAAACCTTAATTATGCTATCCGTTAAGGATAGTCTATGTTTAGGTACCTACAAGCTTCTGCCCGCCCGCGGCTTTTCTTGCGTTGTATAGTGATAGTAAGTAGCTTATGTCCATTTAGAGCTAATTCACTACACCAATACCAAACATCCTAATCAGTAGTTTTAAACATCCATCATTCATTGATTTCTCTATTCTCATAAACTTTTGCCTTAGATATTATTATAAGTAATATATAATACTTTAATAAAAAGGTTTACATAATAAAGTCAACCGCCAAAGTGAAACGACTAGAATTGATAATGTACGACCTCATTAACGCGACTGGCTTTCATTTTAATGTCTGCAATGTATCAAGTTACTTTAATCTACTAAGCAATGAACTTACAAGATGGTGTATAATGTGGGTTCATTAAAATATTGTGGGACTACGGGTTCGTTAGACATTTAGAAGTGTTACGTATACGTCTGATCTCTTATACTTCGTTAGTTAAATAGACGAGCCATGTCTCTTTGAAAACTTTCTCAAATTAACGTGAAAACATAAGCCTTTACACTAAATGAATACCTACCTACTCCCAATCTTTGAAATTGACAAGTTTGTACTAATACCCGTGTTATAAAAGTTCTTTGACATCAAAATTTCGTCAAGATAAGTTATGTACAGTGTAACAGCTGTACAGACATGCGTTCTTGCAAAAATGTAAGCTCATTATTTCATTAAAATAATATTATTGTGACTTACCTAGGTACCTAGTCTAAATCAATCTTTTGCAACATAATATTATCTTTAAATGATATAGGTACAGACAGCGTCAGAGATAAGTATCCCCCTTGCACAAGACGCCCAGCTATAAATCCTTACAAAAAATTATATAACTCAAAATTATTTTTAGGCTTACATATACGGTTATACAAATATAATCTATTTTTTAAAGGCAAAACTTCTACATTCGCCGCGACGGTCATTCAAAGGGATTTGAAGCTGAGTATTATAATGCAAGGGGGATACTTATCTATGACGCTGTCTGTACATCGATGTATTTTTGTATGTTATTGTTATTAGGTATTATTATTGATTTGCGGCTTTAGTGACACTGCGACCGTTGTCGGTCTATTGTGTTCGAAAAATTGTTATTAGGTAAGTAAAAATCTTTATCTTTATCTTGATATTTATGTATACACTCCCAAGCTTTCACATTTACATTACTCTTCATTTTGCAAAGAATAGTGCACACAAACGTTTTCAAATTAATGTAGCCATCTTACTTGTCAGAGTTCTTGTCTGAAGAATGTGAAAGCTTTGGAGTGTATACATGTCTGTGCAGCTGACTGTATATGAACGTAACACGACATAGAGATTCAATTTTCCCACGCCCTAAACTTATTTTCCCTTCGTACAAAAATCCCCATATTGTTTACAATCGTGTCATCTGCCGGGAGCGGTTCAATCTGAGCCAATTTTCACTCGCATGATAATATACAGGGTGGATTTTTGAGAAGGTCACTGATGGCCTAGTCCGAAACCACGAGAGTTAGAGAAAAGTCATGAAAGGAGTCATGCCCTCGATTTATATGAAAACAATAACTGCATATTTAGTTTTTTTTAATCTTTTACTTTTGACGGAAATCGACCCGAATAATTGGGTTCTGTTGCTGATAAGGGTCATTCTTTGCAAAAAAATGTATTACTAAAAATGAATAGAGGGCATGATTCCTTTCACGACTTTACTCCAACTATCGTGGTTTTGGACTTGGACATCAGTGCCCTTCTCAAAAAACCACCCTGTATGATAGATATCTTATTTATGTATTTTACAGGTCTTAAACCTGTCAGCTGAATCAGTTTAGTAGATTGTGCGTTAGTTTTAATTTCAAAGGATTTTCGCTCTTTAATCGGATTGAGATCTTTTAATATAAAAAAAAAGTCGTGTTGGCTGAGTGGGAGGTGCCTCGACTTTCGATCCGAAGATTTTCTCATACTGATCACGCATGTGGAAGAACGTGCATTTACCTATAATCTGTTATCTCTACCACGTAAGCAAAACCACGCACTAAAGCATAATTTTCCACAACTGCAAGCGTAAACGAGCCCCTTTAACTTTGAACTTACGTAAAGGTACAGTGTAACTTAGTTCAGAGTTTTGCAATTATAACTTGTTCTGGTTTTGTTGGCAAATACTACAGAGTCGTGAATAGATGCAAAATATCCTCAGCTTCCATCATTATTTACGTTGAAAAGTGGTCCTAGCCATAGTATATTATACTAGCTGATGCCCGCAGGTTCCGACCCCGAGGTTGCGTTGTGAATTAACAAAATTTATTTCATAGTACGCGCTTACATTTCATGACGTTTCCTAGTACGCGCTTATATTTCATGACGGATATACCCTCCGAATTTCAAGTCTCTACGTCCAGCGGTTTGGTCTAGGTGTTGTTTATCAGTCAGTCAAGACTTACCTTTTTGACACCACATTTTTTTTTATTACCAAAAATAATTTTAATGGGCAATGCAGAAGGGGTGCTACGTTTTATCTGTACAGTCAGAATTTTGTATTTCTACAAAATGAGCGAGTGACAGCGGCGCGAGTGCGGCGCCCTAACCGAGCTGCAGTGAGTTGGCTCGAGCTGGGTACCCAAGTTTGCCAAACGATGAATGAAACTTAAATTAGTATCAATGATGAGTACCGATTAACGCAAAGCCATAGGCAAACGATTAACTAACAGTTGTCCAATTTTTATTATAGTTATTTTGAAAAAAAAATCGACCGAATTTTTTTTAAGTTTTTGGCTATATCTGTGTTTAGTAACGGCAAATGATTATGCTTACTTTTTTGGTGATAAAATATTACTGTGTATACAGGGTGGTTTTTTGAGAAGAGCACTGATGGGCATATCTGAAACCACGAGAGAGTAAAGTCGTGAAAGGAGTCATGCCCTCGATTTATAAGAAAACAATAATAAATGAAAATAATGTAACTGTGGGTCTAATGTTAAATAAATAAAATAAAATAAAATAAATAACTGCATATTTAGTTTTCTTTTGACGAAAATGGACCAGATCGTTTTTCCAATAAAAAAAACTAGGTACCTGTGTATTGATGATAGTTTACATTTGTCCACATAGCACACTCATAATGGTACCTAATTCGACCCGATTGTTTTTCCAATAAAAACAAACACCCTGTATATTGATCATAGTTTACATTTGTCCAAATAGTACAATCATAAAAGTAACTCAAGTTTCGGCAGTGAATGTACCAAACTTGTGTAACTTGGATATATTGTCGTGACAATGGGCCTTTGTGCCCGTTACGAGCACCAACTTGGGCACTAACACTCCATATCTTGTTGAATATTGGGCACTTCGTAACGAGGTGAGATTATATGATGATATAGAAACAAGGCCGCGCGTGGAGCTTGGTGATCAACTTATATGGGCTAGTGCTCATTAGCCGACGAGACACGACACTAAGTTAGTTCCTATGATACTAACACTAATGGAACTCTTTTTAGGTGTGGCAAGTACGTTGGAATGCTATGTTGAGTGTCGTGGGTGCGATTCCCGTTTCAGGACAATTATTTGGGCAATGAACATTAGTGTTTGTCCTGAGTCTGGATGCTTTCTACAGGTAAGTATTTACAAAAAAATAAGTATTTAAGTATTCTTTCAGTTATCTGGTTCCCATAGTACAAGGCTTGTTCTATGGGAACCGGATAACCCCAAACTAAGCAAGCTTGTAATACAAGGGCTAAATGGCGTTGTGTGTGTATTATTTATTTGTTTACTGTACAATTATCGCTAAGCAGCGATCTCTTCCAGGCAACTTTGAGCTGACATGACAAAACAGATCTATCTTTATCCAATCCAATCAAAGTAAATTAAAAGCTCTTAGTATCGCTTTAAAAGCTTCCAGCTCTAAAGATTGAGCCAAAACAGCCGCAACGGTGGCACAGTACTATGTACTTTTTTTTCTTTGGTATCTGTCAAACTGACAGGACGCGTTCCGTCTTCTTGTGATTTTGAATTAACTTTTCTAGAATAAAAAGCGTCGCACCGACTTGCTAAAGACCTAAAATCGGCTCATAATTACTGTGTCTGTATCAAAAAGTGTTAGTGGGCCAAAATTCGACTCAAAACTCACAAAAATTGCAATCGAAATTTTCACCGAGCGTGCGCCATCTTGTTTGCCATCAAACTGTGCAAACTGCGTTGCGAAATAACTATTTGGACCGGGCCGTATTATGCTAATGTAAAGCGCTCCCCGCCAACAGCGGCACCCTCGGCGCAGATGATCTTACCAGCAGTGTCCCGGGTGCAGACCCCACCGCCCCCTCTCACTGTGGCTCCAACAAAATCGCAGTCGCAAGCGCCTTCAATGACTGCAGATCAAGCAGGAACGCATACAAGAGCAACCAGAGCTAAAGGAAAGCAGAAACCTATTAGGGTCGTCCAGAACACTGAGCTTGAAACTGCATTCACATCAGAAGACGATGACAGATCAACCATGAGCGAATCTGAAGGGGCAAAGCGGAAGCATGCCTTCATGGACAATGCAAATGACAATGAAAATATGCAGTCTGCAGTGGCTGAGATGAGAATTCTATTCGCCAATATGAATACTAAGAGCGAGACCCAATTCAATTCGTTACACAGCTCAATTGGATCCATTAAGACTGATATGGGTGATATAAACAGGACCATGGAATACTTGGCCCAAAAGAACGAGGAGTTTCAAAATAAACTCACTTCGTTTGAATCAGATAAGAAAGAAGATAGGAAGTTTATGCAGTCTATGGATATAAAGATGGAAGCAGTGGAACGCAAGTTGAAGAGTGCGTGCATTGAACTCCGGAATGTGGACAAGACCAGCCACTCCGAAACAAAGACTGATCTCGGCATAGTCATGATGAATCTCGGATCTTCCCTTGGTGTGAGTATTCAAGAACATGATATACGAGACATCTATAGAATGAAACCAAGGAAGGAAACCCAAGGGGCAATCATTGTGGAATTCTGTAGCATGATCAAAAAGGAGCTGGTCATAAGCGCAATCAGGAAACTGAACTATGGGCAAAAGAAAGAAGATCGCCTAAACTCAAGACACCTTAAACTAGGAGGACCGCCCAAGCCAGTATTCGTCTCCGAGTCATTGACCCAGAAGGCGAAAAAACTTCTATTCCTGGCCCGTGACTTTGCAAACACCAATGGCTACCGTTTCTGTTGGTCAATGAATGGAAGTATCTTCCTAAGAAGAGGTGAAAATGAACCGGCCATAAGGGTGGTGGATGAGGATGTGCTCAGCCGGCTGCAAGGGGTGAAATGAGGGTGCTCTACAGCCCTTAATTGGTATACAAATACAGAGAGGTTTGCAGTAACCAAATGCTATTTTAAGGTAATTAGTGTGTATTTGGTTAATAAAACCATAAGTTTATATCTATTTACTAAATACTTTTTTCGAAACTTAAATGATGGCAAAGGTAATAAAACATTGAGTAATACCATATATTTTAGCCTAATCTATCATATTTTTTTTGTAAAATATCTCCTTGTAATATTAAGTATGTACTTCTCTAATAAAAACTACTTTACTGTAAAACTGTGTAGAAGCCAACACATTAAAATGTTGTGTAAAATAGGTATTAATAAAATACATTTAATGAGCTCAATTCACTTTACTTTCAGTTGGACATATTTAATTGTAAAAATAAGTCTATACACATTTAACATAAACTGCTATACTGTAGAACTGTGTGAAGGCCTACATTATAATATATTGAGTGATAATCTCATGCATCTTTTAAGCCTAATTAGCTATATTTTCTGGTGGATATATTCCCTTGTAATACTAATTGTGTATCTATTGTACAACAACGGCCTTACTGTAAAACTATGTAAAGGTCAAATTAAAATAATATTGAGTAATAATTTCAAACATGCAATGAACCTTGCTAATTATGTTCTCTTTTTGACATGCCTCTCTGTAATAATGGCTGTGCATCTAGTGTATGAAAACTGCACTGCTGCAAAACTGTATGAAGGCAAACATATTAAAATACTGAGTAACAATGCACCCAATAGCCTAAGTAATAATATAAGTAGTAGTAACAATAAGGTTTTTTTAATATGTTTCTTTAATATCCGTCTTAAGAGATCTAATCAACTTACTTCTAGTTTTAGTTCTTTTCCTATTCAGTGCAACCAAAACTATAATAGATTATGTTACATTAGGTTCCATGAAAAACATAAACATTTATATTGTTGGGTGATAATTCAATTACATATTATGTCACTTTGTGAATGGTCATGTAATAAGGTAATATTTATGTGCCAAAAACAGGGTAAATATCAACAGACAATTAGGAGGAATACAGAGCCTTCTGTAATGAAAAATAGGAAATACAATAAGATTATTTTTTTTAATCTAAGTCATTATTTACTTATCTCTGTCAGCCAATACCACTCTGGGTTACCAGGTCAAAATCACCACAGCAATTTGTAAGTGGTTAATTAGTAACATAAGTAAATTTCTAGGTAATGAAAAAGGTAACTTTTCATACAAAGAGGATAAAACACAACACTTAACAATCAGATATAGTAACAGGACACAAACACACACACACAACCAAATGAGAACAGTATACTGTAAGATAGGAAATATTAATTTGTACAATGAGATAGGAATCATACAAAAATACCTTATTACACAGAAAATAAGTAACATGTGCATCCGCTGCCACTTATACTGGCTCACACACACACCCTCATACTATTTTACAAAAAACATTATGGTAAGGCTAGTTCACTGTTGGGTCACACATTTAGAAGATTTATTTAAACTGAAAACTAGGTAAGTACTTACTTAAATAAATCCAAAACGTTAGAATGGCTTACAAAATAAAAAAAACAATAAAACTAGGACTTTTAAATGTAAGATCATTAAACACTGGTAGAGAAGAACTAGAGTATACAATTGAAACACATAAGCCAGATATCCTTGCACTCAATGAAACATGGATTAGGGACGGTCAGGAAAAAATGGCGCCATCTCTGTCAGGATATACATTCAAACATAGGTCACGAAAAACAAACCAAAGAGGTGGTGGCGTTGGCTTTTATATAAGGCAAGGTATAAGAGCACAGGTCCGCAGTCATCCTGAATCTCCACTAGAACAGCTATGGTTAGAAGTGAGGCTCCCAGGGGCACGCATGGCCGTTGGTACTGCATATAGACCTGAAGCAATAAAAGTGACAACAGCTCTAGACTCTCTCTGTGAATCCCTAAATGTATTCGCAGCTTGTGACTACACATGCTTGCTAACTGATTTTAACGTAGATATGTTACAACAGAACTCACAGAAAACACTTGAACTAACAGATTTCCTCGCACAGTTGAATCTAGTACAATTAGTAAACGAACCTACAAGAGTAGCTGCCGAGACAGAGAGCTTAATTGACCTAGTTATTACTGACATACCAGATAGATGCAAAAGTATTCTCACGGTTCATAATAACTGCCTTAGCGATCATGCCTTAGTACTATGTCAATTTAAAGTTAAAGCTCCAAAACCCGTCCCACGTATACTTACTAAACGGTTGATTACAAATATAAACGCTAGAGTTTTCGATACGGATCTTCGGTCAGTTGACTGGGATGGGATGCTAAAAAATCGAAATGTACAAGATATGGTTGAGGAATTTAATGATAATCTATTAAAAATCTTTGACAAGCACACTCCTTTAAAACAATTAGTATTCAAAGAAAAACCAAAGCCATGGATTACTAACATGATCAAATTTATGATGTCACTTAGAGACAAGGCCCTATCTAAATCTCACAAAACGAAGACAGATTCATCAAAAGAATATTATAAAAGCTTAAAAAATTTGGTATCTGGTGCAATTGAAAGAGAAAAAGTAGCTTTCTTTACTCATTATATTAATAAAAACTCGCAAAATCCTACTATGGAAATACATAAAAAAAATAAAAGTCACTGAAAACAATAATACTCCCATCCCGGACAACCTCAAGGATCCGGACAAAATAAATAGCCACTTCCTAAATATACCAGGGGATGGTCATATCGATCCAGTAACTCTGAAGTTTTATAGTGAAAATAAGTTTACTAATAGTGAACTCTATCTTGAACCAGTTTCATTAGAAACCGTAGCAAAAATTTTACTCACTATAAAAACCGAAGCAACAGGTCATGATCAGATAAATGCTGAAATGCTAAAAATTACACTTTCACAAACAACAGAGGTTATTACAGGTATCATAAACAGCTCCATCTTGACAAACACATACCCTGATGTTTGGAAAAGAGCTCTTGTTAAACCGATTCCGAAATCAAACAATGTAGAAACACTAAAGGATCTAAGGCCTATTAGCATACTCCCAACTCTCTCCAAGGTACTAGAGAGGGTAGTTTATAATCAAGTAGAAAAGTACATTAATAAAGAGAAAATAATCCCGTCATTTCAATCTGGATTTAGAAAAAACCATGGTACAGAAACAGCTCTTATAAACGTAACAGATGACCTGATTACAGCTTCGGATGCAGGTCTTTGCAGTGTCCTAGTGCTACTTGATTTTTCACGAGCGTTTGATTGCTTAAACCCCAAACTACTCATAGCGAAGTTACGTTATTATGGATTCTCTGATGACGCATGTAGATGGTTCGAAACCTTTCTTATAGAGAGAGAACAGGTAGTAACAATAGAAGATCCAAACGGTAACATAAAATCCTCAGAAGTAGGCATCCTTAATAGAGGTGTTCCACAAGGATCCATCCTAAGCCCGATACTATTCTCAATTTTTACAGCTGACCTTCCTAACCATATAAAATCTTGCAAATATCATTTATATGCAGACGACACACAATTATACTACTCATTTAAGATAGAAGATACATTACAAGCAATGAATATAGTAAATAAAGATCTTAACACTATTTACAACTGGGCCAATAACAACTCACTAATACTTAATCCTTCTAAATCTAAATGTTTATTCACAGGTACAAAAAGTCAGGTGAATAAATCTCTCCTCTATAATCCGAAACTTACTATAGATGGTGTTGATATTCCTATAGAACGAGATGCTGGCAATTTAGGACTCATAATAGATAGTGAATTGAAGTTTGAAAAACATGTAAACGCAAAACTTCAATCTTCATTCTTCAAGCTAAAAGTTATGTATGGAATAAGAAAATACCTAACCGAAGGAATAAGACTAATGCTATGTGATCTCTTGATATTATCCCCTTTCAACTATTGTAGTGCAGTATACGGCCCTAGACTATGGGCAAAGACGGAAAATTCTATTCAGAGAATACAAAACGCTTGCATGAGATATAGCCTCAATATACCTAGGAGAGAACATATAACACCATATCTTGTTAGTAAGGGTGTATTAAACATGAAAGCTAGAAGAGAGATACATCTTGCTTGCATCACGCAACAGATAATCTGGAATAAAAACCCTTTATATCTATTTGACAAACTAGTATGGATAAAGGACATTCATCTTGTTAACACACGCTCAAAACAACTTAACAAACTATCAATCTCAAAACACAGGACAGCTGGGTTTAAAGGAAGTTTCAAGTACTGTGCATCTAAAATCTGGAATAATCTGCCCCCTCCGTTCAGAAACAAAATGAGCAAGTTCACGTTCAAAAATAAATATAAACTAATGCTTCTTATTAGGCAAAAATCTAACTTTGAAACTTTCTTCAAACACACACACACACACACAGAAGAGGGAACACAGAAAATAGGTAGGCATGTTTAATCACATTCTCTTGAAGTACAAACAAACAATTAATAATGGACACTTATTCATACTGGACTTTCTCACATACATTCAATCACTCACACACCCACACCTCATATACATGCACTCAATCTCTCAGCAATTTTTTAATTGATCCCAAGACACAATGTCGTAGGGCTGAGAGAGCACACTCCTTCACTCAACACACAATTCGTTTTCAAACATTGCACACACACACACACACACACCCTCATACAGCATAGCACCAAACAACTTTTTTTCTACTGTAGGTATGCTTTTTAAAGGCGGTGCGCAGATCTAGCCAAAGGAAAAAAAAAATACTCACTAAATTTGTAATCGACGACTATCAGTCGATTGGGATACACTGAAAATCAGCGCTGACAGGCAATCTGTTTGTCAGTATTATGCTGAGTGCTTCCCCTTTGCTCAAATAATGTACTTAGATAATACCTATACATCAAGATATATAAGTAGGCAGGTAGTTATTTATCACTGGTTAGTAGGCTTATGTATATCATTAAAGATGAACATGATTGGTAGGCCCTTATGTATAACTTAGTTTTAAGTATTTTGAGCAATAAACTCTTTTTCTATTTCTATTTCTATTTCTATGTATGTAGTACAGCTCAGCATAGATAGCTGACAGTATTGAAAGTGTACAAACTTTAAATGAGCCCACAGGCGCGCGTTCGCCGTTAATCGATACACAGCGCAGAATAACGCGGCCAGTAGAACAACTAATGAACATTTGTTGAAAACACAAAAGTTTGATAGCAGAATAGATGTTTTTTTAGTGTCTCAACGAACTATCCTCAATTTTGAAAATATCTTAAATTCTGACTAGAAATTCACGTCAGCAAGATCTCTGCTATGTATGCCAATATGACTGTTTAACATACCAGAATTAAGGCGAAAAGATGTATTTTGAAGACAAAATGGCGAACCAATTCTTCATGTTTTTATCACAATTACAGATGCCAGTCTGATCCATCCAAAAAAAGTCGAAGTTTGTACCTGAAACAAACCAAATAGAATTTTTAGATCATGGGTACAATTATAATCTGCTTCGTTTGCGATGACTAAGTATTTTCTGTCACCAGCTTTTTGATTGTTCCCACCCTACAGTTTTAAAAGTTTTTGAAAAACCTCGAAACATATGCTATGTACATCTATCTATATTTTTATATGTATCTTGACTGCCATAGCATAGCATACCTACCAATTTTCAAGTTCCTGGAGTGAAAAGTATCGGAGGAATGGAGCATTCGTGTTAAAACTTTGCCTCCTGTTGGTAAAACTTGCGATACGTATATTCATATAAATACTTTTTTTGTCCGCGTCTTATTTATTATCATTATACCTACCTGTGTTGTAGTGTTTACAATAAATATAGCATGCATCCTCCATGCTTATGTACTCAATGAAGATGTGATATATTCTGTGGTGACCAGACTCCGGGGACACCGGCATCGGGGATGGATTGTTGAATATCAATTTATGTGTTTTATTGGTATAAATCAAATCCAAGCGAGTACAACACCTACGACACATATGCGAACTGTACAGGTATAAGAAAGCAAAATATGAAATTATACTCAGCAGTAAATAAATACGTTTACTCCAAAAACTTTTCGTCTCGGTAGTTGCAAAACTTTTTCAAGTTTAATTACTCAGAGATCCCAGAGATTCGGGCCCATAATCCCGCCTCGGGGGCACTCCGAGCCACACCGGGGGCCCACCGGCCCACACCGGGGGCCCACCGGGCCAGGTAATTGTGTTACCCGTGAAAGGATTCCATCGAAAACTCCGGAGAAACGTCTTTTGTCTGTAATCACTTCTAAACAAAGCTTTGGCAAAATTATACGACTTAGAAACTTTTTAGCTCTTCCTTTGCAAAGAAAACAGGAGGCTAGGATTACGTGAACAATCTACTGAACGAAAGGTGACTTACAATCAATGGAATCTTAATGAGGACACAGGTGCTTAAATCTGTGGTGAGTGACAGTAGGTCTGAAATGATATGGAATAGAACAACTAGAGCCAATTTTCACACTGTGGCCGACAGAAATATATTTAAAAGACAAAAAGCCGTGTTGGCCGAGTGGGAGGTGCCTCGACTTTCGATCCGAAGGTCGTGGGTTCGAACCCGGTCGTACACCAATGGATTTTTCTGTTCAAGAAGATCTATGTTTGCATTTAAAACACGTGCTTAACGGTGTAAAATCGTAAGGAAACGTCGTAAGGAAACCTGCATGACATAGAACCTATAAAGTTCGAAAAGATGTGTTCGCACACTGCACTGGTTCGAAGGAACAAGTGACACGATGAGAAGAAGAATGGAATCCTGATGAGGACTCTGGTTCTCAAAGCTGTGGTAAGTGACAGTAGGTCATAAAGAACAGAGGTGGGGAAAAATCCGCTAGAGCCAATTTGGATACACTGTGGCTGACAGAAGTTTGATGAAAAGACAAATAAAACACACCTTTACGATACAAGTAAACAGCCCCTTAGTGGTTTCGTATATTTCTGTTAGCTTAGGCACGATTCAATATTATGATAAACACACGTGCAAAATTCCGTACACCTTTACATTCGCCCCCAAACTTTTTACATTTACATGGAACATTGTTTATCGATATAGGTTATTTCGGCCCCAAATTGCGCACCTTTCCCCCCATCCCCTGGGGGTCAAATCCCTCCCAGGCGTTATGTAAACACCTCGTTACAGATACAAGCTATTTACGACCCCTTTGTCATGAAGAACTGTAGCTTTCGTTATTTATTGCGGCTTACGGCCGAAGACGGTGGAGGATCAAACATTTGGTGAAGAATTTAGGCTTTAGATAAGCTGCTGGTTTTGTCGCAAATCTCGAAAAGGTGTTTCATTGCTTTGTCTCAAATAAATACTTTCGATCAATAAAACGAAAGCTTCGATTTACAAAACACTCCGTTTGGAAAATAAAAGCTTATAATATATTTGAAAGGTTTAGGCCCTTGTTTTGTTTAGTTGTGAGAAGTACACAAGTGTTTGCGCTTTTAAATCTCAAGCTCTAGTTATAAATCGGGTTACAATTCAAATTGTGCGTGATAAACATCTTATCCACAAATTGTAGGTACAAGTAAATAGACAACCCCATTTAAATTCAAACAATAGAACCGTAGTACCTAACTATCATATCAGTAAACCAACAGTTGATATCTAGTTCGAATACAGAGCCCCGAGTTCCGACCGACTTCGCATTGAGAATCAACAAACGCAAGATAGGCTCAAACAATACCCAGTTCCATCTAGCGCGGTCTACATCGAATGGATTCGAAGACAGTACAAACAGTCATCTAGGAGTTTCATTTTCAAACGTACCTATATCAAAAACGAGATAGGTTTAACGTTTGAAAATTGAACGAAGGTGGTACGCGGTATTGGCAGTGTTTTCTGAAAGCTTCTACGGCTATTTTTATGTTAACATCTGCAGACGGGACCAAAACAAGATTTTATAATTGAAGTGGTTGACTTTATAAGAAAAGAGATATTATAAACCCAATCGATCGAATTTTAAGTTGTTTGTTAGTCATAATAACAAGTCGCAGTCACGCCCGCGTAAAGCATCAGTAGTGTGAAGTTGTGAAGTTCAAATATTACAGACTTGTTTCGTTTAACCATTTTGGCACGAAACACTTAAGAAATGATATATTTTATATTAATGTTTTTATCTAGCTGGTGTTCGCGACTTCGTCTGCTCAGGATTAGTACTTCGAGTAGCTACCTATCTTTATAAATTGTAGCCTATGTGTTATTCTGATGTATAAGCTATATTACTGTAAAGTTTCATTAAAATCCATTCAGTAGTTTTTACGTGAAAGAGTAACCATCCATCCATCCATACCTACAAACTTTCGCGTTTATAATATTAGAAGCATGGATAACTTTGCAGTTGTGCTCTCTTGAGTTAGCAACTAACTAAACTAAATAAATTTACGTAAGTACTTATATGTTTTTATGTAGTAGGTATGTAGTGCCCAGTAGAAGGTGCTCTTTCTCTTGGTATTATGGTTATGTTAAGTATTTATATTTATTCCAAACCACAGGTCCCACAGCTCACATAATACCTCTGCAGAGCCAAGCCTCAAAGAAAAATAGCTAATCTCTACAACATAATACATTTTTTTGCTTTCTTTGAAGCTTTAAAAAAGATTTTTATCGAGATATAAACACATAAAATATATCTTCATTTATCTCGAATATTTTTGTAATTTAGATAATATACCGTAAAATGGCCAGAGTGAGCCTTTCTCCACAATAAAATAAACTTCGCAATTATTTTTTGACAAAGTTTATTTCGGTTTTAGATTCATTCATGTGACAGATAGTTATTGGTATTTCGGAAACCCACCTAACCATTATTTTCGCTGAAAAAATATATTTGCCCACAATAAAATAAAAATAATACAAGCTTCTTTTATATTATAATTATTATTTTATCACCAACAAAAAAGCTCAAAAGCATTGATAAGCATGTTACGCAGGCTTAGTTCTATTTAATTGCAGGTTTTGTCAGATCCCTAAAAACCCCTAAAAATATCTACCCTTTAATTTGTGTTTGCACTAAATGCAAACAATGCAATTTTGCCCCTGTTTACATTTCCTCCCCTATAATTAGGGGGGAAAACTAAATAATTACACCACTCCTAAGTTAGGAGACTAGTGCTAAGACTAATAAGATTTGCTGACGTTCCTAATATAATATGCAATTAGGACTATGCAAAACTGTATTTTATGGGTTCTAAACAACATAAATGTTGTACAAAATGTCACATAAACAATTTAAAGCAGTTTACAGCATTCCCGGCGTGAGAACACGCTACAGAGTAGAGCAAGCTGCAGAATTATGACGTCATTAAACTGAACAGCGAAATACGTTTGTGGCATTTTAAACGTGTCTTGGAGTTATAGCTCCAAATATTGTACAGAGTATAATATCGTAAATAGGAATGAAATGTGAAATTCAGTTGGCGTGCTAACATTACCAGAACCTAGCATGAAACTATTGATAAGGTTTGCCTTTGAAAGTGAAAACTATTTAAGAGAAGGCGGACAGATATTATTCGGTGCAGTAAGGCTGCTGTGTTGCAGGCTAAAGTTAATTAAAAGTAGCAGCTTAAAAATTAAGCAATCAGAACAGTACAGAGAGTAACTTGGCAAATTTTAAACGTATACCTTCGCCCCTTTTCGCTTATTGACTCAACGCGAAGTAAATAAACGCTTTATATTCCTTATTTACGTCGGCGCCCAACGTGGGACCCATTTCCAACAAAATGGATCTTGATATTTTTGAGAGGATAAATAAAAGTTATCTTAAAAACTCCGATCGGGTTTCAATAAGCCAAGATATTGTGTTTCAAGTTTGAGGTGAAGTGCGGCACGAGGGCGTGGAATTGAATTTGTCATGATATTATACTCGAAAGTTTAATAGACAAACCGTTTTTTTCATTAAATAAGAGATAATAATTTAAACTTCTTCTTTTTATTGTATCACTAGTTCTTTCGAGCCAGTGTGGTGAAAGGATTTCAAATGCGCCTCGAAGAGGCTCCTTTCATGCACGCTTATTAAACTAATTCAATTCAATTCAATTCATTTATTTGGGTCATTAACAAAATTTACATGGTGTCGTGCGTTTCTTATTTAACTCTATAGTAACTAAATTGCATGCAATTTCAATTATAAATGAGCCCATCGTGCATAAAACTTATAGTACACAAACTATACCTAGCCAAAACAGTAGGACCTAATAATTTAAACACTTTAGTTTTAAAAATGAGTTGGGACATACAATATTTGTTTATTTGTGTTTTTAATATTTTGGATTAATATTTAAAACCAAGCGATAAATCAAATCTAAACTATATGACATCAAAGCAATTGATTAACCGACGAAAACTCACGTCGAACGAAACTAATTAATAAGCCATGCCTTCAGATTCGAAACCCTTCATTAATTGTGGCAGCGAAAAGGAGAATTAGAACACCGAGAGCACGTGTCTTCCGGACGGAGGCTTCCACGTGTCCCAGAGTCCATGAGGCTGCTAATCCCGGATCCGAGTGGACGAGCTCGGATCCGGGATCCTGACACTAACCCCCTTTCACGCAGATAACATCTTAGGCTCTATTACCACGGGATAGAGCTCAGATTTAAACGTTTATCCCGCTAAGCTCTACTATGTAGAATGACATACGGATTCGGCATGGATTCTTGCTGTTGGAAGTTGCCGTCTGGCGTGAAATGGCTCACTAGCTTTTTGTTACTCCCAGTTTTATTGTTATCCAGATGTGTTCTATTTTTACTTGGTTAATGAATAATTTATCGCTCGAGGTCTTTTTACATAATTGAGTATGATCCTAGTAATTGATTTGCGATGAGGTCGATTTGCATTCCGGATGAGAAGAGCTCCGGAATAAATATGAAATAACACTCCTCTACAGCGATGAATATTAAAGAGATTGAAATAATAACGAATTTAGCTAGAGTAAGGATAAAAACATTCCTAACATTTGAATTTACATTGAAATTCGGGTAAAATCATTGTGTATATAAGAGTCTTAGGAAAATACTTATTATACCAGAGAGTTTAATATATATCTTTTTATTTTTGAACAATGCCAATTATTAAAACGCTGATCAAAAGAATCTTCAGAGAGCGTCACAAAAACAATATCCGATTTAAAAGGCCCGATTAACTCGAAAAACATCGAGCGATTCCTGTTCACTGAGCCGAGCCCTGTGATCGAGTAATTTCGTTCACAGGAGTCACTCCGTCTCAGCTCGACTCAATAATGAGGAAAATCACAAAGAACGCCGTCGACATTCAATATTGCCAGGTAATAAGCTATGCGCGGCAACACACTTTAGAAAAACATATTTTTTCTTTGTCCCACGTTGGGCGCCAAATATAGAATAATATTTATTGATTTGGCACCGCTCTTCTTGATTAAGTAAACTGTATAAGACGTAATACGATCTCAATAAACTTTAAACCATCAAACTCTCTTCGTTTCAAGTCAATAAAGTCGCAATAATCTCGTTTTGGCGCCCAACGTGGGGCAGATTATATTTATAAACAACAATAAGTTGAGGACAAAACGTCATGATATTTATCGCCGTTCACGAAACGACTATCCACGTCCACAGAAACAGTCCGGACAAGCTGTATCCGATACGAAACTCTTTGTCCCTTTGTCCGTTTACGGATTGGACATATGGGGTACCTAACAACGAAAAAGGTTTTTATATCTCTCCGGGTTTAACCGGCGGAGATTGGATGAGATTTCGAGAGACAGATTCAATTGACGTGTAAAAAGTGCCTCGGTTGCTTTTCTATTGAATAATTATATCCGTTCGCATTGTTCATTTTTATTTAAGTTGGGATGTCCAAATAATTTTATTTTATTAGTTAATTACAGTTTGATCAATGCAGTTACCAGTTTTCAATATTAGTTCTTGAAATTAAATACAAAAACAATATCAAAATACCGAACTTTTGAGCCGTGCGTGAGCTAAAACAACCAAAAACGCTAAAGGTAATTTGTACTCACGACCTTAATATGTATAACTAAATTATAACATAACTTAAACATAATAAGTTCAGGGAACTTTTTAAGTCCAAAATTAAATCCAAAATATGCATCAGCAGGTTCAATCATAACAAAATGGAACCTATTGGTCTGGAATGGGCCGTGATCGTCAAAGCGAAAGCGTCGCGTTGTCGCGGTGGTAACGAGCGTGATCGGGGAGGGGAGGAAAGCGGGGTTTGGAGGGGAGCGGGTGCAAATTGGCGCGCAAATAGTAATGGTCACTGTTTGTGGACAGTTATCGATATTGGGCATCGGATACGCGGATCTGATTGGTTCTAGTTCAGGGATTAGTTGCAGACATGACACAGATTTGGTTTCAATTGCATTTTGATAACTGCGCGAATGAATCGAGGCTTGATTTAGGCTTAACTAAATTTGCAACACAATATTTTGATTGTGATTACCACAGAAGTATAAAAGTATAGAAACACAATGTAGTACATTGAAAATGCGACCACTAAAAGGGAGCAACTTTGACTACTTTCTAGTACGAAGTAACAGGGCTAGTAAAATATTATATGTTAAAACTTCTAGGCTTTTTCATTGTTAATAAAAAGTAACAAACATTATATGAAAATGGAGATATTTCATTTTTATTGACAAGGTGTCTGAAATTTGTTGGTCCTGTCTTTCGATTCCCTTTTGATTTGATACTGTCCATCTTGTTCTATAGGAACACCGTTATTCATCTATGTGATTAACGCAAAGCTCTGAAGCTTTAGATGTGGAAGCAAAGTTACGATAAATTCTTGCGAGTTCGTGTGGAATAACCCAATGAATCCGCCTAAAAGTGACCGTCCGGCTCAAACAAATTTCCCGCCATTATTCAGCAAATTCCCGTCACAAACTTACATAGCGCCAAACCCCGTAGTTGCAAACTTTAACATCCTTTTAATCCTCGTTCAATTCCGGACATTAATCTCGGTGCCAGCAAATTGTTTATTCCGATCAAATTTATTATTTATCGGTAAGAAGTTCGCAGGCAGGTGGGGGCAGGAGATAAGCCTAGTTTAAACCCAGGCTTATTGGTGACCTGGATGGATTGGCTATCGCAAACAACGAGAATTGATATTGACGCTCTCGGATGTGACACGTTTTGTATAAATCAATAATCGTCATATTCAGTAGAACAAACATGTCTACTGAAAAAGACGAATGCTCATGAAAATGTCATGGGAGTAAGGCTTTCATCCCGGCAGTCTCGACGATTTTTTATTATTTTCGAGACTCGAGACTGATGGTTTCGGTACCGGGAATAACAAGACTTTTGATACTTAGAAAAATCTTAACCATATTCAGTGTAAGTAGCCCTTAGTATAATCTAAAACAAGGATAAGATAAGGTGGTATAGTCTTATGACTTTAGCCTACCAAAAAAGGGCAAATTAAAAAAGTATTACTGCTGTGGAATGAGGAACCATTTCGAAGAAAAACGCAAATTTTGATAAATCTGGAACATCGAACATCATCAAATACTGGATTGTAAAGTTAAACTATTATACTATATAACTATACTTATATGCCTAAATGCCATTCTTATGAGTGTGCAACTACTGAAACACTATTGAAATAGTCTCGAAAGTCTCGGTTTTCCCGGGAATTTCGAGACCGCATCGAGTCTCAATTTTTTTTCCTGAGACTCAGAAAGTCATCGAGACAGAAAGCCCTTTAGGGGAGGGGCCCGCCTCGCCCTGAAGGCTTTCGACCAAACTTCGACGGAACATGGCAGTCTGCTCCCGATCGATGGCCCTTGACAGTGACCTCAGCAGGCACATGTATTATGTATCGATGGCACACACTTGACTTTTATGTCAGTTACCCAAAATATCGAATTTATTTAACGAACTATGTATATATTTTTCTTTAAATAGTACTACCGTTGATAATTAGAGACTTTATTAATGTTGTATTATTTTAAACGTCGACTTCATAGTTATTCCTCCTAATGTTTAGGAAACTAGCTGAAGTCATAAACTACTCGTAAAGATACGATAAAGTTCTACTTCATAATCTCCTCCAAAGATTCCAGATTTTGTGTACAATTAACGTTTCGCGCGTGTGGATTTGATATTCTCTTTTGCTCGGCCAGCTATTCTAGCTGGAAAAATATAACTGTCTCAATTTCCATATAATTTTCCTTTCTGTACCTTTAACGTGGTAGGTATATGTAATTTCAATTGTAGGAAAGTCAAAAGCTAAGTTTTAACTGAAAAACCTGCCTGCATAAGAATATTCTACTGTTATATTGGATTTTTGTCATCTTTAATGTCGTTGTTTTAGATAACTACCCTCAGTGTTGTGACGCAACAACAAAAACAACATAATATCCTGTCCGTACCCTGTTTCTCCGTGCGAGAAATAAAATGATTATGTCAAGCTACATGTGACAGTTGGCAGTGACAAGTGACAGATGACGTAAATAAATAGCATCCTATTGTTGTTCTGTCATTTACACGTGGACAATGGACATAGCGTCCGAACACGATCGATGGAGGGAAATTTGGAGCAAGGTTTTGAGGGAAAATTTAAACGAGAAAGCAATTAAAGCTTTGCTATGTAGTCGGATATTTATGGATATTGTGACTTTCAAAAAACCTATGTTTGACGAGCAATAATTTTGTAAAAATAAAGCGAAAAGCAGCTAGAGAAAGAAAATAGTTTTGTATTTGTATTTATTTATTTACTTCTTCTAGAGCGGCTTACACCAATTACGACGACTCGGATGGTCGAGTGGCAAGTGTGTTAGACTGCCACGACTGGTGTCGCGGTTTTGATTCCCGCTCAGGATAAATATTTGTGTGATGAACATCGGTTTTGGTCCTGAGTCTGGGTGTTTTCTATGTATGTATTTAAAAAAAAAGTATATAAGTATTCTACTATCAGTTATCTGGTTCCCGTAATACAAGCTTACTTAGTTTGGGGCTAGATGGCGTTGTGTGGAATGTCCAAACATTATTATTATTATATTAATTATACTAATAAAAGATAGTTGAAATTTGTCAAGAGATTACATATTTAAAAAATAAAAGTCATATAAATAATCAAATAAAAATAAAAATTATGTAACATAGTCATAAAATTTTCTTATACATACATTCTCACAGAACTGCAGAAACATCACACAATCTTCTTCCATTCATCCGCAAACAGATCACAGTCCGGATTGGTCGCTAGGACGGCCTTATATCTTGTTCAAGCCCAAGGTATGAATAATAGTAAGATAAACACGGAGCATCACCTTTAAAACCCTTCTCTAGCCCTCCGTAAATCTCGAATGGACGTAAAGAACACCACATGTATAAATAAACAAGTCTTAAGGGTCTCGGGGACATGCGCCCATGAAATATTAATGAACGAACACCAGAATCGCGAACTAACATACGAATATAGTGCTTTCATTCTGAGATTGTAACGGACGCCATGATGGCAAAGAGGCTTTTAAAATAATTGGACAAACACTTCCGGACGCGAGATTGGATATTTATAGAAACGTATTTTATATTTTCGTGTTGGTAGAAATCACGGAGAAAAATCCGGGTCTGCCCTTAATTTAATAAACCTCTTACACTCGTCTTTCCCTTAATGGCTGGTCATTACGCGTACTTCACCAAACTTGCAGAATATTCGGTGTTCGGGCCGGAAGTGTCCGCGCTAATGGCTACCATTATGGCGCCGCTTCCGGTGGGTCAACTGAGGAACTATTTGATAGATCGCGGCCGATTTGTTCGCCCGCTTCGTGGTGCAGTTAAATAGATTTTTTTTAGACGATATGGGAAATTTCATGTTTAATTTCCGAAGATTTAACGTTCGCATATTGGCTTTAACCAGACACAATTAATGTTCTCTAAAAAAATAGCTACAATACTTTATTCCATTAGAATTAGAAAACTATTTTCATGAATACTGAGTACGAAAATGTTATTTTTGACGTGATTTCGTCTATTAAATCGATGAACGCCGGCTGCATGTACGAAAACGTTGACGTGTTAAGCTGTCAATTTTATTCATAAAAGTATGCAACCATTTCATCAATGTTTTTGACGTTGTCAAGTTAAACTATCGACCGTAAACCAACTTTACAGACAACCATTTTTTTTTATGATTGACGGTAGGTACTATATGTATATTAAAATAACAATTTGTCAAACTTAACACACAACCTTTGCCTAAACTATTCATTTCCACTTACAAGCTGTAATGGTCGTGAATATTACTGGTGTAATCCGTCTCTGTCCGTCCGGCCGTCCGTCAGATGCGAGCGGCTGCTCGACTAATACCTTCACACTAAGCACAGTACCTAACAAATAGAACTTTAAATTAGGTAGGTAGTACATCCATTGTCTAAAAGGTAAGATTAAAGAACTATTAAGTTATAGGCACACACAAACAGTTATAAATCTTTGCCTTCCGTGCTAGTTAAAAACTGTGTTACGGCAAGGCAAGCTTCACCCCCGCAATTCTAATCCATAAATAAACATTTTAGGGAAATTAACAGCTAACTATGAGCTAAACTAAAGTACTTAAAATTTCTGTCTCAATCTCTATTAGAAATTTCCACGGATAGATTTTTTTTGCTATGAATACTCGTACTTTACTTTTCGACGTGACTACGTAGACGTATAAATCGATGAACGCTGGCTGCATGAACGAAAACGTTGACATTGTCTGGTTAATTCATTCGGTCATTGTCCCGTTACGCTGGTAGTCACGTTAAACTATGGTCCGTAAACCAACTTTACAGACAACCATTTTTATTTATTTTATTTCGAGCCAATCGTGTTCTGAAACACTCACATGAAGTGCGCAATTTATTTCAACGAAATATTCAAAATAAAATATTCTTTCGAAGTTATCGTTTCGAAGTAGAATTCTACAGTAGCTTCGATGAAATAACCTTATCCTACTCAACCGTATTTATTTCAAAATATTCATGTCCGCCATCTTGTATTGGCTCATTTTTTAGCTCTTCTCTTCCATTTAAAATGGTAGACCTCAAGCAATCAACTAAGTACGTTAAATGAAATGAATTACTACTTTTATAGATCTAAAGCAGCTCACTCAATTACTGCCGATCCTGTAATACGAACATAGAAGATGTGGATCTGTACTTGAGATGAAAACTTGAAAGGATTCTTCAGAACGTCCGAGAAATGGGAGAGCTTTTTTATGTCTTCTCTGAGTAGGTTCACTGACAGATAAAGTGTTTGAATAAGAATATTCCAAAAAATGTTGTAATTTAAATTATTTCCTCAAAAATTTCGATAAGAAGCCGTGTAAAAACTTGTCAAAAAGTTTAGCTCAATTTTTCACCGCCGCAGATTTTATAAAAACAGTTTTTCATAATTACTCTTCGTTCGTGATTGATCACAATGCCGAGGGAAGGAGACGAGTGTAGTTAGTCTCGCGATAAAGCGAGATAGATGGTACAGAACTAGGTACATGTTTTGCTTTAAAATAGGGCGGTGTTTTTGAAAAGGTATATTATCAAGAGCTTTCGAACAGTAGCGACTTTTTTCAACGGACTTATAAGAGGAGCATCTAAATTCGGTTGTCAAACCTCTCAAAACTTCGTCATTCATCAACCGATTTGATATTTTTTTCTTTATTGGAACACGGAAACAAGGAAATAAATATATATTTATAAATTCTGACCTAACTTTATAAGATTTTTCAGCCATTATTGTATCATCACGTACCATACTTAGACCTCTTTGAGCGCCAATTATTTAGAATTTATAATTAATTGTTCATGAAATACATTATGAATTTATTTATTTAAAAAAAAATACGGTTGGCGCCCAACATGGGGCTCATCTGGAAAGCAATTACTGCCAACCACAACAGAAGTGGAAGGTAACTAAAACACTGGCATTCTTATGGCTTGCTTCTTTTGCTGTCCCATAAACGTATAGATAGATCATATTTGGATGTTTTCACACAACGCCATCTAGCCTCAAACTAAGCAAGCTTGTATTATGGGAACCAATTAATTGATAGAATACGTAAATAAATAGCTAATTTTTTTTTAAAATACATACATGTAATAAATAGCAAACACCCATCCTCAGGAAAAACACCGATGTTCAACACACAAATGTTTGTCCTGAAGCGGGAATCGAAGCCGCGACACTCGGCGTAGCAGTCCAATGCACTTGCCACACGACGATCTGTGTCGTCAGATGTACCCGTTAATGCTTTTACCAAGATTTAATATAAGCCTGTTTCTAGTTTAAATTTCAGCAAATACTTTATTGCGTGTAGCGTATACACTCGTGCATCACGTTCCTCGGTTACTTAGTTCTACAGTCGCAGTGAGACTTTAGAGCACTCTGATTTATGCTTTGAGAGTATTCAAATATTTCATTCTGGCTGTAATGCGCAATTTATACAACAGAGACACAAATAGCGAATTTATTTGTGGGATATAGAGGCAAATATTTTCAAACGGTAATGTACAACAATGTAAGAAGACTTAGGAAATTAAACATTTATTACAGTATAAGCATAGATGAATAACGGTGTTCCTATAGAACAAGATGGACAGTACCAAATCAAAATGGATGCGGCTTATAGGACCGAAAATTTTCAGACACCCTGTCAATAAAAATGAAATATCTCCATTTTCAAATAATGTTTGTTACTTTTTACGATGTAGTTTTATTGACAATGAAAAAGCCTAGTAGTTTTAACATATAATAGTTATTTAGCCCTATTACTTCTCTTTTTCGAAAATTAGCATCGGACCAAAATGTACTAGAAGTTAGCCAATGTGGCTCCCTTTTCTTTGTCGCATTTTCAATGTACTACATTGTGTTTCTTTCTATACTTTAATACTTCTATGAGTATAAGCTAGCTACTACAAACTATATTATAAAATTTATAAAAGGAAACAATTGGGCCACCCATAGACCGTTGCAAACGATCTATAGGTAGCTCAACTGCTCCAACTCGATATGTGATGGCAGCGTGCCGAGGATACTGGCTGTATTGCCTCTTTGTATAGCATGGCTTATTCTTTGGCCCAGATAGCTGCCAGCCCTCTGATCACGCGTCGCTTCGACCAGACGCTCTGACAACATTTTGAAAACGCGGAAGGCTCCCATTCCCCATGGACCTAGGTTCTCGACTCCAAAGGGCTCAAACATATACGACCTATCAAGACCTACATATTTGCGCCTCTTGAATTAGTTCGTTAATTGTATTATTTAACTAAGTCTAAATAACAATTACACGCTTTATTTAAATTATTTACAACTTAACAAAACTTATCGTCATCGCAGTTTCGCAATTCGTTCCCCCTCAGCAAATCCAGCGCGAAGGCGTTCAATGAAACATTTAAGTACTTAGACTTTGAGAAATGAAAGCGCTACTTTATCCCGATATAATGGGACAATTTAAGAGTAAATCCTCAGATTTGATTATTCCGATCGTAAAGCAAGACGAATGTCTCTAAAACAATCTCAGTCGCCATTAAGATGAAAACGACTGCTTCGCCCCAATTGACGTTTAATTCATTCTTTACGACTACACCGGTATTTAACTCAATGCTACAGGTACTATTAATTTATTACACTTTTTTTTTATTATTGGAGATAGACCTTCAATTGACTACAATCTCACCTGATGTTAAGTGATGATGTGACGACGATGAATCTCGAATTTCTAGAATTCTAGAAAACACCTATTTACTCGTTTCTTGAAAATATAAGTTTCATAAGATAAACGAACAAAGTATCTATAAACTATATACTCGTACTCTCATTTGAATAACATGGGCACTTTTATCTATCAAAATTAAGGCTACATCCCATTTGAATACCTATCCAAAAGTGGCATTTCGCAAACTTTTTTTTCACATCAAATCAAAATATTCCGAGCACGATTGCCGCCAATAACCCATTAAAAAGGTGCCGATCAAAATAAAATATTTAATAATAGCTGTCTGTGGCAGATGGAAAATCCATTATAAATCCTTCAATTTTAACTAGGGTATTCAGAAAAACGGGGATATCTACGAGGCAACCATATTAACGGAGATTTAAATTGAATTTTGATTAATAATTTGATTAATTTGCTACCTGATTTATTGATTCTGAGCTAAAAATAAAACATACTAGCTGACGCTCGCAACTTCGTTTGAATTATTACCATCTGTATAAGATCTTCACATAACTACGGCAGATGCAGAATCTAGGCATATACACCCTGATATAGAGTTGGAACTAGCTAACTGGGAGTACCAAATCTTACTCTGCTCTGTCCGCCTAGAGTGACAGATAAAAGAACAACAAGGACAAAAAAGTTCTATCCGTTGCTGAAAGAGGGATAGATGGAACTTTTATTAATTTTAACAGTTCTATCTGTCACCAATAGGGGGACAGATAGAACTATTTATTCCCATCTGTCCCCCATTAAAAAAAATTAAGAGTTTTGCTATATAAGCTTTGAAAGTTTTGGTGTAACTGTTAACCAGCTATTTGCCTTGAGAGTTATTTAAATTCCTTCCTTAGTACGCGTCTACCTTTCTGGACGAACGCGCCTTCAAAATTTCAAGTCTCTACTTTTAGTAGTTTGACTTGTGCGTTGTCTGTCAGTCAGTCAGGACTAAAGCTGGTTTCAGACTACGCTATAATATAATAGCATATAGCTCATAGCACAACAATATCGCGCACCATTCATTGTTATGGACACGTTCACACTGTACTATACTATATATTATTGGCTTACTATACGCTGTAAATTGGTGCGATGCGCTGAGTTCATGCTGTGCTATGTCACGCGCCGCCCTCTTCCTTCTTCCTCACCCCCGGCCGACCCGCAAGATCAACTGAGCTTGCTATATACTTTAGACTTGCGATAATATCGCGTAATGTGAACGCCATGCTTTATAGTATAGCATTGGATCCTTCTTTGCTATACTATATAGCAAAATAGTATAGCGAAGTCTGAAACCAGCTTAAGCCTTTTATGTTGTTGGTTCATGGAAAACCCCATCAATGCAAATTGATAAGTTATCCATTCCGAAATGCAATATCGATAAACAACAGTCGATTAGTTTGCAAACAAAGCCAAATATAACATTTTACCATTAATAATGACCAAAATCTGAATTTAATAATCACTACATAAATACTGTGGCCGAAAACGTTGCCTACGAATCTGGGGCCGAATTATCTACGCACTGCTAACCAAATTACTGGATAATGCCGAAAATGGTTTGCCGAATCGAAAATGGCTGCGAGGTGCGGACTCATTGTATTAATTCCATGGTTGGTGTGTTATACTATGTTATTAATATAATAATAGCATTAGCTGTTATAAGTAATGAATAATGAATTATTTAAAAAAAAATTATGGGCCATGCGCATGCATTTTTTTTGGATAGGAACATTTATGTAGAATTCTCTTCGAGAATCCTGCAAAAAGAGGGGCTAACGCAAGGCGAACCCCTCTGCTGGCCATATAACCTTCTTGGCCATTCACGTTAAATAAAACTATACTTATGCTGTATTTGATAAATATGTGCATATTTTAAGATAGTGTGCGAGATTATTATAGTGTGCGTTTACATGAATAAGATTTTGTTAGGCGCGTGTGCAATGCGTGTTTACCTCGTCCGCCGTCAAAAATGGCAGAAAATTATGTTAGCAGATTCCCCTCCTTTTGCTGGATTCTCGAAGATAATTCTATATATTTTTAATAGTTGCCATAAGTTTGAGTGAAAATTATCCTTAAGCTTCTTACAAGTTACTCACTTCATTACTATTTTCATACATTTTTAAAATTCTTGGGTTTATAGGGATTTGGGTTTTCTGGGAACCAGCCATATTTAGGAGAGTAGGTAGGTGCTATGTCAATATCTTCCAAAACATTCCAGTAGGCCCCACGAGTCCAACTTTACCGTCCAACTCTCAACTCCAGTAAGCAAGGACGCCGACCGCGAACCAACTACGAGGGCCGTGTATCATACTCGAAAATTTGTGCCTTCGCGGGCGAGGCCACAATATTCATGGCTGTTTTGAAGTAAGAAATTAGTGTTTTTACCCACATTGCTAATAAGAAACAATAAGCAGTCATTGAGCATAAAACTTACGGTTAGTTTTATGTTTCGGTTCTGCTATAGGAAAGTGGCAACACTGAATAATTTTGATCAGTTTTCGATAGTCCCCAACATAGGCTGCTGTTATTACTATACGCAACTTGGTGCTTCCAAAACCAAGCAGGCTTACAGCATTTTGGACATTTAACACAACGCCATCTAGTCCCAAACTAAGCAGAGCTTGTATAGTCGGGCTCTGCTTAGTTTGGGGAACCAGATAACTGATACAATACTTAAATATATTTGTTTTGTAAAAACATACATAGAATACATAGAGAACACCCAGACTCAGGACAAAAACCAAATGTTTGTATTCAAGCGGGAATCGAACCCGCGATGTTTAAAATTGTCTGACACAGAAAGTGCTCTGCCGGTTTCTGCCATCCCGGTGGAAATTGAGCCTCGGGCTATCGATAAAGTAGAACAACCCTAAAAACGCCACCAAAGCTACGAGCTCATACAATACATAAACAAGGAAGAATGTGGCGTATTAGTCAACGAACAGACCCCCAGTGTCCTATCAAAAGATGTCGGCTTCCATTCAGCCCACTAAGCCCGGCTAATTACGGATACCAGCGTCGTATTAATCAGCGCTGACGGTGCGTCCCGCAGGCCCTGGGCTCCTCCAGGGTAAGCAGGGAAGCTGGTTATGTTCGTCTTTGGTGGGGACTATGTTCACAGAGCTCAGTGATTCAATGGTCCCATGTCCTTTACCTACCTATGCACGTAGTCCATGGTATGTACGTTAACGTAGGAGTAGGTACCCTGAGGAGTACCTGACAGTCACAGAAGTATTAAAGTATAGAAACACAATTTAGTACATAGAAAATGCACTAAGAAAAGTTCTTCTAGTACATTTTGGCCCGATGCTAATTTTCGAAAAAGAGAAGCAACAGTGCTAAATAACTATTATATGTTAAAACTACTAGGCTTTTTTATTGTCAATAAAACTACATCGTTTAAAGTAACAAACAATATTTGAAAATAGAGATATTTCATTTTTATTGACAGGGAGTCTGAAAATTTTCGGCCCTGTATTCCGCATCCAATTTTATTTGATACTGTCCATCTTAGTGTTGTAAAGGAACACCGTTATTCATATATGCTGACAGTAGATAGGGTTGAGCAAGCTGTTCAGCCCGTGCTGTGACAGAGATATCTCCGGTAAAATATCGCAGCAGCGTCCATTCGGAGAAGACCACAATCGGGTCTAAATTTAACAACGATAGGACGTGGGTTTGAAAATGAATTTGTAGACTGCTCGAGATTAAAAACCCTCTTTATAATGGAGACATGTGGAAAGCAAGGCGTGGTAAATTAAAATTAATACTTATGATAATTTGCCTAGTATTAATATAACATTTTTGGTATTCATACTTTGTTATTTGAGTACCGTCTGGCTGGAGTATAGGTGTTATTCCATGACTATGAACGAATCTAAATGTGCCTCACCTACCGAAATTTATTATAGTCTAAGATCCCGCTGCAGGATAGGCAGTATAACCTATTTGTACACAAATGTATGAATAGGACAGTATAACAAAATCATACCTGTTTACACCTGGCTGCGAAGAGGTGCGGCGAAGTGCCCACCAGGAAACCGGGATTTTTTAAAGTCTTTACATAAATTGCTGTAAAGTGGATGATATTTTATTTAAAAAACAAGTGAAATTCAATGTCAATTAAAATAATTTTAATTAGGTACCAATGCTTTGTTTGGCCCGCAGGGCGCAAAAAGAATGATGTACATACATACACTCGAAAAACATTACCCGCCATCTTCCTAGTAGGGTAAAATGAATAAGTTTGAGTTTTTCGCGTTACCTATTTCAAAGACTATTTTTCATACGGCCCAAAATTGAGTAAAAAAAATTACTGAAAATTATTTAAATTTCGGCAGTAAATACGTTTTTAAACTTAAATACAATAATACTACCTATTATTTTACACACTCCTCACCAAAGCGCGGTTCCATGAAGTTATAAAACCCGAAAGTGCCGAAACCAATAACGCAATCGGAAACTTTTCCGAAACAATCCCAAACCTTCGACAACTGATAATGTGTAAGTAATGCATTCCACTCACTGCCGACATGGGAAATCGCTTACGAGTTGAGAGATTCGGCCTCGTGTGTATTCGGCCTAATTTGATTTGAGGCCGAAATATTCACCTACCAATTACTTCCAATGCCTACATGATATTTATAACTACTGTTTTAGCTAATCAATGTAGGATTTTTTTTCGAGAACTATGTTTCAGATGCATTTGAGAACAACCCAGATGAACTCGTGCTTTATTTTTTTTTACCTTCCGTGAAAGCTAAGAATAAGCCTACTTTAATTAATTCAATTAACTCCTTAAAAACTTTCAACTCCACTTTAATTAGTTGGCAGACTTCTCAATTTTGCGAAATTATTCTTCTTCAAGAATAAGACGAGGACGGGGATGAAAAAAGAGGGATAATTAATTAAGAATAAAGTACGTGACATGGCATGGCGGAAGAAATTACTTCAAATAACAAACAAGGAAATGTAAGCATTTTCTTAAGTTATTTTCCCGGTATAATTTACAGACTCCGCCCGGGAAATATTTGCGAGATGTAGCAGATTAAACATAATAAATAAAGCTTTTAGGTTTGCTGATGTGTACGAATCAAGTAATTTCCCCGAAAGTGATGTTCTCGGTGACTCTTAGCAATACCTACCTACATAACATAGTAACAACGCTTTCCATAACCAAATCGCACGGAAAAAAATGGGATAGCAAGACTAAATAGTAAACTATAATATAATTTCTTGTACCAATAAATAACTTATGTTAGCTAGAACTATTATAATATAATCGTAACTAAATTTCGTAAGCAGGAATTAATCTTTACTAAATTATTCTCGCTGTCACAAATTCAAACAATTTTATTAACTAGGTATAACGAGATTTTTTTCTCCGTGCGCTAACCGAAAATTTAATATTTCGTTGCGTGAAATGAGCTATGTAAGTTCCTTAGCAATTACATTAATCGCTTGGATGATCCTACTGGACCAGATTCACACCAGTATTCTAAGTCAGTCTTTAGCCCCAAACTCACCTTACGTAAGTAGTAAAATGGCCGCCGCTTTACTAAAAGTTTAGACTGTCACCTGTCAAATTTCAAAAGTATTTTTTTGAGTGAAATAATCGTCTTAGAATACAAGTGTACACCAGACTAGATGGAAGTGAATAGCGATCAGACTCGATGAGTTCATGAATATTGATTTACTGATTTATTTTTATTAGCAATTTATGTAAGAATTATTTACAATTATTTAGCTCTAATTTTAAGTATTTGCACGACAAAAGTTGATGCAGTGATTCTAATTTAAAGTAAGACCACAATGTACCTGTATTACGCAAATAAATATTAATTCATTCATTCATTCAAACAAGGTTCGTTATCTGTAGTTTTAGTGTTTAAAATACCTATATGGGTTAGATGTTGCTTCAGTGGATTGTGTTATTCCTCTTGGACATTGGACCAAATAACCATACAAAATAAACTGAAGCATAAATCAGCCTATAATATTCCCACTGCCGGAATATTAGCTTGGGAGAGCGAATGTCACACGCTATAAAACATATTTCTTTATCTATTCTATGTGAAACAGGGCTAATAATGTTTTTAAGATGCCGTACAATGGTTTTTATGGCACTAGATTCAATATGACTCGCCTAGCCGAGCCCATAAATCCATTCTGTGCAATCACGGAGGATCGGAGGCAATACGGTAATAGACGCCTAATGGATACTTCGAGTCGGCTGGATGACATAAATAATTCACCGGATAGCCGGATTTAATTGCCGGATATCCGGCAGTTGTCTGCGCGATTGATTTGTCACCCAACGCCTTTGACTTTGAGATCGAAGATGTCGCGCGGAAATGTATTGCCCAGGAAAATAACTAAGGCGTAAACTACAATTCACTTTCTGGAATCTGAAAAAGAAGTGCATTTTGATAAATAAATTATGATTGAATCGAGACTTAAGTATCTAATAGTACTGAGACACCATATTTTCTTAAAGCTTCTAGACTGAGACAAAGTGATTTCTTGTAGTTGTCCTGTCTTTTCATTATTAAAACTAGAAAAACTTTGAAAACACTTGAGTCTGTCAAAATGCTTGGAAAGAGCATTTCATTTCGCGAGCAAAATTGGAGCAGCCAAGAGTACGTCATTAACGAGGAATGAGGAATGCAATATGTGAGCTGCTAGGCGATGTAGGCTTTTAGACTATGATGCAGATGCGACCTATATTATTATCAGACTGAAGTCTTCAGAGTTTTTATCTAAATCGAAAATAATTTATATTTAAGGGGAATCCTCAAATCCGAATTCCATACAAAATGTTTCGGACAAATACTCAAAAAGTAGTAATTTCTTCACACTATTCGTTTAGTCCATGTTTTTTGATTTCGTCAACAAAAAAAGTGAAAGGTTTCATATTTTAAATTAGATTTTATACGTGTTTTTAAGTTAGTAGGGTTAATTTTAAAACACGTATAAAATCTAAATTAAAGTAGTTAACCTTTCACTTTTTTTGTTGACGAAATCTAAAAACATGGACGAAACGAATAATGTGAAGCAATTACTATAATACGGCGTACTTTTTGAGTATTTGTCCGAATCATTTAGTATGGAATTCAGATTTGAGGATTTGCCTTAAGCGAAAACCCTAAGCGATGCTGGCGAAACCTAACGATGCCTGGGGGACACGTTATAGGATATTAAAAAACAAAAAAATACGAAAATTCCATTTTCATTCCCTATTATGGCGCAGCCTTTTAAGACAAGAATTGTGTAAGTACTTTACTCTTATACTTCCATAACATTTTATGGTTAGGTAGGTAGGTAAATAAAACAATCCAGGGTACTGGTGTACGCACATGGTCATTAATCTTCCAAGCGGCGACGCCAATAGGAGCTTTTGTCTCACACAATGCGTTGGAGGCTTTGTGGGAAAACAAAGGAGGCCGCGATTAACCGTCTCAAACGAGGCTGAATAAGACTCGCGTATCTAGGAATCTAGAAACCTTTATGCAAGATACCTACCAAAATAATAAGCTTTTTACGCGTAATAACTCAGAAAGTCTGGTATGCCCTTACCTTATACTTGTTCATTAAAATTACCTGGCACAGCAATCTAAAAAATTGGTTGTCTGTTAAGTTAGTTTACGGACGATAATGTAACGTGACAACGTCATAACCAGCGTAACGGAAGCGTTACCGGACAATGACGTCAACTATTTCGAGCATGTAGCCAGCGTTCGTCGATTTATTAGACGTAGTCACGTCAAAAAAACTTAATACTAGCCGCCCCAAGGAAAATCCAACTTTGAGTTATCTTAGTGTTTGTGGGCTATAAAGTATAAACTCTTGATTTTATGTAAGCAGATACAACAACATAATGTTTTATCGCTCGTACCGAACAGCCTTGGGGATGGAAATTCAGGAAATTCCCTTCACGATTCATAGCCAACGAAAAATAAAGGTTGCAGCCTTTCAGGTCAACATTCACTGAAAGATGGATATTGGGTGCGTGCTCGTGACTCGAATTTTTACAAGCATTATAAGCAAGAATGATGTATATGTGGGTACCTACGCGCCGGTGTGCCGGCCGGCAGTAATAAACGAGCCTTTGTTAGGGTTAGGTATTTTAGTGCCTGTTGATCACTCACAATACGCCACCCCCATAGTGCCCGTTCTGAAGGAAAACGGCAAAGTTAGAATAGCAGGAGATTTCTCGGTCACACTTAACAAGGATCTCGTAATTGAAAAGTATCCTCTGCCTCGTATTGAAGAGGTATTCGCTAAAATAGGAGGGGGCGAGCGATACAGTAAAATTGATTTAAAAAACGCATACAATCAATTTTTGTTGGATGAGCATTCTCAGAAGCTTGTAATAATAAACACACACAAAGGGCTTTTTAAATATACTAGGTTATTGTACGGCCTAGCCAATGCACCCGCGATCTTCCAAAAAACGATGGAAACTCTACTCTCAGGGATAGACGGCGTCAGCATATGGCTAGACGATATATGTGTTACCGGACACGATAGAAATTCTCACTTAAACAGACTTAATGAAGTATTAAGCAGGCTGAGTGGTGCCGGTTTACGGTTACAGAAGGAGAAATGCGAATTTTTTAAGGAAAGCGTGAAGTACTTAGGCTTTGTGATTAGCAAAACGGGTTTAACGACTTGTCCTGATAAGGTTCAGGCCATATTGGAAGCCCCGGAGCCAACGAACGTAACCGAAGTGAAGAGATTTTTAGGCGTCGTTAATTATTATAGGAATTTTATACCTAACGCGTCATCTTTATTGAGTCCTCTTCACGAACTGCTGCGTAGCGATGCGGCATGGGAGTGGGGCGAACGGCAGCGGCGCAGCATGGCCAGCGTGCGCCGGGAGCTGGCGTCCGAACGCGTGCTGGCGCATTTCGAGCCCACAGCGCAGCTCGTGCTGTGCGTGGACGCAGGGCCCACCGGCCTCGGCGCCGTGCTGGCGCAACGCGCGCCAGACGGCCACGAGCGGCCCCTCGCTTTTGCATCTCGCTCGCTTACAACTAGTGAGCGTAACTACAGTCAAATTCAAAAGGAAGCGACAGCTATTATTTTTGGGGTGAAACGGTTCCACCAGTATTTATACGGATTAGAAAATCCGTTTATATTAAAAACCGACCACAGGCCTCTGGTTTCCATATTTGATAATAAAACAGGCATACCGGTTACTACAGCCCTTCGACTACAGAGATATGCTATTATATTATCGGCCTATAACTATGTGGTGCAGTACGTATCTTGCGATAAGAATTTGGTAGCCGACTACTTTTCACGTGCACCTATACAATACAGCGATAGAAAACCGATAGATACCGATGGCGATATAGATACTACTTATACATTGAATTTCATGAATGAGTTGACAGCGGCTACTACAATTAACGATATCGCAAAGGTAACGGATCAGGACAAGGTTCTTAAGGCTTAACTATGGCAGTCGCTACATTGTAATCTGGAACATAGGCCAAAATGCTCAGGTTAAAACAGCGTCAAGGGGTGTTAATAAAAATAAAAAAAAAATATTATAATATTATTTGGTCTTTTATCTTGAAAATATCAGAGAAACATTTATTATATTCGCTTATTTAATATGAATAAAAAAATCTCAAAACAAAGCTGTTTCGGGATGGTTTTTTCGTATATTCTCCTGAACGGCATTATATATATAATTTATTTTTATACCATTCGCTAGGGAAAAAAATATATTTAAAAAGCTCGGTAAGCTTTTTTTGATACAGTATTTTTTCTTGCGACTACGAATTATTTAACGTAATTTTGCAATAAAAGTAGGCGTGCACCGCTCTGGACCTCAGTACCCATCTGACTACGGGACGGGGAGGCCGCGTCGCGCTGGCGCGCACCGCCTCGCGGAACGATCTTACGAAACATGACCGAATAAAGTAATATTCACACCATACATGATGGACAGTACGTCCGTTATAGATAGATTTATTTATGTATGCAAATGAGATGGCTATGGGTTTATTGTCGATACGCGCATGAAACAATATAAATTTTATAAGAAGCTCGGATTTGACTGACTGACAGACAATTTATGATAGTTATTTTTTTTTCAAATCGGTTTATAAACAACAAAGATAAGTTTATAAATACGAAGATAACAAAAATAAAAAAAAATGGGAAAAAAATCAGCTGGATTGAGAACCTCCGCCTTTTTTTGATGTCGGTTGAAATAATAATATTTACTCTTTCATACTTATTACGACAATATTTTATTATGGGGTCGGGGAGTTGCGACTTGGGGGTGGGGGGGGAAGTTAATATTCTTGATATTATTTTGATATTTCACACAACGCCATCTTGCCCCAAACTAAGCAGAGCTTGTGCTATGAGAACCAGATAACAACTAAAATAGGAAGGTACCTATTATATTTTTTTTAACTCACCATAAGTACAATGCATAACATAGAAAACACTCTGACTCAGGACAAACACCGATGTTCACCATACAAATTGTTTGCCCTAAAGCGGGAATCGAACCCGCGACACCAGCGTGGCAGTCAACCAAACAACCACCAACCAAAGGCGCAACTAGGTAGGTAGGTACTTTAGAAAACTTCTCGAGCAGTTTCAAGTAGGTACCTCTGATTGTGATTGATCTGTGGTTCTTTGTATAGTCCGAGAGCAAAAAGTCCGAGAAAATTGAGATAGGTACGTACGAGACGTGTGCCTTCGATTGCGCGTGGAGCTAAGACAATCTTCGGGGGCGGGTAGCGGGAGGGTGGAACCGGCTTCTTGTTCATCGTAGCGTAGTATTTTATACCTATTATTAGTGTCCTAGTAGATGGTAGTAAGTAGGTACCAGTAAGTAATAATAAATAAATAACAGGCAAGGTTCATAGGTAAGTAGATACCTGGGTGTCCAACTGCCACTTACGTAATAAGTTTTAGTAGGTACCTAATTACCTATTATAGGTACCTACTAGGTAAAGGTTGTTTGCCTTTTCCACCTTTACCTTATCTGTGGGTAGGTACTACCGCAAATACTAATTACTTACAAATATAAGAGTAGGTACACTACCTACATAGGTAGTAGGTTCTAGGTACTTATCCCTAGTTGTGTTCCCCGTTCTACCCGTACCTATTAGGTACACACCTAATAGGTACGGGTCGTATGGAGAACATAATCTGTTTTATTACAAATATAATATAATATTAGGTATATGTTTTATAAATATAATATAATAATAAATCCATCTCTAGCGCGCTGTGATACGGTACACATTAGCTAAGACGCTCGCGGCGCACAGTGGTCCGCCCCCATAGAAGAGGTTGGACATAGGAGTCAAAGTCGTTATTTAACAAAACGAAGTATGCTATTACAATTGTCCATCAGATAGAAACTATCATTTTTGATGTTTTTTTCGATATTGTACTTATACAGTGAGTAAATGCAAAATAACTGATTTTTTTGTATGGGGAGCGACCTATAATTATAAATATCTTCTTATTTTGGCCCATTTTCGTTCTGAGCTTTTGTACTGATTTCCGAACTATATTAAGCTATATTTTATCCAAAGACACATGGTGCTACTTTTGTGCACTTTTTGAGATATTCTCAAAAATGTGTAAAAATAATAATAATCGAATACTCCCGAGTGTTTGGAGAACATATAGATAGTTTATTATATATATCTATTGATAAGCAACAAATTATGTTCTATTATTTACTGTGATTGAGATTATAGTTTAGGAGTTAAGGTAATAAAAAAAATTTTTTAGTAGGAAGCAACCAATATCTATAAATATCTTCTTATTTTGGCCCATTTTCGTTCTGAGCTTTTGTACTGATTTCCGAACTATTTAAAGCTATATTTTATGCAAAGACGCATGGTGCTACTTTTGTGCACTTTTTGAGATATTCTCAAAAATGTGTAAAAATAATAAAAATCGAATACTCCCGAGTGTTTGGAGAACATATAGATAGTTTATATTATACATCTATAGATAAGCAACAAATTATGTTCTATTATTTACTGTGATTGGGATTATAGTTTAGGAGTTAGTGTAATAAAACATTTTTTTTAGTAGGAAGCAACCAATATCTATAAATATCTTCTTATTTTGGCCCATTTTTGTTCTGAGCTTGTACTGATTTTCGAACTATATAATGCTTTATTTTCACCAAGGACTTGGTGCTACTATTGTGCACTTCTTGAGATATTCACACAAATATATAATAAAATTAATAAAAATCGAATACTTCGAGTGTTTTAAAATTATTCAAATATATCATTTCAGATGCACATTTTGAATGCTTAATTTACTGCAGAATATAATATGAGGTTTATAACGGGTCCTTAACTAGTAGTCATTAACCTAATAAATGTGTTATAATCGCATGTCTACCAAAATTACTGCAGAATATTTGTCAAAAAACTTACCTAGGTAGGTACCTATGAAGGTAACTTGTTTATGTTATCAATTGTTGGAAAAGCTTACTTGTTCGAATTACCAAGTAGGTACCTACAGTAAGGCGAAAAATACCCCTGATTAGCCCTCTCGCTCACACCTACGAACATTTTTAAAGATAAAAAAATTACAGAGAAAAAAATCTACAGGTAATGAAATACATACAATACATGAAATCTTGTTTGGAATAAATTTATTTTAATTTAATGTTTGTATTATTATTTTCTAGCGCCTCAAGGTCTTTATTGTTGTTTTTTTCTAATGTTTATCTTTGTAATAATAACCTTTGTCTAGGTACATTTGTACTTTGTTCACTTTGTATTTTGTGATCTATTTATTAAGCTCTCTGACTGAATTTCTTGTAGTGTTTATCCAATAGAATGATTATGTATTGATGAAAACTGTGTTGTTCTGTTTATCAAGTGCTTGACTGCAAATTCTAAATTTTCTATAAATCCACTTGCGTCCTACATTTTGTGCACATTTAATTAAAAAAATGTGATTTGAAATACTAATTAAAGTTATAAAGCATAAGTGAAAAAACTAAGACCGAAAAATGGGCCAAAACAAGAAGATATTTATAGGTATACAATATACATACGTTTCATCCTATTAAAAAAAAATTACACTGACTCCTAAACTATAATTCCAATCTCAATAAACAATTAAAGTTGCTTTTCTAATCTAAATGTTTTTGAAATACTCGGGAGTATTCGATTTTTATTAATTTTATACATTTTTGAGAATATCTCAAAAAGTGCACAATAGTAGCACCATGCGTCTGTGCATAATATATAGCTTAATATAGTTCGGAAATCTGTACAAAAGCTTAGAACGAAAATGGGCCAAAATAAAAAGATATTTATAGATATTGGTTGCTTCGTACTAAAAAAAATGTTTTATTACACTAACTCCAAAACTATAATCCCAATCACAGTAAATAATAGAACATAATTTGTTGCTTATCAATAGATGTATATAATAAACTATCTATATGTTCTCCAAACACTCGGGAGTATTCGATTTTTATTATTTTTACACATTTTTGAGAATATCTCAAAAAGTGCACAAAAGTAGCACCATGTGTCTTTGGATAAAATATAGCTTAATATAGTTCGGAAATCATTACAAAAGCTCAGAACGAAAATGGGCCAAAATAAGAAGATATTTATAATTATAGGTCGCTCCCCATACAAAAAAAAATATTTTGCATTTACTCACTGTATAAGTACAATATCGAAAAAACCATCAAAAATAATAGTTTCTATTTGATGGACAATTGTAATAGCATACTTCGTTTTGTTAAATAACGACTTTGACTCCTATGTCCAACCTCTTCTATGGGGGCGGACCACTGTGCGGCGCGACACTTGTAGGTAAATATAAATAAAGTTTGGTAGTGAGCGAGCTGACACGTTTCTGTATCGAACTTTTGTTGGTATGGATGGATGGATGATACATACCTTACTGAGTACCGTCCGATTAGTGTTTTTTTTTTACTAATATGTTCTGTAGTTTATATTATGTATGTTATCTTTGACAAATTATGTAGGTAGGTAAATGCTATGCAATCTCATAATCTGTTTATTTTCTGAATAGTTGTTGAAATGTCGGTAGGCAAGGAGTTGAACGATGTAATTTTTTAGGCCCGCAACAGTAAGTACTAAGTGGGCATTCAATAAATATCCTAAATTTATAAAAATATAATACAAATAAAAATTGTATGTAGGTACATTGAAACTTTTCTTACTATTTCTACTCAATCAAATGATTGTCTGAATGTGACCTTACGCAATGGCAAAGCCGCGCGATGTCTGTTTCTGTTAGTCGTCGTGCGCGTGCGGGGTGCGCGGGACAAATCAGACTGATCCACCCATTTCTGCTGACGTCATAGCAGCCACAGCATTCTTAAAACAGTTACTAGGTACATGCATCAAGGTTGGCCTCGTAAAATAAGTTGTAAATCAATTTTACCTTATTTTTATTGTAAATCTGACTTACAAGTTGAAAACAGGTGTTTATTTAGAGGTCATCGAATAATTATTCCGTCAACTCTCAAAGAGAAAATGTTACGTGAATTGCACGATACTCACCTAGGTATTATAAAAACTAAAAGCAACGCGCGAAGTAGAATGTGGTGGCCGGGCATCGACGGCGATATAGAGCGGTGGATCGGGTCTTGCGAGACGTGCGCGAGCGTGCGCAGCGCGCCGCCCCGCGATCCGCCCGCGCCGTGGCCCGCCGCGGCCGGCGCCTGGCAGCGCGTGCACATCGACTACATGACGGTGGGGCAGAGGGTGTACCTCGTGCTGGTAGATTCGTACAGCAAGTGGCTAGAATGTTTGTACATGAGTAACGGCACTTGCACGAAAGCCCTGATCACGAAACTAAAGTACATTTTTTCAATCTTCGGCATACCTAATGTACTAGTATCGGATAATGATGTCAAAATTAATTCTAACGAATTTAAGGCGTTTTGCTCATGTAATGGTATAAAATACATGACATCACCAATTTATCATCCGCCTAGTAATGGCCAAGCTGAGAATTCGGTAAGAATATGTAAAAAGATGCTAAAATGTATTATAAAAGATAATTTACCGCTGCATCAATTGAATGAATTATTGTTAGGATACCTATTCAATTATAGGAATACCGTACACTGTACCACAGGCGAAACTCCGGCTAAAATGATGTTTGGAAGAAATCTTCGATCGCGTCTTGATTTAATATTGCCATCAAAGGTCACTATAGCCTTATCTCCAGTTCCCGGAAAAAGAAATTTTGATATAAATGATACGGTTTGGACCCGATGGTACAGTGCACGCAAGGAAACATGGCAACTAGGTAGCATTACAAAAAAAGTAGGCAATAAAATGTATGAAATATATATTAAAGGTTTGAATGTTCCTTGTATAAGACATGTCGATCAAATACTTAAATATACAGGCAATGAGCCTACTCGAACATTTGACACTGTAACACCTACGGGTACTGAATCGCCACAACCGCCACCATTACCACCACCATCATTTTCACCAAGTGCTGTTAGTGCGTTAGATGATGTTGATGATGGGGAGGAATGGGGTGATTGCGTAGCCGAAGAGAGTGAGAGAGGGATTGATGAAAACGCGAACATGCCCGCTTCGTCCGGCTCCCCGCCACCCGCGCCGCCCGCGATGCCGACGCCGGCTCCCGCGACTCCCGCGAGCGAGCCTCAGAGTGCCTTCTCTGGCACTGCTGTCGATCCGGAAATACCTTCACTCACTCCCGGACGCACGAAACGTTCCAAGACAAAAGTAGATTATAAGAAATATTTTTAAGATAAAGATTTAGTATGTTAAGTTTAAGTTGTAGTAAATTTGTACCTATCAGATTTAATTCTATTGCTTTTGTCACCAGGTTTCAAAAACTAAGTGTGGAGGAATGATGTATATGTGGGTACCTACGCGCCGGTGTGCCGGCCGGCAGTAATAAACGAGCCTTTGTACTATTCGGTTGTTTATCTTACCTCCAAATATCTCAAAGAAACTTGTGTTGAATTCGTTCAGTCCTCTCGGCGTTCTTTAAGGGTTATGCACACTTGCACACAGTTCCGGGTACCCGGCCCTGCCGTGTTCCGTCAGGGACGGGGAAAAAATCGGTTACGTACGGCAACCGGATCGTCAATGTCCCGGACGCACGGTTGCTTTGTCAGTGCTATCCGATTTTTATCTAGGTACGTTGATGACAACATGAACACAGAGAGGTTGATAGAACTTTTACGACAGAATAATATTCTTAACGATCTTTCTAATCAACATTATTTGAATTATACTTACGAAGAAAAATATAATGTTATGTGCGTATCATCTAAAGAAACAGATTACACTGATACCGATTTCACTGATATGCGTGAACACGGGTGACGGATGGTACGTCCCTGAAGGAAACACTGACACGGACCAGTCTGAACATGGATAGCCCTGACCCGGACATGTGTGGATAGTCTTTAAAGAGCCTTAAGAATATATCAGAGCAAAGTTACTGTAGTCACTTTAGCTAAAAGTTTTCAGGCGCCAAGTGGATCTATTGTGGATGAGTTTTGAAATAGTCCTAGCTAGCCTATTCCCTACAATGTAGACTCTAATATAGGCAGATAAAATCGATAGGTTGTTGAATGGATTATTCGACAACCTATCGATTTACCGATATCTGCTTGTACCAGTATCAATAAATAGGTAGAAATAGAAGAGATCTAGTTGAATCACAACAGAAATAAAACTATGAACGTGAGTTGGTTTCCGATATATTTATTATGAACAGATAGAACGTAGGTACTACGTAAAATTGGTAGAATGTTTGTGATCTCGAGGGAATCATATATTTGCGATGGAAAAGTCGTAATATATCTGGTGTATGTGTGGAAACTCATTAATGTTACACGGGTTAATAAACGTGACTTCGAATACGAATACGTTGGTTATGAAATACACGTACAATCAGTAGTAGGTATCTATTTCAATAAGGTTAATTAGACTTGCATTGTTATCAATTTAAACTTCCCATCATCTATGTAAATTAATATAATTGGCGCCTGTTTCTTTCTGACTATTAATTCAAAATTATAGTAAATTAATCTATAAAAAAAAAAAAAGTAAAAGTAGCGATCCATATTATTGTAGACCTTATCCTGTCCTTACCGAAGTGGGTAAGGGACTAGTCTGAAAATAATTCGATAAGCTTAGGAATAATAGCGTTATAAATTTTGACGAAACGGATGGTCGAGTGGCAAGTGTATTGGACTGCCACGCCCGGTGTCGCGGGTTCGATTCCCGCGTCAGGACAAACATTTGTGTGATGAACGTCGGTGTTTGTCCTGAGTTTGGGTGTTTTCTATGTATTCAATGTATGTATTTACAAAAAAAAGTACAAGCTCTGCTTAGTTTGGGGCTAGATGGCGTTGTGTGAAATGTCCAACATATATATTTATTTATTTATTATTAAATAGCCACATGAAAATCTAGCAGACTAAAACACTTGATTTATTATTTAATAAAAAGTAACAACGCCTGATAGTATTTTATTTTCAGATCTTTTAGAACCAACGTATGCATATTGTTTTTAAAAACCTAAAATTATATTTTTATAGTTTTTATCTTATCGTTATATTTGCATAATTATAGCAATAAATTTCGTATGGAGCGATAGTAAGCTTATTTTTTAAGATGCACGCTGAGATGCATTTACACAGTATTGTTACATAAAGACTGGACTTACCTGAGTGAGGTCTAACATATTGACTAAAATAAACATAAACCAATCAATGGATGCGAAAAACATCGAGTTTTTTTAAATACATCACTAGGATTTAGTACGTAGATTATTTAATTCCAAATTAACATTAATTTATGTTATATTAGGATAATAATAATGTTTTTTATTAATTTCCTAATGTTCTCTAAAATTTATTCTTGCTTATAATTATTGTGGGAAACTCTTAAAAAACAAACTTCCGGAAGAAAAACACGGTTCCGGGTTAATGGCTAAAATTATTATGTAAATTGTAATTACTTAAATGTTGGTCGAGTAAGTATAGGTTAGGTATCTCGTAGTTTTTATTTTTTTTTAATTTCAAAAGTTTTGTTTCGTACAATATACGAGTATAAGTAAGAAGTTTACACTAAAACTACTGACTTACTGACTGACTAATCTAAAAATCTAATTGATTGAATTGACTAAAAGCTCAAACAATTTAATTAATTAATTAATATTGGTACTCAGTGTAAAGTTTTTGAAGAAAATTATAGAAGGGAGATATCGCAACCGAAAAAAGAAATCCTTTTAAGCCGAACATATATAACGGTAAACATATTTAAAAAAAATAAAGGAAACCTAAGATTTTAAATTCTTCTTTTTTAGCGATATCCCTTTCTATGAAAAAGGAAACTTGCTTTTTCATCTCTACTTGGCATGTGTCGTAGGGCGGTTGGGAAGCCTCTTTTCCCAAATTTTAATAACCTAGCAGCCTAATGAATTTAAATTAATTCGGAAAGAACGGACTTGACTGTGGGAAGAAGCGCATAATTATTACCTATTGTTTAACCATATATCATAAAATACTCAAAAAATCGTAACATAATCGATAATTGATTGATTCAGGCGTTACTTTGCGGAAATCCATAAATATCAACAAATTATATAAATATATTTAGTAATAAATCCGCTTAATTTCTAAACAAAGGTTTTAATTAACTTAACTTAAGTTCAACTATACCAAAGAGTCAAATAACAGAAAACCAAAGTTTAAAGATACGACACGTGTTTCGCCTCTACACGAGGCATCATCAGGAGGTGTGGACTCGCCGAAGTTTGAAACGAGAAACACGTGTCGTATCTTTAAACTTTGGTTTTCTGTTATTTGACTCTTTGGTATAGTTGAACTAAAGTTAAGTTAATTAAAACCTTTGTTTAGAAATTAAGCGGATTTATTACTAAATATATTTATATAATTTGTTGACATAACATAATCATCACATTTTACACTCACACTCAAAATAGGAGAGGAGACAAAATAGCGAATGACGAATGAACGTTCTCTCAGTGTTCAGACCGTTCATTTTTTGACCATTCGGAGTGGGAGTGAAAGATGCGAATGCCAATATCCAACACTGTTGGATCGGTTCACTAATGAATTCATTCGGCAGTAATGTTTCATTTTGGTTTAGATGCATCACTTGGAGTGAAATATGCAAAATGAAAGACGAAAATGAACAAAAAATGACCCGTCTGATATCAGCTTAAAGGCGGTATACACAAGGTTGGCTTTTAAAGTTGTGAAGGAGTCACTTGACAGAGAAGGTAAACGCAATATCATGTGAAGTAAATGTCTATTGTTATATTTTCAGTTGATATCATTTTTTTTAAGTCATTACAACAACAATGACAATAATTGTTTCTAATAATTTAATAAAAACAATAATGACAATAAAGGCCTATTTACACGATGCAAGTTTCTTGCCTGTTGCATACCATTAAATTGAAGCAATAAATGACTTGTATGGTCTAAACAACACGTAACATTCTTGATCTGTCATACAAGTTTTGTTTCAAAACTTGTCTTGGTGTAAACGGCACATGCTATAATTTCTCAAGCAATTCTTGTATTCAACTGGATTCTCTCTTCATATGCAAACATGAGTGCAGTGAGTTAATTATGTTAATATACACCGTAAATTTTCTATCACCAGAAATAAAAATACGCAGACCTAATCAGTTGCCGCTTCTGAACACAGATATGGAAAAAATATGATATTTTTTTGTCGAAATATTTTTTTAAGTTTTTTTGGTTATAAAAATTGGTAGTATATTCTCAATGAACTTTACTAAATAAGCTCAACCAAATTTTAAAAAAAAATGACTCATATTTTTGTTACGTGTTGTTTAAGACCATGCAAGTCATTTATCGCTTCAATTTAATTGTATGCAACAGGCAAGAAACTTGCATCGTGTAAATGGGCCTTAATTGTCATTATTACTATTACTAAAAAAAAAAATTGTTTGCGATTCAGACATCGTTTTTCGTCATTCAGATATTCACACACATCGTTACAAGATGTCCAAGCAGAACACTCAAAAGGTAGGTTTATTTACTTTTAAAATAATATTTATCTTGTTTGGATTTACAGTAAATTTTAACATAACAGTTTTAAGTAATGGGTTGATTTATTTTAATGGGGACTTCTACAAAATTTGAACGAAAATTTTAATTGTCGTGTCTTATTGACTTTTAGTATTAGTTGCGTATATTTTGGGACTCTGTGTATTCGACTGTATTATCTAAGGAATAACTCAGATTTTATAAAAATTTAAAATTTAATTGTAATAAGTTTTGAACACTTAAGGCTAATCCTCAAATCAGAGTTCCATACAAAATGTTTCGGTCAAATACTCAAAAAGTACGCCGTATTATAGTAATTTCTTCAGACTATTCGTTTCGTCCATGTTTTATGATTTCGTCAAAAAAAAAGTGAAACGTTTCATACTTTAATTTAGATTTTATACGTGTTTTAAAATTAACCCTACTAACTTAAAAACACGTATAAAATCTAAATTATAGTATAATAAATAATACCCTTGATAATAATTTAAGTTTTATTCATCGTTTAGCAAACCCGGGTACCTAGCTCGAGCCAGCTCGGAAAACCTCGGCTCTAGATGCAACGTAGTTCCCCTTCTGCATTGCCCATTTAGTTTCTTTAGGTAATTAAAAGCTTGCGGTGTATAATCTTCAAAGAAATATTTATTTATAAATTTTGAGACAAGACTGTTTGACTGATAGATTTGACTGTGACTGCAGGTGCTGATAGTGGGTGGACTATTTATGTGTTTCTTGTCCGACGGGTACATCGTGGGCCAGATGACCGGGTTGGTGGCGGAGCAGCAGTCGGACCACAGCGACGTGCCTCTAGATGACGAAGAGATGTTCTGGGTTGGTGAGTACCTGAGTACAACCACGTACAGTAGTACAGTCGGCTCTCTAATGGTCTTTACACCCGGCTGACGCCGGTGTTAGCCTATGATTAAACCACTCACACACACATGATGTGTTTGTGTGAGTGGTTTAATCACATCAGTAGTTTACTCACACACACATGATATGTTTGTGTGAGTGGTTTAATCACAGAAGAACACTGGCGTAAGCTGGGTGAAAGAGGCTTAATACTAGAAGAAAAGACCTTGAGCTTCCAATGCATATGAGGTTAAATGTGTCAAAGCATGGCTGTCGTTATCAAGCGGTTCTTCTCTATAATGCTCTACCTAATGAGATGAAAACAATTAACAGTCCAAACGTGTTTAAAAATAACTGAGAAACCTTTTGTTGGAGGGGTGCTTCTATACAATTGACGAGTTTATGACAAGATAGGTTTAGTGACATAGGATAGTATGTAGTTAGTAGGTTTGCTGCTGTAGTGTAGTTTAGGTAGTAATTTTGAAATTGTTTTTTTTTTTTTTCTGTATTTTTATTAAATTTTTATTTTTGCTTTGTGTGTACTATAGAGACATTCATATACGATTGTGAAATTGTAATTGAATAAATAAATGAATGAATGAATGAATGAAAATACCATTACAGAGCAGACCCTACAAGTAAGCTATGACTGTACTGCACCAGCCTGTGAATCGTGTGTAGTACTGATCATAGACATGATCTCTATTTATCAGTAGCTGATCTCGCAACTTGTATATAAAAAAACCAAAAGCCAATTGACGCGATAGTAAAACGACTTGTCTTTCTAAATCACTGATGTTTTGTTGCAGCATCGGTGAGCTACGTGACCATACTCTTCGGCCTGGCGCTGGCCGCAGTAGTCACCGAGAGGTTCGGGCGCAGGCTAGCCATCACAATCCTCAGCACGCCGGTGGCGGTCTGCTGGATCGGCATGTTCTTCGCGCAGCGCATGCTACACTTCATGGCCGTGAGGATAATCCTCGGAGTGTGCTTCGGAGGCATCTTCTCCCACTGCGTCCTCACGATGGCGGAGTACACCGCGCCCGGAGAACGAGGGTTTTACCTGAACATGACCATCACCGCGGCTACAGCGCTCGGTATAGCCATCTCCAATATCCTAGGCGTCTTGTTCCACTGGCGGATTGTCGCGTTATTGGGTGTCATTCCAGCTGCCACCTCCGCGTTAATCCCTCTGCTATGGATCGAAAGCCCGGCTTGGCTGGCGTCAAAAGGAAGATTCGAAGAATGTGCGACTTCTTTCGAAACTCTCCACGGTAACGGGAGGACCGCTGCCGCTGAACTGCAGTTACTCCTCAAAGTGGAAAGAGAGAAACAATCTGCCCTTGGTGGCCCTTCAGAATCAATGAACCTCGTTCGAAAGAAGCTTACTCTAGCTTTGAAACAGAAGTACTTATGGAAGATAGCAGCTTTGAGTATCTGTTTGCATTTATTGAGAGTGGCTACGAGCAGAGTGTTGATTTGCACGTTCGTCATCAGTATGGTACAGAACATAACGGGGGAATCTGATGTTGTACTGTTCACTTTAGTCACCGATGGATGTTTAGTGTTCGGCTCGTTTATGTCTTGCTTCCTAATCGACAGGATGAGAGTAAGAACGTTACTATTCTCTAGTGGTTTAGTGGCGTTTATATTGCTGATTACTTTGAGTATTTGCCTTTATTGTTTTAAACTTCCGTGGTTAAATTGTACGTTGTTAGGTTTATTCATAGTCATTGTAAATGCAGGTCCGTATCCTTTATTGGAGTCGTTGTTTGGAGAGATATATCCGTTGGATATAAAGCCGTATTGTATGGCTACCTTCGGCGCTATCAGTACGGTTTTTTTGTTCAGCTCAATCAGGCTAGCATTAATTTTATTTGAAACAATTGGCTACTCCGGAGTGTTCCTATTGAACTCTGCGCTCGGGTTGGTGTGTCTCGGATACTTGTGGTTCTGCCTCCCGGAAACCAAAGGTAGAACGCTGCAGGAAATCGAGATATATTTTAAGAATAATGCATTTGATGGCATCGACGATTTACTCAAAGAAGATCGATCTAAATTGTGTGTTTAATACTCAACTTAGGTTTTACGTAAGTTAATAAACACCTACATAAGTGCAAATATTAGTAAGTATAATCATATTTTATGTCAAGCTACATACTGTACACCTCTGAATCTGAAATGAAATGCATTTCTGAAACTGTTATTTAAATACTAATACTATGGATTACTTGTACTTTCGTAAAGCGTTGATTAACTTAACTTTTTTATAAGCTGATTGTTGGCGTTTTTAAACGCTGGCGTGTGAGCGTGTTAGCGTTTGGGAAGGATTGTCAACAAGCAGATTGTTACAACGCCAATGACACTGGGCGACTTTACACGCTACAAGCGAAGTCGCTAGCGTGTAGCGTGTAAATAAGCCGTGCGTCATCGTACTATAAATGAACCGTTAGGGTACTGTTCTATGATGCTGACTTAGTTAAGTGTTTGCTGACACACCCATATATGTATTAATAAGTACATAATCGGTCTTGCAGACTTTGTTTAGGCCTCGACCTTTTGTAATAAATTGCTCAAATCGTTGCGATGCGGACGTCGATGCTCGAATTTTTATTAAATCGTTATACGTTAGAGCTTACTTGCAATCGTTAACGACAACATAAAATCATAGTAATAACCTTTTCAGTCGATATAAAACGATGTCAATGGTTGAAATTTATTGGATTAGTAGACATTTCGTAGGTTTATTTTTTTTCAAGTAGAGAATTATGCAATTTTGCAAAGATTGGGATTTATCTTGGTTATTTTTGCGAATAAATAAATTTATACAGAAGTACTAATACAAAAGTGACTGTACATAATAATCAAGGTTTTACAAAAACATACAACAACCGACTTTAATAGGACGGTTCTTGTGACCGTAGGCACCACTGACAAGTCACAGAGAAGCAAAATACGCAATTTTATTTACTTCGACAACATGTTTTTTTTCAGTTATTTTGATTTAAAAACTAAACTACTGAACCAATTTTTATGAAACTTCTATGGGACCAATAAATTTTTCAACAACAAGTTCTGAGGTTACAAACATAAAACAACGAATTGATAACTTCTTCCTAAGATCCTAAGAAAGACTTAAGAAATCACGACTGTTTAAAATTGACCTGTACAAAGATCTTAGTTCTTAATTAAAATAGAAAGGTTCTGTATTTTTATCACAAGTTGTAAACTTAGTATTAAGATCTTTTTTGGAAAAAAAAAGTTTATCTGATTCATAGTCCAACTAAATGTAGAATATATCTGAAAAAAGCTAATCTTCAAAATACAAACTTCAAATCTCGAACAGCACCCAGTCTTCAACACGAAAAGCGTTTCAACTGGATAAATAATTCAAGGGACCAAGCTGATGTCGCTGCGATGTTCCACTACTCTATTTCAGGGATTTTCAGGACACTTGAAAAAGTGGTTAGTCCCTACTTAATCCATTGCAAATATATTTTTGTAATGGAGCAGTCAGTACGAGCACAATTACTTATCGCTTTCTAAAAAAGTATGTTGAAACATTTGTTAAAGACATTAAATATTTCAAATGGGCATCATATGAAATTTCTTGTAAAAAGTATCCTTATCCCTTCTCATCAGGCGAGTCGTGGTAGAGTTCGGTGACGCAGTAATAGCCATCATCGGCTGACTGCATAAAAAGTCACTCCGAAAAAAAAAATAGCGAGGCGTGGTCAAACGTTCTTTCAATATAAAAAAAGTTTATTATTATTATTATTAAAACTTCACATGAAAGTCCATACCTTCGGACAGCTTGAAGACTCCGAGCTGGCCACTAGATATTACGCAACATTTTAATTAAAATATGAGGAGAAAGGACCCTAAAAATGAAATCTCTTTCATTTTTAGGGTCCTTTCTTCTCATGTTAAGATGAGACCGGTTCGAATTTCTGCTTTAATTTATTCATTTATATTAAAGCAGATCTATTAGCAGATTCTATTCATTTATAACATAATTATTATTTAATATATCATTCATATTTATTTAATTCAAATTCAAATATTTTTTTTAGACCACAAAGAGGTAGGTCCAAATTTAATTTTATCCAGCATGAATACAAAACGTTAAGTTAAATTTAGTACAAGCCAATAAACCATCAGACAATCTAACTTAAGATTCTATGTAAGTAAATAATACGTAAAGTACATTTATAGTTAAAAAAAATGTTGGAGGTGTACACAGCCCGGTACCAGGAAGGCACCGCGCAAATATTCCCCCGATCTTTTAGCATGTAGTTGCAGACAGACAGGCTATAAAACCAATCGCCTGTGTAATCATGCACGGGACCCGAACCCGCGGCCTTCGGCGCGGCAGGCGGATGGCATGACCACTGCGCTAGCGCTATATCCATTGATATGACGAATTTTGTGACCAGTTGAGATAAATTCATTTTTTATTTTTAATATCTTTCGTGATTCAGTTTCATTTTGAAAAGATTTTTGTTGAGAGCTTATTTTTCATTATTTTGTCGACTAAAGCGTCGATGACACAGGGCTTTTTTACAAGGTTGTACCTTGCCAGCGAGTTCGCTTGTAGCTTGTAAACTCATTCCGTGTCATCGGGTTTTTACAATCCTTCCCGAAAGCTAACTCGCTCACTCGCTAGCTTAAACTTGTCGTCTTGTAGCTTGTAAACTAGCCTTGTGTCATTGAAGCTTAACAATAAGTTTGGGTAAATATAATTGTATCTATTTTATTCAGATACTCTACAAATAATTGCGTAGACTACACTCTACCCTTTGATCATGAATTGTTTTCCAACGAAAACTATTACAATGCAAATTCTTTAACTTTGAACAAATTGTTTGTGAAGATTCTGAAAATCACCTCTGACAACGATAAATTTGAATATAAAATAGCATGAATATGGTGATTCTTTGTAAATTTCGAAAAATATTTCAGACGTCTCACTTTAATTATCTAAATACATAATATCTAATACTCGGGCATTACTAAAAACGTAGGTACAGAGAATAAAATAAATAAAAATAAATTAATGTTTATTGTCAAAAAAAACACTTCTAGTATATACTAAATTATTAAGCTTAGTAAACTAATATTAAAAAACCGTACCACTACTGGTGGACCATGTTCCCACACTAGGTCTAAAAAGCCTGTATGGCGGGGTCACAGTGACTCGTCGACGGACTCTCTTTCAAAATCGAATAGACAGCTTAAAATAGAATAGCCTCATTATTTCACAACTATAAAAAAACACAGGTGTATAAAATACCGAATAATAGTAGCTGCTATTACTTATATAAAATGTTTTCCCTAGTGGAACTAAATACTTAAAAAGAGCCAACGCCATTTTCCGAGAACCGTCTGTCTGTCTGTCACACGGTAAGATCAAGCCTTCTTGTATCCGCTCTACATTTATTATGACATTTTTCTTATATCCGGCTCGAAGAAGCTTGAGCTTTTTGCGAACATATTAATATTAATATTCCAGTTATTGGTTTCACAAACGTATATATATGGATGGGTTAGTATTATATAAAATGAGGATTAAGGATCTTTCTTATTGTAAAAAATACTTTATAACCGAAGAGGTAGACGGAATCTCATTTAGCTTATCCAGTTAACTACGAAGCTTTTCCTACTTATGTTACTGGACATTTTAGACACTGGAGTGACATTATTACGAAAATGGGAGTCAAAATTATTTTAATAACGATCATAAGATACTACAAAATATCTTCCAAAATACGGACTGCGAAATTGAAATTAATTAAATGTTTAATTTGATTAAATATTAATAACAGAAAATAAGATATTTGAAACATTTATTATTTGTGAATATAATCGCAATAATTTTGAATCCTACTTACGACTGTAGGTCCTTTTTTTTGGATTTGGGAGAGCGTTCCTATTGTTCGAAGATCTAGATGAAAATAGAGGGATATTATCTATTGTTAGCTTATAATGCGTAATGGCCAAGAAACTAATATTTTTGTCTATGTCTGCTACATTTTGCTAAACGAGTCCATAAAATAACCTCACTGTAATAACTGTAAATGCTCTCTCATTCATTTAATAGTGTATACCGCAGGAATATATTCTCAAGGAAAGAGTCTTGATTTTATTTAGTTGGTACAATTTATCATATTCCATAATTCATATCTGCAAACAGGGCTTTGAATTAAACCAACTAGTGTTGCTTCGTATTACCTAACTGTAGAAAATTTAAGCATGCAGAGTTGGCAGTGTTCTGTCCAATGAACATTTTAGACTTTATATGTAAAGTAATTTTAGTTTGAAGCTAAATAGTAGAGATCATAATAAACTATGCCTTCGTCTAATATATCACCAGAAAAAGAGTTACAACCCAAAACTGTAGTGACTTAGAAGTCAGAACAGATTAATTTATTTAGGACATCTGTCTATCCTCTTACCGCAAACTTCGATTTTCTGCTTACAATTTCAATAAATTATTATAACAATGTAGTTTCTTGTCCCACCAACCCACATAACCTAATTAGGATTACTTAGTTTACTTACTGTTTCGATAAGGTGGGTGCGCCTTGTAATAATATTACAGCAATACGCGGATGCCGGATGCAGTCCACTTGAGGCGCTACTAAGTATTTTTTGGGATCTCAAATGGTATATTCAAGTGTTTATAGCTTTTAACACGAAAGTTTCTCTTTTGTAAAATTTTCGACCCTTTTAAATAGTAGTAAGTAGTAACCATTTCAAATAATGCTTCCCATTTCAGCATAGTAAGAAGGAATCTGGAAACGCATTACCACAGACGTCAGCAAAGTTGAGAATTGATGGGTTTTAGAACAATGTGGTAATAAGGTTGTACCTAGACCTACAGTGAGTATACTGATAGGGTACTGTTGTATTTCTAATAATTTTGTAAAAGTGAGATTGTGAAGTGGAACAACACTCTTTGAGAAGGAAGAGCTCTCCAAGATAAAAATACTCATTTCAAAATTTACATTAGGTACAAGCAAAATCTGATGTAGTCCAGTAATTAGACTTTGTCCAAAGCGACAGGCAGGGGTGCGCACTAAAGTGTTAATTACAGGGTTGAACACTATAAAATGTTGAGCACACCTGTAAAAGTGCTCTAAAACGCTTTTACGGTTTCCTGCTGAGCGATAATCAACTTTAAGTCGAGCGTGTAAGAGCACTTTGCGAGGGGCTTTATTTAGACGTACCTAGTTAGGGTAGCGGAATAAGGCACGTACAGGGCGTTTAAAGGTAACTTTGTTTGTTTAATGCTAGTGAGTGATAAATATATTTTGAAGGGTTTTTATGGCAAAACTAGAGTGCGCTGACATCGTCAATGACATGTCTCTTCCAGCTTTTTGTGATAATATCACTAATCAATATTCCAAGTCTACTTGTGGTCCAAAAATCTAATGAAACTAAGGTGTATTAAAGGTATAGTAACAGATCGCTACCAGGAGGCATTTTAAAGCTACAAACTTTTTAACTTTTTTTCTGAAAGCTTAATGGTATAGGTACCAGTGTATAGGTGAGGTACACAGATGCTATTCATAAACAACATAATAACTACCTTTGATAATGAAGAAAAACAATCGTAACTAATTGAATAAACGCAATCCATCTTGTCTACCCCCTCTCTTACCCTGAAGGGGCGCGGGGTTTGTAATTAACTCGAGCATTTTTACCCCGGATTAAACCGAGCAGCGGAAAAACTGCAATAGTTTAGTTACATTTATCTATGTTTTGTGCAGAGGCAAGTAACTGAGGGGTTAGCAGGGACATTCAACATTCGTAACGTTCGGTCACGTGATCAATTTAGTATGAGATTTTGAAGTAGATACCACTTACGTACGACAGGAGGCGGGTCTCTGACCTACAGTCATCGTAATGCCTTTATCACACGTATCGAGCCAACAGACGAGACAGTAAAATGTTTCTCGGCCGAGCGAGACAGTGATGTAGGCGAGTAGCTGTTCCCACGTGTTTTGTAATTTGCACAGTCAGTTCAGTTTTACTGTAACTACAATTCGGACACGATGGGTCGTAAAAAAGATTATTAGGGGCCTAGTATTTAGAACGGGAGCCGAGCTTCTGTCTCGCCGCTTCGTTTATACGTACCGAGTACTCGGCCGAGAGCCCTGTCTCGCCAGTTTGATCAGTACGTGTGATCAAGGCATATGCTTCAAATTGTCGCGATATGTAATTCAATTCATTAATTGATATGCCCACAGAGTAAAAATAAACAAACATTAAAGGTAAATTATACACGAAAATGCATCGTGTTATCGCGCATTTAAATACATCATTGTGAATAGAAAACGCCTGTAAAAATATAATAGCAAAGTTTTATTCCGCGACATAGCAGCGCATAAAAATTGGTTTGAGAAGTTGGGTGGTGTTTTTAACAGAATGTACTCAAGTAGGATTTATGTTTTAGTGTTTTTTTTTACAGTACATATTGTACAAGGCTTGCAATTGATTAAACAAGTTCTTCTTCTTAGTCGGGCACTCTTGACAGAGTGGTCGTGGTTATAATTGGGTCCTTATGAATAGCAGCTAGCCAGCTATGCGCCTCCACCTGGCTCTGTTCGACGCATTGTGGGAGCAGTCGGTCATGGCTGCGTTTGTGAGATTTTTGATGAGGTCTGACCATTTAGTTGGAGAGCGGCCACGGGATCTCTTGCCCTCCATTCTACCTTGAACCACTAGACGCTCCATTGAGTAACTCAATTGAGTAATTGATTAAACAAGTAGATACTAGTAATTGGTGCGTACAGCTTCGGGTGAACACAATAATTGATCAAAACAAACAAATAGTCCTGTCGCACGGCTATCAATTAGAACCTATAATTGCAAAGCTGGTGTAAATTTTTTTAATTGCCGCTATAAACTGGTTGTACTGAACTGGAAAATTACTGGAATATCTGGACGTCACTTAAAGTACCTACAGCCTACAGGTTGGCAGTATTCTAGTACATACCGTTGGGAGGCGAACTGTAGAAGCAGGTATACTTCTGAAAAACCTGAAACCGCACTTAGACTGGTTACACATTGGGCATTTTTAAACGCGCGATTCGCTAACGCGCGCTTTGCAATAGAATTCGGGGTTATGAAAAATCGCGTTAGCAAAGCGCGCATTTCAAAACACCCAATGTGTACTCGCTCTTGGACTTGGAGAATAATAAAAACACTAGCTTAGCCAGTTTGTAAGGATGTTTACCTAGTAATGCCTCTTTACGTCATGACACAGGTCTCTGCAGACAAAACGTGATGCAAATATGTTTTTTTGCAAATTCATACGCAAGTAACATCTGGTGATTCGGACGTGACAAAAAACGAAGGCATGTAGGCAACACACTGTTTAATTTGAATGACTAGATTCACAATAGTAGATTTTTGATCTTCCAAATTTAATTTTTTTTCGAAATATTTAGACTTAATTATTGGATATCGAGGAGCAGGTATACTCCTTGATGGGTATCCCCAGAATTTAACCAAAAAACTTTTCGTCAGTCATGCAAAAAATAATGTTAACTTTGTTGTCTAGGTTTTCTAGTTATTGTTTACGAATTGAAAGTGATTTTTTAAATTCTTTTCTAGAAATAAAAACATCCTGTTTTTTCTAGAATAAAAAAATTGGATGTCTGTAAAGTTGGTTTACGGACGTGGTTTAACGTGACTACCAGCGTAACGAGACAATGAACCTTACCGGACAATGACAGCGTTACCGGACAATGACGTCAACGTTTTCGTGCATGTAGCCGGCGTTCATCGATTTATTAGACGTGGTCACGTCAATATTTTACTACTCTCGCATTTTTAGAGTGTATATTGGTGCTTTTTGTACACTCTGCATTTGTTATAAGCAGATGTTTACTGAGCACGCTCAAATTAAGCTCTAACAGAGTTATGCGCAATCTTCATTATGCGGTATTGTGTAGATGAAATGAAATGATGAATTTGAACGCTCAGTTTCGGTGGAATAACGTATAGTTTGGGTGTCTGTTCTATGTGGCTTGTGGCTCGGTGTTTTAATGTGCTGTCTCTACTGAGTTGTTGAAGAATGTTTGCCAGACCAGATGCTTTTAAAGTCCGTTTTTTAAAAGGCTTTCTTATGTTATTAATGTTTATTTTAGTAAAGTATTAATAGATTTTCAATTCTTGTTCTTATTGGCTTTTTAAGTAATGAATTATTCTATTAATCAAGTATTATACCTACAGGTTTTAAATTCTTGTTCGTATTGGCTGGTTCTTTTATCTATCTATATCATGCTTTTCGGTTTACATGCCGATCTTCAGTGATTGCCTAAGTAAGTAATGCACCACATTGATGATGGCATTTAATCAAAAGGCATTTACGACACGATAGTAATAAAACTACTACCCATTTTTTTTTTCTGTGAATAACATAATAAGTACCTAGTATACGGCAAAATCAAACAAACAATAATTGAATAACGCAAATGAAAGCAAAACGCTGAGCGCGATGATTCTGCAATAAGAATCAAATTACTTGGCATGTGAAATACGTCGCCATTAACCGAGTTCGCGTAAATTGATGCTCTTGTTAACAAGTATTTAATAAACTAGGGGTTGTGAACATGTAGAGCGTAGAGTGAGAGGAGGGATGCTAATAGAATGAAATCGAGTTATTTCACTAACAAAATGGTTGCGCTGAAGTGTTTCAGGAATAAGGGAAAAGACACTTGTTTCTCTTGATGCGCGATTAAGCACTGAGTAATAGACCTAGAATAAGTTTTTGTCGTAAACTTCTAAAGCTAGCAACCTACCTTTTCAACCGACTTCAAGAAAGCAGGAGGTTATCAATTCGGTTGATTTTCTTTTGTTATCTCAGTACTTTATTGTTTATAAGTCAATTATTTTTTTGTTGGAGAGGATATACTTTTTTCCCACAAACCTTTTATCAAACTTACATTGGTCCCACAAACATTTTATCAAACTTACATTGGTCCCACAAACATTTTATCAAACTTTCATTGGTCCCACAAACATTTTATCAAACTTACATTGGTCCCACACATATTTTATCAAACTTACATTGGTCCCACAAACATTTTATCAAACTTACATTGGTCCCACAAACATTTTATCAAACTTACATTGGTCCCACAAACATTTTATCAAAATCGGTTCAGTACTTTAGTTTTTATATCGTCAAAATAACTGAAAAAAATAAGTCGTTAAGTAAAAGAAATTGCGTGTTTTGCTTCCCTGTGACTTTTCAATGGTGTTTACGGTCACTAATACAGTCCAATTGAAGTCGGTTGTCTGTTTTTGTAAAATCTTGATTATTCGAAAAAAGTGGGCGGTAATGTTGGTATTTTAATGCAGACTATTATAGCTTACAATGAATAAAAGTTAACCTTAAAACCTATAGGTATTAGGTATATTTTTTTATTATTCGGGATTCTTTTTTTACTTTTTTTTTTTTATTTAATGTTTGTCGCTAGAGTTCATCTTCATTCAAATGTTTTTTTGACTTTTTTATTTTTCTTTCAACGTTTGTTACGAAAGCTCATCTTCATTCAAGTATCACTCCCAATTTACATCGAGCCACTTATAATTTGATGTGGATTTGATAGCTCGCTTTACTAAATATAGATATGGGGACAAGTATTTTAGTATATCCGATGTCACCGCTGCTGTAAAAGTTGTTTCAGTCAAATATTACGGAATCAAAATTTATGTGATAATAATAAACTCCAACTTAACTTTATCTCTACGCATTTCAGAAAACCGTTTCTCTGATCTTCTTCTTCTCTAGTCACTAGTTCTTTCGAACCAGTGTGGTGAAAGGATTTCAAGTGCGCCCCGCAGTGTCTCCTTTCGTGCACTTGACACATGTTTTCGAACTTTTTAGGTTCTATGACATGCCGGTTTCCTCACGATGTTTTCTTTCACCGTTAAGCACGTGTTTTAATGCACACATATATTTTTTGAACAGAAAAATCCATTGGTGTACGACCGGGATCGAACCAACGACCTTCGGATCGAAAGTCGAGGCACTTGCCACTCGGCCAACACGGCTTTTTTGATTCTGTGATAACAAAACATTAATTAAAGGTTTAGGAGATGGCTTAAGTTATCAATATCTTCGAATCGAACGGTTCATTTGTGGTTTGGAATCGTAAATTAAAAAATAAATTTATTAGGCGATGCCCTATGAATGTATAACAGGTATGGGCAATGATGAGATTGATTGGTTAGAAGTTAATCATTCTGAGATGTTGCTCGTGGTTAGAATTTGTACTTACTGTGTCTTGCCTTCTTTGTATTGTCATTAAGGGGAATCCTCAAGGCAAATTTCCATACAAAATGTTTCGGACAAATACTCAAAAAGTACGCCGTATTATAGTAATTTCTTCACACTATTCGTTTCGTCTATGTTTTCCGATTGTGTCAACAAAAATTAGTAAGGTTTCATACTTTAATTTAGATTTTATACGTGTTTTAAAATTAATATAATAATAAATATATAAAATTTCTAAATTAAAGTAAATTACAAGGCCCTTAAATAACAAGGCCCAAACATTTTTTTTTATTGGAAGACTGTTTGTTTGTGTGTGCGTCCATCACTGAAACTTTGCGATATCATAGCTACTAAGTAAGAAAAGAACAATACGCTACATCTCTTCGGAGAATAAAAATTTCTTCCACGGGTGACGAAGTCGCACACGGGTCAGCTAGTGACAAATAGAATGAAAATAAATTGACTCTACTACTATGTTTACTCATATTGTTTTTTATTTGGATAAAAAGTAATGATCCATAAAATTGCGTTTGTCTTAGTTGTGTTTTTAATCTCGATTAAAACAATCGCATTTGTTCTGTTTGAGATTTAAAACGATAAAAAAAACTTGAACGATATTACAATGAGCCTGTCAGGTGCAAAGCTTTTGAAAACGCTGCAAGGTTTCAACAATCGGTTTGACAGCCTCAAAGCTCCGACTTAGTTCAATGACCGTGCCTCCACCATTTAAAATGTTGAACTGAATTATTAGAATGTTTTGACTGTGGCGGAATGAAACAAAATTTGAGTTAGAAGCCAAGATATTGTTGTTCGTCGTGTCAGCTCTTTTGACGGAGTTAGATTAGGACGCCTAAAGGCCTCGGTTACTGTTGTTATAGCCGAGACTGACCGGTCAATTTATCAACCCAAACGTGAAATAGTGAACGAAAAAGTTAAATAAAATCATTGTACTCTACAATGATTTTATTTAACTTTTTCGTAGGTAGGTAGAGATGTAAAAATCTAATATTTTCATATTTGTGAGCTCTATGAGCAAAAAAAATGCGAACTCTACAATTAAGATAATCAAAGACCGAAGTAAATATATATTGTTGTATTTCTAAACTGCCACGCTTTATGAAATAATCACCAACTATTGTTTCAATTACCGAATATCGGCTTAACCGAAAAATAACATAATAATTAATGATAATGATACAAAAATATACCTCCTACGATCAATACAACCACGAAATGAAGAGCTTTCAAAACAAAATTTCACATAATAATTTGAGTTTTATTAAATGATAATAAATCGCTTGTTATCCATGACCCGACAAAACCCGACCAAACTCCCTAGTGTATTTTAAAAAATTTCATCTAATGTTAGCGGAATTTTGAAAATTTTTACCCCAACTTTTCCATCAAACTTTTACATAAAATGCCTAAACAATGTTGGTATTATTGTTTTAGAATGTAGCCCAGCAGTTCCCTGGGCACACACACACACACACACTCACACTCACACATTTGCTGGGACTATTGCTCTTCCGTGAATAAGCTGATATTAGATCTGACATCAGTAACCGCAGTTATTTGCTTCGAATCCACAAAAGTGTGCTTACTCAGTGGGAATACTCTGAGAAAGAAATCTAGAATAAAGAACAGAAATACTGTCTTTATTGACTTAACAGTATGAACTACATTTGCAAGTACAGTACAAAACTAAGATAATAACCATGGACAATCTTACAGCACGATTATTTTAGGTTATTTCTGAATTCTCCAAAATATTAAGGCTAGTTTTTATTATAAATTTTGTAATATAGATTGTAGTAGTTAGCTTATGGTGTAATAAAATAGTATGTTAAAGTCTTTTTCACACAAGAACTAGTCAGAATCTTGATCAGGATGATGATGAACTTGCTACAGGGAGTTAATGAGATGACCTTCAAGGAGTATGGAGGATGGATGATGGCGGGATGTGGGAACTGGAACAAGAATTGAAATGGTTGAAGATAGGGTATGATGTACAAACCTTACTTACACCCTGCCCTGGCACGTAGATAGATACTAGATGTTTCCATTACATACCTGCAACAAAGAAGGGTTTTGGTTAAAACTTTATAAGGTAATTAAGCTCTACTTAGTAGATGAAAGGCCTTATAAGATTAAATTGATGTCAGAAATATTCAACAGTTGAAAAAAAAAACTTTACGTCAGACAGAGCTGATTCTTTCAAGTAAACTTCAGTAACCTGGCTCATGACAGAGGTTATTTTATAAATTACTTTGAAAAAATAGAGAATTTAATTTTGAAGAAGGCATCTTAAAAAGACTTAATTTGCATGGAGATGATGCTATGCCTACTAATTAGCAACAACAAACGAGAGGGTCAGCGAGATGGATGATGCAAAGAACAGAGCACAAATCCCCAAACCTAGAGATAAATTGACGTTAGTCTCAGATAACGCAATCACTTGGTCGGTAAACAAATTGGTCCAATTTATTCGAGAAAAATCCTGATACAAATCAAATTAATTCTGAGCTTTGAAGACAAGGGCGATCGGGGATCAGAAGATAGTGGGTCCAAAATTGAAGCTGACAATTAATTTTGATTTTGAAGAAGTTGTGGGCTAATTGAGTAAAATAAAATATAAATAAGCAGTAACTTTTAAGTGGCTTGAAAGTTCCGACATTAAAATAAGGCTCTGGCTTCACGAAATAGCATCAATGTTTTTATGAAACGCGCTAAAATCATTGATACGTCAACGGTAGGTATTGAAAACCATGGTTGGGTCTTCTGAGAAGTTGTCGCTGTGTGAAATATATATAATAATAATCAAGGTCTTACAAAAACATAGACAACCGACTTCAATTGGACAGTTTTAGTGACCGTAAACACCACTGAAAACTACTTAACGAATACTAAAAGAATTGAAATAGAATTGAAAAATTGGTTGTCTGTAAAGTTGGTTTACGGACGATAGTTTAACGGGACAACGTCATAACAAAACATTGACTGCGGAACGGATGAGCGTTACCGGACAATGACGTCAACGTTGTCATTTTTTCATTTACATTTTTTCATTTATACTCAAACAATTTTAACATTGTGTCGGAAATATAGGCACATACACTAAACAACGCAAGATCACATATTATAACAAGTAACTTTTTAAACAAGAGATCAAATTAAACCTAGACACAAGAAAAAGGAATACAAACAATAACATAAATTGTAAAAAGTATAGTGTTACCAGCTCATATAAGAAAAGTTACTACCAAAAAATAAAAATATAGTCACATTCAGATAATTTAAGAAAATTTAGACTTATGTCAGCGGTTATAGATTTACAAGGTATGTCAAGGTATGTCGTTCAAGCAGCTGGCGTTCATCGATTTATTAGACGTAGTCACGTCAAAAATATTTTTTCAAATCAGTTCATAAACAACAAAATTCTGAGATAACAAAAAAAAAAGAAACTTTCAACCAATTTGATAATCTTCTCCTTTTGTAAAGCCGGTTGAAAATAATTACAGATCAAAAGTTACTAAAGAATCAAACAGCCTATCTTGATTCTCGATGCACGTACACTAAAGGTGAAACAATGTAATGTCAGTCACACTTTCGAGTTTTATTCGGGGTGATGATGTCACCGGCTCCAAGTTCAGACAGGCCTTATGGAGGGCAGTCACATTCGGTTTCAAAACTACCTATTGTACTTTGGGGTCAGACTTCAGGTCAGATTGACAGACAGAGCTCAGCACTAAATTTTTTATAACTTACAGACTATTTAAAAATTAGGAGGAGATAATCAATTCGGTTGAATTTTTATTTTATTTTTTTTTATTTTTATTTTTATTTATGTTTGTTACCTCAGAACTTTGTTGTTTATTATCCGATTTGAAAAAATATTTTTATTGTCTAATAATATATACTTTCAGATTGGTCCCATAGACATTTCATGAAAATCGGTTGAGTATTTTGTTTTTGTAAATCAAAATAACTAAAAAAAATGTGTATTTCGCTTGGCTGTGACTTTTCAATGGTGCCTGTTCACTAGAACAGTCCGATTGAAGTCGGTTGGTTTATTTTTTGTAAACCTTGATTATTCTACCATTATTTTGGATGAATAATTTAATTTGCTGCTAGTGATGTTAGTTCGTAATGTTAAGAAATTTAAGGTCCACTTTTTTCAAAGGGTTCCAAGTTTGTGTGAGAAAAGGTTAATATAATTATGTATTCAGAAATATGTCTTTTGGCTGACACATAAAAAGGTTGGTTGGTTTGTTAACTTTTAATAAAGATGCTAAGAAACTCATGAAATAATTCAAGCGAGGATTCGGAGCCACCCTAATGTAATACTTATGGCTTTGATCAGGTCCAACTTGGTGAATAATCTCGTAAGTATCTACTTATCGCGCTTGTTAGGAAACTTTCTTGACGTGTCTGTTTACCTTCAGAAAATTCAAGGTTCTATTATAATTTTCCTTACCTTAATATTTCCTTAATAAAATAACTGTCGTCGCGCTGGAGAAAATAATCTAAAGTTTATACCTTGACAGTTTGAGGACTAAAAGCTCAAGATTTTCGTGCAAGTGCCGCTAAACTAAAAGTTTAAACCTTATAAAAGTTCTGGTAAAGTTGTTGTGGAGCAAAAATCCGGTTTTTCCTGCGAACCTAATTAAGTCCTAATTGAGGTAAATAAGTATGCTTTTAACAAAACAAACGTTAATTTAGCTTAAAACGTTGGTGCTTTATTCTAAGCTGCAGACACGTCACGTCGCATGCAAATGTCGAAAACAGCACGAGGCAAGATAACACTTCTGAATGCACTTGGCACCCGCGTAGTGCCGACTGCACATTTGACAACACGGATGTTGAAGTGGCAAATTTGTTGGACTTCCACTCCGGTATCGCGGGATCAATTCCCGCATCAGGACATACATTTGTGTGATGAACGTAGTTATTTGTCTAATCACAATCACAATAACACCATATGGTGGGTTCCAACGAGTAACGCACCAAACAATAGTAGGGAAAAAGTAACTGTTTTAGCTTGAATGATGCTAGGTTTTTCCCATTTCTTTGATATAAAAATGCAGTTCTTTGAATCCACAATTCTTGTGAGCTAAGCCTGGAGGCTAAAGCTGTCGGATACTATCGCATAATTTCGGACACCAGTCCAAGATGGAGAATTTTCCGCAGTGGAGCGGATGCCAAGAAAGTCACTTTGGACCGCTGAGTAAGTACTTTTACATTGGCAGTCAAGTGAATTATGGATGCTAGTCGGTGGAGTTCCGAAGTTTCCAGGATTTTATTTTGATGGCACAGATAAAAGATTTTATTTTCATAATTTTGCATAAGTCTTCTTCACACAGTTTTTTATCTTCTCTGGAATGAAAAGTAGGTATATTTTCTTTCATCACTAAGGTAATTATAGTTCTCAAAAGAGGCTCAACGATAAATTTGAATTCCTATCTGGCTTTTGTAGAATCCCGCGGGCATTCCTTTGTAATGGTTTGGATTAGATAAACAACTTTGTTTAAGTTTCTACATAATAACGCCTTTTCACTAAGTCTATTAAGGATTTGTAAACAAAATAAACAGGTAATTAGCGGAACCTGAAATTTAGTAACCGGTTCTTTAAGACTATTTTAATTTTAATCGCTTGTTTTTTAACTTTTTTAATATTTATATATTTAGTACTTCTTGCCACACTATAGCCACGCTCGGCTCTAGCAGACAACATGTTTATTATGTGTAAATACTAAGACTTATTGAATTTGATGTAAATTTACGCGTTGCTATAAAGAAATGCTGAATACTTCACTTACGAAATATTAAATGAGAAACAGGTTCGAATGGACTAGGTATCTACCCACTCTATTTGTAAGGCTTTGCTTTAGGAGTGCAGAGTACTGATCCACTATTGCATTATCCTATTTCTACCAAACGTGTGGTCTCCTATTACTCCGGAGGCCCGCATCAACGGTTTTTCTTTTTACTCTCTTGACTTCTTCTTGGTCGTTACACTCTTGGCAGAGTTGTCGTGGTTGTTAAGGCGGGGTTGTGACACGCTTCACAATCCTGTGCCATTCATCTCTGACAGCGGTTTTCCTAATGCATTTGTGTAAGAGACCATCTAGTGCTGCTTTGACTTGGTCCGTCCAACGCATTGGAGATCTTTCTCGCCCTCGTGTGCCCTCGACTTTTCCCTGTACCACCAGACGATCGATGGACATTTCCACAACGCGACACTTGCCCGAAGAACGTAAGGATACGAGCTAGCACAATATATGATGGACGTTGCTTGATGCCGAGTTCTTGAAGTATGGACTGGTTAGTACGAAATTGTGTCCAAGAAACCCCAAGCATTCTTCTCCAGCACCACATCTCGAGAGAGTTTATCCTCTTTTTCTCACTTTCTCATAGGGTCCTCTCTCTTGGCTATCCTCTCTTAAATGAATGGATGGATGATGTAACTTACGTAGCTAAAGTTGCTTATTCAGTAACATCAATCAAGTCTTCAACATAACCACAACCAATGAAAACTACTATATTGCGGACGTCGACAAATGGCCGCTTGCCGCAATGCCGTCTATTGTGACATTTATAGACCAGCTGACGTCATCGCCTGAAGCAGCCAGGGATGGTACATTTATTTGTATATTCTTTGGTCAGGGTATGCCGATCCTAAGTTGTAAACTGACGCCCCATTTACACAACCCTGGCAGTGATGTGAAGTCTGCAGAGATTGCAGGCTCTCGCAGACAATGATACGACCCTGTGACACGTGAGAATCGTCGTAATGGGTTTTGGAAATATACTTAGGTTTATTGTCATGAAAGCCAGAGGTTTGGCAGATTCAAGTAAGACGCGAAGAATCCCAAAAGTTTCATCGTTGTCCACTCCTAGACATAGGCGTTCTCAATGTGCGCCATCATGCCCTATCTTCGAGTTACCGCATCCGTCAACATATCGCAGATCGTCACTCGACAGGGATATGAAACATTTTTCCTATGTTTTCTATTCAAATTACGCTGCATCAAGTATTTATAAGCAGTACGACCATAGTGGCTCGCCTTCAACTATGGCCATTCGCAAATAAGTTTGCAAGTCATATGAACCAAAGACAAAACAACTCGTAGTCGAGGCTATAAAAAGCCCAATAAATCTTCATGGATTAATTTATTGGCCTTACGGAGCCTTTTCGTGGAACTAATAACAAATGGACTAACTTAACCTATTCAAAGAAGTCTGCGAGTCCTTCAGGGTCCACATCAAAAGATGATGGGTCTGGCGACATCTCGTAAAGTCCACGAATAAAGGCCCTTGTGGAGCATCCTCGTATTCTTGCCTTTGTTGCAGCACCTCGTAAAATATTAACGACAAGAGCAAGAACCTCCATTCAGAGGTCGTTACGGGACACAGTTCAAATTTGCAATTATTTCTGTGCAGTCAAAAGACCTCTGAGATCTCAAGATAACGAGCCTGAATACTTAGGGCTATCCAGACTTTTAAAATATTATTATTACTGTGGATGTAATACCTCTAAGATATCCAAATCTCACTGTTATAAGGATACAGAAACGTAGAATGTATAGTCTGTTTTTAAAGATACACGTATTTGAGATCAAATATTAAAATGTTCGCAATTGGGCTCACAGAAAGATTAAAGATGGACTTGGTATTTTCTCTTAGGACCTTAGAATTTACTTATCATTTTAAAGTAACTAGGTATTGTATATATTTTGCCAGGGCCAAAAGTTAAAAGTACTTGTAATTTTTTTTTATTTAACCTGTGTTTCCCCGTTGTTGGGCAAAGGTCTCCCCCAAATCCTTTCATTTTTCGCGGTCGTTAGTGATCTCCAACCATTCCATTCTTTTATTTATTTATTCAATACTCAATACATTTATTGCCTTGAGTGTAAAGTATAAAGTGGTAGAATCACATGTGAGCCCCATGGGGGTACTACAATATCTATAGGCAGGCATTTTTATTTATATCCAAAATTAGAGCACTGTAAATAGCAAATGTAGCGAATACTCTATGTCTCTACTAGGCCGTCAAGCCTCACCATGTAACCGGGTAAGTGTTCTCCGCTAATTATTTCATCAATCAATCTAGGTAGGTTAGGTTATGTACAGTCAGCTGCACAAACATGTATACACTCCGAAGCTTTCACATTTATATTATACTCTTAATTTTGCAAAGACATTCTTCTTCTGACAAAAATTCTGAATAGTACTCGTACGATGACTACATTATGAGTCGGTACACATGTGACGGAAAACGCGTCGCGTATGATCGGTCGAATAACGCCAAAACAGACAAATGCATTTATAATAAAACATTCAACCTTTCACACCTAACCGATGATGCGTTAGTGCGTCGAGAGTACTAACGCGTACTAACTATAATACGCTCGACGCATCTTCCGTCAGATGTGCAAGTAATTTGAAAAAGCTTGCGTGCACTTTTCTTTACAAAATTAAGAGTATTTTAGACGTGAAAGCTTGGGAGTGTATACATGTCTGTGCATCTGACTGTACCTACATCAGGTGTGCGGTGGCTTCCAGGAACTTGATGAATTAATCATCTAGTCCCGGCGAGCTCCTCATGTATATTGAACACGGTGTATTGACACGGGAATGTATACCCTAATTAAGTTTTTAATTAAGTTGTCAAGGAACCGTCTAAATGAGACGGATCTAAAACACATCGAAATTATGAACTCATATCAGTGAGGTGTGGTATGGGTCGATGATCGAATAAAAAAACAAGGTTTTAAAAATATACAATAATCTACTTCAATCGGACGTTTCAAGTGACCGTAGGCGTAGACACTGTTAAGTCAGAGGGAAGCAAAATACGCAATTTCCTTAACATCGACGACATTATTTTTGCATATTTTTGATTTGATTTAAAAACCAAACTACTGAACCGATTTTCATGAAATTTCTGTGGGACCAATATCTGAAAATATTCATGCTCTCAAACAAAAAAACAATTTTCCAGATCGGTTTAAAACAACAAGGTTCTGAGGTAAGAAACATTAAAAGGCAATATATAGAAGCCATAGAATACTGCTGATTTTCTATACGATTCCAAATGGCAAATCCAGGCTTTGTTATCATCAATACATACTGATCGTTTATTATGTTCTGTAATGTAAGATAAATGATTACAGTCAAATATCAACCTTAAATTCAAATATTCAATCGCATTTTATTAAATCTTTAACTGACTGTTTCGCCGCATAAATTGTTTCGTCGAAATTCATAAAGCAAAATGATTGGGATCCCTAGTTCCTTTGATCCCTGGGGTACAATTATTTCCATTATTCGGTCCAGTATTTATTTAGTCGGCCCCTCCAATTTGGGGTAATGACAGAGACGCAACAGAAGTCTTATCTTGTCAACGGCTAAAGCCTAAATAAACCCAACCCAAGACGGGAGGGTCAAGGATCGAATTTGAATTTCATGATATTGGCGTAGGTCGCTGAGGTGGAATTTCTGGGTGATGCCAACGTTATTATAACTACTACTCGGGCGAATGAACATGACACCTGGCTCGAATGACGTTTTTGCAAAGTACAGCATGGAATTGGATAATCTTGATAGAGAAGCGGTCCTGTAATACTTGGTAATGATAAGTAATGATAAGGCTTCGCAATTAGAGGAAGAAGAAACACGGGCGCAGCGCGGGGCAGCGGGGGAAGCATCAAGTTCCGAGCCACGTGTCAGCCAGGTGTCATGTTCATTCGCCCGAGTAGTATCCGACGATTAGTTTACTTATACCTGTTATCCTCAATCAGAGTAAAATTAGTAAGTACAGTACTCAGAAAATCCAACATTGGTTTGTTATTTCTTGCCCGGAAAGCCGGGTACACGTTAGGTAGGTTAGGTAAGCATATGGCTTGCCGGCCGCAAAAAACGAAAGTTATATTATGAGTTATGGGAATCGGGTCCCACTGGAGATCGGACCAGATGGGACCATAGGATAAAATACAACAAAGTAACTGCTTATCTCAGTTTTCAGGCGCTTATTTTAAATACCAGGGTGTAATGTATCAAAGTGTATTGAGCTGTACATTTGTTGATTATGAGTTGTAGCCCAAAACCCTTGCAAAAGACCATAGTTTGAGTTTTTCTTATTACCTTATTGCTTAGAACAAGATGTCTCGGCTAATATTTTACAAGCTTATTTTATAAAACTGTAATGATTTTTTGACTTTCCAGCGTTATGCAATGTAACATTTTGACTAATAAATGGTTGAATTGAAGCTCTAAGCCTTAGCTCTTAAGCTACAAGAGTTTTATCCACATCAGAATTCGTCTACAGACTTCCTCATTTACGAGAATCTGAAAATAATATGGTTTGAATTTATAACATAATTTAGTTTCTAATGGTAGGTCATAGTTCTTATTTTAATTCAGAGTCCGAACCAAGTCACTAGGTCTCCTCAGAAGCCTGTATTTTAGGTGTATTGGGTTCAATACACTTAAAATACAGGCTTTTGAGGAGACCTAGTGTAAGTCTAAGATATAAGTCTACGAATTGCCATGGTGAAATATCCATTACATTGTACCCAATCCATATTTTATGTAACCAATAAACGATATTTTTTTAATGCACAGCATCAAATAGGTTAAGGTATCGCTTTGCATACGGCAAGCAGGTTTACGATTCCACTATACAGTTCAAGGTGGTTTAAAACTGATCTAGAACATCTGCTGGGGAAGCGGGTCGGCCGCCACAGCAACGGATCGATGGAAGATACACGGTTTTATGGGAAAGAAAATATGTATCCAACCAAGCTTTATATTTTTCAACCGAATTAACAAGGTTTTACAAAAACATAGACAACCGACTCCAATTGGACTGTTTTAGTGACCGTAAGCACCACTGAAAAGTCACAGGGAATCAAAATACGCAATTTCGTTTACTTCGACGACATATGTATTATTTTTAGCTATTTGGATATAAAAACTAAACTACTAAATCGATTTTGATGAACTTTGTATGGGACCAATCTGAAAGTATATCCTCTCAAACAAAACATATAAACAACAAAGTTCTGAGGTAACAAACATTAAAAAAAAAGCAAAAAAAAAACATTCAACCGAATTGATAACCTTTTTTGAAGTCGGTTGAAAAAAGGAGGAGGTTATCAACTCGGTTGAATGTTTTTTTTGTTAATGTTTATTACCTCAATACTTTGATGTTTAAAGTACTGAAACTTTTCATGAAATTTTCATGAAAATTAAGTTCTTTTTGATCCTTACAAATAAAATATTTTTGAAATCGGTTTATAAACAACAAAGCAGAAGTAACAAACATTAAAAAAATTACGGAATTGAGATATTCCTTCTTTTTTAAAATATCTGTTAAAAATGAACTAACACCTATAAAAATCTTTGCTATACATTTTCATCGTAAACACGATCGTTTTCAGCAATGAGTTTTCGACTTCTAGTAATTACTTACAAGGCTATAACGGTCTGATCGTTAACCCGCCGACCTGCCGACGTACGTGAGATAGTTCCAGTCTCCTCGCAAATCTAGACCCGGACTGAAATGTGGCGGCGAAGCTCCGCCGGAGTTCACCGCCAATTAGCGATCCGACCTCTCTCTCAGGATTAGGTATGGAAAGTATACCGTGTAACATGTTATTTATCATGATATAAAACTGATCACTCATAAGTTCATAACACTTGTTACTTTCTGAGACCAAGTTTGTTACAAAATCATAGGTGATATCCGCCCGGCGCGCTCCGGCAGGTGATTTTGTACGCCGGCGGAAGCTGTGATGTCATGATACTTGTCGCCATTCACAATTTCATTCGTATCGTATCGTAGTATAATAGGCCACTGATGAAAAAATTTGCAAAAAATCACCGGTAATTGAGCTGTTACAGCTGTAACAATGAAATAGAAGTAGCAATCATTCCATGCCTACTCAGTATTGATTGTATTTGGGATATACTCAGTATTGATTGTATTTGGGATTACCATTTGTTTCGATAAAGGTCGCATTTCATTCGTTACTAAAACGATCCAAAATTTTGAAATTTATTTGTTTTTGTACCAATGAAATACCGTCTCTTTTATTTCTTTGACACTATAATGGTGTGGAACGCAATTAAATAATTAACCTATATTGTAATGCTGGACATAGGTATCCCCCAAGGAGCGTCACTGAGCCCGATCTTCGGCTCTCTAACAGCTTCTACCAGCTATAATGCGTAAATCTTAGCTCCACCTAGCCGGAAGTCGTCCTAAACGACTCGACGACGCCGACGCTTGCCTAGACGAAGTTTTAAATCAGTAAATAGGTAATTAATAGTAAGAATGGTCCCACTAGAAATAATGGTAGACAGTAGCCCTTGTGAAAGGTTTTTGCGTGAAATTATAACACAATAAACTTGAGATATGGTTGTATTATCGGAAAAATAGTTTTTATAAATAATTTTGGTACACCATTGCGCTGTGCATAGACGCGAGAGAGAGAAAAGCTGGGTTGCCAGCGCTAGTTTACAAAAGGGTTGCATTCATATTCTAACACCTTGACAGAAAAGAGTGGAAAGAAAAAAGGGAGGCCCTTGCCCTGCAGTGGGACATTTTAGGCTCACAATAATCCTACTAATATTATAAACGCGAAAGTTAGTATGGATGGATAGATGTTTGTTACTCTTTCACGTAAACACTACAGAATGGGTTTTAATGAAACTTCACAATAATATAGCTTATACATCAGAATAACAAATAGGCTACAATGTATAAAGATTCTTACTATCCTACTAATATTATAAACGCGAAAGTTTGTAAGTATGGATGGATGGATGGATGGATGGATGTTTGTTACTCTTTCACGTAAAAACTACTGAATGGATTTTAATGAAACTTCACAATAATATAGCTTATACATCAGAATAACACATAGGCTATAATGTATAAAGATTCCTACAAATATTATAAACGCGAAAGTTTGTAGGTATGGATGGATGGATGTTTGTTACTCTCTCACGTAAAAACTACTGAATGGATTTGAATGAAACTTCACAATAATATAGCTTATACATCAGAATAACAGATAGGCTACAATGCATAAAGATACCTGCGCAGACGAAGTCGCGGGCACCAGCTAGTTAATAATAATAAAGTCATTAATAAGTTTTATGTAAACCAGCACCTACCTACACAAGCTTAACAGTAACAATTCCCGTTGATCTACCATCTTGCAGCTTCGTTCGAATCCCACACAACACGGCTTTGTTTACGAAGGTACCTCGCAACTTGCAACTTGCCCGTAAGCTGTGCTTTAGTCTACACTCGCCTTGATGAGGCTAGTTTCATACCTACTTGCAGTTTACTTGCGAGCTTCGGTTTCACTGTGTATTTCTCACTATTTCAGTTTGCATCAAAGTTCTACGGTTCTGTAATTACGTGGTTTAGACTCGACTTAAGTAAAAAAAATCAGATTGAAGTCTGTTTTGTTGGAGGACGTGGTGGCCGAGTGGATGAGGCCCTTGCCTTGCGATCCGATGGTGGCGGGTTCGAATCCCAGTGGCAGTCCTGCTTAAATGGGTTTTTTCGGTCGAAAAAATCTATGCATCCCACGTTCTCGCAACGGTGAAGGAAAAGTGAGGAAACCGGCATATCAAAGCACAGAAAAAAAAATGTACCATGGCATGTGACATCCACCGATCCGCATTGGGTCCGCGTGGTGGATTAAGACCCATTCGCTCTCCTGCCGAGAATAGGCCTGAGTCTCAGCAGTGGGATGGGAATATTATAGGCTGATTATGCAATACGTCTGTTTTTATGACTCTTTCAAAAACGCTACAATTTTAAATCTAGAACAGACCTCTTGAACTTGGCTTGAGTGTGGCTGGACATTTAATCTAGCAGATGCCACATCGGGCAGCCCCGAACAGCCCTCGCAGATATAAAACCACATCTTGGAAGTGGTTCAAACCGCCTCGTTAGACCCCCGGCCGGTTGTAACGGCATGTTTGACCCACTGCAAAGGCCTTGGCTCGTTTGCTGTCGATACAATGCTCTCAAGGGTTATTTACTTCTGTCCAGATACCTCAGAAGATGCATTATCACTAACAATTTTATGATCCTTCACTATATATTTTAGGATTGTATTTTTTTCTTATACATACATGTATTAGGAATAGGTGGAAACTTTTAATTGGCTCTTCTTCTTATCGTGTCACTAGTTCCTTCAAACCAGTGTGGTGAATGGATTTCAAGTGCGCCTCGAAGATGTTCCTTTCGTGCACTCGACACATGTTTTCGAACTTTAGGTTCTACGACATGCCGGTTTTCTCACGATTCTTTCCTTCACCGTTGCAAGAACGTAGGATGCATACATAGATTTTTTCGTCCGAAAAAACCCATTTACGCATGACTGCCACCGGGATTCGAACCCGCGACCAGCAGATCGCAAGGTAAGGGCCTCATCCACTCGGCCACCACGTCCTCTATTGGCCCTAAGCACCTAAAATAGAATGTTTCCGTGCATACTAATATTTGACTGAACTTTGGTCACATTACACATACACATAGTGTCGAGGAGAGAAAAACTCCCAAAGAATTCCATTTGAATCGTTTGGATGTGACACCATCAAAATAATCTTGAATCGTATCGTTCCAACAAAATATTGCAAAATTTGAGGCTATCGAAAATATCTCGACCGAGCTCATTCAACAGAACTGAACTGCACATCAGCAGTAAACCCCGGAATCCAGTATTCATAATTAGCCACGATCGGCAAATCATCGGTTCACGAATGCTAATAGGCTCCGTGTTCCTGTGTAACCAACTAACTCAGCTGTTCCGAGCTGACCTCGGCTGTTTGCAGCTTCATAATTGGAATGCAGTTGCATATTTAGAATAATTTATCGGAATCTGGAGTTACTTGAAGGCGCCATCTAGAAGCCGCAGGGTTCAGTCTGAAGGATAATCATGACATGAAGTATGTGATTCTATAACTAATAAAAGACCTTGTAATGACCATACATCAGGCAAATAAATCTCATTTCATTTCATTCATACGCCATGAAGCTATTTATGATTCGAGTTTTAAAATTAGGGCCAAACCTAATAAAAAAACTGTCAGTACGCGCACAAAAAAGCTACAAAATTATATAGCCTCTAACATACCAATAATGGAACACTGTCTTCCGTCGTCAGCGTACCAATAAAGACCGTAAACCAATATAACATATTTACCAGCTAACATAGAATTACTCGCATCATTGAATTAGCCTTGATGCCGCCTTATAATTTGGGTAAACGACCACGCTCGCTTCTACGATTATGTGATGTCATTTTCTGTTGATGGAGCTATTAACAAATGGTTTTTTTTTCTCCTAAATGTTTGCTATATTCATGACATGAGCCTCATATTAAAAGCCTGTGGCGTTTTACCTGAAATTAGTCATTTCGTTTTAGGGCGATATTAATGCATTTATATATGTTACAGTCAAAACTCATTGCCGGTCAAAACCAATATTGACCGCTAAAAGCAGTCAATATCGATATTGACTAAGGGCCTTGGTTAATATCGATTTTGACTGGTTTTTCCAGAAATAACTCCAGATTCCGAAAATTATTCTAATTATGCAACTGCATTCCAATTATGTAATTACCAAATTCATGGCCATGGCCCAAAATCATGTCCCCAAACGGGAATATAACCCAAACATTCTGCCTTGGAAGTCGACACCACTGTGCAACGAAAAGGTTCTTATATAAAAGAGGTTTTCATAAATATAGATGCCTGCTTTCTAAACAGTGTTGCATAAAATATCGGATGCAAAAGTAAATGGCTCCCTACTTGTAGTGCAGCCAGCTCCATTGGGCGTGGATAAATGATCAGCTCCAGGTGGGAGGTGCTATGCTGGAGTATCTTGCATGGAAGTGCATTTAGATGGAACGAGCAATTTACCGCTTCGCCTTTTGAAATAGAGGTCAAGTCGGTAAAGTTCTGAACGATACTTCCTTCAGGCAAGTACATTGTTTTCTTAAAGATATGAAATAGAATTTCAACCCATTCTGTCTTGTTTTGAGTTTGTTATAGTTACTTTTTTAGGAAAACACTTAAAAAGCTAGAAACACACTTAAAAAGCTTTTTTTAAAGAAGCTACTGCCCGAGGCTTTGCCCAGCTTCAAATTTACACGAACTGCATTTCAGACTTTCGTATTTTTTTTTTATGCCAACATGCGACGAGACGAACTAACACAGGACTTTGATTCACAAAAGCCAGTGCAACACTGCTCAAGCGCTCGTCCACATTGAGACATTTTGACGACACAGATGGTCGAGTGGCAAGTGTATTGGACTGCTACGCCGAGTGTCGCGGGTTCGATTCCCGCTTCAGGACAAACATTCGTGTGATGAACATCGGTGTTTGTCCTGAGTCTGGGTGTTTTCTACGTATTCTATGTAAATTATGTAAGTATTCTATCAGTAATCTGGTTCTCATAGTACAAACTCTACTTAGTTTGGAGCTAGATAGCGTTGTGTGAATTTTCCAAAATATTTATTTATTTTGATGGTCAGTCTCGAAATCCCAGTTATTTCACTAGCTAATCGCAAATTTCTTACATACAACCCTACGGCTACGTCCCATTTAGACAACGTTTCATTTCGTAACCCTTGTTAAATACCTACGCAAAAGTGGCATATTGCAAACTTTTTATTTTTCATTCATTTGCATTTGGACAACCATGCTTTTAGTTAGAGACAGTCAGCATACATTTATTTAACGATTTACGAGACAATAGTTACTTCCTCCTTATTATTATTTGTGACCCTGATGAAATAATGTTACTTCGTGGGTAGATTAAAATGAGTACAGACAAAAAAAATGCAGGTATAATCTATGTTTATGCTGAGATACTTTTTCTAAAACAGCAATAAAAATCAATATAAGTATACCTTACTACAAGGAGTAGAATGATGTAGCTATAAGACATTTGGCAGACGAGTTTCTTTTCAACCAGAGCAACTTATGGAAGCTCGCTCGACTCAACCATGGACGCTGTTCAGATCCCATCTCGATCCTTATCCGCGGCAAGTCTCCATCGTATAAATCACTATCTTGACGGGCGAGACAGTCTATTTAAACCGGTTTGAGACAGTTTAATCTGATTACCGATACTGTCCTGGCCGGCACGGAACGACTCTCTTTAAACCGGCGGATCACACCCGCCGACTTGGAACTGCACCCCCGGGAAATTACCAGCTCAAATACTGCTTCGAGATATAAATGATGACGTAATGGTTCAGTTTAGGATTTAACTTAGTCTGGAGTTTCAGTTTAAATCGGAACTTACGTACACGTTGCGGTACTTTGCGGTTCTGATACCGCATAGGTTGGATGTATGCTGCATAGGTAGAGGCTGTTTAGTAAAATACGGACTTTAGTACAGATACAGTTCGCGCACCAAACGAATGTGTTTTAGAAGTTATCCGTATGTTGAGCGCAGCAGCAAATTAGAATGAGAAATCGCTACTGCGCAAATACTACAAATAACTTCAGAAACGCAATCGTTTTCGAGCATCCTGTAAAGTCACTTGAGTAAATGTAAATGTAAATGGAGTCCTTTTTCTGCACTTGGATTCCTGTTAGTTCTTTGTGCGTCGGATATCCTGACCAATAGTTTAGCCAGCCTAACTCCGCCCAGAAACAAAGAACTCTGAACTCCTGGGTTATTCGCAGGCTTCGCGGAGTGACCTCAGGTTTTTGAGGATTTTGCCACTCCCACGCATTCCAGGATTACATAAGCGGACGTTTCCTCCTCGGTCAAGCAGCCTCTACAGAGTGGGCTGTCTGAGTTTCCAATGTTGTGCAGATGTTTGTTGAGCAAGCAATGCACCGTGATTGTTCCCACAATGATTCTACCGATATTACCATATGCACAATGATATTACCATATGCAGCAATCCTAATTTTATTAATTAAATTATATGAATTGGTGTTAAATTAAATCTTATACATAAACAAAAACTTTGTTATGTAGGTAGGTATCCGTTTTTAATATGTCTAGAAGTTCTTATCAGTTTGTTTAATAATTGAATATAGAAACTAGTTAAATAATAATAATATTGGAAGGCACTATTTACCATAGTACAAGTTTTTCAAACTTAGTTTGGTAACTAGGGCATATGCTAAAATGTAAGTACTTGAAAGAAATAAAGACTTTTATTTATTATTTTATTCTCAAATCCGGTCGTTTCAAACTGAGTAGGTAAACGTCTTGTTAAACTTTACGTTTTAGTCACTTGTGTTCATACAAACGAAATAATACACAACGGGACTGACGCTATTCTACGAAATGACTCTTCGAACTATCAATATAATTTTTAGATCATAAGCTAACCCGCAATATAAAGTTTAGCACTCCCACGACCAATTTCCATAAAATCCATAGAGTCCATTCGTATATTTCCGCTGCAAAAATACCAATCGCCGGTAATCACTGCGGACCTCGCTTCATCGCAGCATTTCAAATGATTGCTATTCGCATCCACGTATACCTATACCTACCTTAACTTGTATACTATGTTGTATGTGTATGTTACTGGTATATTCAGTTTTTCGCTTCCAATCGTCGGCTTCAAACATTAGGTACGTTCTTTGAAAAGTTTGAAAATTGCACTCTAATGAACGTTAAAAATTTAGCATGGGCATGTGATATCCGTCTATCCTTCCTTATCGTGGTAGCCTCCGACTCAGCTTGAAGAGTGTAACCAAGATTTTAAAGCATTTGCTTTATTTATTTTTATAAATTGATGTAATACTTTTGACTGGGTAACTTGCAGGTATTTTTTTTTAAATCAACAAATAGGGCTTTTGTCGCTAATGCGATAATGCCGCCCTGATAAAATTGTACCTAAGTTTAACAAACTTGTAGGTTCATAATTGTGAATTTGATTAATAAGCTCGTTAGTCGTTGTTAGGATTAAAGCTTTTTTACAATCTGCTAGTTGATAAGCCTTCCCGAAAGCTAACTCGCTCACTCGCGCGCGTAGCTTGTAAACTAGTACTGTGTCATCGGCGCTTTAGAATCTTGATAGCGCGACGAATCATTTTTGTATTGCGTGTCAGCACTCTGCACGCATTATGAAGACACGTTCATGAATCAAGGATGCAAATATTCAAAAGCTCTTTATATTCAAAATCACCAGGTGTTTGTTAGATATAAAACCTAATCCCACTCATCACTGCAAGTTATTAGGCAAACACTCATCCACCATTTTTCACAACATGTCTCCAAGTAATAGAGACGCGACATTTGTGACGGGTGCAAGCAAAAATGGTATTTAGTTTCGAGGAAATAAGACCTGACCTAAACGGCTCCGAGCGGAAACCAATGGCAAGCAAATCACGTTTTTATTCGTATTTTATGATCGCCCCAGTGGTTGAATGGATCCTCGGTATGAATGCTGAAGGCGTATGAAAGTAAGCTGAGAAATACATTGGAATGATTCCGCGCGGAGGTTATGGAGCGATCAATCTGACGCATAAATATTTCATTCGCGTTTATTACGAACTCGGCGTTTTTATAGTCTTCTTGTCGTGGCATTAGTTCTTTCGAACCAGGGTGGTGAAAGGATTTCAAGTGCGCCTCGAAGATGCTCCTTCCATGTACTTGAAACATGTTTTCGAATTATTATTTTTTACGTTCTATGACATGCCGGTTTCCTCACGATGTTTTCCTTCTCCGTTGAGCACGTGTTATAATGCACACATAGATCTTCTTGAACAGAAAATCCATTGGTGTACGACCGGGTTCGACTCACGACCTTTTGATCTAAAATCGAGGCACCAGCCACTCGGCCAACACTGCTTTTTTATAGTAAGTTACTGATTCTACATTTTGAATGTAGTACATCAGGTCCTGAAAGCAATATCTGTTGTAATCAATTTGGCCTTTCCTGAATATCTCATCGGCAAAAGGTCTCGCCTTGCCCTAGCCTACCTAAATTGCACAACTTGAATGACCCCGTATAATTGATCACCGTACCAAATAATATTACTTTTTATTTGACCGTACTACTCGGGCGAATCAACATGACACCTGGCTGCCACTCTCGCTCGGAACTTGATGCGTCCCCCGCTGCCCCGCGCGGCGCCCTCCGTGTTTCTTCTGGCTGTAATTGCGAAGTCTTATCATTACCACGTATTACAAGACCTGTTCTCCATCAAGATTATCCAATTGCACGCTGTGCTTTGCATAAACGTCATTCGAGCCAGGTGTCATATTTATTCGCTCGAGTAGTACTTCGAAGTGTAACTCAATGTAAGCCATTCATATCTACAAGTACCTGAAACATGAACAAATTGAAGTTTATTGGCAACAGCGAGGCGATTCATTCTCGCTCGGTTCCGGAGTGCAGCTCTACACGCTCGTCGGGCAAACGATATCGCATAAAGATATGGAGAAATGCACGCAATAAATATGAAGTTATTGAAGTACGGAAACCCGATAACCCTTGCTGGTGGCGGCAGTGCTGGCACGGTCGGGCGCGCTCACGATTGCCGGGGCTTGGAAGAAGGGTTATGTTACTGGTGTATGCCATTAGAAAATCTCGAGGTTTGCAGCCTGAGGGACCAGGCGGGATGAACACTAAAGCGTGGATGACACGCGGCTTTTTTACACGCTACAAGCCAGAGAGTGTAGCTTGTAAACAGCGAAATCAAAAGCTAGCGTGTGAGCCTGTTAGCTTTCGGGAAGGATTGTCAACAAGCAGATTGTAAAAAAGCCGATGACACTGAGCGAGTTTACAAGCTACAAGCGAACTCCGACTATAGTACTGTGGGCTATGCAATGAGTTCAAGAGATTTTATAATAATAAAACTTGACGACCGAATTTCATGAAATGTCTTCTGGATTTGATTTTAAATGGAACTTAATTTACCGGATTGTGTCATAAATTCGTTACATTCATTTATGACACAATCCAGAGAATTTCGTCGATATTATTCTGTTTATACAAATGAAGTCGGGAAACCGGGTCGCGGATCCAGAATACTTATTGGATTCCATTCGCGAGTGTCGCGAATTAGTGGAATAGGATTTACGAACCTTCGTACCCAGATCCCAAGACACTTCGTTAAGCAAATGTATCGATGAGACATTCATCAGTAACCTGCAAGGACATCAGTGATGGCACTGGGAACTCGATTGCACAGATATAAATATTGATGGAAAAATATTACTAGCATTTTCGTTTTGTTGGTTCGAAAGCTTTCGGCGTCATTTGTGTGTCGAACCAATTTTCAGTTCGATCAGAAAGAGATTACTCGACGCTGCCGTTGTTCAAATACCTAACACGTATTGTACAGAACAGAACAGATTGGAAATCTATCGCCAGTTCGTTGGAAAATATACCGGCACACTGAATGGTGAACAATATCAAATATGTCCGGACTATCAATAGTTACCTCACTAGATAATACAAGTCCAATATTAAGGGGAATCCTCAAATCCGAATTCCATACAAAATGTTTCGGAAAAATACTCAAAAAGTACGCCGTATTATAGTAATTTCTTCATACTATTCATTTCATCCATATTTTTTTCGATTTCGTCAACAAAAAAAGTGTAAGGTTACATACCTTAATTTAGATTTTCCGATCTGAATGGATTTGAGGATTAGCCTTAAACCCGTTAGGAATACAGACCTCCAAAATGGCTAAATAATCCCAATAATCGGATAGTGAATAAAATCTCGCTGCAATATTCCGATTCCGAATAGCGTCTGCATGTGGACGACCAAATTACACTTCAGAGTCCGTAATAAGTAAAATACGGTGAACCTAAAGCCGTTGCTGGGCAACGTAATCCGGAAAATTCCGGTTCATGACTAGAAATGGGCATCGAGGAATGACCTATACGCTGCTACAATAACCCCTGTACTCGCATGAATATGCAACCAGATTTAATGCCATGCTCCACAACTTTCAGGAATATCCTAATTGTTCGGTGTAATATCCTTGAGAGGAGTGGTTATGCGTTAACGTCCATGCAAATTGGTCGGAACTAAATGCATGATGATATTCCAAGCAGCCGAAGCAGAGACGTGGCAAGTCCTTAGATGATCTATGGGCATCGAGGAATGGCCTATGCGCTGCTACAGCCCCTGTAGTGGTCACATAGTGCCCCATGAATATGCAACCAGATTTAATGCCGTGCTCCACTAACTTTCAGGAACTTCCTAATTGTTTGGTGTAATATCCTTGAGAGGAGTGGTTATGCGTTAACGTGCATGCAAATTGGCCGGAACTAAATGCATGATGACATTCCAAGCAGCCGATGCAGAGACGTGGCAAGTCCTTAGATGATCTACGGATGTAGATGTTTAGATGTTTGATCTAAGAAATATCAGGCCTATATATCTTAGATCAAAAAAGCAGCGCCCTGTAGTAGACTGATTTTACGAGTGATGTAATAAAATATAACTTTGCTTCGAGTTGTAAGCGCTACATTTGTCACTTTCAGGCTAAAATTTATGTTAATATCAGATAAATCACCAACTAGAGCAATATATCTGGGGCTGGAGGCTTTGACTAGACAAGTAGGTCACAGGCGGCTTCGTCAAAAATGGGAAACCTCAAATTAATCACTGTCTGAAAATATAATAGGGACATAAAATAACCGTGAAGCGAGACAAAAGCAAATCATGTCGTAAAAGGGATGAGGTTGTCTCAAAGGGGGAAGAATAGATTGAAAGAGCGGTCCGGGTAAAAAGTGGAAAGAACCGTTTCTATTACAAACGGAATAGCGCTAATTAATTCCCGTTTTGAGCGGTCCGGCGTGATAGTCAGGGAAGGAAATGAAATGTAAAATGAGGAGCGACTCGCAATTAGCGGAGATAAAACGGAATCAGATAAAACGGTAAGGATGATAGCCGGTAAGTGACGTAGTACTCGGGCGAATTAACATGATACCTGGCTCGAATGAAGTGTATATGTGAATAAAGAATTGTGCAAAGTACAGCGTGGAATTGGATAATCTTGATAGAGAAGAGGTCCTCTAATACTTGGTAATGATAAGACTTCGCAATTAGAGGAAGAAGAAACACGGAGGGCGCCGCGCGGGAGGCGGGGGACGCAGAAAGTGCCGAGCGAGAGTGCCAGGTGTCATGTTAATTCGCTCGAGTAGTATAGCTATGGGTTTGGGTATACAGTTGAAACAAATACCAGATAAATAGTCCTATACCACTTATATCCTCGGTGCAAATATTTGATATGCTGATAGATGGACAGATCGATGCTTGTAGCTCAATCACGACAAAACTACTGAACCGTTTAAAATTCGGCATGGGTATAGCGGCCACGGCCAGTTATTTATAAAGATGTAACTCCAATCACTAAAAGACAGAATATTTAAATCAAACAAGATTCTTATATGAATCTAATACGAACAGTCTCTGCTATCGGACGACAATAAGATATCAAGCGACTGCCAAAATGTTAACAAGACATAAGGCATCACAACACCATGTGGAATAGTAATTATAAAACACATCAACATGGTTATGTTACCGGACAAGTAATAATTATTGTTTATTTGCCAATCGGCTACGGACAATCCAGAAAGCTGCACCAGGAAAGAGAAGGTCTTACCTACAAGAACATACTTTATACGGCAACTATCGTATGAAGATGATGAGTATCCATCACAAAATTCAGCTCAATCGACTCTGTAGTTTTGGCACGATTGACGAACAAACACTCAAACATACTCTACAGTTTTTACCCAACTACGGCGAAGCAAAGGGTGTGTTATTATAACCACGTTCTTATTAAGTTGATTTCTTGTTTGTCTGTCTGTCGTTCCGGGTGGAATCTTGAAACCCAAACTTCGAGCACTTCATTTGGCTGAAACTTTCAGGGTAGCAGATAACTTAATGACAATGCATTCTAAATCCATTTATTAAGGCCTATGCAATGCTGACCTAACCTCAAAAAAAAATCTTAAATACCGCTACATGTATCTCATAAGAAAGCGAAATAGACCAAAAACATAAAAACGTGGTTTTTAGATTTTAATCCACATGTCTTTTCAAGAAATAAAAATCTAAATACATCACGTTACTTTCTTTGTCAGGTATTCCAGAGGCTGGTTTCGAAATCACAGCCACCAATTGATCGTTAAAAACTTCTAACGATCAGATAACTCAGTAATTTCAATAACCCTTGCATTATTTTGCTGACCGCAACACGAGTGATTTAGCATGTGTCTATGGGCGTACGATTACGATCCCATACCCTGCAAGTTAGTCATCCACTCGTGACTGGAATGACAGCAGAGGCGGCAGGTTCTAGAGCTAATCAGAGGCTGGCTTATACGGGCAGAACTAATAGACTTGGCAGGATTGCGAGGAGAGTCAGTAATACTAGTCAGAGGGTAAAGATGAAGAATTGAAGACTGAACTCAACTGCGATCAGTAGGGTTAGCACGAAAAATAAAATTGTATCGTCACCAGCGCAATTTAGAATGAGATTTTGTAGTACCATTTACGTACGAATGACTTCTCGAAAATGTTATCGCATGGCAATAAATGTCAAATAATGCGCCAGTTTCGTAATAAACCCTATAACTTAGATCTCGTTTTAATGATCATTGTGTCATATTTTATATTTTCTCATAAATATTCAAACGGTCATACTAAATGTTATTCGAACAAACGCAACTAAAATTTTAGCTACTCCAGATACGAAAGCTAAAATTTGAAAACGTTGGATCTGGCTGCACAGTAAAAGCGATGAATGCAGGAGAAGCGAAACCCAATTTCCATATTCATTTGGAACATGCAAAGTTCTGCCGGGATATAGTGATGAATAGATCGGGAAATAAAACTCCAACAGGTGATGATTCCCACCGGTACAATCAACGCCGGAACCAAGATAGAATAACGCGTTCGGTGCTCAGATTGATTGACAATTAAAACGCTACAAAGTGGGTTGTATCGGTATAAATGGCACGCATTTATCGAACTCACACGCCAGCCATCTATCGAAGTGTAGCCGAGTCAAATGAACCAATCGTTCCGCTTATAGGTGACGTGATGAAGGATTCCAGCGTTCCCATTGGTTAATTTTACACACCTCCTCTAGATTCAGCCTTTACGAGGGAGAGCGTAATTGATGTGCGGAAGGATTTTATCTTCGGGCAAGATTCAGAAGTATCGGAATTTGGGGAAATTTCATTAAAGCAAAGTTTCCAAGTGGCTATTTGTTATTCTTTATGGGTTGGGTCGACAGACTTTCCAAAATATATAATTCTTAAAGAATTATGATATTCCTCGTGCGATGGCTTCCCATAGAATCTCATTTCGGACACAAATCAATCACAGTTATTGCTTTTCGGAATGAAGTGTATTTTATGTGCCAGGGCCTATTCTGATTGAAATCGTTACCTTTACGACTTATTACCGTTTTATGGCTCTATCTTAAACCTTAACAGACTGAGTGAAATATTTCAGGTGTTCCTTTCACAACGTTGCGTAAAATGTCTATAAAACCTATCGGCAAAGTTTCAATTGATCGAACAGCTTGCGGAGTTGTGACTTGAATTTAAGTGACGACAAAATTGTAACGCAGTACATGGTAATGCCATCAAACGTGACAGGCAGTACACGCCGTATTGTGTTGTGCTGTGCAGCATATTAACGAGTTACTGTCTATAACTTCACTCGAGGTTAATAAATTAATATTAATAGTTGATTCAATATTTTTTCCTCTTAAAACAGTAATTTTTTATTCTGTTTCAGGGCAATGATTACCAAAATGACAATATTGCTTCAGAAGCCTGATAAACAAAACGCCCGTTACAAGCCCTCTATGCACACTGATGATTTCATGATGTAATGATTACTATGCTAGACTACAGCGAGACTCGAATCTGCGACTTGATATTTCGACTAATGCTCTCTCGGATAGAAAAATGATAGTTATGCGGTCAGTCAGAGGGATGAATTCCATGTCACTAGAAGAGTGAGTGTTAGATATGAAAGTAGATGTATTTACGAGAAGAGGAAGACCAAAGAAAAGATGGATGGACTGTGTGAAAGAGGATCTGAACAAAGCAGGCGTGAGTACAGAGATGACGGCTGATAGAGACGAATGGAAGAAGAAGACATGTTGTGCCGACCCCACCTAAGTGTGGGATAAGGGCAGGGCGATGATGAGTCATCCGGTCAGTACGTTTAAGTTTAAAATTTTTATTACTTTATTCATATTACGGTTTTCCGACACAGGTTTGACAAATTGGAAGACGATTCTTCCAAAGACATGAGTTACTATTTCATTACTACATTACTGTTACAAGTACCCTTTGCACACTGTTACAATAAAACCTTAAATTTTATCGACGACAACCTAGAGCACGTTTTCAACGTCTCACCGCAGCGGGCTGTCTTCCGAAATAGCGATCCATATCGATGCGAACGTTAACTACTGGGCAAGTTGCCAACGGACTTGTAAGGGCGGTCCCAACGAGCAGACCAGAGGTTTACGGCGCTACGTGCCCGTGGACGGGTCACCTGTTCAACTATCTGTAGCGGATTACTTGTATCGACATATGTCATGTATTACAAAATGACTAAATCGACTGAGGAAAAATTGTGGGAATATAAGAGGTTCCAGAATTCAACCCTGCACACCTCAAGCATTTTTTTTTATTACACAAAATCCACAGCTCTTAGAAGTAATATAACTAAGACTTAATATTTAAACTTACAGCCAATAACGGATTTACATTTTTTAGATTTGTCCTATAATGTTGACAGTCACTAAAGTACCTACTTAAGTACTGTTAGTTTGTAAAGTTTTTAGGTATACCTTATAGTAGTATAGCATTAACAGCATCTGAATATATCGTGTGATTTCAGATAAGCAGAAATTAATACGTTTGGTTAGAGCACAATGACGTAACAAAGTAATTGGCTAATAATAAATAACACCAAACCCAAACGCCATTATAAAAACCAAAGTAGCCATAAAAAGTTGATAGCCGGTTTCAATGCCACATCAGTCACAATATTATCACTACTGCGGCTCCTGTGGAGCATCAATCACAGTTTATGTTATCTAGTCTGTGGATCTGTAAAGTTAACCTCTCGGTTAACCGTGAGGCAGGTCCGGGATAGTCATTACCTGTGAACACATGTAACAAAAGAACACGTTTTAATTCTATTTTGGGTTTGTGTATCAGAAGTTTCTTTGAAAAGGGAAGGTCAAGATTCAAATTGTTTTGAGGAAACTTGACGATAATCATTACAAGCTTAAAGTTTAAAAAACTGAAAACACGACTGCGAAATAAGTATACATTCATTGTCAATTCATTATTCCAAATTAAATTTAAACGTATAACTTATCAAAATATATTTGTAATCTCCTATAAAATACCTTCATTGTGATACCCTACTCGATAGGTTTGGTCAAAAAAAATATTAACGACTTACCTATTTACCTCCTAAAATCCGCCATTTTGATTTTTTTCTTAAAAACACTCGGGTTATAGAGATGAATCTAACAGCACCTTAACTGAGGACAGTGGCAGTTCGGGTGGATGGCCCGATACTTAGCCACTGGACTAAGACGCATATAGTGCCCTCGGGTAGGTACGCCAAATAATAATTATTATGATAATCCTCGGCTCCGTACTTCCTTTTTAATTTAAATAAATTCAATTCAATACTCCTCAATTTAGTTCAATACATTTTAATTCAATTTTATTCCATGTAATTCAATTTTATTTTATTTCAATTTTATTTATTTTACCTCAATTTAATTTATTTTAATTTAATTTGTTTTAGTTAATTTAATTTAGTTTAATTTTATGTGATTTAATGTGTCAAGTGAAATATGGATCTTGTAGTCCGAAATAAAATATTTTTATTTATTTATTTAACTGTGAAAATCCATCCAGCCGTTTAGAAGATACGAGGAAACAAAGAAATTTACATACATACATACAAGATGGCTAAAAGGAAGCGGAATAGCAATAAACCTCAACAACATTTTGTTACTTCGTTAGATTTAATTTTTATGCGATCGACGCATCATTCTATATCCGATTATCGTACGTAAGCAAAGTGAATATTTCCTACATATGTGTGTTCCGCGGTGGATTTAATTTGCTGAGTGCGGTACACCTCGGCATTGCATGCGGAGCTTTCATTAACTAACCGCGAAATACGGTGTGGGTTCATCGCCTCACCTCTAGGGCACACAACTCTTGCATTAATAAAACATGGAGATAACAAAGCGCCAAATATTTGATCAATTAAATGAAGGTTGACTCATGAAGCTGATCAAAGGCAGTTGTTAATTTTTTAACGTAACTACGTCTAATAAATCGATGAACGCCGGCTGCATGCACGAAAACTTGACGTCATAGTCCGGTAACGCCCATTGTTCCGTTACGGTGTTATTGTCCTGTAACGCTCATTGTCCCGTTACATCGGTAGTCACGTTTAACTATCGTCCGTAAACCAACTTTATAATAAAATTGGTTCTGCCCCCGAGGACTGAAAAGTCACAACAAACCATGTCAACTTGTTCAACATTTAAACGTTCCCCTAAGCTATTTGTTCATTACACAAAGAGCAACTCGAATCCCCAAAGCAAATACTTAGGGAATAGTTGAAAAAACTCGATTTGTACATTTTGAACATGAAAAACTGCGCGAGTACAAAAACAACATTTAGAATTTCAAGCACGCCATTACCGGAGTTGGTCGTACAAGCGACAAGTCAACAAAAAGTCCACTTTGTTACGGGAAGTTGGTGGAAACTGACACACCGCATTTCAGACAAAATTATACTTATGGTATTGTACTTCGCAACCCATAACACTACATTTGTTTCATTCAATGCTTTCCACGATTTAAGTTTAAAAATAGACTCTTTAGTGCACCTTTAGCCAATGTTACGTATTTTAGTCTCACTCTCCATTATAAGGTTGCCTGGAAGAGATCGCTGCTAAGCGATAAGGCCGCCCATTGTACATGCTCCGTAATTATCTGTATATTAATCTTTAAGTTTCCTGGTACAATAAAGAGTTTTCATTCATACATTCCCTCCAGATTGTTGTGATAATTCATTACTTTTTAAATTGGTCCTTTTCAGCGATTTCCGAGAGATAGGTAGTGTTTTATAGGTGTTTTTTCAACTAAACTTTTATCTTAAAAGTTTGGGAATTTTTTATTTTCATTGTATCAAATTAGCAAGTTTGTGGTAAAGTTAAGATACATGAACGCTGAATACTTCTCTAAAGAAAAGGAAATAATAAACTTCATGAATAAAATTAACATCTGAGAGAGTAAACAAGAGACTATTAAAGTATTTTCTGTGAGGATAATGAATCTTATTATGATGACATGTCTCCAAGCACACAAAACGCTATTTACAGTCGGAGTACTAATTAAAAGGGGAACTCCCAGCAGAACTAGCAAGATACAATATGAGCTTTCAAGTTCAGAACTAGTGATTTAGAACATGTCAAAGGGAAGCAAGACAGGAACAAATTGACTACATTCAGTCGGCTCCTGCATGCCAAAACAATTTTCGTGATCAACGGAGTGGATGATCGCAAATTGCTCGCTCTGTTTCTACCTAACTATACGAACTTAGCGATTAAAACCAATTTTATGAGGCAACTTAAAAAAATAAAGCAAAACTTCGGGGTTGAAACTTGTATCTTAAAAGCTCTTTGTAAATTACAAACGTTAATAAGTTTTTGTTTTGGAAATGTACGAGATAAGAAAGTTTCCGGTGTTGTTTAATTTTCCACTTCAAACTTTTAGGTGTTTCGGGAGATTCTTGGCGGTAATCAATCTTTATTATCGCTTTGTTAGAATAAGCATTGGGAATAATCATTAGCTTCCGAAGAAATATGCCAACGATCTGTTTAGACACAACCAATATTAGCATGGAGAGTTGGTAGTTTAGAAACCGTGGCCATAGCTGTGAAGTTACGCAACCGAAGAAGGAAGATTCATCAATTTCCAACATCAATCAACGAAGGATCTCGAGAAACTCAATTTACTGACGAGGAATTCAGCCAATTATAAGCCGCAGAGGACCTGAAATTGTTCCAAGTATTTACTCAATTTGCCGACAAACTATACCTAACAGAGTATTCTCGATCAAGCCAAGATGCTGTAGTTCGGGGATTTGTTTCTAAATCGTACTAGTAAGCGATTTGAAATTACCACGACTGCGCGGCGCAAGAACGTAAGCGGATTTCCTGAACGCTGTATGGAGGATACAGCGTGCATTGAAATGCATAATATGCATTGTGATTTGTGCCTATTAAGACAAATGGACAAAGCAGACGTTGGTAGAGATTTATTTGACAGGAATGTGCAAATCTTTGATACCTCCATTCAAAACAGGTGCAATTTACACGACAAGCCTCTTCATCTTTCATATTTATTTGTTATGAAATGGTATTATTATGATATTTAGTTAGTTTAAAAAGTTTGATCTAGTACATTTTACATGTTAATTATTTTTATTTCTTTTTATTTTACATTGCATGTATAATTTAATCTAATTTAATTTAATTTAATAATCTTGATTATAGTAACTTACATTATTCTGTTGTATTGTACTCCTCAGATTATGGCACATCAAATTGTATATCCAGAAGGTCAAGCAGTGCCTACAACACAAGTTGTATCTTCCACTTAGTGTAGGCTCTGCACACCAATATAATACTTACAAGCCAATGTATAACTGATGTAATAATGTTTTTACTATATATTTTTAAGCTTGTTTTTTGATAAATAAATTGAATTTGAATTTGAATTTGAATCTTCAGATTACGACACTCACTCGTCCTCCCAGTTTCCCCCAGAATTGCGCGACTGTTAATGACTTTGGGAGCATCAGTGTTTTATTACAACTATTTAAACATAAATACTAGCATAAGCATAATCAGCCTATAATGTTCCCACTGCTGGGACTCAGGTCTACTGACCTGAGTCAACAGGGAACATTATAGGCTCATTATAGGCCGAGAGTACTCGGCAGGAGAGAGAATGTAGCGAATCCACCACGCGGACCCAATGCGGATTGGTGGATATCTACCACGCGCACCCAATGCGGATTGGTGGATATCTACCACGCGGACCCAATGCGCATTGGTGGATATCTACCACGCGGACCCAATGCGGATTGGTGGATACCTACCACGCGGACCCAATGCGGATTGGTGGATATCTACCACGCGGACCCAATGCCCACGTGGATGTCACATGCCATTGATGCCATACATTTTTATTTCTGTCCTTTAACATGCCGTTTCCCCACGATATTTTCCTTCACCGTTGCGAGGACGTGAGATGCATACATAGCAACAAATTATATAAATATATTTAGTAATAAATCCGCTTGATTTCTAAACAAAGGTTTTAATTAACTTAACTTTACTTTAGAACTTTAGTTCATATTACTATATTATAAACCAAAGAGTCAACGAACAGAAAACCAAAGTTCAAAGATACGACACGTGTTTCGCCTCTACACGAGGCATCATCAGGAGGTGTGGACTCGCCGAAGTTCGAAACGAGAGTAATAATAATAATATAATAATAGTAATATGTACTAAAGTTCTAAACTAAAGTTAAGTTAATTAAAACCTTTGTTTAGAAATCAAGCGGATTTATTACTAAATATATTTATATAATTTGTTGATATTTATGGATTTCCGCAAAGTAACGCCTGAATCAATCAATTATCAATGCATACATAGATTTTCAACCGAAAAAACCCATATACCCGCGACCATCAGATCGCAAGGCAAAGGCCTCATCCACTCGGCCACCACACCACGTCTCTATAAATACTAATTAGCCTTTAATTTACTACCACTATCTGCTACGTCGATATCCCCTGCATGCCCAGCCTGGTCCCTAGGGGATTATGCTAAGTTTATTTAAATTTTATTTCGCCGACGCGTCACGGTCCCCACATTATGATAATCCCGGTCCGTGCTAACGTGCTCCAAGTTTCAACCCGAAGTGGATCTGTTTGCTAGTTGTAGTTTACCTGGAACAAAAACAACTGGAAGTTAGGACCGCCTTGGTACTCGACTTTATTATAAAAGTCGCGGTTCGGGGCACCAATTTGAAAATTAAATTTAAAAAAAAATGGTTGTATGTAAAGTTGGTTTACGTACGATAGTTTAACGTGACTACCAGCGTAACGGGACAATGAGCGTTACTGGACAGTGACAGCATTACCATTGACGTCAACGTTTTCGTGCATGCAGCCGGCGTTCATCGATTTTGTAGACGTAGTCACGTCAAAAACTATTTTTGGCGCCTGGCTGAAGGTGGATGAGAAGAGCCAAAGTGGCGCGCCTTGGGAGAGACCTACATCCAGCTGTGGACTCTTAGGTTGATGATGATAAAGATGATGTAAACTATTTATAATGTTTCATAGTTATTCTATACTATGCCTGAGGAGGCACAGGATAGGAGTTTATTTAGAAAGAGGTGCCACCTGAGGAATTGTAGGAAAGGAAACGTTCAGATTTTAAGACTGATAGGCAAGTCTGTCGCTCAAAGATAAGATCAAAATAGACTAGACAAAGATAATGAAAATAGACCAACTCAAAAGGAGACACCTAGAAACACCGTCAATTAACTTAAATTATGTTTTCCCTAGTCAGTTTATAAAAGAACGAGAAAGGAGCCAGCGATAAGAATCGTGACATACCTTACAGGTAAAGGCATAAAGCGACAGAATGTAGGGCGTGGTGGACAAACTAGGCTATCAAGTCACTTGATACTGCGAGCCTAGGGCTGTCAGAACGATACATTGATCCAAAATGTTGGCTACTGGGCTCCATAGGCTCGGATGTATCACTACTTCTGGTGAAGTCGGCTGGTATAATATTATACCAGCCGACTAACCGGAAAAAGTATACATTGTACGTAACGCACGTAACATTATAATAGTACAAAATAAAGAACCTGTATGTATTGTTGATGCTATGACCGTGAACAAAATGTATTTTTAAAAAGCATCCTTTCTACTGTATGTCAATTTACTGAAACTGTGAAAAAATGTTTTATGTCGTATTATTAACCTCGCATTTAAAGAAGTTATCACTTCTGTCGTGTGATATAAGCCCAAAAGTTTTGTTATTAACTTGACTTATCCCACTAATGGGCAAAGGCCTCCAACTCACTATACGCCTTCCATTACGGACTGTCTATCAGTCTTGTTCGAATGAATCGACCACATCCTGTGTTTTATAGATTTTAGAATATCTATAATCGAAACTTAGACAACTAATAGTATGTTTTTGACGTGACTACGTCTAATAAATCGATGAACGCCGGCTGCATGCACGAAAACGTTGACGCCAGTATCCGGTAACGCTCATTGTCCCGTTACGCTGGTAGTCACGTTAAACTATCGTCCGTAAACCATTTTTTTTCAGACTAATTTTATATGGTGAAGAGCAACGACTCAAGTTTCTGATGATTAATGTTGAAAAAATGTAGGAAAAACCTGTTCTAAAGCAGAAACAAAGAATAATTTGCTTAAAATGATAAACGCACTGCTCAATAACATCATGCCATTCGATATTGATACCCTCATAATCTACGCAATTCACAACGATTAAAAACCATCTAAGGATGAGTCTACTAGTATATCGTACAAGGTATTTAATTTAGACACATTACTCAAACAGGTCGCGCGCGTGACATCCCTACAAGGTATAGAATAGACACAGAAGGCGCCGAGCGACGGAATGCAACCGGCACACAGCTCTGTATAATTGTGTTCCTGGCTTTGCTCTTTGCATATTGTGGGTAAATACGAGAAAAGATGCTTTTATACCTCCGTTTTAGTGCGGACTTTAATGTACAGGATTATTCCGTTCTCCTAACCGTGGAATGAGTGGTTTTTGAATAGACAATATTTAAACAGGACACACTAAGCTTCTCTTTGAGGTTTTTGGTATTCCGCTGAGCGACAAAGCCACATTATCTTATAACGGTAGATATAAATGTAGTTTTCTCTAGAGTGCAGGTTAAAAGTTAAGGGCAATTAAATGTTCTGAGATTACCGAAAATTTTTAATCACCAGAAAAAAATACGCATAATCGGTTGCCGTTACTGAACACAGATATTGCAAAAAAAACTTGAAAAAATTTAGTCGAATTTTTGTCAAAATAAATTTGATAAAAATTAGATAACGGCTACCGTTACCGTTTTCCTATGAATTTGCGGCAGGCGGTACCCAACATTGATTATAATGTAAGTTTTATTCATCGTTTGGCAAACCCGGCTACCCAGCTCGAGCCAGCTCGCAATAGTTCGGCTCGAGCGGCGCACTCACCCCGCTGTCACTCTATCATTTTGTAGAAATCTAAAATTCTGACTGCACCGATACAACGTTGTACCTTTTCTGTATTGTCCATTAAAGTTTTTTTGGTAATTTAAAATATGCGGTGTAGTCTGTAAATGTCTATGGCTTATAGGATCAGTGTATATCAGCAGCCTATGGCTTAGAAAATCTACTTAGACGGTATCACTTACTACTTATTTTATTACACCATCTTTTATGTCCTCTCATCATTATTTTGTAATATCTAGCCCATCATCACTAGGTACACTTATAATTATATTTGGAAACGACCCATAACATTCCATTTTGGTAGCAATAATGGATTTGGTCGTAAGCTACATACGCAGTTTGATTTCAATTTGGATATGTAACGGTGCATGCGTTTATTTGCTATCGACAAACAATCACAGTAATATCGGCGTTAATGATTATTAATTTGCCTGGGAATGGGCGGGATCCGGCGTGATGACTCATTATGGTGCAGGGCGGGCGGACAGAGGTTGGGTTGGGCGGGTTGTCATGTCACCTCGCCTCGGTCTGGTGCAAGCGGTAAACCCTGGTGGCTGGAAACATTGTGCAAAATACAACGCCCTACAAATTTTGCAGTATGCACTGTTTTTTAATGATAAATAGATCTTCGTTTGAACGTCTTACCCGATCGAAAGCGATGACGTGGCCGACAATAGATCACGAAGGTCTAGCTAACACCTATTCACTCTTTTTCTGTAGAGACAAGTTTTATGGACTCATGAATGCGTTGGAATGGAGGCAGGACTTTTTTATGTGAACAGTGATGAGACGTAGCTAGCCTCCAGGAGGTGAGAGATTAAGCTTGCCCTGCTCACTAATAAGACTTGCTTTATTTCATAGGAATAATATTGGAGGTTATAACGAGAACACTTTTTTTACATATCATACATGTTTTTTTTTATAATTAATCATTTATTTTCAGGCAAAAGGAGATACCACTTATAATAAGGGCCATATAAATATATACCTTATAAAACGTCTACTAGAGTCGGCTCTAGAAACCGAGCTGGCAGGCTATGAAATTCAGTGGTACCAATCTAAATCATAGTGGTCGGTGAACAGAACAAATACCGTAGGATATAGTATAATAGCCAGGTATGCATATTCAAATAACAAAGCGGCAGTGGTAACGTGTATAAACGTGTTTGGTTAACCTGACTCCATGTGGAATGGTTGGGTTGCTGATATAAGCTATGTTATGGCTAGCTTGGGCACAATTATGTACCGTTGATGCTTTACCGTATCCTACTGATAAATTGGTGCACACTAGTGCAGGTGATATGAAGATGTCCGAAGCTTTGTTATAAATGGGACACAAGAGAATTAGTTCAGATAAAAGTAAAAAAAAGTAAAAGTAAAAATGTTTATTTAACAGAAACGTGGCGGTACAATTTTGATTTTACATCTTAGGCTTAGAATAATATAGATAAACTAGTACCAAAGTTTGGTCTCTGTTCCCCGCACCAGGACTACAAGCCTGTGTAGATAGCGAGGTCACAGATTTCGGTTTTTTTTTTTTATTTATTTGACCAATATGTCAAAGAGCGTTATACAAGGCAAGTCAAAGATACAGTGATTCTGCGATCGCTTATAATGTAAGATTGATCCGACTTGTTTCACTTTCAAATGTAAACTAATAAGCACATGTAAAACTAATCAAATCGGTTAAAATAAAGATCACAGACAAAACGGTCAAGCAAGGTAGACTGGTAGAGCATTCTAGCATAACTATGATAAGATTGTTTTAACTCTATACTATATACATATATATTAGACGACACCGTGGCTTAGTTGGTAGTGACCCTGACTACGAAGCTTGGTGTTCCGGGTTCGATCCCCGGCCGGGGCAAATATTTGTGTGACGAACACAAATGTTTGTTCTCGGGTCTTGGATGTTGTGATGTGTTGTATGTGTCCATACCACCTGCGACACAGGGAATCCTAGTGCAGGGGTGTGAGTGTGTGAATGTTTATTATTATTGTTTATTATATACAATAATAAATTACCAATATTTGTTTATTTATTCAAATCACGAACAACAACGGGTGGCACATAAATTTAAAAGCACGGAAAGTACAAACTTGTTTTATATTTGTGACAGCAATATGCCGCCAACCATTACCACTTGGTGATTTATAACGTTTACCCAAAAAGGAATACTAATTTTGCTAAAAAAGTTTACACGCTATTTGGCTTGAATGTGTTTCTCGGAGTTTGTCAAGATTTTTTCGTAAAAGTCCTGGAATAATTTATTATCCGACTAAGCGTGCCATTTAAATGCTTCAAATGTACAATTTACAAAATTGGATGGATCATCAAAGATATTAAATACCGTTTATGACTTTTATTTCAGTGAAAACAGGAAAATGATTACTCAGGCTGAATTACGAATTCTGAAAATGTTTATTTGTGAAAAAGTAATCACGCCGGGACAGAAATAAACGTCATCAAATAAATTAAATATATACAACTTTGATATCGCAAAAACATCAACAAATCCGCAACTTCAGGATTTGTTAATGTTTATTGAGTTTGATGTAACTTTAAAACAAGTTAAATAAGAAACGGTTGCTAAAGACCTCGAAGTATACGCGAGGGAAATCTAGTAACGTAACGAGAACAGTTACCTGTATCCAACTAAACACTAAGTTCCAAAGCTTAGCAAGCAGGACAACAAGCTTATTTCCGCAGTCGGGTTTTCAGTTTATAAAAACTGAAAACCCGACTGCGAAAATATTATATTATTATGTAGGTACTTACATTGATTGCCAATTCACTAAACCTAAATTACAACATTGTACCTTATTCACTAAACCTAAATTTTATGTAATTTTTAGACACATTGATCGAGATGATGACAAACATAAGCCATATTTAATAATAGAAAATTTATATACTGTATTCTAAAGTGAAGTAGTATGTGACTCTACTTTATACATTTATAAGACCAGTCTGTAACTAACCGTACTTGAGACAAATAAATCAATCATTCATTCATTCAATTCATTATTTCAAATTAAATTTAAAACATATGACTTATATTTTTGTTATCTTCTTTTAATTTCCTCCATTTTGATACCCTACTCGATAGGTATGGGAACCAAAAAAATTTCAACGACCTACTATTTAGCGCTAAAAATCCGCCATTTTCCAACAGAATCCAACGATACCTTGTCAAAATCCATGCAGCCGTTTGGAAGATCTGGGAGCCCGGCAGGGCTCCCACCAAGTCGAGCAAAAAAGTGGCCCGGCCGTACTATCCTTTTCTCGAAGCAGTTCAGGCCATTTTCGACCCCCTATAGCTTCGTTGTGGATAAAACTAGAAGCCTGAATTTTCAGTAACCAAGAAGGCATTGTATAAACAAGGTATATTTGAAATTTCATTCAATTTGAACCAGTTGTTTAAGAATTATAACTAGTCAAAATTCTTAATTTTGTCACTGACTGACTGACTGACCGATCATCAAAAGTCTAAGGCACTTCTAGCAGACATAGAAGCTTTAAATTTAGAATGCAATTAGTGTTTAGTGTATACATCCATTGAAAACTAAAATATTTGGTAATATCCGTCCAGTTTTCTAGATACACCAACTGCATTAATAACTTTGTAATCCCATATAAATATATGGGATTACAAAGTTACATTTGCAATTAATAAATTAACGTACCTGTATATGTACAATTTAATGGAATAATAGGTGTAGATCATCATCATCATCATCATCAACCTATACCGTAAAAGAAAAAGAGGAAGACTACCTACAAAAAGGAATGAGATGCCATCAAAACCAATTTTGTAATAATTGTAAAAAGTACCCCAAGTCTCGCTTTCTACCGTAAAAATTTGTCAGATCCATGTTACACCAAGCCGGTTACTTTATTAAGTCCCTACTTAAGGGACCTACTGTCTTTAGTTATTACGTAATTAGCTAACCTAACAACATCTTACAATGACCATTATGAATATTAAAACTATTTATGTTTTAAATAAAATAGATTGACTTGGCAATCGCCTAAACAATTTTATTTCATATATTAATTATATTACTTGTGAGATACAATATGCGATGGCTAAGTCAATCTATTTTATTTAAAACATAAAATATTTTTAATATTCATAATGGTCACTATAATAGCTAATTACGTAATAACTAAAGACAGTAGTGGCTACTTGCATCAACCTTAAAAAAATCCTAAACAATCATTTTACTCGCTAGGGAGATCTTTACGATCCAGATTCATTGCACCAACGATTTGAAATTATCTTATGCCTAAAGAATTCCTTAACTTTGGGAGCCCGTTTCTCGACCTCATAGCACTTAGAAACTCCCTTATTTATCAAGAAGCTGTCATGTCGTCTCTGTCAGAATATATATCTGTCTCTTTCTCTCTTGTTCAGCAAGATATACCCATACCTAACCAGACGTACGCTACTTATTAGGTACCTACACCTACCTATATAAAACTAAATACGATTTTCTAGGATTCCTAGATTATCTAGACAGCGGCGGACTCTTACCCTTCACTTACCTAAACATCCCTTAATAAAAACACATTACATATAAGCCGAAAATATATAATTTTACCAAAAAACACATATTAGGTTAGTTACGTATAATCACAAATATAATCACTATAGAGCCGCTGAAATTGGCATTTATATTCTTCTCAGCTTTGACTTTGTTGTTCTTGAATCATTGCACGTTAATTTCCATAATATTATTCCCTTTTCTTGTCGTAAGTAGGAGTAGGAACTACATATATTAATTTATTTAACTAAAAGAAAACGCCGACTGTTTTCACTTTTTTGTCCATCTCAGCTTCGTTTTCCAAATATCTGAGCCTATTTTCCTAAATAATTGTTCGCTTTATACACAAAACTCGGAAAATATAATTTGCATAAAATAATAATGGTTATTTGACTAAGGTCAATGAACAAATAAACCCACAGAATAAATAGAAAATCTAGATGGTTGCGAGATTTATCGCTCTTTCATTCACTTATTTAAAAATCACCAGACTTGGGAGTTACATAGTGTGTTCTGTTTGGTGCAATGGAAATTGATCTAAGTAAAGTTTTAGGCAGTACTTATATTAAAAAATACCTATCAAAGTATTCGATTTTTCGACTTTGGTGCAAGGGGCAGTAGGTCCCTTAAGTAGGGACTTAATAAAGTAACCGGCTTGGTGTTACATGAATCTGACAAATTTTTACGGTAGTAAGCGAGACTTGGGGTACTTTTTACAATTTTTACAAAATTGGTTTTGATGGCATAAAATTTACATAAATTCATACAAGATACTCGCAAAAAACATCACTGTTCCTTGGCAGTCGGGTAATAAAGCATATTTTTAATTTTTAATCGAATAAGTTACAGTGTATATTGGGATTTGGTATAGTATTCAAAGCAGGACTGCGTTATTTGGTAAGTTTTCATTGCCTGTAAGTTTAGCCAAAAAAATGTCTGCATTATTGCTTATTGCAAATTACGGGTAAGAAAGATACCTGATTGGAGCTACAGACAATTAGTTCGTAACAAAAGTGCCAAAGCGTCGTGACAACACCTAGATGGAGGCTATTATCCAAATGGCAAAGAACAGGGCGATGAACCCCGAGCCGTGAAGCACCAGACCGAAAAGAATTGGCTACCGCAACCTTGGCAATGGCGTAGATTTACAAATTAAAAGGATTGGTCCTGCCTAACTAGGGAGAAATGTACAGTCAGCTGCACATACATGTATACACTTTCAAGCTTTCACACTTATATTAAACTTACTTTAAGTCTTGTATTTGTTATTCTCCATGTGTACAATAACGAATTATCTTTTTTTGATTATAACGGGTATTTATCGCGCTCACCTCGTATGTTTTTGTGTCCCGACTTTTCGACTGTATTACAACAGCCGTGGGGTCACGGGTTGACTGGCGTATTGGAGCTACCGTCGCGGTGAAATGAGGGAACTCTCATTTTGGTCGGTAAAAACGTCGGGACACAAAAACATACGAGCTGAGCGCGATAAATACCCGTTATAATCAAATAACTATGTGTGATAATCGCGAAAGACTACGAAAAACTAAAGAATTATCTATCTATATATCTCTATACTCCTTATTTTGCAAATACATTCTTCTTCTGACAACAGTAATTACATGTAAGAGGACTACATTCATTTGAAAATGTTTGCGTGCACATGTCTTTGTAAAATTAAGATTAATATAAATGTGAAAGCTTCGGAGTGTATGTAGACATGTCGGTGCAGCTGACTGTTCAATAGAAAATATCAGCTTGCAATATTTGCATGTTCGTAACAGCAAATACATAAATTTTGAAATTACGAACTAGATTTACCATACACAATATGCATGTATTATGCAACGTTGCATAGGTGAAACAGTTTTCAATTGAATTGAAAATGCATGAGACTAGATAAGTAAATTAGGCCGACAAAATGTCAATATAACATATTTGCAGCACCTGAGTCAATAGTGTTACAATTATTTCAACCTTCTGCTATAAAGTTTTAGTAAATTAATATATTATGAGTCTTCTGGTAAAGCTAGAATGTTAAGCGTTTAAATATCATATTCCTTCGGTCAGTTTTTATTAATTTTCAAAGACAAACACGAATCTGCGTCTTATAGTACGATAACACACGGATTTTTTAACGCTACACGCCAGCGACTTGTAGCGTGTAAAGTCGCCCAGTGTCATCGGCGTTTTTACAATCAGCTTGTTGATAATCCTTCCCAAAAGCAACACGCTCACACGCTTGTAAAAAAACTTGTGTGTCATCGACGCTTTAGAATTGAAACTTGAGGTGCATTGACATCGGTGACAATGACATCAAGGCGTAAGTGCAGATGTCTGTAAGCGAATTCTGATTCTCCAGACTCCAGACATGCCTCGAGCGTCTGTGCAGTTGGAGGATATAAGTGAATTCCATTTCTGAACAACCAGTGGAATCTTAGCACATAGTGGCGAGATAAGATAGTCATCTGTCACCCTTTCAGCAACGGTGGGACAAATAGAACTTTTTTGTCCCAAAAGTCACCCTAGGCGGACAGAGCATGGTGACAGATGGGAATCATTCATATTTAGAAATACCTGAATCAAATCGGCTTATATATTATTAGATTATATAGATTTGTTATATTTTAATATGGTTTTGTTGGCTACATTGATATCACGCAGATGAGATGCATCTGAGTGATACCAATAGAAACATACTTGGTAAAGTTGGCTGTTAGAAGATGTATGAGAAGACCTAAGTTCGAGCTCAGTGGCGTGGTGAGCCTCGGGAGACCCTCTATTATAAGAAGCTGTTGCTGTAGACTATATTTATAGATTCCGAAACGCCGCGAATAATGGTGATGTTTGGATTTTATAGGTATAGGTTAGATGTAGAGTTACCCTGTTATAACAAACATATCACGTAACACATTACGGCATAAAGCAAACGACGAAGCTGGCAACACAATTTTTTCCATTGGCAATATAAATAATTCAATGAAGGAACAAAGGCATGCGCCACCCCTAGCGTGTTCCTGACACTCGCGCAGAGCCAAATTAGTTTTGAAACGCAATTCTCTTTCTTTGAGGTTGGCATATCGTGAAACAAATTTTGAAAATTAACTTGAATATTATGTAAAGCTTGTTTCAAGTTTGTTGTGTGTCCAATGTTTCAGCTGGGGGTCAGAAATAAAACAACACAACTAACCAAATTCAATTTCATCTCGTAAACGCTTTTAAGATTACCGCAAAATTAGGATTTATAATTGGAAGAAAAGGATGAAAATGGAAGGGATGATAGTAGTCTGAAAACGTTGTATTATGCAGATTAGGAACCCGTGTAATTTCTTAAAAGTAAGATATTTTAACAGGTAAAAAGCGCTTTGGAAATGTTCAAGATTCCTCTCGAAGTTTGCAGCTGTTCAACATTTGGCCCTTATTAGCCTGGGAAATTGTTCAGCCAATAACGCCGTGTCCTGGCTTCGAAATCCAGTTCTTACAGTTTTAACAAGCGACAATATAAAAATAGTATTACAGAATATTTGCTTGCGAAAAGTAAATATGTAATTGAATTTGTTGATCCTATCTATTTGCAGCGCAACATCAAATTCATTTTAAATCGGTTTTTCATAGACACACATAGGTAAGCTTCTTGAAGTTTTTAAGCATGTTGAAAACGATTTAAGCCTGATTAAAGATTAAGTTTCGTTTTTCTAAAGGATAAGTCCTTAAGCTGGGGGGTAGCTTAAGGACTATCAACCAAAATCTAGCATGAGGATCAAAATCGTCATCAGATATGTGCCTAATCGCACTTTCTTGATCTTCTTATTTCTTTATTGTTCGTAGGGACGTCGTGGCAAATGAATGGCAAAAGTAATATTCGTGTTGATAAAGTCAAAGAGTTAACTCTATGGAGATTTTCTGGCATTTTGGACATTACCTTGCGGTACTCCTTGTTTATTAACGGCTTTACTTCCGAAGCTGTAGTAAAAACTGAACAAGTAGTGCGGTAAATCGCGCAAGTTTTACCCTACGTCCTCGTTACCGAATACAGGGTTGGTCGTGGTTGGGTCAAAGTGCTAGTTTCGTTGCGTGTGGAATGGCTGTTCGTCAGGGCCTTTTCGGCGAAACGGTGTGTTTCCGGTAATGCTTTTGTGACTAGCTATTACGTTGATTTAGGAATATATTTGGCTGGCTTCTTCTTCTTATCGTGTCACTAGTTCTTTCGAACCAGTGTGGTGAAAGGATTTCAAGTGCAATTCGCTCGTCGAGATTAACAAATATGCACGTTTTATTCTGGTTTGATAAAAATGTAGTCGTATTACCCAGGCGTGTCTGCATGAGCCTTCATCAGTTCGCATCATTTTGGATAGTTTCCGAATGATCACACATATAGAATAATACTATCTTTGTGACAAACATTTATGAACTTATTTTTTATGAATTTTGATTATAATGTATACCTAATGTAATGAAATTAATTTTATTTAATGTAGCATGATTGTATTTTTTCTATTAAATTATGTTATTTTGCACGCTGTAAAGCAGAGCACAGCTGAACTCGTCAACATGTTTTTACCAACTCTTTTTACCTGTGTTTCGCAAATAAAGATTATGAATTTTGAATCATCACAACCCCTACAGATTTCCTCAACATCGCATCGATACAGTTTAATCCCACAATCACGACCCATTGATCCAACTCCACATCTCATTTACACTTCCAGCTTCAGCTACAGAGTCGGCAATTCGATCTGTAGTTCGTGTTGCAGTAAATCGAAGTGAATTGGACATAATCGCATGTAACGGCTGTTTCCGGCTGCGGGAGGCTGTATCTGTATCGTTAGGTAGGTAGGTACTAGGGCCTCCAGTACCGGTTCCTTTTTCCAGTACCGGGATTTCGGTACCGGCACACGGCCGGAACCGGGAGTACCGGGATTTTCGGTATTCCCGAAAATATTTAGTAGCCTATTATTAAGTCAAACAGAAAACTCGTCAAAAAACTATAAAATAAAGAAAAATAACGAAAAGTTATAAGTTATATTTTTATATTTATATAATTTACTGCAAGCATGATTTGTAAGAGAAAATTCGCGTAACTAATTATTGCATTATCAATACAGTCCCAATTTTTTAGTTATATATCAAGTATAAATGGCTTATAATGAAAGCTTTGAAGTGGATATTTCTTTGTTTGCAGGATTGTATAGGATTACAGTTCAAAAGTTAGTACGTCACATGCGTAACAACACTTCTAAACGAAGGTTGATTTGATTTCTGATAAAATAATAGTTTTTAATCGTACTTTATTTGTTATTTGTTATTAATCTTCACAAGTCAATGCTCAATGATCATGTCATTGTCAATGATCGGCCTCATAAGTATGTTAAAATGAGAAAATGCCGATTTTATTAATTTCCTCTGTGATAAACTATCGATAAGTATATGTGTCAGTTTCAATTTTTTGTCAAAGACGTAACATAAAGAAGTATCCACTTATAATTTACGGTTGTATCTTTGACACAACCCATTGTTTTTTAACCAGTGCGTCCTACCCATAATGAAATACTCAACCAAGGCGTGAACACTCACTGTTCTGCTAGATATCTAGATAAAAGACGCAATAATACACTATGAACCGAGCTACGCTTGGAGTTTGAGATACTTGAAGGGAACTAATGTCATTAACAAAGCTTATAAACCCGTATATCCATAGTTAGCTGGTTTTAATAAACATAAATCACAGTCGCATTGCAGAAAACGGAATCATTATTCATTATTTCTTATTAATAGTAAACTGTTGATGACAACATCGGAAAAGATGGAGAGACGAGCTAGACTCCTACTTGGAAGACTGGAAGACAGTTGCCCTTGACAGAAAAGAGTGGAAAGAAGGAAGGGAGGCCTCTGCCCTGCAGTGAAACGATTCAGGTTCATAATAAAATAATAATAAGAAATAAAAATAATATGTTCAGTGGCTTAGGTTGTGGAAAGACCGTCACGTCAGTACAAACAACCTCAAAGCCCATGTCATTCTTTAAATAAATGCATTGAGACGACGATACCAACAATAAGCTGATATTGCAACATTTACTAAGTTCTGAACATCAACACCACCTTCGAAAGTTAGTAAGATGGGCGGGTAGGATCTAGTGGGTAGAGGAGTTACTGTCTTTCCTTCTTTGTACTAACAGAATGCACTATTTAGCTATGGTTTTAAAGATTAAAACCCTAAAAAAGCTCTTATACACTAAATTTTAAGTAATCCCGAAAGTACCGAAAATCCCGGTTCTGGATTTTTCTAGTACCGGTGCTGGAGACAGCCGAGAATCCCGGGATTTCCCGGGATTTTCGGTTCCGGGATTTCCCGGTACTATGCCCTAGTAGGTACACTAGGCTAAGGCTTTCATCCCGGGAGTCTCGGTCTCGAAAATTCTCGAGTCTCGACGATTTTATGTTATTCTCGAGACTCGAGACTGATGATTTCGGTACCGGGAATAACGAGACTTTAGATACTTAGAAAAATATTTAAAATATTCAATGTAGAGTAGCCCTTAATATAATCTTAAACAAGAATAAGACAAGGTGGTATAGTCTTATGACTTTAGCCTGTCAAAAAAGGGCAAATTAAAAAAAAGTATTATCTGTGGAATGTGGAAACATTTCGAAGAAAAATGCGGATTTTGATAAATTTGAAACATCGAACATCATCAAATACTGGATTATAAAGTTAAACTGTGATGTGTTCGCTAAAAGGTTTATTAAAGTACTAGATTAAAATATCTTGTTTTGACTGCCTTAATGCCGACCGATCCTATGAGTGTGCCTATAAGTACTATTGAAATAGTCTCGAAAGTCTCTTTTTTCTATAGAATTTCGCAAACGCAGTGTAGGACGGACGACATTTGGCCAGATGGAGCGATGATCTGCGCGCCGAAGATCGGGCTCATTGGCGCGTCTTGGGAGATACCTACGTCCAGCCTATATACGTGGACTGTTATATGTTGATGATGATGATAGAACTTAGAGACCGCATCGAGTCTCGATTTATTTTCCCGAGACTCAGAAAGTCGTCGAGACTAAGTCAGAAAGCCCTAGTAGGTACTGCCCACTGCCGTCCGGACTCACCCCACCTGCTCCTCGCTCACTGGGCCGGACGTGTTCATCAAAGGATCCTATTAGAAGCTTTCAATTTCCGTGCCTACCTACATCGACGACCTTTTACGAAGACGAACATAAGTTTTAGGTAATTTCCTCTCGTGTAAATTTTGTTGACTGTGTGTGATGTTGTTTAATTTTATAATGCTGGTTTTATTTTTATTTTATTTATTTAAGCGCACAAAACACATCACAACCACATATAAAATTATAGGTTAACAAAGATTTCTGAGCTTGATTGCAACATAAACATATGTACCTACCTACCTACGCACTACTAAACACATAAATACTGAGCAGACTAACTGCTTCTAACTTAAATAAGATTATGAAGCCGCAAATAATGGACTTCTATTCTACTTCAATCTCTAGTATGATCACAGATAAATAAAGGGAAAACAAGCCAATTTTATCATCGAAACACTTAAAAAGAACGTAATAACGAAAATAGACACCGCAGTAATAAGGCGACGTAAAAAAAGGCGGGAAAGTCGTGATTTATCAGCGGACGCCATTGCCATTTCAGAGGCGCAAGGCGGGGCGGGCGCGGCGTGGGGTCTTCATCAAATATTAATATTCGTTTATGAATGCCTGTTTGCTCATATGCGACTATAGCTATAATTTTGGAATCACATATTAAATATATGCCAATATTATTGAAAAAAAATTGGTTGTCTGTAAAGTTGATTTACGGACGATAGTTTAGCGTGACTATCAGCGTACCGGGACAATGAGCGTTACCAAACAATGACGTCAACTTTTTCGTGCATGCAGCCGGCGCGGCGTCGTTCATCGATTTATTAGACGTAGTCACGTCAAAAAAAAATATACAACTTCTCTTAATAATGACTGAATTTCTTGAGATGTATAAAAACATTTCATTTCGTACACCAACCAACTCAACTTTAAATGAAAAATCACTGTAGAAAAATGACATATTTTAATACATATTCCAAAATTAAAAATGGGATTCTGTCATGTATACAGAATCCCATTTTTAAACCCCCGTGTTAATTATAGCTCCAGCTAGCAGGAAATGTGAAGCGATTGGTAATTAGTTCCAGAGTGACAAATTAATTTGTAGATCGTGATTCAGAATTTCAAAATTGAGGCTAATAAAAACGAAGTTTCGAGTAGAATAGCGGAAGAGCTCAAGGGGCATCCTCAAATCAGAATTCCATACAAAATATTTCGGAAAAAGTACGCCGTATTATAGTAATTTCTTCGCACTATTCGTTTCATCCGTGTTTTTTTTTATTTTGTCAACAAAAAAGTGAAAGGTTTCATACTTTAATTTAGATTTTATACATGTTTTTAAGTTAGTAGGGTTAATTTTAAAACACTTATAAAATCTAAATTAAAGTAAAGAGGCTCCTTTCGTGCACTCGACACATGTTTTCGAACTATTGTTTCTACGACATGCCGGTTCCTCACGATGTTTTCCTTCACCATTGCGAGAACGTGGAATGATTACATAGATTTTTTTGACCGAAAAAATCCATTTACGCATGACTGCCACCGGGATTCGGACCCGCGACCATAAGATCGCAAGGCAAGGGCCTCATCCACTCGGCCACCATGTCCTCGTAGGTTTGTAGTGTAAGTGTACATACATAAATAATATAATAAGAGTTGATACAAATATAAGCATGTAACTCCGACAAACGGTGAATCACCTACATGTACAAAACATACATACATGTAGAAAACCATAATTTTGTTCTAGGTAGAGTGTATACATCGAAACCTGGATAAAAGGCTACACAGCAAAAGTTTGTTACATTTTATTACCAGCACGACGCGACGCGACGTCCATTTCGAATAGCAACGGTAAAAGTTAACAAATGAATAAAAAGTCTGACCGCACAACCTCTCGCCTCGAGATTGCATTTGATATCGCCGGCCGGGAAGTTGTATAACGAATGAGCTACCTGCCAAGGGCTTCGCGGGTCCTTCTCATCGGCTGCAAAAAAGTTTCCCAATTGCATTCGAATCCATTTCAAATAAATTTGCATAATTTATAAAAGCCATTTTTATTCTCAACCGCTGCAGTATGTTAGTGCAAAGTACAGTCAACAGCGGCACGGCAACAACTTGAAAATGTAAGAGCGAAATAGAATGACATCGCTCGTTCTCAAAACTAAAAGTGCAACCTGCACAAATTACTTATCAGTTCCTTTCCCTGGTAATATTTGTTTATTTGTAACGTCTGTAATATTTGGAATCATCGATTTATGTAAGCTTGACGTAGAGCTTGGTAGAGCCTTGAAATTTCGAAGGTACGTTAGTGTACAAGAAAGGAATTTTGCTTGTATTGTGAGAGGGAGGAGTATCTTCATTATTGATTACATACAATGGTTAAAGTAGTAGTAAGTAGTCTCATTTATTTTTAAGGTATTGTACTTTCTTTTAAAATTACTTATATATAACGATTTGGAGATATCTGTTATATTATGTATAAATATAAATAAACGAATTTGAATTTGAAGTAGTTAAACAAAAATCGTATTGAAAACACTCCTTGATAACTGTACAAGAACCCTTCGGATGCAATTTGGGCAAAAAAAAATGTGATTTATTTAGTAGGTACCAAATTTTTTGCAGCCGATGTTAATCAATGTATAAAAAATGTTTTATCGAGAACAATGGATCAGATGCAGCTGAGAATAACCCGGCTTCGCAATCAGACCCCAGGCATTCCAGACTGGCTAGACATTCGATACGCTTGCCCAATCAGATTATTATTACGATGACATTCGACCGCAAGTAACTCGAATAGAATGGAAACTAATTTACCAGAAATATAAAATCGTATTGAAATAACAATTGGTTTAAATGAATTGACACAACCTATGCGAATGGCATCAGTGAAACAAGAGGCACATTTCGAAAGCAATTTGGCTAAATATGGTTTGATTCGTTCACTCTTTCATTCATACGGTCTGCCGCCGGCGTCGAATAGAAAATGCCGTGCAATTTCATTTGCAGTCTCAAAGAGCCCTAACGGTGCAGTTTTTCTGGTAATTTCAAAGGAAAACTTCACGATGAAAACGGTCTGCAATCCGCATGATTGATTATTCAACGAATAAATTAATAGGGGTTTGTGATTATTGCTCAGAATGATTCTATTAAGATTTTCCTCATAAAAGCTTTTAAGCTTTTCGAGTCAGGGGGCTTTTGCTAAGCATAAACAATCGGTGATTTCCATCACCAGACTGGTTTCCATGTTAGTTTCAGGCAAGTTGGCGCTATGCGAACCCAGACCAATTGTTTTGTAAATAGCGTCAAACAAGTCGACCTTCATACAACACTTCTGGCAAAACAAGAAAGAATGACCTAAATACACGAGGACGCTCATTATCACTACTGGACACAAATAATACCTACAACTCGGGCGAATTAACATGACACCTGGCTTGAATGACGTTTGTGCAAAGTACAGCGTGGAATTGGATAATCTTGATATAGAAGAGGTCCCGTAATACTTGGTAATGATAAGTAATGATAAGGCTTCGCAATCAGAGGAAGAAGAAACACGGATGGCGCCGCGCGGGGCAGCGGGGGAAGCATCAAGTTCCAAGCCACGTGTCAAACAGGTGTCATGTCCATTCGCCCGAGTAGTCCAACCGGTCTCCCAGGTACCTAATGACGACCAGACAGCTTAAATGTGTACTCTACACTACACATATACAAAACGAAAGGATATACTTATAAGCCTACATATGTATATACGGCAATTCAATGTGAATAGGGTCGCCCACTCGCTAAGGTTATGGTTTACATTCACCCCTGCCAGACGATATTGTACAGTCTCTACCTGGACTGGCAATTATAACTTTGGAAACGAATAAATAAATTACTTTTTAACCGACGAGCTTATAAAAGGAGAAGTTTTATCAGCTCGAGCCGTATTTTTTTTTTACAATGATGAAGACGAACATAATAGTGAATTATATTATCATTCACTACAACTATCATGATAATCTGAGACCCCATAAAACAATGGTGAACCATTACTAAAGCGTAGATAACATAGGGCTAGTTGACAAGCTAGCGAGTTCGCTTGTAGCTGAACTCGCCGTGTCATCGGCTTTTTTACAATCTGCTAGTTGACAATCCTTCCCGAAAGCTAACTCACTTACTCGCTAGCTTTTCAACTCGCCGGCTTGTAGCTTGTAGACTAGCCCTGTGTCATCTCTTAATGACTCTTAATGCTTGACTACAAAACAAAAGCAGACGTACAAAAATTACCAAATACCTGTCAAGAACACATTCCCTAACAGGAATCGATATCATATCAACGCTTCGCCAACATAAATCTAGAGCCGTAAATGTCGACCACTTCAATTAATAAATACAACACAAAAACACGAGAACAATACACGTTACATTTAATTTACGAGATGTTCCCGTGTGTCGCGGTGCCATTAATCATTTCGACGAAAAAGGCTGACCACGTAGCTTTCTAGAACGAACCACAGAGAGTTCTGTTGAGTTGACCACGTACCTTCGATGCACGTACGAACTGAGTATGAACTTAAATATGAGCCGAAATAAGCTATGCAGTGCCTGATGGTTAGAGATCATGCTGGTCCATGGCTGAGCATCACAGGCATCACAGGCATCACAGGCAACTGTGTTTCAACAGTAGTTCACTTCGAGACAAATTGGTAGTCAAGTAAGCAAAGTAATTGCAGTAGCTACAGTGCCCTTGAAGCCAGAACACATAGGTCTAGGGCATAGTACCGGGAAATCCCGGAACCGAAAATCCCGGGTAATACCGGGATTTTCGGTTTTTTGTGCTTTAGAGCTTTTTTAGGGCTTTTATCTTTAAAACCATAGCTAAATAGTGCATTCGTTAGTAAAAAGAAGAAAGGACAGTAACTCCTCTATCCGTTGGATCCTACCTGCCCATCTTACTAACTTGGGAAGGTGTTGTTGATGTTCAGAACTTAAAAAATGTTGCAATATCAACTTATTGTTGGTATCATCGTCGCAATGCATTTATTTAAAGAATGACATGGACTTTGTGGTTGTTTGTACTGACGTGATGGTCTTTCCTCAACCTAAGCCACTGAACGTATTATTATTATTTCTTATTATTATTATTTTATTGTGAGCCTGAATCGCCCCACTGCAGGGCAAAGGCCTCCCTTCCTTCTTTTCACTCTTTTCTGTCAAGAGCAACTGACTTCCATTCTTCCAAGTAGGTGGATAGCTAGTCTCTCCATCTTCTCCGATGTTGTCATCAACAGTTTAATAGCCTTCTATTCATTGAGAATTAATGAATAATGATTCCGTTTTCCACAATGTAACTGTGCTTTATGGTGATTAAAACCAGCTGACTATGGATATACGGATTTATAAGCTTTGTTAATGACATTGGTTCCCTGTTATCTCAAACTCTGAGCGTAGCTCGTATTATAGTGTATTTTTGAGTCTTTTATCTAAATCGATCTAGCAGAACAGTGAGTGTTCACGTCTCGGCTGAGTATTTTATTATGGGTAGGAAACACTGGTTAAAAAAACAACGGGTTGTGTCGAAGATACAACCGTTAATTATTAGTGGATACTTCCTTACGTTACATCTTCGACAAAATATTGAAACTGACACATAATTATATAGTTAGTTTATCGCAGAGGAAATTATCAAAATTGGCACTTGCTCATTTTAACATTCTTATGAGGCCGATCATTCACATTGACTTGTGAAAATTAATAACAAATAAAGTACGATTAAAAACTAATCTTTCATCATAAAACAAATCAACCTTCGTTTAATGTGAATTACTTTTGAACTTTTGAACTGTAATCCTATACAATCCTGCAAACAAAGAAATATCCACTTCAAAACTTTCGTTATAAGCCATATAAATTTGAAAAATATAACCTTAGAATTGGGACTGGATTGTTAATGCAATATTCAATTAGTGACGCGAATTTTCTCTCTTACAAATCATGCTTGCAGTTAATAACATAAATTTAAAAGTTACTTTTAAACTTTTCGTTATTTTCGCTCGATTTTTCTTTATTTTATCGTTTTCCAACGACTTTTCTATTTGACTTAATAATAGGCTACTATTTTTTTCGGGAATACCGAAAATCCCGGTACTCCTGGTTCCGGCCGGGTGCCGGTACCGAAATCCCAGTACTGGAAAAAGGAACCGGTACTGGAGGCTCTAATAGGTACATACACAGCGGCCCAATATCTGGCTCTGTGTTGGTACCTATCTAGACGGGATCCTGCGATGGACGGCTCCTAAATTAGGGTTGGTGATAGGCCATCTCTCTCTCTCTGAGGCAGAGCACAATAGCATAGCATTCTAGTGATGATTCTCGGAAGGATGGAGGATCAGGTTTTTTTGCTTATAATGTTTGCTTTTCGATTTTGGACCGACCACCTGAGAAATTCAATAGGATTATAAGAAGTACGATAACAAACGGAAATGATCAAATTAATCAGACTTAAGATGGGAGATGGTTTTAATACAGGATGAGAGCAACATTTCAATGATAAACCTGCTAAATTATAAAGAAATCATCAATGATAACAAGCGCTCCGTGGAGATAAGCTAATTCCACGAATCTAATAAGAGGTCATGCAAATAAATAAGATAACTCAAACGAGATTAAGGCATGATGGAAATTTACAGACAATAAAAAAAGAAAAGTCATAGAAAAGAAAACGACTTTGAGGGGTTTTCATTTATTCTAGGTCTCGTCTCGACCAACTAAAATTTATGGGAATATAAGCCATATACTCTCATGAATAACGTTCAAAACGTGACAAGACGTTCTCAGGGCAGCAAACACTCTACAACTTCGAAGTACCGTCCAATTTGAAGTAGAAAAAGTTTTTTCAAGTTGCCGCACGGAGTAGAATATATTAGTAGTTTTATGCAAACTAAAAAAGGTTCGTTTATGGGTACAATTGGAGTGGAATTTAATTAAGAGGGCATGGCTTCCACAAAGCGTGTCACATACACTTTGATCAGAGCTGTAGACTACTACATACAACGTAATAAATTGCTTGTGTGTGCGCCTTTCCAATAAAAGGCAAAATATAGAGGAATAAGCGAGCATATTGCGGTATTTGCGGTAAGGAGATCGGTTCAGAGATAAGGAGAATTCGCTATCAATTCCTTTTGAATCCTCTTCGCTTTGCTTGCATGAATTTTGTGAGATTTTTCGAATTTCAATGCAATTATGCATGTGAAAGTCCCGGTCGCCAAATAAAAACCAAAAAGTCCACACGCGCAGACCAAAATCGGCAAAAACTTAATTAAGCAAGCAAAAGCGTAAAAGGAAACAGGGTGCAGGACGCAGCGGCATAATTTGAATTCTTGACCGCTACGGAGGCAATCAAACTTGCCGGATTAAAAAGTTAAAAAACGAATTTGTATTTGGTTTTCTTTCTTCTGCTTCAATTTGAATTTGCAAAGCTGTTTTTTACGTATTTTCCGACTAAAATGAAACTTTTATACTCCTCGTACTGCGTCCAAATATCGAACTGCAAATTAGATTGGTTGCGCACAAAACAGAACAAGGTTTCTAAGCAATCGAATCCTGATCAATAAAGGTTTTTAGTATTATCCTAAAAGAATTTCGCCGATGGTAGGTCGAGCTAAATGTCAATGTATTCGGCAAGAAAACCTTTCCGACGACTCATAAGATTTATCGCAGACACCCTTGCTGCATTTACAAGCGGATTCTTGTCGCGTCGCGCACATTTATCAAACAATCATTAGGTATCGAGAAGTCGAGCGAACACACGGTTACGGTGCATTTTCTGGCATGTGTCGAATTGTAGTAGGCAACTTTTCCTCAATTGAAATCGGTATTTCAGTTTGGGAGTGGCGGGTCGTGCGTGTTACCGGAAAACTTTTAGGATAGAATAAAATGTTGACGATGTTTTGGCTAGGATATTTTATTTCCAGCAAATAACTGTCCATTTTTAGCGACTACACCTATATAAAGTTCCAATTTCCTACAGTTCCTACTACACATATTGATATGAACCGGAATATTTCTCAATGAATATTGAACGTATTCAAAGCGACAAATTTGTCACCAAAATCCCTTCTCCGATAAATAGGTCAGTGTTTTACAATAACGTCTCCAGAGATGTATCATCGATGCCACTGTCCCACAAAGCTGGCGATCCTTCTTCATCTATCAACACATACAAAAACCGGATTGGTCCCGACCGCTATTCCAATATACAGAGGGGGAGAATTTCATCCCCTCCAAATGACAGAAAGGAAGGGATCGTTTCATTTGATTGTGTAATTTTTCACGAGCCTACAGAACCTCCGACACTAAGCCCCTGGGTAACAGGGCCGACCTCATCGATAGCTCCTGATGGAGCGTGTAAGTAGGGGAGTAGGATGTCCGGCTAACCAGCTGCTACTAACTGTTGTAAACAGTTTAAGGAAACATTCAATTTGATGTTTATTCTGTCCTTCCTTCTCGTGTAAGACGATGGTTGGCTTTGCTATCGGTTGATAATCAGATCAGATTACTCTGAACCTCATATGACACAAAAAAAAATATATGAGGTGAGCGCGATAAATACCCGTTACAATCTAATAACTATACTCCAAACCTACTCGTTAAGCAAAGAATAGGGGCTTTTTCAATACTTATAAACTTTTTCTTAGCCGTGATAAGTGACATAACAAAAAATAGTTTTATTACATGTTTTTGAAAGTACTTACTTTATTTATCGAAATTAAGTACTTAAACTGAACGATTGTTTATAAGTTTGCGTTGCGGTCCATCCTTCAAATATATACATAGATAATAATGTCGGTTTTGTTTCCAAGGGGACGTTGATACAAACATAAAGTAAGTTGAGGTTAATAACAGCCCACAACAAATGTCACTGAAATATATAATAACAGAGTGAGAATCTGATTTTAAAATAATTCTAGCATTATTAGAAAATATGTCAATCTTATCGGGCTTGGCTTGTTTTCTCTTTTCCATATTTAGGATTTTCTACGAATTCTAAAATGGGGATTAATATAATTAATGAGAGGAGCGCTCGCTGGGATCAAAATTAATAAAAAATAACTAAGTGGCAAGTGCGGTGGCCATTAATTATTAAATGGGAGACCAAATTGGAAAGGAAAAATGGAAAATGTATTGCTAGTGAATTACTAAATGTAGAGACAAAACTATTGAAAGTAGAGGCTTGAATTTGGAGGGAATCTTTTGACGTGCATGCACGAAAACGTTGACGTCATTGTTCGGTAACGCTGTTATTATCCGGTAATGGTCATTGTCCCGTTACGCTGGTAGTCACGTTAAACTATCGTCCGTAACTTCAACTTTATCTTTATCTTGTTTCGTCAACATCCGTAACGTGAGACTCCACTAACATAGCACCGATGCAGTGTCGACAATCTCCTTCGAGGCGCACTTGAAATCCTTTCACCACACTGGTTCGAAAGAACTAGTGACACGATAAGAAGAAAAGGAAGTGTCGACGATACAAATATACAATACTATCGAATATCAGGCAAGTTATATAGCCCCATAGAGAATTGGTAGAGCTCTGGCCGCCGGTGAATGGTGGGTAAAGTGGGTCACGCGACCCACGCCATGCTTCTTCAATCTCGCGGCTGATCAATAGCCCAGGGACAGGGAAGCATCGCCAGCTGGTCTATTTCGTGGAGCAGTAGACCGTTCCAGCTAAATAGTCCTTGATCCGCAACGCAAGCAACACGAAGGAAAATCGACGTTGCATTTGAGGAAATTATAAATGACATTATACTATCTTGGTGTTGTTTTGTTTTGTCTGTAAATTTGGTTTACGGACGATAGTTTAACGTGACTACCAGCGTAACGGCATATTGAGCGTTACCGGACAATGACAGCGTTACCGAACAATCACGTCAACGTTTTCGTGCATGCATGCGGCGTTCATCGATTTATTAGACGTAATCACGTCAAAAAATTGCTAAATAAAACAGAACGTCCCGATATAACTAGCTATTAAGGTGTCATATCAAACAGTGTATCTTGAAACGATAAAAAAAATGATTCTGGTATAATTTGCAGTGGCCTACTTGCTGATCACAGCTGTTGAAAGTGTTCGAGTATGTCAGCTGTTTCCTCAAAACTGGAAATACATTCGCACAGAATGTAATACCGGCTAAATCACGTAATCAGCGATTCTCGGTATTGTGAGGGTACCTACTGCGTGCGATGCTGATATCATATCATAACACAATGGTGTTTGATTATGATCGAAGAAGCTGCAGAGTACCGGGTTTCAGATTGGAAAACTCTTGAGAAGGTTTAACGAACTTATTATATTTAGAGTGAAGAGTTGTGTATCTTTTGATCGTATCTCAAGGATAAACTTAATGCATCGTTTTGCGAGGCGTTCTCTTGATGGTTAGAAATCACGCTTGCCTACGACTATACAGAATTTTTAATTCTTCTTCTTATCTTGTCACTAGTTCCTTCGAACCAGTGAGGTGAAAGGATTTCAAGTGCGCTTCGAAGAGGCTCCTTTCGTGCACTCGACACATGTTTTCGAAGTTTTGGTTCTACGACATGCCGGTTTCCTCACGATGTTTCCCTTCACCGTTACGAGAACGTGGGATGCATAGTACCTACATAGATTTTCGACCGAAGAAAACCATTTACGCATGATTGCCACCAGGATTCGAACCCGCGACCATTAAATCGCAAGGTAAGGGCCTCATCGACTCGGTCACCACGTCCTCATTTTGAATCACAATGATATAACATAATAATTAATAGCCACTTTGTGACATTTTGATGATCAGTCTTGAAAGCCCAGTAATTTCACTTTATAGTCCTCCAAACCAGCATGAATCAACTCAAGTGGCATTTCCGTGCTTCGGAGATCAAGTGGAACTGTTGAAGTGAACTGGTAATCAAGTTATAGAATAGCTGTACTCTCATGCATCAAAAGTAAGGCTTTCATCCCGGGAGTCTCGGTCTCGAAAATTTCGAGAGTCTCGACGTATTTCGTTATTTTCGAGACTCGAGACTGGATGGTTTCGGTACCGGGAATAACGAGACTTTCGATACTTATAAAAATCTTAACAATATTCAGTGTAGATAGCCCTTAGTATAATCTAAAACAAGGATAAGACATAGTGGTATAGTCTTATGACTTTAGCTTACCAAAAAGGGCAATTTAAAAAAAAAGTTATATGTGTGGAATGAATGTAAATGTAAATGGACTCCCTTTTCCGCACTTGGACTCCTGTTGGTCCTTTGTGCGTCGGATTTCCTGACTAATAGTTTAGCCAGCCTAGCTCCGCCCAGAAGCACAGAAGTTTCCTGGGTTCTTCGCAGGCTTCGCGGAGTGACCTCGGGTTTTTGAGGATTTCCTCTCGTTGCTTTGCCACTCCCACGCATTCCAGGATTACGTGGGCGAGCGTTTCCTCCTCGGTCTAGCAGCCTCTACAGAGTGGGCTGTCTGTGTTTCCAATGTTGTGCAGATGTTTGTTAAGCAGGCAATGTCCTGTGATAGTACCCACAATGATTCTTAAATCTGGTCGTTTCAAACTAAGTAAACGTCTAGTTAGACGTGGTGCAAGTTGCGGAAAGGCCATTCTTGATTGTTTGCACTTCTTGGTTTGCCGCCAGCGCTCACTGTGCTGTGTCTTTGTACGTTTGCGTATCCACGCTCGCAATTGAGAAAAGGGTTGTGGTAGGAAGGGAGATGGCCCTTCCCTTCCAGTCTCAGATCCTTTTCTAGCCAACTCGTCTGCGGCGTCGTTCCCTAATGAGTTTCTGTGCCCCTTAATCCATTGGTGCTCGGTGGCATTCGTTAACGAGCATTGAGTCGCAAGTATTGCTATCTAGTGCTTTTAGTATAGCCATACTATCGGTTAGAATTCGTATATTTTGATTTTCGATTTTCCTCCGAAGTATGGTGTTTGCTGACTCGGTGATCACTACACATTCGCATTGGAATATGGAGCTGTATGCACAGCCCGAGAGTCATTGATATGTTTATGTTGTAATCAAATGAAAGGCCCCTGTACCTTCGTTGGTTTGTGTGTGTATGTGTGGAATGAGGAACCATTTCGAAGAAAAACGCAAATTTTGATAAATCAGGAACATCGGACATCACCGAACATCATCAAATACTGGATTGTAAAATTAAACTGTGATGTGTTCGCTAATACGCCATAAAATGCCTAAATGCCATTCCTATGAGTGTGCCTTTATGTACTATTAAATTAGTCTCGAAAGTCTCGTTTTTCCCGGGAATTTCGAGACCGCATCGAGTCTCGATTTTTTTTTCCCGGGACTCAGAAAGTCATCGAGACTGAAAGCCCTAATCAAAAGAATGCAAGTGTGTCATGGCTTGGAGTAAAAAGCCATGCACGAAGTGTCAAGCTCATCACTTATGACAGTAGAATCTGTAGTTCACTATGAAAAGGCGCCTAATGACTTTGAGCTTGACGCTCTATCAGATAAAAGTATGTACCTACTTGCCATAACTCTTAGGCGCCCTCTCCACGAGCGAGAGAATCGCGGCGATAATATCATCGTGCCACGTATTTCTATATACTCTGTACTGTAAGTAGGTTATGCAGATAATGTGGGTAGGCAGTCTATATCGGAATTAACTTCTAACCAAATTAAACGTGTCGCTCTTGTGTTCCTTAAATATCCCTGGCATCCCTAAACAAGAAACATTACTCTCTATGAGCGACAACATCGCCGTGTGGAGAAGCGTTCATAGAGAGAGAGTATATGGAAATACGTGGCACGACAATATCGCTGCGATTCTCTCGCTCGTGGAGATGGCGCCTTATGCAATTGCATTGCAGTCTGGTAAAGGCTAATGGTTTTTCTATTCGACCAGATTTCCCGCACATTTTCAACCGACTCCAAAAAAGGAAGTTCTCAATTCTGTAGAAGAATAATGTTTGTTTCCTCAGAACTTTATGTTTACAAACCGATTTGAAATTATATTTATAGTTTGAGAGGTTATACTTTCTGATTGGTCAGAGAGAGAATTTTTAGCAAAATTGGTTCAGTAGTTTAGTGTTTAAATCAAAATAACTGAAAAAAAAATTCGTTGAAGTGAACAAAATTGCGTATTTTGCTTCCGTTTTTTTTTACATGGGGAATTGGATATCCATCCTCATGGATACCCAACCCACCGCCTATGGGGGAGGGCGGATGGGGTTTGTCAGTAGTGCCTACGGTCACTAGAATAGTCCGATTGAAGTCGATTGTTCTATGTTTTTGCTAAACCTTGATTATGTACTTTTAGTTACAGCACGTGTTCCAATTCCAATCAATGAGAAAGTCACACCGTATTGTATTCGCCCGTCAGTTTTACAGAATTCGATACGAGTTCGGTCACAATTCCGTGATAAAACTTAAAAATCAGACTAGAAACGGTAAAACAAAACGATAGCCATCGACAGTGCCGGCGAGCCCTGCACCCGCTAAATGAAACTTTGTTAACGACTTGTTAGATCCGACGGCTTTGTTCATGCATTACTTTTGTGAGAACAATTTATTTGCAGCTTCATAATCCTTTTCTTCTGTTATAATGTTACTTATAATGTTACATTATAAGGGAAACAACAAAAGTAGTCGATATAATTACCCAAATTGACAAACAAAAGTGGAGATGGACAGGTCACATGATCCGAGATCCTCAAGACAAATGGTGCAAAAGGGTCACTGATTGGTACCCCAGAGACGGAAAACGCAATAGAGGGCGTCAACAAACAAGATGGGAGGATGACCTAAAACTTACAGCTGGACAGCACTGGAGAAGGGTAGCACAAGATAGCACAAGACAGAACCCAGTGGAAGGGGTTAGAGGAGGCCTATGCCAAGAGGCACACCGAACTGCGGGACATCCTTTAATACTTTATTTATATTACTACATTATAAAAAATGTGAAAACCTAAAGTTTGGAATAAATGGCTTATTATTATTATTATTATAATCCTTTTTTTCTACTTCTTATTGTGGCACTGTGATTTCAAGTGCGCCTCAAATAGGCTCCTTTTGTGCACTTGACACATGTTTTCGAACATTACAAGTTTTTTCATGTTTTTCTTTACCGTTATGCGCGTTTTAATAATGCACACATATATTTTTTGAACAGAAAAATTTTTTTGAACAAAAAACATTGGCGTACGACTAGGTGACTAGGTTTGAACCGACAACCTTCGGATCGAAAGTCGAGGCACCTCCTGGCTGCTACTCGGCCAAACATGGCTTTTTTAACTTCATAATGAAACATGTTTCAAGTATTTACGTTTGGTTAAATTATTTTAAGAAAAATCATTTGGGTTGGAATGGAGAAGGCTTGAGAGCGATTGTCGTCGCAGCGCTCTATGAGAGACCCATTTTGAGCAGTTGAAGTCCAGAAGCTGACATGATGAAGACGATTATTCCCTTAAGACTATTACGATTCGAATACTCTCCTAAACATCTTCTTTTCTACTTCACTACCAAAGGTATGACAGTCAATAGCTAACATAACAAGGAAGACTAATTAGTTTCTATAATATTTTCATTATGTTCTTTATCCAATACGATCAAGTGTTATTCATTCATTCATTCAAAGAAGGGTCTTACACTCACTCCAGTATATATGAAAGTTTCTCTCCAACCCAAACTCGATAGTTAGCAGTGCAGTAGAGAAAGAGGTTTATTTACAGTTGGTTACGAAATGTTGTGAAATCGAGTTATGGAACAGTTTGAGTTGAGTTTAGTTTGCGGGAAATTAGCTAAAAGTGTTATGATATTGGAATAGTGGTTCAGGAAGTTTATCAAAATTATTGGAAGAGCTTTTTTAAATACAATACAATAGCCCGACTCTATGATTCTATTAGTATTGTGTGAACATCAGTATTATAAGGTGGCGGTGATGTCATCATTTGCTAACAATAATCGAAAAGAGACATGATTTTTGTTGCCGCTTCTTGCTAATATTTCTTAAAACAGGTCGAAACGGTAAATCAGTGAGTCACACACAAATTAATGTTATCAAGATTGATCTAATTCCGCGACCGTCCACACCTCTCCCTGGAAGATAAGAGGTCATCGCCCCGCAGGACACTGATAACGTTTACCTTCCTTGATTGCTTTCTTCGCGTTAATGGGTTTTGGAAATCTGAGATGTAATGATTGTGAGCCGATGCGTTACTGTTTGGATTTCCCCTTGCTTATCTAGCTGGTCTGTGTTTGGCGTGTGCTATCTCTGGGGTTTAGAATAGAATAGAATAGAATATGCTTTATTGTATCACCTTAAAATAAATAAAAACAAGAAAAACAAACTAAAATTACAAAGGCTGTCTTATTGCTAGATAGCAATCTCTTCCAGACAACCAGATAAGACATATTGTTAACAGAAAAAAATATTTAAATTACAGTGGATAAAGGGTAGATTGCTATCTAGCAATAAGACCGCCTTTGTAATTTTAGTTTGTTTTTCTTGTTTTTATTTATTTTAAGGTGATACAATAAAGCATATTCTATTCTATTCTATTCTAAACCCAAGAGATAGCACACGCCAAACACAAAGATTTTATAGATAAAAAAAATTAATAATAATTTAACATTTTGACTAACTAAAATCATACAGAATATTAATACATATTATATTTACATTCTAATATCTAAATATTATACTAATACATATATACATAGTTTATTATTGGTTGTATAAATATGTGGACTTCGGAAAATTCAGTCGATAGCCCACCTGTATTTTTAATCCGGTAAATTTAAGGGTAGAAACTAGCAAAAAGGTTTCCTTTAGGTTGTTTGAAATATGTTTTAAGAAATTTTTCGGGTCCAAATAAAATCTTTTGAAATACTTCAATGTTTCACGATACGTTTGAAAATAGATTCAGGCGAATCACTTTACTTCACGTATTAAACTTGTTTCTCATCATATTCATCTTTTAATCATTTGTATACTCGACAACGAATGGACAGTTAGCACAGCGCTCCCCTCAGGCACTGCTTCACTGTGTAAAATAAGAGAGAAAAACAAGAAATCCAAATATACAAAGAAAAGATTCCGTATTTATTTTTCTTGTATAATTATTTTACCTTTCGCACTTGATTTTCTGATAAATTTATTATGGGCCTCCATCACTCAACATACAATACGTAACAAGCATCCGAGCGGGACCATCTTCATTTTGCAACCCTCCAGTGGAAGCAGGTGCATATTTCCCATCATCTGCCGCATATTGAATGACAAGGGACAGATGTTTTTTTTTTGTGTTTTTTCGAAAGCGTGGCAAGGTGTGGTTAATGTCTTGTGGGCGGGCGTAGGTGCTGATGATCTGATTGATGCTTGTTTGTTTATGGTGAGATTAGAAATCGATTTCTTGGGTTTCGACACGACCTTCAAGCAGTCACACCGTCACACGACAAGCAGCCCTTTTCGAAATGGGCTTTTCGTTTTAATAGCTCAATTTAAGTTGTTTCACGAGTGAGTCTAAATCCCCAATTTAATGTTTTGACGCCCTTCGAAATTTTAAAAGGCAGCTCGGTTAGAAATGTTTTGTGCCTATTTTTTTATTTATTTAAAACTTTACTTTTGTGTATACTTGACTTGATCACGGTCTTAAGTAGAGTTAACTGAAGATAGCTATAGTCAATGATGAGTCATGTGCCTGTGTCTAAAAGACCTAAGTGCTTTTATTTTAAAAAAATGTTAGTTGTTAGAGGAGACTTATTATTATTCTCGGTAGGCGTGCTACACGTCGACCACATATTCACTTACCATCAGACGAGATGGTGGTCAAACGCAAGCCTATAGATATTAAAAAAAAAGACTTTTAGTCCAGCATTTTTTTCAAGGACTGTAAACATAATCTGGTACAAAAAATTAGGACTCCTGAAATAACGTCATTGTTGTAGAAATGAGCTCGGAACTCGCATACCCTTTGAGAACAGATTCCCGGCCAGAGAACAATAGCAGGTTCGCAACGCAACACAATTGAGACTTGCCTGGCTTTGTTGTTATGTAACGAACGTCTATGAACTGTGGCACTCAGTTGGTGAATTTGTAACAGAGAGAAGACGCTGTTTATACAAAATCAAAAGTACCTTTGTATTTTTATTACCTTTTCACGAAGAAAGAGTCGAATCTAAATATATAATTTAGATAATATATTTTAAAAAAAACTAAGTCTACATACAAGCCAAGAAAAGTTAATAAAAGTATGTAATTGCAATATTCTATCTATCTAACATTAATTACTTCTTCTTCTTATCGTGTCACTAGTTCTTTCGAACCAGTGTGGTGAACGGATTTCAAGTGCGCCTCAAAGAGGCTCCTATCGTCGTAGTATAGTCGAAATCACATTCTCTGAAGAGCATTGAGATATACATACATGCCTCACCAAGAACATCAGAACATCTAAAACCTCTGCGATTCTAAAGGAAATCCTGTCAAAATCAAATACTTATCATTTTCATGGTTCTGATTTGACAGGTTATGATATAAATGTTGCAACCTCAAAAATATGCAAATTTTAATGAATTCATTAGCTAGACGGTTTTCAATTTTGGACCAGAGACAGGAAGTAGGTAGGTATAGTCCTAAACAATAGTGCTTCAGTGCTTGGAATGGTCAGGGATTCTAGGTTGAATACCAAATTGTTCATGAATGATTGTCTTTGTGAGTCTTGTTGTTCAATGAGTCGAAGAAGGGTGTATTGTGTAGATTTCCGATTTCGAATAAATGATTTCATGCATAGCAATATCAATGGAGCTGGGTTATATTCATACCTATATTTTGTTTATAACCATAGATAAATCGTTTAGCACAAACGAAGTTATAAACAAAAAATATATTTTTATAACATTAAGAAGTTATTTAAAACTTGAAACAGCAATTTTAAATTAGTTTTTGTCTGATTTTAGTATAAGAAAAATATTTAAACTCAGCGCAAAATTCTAAAAAACTTCTGAAAAAAATTTATTTCCTTGAGAGAGCCAGTTTTTACACCAATCGAGGTAAAAAAAATATAACCACCAAGCTGAATACCTACAAAATAAACTTTATCTACGTTGTTATTTTATCACAGTGAAGGCATGATTTTGGGCTGTTTGAACAATTTGACACGGTTCTGCTGTTCAATTCACACCAGAGTTATAAGTGGTTTGAAAGCATTCTCGGTTAGCGGCGAAAAATTCATAAACATTACATGCATTGAGTACCTCCTGCCTAGCCAGTACCTGACTTACCTACTGACCTATGGATCTATCTAATCAGCCGGTAAAAGCCACTGCTGTGTTTAGGCCTTCTTTTTAATGTGTTGGGCAAGTTGGATCGATTACCGTCCGTCCTGCTGGTCACAAGACGTCATGAGACCAGGTGTACTTAGTACTTACTGGGCGCGAGAGGTCACTCTACTTAGATCCTGCAATATCTATTTTTTCCAGGGTTCGAAAATATCCGATATTTATTATAAATATCAAAATATCGAATATTTATGATATAAATCGGATAGGTATATATCAAGTTTGATATGTATATATATATACATATATATCAAATTTGTATGAAAGCCATACTATTACTTTATTGTATTATTTATAAATACTATTTGTACATATGTATTACAAAACATACAAAAATTATAAAAAAACTAAAGGTTTTTAATTTATTTAGGTACTTAAATTCAGACAAATGAAACCAAAACATAAAATCATCTTCTAGATCAGGCAAAATCAACGAAAAAACATAAAATCTTTGATATCAAACAATCAACTCAAAAATTATTTCATTAATTCTTATCAGGTAAGTCATTTTTTTTAAGCGGATTTTTTTTTTTATTAGGGCTTTAACGGTTAGAAAGAGTATGTTTTAACTTATTTTTTAAACCATTTTTGTATTGCAATATTTTATAAAAAAAAATGATATATATCGGATATATTCGTTTGATATATATCCAATATGTACATCTTGATATATATCCATGGATATAAATACTCGAACCCAGATTTTTTCATTTAAATTTTTTTTTCTACAAACTTAGTAGATCTGCACAACTAGACGGTAGCTGTTAGCTCAGCTAATTTCTCTCAGTTTTGTGCGAAGCGAAAGAGGTGTTCAACTAACTATACAATCTATCTTGTTGTTAGACAAGGGTGAATTCGGAATGATTGTTGAAGTAGAGACTTCGATGGCGGGATTTATCTACTTGACGCGGGAAGCAGAAAAAGGGCCTGAAATATTTTATGAAATCCAACAAAGACGAGATGAGTTTAGATGTCTACTGCTAAGGATTTAATACCATAATGAACTGGAGTTTGAAAACCAAAGGATAATTAGGTATAGTACCTTTTTGGATTTAAGTGCGATTTAAATGGACTGCCATGTCATACATAACTCATTAAATTTAAGGTAAAGGAAGCCTGCTTGTCAACAAAATGAATGGTACCTATACCTACCTATAAAATTTGAATAAAGTGCAGTTCAGAATATGAGTAACTCAACTGCAATTGAGAATTTATTCAAATTTTTATTATAATCATCTGGTGGGATGGCTGAGAAATTTAAATAAGAATTGAATGTAAATCAATTTGCATTTCATTGACTACTTGTATGATTGAATAACTAGTTAAGGATGAGACAAGATGAAAAAAATAATATATGATTTACATAAAACACAGACATCTCACATAAATCAGATTCAGACACACTACTGTACTGTCTGACCTCATATAATTTAGATTGGCAGACAATTATTTAAATAAATAAATTAATGATAATAAATAAAGGATAAATGGCTATTATAGGGATCAGAACCCATACTTCACTCATGGTAAGAGGGTAACAGTAATTCATATACAGTGGTAGGATCTCATGCGAGCCCCTTTAGCACTACAATAGATTCATCTATCCTTTTCAAGTAGACCATGTTAGTAGCTAAGCTAAGCTATAACATCAAACATTGAAACAATGTATATGTGTTTAGATAACATGACAGAGAGTTTACAAATTACATCCATTGAACTTCTTCAAACAGTGTATAACAGTAAAATATTTCTAGTCTATGGCTAATGGTTATGACGTTATTTTACAATAATAAAAATTGAAAAATTGCTTATAGGAAGATTTATTCTTCTCATTTTTTTATGTTTATGATCTTGTCATATTTAATTTATTGTTAGTCTGTCCTAATAAATTTATAAATAATAATTAATTAGTAACAACATTGATGCCTACCACGCAGATTGGTGATGGTTAACAACCACAAAATTGGAAGGACCTTTGCCCAAAAGGGGGACACAATAATAGGTTGAAAAAAAACAAACCAAGTCATAAGCCATCATGAAGCTTACAAACCAAAGCCTGATGTATTACCTACACAAAAAAAAAATAGGTAGTATAATCAATGAATTAACATGTAGTTCTATGAAATTTGTGAAAATGAGGTCCTACAGGCAGGACCAAGGTTGTAGTTTACCCAGTGTAACATAAGCAAACCCTCAATGCAATCCTACTTTCATATCACTTGCTTAGTAACTACTGTAAGGACAATAATAGAACGATAGGTATTTTTAAGTGAATGAATCAACTCTGCAAAACGAGGTGAAGTCAGCCCCACAGAATAAGACAATAGTTGATGCATCTCGGCTGGCATGGCGTGAGCGCGCGATGCACGAGAAGTGGTCAAGCCGGTCTTGACGCCCACACGCCCCGGCCATCCACTAGGGCCGCATAAATTAACGCACAGGAAAACTTCGAAAGTTGACCCAATCCACAAAGAAAATATTGAAGGAAAAAAGCTTTAAAAGAACCTTTTATGTTATTTTACAGCAGCCAAACCTAAATAGCTGCTTCATTATAGATTCATGGATGAATACGGACAATTCCAAGCTTTTAGAATTATTATTAGACTAATAAATAAATAAAAAGCAAAATAAATAAATGAGCGTAAAACTTACCTTCATTGTCGTTGTTTGCCTCAGCGCTGTACACCGAAGCTACCAAAACTCCGAGGCACAGAACGCTCAGGAATCTCACAATCATTTTAACAGATTTTATTACACTGAGTTCACAATTTTATCGAAAATATCAATTTTATACACTCAACATACTCAAAACGATGACACTCGCGCTGCTGAGCAGCGATCGGCGTTTCGCAAATGGCGGATGACGGATGTGTTCATCGATTTGCTTTTTCAACGCGCGTTTACGAAGTATGTTTTTGACAGTATTTATAATCAATGTTGCCATACTCGAGTGCCCGGACCGCCAGTCCGGAACAGATCTAGGCCACTCTTGCCCTGTTGATCATTTTCAATCTTCGAGAATCAAGCAATCACGTAATACGTACTACTCTGACTAATCTGTGCAAGCAATTTTCAATAGTACAGAAAAGGATAAGTTAAGATATAGATAAAGATCATTTATTTGCTAAGGACCTACTAGAATTCTACCAAGGATTCTTCTATAGGTAAGATCTAGGTAGTTTAAAAGTTCTTTGCCTACTACAAGGTACATGCAATGTACTTACTTATACAATGCTGTAAATGAACTCTGCGAGTTTTGCGACTAACATTAGAAAATTAATTGCCTACAAAGTACTTACCCAGAACAATTTTAAACATCCTCATATGATTCAAGGCTCACGTTTTTTTATTTCAATTTGTACAGGTGTCGTGGCCGCATCATTGAATTGACCATGTCATGAAGTGGCTGGCCATTTTATGAAATGGCCAGCTAATATCGGCCATATCGTTCAAACGTCAACGTTTAATGATATGGCCATCCACGTTTGGCCATATCATAAATGTAGGGTTTCCATGATATCGATGCACAACCTGACTAAAGAAAATTATCTAAGGCAGATAGAAGTTAGGTGGCGGTAGATTATTAGGTTACATAAAAAACCCACACGCGAGCGAAGCGAGCGTGCTCAGCCTCATGACAAAAATCATCGCAGGCAGATAGTACTTATAATAATACCAGATTATACAGATTACTGATGGCATAAACACTTAAATATAGATTTTGAGACATGTTTATATTTTTTTTTAATTTATAGTCTTTCACTCGCAATTTCCATTTTGTAATCCAATAACAGTTCATCAATATTCGTTGCGTACCCCTTTTTTATCAAAATAACTGTCCACCGCCATTGCATGACAAACACAAAACTATATCAGCGCCTCTAACGGTGGATAGTATAACTATTTTACGATATGATCATTAATGCTTGGCCTTTTCATGAAGTGGCCAAACGTTAGTGAACATCAAATTGACCATTTCATTTTTTTTCATTTCATTTCAGTTTAGCTGTTCATATCATTAAACGCTGACTATTCATTGATCTGGCCAGGCCATTTCATGATATGGCCAGCGGTTATTGGCCATTTCATAAAATGGCCAATTCAATGATCTGGCCACGACGTATACCTACATATTGGTGCAGCTGCTGACTGTACCTAATCGGATTCGATATCCGAAGCCAAAGTTCGGCAAAAACAAAACGAATCTCTAGTCTTCGTAAACGTATTACGTAAATGCGCACACTTTATTTTTGTGTTCCGGCAACACTACAGTTTTGAAAGTCCAATTTCGCATGGCGGACGTGCAAGTCTAGTGTTATTTGTTGGTGATAATTTCGTTCTATTATTCGTTGTGATTCCACATGGAAAGACAAATTCTGATGCTATTATTTCTTTGTGGTCGTGCTTTATTCATTCCTTAACATCAGATGATGTTAGTGTATTATTTATAGTTGAATTTGTGAGAACTGCATTAGTGTTTCGCTACAATGGGAAAATGTGACGAGACTAATGTCGAAGTTAATATGGGGGACTCGGCGTCCCCCATGAAGCCTGATAACTTCACCTTCACGCCGCCTCCGGAGGCCCCCGTGTTCGAGCCCACGCCCGAGGAGTTCCTGGACCCCTTGGCGTACATAAGCAAGATACGTCCCATTGCTGAAAAGTCCGGAATCTGCAAGATAAAACCCCCAGCAGTGAGTATTTCTTTGTTCCCAAAACTTGTGTACACTTCTGAAGCTCTTATCTTTGTGTTATACGTGATAAACAGTCGATTAACAGCGTCTTTCTAACCCTAAAACACACGCGAATTTACGTGTGATGCAACCACATTAGCTCGTATTAGCTGTGCGTTATCTGAATATCGTTTATGTCCTTCCAGATTTCGTAATACGTGTCAAAATGCTGTAAAATTACGATTCGCCTTGTGCATTTTGATGTAGTTTGTTGAAAATGCAGTTGCATATTGTGTTGAAAATTGGTTGCCATTTTGTGTCGTACCTCCTGCCTACGATTGTTAGATAAAAAAAGAATCTCTGCCACTTTTTGTTTTGTCTAACTGTAGTCACCACTCAGGCTGCTAGCTATTCACAGATTTGTTGCAAAAACATCAAATTTATCACAAAAACTGAGATGGTAACTGCCTTGCATTGTGTAAAGTTAATGCACTTGAGTCAATGGATTGGATTATAATTTCAAGATCCACCTACTTTGATGTATCTCTAATCTAAACATTGTCACTATTGGCGCAAACATTATCAGCCACAGAAACTAAAATAATTCCTTTTTGAAAAATATTTTAACAAGACCAGTGTTGACTTTCCATTGTATGACACATCCACCATACGGTAAACACCATTTTGCTTAAATTATATTATTCCCCATATTAATAACTAGCCCCTGAAACTCTAAAATAATCAATAATGCAAAATGTTAAAACGCATGGAAATCATACTCACATGCCAATTTTATAAAAAATGTGGCAAACTCAGGTGTTGTAAGTTTTCAGGCTAACCTTAGGCCTCTAATATGGCCTAAATGCTCGGCTCAACCTATGAGGAAAATTTGAAACATTTTTTACTCTCATTACTAGTTTTAATAGATTTTACATTGTTGAGTTTTAGTATGACTCTAGTTGATGATGTCATTAAAACTGATAAACATATTCAGGTTAAAAAAAAATGAAATATGGAGAAGACTTTGCTGGAATAGAATGGGTAATTTCCTAAGTTGCCAGTGTGCACTTATCTTAGACTTCTAGATAAAGTTGACCAGCTTAAACCCACAACATGGTTTGTATTGTGATAATAAACCAAACTTCTTTCTAGTACCTATGTGCTAACACATCTTGACGATAACACCCCCTAAGTTTCAAGTCTCTATGTGCAGTGGTTTGGTTGGCCTGTCCTTTGACTGTCAGTCAATCAGTATAGTCTTGTAATTATTTATTTTGATTGATTGATCAGTTAAAGTGTTTTGATTAACAAATCAAAATAAAACAAAGAAGTGTTGTTATTAAGTTTAAATAAAGTAGATAACAGAAGACAATGTGTATTATTTTTTTTTTTTTTTTATTATTGATTTGCGGCTTTAGTGACACTGCGACCGTTGTCGGTCTATTGTGTTCGCCACTTGAATCTATGCGGTTAAAGTTCCTCACTAAACCCTGCCGCTATGATGAACTGCAGGAGTTTTTTGTGAGGAAGCTCAACTAATTCATCAGGGCTTAATATATGTTTTCCCAGATAAATACTGCGCTTATGCATTAGCGGTCCACATTCCTTCAGAAAATGAAGGGGCGTTTCATCTGCCTCATTGCATTTCTTGCAGGAGCGCGTTTCGCTTAGCCTTAAGTTGAACATGTGCTTATTCAAGCAACAGTGTCCTGTTAAGGCTCTTACAATTATGCGCAAGTTCTTCCTATTTAGAGCCAAGACCTGATTAGTGCTTGGCTTTTCGTAGGCTTTGATTAAGGCCTTAGAGTGATTCATGCCCGGTGCATTCGTCCAAAGCTTAATTGCGCTCTGAAAGCATGCATTCATAAGAGCTCCTTGTGCGAGGCTTTTCGATATCCCACAGAATGGTTCAGGCCCATGCTGTGAGCCGCTAGCCCCCACTTTCGCCAGCTCATCAGCAATCTCGTTGCCAATGATCCCGGCATGACCAGGTACCCATCTCAAAACCACTTTGTTCATGGATCCTAAGTGGTTAAGTTTTTCCACGCAGTCTTCAACTAGTTTCGACGTAATAATGTTCGAATCCAGCGCCAGGAGAGCTGCTTGGCTATCTGAGTTAATATAAATGGTATGATGTTTGTAGTGCTTTCGCAGATTAGTATGCACACAGTCTATAATTGCATAAACCTCTGCTTGGAAAATAGAGGCGTAATGTCCTAGATATACACTGTTGTTAAATTTAGGCCGCTCTCCATATATACCACAGCCTACATCATCTCCCATTTTAGATCCGTCGGTATACCAAACAAGGCAACCGCTTTCATACGAGAGCTTGTCTTTTGACCAGTCTTCTCGTAAGGGTATTTCCACGATGTAATTTTTCTCAAATACATGTCGCGGAACCATTGCATCTGAATTCATGCAAAGTAAAGGCATCTTTAAAGCCACGTCTTGAAATGTCTTTAACTTTTTGGAAAGCCATTTCACCCTGCCCTGTATGTGCGCTCTATACATGCTAGCTTTCGCCTCTTTATTTATAAATAAATGCAGAGGCGGTAATCCTAGCAGTGCATTGAGCGCCATTCCTGGACAGGTAGACATAGCTCCAGATGCCATAATGCAGGCCGTTCTTTGTAAACTGTCAAGCCTGAGTATAACAGTGGACTGGGATGCTTTCTCGTGCCATATCACCGATGCGTACGTTATAATCGGCCGCACAATAGTAGTGTAAAGCCACAATGAGATTCTAGGATTTGGACCCCAGTTCCTTCCCATTAGTCGACCGCTAGCTCCAAGAGCCATTTTGGCTTTCTTAATTATGTTAGCCAAATGCGTATTCCACGTCAGTTTTTGGTCGATTGTAACGCCCAAATATTTTACTTCGGTGGAAAAGTCAATCCTTGTACCATTTAACTTGGGCTTTATGAGTTTATCTAGCTGCCGTCTCTTGGTAAAGGGTACAATGACCGTTTTGTCCGCGTTTACTGATAGCTCGCTTTTGAGACACCATTCGCTAACAATGTCAAGTCCTCTTTGCATAATGCTAGAGATGGTAGATTGACAGAAACCTCTGACGATAATTACAAGATCATCCGCGTATCCTTGTGCATCTATATGAAGTTCTGCCAATCTATGTAACAGCTCGTCCACTGCAAGTGTCCACAAAAGTGGGGATAGGACGCCACCTTGTGGACAACCTCGATCAGTGGCCATAACGATCGCTGTGCTATGAAGGGCTAGTTTTACTGCTCTATGAGTGAGCATTGCCTCAACCCATCTGATGGAAGTTGGGTCGACATTTTTGTTTGTTAGCCCATTCACCAACAGTTTGGTAGATGAGTTGTCAAAAGCTCCTTCAATATCAAGGAATGCGCATAGCGCAATTTCCTTATCCTCCATAGCTTTCTCTACTCGGTCAATAAGACTGGTAAGGGCGCTTTCTGTTGACCTGCCCTTACGGTAGGCGTGCTGACTATGGTGGATGGGAGATGCAGCAAGAGCAACATCTCTGATATACCTATCTAAAACCTTTTCCATTGTTTTCAGTAAAAATGAAGAGAGGCTTATCGGTCTAAAGGATTTTGGCTGGCTGTAATCCTTTTTTCCCGTTTTAGGTATAAAAGTGACCCTGACTGTGGTCCATTCATCTGGTACATAGCCCCAGGCGTAGCTCGCTCTGAAGATTTTGATCAGATAAGGCGTGAGGATATTCACTCCCTGTTGTAACAAAACTGGGAGTATTCCATCCTCCCCACATGCTTTGTGTGGTTTGAAAGAGCTAACGGCCCACTTTACCTTATTTGGTCTGATGATTTTAGCAGCTCTGCTCCAGTCCTCATTACGAGGCCTATATCGGCAGTCTGCCCGCAACTGGAACAAAGAGTCCCTATTCATTGACCCAGGGAAGTGGGTCGTGGCCAGCAGCTCTAAAGTCTCCTTTTCATTAGTCGTGAAAGAGCCATCTCCTTTTTTAAGGAATCCTATTTGGTTAGTCTTAGCTTTTGAGAGCAATTTATGGAGCCTTGCTGCTTGTGGGAGGCTTTTGATCTCCTCACAGAGTCTTCTCCATGATGCCCTCTTTGCTTTCCTAATCCCTTTGCTGTATTTTGTTAAGGCTGTTGAGTATTCTTCCCAGTTGCGGGTACTTTTAGCCTTGTTAAATAAAGACCTAGTTTTTCTTCTAAGTTTTTCAAGCTTAGCGTTCCACCATGGTACTTTTCTGGTTGATGTCCTAATTTTTAATGGACAGCTCTCCTCAAAGGCCTTCCGAATGCCTCCTGTAAGAGCTGTTACCGCTATCTCAAGACTATCAACTGATTTGATGTGTTTAGGCACTACCTCTAGATTTTGCCTTAGCCTATCCCTATATTCCTCCCAGGCAGTTAATCTAGGGTCTCTGTAGGTTGAGATTTGTGTGCTTATCGCGGCCCTTATCTCAAAAGTTATGTGTCTGTGATCTGACATTGAATTTTCGCTACTAACTCGCCAGTCCGCTATGTGCCTAGCTAAATTGTTAGTAGCAAATGTTATATCTAAGACTTCCTGCCTAGCCCGTGTAACGAAGGTCGGTTCACGTCCTATGTTCAGCGTGGTAAGGTGATTTGTGAGAAGGAAGTCAAAGAGTAACTCACCCCTCTTGTTGACATCAGTGCTGCCCCACGAGGTGTGATGTGCGTTGGCGTCGCATCCAATCAGAAGCTCGGCGTTGTGGCGAGTCGCGTAATCTACTACCTTCACCAAGTCTTCCGTAGGGTTGTCCGTCTCTCCAGGTAGATAAGCAGAGCACACAATTACTCTTCTTCCATTCCACCCTTTGAGGTTGACAAAAGCTGCCACTACGTCGTCGTTTGTTACTTCTGAAATTGGCAAGAATTCTACAGAATTATTAAAAATTATACATGCCCTGGGCCTGGTGCCCGAGTGGTTTACAAGTGTCTTACCAGCGGCATCAAGACCCAGAACCTTCAAGTTGGCTACCCAAGGTTCTTGGATGAGGGCGAGACTTGCTTTGCCTTCAACAAGACAACACTCCATTACTGCGGACGCCGCAGCAGCATGGTGGAGGTTGGCCTGGAGGAATCTCGCCGTTCCCGCCTGGGTAGCCTCTCCTAGTTTCCCTTAGGTGCATGCTTAGACCGTACCAGTTTAGGGCGCGCACGCCCCCTGGTTACGGTCTGCCACGCATCGCCAGCTCCTCGGGAAACTGGAGGGTTTTCGGCAGCGCGTCCTTGGCTTCGTGGCAATGGTTTTTTTGCCCACTTGGTAGCGGCATGCCGCGACCCAGGCCCAGGTCTCGTGTGGGATTGCCACGAAGCTCCTCTTCCATCGGATGTGGACGGCTGCGGGTCTGACGTCTCTTCACTCCGAGGCATTGGTCCGGGTATTGTCTTAGGCACGGCAAGCCGCAGCCCAGATATACCCATTCCTTGCCTTCCAGAGCCTACTCTCCCATCAGACGTTGACGGTTGTGGTTCCGCTCGCTCCTTGTCTCTTTGTGGCACTGGTACTCGTGGCGCTTCGGGCACGACTGGCCGAGACCCTAGCGCTACTTTCCCCTGCCTCGCTGAGTTCATCCCAGAGGACGTTGGAGGTTGCGGTTCCGTGCGCTCACTGGTTCTTTGAGGCAGTGGTACCGATGATGTTTCGGGCACGGCTGGCCGCGACCCTGGCACCACCTTCCCTTGCCTCTCCGAACTCATCCCAGCGGACTTGGAGGTTTGTTGGACCTCTGCCGCTATCGGAGCGGTGGACGAGGGGTTAACATCCGAGACACCCTTAATTTTAAAATACACTTTTTTACAATTAAGGATGACCTCGAAGTTCGATGCTCGGAGTGTTTCGACAGAGGCCTCGTCAAGGTAGTACGACACAACGTGTCCATCTCCCTCTGGCCTCGAGTGCGCGACCCTCCAGAGCCCCGTGTTGAGCCCCCTGTTCTGTATCCACAGCATTCGGGTCGCTTCTTCTAGAGACTCGAACCCGATGCTGGGGATAAGGACTGTTCCAACTATTGGCTTTGGCAGCTCGCTTTCAGGAACAACCGAGAGCGATGCGCCTGGCCATGGTTGGAACTTTGGAACTTCGTCCATTAGCCATTGTTGGCTAGCCCGGTTCTCACAATTGATAATTATGAGCCCTGGCCTATGAACGAAGCCTGTGAACCTTGGACCCATTCCTCCGGCGTTAATTTTCAGCATCGCCACGGTCAGGGCCCGATGCACCAGCTTCATCTGGTCTTCGCTCATGGGTTTTCGATCCTTGATCCCCACTCGCGATGCCTCCACGACCTGACTGAAGCTGGGTTGTTCAACAGGTGCTTCGTACCTTGGTGTTTTCCTAGGATGGTCTCTGGGCGACTCTTCCTCTGATCTAGCTCTTTTGTTAGGCTTTGGATCAGGAGGAACATCCGTGATAGGGATCGGAATTTCATCCCAAGGCTTTAGCGCCATTACTCTTGCCTCCTTGGAGTCAACATTGGCCGCCAGTAGCCTGCGGAATCTTTTCCGAGCAGCTCCGTTTAGTTTGATGGGCCTTGCTCGGGGCTTTTTCGGCTTTGCGGCGTCAGAGGCATTGCTGCCTTCTGCCACAGGCCTGTCAGCTCCCTCATTGGGCCCAGACAAAATGGGAGTTGGAGAGGCCAGTAAGACCTCTTCCATCCTCTCAATGGTCTCCCCCAGAAGGGGGGAGAAAGGTTCTCCAATTGGAGAAGAAGATAGATCAGATTCGGTTGTTTTATTTTTACTTTCCATATTAATCCCACGAGAAGCTAGGGAATTATAAAAACTCGAACTACAGAGCCCCGCTTGTAGCCGAGTGGGCAAAAATACTGCTCGATTCGCCCCGGTTTCGAGTAGCCACCGCTTACGACTGAGCACCCCCTCAGCCACGCATCCCTCGGCACGGTTCGGATGACACCTTGGATTGGGGTTATAATAAATAGACATACACATATACTACTATATTTAACATACATAAATACTTTCGTTATTTAAATACATGAACATGCATACACATAATAGCCCCATAATGACTTTAGGTTTGAAAATAAAATAGACTTACATCATGTACATAGATTTAATAAGTAAATATAGTCCCATTCCTACCCACCGCCGCGGGGCGGCGCCTGGCGATTTCAGTTGCGTCTATTTCCAAGTGAGGGAACTAGACCAATAACAGGGCGGCAACCGCGTGAAGGTTTACCACCAGACTTGCATAGGGGGGCGGCTTCGCAACATACCCCCCGATACCTCACCTCCCTACTCATATCCGGATGAGTAGAGGGGGCCTGCATTTGTTAATGAAGATGAATTTACTTTAAGGTTAAATACTACATGATAAGAATGGCAAACAGTGAAAAGCAAGCAAAAGAAAGACTAAAGCAAACACAAGCCCCGCCCCAAAAGACAATGTGTATGGTATATTGTATATTGAAGCTAGGTTTTTCCTATGTTATGGGCAGACATATTAACAAAAGCCAATTTTCTTTATAATAATATAAAAAATCCTTATAAATATTGTTTGCTTTGTAATTATTGTTTATTGACTTTCAGCAATGTAAAGACAAAAAGCATAAAATTACACCTTGACCTTTGAAAGATTTACTTACTCACAGTGCCTGGGAGAAGTGCAAGTTTGTTTGTGTGTTGAGTAATTAAGATTGTAGACCTGCCTTATAATTATAAAGCTACACTGTTTTAATGAACATTCATCATCATCAGCCCGGTGTCACCCACTGCTTGGTACAGGCCTCCCTCCTTTTGTGCCACCCCTCATGGTCTTGTGCGTCGCAGCGTCTCTCGCCCAGGTGTTTCCTAACTGTTCATGATACTGGTTATCTAGAGCAGGGGTTCCCAATTTTATTTGGCCATGGAACCCTAATTGATAATATTTTTTTGGCGGAACCCTAGCTGGCTATTTTGAATAATAATAAAAATATGTGTTTACCTTGTAGTTTGAATACATTCACGCTAGACTCTAAGAACAAATTATAATTGAAAAGTAATTATTATTAGTACCGGACAGACCGCATAACCCACCCAAGGACCACCTTTTAGGAATCGTTGATCTAAAGCCAAGTTTTAAAGTCATAAGATAGAACTACTACACCAGCTTCTCTAGATCCAGATACTTAAAAAATCTCTGAAAAACCTATGGAAATAGTGTGACTGGGGAGGTAATAAAGAAAAACTCAATAATAATACATAATAGAAAATTTAGAAAACACCCAGACTCAAACACCGATGTTCAGCATACTAATATTTATCCTGAAGCGGGAATCGAATCCGCGTGCTTGCCACTCGACCATTTGTGTCGTCGACCTGCATTTTAATGTTTTGTGTTTGTTCCAGCATTGGCAGCCCCCGTTCGCCGTGGACGTAGACCGTCTCCGGTTCACGCCCAGGATACAGCGCCTTAATGAGTTAGAGGTGAGCCCTGAATCTTTTATTTTATTTGACCGAGCGATTCGAAGATCTCTGCTTCAGCTTGGACAAAAATTATATTGTATGTCTGTCCGGGCGGCGTCTGTCCGGTTGTTCTCCTCTATAGGTCGCATTTATCAACAGATTCTCGTGGAATTTTGTGAGCAGGTTTGGTTATTTTATTATATTTTATTTTATGTTAATTTTTTTTTTTATTATATTTTTTTTTTATTAGGTAGGTACTATTACTACTACTCCACAGACTACTACGGACTTATACTACTAGACTTATGACTGCCAAACATTGGTTACGTGAAAATATATATTATCTCTTAAGTGTCGACGATACAGGGCTAGTAAGGGTTACGAAATGAAACATTGTCCAAATGGGATGTAGCCTAGTTTACAAGCTACAAGCCGGCGAGTTTAAAAACTAGCGAGTGAGCGAGTTAGCTTTCGGGAAGGGTTATCAACTAGCAGATTGTAAAAAAGCTTTAGGATAGGATATGCAATTTTTTTCAACCCTTTATGATATCTATTTATAAATCCAATCTAGCTGACCTACTAACCAGCTTCCAATCCGTCCAGCATGATACTTAGTTCTGAATATTGATATGTAGTAGTTCAGGTTTGCTGGGTCACTGAAATACCAAGAATAGGGCAGGGCATCCCATCGACGTGCAAGCTTGTAATTGAATTGGGAGCGAAGCACGAAGTTCGTTGGAAGTTTTTTCAGTCATAGTGAGTTATCCCTTCAGGATTCAATTTTGTACTTTATTACTGTTATGTTATGTTAGCATGTTGCAATGAAAATTTTTAATTCTCTGGCGTTCAGAATTCACCTTTGTTAAGTAGTTTTCTTAGTTTCGGTTATCTCATGGGAAAGACACCCTCCCCAAAGTGCACAGAGTGTGATGTAATTGAAGATGTGTACCATATCATGGTGGAATGTGTCCGGAATGAAGCCCAGAGAAATAAGTTCACTATGGAAAACAGTGTGTGCTTGTACGAAAAAGGGAGCTGTAATGCTGTTTTAGCAAACCCCAACTCCAAGGTGGCGGCTAAGCTTATGAAACTTGTTAAAATAGGAATCAGCCGTAGATAGTTTAAGTTAAAACAACCGCTCGAGGGTGGCATGCTCAGTAATTGATCAAATCCTCTATAAAATAAATGATAGAGAAAAAGAAGTAGTTTTCTGGGTCGGCAATATGCAATAAGTGATCACCGTAAATCCGTCACCTCACGACCTACCCCCCTCCCCTTGAAATGGCAGCTATTTTTTTTTAAACAATACGATGATGTTATTTGAATGACAAAAGGTCACTTCAGCGATCGTGATACCGTTTTTATTGATACTAAGGGCATAACGGACAAAATTGTACCGATTGAGAATACTAGTGAAAATATTCTACTATTTTTTACGTTTCCTCACGTAATGCAAAAACTAGCCTGTTAAGTCATATTTTTTTTGAACTGCATTCATAGCCAATTATGTACTCAACAGAACAACACCAAATTTCATATTTCTAGGACTTATACGTTTTTAGTTATGGTCATTTTCGTACACGACCTGGCGTAGCTTTGGGTATAAAACAAAATTGCAGATATTTTCAGGGTAATGGGGTAGGACGTAGAAAAAAAAACTTGAAAGCAACCCCTTAAATATCGGTAACTCAAGACCGATCACATTGTATAGTCTGCTGCAAACAGCGACAGCATACCTGCTGAGATACCTTGTAGGTTTGGTACATCGACAGCATCGAAATTCCCGTTATTTTCAGGCGATAACCCGAGTGAAGCTGAACTTCCTGGACCAAATCATCAAGTTCTGGGAACTGCAGGGCTCCGTGCTGAAGATACCCACGGTGGAACGTAAGCCACTCGACCTTTACGCACTGCACAAGATTGTCAAGGAAGCTGGTAAGTTAACATGGATTCAAATTATAGATCTGAGGTCTATCTACAGAAAAAATAGAAACATTTTTATCCTTAGGATCTAGGTATTAGCCCCAATTTAGAAGTTTTCCACCGCCAAAACCTTCCAGATATTCTCTATATACTACGATTGCACTGATCCTTCAAGCCTGGACCCTGGAATAAATAGGAATCTGTCCCGCCAACTATAAGTACCTATTACACTGATAAAATATTTTCGAAACGAGTGAAGAGTATCGTCTTCTAGCGTCTTTTTAACAATTTGATGAAAAACACCAATCTTGTTGTATGTGTAGTGTATGTGTCGTGACTCCATTTTCCGCAATTGGAATCGCGGTCCTTTTCTTGTGGTATACAGGATGCCCCTAAATTCAACGATAAGCGGGTAGTGGATAGTGGGTCTAGTCGTGACCACTCCAGAAAATAAAAGATTTTTTTATTTTTATTTACAATAGTTTTTTTTTGGCATTCTGATATTTTTAAGGGTTGTGGTGAATAATAGTAATACATATTTAGGTTACCGATAAAAAAACAATTCAGTGTTATTTGAAGAATGTGGGTCATGGTAGTTAAAAGTATCATAAGGGGTGTCAATTTTCGAAGGATATTTTCTTATTTTTTCTAGAGTAGTCACGAACAGGTCCACCATCCGCTACCAGCTTATAGTTGAATTTAGGGACACGATGTATATCCAACAAATAACATACTAGTTATAAGTTTTTTACCCCTACTTCTACCCCCAGGTGGCTTCGAAGTATGCTCAGCGGAGCGCAAATGGTCGAAGATCGCGCGGCGCATGGGCCATCCCCAGGGTAAGGGTATCGGGTCCATCCTCAAGAGCCACTACGAGAAGATCCTCTACCCCTACGATGTGTTCAAGAGCAATGGGGCCGTTGGAGACAATAAGGAGACGGTGAGTAGACTAACTTTAGCTGTGAAGGAGGTATTAAGGGGAATCCTCAAGATCCTTTAGATTTTGTACGTGTTTTTAAGATAGTAGGGTTAACTTTAAAACACGTATAAAATCTAAATTAAAGTATGAAACCTTACTAATTTTTGTTGACCCAATCGGAAAAGATGGACGAAACGGATAGTGTGAAGAAATTACTATAATACGGCGTACTTTTTGATTATTTGTCCGAAACATTTTGTATGGAATTCGGATTTGAGGATTAGCCTTAACTCATCCATTTTCCAAGTATCGTAAGGATTTGATGCTATTTTATGATAGCTTTTTTATTCTGGACTCTGAATAAAGATTGTGAAAGATAGCACTTCCTATAATTGTAAGGTTAAAATAGAACTCCTAAATCCCAGGACTGACACCCGTATTCTAAGTCATTCAACACAAACCCAAACTCTCCTTACGTAAGTAAAAAAATGGCCGCCGCTTTACTTAAGGATCCGCTGTCACCTGTCGAATTTCAAATGTAAGTATTTCCTTGAGTGAAAAAAACGTCTTAGAAAACGGGTGTGAGTCATCATTATCATCTCACATCATTATATCAGTTTATACTACTACAAAAACCACGGTGCCGACATACATACATAGTTTTTAGATTGTTACGGGTATTTATCGCGCTCACCTTATCTGTTTTGTCCGTTTACGTTACGTTTCGACTGTATTGCAACAGCCGTGATCACAGGTCGACTGGTGTATTGGAGCTACCGTCGCGTACTGTACATAAACGCAACCCTCGAGGATTCAACACCACAATATCCACAGAAAATCGAAGTGAAACGCGAGCAGACGCCAGAGAAGCCAGCCAATGCGGCCACTCGTTCGCGCTCCTCCTCCAAATGCCCCGCGGCCACGCCCCCGCCCCCCGGCGCTTCCCCCGCGCGCCGCTACAAGAGCGAGCCAGAGCCGGCGGCCGAGGGCAGCCACACCGAGGGGGCTCTACCCCCCGACAACGACAAGGGCATGAAGACGCCCGTCAAGGAAGAGAACCCGGAAACCAGGCGCAGTAAGTTTCTCTACTCACACGTTGCAAAACAGCGGTGATTCTCAATATATTATGCACTTAGGGGATAAAGCAGTGTCTTATGTCGCGGGTGACATATTGAATCTTCGCTCAGGAGTTATGTAGAGTCCTGAGTGACGCGAGGGGTTCAAGCTACCCAAGACAAAGACAGGCTTTATACCAGAGGAGCATACTCTACTTTTCACACCTTCTGCGAGGCAATTAAAAGCTCAGGGCTCCAGCAGCGAACACAGTCTTTTGTTTCACAATCTTTGAAGTCGCATCTTTTTTCTTTTTTTTATGAGTTTCGTTTATGGTGGCCAGTTTGATTTTTGAACAAACCTATTTACAATGCCATATAGGCGTACTTTTACTTAGTTTTCCACGAGTTTCCACTCGAATTTAACGATGCTATTAAACCGTGAGGATACCTGTACTAATTGTGAATTTCCTTGAACAGGTCCCCGCGAGAACAAGTGGATGTCGGGCACGGGGTCTTGCGGGTCGCGGGGCCGCGTGACGCGATCCACGCGCCTGCGCGAGCACCGAATGTCCAATATGACGGTGTCGGTGACGCCCGCGCCGCCGCCTGGCTCGCCGCCCGCCGCCGCCAGCCCCGCCGACCCCGTGAGTACACCCCACACACCACGCACACGAGACACATCAACCACCTCACACATACCACCCAACCCACACACCTCACACACCACACAACCACACCTCACCTCACACCCACACCCACACTACACACCCTACACATCCTACAAACCTCACACCCTACACATCCCCCTCACCATAACATCCCCCATACTTCTCACACAGCCTCACATCTCACACTCACCACACACCTCACACACCCCCACGCCTCACACACCTACTCACACCCCACAAACCAATGTCTTCGATCCATCTTCCTACACTGTATCGTCCAGTTCGTGGTCGCCATTCAAGAACTTAGATTCTCCGGTTATCGGTTCGTCGCGCTATATGGCCTGCCCACTGCCACTTCACTTGCTGGTTCTTTGGACGGCTTCATTGCGGATTCCCTCTACATTGATATTCTCACAAAAGAGAGACACCTTCAAACCATCACTGTAGACCCACCATACCCCTCCCCTGGCCATACCCCTGAGGGTAGGGTGGGACGTCCATATTGGATTAATGTATTTGTACTTACTTATAATATTTTTCACTTTATGTAATCTAATCACGCTTGATAGTTATGATGCCCCAGTGAACATGGCACATTCCCGAAGGTCAAGCAGTGCCTACAACACAAGTATAACACTTAGTGTAGGCACTGCAAACCAAAAAAAATCAGCACAGTACATATTAAACATGCACTAACTCCATTTTTCCTTCCAGCTGGCCAAGTACATGTGCCACGTGTGCGGGCGCGGCGACGTGGAGGAGCAGATGCTGCTGTGCGACGGCTGCGACGACTCCTACCACACCTTCTGCCTGCTGCCGCCGCTGGGCGTCGTGCCCAAGGGGGACTGGCGCTGCCCCGTCTGTCTCGCTGAGGAGGTACGTACCCTCGCAGTCTGCATGATCCCGGTAGAGATCATTTAGAAATAAAATAAAAATAATTCTCATTAACATAAAATAACCTAAAACAGAAGGAAGAAGAATGTCAGTAACAAATTACAATAATCAAAGCTTTTAACAAATACATACAAATACTGTCTTCTATTAGCTCTGTCCTTAATGTTCTAGTGACTATTAGCACCATAAAGAGTTACAGGAAGCAAAATACATATCTTTCTTCACTACAAATACATTTTTTTAAAGATATTTCGGTTTCAAATCTGAACTACGGAACCAATTTTGAAAAATTGCTAACCTATCTGAAACTACCTTTCAATTGGTCAATTTTTTCCAAATAGCAATGCAAATAAATGGCGCAGTACGCAGTACAGATTATACTTTTTTTTTGAGTTCTGGGGTAACAAACATTAAAAAACCTTATTTTTTGAAGTCTGTTGATAACCGCGTGTCCCCCAGGTGTCGAAGCCGGCCGAGGCGTTCGGCTTCGAGCAGGCGTCGCGGGAGTACACGCTGCAGCAGTTCGGGGAAATGGCGGACCAGTTTAAATCCGACTACTTCAACATGCCCGTACACGTAAGTACTCAAAAATACTACCGTTACTACCTACTCAAAATTATTGATAAATATTTTGAAATCTTCTTCTTATCGTGTATGGTAAGCGGCAAACAAGTAGTCCACGTGCAAAAGATGAACATAACCAATTCGACTCAAGTATTACGTTCTGCTCATTTTTGACACGTGGTTCGCTTGAGGACAACTTGTTTGACGCTTATTATATTTGTCCTTTCGAACCAGTGTAGTTAAAGGATTTCAAGTGCGCTTCGAAGAGACTTTTGTGAAACAAAGTTTTATTTGTATTACCTAATCATTTGATAAATACATTGATTTGATTTGATTTGATTGAACTGAAAAATCCATTGGTGTACGACTGTGTTCGAACCCACTTGAATATAAATAAGGTGTCAAATTACTAGCATTCAATGCCGACCTTACCCAAAAAAACCATAAAATGCGTATGGAAATAGATCAGCATATGGAAAAAGAATACATATCTTGTTTCTGTGTTGACTAGATGGTGCCCACATCAACGGTGGAGAAAGAGTTCTGGCGCATCGTATCCTCCATCGACGAGGATGTCACCGTGGAGTACGGAGCTGATCTGCACTCTATGGACCACGGCTCCGGTGAGCACTCTTACTACTAGGTCGAATGAATATGACACCTGGCTCGAATAACGGTTGTGCAAAGCACAGCGTGGAATTGGATACTGTTGATAGAGAAGAGGTCCTGCAATACTTGGTAATGCTTAGTAATGATAAGGCTTTGCAATTAGAGGAAGAACAAACACGGAGGGGCGGGGGACGTAGCAAGTGCCGAGCGAGAGTGGCAGCCAGGTGCCATGTTCATTCGCCCGAGTAGTACTATCATAATCATCACAGTCTATCCCGTTGAGATGAGATTTTTTTTATGTTAACAAGTGGCGAGACTAGCTAGGCGATCTTCTGATAGTTAGAGATCACGCCTGCCCATAACCATAATAGTGCTACAGTCGCTCCAAAAATGATATTTTGAAAGCTGTATACAGCGTGTCCCTAAATTCAACGTTAAGCGATAACGATTTTTTTTATTTTTTTTATTACAGTATTAATTTATTTTTCGTGCATTCTAGTATTTTAAGGGGTTTGGTGAATAACAGTACTATTTAGGTTGCCGATTCAAAAAACAATTCAGTATTATTTGAAGAAATGGGGTCATGGTAGTCAAAAGTATCATTGGGGGTATCAATTTTCGTAGGATTTCATAAATAATAAATATGTATTTATTATTTATGAAATAAATATATTTCGTAGGATTTCATATGTAATAAAAAAAAAATTCTATTTTTTTCATATTTTTTCTCGAGTAGTCACGACCAGGCCCACCATCCGCTACCCGCTTATCGTGAATTATATATAGTATAACAATTTGTCTGATCGTTCATGCAAACACATGATTTTAATAAAAAATATCTTAAATTTTTTGCCCATGATGTAATCAGTGTAGTGTTATTTCAGTTATATTGTTATTGTTAGGTTAGGTATTGTTATATATTATATAGGTATTGTACCTGAAAGAAACGACTTTTTTTATTCCCCCAGGGTTCCCCACCAAATCCAGCGCTCACCTGTACCCCGGGGAGCAGCAGTACGCTGACTCCAGCTGGAATTTGAACAATCTACCAGTTCTTGAGGGTTCCGTGCTGGGACACATCAACGCGGACATCTCCGGCATGAAGGTATGGCCGTCTCACTATTTTCAACCGACTCCTAAAAATTTTAAAAAAAAGGTAATCACCCTCAATTAAATGTTTTTTTTTTTGACGTGACTAAGTCTAATATATACGAGAACGTTGACGTCATTGTCCGGTAACGCTCATTGTCCCGTTACGCTGGTATTCACGTTAAACTATCGTCCGGAAACCGACTTTACGGACAACTAATTTTTTTTATGTTTGTTTGTATACATCGTGAGGAAACGGAATAACCTAAAAAATTCGAAAAACATGTATCAATTTAAGTGCAGGTAAGGAGCCTCATCGAGGCGCACTTGTAATCCTTTCACCACACTGGTTCGAAGGTACTAGTGACACGATAAAAAGATCTGTGTTCCCGCAGGTCCCGTGGCTGTACGTGGGCATGTGCTTCGCGACGTTCTGCTGGCACAACGAGGACCACTGGAGCTACTCCATTAACTACCTGCACTGGGGGGAGCCCAAGACCTGGTAAGGAGGGGTATTCATGAAAGACTGTTGCTGTAATTGATTGATTCAGGCGTTACTTTGCGGAAATCCATAAATATTAACAAATTATATAAATATATTTAGTAATAAATCCGCTTAATTTCTAAACAAAGGTTTTAATTAACTTAACTTTAGTTCAACTAAACCAAAGAGTCAAAGAACAGAAAACCAAAGTTTAAAGATACGACACGTGTTTCGCCTCTACACGAGGCATCATCAGGAGGTGTGGACTCGCCGAATTAATTAATTATTATTATGACGAATTAATGGATTTATTACTAAATATATTTATATAATTTGTTGATACTGTTGCTGTTCTTGTAGTATGAGTCTGAAGCCTCGATGATTGGTTCAACGATCCCCTCTCAAACCGCGCATTTCGAAAGAAAAATAAAGAAATACATTTATTGCTGAGAGAAAAAAAAAACTACTTGCATAATTTAAAGAAGTATTAGTAGATAAGTAGATCAGTTTATCTTCCAGAAAGGATGCCAGGAAAGGTTCTGGTGCCTAGCACAGCTTCGAATTATTGAATTGAACTTCCAGATTTACAACCGAGGCACCCATAGCTCGCTGTCCCCCTTTCAGCAACGGTAGGACTGATAAAACTTTTTTGTCCCATCTGTGTCACCCTACTCTTAATGCTGCAGCGCACTGGCCTTACCAGTGTTCTGTCCACTTGAACACCACTAAACACCTATTGACAGCAGCAAATGTAATGGTTACAATTTTGTGACCAGGTACGGAGTGCCAAGCTCCAAGGCTGAACAGTTCGAGGCGGCCATGAAGGCCGAAGCTCCCGAGCTGTTCCAGCTGCAGCCGGATCTGCTGCATCAGCTCGTCACCATCATGAACCCCAATGTGCTCATGAAGGCTGGCGTACCAGTCTACAGGTATGTCTATGACTAGCTAACTGTCTAACTGTACCTACATTTTGTGGTACCTACATCGCGACATCCACCATCCCATTTCAAAAAGAGTTCAGTTAGAAATCATCGTTGGATGACCTCTGAGGTCAAATATTGGCCTTAACATAAACATTGAGCTACTATACTATTGTTTATAAGTATTATTACATAACGGTGTTATTTTAATTTGTAATTTTATTATATGTAAAATAAACACTTTTTCTTACTTTCTTTCTATCTATAGACAGTACCTCAAAGTAGCTGAAGTTTTTCGACAAAAAAAGTAGCCTATATCGTTTATCGGCTCATAAATAATACCAAGTCTCAGATAACTCCATTCAGACTCGGCGCGATTACGAAATATACATCCGTCCATCTATTCTATATACATCTAAACAAACTTAATTATTAGCACAACACTTGAATAGCAAGTAACAATGAATGTATCCTGGCTTCTGTCGTAGAATGGACCAGCACGCGGGCGAGTTCGTGATCACTTTCCCGCGCGCCTACCACGCCGGCTTCAACCAGGGGTACAACTTCGCAGAGGCCGTCAACTTCACGCCCGCCGACTGGGTAACCACTTTGTTGAATATTTTTATTAGGTTCAGCACTTAATTCGGACTTTAAAGATGTGTTTTATTTCCCAGCAGTTATAGTCTTTTATCAGCAAATCATACGATGGAATATTTTGATTTTGGGAAGTCATTGATGTGGTATATAAATAAAAGCGGAAAAAGAATGTATCCTTGCGGAACACCACTCACCTTATTGAAGTGGTATTGGACTACTTTCGTTCTAGTTTTAAGGCAAGACTTGTTTAACTAACATCATAAAAGTTTATTTCAATGAAATTGCGAGCTCTTAGCTGTACATGAGTTTAGTTTATAAAGTAAAATATTATGGTCCACTTAATCAAACGCCTTTGTGAGATCCATAAACATGGCTCTGAAGTAAAATTATATGAATATATCAGCAGCGAAATTTGGAAGTGTTATTTAGTGTGTTAATATTTTTTCTCCTTATCTCAATACCCTCGGACGTCCTCCCCCAGCTGAAGATGGGCCGCGAATGCGTGCTGCACTACTCGACGCTGCGGCGCTACTGCGTGTTCTCGCACGACGAGCTGGTATGCAAGATGGCGCTGGAGGCGGACGCGCTCAGCCTCACCGTGGCGCTGGCCGCCTACCGCGACATGCGCGCCATGCTGCACGCCGAGCGCAAGCAGAGGAAGCACCTGCTGCACTGGGTGAGTCTACCGCCACATGCTGCACGCCGAGCGCAAGCAGAGGAAGCACCTGCTGCACTGGGTGAGTCTACCGCCACATGCTGCACGCCGAGCGCAAGCAGAGGAAGCACCTGCTGCACTGGGTGAGTCTACCGCCACATGCTGCACGCCGAGCGCAAGCAGAGGAAGCACCTGCTGCACTGGGTGAGTCTACCGCCACATGCTGCACGCCGAGCGCAAGCAGAGGAAGCACCTGCTGCACTGGGTGAGTCTACCGCCACATGCTGCACGCCGAGCGCAAGCAGAGAAAGCACCTGCTGCACTGGGTGAGTCTACCGCCACATGCTGCACGCCGAGCGCAAGCAGAGAAAGCACCTGCTGCACTGGGTGAGAAAACATCGTGAGGAAACCGGCATATCGTAGAACCTAAAAAGTTCGAAAACATCTTTTAAGTGCACATTGAAATCCTTTCACCACACTGACTCGAAAGAACTATAATAAGACACGATAATAAGAAGAAACGGCAAACGCAGCGTCTTCACTCCTTTGTGTTTCCCATTTCTCCATTCGTTTTACTACTCGGGCGAATTAACGAACATGCCACCTGCCTGACCCTCTCGCTCGGCACTTCTCCCGCTGCCCCGCGCGGCGCCCTCCGTGTTTGTTCTTCCTCTATTTGCGAAACCTTATCATTACTTATCATGACCAAGTATTACAGGACCTCTTCTCTATCAAGATTATCCAATTCCACGCTGTACTTTGCACAAACGTCATGCGAGCCAGGTGTCATGTTAATTCGACTGAGTAGTACTAACTAAGGCCCTATTCTAGGGTGTGACGGAAGCGGAGCGCGAAGCCTTCGAGCTCCTCCCCGACGACTCCCGCCAGTGCGCGTCGTGCAAGACCACGTGCTTCCTCTCGTGCGTGACGTGCGCCTGCGCGCAGCACGTGGCGTGCTTGCGGCACGCGCCCGAGCTGTGCGCCACCTGCACGCCCGCCCAGCACACGCTCAGGTGACACCTCAACACATACACACACCCACACACCCACCCACACACACACCCACACCCACACCCACACACCCACACCCACACACCCACACACACACACACACCCACACACACACCCACACACACACCCACACACACACCCACCCACCCACACACACACGCACATACACCCACACGCACACACAATCACACGCACACACGCTCAGGTGACACCTCAACACATACATATTCATAAATCTGTTGATAATGATGATCCTTCCAAAGTCTGGAAGTTTCTTAGAACTCTAGGAGTTGGTAAGTCACGTATTGATAGTGTTCCTAAAACTGTAAATCTTAACCTCCTTAACAAACATTTTACCTCTTCGGCCAATATTGATGATATTACCAAATCAGACACTCTCAAACTTCTTTCAACTAAACCAGCTCCTAATATCTCTCCTTTTTTCTTCTGTCAATTTTCCGATTGTGATGTTAAGAAAAGCGTGACATCCATTTCATCCAACGCCGTCGGTGATGACAGCATCAGTCGCAATATGTTAGTGCCCATCCTAGACGAAATCATCCCAATCCTTACCCACATCCTTAACTTCTCCATCTCCAGTTGTACGTTTCCTACTGCCTGGAAAAATGCCTTGATTTTACCACTTCCCAAAAAATCCAACCCATCCACCTTTTCAGAATATCGCCCAATATCCATACTTCCTTTTCTTTCAAAAGTTTTAGAGCGTCTAGTACACGGCCAATTGAGCACATTCCTTTCTAGACATTCCCTCATCAATCCTTTCCAATCTGGGTTCCGCCGTGGTCACAGCACTGCGACGGCCCTTTGCAAGATCACCGATGATATTCGTATGGGTATGGACAATGGACATGTAACTGTGCTGTCGTTGCTTGACTTCAGCAACGCTTTCAACAATGTTGACTTTGACATTCTTCTGGGTGTTCTACGCTGTCTTAACATATCTCCAACGGTAATTGACTGGTTTCATAGTTACCTGTTTGGTCGCCGGCAACGAATCCGTATCGATGATACTTTCTCGTCGTGGTGTGATCTGACTGCCGGTGTACCTCAGGGCGGCGTTCTATCTCCTCTTCTTTTTGCTATCTTTATTAATTCAATTTCCCAATCACTATCTTCTTCCTACCACCTTTATGCAGATGATCTTCAGATATATGCACAAGTCCCTGTTACTGATCTGAGTACAGGAATTAACATAATCAATACAGACCTGTATCGTATCCTTACTTGGAGTAGCACTTTTGGTCTTAGAGTTAATCCTTTAAAAACACAAGTTATTGTTATTGGTAGTTCACGTATGATTTCTAGGATTGATTGGTCTACTCTCCCTAGAGTAGTATTTGATGGTGTTGCCATACCTTTTAGTGACACAGTCAGAAATCTGGGTCTCATAATGGACAAAGACATGTCGTGGGTACCCCAGTTGTCCGAGTTAAGTAGGAAAATATTTGCTTCTGCCTCCTCGCTGAGGAGGTTGCGCAATTTTCTTCCGACTTCTACCAAAGTTACGCTTGCACAGTCTCTCCTGCTTCCGATACTCGACTACGCCGATAACTGCTACCCTGACCTTAACGAATATCTCCTAGATAAACTTGAGCGACTCCAAAACGTCTGCATTAGGTTCATTTTTGGCCTTCGCAAGTATGACCATGTCTCCGAATATCGCAAGAAGCTCAAGTGGTTGCCTATCCGCCTTCGCAGGAATACTCATATTCTCTCCCTCTTGTACTGTATCTTATTCTTTCCGTCCAGCCCATCTTATCTCAAGGAGCGTTTTGAATATCTCCACCTCTCAACTTCTCGTTCTCTGCGCCCCTCTAATAAATTACTTCTCAAAATTCCTGACTACTCATCTTCATTCTATCGCAAATCTCTCACTGTACAAGCTATTTCACTATGGAATGATCTCCCATTAGATATCAGAAGTGCTAAGTCGCTCGCCACTTTCAAAAAAATGTTGCAGACTCATTATCTTTCACTACCAAGAAGTTGATGTCTCCTATTCATTTATTTATATGTAGGTATAGTATAGTATGATATTATAAAATAATTATCTTTTTTTTACATATAGTATTTATTTATATAAGTATTTATGTTTATGTAGGTTTATGTATACAACTTATTTAAACGCGCCACCGTCATTATCTATTCCCATCATTTCCAGATCCATCCAAAGGTTGTCTGGAAGAGATTGCTTTTAGCGATAAGACCGCCCATTGTGCTTCACTTTTTTTATATTGTTTGTGTTCCTGTTTATTTTCTTGTTTTGTGGTGTGCAATAAAGAATTATCTATCTATCTATCTATACATACACACACACACACGCTCAGGTGACACATCCTCATCTACACACACTCACACACACGTAACTACACACAAACACATACATACACTCAGGTTACATATCCTCATCAACACATACACACACTTAGTTAACCATCATTTTAATCACACATTCAGGTAACACATATTTGCAATCAACATCTATTCAGGTAACAAATTTCTCAATAACACACTTTAAGGTGAGCCAGATCTTACCGCTAACAGGCTCTGCAAAATTCAAAATTCATGCGCTTAAAATAAGTTTACACGACAAAAAAACTGTTACTGAAAATAACTGAAAACAAATCAAATATATCACCATTTCATCGTAACAGATACCGCTACACGCTGGACGAGCTGCCCGCCATGCTGGACAAGCTTAAGAAGAAGTCGGAGCAGTTCCGCGAGTGGGCGGAGGCCGTGCAGAACGCGCTCGACCCCGACACGCCCAAGACGTGCGACCTCGACGGCCTCAGGGCGCATCTGCACCGCGCGCACTCGCTCAAGGTAGCAATGGCAACCAGTTACATTTGTTGACTAAAGTTAACAATAACTCAAGTTAACAATTACAATCAGTTGCAATAACATTTGTTAACTCAAGTTTACAATTACAATCAGTTACATTTGTTAACTAAGTTAACAAAAACACTCAGTTATTATAACATTATTTAACTCAAAGTAACAATAACAATCTCGCAGATAAAGTAAAAATAATAATCATCTACAATGTTATTTGTAAAACATGGTAAAAGTTACAATAATTTATCACTTAATCAAAAATAACAGTCATTTAATTAACATACATGTTTGAGCCGTTTGGGGTAGAAACATTAGGCCCTTGGGGACCAGGGGCACACAATATCTACAAAGATCTGGCTGGTAGGCTAAAAGAGTCTACACGTGACCAGAATGCTGGTTTCTACTTTGCACAGCGTATAAGCATTGCCATTCAACGTGGCAATGCCGCCAGCGTTCTGGGCACGTTGCCGTCTGGTGGTGACAACGATCGACTAGGTTATTTATAGTTTAATTTTTTATTTTTTTTATATTTCTGTGTTATTTAGTGTTATGTAAGTTTACATTAAAAGTACTTAATAAAAGGCTAAATAAATATAGAAAAAATTAAATAAAGGTATATACAAAAAAAGGTTATCAATTTAATTAAGATAACAATACTAATTGTTAACTTAAAATAACATTTACAATCACTAACTCAAAGTTATAACAACACCAATTCTGTAGATGTACCAATAAAATGTATTTTCAAATATTCCTTATCTATAATGACAATATTTTTTTTTCTTAGAAAAGAAATAAAAAAGAAAAGAAATAATTTTATTGTGATGGAAGAATAAATGAACAAAAAAGGTCAAATTACAGCAAAAAAGAGTCCTCCATACAATGGGGGCCTAGCTCAGCTTTAATGCTGCAGCGCTGGTGTTCTGCTAGACCCCCGTAGCGACGACACGGAACGTATAAATCTTTCCAAAACGAAAACTACTAAAATAAGATAAAAAAACTATTTTTAAGACTAATTTTACAATACAAGTTTTGTCTTACTGGCAACATTACCTATTTGTGCAAGATCACCCAATTGGGTCATTTGAAATTTTTAGCCATAGACAAGGCTAGAGTGATTATAGCAATCTTAGGAATACTAACAGCATGGAAAAACTTAATAGCTAGACTTAATGTAAAACTTAAAACTAATGAAAAGTCTCCTCATTTAGCAAGACTGAATACTGAATAATTTTGTATAAATAAAAATAAATATATTTGTATTTTGTATTATTTTATTCTTTGTCCATAGATGCAAAAGACCGAGCTAGTCCGCGCTCTAGAAACGGCCATCGAGGACGCGGAGAAGTGCGCGTCCGTCATCCAGCAGCTGGACCTGAACAAGATGCGCACGCGCACGCGCCACCACGACCCCAAGTACCGCCTCTCCATACACGAGCTCACGCTGTTCGCGCAGGAGATCGACAGCCTGGCCTGCGTGCTGCCCGAAGGTGCCTCTCCGAATACTGAACAGACAGATTGACATACAAAAAGTCTAAATGTTAGCGATCAATATACATAAAAAGCTTGGGCCTGAGTCAGGAGTTCAGGAAAAGTGTAGTCAGCAGTCCTATCTGACTGATTAACTGATTGATTGACTGAAAGACAAAGTCCAAGCCACTAATAGTAAGAATTTAGTTAATTCGCAACGCAAAGAAAGTAAAGTTGCGGGCGTCGCTAGTTAAACATAAAGGTTACGATCTGTGTTACGGGCCGTAATTTACCATTCACAGCGAGCATGCTACGTTACGCCGTGTGCTAAAATCCATGTAACATGCTCGTTTCGAACCGCGTAACACTCTAAAGGCCTATACGCACACAACGGTGCCGGCATTGTTGTGTGCGACAGTTCCGTAACATCATTTGGTCGGCGCAGCACTGACATCACTGAACGTCACTGACCCTGACCAGTTCGCATGGTGTCTTATGAAATTTATGAAACAATATGAATTTTCACTGATACTGTACGGTACGGCACGTGCCGGCACTGTTGTGTGCGTACAGGCCGTTAAGGTATTAAAGTGACACTTAAAAAGTAAACGAGCAACGAGACGCGCGTATTGCAACATGTTATATTACTTCCTGTAACACCGTTCAGTATCCATCTTAAGGGTAATCCTCAATAAAATTAACTTTTTAAAAACACGTATAAAATCTAAATTAAAGTATGAAACCTTACTAATTTTTGTTGACACAATCGGAAAACATAGACGGAACTAATAGTGTGAAGAAATTACTATAATAAGGCGTACTTTTTGAGTATTTGTCCGAAACATTTTGTATGTAAATTAGACAGACATAAATATGGTGCTTAAAACACATGTAAAGTATCAATATAATTGCAGGGTCCGCAGTAAAGGAGGTGCTTCGTCAGACGTCGGAGTTCGAGACGAGGTCCGCTGACCTCCTCCACCAGGATCTGGACAAGATTGAACCGGCCTTTGTCAGGGAGCTCGAGGAGGTAAGCTAACGCCTCCTCTTCACATTGACACCGTCATAAATCATCTTCATCTTCCATGTGCCTTGAAGAATTTTCGTGTCATCTGTAATGTTAGGATACGTTTTTCAAAATAAAGAATTGAATTGAAATTAATGAACTAAAATCTTTTTACACAGTTTTTTTACAATGTATAATTCTTATTATTTTTCTAAAAAGTTTTCAGATTTCAATATTGACCCTAATTAATTATGACGTCATTTATACATACGAAATCTATAAAAATACTATACATTTTCAAACATTACATTATTGTGTGTCTTCAAGGCAAAAGTGAATAGGATGATTCTAGGTAAGTGTGCTACATCGTCGACCACATCGTCACTTACTGTCAGGTGAGATGGTGGTCAAAAGCAAACCTATAGTAAAAAAAAACACGAAAATATTCACTTAGTCTACCCGTAATTTCCACTAAACAAATGTCATTTGAATCCAGACAGTGGAGCTGGGCGGACGTCTCTGCATCGTACTCCCGCAGCTGGAAGCGGTGACCGCTCGCCTGGCACAAGCAAAATGGTTGGAGGATTCGCAACATCACAGAGACAACTGCAACTCTCTCACTCCCGCAGCTCTGCGCCAGCTGTTGGCGAGAGCGGAACAGCTGGTGCCTCACACCTGCGTGGAGACCGAGAGAGCTATACTGTACAAGCTACAGGGTGAGTCGCACTCTCTCACTCCCGCAGCGCTAAGCCAGCTGTTAGCGAGAGCGGAGCAGCTATACAAGCTACAACGTACATGATATTATTTTGTAAAGACATTTGATTTGACAAAAAGCCTAGAGTGCAATGATGCACCTGCTATCTATCTATCTATGTTCTGGTCATGGGCAGATTTGATCTTTTCTCCTTCCATCAGGAAAGCCCCTAACTTGTCTCATAATTGATATAAAGAAATCTTTTGCTTAGTGCGCCTAAATAAGTTTTCAAACGTTAATATAATCATACATAGAAAACACCTCCTTGAAAACACAGTGATAATTTTTTTCATTAAAATGGCTTAAAAAAGTTAGAATGAGCTTTTTTTTTACGTATTAGAAACCACAGCCAAATCACAGACTCGAATACCCATTTCAACAAAGGTAACATATTTCGTGCAAAATTCAAGTCTATATTTTATTTATTTTATTTTATTTCATACACAAATGAGCTTACAGCCTAGGCCAAAGCGCCCAAAAAAAAAAATCAAATATCTAATAATAATAATCTTATCAAATATTCCCCCAGCTCAAGTGGAAGAATGGGAATCCCGCGCCTCCACGATCCTCATCGACACCTCGAAGCCAGTGGACGAAGACAACCCCAACTACATCACCCTCAAGGAACTGTCCCAACTGCTGGCCGAAGGGTCCGACATCGACGCGCACCTGCCCAGCTACCACGCGCTGCAGACCGCGCTCACACATTCCAAGGACTGGCTGAACAAGGTACTGTCGCTCACATGACTCCACTACATCACGCTAAGGTGCTGGCCCAACTGCTGGCCGAAGGGTCCGACATCGACGCGCACCTGCCCAGCTACCACGTTAACCTTCTCACTTGACTCTGTCCTAAGTATCATCTGACTTTTACCTTCTCACTTGACTCTGTCCTAAGTATCACCTGACTTTTACCTTCTCACTTGACTCTGGCCTAAGTATCACCTGACATTTACCTTTTCACTTGACTCTGACTTAACTCTCACCTGACTTTTACCTTCTCACTTGACTCTGACTTAACTCTCACCTGACTTTTACCTTCTCACTTGACTCTGACTTAACTCTCACCTGACTTTTACCTTCTCACTTGACTCTAACCTAACTCTCACCTGACTTTTACCTTTTCACTTGACTCTGTCCTGAGTATCACCTGACTTTTACCCAACTCTTACTTGATTCTGACTTAATACTCACCACTTTGACCTAATTCAAACTGGACTACTTTAACTTTTACCTGAGTTTGACCTAACTCTCACCTGAACTTTTACCTAACTCATCTGACTCGTCACTCAAGTCTCACATGACTTCGACAAAACTTTACTTTACTCTGTTTTTTACTCTTCTAACATATTAAATTTAATGATGATGAATTCGTCAGGTGGAAGAGATGCAGTCCAAAGACCTGTACCCCTACATGCACAGCGTTGAAGTGCTAGTGAAGAAGGGCCAACAGCTGCCTCTGTCGCTCTACGAGAAGGACCAACTAGCGCAGGCACTTCATTCAGCCAGGGAGTGGAAACGAGGCGCCAATGAGATGTTCCTCAAGAAGGTAAGCTTGGAAACATTTACTCTTCACTGACACACTTATCTGACTGACAGACAACTTACAGGCAAAGAATAGATAATATAATATGTACCATAAGAAGCAGCACTCTCTCGAGCAAAGTACGATATTTTGAGTTCAATTGTCACGATACTAAAGTTCATATTGTTTTACTCGTCTTCTCACTTGAGCGGCTTTATAGGTTATCAATTCGGTTGTTTTTTTTTAAATGTTTGTTACCTTAGAACTTGGTTGTTTATAAATTGATTTTAAAATTGAGAGGATATACTTTCAGATCGGTCCTATAAAAATTTCATGAAAATCGGTTGAGTACTTTGGTTTTCAAATCAAAATAACTGAAAAAAAAGACGTTGAGTTGAACAAAATTGCGTATTTTGCTTCCCTGTGACTTTTTAGTGGTGTTTACGGTCACCAGAATAGTCCAATGGAAGTCGGTTGTCTATGTTTTTCTAAAACCTTGATTATAAGCCTATTTTTTATTACTGTGTTCAACCAGTTTAATGAACCTTTTTTTTTCTATTAAGTTAAGATTAATACTTTTATATTCTCTATTTATAATTTGTTGTTGTTTTATTTTATTTATTTTTTTGTCTTTGCTTGTATTTTTACTATTTTTTGTGTCTTTTTTGTGCGTATTTGTGTTTTTTGTTACGTATATACTCTAGCCAAACTCAAGATACAATATTTACTAACAAACAAAAACAGCTGAGTTTTAGGGTTATCGCTTCAAAATATTTCAGGCGAAACAGAATTACGATTATAACACCAATAAATTCCATCAAACTGGCATGATTGTGCGTGGTTATGTCATTTCCATTAAAAATCCATTTAATGGAATTTATAAATCGACGTTATGTGATCAAAAACTAAGTTTGAAATCACCAGATAATTTTGGACTTTTATCAGTGCTAGCCCTAATGAATTTTAGTTCAGAAGTAAGGAGATCTAAACAATTGGTCATTTTTGGGCTATGAACCAAACTTAAGAATAGCACAAATACCATGAACATTACTCAGATTATGAGCTCATTTCAATTTAGTCGCATTATTGAACTGGTCGTTACGTTTCATAGCACGCTGTATCCTTACGTATAAGTAATCAAGCCGAAATCTTAATTTTGCCTAATATTAAACAACATTTTTTTTTAAATATTAAAACAGTTCATATTATATTATTGTACAACTTGTATCTAATTAACTGAGTAGGCACAAGCGAAAAGAATTATAAGAACAAAAAAATTATCGGAAATAACTTTTATGGGTGAAATGGAACGTAACGAACATAAAAGTGTTTGGCGCTCAGTATAGCCAGCTGGTCATAACTACCCTATTTTGTGTTAGTATCTTATTCATTTTCGCAACGGTGATTAATGCCAATTGTAGGAAATAATTTTACAATAACAGTATGTATGTCTACAACTTTCCATTTTTTTCGGTAAATTCTTTGTATTGGTTGGCAGGAAATGTGTGAAAAATGTGGAACATTACGGACTTTAGCGCTGACTGCTATTACGCAGATGTAAAAAGTAAGGTACTTGAGGGGGACTACACATACAGAAAACATACGCAGTAACCTCCCCCCCCCCCCCACCCCCCCTTCGTATCGTTACGCCAGGTAGGTACTAATGGTAAAATAATGTTCTGGCTGTGGCATGATGTCACAAGGTTGCATAGACCACAATTTTATTACATAATTATGTACTTAAAATTAAACACACTGCCAGAACAGGGACTTACTGAAAAAAAGGTTAAAAATCAATTGTTTCTAAGTCAATAAATAAATAATACAATTCAAACAAGACCGAATTTATTCAAATACCAATTACGTAAACAAAGCCGCAGGCAAGAGCTAATCTATGAAATAAAAAATGTTTTTTACCCCTGATATCAGCTGATTAAGCTGTCAAAGGTTTGTTAGTAAATATTGTATCTTGAGTTTGGCTAGAGTATAGATATAACGATTTGGTGCAATAGTTACTGTAATGTTATAGTCTAATGTCGATAAATCATTGAAATCTTAAATGTTTGAAATAAATATAAATTGTATTGTATACCATACTTCATGCAATAAACGTTTTCATTTCATTAAAATATAAAAAAAACTTATTTATTTTTCCAACCCTGATTGTCCTCCATCAGAACTGGTCGTCCACGCTACTAGAAGCACTCTCCCCCCGCGCGGAGTGGGCGGGCGCAGGTGCGGGGGCGGGGGCGGGGGCGCGCCGTCGGCCCCCCGCCCCCGACACCAGCCAGTTCCTGGATAAGTTCAGCGAGGACTCCACGCCCGCTGAGATCGTGAGCGCCTTCAAGCTGGCCGAGACAAGGGAGCTGCACGCTGTCAAGGAGCTCAGGTATGATTCAACAGCATAAACCTACTTGTTATGTCATATACTTTCTTAGGAACTCCGGTTAAGAAAAAGAGTCATTATGATAACAATTCTAATTTCATTCTTAAAATGTCTGATGAAGTCTAATCTAACCTGAGTTACATAGTCGAATAATTTTACGAAAGTTATACTACCATCGACGGAAACTGTCTCTAGCCTTTCGAAAAATTAATCAGAATTCATGAATTGGAAAGCATGTAACCTTAATAAATAGTATAAATATATTTAGTAATAAATCCGCTTATATATGTATATTTTATACCATTTATTAATATTTATGGATTACCGCAAATTAACGCTTGAATCAATCAATTAGCACGTTAACTGTTGAATTAAGCAGGTTTCATGAATTGCAAGGCACGCAAACTGAGGTTTAATGAATTGCAAAGGACGTAAACTGTAGAATTTACCAGATTTAATGAATTGCAAGACACATTAACTGTAGAATTACCCAGGTTTAATGAATTCCAAGACACATTAACTGTAGAATTAACCAGGTTTAATGAAATGTAAGACACATTAACTGTAGAATTTACCGGATTTAATGAATAGGAAGACACTAACTGTAGGATTTACCAGGTTTAATGAATTGCAAGACACATTAACTGTAGAATTAACCAGGTTTAATGAAATGTAAGACACATTAACTGTAGAATTTACCGGATTTAATGAATAGGAAGACGCTAACTGTAGGATTTACCAGGTTTAATGAATTGCAAGACACATTAACTGTAGAATTAACCAGGTTTGTTTTACGTGCAGGGCGCGCAACATGCGCAAGGACGTGCGCGCGCCGCCCGGCGCCAGCGTCACGTTCTGCCTGTGCCAGAAGCGGCAGTACGGCGTCATGACGCAGTGCGAGCTGTGCAAGGACTGGTTCCACGGTGAGTGCGCCACAGCCACAGAAGTATTCAAGTATAGAAACACACATAGTTTTTTGATTATAACGGGTATTTATCGCGCTAACCTCGTATGTTTTGTGACCCGACGTTTCGACTGTATTGCAACGGGTTGTCAACCCGTGACCACGGCTGTTGCAATACAGTCGAAACGTCGGGACACAAAACATACGAGGTTAGCGCGATAAATACCCGTCATAATCAAAAAACTATATAGAAATACAATTTAGTACATTGAAATTGCGACCAAGAAAAGGTAGCCACAATGGCTAAATTATAGTACATTTTGGTCCGATGCTAATTTTCGAAAAAAGAGAAGTAACAGGGTTAATAAAACTACATCGTGAAAAGTAACAAACATAATTTGAAAATGGAAATATTTAATTTTTATTGACGAGGTGTCTGAAATTTTTTGGTCCTGCCTTACGACTCCCTTTTGGTTTGATCCTGTTCATCTTGGTGTTGTATAGGAACATCGTTATTCATCTATGACCACAGCATACTTCTATCTACTAAACTTGATAAGCGATTTGCAGGGTTGTGATGATTTAATATAATAATTTTGTAAATATGATTTGTAACTAACATTTTGCTCAAAGTTTTATATAATTTGTAATATTAATTTTATTTCACTAAGTTACTCGCTCAATTACCTCTTGCATGTCGTCTTCACCTATAATTGCAGTGGCACTTGGCCTGAGCTATGTATCATGTAAACAAAAAAATGTATTAGTGTATACTGTGTTGGTGATCAATAAATAAAATAAAATAAATAAAATAAAATAAATAAAATAAAATAAATTTAAATCACTCGATATAAATCGCGATTAAATTCAATTGATGAAATCAATACTGTACATACACAGTTGGGGTATTCCCTAATATTTATACTCATTTGTTGTAATTTGATAAAGAAAATTACTTCTTCACATTTGGGTAATCAAAGAAATATAGAAGTAGTAGAGAACTTTAATCTTAAAACTTTTATGCCTACTTGCACCGAACTGTCAGAGCTCCTAAGCTATTACTTTTCATTCTAGCCAGTTCTTAACGGTCTTAATTTTGACCATTAAGAACTGGCTAGACGGTCAAGCGAGTTAAGTAATTGCTTAGGAACTTTGACAGTTTGGTGCAAGTCTGCTTTAGAATAGAATAACTTTTTATTTTATACCAAAACACATAGTTCACATAACATAAGATAGATATCAATTATACAAAAATGGTATCCACTCAGTATTATATGCTTAATTTTAAAAGAACATTTCAATATCAAACAATAAGGCGACCGACGTTCGCGCGAACTTGTGATGGACGCGTGATCGCGTTCTATTAGGACATTTCATTTCATTTCATTTAATTTCATTTATTTATTCAATCACAATTTCACAATCGTATATGAATGTCTCTATAGTACACACAAAGCAAAAATAAAAATTTAATAAAAATACAGAAAAACTAGAATACAATTTCAAAATTACTACCTAAACTACACTACAGCAGCAAACCTACTAACTACATACTATCCTATGTCACTAAACCTATCTTGTCATAAACTCGTCAATTGTATAGAAGCACCCCTCCAACAAAAGGTTTCTCAGTTATTTTTAAACACGTTTGGACTGTTAATTGTTTTCATCTCATTAGGTATTAAGACAACGCCTCAATATGTTTATAATAGATGTATTAATTTATTATTACCGTGTGTTCGGGCACAGCGTCGTGCATCTCGGCGGCGCGCGACGACCGCGACGAGTCGCCGGAGCGCGAGAGCGCGCACGCCGAGCCCAAGTTCCTGTGCCCCGACTGCGTGCGCACGCGCCGCCCGCGCCTCGACCGCATCCTGGCCCTGCTGGTGAGGGCCAAGACAACTCTTCATCATTCATTGCATTGTTGTCCTTATCATCTAAATATAAAAGGCTTGGACCTAACTGATTGACGGACGGACTTAATGACTGACTTACTGACTGACGGATGGACGGATGGACTGCCTGACTGACGGTCGGAAGGACTGACGGACGGATGTACTGACGGACGGTCGGACTGACTGATTGACTGACAAGCTAAACCAATAAACGTAGACACTTGAAACTTGGAGGATGTGTTGGTTGAGGGCTGAAAGTGTGTACTGAAAAATGAATTTTGTTAATTCACAATGCAAAGGAAGTTGGAGACATCAGCGAGTGAAAAAAATATTCGTAAATATACAGGGTGTTTTAAGACTGCTCCTGAAAACGAAAACCACGCATTCGGACTGTGACAATAAAGGAAAAAAAAATATTGGTATTTTTTAAAGTTCATTAATTTCATTATATTATTTTATCACACTTTTTTAACATTGTGTCTGATAATACTAACAAGTAAACAAGTTCATAACATTTAGCGCAAGTAAGATCAGCTGATAGTTTCTACAAGTCAATAACCCGTAAAAATATTTAGCGCAAAGTAAGATCAGCTAATAGTTTCTACAGGTCAATAACCCGTAAAATTTATTCTGAGTCGATTGAATTCGTAGTTTCTGTATGTTCACGCATAACCTGTCAAAGTTGAAGCGTGTATGCTAAGCTAGCTATGTATTCTTTACACAGGTGTGGCTACAGAAGCTGCCGGTGCGTCTGGCGGAGGGCGAAGCGCTGCAGTGCGTCACGGAGCGTGCCATGGCGTGGCAGGACAAGGCGCGCGACACTCTCACGCAGCCCTACCACCCTGTATGTACACACCGTACCTTACTAACACCTTGTATGTTCACAGTGCACCTTACCAACACCTTGTATGTTCACAGTGCACCTTACCAACACCTTGTATGTTCACAGTGCACCTTACCAACACCTTGTATGTACACAGTGTACCTTACCAACACCTTGTATGTACACAGTGTACCTTACCAACACCTTGTATGTACATAGTGCACCTTACTACCACCCTGTATGTACACACTTCACCTTACTACCACCCTGTATGTACACACTTCACTTAACCACCACCCTACAGGTATACGCTTCACCTTAACACCACCCTACAGGTATAAGCTTCACCTTATCATCACCCTATATGTACACACTTCACCTTACTATCACCGTGTTTGTACACACGTCACCTTCCCACCACACTTCACCTTACTACCATCCTGTCAGTACAGTAAACACTACCTTTTTGCACCGTTGCTCTACAAAGGACACGCTTGTAATAATAAAATGGGTTTGTTTATCTGTTATACATTGTACTGTGGCACAAATGGGCGGGGTTTCAGTGTGTTCTTTCATTTCAGACGAGTCGAGAAAAAGCGGACAAACTGAACGCGGAGTTGAAGAAGGCCACAGCTCGAGGCGGACACGACAGCTTGTCACAAAACCCGCGGTAAGTCACTTACCTATCCTTCGTGTTTCTCGTACCTGACTTTTTGATTATTACTGGCCTGCGCAGACTGGCAAAGGGAACGGCATGAAGGAATGATAAATTTATCAATTGAATTTAATACGTATGTATTCAATCGAAATATTATTCATACTTTTAGTGATCGACTACGGAGCATCCAGTCGGATCCTGCGGTTACCAAAATTCAGGATCCGATCGGATCCTGAAAGTCTGATTCACTTAGTACCAAGTCTCGGTCCCCGGCCCGAGAAAAACAATGGCTTATAAAGACGTAGTAGGATATGTACTACACATAACGATGTGTACATTGTGTACAGACAGCGTCAGAGATAAGTATCCCCCTTACACAAGACACCCAGCTATAAATCCTTTCAAAAAATTGTAATACTTAAAATTATTTTTAGGCGTACATACAGTTATACGAATATAATCTATTTTTTAAAGGCAAAACTTCTCCATTCATGGCGACCGTGATTTAAAGGGATTTGAAGCTGGATATTATAATGCAAAGGGGATACTTATCTATGACGCTGTCTGTACATAGTTATTAGATTGTAACGGGTATTTATCGCGCTTACCTTATTTATTTTTGTTTCCTGACGTTTCGAGTGTATTGAAACTGCCGTGGTTACGGCTATGTGTGATAATCGCGAAAGTCTGCGAAAAACTGCATTGTGTACGTCCCGCAGCTCGTCGGCGTCGGTGGAGCACGCGTACAGCGCCTCCCCCCGCTCGCCCGGCCTGCCCCCCGCGCACCTGCACCGCCTGGAGGACGTCATGCTCGAGGGGGACCTGCTCGAGGTATGTACTCACGCATAGTGTTTGTATTGTACCTACGTATGATGTGTATTGCTTTTGAGGTATTGTATCACTCTTTGGGGTCATGTTTAGAGGATATTCGCTCTAAATTTAGTGACTCAGTGTTACAAATTTGGTGTTGTTCTGTTGAGTACATAATTGGCTGTGAATGCAGTTAAAAAAAATATGACTTAACAGGCTAGTTTTTGAATTACGTGAGGAAACGTAAAAAAGAGTAGTATTTTTTCACTTCTAATGTTCTCAATTGGTATAATTTTGTCTTAGTATCAATAAAAACGTATCACGATCGCTAAAATGACGTTTTGTCAATCAAATAACATCAATTTCATATTTCTAGGACTTATAGACATTTAATTATGGTCACCGATAGAGATACCAATAAAAAAACTTGAAAAAACAATCCCCTCAATATCGGTAACGCACGACCGAACACATTGTATAAAAGGTGTTTATTTATTTTTTTATTTCGACGACTCAGTGGCTTAGTTGGTAGTGACCCTGCCTACGAAGCTTGATGTTCCGGGTTCGATCCGCGGCCGGTGCGAAAATTTGTGTGACGAACACAAATGTTTGTTCTCGGGTCTTGGATGTTGTGATGTGTTGTATGTGTCCATGCCACCTGCGACACAGGAAATCCTAGTACAGGGGTGTGAGTGTGAATGTGTATTATGTGAAGAAGAGCCGAGACGAGACCAGCTAGCCAGCATTTTGATGGTCACTCGTATGGTCCCAGGTGGTGATGGACGAGCAAGCCCAGCTGTGGGAAGCGGTGTGCGCGGCGCGGGGTGCGGCGGGGCGGCGCGGCGCGCGCGTGCTGGACGCGGGCCGCAGGAAGCGCCACGCGCGACAGCCGCGCGCGCCCGCCAAGCGCACGCGGCATCCGCGGCACGGTACGTACACAAACAAACAATCTATACACGGTGATTTTTTTTACTGGGCTTGGATACGGTATGAACACAATCAAAGATAATGTATACAAGGTGAATATTTCTACTGGGCTTGAATATGGTATGTACACATGCAAAGATAATGTATACACGGTGAATATTTTACTGAGCTTTGATAGCGAATCCTTCATGTATGGTGAATTTTTCGATATTCCGCATACTTGATTTGGCCCTCGACTTTCTTTGCGAAAGTCGTGGGTTCGTACCCGACCATGGACTTTTGTGTTCAAAAATCTATGTGTGCATTAAAACATGTGCTTAACGGAGAAGGAAAAAAAATGTTCTATGGCATGTGACAACCATCAATCCGCATTGGGTCTGCGTGGTGGATTAAGACCCATTCGCTCTCCTGCCGGGAGTAGGCCTGAGTCCCAGCAGTGGGAATGTTTAGGTAAACACGAATAATAGGAAATAATACCAGTCTGCGCCTTTGCAAGAAGTTTCATACGACACCCACGTACCTTGTCTGCTTGGAGTCCAACCGGCGGGACCGCACAACCGCAGCCACGCGAGCACAGCCGCTCCAGAGTCTTTATTGTCGTTATTTCACAGATTGTCCGAGTAATGGGTAACAAGATTTCCGAAAATTAAATAATATAGCGCGATCACCGCCGTCGCGCGCGCTGAGATTTTGGGCGAGAGAGAGTTGCTTCATTTTCTCCGCTCTGTTGTAGGGCGCTGGAGAGCCACCCGCAACCAGGCTCTGATTGGCCGAGTTGATGCATGACACCACCGTTTTCGTCCAATGACGCAGTAGCGTAGATGCCGCGAACTTTCAAGTTTAACAAGGCGCAGACATCTCCCCCCCTAACCAAGGCCCCCTTGGTTACCTAATTTCCGATAGGTAATCTACACAATTTAGAAATAGGCCTTAATAAGACTCCAGCCTGAGTTTTTACTTCCGCTATTCTAACTATCCCATCCTTTCCAGGCAATAGTTTTATTAATCTACCCCGTTTCCAATGAGAGGGAGGCTGATTATCCTCCTTAATCAAGACTAGGTCATCTAACTTCGGTGGGTCAGTATGAGAAGTCCATTTATACCGCTGTTGTAACGTGTGTAAATATTCCGTATTCCAACGTGACCAAAAGTGTTGAGTTAATTTCTGAATTTGCTGAAACCGAGACAAACGATGCATACCAGTTTCTGTGTATGGATATTCCGGTAACGCAACTAAGGGCTGACCGATTAAGAAATGACCGGGTGTAAGAACTTCAAGATCTGAGGGATCCGAGCTGAGCGGGCACAATGGCCGAGAATTCATGACCGCTTCTACCTTGGTAAAGAACGTAGTAAGTTCTTCAAATGTCAACTTGGCTTCACCCAAAACTCTACGTGCATGAGTCTTAGCCGACTTTACTGCCGCTTCAAATAGTCCGCCGTGATTAGGACTTGATGGTGCGTTGAATAACCAAGTGATCTCTTGCCTACTTAGATGACGTTCAATATCCGATTGGTTGTCCCGTAGGAACAGATAGAGTTCCTTCAAATATTTGTCTGTACCGGTGAAATTTGTCCCACAATCCGATCTTATCAGTGAGGGTAACCCTCTTCTTGAGATTAACCGAGTGAGTGTGGCCACAAAAGCCTCTACAGTCAAGTCCGAAACAATTTCCAAATGAACCGCCTTAGTACTTAAGCATACAAATATGCACAGATAGCATTTTTGTATTTTAGGGTTCCGTAAAGTACTTGTTTTAATATAAAACGGTCCGGCGAAGTCGGTTCCGAGTCCGGAAAAGGGGCGTGAGTTCCGTATCCTATCCGCAGGCAGATTTGACATATACGGTTGTGAAGGCTGTGCCTTTGTCCGATAGCATGGTATACACCTAAACGTAATGAACCGAGTGATCCGCCGTACCGAGATAATCCAATAAAACCGAGATAAAATAGCCGCAAGTGTGTTAGCTCCGCAATGACAATAATTCCGATGATAATAAGTCACCAATAGTTCCGTAAATCTACATTTACTTGGCAGCAAAATCTGATGCCTAGCATCATAAGGCAGATTTGCCGCACCAATCCGACCGCCGACCCGTATTATATTATTTTCATCAATAAATAAGTTTAACCGCCGTAATGAATTCCGTATAGGATTGCCTAACCGTAAGGATACTATTTCTTCATGGAAAAACCTTTCCTGGACCGACCGAATTAAATGTGAAATAGCATTTCGCCGTTCCTTAACAGAAATATTTAAGCCGCCGTATTTTATTTTATTATTCGAACCGAACCGTAAAATATAAGCCGTAACATTTACCAATTTATCAAAAGAACCGAACCTATCAAATAAATCAAATTCCGTATCCGTATTTCCGCCGTGAACCGTATCCGTATTTCCGCCGTGAACCGTATCCGTATTTCCGCCGTGAACCGTATCCGTATTTATATGTCCGATATTAACCGCACTAGTTTTCTTAAGTCCCGGTAAAGATTCCGAAGGAACGACGTCGCATTCCCGAGGCCATTGATCTGGTGGACCACAAAGCCACTGTGGTTCCCACCAGATTTTATTCGAAAGCAGATCCGCCGCCGTCGCCCCGCGCGACGCGACGTCCGCACTGTTCATAGTACCGGGAATATGCCGCCATTGAATGGGAACCTTAGATGAATTTATTTGAACAACCCGATTGCTCTCAAATACTTGAAGTTTGTGTGGCGGCGTCCGAAGCCAGGCCAACACAATAGTGCTATCGCACCATGCCGTAACCGATTCTATATTCATATCTTCCGCCCATGGAAAAACATGATTGAGTAGGGTAGCCAAAAGCGCTGCACCGCTCAACTCCAATTTTGGAATTGTGCGATTGGTCTTGAGTGGTGCAACCCGAGTCTTGGCTATCAATAGACGTACTAAGACCGTTCCGTCAGGGTGTTCCGTACGCACATAAACCGCCGCCGCGTAACCTAATGATGAGCCGTCACAAAAGCCGTGTAACGTAACATGCACATCCCTATCCGTTTTGAGACAGCGTGGTATAGAAAGCCGCTGTAAGTTAGGTAGATCCGCTTTTATTTCTTGCCAGTGCCGAACTATATCCGGGGGCGCCGGCGTGTCCCACTCTATTTTACCTGAATCCTCTGCACTGGTGAGTAACTTTTGCAACAAAAGTTTCATTCTAAATACAACCGGACAGATCCAACCGAGAGGATCAAATAACCGTGCAACCGTCGATAAAATTATCCGCCGTGTAACCTTTTCCTCTTGGGGCACCTCTAGCCGGTATGTAAAATTATCTAAGCTCGGGTTCCATTGAATACCTAGAATTTTAATGAACCCGACATCGTCCGACCGTTCTTCGAAAGTTCGCGGGGTCTCTAAATGATCTGAAGGGAGGTCGCTTAGTAACCGTGTATCGTTGGATGCCCATTTTCTTAGTTCATAACCGCCTGAACTCATGAGCGCCACCAGTTCGTTTTGTAGCTCTTTGGCATCCTGCAGCGACTCCCCCCCCCCACTTATGTCATCCACGTATCCCCCCTTTAGTAATAACTTAGCCGCCCGAGGATAGCGATGCTGTTCGTCACTCGCCAGCTGATGAAGACACCGTATTGAAATATATGGGCTTGATTTTAAACCATATGTATTTGTTGTCAACTCATAAAGACGCAAAGGTTCAAATTTAGAAGCTCTCCAAAAAATTAGTTGGTACTTCCGGTCTTCCGGATTAATCCATGTCATGCGGAACATCATCCGAACATCTGTGGTGAATACCACTAGTGGAAACCGAAACTTAATAATGATGTCAGTAATATCCCTTTGTAACCGTTCACCGGAATATAAACAGTCATTTAGGGATACCCCATTACTTGACCTAACGCTACCATCAAATACAACTCTTATTTTGTTTGTGTCCCCTGACCTTTTAAAAACACCATGATGGGATAAAACATAGTGTGGTTCGCCCGATTGAACATTAAAATCAGAGACCCGCATGTGTCCTAAGTTAATGTATTCTTTCATGAAATCTACATATTTTGCCTTAAACTCTGGTTGCTGTTCCATCCGCTTTTCTATTGCAAAAAACCTGCGTAGTGCAATTTGTTTAGTGTCTCCTAATTGATGATTAGGAATAAGTGGTAACCGTGCTGTGTATTTGCCATCTGTACCACGGGTCACAGTGGAACTGAACATTTCCTCACAAAGTACATCCGATGGATCCTTCACTGGCCGTCCAGGAGGTTCCTCAGAGCTCCAAAACCGTTCTATTTGATTCACCAAATTAGCATCTGTATGTAAACTACACCTACTTATCTGCGGTGAGTTCAAACTTAATTCCTCAAATTGCTCCGTTGGACCAAACACAACATTATCAAAAATTGTGCTTAATGTGTAGGGGCCATTATCACCTAACTCAGTAATTTGGTTCAAAACCTGTCCGAGAATATCTGAACCCAATATTAAGTCTATCCGAGAATTATTCCAAACTCCGTCCTCTGAATTTAATTTAATGTGAATTTTCCGAACCGATACACCTAATTTCCTAGCTAAGTATGCTGTAGGATTCTTAAGTAAAGCCGCCGTTACCGATAATAAAGGTTTTCCTGTCCGCACAGGTCTAAAGTTAATATTGACAACATGAGTGCTGTCACCCGTATGAGTTCCACCAACTCCACTCATCCTAATTAGGGTGTGATGCCGTTTTAATCGTAATGTAGTGACCAAATCACTACACACAACACTTACTTCTGCCCCAGTATCCAATAGTGCCCGAGCCTGAACAAACTCCCCATTAGATGATTCTATTTCTATAATAGCTGTAGGTAAAATAACATTGGATGGTAATGTGGGCGCAGAAGTAGTGTTACAATGCTGCTTTAATTGCTATGGGGGAGGGCGGCGGCCCTCAGTGGAGCTCGCCCCCTGCAACCTACCCCGATTAGTTTCAATATCACGGTCACGAACATCGCGGCCCTGATTCCAACAGTTTCGCACATCACCACTTTCAGCATGCACTTGATAATTTGGCCTACCTGGCGGAGACGTCCAGCGGTTCATATCCAGCCGACGAGTGGGCGGACCGGCGGGCGAACCCCCCACATCTGCGCGGTATCCCGAGTTCCGATTGTAACCGCCGCGATCATCGCAGTTTCCTGTTCCGTACCATCTATCACGCGGGGTGGGTGCGCCCCTCGCACCGTAGCCCTGATCACCACCGACCGCCCGTGTTGTAAAACCCACACAGATCATACTGTCATGACCGGAATGACCACATTGTGAGCACTGCACTACACGTTTACAATCCACCGCCGAATGTTCACCGAAGCATTTGAAACATAAGTACTTATCGCGTACCACATTTTTCCGTTCAATCCGATCTAAATTCTTAAATTTGTAGCAATCATACAACTTGTGCCCGGTCAAATCACAATACGCACACTTATTCACATATCTCTGGTTGTCATTTGACACCTTGTTTACATGAAGCGCCCTCTCGCTTTTGCGCACACGCTCCGTTCCGTGTCCTAATTCTGGATAACAAGTCGATTCCGATGCCGCCGTGTCTAGTAATCTACATTCGTTACCTAAAAACTCCGTCAGTTTTTCAAATGTAGGTAAGGTGTTTTGGGTTCCGCCGTGTAATTGTTCGAATCTAGTTTTAATGTCACTTGGTAACTTATTCAAGCTAATATGGAGTAGCAAGTAGCTCCACGCGTCCGTAGGTAATCCTAAATTCTTTAGGGCCCGAGTAGATTCTAACAATGGGTTCAGTATTTTAATCCGTAGTCCCGTGACATTTTTTAGTACAGGAAGGTGTAGAATGCGAGAGATGTGCGAGTCTGCGAGTAGACGAGTGTTTTCGTATCTACTGCGTAAAAGCTCCATGGCCGTGTCCAAGGAGGAGTCTATCATTGGAAGGTGCCTTATTAAGTTTTTGGGTTCCTTCTCAACATTTGAAAACAGGTAATGGAATTTTTCCGTTTTTGAAATATCCTTCCGACTTAATACTAGGGACGTGAATAGACTGATGAAGCTACTCCACGAGAATACGTCACCATCAAAGCTACTTAAGCTAATCTGTGGGAGACGTGCCGTAGGCGCACTCTCCGTGGGAACGTATGTACCCGCCGAACCCGGAAACCCGACCGAGATTGATTCTAACTTGTCAAAGTATGCAGTCGCTTTTGCGTACTTTTTGTCATGATCTTTGACCAAACTTATGATTGCTTCGTCCGTTTCATCCGCACACTCCTCCAAAATGCCTTCGTATGCCTCCGTCAATGATTTGAAATAATCGGGAAGCCTCCGTAACCGAGCCGCCATAATTGTGGAAGACGGAGTATCTACTTTACCGTCCGCCATTAGAACCGAATGTTCAAACCATTCATATTTAATTTTGAATTTATTTACCCAGGTTTTAATGTTAGCCATGGCTTTAATAGACTCTCAGACCGACCACCGAGAAAGATAACCGAAAAATAACCAAGTTTTATACTGAAATAAGACCGAAATAAGTTGACCGAAAATGGTCGGCGACGCGTGGTCGCAAGGTACCTAAACTTGTGAAAATTACGATTAAACCCCCAAAATTGCTGTAATTCTTATCCGACTCGAAGGAAATATGTTTAGGTAAACACGAATAATAGGAAATAATACCAGTCTGCGCCTTTGCAAGAAGTTTCATACGACACCCACGTACCTTGTCTGCTTGGAGTCCAACCGGCGGGACCGCACAACCGCAGCCACGCGAGCACAGCCGCTCCAGAGTCTTTATTGTCGTTATTTCACAGATTGTCCGAGTAATGGGTAACAAGATTTCCGAAAATTAAATAATATAGCGCGATCACCGCCGTCGCGCGCGCTGAGATTTTGGGCGAGAGAGAGTTGCTTCATTTTCTCCGCTCTGTTGTAGGGCGCTGGAGAGCCACCCGCAACCAGGCTCTGATTGGCCGAGTTGATGCATGACACCACCGTTTTCGTCCAATGACGCAGTAGCGTAGATGCCGCGAACTTTCAAGTTTAACAAGGCGCAGACAGGGAACATGATAGGCTAATTATGTATGTGACATTAACAGGAAGCATAACGCCAACCCTGGCGCCCACGAAGGCCCCGGGCGGCAAGCGCGGCGGCGCCACCACCAACTACCTGAACCGCAAGCACGCGGCCGCGCCCGGCCTCATGATGCGCCAGCACTACCTGGCGCGCCAGCAGCGCCGCAAGCGCACGCAGCCCAAGCGCCCGCGCCCCCGGATGGGTAAGTGGCCCTGTTGTATTGTATTTCTATTTATTTGTTTAATTTCATTTCATTTATTCACAAACAATTTTAACATTGTGTCGGAATTTCTAAAACTAAGCGAATTTGTAAATAGTACTTACATTAATTTATTATTACGAAACATACACTATTATACCTATTATAATCAATAAATAGAATAAACATTTAAATAAATTTCAGCTCAAACAAAAATAAAACAAAAACAAAAGTCAAAACAGCATGAATGTCAGATTATCCTACTAATATTATAAACGCGAAAGTTTGTAAGGATGGATGGATGGATGGATGGATGGATGTTTGTTCCTCTTTCATGTAAAAACTACTGAATGGATTTTAATGAAACTTTACAATAATATAGCTTATACATCAGAATAACACATACAGTTTATCAAACTGACAAACTTTATGTGATATTTTTATAGATGGTAGATTTGTTTTGGTATGACATGGCAACAATATATTTAGTAACTAGCTGGTGCCCGCGACTTCGTCTGCGCAGGTATATCTATAAATTGTAGCCTAGTCTTCACAAAATTAAAAAGATAGAAGCTCCGACGAGAAGAATAAACTTCCTCCACAGAATTTGTGTTTGAAATAAAAAATATACGATACGAAAGCGATCGTCAGAAAGGAATAAATTAATTATTTGTCTCATTTTTTTTACTAATGAAGAACGTTATTTCTTCGTTATTAGCCCCACACATAGTGTATTAGGGCGAATAGTATCCCAGATCCGCCCTCTCGCTCGCGTGGACCTCCAGGATCATGCCCTAAGAAAAAATAGTCTTTGAACAAGGTTTTACACATAAAAACTGGATTATTAATTTTTTTTTATGTAGTTATGCGTGAACGAGAGGGCGAATTAGGAGTACTTTCGCCAGTGTCAAGTAATTCATCGCATTCATGGTCAAGTCATGCCCCTGTAAAGGTGTGGTGGTGGTGGTGGCGTCTAAATGCTGGTAACAATGCTGTATGTTACCAGCTTTAGCAAACTCCGACGAGATTGGATCGACAGTTATCATCGAACAAACTCACATACACACATACTGCCGATCCGCCCTAGTATCTAGTCTCTAGACTCTGAGAGATATTAATTGAGTTTATTTATTCGTCAGGAGAGTCCCGAGGAGGCAGCTCGTCCCGCGCGGCGCCTCGTCCCAACGAGAGTAGCTCGTCTTCGATGTCTTCAGCCGAGGACGAGGATGACTGCGCCGCCGCCAACTGCCTCAGGCCCTACGGTATGTCTTCACACAAAGTCCATTGGAAAGAGACTTTTCAACAGTCAATTTGACTGACTGCAAACGACACTGAACAGTTTGAAATAAAATACACTATTTTTCACTCTTATAGGCTACAATTATCGCAGTTATACACTATTTTGTAGAAAAAAATATTGCGCGATATTGCCGAGACTACCCCCTTCTTCCCATTTGGTCTATTTTCATAACTGTATTTCATAACTAGTTATTAAAATGGACCCTTTGTTTGGCTTAATAATAATAATCAACATAATATGCTGAGATAATTTAGTACCCATTATCTTAGAGATATAAGATAATTTTATTAGGTATGTAATAAAAGTAGTTAAGTTTTAGTTATTTTTGACTGTTTGTCTTAATATTTTTTTCTTCTTTCTGTCTTTCTTCATTATGTCAATGACATCCTTGTTCCCTCAGGTAAAGTGGACTGGGTGCAATGCGACGGGGGCTGCGACAAGTGGTTCCACATGCACTGCGTGGGGCTCAGCCGGGGGGCGCTGTCCGAGGACGAGGAGTACTTCTGCCGGGTGTGCGGCGCGCGCCCCCAGTGACCCCGCGCGGGGGCAGCCGGGGCGGCACTAGCGTCAATTGGAACGGACTATACATAGTGGAACGAACTGTTTGATGTCATAAAGTGAAAATACATTTATTTTATTGTATATTTATGTATTACCCGGATTGGAAACTAATTAGACATTGGTCATAACTGACAAGCGTGTATCATACGTCATAGGTCAATGACCGCGACCGCAGGGCGCTCTTCTAGGACGCCGAGCTGTGCGGCGTAAGCGGTCAGTGACCCCGCCTGCCCGCCGCGCGGGCCCTTGCGCGGCGCGGTGCTCTAGCTTCAATTGGAACGAACTATACACTGTGGAACAAACTCTGTTGTAGCAAGTGATAAATACATTATTTGTATATCCCGGAAACTAATATAGGTATCGGTCATAACTGACAGGCTTGTATCATACGTCATAGGTCAATGACCGCGACCGCAGGGCGCTCTTCTAGGACGCCGAGCTGTGCGGCGTAAGCGGTCAGTGACCCCGCCTGCCCGCCGCGCGGGCCCTTGCGCGGCGCGGTGCTCTAGCTTCAATTGGAACGAACTATACACTGTGGAACAAACTCTGTTGTAGCAAGTGATAAATACATTATTTGTATATCCCGGAAACTAATATAGGTATCGGTCATAACTGACAGGCTTGTATCATACGTCATAGGTCAATGACCGCGGTTGAGGGGCTCATCCGCGGGGTACTCTTTGATTACGAGCCGGCTCTGCGGCGTAAGCGGTCAATGACCCCGCCCGCCCGCCGCGCGGGCCCGGGTGCGACGCGGCGCGGCGCTAGCGTCAATTGAAACGGACAATATAGTATACACTGTGAAACAAACTGTTAGTTGTGGCAAGTGAAAATACATTCTATGTATTTCCCGGAAACTAATTCAGTCATACCTGAAAGGTTTATATCATACATTATAGGTCAATGACCGCGCCGCCGAGCTGCTGCGTAGGCGGCCCGGGGTCAACCGGGTCTGCTCTATGGTCAATAAAGTTAATTCAATTAAACTAGGCAGATCTACTTAAAATTTACTAGCTGAACTCATAAAGTATCTGGCGTTCACTTTTACGAAGAAAAGATAGACAGAGTCGAATACCAAACTTTTAGGTATTTAAAAAGCCTAGCTAGGAAATGAAAACTTACAAACGAAATGAAGTCAAATAACTTATACTATACGCATTTGTGAATACTTAAGCGACCTGTAAAATCCGACAACAGAATGGCCGATACCTGATAAGGACAAAAACTGATTGAAAAAATAAACGCAAAAAGAAACAGGAGGGGAAAATAACAAAAAAATACTAGATATAAATGAATTCCATGCGACTTATGAGTGACTAAAAGAGAACATAGTACTAATAGAAAGAGTAAACAAGACAATAGGCGGAGTTTCGCGCGGTGGAAGAAATAATACTGATGAAGATGAAAGGACATTTCAATTTAATGCCTTATGTGGTCGAGACAGACTGTAAAATGGTGTGATGGTAATGCATTCTCCTATACAAATGTATTGGGATGTATACGTAAGAAGGACATATGCGGTTTAAAGTGTATTTTGATATTGAGCGCTATTGTTAACGTAAAAAGGTAGAATTTTGTATGATGACGATTTCTATATAGTAACTTAAGGGGCATCCTCAAATCCGAATTCCATACAAAAATGTTTCGGACAAATACTCAAAAAGTACGCCGTATTATAGTAATTTCTACACACTAAACCTAAATTTAAACCTTAAAATTAACATTACTAACTTAAAAACACGTATAAAATCTAAATTAAAGTATGAAACCTTTCACTTTTTTTGTTCACGAAATCAAAAAACATAGAGGAAACGAATAGTGTGTAGAAATTACTATAATACGGCGTACTTTTTGAGCATTTGTATGGAACTCGGATTTGAGGATTACCCTTAAACGTTAGGTTCTTGGACGTAAAGTTCTTGAATGTAATTCGTTCGGTCAAGAGACTCCCTGGACAGAGGTCATACAGGCAAAGAATTGTTCAACAAAAAACTTCAATATATCAGAAATAATATATGAACTAGTTGTAATGTGTGTCCGAATCGTTATCAAAAGTATTTTAGTCAAAATTTTCACATGAAATTATTTACATTTAACAGTGATTGCCTTGAAGTTGTTGATTTACAGGAATTGCTGCTAACTTCAGAGCAGTCGAAATGTTATACATATTGTGTACACGCCGAGTGGTTTTAACATTGTTATAATAAATGTTGTATTAATGGAAAATGGACTTTATTTTGAGTAATTAAAGTATAATATCGGTGTTAGAAGTCCCTTGTGTTTCCTTAGTGCCATTCAAACGCTTTTAGATCCCTCGATATACTAGAACATAATTTTACTCCTTTACTAGCAAAATATACGATAAATCACTGTATTAATAATATAGTACCGCATCGATCATGAACTTTCGCGTTAACCTTACCGTATCCGTAGCTGAGAAGTCGGCAGTTTTTATGACGTCTTGAAAAAAAAATACTAACTTGTCTTCTCGGTGACGATACGATACGATAAAGTTAACGCGAAAGTTCATGATCTAGCCTGTGAATGACTATGAAATCGCAAGCTTGTTTTTGATTGGTCAAATGAGCCGCCATCTTTGATTTGTGATTGGTAGTTTATTTCGCGCCAAAATTGCCAAACCGTTGATGTACTTTTAAGGTATCCGAGCGAAATTAGTTGCACATTACTTTAATTTTAAATGTATTTGTAATTTTTTTATTCGACTCTTTTATTATAACTATGGTATGATTATTGTTATACATTTTATAAAGATTGTGGTTTTGAAGAAATGTGACCAAAATACAAATAATTAGGAGATGACTCTTTGTTTTTTTATAATTTTAGTGATAAAGCAAAGATATGGCGTGTCAACTTAAATGGGTTGTGTGTTCGTGTTTTTTTAACTTTGATTGGAGGCAAATATACTCTATTCCAAGCATTGAGCCAATAAACTAAGTGCACTTAGTTTTACGCTTAATTTACACCTGTCACTTCATGTGCGGTTAAAAAGTTGGAACTTTATCTACTAGGTACTCAGTTCTTCGGATATTTACGGAAAAATCAACAAACAGACCGACTTACAGATACGGCGGCGTACAGATACTTCTAAAGCGTGTCGCGCAGTTTAAACAATTATGAGCGAACCTATAATATGGAATATATTTAATATTTATAATCTAAGTATATCTTATTCGATCACTTATTACTAGAAACGCCTACTAGACATTATTGACATAACTTACGTGAAAAGAAAATATCTTTTTAGAAAAGGTATTATTAAAAAATTGTGTTAACATCGACGGATGCCAGCAGATCTAGCTAGCTCAAGATCGCAGAAGTATTAAAGTGTAGCATTGAAAATGCGCCAAAAAAAAAATGTGCCACATTGGCTAACTGCTTGTACATTTTAGTCCGATGCAAATTTTTCAAAAAGAGAAGTAACAGGGCTAGATAAATATTATATGTTAAAAGTAATTGGTTTTTCATTGTTAATAAAACTGCATCGTAAAAGTAACAAACATTTGAAAATAGAGATATTTCGTTTTTATTGACATGGTCTGAAAGTTTTAAGTCCTGTATTCCACATCCATTTTGCTTTGATACAGTCTATCTTGGTGTTTTATAGGTACGCCGTTATTCATCTATGCTCAAGATTTTAAGAAAAGTAATATGGTCTAGCAATAAGTGCTCGAAGGCAATTGATAGATAGATATGTAATTTTTTCATAAATGATATACATATACAAAATAATAAGTGTTGTACGTGTCGTTTGCACACGCCATGTTGTTACTACTATAAATCTCGATGTGAATTTTGTATATTCTATGTGTAGTTGGAAAAATCTAACTGGTCTACGTTTATGCATGTAAATGTGTTTTATATCGTATGTTTAAAAAAATCTAACCATTGTGTTTGGAATATGATTTGTCTTGACGTTGGTTTTCGAGTGGCTTTAAAACTGCGACACCATATTTAACCACTGATAAGTAACACGATAAAAAAATACTTAATATACATCAGTTTCAAAAGTAGTCCTTAAAATAAAAGATCTTTTGGATCTTCATTTTTAATTACATATTACAAAATAACGAAGTGAAAACTTCATCAAGGCGACTTGATGACCGATTTTACACGAACGAGCGATACATAACCGAGCGTGACGGCTTAGCTTCATTCAATACCAACTAAATAAAGTTCTCACCGCGCCTAAAATAGTTTAGACTTCAAAAATCATACGTATATTTTTTAATGTAATGCTTGTTTTAATCTCACATTTCAAAAAATCGAAAACTGATTAGTTTTATAATATATTGACGAACGGACATCATGAATGAGTGTGATGTAGATAAATTATATCAAGATGTAAATATTGTGGGAGCCTCGCCTTACTAATAAACTTTGTCGAGACTCTGAAATTAAGGGCGTCTTCAAATAAGAGGCGTGAGGAAGCGCTACTGTGGCGCTTCTACTAGTTTTCATACAAGTTTTAGACGCGCCACTGTGGTGCCACACTTCTACAAGATTTCAATCTAGACGCGCAGGTGCAGCGCCACAGTAGCGCGTCTAAAACTTGTATGAAAACTGGAAGACGAGCCACTGTGGTGCCATACTTCTACAAGATTTCAATCTAGACGCGCAGGTGCAGCGCCACAGTGGCGCGTCTAAATATTATTTGAAAACTAGTAGAGGCGCCACAGTGGCGCTTCCTCACGCCTCTAATTTGAAGGTGCCCTAAGAAAAACAAAACATATTTAGATGCAAAGTTTATTAGTAAGGCCTTATTTATGTATAAAGTTATATAAAGCGAAAAGCGCCTTTATAATGTTTTACAAAGGAGCTTAATAATGACGTCTATTCGTCGCCACTTACGATCGTAAGGTATTTTTATAATTTTTGTGGTAAATAAATCTTATTTTGATGCATATTGGGTTATTTTAATACCTAAAATCTATCAAAGTAGGAATCGGTACGTCTATTTATATTGTAGGTTTTTTTTTAATGAATAATTTTATATACAAAGGTTGAAATGGTAGAATAATGTTATTCGCTTTATATGTGACACAAATAATACAAACATAGATTATATCAAAATAAAACCAAAATTAGAGTCTGAACACTATTCGACTTCCACTTTCTTCTAGGGACGCTTTGAAAATGATATCAAATTGAATGATGGATCCTAAATTTTTACCCAATTTTTGAGAATAAACCGTCACTGGAAAGGCGAAAGTACTAAAGCGCAATCAAGCTAAAATGGCGCTTTAGTACTTTTGCCTTTCATTATGTTTTGGGTACCTAGGTTTTATTATGTTTGTCAACAAATTATATAAATATATTTAGTAATAAATCCGCTTATTTATTACTAAATATATTTATATAATTTGTTGATATTTATGGATTTCCGCAAAGTAACGCCTGAATCAATCAATTATCTTAATATGTTTGGACTATCTGATGTCTGATGCATCTCCAGTCTACAATCCGATTTTATTTCACATTTTTTTTATTAGATGTCAATTCAGTCAGTCAATGGTGTATTTATATTATGACACTTTAGCCACTAAAACACCTATATTGTTCATTAGGCACGCAACCAAACGCTTTACCGTGTACCCTGCTGTGTTTTTTAAAAACAAGTTTTTTGTTAGAAGATATATACCAGCCATCTTAATCTAGAGTTCTTTGTTATAAACATATCGATCAATGATAGTTTGATTATTCAAGATGTACAGTCAGCTGCACAGACATGTACACGGGTTCCTGTTGAATGTCGCCAAAACCAACATCTTGCGCTTCAATTTAGCTGGACGCAACTGCAAGCCTGTTACTGTTGCTTTAGGAGGTAAAGTAGTAACCCAGGTCAAGTCCTCATTGTTCCTAGGATTTCAACTAGATGATAGACTGACTTGGGAACTACATATAGATAAACTGTGCGAAAGGATTGGTCGGGCCTGTTTCGCTCTATGGCGTATATCAGCCACGTTAGAGCGGAACATGACTAGGAGCTGTTACTTCGCATCTGTTCACTCGCTCCTTCAGTACGGCGTGGAACTCTGGGGTAGAGCTGCTGACTGGGAGCGAGTGTTCAGAATGCAGAAGAGGGCAGTTAGAGCGATAGTTCGTGCTCCCTGGGACACTCACGCTCGTCCGATTTTTCAGTCTCTTAGGATAATGACGGTCCCAGCACTCGTCATCTTTTACGCAGCAATCTATGTCCGGAACCACTTAGATGAATATACGAGGTTCGGTGATGGAAACAAATACACGACGCGTCATGCACACATGCTGAGGGCTGTACCACGGCGCCTCTCTAAATCGTCGAAGCTGGTACATGTGATGGGGCCGACGGTCTACAACCGTCTTCCTAACACAGTCACAGAGGCACAATCAATGCAATCCTTCAAGTACAAATTAAAAAACTGGCTGATTGAGCAAGCTTATTATAGGGTTGACGAATTTTTAAATAATTCGAATCACTAATCACTATTTAATCAATTTTGAATTATTATTATTTTTATCATTTATCATTAAGATATATAATTTTATTTTTTTTATGACTTGTAACTACCAATATGTGTTATCAATAAAGAACTTGAACTTGAACTTGAACTTGATGTATACACTCCCAAGCTTTTACATTTAATACTCTTATGCCGACTTGCACCAAACTTTCAAAGTTCCTAAGCAATTACTTTACCCGCTTGGCAGTTCTTAATGGTCAGAATCTGGACTGTTAAGCACTACCAAGCTAGTAAAGTAATTGCTTAGGGTTTTTTTATTTATTTAATTAGGCATTAATTTTGCAAAGACATTCTTCTGCTGACAAGAATTCTGACGTGACTACATTAATTTGAAAATGCTTATGTGCACTTTTCTTTATATCAATGTGAAAGTTTGGGAGCGTATACGTCTGTGCAGCTGACTGTACCTACTTTCAAGATCTGTTCCGTAATTTGTTGTTGTGAAGTCATGTATTCGCATCTCTTGTAGTAAAACGTTATGATATCATTCAACTTTTACTTTTCTATCATTTTAGATTACAAACAATTGTATATGTTTATGTTTCTGGATTGTTATTAGTTGTAAAATTGTTGGGATCATTTATTTGTTTCGAAAACATAATAATTAATTCGAAAGTAGACATAAAACACAAAGTTTTTGGTACTCGATGTCATGTCAATCTTAACATTTTTTGGAAAATTTATTGGTGTATTTTGAAACGAATAAACAAAACAAAATCCAAAAAGGCTGTTCAATTATGTTAATAGATTAACGTCGGATAAGGTTGCGTTTCCACTCCGCCCAGCTCCGCGTCAGTGGAAACGCACCCTAACACTGATCTCTGCCCAAAATCAGCGCTAGTTCTGATCTGAACGGTTTTCTCTTTTATCTAAAGCGTCGATGAGACAGGGCTAGTTTACAAGCTAAAAGCCAGCTAGTGAACGAGTTAGCTTTCGGGAAGCATTGTCAACTAGCAGATTGTAAAAAAGCCGAGGGGCGAGTTTGCAAGCTCGAACTCGCTGGATTGTAGCTTTTAAACTAGCCGTGTGTCATCGACGCTTAAATGTATATAAACTGTGTACATAACATAAGAGCATCGGTCGTCCAACTATACAAAAGAACGGGCTATAACATTACATAACTATTTTTTCGGGTTATGTTAGATAATTTTAATAAATTAGGATTTTAAAGTGCCAATATCTTGGTATCGTTGGACAACACGTTGAAATTGTACCAAATAATATAGAGAATATTGAAGAAAAACGTGTTTTATTTCACTATTCTTATCAATAACTTATCACATATTGGTGTCAATTTAGGTATATGTCGTCAAAACCAAACTTAACTAATTTGACAGTACTAAAAATATTTCCGTCCCTTTATCGATCGAAATATAAACGAATGAAAAATAATAAAATTAATACGATACGTCGATTGGGACCGCGGTCCCAATCCGAGTGGTCCCAATCGACGGAAGCCTCATTTTTTTTGTGTCTGTCAAATTAGTTTAGTTTTGGCGACAGCTAAACTGTCAAAACTATGAACCTAGATTTACTATAAACTTAGATTTTTACATACCGACAGGCCAAAAAGGTGTAGGTAGAGTACCTAGGTAAAGCAATATACTTTTCGACCTTACCTTTGTTTTCGACATATTATCCGTACTTCAAGCAATAAACTAGGATCTAAGGATAGGTACTTAATTAAATACCTAACTGAATACTATATGTAGTATTTTATTATTTAGATATCGGGCATCTTATCAATGATCTCACGGCAATCGATAGTATCGTAAAGACGTCAAGTATTATCAATCAGCTGAGCTGTGAGTGATAATCATACTACCTACTACAAGTTATACACAAACATTTCATTATCTATTTAGGTCTCGAAACAACATGTATAAAACAAATAAGGAGCTATGTAGGTACCATTTTAGGTACCTACATAGTCGACTTTCCTTTCTTTTAATGATCGCCACATCATCTCACTTATTTTGTGTTCACACGAAAGTAATTGTCTATTTCATTGCCAGTCCTGCAGCGTTAGTTCACTACATATATCAATAGACCACAGCAATATCCTTGCTGACTCTGCAGTGCTATTGAAAATAAGACATTCGTTCACGACCCCACTTTCAGTGTTATTCGACAGAAACGAAGACCGTTATTAATACCGAATAACGCCTTAGCAGTTTAATGTAGCAAAGGCTGGCTATCTTTCCTCGACATCCGCTTGTAGACCGCCACAGGGCACGTCTGCAGCGACAGCCTCGACTGCATTTCCACGTAAGTGAGCGGTCGGCCGCGGAACTCATCCTCGATCTCCTGCAGCGTTCGTCCCCTGGTCTCCGGTAGCAAGAACCAGATCACCACCAAGCAGTACGACAGGAGACCCGCATACACCGCGTAGGTCCCGTAGATCCCAACACTCTCAACCAGGAACTCGAATGTCTTCAAAACAACGAAGAAAGAAGCGGACATCGTGGCTAGACTAATGGTTCCTCCGATGCTCTTGTACTCCAGCGGGAAGACCTCTCCTCCGATCACGTTCGGAAGCGGCAGCATTCCCGTAGCTACTGTGAAGAACTGGGCATTTATCAGCAGAGCGGGGATCCACACGGCATCATACGGCAGCAGACCATGGCTCCTGGAGTAGGTGTAGGTGGCGATGGCTAGCTGAGCCAACACGCAAAGACTCCCCGTGGCGAACAGCACTGTGCGCCTCTTCAGCTTGTTAATCACAAACACCGCGATCGAATTGGTGATCAACCTCTGCGTATCCAGGAATATCATCCAGAAGTGAGGATTCACATCCGGACCCATGACCAAACCGATGATTTTGGTGGAGTATGCAGCCATCTGGGTTCCTCCTGCGAACTGAACCATGACGTACGCGTGTATCATAATCATAATCGGCTTGTAGAACTCTTTCTTCTGTACCGTTTCCAGGGCATCCTTCACTGGGTTGGAATTTTGCGTATTTTTCTGACATATCCTGGCGTTTTCAAATAGGATCCTAGCCTTGATCATGTCTTCCAACTCGTCTTCTTCATCATCTCCTCGCAGCCACCGGAATACCTCCCTGCACTCATCATACCTTCCCTTGGAGACGAGCCAGCTCGGTGATTCCGGCGAGTAGATAGTCATGATGAGACTGGCGAATGAAAAGAAGACGCAGACGAGAGCGGTCTGCTGCCAGCTGAGGAAGGAGCCGACCAGGTGCACGAAGAAGATGCCGAAAGCCTGCGTCAAGGATACTGTGGTGAGGAATGCCCCCCGGTTCTTGGGGCTGGAGTACTCTCCGATGAGGACTGACCGTAATGGAGAGAGCATGCCAATGGATATTCCGTGGAGGACTCTGCCCATAAATAGCGCCTGAAAAGGATATTTTTTTTTAAACATTATGATATTTATTTTAACATGGAACGACACGGACTAAACGCTCTCTTGTTGGTAAGATATCACGCCTGCTCATGACCAGAACAGTTTTTTATAGGACATTGATTCACAAAGGCCGGTATAACACTGCTACAGCGCTCGTCCACATTGAGACATTCTGATGCTCAGCCTCGATAACCCTTGCCCTTAAAACCGGACCACAGTACTGCTTTCATATTACATGCTTTGAGGTAGAATATCTAACACTGTGTCGGTGCCCATCTAGGAGCTTGGCCCCGCTCAATATTAAATAAATCTGAGTGGAAAAAAGGGGACTTACTTACCTACTTACTTTGCCAAGCAGTGGGGAACTAAAAAATTGTAACAGGCTTCAATAAATAAATAAAGGGTAGGATCCATAGATTTTATTTTACATAGAGTGTCCGTACTGTCCGTGGAGATTCAAAACTAGGTACCTACCTATACCTATATTCTGAAAAGGACCTTAGGAACGTTTCATAGGTTCTCTAGACTTTCGAATAGTCTATGTTCAGCAGTTTTCTATCAACGCAGATCTTACCTCAAAGCTAGTAGCCATGGTCATGATGAACCAGCCCACGAGACCAGGGACCGCGACGGCGAGGTGCGCCGCCCGCCGCCCGCAGCGACTCATGATGGGCGGAGAGATGAAGCTGCCTACCAGTTGCGTGATGCCCATCACTGATGCTGTGGACATCATCACAACCTTGAGAATCAATTGGCTGGTATTCCTCCAACGCCGAGCGTCAGTCAGCACGTAGGCCGTCGGCGTCGACCGCTGATCGAGTCATTATTGTGTTACGCTGACCGCCGCGGAATACAGTTAGCCAGACAATAGTGAAAATAAATAATTTGGAAAGAGAAAAGGGAGGTCTTTGCCGGTTTTGCCTTTTTCGGTGGGACATAACGGGCTCATAATAATAACGTATCTATTACAAAAAAGTCTACATCTAAAAAGATTACATATTCATCTATTGATCGAGCAACAATTGCTGATGCTCTCCTATCAGCAATCTGCCAGGAAAGCCAAGCGAGTTGTTGGCTGAGCTAACTAAAGTACCTAACTACTTATTTTTGTGTAGAATCTTTCTTGAACAAGGTCGAAGAACCAAGGTAGAGGAAATAGTTTTCTCATTGAAAATTAGAAAAATAGTATAAGTTCAAGAAGCTTATTTTCTTCTTGTGTGACAATAACAAAATATCTACCTAATCCATTACATAAATTTATCAGCTGTGCAAAAAATCGATTGGCTTCTTGATGTTGTCCACCCCCCTACAAACAAGAAACAAGTTGGGGAAAGTAAACATCGACGTCGTCGCTAGGCAACCTTGGGATGTCTACTTCTGGACATAGGACTCCTCCTGGAATACCTGGATGATGCTAAAAATGTAGTAAGTGCACTGACCAATCCATGATGCACCAGCGATGGTGATGGGTATCACCGAGCCCGGCTGGTGCAGCTGTGGCAGCAGCACCGCCGGGTAGCCGATGGCGCAGCCGTGCCCGATGATGTTGCTGCCCACTGCTGCCGTCACGAAACACTAAGGGAAAACATTCATCTGATGATTCATCATCTTGACCACTTTATCGACTTCAAATTAATCAAGGTTTTACAAAAACATACAACACCCTACTTCAATTGGAAGGTTCTGGTGACCGTAGGCACCACTGTCAATAGTCACAGGGAAGCAAAATACCTACGCAATTTCGTTGGATAGTTCCCACTAGTTCCATTGAAAACCGTTCTAACAGTTCTACTTAGTAGTAAATTATTCCCAGTAGTTCCATGGAACAACTCATAATGGAACTACTGGCAACTATCCATTTCGTTTACTCCGAAAATATTATTTTTTCAGTTATTTTGATTTATTAACTAAAACATTGAACCGATTTTCATGAATTTTCTATGGGACCAATCTGAAAGTAGTAGATATAATATTATATCCTGTCAAACAAAAACATATTTTTTTAAATAGTTTATGTATCTACAAAAAAATTCTAAGGTAACAAACATAAACAAAACATAACATTGTGGTTAAAACGGGCTATTCTCGTTTATCTCATGCAGGCAAACCGAAGCTGTAGGTAGGCAACAGCGATTACATATTAACATAAATATTACACCAACTGATCACATTTTATTTAGTAGATAAATAGAATATTCTTTATTGTATATTCTTCAGTAATTCGTTTCTACTACCTGCTTCAGAAAAGGTGAGATCCTTGGTTTCTTTGGCATTTTGTTGACGAATATCACACAATGTCTTTCACTGATCACTCGTATCACACGACATGATACTTTCAGATCCTATTCGATAAATGAGATGTTTTTTTCTTCAAACAAAAGCCACTTCACACACTATCTTAACTGCATTTGGATAATCTACACTTATCTTAAGGGTATAATCCTCGGTTTATACATAGACTTTCACAATAGAAGCGCGGGCAATAACTGATTTGAATAATTCAATAGGTATTATAAAATTATCATTATCAGCGATAAAATTAAGACACTTAGGTACCTACATTAGGCATGATAACTGAACGGCCACTGAGGACCCCACCTTATTATTTATTAAAACCATATGAAAAGATAATACGAGAATTCATCAATAGCTAGGATTTAACCAGGTAGAGTTTATTTATATGCTGGACTAGTACTTTTAAAAAAAATACAACAGTCTTCAATTCGGGTTCTAGTAACCGTATACTTTAGTACTCTGATAAATCTGTGGTAAACACCACTGAAAAGTCACGGTAGAGCAAAATATGCATTTTCGTTAATGTGGATGACAATTTTTTTAGGTTTTTCGATTTAGAAAATCAACTACTAAACCGAATTCACAATAGAAGAATTAAACCGAATTTTAAATAATTTTCCATAATATCATTACGAAATTCTGAGGTAACAAACAAATAGAACCGATTTGAGATACTCCTTTTGTTTTTGAAATCGATGATAAGTAGGTACCTACAATCTACATAGGCTACCCAGATATAAGCTAATTTTCATAAAAAAGTTGATAAAGATCTTACAGTCTTTAAATGCAGGTCCCCCAATATCGCCGCCTTAAAAATAGCATTTAGCTCAAGACGAAACTTGTCTCCACGCAAGCATTAAGAGGTTTTAGGTTACAAAAATATTATAAGTAAAAAGTAATAATAACTAAATTATTAAATGAAAAACTCAAAGAAAGATCTCTACCAAGAAAACTCAGTTTATGTTAACGTGTCGCCTTAACTCGTAACCTATTATGGAATTGCGAAATAAGAACAACTTGTTTGCATAGTAGTTATCTTACAATCGACTGTGATATCGATCGATATTATAACACAAAATGTAGAAGGTACTATTTTTGTATTAAAAAATAATACAACCGACTATAATGGGATTTTTGTGGCTGTAAACACCACTCAGTCACGCGAAAGCAAGATACGCATTTCGTTTACTTGAGAGTGATATTTTTTTCAGGTTTTTAAATCTAAAAACTTCTGAACTAATTATGATTCAAATTCTATGGGATGTGTATTAATGAATTTCGCAAATTGAAAACGAAAATGTGTGTGTCCATACTTATTTACTAATATAATACCACATATAATACTAACACTTATATGCGTATTTTAACTTATTTATTATCAACCGCAATAATAAAAAAAACTGATTACAACTGGAATAACTTTAAATAGATCAGCAATTAAAATTACCTATTTATTATAACTTGGTCACACGAAACCCGGCGCAGTTCCCTTTCAAACCTGAAGGTAGAGTTGGATAGCGATAGACGGATCCTGTGTGATCTTCTATATTGAAACGCACATGTTATTGCCAATCATTTGTTTGGCGATCATTCGCTATCCAGCCGTTGCAATGAACGCCTTTAAACTTATATCAGTAAACAAAAAACGAAAGTCAGCGTGACGAAGTGACGAATTCGTGGAAATGAGCTCAATTCAGCAATGGAAGTCGCCATTTCTGAAACAGGTATGTTACCCACGTTATTATAGAGATAAGCGCTTACTTTTTAAATTAAACTATAATAATTGGTCAAAATAAAGTAAGTACAGTAGACATTAGGTACCTATTAGATAATTCATAACGTGACCATGGCCGTATACAGGGGGGGGGGGGTTGGGGGTCCAACCCCCCCCCCCCCCCCCCGAAAAGTTTGAGTCAAATAATTTTATATAGAAAACGCACAAGTTCTACAAGAAGAAGAATTTTAATTCGCTCGATAATTGGCTCAACAACAAGTGTTTGTCTTTTTTTATGTAAGACTTGCAATCTAGATTATTTTTAACTTAATTATTCATTCGTCTATGGATGGCCCAATTGTTGACTGGCTGACTTTTGACTTGTGTCTTCTCATCCTAAAGACGTGTTTTTTTCTGTCTTATTTAAAATAAGGCCTATAATTTGGCGTTTCGCTTGCCGCCATCAGATTTCTATTATTACGCCTATTTGGGTCTCAATACAGTAGTTTTCAGGATTAAATTAGAGGAGAAAAATATGGAATAATATTTGATCAGGTGTTATGTTGTACTATGTAAATGTTAGAGTTCCTGATAAATTTTTAAATTTTCCCTAGAAAATTTTGCGGCTCGCTGCGTTCACATTTGTTCTATTGCGGTTTAAGGGTCCTGATAGAGTAATTTTCAGGACTTAACTATTGGCGTGAAAATTAGCGGCTCGCTTCGCTCGCCGCGATCAGGTTTCTTTTACTGGGTAATTTTGGGTCCTAATACAGCGTTTTTTCCTGATAAGTAAACTGGTTTTGGGCCCTGATAAAGCAATTCTCCCGAGTAAATTAAAACTTTAAAAAATCTACGGCTCGCCGCGTTCATATGCACTGTATTGCGTGTTTAAAGGTCCTGATAAAGTAATTTTTAGAACTAAACTCTTTGCGTGAAAATTTGCAGCTCGCTTCGCTCGCCGCGATCAGATTTCTTTTGCTAGATAATTTTGGGTTCTAATACAGTGATTTTCCTTAGTAAGTTAACTGTTTTGAGCCCTAATAAAGCAATTTTTCCTAGTAAACAAAACCCTGAAAATTTGCGGCTCGCTGCGCTCGCCACGTTCACATTCGTGCTATTGCATGTTTAAGGGTCCTGATAGAGTAATTTTGAGCACTAAACTATTGGCGTGAAAATTTGTGGCTCGCTTCACTCGCCGCGATCAGTTTTATTTTACTGGGCAATTTTGGGTCCTAATACAGTGATTTTCCCTAATAAGTAACCTTTTTTTGGGCCCTGATAAAGTAATTCTCCCAAAACAATTCAAACTCTGAAAAAATTGCGACTGAAATAGTGATTTTTCAGGACTAAACAAATAGCGTAACAATCAGCGGCTCGCTTCGCTCGTCACGATCAGGTTTGTTCTATTGGGTGATTTTGCTCCTGAAAAAGTGATTTTCCTTAGACAGCCAAGATCCTGAAATTTTGTTGTAGAGATTTTTCGAACTAAACTAAGGGTAAAAAAAATGGAGCTACGGCCTTGAACGTGACCCGAATACGGACAGTGATCTAAATTCTGTCTGTGTATTGATTACAAATTTTGATTGCTTATATTTATGAATAACTTGGCTTTGAACCACTGAAAACAGGCAATATTAAAAGCAATATTCATATCAATTTGTTGTACCTATAGGAAGCTCAACTGATTCAACTCGAAATATTTGTTCAAATCATTTATTTATTTGCATTAAACAAATTCAATTGTAATCAATGCAGGTAAAGTTACTTAATGTAACTCAGTCCTGGTAAATTCTTAGTAAAGTAGAAAAGAAAAACTTCATCATTGCTAAGCGCCCTCCAGAACGCCTGAACTAGGCCTCATAATAATAAATAATATTTGGAAATTTCTCACAGCGCCATCTAGCCCTAAAGTAAGCTGAGCTTGTACTATGGGAACCAGATAACTGATACAATACTTATAAACCTACTTGCTTTTTTTTTAAATACATACATACTATTGATACATAAAAACATCCAGATTCAGGAAAAACACCAAAGCGGATCACACAAATATCTGTCCTGAAGCGGGAATCGAAGATAAGATAAGATAAGATAATCATTTATTTGCTAGAATGTAGGTACGTACATAATAGGTTGTTAATGTCAATCAATCGGTCCTATACATTCTGCCTCCATTCGAGGCGTGCAAAATTACATTGAAACTAAAGAATGATTATGATTATGAACCCGCGACACCGGCGTGGCAGTCCAACACACTTGCCACTTAACTATCCGAACCCCGATCCGATCCGAATGACTTTGTGGTTTAATGGATTTCCAGTGCTTCGTGACGCTGGGGGTTTCACTCAACATGTGCAGCGCCGGGCTGGTGATGGGGTTCACAGCTGGGCTGCTGGAACAGCTGCGGGATCCTGCCTCCACCATCCGCGATGACGACTCCTCGGGCTCCTGGATAGGTGAGCAACATCATCATCCAACAACTTTATTCTTACCAAAAATTATTTTACTTTGGCAGAAAGGTATATAGCCAGTGTCAAGTAATTGGAGAGATTATTTTGCCATAAGCCAGAGTCGATAAGTCAAGTCATGCCTCTGTAAAGTAGGTAGTGGTGGTTGCGACTTTACTAGAGGCTTCTATAGAGTTTTGGAGGCAACGCGAAAAGTCACGTTTTACAGCATTACACTGTTCGTCAACACTCATACATGTTCACGAGCACTCAATGGACAAAAAACCACTGTTTTTACACTTAAACACGAACGAATGCGCCATTTTCATGCTCCCGCCAGAACTCCTTATAGTTTCAAAGTGTGATCTGATTTTTCATCATTATCATCAATCTATAGCAGTTTACTTCTTTTTCTTACTGGTCACTAGTTCTTTCGAGCCAGTGTGGTGAAAGGATTTTAAGTGCGCCTCGAAGAGGCTCCTTTCGTGCACTTGACACATGTTTTCGAACTTTTTAGGTTCTATGATATGCTGGCTTCCTCACGATGTTTTCATTCACCGTTAAGCACGTGTTTTACTGCACACATAGATTTTTTTGAACAAAAAAATCCCACTCGGCCATCACGGCTTTTTAGCTTTCATAGCTGTCTACTGATGCTGGACAAAGGTCTCTCCGAAGGCTCACCACTGAGCCCGATGTCGGCTCATCCACTTTCTGCCAACTATAGCGCGCAGATCATCGCTTCTTCTAACCAGAGGTCTCACACTACGCTTGCCTAGACGCAGTCGCCATTTTAGAACACGTATCTTATATATTTTATTTTAGGCAGATACCTAACCTAAGGCCGGCCAACTGCTGATCTAAAACTTACAATTAAAAGATCCCTAAAAAATTTTATGAGGATATTATAATTTGTAGTGTTTCAAACTTTATCAGCATCCCATACTTGACCTAACCTTGTATCTAAACAATAAATTATCACATTCGCAACAAAAATATTGTCATTCGTAAATATTTCCATAATCGCCTTAGCAAAGTTTATAGCTAGGAGCTTACTTCTGCGCACGAGTCGACGTAGATACCTAGGCGTTTGAGGTCTAGTCTATTTGACGACACGGATAGTCGAGTGGCAAGTGTGATGGACTGCAACTTCAGTGTCGCGGTTTCGATTCCCGCTTTAGGACAAACATTTGTGTGATGAACATCGGTGTTCGTCCTGAGTCTGGGTGTTTTCTATATATATAATGTATTCAAATGGGAAAATTAGCTAACTAACATCAGTCGATGGCAAGGATGTACAGTTAGCTGCATAGACGGTTATACACTCCCAAGCTTTCACATTTATATTACTTACTCTTAATTTTGCAAAGAAAAGTGCACGCAAATTAATGTAGTCATCTTACTTGTCAGAATTCTTGTCAGAAGAAGAATGTCTTTGCAAAATTTAAAATATAATATAAATGTAAAAGCTTGGGAGTGTATACATACCTCCTGCTCAAATAGAATAAAGATTGAACATTAATTGGTCTTAAATCTCATTCCAGCTGCTCTCCCTGGCTTCTCCCTGGTGGTCGGAAACTTCATCGTACCCTCGATTATGTCAAAGTTTGGAAGAAAAACAGCAAACCTCATTAGCATAGTACCTCTCATCATCGGATGGATTTGCATCATCTTTGCCAATAGTGTGCCCATTCTTCTTCTAGCGAGATTTATACACGGGCTGTGTATGGGTATGTGCACTTCTCTTGGATCCTTACTGATTGGGGAATACACGAGCCCACGAAATCGTGGAGCATTCCTCATGACTATATCTGTATCAATCGCCATAGCCGTTCTACTCGTCCACACCATGGGATCCTACCTAACCTGGCAGAAGACGGCACTGGTATGCGCTGCCATTGCAGTTGTCGATTTCTTCATAGTTCTATGTTCACCAGAATCCCCCAGCTGGCTCGCCGATCAGGGCAAATACGAAGAAAGTCAACGAGTCTTTCGATGGCTGAGAGGTCATGGAGAAGAAGTCGAATTAAAACAGATGATCGAAGCTAGCGTAATAGTAAGAGAGGCAAAACAAGACGCCAAAGTTCCAGAAACTTTACTGAAAAAACTGAAGAGGAACTTGGTATACTTCAACGTGACTATAAGGAAACCAGAGTTCTTCAGACCTATAGTTATCATGATGCACATATACACGATAGCTCAATGGAGTGGTGTGAACATAATGGTTCCATACGCAGCCGACCTGTTCCATAGACTAGTCGGACCTGACGCGAACATCCCTCTTCTAGTCATCACGCTAGATGCACACAGAATTGTGGCAAATATATTAGCTGTTTACATCATAAAGAAGGTAAAACGGCGGACGATGTGGTTCACAACAGTCGGAATCAATATATTCGCATTGCTGGCTACATCAGCGTACTCATATGCAAAAGCTACATACGCTCTTTCGTTTGATCACCCTGCTATTGGCATCACATTGACCCATATTCTGATGTTCGCTGTAGCCACTGGTACCCTTTCCTTATGTTTCATAATCGCTGGCGAAATCTTCCCCTTGGAATTCAAAAACCTGGCCACATTGCTCAGTGTACTCTTCTACTCCGGAAATCTATTTGTAACAGTCAAAACTGTGCCATATCTGCTCACTAACTGGGGTATTTCTGGGACGTATATGATGTACGCTGGTATTTTGAGCTATTGCTTGGTTGTGACGTGGGTAATACTGCCTGAGACTAAGGATAGAACGCTGCAGGATATAGAAGACGAGTTTAGAGGGAGGCCACTGTCTCCTCTAGAACTCAAGTCGGTGCAGTCGCTGACTGGCTGGAAGGGCCACAACCCTGATCGAAGGTGCAGCACTCCTACTCTCGTGTGAGAGTGTGCAACTGCAGGAGTGTGCTAATTCCGTTTTCAGGGTGCCTTGAAGAACTAACAATACAACGAAGATCTCGCTGGATCTGATGCTTGTTAAATTTAAAAGACAGGTTTAACTATTCTTTATCTTAAGTTAATATAAGTTATAAGTAATGTACAGATAGATAGTTATTTAGGAATTAAACACATTTTGGACTTTATTTGTGGTATGCTTTACATACTCTTTATTCTTCCTTTTTGATTATTCGAAGAGTAGAGCTCTGTGATTTTTAACAATTTAATCTAAGCACACAAAATGTTGATGCAATGCAGTACTTATTAAACTATTAATTACAATATGTTACCCAATTATGTCTACATAGTTTTGATATTAATTGTTTGAGGGAAACTGCGAAATAATAAATCAACAACTTTTACCGAACGATGAAAATAACAGTTAACAGTAAATATGAACGAAATTAAAACAAAATGGAATGGAAGTGAAATTAAATTATGACATGAGATTAACACAAGATACATATAAATCTAGAGCTATATATCGTTAAAATTTTAATATAAAATCAGCTGTGCAAACTTATAAATCTCAGTTTTTTATTGGTGAATGGTTCTCGAATGTATATTATCATCTCTAAAATGATTTAAAAGAAAAATACTTCAACACGAGTACTTTCCGAAGACCTCCGACTTAGCATAACGACTACTAAATACTATTAATTGCAGGACGAAATAATTGAAGATAGGAAGAAGTTGGTTCAGCTCCTTCGTAATTCCATCTCCCAATTTATGATATAATATATATTTTATTGTTTTTCCACCGTGTGGGGTTCTCGTCCATCCAATTCCAAAGCCTGACTTTCTGAATCATCCAGTTTTCGGCCTCTAAATTCATCTTCAATCTGCTGCAGAGTCTTCCCTTTTGTTTCCGGCAGAAGAAACCAGATCACAACAAAACAATACGCCAAAATCCCTGAATGTAACAGATAGGTTCCGTGTAGGCCAAACTTGTCAACCAGTCCAGGAAACGTCTTCAGTACCAAGAAGAAGGTAGCAGAAAGTGCTGTGAGACTAATGCTACCTCCTACACTTCTGTACTCCAGAGGGAAGACCTCTCCACCAATAACGTTTGGAAGAGGTATTATTCCAATAGCGATGGTGAAAAACTGAAGATTGATCAGCAGTGCAGGCAGCCAGATGCCCTCGTAGGAAAATATACCCTCCGTTCTGCAGAACACATACACAGCGATGGCCAGCTGGCTGAAAACAGAGAGAGCTCCGGTCGTGAACATCATTGTTCTTCGTTTGTATCTGTTGATGACAAATACTGCGATGGAGTTGAATATGAGCCGCTGCGTGTCGAGGAAAATCATCCAAAAGTGGGTGTTGGCTTCCGCCCCCATCATCATGCTTATCACTAAGGTGGAGTACGCAGCCATGACTGTAGCTCCTGAAAAGTTGGACGTGACGTATGCATGGGTCATCAAAGTTATCGGCTTGTAAAATTCTTCCTTCACTACCGTCATGCGCACCGCTTTCAGATTCAACTTTCTCTCAACGGTCTTTTCAACGATCCTCGCTCGAATCATCTCTTCTAACTCTAAATCTTCATCATATCCTCTCAACCACCTGAAGACTGCTCTACATTCCTCGTACCTTCCTCTCTCGGCCAACCAGCTCGGTGATTCTGGCGAGTACAAGGTCATAATCAGGCTGATGAAAGGAAAGAAGGCGATGATTAGGGCCGTCATCTGCCAGGAGGAAAAGGATCCAATCAGGTGAACGAAGAAGATGCCGAAGGATTGGGTCAGGGAGACAGTCGTGAGGAGAGCTCCGCGGTACTTGGGGCTGGAGTATTCTCCGATGAGGGCTGAGCGCAGCGGAGCCAGCATCCCTAGCGAGAGACCACTGAGTACTCTTCCCACCATTAGCTCCTAGAAGAAAAGAAAAAAATAATATCAACAAATTATATAAATATCTTTAAACTTTGGTTTTCTGTTCGTTGACTCTTTGGTTTATAATATAGTAATATGTACTAAAGTTCTAAACTAAAGTTGAGTTAATTAAAACCTTTGTTTAGAAATCAAGCGGATTTATTACTAAATATATTTATATAATTTGTTGATATTTATGGATTTCCGCAAAGTAACGCCTGAATCAATCAGTTATAAAAAAATAATAGTGAAATAAATAAGTTTAAAGTTTATAAAAACTGAAAACCCGACTGCGAATAATGCATTGGTTGCCAATTCATTAATCCAAATTAAATTTCATTAGTATCATTTTGATACTCGATACTGGATAGATTTAGTTAACAAAAATGTATAAACGACTTACTATTTAGCGCCAAAAATCCGCCATTTTTGGTTATTTATTTTAAAAACATCAACCAACTCACCATCTAAGGACACTCGGGTTATTGACAAAGTCCAATCTAACGATACCTTAACTGTCAAAATCCATCCAGCCGTTTGGAAGATATGAGGTAACAGAAATCTACACATACATACATACAAGATACGCGCGAAAAACATAACCCTTCCTTGGCAGTCGAGTAAAAATACGTAGGCAACATATTTAGCAAGCCTTTTAGAGCCACTTAAGAGTCGAGCAGTGTGGCGAAACAGGCCAATAAATTATTCTTCCTATCGTGTCACTTGTTCTTTCGAACCAGTGTGGTGAAAGGATTACAAGTGCGCCTCGAAGAGGCTTCTTTCGTGCTCTTGACACATGTTTTCGAGCTTTTTATGTTCCATTTTTTTGAACAGTTAAATCCATTGGCGTACGACCACCGGGTCCGAACCCACGACCTCCGGATGGAACGTCTAGGCACCTCCCACTCGGGCAACATGGTTTTTTTTAATAAATAATTAAAAACCTGATAGGTGCTAGCCGTGGTAAAGATCAGCCAGCCCACGAGCCCAGGGACCGCAACGGCGAGGTGCGCCGCCCGCCGCCCACAGTGACTCATGATGGGCGGCGAGATGAAGCCGCCCACCAGTTGCGAGATGCCCAACACTGATGCTGCAATCGATAACTTATTATTAGCCTGAGCTGTCCCATTGAAGGGCAAAGGCCTCTCCCCATTTTCGCCAAGGATCTCGATTTTGCGCTACAAAAAAAACAAAAAACGGGGAATAGACAAATTTGTCTATTCCCAGAAATTAAGCGGATTTATTACTAAATGTATTTATACTATTTGTTAATATTTATGGATTTCCGCAAAGTAACGCCTGCATCAATCAATTCTCTTCTCTGTGTCAAAATTTAGCATCAGACGAAATTGTACCAGAAGCTAAATTCCCTTTTTTGGCGCGTTGCTTCGACGACATATTTAAAAAAAAATAATTAGTAAACCGGTTTTGATGAAATTTCTATGGGACCAATCTGAAAGTATATCCTCTCAAACAAAAAAAAATATTAAAATCGATTTATAAACAACAAAGTTCTTTAGAAAAAACAAAATTACCGAATGGAAAACCTCGCTTCTTGCTCGTCGGTTGAAAAATATCATGTACCTATCCACGAAGCGTTAGCTGCGTCGAGATGGATCGCCGAGCCCGGCCGGTGCAGCTGCGGCAGCAGCACCGCCGGGTAGCCGATGGCGCAGCCGTGCCCGATGATGTTGCTGCCCACTGCTGCCGTCACGAAACACTAAGGGAAAATTTTGAAATATTTATTACACTACGCATGATCTCTGAAGCAAGCCATTTTCAATCGACTTCAATACACAGAACTCTCTTGTTCCTCAGAACTTCGTCAATCAACCGATTTGGATTTTTTTTTGTTTGAATGGCTATACTTTCAGGAAGAGAATCGCTTTTTTTGTCTATGGTTAAAACTGAAAAAAAATATTACGTCGAAATAAATTGCGTATTTTGCTTTCTTGTGCCTCTGTGGTTTTAACGGTCACTAAAACAGTCCAAATTCAAATGAAGTCGCTCGTAGTGTGTTTTTTAAAATACGAAACTTATCATCATCATCATCAACCTATAGCAGTCCACAGCTGGACGTAGGTCTCTTCCAAGGCGCACCACGGAGCCCAATTTTCGTCTCTTCTCATCCACCTTCTGCCAGCTATAGCGCGCAGATCATCGCTCCATCTAACCAGAGGTCATCTACACTGCGCTTGCCTAGACGTGGTCTCCACTCAAGAACACGGTTACCCCAACGGTTGTCGGATCTTCGGCAGATATGGCCAGCACACTGCCACTTCAGCTTGCTGATCCTCTGAGCTATGTCGACCACCTTAGTTCTTATCGAGACTTATCAGCCCGAGACAAAGGCGAGGATGTACCCGCCGCCGATGACACAGTTCGCTTGTAGGTTGGTGACTCGCCTCCGTGTCATCGGCTTTTTTACTATCTGCTAGTTGACAATACTTCCCGAAAGCTAACTCACTCGCTACGCTACCTTTTAAACTCGCCGGCTTGCTTGTAAAGCTAGCCCAGTGTCATCGACGCTTTACTTACTTGTTTTAAAAATGGGGACACTCTACGCTTTTCCTTGGTTTGCTTAGTCATGGCACCTTGTACCTGTTTTCGCTGTATCTTTTACGTCACTTTATAACACACTAATATTTTTTTACCTACGTACTTTACAACTTAATTATTTTAAGATATAATCTGACGATAATTCAATAATGAGATCCAATATAGCTCCCACTAGGTATAGGTAATGAATGTAATTTCACTTATGAAATGATTAATCGTCAAAAACTGTGATAAAAACCCAAAGATATGAACAATGTTTTTTTGATAAGATAGCACAGATTTTTCTCTAAATAAAAACAAAATTTACTGAGGAATTTGCATGGGTAGGTAAATAAAATTTAAGGTGCTTATCGTTTCCCATATAACATAAAGATATTTTATTTGGATAAGTTCAAATAAAGTTGCCCAGCAGTGAGACATTATAGGTTAGGAAAAGATACTTACTTGAATAACTGTCATTTTTAGTTACTAAAATATTTTATGGAATTTCAAAAAACCAATCTTAGAGTACATTTAGAAAAAAAAATATTCTAAAATCAGTAATTAAAAAAAAATAACTTCCAAATTGAAAATCTTCTTATCCGAAATCGGTTGAAAAATATACGTACTTTCTCTACTTATGCTAGGTAATCTAGTGTATGTACTTACTTATCTCGGCAAGTATTTGCACCGTGTCGATAAGACGATATAAGCACTCTCCTGGTGGTAAGAGATTACGCCTGCCCATGAACAAAACAATACTACGCAGTACAATCATATAGGTAGACAGGTACAACACTGCTACAACATTTTTCATCGTTAGTAGGCTTCCCCTGCAGGATCCCGTCTAGGTGGGTACCAACACAGTGCCTCATTAATCTGTCGCAAAGCAGTAATGTGTTAGCATTACTGTGTTCCTGTTGGAAGGGTACTGTAGCTAGTGAAAAACTTTTGAAAAATCTTTTATTTTCTGGAGTGGTCACGACCAGACCCACCATCCACTACCCGCTTATCGTTGAATTTAGGAACAACCTGTATATGTAAATATAATCAGGATGTGACAAGCAAGCCCCTGAATCCGATTTCTAATATATCTAAAATCGAGGACTCGGATTAATTGCTCTATATCTTAAAAAAGCTTTAAATAAATACAAAATACCGCTTACAGTGTTGTAATAATTATTGGTTTGGCTTGGTTTGACCCTTCCATAGCTGCGCAAGAGTGCAGTAAGCCGAAACTCGAAAGCGATTATGCAATGATGGCTTTGCGGCGAGAGACTAGCAATGTCTGACTATCGATAAAATAGTTTATCGACTGTCGATGGATTTGAACAAGATTTAAAATAAAATTTCATTTGAAATTTCACTAATACAGCTCATTGTTATTTTAAATATGGTGATTGAATAAAAAGTATTTACGTAGGTACTTGTTTATAAGGTAACTGAATAAAAAATCCATGTATTTTTTTGACATAATAATCCTTGGTATTTTATTTAAAAACAAGCAACGACTGCATATTATTTGTAAAAGTAAACAAAATTTGATTGCTTCACAAATAGCAATGAATGGGTACCTCGTACGTTGTTTTTTTGGCAATCTGCCTTTTCAGTTTTACAGAAATAACCTTTGGTATCCGACAACAAAATATAGAGTACTAATATTTACAATTTGTATATGACGTGTAAACCTTTTGTTTACTAAATAATGATTATTGATTATTGAGTTTTGTATAATCGATATATCGATATGTTATCAAGTCTCCTTCAAACTCTTCTAATTTAAATATTCATTATTACTTGTAGACTTTGGAGGACAAAATGATACCATTTGTGACAACACGCCGTTGAAATAGTTTATTTTTAAATACAGGCAATTTCTGTATAAAAAAATGGTTTAATATATTTGTTTATTATGGTTAATGTAAGTGAAAGTTTCCTTGAAAGTTCTAGACTTCGTAAAAGACGCAAGAGCAAAATGGTCGGATATATGCCTGTAAGAACTCACGATACATACGTAAGTACGATTTAAATTTGTTTTTTTTTTACTATACTAGTATATAGGCTTGCGTTTGACCACCATCTCACCTGATGGTAACTTAAGTGACGATGTGGTTGATGATGTAGCACGCTTACCTAGAATAATCCTATTCACTCTTGCCTGGAAGACACCCAATATATTAGTTAATTTGCATTTACAGAAATTATAATAATATTAATGGTTAAATAAATACCTTACGTATAGGCACGTATAAAATAAATGGGAAAATATATAAGTAAATTATCAAAGTTATAATTTATTGGAAATATATTAAAACAAGTAAAATATTCCTGTATTTCGTCCAACGATCCAACAAAAAAAACCTTAAACAATGTTGAAATTATAAAGGCCTTCACCGTACAAGCAAGTTAAAACGTATCAACAAATAGATCTCAATATAAACATTATTAAAATTTACATGTTTATCTTTGTTTCCAAATAAACATATTTTCATATTAATTTCTATTTTTATTTCGATAAATCAAAGCAGAGATGTTTTGTAGGACAGATGTGTAATCATATCCGGCTTAGGTAAGTATAGCTGCTACTTTCTACTTATTTACTGTTTAATATTTTACTTCATTACCATAAATATAATGGTGCCTTCTCACGGCCCGCGCCGTGCCACCAAGTCGATATGTACGGGCAAGCACGCGCCGCCGACGAATCCGCGTCACCCCTTCTCACGGAGTCTCGGCGTATGGCCGATAGTACACGCCGCGCCGTCACGCACCCGGCCGGGCCGCCTCGAGGCAATCTACCGTGGCCAGGCGCGGCGCGGCCCGTGTTTACACAGGTCGTGAGAAGCCACCACAATCAGATATTAATATATGATTATTTAATTCTACAAGGGGTTGTACCCTTGTAGAAATCAATTTTCTTATCTTCGAATCGATTAATTAATATTAGTAAGACAGACAATATGGCTTGTATTTATCTTTTTTCAATATATTTATCTTAAGGACATTATGAAGGTGCCCTTGAGTTAATTGATTTTATGCAATTAGTTGCATTATTTTGATAAGCCGGCGAAATATAATCGATAAGGGCCGACTGGCAGAGGGCGTCACTAGTTCACGATCAGAAATGCTCATTCAGTGATTGTTTTTCATTGATTTCACACAATTTTATAAAATTCTTAATAGACTTGGGTGTTTTTTGATAACTACTCAAAAGTGGATTTGTTTAATATTGGGTGCATGAAAAAAATTTCCCCTAATAAGTAACTATTAAATAGGTTTTTATAGTTATTCAACCTAAGGGTAAGTATTTTTTTTATTTTTCAACCGATTTTAAAAAAGGAGGAGGTTCTTAATTCGGTTGTATGTTTTTTATGTTTGTTACCTCAGAACTTTGTTGTTTACACACCGATTTGAAAGAATCCTTTTTTGTTTGAGAGGATATATTTACAGATTGGTCCATCATTCATCAAAATCAGTTCAGCAGTTTAGTTGCTAAATCAAAATAACCGAAAAATATGTCGTTGAGTAAACAAAATTGGAATATGTTGGTTCCCTGTCACTTTTCTTCGGTGTCCGATTGAAGTCTGTTGTACATTTATGTTTTATGTAAAACCTTGATTATAAAATAAATCAAGTTTCAGTTGAATTTTAGCTGTAGTTGATACTAACTAATGAAAGAGATAATGAAAGTCGATGTTCATCCTTGCTAATCTACCTAACTCGCAATAGGTTTTTCTTTATGCCCGCTCTCTAGACGATTACCTATATATTTCTGTCATAATAGGTATAATGCAACATATAATTATATATAAGCACACAGAAAAATTATATAAATGCATTGGGATAGATGGAATTTTTGATGAACATTACTTTAGTGGCAAATCGTTCATGCCTTCGAAGGCCGCAGTAGGGTTCTTATGTAGCCAGACGTGTCTTTAGAATTTATAACAATAGATAGGTTCCTGCCTAAATTATATTTCCTTCTTCCAATGACACTTTTTTCTATTTACTGTTATAAGTTATGGTTTTATTTTATGTACTTAGATCAATCGATACATAAAGCGGCTTTTCATAAAAAAAAAGAGCAGGCACATAATAAGGAAGTTAATAAAAATTCGTGGGTAATTTATTTGTAATACGATTTTTTTATAAAGCAGAAAATTAATATAATTAGGTAGCTACTTGTATTACTTATCTAAGTACATTCGTGGCAAAATAATGAGCTCTGACTTAGTAAATTTAAAATGAACCTTGTGTCAGTGTAACAGTATCATAATCTCTTTGTTATTGAAGTAAATAACATTTTATAGGTTTGGATGAGGCGCGTCTATAGAGTCCAAATCTTTAACATACATAGATAGACATTGACACAATACTAAACTTTTGGTATTGGTTTTCACAAAAGAGCTCATTCGCACGAGATTTTTAACGCACGTTAAATATTCAAACAGAACAAATTCATTTTCAAGTGTTCGCACGTTAGCTCATTTAAAACGAGCAAAATGCATTGGTACGAAAATTAATACTATTATTACTTATTTTTAGAAATTATAAAAATAGTGTCATTTAAGCATATTTATTTGACATTAAAATTAAAATTGACATTAGAATTAACAATATTTAAAACTTGACATCACCCAAACAAAAATACAAATCACCTAACTAATGCTAATATATCAATATTTTTGTAATACATAATTAATTTGACTATGAAATAAACATAAATGAATTAGATGCCTACCGAACAAAAAATTAACTTAAAGTTGTTGCGCCCTTACAGGGTTCATGTGCATTGTGTACCTATAAGCCACTTACACCTAAGTTATATAACCAGTATGCACATGAAACAATAAATAAATGAATATGAATATGGTTCTGTTTAAAAGGTTTTTTACGCGCTTTAAAATAAAAAATAAAAAATCTCTCTTTCGAATGAGCTCTAACCGCGTGCCACAGAACTCACAGCATACATGATAAAAAATACAGAGTCGGTCATGTGATACCTGTTATATTATTATCTCAAATGATTATTAAAATATTTGCCCAGCAGAAGTTAGGCCTATGTGTGACCTGATAACTCCAACATCAGGACCATCACACCATCTCATACGATACGAGAAAATCACTGGTGATTTTATCTTTGATTGTAAAGTCAGCTGCACAGATATGTAAGTATACACTCCCAAGCTTTTACATATATGTTATACCTACTCTTAATTTAGCAACAACATTCTTCTTCTCACAAGAATTCTGGCAAGTAAGATGACTACAATAATTTGGAAATGCTTGCGTGCACTTTTCTTTGCAAAATTAAAAGTAATATAAATGTGAAAGTTTGGGAGTGTATACATATCTGTGCAGCTGACTGTACATCAAAACCCAATAACATTTTTGATTGCGTACGCACAGCTTCCTAGTATTTCTTCGTTATATTCGGGGCAAATTAATTGACACTGCGACATGGCTAGATGACGCAAATTAATGATAATGTCAAAACAGAATGGTACATAACATAGGGTCAAATTGTGGAAAAATGTATTTTTTTATAAGTCATATACCTACGCAGTGGGACCGAGCATGACCATTTACGATAAATGCGATGAATACTTATGTGAGAATATAGAATTGTCAGCACGAAATTTTACCATACCCTTCTATGAAATAAATTATCGCATCTTCAATCGACTTCAAAACTAGAGGAGGTTATCAATTCGCTTGTTTTTTTAAATTATATTTGTTACCTCAGAACTTTGTTGTTTATTAACCGATTTAAAAAAAAATATTTTTTATTAAATAAAATATTGTAGGTACTTCTACATTGGTTCCATAATATAAATTCATGAAGATCGGTTCAGTACCTACTTTGGTTTTGAAATCAACAATCAACATTCCTTGAACAGTCCGATTGAAGTCGGTTGTATGTTTTTGAAAAACCCACTGCGTATAACCATTTTTTCCACAATTTGATCATACCATTCTTTGGAATTATCATTAATATGCGTCATGTCATGTACCACGTGATGTCGATAAAATGATAGAGTGCAAACATTAACATCATTAACATTTGAAGAGATAAAAGTTCATGATAAAAGTAGGTTATAGGTTAAATTCTGCTTTGTATGTTTTGACGAAACTTCGAGTGGCAAGTCTGTTGGACTGCCGCGAACGGTTTCGCGAGTTCGATTCGCACTTCAGGACATTCATTTGTGTGATAAACATAGGTGTTTATCCTGAATCTATGTGTTTTCTATGTATGTATGTATGTTCAAAAAAATTAAGTATTGTATCAGTTATCTGGTTTTCATAGTACAAGCTCTGCTTAGTTTTGGGCTAGATGGCGTTGTGTGATTTTTTTTTTTTTATTTTAGTCATTACCTACTGGTTTTTTTTAATTTATACTAAGTTGTAAAGGTTGCAGTTGCACAGATAACTTCACGTAAGATGATAAAAATATTGTGATTCTATTCTAGGTAACAATTTCGAAACAGAGAAGTTAGTTTTGTGAACCAATAAAAAAGTAACAGTGCTGTTATACGTTTAAATATTACCAGGGTTTTTTACTGTTGCTACTCCATCGATAAAGGTAACAAAAACATTTAAAAATTGTAAAGACTTATTTAAATTTTGTCCCGTTCACGATACTTACTTTGAAGGAAATTATTTTCCTATCTTATAAAATAAGGCATTTTGTTTCAACGCCACAAAATTAATTGGCAGGTATCTAAATATACAAGGTAATAACTAATGATAGGTATGTGAGAATTCGTCAGTTATCCCAAATTGCATGGAATTTGGTTTAATGGCGGCAACATTGAGACAAGACAATGCTTCCTCTTGTATCTTGGCAAACACAATCACAGTGACATTCTAATTTTATCATTACGCAGCATTCAGTTTGTTTAGGAATGGTGATATAGTATCTCCCGAGACGAGGCCATTCATAGTAGGCATTTCCTACAACTATTTGATATTGCGTACCTAAGATATATATTTGTAATTTCAATATTTTATTGAAGATAGTACGTGCGTAGCTTTCTTCGAAACAGGAAGAGTTTTTATAAGAGCTGTGTTATATTCAAATTATACTTAAGATTAATTCAATACACGAGGTAATATTGTTATGTACAAGTAGACCAAGTGTAGAAGTTGTCTGAATAAACAACAATTTATTTTATCACGTAAAAAAAACCGGTATGTCATAGAATAGAAAAAAAACCTACCTTTCCGCACTGCTTGCGGTGGATTATCAAATTCATTACAATTACTTACAATAAATTGGGAACAATAAAGGCTACAATAATTTGTCATTTATTACGAGTGTTTCATAAAACTATGATATTTTGATTCAACACAAAAACTGATATTATTTTTTTTTTTAAATTAATATAATACATTTGATTGTTACTAAGATTATCTTTGGCCCACACTAGACTCTGAGCCTGTATCGTGGGTACTACTGCTATTTTCAGAAATAGGCTTTTTACTTACCGGCTGGACAAAATTATTTATATATTGTACGTAAAAGATTATAAATCAATGGCGAATACATTGAAATTCATAAATAATAGGGTAGTGCGTAATACTTAAATCCAGATTCATGAATATTTATATATATTTGTAAATTCTACTTTTTAGATTATAATTTTGACATACGATATAATTAAATCAGATTGTTAAATTAGATATATATATAATGCATGATAAATTTTGCACGCCGTCACACGGTGGAGTATGTGAAACCAAATATTATAATTTAAGAACTGTGTACCATACTTCATGCAATAAACGATTTCATTTCATTCTTGTCGACTGTACTAGATATAAAATCATTGACCTGTCTTTATTACTGTCGCATAGGTTTGATAAGAGTAACGCAGATATATTAATATTTACCTTTAATAAATAAATAAATCCTCGCAGTACTTTACCTACACTGCAAAAGCTAAGTGCCAGACAAGTATTTAGGAAGAAATATTAACAATTGGCATCCAAATAGTTAGATAATTCTAAATGATAATTGCTAGAATAATTATTATTTTGGAACAATCGAAATATATTACCACAAATATTAAATAATTTTGATATTTGCTATGAAAAAAGTATGAAGATTTGGTTAGATTTTCTATAATTTGATACCTATAACTTGAAATAATATTTTAATAAAAAAAAATCATACAAGTACCTACTTAACATTTTTTTATTATTTAACGCTCGAGCCTTACAGTAGTCGCATATGATGTGTAACATCTGACATCTCCATTAAATTTGGAATTTTAAATCTAACTTCCTGTTACACACTTCCGTTGCGATTCACGAAATCATTGCCACACAGACAGAAAACGAGAATAAAGATGTTACACATCAAAAAACCTATTATTCCTACCTCCGTCCCTGCTCTACACACTAGTCGAACAATCAGAAACGCAGCAAAGAATAATTTATAGATACCATAGAGTAAACACCAATCACTCAGAAGTTTAGCGTACTTTGTTTGTATTTGCGGCACTTAGCATTCTGTCAGCGTTCAGTACATAATCGGCGAGTGAGAGTGTTGGCCGCGCGAGTATCGATATTTTTTACGCAACGCACATCACTAGTGTTTTTGACATTTATGACTTTTTGCACCGTAAGTGAATTACCCTGCCCCGCAGGTAGGTTTTTGAGTGAATTGATAACTAATTATTGTAATGTGTACAAAATAGATTTGTAAATAATCAAAATATACTCTAACAGACTTCAATTGGACTGTAGTGACCGTAAACACCGATGAAAAGTCACAGGAAAGCAAGATACACAATTTCGTTTATTTTGACGACATATTTTTTTCAGTTATTTTGATTTAAAACTAAACTATTGAACCGATTTTGATTAAATTTATGTGGGACCAATGTGAAAGTAAATTATATCCTCTCAAACAAAGTAAATTTTCAAATCGTTTTATAAATAACAAAGATTGGAGTTATTAAGCATTAAATTAAATCAAATTGAGAACCTCCTCCTTTTTTTGGAGTCGGTTAACAAAATTAATACTACTTTATATCAATAATTCAATGGTGTATTTTCGCTTAAAAAATACCGTTAGATAGGTTTTTAACACAGAAGTAACCACGAAAACGAAGGCAACAACTTCAGATGAGAATATTTTCTTGATTCTTACTTTCAGGACGTGATTTTTTAGTACCACAAATTTATTTTTTGAACTTAGTATATATATTGTCCTGTTTTGTACGTTACAGACAAATCTTTTATTTCTGTTAATATTGTACTAACATATATGGTAGAATCCCTGTTTTCAGTTTTTTTTTTTTTACCTGATACTCTCAAAATCCAAAACAGATATCTGAATGAGTTATTTGAAAATATTGTTAGGTAAATAACTTATCTTAGCGAAACAAACATCCAGTCATTCACGCAAGTTGAAAACACCTTTGACCTGGACTTTGAAATCAGCTGCTTCGTACGTCAGTGTTTTAATAAAAATAAAATATGTTTTTAGTACTTAGAGGGAAAACAACCAAAATAAAATTATGTAGGTAACAATTTAATAAAAAAAAAAATTGAAATGATACACAATTTCGAAAATTTCACCTCAAATTCGTCATTTGACCATTTTTACGAATGAATGATCTATTTGTCTCAAGTTACAGACGGGTCTTATGAATGTATGAAGTAGAGTCACATACTTCACTGTAGAATACTGTATACAACTGTTTTATTTTATACTTATGGCTAAGTTTCTCATAATCCAATTGCTTATTTTAATTTTTAATATTATGTAATTATTATATTTTTAATTTGCTAATAATGCTAATTTTTAGTTCCAATAGTTTATACAGTATGGATATTTATTCCAAACTTTGGGTTTACACGTTTTTTATAATGTAGATAAAGTATTAAAGGATGTCCCGCAGTTCGGTGTGCCTCTTGGCATAGGCCTCCTCCAACCCCTTCCATTGGGTTCTGTCTTGTGGTACCCTTCTCCAGTGCTGTCCAGCTGTAAGTTTTAGGTCATCCTCCCATCTTGTTTGTTGACGCCCTCTATTGCGTTTTCCGTCTCTGGGGTACCAATCAGTGACCCTTTTGCACCATTTGTCTTGAGGATCTCGGATCATGTGACCTGTCCATCTCCACTTCTATTTGTCAATTTGGGACTGTATGTATGGACTTACAATATACCATTAATGTAGCTAATTTAAGTAGTTATAGAGATCTGCTTCACCAATGGCTCTTATAAACTTAAATAAGATACATAGTAACAAGATTTATATTTAAAAAAAAGCTAATAACCCGCTTTTAAAATGCAGCAAAAAAAGCTGTTCGATCAAATATTGAAAGCAAATATACCTCAATAAAGGTACTCATTCATTTCCGCTTACAAGAAAATAGGTAAAAAACCCTAAGTAGATTACTCAAGTGGGTACTAGGTAGCCCTTCACTTGAACAAGGACAGTCGGCTAGGACCTCGAACTTCAATGACTGGACAATAGGGAAAATTTTGAATGCAGTCATACCTACTTGCAATACCTAATTTCCACTGATACATTTATGCCGACGTGCACCAAACTTTCAAAGTTCCTAAGCAATTACTTTATTCCCTTGGTAGTTCTTAACAGTCCAGTTTTTTTTTCTGTACCTCTATAAACCAGAAAAATATGAGTAGAGTGGGACTCGTATTTTACTAGTTTATAGAGTCGAAGCGACGCAGAGGGCTGGCAGCTATCTCGGCTAAAGAATAAGCCTTGCAATTCAAAGCGGCAATGCAGCCAGTATCCTCGGATCGCTGCCATCGGGTATCGAGTTGGAGCAGTTGAGCTACCTATATATCGTTTGCAACGGTCTATGGGTGGCCCAATTGTTTCCTTTGGTAAATTTTGTAATATAGATTGTAGTAGTTAGCTTATGCTGTAATAAAAGATTTTATATGTTTATAGAGTTTATAGATTAAATATTATACGGTGTATAATAATAATATTTTTTATATAATTATAATTTGATTTTTGAATTATCGATAAAAAAAATATTGTATTGAATTGTATTGTTTAGAAGAGTATATTAGAGGGTGGAGAAAGGCGACCGACCGTCTCGGTGGGTTGGTGTTAAATTCGATGATATTATATCATATCGCACGCAATGTGCGATATGCTCAGCAGTTAGCACCATGAAGTTAGAATGTACAACCGAAAGTATCCGAGATCTGTGGTTAGACATATTTTTGAAATCTTTCAGGTTCTTACTTATCTTTGAAATATCACATTCGTTTTCGACCTATTTACCCGACTGCCAAGGAAGGGTTATGTTTTTCGCGCGTATCTTGTATGTATGTATGTTAATTTCTGGGTTAGGTATACCTCGTATCTTCCAAACGGCTGGATGGATTTTGACAGTTAAGGTATCGTTAGATTCGTCTCAACAATCCAAGTGTTCTTATATGGGCTTTTTAAATAAAATATCAAAATGGCGGATTTTTGGAGCTAAATAGTAAGTCGTTAATAATTTTTTGGTGACCAAACCTATTGAGTACTTATAGGGTATCAAAATAAAGGTATTTTAAAGGAGATTACAAATATTTTATATGTATATATAAGTTATATGTTTACATTTAATTTGGAATAATGAATTGACAATGAATGTATAATTATTTCGCAGTCGGGTTTTCAGTTTTTTTTAATTTAAGCTTGTTTTCACATCTCTCAGACTTTATAGTTCTCATCAACCTTCATAATTATTTTAAAAGATCTATTTGACTATGTAGCCCTTATCCCAATCATTTGTAAGTATGCTTCATAATTGCAGTGCCTTTATATTTTTGCATGCCAAATTAAATGAACTGTTATGACATTACTAATTGCAAATAAAATTAAATAATTTAGTCGGTACAGTATATGTATAGCTCACTAAATATAAACAAATCTTGATGACATTCAAAAGTCTGACTTCATTGAAACTAGGCCAGTAAGTTAGTGCTTACATTCAGACCGGTTAGGTTTCGTAACTTTAGGTACTTTTAGGTTTTACTTTAAAAAGGCCGGTACGATTTTTGTCGTGATCGTAAGTTAATGTGTTATTTTGTAGGCAATATACATATTATTTAACGCTTTATTATAACCTACTTGAATACTTTTAGTTACAAAAAAAGAAGGTAGGGAAAACTTCAATCAAAAATATTTTACGTTACGTTTTAACTTACCAGTCGTATTTATTACCGGTAAAAAATGAGTCAAGCGTTCTAAAAATAATTTTATTTATAATTTTTATTTTATATTACATTAATTACTTACAGTTATATTAGTTATATTGATTATCGTGTGAATTTTATAAAATAATTTTATAATTAGATCGGGTCGTGTACTCGAAAATTTAATTTAGGTACACTTTGGCACCTTCTCATTTGCCAGGGACGCAAGTAGGGCCGGTGCGGCGGCAAACTCTGCTGAAGATCTCAAGCGGCGTAAATATGTAGGTCTTGATAGGTCGTACATGTTTGAGCCCTTTGGGGTCGAGACCCTAGGTCCATGGGGAATGGGAGCCTTCCGCGTTTTTAAAATTTTGTCAGAGCGTCTGGTCGAAGCGACGCGTGATCAGAGGGCTGGCAGCTATCTGGGCCAAAGAATAAGCCTCGCTATATAAAGAGGCAATGCAGCCAGTATCCTCGGCACGCTGCCATCGGGTATCGAGTTGGAGCAGTTGAGCTACATATAGATCGTTTGCAACGGTCTATGGGTGGCCCAATTGTTTCCTTTTGTAAATTTTGTAATATACCTATATATAGATTGTAGTAGTTAGCTTATGCTATAATAAAAAAAAATACTGTTTAGAAAAAAAAAATTAGGTACCTACCTAGTAGATTACAAGACGAAGACAAGGACCAACGATTTCAAAGAATTTTAGCCTTTCTAATTTATGAATGCCAACCAAAGTTAACATAAAATATATTGAATTTCTCATGCATGCTATCATTTCAAACCTCAAATAATTTATCAGTACCTAATCAATTTATTCTTTGATGTAATCCTTTTTATCTCCGTAGTATTGAACTTAAAAAATAAAAAGTAGGTAGGTACATACTTAAAAACGGAAATTGAAATTTATTTTATCATCATTGGCTTCAAAAGATGATTATTTGATTAAAATTTCATCACAATACAGGCGTGAACTCATTACAAACTAGTTTTTGCAAATCTTCCACACTCCTTTTGCGTATCAGCACTACAACCTCATGCAACCATTGTTATTGTACCCTTGAACTAATTATTGTGTAACCGAGCCACTGAGTTACCATAAAGAATTAACTCACTAGGTGTATCGTGTATTCGTTTAATAGTCTTCGTCACATAGAGTATGTAGCCTTTCACAATCACACGTAATAACCCTACTATTAATATGCAGGCACAAGTTTTGAGGCTGGATATCTGGTTATTTATTCTTTTATTACGCTAAAACTACTTAATTCGTTTGGTTTAAATTCTAATAAACTCATATAAATCTTAATCTAATACTTCTAATAATCTTAATACCTACCACTCCTCCATTTGATCGATCAGTCTAGTCTAAGTGAGATCATTTTGATTTTTAGAGCACTAAAAGAGCCTCCTCGAGGCGCACTTGAAAGCCTTTCACCACACTAGTTCGAAAGAAATAGGGACACGATAAGAAGAAGCTATTGAGGTTTCTCATGCTGTTAGTCTTCCTAAGAAAATAAAATCAAATAAATAAATAAAGAAGATTGCAGCGATAGCAGAGTGGCGTGCATTTTTACACTGAACGATCTCTTAGTTAATATGAGCGTGAAGGATTATAGATAAATAAGTACTAAGCTGTTCTTTGTTTACAGAAAGACATGGCAATTGAAAATCAAGAAGAATCTAGCGATATTCAAGGAGAAAACGAGATAGATGGTAAAGAGACCAAGAATGGGAAAGGAAATATACCAGACAATAAAACAAATACTCAAGAAAATTCGAGAGAGGCTGGTGCAAATCACAATGAAAATAGACAAAATGAATCAATGGAAATCAGTGCAAGGCTACATATAGGTCCAAATGGCGTACTCACTCATAATGAAAGTCAAAACTCTGTACAAATGAAACCAGAAGACAGTGAACCAACGTCGAATTACATAAAAAATATCAAAAGTTCAAAATCTGCTGCTGAACTCTCCCTTTCATCCGCAAAAAACAAAGAGGCTGCCCAACTAACTGACTCCAAAACTGTTGCCAGATTCTCTCCTTTTTGGAAGCAGGTACGTTCAATTCAAATTATCACTTAGGCTTTGGCTCACTAAATTCCAAACATTTCGAAAATCGAAAGATGATATAACTAAAGCAAATGTAAGTAAAGATATGACGACTGAAGGAGATTGGAGACGATTGTAAGAAGAATACATGTTGTGCCTTGCCAACCCCAATTAGTAGGGTAAAGACAGGGAAAAGGATAGAAGCTCTTTCTGTTGGTAGATATTATCACAGAGTACTAAGGATATTATGTATGACCAATGTATTGCTGCTTTAGGACTTGAGATCTTACCGTACAGGGTGAATTTCTATGGGGGTGCTCTCTCATACTTCGAGAATCCAGCAAAAGGAGGAGTTATACGTCAGAATCTGCTAACATAATTTTCTGCCATTTTTGACGGGGGACGAGGTAAACACGCATTGCACACGCGCCTAACAAAGCTTATTCATGTAAACGCACACTAAAATAATCTCGCACACCATCTTAAAATATGCACACAGTTATCAAATACAGCGTATAGTTTTATTTGACGTGTATGGTCATGAATAACCTTCTATTCTATGACCAGCAGAGGGGTACGCCTTGCATTAACATCTCTTTTGGCTAGATTCTCGAAACTCTCATGAGTAGTACGTGTTCAAACTCCAATGCTTGAAATATGTTTAATAGAATGTTCTTTGTGGTCTCATTTCAGTCACTAGCAGCGTTTGGCACGATCCTGCTGACTTTCACCGCCGGTCTCACGTCGGGCTACTCCGCAATCCTACTGCCTCAGCTGAAGAATAACGGTGGTGATATCCCTTATGATGAGAACACTGCTTCTTGGATTGGTAAGGGTCCTTATCGCAATATCAAAGCTCCTTCTAGATTTAAACAATTAATAGTCGCTGTTCTTTTGCCATTTGTAACAGCTTTTGAAACATTATTAAAAAACAATCATCCTACCAATATTATAAACGCGAAAGTTTGTAAGTATGGATGAATGGATGGATGTTTGTTACTCTTTCACGTAAAAACTACTGAATGGATTTTAATGAAACTCTACAATAATATAGCTTATACATCAGAATAACACATAGGCTACAATTTATAAAGATACCTGCGCAGACGAAGTCGCGGGCACTAGCTAGAGTTCAATATAACCAACTTTAATGGAAAAGTTCAGCCAGTAAAATTCCTATTGTATTTTTCCAGCATCCATGGCAGCTTTACCAATGGCTCCTGGCTGCATCATCTCCGGGTTGATGATGGAGAAGTTTGGCCGAAGGAACTCCCACTACTTCATCTGTGGCGTGTTCTTGGTCGGCTGGCTCCTCATCGCCTGCGCCAATAGTCTCACCATCATGCTAGCTGGACGGTTTTTCAGCGGCATCTGCGTCGGACTCCTGGGCCCTGCTGGCCCGGTTTACATTGCCGAAACGACAGAACCTAAGCTGCGAGGGTTCTTCCTTGCAGGGATCTCTCTAGCTATCGCTCTGGGGATCTTCGCTTCTCATCTGATTGGGACATTCATGACTTGGCAATGGACGGCCACCATAAGCTGTTTGTTCCCAATAATATCAGTAGTTTTACTGGCTTTAGTCCCCGAAAGCCCCACCTGGCTGATCTCAAAAGGAAGGATAGAAGACGGTGCCAATGCCTTTTACTGGTTGAGAGGGTATAGTGATGAAGCAAAGCACGAGCTCAAAGCTATCATAGATAGCAAAAAAGCTTCTGATTCTGAAAGTGTTCCGACTTGGAGAGAAAAGATCTCTTACATCAGAAGTCCAGAGCTGATAAAGCCGCTGCTGATAATGATAGTCTTCTTCTTAACGTGTCAGTTCTCAGGAGTGAATGCAGTGGCGTTCTACTCTATAGATATAGCGGAGAAAGCTGTTGGTAAAGGGCTTGACCACTACTTGGCTATGCTCATCATAGATGGCTTAAGAGTCGTCATGTCTGTGGTCGCTTGTGTGGTCTGCAAGAAGTATGGCAGAAGACCTCTGTGCATCATCAGTGGGGTATGGACTGCAGTCTCGATGGTCGGACTGTCGATGCTGTTGTATTATAAACCAGAAAATATGTCGTGGCTTCCGCTTGTTTGTTTATTAATATACATTTCGGCAATTTCAATCGGTCTCGTTCCTTTGCCTTGGATCATGTGTGGCGAGGTATTCCCCACAAGAGTTCGTGGCTTAGGATCAGGTATCAGCTCAGCAGTAACCTTTGCAGCGTTCTTTGCAGTCGTCAAGACAGCTCCCGGTATGATGAAAAATTTAGGAGAAGTCGTTACATTCCTGATCTACGGTACTGTAGCTCTGGTTGGTACTTTTGTGTTGTACTTTATACTGCCAGAGACGAGAGGAAAGAGCTTGCAGGAAATAGAAGATAGATTCAGGAACAAGAAAACTGTCGATCCTAAAGTTTGAGATTATAAAAACTTTCTAATATCTATTTGTACATATAAACATAACTCAACTTTTTCCCTCCGCTGATTGATGGGGGATCATTGTGATACAGATACATGTATTTCAATGTGATGGATGATAAAAATTACAAAATTTAACAATCCAATGTTTTGTTTTTGGAAACATAGGATTTTTTTGAACCTTTACAAGTTGTCATAATCCTCTTAGTTTGTATTTGAAATGAACAATAATTAGTAAATGTTGGTAAAAATTAAAAGGACATTATGTGTCTAATGCCCACTTGCACTAAACTGTCAAAGATCCTAAGCATTTACTTTACTCCCTTGGAAAATCTTAACAGTCCAGATTCAGACCGTTAAGATCTTCCTAGCGAGTAAAGTAATTGCTTACGTTGGTGCAAGTGGGCGTAAGTCTCTAAGCGAGATGTAATGTTCACCTGTGATATTTGTATAGTCAAAAATGGTGCTGAATAAATGTCGTAAAACGAATAGTTTTTTTAAATTCCAGTAATATCTCGTTGTATCGGGATAGAGCAGCAGCAAAAACTTGTTAAAAATATAAAAAACTTATAAAGTAGGTAATAATTTAATTGGTAACAAACATAAAATCACTAACAATACTATGAAATTAGATGGCACAGTTAGTATGAGAGTAGTATTTTGTCAATTAATCTATAATGATTACAATAAGGCATTCGTGGACTTTTTAAGAAGAACCAAAGTTATCGTTCTTCTAGTTTTCAAGAATTAAGCTGCGTAGCTTCCTTGAGAAACTTAAATAAAGGCCAGTTTTCAAAAATTAAGCATTTTAGCTCATTTCAGAAACATTAAAAGCCCACGGTACATAATTTTTTATCCTGCGGCGAGGCTTGCTCCTTTCATTTTCTCTTGGAAAAAATTAATGCATGTTGGTCGACACAAGGCATTGATTTAGTAATGATAATGAACATTATTACAAAGATAATGAAAGATAATTCTCCATTTTTGACATTCTTTGTTTCTGTTATAGACGCACTCTAGGATTTTTTGAAAAATAAACATCTTGAAAGCATCTAAAAACTCTTAGATTAATAGTCAAACTTTTGATCAATTGCATAAAAAGCTGAAATTATGAAACAGTATAAAACTCTTAATACGTTATGATACAGTCATTACTCATTTATGGTGTTTCATTTTGGGGTCCTAGTTACGTCTATGGTTCGGTCCGTTTACTTAGATCTTGGCTTGACAAGGCGGGAGGCAGGTGGTGCGAATTTGGCGAATCCTTGCTGGTCGAACACTGGGAGCAGATCACGGACCCTTGCGGAGACTGTGCCGCCGGTAACCCTGGAAACCAAGCTGTTGGAACAAAAAATACTCTAGCTAGAAGAAGGATATGACTGGCAACGAAGACTTAGATTCATCATTATCGTCATCAGCCCACTTAGTTTCTAGACATTACACGCTAATAAAATAATAAATAAATATTTTCAACATTTCACACAACGCCATCTAGCCCCAAACTAAGCAGAGATTGTACTATGGAAACCGGATAATTGATACAATACTTTTATACTTTTTTTTTCTTAAATACATACATGGAAAACACCCAGACTCAGGACAAACGCCGTGTTCATTACACAAATGTAAGGCCTGAATCGGGAATCGAACCCGCAACACTCGACGTAGTAGTCGAACACATTTGCCACTCGACCATCGTGTCATCTATTGAGGCTGAGTAGTTCCCAACCTTACTCTCTTCTCAAGAACCCGCGTGCTCGAGCGGGGTGTGATGAGCTCATCTATAGTTGCAATTAGGTACCAGGGTCTACCAAGCCTGAATAAAAGTTCATCTAATCCTAATGAATGTACCTGCTGGGTTTGATCAGCTTAGCAGCCTGCGCAGGGGTAGCCAGCTCTGTCGGGAAGTAGGTAGCTCCGTAGAAGTCGAGGCCATTCTGCAGCAGAATGTTGGCCTCCTCGATGTTAGCGAGGGTGACGCGCATCACGCTGCTAGCCTCTTTCGGCACCATGCTGGACACCAGCTCGCCGTCGATGGTAGTCAGAGCTCGGGACGCGGTTTTGTCAGGCTTGGGGGTCGATGTTCCTGGAAGTCGAGAAATTAAAAGGCTTGGAAGTAGCCTCATAGATGTATCCTTAATTCTCTTAAAGCAGACTCCAGCGTATGGCACGCGGACCTGTGACACCAATAAATTCCTCAAAGGTTTCAGGTTGATTAGGTGGTTTGCAGCTATGATAGTACAGGCGCTACGAGTAGGAATTAAGTCTCAATACTAAACTGCTAGACTCTGCTATTGCCCTAATTAGGTAGATGTAAAGAACAAGGGCCTTGAATTTCAATTATCATTGAAATACCTCATTCAAAGAAAAAGAGCATCCGACTCAAAGAGCAAACACAATAACTACAAAAATTCAAATGCCCGAGATACACGAGGCTAGTTGTTCAAGCAAAAATAGCAAGATATGGATGAGCTACCAACCCAGCAGCCTTGGCTTCGTGTTAACAGAACTAGCATAATTACTCACATGCTTATTTGCCTAGAAGCTGGTAAGAAAATAAGGGCTGCCTTACCATACGACCCTACAAGAATCTTTGTAAGGCATAAAGATAAATAAGCACCACGTAGCCACGGACCAGTATTACCGTCGCGCGGGGAGCCGGAGAAGTGGAGACGGACCACCTCCACCACGGAGGTGAACTTGTAGAGGGCATGGCGGACGTCCTCTTCCGGAACCTCGTCCGGGATGTCGTACACGTAGATCGTGAACGTCTTCTGTGGACGGCATGGGATCGCGATCTGGGGACCGTCACAAACGAGAGTGAAGACCATGATAACAAGTTTTTATTTTATAGTTACGACACAGCTTAGAGCGACATAAAATAAAATGTAGTTCAAGCGAAACATGAGTGATTCTCTGAAAATGAAGGGCGAAGAGAGAGAGAGAGAGAGAGAGAGAATAATCTGAAACATACTGGAAATGAGGGTTAATAAAAGCATTGGAATATCACTGATAGAAATGATGAGTCGATTTCTTCATTTTAAGAGATTTGTTTTATCAGTGTGATGGTGTGTCAACGAGAGCTGACAAAAATGAAAAAAAAATTGCTGTTGATTGTTATTGGAGTTATTGGAGAGTAGGAAGAACACCTTGTAAATTAATCTTTTATTTAAAAGTCCTGAGTGACGCGAGGGGTTGAAGCTACCCAAGACGAAGACAGGCTTTATCCCAGAAGGAGCATACTCTACTTTTCACACCTTCTGCAAGGCAATAAAAGGCCAGGGCTCCAGCAGCGAACACCGACTTTTGCTACACATTGGACATTGTCGAGCAGGTGGTGTGAAAATTAAATTACCTTCCTATAGAACCTGGATCCAGTCACTTTATGGAACCCCTTCTTGAAGACCATCTGGTAATCATCCACGCTGGAGAATTTGAACAGGATGCCGGTAGCTGTCTTTGTGAGGGAGAAGCATCCTTTAAACTCCATCTTCTCGCAGATAGCCGAGGCCTTCTCCATACTGAGGCCGTGGGAGGGAGTGAGGAGGAAGGCGCCCTTCGTCAGGAAGTGCTCGGAGTCGGATATATCTGACTCGCTCTCTCCGCCCTTCATCATCGTGTGGATCTGTTCCTTCCACATGTAGGAGTCTGACATCTGATAAGTTCAACATTCGATAAAGTCGGATTGAGGATTATAGAGGGCAGAAAGGAAAGATTAGAATACTTGTTGTTTTGCTCGCGTGGTCTTGGGATAAAAAGTTTGCAATAAACTATACCGATAATTTATTAACTTCGTTCGTTTTAAATTTAGTTTTGGCGTGAATGAGAAACCAACATCCTTTGATCCATCCTCACGAATTTTCTAATCTTAGTCGGTTTTTCAGTATTAGACACCAAGTTTTAAATTACCAGAAAAAAAATTAGTAAAAAAAATTACTTTACAGATAGGTACCTACAATGTCTTACTCACTGGTTCTTCATTGCCCATTTTTTTTCTGGTATCTCGGCCAAAGAATAAGCCTGGCAAGACAAACAGGGAATAGAGGAGGGAATAAGGTCAGTATTCTGGACACGCTACCAACGGGAATCAAGTTGGAGCAGTTGAACTACCTATAGATCGTTTGTAACGGTGGCCCAATTTTTTCCTCTTGTAAACAAACTGAGAGTTTTGTTACAAAATTTTACAAAGGTTTGTTTTTTTTTTAAATTGTTTATCGATTCTAAGCTGACATAATTCAGGTTTCGCATAAACAAATAAATACTTACGTTGTATTGTATGTAAAGTATATTAAGTATATGTATAAAATATAAGTTAGCTTATGTATGCTGTAATAAAACAACGAAACTACTGACTGTCATTATTTAAGAATTAAGAATAAATAAAGAATACAATGGAGAAGTCATGATCGATGCGCCACGCTCCAAAGGATGGGTGTGCGCGAGAAAATTATGACATGTCAAAGCAAATAGGCCTTTTGTTTCTTCACTTCCGCTGTCAATATCACAGTTTATGTTCATCGTGAGTAATGGCGACTTGCACCAAAAGACAAAGCTCCTTAGGAATTACTTTACTAATTTTAAGATCTAATTTAAGATTTAACATCAATTTAATATTATTTAATCGCGAAAGTCTACGAAAAACTACATTTTTCCGAGATTGCTAACATTTAACTTTGTTTATTTTTTGTACGTATTTATTATTTGAATTTTGCCGTTTTCCGCACGATGTTTTCCTTTTCCGTTTTGTGAGAACGTGAGATGCATACATAGATTTTTTTCAACCGAAAAAACCCATTTACGCATGACTGCCACCGGGATTCGAACCTGCGACCATCAGATCGCAAGGTAAGGGCCTCATCCACTCGGCCACCACGTCCTCTAGTAACGTAATAAGTAACTAATGAGTGAGTAGATCTATACATGTATGACTTTATTGTAAAATTGTAAGTGCATTGACCCTACTGCTAGCTTCAGTGAAACTGCCAAAATATCTATCTTATTTTATCTTATCTCAAAACTGAAATTGGTAATTGAATAATAATTCAAATAATTGCAAATTAACTAAATTCCTTTCTTAGTATGCGCATTACACATCTCGACGTACCCTCGAAATTTCAAGTCACTACGTCCATTGGTATGGCCTTTGCGTATTCTGTCTGTCAGTCAATCAGGCAGGACTAATGCCGACTTGCACCAAACTATCAAAGTTCCTAAGCTATTACTTAACTCGCTTGACAGTTCTTAACAGTCTGAATTTGGACCGTTAAGTACTGGCAAGCAATAAAAGTAATTGCTTAGGAGCTTTGACAGTTTGGTGCAAGTAGGCATAAACCTTTTATAAATATTTATTCATTGTTTAATTTGAATCTAAGGTGACTCCCTACAGATCAATTATAATGGAAGCACTCTATATGGTGGGACTTAGCCAACTTAATGATCATCCATTCGCATCGCCTCTACCGTGGGTGGACATAGGATGATTATTGTCTCAATAGTCGTAACCGCAAACCTATAAAACCATCCGGAGACTTCTGTGTAAGTGGATAATGGCGGACAATTAGAACTATTTCGACCCATTTTGGTGAAATTTATTAGTGGAGTCGGCGGATCAATGGCGCGCGTAATTGCAAAATAAAGGCGTAGGTATCAAGCATTAACTATCATATTGCATATAAGATCAAAATTTTAATTAAAAACGCTTCCGACAAAAAAATCATAATCTCAATTATATATATATATATATACATGTGATTAGGTATTTTAAACGCATGCATACATAAATAGCACAGTTATCCAAAAACCTAGAAGATATTAATTAACACAAATTTTAGATAAGTGAGATTAAAGATTTTATAAGACTTTTCCATTTTAAAATTCTGATCTACAAATATTAGCCCGATCAATCCAGTATTTTTAGGGTGCTTGAGTAACCCATCGTACACATAAATATTTGCAGTATTAGGGCAAAGTCTGTTTTAGCCTATGTGGCCATTTTTGGAAAAAATCTTGCACAATTACTTTTTTTCAAAAAGCATGAAAGTTCCCAGCATATTTAGGGGCTGAAATTCTATGCACGCAAATCCGCAGACAGCATCAGCCGAAAATAAGGTTAGAATGGTATAAGATAAATCTACGTATGGAGTTTTCAGGTTTCTGAAATTACTTATTTATGTAATGTATGAATTTTTCAGGGCGACCTGAGAGCTTTGATTTAAACTTAGAACCGCAGGCGCACAGACTCACTTATTTGTCTAAGTTAATTTATAAATTTCACCCTTTAATAATATTATTTTTTTATTTTTGTATTCTGAAATATTTAGGGAAAGAAATAAGTTTAAATCAGCTTTTGACTGACTTAAAAGATAAGATAATTGTTTAGCTCTTGAGGGATATGAATATACTGAGAAAGAAAAATTTGTATTGCAAAACTAAAATTTCAGCGTGCATCAATTGCAGTGATTTTACCGTGATTAAAAAAAACATCATATTAGATATCACCGTATTAGACGGGAAAAGTATGATGAAGAATAAACTTCTGATTCGATTTTAATAAAATTTCTGTGACCAATCAATCAAAAAAAAATTCAAATCGGTTTCTAAACCACAAAAATCTGAGGTAACAAACATAAAAAAAAAAAACAAAAACCTTTTCATTTTTTTATGCAGTCTGTTGAAAACTCAAAATTCTTAAAATATTTGAACCCGCAACCCCTTATAACCAAACTGACCTGTCTTTTCTCCGAGTTCTTCTTAGCGCCAATTTGGTCTTCTTCTGGCCGGATGGGTTCTGTGTCTGAGGCACCCTCGGCTAGGGACATATTGCGACTGGCTGCGACCGGTTGCTGCTCCGGGTTTTCGTTGGAGACTGATGAACTGAGCCGTGGAGACACTCCTCGGAACCAGCGGCACAGGGGAGCCGCGGAGTCGCCGTTAGTTTGTTATAGTTTTGGTATAAGCTATCGTGTTTTTTTGTTAGACGGATCGTGTCATTGCTTTTAAACATTATTATATATAATTTATAATATATATATGTATATATATTCTCTCAATAAAAAATACAAATAATATTTTATTTAAAAAATTGTTTCTCAAGTATACCTACGCCAAAGTCATTAAAATGGGTAAACCAACATTTTTAATTTTATTTGTCTGATATTATGTACCTACCTATTCCTTACAATATATACATAATTGTATTGTTGTCACATGGTAAGGATACAATAATTTATGTACTACGTACTACTAAAATGCATTTATTTATAGTTACCCCTTTTAATTCATACTTTAGTACATTACATACGTAAATGTATTTTCTACTTAATATGTAGTTCAATTATTTCCCTATCATTTCGTTATATTTATCAGTATTTTTAAAGTATTTATGTTAGTTAGGGGTAGGGTAATAAAAGTCTTTTTTTTAATAATAGATTTATATTTTTTATTTCTATTTGCAGATTTTGAGCTACCAAACATGGTAACGTGCCAGGCGTATCTTATACCGGTAAAGCTCTACCAAAACTTTTACAAACAAAGTCTGCTCCACATCTTTCTACATTTTTTATTACAGGAACTATGGGTTAAGAAGCTGTGGAGATACCTACAAGCTCTTTAATCGGGTTAACCCTTGTGTACATTGGATAATTGTTTTTAATTCAGAAGCGATTAAAAAAATACTCTTTCTATCATCTATTTGGCCTTGAAGCGATTATAACCATGCATTCTTGTCGTGTGTAGGCTTAGTCGCATTAGATACCTACTATATTTAGCTACAGAAAAAAAATCATACTTACCATATTTATAAAGCATGACATTTTTGCCAACTTTTCTCCTCCTAGGTATCCAAATGCAAAAAATCTTTACTATTACAAACTTGCTCTTTACTTTTTTTTAAATTAGCATGTCATGACTGCTTCATCGTAGCTTAGCCGAAACTATTTAAACGTAGAGGGTTGAATTTTATGTCCGTTCTATATGAGGTAAGATTATAGCTAGATTCATAATTAATTAAAAAAAATATTAGCCAGATATTTTTTTTTTACCAATTTATTATGAATTATTCCCATCTGTCACCCTAGTCTGTCACTCGGTAACAGATGGGACAAAAAAGTTCTATCTGTCCCCCTGTTACTAAAAGGGTAACAGAAAGAACTTTAAAAAAAAATCTTTAGGGAATTGTGTGTTCAGTTCTTACTCCTGATGTTCGAAGTTTCGATGAAACGCGTGCGCAGTGAAGCACGAAAGGATCTCATTAACATAAATTATTTTTAAGCATTACTTACCCGACTTGATAAAAAACAGGATATTTTTGGCAAAAAGATAGTGCCCGTAGTGTAATACTAACTGCTTTACCCCTTGACGCATAGGGTAAAACAGGGTTAAATGACCCAAAAGGATAGTTGCCCTTTTTCATAAAAACCTTTCTTGTGAAAATCAAATGAAAGTAATAATAGGTAAAGTACCAACGAAGCAATGTACTTTAAACTTTTAACTTAGGTATTACTTCCGTAGTAAGTAATAGGTAATGTTTGTTTGTGATTTGAGGTTGTATGTAGTAGTTTTAAAAATTACTAAGTTTTTTAATTGTTACTAAAAAGTTACTTCTTCGTTACAAAAAAACATTTCCAAATGGAGATTATTTCATTTAGTTGACCGTGATTATTTCTTTTCGTTGACCGGGATTATTTCATTTCTTTGACCGGCCTGAAATTATTTTGTCCTGTTTTCCACCATTTTTAATCTATGGGGTTTGTAAGTAGACTCCTCAGATTAAATAATATATATTTTCGCGGTTAGCTCACTGGTCTTGGGCGAAAAGAAAGAGTTCTTGTTGCTATTGTTTATATATTCACGAATTACACGAGGAAACACAAAGTTTTAACATTTTATCTTCCAACATAAAAATAACTGCATCAAACTTGCAAAAGAAGACTGAACCATCGATAATAATAGATGATTGCCATAGATAATCATTCGTCCCGAAACCGCGTCGGAACTTGACCACGGGTTGATCGATGTGGTCGGTTTGGTCGAGCTTGTGTTGCCAAATCATACGCTATACCTTCCCCCCCGAGTTTTAGAGAGCTACTGGGATCAAAAACTCGCTGACCTTCGGAGTTTCCCGTGTCATTTGAGCTAGGAGAACGTTCGCGTTGACGTGGGCGACCTCTATTACGTTTAGGGTTGATAGGTTCTTGAGGAGAGCCATCTCTATCGTAGAAACGTCTGAGTTCAGACACATGAAACTTCCCTAAAACATCCTGTGGACCCTGCAACATCGATATCAGGTAAGTGGTCGGACTAGTGCGCTTGATGACTAAATAAGGACCATCACGTTTTGGAACAAACTTGGCTGAAATATTTTGGACACCGTTGTCTGAGACGATACGACGAGGTAGACCGAAACGTAGGAAATACTCCTCAATAAGGGTGCGAGCACAAACTTCAGAAGTAGCTTCCTTAAGCGCGTAAAGCTCGACCCAACGCGTCGCTGTGTCTTCTACTAAAAGAATCCATTTTTCTCCGTTGTCGCCAACCGGAAGAGGACCGAACAAATCTATAGCCAATACCTCACCACGTTGGTTCAACACTGGGGTTTGTAACAAACCGTATGACTTTTCATTCGAGGCTTTATACCGCTGGCAGGTGGAGCACGTTTTGACGTACTCTGCAATAGCACGACGCATTCCTGTGAAGTAGAAACGCTGGGCTAAACGTTGAAAAGTCCTATCGACACCATGATGACCAGCGATGGGTGAATCATGACACTCTTTCAAAATGTCGAGGCGAAGACTAACAGGAACTACAAACTGCGGCTCCTCGCTATCGACATCGGAATTGTATCTATACAGAACTCCTTGCTGCAAAAAATAACCCCTTTCTGTCCAACGCTTCACGCCCATGGAATACTCCTTGGAATCGTTTTCGAGTTCAACCATTATCTTTTCTAACTCTGGATCATCGAGTTGAGCGCGACGCAGTTCTGACGGACTCTTTGTGGGGAGGTCTATAGTGACTGTACAAATGCCGCACTGATCTTTTTCTTCCTCGCTGCATGGCGGACGGCTGAGAGTGTCAGCCACGACGTTCGCTTTCCCGGGAGTGTATTGAAAATCTATGTTGAACGATTGCAATTTCAGAGCCCAACGGACGAGTCTACCCGACGGCGATTTCAAAGTGAGAAGCCACTTTAAAGGCTGATGATCACTAGCGACCACGACGTGCTGACCCTCAATATATCCTCGAAACCGTTCTACAGCCCAAACAACCGCAAGAGCTTCACGCTCTGTAGTGCTGTAGTTTCGTTCAGCTGGATTGAGGAGACGGCTAGCGTATTCAATTGGTCGTTCATCCTTGTCCTTTTCACCCTGTAACAAAACCGCGCCGAGCGCATAAGCACTTGCATCCGTTCTGAGGACAAAAGGTTTGCTGAAATCTGCTTGCCTGAGAATAGGCGTCGAAGTAAGGCGCTTTTTCAGTTCCTTAAATGACATTGCTTGCTCGGAATCCCATGTCCATGGGTGATTTTTCTTGAGTAACCGTGTCAGAGGCTCAGCAACTGAAGAAAAGCTGGGAATGAATTTTCTAAACCACGAGCAAGTCTGTAAGAAGGTTCTCAAATGACGCAATGTCGTCGGAGCTTTCATATCTACAACTGCTTGGACTTTGTCGGCATCAGGGGAAATTCCATCCTGGGAAATGACATGACCTAGGTATTTTACTTGTTGACGAGCGAAAACGCATTTTTCTCTATTGGCTCGTAAATTAAATAAGCGCAACCTTTCAAAAACAGCGCGAAGATCAGTGATGTGACGATCAAATGAGTCCGATATAACGAGAAGATCGTCTTGGTATGCAAGAAGGGTCACATCTTTCAATGACGGTCCAGATCGCAGTCTGTCAATGAGGCGCTGAAACGTAGAACTCGCGTTTTTCAGGCCAAAACTCATTCTTTTGAAGCGATATGCCCCGCAAGTTGACGAGAAAGCCGTTTTGTCGCGATCAGCCTCGCGGACACTAACCTGCCAATAACCACTTCGCATATCTAAGGAACTCATTATGCAACCCTTATTTGTCGAATGTAGCAGTTCATCAATAAGCGGCATTGGATAAACATCAGACTTTGTCACCGCATTGAGCTTTCTATAATCTACACAGAAACGAACCTGCCCATTTTTTTTTGGTACAAGGAGCGCGGGAGACGACCACGCGGACTCACATTCCTCGATAATGTCATCTGCTAGCATCTTGTTAATTTCAGCTTGCATGATTTCGGATTTCGCAGGAGTCAATCTATAACGAGGCACAGCCACGGGAGGATGATCACCGGTATCAATTCTATGCTCAGCATACGTCGTCGGTGCTCCACCTGGCTGAAATATGTCATCGTTGTCCATCAAAAGACGGGAAAGTTGCTCACGCTGAAAGTCTGTAATTGAGGTCGCCTCGTCTGATCTTAAAACCTCGGACACCGCAGCGCAAGACACACTTTGAGAAACATTTTCATAATTTAATTTGAATGTTTTATTTTTGTTTTCAGCAAAATGCCAGAAAGATTCACCAAAATTTATTGCCATATTAAATTTTTGCAAGAAATCTATGCCGAGTAATGTTTCATTTTTATTTGAATCTGGAAATATCAGAAATTTTATTATCTCGGTTTTGTGTTTTAGTGTGACCTCAACTTCCGTAGTCAAAAGTTCCATTTTCCTACTTTCTCCGTCAGCTAGTTTTACTACTTGTGTAGTAGAGTGCATCGGGTGTTGCTTTCTTTGTAAGATACCATATAGAGTATGACCGGCAACACAACCTTTCGCACCTGAGTCAATGAGTGCAGTGCCGTTTTCATTAGCAATTAAGATGTTCAAAATAGGCCTTTGAGAACCATTGGTCTTTTGGGATACTTGGGCTACACATTCAGAAACACTGTTCTCATTCAATACAATAAAAGTTTTACAATCACTGGATTTTTCTGGGACATTGTCATTTTGGGTCAAATTTTGAGATACACTGTCTACTATTTTATTTGACAAATTTAAGGAATTTTCTCGTATCACATGAATTCCTTCTAACACACACGAATTTTCACAAACAGTGGTTTGTACAGACTTGCATAGTTGGTAACCACTGGCTTTAAAAAGTTGAGAACCACTGGACATACAATCTCCAGTATTATCTACCAACTGGACTTGATTTTCCTTGGGAACAAAAGACTGACAAGAACAAGGCATATCAAACAATGTTGGAATATGAGTGCAAGTCTCATTGAACATTTGGATTTGAAAATCATCAGATTTTTGCACATGGAAAGCCTGACCACACTCTTTAGCTTGAGACATAGACTCATAATTTTTCAAATCATTATGTGAAATCAAATCTGTATGACCTGTTTCAAACAGGGAGGGAGTGTGGTGAGATTCTCCATTGCATACACATGTATGTAAATTGCATGCACAATGTAAAAGACTAAAATTGTCATTATTGTCTTTCTCATATAAATTTAACATTGGCTTACCCATATTATGCAGAGAATAAAACGCTTGTCCTTGATTACCTGCATCTGCATTACACTTAGGGCATTTTGCACGGATCACATTAGGGGTACCGCACCCATAACACTTGACGGGATCACTACGCGCTTTTAGTTTCTCACATTCATTACGCGAATGCCCGGGACGCTTGCAGTAAACACAATAAGAACGCTTTGTGTCACCGGACTGCGGCGGCGGCGGCGGTGGCGGCGGTGGTGGTGGTGCAGAGACGTGTGCACGGTCGGAGGAGGAGCGAGCGGTCATGGAGCTGGTAGCTGGAGATCTTGATGGCACGGCAGCAGCAACAGTCCGAGGTGGTGGGGGCCGATGGGATGCAAGTGTACGTGCAGTTGTTACAATCCCGCTCTTATCTTCGACTTGCTGGGAATCTTCTATGCTCCTTGCTTTGATAAGCAACTCATCGAAGGTTTTGAACAAATCTCTGTCTAAGCGCTTCCTGATTCTATGGTCCAAAAGTCCGTACACCATATCCAGTTGTACTTTTTCGGAAAGATCCTCTTTAGGAATTTTAGCTAGCATTGCTCTCACTTTGGATATAAACAAATCTGTAACCTGATTTCCTTGGGAAAGTGCAAATAGGTCTTGGTATATGCGGAAAGGTGGTCGGCGTTCACCGAATGCACTTCGCAACCTCACTAGAGCTTCCGTCCAAGTTTCGGTAGTCGCTTTTATTCCCTGCCACCAAATGGCTGCATCATGGGTAAGTAACATGCTTAATCCTTTCACAGCATGTTCGTCTGATATATTCAAGCAAGATTTGTACGATTCAATTGCATCTATAAAATTTTCCAACGACTCAGTGTGACTCCCACTGAACCTGGTCGTGCACTGTGAGAAGTTTGCGGGGATTGAAGTGAGAGAACTAGACATAGGAGTTGATGACCTCATCTCCCGTAAGACTTCTTGGCAGAACTGATGCTGCGTCTGTTGCAGTGTAGATAACAGCAATGTCAAGTCCTGGCTTGACATAGTTATGTTTGAAGCCAATTGTTCCCTTGAATCCATGTAATTTACATTGCTGAAGTCTGCGTCAGAGGCGGCGCTAACGCGAGCGGTGGCGGCGTCAGTGTTAGCGCGAGCGGCAGCTTCGGCAGCAGCGGTGTCGGATGTGGCGGCGTCGGCAGCGGCGGCGGCGTCCTGTGACCGGGTTGTCGGCATGATGGTTTGAGTCGAAGAAACCGAATGCGAGACAAACAGGCGCCGTGCGTTGCAAGACGCGACTTGCCAAAACTTTTTAAACTAACATTCACTCGTGAGACTCGGAATAATAAGATACGTTGGGCGCCATTTTCGCGGTTAGCTCACTGGTCTTGGGCGAAAAGAAAGAGTTCTTGTTGCTATTGTTTATATATTCACGAATTACACGAGGAAACACAAAGTTTTAACATTTTATCTTCCAACATAAAAATAACTGCATCAAACTTGCAAAAGAAGACTGAACCATCGATAATAATAGATGATTGCCATAGATAATCATTCGTCCCGAAACCGCGTCGGAACTTGACCACGGGTTGATCGATGTGGTCGGTTTGGTCGAGCTTGTGTTGCCAAATCATACGCTATAAAACACAATAACTCAAAATTACATTAATATTAATATATTAATTTTACTTGTAAAATGTCCTTTTGGTGGATTAACTAATACCCATTCGCTTTCTTAGTCGAGAGTAGGTCTGAGTAGATTAAAAAAATATGACAAAAATCAGATTAAATCCAAAAAAGCAAAGTTACGAACATTGTATTTTTGTCACAGATAATGCCGTTAACGGCTGCAGAAAGGCAAAAAAAAATAACACCAAAAATTAAAAGCCACAAATCCTGAAAAATTTAAAGATCAGAAAGAAAAAAATAGTGGCAGAACTTTACAAAATTATAAACTAAAATAGACAATTATTAGAGCGAAAAACAAGAAGAAAGAAGGTGAAAATGGCGAGAGGATCGAATAATGATTCAATGATGAAAAGATGATTTTGATTAGGTATGTTTACTTTTGAGTTTAATATTTCTAAGGTTTTATATTTGATTTCATACATACCTAAAGTCTTATAAACAAATGATACTAGCTTAAGTTATGTTTTTTATTTACTAAGGCCATTATGAAACCACCTTTACACAAAAATGTGTTACTTTTGGGTTACATTTGTGTATCGATAACACAAAAAATTTTGTGTTGCTTTTGTGATACAATTGACAATTTCGGCGGCCTTACCCATAAGCTGATTATATGAATAAAATAGAACACGGTATGGTACCTAAGAATATATTGTTTGTTCCGTGTATGGTATCTACCTAACCTACGCAGTTACTTAACTACTTTTCTTTGAGCTAAGAATAACCGATTGAGGTTATAATAGAGCTTAAAAATATTAACATAAGTCACCTTGTATCAATAAATAAATACAAATATTATTCCTCTCTCTCTCATTAGTATTTAAATACGAGTGAGACAGAATCTCTACATTATATGACTTTTATGTAAGTATAAAATAAACATAGGTACTGCACCTGTGTAAATCTCTGAGTTACATTGCCAATATCACAAACAAGGGAGGCACGGAACAGAGAACTTACTTTGATGAGTTACTTCTATAGTTATTTGTATACCAAGGGCCTAAATAATAATAATAAAAATATTTATTTCGGACAACTAGAGGCTACTTCCCAGTTCGTACACTCTTTTGTTATGCTTATTTTATACCCTTCGAAAGTACTGATGAGGAGAAAAGTGTTTTGAGAAAAATGATTTATTTTTTGTATGTACAAAAACATTAAATTATGTTGTGTCTTACAACATGATTTGAAACCTAAAATTATCATTACAAAATTGAAATTAAAATTAAATTATACTACATTAAATTGATATTGAAAGAAATAAAGTCAAATATAAATACAAATATTTCGGGATGAGCACCTCCGAGCTTTAATCCAATAGCGGAGCAGCCTATTGGATCAAAACTCAATTGAAAGTTTGCATAATGGACGAGTCATATCTGCTCCCGATGACTTGTAGGATGCTGTTGGTACTGTTCCACGTTCTGCAGAGCAGTGAGGCGGTTTTCTTGCGTATGATGGCATGAAAACCATCGACCCGCGCCTCTGCAAACATGGTAGATGCTCTGAAGAAGCGAGGCAGCCCCATCAGCATCCTAAAGCCATTATTGTATTGGACACGTAGAACGCTAAGCGATTTTTTGGTATAGTTGACCCACAGGTTGCTCGTGTAAAATGATTGACAGTAAGCTTTGAAGAGAGTGATTTTCACTTGACTGCTGCAACGAGCAAACCTGCGCGCCAACATATTACTTCGAACCGCCAGCGCTCTACGTCCCTTTCGAAGTCAACCTGGTCATCAAGGTCGTCGGTGAGGTAGTGTCCCAGGTATTTAAACTTAAAGACTCGGTTGAGTTGTTCCACTGCATTAATTTTCAAACTTGGAACTGACGTGGGAACTTTACCTGCGGCCTTGAAAACCAGGTATTCACTCTTCTTACAATTGTATACAAGCCCATGCCTATTCGCATACTCCTCACAGATGGACAGTAGCCTTCGGAGTGCACCGATCTTCGGGCTCAGCAGCGCCATGTCATCTGCATAGCTGGTGTAGTTCATGCAAACTCCATCAACTGAGCAGCCGACCCGGGCACTGCTGAGCTCCCCGATCAGCGTTTACGTACAGGAAGCCTAGTTCCTGAAGCCGATAATCCCATTTTACCCTCGACTTATATGCCCGACCTCGCCTTTGGCTCGGGCTGATAAAAGTGTCATAGAAAATGGGCTTGAGGAACGAGGTATACACAAGATTTTTCACTTTGATAAAGAGGAATTTAAACAAATTTAATCTGAAATGAGCGCCCATTTTGGAATTCAAAAACCAATTCCAATGTTACCACGATATTCGAAATTCGAAAATAGTTATTTATATCCCTCATTTACCTTGATCTTATGAACGACTGAAGTTTCGTTTTTTTTTAAATTTGTTCTTATACTTTCTTACTCCCTCTATAGGTATCATATCATTACAGCATTGTAATAAATTTAATTAATTAATCGACTACTTACAGTCATTAGTTGGTCTTAGAATATCGTCAGTCGATTCTTTTAATTTTCAATTTCTTCAAAAAGATTTTTGACGAAGTTAAGTCGGAAGTGCAAACGGTAAGTGGCCAAGACTCCCGAGCTTTGACCACTGCAGTGGCCAAAACCGTGTCATTCGTTATTTCGAACCAGTGTTGTGAAAGGATTTCCAGTGCGTCTCGAAGAGGCTAATTTCGTGCACTTGACACTATCGTGTTTTCGAACTTTTTAAGTTCTATGACATGCCGGTTTCCTCACGATATTTTCCTTCATCGTTATAAAATACGTTTAACGTAAGAGTATTCAATTAAATAAATATAGGTAGAGGTAATTTATATTTACATAATTTTATATTGTAGAGATAAGTACGGCTAAAATATGAAATGAAAACATACATACAAAAAAGACTGAAAGTAGCGTCAGTGTCAGATAACTTGAAGAATAAAAAACTATGGGCAAAGAATAAGTAATATTATTACATAAAGAAGCTGATCTCTTTTGAGCAAAGTACGATATTTTGAGTGCAATTATCACGATGCTAAAGTTCACATTGTTTTACTCGTCAGAAGCGCATCGGCTAACACAAAGGCAACCGCTCCCACCAACCGCACCTACCCCGCGGCTTCCCTCGAGAAATGTCACTTTACGTCAGGTGTAGAGATAAGGGTGTGCTTACTTTTAACGTTCGAAGCCCGCACTGCTGAAGAGCCCAAGTGAAGTCACTCCATCTTACGGCGCGTGTTAACACGGACCAATAGGACGTGCAGCCACGCGACTGCCAGGGCTGCCCTAGCCATTGGCTTCACATGGCCCGTGCCCGGCGTGCCGCAGCCCGTGTTAACATAGGAGTGAGAAGGCACCATTTGTGAAGATGGAGATGCCTGTTCAGAAAAGTTTAATAATTACAATATTTTGAGTGCAATTGTCACGATGCTAAAGTTCATATTGTTTTACTCGTCAGAAGCGCATCGGCTAGCATAAAGGCAACCGCTCCCACCAACCGCACCGACCCCGCGGCTTCCCTCGAGAAATGTCACTTTACGTCAGGTGTAGAGATAAGGGTGTGCGTACTTTTAACGTTCGAAGAAGAAGGCACATACACATAGACCTATAAAAACTTTATAAAAGTATAAATGTATGTAGGTACATACATGACATTTGTTTTATTACACATTAACACATACCTACAATTTTATTAGATGCTTATTGGTTTTTTTAAACATACCACAATTGTAGCGACTTATTTTCGGCAAAAGAGCTACAATACACAGTTTTTTTGTTTCGACTTGTAAGTACCATAATTAAGCGCACACTTACCTCGCGTGCTCGTGTGCCTCGCTGTGCCTCGTTTGTGTTTTGTTAGCTTAAGTCATATTTACGTGTACTACTTGATTCGATCGATTGCGCTGTGTTATGGTGGCTACTCATAGCCTATATTAACACAAGCTGCGCAGCGCCGAGTTGATCTGTACGGGCGAGCCCGCGCTGCTGAAGAGCCCAAGTGAAGTCACTCCATCTTACGGCGCGTGTTAACACGGACCAATAGGACGTGCAGCCACGCGACTGCCAGGGCTGCCCGAGCCATTGGCTTCACATGGCCCGTGCCCGGCGTGCCGCAGCCCGTGTTAACACAGGAGTGAGAAGGCGCCATTTGTGAAGATGGAGATGCCTGTTCAGAAAAGTTCAAAAACTTTGTGCAAAATGAGCGAAAATATTTAAGACTTTCTTTGGCCATTTGTCATTTGTCTTGGTCATTCGGTCATCATCTTTCAATGAAAGCCTTTATGCAGACAATGTATTTTAAATTTGTAATGAAATATAAGTCTAGGTACAAATAATTCAAAAACAAGACGTGCGCTTTCAATTGCGCGTAGAGCTAAGTGCCTTTTCGGGGGCGGTTTCAGGGTCGGCATTTCGTAAACGTATTTGTTTGTACGAAAACAATCATAGATTTTTCAATATGCTGAGAGCAGACACGATGACTTTTTGGTTTTGTTTCAGGTTTGATTAGATCTGTTCCACCAATTTTTTGCAACCACAGGATACGCCTTAAAATAAATTACGGATAAATAACTAGTATGTCGTCTAACGTCTTATAGTTGTAACGTCTTATCGAACGAGGCCGCAGTGAGGCGCGACTCGCGAGGCATACGCCGAGGCAAGTCTGCGGCTATCCTAATGCGCTTAGAAACTAGATCGTAGCAAAAAAGCGCATTTTTGATGAAAGTTCGTCTATTTATCTAGATAGATAATGCCTATTGTCGGTAGGTACTTATTTAAAATAATAAACTTACAACTCTTCGTCTTTTGGAAGCGTAAAAACGACAATGTTTAATTGCTTATTCTGTTTTGGCATCCATGAACCGCACAAAAATGCCTGTTAGGCTTAGGCATATTATTAAATTGAATACCTAGTAGGTAAGTTTATGTAGTAATTAATTTTACTTATTCAAATATAATTTTTCGAAGAACCTAAGTTTTTCGGGTTTGACTTCACATCAAAGGTATATAGCCAGTGTCAAGTAATTGGAGAGATTATTTTGTCATAAGTCAAAGTCGATAAATCAAGTCATGCCTCTGTAAAGTAGTGGTGGTTACGACGTTACTAGAGGCTTCTATGGAGTTTTGGAGGCAACACGAAAAGTCATGTTTTACAGCATTACATTATTCACCAACACTCATACACGTTCACGAGCACTTAATGGATATTTATACAAGTTTTGTCAATTAATTTAATGCCGCCAATGCGCCATTTTTCATGTTCCCGCCAAAAAAAAAAACAAATTTATTTTTATCTTTTCACTAATAATGTCAAATCATATTTATTTCAAGAAAACGTCAAACAGAGTATGATGTAAGCTGCGCGGTGCGCGCCGCTGAACCGCGCAAGCGCGCCGCGGCTGGCAGCCCATACATTTTTATACAGTCTGCTGTCACACTGCTGTACACGAAATTGTATATATCGCCGAACCAAGCGCGAGTTACGGAGCACTGCTATGGGCACGTGATGTGGTGGGAAGAATGTTATGAAACTGGTAACACTCTGACACAGGGTGTTGCCGTGTGTAAAAGCCATGTTGGCCGAGTGGGAGGTGCTTCGACTTTCGATCCGAAGGTCGTGAGTTCGAACCCGGTCGTACACCAATGGATTTTTCTGTTAAAAAAAAAGATCTATGTGTGCATTTAAAACACGTGCTTAACGGTGAAGGAAAAAATCGTGAAGAAACCGGCATGTCGGAGAACATTAAGTTTGAGGCGCACTTGAAATCCTTTCACCACACTGGTTCGAAAGAATTGGTGACACGATAAGAAGAACAGGGTGTTACTAGTTGGGGAAAAAATCCCAACGAGTAACACTGTAACTCGTTTAGGTGTTACTCGATGGAAACCCATCATTCATTCAATTTTTTTTATTGCAGAAGTCAATCCAAAAGGGCTAAGAACAATGAACTCACCGGTAGTGAAACAGGTAAATTTAGCCTTTTTTCAGTTAAATTTGGTATCTACTCTACCGTAGTTCAATTGGGTGATCTTGCATAAATAGGTAATGTTGCCAGTAAGACAATTGTAAAATTAGTCTTAAATAATGTTTTCTTGTCTTATTTTAGTAGTTTTAGTTTTAGTTTTTGGTTATTTATACGTTCCGTGTCGTCGCCACTGGGGTCTAGCAGAACACCAGCGCTGCAGCGTGCTGCCAGTACGCTGCAGCATGAAAGCTGAGCTAGGCCCCCATTGATGGAGGACTCTGTTACTCTGACCTTTTTTTTGTTAATTTATGTTTCATGTGGTTTTCATCAATAAAATTATTTCTATTCTTTTCTTTTTTTCTTTTAGTTTTTTTTTTAATTTTAAATTTTAATTTAAATAAAACTGATTCAAATTAAAACTAAATAAAGTTACTACGCTAAGTTCATAATTATTAAGCCTTGTATCCACTGAGAAACATTTGTTTATAAACACTGTTTCAGAAAAAAAAATTACGTGTTTGAAACTAATAAATATGTTTCACGTAGTGTGTAACTTTTTCTCAGCATGTTTCATTATGTTTCTGTGCTCCCCGCTCAGGATGGAGAGCACAGAAACAAATCAGTTTCGCAACAGATGCATATGTGTGGATGCGCATGAAACTTGTTTCATAAACATGAAGATAGTGAGAAGCGACGAATATTTCTTTTTAATTAATATAAATATTTATTGTAAACATCTGATGATTTAGACGGCAGAGTTTCCGAAACATTGTTTTTGTAAACATCTACGTGATGTTTCAGAAACAGTGTATCCTGAGAATTGTTTCTCAATGAAAAAAAAATAAATAAAAATAAAAAATAATGAATACATGGCTTTATACAACTATCAGCCGCCCGCAATTTTGTTTACGTTATGAATGAGCCATGTTTAATCTTAAAGTAACTGACTCTTGTAAGCCTTACTTTTCTAAATACAACCTCATGTCGATTCCTTCACTGTATATCTTCGAAACGGCTATGTTTGTTAAGGACAATCCAGATTTATTTAGCCGACTTTCGGATGTCGTAGTTCGCAATAGACGAGACCAGCACAAAGTCATAACCAAGAAAGCTAACACAGCATTAATGCATAAAAGCATATTCTGCACAGCTTCGTCTACATATAATCAATTGCCAAAGTCAATAAGAGAGCTGCCTTGTTCGCTGTTCCACAGAAAGCTGAGAGAGGTATTATTCACCAAATGTTACTACACGTTAAATGAATTTAAAATTGACAAAAACTTCATAAAAACACTATAATTTAATTTAAACTCAAGATAGGTATATATTATTATTTTTACTGAATTTTGTATTTTTTCGATTTTGACTTTTAAGATTAATGTTATAAAGTGTTGTTGTACATATATAATAGGTATACTTTTTGTTTGTAAAAACAACATTGCACGCCCGAGACGGCAGAATATATTGATACCAATGTAAATATTTAAGATCTGTAAAAACATATATTTCATGCAATAAATTAACTTTGAACTTTGAATCAATATACCCTCCAAATTTCAAGTATTTACGTACAGTGGTTTGACCTGTGTGTTTTCTGTCAATCAGTCAGTCAGGACAAAACTTTCTATATACATATATTGATGACTGATGAATATTATATTGTTGCCAATTGTATTTTGTCAGACATGGGTGGTATCCTCGATAATGTTAACAATGCTGGCTCATGGTATGGTGCTGGGGTCCACCTCCAGTCTTCTGCCAGCACTGCAAGCTCCAGACTCCTCCATCCAGATCAGCCTGGAGGCGTCTTCATGGCTAGGTAACATTATAACAGCATAACTAATAAGAAGATGGATGGACGTGGTAGCCGAGTGGATGAGGCCCTTGCCTTGCGATCTGATGGTCGCGGGTTCGAATCCCGGTGGCAGTCATGCGTAAATAGGTTTTTTCGGTCGAAAAAATCTATGTAACTAATGCATCCCACGTTCTCGCAACGGTAAAGGAACACATCGTGAGTAAACCGGCTTGTCGTAGAACCTAAAAAGGTCGAAAACATGTCGAGTACACGAAAGGAATCTTTGAGGCGCACTTGAAATCCTTTCACCACACTGGTTCGAAGGAACTAGTGACACGATAAGAAGAAGAATAAGAAGATAACCAGGATTTTATACTCAGCCTAACTAAGGTGGAGCTGAAGGGGAAAACGAATAAATTTAACTGCCAAAGAACGAATAACCTTTAAGGGTGCACCTTTTTTTATTTAATTCCCTAGGGCATTAAACACTTTAATCGTTTTTATTTCTAGTGGCTTCGTACGGCTTGGGCAACCTGATAAGCTACTTGATAATCGCTCTGCTTATGGACCTACTCGGCCGGCGGATCGCCTATGGGATCGGCTTGCTGCCTGTTATAGCCGGGTTGCTCATGATCTTCAATGCAGAACACGTCACCACTTTGATCTGCGCTCGTACTCTCGCTGGTATCACGGGAGGGGCCACAGGCACTCTGGGAGCCGTCGCTATCGGCGAATATACCAGTCCTCGGTACAGAGGGATGTTCTTAAATTTAAAGACAGCCATGCTCTACCTTGGCAGTTTGATGGTGCACACACTTGGGTACTACTTCAACTGGAGGATCGTTGCCATTATAACTGTTGCACCCTATGCTTTAGCGCTGATCATCACCTCCACATGGCCCGAGAGTCCTCACTGGCTCGCCCAGAAGAAACAATTCAGCAAGAGCGAGCAAATCTTCTACCACTTGAGAGGAAACGATGAGGACTCAGTTAAAGAAATAAATGTACTCCTCGAAACGCAAACAGACAAAAAAGAATATACCTTTGCCGAGAAAACCGTCGAGCTACTAAGAAAGTTCAAGAAAAAGAACTTCTTAAAACCAGTCGTTATTTTCATTTTTGCAGCCATCTTGCTCGAAGGCAGTAGTAGGCACATCTTCCCCGCTTACGCGACGCAGATCATCGCTCAAATAGCTGGTGATTCCTCGAACACGTTTGCGTTCACAATCGCTATCGACGTGATATTTTTCGTGAGCGCGCTTTTCTCCTCGTATTTGATAAAAGTCACAAAGTTAAGGAAGCTGCTGTTCACCACAGGTGCAGCATCTTGCATAGTTCTGGCGATGGCTTGTTTGTATTTATACTTGGAATCAAAAAATTTGGTTCCAAAGCATGCTGTGATACCGATGTGTCTGTTTATTTTGTATTTTGTGCTGACGAACCTAGGCTGCGCGCCTGTACCACTGGCGCTTGTCGGGGAGATATTTCCACTAGAACACAAGGCGGTGGGTACGTCGGTAGCCGGCTACCTGTTGTCCAGCTTCATGACAATTGCTTTGAAGATAACACCCTACATGTTGCTCACTTTGGAAATCTACGGAACGTTTGCAGTTCTAGCCCTCAGCACTGCACTGACATTAACAGCTTTGTATTTTATTTTACCGGAAACTAAGAATAGAACTTTGCAGGAGATTGAAGAGTCTTTTGTTGATGGCAGGTTAAAAGGTAAAAAACAAATAGAAATTAAATCAGTTCACAAATGTTGAAAAATGTATTGCTTGTTTATCTTCTTTTTCTTATCGTGTCACTAGTTCCTTCGAACCAATGTGGTGAAAGAATTTCAAGTGCGCCTCGGAGAGGCTCCTTTCGTGAACTCGACACATGTTTTCGAAGTTTAGGTTCTACGACATGCCGGTTTCCTCACGATGTTTTCCTTCACCGTTGGATGCATTCACAGATTTTTCATGACCGAAAAAACCCATTTACGCATGACTGCCACCGGGACTCGAACCCGCAACCATCAGATCGCAAGGCAAGGGCCTCATGTACTCGGCCACCAGGTTCTCATTCGCTTGTTTATCTGCGCGTAGTTATTATAATTTAGTAGCCATACCATTTTGATGGGTGACTATAATATTACGTAGCTTTAATCATATAGAATAGTTCCATAATTAATAGTTCCTATCAGTAAATACCTAAAGTCGGAGTCGGCCCAGTTTTACCGAATACAGAATACCGTTAGACCACAGGCAAAGTCCGAAAAACAAATCTTTTGATTAATAGAATACTAATTATTGTTAATTTAATTATGTTTGATAAACCTCCAATATTTTTTTTATACTTAATACAATTCATCCCTAATTTATCGAGTTGTGTGGAAGAGGAACGACGCCCGTCCGTCATACAGTGCGAACTAGTACGGAGACTAGTCACCCAACTGCCACGATTTTATTTACAAACTACCTTAAAATAGTCGACCATTTACTCACTTCTCATAAGACCTGTTTGTAACTAACCATAAATGAGAAAAATAAATAAATTTTCACACCACCTGCTCGACAATATCTAATTACATATCATGCTATCATCAAGGTAAAGCAAAGAAATACCTACCTAGGGAAGTAATGTTGTATGAAACTCCCTAGGGTAGTAATGTGATTTGAATTTGGAACGTAAAATTCGTATGGAAACTCGTGGAAAACTCTAAGTAAAAGAACGCCCATATGGCATTGTAAAAAGGTTTGTTCTAAAATCGAACTGGCCACTCATAAGAAAAAGAAAAAAGGCGCGACTTTAAAGATTGTGAAACAAAAGACGATGTTGGCTGCTGAGTTCGGAGCCCTGGATTTTTATTGCCTCACAGAAGGTGTGAAAAGTAGAGTATGCTCCTCTGGGATAAAGCCTGTCTTGGTCTTGGGCATCTTGAACCCCTCGTTAGCTCAGGGTTCAATATGCCACCCGCGACATAAGACACTGCTTTATCCCCTTAGTGCATAATCTACTATTAAATTTAAATTTATTAAATATTAAAAAGACTAAAATAATTAAAATTAAAATAATTATTTTACTTTTACTAATAATATTAACCAACTCGATTCCCAAGCCATATTAATTAAACCATTGATTGTTTATGTAATAAGTTTATGTAGATACTTAATTGTGCTTGTATTATTGTTTTTTTTTTTCACTCAATTATTTTATTTGATTTGATTTGATTTGAATCACGGGAAACTGTTGAACAAACATCTCCACAACACCGGTAACACTGACAGCCCACTCTGCAGAGACTGCTTAACAGAAGAAGAATCAGCTGCCCGAGCTGGAATACGTTCCTGGAATGCGTGGGAGTGACAGCACAACGACACGAAACCCTCGGCCAACGACTGTGAAGAGCCCAGAATCTTCTGCGCTTCTGGACGGAGTTAGGCAGCAGGTAACATGGTCACGCAAAAAGGACCGATTAACGAGTCCAATTCCGGAAAATGGAGTAATAGTAGATTATGCACTAAGGGGATAAAGCAGTGTCTTATGTCGCGGGTGGCATATTGAACCCCGAGCTAACGAGGGACTCAGTTCTTTGTTTCACAATCTTTGAAGTCGCGCCTTTTTTCTTTTTTTTTATGAGTGGCCAGTTCGATTTTCGAACAAACCTTTTTACAATGCCATATGGGCGTTCTTTTACCAAGAGTTTTCTACGAGTTTCCACATGAATTTGACGTTCCAAATTCAAATCACATTACAACCCTTGGGAGTTTCATACAACATTACCTCCCTAGAGAGGTAATGCTTTGCTTTACCTTGATGATAGCATGCTAAGTAATTGGACATTGTCGAGCTGGTGGTGTGAAAACATAGATACACCATTCACCATTCAAGCTGTTCGCCTATGAATAAGCTGCCAGTGCCGATAAGACAGGCCCAATCTCTTTCAACTTTTAAAACTAAAGTTTTAAATCACTACCTGTCTGGGACCTAGTCTTTCTATGGCATTATCTTTTTGATGATTTCATCATAATGTCGTTGTCAGTACCTACCGTATAGAAATAGAAATTAAAATGTTTTTATTTGCCAATAAAAAAAACAAATTACTCACTTAATGGATACAGTAAGCCTACATAGTTAACCTACTTAGTCTGATTTCAGCCAGAAGTCTAAAGATTATTGGCGAAATTGGTCTCAACTCAGCGTTGTGCTGGAGCATGAGGTTCTATGACCCCATCGATCCAGCGCAGATTTTCAGTTGATCCCAGTGTGAGTGAAGACACGACCAGCCGGGAGCGGTCGCTGTGCCATTGCATAGATAATATAAGTAATATATAAACAAGAGATAACGTACATATTTCATAAGAATGGTTAGGCGGATACGACGTGATAAAGATATTATTATGTAATTATGGTTCTAGAATAGATAAAAAATTAAAATAAAATAAAAAATAAACAAAATGTTAAATTATCAAAGGTGACGTAAGTCACAATTTATATGTATTTATTGTATTTATTTATTGCCTCCATGTACATACAGGTAAGTATTTTAGGTCTTAAGTGGTAGTTACAGACTAGGTATAGTACATGGACCCTGTCAGGGCGAATGCAACATGGTATTTCTGAGTTCGATTATATCAAAGGTCTATCTGTTTATTTCATTAGATTTATCTAGGTATATCGTATAATTTATAAAAGTCATGACTAAATATTTGAAATGTAAAAAAGAAATTAAATAATAATAACAAATTGTTAAAGAAAAATTTAAGTCTAAAATATAATCGAATTTATTTGCATTTCATAATAAAGAAAAAAATAATAATAATAATAGAGCGTCAATAGAATTATAGATTTTCAATTTTAACAATGTCATTAATGTACCTAATTATGTTATGCGAATTACAAGTCATTTAATGGGTCAACAAAGCCTAAGTATTAATTACACAGTCACTTCAGAGTCAGCTAGTACAATGCATAATTAACATTCTAAGATACTATTGTCAGTGAGAAATTCATTAACTGAGTTATAACATTTTTTGATAAGTATGGATTTGAGTTTATTCGCAAAAGGGTAAACTTCAGGTATAATTTGACAGACAGGTATTTTTTTCTTTAGTCTGAACAAAACAAAAGCCTCCCGCAGCCTACCGAAATCGAGTGGCCAACCAGTGATCAAATCAAACATGTCCTAACTACAAAAAGGAAAAAGATGCTAATAAGCAGAAATTCCGAGAAGTAAATAAATTATGTACTGATTTTTTTTTTCGAAATACATTCACATACATACCAGCTTGGTTTTTAAATAACAGACCTATCGTTGTTTTTTAAAGCTTCATCCTCTTTTTTTACCTTAATATTTTACTTATACCTATCACCCTCCATCGCTGGAGAATTTTGCAAATACATAATTTATACAATACCAGTCATATTTTTTGTGTTTATATATATGTATATGAGTATGCATATATATTATATATACCTATATACATACTCATATATATATGTTTGTATTAATATAATATTTAGATATAAGAATGTAAATATAATATGTATTAATATTGTGTAATATTCTGTATGATTTTAGTTAGTCATGTTATTTTTTTTTATCTATAATATTTTTTTGGTGCACCATTTATCCACTGTAATTTTTAAATATTTTTTCTGTTAACAATATGTCTTATATGGCTGGCTGGAAGAGATTGCTATCTAGCAATAAGACCGCCCTCGTAATTTTAGTTTATTTCCTTGTTTTTATTTATTTTAAGGTGATACAATAAAGCATATTCTATTATATTCTATACACATATAGGTATGTTTATTTTACTCCTATTTAAATAAATTGAATGCTTATCGAAAAATGTAATTCGAATGCCAGCTAACAAAGGCTAATTAAAGAGATATCTAGGGAAAAAATATTAAAGGCTTTTTTAAATGTAATACAATTATCAATGTAGTTCGGTTCCATTTCTATTGATGTCATGGTCTTGGAAGCACATAATATCCTTTATATTATCCTTCATATATATATTTTTTAACCAAATACGAAGATGTGCGTTGGAGTTTAAAGTACTAATATTGTTTTTTTTTTTTCGTTAATTACAAACATTTCAAGAAATATCTTGCAGAAGTTATCAAAATCGCGTAACGGGCGATGAATTCTCCGCTCATAAAACAGGTAGGTCTAATTTACGTTAAATGAATTCATTTATGGCTTGATCACACGTACCGAGCAAACCGGCGAGATAGTGCTCTCGGCCGACTACTCGGTACGTATAAATTTAATTAAAAAAAAATATTAATTAAGTTCTCCATTTGTACTACATTTGATATGTGTGTGCAATAAGGTATTTAATATATAAACATAGCGCCGAGTGCTCGGCTGAGCGAGTGATGTAAGCTTTCACTGTCTCGGTCGAGTAACATAATTCTGTCTCGCCCATTTGCTCGGTACGTGTGATCTAGGCATTAGGGTGCGTTTCCACTGACGCGGAGCTTGGTAGAGTGGAGAGGAGCGGACCGTGAATTGGCCAATCACAGTGCTCGAAATCTCCACTTTGAGCAATCTAATTGGCTAATTCACAGTCCTAGTCTCGTCTAGCCAGTAAGCATCTCCGCACATCTCCGCTTTGGTGGAGTCTGGGCCTAAGGGTGTCTTTCCACTGACGCAGAGCTGGGCGAAGTGGAGAGGCACCATATAAACAAAAAAAATGTAATTACCAAAAAAACTTAAATGGACAATGCAGAAGAGTGTACCTACTACGTCGTATCTGTGCAGTCAGAACTTTTGGGTTTCTACAAAATGACAGAGTGACAGCGGAGCGAGTGCGGCGCCCGAGCAGAGCTGCAGTGAGCTGGCTCGAGCTAGGTACCCGGGTTCGCCAAACGATGAATAAAACTTAATTATATATATAATGTTGGGTACCGCCTGACGCAAATCCCTAGGGAATCAACTAACGGTAACAGTTATCAAATTTATTTAAGTCACAGAACTCACAGTGCGACAAAGCCCTTTTTATTGATAAAAAAAAAACTCACAGTCAACTTAAGTTTTTCAAGTTTTTTTGCCTAAATGTGTTTAGTCACAAGGGGAAAATATACAAATCAGTTATTAGACCTGTCGTGTTGTATGGATCTGAGTGTTGGGCATCAAAGGGGACGGATGAAAGAAGAGTGCACGTAGCAGAGATGCGAATGTTGAGATGGATGAGTGGAGTGACGAGGATGGATAAAATAAGGAATGAGTATATAAGAGGAAGCCTGAAGGTAGCGCCAGTGATGGATAAATTAAGAGGTAACAGGCTAGCTTGGTATGGACACGTGATGCGAAGGGAAGAATGTCATGTTACTAGGAGAGTGCTGAATATGGAAGTGGATGGATATAAGAGTAGAGGAAGGCCGAAGAAGAGATGGATGGACTGTGTGAAAGATGATATGAATAAAACAGGTGTAAGTACAGAGATGACGGCTGATAGAGAAGAATGGAAGAAGAAGACATGTTGTGCCGACCCCACGTAAGTGGGAAAAGGACCAGGAAATTATGTGTTTAGTCACAGAAACTGATAATGCGTATTTTTTTCTGGTTATTAAAAACTGACTCAAATTGTTACCCATTGTATTTTTCCAGACATGGGTGGTGTCATCGATCTTGCTTGTGGTTCTGGGCCAGGGTATGGTGTTCGGATTCACCTCTGGCCTCCTGCCGGCTCTGCAGGCCCCGGACTCCTCCATAGACATCAGCTTGGAGGCATTTTCATGGCTAGGTATCAATTTATTCTTTCGACTTCGTAATATTATGTTATCGGTATAGGTTAAAGTGGCTGTTGACTTTATTTTCCGAATTATTATAGAGTACCTACCAAGGTCGCTCGCTCAAGACAGCATAACCTTATCTAAAAACTTCTTATCTAAAATGTAAACGAATTGGCGTTTGTATGTATGTATGTATGTATATTTTTTTGTGCGGAACCGCTCATCTGATTCAGACGTGGTGGCCCTTGCCTTGCGCTCTGATGGTCGCGGGTTTGAATCCCGGTGGTAGTCATGCGTAAATGGGTTTTTTTGGTCGAAGATATATGCACCCCACGTTCTCGCAACGGTGAAGGAAATCGTGAGGAAACCGGCATGTCAAAAAACATCAGGACAGAAAAAAAAGTGTTCTATGGCATGTGACATCCACCAATCCGATTTGGGTCCGCGTGTTAAGACCCATTCGCTCTTCTTGTCGAGAGTAGGCCTGAGTCCCAGCAGTGGGAACATTATAGGCTGATTATGCTTATGCTATGCTCATCTGATTTGTATGAAATTTGGCAGTTATGTGGTAATATCAAAAGATTTTTGGAATTTGAAGATGACCCGAATCGGTTCAAGAGTTTCGATAAGAGATAATAATACTTTACGAGTACTTAAATTGTTATTTCCAGTGGCTGCCATCGGCATGGGAAACTCAATTAGCTACGTGATTTGCCCCATTTTGATGGACCTGTACGGCAGGAGGAAGGCGTATGCGATCAGCTTGCTGCCCGCCGTAGCCGGGATGGTGATGACTTCCGCCGCACAGCACGCTGCTACCCTGATCTGCGGCCGCATCCTCGCCGGGTTCACATTCGCTGCCACAGCCACTCTGGGAGCCATCGCCATTGGCGAATACAGCAGTCCTCGCTACAGAGGCATGTTCCTTAATCTAAAAACGGCTTTGTTTTACGTCGGCAACCTGGTGGTACATGCGCTAGGGTTTTACTTCAACTGGAGAACCAACGCCATGATAATGAGCGTGCCTTTTGCTCTCGCACTGGTTGTCACATACACATGGCCTGAGAGCCCCTACTGGCTCGCGCAGAGGAAACAGTTCACCGAGAGCGAGCAAATCTTCTATCGACTGAGAGGAACCGATGAGGCGTCAGTGAGAGAAATTAAAGAGCTCATCGAAACGCAAACGGAAAAGAAGGAATCTAGCTTTGCGGATAAAAGCGTCGAGGTTATGAGAAAGTTCAAGAAGAGGAACTTCTTGAAACCAGCAGTTATTTTGTTATTTGCTGCCATCCTGCTGGAAGGCAGCTGCAGGCACATCTTCCCCGCTTTCGCGTCACAGATCATCGCCCAATTAACTGGTGATTCCTCTCACACATCCACGTACATAATCGCTGTTGATGTGATATTTTTAGTGAGCGCTCTTTTCTCCTCGTATTTGATCAAAGTCACAAAGTTAAGGAAGCTGCTGTTCACCACGGGTACAGCATCTTGCATTGTTCTGGCGCTGGCTTGTTTTTACTTGTATTTGGGATCCAAAGATTTGATTCCGAAGCACGGTGTGGTGACAATGTGTCTGTTTGTGTTGTACTTTGGGTTGACGAACCTGGGATGCGCGCCTGTACCGCTTGCTCTCATCGGGGAGATATTCCCACTGGAGCACAAGGCGGTGGGTGCGGCTGTAGCCGGCTTTCTCGTTACCGTTGCCATGACAATCACCTTTAAGATAACGCCCTACATGCTTCTCTCGTTGGAAATCTACGAGACATTTGCACTCCTAGCCCTCTGCACCGCGCTGACGTTATTGGTGTTGTATTTCATATTACCTGAGACTAAAGATAGAACTTTGCAGGAGATTGAGGAGTATTTCAAACCTAAAAAAAATAAAAGTTATATAAAAGGAGAAAATGACGACAATTTAGAGATTTTGAAAGGAGACCCAATAGCTGGTAATTAAAAGTACCTGATTATGGTCATAGTACAGTCTTAGGGTGCATTTCCACTGATGCAGAGCTGGGTTGAGTAGAGGAGTGGACCGTGAACAGTGCTCGAAGTGGAGTGTAAGTGGAATTTCGAGCACTGAGATTGACCAATTCACGGTCCGCTCCTCTCCACTCCGCTCAGCTCAGGAAACGCACCCTAACCCTGGCCATACATAATTAGTATTTAGAACCCGACTTAATTATTTTAATTTCAGAGACACTTTCCGATCTCTAAATCAGTGGTAATTATTAATTATTAATCAGTAATTAAGTCTGTTTGTTTTTTATAAATTAGTATCTAAGTAAAACTAGAAAGATCTAAGTAATTATTTTCGACGACACGGATAGTCGAGTGGCGAAGTATTTTTTTTAATAGAAGATATGGCTCTCTCTGACTGCGATGAATAGGAGCATTTGAAAATTAAAAAAGATATGAAAAAAGAAACGATGCTGATATAAGCAAAAAATTAATTACTTACTTTGACTTGTAAAACAACTTTTAATAAATTGATATGTTTGTGTTTTCTCTTATCTTAATTTGTCACACAATTCCCAACTTAAAATGTTGCGTCATATTACATATTATTATTATATTTGATGCAAATGGAGCAAAAAAAAATCTTGTCTAATCGCCCCATTAGCTTGTACCATTTGGCAGCAAATAATTCATTAGGCACCTGAAAATAGGATTAAAATTACATAGGCAGTAGGTATTTTTTTATTAAATAAATAATTGCTTAGTGATGAGTCGACGGAAGTAGGTGAACAACAATAAGCCAATAGAAGAGCAATTCTAGCTTTATTATTGATAAATTACCTATTTCTTCATACTTTTTTTTTTTTTAATATTATTAATTATTATTTGACCAAGATTGTCTTAAAAACTAGAGCATGGCCATCACTGACCTCTATATCTTAAGATCTTAATAAATATACATAAAAAAAATTAAGTACCAATTAGTACATTTTGGGTATTTTTTTGACGTGACTACGTCTAATAAATCGATGAACGCCGCTGCGCCGGCTGCATGCACGAAAACGTTGACGTCATTGTCCGGTAACGCTCATTGTCCCGTTACGCTGGTAGTCACGTTAGACTATCGTCCGTAAACAAACTTTACAGACAAACCATTTTTTTGTTTCATAAATCAACTTCCTACGCGGTCTTATCCATGCTAGGAAGTAGGATAAGCAATTCAGATTCTGATCATTTTAGTACCTATACCTTCGCCACACTTATCATTTTAGTGCACGAAAAAGGCCTCTTCGAGGCGCACTTGAAATCCTTTCACCACACTTGTTCGAAAGACCTAGTGACACGATAAGAAGAAGACACTTATCCCATCAAAATGCAAATGATTATAAGAACCGATCAATAGATAGATGCCTAAATACGAGTAGATGCCCAAACACACCGAAAATACGTGAAGTTGGTAACCATTAGCTTTTTGAACCAATCAGAGCTGTGGTCTAACTTCACAGTTTTATGTAGCATTGCATAATAGGCATGGAAATGATTGCTACTTCTATCTCATTGTCACAGGTGATATTGTGGTATTATCACCACTTCATCTCAGGTATCTGTTATCTGCAAAATTAATGTTAGTACTGAACATGTTGCCAATCATCTTTCTAAACTAGATCCCTCCAAATCTAGAGGGCCAGATCATATTAGCCCAATATTCTTGATCAACTGTGCTGAAGCCTTAGCTATACCGGTAACCTTACTCTTTCGTAAATCTCTGTCAGTCTGCGTCTGTCGTTTTGTACGCAGTTTCATTTTTTAACTCTTCAAAAAAGACGCGAAATTGCTGTTCTCTTATTTCTTTTAAAAATTATGAATAATACTATCGACTGCCCAAATCTCCTAAGCTATATTCACATTAACGTACCCTCTAGATATAGTAGATTCAATGCACCATTATTTGTTCCAATAGTGTCAACCGAGTATCGACAGAACTCATACCTGCTGCGAGCGAGCAACAACCTTAATAAGATTTGTAAGCGTGGCGTAGACATTGACCTATTCTGCATCAGCACCCCCTCAGCCCGAGCGCGGCTGAGCAGGGAGTTCTTCTTTTCTTCTTAGCGTACAATTAATGTCAACATAACATGCCAGTGGCATCCATTTGTTTATTAGTTAAGTATTGAGTTGCTTTATATTGTTGTTCTCCTTTTCTTTATTCTTATGTAAGTTTAACTAATCTTAAGTTAGTTTACCATAATTTTCTTAATGTTCTAATGTCTATCCGTGGGAACCTGTAATTGGCTCTCTAAAGCTAAACTATTGTATACTTAGAAGTATAAAGCTGTTGGTTCTCCAATAAATAAAATAAATAAATATGATTTCATTTTGTAACAGCTCAATCACCGGTGATTTTGTAACACACTGCTATTTTTCATCAGTGGCCTAATGTGACTAATGTCATATTATATAATTCACGCAATCACTTCTACTCACAGGCAGCACACTACAGACTGACTGTTATAAAATTATTTACGATACAATAAAAATTAAATTGTAAATGGTGACAAGTATCATGAATTCATGACAGCGTCCGGCGGCGTGCAAAATAGCCTGTCGGGGCGCGCCGGCGCGGATGTTACCGGTGGTTTTGTAACAGACTTGGTCTCAGAAAGTAACAAGTGTTAGTGTGATCAGTTTTATGCCATGATAAATAACATGTTACTCGGTATACCTTCCATGCCTATTGCATAATAATACCAGTGACCTTAGTTTGTTATTGGTCAGACCAGTATGGTCTCGATCGATATAACTTTCGGATCGATATTAGAGTGGTTTTGATAAGTTAGCAGCATAGATAGAACTTAACTACGTACGTAGTTATACATATACCTAAGTAATATGTATGACTCAGACTAGACTTTTTTTTAATAGTAAATAGAACATCTGTGCACGCAGACAGTGCCAGCTGTAAGAATTTTCTAGTCTTGCTCAAAAATAATTCTAGAGACATAAAAGATAAGTGCAAAAACATAATTTGTTTCACGACAAAGTTGGAACATTCAGTGAAATTTTATTCAAAACATCACAATCGTGAGTATTAATAAAACCTAATCTACATACTTATAAAGTATTTTTATTACAGCATATGCTAACTACTACAATCTATATTACAACATTTTAAAAAGGAAACAATTGGGCCACCAATAGACCGTTGCATATAAATAATAGGTAGCTCAACTGCTCAAACTCGATACCCGATCTATAAAGTACAATAAATAAACATACTTAGGTTCAATCGCTTATTATTATGCACTGTATCGCCCTGTGCCTTTTCAGCATTATACAATTCCTAAATGTCATTCGAGTGGATATATGTAGTTACCTACCTACTTGCCTAGCCTTCCGCGTTTTCAAAATGTTGTCAGAGCGTCTGGTCGAAGCGACGCGTGATCAGAGGGCTGGCAGCTATCTCGGCCAAAGAATAAGCCTAGCTATACAAAGAGGCAATGCAGCCAGTATCCTCGGCACGCTGCCATCGGGTGTCGAGTTGGAGCAGTTGAGCTACCTATAGATCGTTTGCAACGGTCTATGTGTGGCCCAATTTTGTTTCCTTTTGTAATTTGTGTAATATAAATTGTAGTAGTTAGCTTATGCTGTAATAAAAAGTTACCTACTAGTTGTTGAATGTAAATTTAAATATCGGGTGGCTTAAGTTCGTCATTTATATTTCTTGATAACAGCGAAGTCGAGATACAAGTTAAGCCTCCGTTAGATAAAAATGTCACAGACTGACCCTAAATGCAGTTATAAAAGTGTTTTTTACTTACTTTTTAAAATATAATTAGGTAAATGTACAATATTGTATTGTTTTGTTTATTTAATAAATACATTTACAAAGGCAAGTTTTGAATGGATACAAAAAAATTCAATTAAAAAATAGCTAAGCTAAGTAATTTTAGTTATATTATGCTTATGCTGACTTGCACCAAGCTTTCAAAGTTCCTAAGAAATTACTTTACTCGCTTGGCAGTTCTTAAGGGTCCAGATTCAGACCGTTAAGATCTTTCAAACTAGTAAAGTAAGTGCTTAGGAACTTTGTCAGTTTGGTGCAAGTCAGCATTAGCATTTAGTAGTTACTCGTAGTTGTGTAAATACTATACTCATTATTTAATGAATAAATAAATATATTTACGACCTACCTCATTTTATATAAAAATATGTTTTTAAGTTTTCATAATTTTAACTAAGTCGATACCTGAGTATTTTCTAATGCTCATAAAACTAAACTTTATCATGATTCAATGCTATATTACTACATATATCTAATATTTTTAGCACTGCAATACTGCACTGCACCCATGGCTTTAGCACATAAAATACGAGTATTTTTGGACGACAGTTCTAAAAACACAGATAACATTTTGCGTGCAGATAAGCTGGCGCGCGGTCATAACGCGGACCACGGTTCCGGATATTTGGATGTACTGCTTAGACCCTGGACCTGGTGATATGGAGTGAAGGAAGCGAGGATCAGCTCTCAGCATGGCGACCACGGGACGCGGGAAGTGGATCACCCCCTTCACGAAGCAGGTAACTCGGAATATTTTGTTGCTTTATTATAACTTCTAGAAATAAAAATTAATATAAATTCATCATCATAATCATCGACACATTGCCACTACTTGGTTATTTTTACTATCGTTCGCTAAGACTGAGGAAATTCTCTCACTCAAATTATAGCGAAAATATTCATTTCTTTCAGATATTTTCAAGGTTGCCTTAACTTTTGTTGTTTGAATTATCGTAATACAAGGTATCCACGATACAGGCTTGCCTAGTGTGGGGCCGTTAATAAATACAAATATGTTTGAATCTCTCTACAAAATGCACTGTTAATAATAGTAAATACACTTAGCTTTATTTAATTTTATGGTATATGATCTCTCTGCTCTCGCCACGCTGCCCGGTCCTGTGCTAGATGGGTCTAGGTACGGCCTGCTTACATAAATATAAGTTACTAAAATGTATTAAATACTAGAAATTTTATTTTTATTATATTCTCTTGCACACATGTATACTTCTTCTTTTCGAGCCCCTATTTCTTTCGAATTAGTTTGGTGAAAGGATTTCCAGGCCACCTCGAAGAGGCTCCTAACTGGATAGATTTTTACTACTATACTATTTTATGCTATACTATTTTTTTTGACTAGATAGGCACTAATAGGTCTAGATAACTATTCTTACAGTCTGGCACTGGTTCGAGCACATATCTTGAAAATTTCAGGTCAGGGGGGGGTCAGCGCTAAAGTGTCGTGTCGCTACTTGTAATAATAGTTACATATAATAAATTTAAAAGTTTGTGAGATATATAAATGTAGGTACCTATTGATATTTAGATATATACTAGTTTTTTGGGCGGTGCGCGAGCTGCAAGCAGCTCGCGAGTGATTTTTTCAATATTTAAATAAATTAAAATTAAAAAAAAAAGTTGCAAAAAAAGTTGGCCAAAAAAAATCTTGGCCAAAAAAAATCTTGGCCAAAAAAAATCTTAGCCAAAAAAATCTTGGCCAAAAAAAAAAGTTGGCCAAAAAAATTCTTGGCCAAAAAAAAATTGGGCAAAAAAAATCTTGGCCAAAAACAGTTTTCCAAAAAAAAAATTCTCAAAAAAAATTTGGCCAAAAATTAATACCTTTACTGAAAACCTGATGTCAATACGACTAATACTTTTCGAGATAGCATGTTGGTGCCAAGGTGGACGTGCGAATCGTCAACCTTCGCTACGCTCAGGTTGCCGCTTCGCAGTACGGAGGTCGGTGGCTCGCTTCGCTCGCCACCTCCCTGCAAAATTTTTCAACCTTCGCTTCGCTCAGGTTTCAAAATTTTGTATAGAAATCCATTTTTTTTGTATGGCATCCATAATGGATTTTTACAAAATTTCAAAATTGGAACAAAAATAAATACCTTGTGAGAAAACCGCATGTCAATACGACTAATACTTTTCGAGATAGCATGTTGGTGCCAAGGTGGACGTGCGAATCGTCAACCTTCGCTACGCTCAGGTTGCCGCTTCGTAGTACGGAGGTCGGTGGCTCGCTTCGCTCGCCACCTCCCTGCAAAATTTTTCAACCTTCGCTTTGCTCAGGTTTAAAAATTTTGTATGTAAAACACCGAGGACGTGCGAACCGTCAACCTTCACTTCACTCAGGTTGACGATTCGCGGTTCGAAGGTCGGTGGCTCGCTGCGCTCGCCACCTCCCCTCGACCTTCGTTTCGCTCAGGTTGCCGCTTCGTGGCTCGAAGGTCGGTGGCTCGCTTCGCTCGCCACCTCCCTGCAAAACTTTTGGTGGCCTTCGCTGCGCTCAGGTCGCCGCTCCGCGGCTCGGAGGTCGGTGGCTCGCTTCGCTCGCCACCTCCCGGCAAAATTTTTCAACTTTCGCTTCGCTCAAGTTGAAAAATTTTGTATGGGAATCCAACTTTTGTATGGAAATCTATTTTTTTTGTATGGCGGCCATATTGGATTTTTCAAAATTTCAAAATTGGAACAAAAATAAATACCTTTGACCAAAACTCGTAATACACCAAGTCTTATACTTTTCGAGATACCACGTTTAGTCCCTAGGGCGTAAATGAAAAGTGAAAAGTCGAAGTTTTCCCCAACTCACGCCCTCTTCCTCTATACGTTCCCCATTTTAGATTTTTCAAAATAAGACTGCATCTGGGAGAACAATGATGTCAATGAGTGAGTGAGTCAGTGAGTGGTAATTCATTTTTATATATGTTGAATTAAGAAAAAACTCTGAGTGGGCTTACAGATAACTCCAAGGCGCCCAAACACTATTCTACTCATAATGTACAGTTTAAAATAATTAAACTTATGATTAACTTCAAAGGTGATATATTAAAAATAAACAAAAATAATATTATGATTGTTTATTCGTCAACGTAAGATTGGTACTTTTTATCTCGACACCACGCGTACGAGTCCGCGGGAGCAACTAGTATATTTAAATGCAAAACCTGTTTCAATATCATCTCCAAACACAAGCTGTGTGTGTGTGTGAGTATCTAGTTAGTAATTTTTGGCAAATAACCTTGAGAAATTTAAAACTACAATTTTAGCGAGAGCTCGCTATCACAATAGACTGTTTTATTTGCTAAATATATAGGTACATTAAACAGTCTTGAAATTTTAATTTTGCGTTCATTAGCGCAAACAAATGGAGCCAATCAGCGCGATACGGTTTGCAGATAATAAATGAGAACAGCCGAAGATTGAAATATTTAAAATTTATTTGCTACCAACTTTCTCAAAGTCTGTAAAAATCTTAAATAAATTATAATAATAAAATTTATATTTATATTTATATAATGGGAGTCCCGAATCATTTAATCGGACTTGTCACCTCCCTCTACAAAGCCAACAATTCCTTCGTGAGAATCGACACCGATTGTTCTTATGTGTTCGAGACCAAGAAAGGGGTAAGACAGGGCTGCATTCTTTCACCGATGCTCTTTAACATCTATGGAGAATATATTATCCGCGAGACACTAGATTGTTGGAATGGAGGATTTGTAGTAGGTGGAAATAAAATCTCGAATCTACGCTATCCAGACGACACCACACTTGTGACAACCAACATGGAAGACATTGGAGATGCTTCTACACCGACTCAGCACTGAGAGTGAGGCCATGGGTCTTTCCATCAATAGAAGCAATACCAAGCTCATGGTAGTCGACAGAGCAGGAAAGCTCATAGGCCCTACAACTTGCCAGGGTGTCGAAAGGGTAGAAAGCTTCATTTACCTAGGCTCTACCATTAACAGCGATGGAGGTTGCGTTGCAGAGATCAAACGTCTCTAGAAAGGAATCTGGAAAAATAGAGGAATAACTTGGACAACAAAGATCCGACTTGTCAGGGCATTAGTCTTCCCGATTTTTCTGTATGGGGTGGAGACTTGGACCATCTTAGCGAGAGAGAGAAAGAGGATTGACGCTTTCGAGATATGGTGCTGGAGGCGTATGCTACGAATACCGTGGACGGCGAAGCGCACAAACGTGTCAATCCTCAAGCAACTTAACATTAAAGATCGTCTCTCTACGATTTGCCACCGCTGAATCCTAACCTACTTCGGCCACATCGCGAGACGAGGCGCCGATAACTTGGAAAAACTGGTCATCGTCGGACAAGTAGAGGGGAAAAGATCACGCGGCAGATCCCCGATCAGATGGTCTGACCAGGTTAAAGATAATGAGTCATTCTACAATGTGGTGCAGGCAGCCAAAGACTGGAACCGCTGGAGGCAGGCCGTCTGGACATACAAAATGGGTGATCACGATCTTCAGTAATGAAGTACCGACTACAGAAGAAGAAGAATATTTATATTTAATACGTATTAGTTTATTATAGGTTATTTATGTATTAGGATTTGATAAAACATAGTACTCTTTATTTGTTATTGTTGTAAGGCCGCCAATTGTACCACTCATTAGTTTTAAGTCTTGTATTAGTTATTTTCCATGTGTACAATAAATAATTATCTATTCTATTCTATTCTAATAATACATTTAATGATTTCAGTGCTTCGTGGTGGTCGGTGCGTCGCTGAACATGTCCCAGGTGGGCATGGTGATGGGGTACGCCTCTTCGCTGGTGCCGCAGCTGCGCGCCGAGGGTCTGGTCGATGATGAGGCAGCATCTTGGGTCGGTACGTTCACTCTCTATGTTAACTGGTGACTGGACTGGCCGGCCAAAATAATATAAGATAGTAAGAGATTACTTCTTCAAAGCTTTGTAATTTTACTAGCTTAGCTACTCAATGCTTACAGTCTGCTTGGCGGTAGAATCAGTTTGAAAAGGTCGGCTTCGAGCTTGGAACCTCAAACATCTGAGGTTCCTTAATAAAGGAGAGAAGAACAGCGAATGCCGAACGCGCGTTATACCGGCGTATATCGGGATTTGCGCTTGGTTTTTTCTAGCGAGTGTCAGTAGCATGAGGTGTCTCTCGCGCCTTGTCGCGCGTACACGCGCTGCAAAAGGTAAAACAATGTGAAACCGCACTTAGTAGGTATGTCATTAGTAATTAGATCGAAGGTAATGAGCTGCAAAGAGACGCCTGTTTAATACTCTGTGCAAAACATGCGAAAGTGAGTGGGGCATGATTAAAAAAAGGATTGGCAGGTGCTGCAGTGGGAATAAGTTACATAAAACTTCATAACTCTTTTCTTCCCGAACAAGAATAAACATGCGCTGTGAGTCTTTTCAGAGCATAGGTTAATCTGAGTTAATTTTAATATTGGTATCTTTCAGCTGCCATTCCTGGATTTGCTCTCATTCTCGGTAATATGGCTATACCGAAGCTAATGGTGAAGTACGGGAGGAGGGCAGCCAATCTGATCAGCATTGCGATAGTGATCGCGGGCTGGGCGAGTATGGTGCCAGCTAACAACCTGCCCACCATCCTCGTGGGAAGGCTACTCCAGGGGATCTCAGCGGGTATGAGTAACTGTCTGGTCCCCATCATGGTCGGAGAATACTCCAGCCCAGTCAACAGAGGGGCGTTCACGATACTCATGTCTCTCATCATGGCTGCTGGCACATTTATCGTCCACTCCGTCGGATCATACGTTTCCTGGAAAACGACGGCTTCCATCATCACCGTCATCTCGGTTATCAATTTCCTAATGGTCTTCCTTTCTCCCGAAACCCCCAGCTGGCTATGCGATCAAAGAAGGCACTCAGAGTGCGAGAGAGTTTTCCGATGGTTGAGAGGAACCGATGAAGATGCAGAACTGACGAGAATGATCGAAGCCAATAAAATTTCGAATGACAGTAAACGAACGATTGGGCTGTCCGTTTCCGTGATCAAGAAGAAGGAATTTTACAAGCCTATAGTTATAATGCTGCACTTGTACGCGATAGGTCAGTGGGCTGGGATCAACATCTTGGCGGCATATATCGGGGATCTGGTGCAAGCGGTGGCAGGAAAAGACGTCAACGAAGCTCTGGTGGTCATGTCAGTTGATATACAGAGAATGGTGTCGTCTGTCCTTGCCGTTTTCATCATCAGAAAGCTGAGCAGACGGACTATGCTGTTTGCGACTGTTGGATTAAACTCTGTGGCTCTTTTCCTAATAGCGGGATACATATTCGCAAAAGAGAGTATATTTTCGCCAGCGCTTGGAATTTGCTTGCTTCATCTCTTTATGATGACAGTTGCCACAGGATCCTCGCCGCTGCCTTTTACGATCGCTGGTGAGATCTTCCCGTTGAAATACAAAGGGATTTCTAGTGGGATCAGCTCTGTGTTCTGCTCTGCAAATTCCTTCTTATTGACGAAGACATTTCCTTTTTTCAAAAAGAATATCGGTATGGATGGAGCATGTCTTCTCTACGGAGGAGTCGTGGCTTACTGTTTGGTCGTTGCCTGGTTCCTTCTGCCGGAGACCAAGGATAGAACTCTGCAAGAGATCGAAGATGAATTCAAGGGTAAAGTAACGGAGGAGGAAATGCTGTCAGCCCAACCGTTGAACGATTTGAAGGAGCTTAAGGAGAATACAAGTCATTGATTCAAAATACTTACTTAAAAACTTTCCATGGCAGCAGCAGTTCGAGTGATGTGCACCGGTACATACCTAATCTAGTTACTTCAACGAGATTTAGAACTTTTTTCTGACTTCTTTATTAGAATAACTCAAAGGTTGATTAAGGTTTTTCCTATTAGCTATAATTAAGTTGTAAAATTATTGGACAAAATTATCTAATGGATAAAATTTGTGTCGTTGGTAAAAAGACGAGGTGAGAAATTTTCAACCGACTTCAAAAAAGAGGAGGTTATTAAATCGATTGAATGTTTTTTTTTATGTTTGTTACCTCAGAACTTTGTTGTTTATGAACCGATTTTAAATATTCTTGTTTTTTCTTTGAGAATATATACTTTCAGATTGGTTCCCTACTAATTTCATCAAAATCGATACAATAGTTAAGTTTATATTTCCAAATAACTGAAAAAAATATGACGTCGAAGTAAACGAAATTGCGTATTTTGCTTCCCTGTGACTTTTCAGTGGTGTTTACGGTCACTAAAACAGTCCAATTGAAGTCGGTTGTCTATATTTTTGTAAACCTGGATTATATGAATAAAGGAGCATAGAGAACTAGATTGCGCTGAAATATATTTATCCAATAAAAATGTTTAAAGTTGGTGTAAATATACCTACTGTATTATCTTAATACTACTTAGATATAAAATTATTTACAATAACTACACGTAATAATAATAATTAAGTACCTACATAAGGATTTTAAATAATCAAAGTTCGTCTTAGGATAATGATATCTAATTACAAGTAGGTAATCGTTTTTACTATCCTAATTAAATTCAACTTTACATTTTGTCTAAAACATTAACAAAACACTCCGGTCCGCGATTCCTTCAAAGGATGAACAAGATTATTTTGAACTAGCTTCAATTTCCCAAGAAGACTCTTTTCTTTTAACGAGTACATAAATATACCTACTAAAGACAGATAAAAGTCAACATTTCCTCAAAAGACATTCCGGTTACAATATACCGAAAAATTTGTTTTCTGTGGTACATGTATGAGTTCCAGTCGAATTAAGTTCCTACCTAGGCCTAGGTTAGTTCGTGTCTTTGCACAGCCTGCGCTTGTCACACCACGGGACTGCTACATCTTCTGTCCCTGTTGAGGTGCTTGAAGGAAGTCAGCGATTGCGTCGACTTCAACTCTTCCACCGTCAGCGGCCTTCCTCTGAACTCATCCTCTATATCCTGAAGCGTCCTGTCTTTAGTTTCTGGTAGGAAGAAGAAAGCAACTACTAGGCAGTAACCTACCACGAGAGCGTAAATACAATACGCGCCGTGGATGCCAAAATTGCTGAAGAAGAATGGAACCATCTTCACCGTAATGAAGAGGTTCGAGGATAGGAACAGCACGCTTATTCCTCCAGCTAAGCTTCTGTACTCCAACGGGAAGAGTTCTCCCGCGATTATGAACGGCAACGGCACCGTGCCTGTTGCTATCGTGAACATATGGATGTGGATTAAGGCTATCCCGATTGCTGGATGGTCAAAGGGTAGCATACCATGACCCTTAGCGTAAGTGTAGGCCGCTGTGCTCAAGAAAGCCAGCAAGTTGATACTGACAGTGCTAAACAACATCGTCCTTCGATTGATCTTCTTAATGACATAAACAGCGATGGCGTTTGAGATTATCCTCTGCGTATCCAGGGTGATGATCAGTAAGGCTATGTTGATATCATTACCAATCACGTGAGTGAAGATATCCGTGGTGTACGAAGCAAGAATGTTAGCCCCAGCCCATTGTCCCAAGGTATAGACGTGCATCATGATGAAAATCGGTTTGTAGAACTCTTTCTTGCGCATCGTCACGCTGAAGTATGCTAGATTCCTCCTCAGCTTATTAGCGAAGGTTTCGGACAAATTCGCGTCTGCTTTCCCCTCTCTGACGATTACGCTAGCTTCAATCATTCGAGTCAACTCCTCCTCTTCACCGTCACCTCTCAGCCATCTGAAGATTCTTCTGCTATCGTCGTATCTGCCCTGGTCGGCGAGCCAGCTGGGTGATTCCGGAGAGTATATTACTATCAGTAGATCCGTGAAGGTGATGAACGCGCAGACAAGTGCTGTGACCTGCCAGGTGAGGTAGGAGCCCATGGTGTGCACGATCAGCACCCCGGTGGCGATGGTGAGGGAGATGGTGGTGAGGAAGGCACCTCGGTTGTTGGGGCTGGTGTACTCGCCGATCAGGACAGGGCCGAGGGACGCGCTCATACCCATAGAGATACCCTGAAAATTCAGATTGTTTGTTCAGTCAAATACTAGTGGGTATGTCTATAATTTAAGATATTTAGTCAGCATTGGCCACTAATAAAGTCTTCGATCTATGTTTTCAAATAGACTGAACCCGGGCTGGCCATATCTGCCGAAGAACCGACAACCGGGTACCAACACAGTGCCAGATATTCGGTCGCAAAACAGTAATGTGTTAGCATTACTATGTTCCAGTTGGAAGGGCACTGTAACTAGTGATTTCTGGGCTTTCATGTGGACGAGCGCTGTTGCTATAGTGTTGCACGGGACTATGGGAATCACAGTCATGTGTTAGTATGGTTTTGTGCAGGCGTTATCTCTTACCATTAGGAGAGCGCCTAGCTAGTCTATAGCCACTTCTTTAATAAAAAAAATGTGACCCTGGCTATGACAGTGAGGGGTTCGATTCCCGTTAAACATTTGTAAGACGATCGCATTCCGCTAGAAATTGGGATAAAAAGTAGCCTATGTTTTTTTCTAGCTCGTAAGCTCATGCCGACCCTCTTGCCCTAAAACTCTCTGATGGCATGAAATGGAGAGTATGCCCATACTCGATCTCAACTCAAACCAATGGGTTGTACTGAATGCAGTACTTTTGGCGTGGCGAGCACAAAGGCATGTATATTATAGTTATCCGAAAGTGTAGTGAAGTCCATGCCATCACAGAGATATAGGGCAAGAGGGTCGGCATGAGATAATTCAGAGCAAAATGGATGAACAAAGCTTTGACTAACCTGGAGAAACCTGGCGACGAGCAGCGAAGGTACACTGTTGGCGGTGATGATGCAGAACCAGCCGACGATCATGGGCACGATGCTGACGAGGTTGGCAGTGCGTCGGCCATAGTTGGCCATGATGGTCGGCACGATGAAGTTGCCGGCCACCAGCGCGAAGCCCAGGATCGATGCTGGAAGTGGTTTTATCTCTAGTTTAAAATTGGCGCTTGATAGATGCTTCAACAAGTTTTTTTTTATAATACGACGTTTTATTGCAAGACCAGCAAGTCGCTTTCCTGAAGGTATAAATTAAGTAGGTACTCCAGTAATTTCGCTGACGCTGCATCAGAACGAAACGCACCAATGCTACTAATTGTCTTCACGAAATGCAAATTATCATGAACCATAACCCCAATCCAAGCCTCTACCTTGTCGTTTTGAACACGCTCTACCTACTTAGATACCTACTATAGCTATAGTCCTCCTGATCGATTTCGATGACGGGACCCTTACTAATTATTTTCTGGCATGAGCCCTGATGAGGCTCGCTAGACTGAACTTGATCTTGAATACTCTGTCACAATCGGCCCAATAGAGTTGACTCCGAGGAAGTGTAGGAAGGAAGTCGAATTTGGCGTTTTATGTCAAGAGTTTCGAGGCGGTTTTCCTCGAATGTTTGACTGAGATACTATGGAAAGGCTAGATCCTTGTTCATCGTCATCATGAGGGCAGGGATGCTCTCATCCTATATTTAGGTGGGGTCGGCACAACATGTCTTCTTTCTTTCGTCTCTATCAACCGTCATCTCTGTACCTGCTTTTTTCATATCCTCTTTCACAGTCCTTCTTTGGCCTTCCTCTACTCGTTTATATCCAACACTCTTCAGTGACATGGCATTCATCCATTTGCATCACATATCCTATACTATAATAAATTATTATTATTATTATTTAATTATTTATTGCACAACTTATACATCTAATTGTACAAAAGGTGGGCTTAACGCTAAAGCATTCTCTACCGGCCAACCTTACCGGTAGTGAAAAGTGTTTGCGTGCTAAACAAAAACAAAGGAATAAAGTACATACTTACAATTCTAATAACACTGAAAATTTAAACAAAATGTGGATAACAAAAAAAAAAAGTGAGAGCAAGTTATACATAACATTAACAGCTGATGTTTAACCTTTCTTTTTAATTTAACCTGTAAATAGGTAACTAAAAAAAACAATTCTGTAAATCTAAAATAACTGTCTATAACTACTTGTGTCAGTAGGATAAACTTTGCAAGGTTTTACCCGTTATGGCTCGGCTATAGCGTTCGCTTTACTGCCAACAGTAGGATGTACGATTTGTATGAAATGATTGTAGACGAATCTCTTGAAAGTAGCCTAAATTATATGTTATATGCGAAATCCTCGTTCAATTGAAGCAATAGATACTACTCATCAGTGTATGAAACAGATTGGCTGACTCACCTATCCAGGAGCCGGAGGAGTCATCAATGGGTATGCTGGAGTCTGGTCTCCGCAGCTGAGGCAGCAGCACAGCTGCGAACCCCATCACCAGTCCATGTCCCGCCATGTTCAGACACACGCCACTCGTCACGAAACACTGGAATATTCATTAAAAAAAATAAACAAATCTGAAATGTATTGTTCTTCCTCTTATCGTGTAACTAGTTCTTTTGAACCTGTGTGGTGAAAGGATTTAAGTGCGCCTGGATGGGGCTCCTTTTGTGCACTTGACACGTGTTTTCAAACTTTTTAGGTTCTATGACATGCCGGTTTCCTGATGATGTCTTCCTGTTTTTAAACAGACAAAGATTTTTGGACAGAAGAATTCATTGGTGTACGATCTACGGGTTCGAACCCACGATCTTCGGATCGAAAGTCGAGGTAATATTTGTATGCCAGTTCCTGGTGAAACATACATTTGTTTGTACTGTTAACATACCTATATAAATAAAATCTTACCTACCGTGATTCTGACAAATAAAATATTTTTATCTTTATTTTTAAAAGTATTGTATCAGTCATCTAGTTCCCTTAGTAGGTACACGTTTGTTTAATTTGGGGCTAGATGACGTTGTGGGAAATGTCCAAAGTTATTTTTCATTATTATCTCAGGCTCAGGTATAAGCGGTTACCAATGTTATCAGTAACTGCATTTGGATAATGGATTTATAAATTTTTGTCATAACGTTATCTTTGAGGGCTGTCAATGTCGATGTGTATCGTATCGAGTTGTAAATTTTATCAGTATTGAAGTGAGAACCTTGAAAATTCGCATTATGTAAACATATTTTGAAGAACTACCTATAGGTACTAGTTTATTCAACGAGGAAATTTTTAAGATAATAAATATACTAAAAGCAAGGTAGTTAAAAACTTTTTATGATAGCATAAGCTAACTACTTAAATCTAATCTGGTTGTGTATATAACATTTGCATTAACATATTCTAACTCTTTAATTATTTGTCTTGTTGATTACCTTTCATTTTAGTTTTACTCATCTTAGGTTTAGAGGACGTGGTGGCCGTGTGGATGAGGCCCTTGCCTTGTGATCCGATGGTCGCGGGTTCGAATCCCGGTGGCAGTCATGCGTAAATGTCGAAAAATCTATGTTTGAATCCCACGTTCTCGCAATGGTGAAGGAAAACATCGTGAGGAAACCGGCATATCAAAGGACAGAAAAAATGATCTATGGCTTGTGACATCCACCAATCCGCATTGGGTCCGCGTGGTGGATTTAAGACCCATTCACTCTCCTGCCGAGAGTAGGCCCGAGTCCCAGCAGTGGGAACATTATAGGCTGATTATGCATCATAAGTTAGTAAATAACAAGTAAAAATAAAAATGATTACCATAAAGATTTTATGTGGGTATCTACCTATTTGAATGTACTATCAAGATAAACTGTTGTTTCGGACTAAAATTTAAGATCTTTACTTTATGATGTAGACAGTTATATAAATGTATTTATTTCCTAATTCTTTACTAAAAAGTTTTAGCTGGTTGCAAACGATCTATAGGTAGCTCATTTTCTCCAACTCGATACTCGATGACAGCGTGCCTAAAATACTGGCTGCATACATGCGTGTTTTAAAATCTTATCAGAGCGTTAGCACAGCTATCTGGCCCAAAAATAACTCATTTAACTATCCCATCCTATTCTATTAGGTAAATTAATAGAATATTTCACATTTTATCACCTTACATAATAAACTGTAAAAAAAAATCATATGTGGTATGAGTACTTTGCTGGCCTCACATTATGTCAAGAGTTAGTACTTACTAGGTACTTCCTGTAGAACAACTACTGGAACAAGCTACTAACATGGCAATTGAAGATGACATTGTACGTTATGATATTGGCTCTCGAAGGTAAGTGTCCACTCACCTTACAAGTCTTACAACACAGAATTGAATACTACTTACTACTGTATTATAATTATAATAATTATATTTGGACATTCCACACAACGCCATCTAGCCCCAAACTAATCAGAGCTTGTACTTTGTGAACCAGATAACTGATACATTACTTATACACAATTTTTTCGTAAATAAATACATCGAATACATAGACACCCAGACCCGATGTTCATCACACAAATATTTGTCCTGCGCGGGAATCGAAACCACGACACCGGTCGTGGCCGTCTAACACACTTGCCACTCGACCTACCGTGCCATGACAGTCCAGAAAAAAAAACTCGTCTAAAGAAACGCTCGTCTATGTAACGCTCGTTCGGGTAGATTCGTCTCAAATCTATGAAGTTTTCACTTCCGTCGTGTGGTCTTAAGCACACAGCGTTTTGTTATCTTTAAAGTATTTACTAAAATATTGTGAGATCAGGAGGCTGTAGAATGATATAAGATATCCAGGTGGTGAAAAATAAGCCAAGTGAAAGTTCAATTCTCGCGCCAGGGTTCCAAAGAAGAATCGAGATTTTTTTAAATAATTTCAGTACTTACAGTAATGTGTAGTTTTATTATTATTTGTGGTATCGAGGCGAACTCTTTGTCGAATTCTAATTAGTTTTTCTTAGTGTATACGACACGACACTTTCATCTATTGTTATTTACTAAATATAGATTGCCACCTAGTAACTCCTGAATGGATCATTTATATCGGTTCAGTGCGGCTAGCCAATATCCTAATTTTAGGTGTATTATTTAGGTCAAGATAAAATAATTCCAAGTATATATCCGTTAAGGACAGATACTTATAGGTAGAGGATATAGGTAGGTAGGTACAGTCAGCTGCACAGACATGTATACACTCCCAATCATTCACATTTATATTACTCTTAATTTTTCAAAGAAAAGAGCACGCAAACATTTTCAAATCATCTTACCTATAACTCATCTTACTTGTCAGAAAAAGCATTTCTTCGCGAAATTTAGCGTATAATATAAATGTGAAAGCTTGGGAGTGTATAAATGGTATTATAATAATACGTAGGGAGAGATCCGATAGGCAAGAAGCCAATAATCTAAAGCAAAAAATGTAGAGAAGATTACCGTAGCTTACCTATGCCAGTAAGTCCAGTAACTTCGAAATTAACTAGCAAATCAACAAATATTCCTTTCTTAGTACGCGCCTATACTTGACCCTCCAAATTTTAAGCCTCTACGTTCAGTGTGTTTTCTCTACACCTGACGTAAAGTGACATTTCTCGAGGGAAGCCGCGGGGTAGGTGCGGTTGGTGGGAGCGGTTGCCTTTGTGTTAGCCGATGCGCTTCTGACGAGTAAAACAATATGAACTTTAGCATCGTGACAATTGCACATAGGTTGCCTCCAAAACTCCATAAAAGCCTCTAGTAAAGTCACAACCACCACTACTTTACAGGGGCATGACTTGACTCATCGACATTGACTTATGACAAAATAATCTCTCCAATTACTTGACACTGGCTATATACCTTTGATGTGAAGCCAAAACCGAAGAACTTAGGTTCTTCGATAGAAAAAAAAAAATTGCATTAAAATATCGTACTTTGCTCAAAAGAGTTCAGCTTCTTTATGTAATAATATTACTTATTCTTTGGTAATGGTCTATCAGTCAGTCAGGACTAACAGGAGAGATAACAAATGATATATTTATACATAGGTACCTAGATAATTATACGATAGGCAAGAAGCCAGAAATCTGAAAATAAACGAAGATAAATGTTGCCGTTTTCACTTACGTTTTTACAGCAAGTAACTCTAAAGTCTGACAAAATAATTTAAATAACACGATATGTTTGACTGATAATTATATGTCTACCGGGTTCATTTTTATGATCTGAAACTAAGAGATTATTATTTTCAACAACATTATTTTTGTAATGTAATCACGCGCCCGAGATGAATCTCTCATAACACGATCACGTCTTTCAAATACTTTCAATGACCAAAAAAGTATCTACAAGTAATGTCTATATCACACGTACCGAGTACTCGGCCGAGACAGTGCTCTCGGCCGAGTACTAGTTAAGTAAGTTTTTACTGTTTTGGCCGAGTAACATTTTACTGCCTCGGCCGAGTACTCGGTATACGTGTGATCTAGGCATAAATGCTACACTAAAGTTTGAATCGGATCTAAAGTTGGTACAGTCATTATCTATTCCCATCATTTCCAGATCCATCCATAGGTTGTATGGAAGAGATTACTTTTAGCGATAAGACCGCCCATTGTGCTTCACTTTTTACCCGATTGCCAAGGACGGATTATGTTTTTCGCCCGTATCTTGTGCGGGTGGATGGATTTTGGCATAGAAATATCTGTGAGAAATATGAATAACGGTGTTCCTTTAGAACAAGATGGACAGTACCAAACCAAAATGGATGCGGTATACAGGACCGATAATTTTCAGACACCCTGTCAATGAAAATGAAATATGTATCTCTGTTTTCAAATAATGTATGTTACTTTTTACGAAAACTACGTACATCGTACAATGAAAAAGCCTAGTAGTTTTAACATATAATGGTTATTCAACCGTATTAATTCTCTTTTTCGAAAATTTGCATCGGACCAAAATGTACTAGAAGTTAGCCAATGTGGCTCCCTTTTCTTGGTCGCATTTTCAATGTACTACGTTGTGTTTCTATACTTTAATACTACTATGTGTCCATCATAGTGTACCTACTATGTGTCCATTATAGGAACACCGTTGAATGAATGAAAACTCTTTATTAACAGTATAAATAATACTGATTATTAATGAGCATGTCCAATAGGCGGTCTTATCGCTATTATCACTTACCGTTATTCACCTATCTATCTACAGTAGCGCTTGTCCACTATCTCGAAAGTCTCGTTCCTAGATCTATGACCCCGTAATTTCGCTAGCTTTACTGCCTTTCTAATTAGAAGGCAGCTTTGATGTGTTCTGGTTTGATGGGCATATCAGTGCACTAGCTGCAGCAGTGTTGCACCGGCCTGTGTGAATCAATCCTGTAGCACTGTATGGTCATGAGCAGGCGTGATCTTTAAACATCAGGAGAGCGCTTATAGCTTGTCTCATATGTTTACATATTTTTTATAAATTATTACATTAATCGCTATTAATTAAACTCCTCGCATAAAGCATGTTTTCAACCGATTTAAAAAATGGAGGTGGTTCTCAAATCAGTCGTGTCTTTTATGTTTGTTACCTCAGAACTTTGTTGGTTATAAACCGATTTGAAAAATCTTTTTTATTTGAGAGGTTTAACTTAAAGATTAGTCCCATAAAAATATCAACAAAATCGGTTCAGTAGTTTCGTTTTTATATCAAAATAATTGAAAAAAAAATTGTCGTCGAATAGACTTTTCAGTGGTGTTAACGGTCACTAGAACAGTCCAATTGAAGTCGGTTGTAGTACCTATGTTTTTGTAAAACCTTAATTATCATTAATTTCTTTCATAATAATAAATTAATGACTCTAACATAATAGTTATAAAAACTGGCCAAAACACACATAAACATGGCTCTACCTTTGCAAAAACGAAACGTGCCTAAAAATATACTAAGAATGACTCTACCTAAATAGAGAAAGTGCTTTAAAACTGACTTTACTTTAATATAAAAAAACGTGCCTAAAAACCACATGAAATATAATGAGGTGTCTTATACACCTAAAAAAACACATAAAACACACCTGTTTTTTGAAAGGGGTGATCCATCCCGTTGTTTTGGCCATCTCCGATGTTTTCACACACTCATCCGTCGCACTCACTCACCATTCAGCTGAGACTACATCACTTGGCTCAGTTCCGATAGCTACGTACCAGGTAGTTACGTATTGTAAAGCAGTGTTCATGAAACACTAAACTCTGAGCTGTTTGTTAAATTTATTTTTTGACATTATAATTATGTCGCTTTTTATTACTTGACTGGCAAAGAAAGGGTTATGTTATGCGCGACTTTTTATTACTTGACTGGCAAAGAAAGGGTTATGTTATGCGCGACTTTTTATTACCAGACCTGCCAAAGAAAGGGTTATGTTATGCGCGACTTTTTATTACCAGACCTGCCAAAGAAAGGGTTATGTTTTACGCTCGTATCTTGTAAATATGAATGTTTGTTTGTAAGTAAAAACCCAATTTTTTTAATACGTTTAAAAAACAAAATGGCGCATGTTTTGGCGCTAAATCGTAGAGCTGATATCAGACGGTTCACTCGAGTAAATGGTTCATTTTCCTTTCATTCTATGTTCACACGGCTTAGAGGGAATGATATAGAAAAGATCATTCACTGTTCTTTTCTTTTAATGTGTCATCGAATGAAGTCGTCGACCGGTGCAACGCAACGCAGAAAAAATATAAACACGTGACGTCCTTCGGCTACAGGACTCGAGACAAAATGGCGAATGACGAATGAACGTTCTCTGTGTTCATTTCTCGATCGTTCAGAGTGGGAGTGAAAGATGCGAATGCCAATATCCAACACTGTTGAATCCACAGATCTCGGATACTTTCGGCTGTCGCCCCCAAAAGATCGGTTAATGAAAGAGATGCAAGTATAGCTTTTTATGATTAAGAGCAGTATAGAACTAAGTCACGTCACTCAAAACATTTTGAAGCACGGGAGACCCCGTCAGTTATTGTTTGTAAATTATTTTATCTTTTTACAATAATCTACAAAATGAAACCATTTTATTAATTTTAAAGAGCATGGTTAGTTGTTCAATCAATACGTGTGGCACAACGCATAGAAATAACCCAGATAATCATTCATTTCACAGGTGAGTAAAGAAAATATTTGGTTTATTTTCGTAGAAAAATTTGTGGACAATTTTCTTCTACAATTAGTTATAAAATCGTTGTGCCTTGTGGAGTTTTGATTGCTCTTGCCGTGTGTACAAATGGTTCTTACATATATGGAGAAATAATAGATTTTTCATGTAAAAACAAATATTGCTTCGTTACGCTAGGGCTTGATAAAATGATGACGTCATGAAATATCGATAGTACCTAATGAGTAGGTAGTTATGGAAAGTGGTACAAAACTCTTTTCTTTTCTATCGTTAGGGTATTTTTACCTAGTTAAAATAAATTTACCACTTGTGTCATTTTTATTTTGTTTCTTAAAATACGAGTATTATTATAACTAATCGTTTTTACTTATTTAATTTCAGCTTACCAAAGGATCCGCAAAACAGAAAAAAATGGTTACAAATTCTTCAGAAACAGAGCGATCATCAAAACAATATAAAAGTTTGCAGCAATCATTTTAAAAACGATTGTTTTTTATTCAGAATACATAAACGTATTTTGAAGAAAGGTTCGCTGCCTACGTTACCTGTTCCAGTAAGTACCATGTTGAACAATGTTTCAATTCAGGCGTAAAAAATGTATTTTGTGACCTTATGCCGACTTGTACAAAGTTGTCAAAGCTCTTAAGCAATCTCGCTTGGCAGTTTTTAACGGTTCAGATTCAGACCGATCAAGATCTGTCAAGCGAGTGAAGTAATTGTGTAGAACTTTGGGAGTTTGGTGCAAGTAGGCCTTAGTTAAGTAATTATTAGATAGGTACTTAAATCATAAATCAACCTCTTTTACAGATTCAACTCAAGAAAAAGCGAGATCCAACTTCATATGTCTACAGAGATTTAAAAACCCCGCCTCCTGCCTTTTCCAATGAAAATGCTCTAAAAACTAAAAATATAACACTGACAGACAAATGTGCAAAATTGAAAAAAAATAATTAATTATATAATTTAATTAAATTTAATTTAATTTAATTAAATTTAATTATATACTTAAGGAAATAGTATCAAAGTTGCAGTTTCATTTGTAGAAGCAATTGGATCCCTATTTTATAGTACCTACCTTACCTACCTGAAACTAATAGGCTACATATATTATGACAGACAGGTATACCTACATATCGTGCCTACATATAATGACAAAACTCAGAATTAATATTCTTAAATAAAGTATTTTTCAGTCATTGAATAAAACATTTGCATGGGCTTCATTATTGTTTATTATAATCAACCAACTTTAAAAAAAGAACAGATATATATATTATACACAATCGACTTTCTAGCTATTACAATCTTATTTCGAAGACTACCGCCCATTTGGATTGGTGAGTAAGTTGTAGGTAAATATTGGTAAGTCCTGCTACTATGTATTATGAATGTAAGTTTGTGAGGATGGATAAGTTTTAGTTCCTGAATAACGCCAAAACTTGGCTATTTAGTCTTTAGTATCTAATAAATAATAACCAAACCCATCTCATTCCTTTGGTTAAAATCTTCATAAGGTGGTGACGTAATCAGTGAATAATCTTTCAGCTGCGGGTGGGGGACTTCAGGACTAATCAGAAAATGAAAATATGTACCCAGTAAAAATTCGAAATCCGTGGGATTTCTGCTGGGAACATATTTTCATTTTCTGATGACCCCCACACGCAGCTGAAGGATTATCCACTCATTAACCCTGTATATAACTACCAACAACATGATTGTGTAGTAGGCACTATTTTTTTCTCTACTAAGACTTGTGACGCAAAATGGGTAGGTAGGGGAGACCTAGGAGAGTTGTGACAGAGGTGAGTTGTGACAAGGACGATTTCTCCCAACCTATTATAGGTAGCGAGCTGGCAACAGCACATGCAAGACGCTTTCAATACGCGCTACTCGACTCAGTACATGCCGGCGACACACGAGGCTCTGCTGCGTAAATACGACGGTTGTGTACAAAAAAATGCGAAAAGTAAGTTTTTCTTCCAAATTTTATTTGAATTTATTTCATTTCTTATTATATGTGCATTGCTTTCTTATTTTTTCTTAAGTTGTATGGTTATTTAACTCTCAAAACGTTGCAATAATCTTTTAAGTGCGCATCGTGTTTAGAAAATATGATTTATTATTCAGATCAAGTCGTCATTTGAAACACCTAGGCGAGTTGTGACAGCTTGTCACAACTCTCCTATATTACTCCATTTTAACTTTTTATTCTTCCTTAATGAATTTTATTAATTTTAGATGTTTGTTTATGTCTTAGTAGGTAAGTATATAATGTATATAATGGCAAACTGTATGCTGAATTACTCTTTTTTGTTTCAGAATGCCTAATAACTATATAACTAGAGACTGATAGAGGAACCGCTAGTGTCGAAATCTACGACATGGCTTTTGAAGAAGTTAATCCAAGAGGTAAAAGTTCAAGAGATGCTGCGGCCTCTTACAATGAAAACTACATGTCTTTATCAATATATATTAAGAAGAAAGAGGCTTTTCAAGCAAACCTAGAAGGCGAAACTCCATCAATTGGTTATAGGTACTACTCCGACTATTTTTACAGAAGAGGAAGAGAATATATCAAACGACTATATGCTTACATGTGGTGCAGCATCTAAATATGGGCTGACAATTAAAAAGCTAGAGTCATTACATATAAGTTAGCCAATAAATTTAATTAAAAAGTTCCAGTCATGAGACAAAAATGAAAAAGCAGGAGAATTGTTATGAGAATGTTATTATATTTATTTTGTTGATACTTAAACATCAAAAAAAGGTACTTTTTCCTAAAAAAAAACATGTTTGATTTATAATATTAAGTGTAATGATATTTTTTATACCTAATATAATGCTATCACAACTTACCTCGGTACCTGTCACAACTTACCTCGGTAGTAGGCGAGTTGTGACAGAGGGAGTGGTCTTTAATTTTGTCGATTTTCTCAGAAACCATAATACTTAAATTAGTTTTGGTGATTGTTTTGAAAACAGAATGAATGCCGCTAAATTAATTACATGGGTCCATAACTGTGGAATGTTTCTTGAGCGAAATATGGCCCCTAAAGTAAAAATTGTCACAACCCTCCTAGGTCTCCCCTACCACAGTTATCGATGTCGATAGAACATCTTATTGAATGTCCATCACTATTTTTGAGCAACACATAGACAATCACTCGCACATGCTTATTATCATTTCTTGTATCGCATTTGAAATGTCATTACCCCTCTTTACATTCTAACTTTATGGTTGAATCGGTTCACTAATGAATTTCAAGGCAATAATGTTTTATTTTGTGTTTAGATGCGTCATTTGGAGTGAAACATGCAAAATGAAAGACGAACATGAACAAAAACAAATTAATGTAGTTCTCTTACTTATCAAATTTTTTGTCAGAAGAATACTAAATTTTTAATTTAAATTTAAATTAAGAGTTTAATATAAATGTGAGAGCTTGAGAGTGTAAACATGTTGGTACAGCTGACTACCTAATCTGCACGTACCTATACGCGCGACAAAAATACGCTAGTCTGAAACCGCCACTAAGTCTAAAACACGTTTAATAACCTCATCCAATGGATGTTGTTGAGTTTTTTTTTAAGTTTACGAGGTAATTGTTCGTTCCGAGCTGCTGAAGCTCAAACCAAATGCCGACAAAATAACGCATTTAATGTTTTTATTGCTATTTGGGCTCAAGATTTTTTTTGATCATGCATCAATGAAACACTGAAATTGTATTTTCCCTAGGTCTTGATTAAACTAGTTATTAATTTGCTTTTATTTAAGCGCAACCCCACGCACCTACCTTCCTATTGAAGAATCGTTGATTTGATTTTCGACCATTAGAGTTGAAAATGTAACCTTAATTTTCTTCGCGTTTCTCTGGCCAAGAAGAAAGCTGCTCTACACCACCAATTTTAATTACCAAAAAAAATTAAATGGGCAATGCAGACGGGGTACTACGTTGTATCTGTGCAGTCAGAATTTTGGATTTCTACAAAATGGCAGAGCGACAGCAAAGCGAGTGCGGCGCCCGACGAAGTTTTGCGTGCTGGCTCGAGCTAGTACCCGGGTTTGCCTAACGATGAAAATAACATAAATTATTATCAATAAAGGGTATCGCCTGACGCAAATCCATAGGAAAACGACTAAAGATAACACTTATCCAATTTTTTAAAAAATTGACTTAATTTTTTCAAGTGTTTTTGCCATAATCTTTTATTTAATTTTTTTTTCATTTATTTATATCATAATAAAGGAGATGGCGGGACGAGTTGGACGGATACCTGCCAACATGGACCAGCGACGCCCTTGGCCGCAAGGAGTGGAAGGAGAGGAGGGAAGCCTTTGCCCTGCAGTGGGACACAGATGGCTAAATAATAATAATAATAATTTATATCATAGTGAAAATTTACAAAATTATTGTTTGCTTAAAATTAACACTAAAAACCACTAAGGTTTGAGCAAGCGCTAATAATTGTGTTCATCTGTGTTCAGTAACGGCAACTGACTATGCGTATTTTTTTTCTGGTGATTAAAAATTGACGGTGTATAAAGATAATCTGTTCAATCCCAGTTTGGGCCAAATTTTGAACATATTAATGATTTTATCTATGTATGTATGTAGCCAGTCGAACCACATCCTAATGTGACGCAGAAAACGAGGTAAAATACTTGTTATCAATGACCAAGATTGTCCAATCGTTTCAGAAGGTAGGTAGGTATTGTTTTTTTTTTATAGATACGCGTAGAGGTTCTATCGACGTTTTATTTACTTACGTAAGATCTACGTAACTCATAAAATATTAGATCGATCGACTCTGATTTTAATTATAGATACTGGCCCGTTGTAGTAGACGACGAATGTTGACGTCGGTGGTCGAATCTAGAATCTAGCTAAGATAAAATAATATTTTATCGTGTCACTAGTTCTTTCGAACCAGTGTGGTGAAAGGATTTGACACATGCCGGTTTCGTCACTGTTTTCCTTCACCCTTAAGCACGTGTTTTATTTATTACTATTGTTACAACACGGCTATATGCTGCTCACTCAGATAAATAATACCCACCAATCCTCTAGTGGTCTTTTTATGTTAGTAATTTTTTTATAACTCTGTGGATAACGCAGTGGGCTGTATATTTTTAATCTAAGTATACCTAATTATTAAGTTAAAATGTTTATTGCACTTGTTTGTTGTCCGGAATAATTAAAATATACCCTACTTAAAATATTAAAATACGACTCATCAGAATTCAGCAGTCAAGATCGAGTTGAGGTCGCTGCATTGGCGTTCTGCCATTACTACGTAGTAACTGTACACAGTAACTACTACTCGGGCGAATGAACATGACACCTGGCTCGAATGACGTTGTAAAAAGTACAGCGTGGAATTGGATAATCTTGATAGAGAAGAGGTCCTGCAATACTTGGTAATGATAAGTAATGATAAGGCTTCGCAATTAGAGGAAGAACAAACACGGAGGGCGCCGCGCGGGGCAGCGGGGGACGCATCAAGTTGCGAGCGAGTGTCAGCCAGGTGTCATGTTAATTCGCCCGAGTAGTACACTATACTCTACGTATCGCTTTTTGTAGTTATGTTCTTCTTATCGCGTCACTAGTTCTCTCGAACCAGTGTGGAGAAAGGATTTCAAGTGCGCCTCAAAGCGGCTCGTTTCGCGCACTTGACACGTTTTTGAACTTTTTAGGTTCTGTGACATGCCGGCTTCCTTACAATGATTTTCTTCACTGTAAAGCACGTGTTTTAATGCACATATAGATTTTCTTTGATCAGATATCCATTTGAAAATCCATTGGTTTGACCGGGTTCGAACCCACGACCTTCGGATCGAAAGTCGAGGCACCTCCCACTAGGCCAACACGGCTTTTTGTAGTAAGTAAGGAGTAATTTAATTTCTCAGTGTTATCAATCAATCAATCAATCAATCAATATCTTTATTTGCAAAACATGGGTAATTCGGATACAGGTGATGATAGCAATGAAAGTGTCTCCATATTTAGCCTCTAGGTGGCGTGCAAATCAATTTTTATACATAATTATGTTAAAATTACTAATTACCATTTTTATCATTTAAGTAGTCACAAATAGAATAATAAGCTTTTTGAATTACATATGTCTTCAACCTATTTTTAAATTGTTGTAAGTTGTCAATAGATTTAATTTCATTTGGAATTATTTGTTATTGCCTATTGTAAACACTCCTATGTGATAGTTCTGTTATCAGCATCACTGTTTACTTTTTTTGTAAATAAATGCATTTATATATGTTACATAGACAACACCCAGAATCAGGATAAACGATGTTCATCACACAAATGTTTGTCCAGAAGCGGTAATCGAACCCGCGATACCGCGGGCGTGGATGAAACACACGCCACATGACCAATTCGTGTGTGTAGAAAATATTAGCTTTCAAGAAAACAAGATGGTCAAAAAGTACCTTTACTATAAAAAAATCACGGTTTTACAAAAACATAGACAACCGACTTCAATTGGACTGTGTTTTAGTTACCGTATACACCACTGAAAAGTCACAGGGAAGCAAAATACGCAATTTCGTTTACTTCGACGATATATTTTTTTCAGTTATTTGGAAAACTAAAATACGTAATCGATTTTGATGAAATTTTGTATGGGACCAATCTGAAAGTAGGTTTATCCTCTCAAACAAAAAAAATTTTTTTTAAATCGGTTAATAATCAACAAAGTACTGAAGTAACAAACATTAAAAAAAGAACAAAAATATAACATTCAACCGAATTGATAACTTCCCCTATTTTGAAGTCGGTTGAAAATCATAAGATAAATAATTTATTTGTAAAAATACAATGTAGTAGGTACATTGAAAATGCGCCCAAAAAAAGGGAGCCACATTGGCTATTGAAAAATTAACAAAGTCAAGGTACTTTTTAACCGACTTCAGATAGGAGGTATTTTTTTACGTTTGTTACCTTTGAACTATACCTACTTTCAGATTGGTTCCATACAAATTTCATCAATATCGATTCAATAGTTTAGTTATTTCCTGAACTGAAAAAAATATGTCGTCGAAGTAAAGGAAATTACGTATTTTTCTTCCCTGTGACTTTTCAGTGTTTACGGTCACTAAAACAGTCGGTTGTCTATGTTTTTGTAAAACCTTGATTATTGATCACCTGAATGTTGTACATAATTAGTACTCTATCTATAAGAATAGATACTAAGACGAATAAGTAGGTATTGCAAACATTTACAACACATTTTTTATGTAGGCCGCTGATAAGTACTTTCCAGGTCTATTTATGTCCTTATCCGGGACCAATAGCTGATTAGAAATTATGATTTCTCATGCCCTTCAAAGAAATATCTAAGCCATTTTCTACGCAAATAATTTTATCTTCTACAATCTATATTGGGCCATTTATTGTGCTTGCCTTCTAAGCCCTAACAATGTTTCCTGTATTCTTGTATCATATAAAGTATTTCATTATGTGTAGCATCGTTGATCGGTAAAGATGGCGTCGCCCTGTGTAAAACAGGTAGGTAACTTGCACCTCAAAATGTCTTAAAATGGATCAGAACTATAGCAGTGTTCTTCTTCTTCTTATCGTGTCACTAGTTCTTTCGAAAGCAGTGGGTGAAAAGATTTCAAGAGCGCTTTGAAGAGGCTCCTTTCGTGCACTTGACAAATGTTTTTTGACGTGCCGGTTCCTTCACCGTTAAGTTCGTGTTTTAAATGCACACATATATCTTTTTTAAATCTATTGGTGCACGGGCGGGTTCGAACTCACGATCTTTGGATCGAAAGTCGAGGCATGAGGATTTCCCCTTGTAAAAAAAATTAAAAAAGGGCGGATAGGTTGTAGTGGTAGTATTTGTTATCTTCATTCGCGGCTTTAAACCGCTCACTGAAGAGCGACCAAGCCTACTCCTTCAAACGTCACTGCATTTGAGAAATGAAAGAAAACCATGCAGGAAGCAGCAGGTCTTGGTCTTTCCGCATCCTGGTTGCAATATATCTGGCCACCAGTTCTTAACTTAATTCTTCACTAGACACGACACGCTGCTCTCAAAGCCTCTGTACCGAATATTTATTTCACATTTTTATTTTAAGAAATACTTACAAACAGCTTCTTAAAACTTTATTAGTTTTTAATAATGAATAAAAGTACGACCTTTCTTCAAAGAGTGTTAAAAGGGTGGCACTATTAATAGAAACTTACTTTTTACGCTAAACCCGAACCCCATCAATTTAAATCGTGCCGGAATCCAAATTTTTACAGCATCGTGAGAAAGAGAGGGAATGGTTTCATCCCGAAGTCCTGGTCAGATGTCAATGCCGAAGTCTGATGATGTGACTTATCCTTTTCCAGTCATGGACAGTGTCTGCCGTGCTGATCAACATGGTGGGGCAGGGAATGCTGCTGAGCTTCACCAGCAGCTTACTGCCGGCGCTCAGAGACCCCAAGTCTGACATCCAGGCCGACCTGAACACCGCTTCTTGGGTAGGTTAGTATTCACACCTATAAATTCTGGCAAAGAATAACGACACAGGGTTTGAGAATATTAATTCTTCAGTAATAGCGTTAGAGATGACATCAATGGATACCTATATGAGGACGTGGTCGCCGAGTGGATGAGGCCCTTGCCATGCGATCTGAAGGTCGCGAGTTCGAATCCCGGTGGTATCCCATGTTTTCGCAACGGTGAAGGAGAACATCGTGAGGAAACCGGCATGTCAAAAGACAGAAAAAAAATGTTCTATGGCATGTGACATCCACCAATCCGCATTGGGTCCGCGTGGTGGATTAAGACCCATTCGCTCTCCTGCCGAGAGTAGTCCTGAGTCCCAGCAGTGGGAACATTATAGGCCGATTATGCTTATGCAATGAATATAAACTTTGTACAAGCTCAGCTCACCAACTCTCGCTGCACTATATCTAGAAGCATGTTTGCAGGTTCTTCAATAGGCCCTGCGGGAATACCTGGTTTCTTCATATCCTCCTTCCTCATGGACATCTTCGGCAGGAGAATAGCTCACGCACTCGTTATTCTACCGGGCGCCGTGGGCTGGCTGCTAATCTACTTCGCAGCGGACATCCCCACCATCCTAGCAGGTCGTATCATGGGAGGATTCACAGCTGGAGCCACAGTCGCTCTAGGGGCTGTAGCCATCGGGGAATACACCAGCCCCAAGTACCGCGGGATGTTCCTGAACCTCAAAACAGCATCCGTATGTCTAGGCGGCATGGCGATGCATATCATGACGAACTATTTGAGCTGGAGAACCATCGCCGGGCTCGCGACCATTCCTTACGTGACGGCGCTGCTGATCACGCTGACGTGGCACGAGAGTCCCGCGTGGCTGGCTGGGAAACAGCAGTTCCAGAGAAGCGAAGAGTCTTTCTACTGGCTGAGGGGGAAGACGGACGAGTCTTACAGAGAACTAGAGGAGCTAATCACCGCTCAGATGGAAAGAACGAAAGGCGAAGATCTGTCATTTTCAGCGAAGATAGTGGACTTCTTCAAGAAGTTTACGAGGAAGGACTTTTTAAAACCGTTATTTATTACAATCGTAGGAGCGTTGCTGCTGGAGGTGTGCGGCCGGCACATTTTCCCCGCGTTTGCGTTGCTGATCATCAGAGAAATCACTGGAAACAGTCCGAACTCCTTCTACTTCACCCTCGGCCTGGACGTCATCATCACGACCAGCGCCATTTCCTCCTCCATCCTCGTCAGGATGATGAAAAGGCGGACTCTGCTCTTCACCACTGGTTTCGCCGCCTTCGCTGTCCTCATGATTGTCTGTTTGTACTTATTCTTGGCCTCCCGAGATATTATTTCACAAAGCCGCACCTTGCCTTTGGTCCTATTCGTGCTGTACTTCATACTGGCCAATTTAGGGTGTACTCCGATACCATTGGCTTTGCTGGGAGAGATTTACCCCCTAGCGCATAGAGCTGTGGGTTCAGCTATGACTGGTATCGCCATGTCCCTGAGTGTGATGTTCGGGCTTCATTTGACCCCTCTTCTGCTCATCAATGTGAAAGTGTACGGCACATTTACGGTGTATGGAGCGATTAGCGGCGTTTCGTTAGTTATTCTATACCTGATCCTTCCGGAGACTAAAGATAAGACCTTGCAGGAGATCGAAGACTATTTCAACCGGGGGAGCTTCAAGAAAACTACAAAGGAGGATGAGGAAGCTAGAAATAAGATGGTACCTGCATAATTGGATCTCAAGGATGGAATATGAGTGGAAGAAGCGTCATTCAGCCTTCTCCATGTTCCACTTCACAGCTTTTCCATGGGAGAACCAAATATAACTGATTTCTGATAGATTAGTGGTCGTAGGCAGTTACGAGTGTTATAACAGAGTTAAGAGTATATCATGGTTTCCGATTTGTTCAGAAAGTCTTACCTAAGTATTATAAATTTTAACTGTGTAAATAGCTAATTAGCTTAGGTAATTGTATAATTGTTACTTCTGTTTTAAGCTACTTCATATAATTAGTAATAAGAACTAATTGATTCAGTTTTATCAATAAACGATTGATTGTTGATATGGTCTGATTACAAGAGCCAGCCAATCATTTCTTGCCCTTCAGAAATCAAAGCATTTTAAACGCAAATAATGCTATCTCTACTAATCTACGTATAAAAGAATTGAGACATTATTGCATTATTCACTAATCCCCTGCATTGTCCTCTTGTTAAACGGTGATGATGGTGGCCTACTTTGTAAAACAGGTAGGAATTTTTTTTACTGCATTATGTCATCCTCATTCGTATTCCACAAAGCCTGCATATGCCTAAATGCCTCTATGCAAAAGCAGTCATTACAAGACTTCTCCCCTATCAAACTAGTCTTTGCCTAGTAAGTTATTTAGTAGTTAGATTATTATGCAATAATCGTGAAAGAAACAATCATGCTAAATCCTAATTCGATTATCTCAAATAAGAATTTTATCTTAGGCAAAACATTATACTAACTTATAAAATTTTATCTCTCTAATCGCTCTTTGAATTGAATACTTTAACATTGACAGCTGTTGAATATTTCAAATTGAAGAAAATCGAACTCCTTATATAATAATTGAAGGAATTCATCAGACAATACAAAATATTGTGCCTCATGAAATAAAAATAAACTTGTTGGTATCTATCGATTTGACAACCATTGTAAACAATTTGAGGGATAAAACGTCCCCTTGTCTCACTACGCGGAGGCGTGTGGATAATTTTAGACAGCTGCTTCTGCATTTTAACGGTTTGTCGAACAAACATCTCAATACATCAAGATAAATCGCTAATCGTTGCAGGGATTACAGAATATTCCATTTTTAATAATAAGTCAAAAGTCTTCTTAAAGTCCACGCACTTTTAACGCTAAAAAAACAGAAGCTGATTTATAGGTACCACTTAATATTTTTAATTTTCCGCACTGTGTGAACGTTGAGTACCTACCTAGATATGGTGTCATGAATTAGACACCTCTCAAGTCTTCATCAAAAACCATACGTAGGTAGGTAGGTATATAAATTATACTTAAATATGAAATAGATATGGTTCAGGTTTCAATGATAGCCATGCTTGATGGTGAGTAGAAGACATCAGGTCTATCTTTACTCTCGCATCAATGGAACAGCCTGAAGGCTAAAGTATTGTTTTGTCACTCAGTCATGGACAGTGTCTGCCGTGCTAATAAACATGGCGGGGCAAGGGATTCTGCTGAGCTACACCAGCAGCTTACTGCCGGCGCTCAGGGACCCCAAGTCTGACATCCAGGCCGACCTGAACACTGCTTCTTGGGTCGGTAAGTTAACAACGAATAAAATTCTTGCATTTCAAATATAGTCATTTTCTTGAGGATAGAAGTTTTTTTTATTTGAAAGGATATGTTCCATTAGAGAGGATCATCCCACACCATTACATACGACAACATCTCTTGAATTCAGAAATTGACCTACACATATTTTGCAGGTTCATCCGTGGGTCTCGCGTGTATACCTGGTTTCTTCTTATCTTCATTCCTCATGGACATCTTCGGCAGGAGAACAGCCCACGCGCTGGTAATTTTGCCGGGCATCGTAGGCTGGTTGCTTATCTGTTTCGCTGCGAACCTTCCAACCATCCTAGTCGGTCGGATCCTAGGAGGAATCACAGCTGGAGCTACAGTTTCCCTAGGCGCTATAGCCATCGGCGAATACACCAGCCCCAAGTATCGCGGGATGTTCCTGAACCTCAAAACAGCATCCGTATGTCTAGGCGGTATGGCGATGCATATCATGACGAACTATTTAAGCTGGAGAACCATCGCCGGGCTCGCGACCATTCCTTACGTGATGGCGTTGCTGATCACGCTGACGTGGCACGAGAGTCCCGCGTGGCTGGCTGGGAAACAGCAGTTCCAGAGAAGCGAAGAGTCTTTCTACTGGCTGAGGGGGAAGACGGACGAGTCTTACAGAGAACTCGAGGAGCTAATCACCGCTCAGATGGAAAGAACAAAAGGTTCTGGAGATCTGACATTTCTAGCGAAGTTAATTGATTTCTTCAAGAAGTTTACTAGGAAGGACTTTTTAAAACCGTTGTTTATTACAATCGTGGGAGCGGTGCTTCTGGAGGTGTGCGGCCGGCACATTTTCCCCGCGTTTGCGTTGCTGATCATCAGAGAAATCACTGGGAACAGTCCGAACTCCTTCTACTTCACCCTCGGCCTGGACGTCATCATCACGACCAGCGCCATTTCCTCCTCCATCCTCGTCAGGATGATGAAGCGGCGGACGCTGCTCTTCACCACTGGTTTCGCCGCCTTCATTGTGCTCATGATCGTCTGTTTGTACCTATTCTTGGCATCTCGAGATATTATTTCACAAAGCCGCACATTGCCTTTAGTCCTATTCGTGGTGTACTTCATCCTGGCCAATTTAGGGTGTACTCCGATACCGATGGCTTTGCTGGGGGAGATTTACCCCCTAGCGCATAGAGCTGCGGGTTCATCTATGACTGGTATCGTCATGTCCTTGGGTGTGATGTTCGGGCTTCAGTTGACCCCTATTCTGCTCGTCAGTGTGAAGGTGTACGGAACCTTTGCGGTGTATGGAGCGTTAATGGGAGCTTCGTTAGTCATTTTGTACTTCATGCTTCCGGAGACGAAAGATAAGACCCTGCAGGAGATCGAAGACTACTTTAACCACGGCAGCTTCAAGAGAACTGCGCAGGTGGATGAGGAGGCTAGAAATAAGATGGTTTCTGAAAAATAGAATCTCAAATGAGTATGCGGAAATTTCTACCGTCTACGCGTTCATCAATGACGTCAAATCAAGTTACTTATCAGTTTTCACGTGCACTAGGATACAAGCATGAGACAATCTTTTGGCGCTTGGATAAATAATAACCGAGTGTATACCAGGCAGAAACTTTTAGTAAGGGTAATATTTAGTTAGCTAGGCTAGATGCAACTAGGTTTAAGTTTTTTAAAAATATAAATTCTTAGGTACCTTTGTACCAACCAAGTCTGTTATTGTTTTTTATATCTACCCACCTATATAAAGATCTGTTAATCTTAGTAAACAAGTTTGCGAAACGATAAATCACTCACTTACGCATCCTATCTTACAAATAATTCGATGGATAGATGGATGTTTGTGCCTCGATAACGCCAAAACTACTGAACTGATTTAGCTGAAATTTGGTAGGTATGTATGGGTATAGTTTATATGCTGAAAAAACCTTGTTTTCCGATACTAAGCAGGCAAAGTTGCAAGCAGCAGCATGGAGTAGCTCGACGATAACAGTGAGAACAAAACATAACTAAATTATCAAAATTTATTTACGCCTTTAGTTTATTGAAAGCCAATACAAACTACGAAACAGCTCTAACAACATACTATGCATATGTATATGGATGGTTGTCAAACTCAGTAATATTGTGGAGTGAAAGTGTAGAATGTAATCAATTGTTCATAATGCAAAAGAAATGTATTAGAATTCTAGTAAATATAAAGCGGCGGGAAAGTTGTAAGCCACACTTCAAACAAAGAGAAATACTGACCCTCCCATGTATCTACATATTGCAAGCATCACTATTTGTAAGGAAGCATCGAGAATTGTTTAAGTCGAAGTTAGATCTCAACCCAGACTGTATTAGACGACATAAAAATAGATTAGTGCAACCGGCAACTAACTTGAAAACTGTAGGCAAAAGTCCGCACCATAGGCTCGTTAAGATATACAACAATGTACCAGAAATGATAAAAAATGCTGTGAGCGATAACTTATTCCAAAAACAATTTAAATTATTCCTAATGGAAAAATGCTATTACAATGTAAACGAATTTCTATCAGATAAATGTTGACTGTAATAATAAGAATAATAAGTTTTTGTTTAAGTGTAGGTACCTATATAAAATGAAAATTAATACTATTATTACTTATTTTTAGAATTTTTTTAGAAATTATAAAAATCTTGACATTAAGCATATTTATTTGACATTAAAATTAAAATTGACTTTAGAATTAACAATATTTATAACTTGACATCACTCAAACAAAAATACAAATCACCTAACTAATGCTAATTTATCAATATTTTTGTAATACACAATTAATTTGACTATGAAATAAGCATAAGTGAATTAGATGCCTACCGAGCAAAAATTAACTTAAAGTTGTTGCGCCCTTACAGGGTTCATGTGCATTGTGTACCTATAAGCCACTTACACCTAAGTTATATAACCTGTATGCAGATGAAACAATAAATGAATATGAATATGAATATGAATAAGAATTAGACTAGACAACACCGTGGCTTAGTTGGTAGTGACCCTGCCTACGAAGCTTGGTGTTCCGGGTTCGATCCCCGGCCGGGGCAAATATTTGTGTGACGAACACAAATGTCTCTCTCGGGTCTTGGATGTTGTGATGTGTTGTATGTGTCCATGCCACCTGCGACACAGGGAATCCTAGTACAGGGGTGTGAGTGTGTGAATGTTTATTATAAAAAAAATTACGAGAACAGTGGCATATTGGGTAGATGGCCCAATACTTAGCCACTGGACTAAGACGCATGCAATTCCCTGAATAATGCCAATCATACACCATCACTTGCCTACCCAAATGTCCATCCAGTAAGTGCATTTAACTTATAAGAGCAAATCTTATGTACACGGTTTAAGTAATGTTTCTTATTTCTTAGAATAAGCCTACTAGTACTATTAGTACTTAAAAAATATGGTGTCATTGAATGAACCGAAATGAACAATTTTGATTTGAAGTGTCTAATAAAGGTTTAGAAATGTAAAAGATCTAATCAAAGTCTGGACAAAGTTTGGAAAAAAAATGTTTTGATTCATGTTAAGGTAAATACAATAAAGGATACTTCTATCTATATAATCTATACCATTACGCGCCATTAAGCCCGGTCCTTCAGCTCAGTCAAAGCGACATCTGTAGTTAATAAAGTTAATAGGGCAAATAACGATAAAATAAAACGACGTTTGAGTGCGTGTGACGTCTAGACGACCTTTATCTCTCACAATAACCATAATTCATAATTTACAATATAAATCATTTAAGCGCTGCGCAAACGAGTCTCCTATGTCGGACACTCGTTTGCGCAGCGCCTTAACATACATCTACTCAAACACTCTCTTTGGATATCCATTCCTCGATACGCATTGTTTATTTGTCTGCTTATAACTAAACTACTGAACAGATACAAACATAACTTTAATAATATGAAGATTAAATAGGTATGCGAGTGAAACGAGGGAAATATATTCAGTCTCGAAATCACAACATTTCACTAGATACAGTGCCTTCCCAACCGGAACACAGTAACGCTAACACATTAACTGGCACTGTATTGGAAAATCAAGTAATACTGGTCAGTGGTAAGAAAAATTATAAAAAAGACACATAATAAATAATGAACCACCCTATTAGTATTATACAGGTTGTTTCATATTATAATAAATAATGAAACATCATGTATTATACAGGTTGTTTTATATTATAATAAATAATTAAACATCCTGTATTATACAGGATGTTTCATTATTTATTATGTGTCTGTTTCTAATTATACACGCTGTATAAGTAGAAAAATAATTTGAAGAATGGATATCCAACTTATAACTAAAGCGTACAATCCAAAATGCTTTAGAAATGATAGCGTGATTTTGAAAAATATGTGTTGTATAAACAAAAATATACAAAAATTGGCCTACCTGGCTTAGAAAAAACACTTCATCTGGCTTGGATTTATTATACTCTGAATTATATTAAGTATTTTGACTGTGAATATATTTTTCTTAATACGATATTGCCTACCTACATGTTTTTTTTTGCTATTGTTATGTCCAAAGTTTTTATTCATTCAGCGACAGTTATTAAAGAATATATTTTATTGAGAATATATATTAGTTTTGTGAACGAGTCATCCATTTTCTAAACCAATTTCGACACCTTCATTACATACAAAAATATACATAATCACTATAATACTACATACATATTATATATGATATATACTGAAAAACCTTAGCCTACATATATCGTGGGTACCACGAAACACCCTGTCTTGGAAATAAGAAAAAAATGCCACTTTTTAACTAGGCCAGTAAAATTTACAAAGTAGACCAATAACTTTTTGTCCAGTGATTTAAGGCTAAGCCTAGCTTTAAACCTAAGTTCAGCCAACCAAAGATAGGTTTTAACCTAGGTTTTAAAAAACCTTACTGGCCTACTTTGCTAACAGTTAAAGATTTTAGCATGATAAACTAAGCCAGCTGCTAGAACTGAGTGGCTTGTTTTATGCTATACCGTAGAGAAATAATATACTACATACTAGATATACTAAGCATATACTAACTATGTAAATTATGATAGTGAAATAAGAAAAAGTACTTGACATTTTAAATTTCCTAAACAATAGAAAAATACAAAATTACGACAAGAATGAAGAGGGTTTACTATAAAATAAAAATATAGTTATACTTTAAATACTTTATTATAATATTGTTTAGTGCAGTTTTTATTAGAAGTATCAAAAACCTATTTATAATTAATGTCAGTTATAGAACGCCAGTGGAAGAAAGATGAAACTTGAAACATTAAAGAAATGTTATGTAAATAGACCCAATTCAACTAAAATGTCACTTATAGCTGCGCACTTTTGGGTTTCGGATCAAAGACACTTCTCATAGACAACTTCAGCGACACAAAGAGTTTCATTGGCATTTTTACAATCTGCTTGTTGACAATCTTTTCCAACAGCTAACACGCTCACACGCTAGCTTTTAAACTCGCCTACCATCCGCTTGTAAAAAAGCCGTGTGTCATGGACGCTTAACATTTAAAGTATGCTGCGAAATTAATTGAATAATAAACGCAGTACGTTTATTCAGGTGCCCTGCACAGTTCATGGCGTTGTAAGAAGCCTGCTTACGCTCGCCTGCCGAAACTTAAGGCGCCCTATAACTACACTTATCACTCTCTTAATACGTGAGATTGATTACAGATAAACCTAGGTTTTAATGGCCCTTTAATGGCGCAACAATTTAAACCTGGGTTCAACCACAGATACAACTCAGTTTGAAGATTAAACCACCGCAGTGATGAAGGGTCGTTTTCTAAAGACGGATTAACACGAAATTAATAACATTTTAAAACACTCTTACATCTATTATCACTAAAAAAAACATAACAAAAAATGCTAAGTAATAGCTAAAGCGATATTTTTTGTATTTTTAATATATTTTTTTTTTCTTATTTACATAATTCCAATCGGTGGTGTTCATATAATAATCGTTAGTGTGTTGACCGTGAAAATATTTCATGTAAAAACAATACTTTATTACTATACTTAAATTCTATTTTTTTATATCGAAATATATAAAACAAACGATCAGATCTGGCGATATAACAGTAATTCGATAAGCGAAACGTACGAAACTTAAATTCAAAATAATTAAATTTAGTCAATTAACTAATAAATTTAGATTATTTCAATTCCATGTGATGGGGAAATTTCCAAAAATGATGTGATATTTTTATTCTTTATTTAAAATAAAAAATACTATGTCATGGTCCTGGAGTAGGAGTTTATTCTAAATCGAAACTTGAATCTGTATAAAACTTTAAAGCTAAAAAAATTGTGTTCGATTCAAAATCATGTTTCGATTCAGGATACAGTAGAATTTCATGGTCAATTACTTTAAATATATCAACTGAATATAATTCCTTTTTTTGTAGATAAAAGTCATATTGGTACTTATTTTGAAATAACAGTATGAAATGTAGTGAAGGGTGCTTCAATTTATTTATCACTGGAAAAGTAAGGCGAAAGAATTTTTAGGGATGCATATTTGAACGATTGCAAGAACTCTTACATTTAAAACTTGTAAATAAATATTTTTAAAATTTTCCGTTATAGCAAACCCATTTTTAAAGTATTTTCTGTTCATAATCTTTCATGAAATCTAAAATATTGATCAGAATTAAAAAGTTATGATACAATTTAGTCTCATTTTAAACCCAGATTTAACAGTGGTTTTCGAACGAATCCAGTTTTAAACTTACTTAATTAGAGCAGCAAAATTTGTGCTAAATGTTCTTCAATTCACCGTTCGAATATGCACCTTATTATCATACACACAGAGACGGGAACCCATAAACACTCATTGGTCCTGTACAAGGCTACAAGATATACATACATTATTACATTACTTACATTATGTACGACATCAATGCATCATTTTGTGAATTTTAAGTATTTTCCCGAGGCGCTGCTTCGCCGTCTTCATACCTTTTTTCAGTCTTGTATCTGAAAAACCATCTTATTTTATTTTATTTCACAAGCAGAGCAAAATAGTTATTTGTTCACCAAGGGCCTGAGGCAAGACATTTTAAATTTTTCATTTAAAATGGGCTTCAGGACCGAGGTATACGCAAGATTTTTCACTTCAAATGCTCGTAAATTTCAAATTCGTGCATGCTTTAAGGAAATAAAAGAGATTGCTTATAAAATCTGTTCAAAGAAGTTCATTTGTCATAGGTTTTATGCTGGTACTTGAGAACTTTAATTCACATTTCGAAATTCGGTCCTTCATAATACACATAAATCAGGGTATTATAGGGAACCTACAAATTACATAATTTCAAATTTCGAACATCTTTGTTACATTAGGTGGCTGTCTGTTTTTGAATTACTAAATGGGCGCTAATTTCAGTTTAAGGGTAATCCTTAAATCCGAGTTCCATACAAAAATGTTTCGGACAAATACTCAAAAAGTACGCCGTATTATAGTAATTTCTACACACTATTCGTTTCCTCAATGTTTTTTGACTTCGTGAACAAAAAAAGTGAAAGGTTTCATACTTTAATTTAGATTTTATACGTATAAACGAATTAGGAATTTTTAAAAACGATTTTATACGAATAGTGTGTAGAAATTACTATAATACGGCGTACTTTTTGAGTATTTGTCCAAAACATTTTTGTACGGAATTCGGATTTGAGGATGCCCCTTAAGTTTATTTATTTTCCTCGCAATTGAAGTGAAAAACTTGTGTTTACATCGGTCCTGAAGCTCATTTTATACTCTACTTGAATTTACCTTCGGCTCGGGCTGATAAAAGTCTCATATAAAATGTCTTGCTTCATGCCCTTGGTGAACAAATAAGTATAGATCGATCCATAGGGTTGGTACTTACTCTTGTTATTTGGCGTGTGGGCGGCGGGCGGCGGCGGCCGTTTGCTCTTCGTCGCGAGCACCGCGCGCTTCGCGTTCTGAAACATTTCATTGGTTTAGGATACAGCGCAACAGCCGAGACTCTGGCTTACTCTCTAGACTAGCCGTTATAAAATACATAAACTGCAGAGCGAGTAAAGTAATTGCTTAGGAACTTTGAAAGTTTGGTGCAAGTCGGTAGTAGGGTTACAAATTTAGAGTCGTTCTGTTGAGTACACAATTAGCTAAAAATGGAGTACAAAATAGATTTTACGGGCAAATTTTGCAATACGTGAAGAAATGTAAAAACAAGTAGTTTAATATTTTTAGCTTTAAAGCTTAGAAATTTATGAATTGGTACTTTTTTGTCTGTAATACGCTAATATAAATTAAAACTATCATAACCGCTAAAGTGACCCTTTGTCTTTAAAATAACACATCAATTTAATTTTCCTTGGACATATTATTCGTACACAAACTGGCGTAGTTTTGGTTAAGAAACAAATGTAGGAAGGGAGCGCGGATTTACCGATAAAAAAAACTTGAAAAACAACCCCCTTAATAGCGTATCGATAATGACTATGGAACTATTTGGCATTTTGCAAGCTTTGATACACATTCAATATAATGTTTTGGTTCAATCTAAATTTGTTATATTTAGTGATAGCAAGAGTGCATTACAACATCTACAGCGTTGTTTAAATAGAGATAGAGGAACACCGACGGCATATAATATTCTCCGCAAACTATTATATTTAAAACAAAACAATACGGAAATTATATTGCAATGGATTCCGTCACACATTGGCCTATCCGGAAACGAGGAGGCGGATCGTTTAGCAAAGTCAGCTATTGTGGATGGATCAGAGGTCTATATACTACCAGTTTATACAGAAATATTACCTAGTTTTAAAAAATCGTGTTACGATCACTGGCGGGAATACTTCGATGAACGTTCAAAAGCTAAAGGAATTTGGTATAAAATTATACAGAGTCAGCCTCCTCGCATGCCGTGGTTTATGGGTGACATTTGTAGGAAACAGGTTGTAGCTGCACATAGACTTCGTTCTGGGCATATGCCATTAAAGAAATTTGCTCATTAAATACTGTACCGTTAATATTAAGCTTTTTGCTTATAGAGAACAGCATTTGATTTCCGTTCGAGTTAGTCAAGTGCTGATAGTCCATTTCCACCGTAAGTGGCGCCACCTAGCGGCTTTGTGTGGTATTTTTATGTCTACCGATAATGGCCGCTCAATTACTTCTCATTGGCGTTTTGTATTCCGCCGAGTTAACACGTCCGAACAGCTCCTACCTAGGACTGTTCCATACTTATTATAAGTTTTCAATATCGAATTCGAAACTATCATTCGAAAAAGAAATAAAGTGTTTAAAAAGTGCAAAAGGGGAAAATGTAAGTACCCTCTTTTCTTAATGTAGCCGATATGGCTTTATTAAATTGAATTATTTAACGGTTTATTCCGTTCGGTATAACATGTATGTGTATACAAAATAAAGATAAAGATATTGTCCATCCGCCCAGGTTTGTGTAGCAGAAACACTTGATGAGATTCCCCAGTTACATAAGAAAAAGTGTTTAAATTTAAATTTATTGATCTAGATAGCGTGAATTTGCGCTACAAGCTACCTATATAGCTATCAAGCTCAAGCTGCAGGTCATGCAGCCCTATAAACGGCAGCTCGTCGAACTATCCGAGCAGGATTCTGCGCGTCTGCAGGAAATCTAGCGTACCGACATACCTACTTACGCGGCTGTCCAGCTGAGTGCACTATATTCATGAAAATCGGTGAGCTACGCAAACTGTTTTAAATTTTGTTGAAGTGATTCTAATAGTCTTTTCGGGTCAGTGGTTCAACGTTTATTTTCCTAGTACGCATGTCCACGACTGGTGCTATTACTAAAGTAATAAACTTTCATAATATACAACGTTACGAACGTTTTAATGATAGTATGAACTTGAGTACTTAACTGTTCTACGAAGTTTTTTGTCGAAAAGCCATTGACATAGGAACCGTCTGTTCCAAAAAATCCGATGACTAGTTCTAATGTAGGTTCAATCGTTTAGATGTTTTTTGGTTAGTATGTAAATATTCCTACACAATTCTCATTTAGACCACTCCAGGTGGCATTGTCTAGCAAACAAAAAGGGGAAAAATACGTATAAGTACATGCACCTTACGTTGTGGGAGTAGGTATCATACCTATTCAAGAGAAATAGGTTTTCTTCAGAAAACCCGTAAGATTTGAGCAATAATAATACCTAATTTAATTGTTTTTCGACTACCTACCCGATTTTTATTGAAATTAAATAATGTTGCAAAATTATTCGGATTTGTTGTAGAAATCATTTCTACCACCAAGCAAGCCCTCGCACAAATAATTTAGAGTCACACCTCCTTAGAACAGTAATTTTGATTTGAATACGCAGTAATTTTCTAGGTTGTAATAGTGGTGTAATAGTAACAATAAAAGCTTAACATTAGGGTAACCTATGGTTTTACAAAAGATGTACTGTGTCTGAAGCAAGACATGTATAATTTTAAAAAACATATATATTATGAATTCTCCGCGGATTTCAATTTCGGGAACTTTGAGTAATTACAAAATTTGAGGGATTTTAAACTGCTTTAATTTACTGTACATGGAAATTAATCTTATGTCTCTGCTCACGCAAGGCATCATTAATCTGCCAACAGGTTAAAGCTAACGTCCGGGGGGTGTATATAAGTATTTAAAGTATTTATTTTTCTTTCGTGCATTATTAAAGTACCGGCTTTGATTCAAGTTTTTATGATGTCTCTGCTCACGCAAGGCATAAACAATCTGCGAACAGATTGTCTGCCGACAGATTGGAGCTCCCATCTCGAGGGTGAGGAGCAAGTATTGATTTAATGACAAGACTTTTATAATATTTTACCTTGTAGTGTTCCACTACCTACATTACTGTATAGTCTAACCGGATGCATTTGTTCTTGGCAAACCTTAAGCTGCGAACAGATCTAAGTATAAAAGTTTAGCTTTTAAGGACATAGTTCCAGTACCTACATTGAAATCTATAGATGTTTCTGTCTACGACAAGACATCAGCAGTTTTAAAACGGTTGCTTCATCTTAAATATTGATGTCGAGCCCGTACTGCTTTCATAAACCAGACTCAAATAGGCACAATAGAACTATTGGATACCTGCTCACTGCAAGGCATCAACGATTTGCAAACAACTTAATTTTAGGTTCTGTAATGCTTGTATAACCAGGTTTACCAGGTAATGTTAATAGTAGCGTAGGTACGCATTGAAGCGGCAAAACATTACCAGTGAATCACGAGATTCCCAAAGAAGTTACGCAAGACTGTTGTATTGGCTACTTCCCAGTTCGTACACTCTTTTTACTAAACTTATGGGTGACTCAACTCACGGTAAGAGCACCAAAATAATGGAACTTTGTGTGCTCGATAGCACGTAATGAAGGAAAGTCCTTGTTTAGGATAAAAAATATCAATAATTTATAATTATAAAATAGTTTACCGCATACTATAAATTCATCTTAACTTAGGCTAGAAATTATGAGATATTTTTTCAACTCTCTTTCGAGAAATGAACTACTTACGTAATGTTTTTATCAGATACCCTCATGGTATTTTTAATAAAATTGTTTATTTAAATGACAACAAGTGCTCGTCTTGCCCCTTGCTTAGCCATTATTGGCTCGAACCTTGTATTTTAGTAAAGTATCGTAATATTAAACGTTTCAAATAATAAAAAAAAAAAAAAAAAAAAAACAAGCAAGTAAGTACCCTACTTACTTATCGATATCACTCTTATCAAAAATTATATTTCCAAATATTGTCAGTAGGTACTTTATGAGATCTAAGCTGTCGCCTCCAAATTAACATAAATGCACTAGATGCCTGTGTATCTTCTTAATCGTAATATAGGTACGTAAACTACGGAAGTAGGTACCGTATCAATTAACCCTGTTCAACAATGAACACTGACTAGAGCATGATACAAAATAGCATGCCTGTAAACTACAATCGTTTTCTCCTAATTGAGTGTTTGGCTCTGTTGTCAAGAGTTCTAAATAAGCCTCCCAAAGGCTTCAGACTTACAATATAAATGTACGTCAAACCTTAGTTACAAATGAACTAAATAGTGTTTGAGCTTATTATAAAAGTTTTAAATTAACATGGTCGCATTAGTCTAAGCAGACACTTATCTGGCTCGAATGAAAAAGAATTTTCTGTACATGAACATATTATTGCCTTTAACTAGTACTAGTTTATTTAAACAGTTGCTATACCTATACCTAGTTAGTAGGTATATGGAATATACTATATTATGTATTTAAAGTGAACCAATTTTATAGTACCTAAATATCAAATATTTCGAATGGCAACGACTGCACCTAGGCAGGTACTTAATTTTTCGTGTCTTTATTGAGTTGCTTAATAGGCAAGATCAAATCACTTAAGCCAACATACCGATTGCCCAATATCTTATTGCCCAATATCTTATCATCGTTAGCTATCAAACGAACTTCGCAAGCGATTGCATACCGACTACGTTCGATCTTTAATTGATTAAACTTTGTTCATGAAAAATAAAATGTTATGGTTATAATGAACAACAAAAAAACACCTGAAATGACATAATATCCTAATATCATCTAGCGAACATTTGCAAACAAGAATGGCTCTCATTCATTATAACGATATGACGGGACGCTGACTTGTCAGCTCACATGATTTCTCGATTCTGGAATCCTTCCCATAATGATAACTTTTAACGTTACTCTTAGTTTTATGAGTAAACGCAGTAGGATAATAAACTGATGTTAAAGGTATACATCAATGAAAAATTGTCATTTGGCATAACTGACATGAATCAATACTTACAATTCTATATCTACAATTCTATCCTATTTTCCTTAACGCTTGTTGTTATTGTTGACTATTGCAATATAATAATTTCTTATCGTGTCACCAGTTCTTTCGAACCAGTGTGGTAAAAGGATTTCATGTGCGTCTCGAAGAGGTTCGTTTAGAATCACTAACATTTAATTTGCCAAATAGCTACCTAAACTAAGTGATTCGGTAATTGTCTAGTAATTAATGTTATTGTATCTACTTAACTTGATACAGTGATCAAAATCACTGCATTGGAAGCATAATAGAAGTGTCTCTAAATAATATTAAACTACCTAACTGGAATTACGAATAATTGGATAGTGTCGACACACCCAATTATCATCACGCTAATAATTTTTAAAAAACTATAACATTATATTATATTACATTGATTATTTTTATTATTTTCCCTCTAGTTTATTATAACCACATTAAAAAATATAGAGAAGGAAGGCAATGTGAAATTGTTTTTAAACTTTTTTTTTGAGAAAATATATAAAATTGATTTAACATAATAACTTAATCACTCTCATTCGATTCGAAACAAAGTATTTGTATTTTAAATACAGTTTAATTAAATTAATATGAAGTATTATGCTAGTAAATACTACAATACATTTGTAAATAATAATGTTCACTTATATTTCGAAGGTATCGAACAAAACTGATTAGGCACACATGGCTGTGTAGCAAGTATACCGAATGATAATTATATCGAAGCTGTGAACGCAGTAACCCTGAAAATGTGTTATGAGAGTAACCAACCTCCGACAGTGGTTTCTGAAATATTGTTTGACCTCGCTGAAGGTCTGTCATAATCAGTATTTAAATATCCTATATCCTATACTTATTACATAAGACAGTAAGTTGCGAGTTATGTTTAACGTAGCAAATACAATGATTGTTATTAAAACAAACAAAATATCATAATTCATATACTTTATTACAGGTTCATATTGAAAAATGATAATAACTTATGTTTTATTAAGAACTTACAATAAATCATCACATTGGCGTATAAGAACCTGAAATTTCACGTTGCAAGTGGCGTCACCAGGCGATAGCAAACAGAATCTCTATAAGCAAAAAGCTTAATATTAACGGTACAGTATTTAATAGCGGCGTTTTCCCTGAAAGAAAACGCATATTAAATACTTACCTTAATATTAAGCTTTAGTTTGATTTCTGCCTGGTGAAAATACGTAATAAAAAGCCAATGAGAAGTAATTGAGCGGCCATTATCGGTAGACATAAAAATACCACACAAAGCCGCTAGGTGGCGCCACTTACGGTGGAAATGGACTATCAGCACTTGACTAACTCGAACGGAAATCAAATGCTGTTCTCTATAAGCAAAAAGCTTAATATTAAGGTAAGTATTTAATATGCGTTTTCTTTCAGGGAAAACGCCGCTATTTAATGGGTAAAGTACCCATTAAATAGCGGCGTTGTACAAACTTGTAGATATTTAAGTAAGTAGTTTATTGTTTTGTTACAAGGAATTTGTATTTTATGTTAATGTTTTAGTTTTTTTTAATTTAGATGAATATTTGTTTGTGTTTATATAGGGCTGTCGTGAGCATGTTGTTCAAAAGCCCTTAAAAATTGAATAAAAAAAAAAAAAAAACCCCTTAAATATCGGTAACTCAAAACTGGACACATTGTATATTGTTATAGAGTGCAGGTACCTGGTCGGGCGGGGGGGGCGGCGGCGCGTGCGCGGCGGCGTGCAGCGCGGCGCGCACGCACTCGCGCCGCACGTTGGCGCGCGCGGGGCCGCGCAGCCGCGGGACCAGCCGCCCTAGGCGCGCGCGCGGCGACCACGACTCATCCCTGTTCAAAAAAAAACTATTATCTTCTTATCGTGTCACTAGTTCCTTCGAACCAGTGTGGTGGAAGGATTTCAAGTGCGCCTCGGAGAGGCTACTTTCGTACTTTTTAGGTTCTACGACATGCCGGTTTCCTTCACCGTTGCGAGAACGTGCAATGCATACATAGAATTTTTTCAACCGAAAAAACCCATTTACGCATGACCGCCACCGGGATTCGAACCCGCGACCATCAGATCGCAAGGCAAGGGCCTTATCCACTCGGCCACCACGTCCTCGTATTTCTATTATAATACACGGTGTCACATCATCATTGAATCCTATGACCCCGCGTCGGCGCACAGGGCAGACACAAAGTTTCTCCAGGTCGTTCTGTCTAACGCCGTCCTCTTCACTTTGCTCCAAGTCAGGACGAGGTTTTGCGCTTCTGCAATAACTGAGCGTCGCCAGGTTTGTTTTGGGTGACCGCGCTTACGCTTCCCTTGTGGGTTCCACTCCAGAGCCTGTCTGGGTTTATGGTCTGGGTTTCTGCGTCATGTGTGGCCTATCCAGCTCCATTTGCGATGCCGATCTATTGGGTATTCGTGGCATGACCATCACAGCTCGGTGTTTGAGATAGTGTTTGGCTAAAAGATCTCGGTGTAACGTAATACCACTAAAAATAATTCTTCAAATACTTTTTATACAATGTATGTATGAAAATCTTGCAGAACAAATGTTGCTCTCCAGGACCTGAGGAACCCCACCCTAAGAGATTATAAGGACATAAAAAAACAGCTGGTATAGACTTACTTGTCCCCCTTCCCTTTGTCTAACCGCGTCCGACTGGCGCGCCGCCGCCGATTCACCCCCCAATCCTCATCTTCGTCAGAAGACATCTCCAGGGAGGGATACACTGAAGAAACAAACACTATTAGTAAGATAGATAAAGGTAAATAATTAGTAATTTTAAAATAATTAATGTATGAAAATTGATTTGCACGCCACCTAGAGGCTAAATTTGGAGACACTTTCATTGATATCATCACCTGTATTCGAATTACCCATGTTTTGCAAATAAAGATATTGATTGATTGATTGACTAGTTAAATTAAAACACTATGAAATATTCATCTAAAATACTAGCAATGATGGGCTTCTTCTTATTGTGTCCCTAGTTATTTCGAACCAGTGTGGTGAAAGGATTTCAAGTGCACCTCGAAGAGGCTCCTTTCGTGCATTTGACACATGTTATTCGTTTAGGTTCTATGACATGCCGGTTTCCTCACGATGTTTTTCTTCACCGTTAAGCACGTGTTTTAATACACACATAGATTTTAGAACAGAAAAATCCATTGGTGTACGACCGGGTTCGAACCCACGACCTTTGGATCGAAAGTCAAACTTTGGAAAACTTCCAATGATGGTAAGCCTGCCGAATATAAGAGTCAATATTGGTTGTATCCTTTCTTCGATATCGGTATTGACTATGCGGGCCCCATATGTTTTCTAGCGGAGGTCACTCACCGTACTCCTCGTCTCGATGCACCTCCTTGATCACGTCCTCTTCAGTGTCGTAATTCTCGTCTGCACTACTTCCGGCCGTGACAGTTTGCTTCCGTGACCGTTTGCCCGACACTACCACACTGGAACCAACATACCACAATTACTTAATTCACTACTATGGCAACGAAGGTCGATGACATAATAAAATGATGATATTTTCAGGTAATTAGACAGAATGGTATAAGGCCAAATAGATAAATTCAAATTCAAATAATTTATTTCAGACAATGTCCATAAAAACTTAGAAATATTACAAAAACAATCAGGGAACACACATACACAAAAAAATTAACATAATATTTAAATGAAAATTAAAATATATATAAAAATAAAAATAAAACACACATTATGCAACATGAAGCCTCACTAAATGACGAAGTATGGGACAATCAACCCGGTCTGCCACGACGCGAAGAATGCGCGCCCGTAAATAAAGGCCCGTAGGAAACGCTAGCCTCGGAATTAACTTTTTGAATCAAGGTTTTTGGGTAAATAAGCACACAAGCAAAATTTTGATTTCAAATAGTTTTTAAAACTTTAGTTTTTAGCATAATCTGCCTATAATATTCCCACTGCTGTGGCTTAGATCTGCTCTCGGCTAGGAGAGGGTTTCAATTCACCACGCATCAAAAACAGGTAATTTGTTTCCGAAAAAAATTAAAATAATGAAATAAATTAGATTTTAGATTAGTTCGAAAGAAACACTTCTTTTAGAACCCCATAAAACATCAATATAAAACTAACTTTACTGTTTCTCAAACAGCGGGGCTCCTAAACAGCTGCCCCTTCTACCTATTGGATAGTCCGGCCCTGGGTGTGTACAGTACCTGAGGGGCGGGGGGCTATCGGGCGCGGGGGCGGGCGGGAGTGTGGGGGCGGGCGCGGGGGCGGGCGGGAACGCCGCGCCGATGGACAGCATGCCCGCCACCGCCGCGTCTTCCCTGCAACACATACACACTAGTAGCCCACAATCTACCTATGTCGGCTGCCTGAGCACACTAAAACATTGGTAGCTCACTTGTACTCAAATATTTTTTTTAACTAAACCAATGCCGCTGTGTATTATTGCTTGTGAAAGAGTTAGTATCCTACCCGCAATGTACGGCTATGTATATCAGTGGTCTTTAAATATTAGTTTAGTTAGCATAAGTACCTACACAAATATTAGTAGGTATTTAAAATTAAGTTACCTGTTAATTACTCATTATGGAAGTATAGCAGCTGTAACACAGGTTTCACCTAGCACAGCTGTTAAGCATATTATTCTATAAAGTAGCATATGATTATGTTTGTGTACCTTGCCTAGCATACCTAAACAGTTTCCTAATTTGATTGTATTAGCTTCATTGTTAAATTATACAAAAGTTCTAGATTTAGGTAAGTATCAATATATTTCTTATTGTACCTACTTGTTCATTGGTTCCAAATAAATACTTTAAAATACTTTTAAAATGCGCCCAAATCCAAACTATCTTGTCACTACTTGGCACTCCAGAATAATTGAGTATTTTATTTATTATTTATAAGTGTATTTTGTATAATATTGTAAGTATTATGTTACTAAAAATAAGCATTATACTATTTTCTTTCTTTAATCACACATCTAGCACTACCACATCTCCATATTACGCAGAGGTTAGCTGGAAGAGAATGCTAACTAGCATTAAGTTCGCCTATGTACTTACTTTGTGCAATAAAGAATTTTCTATCTATCTATCTAAAGCGCCGAAAACAGAAAACCCAAATTAGAACTCAACACGTGTTTCGCCTCTACACGAGGCATCTTCTTACAGTTTGTTTACAAATTAAGCGGATTTATTACTAAATATATTTATACAAATTATTAATATTTATGGATTTCCGCAAAGTAATGCCTGATTCAATCAATTATCTTAACTCACGTGTCGTCGTCGGGCTGCTCGTCCGCGATCACGGACGCCTGGATCAGCGACTCGATGCCGTTGGCGGGCGCCGCCGCGCGGTAGGCGCCTGCCGACGATGACGCTGCACACACACATAACAACATAATCTCGCCAATTACTTGACACTGGCTATATACACGGTCAATTTTTAATCACCTAAAAAAATACACATGGTCAGGTGCCGTCACTGAACACAGATATGGCAAAAAAATTAAGTCGAATTATTGTAATAATTTTTATTAAAAATGGATAACTGTTACCGTTAGTCGTTTTCCTATGGATTTTCATCAGGCGGCACCCTTTATTGATAATAATTTAAGTTTTATTCATCGTTTGGCAAACCCGGGTACCTAGCTCGAGCCAGCTCGCAAAACCTCGGCTGGGATGACGGCGCCCCCGCACCCGTCGCCCCCAGGTGTGTGTGTATACTCACGTTGCTGGTGGCGGTAGTGCGCGCGCGGCTTGGGCGGCGCGCGCCGGCGCTTGGGCGCGGGCGCGTCGTCCACGTACAGGTCGGAGTCGGAGTAGTCGTACGTGTTGGACACGCGGCGCCGCACCGGCCGCTCCGACCGCCGCACGCCCGGCGCCCCCGCCGTCGCCCCCACCACCGTCGCCCCCGCCGCGGGGGGCGCCGGCTTCTTCTCCTCCACCCTCTGCAATTCATATTATACAACATTAGTATTTGTTTATGCGAAACCTGAAATTAGTTTGAATCGATAACCAAGTTAAAAAAAAACCAATCCCCGTAAAAATTTGAACCAAATCTAAAAAAAAAAATTAACTATTATTTTTTCGTGATTAAAAAAATAAATAAACGGGTCTCGGTTTTCGCATAAACAAAAACTAACTAGGTTAGTTTTTGGTGAGTAAGTTAGCGCAGGAGTAGGTTGTCCATGAAAAAGGTAGGACAACGAAGCAACACAATCATGGATTATCTCGGTGGGTTTTAGAAAAAAATATATATAGCATAAATCAGCCTATATTGTTCCCACTGCTGGGACTCAGGCCTACTCTCGGCAGGAGAGCGAATGGGTCATAATCCAACACGCGGACCCAACGCGGATTGGTGGATGTCACATGCCATGGTTGTTTTTTTGGTACCATTCACTCCCTATACAATACGGCCGAAGTATCTTGGCGAGTCTGCACATAGGCTATGCGAACTTTAGTGCATAAAAACACGCAATAGAAAACTGTTGATGCCAATTTCTTTTTTATAAACCAACTAGTATAAGGCCGCGCTTTCGCCCGCGTTGATATATTATACATATAAATCAATGTAATACGTGTGTACTAAGGCTTTCATCCCGGGAGTCTCGGTCTCGAAAATTTCGAGTCTCGACGATTTTTTATTATTTTCAAGACTGATGGTTTCGGTACCGGGAATAACGAGACTTGATACTTAAAAAATCTTAAAAATATTCAGTGTAGAGTAGGCCTTAGTATAATCTAAAACAAGGATAAGACACGGTGGTATAGTCTTATGACTTTAGCCTACCAATAAAGGGCAAATTAAAAAAAAAGTATTCCTGCTGTGAAATGTGGAACCATTTCGAAGAAAAATTCGGATTTTGTTAAATCTGGAACATCGAACATCATCAAATACTGGATTAACTGTGATAGGTATGTTCGCTAATAGGCCATAAAATGCCTAAATGCCGATCCTATGAGTGTGCCTATAAGTACTATTGAAATTGTCTCGAAAGTCTCGTTTTTCCCGGGAATTGCGAGACCACATCGAGTCTCGATTTTTTGCCCGAGACTCAGAAAGTCATCGAAACTGAAAGCCCTAGTGTGTACAGGCAGCGTCATAGATAAGTATCCCCCTTGCATTATAATACCCAGCTTCAAATCCTTTTTAAATCACCGTCGTCGCGGCGAATGGAGAAGTTTTGCCTTTAAAAATAGATTATAATTGAATAACCGTATGTAAGCCTAAAAATAAACTGAGAAAACTTTTGTTGGAGGGGTGCTTCTATACAATTGAGGGGTTTATGACAAGATAGGTTTAGTGACATAGGATAGTATGTATTTAGTAGGTTTGCTGCTGTTAGGTAGTAGTTTAGGTAGTAATTTTGAAATTGTATTCTTTTTTTTCTGTATTTTTATTTTATTTTTATTTTTGCTTTGTGTTTACTATAGAGACATTCATATACAATTGTGAAATTGTGATTGAAATAAATGAAAAAATTATATTTGATTGAAATAAATGAAAAAATAATTTTAAGTATTACAATTTTTTTAAAGGATTTAAAGCTGGGTGTCTTGTGCAAGGGGGATACTTATCTCTGACGCTGTCTGTACATGCGCTAAAGTTCGCATAGCCTATGTTCAGACTCGCCAAGATACGTCGGCCGTATTGTACCGGAGTGTGCACTCACATAGGTGTCCGTAGTGGCGCCGTACTGGTGCGCGATGGCCGCGTCGTAGGACGGCAGCGTGTTCTGATGGTACCCGTTCACTTCCTGCACCGGAGTATTGCTGTAACTGGCGCCCTGAAGAATACATCGACATTGGGGTACAGATAGGAATAAATTAGTTGTTATGTGTTTCCCCCTGTTACTGACGGGGGGACAGATAGAACTTTTTCAATTTATAAAAGTTCCATCTGTCACCCTGTTGCTGAAAGGGGAACAGTAAGATTTTTTTTTTTGGCCCATATGTCTCCCTAGACGAGTAGATCAGGGTGACAGATGGTAATAAATCACATTATACACAAGTTTTGATAAAATAACTTTACGTTTAAAGCATTATAATTTTTCAATTTTTCTTTATTATGCCAAATAAAACACTTTTACTGCCTTGCTTTCTTTCTATCGCACAATTCCACTTTTAAGACATTTTGACGGTAAGTTTCAGCAGCTGCAGCGCCCTTTCACTGTAATGCTAACTCATTACTGTTGTACTTTTACTGTACTGGAGCCTAATATCTGGCTCTGAGTACCTTCTAGCCGGAATCCTGCAGGGGAGGTACTGACCTGGTGAATGGTGGCCGGTAACTCCTCGTACCGCTGGTAGTACATGTCCTGCGGGAACAGCTCTGGCTGGTACGACCCGGGCTTGGCCGTTTCGGAGTATTGGTAATCCGGCTGGATGTCTTCCGCTGAGTACATGCCTGGAAATATCCTTAGCCATATGAATGGGATACAGGTTCGAGGTTTGTAAGGCACAGTAGTTATTTTATACGAGACTTTTATTAGCCCGAGCCGAAGCCATATGCGTATATACAGACAGATTAAGTATAAAAGGGGCTTCAGAAACAAGGTATATTTACAAAATGTAAAATATACACAAACAGAGTGCTACCTTTTGGGTTTACAAGGGAAACCACAGTATGTACACAAATTTATTTATTGGGTTCGATCAAAGGCCTGGTCACGTATTCTGGTTCTTCGGGTAGATCTAGGTGGTACTGTCCTGGCAGGCCGCTTGTGTGAGATGGTGCGACTGCGGTGGTCTTCAAGGTCCGCCAGGCCAGGAGTGTGGAGGATGAAAGGCTCCGACGTGCGACGACGCCAGGAAGCGCTGGTGTGTGTGCCGGCAGGCGTTTCCAGCCGTAGCGTGATTCCCCAGTTGGGGATTCTTTATCAACGCACAAGAACTTCACAAAAGTGATAAAAAATAGGTTAATACGTAACCACTAGATTTTGGAAATTCGGTCTGGCGCGGCAGACGACGTCTATTACTGTGACGTGCGCGCAAGTCCGTGGTGTCAAAACGAAAGTCCTCGCTCGCGGGCGCGGTCGAGCGTTCAAAACCCGAACGCTGTATGTAGCCGAATGCGACCGAACATGGCCGATCCCAAGTGTGAAGTTAAAATATGACTTAAATATTCCTAAGTAGGTAATAGGTACCTAACCTAGATTAAGGAAACGTTCTACAACGTTACAAGAGGAACTTACAATACAATACAATTCTTTATTGATAATTCAAAAATATACAAAAAAAAATACTCATGCACATTACAAAATAATCATTACCTTACTTACTTATCCATACAACATAAGAGTTTAAAACCTAGCTTTAAAACATTTTTGTATTAGGTAAGCATGTTTCTGTGAATAAATGCCTTTTAATTTTTTAATTTTATTTTATTTCCATCTCTGATACCTCCCTATCTAGACTCTACCAGGCAAAACTATCGCACAATATTTTTACACTACATTCATACACAATACACTGTACTGTACATACATACACCCCCACACATTCATTCATATATTCGCACACACACACTCACGCACACACAAATTTAGCATATTTTGAAGTTTTTTCTTACCAGGTCCTTAAGCGGGGTCATCAGTCTTGCCTTATATGTTACTTTTGCAATTTTTTTTTTATATTTACGAGATTTTTAAAAAAGAAAAGAAAGAAAAGAAATTTGTTTACAAGCTCCTCTAAAAAAAGGTATACAAATACAAATGTAAGCAGTGACATAAAACATTATTACATAAAATAATATCATGGAGGAATCATGGAGACCAATAGGTCCGGTCTCAGCATATTGTCGTCCTGAAATGCCTAGGTACCCTGCAATCTAGATACCTAGAGAAGGCAGGACAACGCTGGTTTTCAGCCCGGGCCTTTGAGCAGTGACGCCTTCCTTAGCAATTAAGAGCATAACAAAAATATTATATTAAAACAAACATTAAAAAATCTAATTTACTTATAAAAGAAAGAACAATAAAATATTTACATAAAAATACATATATAAAAGGCAGTGTAATAATAATAAACCATGGTTTGATAAGAAATCAGAAAAATATTTTATATACTTATATTAAATATTAAATAGCGCCACCTATTGCAAATATTATCGTACAAGCTGTCAAAAACATAGTCATAAGGTGCAGACTCAGTGGCACGGTACAAGATGGCGTTTGAGTGGAATATCGGAGTAAATACCTACAGATTCAAGCAATAGCAAACATTGTTTGCACTAGCAATTTAATAGTCTATGGAGATTTAGAGACTCAAATAGATTTTTCTTACCAGGTCCTTAAGCGGGATCATCAGTCCTATCTACTATAGGTATCTATGTTACTTTTGCAAGTATTTTGATATTTTTTGACTCAAATAGATTTTTCCTCACCAGGTCCGTAGGCAGGGTCGTCGGTGCGGCCCTGCACGTGCTCGTTGGTGTACAGCAGCTGCTCCTGGTACTCGCCCTCCTTCTTGGAGATGGTCCACTGCTGCACGGGGCGCGCGCGGACCAAGTGCGACTTGAGGATCGAGTGCTCCGGGAGGGGGTAGGGGGGAGGGTCCTCGCGCGATGATGATGGGGAACTGCTGCGGAAGGTAATAGTTTTAATATTTTTTTTATGTTAAATAGTGAAAAATAATTAAGGTTATACAAAAACATACATACAAAAACCGACTTCAATTTAATTATTCCCATCTGTCACCCTGCTCTGTCCGTCTAGGGTGACAGATGGGTCAAAAAAGTTCTATCTGTCCCACCGTTGCTGAAAGGGTGATGGAACTTTTATTTGGACTGACGGGGGGACAGATAGAACTTTTAAAATTAATAAAAGTTCCATCTGTCCGCCTGTTAGTAACTGTGGGACAGATAGAACTATTTTGTCCCATCTGGCACCCTGCTCTGTCACCCTAGGGTGACAGATGCGACAAATAATTCTGTTTTAGTTAGCGTAGGATCCACTGAACAGTGACAGGGAAGCAAAATACGCTATTAAATACTGTACCGTTAATATTAAGCTTTTTGCTTATAGAGAGCAGCATTTGATTTTCCGTTCGAGTTAGTCAAGTGCTGATAGTCCATTTCCACCGTAAGTGGCGCCACCTAGCGGCTTTGTGTGGTATTTTTATATCTACCGATAATGGCCGCTCAATTACTTCTCATTGGCGTTTTGTATTCCGCCGAGTTAACACGTCCGAACAGCTCCTACCTAGGACTGTTCCATACTTATTATAAGTTTTCAATATCGAATTCGAAACTATCATTCGAAAAAGAAATAAAGTGTTTAAAAAGTGCAAAAGGGGAAAATGTAAGTACCCTCTTTTCTTAATGTAGCCGATATGGCTTTATTAAATTGAATTATTTAACGGTTTATTCCGTTCGGTATAACATGTATGTGTATACAAAATAAAGATAAAGATATTGTCCATCCGCCCAGGTTTGTGTAGCAGAAACACTTGATGAGATTCCCCAGTTACATAAGAAAAAGTGTTTAAATTTAAATTTATTGATCTAGATAGCGTGAATTTGCGCTACAAGCTACCTATATAGCTATCAAGCTCAAGCTGCAGGTCATGCAGCCCTATAAACGGCAGCTCGTCGAACTATCCGAGCAGGATCCTGCGCGTGAGTGCACTATATTCATGAAAATCGGTGAGCTACGCAAACTTTTTTAAATTTTGTTGAAGTGATTCTAATAGTCTTTTCGGGTCAGCGGTTCAACGTTTATTTTCCTAGTACGCAAGTCCACGACTGGTGCTATTACTAAAGAAATAAACTTGCATATTAAACAACGTTACGAACGTTTTAATGATAGTATGAACTTGAGTACTTAACTGTTCTACGAAGTTTTTTGTCGAAAAGCCATTGACATAGGAACCGTCTGTTCCAAAAGATCCGATGACTAGTTCTAATGTAGGTTCAATCGTTTAGATGTTTTTTGGTTAGTATGTAAATATTCCTACACAATTCTCATTTAGACCACTCCAGGTGGCATTGTCTAGCAAACAAAAAGGGGAAAAATACGTATAAGTACATGCACCTTACGTTGTGGGAGTAGGTATCATACCTATTCAAGAGAAATAGGTTTTCTTCAGAAAACCCGTAAGATTTGAGCAATAATAATACCTAATTTAATTGTTTTTCGACTACCTACCCGATTTTTATTGAAATTAAATAATGTTGCAAAATTATTCGGATTTGTTGTAGAAATCATTTCTACCACCAAGCAAGCCCTCACACAAATAATTTAGAGTCACACCTCCTTAGAACAGTAATTTTGATTTGAATACGCAGTAATTTTCTAGGTTGTGGTGGTGAAATAGTAACAATAAAAGCTTAACATTAGGGTAACCTATGGTTTTACAAAAGATGTACTGTGTCTGAAGCAAGACATGTATAATTTTAAAAAACATATATATTATGAATTCTCCGCGGATTTCAATTTCGGGAACTTTGAGTAATTACAAAATTTGAGAGATGTTAAACTGCTTTAATTTACTGTACATGGAAATTAATCTTATGTCTCTGCTCACGCAAGGCATCCTTAATCTGCCAACAGGTTAAAGCTAACGTCCGGGGGGTGTATATAAGTATTTAAAGTATTTATTTTTCTTTCGTGTATTATTAAAGTACCGACTTTGATTCAAGTTTTTATGATGTCTCTGCTCACGCAAGGCATAAACAATCTGCGAACAGATTAAAACTAACCTCCGGGGTGTAGATAGTGTTTATTTTCTTTCGTACACTATTAAAGTAAGTACCTACAACGAGTCAAGTGTTTATGATGTCTCTGCTGACGGCAAGGCATTAACAATCTGTCGACAGATTGGAGCTCCCATCTCGAGGGTGAGGAGCAAGTATTGATTTAATGACAAGACTTTTATAATATTTTACCTTGTAGTGTTCCACTACCTACATTACTGTATAGTCTAACCGGATGCATTTGTTCTTGGCAAACCTTAAGCTGCAAACAGATCTAAGTATAAAAGTTTAGCTTTTAAGGACATAGTTCCAGTACCTACATTGAAATCTATAGATGTTTCTGTCTACGACAAGACATCAGCAGTTTTAAAACGGTTGCTCCATCTTAAATATTGATGTCGAGCCCGTACTGCTTTCATAAACCAGACTCAAATAGGCACAATAGAACTATTGGATACCTGCTCACTGCAAGGCATCAACGATTTGCAAACAACTTAATTTTAGGTTCTGTAATGCTTGTATAACCAGGTTTACCAGGTAATGTTAATAGTAGCGTAGGTACGCATTGAAGCGGCAAAACATTACCAGTGAATCACGAGATTCCCAAAGAAGTTACGCAAGACTGTTGTATTGGCTACTTCCCAGTTCGTACACTCTTTTTACTAAACTTATGGGTGACTCAACTCACGGTAAGAGCACCAAAATAATGGAACTTTGTGTGCTCGATAGCACGTAATGAAGGAAAGTCCTTGTTTAGGATAAAAAATATCAATAATTTATAATTATAAAATAGTTTACAGCATACTATAAATTCATCTTAACTTAGGCTAGAAATTGTGAGATATTTTTTCAACTCTCTTTCGAGAAATGAACTACTTACGTAATGTTTTTACCAGATACCCTCATGGTATTTTTAATAAAATTGTTTATTTAAATGACAACAAGTGCTCGTCTTGCCCCTTGCTTAGCCATTATTGGCTCGAACCTTGTATTTTAGTAAAGTATCGTAATATTAAACGTTTCCAAAAAAAAAAAAAAAAAAAACAAGCAAGTAAGTACCCTACTTACTTATCGATATCACTCTTATCAAAAATATTATTTCCAAATATTGTCAGTAGGTACTTTATGAGATCTAAGCTGTCGCCTCCAAATTAACATATATGCACTAGATGCCTGTGTATCTTCTTAATCGTAATATAGGTACGTAAACTACGGAAGTAGGTACCGTATCAATTAACCCTGTTCAACAATGAACACTGACTAGAGCATGATACAAAATAGCATGCCTATAAACTACAATCGTTTTCTCCTAATTGAGTGTTTGGCTCTGTTGTCAAGAGTTCTAAATAAGCCTCCCAAAGGCTTCAGACTTACAATATAAATGTACGTCAAACCTTAGTTACAAATGAACTAAATAGTGTTTGAGCTTATTATAAAAGTTTTAAATTAACATGGTCGCATTAGTCTAAGCAGACACTTATCTGGCTCGAATGATAAGAATTTTCTGTACATGAACATATTATTGCCTTTAACTAGTACTAGTTTATTTAAACAGTTGCTATACCTATACCTAGTTAGTAGGTATATGGAATATACTATATTATGTATTTAAAGTGAACTATATTTATAGTACCTAAATATCAAATATTTCGAATGGCAACGACTGCACCTAGGCAGGTACTTAATTTTTCATGTCTTTATTGAGTTGCTTAAGGCAAGATCAAATCACTTAACCCAACATACTAATTGCCCAATATCTTATCACTTTAAGTATGTTCATGCATTTTATATAATTATCATACATGCCTGTCACTCACTCAGGCTGTTGACCAATGCTGTATTCCAAAGTTTTATTGTATATTATATTCGTTAGCTATCAAACGAACTTCGCAAGCGATTGCATACCGACTACGTTCGATCTTTAATTGATTAAACTTTGTTCATGAAAAATAAAATGTTATGGTTATAATGAACAACAACAAAACAACTGAAATGACATAATATCCTAATATCATCTAGCGAACATTTGCAAACAAGAATGGCTCTCATTCATTATAACGATATGACGGGACGCTGACTTGTCAGCTCACATGATTTCTCGATTCTGGAATCCTTCCCATAATGATAACTTTTAACTTTACTCTTAGTTTTATGAGTAAACGCAGTAGGATAATAAACTGATGTTAAAGGTATACATCAATGAAAAATTGTCATTTGGCATAACTGACATGAATCAATACTTACAATTCTATATCTACAATTCTATCCTATTTTCCTTAACGCTTGTTGTTATTGTTGACTATTGCAATATAATAATTTCTTATCGTGTCACCAGTTCTTTCGAACCAGTGTGGTAAAAGGATTTCATGTGCGTCTCGAAGAGGTTCGTTTAGAATCACTAACATTTAATTTGCCAAATAGCTACCTAAACTAGGTGATTCGGTAATTGTCTAGTAATTAGTGTTATTGTATCTACTTAACTTGATACAGTGATCAAAATCACTGCATTGGAAGCATAATAGAAGTGTCTCTAAATAATATTAAACTACCTAACTGGAATTACGAATAATTGGATAGTGTTGACACACCCAATTATCATCACGCTAATAATTTTAATAAACTATAACATTATATTATATTACATTGATTATTTTTATTATTTTCCCTCTAGTTTATTATAACCACATAAAAAAATATAGAGAGGAAGGCAATGTGAAATTGTTTTTAAACTTTTTTTTTTTGAGAAAATATATAAAATTGATTTAACATAATAACTTAATCACTCTCATTCGATTCGAAACAAAGTATTTGTATTTTAAATACAGTTTAATTAAATTAGTATGAAGTATTATGCTAGTAAATACTACAATACATTTGTAAATAATAATGTTCACTTATATTTCGAAGGTATCGAACAAAACTGATTAGGCACACATGGCTGTGTAGCAAGTATACCGAATGATAATTATATCGAAGCTGTGAACGCAGTAACCCTGAAAATGTGTTATGAGAGTAACCAACCTCCGACAGTGGTTTCTGAAATATTGTTTGACCTCGCTGAAGGTCTGTCATAATCAGTTTTTAAATATCCTATATCCTATACTTATTACATAAGACAGTAAGTTGCGAGTTATGTTTAACGTAGCAAATACAATGATTGTTATTAAAACAAACAAAATATCATAATTCATATACTTTATTACAGGTTCATATTGAAAAATGATAATAACTTATGTTTTATCAGGAACTTACAATAAATCATCACATTGGCGTATAAGAACCTGAAATTTCACGTTGCAAGTGGCGTCACCAGGCGATAGCAAACAGAATCTCTATAAGCAAAAAGCTTAATATTAACGGTACAGTATTTAATAGCGGCGTTTTCCCTGAAAGAAAACGCATATTAAATACTTACCTTAATATTAAGCTTTAGTTTGATTTCTGCCTGGTGAAAATACGTAATAAAAAGCCAATGAGAAGTAATTGAGCGGCCATTATCGGTAGATATAAAAATACCACACAAAGCCGCTAGGTGGCGCCACTTACGGTGGAAATGGACTATCAGCACTTGACTAACTCGAACGGAAAATCAAATGCTGCTCTCTATAAGCAAAAAGCTTAATATTAAGGTAAGTATTTAATATGCGTTTTCTTTCAGGGAAAACGCCGCTATTTTGTTCACTACAACGACTTTTTTTTCAGTTATTTTAATTTGAAAACTAAACTACTTAACCGATTTACATAAAATTTCTATAGGACCAATCTGAAAGTAACACCTCTCAAACAAAAAAGAATTTCTTAAATCGGTTTATGAACCCGAATTGAGAACTTCCTCATTTTTTGAAGTCTGTTGAAAAGTGACCAAAACTCACCTCATTTTGATTTTCAGCCCCGAAACCTTCTTATCCCTATCATAAGTCTCCTGATACGGAACTTCTTCATACGTCTGATAAACATAATCCTTCTCCAACTTCTCAACCAGAAACTTCCCATTTTCAACCACATATTTATCAAACTTCCCGCCATCAATCAACACTTTATTGTCTACGATAAATTTCCCATTACCATCGACAATGTATTTAGTATTGTCAACAATGTATTTATTATCCTGTATGTATTTATCCGGCGGGACGTACCGTTCTTGGTATAGGTTATCTTTATCTTCGATGTAGAATTTATCGTATTTATCGTCGATGTATTCGCCATTTTGTGCCGTATTCATATGCATTATTGGTTTGGGTAAGGTTAGCTTAATTGGTTTCTTGGGTGAGGGTTTTCTTTGCTTGGTTGGGGAACCGCTGTTTCTTATCTTGAAGTCCTGAAGGAGATAATTTTAGTTAAGGAAACAGGACTAAATTGTAGAACTAAGAAGTTATTTAATTCAATAAATATCATTTTACAATACTATTTTTTATAACAATGGGACAACAAAGGCTGAAAAATAATAATTTCGTTTTATTTTAAATAATTAAAAAAATTCAGTGTCATGAATTTTTTTAATCAGCCGTGTGTATTGGAATAAATTATTACATTTAATTCTTTATTTTTGTTATTAAGTTACATAAACCCGTGCAACCCTGCTAAGGCCTTGTTCACATTGATACATTTGATGGTCAATCTCGAAAGCCCAGTAATTTCACTAGCAACACGGCCCTTCTAACCACAACACAGTAAGGCTTATAGCATTACTGCTTTGCGGCAGAATATCTGACACTTACAAATCATATACAAACCAGAACACAAGTTTACGTACAATCAGCTGCACATACATGTATACACTTCCAAGCTTTCACATTTATTACTCTAAATTTTGCAAAGAAAAGTGCACGACACCATTTTCAAATTAAGGGTAACCCTCAAGGCAAATTTCCATACAAATTGTTTCGAACAAATTTCATTTTCATTTCATTTATTTATTTAATCACATAATACATTTATACAAAGGTCTATATAACTATGGCCCTACATTAGGCTCTGGGCCTGTGTAAATACTCAAAAAGTACGCCTTTTTGTTTAAGTATTATAGTAATTTCTTCACACTATTCGTTTCGTCTATGTTTTCCGATTGTCTCAACAAAAATTAGTAAGGTTTCATACATCAATTTAGATTTTATACGTGTTTCTAAATAAACACTACCAATTTAAAAACACGTATAAAAACCAAATTTTAAACTTTGTATTGAAATTTGCCTTGAGGATTACCCTTAATGTAATCATCATCTTACTCATAAGAATTTTTGTAAGAAGATCTTTACAAAATTAAGAGTATAATATAAAAATGAAAGCTTGCGAGTGTATCATGTCTGTGCAGCTGACTGTACGTCGCACAGCAAAAAGCCGTCTCTGGCGACGTAATCCTGCAGGGGAGGCAACAAACCTTGTCCTTATTGGCGGCGCTGGCGGCGCGCTTCTCCAGGGTCCTGAGCTCCTTGCAAAGCTCGCGAACTAGCTGTCCCGAGTTCAGCCGTTTAGGCACGTTGTCGCGTTTCACCGCGTCCGTCTATCAACATAGATAGATAGATAGATAGATAATTCTTTATTGTACACATGGAAAATAACAAATACAAGACTTAAAACTAATGAGTGGTACAATTGGCGGCCTTATCGCTGAGAGCGATTTCTTCCAGGCAACCAACAGGCATTGGAGATGATTTAAATATAAGTAGCGGGGCAGGGCGTACAACTGTTTCCAAATTAATAGAGAATACTATGTTTTATAAAATCCTAATACATAAATAACCTATAATAAACTAATACATATTAAATATAAATATATGTACAACATATTATATATGTAAACATGTATATGTAAACATAACGCAAAAAAAATAATTTAAAATAAATATTTATGATCCTACTAAAAAGACGCCGTGTTGGCCGAGTGGGAGGTGCCTCGACTTTCGATCTGAAGGTCGTGATTTCGAACCCGGTCGTACACCAATGGATTTTTCTGTTCAAAAAGATTTATGTGTGCATGTTAAACACGTGCTTAACGGTGAAAGAAAACAACGGTGAGGAAACCGGCATATCATAGAACCTAAAGTTCGGAAACATGTGTCAAGTGCACGAAAGGAGACTCTTCGAGGCGCACTTGAAATCCTTTCACCACACTGGTTTGAAAGAACTAGTGACACGCTAAGAAGAAGATAAATGAGTCACTGACGTATTTGGATTTTTAAAGAGAGGTCTCTAAAAGCGTCGATGACACGGGGCTAGTCGGCGAGTTTTAAAGCTCAGTTGTCATATAGTTGACGTTGAGAACCGAGGTATTCGGTAGACATTGATTGATATAGCCATTTAGAAAACCACTTAGACGATGCAATAAACTTGTTGTAAGTTGCAAATATAGGAATTAACTAATACCTACTCCAAAAACTGTCTACTCTATACTGTCTTCCACCGTTGTCTCACTGAGAAACGCTAGCAAGGAACGTCTCGAACTATGGTTGTCAAAGCAGATGTAACTTAAGCAAGTGGGGCTACATCGACGAACACGACACGGAATGCGGCTGTGGTGAACAACATCACACCGTGCCACACGTGCTTGCGTGCCCATCGTGCCCAAACACCTGCACGGTGGAAGACCTGATGACCTGCACGGATAACGCCGTAGACGTTGCAGCTTTCTGGAGACTCTACTCTTTTTGAAAAAGCTTTTAGGGCACAGAAAAAGTGTGTTAGGGCTATCTGTGGAGCGTGGTTTATGGATAGTTGCAAACCTATATTTCAGGAATTTCGCATTCTTCCCTTACCTTGCATGTACATAAGGGACTTGTGTGTATTTGTCAAGCAAAACCCTAGCTACTTTAAAACCATGTCAGTAAGAAATCCACGGCACAGAAATATTTTATATCATCCACCATGTAGACTCAAGCTTGTAAAAAGTAATGCCTTTTTTAGTGCCATTAACATATATAACAAACTGCCAAATATATTCAAAGACCTACCTTTATATATATTTAAACGCAAAGTAAATGAGTGGCTGATAGAAAAGTGTTTTTATGACGTCAAGGAATATATAAATTTTGTGGATGACGCAGTTAACTCTAAGTAATATTGTATGAAATTTTTATTGACATTAAGTACTTTTTAATTTGCTATTTCATTATTTTAATCAATTAATCATAATCATTCTTTAGTTTAAATATAATTTTGCACGCCTCGAATGGAGGCAGAATGTATAGGACCCTTGATTGACATGTAACAACCTATTATGTACCTACATTCTAGCAAATAAATGATTATTTTATCTTATCTTATCTGGTTATAATAGTTGGGTTGAAACACGACACGACGAAGAAGAAGACTCCAAAAACATGCCATAAACTTCAACTATCAACACGATATTGGTACCTTATTCTGGAAAATTAAAACAACCCATGTAACACCTTGTACTACTCGGGCGAATGAACATGACACCTGGCTCGAATGACGTTTGTGCAAAGTACAGCGTGGAATTGGATAATCTTGATAGAGAAGCGGTCCTGCAATACTTGGTCATGATAAGGCTTCGCAATTAGAGGAAGAAGAAGTACGGAGGGCGCCGCGCTGGGGGCGGGGGACGCAGCAAGTGCCGAGCGAGAGGGTCAGCCAGGTGGCATGTTCATTCGCCCGAGTAGTAGACGCTACTCACCGCCTTCAAGGCGTGCCACTCACACACTGGCGAGTGTAGTGTATGTACCTACCTATACCATACATGTACACACACATAGCTATCTTCAGACCGGACACACAGTCTCACAGCGGATAATATCAGATCAGTATGCGAGAAGCAGCACTGTCGACCGGGCGGGCGCAGTGCAGGAGTGCTCAGAGCGGATATTATGATGTGTGTGGAGCCTGTGACTACACTGAACATAATACAGTAAAGTAGCAAACACCACAGCGAGGATCTTGACAGCAGCAGTGGAGGCAGCTGCACTGGCTCCGCTTGCGAAGCTCTCGCCCAGCACGAACTATGCATTAGACATTGAGGAGGTAGACGCTACTCACCGCCTTCAAGGCGTGCCACTCCTTGAGCGCGTTGGCGAGGATCTTGACGCCGCGCAGCAGCAGTGGAGGCAGCTGCACTGGCTCCGCGCGGGCGAAGCTCTCGCTTAATGTGAACTCCTCGTCCTGCGACACACAACGTTGATACTTTGATCAAATATATCTTGTAAATCATAGCAAAAAAATATGTAAATTATGTTATGTTGTACCCTAAAAGCTAATCTACAAAAAAATATCGTATCTCGTACCCTTAAAGGCTACAGCATACAATAAAATTATCTTATCTCGTATCCTAAATGATACAGTATACAATAAAATGATCTTATCTTGTACCCTAAAGGATACAGCAATAAATTATCTTATCTCGTACCCTGGGGTAGAAAGAGTAGAGGAAGGCTAAAGAAAAGATGGATGGACTGTGTGAAAGATGATATGAATAAAACAGGTGTAAGTACAGAGATGACGGCTGATAGAGACGAATGGAAGAAGAAGACATGTTGTGCCGACCCCACGTAAGTGGGAAAAGGACCCAAAAAGGATGGTGCTCTCGTACCTGGGGCTTACAGCCTACCTGTATCTCCTCATTGTGCCTCCGCAGCACGTTGAGCAGGTGCGCGCCCGCGTGCCAGTTCATGCCCTCGAACAGCGGGTAGCGGAACATGAGCGGCGTCTCCACGCGCCTCTCTATCTCGTACACCCTGGAATCATTACCAACATTACAATAACATCACTACCATAAGACTAATACGGAGCTGGACGGAGTGGAGAAGAGCGGACCGTGCATTGACCAATCGATGAATAAAGTGCTCGAAATTCTGCTTTCACTCCACCCAGCTCCGCGTCAGTGGAAACGAACCTTTAGACTCAAAAAAAAAGATACGATACGTTGCTTGATCGCGCACACAATTATACGTAGCGTTCTATAAAGTATCTCCATACTTTGGTATCATTGGTTTTTGCCGCGTGCGACGGTAAATTAAAAAACACAGTTGTAGCTCGCTACACTACAAAAAAAAACCCACTATAACATAAAAAAATAAAGAAAAAAAAGGGGGGGAAAAAATATAAACCCTCCCACTTATCGCTGCCTACTATTTCACCCACTTTTGTATATTATTTTATTTTTCATTCCTTATTACATGTGTATATAAATAATGTGTACAGTCATTATGCTTTAAGGTGGGAGGGCGGGCTGCTCCGCCCCCCTCCTTAAACGGTCACGTGACCCAGAGGCATTCGCCCCTGGAGCTGAAGCCGGGGCAATGAGGTCATCCTCGAAGCCCCTACACGGCTTGAGCCACAGCTCGCCGTAGGACACCATCGATCGATCGATCGTGCGTCGGTTGACTGACGTGCTATAGAACGGTTTGAGCGTCGTCACTCTACCTCCGACCGTCGGCGGAGTAACATGCGCGCTCAGTCCTCACCAATATTGGAGACGACTGTACCGTGGAGCAGTGGGTATTACACTACGAAGGTTTTCACTAGTACTGATGGCGAGCGTGCTGAATTGACGATACATCAGCGAAAGACGAATTTGAGAGCCAATGCACAGACACATGGCGACTTTCTGTCACCCGTATATAGAGACTGCCTGACATCAGGAAGAAATCTAAGGTGAGACATGTAACAACCTCAATCCGAAGGCTAAAGTGGCGGTGGACTGGACACATCATGAGGTCAAAAAGGAACAAATGGTCTTACGACCACGCAGTCTGGTACCCGAGAGACGGTAAACTAGGGAGAGGTAGACAACCGAAAAGATGGGAAGATGATCTGCCCAAAAGATGGCTCACACCCATATTCTAAGTCGATTTTGTCACTCAAGTGAATGCTTACGTGAGTGGTAAAATGGCCGCCGCTTTACTAAAGGTTCGGCTGTCACCTGGCAAATTTGTAAGTAAAATGTAAGTATTCACGTGAAAAAAACGACTTAGAATATGGGTATCAGAACCTGTTTGGACCGAAGGACCTGGCATAATCTGGAGGAGGCCTATGTCGAAGGACAACCTGACTTATAGATGACTTATACTAGAACAAAGAAAATCATAACATATAAATAGAATAAACAAAAATATAAATAAAAAATTATAAATAAATATAAATGTATTAAGTGATTAAATAAATAAATTAAATGAAAATAAAGAATAGAGTCAGCGAATAAAGGCTTCATCATCATCATCAACCTATAGCAGTCCACTGCTGGACGTAGGTCTCTCCCAAGGCGCGCCACTGAGCCCGATCTTCGGCTCTTCTCATCCACTTTCTGCCAGCTATAGCGCGCAGATCATCGCTCCATCTGGCCAAAGGTCGTCCTACACTACTGAATAAAGGCTTATTTTATTTATATTGAGCTATTTTGTTGTTTCAGCGAGCATCAGTACTTTTTTTTTTTTTTTACAATGGGAAAATGCACGCATCCCCTCCGGCCCGGGGAGAGCCGTAGGGGTATGTTGGACTCACCACCAAGTTATTAGCAGAGTGCTAGTAGCTGGTAGCATACCGACTAAAAACCCATTGACATTCCTTCAATAACCTCAGTGCTAATGCGTCGTCAAACCACTTGTCATCGGACGAGAGGTTCGACGGCGCATCATCACATGACAGGGTCACGGGGTGAGCATCAGTACTTACTGCAACTGCATCTCGATGGCGTAGGAGTGCAGCAGGTTGCCGCCGAAGACGAGCGAGTCCCGCGGCGTGAGCACGGCGTGGATCCAGCCCGACGGGATGAACAGCGTCTGCCCCGCGCCCAGCTCCGCCGTGCCGTACCACTCCACCTGGAGTACATAACAACATCATCTATAATGCTAGGTATTATATATTTTAATTATTTAGAACGGTTACACCATTTACACTTATTAATATTATATTATACATTACAGAATAATTAATTTCATGTAATCACACAAAAAAATTAAATCTAATGATTTATATTAAAAATGTTTTATTTTTTTATAAAAAATAATATATATATATATATATATATATATTTATATATATATTTTATAATGCTAGGTATAAATTATAATGCTAGGTATAAATTATAATGCTAGGTATAAAGTATTATGCTAGGTATAAAGTATTATGCTAGGTATCAAGTATAATGTTAGGTATCAAGTATAATGGCAGGTATAAAGTAAAATACTAGGTATAATGTATAATGCTAGGTATCAAGTATAATGGCAGGTATAAAGTATAATGCTAGGTATCAAGTATAATGGCAGGTATAAAGTATAATGCTAGGTATCAAGTATAATGGCAGGTATAAAGTATAATGCTAGGTATCAAGTATAATGGCAGGTATAAAGTATAATGCTAGGTATCAAGTATAATGGCAGGTATAAAGTAAAATACTAGGTATAATGTATAATGCTAGGTATCAAGTATAATGGCAGGTATAAAGTATAATGCTAGGTATCAAGTATAATGGCAGGTATAAAGTATAATGCTAGGTATCAAGTATAATGGCAGGTATAAAGTATAATGCTAGGTATCAAGTATAATGGCAGGTATAAAGTATAATGCTAGGTATCAAGTATAATGGCAGGTATAAAGTAAAATACTAGGTATAATGTATAATGCTAGGTATCAAGTATAATGGCAGGTATAAAGTATAATGCTAGGTATCAAGTATAATGGCAGGTATAAAGTATAATGCTAGGTATCAAGTATAATGGCAGGTATAAAGTATAATGCTAGGTATCAAGTATAATGGCAGGTATAAAGTATAATGTATTATGCTAAGAGTATAGGATGCTGCTTTCTAAACAGAGCTATGCTACCCTTATAACGACGTCTCGGGTTGTATTCCCGCTTTAAGACAAACATTTATCTGATGAAAGATAGATATTTAATTATATTTTATTTGTCAGAAACACATAATAATTACAATTACATAATTATTTAGTATTTTTATATTAAATATATATTTAGGTAATTAGCATTTAAGTTATACGCCAGTTTTTCTTTTTTCTACCATCAACTGGTTGACTGGTAGAAAATGCTCTATAGCATTAAGTCCTCTTTTTGTACTACATTTAAGTGTGTGCAATAAAGTATTAAATAAATAAAATAAACACGGTGGGTAAGACGTTATATATATGTTAACAGAACATTTGTTGTATAAATGTTAAAATGTTTGTGTGTATAAATAATATATGATTATAATATGATATAAATGTTTATCCTGAGGCAGGAGCCAGGGTCCTGAGTGTCACCAACTAGATAGGTATAACTCACCAGGTCTCCAAAGAACTGTTCCGCCTGCGTGGGCGAGGCGCTCCACTGCTGGTACAGCGCCAGGTTAGTGGAAGTGGGGGGCACCAGGTAGAATATCTGGAAATGAACACGTAATCATAATTTATTCATAACAATAACAATATTGTGAATGGGTGTATTGCACCCGCGGACATGAGCCAGTGCTTCTGCACGCAGGGGCTGGGGGCTCCACCAGCGGCGACAGGCTTAGGGGGGACCTGGCTCCACCAGCGGCGACAGGTTAGGGGGGGACAGTGGATGGGGCTCCACCAGCGGCGAAAGGCTAAGGGGGGACACTCGCCACCCATGAACCCTAACCACCTTTCGGTGATGCGGACCAAAGCCTTGGGGTGATCGGTCACAGTTATAGTCTTCGTCGCTGGGCTGTCTCAAGTCTCGTCTGTCAATGTCCTTCCAGTCCGGTCACGATCTGTCGTGTAAATCGTGTAGTTGTCTGTCTGGTCTACTATCTAGCGTTCCTCCAGCCTTAAGCTAAGGGGGGTCAGTGGATGGTTACCTTCCGTCCATGCATGACGTGGTACCACACGGTGGTGCCTCCGAAGTCGACGTGGAAGTCGGTGAAGGCGCCGCCCGCGGACATGAGGCAGTACTTCTGCACGCAGGGGCTGGGCGGCGCCTCCTCCACGGGGCTCCACACGCGACTCGCCCAGTCCAGCGAGCGCAGCACGCCCGGGGGCTCCACCAGAGGTGACAAGCTAGGTGGAACGTGAAGGGTAAATATTCCAATTGAAAGAGCGGACCCATGATATCTGTATTTAATTTAATTGTTATACTGTTTTGTTAATAATCTGTGATCTAGGTATTTTAGGTTCATTTCATCTGTGAAGTAAATAGTAAGTTGTACACCAAAGGCCTATACAAGTCATTTTATATGTTACTTATGATATTAGAGCAGATATTTAAAACAAAGATAAAATCGGGTTTAGGACCGAGGTATACACAAGATTTTTCACTTAGATTGCAAGGAAATAAACAAACTGAAATGGGCACCCATTCTGTAATTCAGGGACAGCCATCCAATGTTACCACGATATTCTAAATTCGAAAATAGTTATGTTAATGTCCCTCATAATGCCTTGCCTGATCTATAGGTATTATGAAGGACCAAAGTTCGAAATGAAACGTATTACAAACTGAACCTCTTTTAACAGATTTTATAAAGAATCACTTTTTGCCCTAAATCAAACATACAAGATGTCTAGCTTAAGAACATAGACATAGAAAATATTTTTTAAGCTTATGTATTTCAAACTGTTTAAAATTGTTTTGACTTACCAGAAATATGCAATGTAACATTTTGGCCAATAAATGATTGAATTGAATTGAATTGAATCTTAATATGCAATTTTACTCCCCCTAAGCGTGCACAAAGTTGAATTATACCAAGAGAAGTGAAAATAGTGTTTGGGCGCCTCGGAATTTTCTGTATCCAGTTTTTTCCAGTACCTGTCATTTAAATTATAAATGACCATGTTGAGGTAATTAGTAACTTATAATCTGAATAATTACAGTGTCAATAGATATCATTTTCACATTTCAATAGGCGCTGTCCCAACTTCAATAAACCACAATTATAATTAGGGTCCCTTACTTGGTATCGCTGAACTCCAAGCTGAGGACATTGAGCACCTTATCGTCCCTCTGTTCAGGCGGGGTCTCGAAGTAGTCCACAAACTCCACCAGAGGCATCCGTAGACTGGCTTGCTTGCGGACGTCTATTACCTCAACCTGGGGTCAAAATGTTCAAGTGATTGTTGGTTATATTGATGGATGATGATACAGGTGGCAAGTTTGGGCTGCTTCTTTCTTTTATAAGTAAATTAGATTTTTTAATGTTTGTTTTAATATAATATTTTTGTTATGCTCTTAATTGCTAAGGAAGGCGTCACTGCTCAAAGGCCCGGGCTGAAAACCAGCGTTGTCCTGCCTTCTCTAGGTATCTAGATTGCTGGGTACCTAGGCATTTCAGGACGACAATATGCTGAGACCGGACCTATTGGTCTCCATGACTTAAGGCATACCTAGTTATTTTATGTAATAATGTTTTATGTCACTGCTTACATTTGTATTTGTATACCAAGGAGCCAATAAACAAATTTCTTTCTTTCTTTCTTTCTTTCTTTATAACTACCACGACGAGTGTCGCGGATTCGATTCCCGCTTCAGGACAAATATTTGTGTGATGAACATTGGTGTTTGTCCTGAGTCATTCAAAATTAATAAGGTAAAATCTGGAATAGAAGTAGTTAATAGTAGTTAAATTAAATGTGATACGTACTGCAGCGGTAAAGAATAAAAATGGTATTTAATATCTGCAAAATTTAAAATAGATTTGAATGCACTTTAGAAACTTTTTTCCAGCGGATGATGAATTTTGAATAATTTGTAGTAAAATAAATGACCTAGATAGTTTGTATATGTCGTGGCCGGATCATTGAATTGGCCATTTCATGAAGTGTCTGGCCATTTCATGAAATGGCCAGCTAATATTGGCCATATTGTTCGAACGTCAACGTTTTATGATATGGCCAGCCACGTTTGGCCATATCATAAATGTAGAGTTTCCATGATATCGATGCACAACCAGACAAGAAAATTATCTAAGGCAGATAGAAGTTAGGTGATGGTAGGTTATAAGGTTTATTTTTTTTTCGCGCCCACACGCCTCATGACAGAAAATCATCGCAGGCAGGCAGATATATATAATAATACCAGATTATACAGATTAGATTACCGATGGCATAAACACTTAAATATATTATTGTGAACATGTACATTAGTTTATAAAAATTATAATCTTTCACCCGCAATTTCCATGAAGTCATATTTTGTAATCCAATAACAGTCCATCATTTTTCGTTGCGTGGTCACCCTTTTTTTATCAGAATAACAGTCCGCCGCCATTTTGCATCACAAGAATAAAACGATATCAGCGCCTCTAACGGTGGATAATGTAACTATTTTACGATATGATCAATAATGCTTGGCCCTTATATGAAGTGGCCAAACGTTAGTGAACATCAATTTGGCCATTTCATGAAATGGACACGCGTTTAGCTGTTCATATCATTAAACGCTGACTATTCATTGATCTGGCCAGGTCATTTCATGATGTGGCCAGCGGATATTGGCCATTTCATGAAATACGGCCATTTCATAAAATGGCCAGCCACTTCATGAAATGGCCAATTCAATGATCCGGCCACGACATATAGATACAGTGTGGGATCTAGAATAAATGGGGCTGGAATCTAGCATAGATTTCCTAAATGAGAATAAAAATGTTTAAACTATGTAGGCATTATAACTGAATAAATACATAGGGTTGAAATCTTGATAATCCCATCAAATTCAAGCATCATTATATAATATTGTGCATATGTAATTTTGGTTTTATATCGATCGTATTCTGCTTGTGAAATAAATAAAATAAAATAAATAAATAAAATAAACATTCAGATATATTTTCAACCGACTTCAAAAAAGGAAAAGGTTCTCAACTCGGATTCTTCGGATCTTTTTTATTATTTTATGTTTGTTACCTCAGAACTTTTTTGTTTATGAACCGAGAAAATATTTTTTTGTTTGTGAGGATATACTTTCAGATTGGTCCCATAGAAATTTCATACAAATCGGTTCAGTGGTTTAGTTTATAATCAAAATACCTGAAAAAAATATGCGTATTTTGCTTCCCTGTGACTTTTCAGAGATCTAAACATCACTAAAATGGTCCTTTTTGGTCGGTTTTTGGAAAACCTTGATTATTTTTTATTTATTTTACCAGGAAAACACAGGAAGGGCTGACAGATTACTCCAAAACGCCCAAACGTTATTATACTTAATATATATTATAAGGATTTCTATCCTCACCTCATGCTGCGCTCCGACATAGCGTAGAACTGATCTGACGGTGAAAGTAGCCGGGTTGGGTATCTTCATATCCAGTCCCTCATTGCTTTGAAATATTATTGGCCTTGTAAAACCTGAAAAATAAACATTCGTTGACAACGCAAAAACCTTAAAACTAAATACTTTTAATTAATTTATATCTTGCCCATTCTGTCTGCAGGCAGAAGATGGATGTGGCAAGCCGAAGACAGGGCGCGATGGCGTTCATTGAGAGAGGCCTGTATCCAGCAGTGGACTGCGATAGGCTGATGATTTGAAATTAGCTGCTGCCTTTGAAAAAAGGAACCTATGTCCTATTCTGGCTCATACTTACCCATACTAGATTCAAGCCAAATCAATTCAGTAGTTTTGCTCTGCTGGAGCAACAAATCTATGCATCCATCTATGCTTACAAACTTTCACATAACTAATATTAGAGAAAATAAAAATATATTTTTATCAACAAAAAACACAAATCATAAATAATCCTTACATGCTTAAAACAAGCTATGTTAAATAAAGCTAAGTGTAGGTATTTACAATTACTGTGCATTTTGTTGAGAGATTCAGACAATTCATATTTACTAACACTAGAGGGTATATATAATTTTTTTTTTTGTTGATAGACAAGAAGATTTTAGTGATGTGTCTATGTCACACAGTGTTGATATTTTTAATAGTTTTGTGTTTTTCCAACATAGTCTTGTCGACATTTGTCAATTATGTATTAAAATATTGAACACCGGGAAACTTCGATATAAATAATGTACCGTTATCTCTGACAAACTCCTCGGTAAACTGCTGAGGCCGTAGCCTCTGCAACGCGGCGGCAGTCGGTCGCAGTGGAGAATCCGCAAGAGACCTCACCCATACAGGTGTCCCACACTGTGGGGGCCGGGCCTCCGCCCCAATCTCGTAGCGGTCTGCTCGGTGTGAATTTGTGGGGATCTTGTCTGAAATCATTATGAGGTTATTGTCCAGGATTCTTCAGGATACATTTATCAGGGTTGGCAAAAATCATGATATTTTGAATAAATCTATAGCTTCTTCAGCTGCTGTGGAAAGAGTGTTTTCCACCTTTGGAATTGTTTATAGTAAATCAAGAAACTGTTGTGGAATTGAAAAGGCTGGAAAACTAGTTTTTTTCAGATGTTAAAGACTCTAGTTTTCTATCCACATATTATTTCTAAATATGTTTTTATGTTGATTTCTATGTAAAAACGTGTAATTTAACACATTTGATTAAATCATTTGATTTAAATTGTGGTTTAAATCGAAATGATTTAATGGTGCCAAACCCGCCATTTATTATTATTTTTTTGTTGATGTGGGACAGCACCAACACCATGCTTGCTATGATAGCTGCAATGGGTGGACAGCCCCTATGGCACTGCTGCTATTGTCATCTGATCCAGCAACCCAATTAGTTTTTAAGTTCAATGCTGGTAGCAGTCAATACATCCATGCAATATTAGTATTATGTAACTCAAGGTATTTTTTTTTTATTAGAATTCATTTTTTTTTATTTGTTGTCTGTGTTGTCCCATTGTTGGGCAAATGTCTCCTCCAAATCCTTCCATTTGTCGCAGATATCAACGATCTTCAACCATTCCCTCTTTACACATTAATTTATTTATTTAATAATTATTGGTTTGGTGCTAACATAAATTATAATACTTACACACAGAAGGCCCATACGTTGGAACACATTTTGGACAGTGGTACTTGTCTATATCATCAGAATTGTATATTTTCACATTCACACAGCTGCAACAAAGATCAACATTAGTTCTATGCCAGGGTACAAGGGTACAAGCCAATTTACCAACAATAGTAACTATTTCACAATAGGGCACATGTTAAATAATTAGATACTAGCTTTAGCGCTTAGTAATAGCTTCTAAAGCTGTAGATTAGGGAATAGATTTAGAAGCAGAAAACCATCATGTTTTCTAAATAAACACAAAGAATTTACGAAACAAGACGCATTTTCTAAAACCTAGGCGACGGTGGATGTAAACAAATATTTTCACCGACAGAATCCTATGAAAATATTTTCGTAGGATCTGGTTATCAGTCCCAGAGTTATTATTAGGCACTATATGGGCTGGGAACCGAGAAATTAGGATAAATCCACTAAAACATCCGGGGGCACAGGCGATGGCCGAAGGGGCTCCGCTGTCAAAATGCACATCACATTTTTTCACACACAATCAACTTTTCCTCGGACAATATATATATTTTTCACATTACCTGCCATGGAACCACTCACGGCAGCAGTCACATTCTATCATAAATTGCCCAATATTATACGGCTGACCACACAAACAATAGGTTTCCTTCGATGACGCCATTTTGATGGCGAATAGACAATTTTATTTTCTTTTTAATACCACGTCGCTTTGGTTGACCAAGGCAGAGAAAATTATTCAATCATAGACAATTATAATTATTAAAAAAAAAAAATATTAGCTACTGTTCAAAAATAATTATATTTTATTCCACAATTCTCAACTTCTCTTCTTTTGTAAATTATTTTACCTACATTGTTATTACTTAATCATTTTGAACGCCTGAAAATAAACTCATAGCAAAAACTCCAATGCACGCTGACATCACTTGCTAGTAGATTCAGCAGGCGTTGTTTTGCAGATGCTGGCAAGTGGCAATGGTAGGTAGCTGGTGGCATCTCTATCTGTAGGTACCTCAATGGTGGTAGGTAAGAACCAGCGAAAGGCAGGAATGAATCATTAAATATATGACCTCTTTATGGCATGTAAGTTAATTATATACTATATAAGTTAATTAGGTACTAAAGACTAAAGAGGATGGCTTGGCTACGTTCAATCCTGGCTTTCCATATCGTCAGATCACTAAATTGAAGAGAACAGTGCAAGATTTAGACTTAGATGTAACACAACTTGCTACAGCGTCTCGAAAGTCCATTAATTTCATTAGCTTCAGTGACATAAGAGCCGGAACACAGAAATGCTAATAAACACATTACTACCAGAATTTAATGTCACTGGTGCTGGTAAATACCCAGACGAAATTCTGCAAGGAACGCCAATCAACATTGAAATAAATTAAAATTCGTATGAGGACGTGGTGGCCGAGTGGAAGTAGGCCTTTGCCTTGCGATCTGGTTGTCGAAGGTTCGAAACCCGGTGCCGGTCAAGCGTAAATGCTTTTTTTCGGTCGAAAGAATCTATGTATGCATCCCACGTTCTCGCAACGGCAACGGCGAAAAAACATCGTGAGGAAACCGGCATGTCAAAGGACAGAAAAAAAAATGTTTTATGGCATGTGACATCCACCAATCCGCATTGGGTTCGCGTGGTGGATTTAAGACCCGTTCGCTCTCCTGCCGAGAGTAGGCCTGAGTCCCAGCAGTAGGAACATTATAGGCTGAATATGCTAAGATTCGTATAGGTAGGTAAATTATGAAAAAAAAAACAAAGTATTCTAGGTGTAGACATAATACCTACCTACTTGACCAGCCATTGAAATCTTGAAATCACTACTGCATCAAATGATTGATCAAAAAAAGAGTAATTTCGTTTCTTGGCCTTGATCAAAACCCGCTTCCTCATTGAACTGAGGAAAACGATTCAATTCAGTTTTACTTATAATAATAACATGGGTACCTAGTTACTTACCTACTACCCTGCTGAAATACACTGAGTCATAGCCGGAAATCACAAAACACGCACACAGCAGTCCTTTATTTCATTGCATAATAGTGATGATGTTGTCCACTTTCTGTCTTTGTTACAGCCGTTAGATCTATACAAGGCCGAAATGGAGTTTGTATCATTTCGTCTCACGTCAGCATTCGATGGTGTCCGAGTCGCTTCTTCTTTTTATCGTGTCACTATTCTTTAGAACCAGTGTCGTGAAAGGATTTCAAGTGCGCCTGGAAGAGGCTCCTTTCGTGCACTTGACACATGTTTTCTTCTTAGGTTCTATAACACAACGGTTTCCTTAGACGGTAAGCAAGCACGTGGTTCAAATCACACATAGATTTTTTGAACAGAAAAATCCATTGTTGTACGACCGGCTTCAAACTCACGACCTTCTGTTCGAAAGTCAAGGCGCCTTCCACTCTGCCAATACGGCTTTTAGAGGTACATGTAATGTAGTTATGGTACAGAGCTAAGGATTATGTACCTACCCGAGATTTCGCGGGAACGTGAAAATGTCGCATAATATTATTTTACAAAACTTTGAGTGTTAAAATGGTCGTTTTTTTTTATACATTATGTGCTCGTGAACGTGTATGAGTGTTGGTGAATAGTGTAATGCTGTAAAACGTGACTTTTCGTGTTGCCTCCAAAACTCCATAGAAGCCTCTAGTAAAGTCGCAACCACCACTACTTTACAGGGGCATGACTTGACTTATCGACTCTGACTGATGACAAAATAATCTCTCCAATTACTTGACACTGGCTAGGCTATATACCTTTGATGTGGAGCCAAAACCGAAGAACTTAAGTAGATACCTACTTCGATAAAAAAAAGTAGGTACCTACCTACCCACCCTCAGCTAACAAGTACCTAATTTACCACGACTTACACAAGCTGTTTTTATCCAAGAACCCTACCTGTCTCAGTAGGTACCTACTTGGATCCTTGGAGCAAACCTTGCCCTAGTAGGTAGGTTAGGTACCTAGTTTTATTTTTCAGTTTAATTTGTGGTTTCTTATAATGTGAGGCAGGGGTGTTGAACTGACCGCTGCGACGCATTTTCCTGTGCACTTTCAGGGTTCAGTTTGAAAATGATCAAAGAAAACGGTTAAAAAAAATAGCGATCCTGGATTTTAACTTGGTAAGATAGTTTGTTATGTTAAAGGTAATACATTATACATTGTTGTACCTAATTAGCTTAATATTATGTATAATGCTTAAAAAGAGTTTATTGACCTCTTATATTAGAACATATAATAATTTCATTCACATATTAAAATTTTATTCGTTTAATTAAAATATTATCAATCATTGTACCTACAATTTACTAGGCGCAAAATAAATTTGACTTCAAGAAGCGATTACTCGACTTAATTTTTTAAAACTATGTCGCGTCTATCAATTGTTATAAAATGATAATATTTTTTGAGGATGAACAGTGGGTGAAGAACGCAATATGTAGTTATTGGTACAATTTAATTTTAATTTTGTAAGATTGAGCTGAATCTCCGACAGGAAAAGCAAGCGAAACTAAAGTTACAGTTATTGATTCACAAATTGTTAAATACCTATGTAAATTAAGCTAAACTGTTACCTTCTATTAATTATAAAACAACGACGTCCAAATTAAATAGGAAGGCACAGAAACTAGTGTTTTAATAACCTATATTTTAGTGGTTAATATGGTTAGTTTTTCGGACGATTAGATTTTTTAATTCTAGGTAACAGAGTCCTAAGATAATTCCTTTAGAAATCGTAATTCATAATGTTATGTCACACGACCTCCGTCGTCGGTTTTGTGTGTTGTAAAATTATGACGTCTCAGTTTTTGCACAACATTTTGCGTGACCAGCAGACAAACACACAAGAGTGCATTTTGTGATCACTAGTGATGGCTATGTTAGTCTAGATTCTGAAACGATACTTCTACCATTAACTTAAATAAAAATTGTAAAATGTATTTATCACTAAACAATACTCAGTAAGTATGTAGTACACCAGTAACCTAGGTGCTTCAATGTAAAGCATGACTTTAGAATGTGCCTAAAACATAACAAATAAGAGATAAAAAAATATTAACATAATGACAAGGCACACCAGGCAGCTTCAGAGTAAACAAACGTATGTATGAGTAAATAATAAACCTCCTAATGTTTTATCCAATCAGCATTAGTTTTGTTTCAAAGAGACTTCTTTGAAACTAAACTAATACTATCATAGAAATTCAAAAATATTCCTTCTTTTATACTTAGTAACAGGCGGTAACAGGTACAATGAGCAATAAGCAGTAAAAAAACGAAGTAATAGGTAGGTACATCCGTAGCATTGTACACACCAACATTAAATTAGCAATTCTGCAGTTAAAAACATCACAATCTCAACATCACTATTAAGAGACAGGGTTGTTTCGTAACGTCTGTCCTCCATGAAGTCAGTCTATCGATGACCGAGCGAGAAATCTACCGAGTCCTCACTTTCCCCGCACTAATCCATGCTACATTGGAAAATTAAATTAAAAATGTATTAATTAGTTTCATCCACGTTTGTGTTTTGTGTTGTTTTGTTGTCAAACACGAGATACGATCTATCTCGATAATGCATTAATATTATTATTTACTTACCGATGAAGTAAATATAATATTATGGATACGTTACGGTAAGTTCCAATTATATAGTTCAAAATTACGTTTTTTTTATCATTTATACATAAATAATGTGATAGGTATTTCTCTGAAAAAAAAATAACTTGTTTGTAAGAAATGACTTCAGTTTCAAGAAAGAAGATTAAGTACCTATTTAGCTGAGTAGGTAGGTACCAAACTATTTTTTTGGTGCAAATTGGATGGCAGTTATATTTGTGAATCAACTCAAATTACCTACGTAGCTGAGTTAAAGCACAAACCGAATAAAAAATATAGGTAAGTAAACGTTATACAGCTTCCTGACAATAAAACGGATAAATCTTATCATTGTTAAAAGCATTGTCCAGAAATTACTTCCCCATATTCAAAGACGTGAAAAAATGTGAATCTAACAAATTAACCATTATAACAGGACCTGTCAATGCGTAACTATTTTAGCAACTGAAATACACTGAATGATCAAGTTACTACATTACCAACATCGATTTATTTTTGGCCCTTTATTTTGATATAGTTCTTCTGATATAACTTAAAGATCTCGCTTAAAGATTTTTTTTAATACCAATACCGAATGAACCATATACCATTATAAATCAGTTCACTAAAGAGCTCAGACTCAGTTGGTTTCAAACTTTCAAAGTCAAGGTAAAGTTCAGAGAAAAATCCGATGTTTTATAAGTATGAACGCATACCAATATTAGTTTAGTCGGTGAGCGCAAGTTCTGTGGATGAGTGCAAAATTCAAATAATTTATGGTGTAATTATTGGTGAGTGGAAAGTGAAAATTGACAAAATACCTAGGTACCATTTTGACTTGAATATTATAATAAAGTTAAATACTGCTTCAGTGAAGAAGTTACAATTAATATAAAATGTAACGCAAATAAGGAGAAATCACACAAAATATTATTTACAACATAACTTGTTTTTGAAATTATATACAATTATTTTTTAATGAGTAAATACATAGCAAGAATAATTTTAAAAACTTTTGTTCTAGCCATTTTACCGCATAAAGATACTTAAGCTTTTAAGTCTATTGCGTTTTTCTAGGTTTAGATTCTAGTAGTTCAAGTGCAATCAATTTTATTGTTAATTTATCAGTTAAGTATTGTATGTTAATTTATCAATTATAGCGACTAAGATTATTTATTGCCTTGATATTCTCAATTATGATTATATTTTTCATTCATAAAATAAGTGGCTACGTGGCTAGTGCTCAGGGCAATTAATAAATATTTTTAATTCTTATTTTTTTAGGGGCTTTATTAATATTTGTATTTTTAATCAGGAACCCACGTTAATTTATAATTTTTTTTTGGTTATCTCATCATCATCATCATCCTCGGCCATTATCAGCCCACGGCTGGGCATAGGCCTCCTCCATTAAATGCCAATCTTCTATTGAACACAAATTATATCACATCATATATTATACAAATTATCAACACTTTAACTTGAAGCACAATAATAATGTATTCGTCAAAAAAAAAACGTAATGGGATAGAACCCACACGTCTTCATTGCAACTTGCCTTGTCCATCGCTCATCATCTTTCAGAGGTCGACTTCTTTTACACTAAGGAAACTGGGGAAATAATAACCTTTAAAACTCAAAACGAATTATATCTTTGAGAATGCAATGTGAAAAATTAATTTGAGTTATTGTATGAGGTTTTTAAATATACAATATTTTATACAATTTGATACGTTATTAATTAAAAAATTAACGATATAAATAATCGGGAGAAATTGCTCTGACTGAACCCAATATAGCACAAAGCGACACACACTTTACCATTTTTTTGACAACCCTAATTTTTCAGGAGTTTTAAATCAATATCGACTACACTGATGGTCAAGTGGCAAGTGTGTTGGACTGAAACGTCGGTGTCGCGGGTTCAATTCCCGCTTCAGGACAAACATGTGTGTGACGAACATCGGTGTTTGTCCTGAGTCTGGGTGTTCGAATGTAACCTACGTATAAATCCGGTTTCAATTCTGCTATACATGCCTTCGAGAATCCAGCAAAAGGAGGGGTTATAGTCATAATCTGGTAACATAATTTTCTGCCATTTTTGACGGGGGACGAGGTAAACCCCCATTGCACACGCGCCTAACAAAATCTTATTCATGTAAACGCACACTATAGTAATCTCGCATACCATCTTAAAATATGCACACAGTTATCAAATACAGTGTATAGTTTTATTTAACGTGAATGGCCAAGAAGGTAAGGTATATGGCCAGCAGAGGGGTTCGCCTTGCGTTAACCCCTCCTTTTGCTGGATTCTCGAAGATATTATACCTACTGAATTATCAAAAAGCGCTGGCATTCTGTTGAAGCCGTATAAGGAGTAATTAATAATAATTAGAAAGTTCGGAATATTGTTTCAAAGATTCAAAGGAGATGAAAAACACAGTCACATTGTATGTACATAAGTAGATAGAACCTATTCTATGCCTAGATAGCAGGCATGGAAATGATTGCTACTTCTATTTCATTGTCACAATACATGGTGTTATGATTTCATTTTGTCACAGTGACATCCTGATGTGATAATCACATATTTTGTTAAAATAATTCACGCATGACGCGACGTCACGCAATCACTCCCTTTCACAGCCAGCACACTACTGACTGTCTGTTATTGTTATTTACGATACGAATGAAATTGTGAATGGTGACTAGTATCACGACATCACAGCGTACAAAATCATCTGCCGGGGCGCCGGGTAGATATCACCGGTGATTTTGTAACAGACCTGGTCTCAGAAAGTAACAAGTGTTATGTGTCATCACATCTTTAACCATGATAAATAACATGTTACTCGGTATTGTCTCCATGCCTACTAGATAGGTTGGAGGTTATATAAGTACCTATCTCTAGCCATTGTTACAGTCATTGTACTATACAATGTACACCCAACAGTTTTATTTTGCTTCTTATTTTACGGCTATAAGAAATCTTGCTGTGTATTTAGTATAGTGCGAACTTAGGACCTGCAAGACAAATACTTACACGAAGTTTTGATATAAACATGTTTGCTAATAACTATTATAGTTTTGCAAGCCTATACAAAAAAGCAATTTTGATTATTTCTAAGTTAGCAAGTATGAAATGGACCTTGCCCGGCATACTAATTTGTCTTTATGTATAAATGTAAAATGATAAATAAATATATTGAACATTTCACACAGCGCCATCTAGCCCCAAACTAAGTAGAGCTTGTACTATGGAAACCAGATAACTGACACAATACGTAAATACCTTTTATTTGTAAAGACAAACACCGGTGTTCATTACACAAATATTTGTTATGAAACGGGAATCGAACCCGAGATACCGGCGTGGCAGTCCAACACAATTGCTACTCGACCATCTGTGTTGCCGTAACATACCAATGGAGGTACCTAACCTACCTATAGAGTATAAGAAAGTACCTTCTTAGAAGAGCTACGACTTTTTTTTAGTAGATCTATGAAACCAATCTTAAATGAATCTAAGTACTAGAAAAGATCCGACTTCTTACAGAAAAATATATATAATATAAAACATCAAAGGGTTATTTTCGTCCACGAGGTACGGAACCCTAAAATATAGTTAGTTGAATGAACTGGAAATAAGTTTAGTAGATTACCAAAGTGTAAGTAGGCAATTTTACGATTTTATTAATACTTTATGTACCTAACCATGTACGCAATTGATATGCACATACTTAGTACCTACGTTATATTTTTAGGTAGGTAAGTTACATTTTTTTTTTTTTTTATTTGGATACTTTTTGATGAATCCCAGCAAAAATAAATATTTTTTTGAATATTTGGCAATTAGGCAGTGAGCTCATAAATTGTGACAGACACGATTGGTCGAGTGGTAGGTGTGTTGGACTACCACGCAGTTGTCGCGGCGCGCGGGTTCGACATTTGTGTGATGAACATCGGTGTTTGTCCTGAGTTTGGGTATTTTTTATCCTCATATTGAGTCACTACTTCTTTAGAACCAGTGTGGTGAAAGGATTTCAAGTGCGCTTCGAAGAGCACCTTTTGCCTCTTTTCCTTTTGTGCACTGTATTTTCCATGTTTTCTATTTAGGTAGGTAGGTATGTAAAAAATAGTCTATGTAGGTTAGGTACCTAAGAAATGTACTTAGGTATCAGTCATCTGATTCCCATAGTACAAGCTCTGCTTAGTTTAGGGCTAGATGGCATTGTGTTAATGTCAAAAATATTTTTTTTTAATATTTATAATCTAGTATTCATTTTCAGGTACGCTGGGTGATATTGTGCCGCAATGAAGCCATTCATAAAACAGGCAAGTTATAATATACTAGCCGCGGGCATCAGGCTTTGCCCGCCGTGGTAGTAACTAACCTAACCTAACCTAGGTAGCCTATCTTTTCTAGCTCTTATATAATTTCGAATATCAGACATGATTGAGCATAAACATCCATCTATCCAAAAACTTTTGCATTTGTAATATAACATTAATTGTTAAGCATTAGATAATAAGTTCCACTTCGAAGGTTCCTGTAGGTAGCTAGTGAAAATTGCGGCGGATATCTAACCCCTAAAAGGCAGTTTTGGCGGGAACATGAAAAATGGCGCATTGCCGGCATTAAATTAATTGACAAAACTTGTATAATTTTGAGTGTTTAAGTGTAAAAACGGTGGTTTTTTATCCATTAAGTGCTCGTGAACGTGTATGAGTGTTGGTGAATAGTGTAATGCTGTAAAACGTGACTTTTCGTGTTGCCTCCAAAACTCCATAGAAGCCTCTAGTAAAGTCGCAACCACCACTACTTTACAGGGGCATGACTTGACTTATCGACTCTTGACTTATGACAAAATAATCTCTCCAATTACTTGACACTGGCTATATACCTTTGATGTGAAGCCAAAACCGAAGAACTTAGGTTCTTCGAAAGAAAAAAAAAAAACCCTAAAAAAATTGGGGAAAAAATCACAACTAGTACCTAACATTGTTACTCGTTGTGATTTTTTTTCCAACGCGTAACACCATGACACTAATTACTGGATTATTCTGTCACCCTGCTCTATCCGCCTAGGGTTGCAGATGGGACAAAAAAGTTCTATCTGTCCGCCGTTTAGCAACAGGGGGACAAATGGCACTTGCAGGCTTCCGAGGTTCACCATCAAAATATATGAAAGTGGACGCGCGCTAATAGCAGTGTTAATCAAAGTCCTGTTTAGGTCTTCTAGTCAGATCTTCTTAGTCTTACCTTCAGAACAGCATCTAGCTCGTCACTTTACTTGTTCACATTAACAATGAACATAATATACCTAACCTAGTGCTCAAAACCGGTCATAATTGCGGAAATATCAGGACACCTAGCATTATCTAGGTAGGAACTTTAACTTTTTACTCGTTTTCTTGTTAAACACTAAATAAAACAAAACCTAGAGGAGTTTTGGCGGGAACGTGAGAATGTCATGACGGCGGCATTGTAATGTTTTCCAGAACTTGTATTACTTTGAGTGTTAAAGTGGAAAAAGCAAAAAGTAAAAAAAAACTGAAAACCTGACTAGGAAATAATCATAGGTAGGTAAGTACATTGATTGCCAATTAACTATCCCAAATTGAATTTAAACATACCTATTATGAGTTACTTAGGTACTTATGTATATTTTTATAATCTTCTTCATTTTGATACCCTTCTTGATAGGTTTGGTAAACAAAAATTTATTAACGACTTACGCCAAAAATCCGCCATTTGGATTTTTTTTAAAACCCATCTAAGAACACTCGGGTTATTGAGACGAACCATTTTAAAATTAACCCTACTTACTTAAAAACACGTATAAAATCTAAATTAAAGTATGAAACCTTACTAATTTTTGTTGACACAATCGGAAAACATAGACGAAACGAATAGTGTGAAAAAATTACTATAATACGGCGTACTTTTTGAGTATTTGACCGAACCATTTTGTATGGAATTTTATTTTATTTTTATTTATTCAAAAGACCAACAGCAATTTACATAAAAACAGGTTAATCTAATGTAATATAGTAATTCAGCCAATTATAGGTCTTTCTAAGTAGTTTTAAAAGTTATTCCTACAAAATAAAGAAGTAAGATTAAATCTACATATTGTGATCTACAATACCGTGTGCATAACACCGTTCAATGACATTGTTGTAGATACAAAATTGTTTAGATTAAATAACTAACAATCTTTTTTAATTATCTTTTAAGAAGTACCTATATCTAAATTAATATTGAAATAATCTGCAATTGTGTTTGGTAGTGTTGTGTATTATCTACCTATATCTATGTTATGTAAATATGTGTGTATTTACGTTTATGGTATGTTGTTATTTTTGTATGCATGAATTTACGTGTATATATTATGTATTTTTTTTCATTTATGAGTATGTATGCATATTTAAGAATAGCGTGCGACAGAAAAATATTATCTCTTTCAGCCCTACGACATAGTCTTGGGATCAATGTACTAAGTACGTATGAAGGTAAGGTTGATACCTACTCAATAGATTACTGAAAGAGAGAATATGTTATGTAGGTAATTGTGTATTTGTATGTATGTATGTGTTATTCCTACTAGTTGAAGTTCATTGAGGTTCTACTGTTCATGTTTTGTTTAATAAATCAATGATACGTTTCCTAAATATATGTTTTCTTGTATTAAAAATGTCCACACTCGAGAAAAACTTTTTGTAATTTAAGCAAATACGATTCAGTGGTGCGTTATTGGCATAATTAGTGGAATGAGTGGGCACATGAAAAAGTTTGGTATGACGCGTTCTCTTTCCAGGCACATTAAGGTATCGTGGAGAGTAGATATGAACAATCAAGATTATTATTCACTATGTTATATAATATCATATTATCAAGCAAGGTCCGTCTATTCTCTAAAGTCATTAAGTGGTGATGCTTGCATCCATCTTCATAATTGCAAAATATTCGTTCTCTGTAATTAAGATGCTTTATAAATTTATGTTGAATTCTCTCAATTCTTTCTTTATAAATGATATAGTTAGGTGACCAAATGCAGCTTGCGTATTGCAATATACTACGAACGTAAGCAAAATAAACGGTTTTAATACAACTAATATCTGAAAAGGGAAATTTGCCTTGAGGATTAGCCTTAACTGTCCAAATCCGTCCGTTAAAAAAGGTGTTTTTTACCCATTATGTGCTCGTGAACGTGTACGTTTTAATATGTCTTAAGCCTACCCAAGGAGCTGATTAATAAAAAACCTTAAAAGCCTACCTAGAGTGCGCGCAAATTAACAATGCGCGCGTAGAGTGATTATTAAGAAAAAAAATATTGAATTAATTCCCTAGGGGGGTGAAATAGAGAGTAGAAGTTTGTATACAACATAAGCCAACATCTACGGTGTCTTAGCTGCGGAGAAACGTCTACATTAAGCTACATTACATTTAGTACGCCACCTGTCGCGCGCAGAGTTATTTTGCGCGCACTCTAGTAATAAGTCACTATCTTTTTAATCTATTTTAGTGACATTCTGACATGGCGTCATCGTTTTAAATGTAAACAAGACCTAGCTAGTCGCTCTATGTGGGGAAACCTCTTCTTTTTGGGTTTCACCCACAGTGGCTTCTTCTTGGTGGTGCCTGCCTGCCTGCTGGTAGCTAGCCTGGTTTCCTGCCTACCTAGTTTTTCACTTTACTGGGAGGGGCAGGGGTTGCACAATAAAAACCACTTATTTCACTGTTGTTTTCACACGTCCGCTCGGCTCGCTGACAAAAAGCGAATTGAAAATGCGTACGGGTCTTCTCTCACACGCGCCGGCGAAGCCGGTGCGTGGGGGCTGCATACTCGAGCTTGGGCGCTCTTTTATGCGGTCATTCCATCGCGCTCAGTAAAAACAGAGCGGTCCTCGGGTGCGGCTGCACGCAGCCTCGCGGTCTAGCCTGCATCAGCAGGCTGAGGTGATGGTGGGGGCTGACCCGATGTTGCTACTCTCGTGGCGGTTGCGCCAGCTGTACTAGCTGGGCAACGCCCTTGAGAGCGAGCGGGATCGGGTCAGCGCCGGTGCTGATGGCGGTGATGATGTCCTGGATCACTTGGAGGGCAAGGACCAGGACACGGCTGGTGTTGGTGGGAGGCTGCGGAGCTGAGGGCCGCTGCTGGTGGCGTTGGCGTTGATGGTGGGGGGCCGGGGGCGGTGCCGCCGACTGTGGGGCGCGCCGTGAGGAAGACGGTGGTACTGGGGGCTCATCTTCAGAGCCTGAGGATGAGGCTGAGTCTGAGGCGGTGGTCGTGGCGACTCTCACCTTTTTCTTCTTCTTCTTCTTTTTGGGAGGAGGAAGGCGGCCGGTCCTGGGAGTTGGGGCATTTGCGATGGCCATCAGGGAGCTCCCTTGCTCCTCCTGAATGGCCGGCGCATGCATGGTGGGTGCCCTGGCTGGGGCTGGTGCTGGTGGGACGGCCGGGGCCGTGGAGGTGGGTCTGGCGGCAGAGCGCGATCTGTCGCGGGTCGGGCGGCGAGTGGTATGGGCCGTGGGGCCCGCCCTGCGGTTGCGGGCTTCAGCCTTGAAGTCCGGGCAGCTCTTGCTGTTGGCGGTATGGGCGCCTTGGCAGTTGGCGCAGGTGGGCGGCGCCTCCCTCACACGGGGGCACTCGGTGGCAAAGTGCGGGCCGCCGCAGCGGACGCAGGCGAGGGGACGGTGGCAATTGTGTGAGCTGTGGCGGAAGCCCTGGCAGCGGTGGCACTGGGCGGGGCCCTTCTTGCCCCTCCAGTACTCGACCACCACGCCGGGCATGAATAGAAGCTCCTTGATGTTAAATATTTCGTTGATGTTGGGCGTCGGTGTGAAAACGCCGTGGAAGATGCATCCGGGCCTCCCCTGAGACGCGCGGATGGGCCGGATTGATTCGGGCTCGAACCCGAGGGAGCGGAACTCCACCTCGAGTTCGGTTGTTGAGGTGTCGCCGGGGATGCCGCGGATAGCGACTTTGGTGCTGCGTGTCTCGGGGAGGGAGTATGAAAACCATGAGAGGTTGTTTGCCTCTCCCTCCCGCGTCAGGTAATTCTGAATTGCCCGGTATTCTTCGGGCGACTCCGGTGAGAAGCGGATGCCCTTTCTGAAGGGGCGGGCGTTGGGTGGGTGGCCCAGGATGGCCTTGAGGGCTTTGAAGTGCCTGGCCCAGTCCGGCATCGACTCGACAACCAGTGGAGGGTACCGCTGTTTCCTCGGGTTGGAGTCGGTACCGGGGGCCTGGGGCGCGTCGGCGGCTTGATGGGTGTCCATCGGGGCGGCGGGTTCAGCCGGGCGGGCGGGCTCAGCCGAGCGGGCGGGCCCGGCAGGGCAAGCGGGCTCAGCCGGGCGGTCGGGCCCGGCGGGGCGGGCGGGCTCGGCCGGGCGAGCAGGCCCGGCAGGGCGGGCGGGCTCGGCCAGGCGGGCGGGCCCGGGCGGGTAGTCTTGATCGGTGCGGCGAGGCGGCGCATCATAGCGAGCGGGCTCGGCCGGGCGGGCGGCTCCTTCGGGGCGGACGGACACGGCCGGGCGTGCGGGCTCGGTAGGGCGTTTCAGCCTGGGGTCTCGCGGTGGTGACGCCGCGAGGGAGGCATAAGAGGTGGAGGCCGTCGACGCGGTTGACGGCGAGACCGGAGGTAGGCTCGGTGTCACTGCGCATTGAAAATGCACCGCAGGTGGCGCTATATTTATAGTAGCGGCGTGCCTTGCGTACGTTGTGATTTGCGAGAACCTTTATTTAAAATTTCCAAATTATATTATTCTAATTAGATTCTACTTAAAGTCTAAAATTCTTCTTAAAATATTCTTATATAAATCTAACAAGATATAAATTCAAGTACTTAATATAAATCTAACGGCACAATGACAAATATAAACTCAAACTTATAAAATTAATAATCTTAAAATATAGGAAACATACAAATTGGCTTTCAACATTAATAATCTTAAAATATAGGAAACATACAAATTGGCTTTCAACATTAATAATCTTAATATATAGAAAACATTCTAAGCACATTTTAAACATTCATGAAAAGGGGCCATGAAAAGGAGTCATTCCTTACTTTCAAGGATAATAGGTACTTCTAATAAGGAATAATAGGTACTCTAAATATAGGTAATTAGTGGATCTTATGATCTGAAAATGTTTAATCGCGCAATGAAAATCGCTAACAAAGATTGTTAACAAGGATCGTCAACAGTTCCCCCCCCAGTGCGAAGATGATTCTGAGCACTTTGGTCTTGTGGAGACGATTCCGCAATTTTGGCCGTGATCTTATTGAGGCGTGACACGGGGCGTCTTATTTCACCGGCGGTTGTGCGGACTGTTGCAATTCTTATTTTCTTATCAGGGCCAGGGAATACTTTAACTATTTCGCCTCTTGGCCATGTCCCTCTAGGTAATGAAGAATCTACGATCAGCACGACGTCACCGACTGCTGGGTTTTCGAAGGTTCCATGACCTGTGTTATATCGTGGCGCTAACGTTGGCAAGTATTCAGTTATCCAGCGATTCCAGAATTTATCAGCTAGCCTTTGTGTTGTGCGCCATGTCGCCGGTCCGATAAGATCTGAGTCAGTGAATTCTCCTGGGTTTGTGGCTCCACTGGACCTTCCAATTAGGAAGTGGTTCGGAGTAAGGCTTTCCTCATCATCGGGGTTCAGCGAGACATCCGTCAAGGGTCGCGAGTTGACCAGATGCTCCGCTTCCAACAAGAGGGTGTGAAGCACTTCTTCCCGCGGTTGGCGTTCCTTTAGCGTAGCGTAGAGGGCTGTTTTCACCGATCGTACGAGTCTCTCCCATGCTCCCCCCATGTTGGGTGCACCCGGGGGTATGAATTTCCACGTAATTCCTTTTGCGTTTGTTGCTTCGGCCATGTCGCGAAGGTTCATCTGCAATTCTTTATTGGCACTGGTGAAGCACGTAGCGTTATCGCTATAGATGACCTTGGGCATTCCACGTCGAGCAGCCATCCGCCTTAAGGTCAAAATCATACTATCTGTTGACAGCGAGGACGCTATTTCCAGATGTACAGCGCGCGTAGTCAAACACGTGTAGAGTGCTATCCATCTTTTCTCGTTTCTTCTTCCGATAGTTATTGTTATCGGGCCAAAATAATCTACTCCGGTGCAGTAGAACGGGGGTTGTGCGTTTTGAAGGCGTTCTGGGGGCAAATCTCCAGTAGGTATCCCCTTGGGTAGGCTTCTATGCACTTTGCACCATTGACAGTTCAAAGCGATTGATTTGATCGTGTTCCGTAGTGACGTGATATAAAATCGCTGCCGTATTTCATTCATCACGGTGTTGTGGTTTCCATGATTGAAATCTTCGTGATATTGGCGTATGATCAGCTTCGTGATGGGATGTTTTCCATCTAAGACTGCCGGTTGTTTATATTCGTTGGTGATGTACGGTGCAGCTGATAGTCGCGTTTCGATATGTATCACGTCGTCTTTTAATATCAAGCTCAATCGACGTAACGGTGAGTCTTTGATTTTGGCCGGTTTGTTTTCTTTTAAGCCGGCTAATTCTTGCTTGAAACTTTCAGCCTGTATTGTTTTAATGAGCATTTTTTCAGCTTGCTTCAGGTGAAATTCTGTCAAAGGTTTAAATTTTCGTGTAGGCGTGGCTTGTGGGAGCGGTGCGATAGGTCGCTTTTTTTGTCCCTTTCTTTCGTATTGTCGCCACGCTTTGTCTTTCACAGTTTTCTTGATTGCATTTACGTTTTCAGTTTTCTTCAGTAGCTTTGATTTGAAAACATCGATGTACTGTAGAAATCGAGCAGTCGCCCGATGTAATCGTTTCCATGATGAAAATCTTGATGGATCTGGTAGCGGCGATGGGGTTTTCTGTGTGATTGCGAGAACGGTTTTGTTTCTTTCTTCGCCCGTTGGTAGTGCCGGCTCTTTGGCGCTAGTGTCCTTTGGCCATTCGTCTTCGCTTGATAGTAGGAAATCGGGGCCGGTGAACCATCGATGCTTGATATTGAACTCGCGAGGTGTTGCTCGGGTTGCGTCGTCTGCTACGTTTTGACTGGTAGGTATCCATCTCCATTCAGAGACTTTTGACAGATCTTCGATTTCGGCTAATCGGTGTGCTACAAATGGCTTGAATGTCCTTGGATCCGACTTAATCCATGCTAGCACCGTTCTTGAATCCGACCAAAAGTATCTTTTCGTGACTTCACATAGCATTTCTTCCTGCACGCTGCTTGCCAAGCGGCATCCAAGTAAGGCGGCTTGTAACTCGAGCCTTGGTATGGATGTTGGCTTCAGAGGTGCGACCTTTGCTTTTGCTGCCATTAGTTTGATCGTGCTTTTTCCATCGTGTGTGGATTTGTAGTAGGTGGCGGCGGCATAGGCGGTCTCGCTCGCGTCCACGAAGGTATGCAGCTGTCCCTCTCTATAGGAATCCGTACACCGTGGAATATCTAGGTTTTGTAGCGCGTCTAGACTGGATATCCACTCATTCCATTTTTCTATGAGTTTTTCCGGTATTTGTTCATCCCAGTCGACGCCGCTCTTCCAGAGAGATTGTATGAGTTTCTTTCCCTGTATCAGGACTGGCGTGGCTAGACAGAGTGGGTCGAAGACGGATAAAACGGCGCTCGTGACCTGCCTCTTGGTGGGCGGACGCATTCCGTGAAGTACTTCCTCTGGTGTGTTTCGCAGATTTAGGGTGTACTTGAGTGCATCCTGTGTGGTATCCCAGAGCATTCCGAGTGTCTTCTCCATTTTGTTGTCGGTTCCTAGCTCCACTTGTGTCGTTGTCGGTTCCACGAGATGCTTTAACATGGATTGGCAATTGGACGCCCAGCCGCGTAGCTCGAATCCTCCTTTTTTGTGTATCATATCCACTTCACTAGAGATCCTTTGTGCTTGCGCGACGGTTTCGAAAGACTGCAAGTAGTCGTCCATGTAATGGCATCGTTTGATTGCGTGTACCGCTTCTGGGTATTCTGCTTCGTGTTCTTCCGCATTCCTGTTCTTCGCGTAGATCGCTGAACAAGGTGATGACGCGGCACCAAATATCAATGAGTTCATACGATACTCTGATGGTTCGGGGTCATCCTTGTTTCCTCGCCACAGGAATCGCAGACTGTCTCTGTCTTCTTGGCATATTTTTATTCTTAAAAACATTTCCTTTATGTCAGCCGCTACCGCTATCGGTCCTTGGCGGAATCTGATTAACACTCCGAACAATGATTGTAGTAAGTCGGGTCCGGTTAGCAATGCATCATTTAGGCATTTGCCATTTGTTCGTTCGGCGGCATCGAACACAAGTCGCATCTTTCCTTTCTGTGGGTGTATCACAGCGAAATGTGGTAGGTACCACGTCCGTGGTGAACTGGGCGTGGTGGGGGCTGGCTCGGCGTACCCACTCTTTAATAGATTTTCGACTTGTTCCGTATATTTAATCCTGAAGTCTTCGCTTTTGTTCATCTTTTTTTCTATGCCGGTTAGCCGGCGTAATGCGCTTTGCCTGTTGGATGGCATGGTTTCGTTATCGGTGCGCCATAAAAGACCGCATTCGAATCTTCCGTCTGGCAAGTGCTTGGTGGTTTTCTCCAGAATGGTGAGTGCTCTTTGCTCCGTGTCGCAGCTGGGTTTCTTTTGCGTTATTCCCAGGGAATCTAAGCTAAAGTGTGCCCTCATTAATTCTTCCATGTCGTCCTGCCGCTGATGAAGGTGATTTATGAATAAGACTGGCTTGGTTGTACCGCTGTTGCATCCGTGCAAAATCCAGCCCAACTTAGTTAACGATGCCACTGGTTTGTTCACGTGACCGCTTTTCAGCTCTCTAGTCACTATCAAATGCCAGTTGTCTTGGCCGATAAGTAGAGCTGGTTTCATCTTCTCGTAGGTGATTTGATCTTCGATGTCCAATAGATGTGGACATTCCGTAATGTCTTGTTTTCGTACCGCTTGAGAGGCCAAGTTAAGTTGGTTTATGGTGAACGCTTCTATGTTTTCGTATTGCCTGGCGAAAATTCCCTTTATGCGTAGCTTGATGTGTTTTGATTTATTTGCTCTCATTAAATGCCCGCTCACTCCTTCGATGGATAGATCCCTTTCTGGGCCCGTGGCTCCGATCTGATCGGCGACTTCGCTGAGCAACAAAGTGACGGTGGATCCTTCGTCAAGTAGAGCAGCTACCGTGATAGTGCCCGTCGGTCCCGTGAGTTCCACCGGAACTATTTTCAAATACGCTCTGGCCTCGCTGATGTGGTTTACTGAAACTATCCTGTTGGTTTCAGGTTCGGGTTTGGGCGATGAATCATGAAGAAGGCTGTGGTGCCTCCTTTGGCATCCTTCTATGTGGCACGGGTTTGCCCTGCATTGCAGACTTCTATGATTGCCTTTTAGGCATTTAAAACAGATTTTCGTTTTCTTAATAATTTCCCATCTTTTGGCTGTGTTTTCTTTCAGAAAGTCCGGACATTTAGTTATCTCGTGCTCTGCTTTGCATAATATGCATCTCCTGTCTCTTTCTATGACCGCGAGCACATATTGTCTTTCTCGCTCGCACTCAGAATCCGAAAAGTCTGAATCTTCGCCGGTGGGGGCGCGGCGGTCGTTTTTAAGCACGACGTTTTCATTTTCAGAGTCGCTACTATCTGAAATATAGTTGGTGGCGTTTACCCTTCGTTTCATGCGAAAAGGTTCTTTCTTCACGAACTTTGGTGGTGATGAGGTTGGGGCGCTGCAAGTTTCGAATTGGTCTGTCAACTTGTTTAGGAACGCCGATAGGCTGATGAGGATGGGTTCATCGTATCTTGTTTCATGGAACTCGTGCCACCGGAACCGAACCATGTTGTTCATTTTTTCTATTATGCGATCCGCTACATCGGTCGAATGTAAATATTCTTTTCTGTTTATTTGTTTTATTGTGTTGACGCTATTGGCCACAGCGCAAGCGAAATTTCCAATTTCGCTCATATCGTTGGACATCGGTCGTATTTTGTCCAATGCTGCTATCTCGCTCTTGATTAACAGTGTCGGTCTGCCAAAGTGTCTTTCTAACATGTCCATGATCTCTTCAGGTTTATTTGACGAGTATAATGTGGACATAACGGCTGTTCTCGCTTTCCCCTGAATGGCTTTTCGGAGCCTCGCCATGTTTTCGACTTGAAGAAAGTAATTTTCCGTATCTCTGTATGTGGCTTTGAAGGCGATCCATTCCCTAGGATCTCCGCTGAACGGATGTAGCTCGTTGAGGTACCTTGGAGGTTTCGATGGTGGAGGTGGCGGTGATGATACTTTGATGTTATTTACCGCGTTGATCATTGCGGCTGCGACATCATTCATGTTTAACTGGCCGTGGTCGTAGCTCTGTTGATTGCGTGCTTGACTGTAGCGCCGTGGCTTAAATGTCCGTTGATCGTTGTTTGTTTCGTAATCGACGTGATCGTTGTACCTCGGCCGATGGTTACTTGCTGTTCGCGGGTTTTTTCGCGGATCTTGACTTTTTCTTTCGGCCGATCGTTGTACCCACTCCGATACTAAGCCATTTCTGTCTTCTGTCTCGCTCGCACTCGCAGAGAGGTCGGTTTCTTCTAACCGAATTAATTCCAATCTTGTTCTTGCTAAAGCTGCCGCAGCATCTGCTTTTTCTTTCTCTTTCTGCTGGAGTTCAAGTTGTGCTTCCAATTCTGCACGGCGTCTTCGAGAGCTGGTCGACGTGCGGTGACTCGGTGCCCGTTGAACGGCTACTACGGTGCCCGTTCGAGAAGTCTTTGATCTTTGAGCGCTTGATTTCGATCCGTTCGTGCCTTCCGTGTTGGTCGTTTGCTCCGTGCTCGTCGTGTATTCTGTGGTTCTTGTCTGGTCTGTGCTGGCCGTCACTCCCGTGCTCGATGATTGTTCTGTAGTTGTTGTTCGCTCCGTGCTTGAGGACTGGTCCGTAGAACTCGAAGATTGTGCTGCGCCCATTTCGACTGCCTTGGTTTGCGCGGCCTTCTTGCTCCTCGTCTCGACGGTGCTCATCTTCGCTCCGGGGGATCTTCTGTTGACGTGCCTAACGGTCCCTAACGGTCCCTAACGGTCCCTAACACCCTAGCAGTCCTGCTTCAAGACTCCGAAGAGCACAAGTCGCAGGGATGGATCGTGCGGGAAAGGAAGGGAAGGAACCACCCGACAGAGGGCGTACGCAAGTGTGGGAGTGCTCAGGAATCAAGAGGAACGCTTGATCCCCTCGGCGTGCCTACGTGCAGGAGGCCACCAGCTTGCGCACACCAATATCGGCGAGGTCGGACTGTACAGTACTGAAAAGTACTGGCAGTGTCGTCCGGTCCACTGCTCCCGCCCGAAGGCGTTAGACTCGCTATCCCCGTTTGGCACCGTTAGGTGGTTCAAGCGAGCCGCGGCTTAAGCCGCTTGGGTTTCTTCTGGTCTTCTCCGCCCGTCAGTCGTGGCGCCGCACCTGGCGCTTGGCTCCGGGCGTCCTCTTCTTGCTTCTCTGCAAGGCCTCCTGGCCTCTCTGCACGTCCGGCCCCGACAGGAACGCGCCCGCAGTACTTCCGGACAGCGCGCTAGCTCCGGCTAGCGCCAAGCCTCGCCCGGACTCCGCTGACTCGTTCCGCCTTCGGAACCTGTTGATCACACGTGACTTCGCTGCAAGGCCTCCTGGCCCCGACAGGAACGCGTCTGCAGTACTTCCGGACAGCGCGCTAGCTCCGGCTAGCGCAGCCTCGCCCGGACTCTGCTTGACTCGTCCCGCCTTCGGAACCCGTTGATGGCCCACGCCTGCTGCTCCGCAAGGCCTCCTGGCCCCGACAGGAACGCGCCTGCAGTACTTCCGGGCAGCGCGCTAGCTCCGGCTAGCGCAAAGCCTCGCCCGGACTCCGCTTGGCTCGTCCCGCCTTCGGGACCCGTTGATGGCCCACGCCTGCTGCTCCGCAAGGCCTCCTGGCCCCGACAGGAACGCGCCTGCAGTACTTCCGGGCAGCGCGCTAGCTCCGGCTAGCGCAAAGCCTCGCCCGGACTCCGCTTGGCTCGTCCCGCCTTCGGGACCCGTTGAATTCGCTTCAGCCTCTCTCGCCCCGCCGCTTCCTCCTGCAGCGCCGCACCCTGCGCCTGGCTCCGGCACAGGCGCTGGACAGCTGCCTGCAGGTCTTCTTTGCCCCGACGGGAACGCGCCCCGCAGTACTTCCGGACAGCGCGCTAGCTCCGGCTAGCGTATGCCCGGATTCTCGCCTGCTGCTGACGTGTCCCTCCTTCAGGACTCCTTGCTGGGCGAGCGCTCTGTTTGACAGCTCGTGACGGCTCCTTCTATCTTCTGATGTTCTATCCGGCTCGTATTGGACCATAAACTGTGGGGAAACCTCTTCTTTTTGGGTTTCACCCACAGTGGCTTCTTCTTGGTGGTGCCTGCCTGCCTGCTGGTAGCTAGCCTGGTTTCCTGCCTACCTAGTTTTTCACTTTACTGGGAGGGGCAGGGGTTGCACAATAAAAACCACTTATTTCACTGTTGTTTTCACACGTCCGCTCGGCTCGCTGACAAAAAGCGAATTGAAAATGCACCGCAGGTGGCGCTATATTTATAGTAGCGGCGTGCCTTGCGTACGTTGTGATTTGCGAGAACCTTTATTTAAAATTTCCAAATTATATTATTCTAATTAGATTCTACTTAAAGTCTAAAATTCTTCTTAAAATATTCTTATATAAATCTAACAAGATATAAATTCAAGTACTTAATATAAATCTAACGGCACAATGACAAATATAAACTCAAACTTATAAAATTAATAATCTTAAAATATAGGAAACATACAAATTGGCTTTCAACATTAATAATCTTAAAATATAGGAAACATACAAATTGGCTTTCAACATTAATAATCTTAATATATAGAAAACATTCTAAGCACATTTTAAACATTCATGAAAAGGGGCCATGAAAAGGAGTCATTCCTTACTTTCAAGGATAATAGGTACTTCTAATAAGGAATAATAGGTACTCTAAATATAGGTAATTAGTGGATCTTATGATCTGAAAATGTTTAATCGCGCAATGAAAATCGCTAACAAAGATTGTTAACAAGGATCGTCAACACTCTACTGATGGTAAGAAATCACACTTGCCTATAACCATAACAGTGCTACACAGGACTTTGATTAGTATAGGCCGGTGTAACACTGCTAAAGCGCTCGTCCACCTTGAGAGATTTTGATGGTCAGTATCGAAAGCCCAGTAATTTCACTTGCTACAGTGCCCTTGCAACCTGAACACAGTAATGGCACACAGTCGTTTATCTTCTGTGGTAATAAATAAACTGCTAATTATCTAGCATCGTATTACTTGGTAGCTAGTAGCACAGAGTACCTACTAAGTTATAGGTAAATTATACACAACTAGTAGCTACCATATTCATGCAAAGGATTTTTATTCCCAACGAGTAACACTGTTACTCGATGGGTACGTACGCATCAATCATTTCATGTTGTCTTTATGTATCTTTATCTCCCATCCTACCCGCTCCTGGACCGGAACGGAGTGAGACGCTTCGCCCCAGCTGATCGTGCTGAGATTCTCGCCGACCACCTGGAAGAGCAGTTCTCGCCTCACCCCGTCCCGGCCCAAGTCACTCCATCTATACTCCTACACCATTCCCATGTCGAAGAGACCGTACGCGAATTCTTGTCGCGCCCGGTGCCATCGCTGGGGGGGGAGGATTTCATTTCCCCAGCGGAAGTACGGAAGACCGTCCTCCGCCTACCCCAACGCAAGGCGCCGGGGCCTGATGGCATTACCAATACGGCTCTTCGACACCTTCCCCACCAAGCCATCGCATCCTTGGCCAGAATCTTCAACGGCATCCTGAGGACTGGCCACTTCCCAGGTGACTGGAAGACGGGCAAAGTCATTGTCCTGCCCAAGCCGGGCAAAGACCGTCGCCTACCTGCCAGTTACCGCCCCATCACCCTCCTGTCCACGATCGCTAAGCTGTTCGAGCGGCTCCTGCTGCGGAGGTTGGCTCCCACCATCCAACCGCGGCCGGAGCAGTTTGGCTTCCGCAGCGCCCACTCTACCACGCTCCAGCTTACGCGTGTCCTCCACTTCCTTGCCAGCGAGTTAAACATGGATAGAAGTACTGTCTCGGTGTTTCTTGACATCGAGAAGGCCTTCGACCGTGTTTGGCACGCTGGCCTCCTCTACAAGCTTTCCCTCACTGAGACCCATCCATGCCTCATCCACATCCTATCCTCCTTTCTTGCCGACAGGAAGTTTTACGCTTCAGTCGAGCAACATGACTCCGCCCTCCGCAGCATCACTGCCGGAGTGCCCCAAGGCAGTTGCCTAAGTCCGGCACTGTACGCCCTATTCACAGACGACATCCCTACCCTTGCGGGCCACCTGATGCCCGGTGAGAGGGATGTCGTCCTGGCGCTGTTCGCTGACGACAGCGCCTACTTTTCTGCCTCTCGCAGCCCCCTGATTGCCACCAATAGGATGCAGCGGCTCCTCGACCTTCTGCCTGACTGGCTCGACAGGTGGCGCATGGCGGTCAACGTCGATAAGACCGCCGCCCTCCTCGTCTCTCGCCGCCGTCCTCGCCTCCATCCACTTCAGCTCCGGGGCCAGGATATAGCGTGGACTACACACGCACGGTACCTCGGCGTTGACATTGACCGGTCCCTTCGGATGACGCCCCAGGCGAATCGCGCGCTTTCGCAAGCGCGCACTGCCAGGGCGTTGTTACGGCCGGTCCTTCAGTCCCGCCTTCCGCTGAGGACCAAAGTGCGATTGTACTTCACCTATATCCGGTCCCGGCTCACATACGCGTCCCCCGCGTGGTACGCCCTCGTATCCGCCACCCTTCGGCAACGGATCCAAGCGGCGCAAAACATCTCGCTCAGGATCTGTACGGGCGCGGGCCGTTACGTCAGGAATGACGTAATTGCCCGCGACTTACAGGTCCGGAGCGTGGAGGAGTTCGTGGTGTCCATGGCGCGTCGCATGTACGACCGCGCTGACAATGGGCACCACGAACACCTCCATGGTATTGCGCCGCTCCACGCCAGACCGCCAGAATCCGAACGGCCCGCTTGGAGGCCGCTCCCGAGGGAATTGCTCGCGACCAACAACGCGCCCCATGACTAACCGCTCTGCCAACACAACTGACGGCTAACGCTGATAAGTGGGCGGGAATGACTGCCACGGGTACTCGAGTCGCACCCGAATCCCCACGGAACCGAGCGCGACGCGATTACCTGTGGCAAGACCCTAGCCCACCAACAGCAAAATTCCTTTATCCATGGCCGAGGTTGATTTGTAGCAGACCCCCGTAATGGCCCTAGCTACGTAATTAAACTTGTAAGGCGCACTAGTAGGAGAGGCTTGCAAAAAAAAAAAAAAAAAAAAAACAAACAAACAAACAAAAAACAAAAAAAAAATATAAAACCATCCACAAAACCCAAAAAAAATTAAAAAAAAAAAAAAAAAAAAAAAAAAAAACAAGCCTCCCACTACTGCCGCCACTTTTAATTGACACTTGCCTTTTATTTAATTCTTGTTATTCCTGTACCTATGTGTAATAAAAAAAAAATAATAAAAAAAAATTTTTTATACAATTAAAAAGGAGAAGGCGGCTTCTCCGCCTCCCCTTTCATCGAGCGCGGGCGGGAAGCCTAGGCTGACACCCAGGTGCCGTGCCGAGGCCCCCCGCCAGCGGTTCGACATTTGTAAATCTCCGCTGAATGCGGCCCTGTCTGTACCTTTTCCTGTGTTTTCACTATTGTTAAGGTACAGCAGGGAGCACGTGACCCAGGGGTAGTCGCCCCTGGAGTCGAAGCCGGGGCAATGAGGATATCCTCGAAGCCCCTACACGGCTCGAGCCAACAGCTCGCCGTAAGATACCCGTCGTCGTCGTATCTTTATCTTATGTTTACTAATATAATAAGTAACACCCTGAGTCAGGGTGATACTCGTTGGGAAAAAGATCCCAACGAGTAACACTGTGTCTCGATGAGAACCCATCAATCATTTTATCAGAAAAAAAGCCGTATTGGCCGAGTGGGAGCTGCCTCGACTTTCGATCCAAAGGTCGTGGGTTCGCACCCGAATGTCGTGCACCATGGATTTTTCTATTCAAAAAAAAATATGTCTACCACCTACATTTCAAACACGTGCTTAACGGTTAAGCAAAACATCGCGAGATAACCGGCATGTCATAAAACCTAAAAAGTTCAAAAACATGTGTCAAGTGCACGAAAGGCGCACTTGAAATCCTTTCACTACACTGGTTCGAAAGAACTAGTGACACGATAAGAAGAAAAATCATTTCATCTAGTCTTTACCTTTACCTGTGTGTTGTTTTCACGTGTCATATTCATGCAAATAAATTCCCAACGAGTGACACCCTAACTCGGGGTGATACTCCTTGGGAAATAATCCCAACGAGTTACACTGTACTGAATGGGAACCCATCAATCATTTAATCTTGTCTTTATCTTTATCTTATCTTTACTAATGAGTACCTAACACCCTGACTCGGGGTGATACTCATAAAGATTAAAAATCCCATCCCATCCCAAGTACCCATCAATCATTTCATCTTGTCTTTACTACTCGGGCGAATGAACATGACACCAGCCTCAAATGACGTTTGTTCAAAGTACAGCGTGGAATTGGATAATCTTGACAGAGAAGAGGTCCTGTAACACTTGGTAATGATAAGTAATGATAAGGCTTGAAGTAACACGGAGGACGCCGCGCGGGGCAGCGGGGGAAGCATCACGTTCCGAGCCACGTGTCAGCCAGGTGTCATGTTCATTCGCTCTGTATCTGTATGTTGTTCTCACGTGTCTTCGCCCCCAGGCTTTCGTGGTGAGCGGCGCCGCGCTGAACATAGCCGGGCACGGCTGCGCGCACGGCTTCCCAGCAGTGCTTTTCGCGCAGATCAGCGCCGACGAGAGCGCCGTCACGCTGACCGACCACGACACCTCCTGGATAGGTATGTTCTATTCCCTGGCACAGACACCTCCAGAAAGGTATGTTGTATACCCTGGCACAGACACCTCCGGAAAGGTATATTCTATACCCTGGCACAGACACCTCTAGAGAGGTATGTCCTATACCAGTCGTGTGTATAAAAGTCGAAAGGTTAATGTATATGTGGCAGGCATATTGTATAACTCGGCATTTTACAAACGGCGTCGTCCGTTTACAAACGACACAGACAGACTAATGACAGAAAATCATTAAAGGCTATCAAAGTACTCACTAATTTTTGTATAATGGTCACCCTACATTTTCAACTAATGTCGAATTGAACGAGTTGTCAATTTGCCTTCGGCATATTGCAAAACAGCGAGCGTTCGTAAACGAACGACGCCGTTTGTAAAATGCCGAGTTATACAAAATGCCTGCGACATCTACACTCCCAAGCTTTTAAAATATTATACTCTTAATTTTGCAAAGACATTCTTCTGCTGTGTTTACACATGTAACTCGATGTTTTGCTGCCAAGAATTCTGACAAATAAGATGGCTACATTAATATGAAAATGCTTGCGTGCACTTTTCTTTGCAAAATTAAGAGTAGGTACCTAGTATAAATGTGAAAGTTTGGGAGTGTATCTGAGTCTGTGCAGCTGACTGTACACGAGTGGCAACACTCTTCCACGAGCGTTGTCAAAAAGTACCTATTTAAATAGGTACTGACTGACACTCGCTATCAAAAAACCGTGCGTGAACGCTGGTGTATGCCCGCCCGTATACGCGCGTTTGGTTTTTGAAACCGCTCCTGTGTCAATACGCCCGTATACGCGCTCAAAAAAACGCTAGTCTAAAACCTTCCTCAACGTCCATCTTACATCACTAATGGTGATGCTCTACAAACCGTGATGACCTAGGCTGAATATGCGTCACGCGAATTTGACATCATGAATTGTCGAAATGATATCGTTAGTGCACACATTCACAGTGCTTGAAATATCCACTTTGAGCACTGTGATTGGTCAATTCTGCTCCGCTCCTCTCCACTCTGCCCAGCTCGGCGTCAGTAACAATAATAATATAAGAGAGAATGATCAAATACATCTAAGATCCATTGGGTACACACAAAAAATACAATAACATAAAGACAAAATACAATGTTCCATCAACTGGTTGACTGGTAGAAAATGCTCTAGCATTAAGTCCTCCAATTGTAGGTTACAACATTTAAGTGTGTGCAATAAAGTATGAAATAAATAAATAAATATGAAGTTAGTTAGGATAGGTAGGTACAATTTAGCCGGGGGATGTCCTTAATATTCCGGGACATCCCTCGCCCCCTCTAAGGTGCGAGCGAGGGGTCCGCCATGGGCGGACAATCACTGACAGGGCCGCGGTCGAATCCGACCGGGACCCCGTGACCCTGTCTAGTGCTGATGCGCCGTCAAACCTCTCGTCCGATGACGAGTGGTTTGACGACGCATTGGCACTGAGGTTATTGAAGGAATATCAATGGGTTTTTAGTCGGTAAGCCCTGGTGGTGAGCCCGACATAACCCTTTGGCCCTCCCCGGCTAAAGGGTATGCGTAATAGCATTTTCCCATTGTAAAAAAAAAAAAAAAGGTAGGTACAATTTGCATCCAACGTGTGTCCACACACATTAGTTAGAAAGATCCTGTCTGCCAGACTCGTTTATAAGAGTTTTTACACTTGTTAAACGCACATTTTTTACTAGCGTAGGTACTTTGATTATTTACTCTCGCCTCGCCTATTATACTGAAAGTACAATAAAAGTCTACAGACACGCCACATTATAACCAAATTATATGAACTTGATAATAATGCAGGCAATCAGGAAATTAAGGAAACGATCTGAAAATTGCAGTGTCATACCGAATAACAATAGTTCTTAGAAGTTAGACCTGATGACGAATTTAAGAAACCTTGAAGTTATGTCAACTGTGTCAAGATCATTCAGAGTTGTGGATTTTTGTGGATTTGCAAATAAATAAGTACCTACTTCTTCTTCTTCTTATCTTATCTCTAGTTCCTTCGAACCAGTGTGGTGAAAGGATTTCAAGTGCGCCTCGAAGAGGCTCCTTTTGTGCACTCGACGCATGATTTCGAACTTTTTAGGTTCTACGACATGCCGGTTTCCTCACGATGTTTTCTTGCGTGCTTTCTATGCATACGCCATACATAGATTTTTTCGACCGAAAAAACCCATTTACGCATGACTGCCACCGGGATTCGAACCCGCGACCATCAGATCGCTGCCAGCTATAGCGCGCAATCATCGCTCCCCCATACTAAGCTTACCTAGTGACGGTAGTGTGGTGATATGATGAAATTTTGTAAATACATAGGTACATAGAAAAAACTCAGGACAAACACCGATGTTCATCCCACAAATGTTTGTCCTGAAGTGGGAATCGAACTCGCAACACCGGCACGGCAGTCTAACACACTTGCCACTCAACCATCCGTGTCGTCAGATGATAAAATAACAAATTGACCAATGATTTTAGATCAACAAATCTATAATATATCGTATTCACTGACTGACAGACTGACAGACAGCACTGACTGACGCACTGGCTAAACCAGTGGACGTTGAGACTTGAGTTCGACACACTTGACACTTGAAGACCGTGTCGTCAATTCAGACATGAGGTCTATCTATAGACATCTATCTAATATAGGATATCTAATATCTATACAGGGTAGAAACTTTCAGCGGGGCAGTAAGGGGAAGTACCTTATCCGTTGCAGCTACACGAAAATGGTCTTTGGAGACTATCCATATTTTTTTATGGAATTTGGATCTCCATTCACAGATTTTCAAAAAAAAAATACAGTTGGCAAGAAAATAGCCATTTTACTCAAAAACATTTTTTGATGCCAATATCCTGTTTCTAATACTGATCAAAAACGTCTATGGGACCAACCATCGTTGGAGTACTCAAAATGTCACAAATTGCAGAAAACTTTTCCCTTACATTTTGTATGAAAATTTTACGCAAAAGCCTTTTAAGTGACGGTTGAGATCTTTTTGTTGACTGGATAAAACGATAAGTTTAAAAACAATTCAAATTTCAAACTCGTTATTATTAAATAAAAAACAATCTGACAGTTTGTTGCGTCCGAAAAGCTCTGAGTCTGTTGTGAATTTCTAATTAAGTGCATAATTGGACAGCTATTGATAAGAGAAAAATGATCTCAATGACAAATGAGAAGAATAAAATCATCAAGTTATGTTAGTTAATAAAAAAAGAAAATTATTACGCCTTCTTTTTGATATGTGTAAAATTCTACGTGATCATTTGTCTTTTATTTTATTTTTTGTATTTCAGTTATACAAATTCTTTACAAAATGTAAGGGAAAAGTTTTCTGCAATTTGTGACTTTTTGAGTACTCCAACAATGGTTGGTCCCATAGAAGTTTTTGATTAGTATTAGAAACAGGATCGATTGGCATCAAAAAATGTTTTTGTGTAAAATGGCTATTTTCTAGCTTACATAAAAAAATATGAATAGTCTCCTAAGACCATTTTCGTGTAGCTGCAACGGATAAGGTACTTCCCCTTACTGCCCCGCTGAAAGTTTTCACCCTGTATATAGGAAATCTATTTCCACAAAATAATCTCGAATTTCCTCTTTCCAGCATCGTCAGTGGGAATCATGGGCATCGTGGGTAATTTCGTGTCACCAGTCTTGATGACCCGCTTCGGTCGGCAGAAGGCGCATCTCTTCACCACCATCCCGGCTCTCCTCGGCTGGATCATCTTCGTCCTCGGCAACTCCGTATCACTCTTCATCATTGCCAGACTTCTCCACGGACTGGCTTTAGGACTACGAACTCCTTTAGCAGCCATCCTGGTAGCCGAATACACAGATCCCAAATACAGAGGCGCATTTTTAGGAACATTTGCGATTTCTCTAGGTCTTGGGATATTTTTGTCTCATCTATGGGGAGCATCGCTGACATGGAAAATGACTGCTGTCGTCTGCTCGATGTTTCCGCTGGTGGCTATGGCGATTATCAGTCTTTCCCCAGAATCTCCTAGCTGGTTGGTTTCTAAAGGAAAGTACGAGGAAGCGAGGAAAGCGTTCCGATGGGTTAGAGGAGACGGGGACGAGCAAAGAGACGAGCTAAACTCCATGATAACAGCTCATACTGAATCGAAAATCGAGGACAAAAAAACAGAAGCTGCTAGAAGAGCGTCTATCAACGGTATTTTCAGAATAACAGTGGATACCATCAAGGATGTGCTGAAGATATTCAAGAAGAAAGAGTTTTATAAACCAGCTATTATTGCGATTAGTATGCTTATAGTCTTCGAGTTTGGAGGCGCTCACATGTTCGCCGCTTATGGCAATATAATTCTTCAGGCCGTCTTGAAGAAAGATGACCCGAAAGACGTCGCTTGGCAATTCACCGTGATAGATCTACTGAGGACTGTGTGCGCTTTTCTGGCTATATTTTTACTGAAATATTTCAAGCGAAGAACCATTTTGTTCACTAGTGGTGTCTTGACCGTACTTTCTTTGATTTCCATCTCGGTTTTCATTTACATGCGTAAAGCTGAGATGTTTACATCCGCGTGGATCATAAATGTGGTCCCAATGTCTCTTATGGTTTTGTATACTTTAGTATTTTGTTTAGGTTTAGTGCCTTTGAATTGGGTGATATGTGGAGAGGTGTTTCCGTTAGCTTACAGGAGTTTAGGGTCTACATTGTCTACTTCATTTTTGACGCCAGCGTTTGTTATATCCATGAAAACAGCGCCTCATTTGTATTCTTCGGTCGGAGTGGAAGGAGCGTTTTTAGTGTACTCCGCAACTTTGACGTTATTTTTAGGTGTTATTTATGTTTTACTCCCGGAGACAAAGGATAGGACGTTGCAGGAGATAGAAGATAGTTTTAAGGGCAAGAGGACAACTGACCCAGAAGTACAAATGACTCTTATGAATACGGCTGAACACACAGACAGTGTTCTGATTAAGTGAAAGTCCAAGTAAAAGTAAACGTGATTTATTTAATTAACTTCAGTGAACATATTTAATAAAGTGTAAACTTTTCAACTTAGTGCATCCGCAAACGCGTCGCCGAATACAGCGACTTGCTGCAGCGCCACCGGCGACACGTGTAGCGACCGCGCGACAGCTACAAAATGAATGAAAACTGACGGACGCCGGCCACCAGAGTACGGTGACAGTAACAGTAACAGCCATCTGCGGCTAACTGCAAGAACGTCTATCAGAAGAAAAAAAAAGACGCCGGCCACCGGTCGCTGAAGTCGGCGACGCGTTTGCGGGTGCACGGATCTACAAAAACAGTAAGCTAACGTAAGCAATCAGATTATGTGTATCACCTTGGCCTCTGTAGGTATTATCTACTCTGTGCTTTCTTTGGATACCTATACTTTCGCTTATTTGCGTAGGTAGAACTTAATAATTATAAGTACACTTATGCCGACTAGCACCAAACTGTCGAAGTCCCTAAGCAATTACTTTACACGCTTGGAAGTTCTTAATGGTTAGAATCTGGACTATCAAGAACTACCAAGCGAGTAAAGTAATTGCTTAGGGACTTTGACAGTTTGGTGCAAGTAGGCATAATAACTTTTTTAAAGATTTCTAAGGGACTAAGTTTGATGATAAAAATGATCTTAATGTGATAACTTTTTGTGACAAAGTTTTGTATTAAAAACTTTTCTTAAAACTATATACTTTCTTTGGTAACCTACACAACGTATTCTTAATACTTTCATAACTTAGGAGTGAAAACCCGGATTCGGGTCCTGACGACCCTATAACCCTACTAGGAAACTGGAACACGCCATCCATCAACCCAGGGTCCTGCTCCGCTATTTTGGGGAGTTGGGCTGGCTGGGGTAAATAAGGGGTCAATGCACAATACACCCCATAGCTGGAGGTCAAAGCAGACCATATGAAACCCCTTATTAGAACTACAATTTAGAACTTAGGAGGCATGGAAATTATTACTACCTCTATTTCATTGTCACATGGTGATATTATTTCATTTTGTAACACCTATATAAACGGTGATTTTATAACATACTGTTATTTTTCATTAGGGTCCTAATGTGACTAACCCTATCCTATTCTCCAACTAATATTATAAACGCGAAAAATTGTAAGGATGGATGGATGTTTGTAACTCTTTCACGTAAAAACTACTGAATGGATTTTAATGAAACTTTATAATGATATAGCTTATACATCAGAATAACACATAGGCTACAATTTTTAAAGATATTGTGTTAATTGTCCGCTACTCGAAATACTAATCATTCGCAGACGAAGTCGCGGGCATCAGCTAGTATCATATAATTTGTTATAAAAATTCACGCATGACGCGATGTCACGCAATCACTTCCACTCACAGTTAGCACGCTACTGACTGACTGTTATGACGATACGATACGAATGAAATTGTGAATGGTGACAAGTATCATGACATCACAGCCGCCTGTCGCCGCCGGGAGGACATCACTGGTGATTTTGTAACAGACTTTGTCTCAGAATATAACAAGTGTTGTTTATACCATGATAAATAACATGTTATGGTATAGGTACTTTTCATGCCTAGTTAGGTATTCATCAAATATTCAAAGATTCTTCAAAACGTACCGATCCTTCAAGCCGGTATCGCCTTCCAAATTTGCACCATCCTATCCACGCTCAAGTCCGGAGGCCCCAGTAGAAATGGACCAGCATATTCTGGCCCTAATGTCTTCAGCAGACCAGCCTTCTTGGGGGTGAGGATAAGGCTGGTCAGGGAAGTCCTGGCGATGCCGACTTTCTCCGCCATTATCCCTGTGATATGGACATCGTCTATCCAGAAGTAGGGCGATTCTTGAGCAGCCTCCAGGAGTTTTGATACCACATCTTGGGAGTATAGAACTGCCCAGCCTGGAAGAATGAATTAATGAAATAATGAATGAATGAAAACTCTTTATTGTACCAGGAAAGATAAAAAAACATAGAATTTTTTTTTTTATATCCTAGGCCGAGTGGATGAGACTCTCGCCTTGCGACTTGATGGTCGCGGGTTCGAATCCCGATGGCAGTCATGCGTAAATGTGTTTTTTCGGTCGAGAAAATCTATGTATGCATCCCAAGTTCTCGCCACGGTGAAGGAAAACATCGCGAGGAAACCGTCATGTCAAAGGACAGAAAAAAATGTTCTATGGCATGTGACATCCAGCAATCCCCATTGAATCCGCGTGGTGGATTTAAGACGCATTCACTCTCCTGCCGAGAGTAGGCCTGAGTCCCAGCAGTGGGAACATTATAGGCTGATTATGTAATGTATGTACATTAATTATTACTTAGTGTAGGTATAATCAGCAAAAAACAGACAATCACTTTGGCTAGTCTTCAACAAGAAAAATAATGAAAAAAAATTGAATGATTTAGTAAATTTAATTACCAACTACGCTTTTGACGTGCCTGACCTCTGTCAATCAGATCTACGACTGAAATATATTTTAGTTAAAGCAAAAAGATAATATTTAGGCAACTTCAGTAGCTTTGAATAGCTGTTGCAAATTAATAAAAATCCTAGTATTTCTACTTCTTGAAAATCAAGGTAGCTCCGCAAAGCCTGCGACGAAGTTAGGCTGGTTACATCTGTAGCCGACAGGTAACGTGCTCACGCAAAAAGGACCAATTAATGAGTCCAATTGCGGAAAATTGAGTCAACATTCATACATACTTCTTGACAAACAAACCCTCATATCTTAAGTCTCTGAGTTCAGCAGTTTAACCTGTGCGTTGTCTATTGTGAGTCAGTCAAGACAAACCCTTTTATATGATAGGGCCTGAATACACAGATCAAACCTAGTATATACATTTTAAATAAGGATAGTTTGTAAGGGATAGATAGATGGATGTTGGTTGCTTATTCATGCCAAAACCACTGGACGGATCAGGCTATAATTTGGTACCAGGTAGTCATATCAGCAGGTGGAAATCAGTCCCACTAATCCCACTGATATTATAAAATGGGAAAGTTCATAAAGGATGTTTGCCGCTCAACCTCACCAAAAGTACTGAACCAATTGAACTGAAATTTATCCGAGGCATAGTAAATGAGTTGAAGAAGGCTTAGGCTATTTCTGACCTAACTAATGCAAATCAAATTATACGAACCTGCACAGTACGTAGGATAATAATATGATGGATATTCCGCTGTAGTGACCTTCCATTTAGACTTGTTCCCACGCTGAGCCACCGAGCGCTCCAGGACCTGACAAGCTATTAGCTCACACGCACCCCACGGTGACAATTCCCGCGCCAGGAACCGCCGCATCTCCCGAGCATTCAACACCACATCATCATCCGTCTTCAACACATACTTAGCATTGGAACAATGATGGGCAACCCATTTTAACCCCATCACATGCTTATAAGTCATGTTCCTGTACGCATCAGTGAAGGATCCCTGGACTATATCACCAAAGTCATCACTTTCTTCAACAATTTCTTGAGCAATGGTATCATTATCCGATTCTCCCAATAGAAACACCATTTTCGTTGAATCGATGGATTTACCCCAAGTATTTCGGATGGCCATTCTGTTTTCATAGTTGATTGGGTTTGAAGCTACGATGATGAGGAGTAAAAAACCTTCAAGATACTCATTACAAGGTTGAGGGTTGATTTTGAACGAAAACGACTTCAAATCGATCAAGTTTTCGTATATATCTTTCGTTTTGTATTGGGTTGTGTTGTAAGGTCCCCGAAGGCTGAATCTAGGGTCTTTGACGTTCACCTCGATAGCAGTAGAAGTGAAGAAATAGTCGTAGCATAGTAATAAAGCGCAGACAGAGATTAGAAAGATGTGAACGTTTGCCATTTCAACTTTTTCTGACCGCGGACTCTCCGACATAGCAGAAACTTTGTTGTATCACACCGGGACTGAAGTGTTCAGCTTTACAGCTGCCACATGGTGAAACTTTGAATTGAGTTATTACTTAGGAAAAAACGGAATCGATAAATTATAACCACTTCTGTTCCTAGATGAAGTCGGAGCCGCTGAAATGTACGACATGGTAAGTACAGCCCAGAAATCCGTGAACAAATGGCTGCTAATTTCCAGGTTGGGCTTCGCTTTCGCTTCTGAGTCTGACATTTGGGTCGCTTGTTCCACCCCTGTGTAATCATGGTACGAAATATAAAGCTTTGATCATATCATTACGGGCGAGAACCCAGCACACAACCCAGAGGCAGTGTCCTAATAGAACCAGTGTTGCCAGTAAGCATACTCGAAATAGTACGTAAATCCAGCCAAGAAGGTACGTAATTGAAAATTAGTCTATTAGGATAATAAAACAATCAACAACACATATGTATGTAGCGGTGGGCGTTGCAAGTCGCAGATTAGATTTTTTTATTATCATACCATGAAAAATCGCTTTATCGGGAAATCAAAATCACCTAACAAGGCAAATCTGATCGCGATCCGCAAATTTTTTACACCTTTTATTTTGTCCTGAAAGTTTTAAAAAAAATATGACCGTCAAGCCACAAAAGCACATAGGTACGTGATTGCGGCGAGCGCAATCAGCCACAAAAAAAACAGGTTTTGGTTAACTATGGGAATTTGCTTTATTGGGACTCGATACCATCCAATAAAACAAACTTATATTTAAATTAAAGATTGGCTTGCTGTCAGTCAGACGGAATCATTTTATGGTAGACTTTCAATTGCAATCGTTTATTTTAAAGTAGGTACATATAATATACTATTTAAAGCATGTATATTAAAACAACGTTAAAGAACTGTATTAATGCTACACGAATAAAAACATGTGCTTTAGATGTAACTCAAAGATTATTTTAATGTAATTTCACTGTACGTTTACTTTGATGCGGTCGGAAACCAACCAACTTTTTAACCGAAAGTACCAACTGTACCAACCAACCAACAAGGTTCCCAAAAGCATGGCATGACGTTGAGATACGTTCCAAACCATTTATATGAAATATAGTGAACGGAAAAACGAAACGCAGAACATGAAAAAAGCGTTTCGTTATTGTAAAACCAAACGAATGTTTTATTCTTCTCTGTCAAATTCAATTTAAGTACTAAAAAGTACGTAATAGGCCATGGTACTTAAAAAGTACGTACAGGAGGCAAAAGGTACGTAAATCTTAAACTTTTTAATACGTACTGGCAATGCTGAATAGAACGCGATGACGCGATCATCGCAAGTTCGCGCGAACGTCGATCGCGCGATCACGCAATCAAACGTACTAACTACTAACGTCAAATGGGCGTCCCAATTGGCATCGCGTCGCGTCGCGCGATCGCGCGATTGCCAATCGGGACGCCTATTTGACGTTAGTACGTTTGATCGCGGATTCGCGCGACGGTCGCATCGCTTGCTTGCACGACGATCGCGTGGTCGCCAGATATTTGAGCTTAGACTTTCTATTCTACTATGATATCTATGTCGCCAAAATCATTGGTTGTGTGTTCTATTAAAACTGGCAGAATAAATGTACAACTCAACAAAATTATTAGTATGCGCATTTGCGCATTTTGATCCTAATATTCCGGGATAAAGCACATTACGGGCTGTACATAACCATGTTGTGCATTACCGCTCGTCCTCACCCCGGAACCGGCCTTCACAAACAAAACATTTGTTCTGAAATCAGAATCAGAAAATATTTTATTGCTTAAACTGTAGTTGGTACAACCATGATTCAATCAGATACAATCAAAAACATTCATGTGATGCGTAGAAAAAAAAAGTGGTAATAAAATAAAACACCGATAAAATCGATGCTACATGCTACATTCAAAATAAAATAAACACTTTTTATGTTCTCATAAAATGCAATATATGGAAAATAAACGTAAGAACATTCACTGAATTCCTAAGAGGTTTCAGAACGTTCATCATTATAATGTAACTAGAAGCCAAAGTAAACTTTATTGCGACCTTTTTACAGTAATTTATTCGCATAGTAAAATTGAAACAAAACGTATTGGCTTTTTATTGTCGAGCCAAACACACATAGGCAGGCAGGTAGGCAGGGTTATAGGTACGTAACTTCCTAGATGGATGTAAGCTGAAAATATTAGAATGGGAGTGCTCACCTCACAACCACACCACCACAACCCTTAGGTACTTACTCCCACCCAAATATTAAAGTTTTCCTTCCCCTTATAATCATCTACATTTATAACTCCGTTTTATAAAGTTACTTTTATTAATCACAAAGTAGGTAATAAATAGATCAAAGCGAAATATTTTGAGAGCTATGTTCATAATTAGCCCGGTTCATTCTTAACATTGGAGCGAGCGAAACAGAGCGCGCACCACATAGCCCCTTGAGCACGCCGCGGTCAAACACTCTCGCCTGATTATTGCTGACAAGAAAGTAGTAGGCGTTAATAATACCACCAATAAGTTTTTACTCTACTTTACAACAGACTTCAAAAAAAGAGGAGGTTATCAATTCGACTGAATGTCTATTATGTTTGTTAGCTCAGAACTTGTAAACCGATTTAAAATAATATTTTTTATTTGAAAGAATAGTAGGTAGGAAGTGTACCTACTTTGGTTTTGGAATCAAAATAACTGAAAAAAAAAGTCGTAAAAGAGAACCAAATTGCGTATTTTGCTTCCCTGTAACTTTTCAGTGGTACCTACGGTCACTAGAACAGTCCGATTCAAGTCGGTTGTAGTAGGTATGTTTTGTAAAATCTTGATTAGGTATGTATTAACTTTATAATATCGACGGTGGAAAGCGGAACTGGCGTATCTCGAAATAGTCGATTTTACACCAGAGCCAAAAAACTATTTCAAAAAATCATAACTCTTAATTTAATAGAGATAGATAGTTGAAATTTGGAATATGTTTGTATCAATTTAAATGTTATTTTATACAGTTCATGAAAATGTCCTAAAGTTACTACTTCATTGATTTCCTACTAGTTACAGCAATTGATGTTTCATAATCGGAAAGCGGAAATGCTGTATCTCCAAGGTAATATATGTATATATATGTATGTGTAATATATGACTACTTGAAATAGATACAAGTTTCCATGCTACGGATCTGCTGTATCTCAAATATGAACTATATAAAGCATGGACATTTTGATGTATGAGATTTTAATGAAATAAGTTGATAAAATAAAATAGTTTAACTACAGTCTGAATTATAGATGTTATAAAAATAAAATGCTATATCATTTACTTAACGCTTTTATTGTAATTTTAAGAATGTAATGACACAAAAAATCAGTCAGCTATAGTTTTTCTTTTTCAATAATCAATAATCAGTCTGCTATACCTCCTCTTCTTCATTAGTTTTAACAATCAGTCGGCTACCACTTCCTATTGTTTATTAGTTTTATCAATCAGTCTGCTATATTTTCTTTTCTTCATGAGTTTGATCAAGCAGGTGCAACTTGAGCGGCGGTGCTAGGATATTTTTGGTATATTGCATGTAAGCAATTTTATTTTCAAAAGGATTTTTAGCGCTGCAGGAAACGTTTTGATATGTAGCAGCTAAGCACTCTCTTAATTCAGGAAAGACTTCAGCAGTATTGGGATTCTTCTTATCGTTAACAGGTAAGCATTTTTCTGGTAGGACTTCAGCGGCGCTGGGAGAATTTTGATCGATAACAGGTAAGCATTTTTCAGGTAGGACTTCAGCGGCGCCGGGAGAATTTTGATCGATAACAGGTAAGCATTTATCAGGTAGGACTTTAGCGGCGCCTGGAGAATTTTGATCGATAACAGGTAAGCATTTTTCAGGTAGGAATCAGTGGCGCTGGGAGAATTTTGATCGATAACCGATAAGTATTGTATTATTACAGGGAGAACTTCAGCCGTACTAGGATTCTTCTGATCGATAACAGGTAAGCATTTCTCTGGTAGGATTTCAGCGGCGCCAGGAGAATTATGATCGATAACAGGTAAGCATTTTTCAGGTAGGACTTCAGCGGCGCTGGGAGAATTTTGATCGATAACAGGTAAGCATTTTTCAGGTAGGACTTCAGCGGCGCTGGGAGAATTTTGATCGATACCAGGTAAGCTTTTTTCAGGTAGGACTTCAACGGCGCCGTGAGAATTTTGATCGATAACAGGTAAGCATTTTTCAGGTAGGACTTCAGCGGTGCCGGGAGAGTTTAGATTGATAACAGGTAAGCATTTTTCAGGTAGAACTTCAGCGGCGCCTGGAGAATTTTGATCGATAACAGGTAAGAATTTTTCAGGTAGGACTTCAGCGGCGCTGGGAGAATTTTGATAGATAACAGATAAGTATTCTATTATTTCAGGGAGAACTTCAGGGTAAGCATTCTTTTTTTTCAGCAATAACTGGTATTGAATTTTCGTTGCATAAAATTTCATGGCTTGTGTTTTGAATTCTAGATTCGCTGTTATTCGAATTCGTTTCAAAGTATGAAATCAAACAAAACTCGTCACTTTTTATGTCTACCTGTATTGTACTGTGGCTTTACATCAAGTTATTTGGAGACTTTTGTTGATCTGAAGACATATTTTCAATAAAATAATTGTATTAGCTACCTGAAAAGAAAAATAATATAATTGATTATTAAATAACCATATTAATTTACCCAATTAATAAGCGACAACCTATTAATACTTAATTAAGACCTAGTTTAATCATTAGGTAGGTTATCAAAACATCACTCACTTTCTAAAGAAAGTTCATTAGGTAGAGCATTGTAGAGTATTACAGCTTCATGACGACAGCCATGCTTTGACACATTTAACTTTGGACAGATTCCATCGTCAAATCAGCTCATAAAAATGTAGGTAAGGTTATTTAACTTTCTTTAATTATTTATTTGCTAGATACTAACCTAGCATTCATATTTATACCATAGTTGGTTGTATGCTAAAATAAACAAACTTTCAATGAAGACTCATTTTACAAAAATACTTAAGTTAATATTTAATAAAATACTGAATATTTAAGAACTCACCCAAACTCCTGAGGTTTTATATTTATCTTTATCAGCGCTTACACATAACTACGCGCGGTTGAAATGTCGTAATTAGGGAACATGTTGGTATGGAAGAAGGGGGTGGGGCTGATTAGAATAGCGTAACTGATAAATTTACACAAAATAATACTCCATTCTTATGTCGTAAGTAAGATTTTCGCTATTAAATAAAATGTTTGAAATGTTGTAACTGTTCGATAAACATACACCAGTCCTGAGTATATTGATGTATCTTTGGCAACGTAAAATTTTGGGAAGGCAGAAATGCTGTATCTCTTTTAAATCAATGTCCGTATCAGAAAAATAATGTTGTATCTGTTTTTTGATATTGAACACAATGTCGTATCTGTTTCATTTTTAAAAACTACGATTTTTCCTTGTTTTACAGCAATTAGTCGTGTGAATAGTAAAAAAACTAGGAAAAAAATCTAGGGCGTATCTTAAATTTTTTTTATCGTAGAAAGACGAGACATAGACCATTCGACGCGGTATTTTTTGCTGATTACAAATATATATATAAGTCACATAGGCCAATTTTCGAGATACGCCACTTCCGCTTTCCACCGTCGAATGTTGTGAAAATGGATGGATTTGATTTTTGCTCGATAAGTCCATACCATAATCACATTAAAGCTACTGAACCGATTGAGTTGGAATTTGGTATGAGCATAGTTTATGAGCTGGAAAAGCTGGAAGTTGCAGCTAGTTATTACCAAACAAAAAATGCAGTGATCGAGCTCACCTTTTACCTGTTATAACAGTAATATCTTTAACTTAGGTACAAAAAAGTTATCTAGATACCTAGTATATAGGCCAATTTTCGAGATACGCCACTTCCGCTTTCCACCGTCGAATGTTGTGAAAATGGATGGATTTGATTTTTGCTCGATAAGTCCATACCATAATCACATTAAAGCTACTGAACCGATTGAGTTGGAATTTGGTATGAGCATAGTTTATGAGCTGGAAAAGCTGGAAGTTGCAGCTAGTTATTACCAAACAAAAAATGCAGTGATCGAGCTCACCTTTTACCTGTTATAACAGTAATATCTTTAACTTAGGTACAAAAAAGTTATCTAGATACCTAGTCTCTAACTAATCTACCTGTGGATACGGCACGGCAGTGCCCCGCCAAGTTAAAGTACGTAAGACCATTTGCTTGAATTTATTTGCATTTTTGACATAAGTTTTTATTACAAAAATGCTTGGTAATATCAGCTCAATAGATTTCCCTATGACAGGAACGCGAACGTGCTCTAGTGGCTTACGATGCGAGCCAATAATAGACCGAGTCGCGGGCGGCCACTAGTCAAACTGCATCTCTTGACCTGCGTACAGGTCATCAGATCAGAATACTAGAGCTCCTTTTTTTTTTGTTTACGAAGAACGTTATTCTTCACGTTTGGCTCCACACAGTGTATTAAGCCAGTGTCAAGTAATTTAACCAATTTGTGGTCAGTTCATGCCCCTGTAAAGTAGTGGTGGTAGCGACTTTACTAGAGGCTTTTAAGGAGTTCTGGAGGCAACACGAAAAGTCACGTTTTACAGCATAACACTTAGATATATACGTTCACGAGCATTAAAATCCTAAGAGTTCCTTTTTTAAGTTACTAAGCGCAAATAGAACACATTAAACCTGTACCTACTTTAGTCAAAATGGTATGCGTAGGTACCTTACGCCATAAGTAGGTACTTTACTTATGTGCGTCAATAAGTAGGTATAAAGGTACACTACAACTGGTTTTCTAAAGTAGGAAATCAGACTTTTTAAACAACTTCAAACTATTTTCATGTTGTTGCCTCCAAAGAGAATATAACCACTACGTTTAGTTGCCTCCGCGACGTTTTATCTTGCTACTAAGTGTCAACCCTAGAGGATTTATTTTTTACGATGAACGTACTTACACTGATATAGGCAACAAATAAAACCTCTTATTCAACCTTTTTGGATTTCTATTTTTATTTCTGTATTTCTGTAAGGCAAGGTCCTCATAACGAGGGTGGTAAGAGCCCTCTCGAAGCCGCCGCAGTCAAAGCAAGTGGGTGGTAGGTTCGTGCGCATGTCACAAAATTTTAAAACTCAACTCAACTGTCCATCAGAAGCAAATTTTTCCTTCATTACGATTCCCGCGGCCGAAAGGCGGCAATATTGGCGCCATTATTGACTAATCGGAAATCAATGTAGTGACTTTATTTAATCAGATGGAGAAATAAAATCATATGCTATTATGCATGATTGTTAAATAAATTAGGCGAAATTAAAAATAAAATTATGAAATTATGAGAGTGTGAAGTGTATTTAAAAAAATATCAAAAATGGCGGCTGCTAAGTTTTTATGGGTGGTCACAGTGCTTCTTCGGCTCTGGCTTGGAGCTACGGACTTATGCTATGCTCAGTAAGTTTATAAATAAAAAGTTTTGACTAATATTTAATTATCAATAAATAGGTATACATAAAAGGCTTGGACCTGACTTACTGACAGACAACGTACAGGCCAACCACTAAACGTAGAGACTTGAAACTTAGAGGATGTGTTCGTCAGTAGCTGAAAGTGCGTACTGAGAAAGTATTTTTTTTAATGAAGTCGCAAATGAAGGTACGGGCCCTCAGCTAGTTATCAAATAAATTCGTATTACCCATAGAAGTACAGAAACACAATGTAGTAGGTAGGTACCTACATTGAAAATGCGACCAAGAAAAGGGAGCCACATTGGCTAACTTGTAATACATTTTGGTCCGATGCTAATTTTCGAAAAAGAGAAGTTATAGGGCTAAATAACTATTATATGTTAAATCTACAAAGCTTTTTCATTGTCAATAAAACTACATCGTGAAAAGTAACGAACATTATTTGAAAATATAAATATTTCATTTTTATTGACAGGTTGTCTGAACATTTTCGGTCCTATATATAATATTCATTTATTTTTATTTTGATGGTCAGTCTCGAAAGCCCAGTACCTAATTTCACTAGCTCCCTTCAAACCATAACACAGTATTGCTTACACATTACTGCTTTGCGGCAGAATATATTATTTATTTATTTATCTAAATATTCATTTAAAAATAACCTATCACGAAAGAATGGTATTGTTCTGTAACCAGGGCCACTCTGCTGACGTTCCAAGACCTGCTGCCGGAAGACCCGCGGCTGTACGATAAGATGCGGCCGCCGAAGACCAGCGATAGCCAACCCACCGTCGTCAACTTTCACGTCACTGTCATGGGGCTCGACTCCATCGATGAAAACTCCATGGTATAAACATACACACACTCACACCCCTGCACTAGGATCCCCTGTGTCGCAGGTGGCATGGACACATACAACACATCACAACATCCAAGACCCGAGAACAAACATTTGTGCTCGTCACAAATATTTGCCCCGGCCGGGGATCGAACCCGGAAACACCAAGCTTCGTAGGCAGGGTCACTACCAACTAAGCCACGGTGTCGACACAATACAGTATAACAATCTATGTTTTACAAAAACATACCTACTACAACTGACTGCAAAATTTTACTGAATGCCTACTTGCACCAAACTGTCAAAGTCCCTAAGCAATTACTTTACTCGCTTTGGTAGTTCTTAACAGTCCAGATTCTGACTGTTAAGAACTGCCAAGCGAGTAAAGTCATTGCTTATGATCTTTGAAAGTTTGGTGCAAGTCAGCATTATCGTTAACACGACTGAATAGTTACAGGGAAGCAAGATAAGCAATTTCGATTAATTGTATGACGTCATTTTTCCAGTTATTTTATTAATAATATTTTTTAGTTTACTTGAGCCTCTATGAGGCGCACTTGAAATCCTTTCACCGCACTGGTTTGAAATAACTAGTGACACGATAAGAAGAAGAATATATACATTTATTACCAAACTTATCGAGTACTACTAATATGTTTTTGTAAAATCTTGATTATCATTCTTTTATAATGATAAAAAAAGCTAAAACTTTTCTTTTCTGCCTTATATGTTTTTCTTGAGATGTTTATTATATTCTTCATTCACAGACGTACGCGGCGGATATATTTTTCGCACAGACCTGGAAAGATCACCGACTTAGGCTGCCAGAGAACATGACTTCGGAATATAGGTACGATTTAAAAACATACCTTAAAACATCTCAATCTTCTTTTTATAGTGTCACTAGTTCTTTCGATCCAGTGTGGTGAAAGGATTTCAAGTGCGGCTCCTTTCATGCACTTGACACATGTTTTCAAACTTTTTAGGTTCTATGACATGCCGGTTTCCTCACGATGTTTTCCTTCACCGTTAAGCACATGTTTTAATGCACACATATATTTTTTGAACAGAAAAATCGATTGCTGTACGATCGGGTTTGAACCCACGACCCTCGCATCGAAAGTCGAAGCACCTCACACTCGGCTAACACGGCTCTTCGACTATAAAATAGCACTGTTGCCCAGGTCTATGCTTAACTGTTCTATTACTACATAGGCCTTTGTCATGGCATAGGTCTTAGGTAGGTGTAATCTCTTACCATCAAGAGAGTGCCTAGCTCATCTTACACTTGCTACATAAACATACATGTCCAAAAAATAATCATAATCCAACAAAACCCTGATAGAAGCGTCTTTATTCTATGGTAAGTTAAATACTCGTAAAATTTTAAACAAATAATTTTGACGTGACTACGTCTAATAAATCATACCGGCTGCATGCACGAAAACGTTGACGTCATTGTCCGGTTACGCTGTCATTGTCCGATAACGCTCATTGTCCCGTTGCGCTGGTCACGTTAAACTATCGTCCGTAAACCAACTTTGCAGACAGCCTAATTATTATTTTGTGTTTGTAAAACATCGTGAGGAAACCGACACGTTCGTAGAACCTAAATTTTTCAAAAAACTTGCATCAAGTGCAGGAAGGAAGCCTCTTCGAGGCGCACTTGTAATCCTTTCACCACACTGGTTCGAAGGAACTAGTGACGCGATAAGAAGAAGATCTGTGTTCCCCAGGTCCTGTGGTTGTCCCGTTGCGCTGGTAGCCACGTTAAACTATCATCTGTGTACCGACTTTACAGACAACCAATTTTTTTTAGGATATTATTTTGAAAAGATCATGCCTAAAAGTACTTGAATTTCCCCAGACTCCTGGACCTGGACTGGTTGAAGCACATGTGGCGGCCGGACTCGTTCTTCAAGAACGCCAAGTCCGTCACCTTCCAAACCATGACCATTCCCAACCACTACGTCTGGCTCTACAAGGTACCTTATTTATCAAAGTGCGCAGCGTGCGTAGGCAAATTCTGAAAGAAATTCCCTGAAGCGCACTGTGTACTATGAATGAATGAATGATTATTTGTCTCAACTCAAGTATGGTTAGTAACAGATGGGTCTCATGAATGTATAGTGTCACATACTTCACTGTAGATTACAGTATACAAATTTTCTTTTAAATTATATGGCTTATGTTTCATATGATCTCGATCAATAAAATTTAAGTTTAGTGAATTATCTACAATGTCCAATCAAATAATTGCAAGCAAAATAAAACAAAATTAAAAAAAATAAAAATACGTAGAACAGACTGCAGAAAGAAAAATTTAAGAAGTAGGTAGGTATGTGTGTAATTGGTCGTTCACATAGGGTTTCGTCAAAAAAAAGTTGATCTTGGGTCTAATAAAATTGGCCACCCCTGTTGTAGACGGACTTACACCAGCGCCGCATATGGAGAAAGAAACTTGACAAAATTAAGATTTGTTTGGCAAACCCAGGTACCTAGCTGTTGCAAGCTGGCTAGCCAACTCGCAACAGGTCGGCTCGGGCGCCGCACTCACCCCGCTGCCGCTGTCACTCGATCATTTTGTAGTAACCGAAAATTCTGACTGCACAGATTCAACGTGGTACCAATTGTGCATCGCCCATTTAAGTTTTTTTTATAGTCATAATATGTCAGCAAATATACCTACATTCTTATTTTCCAAGGATAAGACTATTCTGTACATGGTGAAGCTGACGCTGAAGCTGTCCTGTGCCATGAACTTCCTCATCTACCCTCACGATACGCAGGAGTGTAAGCTGCAGATGGAAAGCTGTAAGTACTGGCAGTACTGATACATGTCAATATTTTTGATCATTCAACTTGCCTTTTTTTGAGTAGGTTATGTTTTGGTTTTGTTTATATGTAGAACCTAGATTAAGAACTTGGGTAGGTAAACGTCGGTATGTCTTGAGCTATCTGATCTTAAGAAATGGACCATTTCTCTATGGTCAGTCATTATATTGGCTATGTCATTTAATACTGACTTTTTCTACAGAACTTCAAATCATTATCCTTTCTCGGATATCATCCAAAGCTCATTTACATACAAATCTAAATGTTTTCAGTCGTTTTATAGTCACCGTATTAGATCAAGAAAATTTAAAGCAAATCCAAAATAATAAAAAAAACAACTTATACCAAATAAGCTCATCAAAAACATGATTTAACAAAAATTGTGTCTATCCTTACCCCAAAAAATATTTAATCAAAAAAAGCTAAAATAAAATCAAGCTAGAAGAAGAAAATAATTAAATATTAAAAACAAAATTTACACATGTTAAGGGATACAAATGGTTTCCTATCATAACACATGCAGATTTATTTTAATCTTTAAATAATAATAATAAATTTGCGTAAACATGTACAAAGTTACAAATAAAGCAAGACAAGAAAAGTCCTTTTCTAATAATGAAATATAACACCTACAACGGGCAGCAAAGCCCCCCCCCTTCACTCGCTGGTACTCCAGTAGCTCGTTACTCGCATTGTGCGGAGGACCCTCGAGAAGCGCCGACTCGCTCAGACGTCATCTGTGGTGTCATTTGAAGCTCACACTTTTGAGAATAGTCTGTTTCTGTCGTGCCTATTCTGGAATACAGGAAACAAAATAACTTTCAGGCTTTTTGGCACCAAAATGTGTGAAAAACGACGAAAAACCATCAAAATTAGGTGAATTTCGGTAAATGAGGTACCTGCTTTGATTCGTTTTGGTCATGGAAGTGACATAGGACAAAAATATAGTATTAATATCCAATTTGATGATAATGTTTTTGTAATCGGGTTTTCATTAAGCCGCAAAGTATTATGATACAAGTACACAGTTTAGCTTTAATAGACTAGCTGACACTCGCAACTTCGTTTGATCCGTGATTGGCAACCTGACGGGACTGATAAGAAAGCTACAAAGACTTACATTGTAGAGCACCCTAGAGTCACGCCGACACCACTCCATTCTAATTATTATGGTCCTGGTTTGGGCATTGTCTTGAGCTGCACGCCTTTGAAGTTCTGAAAAAAATTTGTAACCAAAATCACACACTACTGACAAACACAAAGCGATTATTTGTATTTTGTTTGTAATTTGTAATTTACTGCTGTTAGAGTTACTAATTTATCTACCCAGACTTACCTACCTTTAATTCTTAAATATGTACAGGAAACATAATGTAGACTCAATTTGGTTTAAGAATAGTATAATATATGTATATTTCATAGCTTATACACGGTCAATTTTTAATCACCAGAAAAAAAAATACACATGGTCAGTCGCCGTTACTGAAACCAGATATGGCAAAAAAACTTGAAAACATTCGTCTTGAAAGAGTCGATTTTTTGTAATTTAAAAAAAAATTAAAAATGGATAACTTTTACCGTTAGTCGTTTTCCTATGGATTTGTATCAGGCGGTACCCTTATTGATAATAATTTAAGTTTTATTCATCGTTTGGCAAACCCGGGCACCTAGCTCGAGCCAGCTCGCAAAAGCTCCACACTCGCGCCACCGCTGTCAATCTTTCATTTTGTAGATATCCAAAATTTTCTGACTGCACAGATACAACGTAGTACCCCGTCAGCATTGCCCATTTTTAAAAATTGGTGGTGTATAAGAAAAAAATGTAACTGTGAGTCTAATGTTAAATAAATAATATATTACTAAATTCAGAAAAAAATTTTTGCTAATGCCCGGCCGGCATTATGTGAATAAAAGATTTAGCAGTATGCAGTATGAAGTAAGGTACCTACCTACCTAGTCATCGTACCTATTCAGGTGCCTACTCTAATAGGATACTAGGAGATTACTAGAACTTAGATTTTTAAGCCAGGAACTAAACATAAATAAGTAGATAGATATATATTATAGATAGATGAATACTTTATTGTAAACAAATCAGAGTAAAGCAAGGTATTACAAGGGGCAGCCTCATCGCTGTGAGCGATCTCTTCCAGGCAACTCGGAAGGTAATTAAACAAATTAAACAATGCAATTTATAACTTTTGATTCATGTTGCTGAAAATAAATAATGAAATAAATATTTTGGACATTTCACACAGCGCATCTAGCCCCAAACTAAACAGTGCTTGTACCTACTATGGGAACCAGATAACTGATAGAATACATATAGAATATAAATTATAGAAAGAAAATTACCTATTTATTTTCATAATAATATATTTCAAATTAGGTTACCGCAAACAAGCAAAACTAAATTCCCCCAAAATCAAACCAAACCAATATAAAAAGAAGTTATCAATAATCGGTTCAATAGCTCCCTTGGTGATCAACATCTTCAGTGAAGTGTCGTTCGAAGAAGGTCTATTTTTAGCCAAGACGAGCTTACTCAGTCTCTGATGGAATCGCGCTGACTCGTAAGCAGCTTGATGGACCTTAAGGACCCTTGGCCTACATTTTACCCTCACTCGAGCGGTTGTATCGCCCGACAAACTTTGCTTACGGACTTTACTCTGTTTTACAGTGGGAGCTTATGCTTACTTGCACCAAACTGTCAAAGTACCTAAGCAATTACTTTACTCGCTTGGTAGTTCGTAAAAGTACAGATTCTGACCGTTAAGGGGAATCCTCAAATCCGAATTAATTTAATTTAGATTTAATTCGTGTTTTAAAATTAACCCTACTAACTTAAAAACACGTATAAAATCTGAATTATGGAATGAAACCTTTCACTTTTTTTGTTGACGAAATCAAAAAACATGGACGAAACGAATAGTGTGAAGAAATTACTATAATACGTCGTACTTTTTGAGTATTTGTCCGAATCATTTTGCATGGAATTCGGATTTGAGGATTGGCCTTAAGAACTGTCAAACGAGTAAAGTTATTGCTTAGGACCTTTGAAAGGTTGGTGCAAGTCAGCATTATTGTATTTTATTAGTTCCGTGCTTGCTTACGTGTGTAGGATCAAAATATTTATTTCGGACAACTTTAAATGTAGATCCATATAAAAACTTTCATTAATTACTTAAAATCATTATTAAAACATTACAAAAATAAATTTAAACCTATCATCATGAGCACCTCCAATCGAGCTTTAATCCAATAGTGGAGCATATAAATAAATATATATGAATAAATAGTATAAATATATTTAGTAATTTGGTGTAGAGGCGAAACACGTGTCGAGTCCTGACTTGGGTTTTTTGTTTTCGGCGCTTTGTTTTAGATACTAAAATTCTAAAATAGAGTTAAGTTGATAACCTTTGTTTAGAAATTAAGCGGATTTATTACTAAATATATTTATATTATTTATGGATTTCCGCAAAGTAACGCCTGAATCAATCAATTTTTTCATACATGTCTACCTAATACCTACCTAGGTACAACTCACAGAATAAACACTCACTTTTTCTTATACACATTACGTTACCTATATTTTTTTACACTAGCGACTTCCCCTAACCTAATTACGCAATATAAAGTATTTTTTTAATTTTAAAGTTATACCTAAACCTGAATCTGCGAGGAGAATCAGCTTACATTTAGGACCAACCATTCGTGGCTCTTTAGATGTAGGTATTGTTTTATGTGTATGTTCTATAAAAGAAAAGAAGATTACCAAATTCAATTATGTGAAATTCGTGTTTGTAGACATACGTGTGATAGGTACGATACAGATTTTGGGAGACGCGGCAGTGCCCCGGAGCCAAGTCTGTGAATTTCTGATGATACTCATTTCACGCTTTATTTTGATACGAAGACTAAACTCGAAGTAACCACCAAAGTTTTCCCAGTCTAAGATTAGTGTTCTTACAATAATAACTTGCTTAAATTCCCCAAGAAATACGATACGAGCATCTTTATTCATGACTTACAAGCTTATCTACGGCGATAATTTTAACCCACCAAGTTTGAATGGCCATAACTGCCATACGAATGTAGATTTGGTATGGTCAATGATACTATTCAGGCGAATGGCTTCAATTTCCGCGTAGTATAATATTTCATTACGGTTTTGTTGATAATCCAACAAATATTTGTCCTATCCTATCGAAGCCTTTATTGCTAACTATACCAATCAATTCTAAGGACCTGTTGGGAAAGGAAATATTAGGTACTAGGTGGTGCCCGCGACTTCGTCTGCGCAGGTATCTTTATAAATTGTAGCCTATGTGTTATTCTGATGTATAAGCTATATTATTGCAAAGTTTCATTAAAATCCATTCAGAAGTATTTACGTGAAAGAGTAACAAACATCCATCCATCCATCCATTCATCCATCCTTACAAACTTTAGCGTTTATAATATTAGTAGGATTAATTTTAAAAGTCGTGGATCTGTTGGTGAACAAAGTATGAACCTAATTTTTGAAAATAATGAACTCGTGGACCTCTTGGGAATAAGCTATCCTAAATGGGTCGCGCGCGACCGGGGGCGGGGTGGCGTGCGTGCTTTCAACCTGATTAGCGAACATCACACGACTTTGATGGAACCTCCTCAAACGAGTATTGTGCTGGATGTGTCAAATCACTTACCTACCGTGAAATACGCCAACATTGCCACTAAGGGTAACTTTGCCCGAATTTTCATCTTTAGGCAAATCATTCAAGTGCAAAATTTCTGAATACTATGGTTGCATTTATTAACTTTGGTGGTGAAAGTCAACAAATGTTACCATAGTATTCTTATATTTTTGCACTTGAAAGATTTGCCTAAAGATCAAAATTCGGGCAGTTACCATTGGTGGCAAGGTTGGCGTATTTCAGGTACGTATTTAGACGGTGGCAGCTAAAATAGGATCATGCTTTCTAGTTTAATTTCTTAAGGCCTTGATGTTACGACAAAAACTTTTAATTAGTACGGCTGCCATTTTATGTTTTTAAAAGGTTTGGTGAATGTCAACAGATGGTCGGCAATAGGTTATTCTAGCAGCTACAACCTCTTGACACATAATACTTTTCTTTTTTACGTAAAAAAGCGACAAATCGAGATAACATCCTTCTTCATTCATCATCATTTCCTGGTCCTTTTCACAACATGTCTTCTTCCATTCGTCTCTATCAGCCGTCATCTCTGTACTTACACCTGTTTTATTCATATCACCTTCCACACAGTCCATCCACCTTTTCTTTGACCTTCCTCTACTCCTATATCCATCCACTTCCATATTCAGCACTCTTCTAGTCACTAGCTAACATCCTTCTTATGGTGTGTAAAAGACCACCCTTGATGACACGGATGGTCGAGTGGCAAGTGTGTTGGAATGCCACGCTGGTGTCGCGGGTTCGATTCCCCCTTCAGGACAAACATTAATTTTTATGCAATGAACACCAGTGTTTGTCCTAAATCTGGGTGTTTTCTACCTTTGTATCCTACGTAATGATTTACCTACCTATTGTTATTCAATAGCTGTGTTTTCTATATATTTTTGATTTCATCTTTTCTCTTTATTTCTTATATTATAAATGCTTATTTGTTGCTGGACACATGATACCGTTTTTTGCTTTATTATTATTGTCAACATTATACACATATATTTCGAGCAATAAATATACTTTGACTAATAGTAGATTATGCACTAAGGGGATAAAGCAGTGTCTTATGTCGCGGGTGGCATATTGAACCCTGAGCTAACGAGGGACTCAGTTAACTCCTGAGCGAAGCGAGGGAGTTATGTAGAGTCCTGAGTGACGCGAGGGGTTCAAGCTACCCAAGGCGAAGACAGGCTTTATCCCAGCGGAGCATACTCTACTTTTCACACCTTCTGCGAGGCAAAAAAAGCCAGGGCTCCGAACTCAACACCAAACACCGTCTTTTTTTTCACAATCTTTGAAGTCGCGCCTTTTTTCTTTTTTTTATGAGTGGCTAGTTCGATTTTAGAACAAACCTTTTTACAATGCCATATGGGCGTTCTTTTACTTAGAGTTTCCCCACGAGTTTCCACACGAATTTGACGTTCCAAATTCAAATCACGTTACAACCCTTGGCAGTTTCATACAACATTACCTCCCTAGAGGGGTAATGCTTTGCTTTACCTCGATGATAGCATGATATGTAATTAGACATTGTCGAGCAGGTGGTGTGAAATTTTTTTTTATAGGCACTTATCCTTGTATGGTAATAATAAATAATAAATGTTTGTATCTATGTCTAAGCTGGCTACTAAGCTACACAATGTTGACTTTCCAGTGTCTCACACCACAGACGACCTGATCTTCCAATGGGACCCTGACGTGCCTCTCGTGGTGGACGAGCACATAGAACTGCCCCAACTCGAACTGGTGCAGAATACGACTGCTGACTGTACACAGGTCTACTCCACTGGTGAGTTCTTTCCGTCTTGTCAGGTCACTTTGGATCAGTTAAGTAAGCTACTTATAGATGTACACTACAAGTTTTAATTGCTAGTAAAAATACGCATAATCAGTCTTCGTGTAAGTCAATAATAAGTTTATAAAAGTTTAGAATTTCTAGCAGCACGAGCTTGGTAAAGATCATCTCTAAGAAACCGTAGAAAATGCCATGATCTGCTATTTTTATATAAAGTTGTTAATGGTTATACAGGTTATTGTAATTTAATCAACCGCATCTCTTTGTCAGTACCGCATCAATTCCCTAGAAAACCGATAAGCCATATTTTTAAAACTCCTTATTCTAGAACAAACCTAGGTCTTAATTCTCCGTTTACCCGAATTTGTAACGAGTAAAGTCATACATTACAATTATTGAATGATTTAGATCTGTTTGGTGACTCTATTTATAATTGATTTGCGGCTTTAGTGACACTGCGACCGTTGTCGGTCTATTGTGTTCGGAATTGGTGACTCTATAAATGTATTTAGAAATAAACTAAGGAAACAATTTGTGTATACACTAGACTCTAATTCATAAGTTGTGCTTTTATAAAAATTTTTTTTGTCTATGTATTCATTTATTTACTTAATCTTAGTTTCATCCATCTTTTTATTTTCTTTTGTATTTAGATTAAGTTTTTAGAAGTATTTTTGTTTTAGCTGTTGTCTGTATGTTTTTGAGTGTTGTGCAAGCCTGTAACTGGTCCACATTTTAGATATTTATGTTTTTGAGTGTTGTAACTAATGTGAATTGTGTGTGCTGTTGGCATTTGCCTTAATAAATAAATAAAAATAAAATAAAAAAGAGCTACAGAACAAACACACTATCTACCTAATAACTAGCATAATGATTAGGTATTTGCGAAGTGCGTATTAATGAAGTAATGCCATCGCTAATCCGAGTCATTAATCATCAAATCATCTTGGATATTAATCCACGTGGCCTAGTTATTTTACGATAGCTGTTAACTCCACGAATTGAGGTGAAAACTAGGTAAAAACTCAGTGAAATGACCTAGAAAACTGACCTTGGGTTCAATGGTTACCGGTATAGGTTGTGGTATAAGTACATAGATAGAAGCAAAATGCTGCAGATTCGATTTTGATTATTTTGAAAATGGCTTGAATTTACGGAAAGGCATCAGGTCAGATGGGGTCCCAAAATTTCGATTAAAATGCACACATAAAACATAAGAAAGCACAATGAAAAATGAAAAATGTATCTTTAAACTTTGGTTTTCTGTTCGTTGACTCTTTGGTTTATAATATAGTAATATGTACTAAAGTTCTAAACTAAAGTTAAGTTAATTAAAACCTTTGTTTAGAAATCAAACGGATTTATTACTAAATATATTTATATAATTTGTTGATATTTATGGATTTCCGCAAAGTAACGCCTGAATCAATCAATTATCACAATGAAAAAGTCTATGAATGGACATAAAAAATGGATTTGAATAGATTTTTTTAGTGATGAGATTCCTAGTTGTTCTGTTTTGAATAAAATAAGATCCAGGCTTAGGTGCCAATGCCTGAACCTCCAGTGCCAGATGTTCTGCAAGTTTGTTGTTGAATTTTCCAGGTAACTTCACCTGTCTGGAGGTGATCTTCAAGCTGAAGCGACGTCTGGGATACCACCTATTTAACACCTACATCCCTACATGCCTCATCGTCATTATGTCGGTAAGTTGACACATTCCCATTAGGTACAATGTCTATGGTTTTCTGTAGTTTTATGTGACTAAGGTCTGTCTTCACCAATAGATAATCGGAAGATTAGGCCTCTTCGTCCGTTAACTTTGACGTGTATCTATGAAAACTCGTGACAAAATCGTCAAAACAACTGTTTAAAACTGTTGGTGAACTCGGGTCTAAATACGATATGCAGATCGCTCAACAAAAGCTGGCACTGTCAAAGTACTCACACTAATACAATTACACTACACTTTGAAAAATTTAGGATGATAATTTTGATAGGTCACAATAAGGACAAGCCGCGCTCTTATTCACAGAAACTACACAAGTGCACGTGTTCATGCCAGCTTTTGTTATCATAACAGTACCTAGCTAGTTAACTAAAAAATATTGGTATCACCGAAAATTGTAATGATTCCATTTAAGTCATTATTCAAACCCTTATAATCATTAAATCAAACATAATTTTTTTTAACGCCAAGGTAATGTTACTTCAATAAAATGAAGGTTTTGCGTTAATCTCTTTGTGCCAACATTCACACAGCTAAATGTAAGCCTAAATAAACAAATTAATCGCGTTATCAAATAATCTTTATACCGGATTAAATTAATCGCGAGACAACTGCCCATATCATAACTTTCAATCAATTGTCTCCCATCCAAAGGCCAGGTAAGAAGATAAAGAGCCTCGGCAAGTTCTTACGTTTATCATTGCACAGAATATAAATATGCCAATTGATAGAGCAGACATATGAATGAATGATTGGAAACTATATTTGTATAATACAGGTACATTGTGGTTTTACTTTAAATTAGAATCACTGCATCAACTTTATGCCGTCATAGAGTTTTTAGTGGATAAGTTGGGTGTGGTGTTATGATATAATAGATGATGATGACATAGATTGCTCATAAGATATAAGACATTTATTTACGTGATAAGATGTTTAAGTCATTGGCAAACAATATACAAAGGCAACAAGTAGCCCCTGGAAGATCGTATATACAATTGAAATAGGAGAGGTCCCAAAACGCTGCCCTGAAGAACACCAAACCGATTATGTTTATAGGTAAAACGGGAGGAAATTAACTCCTTATTCTCATTTGAATCAACAGTGCTTCGCTGGACTTTGATGGTCAGTCTCGAAAGCCTAGTAATTTTACTAACAGTGTCCTTCAAATTGAACACAGCTCGTCTATAAGTTCAATAAATACTAACTAAATATACTTTGTGATGTGTGCAAAATATCTGGCAATGTATTTGCATTACGCAAATAAAATTTTATTCATTAATTACTTATGTACCTATCTAGATGGAATTTGCAGGGGAATTCCAACGGTACTTTGCAGAAAGCTCTGCTATTTTTTGGACGTGGTGGTCGAGTGGATGAGGCCCTTGCTTTGCGATTCGATGGTCCCCGGTTCGAATCCCGGTGGCAGTCACGCGTAAATGGGTTATTTCGGTCGAAAAAATCTATGTATGCATCCCACGTTCTCGCAACGGTGAAGGAAAACATCGTGAGGAAACCGGCATGTCAAAGGACAGAAAAAAAAAATGTTCTATGGCATGTGACATCCACCAATCCGCATTGGGTCCGCGTGGTGGATTAAGACCCATTCGCTCTCCTGCCGAGAGAAGGCCTGAGTCCCAGCAGTGGGAACATTATAGGTTGATTATGCTTATATTCTGCTATTTTTCAGTGGGTATCATTCTGGATCAAGCCAGATGCGGCTCCGGCGCGCGTGACTCTGGGCGTGACGTCACTGCTGACGCTGTCCACGCAGCACGCCAAGTCGCAGGCGCAGCTCCCACCTGTCTCATACCTGAAGGCGGTGGATGCCTTCATGTCTGTGTGCACTGTGTGAGTATAGATCACAGTGAGTTCCCAATGGGTAACACCTAAACAAGTAATGGCGGCTCCACATTAGTGGCGTGAACAGGCGTGAACGAGAATGTGCAAGGTTTTCGCGGGGATCACGCGCGTTCACGCCTGTTCCCCGATCAGAGTCGGTATTTTGTCCCGCGACAAAGAGTTCGTGCCTCCTTTGCGCGGCGTTCACGTGCACACATCTACATTCACGGCCCCGTGCCAGTTTACTCCTGACTACTAAGGCATTATTGTTTGATAAAATTATTGTAGCAGCAGCTTCTACGTCCATTTCGCGGCGGGTTTCACGAACGACTATTAGCATCCCGTGAATGTGTAGGGCACAACTTGTGCCGTGAATTCATGGCGTGATTTCACGCCACTAATGTGGAGCCGCCATAATACTGTTACTGTTAAACGAGTAACACTGTTACTGTTTAATCGATCGATCGATCTGCGAATCGAACACGTTGATTTAAAAAAAAAACTATTATCTATTCGTTCACAGTTTCGTGTTCATGGCCCTTATGGAATACTGTCTCGTCAACATTGTGCTTGGAGATGGAAGAAAGCAAAAGGTATAAATTTAAAAATCCAAATTTTAGGTTTCTACGTTCATTGGTTTGGCTTGTACGTTGTCTGTCAGTTAGTTTGACCAAGCCTTTAATAATTACTTAAATGATATACACCGCAATTTTTTAAATCACCAGAAAAAATACTACACATACCTTATTAGAAAAACTTGAAAAAATTAAGTAATTTTTTTGTCAAAATAAATTTGATAAAAATTGGGCAACTGTTACCATTAGTTGATTTCCTATGGATTTGCGTCAGGCGGTACCCATCATTGATAATAATTTAAGTTTTATTCATCGTTTGGCAAACCCGGGTACCTAGCTCGAGCCAGCTCGCAAAAGCTCGGCTCGGGCGCCGCACTCGCGCCGCTGTCACCCGCACATTTTGTAAAAATCAAAAATTCTGACTGCACAGATACAACGTAGTAGGTACCTCTTCTGCATTGTCCATTTAAGTGTTTTTGGTAAATAAAAGTTTGTGGTGTATATTAAATAAGTTTTTTTCTTTATAGAACCCAGAAGAAACAGCTCGGGATAAGATTCGCGCCCTCAACATCGACCGTTTCTCTCGAGTATTCTTCCCTCTTCTATTCTCAGTGCTCAACGCCACCTACTGGTTCCAATTCGCACAATATATTTGAACATCAATCATTTGTCAATTACAACATAATGAACTTTTTTCAATTACCTAATAAAAGTTCTGTCTGTCCCTTTTTCAGCAACAGGGGGACAGATAGAACTTTTTGTCCAATCTGCCCCACAGTGAGACACATCAGGGGGACAGATGGGAATAATTAGTTCTTAATCATAACTAGTTGACATGACATCTTGACAAATATACCCTCGAAATTCGAAGTCACAACGTCCAGTGGTTTTGGTTGTGCGTTGTCTGTCAGTTAGTCTGGACTAAGCCTTTAATTAAATTATTAATTAATTAAATTAATATTGATTATCATTAATTTCTCTTACTCTTTGTCCCTTTTCTTTTGGTGGGAATAGGCGGGAATTTGGCGGGTTCATCGATTTATTGAAAGTTTTCAATGTCAAAATCGAAAAGAGCGAAAATTTTACCTACACGTTAAAATATCGGATCGGATCTTTTTTCTCAAAAATTAAAAATTATAGTTTTTCGGGTTTTTGTAATAATTTATATCTGTGCTAAGAGATGAGAGAAACTTGCCCTAATATTGACCATTTACGTTTTTGTTTGTTTTTTTAAAGTGTGTTTTGGCGGGATCATCGATTTATTGAAAGTTTTCAATGTCAAAATCGAAAAGAGCGAAAATTTTACCTACACGTTAAATATCGGATCGGATTTTTTTTCTCAAAAATTAAAAATGATAGTTTTTCGGGTTTTTGTAATAATTTATAACTGTGCTAAGAGATGAGAGAAACTTTCCCTAATATTGACCATTTACGTTTTTGTTTGTTTTTTTAAAAGTGTGGGTTTACAAACTCAATCAATTCATTAATTCATTCATTAATTTTCCTATTAGCACTACAAGTGTAGGTAATGATAAATCTAGTCATACACCTAACGTAATTTTAAATTTTACTATGTAGTTACTTACCTAAGTATCTACAAACAGATTTTTAAGGGACATTCCTACGTTATTAGTATTATTTAGATAGAATTACTACTTTAGACATAAATAAAGTAAGAACTTACTTTGGAATTTGTTAAATAATTATGCATAAAATATTTAAAAAAAAGTTTTAATATTTAAATTGTTTTATTAAGTACCTACCCCTCGAATACCTTCTTATAACCATTCAACCATAATTGGCTATTTACCTACATTTATGTATGTGGCTAGTTTTAATTTATAACTCCGAACTAATGTCGGTTTTTTTTAATCTCATTAATTATTATGAGGATCTTTATCAAATATCGACTTGGTAATTATTGCTTGAGTAGATATATGTAGGTAGATAGGTACCTATTGTTTTTACCGTAACGCATAAAAAAGTTCTATTTATCTGAGTAAGTAAACGTAGGTAGGTACCTATCTACATAATTCTAGCTTTATCGACCTTGGGACAGGTTTTTGTTACAACCATTACATTAAACTTATGTAGTACCTAGTTCCTACCTAAGTAGTTAAACTTACATCTACTTACCTACTTTATCTAATCCAATAATGATGCATTTATTTGTCGAAAATTATAAAAAAAAAACAATTTTCAGAGACTTTAAACTTACCTAACCGAGGTACCTGCCTACTGGTAGGAAAGTAATATTACCTACCTATATTGTTACCTAGTTCTAGGCTATGCAGGTAAAGATCAGTCCACCAGTCTAGTTGAAAGTGGGAAACTCTAATTGTTGTCCTTTCTTTTCACATATTGAATAAAAAACAACCCTCCTACATTATTATTGTAGTGTACAATTATTGTTCTATGATCTCATCATATAATTTTTTCGCAAATAATCTGATAAATTATTATCAGTGTCATGCGTGTGCCTGAGACGCGATGCGTGACGACTGTTGCTAACATAAATAGTTGTGTTCTAGACGTCTTGCATGATTATCGTTTCATCAAATCACGCCTGGTTAAAACAAGTTCTTCTATTTTTTACTTAGCTCTATCCAAGTGAGAACAAAGCAACTTACAATGACAATTTTATTATAACTAAAACTTGCATTTCTTGCTATTTTAATTCGGGTTCAATTTCACGGCAAGTTCAAGGTTGAAAAAAGCGCGCGCGCTGGTTACCGCTCTATTTTTCGAATGCACAAAGAAAAGAACTGTCACTTGTCAACTTTTTGTGACATTCTGTGAGAAATGAATTGAAATGTCAGTCGGTCACTCGATGACGTCCTGCGCGAACGTGTGTTGACATCCGCCGGGCTCCCGCGCCCGACCAATTTGCAAGAAATCGCGTTTATTCAATTACAAAATTATGTTATTACTCTTGTGGTTCCTTGATACATTGTGCGGGGAGATGGCCGACCGCGGCCGGTCACTGTGAATCTCAGCCACACGTTTGAATCGACGAAAATACAAGTTTGTTTTACACGCGCGCATATCGAAGTTTTGTTTTGATTAATCGTTTTTGTGTATAAACTGACTTTCTGGTGAACAATGAAGGAGCTAACGGGCAAGGATGAGACTTCTGACGATGAGGCGGGGCTGGGATACCAGAATACATTGGTAAGTTTTGCGATTTCACCTTTCTAGTTCTAGAAGAAACTGCGATAATGTTGCAAAAATATTTTATGCACTATTCGATTTCCTGCATTATACATGATTCGATACTTCAACCAGTTTTTTTAAATGTTTTTCGCACGTTTAGTAGAGTTTTACAAACATTTGAAGATAACTTTAGTTTGACATGTCATTGCTCTTTGCGAAATTCCGTCTTTCCTTCTCTAATTAATCAAGAACTCAACATGTTGTCTCTTTCATACGTCATCTACTCCAAGGTTCTTCTAACTGAATATGTAATTTAAAATTAAAATATATTAGGGATGGTACATAGATGAATAACGGTGTTCCTATAGAACACCAAGATAGACAGTATCAATCCATAATGGATGCGGAATACAGCACAGAAAATTTTCAGACACCCTGTCAATAAAAATTAAATATCTCTATTTTCAAATAATGTTTGTTACTTTTAACAATGTAGTTTTATTTACAATGAAAAAGCCTAGTAGTTTTAACATATAATATTTATCTCTTTTTCGGAAATTAGCATCTTGCCAATTGTACTCGAATTTAGCCAATGTGCCTAAAATGTACTAGGTACATTGTGCTTGTATACTTTAATATTTCTGTGGGATGGTATTACTTTTGTAGAAAAAAGGCCTGTGTCTCAACTGTGGGAACTTTCGGTTGATTTCAACTGCGCCTGGAAAAGGCTCCTTTTATGCACTTTACACATATTTTTTTCAAAAATAAGGTTTTATGACTTACGGGTTTCTTCACGAAAAATCCATTGGTGTTCGACCGGGTTTGAACTCACGACCATCGGATCGAAAGTTGAGGCCTCTCCCACTCGCCAACGCGGCTTTATTTTCAGTTGATTATAACGTTGGTGCTCAGTAGGCAGTATGTAAACAGGTTTCTATCGTGCTATAGCATTTAGAACCTTATTAACCATGTAAACAGAGCATAAATAAGAAAACACCAATATTATCAAGATGCTGCCAGTGGAGCATTGTTATCTGTTCAATTAAATCAAATTATAATATCTGTATCTAATTATCTTTGAACTCGTAACTTATAATTATTATGTAAATGAATACAAGTATTCTTTAGCTGGTATTCTTTCTGTACTAGTTGCTGCTTGCCACTTTGCCTGTGTTGTATGGGGATCAAAAGTAGCCCTTGTTATTTTCAGCTGATAAATTATATCCATACTAAATTTCAGCTCAATCTGTAACATAGTTTTAGCTTGATTGAGCAACCGACATCTACTAATCCATTCTCTATACTCTAGCTTTATTCAGTATTATTGGTTCAGTAGTTTTGGCCTGAGGAACAAGAAAATATAGAAGTATATAAGTACAGATTTATACCTTAGTACATTAAAAACGCGTCAAAAATGTTGGCCAATTTAGCCACCTTCTGGTACATTATAGTACAATGCAAAAGAGAAATAGGTATAACATAACAGGGTTAGAGAAATATTAAAGGTTTTTTAACCTTATATATACTTAGTTTACTAGGCTTTGTCATTGTTAATAAAACTACATCGTAAATAGTAACAAAAATCATATGAACATGGAGATATTTCATGTTATTGTAAATTTTTTTTGCTCTATTTTTCGCCTCCATCTTCCTTTGATACTGTCAGTCTTGGTATTCTATAGGAACACTGTTATTAATCTATTTACTTATACATATATTCTTTGTGCATCCAGCGGAGAAAATTAGTAATTATTCAGTAGGTAAGAGGGCTTTACAAGTGTTTCAAAATCAGCATTTAAACTTATTTGTAGTTAAGTAGGTTAGGTATGCTTCATTATCTTGTACTTACCTTGATATATTATGTATATGCTTTATTTACATTAACCGTGTACATTTAATTGATTTAAATACCAGCCTAGTTACATTTAAACACAATGAAATAACTAAAATTTATATAGACTAACAACAGTGCTCCTATAGAACACAAAGATTGACAGTATCAAAGCAAAATGAAGGCAGAAAACAGGAATTAAAAAATTCAGACCCCTTCAATACAAATGAAATAATGTATCTCCATTTTTATACATATAATTCTTGTTACGCGTTTTGGCTACATTTGGTAACTTTTTAGGGGCGTTTTTAATGTTCTACGGTAAGATTCTATACCATAATACTCTTAATATAATAATACTCTAATACTCTTACTGACATTGCACTTGAAAATCAATTTATTATCTCTCTACTTATCATATTGAATGATAAACCGATCATAAAGATAATTATGTTGCATACATTTTGATAACTTTGTCCTACTATTATAAAAAAAACCAAAGGTTGGATGGATGGATGTTTGCTCCTCAATCACGCCTAAACGACTTAACCGATTGTAGCTGAAATTCGGCTTAGTATAGTTTATTTACAACTAAGGTAAAGGACAAAGGCTACACGTGTTATCCTTTGAGAACCATTAGGTTACATCAATACTAACAGAATTTAAAAATTTGTAACAAACTTTCAATTTTTTTTATCAACTTTCAAAAATGTATATTTTCAAAAATTTTGACGACTGCCACCGAAATCACGGGTTTGATTCCCGCTTCAGAAAAAATCCTGGGTGCTATTAGTTATCTGGTTCACATAGTACAAGCTCTGCTTAGTTTTAGGCTAGATAACGTTGTGTGAAATGTCCAAACATTCATTTTATTAATTCCTTAGAAATAAGGAAATATACAGTCATCATCAAAAGTCGATGACCACAAAAATCAATTTTAAATAGATCAAAATTCAAAATCGCTATACGCCATAATATAATATTCTTAACAATGTGGTGTACAGTAAATTTTAAACTTTAATGACATTCATTCAATACTAGGGCTTGTCCTGATGTTCGATTAAGGTATAATAAATGGTGGTTTAAAAAATCTGAATTTGTTCATCGACTTTTGATGCTGACTTTACTTAGTGAAAATTGTATACAGGGTGTGTCGTAATGGGTGGATAATCCTTCAGGTGCAGATGGGGACCTTAGGACTGATCAGAAAATGAAATTATGTACCCAGTAAAAATCCTACGGATTTCGAGTTACTGGACGTTTTCGAAACTTCCATTTTTTTTTACCTTTGTCCATTGTTTTTGCTGCCAAGATTACAAATCTTGAATTTTCTAAATTTTTTTTTTGCTAGGGTATTCCTGGATAACTGTGCTATCGAATGGTACTTCCTGTTTATGTGCCACAGGTACCTACAGTTATTTTGGTACAGCATCATTTAGCAAAGAAAATGTGTTTTGCTCATTTTTTCCAAAAGTTTGATCCCCTGTGGTGCAAAGAAAATGTATGGTCACCCTAGTGACCAATTTGTGAAAAACTTGCCTACTTCATTGGCTTTCCGAAATGGTAAAGCACTTGGTGTTTCCAGCTACCAATTCCGAGAAAATTCCTGTTAAGACGGGAAAAGGTCGTTTTTTCGTATAAAAAGTTCGGTAAAAATTTACTTGGTGTATTAGAGTTTTGTAGACAAAATGCATGTTCTAACAAACTAATTTACTAAAACAAGAAAATGAAACAAATTAGATACCTAAAATACATTTATTGCATAAGTTTTATGAATGTTTCCTAATAATCCTTCAGGTGCGAAGGATTATCCACTCATTACGACACACCCTGTATACGGAAAAAAATTAAAGTGTGGCATTGATAGCGGTCAGAGCCGGGATTATCTCTAATAATCTTATCCGTTTCGCTATCGGAACATCAAATTCCTCGTACGATAAGGTACGATAACCAGTCATGTGCCCGCACTATCTGTTTACTTCTGGTTTTTGGTTTACTTACGTCATAAATAGGTTTACTTTCTTCCGTAGTCTTCGTGTGGGCTTATGACGTGTAGACTTTTTTCCCGAAATCCCCACCGGTAGGGATTTCGGGAAAAAAGTCTGTGAATCCCCACCAACCACCAACAGCAGTGGGGATTTAGAGAATATTTTTGTCCCGAAATCCCCACTATTTTAAATAATGAACATATTATACAAATAATACACATTTTTGGAAATGTGCCTTTTATTTGAAATACTTTTTATATTCAACTTTCATAATAGTGGGGATTTCGAGACACAGATGGTGCGGACTGCGGTTGGTAGTTAGTGTTGGTGGGGATTTAAAGACTTATGGCCGATGGTGATTTCGGGAATAAGCCTTCGGAACTGCTTGCAAGCTAAATAGATCGATATTCTTTATTGCACACCATCACAAAAACGACTAAAAATTTACAGAAAGTAGAAAACAATGGTAAACAAGAAATGTATATTTACTTAAATCTAAAAACCACGTTTTTATGCTTTTGCTCTTTTCGCTTCCTTTACGGGATGTATAGCGGTTTTTAAGTCGTTTTAAGGTAAGGTCGGAATTTTTATAATCAATCATTATTTTATTATTGAAATTTAGAATGCATTGTCATCGAGTTGTGAGCTACCCTGAAAGTTTCAGCCAGATAGCTAATCGGGAAGTGCTCCAAATTTGAGATGTAATATTCCACCTGGAACGACAAACAGACATACAAAACAAGAAATTGACTTTATAAAAATGTGGTAATACAATAGTGGCGAAGGGCGGTCTTATCGCTAAAGAAAATGCTGCAAGGATAATGGTAAATTGAATTTGCTGACTAGTTATTTATTATAATGGTTTCGCCCGCTTGGTATCGGGGTAAAATTATTTGTAGGACCTCAGGTCACGCTACCCATGATCAAAACAGACAACACATAACCCGCTGCACAGTTTATTCGTCGCAAACAAAAATAATAAATAAATAAAATAAATATTTTGGATATTTCACGCCATCTAGCCCCAAACTAAGCAGAGCTTGTATGATGAGAACCGTATAACTGATAGAATACTTAAATACATACACAGAATACATAGAAAACACCCAGAATCAGGACAAACATCGATGTTCATCACACAAATGTGTCCTGAAGCGGGGATCGATCCCGCGACACTGGCGTGGCAGTTCACACTTTTCATTTGACTAATCGTGTCGTCTAAAAAAAAAATGAATTCTTCAGTCTCAAAATATTTGTTAGAAGAAGTTAATTTAAGCCTACAGCAGCAGTCTGATGCAGGAAGTGAGACAATCTAGGTCGAAACCAGTGACCCCGTTTTAATGTGTTTATTTACCACTTGCACTTGCATTTCTACTTACGAGCCAAGAGCCCTTTCCTTTGACGCATCTCTAATTGTTGCTTAAAATAATATTACTTATTCTTTGATAATATGTTCGACGTTGCATAAGGTCTTAAATAATCAAGGTTTTATAAAAACATACAGCAACCGACTTCAATCGGACTGTTCTCAGGGAAGCCAAATACGCAATTTTCTATGGACCAATTACAATCTGGTAGTATTCCTTTCAAATATTTTTTCAAATCAGTTTATAAATCACAAAGTTCTGAGGTAAAAAAAAATTAAAAAAAACAATCGAATTGATTACCTCCTCCTTTTTTTGAAGTCTGTTGAAAATATAGCTGATGGCCGCAACTTCATTTTCGTTGCATATTTTCAAAAATACTGCCTTAGTTTAGTACTCACTTTCAGCTCTTGACGAAAGGAGCCTCTTCGAGGCGCACTTGAAATCCTTTCACCACACTTGTTCGAAAGAACTAGTGACACGATAAGAAGAAGAAGCTCTTGACGAACACATACTCCACGTTTCAACTCTCCACGTTGAATGAATGAATGAATGAATGAATTAAACTTTATTTGCGTAATACATGTACATTGTGGTCTTACTTTAAATAAGAATCACTGGAACTGCATCAACTTTTGCCGTGCAAAAACTTTAAATTAGAGCTAAATAATTGTTAATAATTCCTACATAAATTGCTAATAAAAATAATTCATTAATAATTAATAGTATTCTAACATTAAAATTAGGCAAAAAAATACATTAAAATTCGTGAAAAGTAAACTAATTGAGTAGGTCATTTAATATTAGGGGAACTTGTAATTAAAATAATTATTTAAGGGGAATCCTCAAGGCAAATTTCCATACAAAATGTTTCGGACAAATACTCAAAAAGTACGACGTATTATAGTAATTTATTCACACTATTCGTTTTGTCCATGTTTTTCGATTTCGTCAACAAAAAAAATGGAAGGTTTCATAATTTAATTTAGATTTTATACGTGTTTTAAAATTAACCCTACTAACTTAAAAACACGTATAAAATCTAAATTAAAGTATGAAACCTTACTAATTTTATGTTATGTTTATGTTATTTAGTTTATGTTATACATGTGCATTCTCCCCACACTCACATATGGTGCACAGACTTGGTCTTTGACAGTTCAGCAAAAGTCTAGGCTCGAGGTGTGTCAGCGGGCCATGGAGCGTAGCATATTAGGTGTTCGACTCACCGACCGAATCAGAAACTCGGTGCTACGCTCACGAACTAAGGTTCAAGATGTTACCCAGAAATCAGCCCAGCTCAAGTGGGATTGGGCCGGCCACGTCTGCCGCATGCCTGACGATCTTTGGGCCAAAGCTGCCAATGATTGGATCCCTCCCAACGCTAGAAGGCGGCGTGGCAGACCGCGGCGAAGATGGCGCGATGAGCTAGATAAATACCAACCTGACTGGCCCACTGCAGCACTGGACAGAAAATTGTGGAAGAAAGGTAGGGAGGTCTTTGCCCTGCAGTGGGACAGTACAGGCTAGTAATAATAATAATAATAATAATTTATGTTATATGTTATATTTTATGTAACATAGACGAAACGAATATTGTGAAGAAATTACTACAATACGGGGTACTTTTTGAGTATTTGTCCGAAACATTTTGTATAAAAATTTGCCTTGAGGATAACCCTTACTTAAGGCTCTCTATCTCTACACAGAACCATTCCAAATGATGCAGGGCCATGATAAGCGATTGTAAGATGTCCTTACAGCTCCAGGTGTGTGTCAGAAGGTCACCGATAGAGGTATCAGAGCTGATAATTGAACCAGCCAACATGCAACTTCAACTTGCTAACGTGACAATGAATTTGGTTAGTTTACATAAGGTTGAACGCTCTTGAGCGCACAGGGCAAAACAATGAACGTAGAGACTTGGAATTTGGAGGGTATGCACAGAAGTATTAAAGTAAAGAATCACAAAGTAGTACATTGAAGATAATTGATTGATTCAGGCGTTACTTTGCGGAAATCCATAAATATCAACAAATTATATAAATATATTTAGTAATAAATCCGCTTAATTTCTAAACAAAGGTTTTAATTAACTTAACTTTAACAGAAAACCATTGGTTTTCTGTTCGTTGACTCTTTGGTTTAGTTGAACTAAAGTTAAGTTAATTAAAACCTTTGTTTAGTTATTAAGCGGATTTATTACTAAATATATTTATATAATTTGTTGATAGTACATTGAAAATGTTTTGTTGACGAAATCAAAAAACATGGACAAAACGATTAGTGTGAAGAAATTACTCTAATATGGCGTACTTTTTGAGTATTTGTCCGAAACGTTTTGTATGGAAATTGGCCTTGAGGATTACCCTTAAAAACGAAGTAGGTAGCGGGTTTAGTCAATTAGTTTTCACTAATTCCCATGTCTACTCTTAATATAAATGCGAAATATTTCAAGGATCTATGCTAAGCGTAATCACGCCAAAACTAATGTCCTTTTTCGGAATGTATGTCCGCAGTCCGCACATTTTGCCCTATCGGCGTGATTGGATAACTAACATCCACAGCACACATCTCCCAAAAAATCTGAAATAAGAAATGGGAATGGCAATTTCTAGACTCTAGGTTACTCAGGAGAACACTGGGACGGGACGTGGTGGCCGAGTGGATGAGGCCCTTACCTTGCGATCTGATGGTCGCGGGTTCGAATCCCGGTGGCAGTAATGCGTAAATGGGTTTTTTCGTTCAAAAAAATCTATGTATGCATCCCACGTTCGCGCAACGGTGAAGGAAAACATCGTGAGGAAACTGGCATGTCGTAGAACTTAAAAGTTCGAAAACATGTGTCGAGTGCACGAAAGGAGCCTCTTCGAGGCGCACTTGAAATCCTTTCACCACACTGGTTCGAAAGAACTAGTGACACGAAGAAGAAGGAGAACACTAGTCTAGGCCCTAGACGGGTGGTGGGAAAATGACTCAGAACTGAAAATGACTGGGAATGTTCAAATTCAAGATCATTTCGGTAGAGATCTTGAATTACTTCTCCACTGCGTACGGGCGTCATCACGCAAGGCTTATCAACTTTGGTTTTTATCCAATGCATTTTATTGTTTATACAGTTATTATGTGCTTACCTGCCTTATGTAGTAGTATTTATAAGTTGTAGTAAAATAAGGTATATTCGTACTGCCACACACTTGCAGTGATATAACATCAATGTTAGAGTATTTTTCTTCAAGATTGAGGCAACAGGTAGAAATATATTTTTTCATACCACCTGTTCGACAATGTTCGATTACATATCATGCTATCATCAAGGTAAAGCAAAGCATTACCTACCAAGGGAGGTAATGTTGTATGAAACTCCCTAGGGTTGTAATGTGATTTGAATTTGGAACGTCAAATTCGTGTGGAAACTCGTGGAAAACTCAAAGTAAAAGAACGCCCATATGGCATTGTAAAAAGGTTTGTTCGAAAATCGAACTGGCCACTCACAAAAAAAAAGAAAAAAGGCGCGACTTCAAAGATTGTGAAAAAAAAGACGGTGTTTGGTGTTGAGTTCGGAGCCCTGGCTTTTTTTGCCTCGCAGAAGGTGTGAAAAGTAGAGTATGCTCCGCTGGGATAAAGCCTGTCTTCGCCTTGGGTAGCTTGAACCCCTCGCGTCACTCAGGACTCTACATAACTCCCTCGCTTCGCTCAAGAGTTAACTGAGTCCCTCGTTAGCTCAGGGTTCAATATGCCACCCGCGACATAAGACACTGCTTTATCCCCTTAGTGCATAATCTACTATTAAACATCTTCCAAAAACGAGCAGGTTCTCAATTCTATAGTACTTTTTTTGACTTGACTACGTCTAATAAAATGATGAACGCCGACTGCATGCACGAAAACGTTGACATCATTTTCCGGTAACGCTCATTGTCCCGTTACGCTGATAGTCACGTAAAACTATCGCCCGTAAACCAACTTTACAGACAATCAATTTTTTTTAAATTATTCCCCAGAACTTAATTTATTTTTTTAACTTAAATATACCATACTTTTTCTTGCTTGGAGGGAGTTGGGGGAGCCTGCCAAGGGGCACACAGACAAACCATGCCGGTGTATAGATAAGGATACGGATTAGTTATGTAATATCCTACTAATATTATAAACGCGAAAGTTTGTAAGGATGGATGGATGGATGGATGGATGGATGGATGGATGGATGGATGGATGTATGTTTGCGTCCTCTCTCACGTAAAAACTACTGAATGTATTTTAATGAAACTTTACAATAATATAGCTTATACATCAGAATAACACATAGGCTACAATTTATAGAGATACCTGCGCAGACGAAGTCGCGGGCACCAGCTAGTTAATAATAATAATGAAATCTTATCTAGCAATAATTACAAATTGTTAAAAAATATCTGAATAAAAGGCTTATTTAATATTTTATTTATATTACCATACTTTTTCATTTACTTCTCAGATTGGTATAATATTTTTTATCATAATCGGTTTAGTACTTTGGTTTTTAAATCGAAATAACTGAATGCCATCGGAGTAAAAGCAAAGCGTATTTTGCTCTCCTGTGACTTTTCAGTGGTGTTAGCGCTCACATGATCACTAGAGCACTGGGAACCAATTGAAGTTGGCTGTAGTATGTTTCTGATAAAAACTTTGATATTATAAAACAACGAAATGAAATGAAATATTGTTTATTTGCTAGAACATAATGTGTTTACAAATAAGGTCTTAAATAAATTGAGTCCATTTTATGTCCTGCCGTAATAGGCATGCAAATATTAAGTCTTATTAACTAAGTAAGTATATACTAAAACATTAAAAAATGTAATCTACTATGTGTTCAAGTATTCACCTATCGTATAGAAACAATAACAACACATACAACAAGCCCAAAACCTTTAACGTAGCGCGCTCTTCTAGAATTTTGAAAATCAGATCGTTATTCTCTATTTCTCTGACATTATTCACTCCAGGAACATTAAAATTGGTATGTTCTCAGCTCCGATGAAAAATTAAAGCTTTCAAGCAGTGGAAAAGTTATTGAATGTTAATGCTTAAATTCAAATTCAAATTCAAAATATTTATTTCAGACTCTTAGTCTATAAAAGTAGGTACAAAATTCATTTTAAGACGGACAAAACATTAAATTAAATTAAATTAAAACAAACACACTTAAGCAACAAATTAAAATAATACAATAAATACAGAAGTCTAAAATATTAAAAGTGATAAAGAAAAAAATAAAATAAAATCAAACAATTATACACCTGTCCTAACATGCAGCTGTATAAGATGCCACAGAATTGGGCTATCTACCCTATCGGCAACAACGCGTAGGATGCTGTTGGTGCTACCGCGGACCCGGCCGAGGATCGAGGCAGCTCTCTTCCTGAGGATGGCGTAGAAGCCATCCGTGTGGGCGTCTGCAAACATGCCTGATGCGCTGCAGTGCCTCGGCAGCCCCAGCAACATCCTAAACGCGTTGTTGTACTGTACACAAAAAAAAAATTGTTAAAGGAGCTACGTACGCTCAATGTCTTTATGAAATTTTTACAGTATTATGAGCTAGTCCAAATAAATTTCACCTTCAGAAAACCTTCAGAAACGAGAGACTCTCACTCTCGTTTCGAACTTCGGCGAGTCCACACCTCCTGATGATGCCTCGTGTAGAGGCGAAACACGTGTCGTATCTTTAAACTTTGGTTTTCTGTTCGTTGACTCTTTGGTTTATAATATAGTAATATGTACTAAAGTTCTAAACTAAAGTTAAGTTAATTAAAACCTTTGTTTAGAAATCAAGCGGATTTATTACTAAATATATTTATATAATTTGTTGATATTTATGGATTTCCGCAAAGTAACGCCTGAATCAATCAATTATCTTCAACATATGTATATGTTGCTTACCCTCACAATCTGCAACATTACGCTCTCTGGGGATTTGTTTGTTTAGTCTTCATTTCCATATCTATTTACAATACTTAATTGTTTGTTAAAATTAAAGTACACCGCGCTGCGCATGCACCGTTAATTAGTTTCATACTTTGTATCTGTATTTGTAACATGTGTTTTTTTAATTGTGGAAAAACCGTGAAATTTTCTTTCGGCGAGCAATTTGTTTTTCAGTTAATTGCATTGTTTAATAATTGCATTGTTGCATTCAATGGTGGGTGACGGGTTGTAAAGTTATTTTTTTGAAACCTCTGAGAAAAGTTACGTCGTTATTATCTCATTTTTATTTAAATTTAATAATTGACTTGACGAGCATAACTAATTATTTATCATCATTACCAGTCCTATACCTAACACAGTATTGGTATTGGGAATGACGTCCATCATCATCGTTTTTTTATGTTCGTGCTTTGTCCGTGCGTCAACCGAAGGTCCATGCTGAAAATCAGCGTTGCAGTCTACTGCAACAAATGCTGAGCATGGACTTTTTTTGACTGCACTGTACATGCATATACTATTAATCTGAGTACCTACTTACTTATTGTTTTTAGCATTGTGTGCTAGTACAGTTTATTAAGTCAAAATAAATATGTTTCTTTCTTTCTTTTCATTCATCACATTACACAATGTCTACCGACCCCGCGTAGACGAACATCAATGAATGAATGAATGATTTATTGGTCTCAAGTATGGTTTGTTACAGACGTATCTTATGAATTTACAAAGAAGAGTCACATACTTCACTGAAGAACACAGTATACTGACAAATTTTCTTTTAATTGATAAGGCATAAGTTTCTCATAATCTAATTCCATGTGTCCGAAAAAAAATAATTATACATTCAATTGCAGCATCAAAAAGTACCGTTAGGGCTCTTTCAATTTAGACGTTTCGTGTCGGACCGCTGCAGTGCCGAAGCGGTGCGTTTGTCGTGATGCGCACGGACGGTCATTTATTTTCATAAAAAGCGCACTGTGAGCCATTTATTTTCATACAAAGCGCACGGTGCGGCATCAGTGCGGCGTCGTCGCTCGGTACGAACGATTGAACGGCACTGCAGCGGTCCGACACGAAACGTCTAAATTGAAGAGCCCTTATTCTATGCGAAAACAGAATGCAGAATCCTAACTGCTAAGACTACGGATGAAGAGGTGAATTCCTGAATGATCGGAGCAGCATGCCTCACAAGATGTATCACTATGCTTCACTTCCTTAATCAGATTCCTCTGATCTGCGTGTGCGACTCGCGCCAACAAGCTCGCATAATGGCCAATTGTCTGTGAGTAAGGGGAAGACGTTGCGCGTCTCCATTGCTAGGCCCGGCACGATATTCTTATGAGCCAGTACGTAGCTCTGATGTTGTACGGAAAAGTAGATTTAATTGTGAACCAATTCTCCGCGTCTCTATGCTCGATCTCTATATATTTTCATTCCAATATATACCAATAGTTTTTAATAGCCAGAAAAAAGAAATACGCATAATCAGTTGACGTTACTGAACTGTGTGTATATCTCTAGTCGGAGACTGTAGCTGGCAGATATTAGATGGAAAATCCTGGCTCTATCTCTCAATGGGTACAGAGAACGCAAATAATGGCTATTATCCCTAGTCGCAATCTGTACAGGTGTCGTCACGGTCTAATAGCGCTGACCTTGAATGCGTAGAAGTCGATTTTTAGATGTGTTGGGCGCGAGGACTTGCGCAGAACACCCTTCCGCTTTCGCCGAGTGCTATTAACCATGACAAGAGCTATAGCTGACATATATTAGATGAAAAACCTTGGCTCTATCTCTCAATGGGTACAGGGAACGAAAATAAATAATGGCTATTTTACTTGCATAGACGCAAATACCTACCAAAGAAGACGCAAAGAACTACGTGTACCCATCGTGTTTATTTCAATTCAAGCCTATGAAATAACAATTAGCTTTATGTCCTCACTTACAGTAGCTCCCAAGAGCAGCCCAATCTCGGCTCAGGAGCTCATGCCGTACGAGACAATGGACACATTGGCACTTCGGCCGTGAAGCTGACCACTTCCGCCACGAGATCCCAGACGTGGATCATGTATGTCATACATACCATAAGACTAGAGAAAAATTATTCTAGAGTCCAGAGACATTTACTTGAAGACCATTACCACCGGGGAATTTCAGCCAAAGAACAACGCAAATAACGTCCTATACGTGTTAAATATGTTGTTCATTGGTTAATTTTCTCTGTGGGAATTATGTTCAAGTTACAAAATACGGAAGCACGTAAGCGTGCAGGATTCCTTGTGGCTGAAGGAGCAACGGAACGCGGAGCTGGCGTGCATTGGCAATCACAGTGCTCGAACGAAATTCCACTCTCACTTCACTTCCAGCACTGTGATTGGCCAATGCACGGTACGCTCCTCTCTACTCGACCCAGCTCCGCGTCAGTAATATCGCACCCTTACAGGCGGAAGTTCAGAGTCGAAGATCAGTCTGCGCAAGATACCTAAGTCTAGATAATTTAGTGACAAGCAAGAACTCACACAGTTCACAACAGCTTTCTCATTGATACTTCTATTCTTCTTCATAAGTCCTAAGGTCGTAGTTCGTTGATTCTATATTTATACTATTGGTCCTAGTTCGTTTATTCTGGTGTCTAGTTTCTGAAAAGACCGATGTTTTATGGGGAAGACGAATGACACTTTGATGCAGAAAGTCGATGACTCGCTTTAGGTCACATGGTGATGCATTGTTTTAAGGCTAGCAATCTGATTGAAGAATATGATAAGCCGCCAGCAGTATGCTATTAGGAGTTGGGAATCTCAATTATGGTGTTGGTGCGTCATAGTCTAAAAGAAATAGAAGCCTGCGTCATCTATCTTTGAAAAGTTCTATTGTATTTGTATGCCTACTTTTATTACCGATCCAAATAGACACAGTACGTTAGCATAGGTCGTGTGCCGTACGTGTGCATACGCAGTATTTGGAATCTAGGTTGAACGCAGGCATGTGTCTACGTCATAGTTTTAATGGCGGATAAGGGCATGGATGAGGGAAAGTACCAATCGCACTATTATATCTTCTGGAGTTTCCAAAATATGCGGTTTTACGCTCGTTATATCGTGGAAATAATGTCTTGATCGCTCCAATACGGATTATTTTAGACCTTCTCCATTTTCGATGGCCCATATTTTCAGGGCATTTTTTGCTTATATTATGACTACAGAAATGGAGGGAGGCCTTTGCCCTACAATGGAACAGTTAAGGCTAATCTCAGTAAGGGAAGCCTGATCTTTTTGTACCCACAAAATACTAATTTTGACTTCGTGAACTGAAAACTTTATACTACCAAATACTTTTTTTCTTAGTAAATAGTCTAAATTTCATCTCATAGTGAACTTTGTGATCATTGGCGTGCGCAAAATATTGTGTCGCGTGCCAAGGATGGCAAGGTGCTACTGGTTCGCCATCCCTGTCTTAGGTGATTTGCTGCTAGCTACCTAACTAATTGAAAACATTTGTGTGTGTCTGAAGTAACTTTCGTAAACGTGTGTAAGCATCGCTGCATTGTCGTCATCATTGTAATGCAGGAACTTGTTGGCTTGCAATTTTAATGATTGATCAGCAAACCGATCAAGTCTTCTAACAAATTATTCATTACATTATAGCATTGTATCGTTTAGCAAGCTGTTACCCGCGGTATTGCCTGCGTGGTATCATGATTGTTTTGTGTGTCGATGACACAGGGCTAGTTTACAACTACGCCCCGCGTCATCGGTTTCTTTACAATCTGCTAGTTGACAATCCTTTCCGAAAGCTAACACGTTCACTCGCTAGCTTTTATACTCGCCGGCTTGTAGCCCTGTGCCCTGTGTCGTAGAGGCTTTACCGAATTTTCCATAACGAGGTTCAGTAGTTTTGGCGTGATTAAGAAACAAATCCATCATCAGCCCTCACAATTTTTCGCCTTTTTATCATTAGTAAATCGGATTCGTATGTGAATAAGTTTGGAAGTTTACTTATTCAATTCGGTAAAATTTATTTGGTCTATCTAACATTTCACGTTTGATTTTTGCACATCCTTAATCCTCCTTATCCTAGTCGCAGGCTTTCTTCTATTTTACTTATCATAATCTAAATTATCTTAAACCGTAAACCGTTTGAGCAACCGGAAAACTCCGACAGCCAGCCAGCTAATAACAAAGAATAGGTGACCTGTATCTGAAATCGGAGAGACTCTCGCAGTCTCTGCATAGCATAGCATAATCAGCCTATGATGTTCCCACTGCTTGGACTCGGGCCTACCCTCGGCAGGAGAGCGAATGGGTCTTAATCCACCACGCGGACCCAATGCGGATTGGTGGATGTCACATGCCATAGAATTTTTTTTTTCTGTTCTTTGACATGCCGGTTTCCTCACGTGTTTTCCTTCACCGTTGCGAGAGCAAAGTCTCTGGTTCTACTTTTTCTTATCGTGTCAATGGCAAACCCAAAATATATTGAAGGTATAAACATTCCAGCTCATAGAACCCAAAACAAAATTTTGAACTATATGTTTGAATACCAGGTCTGCCACTACCTGCGTCTGCCACTGGCGTACACGAAAAGGAAGAAAGACTGACAGCGGTTATTAATTGAACGCGGAAAACGGATCGTTCACGCAATCTCGGTTTTCCCTTACCTCACGTCTCGCCATAAGTTTCTCTGGGAAATCAGTTTCCTGAACGCTCTAGGTTTCTAGACAAACCTAGGTACCTTACTCGTTTTAGGGATAAATTTATACATGTCTCTTATCCTTAAACCTTAAAAAGCCGTGTTGGCAGAGTGGGAGGTGCCTCGATTTTCAATCCAATGGTCGTGGGTTCGAACCCGGTCGTAGACCAATGAATTTTACTAAAATCTATGTGTGCATTTAAACACATGCTTAACGGTGAAGGAAAACATCGTGAGGAAACCGGCATGTTATAGAAACTAAAAAGTTCGAAAACATGTGTCAAGTGCTCGAAAGGAGCCTCTTTGCGGCGCACTCGAAATCCTTTCACTACACTGGTTCGAAAGAACTAGTGATGCGATAAGAAGAAGATCCTTATGAATTATGCCTAGATCACACGTACCGAGTACTCGGCCGAGACAGTAAAATGTTACTCGGCCGAGACAGTGATCTGACACTGTCTCGGTGTACTCGGTACGTGTAATCTAGGCATTATTTACAGAGCTTTACAGTTTGGAGGCGTCCGTCCTCTGCAAGCAACAAACAAAGGGCACTATGTTGGTTACTTGCAGAGGTTTTAGGAATTAGCCGGTGTTCCGGTTAAAGGTTACTAATGAAATGGTATTCGTTCAATAATAACCATCAAAATGTCTCAAAGTGGACGAGCGATATAACAGTGTTGCTAAAATTAGCTGCTAACATTTCAGCTATGTCGACAAATTTTCATGATTTTTTCCCAAAATAGTGATGCCCCCGGCAATTTATCGATAACATCACGCGAGCCCATCATAGCCCAATAACGGCCAATTATCACCATATTAGTGCGGGGGGTGTCTAAATGATATTATTATCGAGCAAGGCCGCTCTAACTGTTAGCACAAACTGGCAATGATCGATGTTACCTCACGTTAAGTTTGGATCACACCAAGGTCTGCCTACTCTTTAATTTTGTAGACAGCTAGGGTTATAACATAAACATAAAATACACACTCACACCCCTGCACTAGGATTTCCTGTGTCGCAGGTGGCATGGACACATACAACACATCACAACATCCAAGATCCGAGAACAAAGATTTGAGTTCGTCACACAAATATTCGCTCCGGCCGGGGATCGAACCCGGAGCTTCGTAGGCCTTTTCTAGCTGTTAAACTAAACCAGATTTAATCCAAATAAATCGGCTTATTGGCATGAATAGGAAACAGTGGGTTTTATGCTGCCTACATGACACCTGGTATGCCCATGATTCATACAGTACAAGATAAAGCAGTGAGAAGACGCAACGCAATGCATGCACGCCATGCAGCTTATCTACCACTTCCAGTAAATGCTCCCAAAGTTAAGCCATTTTTATTCATTTGTTATCGAATTTAGTATTTAGTAGTACAAGATAAAGACATATGCATTGAGAAAACGCAACGCAACGCATGCACGCCATGCAGCTTATCTACCACGGTCTGTAAATGACTATACTACGACGGTCTGCTAAAGTTAAACCATTTTTGTTCATTTCTTATCGAATTAAGTATTACCTCCGTAAAATGCGTCATCAATTCAATAAATGTACAACTTCATTAGCACTCCCCCGTGCGTCGTCGAAGAATACGCCTTATTAGCATCTCGCATTATCCTCGGTCGGGTAAATCTAAGTAAACGAGGCATTTCCTCTGGCCTGGTGTGTCTGCGGCCTCAATTTCAGTGTTTCAGCGCACGCGCAGCCTCCGCGTGTTTGTTCAGATCTTCGAGTTAACCGGGACCGTCCGGACGGTACCAACTACCGACACTCCGGAAAGGACACTCGATCGCGAACGTCGACTTTTTTTTTTACTTTGAATTTTTTTTAAAACCTGGATCTTAATGCTTGAGATTCTACCGGTTTCGATGTATTGTGACTTTTCGAAAATGTAATTCAGTGAAGTGTGGTTTTTAGATTAGATTTAACTTGAAATATGCGATGCGACTCATTGATAGAATTTTGGAAATTGTTAAAAAAATCCTCTGTCATTCTCTTAATTCGGCTAGATACTCTACTTTTGTAGATATTTTTCTTTATTAGAATCTTTATCAAACCAAGCTTTTAAATGCATGTGTGGTGTTTAATAAACACCGCTTTAGTACATAAAAATATTAATTAAGTCTTACATTTATTGGTTCTCCTCCGAATATCGCGTTTATCAAAAATACTATAAATGGTAAATAATTTATTGGTACCTTATTAAATCTAAGATAGCAAACCAAAACAATTTAATTTTCAAAGAAACATAGCTTAAGGGCAATCCTCAAGGCAAATTTCCATTAGTAGTGTTAATTTTAAAACACGTATAAAATCTAAATTAAAGTATGAAAGCTTACTAATTTTTGTTGACGCATTCGGAAAACATAGACGTTTTGAGTATTTGTCCTAAACATGTTGTATGAAAATTTACCTTGAGGATTACCCTTAAAGGTAATCAACGCTCTGTTTTAGTATAGGTTACTACTGATACCTAAACAAGGTTACCAAGACCTAAAATGTAACCTACCCAATATTGCAAATAAATACTGAATATTGAAAGGATAATCTTATAATATCTACCCTTTTACCTACTTTTAACGTAAATACTTACGTAAACTATAAACATAATAACTTTACAATCTTTCTCCTCGAAATAATGCTATCATAAACTATCTAACAATCGAGTCATAAAATTTCTAGCATTCTATCGATGTATTGTTAGATCGATAAAAGTGGTATCGACACATGGCACATCATTAGTTTGAAGTGGGAAAGTAGTTCAAGATGAAGTGGAGGAATAACCAGTCCCTCGTCTCCGGAGACACTTCAGAGGAGGAGATAGGACATTCCTATCTTGGAACTTTGGTAAGTTCTTCTAACCAGTTTCTTGTTACCTGTAGCTCAATTATGAACTTTTCGTTAACGTATCGTATCTGTCAGAGTGAAGTCAAAAGTTAATATGGTTACTTTTCAAAACGTTAACTGTTGACATTTCTGTGGCGGATACGATACGTTAAGTTTAACGCTGATGCTTGATGTCACACAAGTGCTTGTCTTGAAGCGGGAATCGAATCCGCTAGACTGGCGTGGCGTGGCAGACCAACAGACTTGCCACTCGACCAATCGATGATGATGATATTGGAGTTTACAAACCGCCCGTAGGCCTCCTTGATGTTAATAAGCATTTAGCATAAGAATAGACTGAGAAAAACATAACCCTTCATTGACAGTCGGGTAAGAAGATGTAAATCTGACTAACATCATAATAAACCCATTGTAATGTATTTACATCCGGTTCGTACAAATATGATTCGATTTTCTCAAGTGAGGAAAAGTCACACAAAAATTCTAAGTAAACACCTTATCAAGGACTTTGCACAAAAATGCAACGACCTCCTTGGGTATGCATTTTTTTATGTAAAAAGTTTTAGGTCAATAAGCATTATGATATGGGGTTAGTTCGGATTTGCCATTAGGTATAGGCAATACGTGATATTTTTATTATATAAACAAAGGTACAAAATACAGTCACAAAAAAATTAAAGGTTTGATAGCTCGAGGATTTTGAAGAATACCACAAGTATTTTTCTACCACAGGAGGAACACGCAATTTTCTGTTGTTTTTACCCGACTAACTGCCAAGGAAGGGTTATGATTTTGGACGTTATGTATATAGCTATGTATGTATGTAAATTTCTTTTCACACCACCTGCTCGACAATGTCCAATTACTTATCATGCTATCATCAAGGTAAAGCAAAGCATTACTTACCTAGGGAGGTAATGTTGTATGAAACTCCCAAGGGTAATAATGTGATTTGAATTTGGAACGTCAAATTCGTGTGGAAACTCGTGGAAAACGCTAAGTAAAAGAACGCCCATATGGCATTGTAAAAAGGTTTGTTCTAAAATCGAACTGGCCACTCATAAAAAAAAGAAAAAAGGCGCGACTTCAACGATTGTGAAACAAAAGACGGTGTTGGCTGCTGAGTTCGGAGCCTTAGATTTTTATTGCCTCGCAGAAGGTGTGAAAAGTAGAGTATGCTCTTCAGGGATAAAGCCTGTCTTCGTCTTGGGTAGCTAGAACCCCTCGCGTCACTCAGGACTCTACATAAGATAAGGGGTTAGTAAGGATTTGCCATTTAGGTATAGGCAATACGTGATATTTTTATTATATAAACAAAGGTAAAAAAGACAGTCACAAAAAAAATAAAGGTTGGATAGCTCGAGGTTTTTGAAGAATATCACAAGTATTTTTTCTGTTGTTTTTACCCGACTGACTGCCAAGGAAGGGTTATGATTTTGCGCGTATCTTGTATTCTTGTATGTATGTATGTAAATTTCTTTGTCGCCTCGAATCTTCCAAACGGCTGGATGGATTTTTGAAAAATCATTCGGGTCCATTTCCGTCAAAAGTAAAAGATTAAAAAAAACTAAATATGCGGTTATTGTTTTGTGTTTTCTTATAAATCGAGGACATGACTCCTTTCGCGACTTTTCTCTAACCCACGAGGGATAAAGAAAAGTCGCTTGGCCATCAGTGCCCTTCTCAAAAAACCACCGTGTGCATCTGAACTAAGGGACCAAATTTTAAATTTTCGAGAAACGATATAAGATTTACAGGAAGCTGTTATGATTAAATTACTTCGTCCCTCAATCCAGACGCTTGCGTAAAGAGGCATATCCTGAATCTCAGAACTAGTAAGTAATATCGCTAGGCTTATCATTTTTATTTCAGAATTTAGTTAAAAAATTCTTAAAAGTTTTAAGAAATTTACAAGTGGTTTGAATATAACATTACAGATTTATGGTGATTTCCAAATCACCAAGACAAACGCTTCAAGCAAAAACGACCAAGCAAAAACGCTATAAATCTGTAAATGCCTTATACTACAGATTTGTAAATTTCTAAAACTTTTAAGCAATTTTTAACTAAATTCTGAACCCTATACACATCCGTATGGTGGTTTTTCCACTCACGTTATTTTTTTTTATTTGACTAGCAAGCATTTGACCACATCCTCACCTGATGGTAAGTGACGGTGTGGTCGAGGAAGTAGCACGCTTGCCTAGTAAGAAATAATTCACTCTTGATTTGACACTCCGAGATTATAGTGTTATGCCTTTTATCTATAGTTATACTCTTCGTGCCTAACAACTTCACTCGAAGCAGAATGCACAGGCATGCTCCGCCCTTATGCCGTACTGTCGAGCGCGTCAACTCACCGATACCTAGGTCCCTAACTGCCCTAACAACCTCCTAGAAGCCAGTCCACATAGTGACATATTTGCAGATCAATGGAGTGAGAAACTCAGATTACCTGATGTTCTAAATTTTGATCTGAGTACAATTATGTGTTATTATATTATTTTTTTTTCTATTATGAATTTACAATGTAAGTAATTTTTAAATTATTTAATTTGTAATGCTATAACTTATTCTTTAAATATTGTAATTGGTTTATAATCGTTTTATTTAAAGTTAAATAAATAAATACAAAATACAAACACCATTATAACGTACCCAATTAACCCTTCTGCAGTCAGCAAATCATTGCTCCAAGATGATCGGACTTCTTGGTCTTTTGATTGTGTCGATGACTTTTCAAAACAACAGTTACGAAAATACTGGTTTCAAATATTCACACTCACAATTTTGATTTTCATTTTGGGAATTTTAAGGTTCTAAATAAGACCTTATGCGAAAGCAATAAGGGCTATATTATCCGAGGAAACTTCAATGCTGGATTGTACCGTACGTTAAGTAAAGACATTTTGGGTACCAGATTTATTTAAAACGAAGGGTTATTGCACAGACATATATATTATATCTGTGGGTTATTGCGAACCGTAAATTAATTTCGATCTGTGTCATAACTTCATAAGTTTTACGTATGTTTTGGAAAGCGTCGGTTTCAATTGGTTTCAACCGACTTCAAAAAAGAGGAGGTTATCAATTCGGTTGTATTTTTTTAATGTTTGTTACCTTTTTTATCGTTTCGTTTTAGTAGTTTAGTTTTTATATCAAAATATTGATAACTGAAAAAAATATGTCGTAAAAGTCAACGAAATTGCGTATTTTGCTTCCCTGTGCCTTTTCAGTGGTATTTAAGTGTAATTCATAAGTAATGTTTTTATAAAACTTTAATTATGAATTTTGAGTTTATCGAAGTTTGGTTCAATTCATTTCCATGGGTCCTGCTGTTTCTTTTACGTCCATATCATTTCGAGGAAACTCTTTTGAAGTTGCTGCAGTGGGGCTGTGGAATTCTCTACCACTCAGTATTAAAATGGTACCCACCAAACCGGCTTTCAAAAGATTAGTCCGTGAACACTATTTAAAATCCACGAAATAATATATGTATGTACTTTATTATAATATATATAAATATATTATTTATTTAGTCATTTTTAATTATAAATATATATATAAATATATAATTATTTATTATTTTTAAATTAAATATATACATATAATATAAGAATGTAATGAATCTTTCATGGTTTGTTGTCTGTCATTGTACCGAATTAAATAAAATAAAATAAAATAAATAAAATATTTAGATAATTAGCATTTAAGTTGTACGCCAGTTTTTTCTTTTTTCTACCATCAACTGGTTGACTGGTAGAAAATGATTTAGCATTAAGTCCTCCTTTTGTACTACTTTTAAGTGTGTGCAATAAAGTATTAAATAAATATCTAGGGTCCCATGGTCCATTTCTTATTATTTTTCCCGAAAGGCATCTCGACGCGGTGCACCCTAGTAGCAGTAGAGTCGGTAACGCGAATCGTACTGGCTAATCCTTTCACCGCTATGGTTCATCATATACAACACCTCTCAAAGATGACACGAATGGTCGAGTGGCAAGGTTGTTGGACTGCTACGCCGCCGGTGTCGCGAGTTCGATTTCCGCTTCAGGACGAACGTTTATTTGTGACTAGCTGACTAGTAACACCCCGACTTAGGGTGTTACTCGTTAGGAATTATTTTTCCCAGCGAGTAACACCCTGACGGGGGTTGTGTTACTCGATGGGAAGAAAATACTGAAACTGCTAAATATTATGTTTAAACAAAAAACTACCCTTACGCACTTGAAATCCTTTCACCACACTGGGTCGAAAGAAGTGATAAGAAAAATAAGACGATTGTGGAGGTCGTTGAGTCTAGCCGCGCTAGTCTATTTAAACCTTCGAGAATTCAGCAAAAGGAGGGGTTTTACGTCAGAATCTGCTAACATAATTTTCTGCCATTTTTGCCGGGGGACGAGGTAAACACGCATTGCACACGCGCCTAACAAAACTTATTCATGTAAACGCACACTATAATAATCTCGCACACCATCTTAAAATATGCACACAGTTATCAAATTCAGCCTATAGTTTTATTTAACGTGAATGGCCTTGCTCTAACCCCTCCTTTTGCTGGATTCTCAAAGATTTAACCTTACCATTCGGCTCCACGTGATTTCATTAGGAACAGATAACTAAATAGCGCTAATTTCTCTGCCGAGTTCTAATTGAATATTCACACGTGTGTTTTGGGATCACATGATCGATTTTGAGTATAATTTGAATGTAATTATTTGGCTAATTTTAGCGGTTAGCATAATTGTTTGGAAGATTCTTCGTTATGGCATTTAAGGAGTTTTGCTCATGCTAATTTTTATGTAACTGGTAAATCGATTCCAATTATTATTTTAGACTCCTAGTCCGTAGATAATGTAAGAGTAAATAGAATATTTGGATTTATACTGTAAATATTCAACGTGCTGTTACATTATTAAGCAGCTTTGCAAATCTATATAGATAAAAATTAATCGCTAAATGTGTTGCTAAGCGCAACTTAAAAATGTCTGGAACAATATAGCAATTTTTTTTTGTTATTTAGAAATTTTGAAAAAAGGGTAGACGAAATCCCACGCGGGTCAGCTAGTTTTAATTATAATTAACATAAGTTAAATTCAATAAACAAAATAACTACAGTTAAGCAAATTATAGTTAATAAAAAAAATAGCTGCAGTTTCTTGAATCCATAAAAACACATTATAGAAATATCATGTTTTTATGGTAGAAAGTAACCTATGTTCCTTTCTAGCTTATAAAACTATATAACGAATTTCAGCCTGATCAGTTTAGTTATTTTGGTTTGATTAGTGACTAACATTTGCATCAGTTTTCCTAAGGTTCTCAGTTGGTAATTCTCATAATCTGATAACAATGATTTATTAATTTACCTATGTTATTTTAAGGCGGAGGAGTACACGTGGTAGAGATGCGAATGCTTAGATAGATGTGTCGTGTGACTAGAATGGATAAGATTTCAAATGCGTATATTAGAAGCCTGAAAGTAGCGCCAGTGACAGATAGGTTGAAGAGTAACATATTATAGTGGTATGTGCATGTAAAACAGAGGAATGAATGAAGAAGAGTATATGAAAGGAGATGAATATACGAGTAGATGAAGGACTGTGTGAAAGAGGAGATGAACAAAGCAGGTGTAAGTACAGAGATGACTGATAGAGATGGATGGAAGAAGACATGTTGTGCCGACCCCACCTAAGTGTGGGATAAGGACAGGAAGATGATGATTTAAGACGGAAGAGAAATATAAATACAATTTACTTGCCAAAACACAAGTACAATATTTTGTTCTTAAATAAATTGGTGTCCTAAGTATGTAGGAAAGGACGAATAGAAGTTGTGGGCGAAACCGAAAGTCTGGTTACAACGCCTATGAAAACCGACTGACTCTTTCTTCGACCTAATGTTAAATAATTCTCATCTGTACCATATAAATTTATATCAGAAGTGGGAAAGATATTTTGTAATTATAATTAATGATCATTACTTTTCTCACGATAAGGGTCATGTGATTGGACGGTATTGTCCGTGTAAACAGAACGTCACGTGTTTGAATTACGGTTAACTTCGTGATAACAGTGTTTACTACCTTTATAAACTAACACAGAGCGATTAGATTTTTTCTTTTTCGTTGCAATATTTTCCTTGCGAATCCCAGGATTAAGTGTCATGCGTGTATGCATAAGCATAATCACTAATCAGCCTATACACCGCAGTATTTTTAAATCACCAGGAAAAAATACTCATCGTCAGTTGCCGTTACTGAACACAGATATGGCAAAAAAAATTAACACTGAACACAGATATGGTAAATATAAATTTGATACAAATTGGATAAGTGTTGCCGTTAGTCGTTTTCCTTTGGCTTTGAAGAAAAGAAGAAGAAAAAAAAATTTTTTTTATTACGTAACTGTACAAGCTCACTTGACATTAAAAATACCTAAAAGCAAGTACAATGCAGTCAAAAAAAGGCTCATGCTCAGCATGTGTTGCAGTAGACTGCAACGCTGGTTTTCAGCATGAGCCCTTGGTTGACGCACGGACAATACAGAGACAGTAGGTACAATGCAATACATACAATAATATATATAATATACAAAACAATAATTATATAACATTTTATTTATATATCTAGATAAGCAATTTTTGTGACAGGTATTGTAAGTTTAAACTGCTTTTCTTTAGCTTTGCTTCAGTCGGTACACATCATTGATTAATAATTTAAGTTTTATTCATCTTTTGGCAATCTCGGGTATCCAGCTCGAGCCAGCTCACAAAAGCTCGGCTCAGGCGCCGCACTCGCGCCGCTGTCACTCTGTCATTTTTAAGAAACCCAAAATCTTCCCCCCCTTCTACCCCTTCTGCATTGCCCATTAAATTTTTTTAGTAATTAAAAATTTGTGACGATTAATCAATCAATTATTTTCTTTGTTTTCCATACGAACATTTATGAACACTATAGATTCGTCTTTTATACGTTCGATCGCTGAGAGTTGAAAATCTGGAAATATTTCACATAAAAATAACACCCAGAGTCAGTGCGTGTAGGAATCAGTGCATGCTCTAATGCTAAGAGTTTGTCCGTCTGTAAAGATGAACGTTAATAGATTGAAATGGATACTCAACGAACTTGGTCTATTTATCTTGTATAAGGAGACTGTGTTATTCAGTAGAAAGAGACTATGTCTAGACAAGTGTAGTCCATCGATAGTGCTGGAATTAGTGAAATCAATGTAATTCCATCTATAAAATTAATTAATTAAGAAACAATTTAAGTAATTAGTTTAGCATTTAAAATGTACGCCATTATTTCTTGTCCTACCATCAACAGGTTGACTGGTAGAAAATGCTCTAGCATTAAGTCCTCCATTTGTACTATATTTTGATATTGTGTGCAGTTTAACGTGACTACCAGCGTAATGGGAGAATGAGCGTTACCGGACAATTACAGCGTTACTGGACAATGACAGCGTTACAGGACAATGACGTCAACGTTTTCGTGCATGCAGCCAGCGTTTATCGATTAATTAGACGTAGTCACGTCAAAAAAATATCAAGAATAAAAACTCCACGATGCCCGAGATACACGAGGCTAGTTTTTCAAACCTGGATAGCAAAACAGTGATAGCTAGCTAACAGCTCTGGCTTCGTGTAAAAAGAACTAGCTTAATTTCTAGGCTCGGACGGAATTTGGTGAAAAAGTAAGCTTGTTTTATTAATACGAAACCAGGTAAGCTGCTAGCTTACTATAACTATCAACAAATTATATAAATATATTTAGTAATAAATCCGCTTGATTCCTAAACAAAGGTTTAATTTAATTTAACTTTAGTTTAGAACTTTAGTACATATTACTATATTATAAACCAAAGAGTCAACGAACAGAAAACCAAAGTTTAAAGATACGACACGTGTTTCGCCTCTACACGAGGCATCATCAGGAGGTGTGGACTCGCCGAAGTTCGAAACGAGAGTTCGAGTTTAAAGTTCTAAACTAAAGTTAAGTTAATTAAAACCTTTGTTTAGAAATTAAGCGGATTTATTACTAAATATATTTATATAATTTGTTGATATTTATGGATTTCCGCAAAGTAACGCCTGAATCAATCAATTATCTTACTATAACTAACTTGCTATCCTGGCTTGAAAAACTAGCCTCGAGTATCCCGGGCATGAAAGCTTTACTTTTAATGAAAAGTTTTGAAAATTGGTATAAGATAAGGAAAGGAAAAAGGAAGGTAAAAGAAAATACACACATCCTTTGCACACGTATTAAAAAAAATACATCTCAAGGCGAAGGGCGGCGAAGCAATTGCCTTGAAAATTGAGGCAAAATTGAAGAATGAGGCAAACCTTACTCCATTCCTCATAATCGCGACATTATACGTGGATGACTCAGTTCCGGGTGGAAATAGCAATTTCGTCACTTTACCGAATGGGCTCGTCGGCCTTATCCTTGCCCTGAGTTGGACATATCATTATCGGCCTTTATTGTACCCACAGCTGGGAATCAGACTTATTCTCGGCTAGGAGAGAGAATGGGTCATAATCCACCACGTAGACCCAGCGCGATTGGCGCGGGTTTGACGTGAAAACTCGCCATTCGCAAGATTTCGCCACATCCAGAGATCGGAATCCAAAAGCTCTGGATTACTTGGTTATGTTAGGTAGGTCGAGGTACGAAATAATTATTTAGCCCCCAAAGCACCTTCGGGTTCTGCCTCACGCACAAATGTAGATCATGTCAGAAAAGTAGGTTAAGTGTAGGCCTCAGTATCCCTAAGTTAGATTATGATTGATAAAATATGTGAGTCTGGATAGATGGATGATTGTCTCTCAATCACGGTTATGATAAAATATGTGAGTCTGGATAGATGGATGATTGTCTCTCAATCACGCTTAAACTAATGAACTGATTGAGCTGACATTTGGTATAGGTATCAGGAGCTGGAAAAGGACATACGCTACTTTTTAACCCCGATACAAAAAGAAACGCGGGCGAATTTGCGGGCAGCTAGTTAAGTAGATACATAAGGATACGCTGTAGTGCTTTGAAAGATACTTTGATGGAGATGGCTTTTCCAAGGGCAGCGTGCTTAATTCTGAGGAACCTTATCAAAGTCAATGCACCCCCACATTTCCTCCAGCCTTCCTATTCCGTGTTTAGGAGTATGCAACGCAAGTAGATGGTAACACGCCATTTCGTAAGGTTAATGTCAATGCATGCCGGTAATCGCTGAGGAAACCAGGTAACCCGACAATTGATGTAATGGACTCGGTAATAACATCTGGCTTAAAGCGTTTAGAGCAATCTGATGCACCATTGTGATGTGATGGATGTTAATGGATTTACGAGCGTTTTGTGGTTACTATTGTAGGTATTGGTGATCTTAATTTACTTATCCAAGAACAGTATTGTGTTGTGAACGTAGCGAAGATTTTGGATTTCTAAGGAAAAAAACCTTTTAATCTAGTTTTACCTTTACATGATTTATTTTTAAACTTTTGAGGAGACGTTATTATTGCCTTATTCTTCCCAGAGCCTCAAGTTTACTAATAATAAGGTTCCTAATTCCTTAGCTGGTGTCCGCGACTTCGTCTGCGCAGGTTTCTTTATAAATTGTAGCCTATGTGTTATTCTGATGTATAAGCTATTATTTATTATTATTATTATTATTTATTTATTAAATTAAAACGGTTAAACCAATTATATTAATTTAAAATTAGAATTAGATTAGAATAAAATTTGCATTAAATTAGAATATAAGTAATAAATTATTAACAGAACAATTAAACAAATTAAATGAAAGATAAATAATAATGAGAATTACATAATTTAGATAACTAAATCATAAGTCACACAAAAATTAATTTAATTCTACACTTCACAGAACCTGAGGCACTCTGACATAATATACTTCCATTCATCTGCAAATATATCACAGTCAGGATTATTGCGCAATAGTTGGTTGAGCGCTGAGAGGGTGCGAGGGAGAGCTATATTATTGTAAACCTTCATTAAAATCCATTCAGTAGTTTTTACGTGAAAGAGTAACAAACATCCATCCATCCATCCATCCTTACAAACTTTCGCGTTTATAATATTAGTAGGATAGTAGGATTAGTAGGATACATGAAAAATAAAGCTAAACTAAATATCTTCTTTAACATCCGTCTGATTCTCACGACTCGCCATTGCTGCAGTGTAGCATCTCCCCAGCCTCCTCACCTTATCTCTTAAATATATCTCCACGCCAATTGTCCTGCTTTACCTCATCAGACGGTATTTCCTTCGCTAACTGGTCTCAATTGTTTGAAAGGATCACATTCTAAGGTGTTGGGTAGCCAGCAACGGGATACGTCCGCAGATTAGGGCGGGGAATTACCTTAACTAATGCGAAATTACTAGTGGTAGAAGTTACCCGATCTGGATGACTTGGATTGAGTATCCTTAAAGTACTTTTCTTTAATCATAATTTTATTCGGTTTTCAACCGACTTCAAAAGGTTCTCAATTCGGTTTTTTTATAATAACCTCAGAACTTTGTCATATATTAACCGATTCGGGAAATTATTTTGACAGGATATACTTCCAGATTGGTCCCATAGAAATTTCATGAAAACCGGATTAGTACTTTGGTTTTAAAATCAAAATAACTAAAAGAATACGTCAAGTTAATGAAATTGTGTATTTTGCTTCCCTGTGACTATTCACTGGTGTTTACGGTCACTGAAACAGACTAATTGAAGTGGGTTGTAGCATGTTTTTGTAAAACTTTGACATCTTTTATTAGCGTAAAAAAAGATCGAAGAAAACCTATTCTGTTTCTGAATTTCGAACAATTTAATTACAGCAATCATGCTGTAATCTCTAAAAGTAATAATCATACATATCCTAATTTTAAAATTAGGTGCCGAAGTATAAGTAAAGTCCTGAACTTAAAAAATATGGCCGTTCAATGTTAGGACCCTGAAGAACCCCGGCATAATTATTAAGGAAAATTATATTTTTTGCTACCTTTGTCATTCCATAAATTACACCCAAAAGAGGTCGTTTTGAGGACATGTTGTTTATCATTTTTGCAGAATTGTCTGAATGTTATTTTGTCATTTTATGTTACGTAACCGCATGATAAACTTTGTCCAAAGCTTGTTTAAGATCGAAGTACAACTTTTTTTTATTTATAAGCAATTTAGCTCCTAAAAGTCTGTTGAAATCGATAAAAGTGGTTTTCTATACCACTGTAATTTGACATCTAGTTCATTCGACCCTCGAGAACTATCTGAATCAGTGGACAAAGAAAATATCAGTCGATCAACTTCTTCACTTAGCTTCTGTGGTGTTGAAAATACAAGCATTGGGAACCCTGTTAGGATTATCTAGATCACAGAAACAACTTGTAGTCCAACATTGTCACCATAAATCCTTCATCTGTTACATTTAAATTGCCATAAAACTATTTGCAACAGTTAATTGTCGTTTTCCTACGAAACCGTGTTGTGGTAATTGTCTAGATTTCCTTATCAGATACACTGAAAAACTATTGTTTCCGTGTACATATGTATGTTTTAATATGAAATGAGAATACAATTCAGTTGTTTTTTTTTGTAACGATCTCATAAGCTTATAAATTAAAGGCCAGCAACAAGTCATAGCCATAAGAAATAAATCAGAAAGCAATGTTCTATAATAACTGCTGGACCATGCGACAGAAGTCTTTGAGGGGCCCGTAATTCCGACACCAGAGATGTCCTTCTTGCTCATGATCTTCTTCGTGTCCTTCATTACTGAAGGTCGTGCCCGTCTTGAAAGACTTGAGTGGCTCGATTGACAAGCTGCTTCCATGCTTGTCTGTCTTCTGCATGTCTCAGGGCGGCAGAGACAGCGAGTCCCGTGAGTGTCTTGCTCTTGATAAACTCATTAGCCTTGTCTAAAGCCTCTAGATCCTCTACGTCCTCTAGAAGAACTCTACGCTTTTGTGTACTAAATCTTCCTAAAGACTTGGCCTAGTAATAGAACAATCAATTTATATTCTATTGTTTTATTCCAACAAGTTAACTATGCAATAACTATGTAAGCGGTAATAAACTAAACGCATAACTAATTGATGCTCGTTTTCACGCCTGTGAACATTTACCTAATGAAAAGGCACAGGTAAGTACAGGTAAATTGATCAGTATTGGACATGCACGATTTGCCGCTGGTGAGGTGAGGTGTTGGTAAACATCATACAATGATATATCACCTTCCCTTGGTTTGTTTGTTTTTATTTTTGACATATTACACTTAAGGATTATTTAAGATGGATACTTAAATTAGTTTCCTCGGTACAAGTCGGAATGAAAAGATGCATGTGGATTCGGTAACTTTGTTTATGTTTATGTATACCTTCCTACCATGTTGCTTACCATCTCTATGTACAGACAGCGTCATAGATAAGTATCCCCCTTGCATTATAATATCCAGCTTCTAATCCCTTTAAATCTCCTTCGCGGCAAATGGAGAAGTTTTGCCTTTAAAAAATAGATTATATTTGTGTAACTGTATGTAAGCCTAAAAATAATTTTAAGTATTACAATTTTTTGAAATGATTTATAGATGGGTGTCTTGTGAAAGGGGGATACTTATCTTTGACGCTGTCTGTACCAAGTCTCTGGTGAGGCTAAGTCTAGTGTGGGAGTTTTCACTCCCGAAAGCTCTCCACTTGTCTTTACAACTACAGGACTGACAATTTCAATGGCCATCCGAATTAGGGAAGCGCTCAGTTGTAAATGCCACTTATGGTCAACCATTCAAGTTTTAATCGGTAATCATCAATGTCTTATATTTTTAATAGCTCAATATTTTGACTTTTAAGCCTTTAAACAGGCTATTTGACAACTTGTACTTCGTCGTACTTAGAACATAGAACCACAGCCCCATATTGCATCTACATCATTTACAAAGCCACAATGATAAAGTGTAAGAGTATCGCTATTAATATATCGGTCCATGCAGATCTTATGCAATAATCGTGCTTATATTTGCATGATATTGTATTGCTGAGTCGATTATGGCATAGCGCATAAGTGTCTCGTGATCCTGTATTCTGAGCAGCCACGTTGACGCCTTGAAACCTTATATTTTGCATGATGGCTTCATTATGGTGAATATTATCATCATCATCATGCTCAGTGTGCGCAATATTAGAATAACTTAGTAAATATATGTATTTGCAATCTCATTATTATCTCTTATGTTCTTGAATTTCAACGAGATCTTTATTCTCAAAATTAATTTCTGGCACAAAAACAGGCGTTTTGATTTTACAGAGTAAGCTTTGTATGTCGATATGTAGATAAGACAATTTACACATAGAACAGATAAGACACAGCACCCAAGAATCGCTTCGAAATAAGGTCAAGGTATCTAAAGCATTAGAAATTCTGATTTCAGCTAAAAATTTGTATCAGAAAACAACAAAGTTCAAGGTACTATAACAACCAGATATGAAAGAAATATTGTGTAACGCACATCCTGTATGTGTCCAATTTAATAGATTACCAAAAGGCATTCGAGAGTTACGTACTCGACAATTCAAGGCCAGGTTTATGCATGGCTGGCTGAAAAAATGTTTTTACAAAATAAGTGACTTCTTCGATAACAATTTTGATATCATAAATTAAATTGTTCAATTAGATATAATGCATGATACATTTTACAAGCCGTCACACAATGGAGTTTATGAAACCAAATATTATAATTCAGAACTGTACACCATACTTCATGCAATAAACCATTTCATTTCATTTTCTGCCTTAGTTTTTCGTAGACTTTCGCGATTATCACAGACATTGACAGACACAGACAGTGATTGCAAAGTGCACGCGGAACGCTTTTAAAACACCGCTTAAGTGTCCGGATGTCGTCAGTGTGGTGTGCCGACCGAACATTTTTAACGACCAAAATGAGGGTAGTTCTCTCATTTCACCGCGACGGTTGCTCCAATACGCCAGTCAACCCGTGACCACGGCTGTTGCAATACAGTCGAAACGTCGGGACACAAAAACATACGAGGTTAGCGCGATAAATACCCGTTATAATCAAAAAACTATTTTCTGCCTTGTCATCTTGATCTTCTTCAATTTTCTTGTCTGTTTCATGATGTCCTTGTGGATTGGCGTGGGAATCGAATCTAGCTTTTCAACTACATACTCTACTGGCCCTACCTGTAGCTCATCCGTAAAATCCATTAAACCAGTCTTTGGTTTTATAATATCTGGCGATGTCAGTGGTGCGACCTCAGCATTATCCTAAACCTCAATAAATGGTTGTAAATTATCTTTTACGATCTTTATTACCGAAAAAAGTGGAACATAATCTTTAAATCTTGGCCCTTAAATCACTGCCTTTATGGAACAATCAAGTTTACCTTCAAATTGATAAGTCCCACGTAAAATTTATTGCAATTGCCAACGCTGAAGATCCCTGCCATAGTACACTAGGTTGTTCCTACAGTGTCTCAACTCTACCAGTAAGATGAGAAAACACCTGCTAAACGGTGAAGGAAATCGTGAGAAAATTAGTATGTTAATTAATCCATAAAGCTCGAAAACATGTGTCTAAAGCACTTGAAATCATATCACCACTTCGCTATCTTCCTTGCTTTTTGAGCTTTTTGGTGTGTTTGGTCAAAAAATCCAAAACAGCAAAAAGTTCATAGTTTTAGTTCTAACCGTACTCCAGAATACCCTGAAAAGATTAAACTATGAAAACTGCTCGATATGAACAAAACTGTTCGTTCACATCCTTAGAACACGGAAAAAATAGTAACCAATAATATATTTTCTTGTACCCTTTAATAACGTTTGTTAGCTAGAACTATTATATTGTAATCTTTACTAAATTTCGTTAGCAAGAATTATTATTATTATTATTGTAATCGATACTAAATTATTCACGCTGTCACAAATTCAACTAGGTAGTATTTTAGTAACTTTAACGAGATTTTTTTCTCCGTACACGACCACGCCACGTTTTGCAAAGGTCACTGATATGATGACTTTTTCAAAATTCATAAGTATAGTTGATTTGAGCTACTGTATCGACAGTAGCTACGTTGTCTCGGCCATGGGTAACTGTGACATAAAACTGCATTTGAGTTCAATGGCACCGCTCTGACGTCACATGCGCGCGCGCAGACCCGTTCGCGAAAATCACTCTGTTTTTGTATAGCACTGAGATTTTATGTGCGAATTATGCAATTGTCATCTTATGAATAAGTGCAGGGGTCATGAGTAAAGATTTTACTGAATTATAAAGCTTTTATTACCCGACTGCCACGGAAGGGTTATGTTTTTCGCGCGTATCTTGTATGCATGCATGTATGTATGTGTGTCAATTTCTGGGTTTTCTCGAATCTTCCAAACGGCTGGATGGATATTGACAGTTAAGGTATCGCTAGATTCGTCTCAACCACCCAAGTGTTCTTAGATTTTTAAAAAAAAAATCAAAATGGCGGATTTGGAGGTAAATAGTAAGTCGTTAATATGTTTTTGTTGACCAAACCTATCGAGTAGGGTATCAAAATGAAGGTATTTTAAAAGAGATTACAAATGTATGCATAAGTTATATGTTTATATTTAATTTAGAATAATGATATATAAAAAAGAACTGAAAACCCGACTGCGAAATAAATAATTATTTCGAAGTCGGGTTTTCTTTTAACCTTGTTTATTTATTATATTGTAAGGAGGAAGGCTATTCGCTGCTGTAAGGCGGTGGATGGATGTAGGTTGAGATAAATGATCAATAATTACATGACGATAAAATTGATCACTAAAAGGGACCGTCCACGGGTTTACAATAATAATCACCTTAAGTACCTATTGGTTCAGCATAACAATGATGATAAGCAATTATAAGTTTCATAAAGTATAAAAATGAGCAACACAATACAGGTTTATTTTCAAAAGCTGGTATTAATAACACATTTTAGCGTGTGAATAAGAGCGCGGCGTGAACCTATTTAAATTATCATCCTAATGCCTACTCTTTTTTAAAAAACTCTTTTACTCGCTTGGTAGTTCTTAACAGTCAAGATTCTGACCGTTAAGAACTACCAAGCAAATAAAGTAAATGCTTAGGGACTTTGACAGTTTGGTGCAAGTAGGCATAAATTTGTCAAAGTGTAGTGAAATTGCATTAGTGTTAGTACTTTGACAGCGCCATCTTTCGTTGACGAACCTGTAGTCCGGATAGCAGATTTTTTCCCGATATAATACCAGACCAGACAGGATTTACCTACTGTTAAAACTCTACTTTGGTAGAGTCGAATATGATAGACCTAAAAGTTTTTGGCCACCACAAGGAAATTGTAATTTCTTTATCAGCAGTAGAAAACCGACTGGTTTGCAAATATTTAGGGATTAACTGGTGCAGATAAGATTAACCGAAGGTATCACGTGAATGAGATTATAACACTGACCTTCTAAAATATCGCCAATGTCTATAGAGACTACTCAAACAAAGTGTTTGTATGACTAGCTCTTTTCGATGCTAACAAAATTCTTGCCTTAGTACGCACTTACCTACACCATTGAGAAAAATAGTTATTTGTACACCAAAGGCCTGAAACAGCCCATACGAGTAAGTCAAGGATAAAATGGGATTCAGGAACGAGGTATAACGTTTTCCCGATTAAGGGTATTTCTCAAATCCGAATTCCATACAAAATGTTTCGGACAAATACTCAAAAAGTACGCCGTATTATAGTAATTTCTTCACAATATTCATTTCGTCCATGTATTTGATTTCGTCAACAAAAAAAATGAAGTGTTTCCTACTTTCATATAGATTTTATTCGTGTTTTTAAGTTAGTATGGTTAATTTTAAAACACGTATAAAAAACTAAATTAAAGTATGAAACCTTTCACTTTTTTTGTTGACGAAATTAAAAAACATGGACGAAACGAATAGTGTGAAGAAATTACTATAATACGGCGTACTTTTGTATGGAATTCGGATTTGAGGATTCCCCTTAAGGCCGGAATGACTACGTGTATAATAATTACCGCAGGTTTAACAAAATTATACAACAACCGACTTCAATCGGACTGTTCTAGTGACCGTAAACACCACTGAATAGTCACAGGGAAGCATAATACGCAATTATACCTATGCACTTCAACTTTTTTTTTCAGATATTTGATTTCAAAACCAAAGTACCTACTGAACAGATTTTCATGAGGTATAACAGAAATGAAAAATAAAAATATTGAACCGAATTGCTAATTGTTACCCTCTTTTTTAAGTTGAAAATGATTAAATTGTATACTGTAAGAGCATTGTACTAGCTATAATAAACTTGTGAAATAAAGATTTATCTTAAGTGGCAAAGCATAAACAAAGTCTTTGAATTGAAATTGCCAATTCCTGTCCTCCCATCTCATAAGCATCACTCATAATCATAATTATTTGATTGAAGTATCTCCATAAAGAGAGGCTGCAGGATTCAGCTGGTGTCAGCTAGTCCACTCCACGAGTTCCAGTGTCATCAGCCGTGAACTGACCACGTCCACAATTAGCAGTGTTCAATTAGACGCTCGAATGCGTGGGAGTGGACTATTTTTAGACGTGCTCGGTTCGAAGGGCTATCGGATTACGGGGATTCCAGGGTCGAAAGCTGGACCCTGAGACCTGATATTCTACCGTAAGGCAGTAACGTGCAAGCGTTACTGTGTCCTGGTTTGAAGGGGGTTTCAGGGTTTTACTAGACCCTGCGACCGGACCGACATGCCAGATATTCTGCCGCGAAGTAGTAACGTGTAAGCGTTACTGTTTTCCGGTTCGAAGGTGATTTCAAGGTCTAATTTGAAGGTGATTTCAGAGTTTAAATGGAAACCCTGAAATTCCCTTCTTAAGAAACGTGAATAATGATTCGGAACCGACCGGCTTTACTACCTAAACAACTGGTTATAAAGACCTACAAATTTTCCTTCACCTTTTGATCATCTTTATAAGCTACTAGTTGACGCCAGCAATTTCGATTGAGTTGCGATTTTTCAAAATTCCTTTTTTAGTACACACTTTCAGCTATTGACGAACACCTCCTCTAAATTTCAAGTCTCTACGTCCAGCGGTTTGGTCTGGGCGTTGTCTGGCAGGCAGTCAGGTCCAAGCCTTTTATTATTGATAAATTATTTATTAATTATTAAGGTAGGAATGAGACCCTCTATACACACTCTAGTATCTAAAGTGTTGCCCTCATTCCGTATCTAGAGATCTAGACAGAAGCCGACATCCTCATTAGAAGGTTTACTCGTCCGATTGTAATCTGACATTGTGCTCGAGTGGAAAACACTGATATTCGATGTAGTACACGATATTTCTAGGGCTTATGTTCTGATTAGTAATAGATAATCATTTGTTTTTGCGCATTTGATTGTCTAGGAAGCTAATCATGTAAATATAGTGATTTGCTAGTATTTCACGCTGTTTCGTCTGGCTCTTCACTTTGAAATATCGCTTCATTTTTTTTTTATTTTAACGGATGAGCTGAGCATGTCGCTCTTCTTATGGTCATAGAACAATGGCTAGACCAGTCCTGTCCTGTCCACTGTTTCAATCATGGGTAGTTGTTTGAATTCTTCTTTATGTCTGGAGACACGGTAGTGTCTCCGAGCCAAGTAGAGCAGTACCTACAACGGTACCACCTTACCACCTTTTCTCTAAGCAACTCGAGGCACTTTTTAGCTTCCTATATCTCTGTAACTGATTATTCAAAATATAAGTTTCTAACTATGAAACTTTTCGAGATATTCATCATCAAAGTTCTACTATTTTATCATATATCTAGTTTTAGCGCAATTAAACAAACATCTATTTGTTCATACATCAACATTCTTATAATGTTTAGTAGGATCTACTATCAGCACCATAACTTTAGTTTTTTCATACTATTTGCGCCATTCAGTCTAGTCTAGTCAGACTACTACACTACTACCTTGGTCTACTAACCACCTACAGTGTCGGTGGACCCTAAAGTCATGTGATCCAAGAGTGGGTCAATCCCTGAACCAATACCACCCACGTCATTTTCATCCAAATAATTGCTTCGATTTATCTTCAACCAACAGCTTCGGAGATTATCTTCACATATAACGGACTTCTCTAATTCGGTAGTTAACGCTTTGTCTTCCAAAAGGATGGTCAGTTTAAGTAAATTTTGCTTCGAAGCTGAGTTGGAAAAAACTTGCAGTTTAAAATATATCATGGATTGAATCTTTACAGACTTCCGAAGTCTATAAGGATTATCAAGTATTGTCCGGTTAGGGAATTTATACTAAAGTAGATCCTGGTGTTTATGATATGAAGAATTCATGTGCTCCGTAAATGGGACTTGAAGATTGCGTATATTTTAACACTACTTTCGATCTTTTGGTGTGATTAGTAACGAAAATAATTAAAATAAGTCGATATTTTGATAATTATGGATCCAGATGAAATGGCAGATAAAGGGGAACGTGTCGTGGTATGTTGCAGTTCTAGTTACAATATTTTTTTAGAGGTTTCTGCTACCGACTTCTGAAATAATACTTTGATGAAAGTCGCTTTCTGATCACTCGTGTTTTAACACGGAGAAAAAAATGGGATAGCGAGACAAAATAGTAACCAATAATATATGTATTTTCTTGTACCCGTTACTAAATTTTGTTAGCAGGAATTATTATTATTATTGTAATCGTTACTAAATTATTCTCGCTGTCACAACTGTCCGTGTACCTTTACTTTTGACCTTCCTGGATATGACATTACAATAATGAAATCTTTCTCTCCTTTCAGATGTATGGTCGCTATCAGCGCGACCTCAGCGAAGCGGCTAGAGAAGAGGCGAGAAGACTCAGGCGGCTGAGGAAGAAGAGACGGAAAGATGACAAACAACGGCAGAAGGAGTTGGAGGCCAGCGGGAAACCTAGACCTAGGGGGAAGTTCTTTAAAGTATTTGGTAAGTCATGTGCAAACGAATCTCTGTCTTATGCTACGGCTACATTAGCGGCTATCGGCGAAGATTCGAGCTATCGCGACATGTGTGGCCGATCGCATAGTTCGGCGAATCCCGATGTATTCAGGCGAATACGAATACTTAAAACTAGCTAGCATCAAAGGGGTTTCATCAACGGCGACAAGTTGACTGCTTAAATATCGACAAGAACATCTATGTCATTGAACATCTAGATACACGATGTTCAATAAATTATCGCGCGAGAATGTAGCAGTATTTGCACTAGCCTATGTGAATTAAAGTCCTGATCAGCACTGTTCTGATTATTTCTAGCTCGTCTCCTCACTTAGTTACATAAAAACAAACAGCCCACTTTCCTTATCTTTATATTAGCCGCCACCCACGACTTCGATTGAGATACGCACCTTCAGCTCTAGACGAACACATCCTTCAAGTCTCTCTGTCTACTGGCTAAGCCGATTTTTACCACAATTTAGCTTGTTTGTCAGTCAGTCAGAGATGAGGACACCCTTAGCTGATCATCAGATTTATCAAAGTCCTGTGTAGCATTATTCTAGTTATGGGCAGGCATGATCTTTTACCATTAGCGCCTAGCTAGGTCTTCGTCCAGGAGTTTAGATGGGGTTCCTTTATAAATGAACAATGATATGAAGTGTTTGACAGGATACGTGTGGCGGCACACCTTCGCGCGGCTGGGCGAGGATTGGATCTTCCTGGCTCTGCTCGGTATCATCATGGCGGTACTCAACTTTGCCATGGACCGGGGTATTGCTGTATGTAATAATGGTAAGTACCTCTTCTAATTCTCTCCTTTTTATAAAACGTCGACTGCAAGTTTGACGTTACCATTCGTCAAAGTGATAGGGGTAGAGATGGTAAATGCGGCTGGCTTAAGATGAAAAATGGGGGTAACAAGTAAACTATCTGTATTTTTTCGAGGTGATTGGAATAGGCGGGTGGTTTCGGCAAACTTGAAGTAGTAAGTGGTAAAGTCGTTTGTCTGTGTATGAATACATAAACACAGAACCGTTGCTCTAGATATTTTGGTACACCAAGTATTGTGGCCAAAAGTCAAGGTACTGGATCTTAGGGCGACTTCGGGAGAATAACTGCATCGTATAATAGCCGTCCTGTCGTGCAAATGCCTGCTAGAGTTCACAAGAGTCTTCTACAATAACAACTAAATTGGTGGCATCAACAACTCAGTCTCTTGTAAATGAGTATTTTAATTTGTTCCATGCAGCTTCTGGACCATCGGTAAGCAAGCATCTTCAATTCTCAATCTTATCTTTTAGCTTAGAATGAGTTTGACACTGACATGGATTCGTTTAGTCCAGCAATTATCAATCCACCTTATCTTTTAGCTTGAAACTTAAGCAATGAGTTTGACTTTAACATGGATTCTTCCACGTCCCGCCGTATGCTAGCACAATATTGGATCATCTTCGTCAGGCAATATCAGCGAGGTCTGGTAAAATCACCAGAGCATAAAGAGGACTCCTCGCTGTTGGCTTAGTCAGGATGTTGATGTTGTCATTTTATACCCCATTGTTTGTTTTGTTTTTAAAAGTTCTTTATTTAACATAATAACAATACAATAAGATGATACAAAACACTGTTCAGCTCACTTAAAACTAAAGTTGGAATCCATTCAGTAACCTACACCACAAAACCAAAATCAATCAATTTGTCAAAAAGTAGTCAGTTTGACTTGGTTCTGAAAAATTTAAGGCACAGAACGGAGACCTGGTGACTCGATAGGCTGTGGCACCTCTTAGAGTCTCTAGACAAAATAATAATTTATGTACATTTAAAATTACTAAATCTGGAATAATTTTAAGAAATTGGTACTATCTTTACTTTTGATTACGTGTACTTTGACAGTGCGCGTTTTTAACAAGCGTAAGAAGGAATGCTTACGCACATTACATTTTTATCAATGTTCCATGAATTTTAGAGGATATTTCTTATAATTATACATACTAGCGAGTAGTGAAGAAACAATACATCGCAATCGTAAGGTAGAATTTTAGCAGATGAACTAACTTATAATAAAAGAATCAGAGCTTGGGCTTCTAGCCTACCCGCTAATACTGATAGAAAGCCGTCGAATACCCTATTGAATAGGGCCTATTCTGATTAAAACGTCATGATTTTATGTTTCTCTTTCCAGCTCGTATGTGGATGTACAGCGACCTGGCCACATCCACGTTCAGTCAATACGTGGCGTGGGTCTCACTGCCCGTCTGCCTCATACTGTTCGCAGCCGGCTTCGTCCACATCGTTGCAGCACAGAGTATTGGTATGTTCTTACGATACATCTAACGTCTTCTTCTTCTTCTAAGCGAGTCGATGGTCTATATCATATAGTCCCGGAAAGATAGGTGGCCAGCTCAATTGCATTGCTGGAGAAATTGTCTGTCCAAATGAAATTTAATTGTTCCTGCAAAAGTCCAATGTAATTGTTCTATTCTATGACCTGCTAAAAACATTTTGAAATTACTTTCTGCCCCCTCCTTAGAATCTAGATGTAGAGGCAGTAGAGAGATAGAGGAAAGTGGAGAAAAGCAATTGAAGGTGTCCTTGCAAGACGTCACGATCCTCAGCAGTGAGGGACCGATCGAGGAGGAGAGGTCCCAAAGACCTTAAGTACCTGCAGAACTTTTGTTAATTTCTCAATGATCTGGTTTCAGGCTCAGGCATACCGGAGATGAAGACAATACTCCGAGGAGTGCATCTCAAGGAGTACCTCACATACCGCGCTCTCATCTCCAAGGTTATTGGCCTGACTGCCACTCTTGGATCTGGTCTACCATTAGGGAAAGAGGTACGATATTTTTCACTAGCTTCAAACGTTCCACTTATGAAATAGAAGCCAAGTGTTAGAGATTCTATGCAGCTGGTTCAGGCTTTAGGGCGAGTTTTCAGTGACGTGGAGCTGGGTGTGTGAGTGGAGAGGAGCAGACCATGAATTGGCCAAAAGTGCTCGAAATCTCCACTGCAAGCACATTTTTTCCATCTGGTAATGCGTCTTCTTCTTCTTCTTATTGTGTCACTAGTTCTTTCGAACCAGTGTGGTGAAAGGATTTCAAGTGCGCCTGGAAGAGGCTCCTTTCGTGCACTCGACACATGTTTTCGAACTTTAGGTTCTACGACATGCTGGTTTCCTCACGATGTTTTCCTTCACCTTTGCGAGAACGTGGAATGCATACATAGACTTTTTCGACCGAAAAAACCCAATACGCATGACTGCCACCGGGATTCGAACCCGCGACCATTAGATCGCAAGGCAAGGGCCTCATCCACGCGGCCACCACGTCCTCCAATATTCAATCAAAATAAAAAAAAAAGGTTCAATGATATGGTGCTTTTGTGTCTAGGGTCCATCCGTCCACATAGCATCCATGGTTGCCACGCTGCTGTCGAAGCTGGTGACGAGTTTCCAAGGCATATTCGCCAACGAGTCGCGTACCAGTGAGATGCTGGCGGCTGCTTGCGCGGTTGGCGTCGCTTCCTGCTTCGCTGCTCCAGTGGGAGGTAACTATCATCTGAGATCTGATGACGAGTTAGTGATAAGCTGGTGCCGAGTTTCTAAGGCATATTCGCCGACGAGTCTCGCACCAGTGAGATGCTGGCAGCAGCCTGCGCTGTCGGCGTCGCTTCCTGCTTCGCCTGGTGACGAGTTCCCTAGGCATATTCGCCAATAATTCGCGGATTTGAAGTTAGCGGAAGGTAACTATCATCTGAAGACTGATGGCAGATGGTGGCAGCGCTGCTGTTCCTTCTGGTGACGAGTTTCCAAGGCATATTCGCCAACGATTCGCGGATTTGAAGTTAGTGGGAGGTAACTATCATCTGAAGACTGAAAGCTAGTTGGTGGCAACACTACTGTCTTAAATGGTGACGAGTTCCTAAGGCATTTTTGCCTACTTCTTTAAATTAAATATCGAAATTGTTAATAATCATCACTAAAGCCTAGCTAGATCTTTGAGCTTGACTTCATCTTCATCTTTACAACTTTTTTCGCTTCGGCTACGACATTATCACCATATATTATAGCTTCATCATCATTATCATCATATTTTATAGCTTCATCATCATTACCATCGTTCATATTATCTTCATCTTGCGAAGTCAACTCATTATCATTAGGTTATCACAAATTAAAACCATATCTTCGACATTCAGCTAAATTGGCACCATTAAATTCCTTACATCTTAATTATTATCATTCCAAACCATTTTTTTTTATTCTTCAGGAGTGCTGTTCTCAATAGAAGTAACCACGACGTACTTCGCTGTTAGGAACTACTGGCGAGGATTCTTCGCAGCGTGCTGCAGTGCCATCGTAAGTTACCTGGTTATCTTATCTGATGTTTTTTTTTTCTCTGCCCCTATCCTACACTTAGGTGGAGTCGGCACATCGTGTCTTCTTTTTCCATTCGTCTCGTGTAAGGATGGATACATAAGTAGATGGATGTTTGTTTCTCGACCACGCTAAAACCACTATGAGCTACTTTTAAACCGATCTCTGGCTCTTCACTGACAACTTCTCTATTTCCTCCTATTTACATTTTATTGAGAAATGCATACAAAGTAGTAACATTTCATTTCATTTATTCTCAAACAATTTTTACATTGTGTCGGAAATATAGGTACTTACACTAAACAACGCAAGATCACATATTATAATAAGAAACTTTTCAAACAAGACATCAAATTAAACCTAGAAACAAGAAAAAGGAATACAAACAAAAACATAAATTGTGAATGGTGTTACCAGCTCATGTAAGAAAAGTAACTACCAAAAAATTAAATAAAATATAGTCAAATTCAGATAAATTAAGAAAATTTAGACTAATTACCCGGATAGTCTTCGCTCTTTGCCGAATAATGGCCGACTATGAAAGTGGCGGGATAGTCGACTATACCGATTAGTCGCCGACTAGTCGATACATCTCTAGCTGCATATCTTAAAATCCCTAGTAATATGTGAAGCTTTTAATCAGCCCTAAGAAACTACCATCATAAATTATCTTTATACAACTATGATTTTCACGACCAAAATTTTAAAATAATCGATTTTTTACAAAAACATACAACACTTCAATCGGACTGTTCAAGTTCGATTACAAGCAAAATACGCAATTTTGTAAAAAAAAAAAATAGTTTACATCGACGACATTTTTTCAGTTATTTTAATTTAAAAACTAAAATACTTAACCGCTTTTGATGAAATTTCTATGGGACCAATCTGAAAGAATATAGAGACTTAGAAGATAATTCTTTATTGCACACCACAAAACAAGAAAATAAACAGGAACACATCTATCTTAGTCTTATCGCTAAAAGCAATCTCTTCCAGACAACCTTTGGATGGATCTGGAAATGATGGGAATAGATAATGATGATAATATCCTTTCAAACAAAAATACTTTTTTAAATCGATCAAGAAACAAAAAATTCAGAGGTAACAATCATTACTAAAAAAAACCCAATTAACCGAATTGAGAAGAGTTCCTTTAGAAGTCGGTTGAAAAGTACAAAAAGATGTAAAATTTGCAGAGTTTCCGCCTACTGTCCGTGTGGTCGGGCGCCATGCCGACGGTGAAGCCCCTGTTCCCCACCAACCTGCCCCAGGACTTCCCCTTCGACCCCCAGGAGTTCGCGGTCTTCGTGCTCGTGGGGTAAGCTGTTCGTGCTTGAATTAATGAATTAACTTTTATTCACATTAAATAGAGTTTACAATAAGATGTCAGGATTTTTCGTAGTACGTCTAGTGCTTGTGCTTGTGGGGTAAGCAGTTTGTGGAAGTGGGGTAACAGTTTGTGATAGTTGGTTAAGCAGTTTGTGGAAGTTGGGTACGCTAGTTGTGTTAGTGGGGTAAGCAGTTTGTGCTAGTGGGGTAAGCTGGTTGTGGAAGCGGGGTAAGCAGTTTGTGGAAGTGGGGTAAGCTGGTTGTGTTAGTGGGGTAAGCTGGTTGCGGAAGTGGGGTTATCTGGTTGTGCTTGTGTGTTAAGCCGTTTGTGCGAGTGGGGATAAGCAGTTCATGCTAGTAGGGGAAGCAAAGCAGTTCCTGCTAGTGGGGTAAGCAGTTTGTGGAAGTGGGGTAAGCTGGTTGTGTTAGTGAGGTAGGCAGGTTTTACTAGTGTGTGTAAAGAGCGCGCGTCCCATGTCCAGGATCGTGGCGGGTCTGCTGGCCGCGCTGTGGGTGTACCTGCACCGGCAGTACGTACTCTTCATGAGGAACACCAAGGTGCTCAGCAACTTCCTGCAGAAGAAGTGAGTTTTCAATTACACTAGTTTAAGCTCCTGCATCAGAAAAAACGTAACCGCAAAACAAAAACGTTGCATTTTTGTATTTTTTATGTAGTGGTGTCATTTTATTCTTGGTTGTGTTATTTTATTCTTAGTTGTTTCATTTTATTCTTAGATGGGATGGACGCCACATCAAAGAATAAAACACAACCAAGAATAAAATGACACAATTAAGTATAAATTGACATAACTAAGAATAAAATGACACAACTAAGAATAAATTGAGATATTTTAGAATAAAATGACAAGTAACATTAAAATTACTCTTCTTAGAATGAAATGACACATCACATCTAAGAATAAAAAGATACAATATGAAAAAAAATATAATAATTATTTTGTATTTATTTATTGACTTGAATTAAAACGGATTTACCAATTATATTAATTAAAGAATGCTACACATAAAATAAAAAAAATCATTAAAATTATACACATATGTTAGATAAATGTCAGTAAAAAGGTAAAAAAAGATACAAAATAAAAAAAAGAGAAAAATAAATAAATTATAATTATGTTTTATTTTGAGTATGTAGTTGATTACCTGAATAGGTCAGAGCGTCTCAAGGTTAATTGTAATGTCCGTTTGCAGCCGCTTCATATACCCTGGGGTCATGACGTTGGCGGTGATGTCCATTCTGTTTCCCCCCGGGATCGGCAAGTACATGGCGGCGGATCTTGGCACCCAGGAACAGGTAAGTACCTCTCCAGTCACCAGCAGTGTGTTGCCGCCTTATTTTCCCAGGGTTATCTACCTAGGGTCATCTCAGCTGGGTCATTTACCCTGAGTTACCTCCCTTAGGCTATCTCCCCTAGGTCATCTTCCCTGGGTCATTTCCCCTAAGTCATTTCCCCTGGGTTATCTCTCCTAGGTCATCTCCCTTAGGTTATCTCCCCTGGATTATTTCCCCTAGGTCATTTCCCCTGGGTCACCTCTCCTAGGTCATCTCCTTTAAGTTATCTCACCTGAATCATTTCCCCTAAGTCATTTCCTCTGGGTCATCTCTCCTAGATCATCTCCCTTAGGTTATCTACTGTGGGTCATCTCCCTTAGGTCATCTCCCTTAAGCTATCTCCCCTAGGTCATTGCCCCGGGGTCATCTTCAGGTAATCTCCCCTAGCTCATGAGAGGGAAACGGAGGCCATAATGGACCCGCAGTTGGCACATTATAGGCTGATTAATGGTGTATATTTTATCTATGTCCTCCAGGTGCTGTCCCTATTCGCTAACTTCACGTGGTCGGACCAGCTGACGGCGGAGCAGGCCAGCGTGGTGTCGCACTGGACCACGCCCGAAGTGGACCACTTCGGTTGCCTGGTCATCTACTTCTTCTCCATTGTGAGTACTTACATATTCTTAACTTCACACCCCAAGTGGGCCACGCCGCAAGTGATCCACACCCCAAGTGGGCCACAGCCAAAGTGGACCACTTTGGTTGGAAAGTGGACCACTTTGTTTGCCTGGTCGGAAAGTGGATCTGTATATTTTTGTTTGTTTTTGTGATGGAATTATGAATAATCTATCTATCTATCTATCACAACCCAAGTAGACCACTTTGGTTGCCTGGTCATCTACTTCTTCTCCATTGTGAGTGCATATTCTTAACTTCACCACACAAAAAATTCCAAAGTTGGCCACGCCTCAAGTGGACCACCCCCAAAGTGGACCACACCCCAAGTGAACCAAAAAAATAGAGCCACATTGTATAACTTCTAATACATTTTGGTCCGATGCTAATTTTCGAAGAGAAGTAACACGACTACTAGGCTTTTTCATTGTTAATAAAACTACATCGTAAAAAGTAACAATCTTTGAAAATAGAGATATTTAATTTTTATTGACAGTGTCTGTAAATTTTCTGTCATGTATTCCGCATCCATTTTGATTTGATACTGTCCATCTTGGTGTTCTACAGGAACACCGTTATTAATCTATGATCGAAAACAACTAGTATTTATTAAGTTTATTTGAAATTGGTAAAAGTAAGTGTACACTATTGAATGCACTAAAGCAACAGCTGTACAAACATTTACTACAATATTTATACATATATTATTGTAATACATTTTATCGATATAAAAAACAAGAGGAGGTACTCAACTCGAGCCGTGTGTGTTATTCTAGTGTCAATATAATGGTGTGTTTTGATAACATGATCAATAGACGAGGTGGCCGAGTGGTTAAGGCGTTGGACTGCTAATCCAATGTGCTCTGCACGCGTGGGTTCGAATCCCATCCTCGTCGGTATCTTTTTACACTAAAAAAATAAGATTAAAAAAAACAAAGGAAATTGTCAATATAATAAATAGTAAATAAATAAATAAATATTTTGGACATATCACACAACGCCATCTAGCCCCAAACTAAGCAGAGCTTGTACTATGGGAACCAGATAACTGATACAAAACTTGTATATTTTTTTTTGTAAATACATAGTATACTTAGAAAACACTCAGGACAAATACCCTGTGCAAATACCGATGTTCATCGCACAAATCATTTTTGACACATTTGTGACAAATGTGTGTCCTGAAATGGGAATCCAACCCGCGACACCGGCGGGGCAGTCTATCTCACTTTTCACTCAACCACATTTTTCAACAATTTTTTTTTTATTTAAAAGAAATATAATAGTGTGTTTTGAGCATATGAGCAGTAGACGAGGTGGCCGAGTGGTTAAGGCGTTGGACTGCTAATCCAATGTGCTCTGCACGCGTGGGTTCGAATCCCATCCTCGTCGGTATCTTTTTACACTATAATTATATGATATAATTAAAAAAAATGTTTTCCCTGAAGTCCTTACAATTGAGATAAACTCTGAATAACAAAGTTTGAAATTATAATTTGGCTTAAAGTGTCTTCTTATTTTATTACATTTTATCCAAAATAGATTAGATAAACAGGTGTCAATTCAAATGTCGCCAAAACTCAACTAAACCAATTAAACTAACTTGTCAGCACTAAAAATGTTGCTGTCCCTTTTATAACGATCGAAATAAAAGGGATGGCATTATTTTTAGTGCTGTCAAAATAGTTTAGTTAAGTTTCAGCGACATCTTAATTGAGACGAATGTTAAGAATGTTTGGAACCATTAAATATAATTTTGAGAATAAAAAGTTTTGTTTCAAACATGCTTTGGAAATTCGAACCTTATTTTGACAATCTGTGGCGAGTTTTCGGGCATTTCCGTGATGGTACGAGATCACAGCTGCCTATGACCATAAGAGTGATACGCAGATTTTAGTGGTCAAAATATTAAACTAACTTATAATAATTATGTTCATTCACTTCTAAAACAATACTTAAACTAATGTGTAAATCGTGACTCTGTATTGCAGTTTTTATGTTTTAACGAAGCAATAAAAAAAAAACTTAGTTTTTCAACAATTCAAATCAGCCGGAGGACGTGTTGGCAGAGTGGATAAGGCCCTTGCCTCGCGATCCGAGTCATGCGTAAATAGGTTTTTGCAATAGAAAAAAGGCCTAGGCCGGCATCTTCCATGTAACTCTGAAGGCTGTCAAAATAATTTTTGAATTTTCAATCGTGTTTTAGAAAGCTAAATACAGTACATATACAGGTGAGGATGGGTGTATGTATGTTCAATTCAATTCAATTCAATTAATTTATTTGGGTCATTAACAAAATTTACATGGTGTCGTGCATTTCTTATTTAACTCTATAGTAACAAATTTTTATGCAATTTCAATTATAAATGACCACATCGCGCATAAAACTTATAGAACACAAACTATACTTAGCCAAAACAGCCAAAACATGACTCCATTTTCCGCAACTGGAATCGGCCTTTTAAGGGTAAGGGTGTATATTGGAGTCCTTGTTCCAGTTCTTCCTCAGCATGGTGTCGTGCACGCTGCCCGTGCCGGCCGGCATTTTCGTGCCGGCCTTCAAGATGGGCGCTAGCCTCGGCCGCTTCACCGGGGAGGTGATGCACTACTTCTGTCCCCTCGGGGTGGCGTACGGAGGACACATACAGAAAATACTGCCAGGTGACGTCATCTTCACTCTAGCAGACACTTTCACTCTAGCAGACATCTTCACTCTAGCAGGCATCTGCACTCTTGTAGACACCTTTACTCTAGTGGACACCTTCACTCTATCAGACACCTTCACTCTAGCAGACATCTTCACAGTAGCAGACACCTTGACACTAGTAGACATTTTCACTATAGCAGAGGCCTTCACTCTAGTAGACATCTTCACTCTTGTAGACACCTTCACTCTAGCAGACACCTTCACTCTAGCAGACACTCTTTTGACAAATTAATATTGATTTTGGTTTTGTGGTGTAGGTCACTGAATGGATTCCAACTTCAGTTTTAAGTGAGCTGAACAGTGTTTTGTATCATCTTATTGTATTGTTATTATGTTGAATAAAGAACTTTTAAAAACAAAAACACTCTAGCAGACACCTTGACTGTAGTAGACACCATCACTCGACCGCTTAAAAAGGGAGGAAATGCACTAATAGCTCGGCTCGGGCGCCGCACTCGCGCACTCTGACTGCACAGATACTCCCCCTTTCTGTATTGCCCATTTAAGTTTTTTAGTAAAAAAAACTTAGTAAAAAAAACTTATGGTGTATATACTACTCGGGCGAATAAACATGACACCTGGCTCGAATGACGTTTGTGCAAAAAACAGCGTGAAATTGGATAATCTTGATAGAGAAGAGGTCCTGCAATAATTGGTAATGATAAGTAACGATAAGGCTTCGCAATTAGAGGAAGAACAAACATGGAAGGCGCCGCGCGGGGGGCGGGGGACGCAGCAAGTGCTGAGCGAGAGTGGCAGCCAGGTGTCATGTTTACTCGCACGAGTAGTAGGTTGTGTGAAATGTCAAAACCTAACTTATTTATGTATTGTGTATTGCAGGCGGGTACGCGGTGGTGGGCGCGGCGGCGTTCACGGGTGCCGTCACACACACCGTTTCCACCATCGTCATCGTCAGCGAGATGACGGGACAGGTAACCACATCGTCACCACGCCAAAGGCCCCCCAAATTGAATGTAAACATATAACTTATATATATATATAAGTTATATGTTGTATATATTTGTAATCTCCTTTAAAATACCTTTATTTTGATACCCTACTCGATAGGTTTTGTCAACAAAAAAATATTAACGACTTACTATTTAGCTCCGAAAATCAGCCATTTTATAATTTATTTATTATTATTTATTTTTATTATTTAATACTTTATTGCACAAAAACAAACATAATTGTACAAAAGGTGGGCTTAATGCTAAAGCATTTTCTACCAGCCAACCTTACAGGTAGTGAAAGGTTTTGGCGTGCTAAACAAGAACAAGAAAGAAAGTACTTACATTTAAAATAAAGCATAAATGTGTATTATGAATAGATTTGTGGGAAAACAAAAGTACTGAGAGCAAGTTTACAGCTGATTAATAACCTTAATCTTAACTTAACCTGTAAGAAGGTGACTAAAATAATCTAAACAAATAACGCTAATATTAAATATTACAGATTATTACTAGGTACCTGTATTAAAATTATTTTGTGAAGATAACCAAATTAAAATGAAAAAGTGAGAAACTGGGTAGGTACAGACAGGGACATATTTTAAGTCAAGTTAGTAAGATTTTAAAGTTATTTTTATTTTTTGTACGTAGAGTACGGCGATAGCGTTCGTCTTACTGCCATCAGTAGAATATAAGTTTTGTATGAAAAGGTTGTAGACGAGTCGCTTAAAAGTTTGTTTATTAGGTGCCTTTTTTATATCAATCGGTAGAACGTTCCACAGTCTAACTGCGGCGATCTCAAAGGAGTCACTCCGAAAGGAGGATGAGTGTTTAGGTATGGATAACAGAACATTATCTTTGGACCTTAGGTCTCGTAGATGGGTCTCAGAGAGAAAACAAAATTTGCTCTTGATGTATTGAGGAGAGTGAGGGTTATTTAAGATAGAATAAAGAAAGCATAAAATCCTTAAGTTTCTTCTTTCTCGGATCGGCAACCATTTCAACTTAGCTCGGTATTCCGAAACATGATCGTATTTGCGAAGGTCAAATACAAATCTTATGCATTTTGATTATTTAAAAAAATATATATCTAAGAACACACTATTGAGACGAATCTAACGATACCTGAACTGTCAAAATCCATCTAGCCGTTTGGAAGATACGAGGTAACCCAGAAATTTACATACATACATACATTCAAGATACGCGCGAAAAACATAACCCTTCCTTGGCAGCCGGGTAAAAAAGCCGATTTCCCAACTATCAAGAGTCTGAGACCTAGCTTCACTTTCGCTTCAATATCCTTGTTGGTCCGTAGGTCACGCATCTGCTGCCTATAATGGCGGCGGTGCTGGCAGCCAACGCGGTAGCGGCGCTGCTGCAGCCCTCCTGCTTCGACAGCATCATCCTCATCAAGAAGCTGCCGTACCTACCCGACCTACTCTCCTCCGCAAGCCGTGAGTAGCCCTGCCTCCCCCACTATCATACTGGGTGGTAATCTACAAACGCGATGGCGGCGCTGCCGCAGACTTCCTGCTTCGAGAGCATCATCCTCATCAAGAAACTGCCGTATCTGCCCGACCTGCTCTCCTCCGCCAGCCGTGAGTATAGTAGCCCTCCCTTCCTTATCATCATACTGGGTGGTTCTCTTCCAACGCGATGGCGGCCTTGCTACAGACTTCCTGCTTCGACAGAATTATCCTGATCAAAAAGCTGCCGAACCTGACCGACCTGCAGTCCTAAATAAAACTTTGCTCACTTGCAAGATGTTAACGGTCTGATGTGACATATCCATTTTGCAGGCATGTACGACATCTGCGTGGAGGACTTCATGGTGCGCGACGTGCACTACATCTGGAACCGGATGACGTTCCAGCAGCTGAAGGACCTGCTCAAAGACAATAAGGTACGCCGATACTGATTAGTAGTTTGCCCCAAACTTTGAACTCACACGCCTAAACCCCTGAACCGTTTAGGCCATTGTACAAACTCGGTTTTTTTTTAACTTACATACCCACCTGCCAAATTCCATCAAAATTGAATAAGCGGTTTGACATTTATCGTCGGACAGAATTTATCTATATACATACATACTTTTCAAATGACGATTCGTCCTAGTATATCTAGACTATCTCTCTTCGTTCACTCAAGAAACCTCTCTTCGTTCGCTTAACTATAAGACCTCCCTTCGTTCAGTCAACTATGAAACCTCTCTACGTTGAGTCTCTCCTTGTTCCTCACTTCCTCGAGTTCTTCGGTCAAATATTTTATCTGTCTAATATGTTGAACTTCGTCATTTAACAACTGATTTGGGAAATTCTAACAATTCTATCACTTATTTACATATTATGCCCACAGATGATAAAGAGCTTCCCACTGGTGGACAGCCCAGCGTCCATGGTGCTCCTGGGCTCCATCCATCGCTGGGAACTGGTCAAGGTCATTGAACAACAGGTCAGTCATTCATTCATAAAAAAACGGGAGGAGTTTCTCAATTCGGATAAATTTTATTTTTTATTTTTAAATGTTTGTTATTTCAGATCTTTGTTTTTATGAACCGATTTGAAAAAATCTGTTTTTCTTTGAGAGGATATACTTTCAGATAAAAAAACCCTTAGAAAAAAATCAACAAAACAGGTTCAGTATTTTAGTTTTAAATCAATAAGTTACTGGAAAAAATTGCCTTCGATGTATGTAAATGAAATTGCGTATTCTGCTTCCCTTTCTTTTTAGTGGTGATTACGGTCATTAGAGCAGTCCAATAAAGGTTAACATTTGACTCACAGTAACATTGTTATTCATATTAAAAAAAAACTATAAAAATGGTTCTTTTCATAAATAGCTTTATCAGTAAATGTGATGGTTATTAGTTATGTTATGGTCATATTATGGTTATGTTATGGTCATGTTATGGTCATAGGTGGGCAGAGAACGGCGGCTGCAGGTGGCCGCGCTGTGGCATCGCGAGGCGGAGAAGAGACGCGAGAAGACTCGCCGACCCTCCAGATTTGAGGTACCACTTTTATATTCGAGGTACTACTCTTAATATTCGAGGAACTACCCTTAATATTCGAGGAATTACCCTTAAGCTTCAAGGTACCGAAGTACTACCCTTAAGATTCGAGATATTACATTTAAAATTCGAGGTACTACCCTTAAGATTCGAGTTATTGACCATAAGAGTTGAGGTACTACCCTTAAGAGTTGAGGTCATAACCTTTAAGAATAGAGCACTATCCTTGAAATTGGAAGTACTACCCAAAGAGTCGATTTTGTTTCAAAAACAGTTTTATTTTCCTGTGTCAGGTGACCCCCGCGCCGGACATGCTGGGGCTGTCCCCCCCGGGGGGCATGGTGCGGGGGTCGTCCCTCACCACTAAGGACCAGGGGGGGCTGCTGCCGTGTAAGTACCTACTCTCATACATACTTAACAATAAACTTAACAATAACAAACCGACCTGTTTGGAGTTTACTCCATAAGAATCATTTATGTTTTACACTAGCGACTTACCCAACTTTAATAGTTATTTTCATTTCTCATGCTCGTAAAGTTCAACTTTGTGCACCCTTTAGGAGGAATAAATGAGCGCTCATTTCGTAATTCCAAAATAGAGACAGATATTTAATAATTGTCCTCATAATATCCCGATCTACGGGTATTATGAATGACCAAATTTTGAAATTGGAGATAAATTCCCAGCTTCCGGCATGAAACCTATCTATTACAAACTGAACCTGTTTGAACAGATTTTATAGGCATATACATTTTTGCTCTTGGGCCTAAAATGCAGATTTACTCCCTCTGTCTAGGTACATTAAATTGAACTTTACGAGCATTATTAAAGTACAATACGGCAAACGTATCTTGGCGAGTCTGAACATAGGCTATGCGAACTTTAGCGCATGAACACACGTATTACATTGATTTATATGTATAATATATCAACGCGGGCGAAAGCGCGGGCTTATGCTAGTTGGTTTATAAAAAAAAATTGGCATCAACAGTTATCTATTGCGTGTTTTTATGCGCTAAAGTCCGCATAGCCTATGTGCAGACTCGCCAAGATACTTCGGCCGTATTGTATGTATATTTAAAAATCATCATAAGTCTGTAAATTTTAACTAACCAAATTTTTATAGCCCCGGGCCAGCTTTTCCGCCCAAAATCAATCCTGAAGAAGACGAACTCGTTCACGCTGACCCGCGGATTGGGTTCAGGGGCGCCCTACTCGCCCTCGCCGCCCACGCCCTCCGTGTACACCACCGTCACCGGCGCGGAGACCAGGTACCACCATCATCAGATGCTACCACTTGGTCTTCATCATCAGATCTTACCACTACAACTTAGGTCTTAGCACTGAAGATGCATCATAAGGTGACCTTCGCGATGCGGTGGCTTGCATCCGACAGTGCTTTATTTCTTTGAAAAGATTATAAACAATTATTTTTTGCCCTAGGCCCTAAAATGCAGTTTTAATCCCCCGTATACCTACCATTAAATCTAACTTTATGTGCAGGATCCGTGCGGCGTTCGAGGCCATCTTCAAGCGCTCCACGCTGCTGCAGGACGTGGAGGGCGGCCTCCCGGACGCCTCTCCGCTGCCTCGAAGCCCCAGCATCAATAAGAAGGTGCAATTGGTACGTAGCATTTGACAGCTGGTACGTAACGTTTGACAGCTGGTACGTAACGTTTGACAGCTGGTACGAGCAAGAAGGTACAGTTGGTACTTAATGTTTGACAGCTGGTATGTAACGTTTGACAGCTGGTACGTAGAGCTTGACAGCCGGTACGTAACGTTTGACAGCTGGTACGTAACGTTTGACAGCTGGTACGTAACGTTTGACAGCTGGTACGAGCAAGAAGGTACAGTTGGTACTTAATGTTTGACAGCTGGTATGTAACGTTTGACAGCTGGTACGTAGAGCTTGACAGCCGGTACGTAACGTTTGACAGCTGGTACGTAACGTTTGACAGCTGGTACGTAACGTTTGACAGCTGAAACGAGCAAGAAGGTACAGGTGTAACTTAATGTTTGACAGCTGGTATGTAACGTTTGACAGCTGGTACGTAGCGCTTGACAGCTGGTACGTAACGTTTGACAGCTGGTACGTAACGTTTGACAGCTGGTACGAGCAAGAAGGTACAGTTGGTACTTAATGTTTGACAGCTGGTATGTAACGTTTGACAGCTGGTACGTAACGTTTGACAGCTGGTACGTAACGTTTGACAGCTGGTACGAGCAAGAAGGTACAGTTGGTACTTAATGTTTGACAGCTGGTATGTAACGTTTGACAGCTGGTACGTAGAGCTTGACAGCCGGTACGTAACGTTTGACAGCTGGTACGTAACGTTTGACAGCTGGTACGTAACGTTTGACAGCTGAAACGAGCAAGAAGGTACAGGTGTAACTTAATGTTTGACAGCTGGTATGTAACGTTTGACAGCTGGTACGTAGCGCTTGACAGCTGGTACGTAACGTTTGACAGCTGGTACGTAACGTTTGACAGCTGGTACGAGCAAGAAGGTACAGTTGGTACTTAATGTTTGACAGCTGGTATGTAACGTTTGACAGCTGGTACGTAACGTTTGACAGCTGGTACGTAACGTTTGACAGCTGGTACGAGCAAGAAGGTACAGTTGGTACTTAATGTTTGACAGCTGGTATGTAACGTTTGACAGCTGGTACGTAACGTTTGACAGCCGGTACGTAACGTTTGACAACTGGTACGTAGTGCTTAACATATTTTATAAATATAGTGTTATATTGCAGCCGCGCGAGCGAGTGTGCGACATGTCCCCCGAAGACCAGAAGGCGTGGGAGCTGCTGGAGATGGCCAAGGAGATAGACTTCGACCGCATGCTGGCCATCGCCCGCAAGCGCGAGCTGGTACGTACCAGACTTGTAGCTTTTGCGTTTGGCCATCAATACTATATTGATATTGGTATTAATATTGATATTGTTTACCTGCTCAAGATTATTCATGGTAATTGATTGATTCAGGCGTTACTTTACGGAAATCCATAAATATCAACAAATTACATAAATATATTTAGTAATAAATCCGCTTGATTTCTAAACAAAGGTTTTAATTAACTTAACTTTAGTTTAGAACTTTAGTACATATTACAATATTATAAACCAAAGAGTCAACGAACAGAAAACCAAAGTTTAAAGATACGACACGTGTTTCGCCTCTACACGAGGCATCATCAGGAGGTGTGGACTCGCCGAAGTTCAAAACGAGAGTTAACTTGTCTCTCGTTTCAAACTTCGGCGAGAAACTAAAGTTAAGTTAATTAAAACCTTTGTTTAGAAATTAAGCGGATTTATTACTAAATATATTTATATAATTTGTTGATATTATTCATGGTAGAATCGATAGTCCTAACATATTGCAAAAAAAACAATTTCAAATTCCTCGTATCTCTAGCCGCCTTCCGAATAGAAAAACGTTCAACCTTCCTATCTGTCATAGAAAATACAGTCAGCACTCTCCAATTTATAGAATGTGTTCGTCTTATAATGAAGTTTGTCACGAAATTGACATATTCTCGTCATCTGTCTCTTCCATCAAGAGACTTTTTCTAAGTTATAATATTTAGATAAGCTTATTATTAAATAGTATTAATTTCCAGAGCTAGGTATAATATTAATTTGCATGCAGTGTTCATATCAAGAAGGTTGTAACACTAATCTGATAGTTCATGTTTTTATTTGTCTATTTTTATTACTGTGTTCAACCAGTTTTATGAACCTAATAATAAAAAAATAAATAAAAAAAATACCTCTCATGGCGGCCGCTGCAGTAAAGCAGGGTTTAGATGAAGCCAGCGCTGGCTTGTTATTGGCCTCGTATAAACAATTTTTGAAGACAAGCCAGCGCTGGCAGCCAGCACTGACGGGAATAGAGCTCCGGCCTATTTCTTAAGCCAGTGACCTCCGCCCGCGTGCCCCGCAATCCCCGCGCCAGCGTGAGATAGATAGTTAGATATTTCATTTCATTTATTTATTCAATCACAATTTCACAATCGTATATGTCTCTATAGTACACACAAAGCAAAAATAAAAATTTAATAAAAATACAGAAAAAAATAATAATACAATTTCAAAATTACTACCTAAACTACACTCCAGCAGATAGTAACTTAACTTAACTTAACTAAAGCTTAAATATGAAAAGCAAATTTTTTCCGTAAGTCATGAATAAAGATGCTCGTTTGGTTAATAATAATAATAATATTGCACGAATTAAGTATAATAATATTGACATTGATGAAGTACATGATTTTAAGTTCTTAGGTATAGTAATGGACCGTTTTTGTAACTGGAAGGTACATGTAGAGAGTGTGTGTAAAAAAATAAATAAATTTGTGTTTGCCTTAAGGAAAATCAAGAATGTGACAAGCATAGGAACATCTCTTATGGTATATCACAGTCATGTATGTTCAACGTTAAGATATGGCATTATTATCTGGGGAAATTCCACTGACGCTATAAAGGCATTCATTGCACAAAAAAAATGCTTACGTGCAATCTTTAGTCTCAAGCGGATTGACTCTTGTAAACCCTATTTTATCAAATATAAGTTGCTCACTCTACCTTGCTTGTATGTATTCGAGATGTGTAAGTTTGTCAGGAAAAACTACTCACTTTTTGAAAAGGATGAAAAAGTTCATCTAAAAAGGAAAATTGTCCAAAAGCCATTGGTCGCTCTTAGACATAGGCTGAAACTAGGTAACAAAAACTGCTATGCCATGGCAGTTAAACTGTATAATAAGCTTCCTCAAAATCTCAGAGACCTACCAGATATACAATTTAATAGGAAACTATATAACATCCTCTGCGAAAACGGTTTCTACTGTATTGATGATTTTATGAATTTTAAATTTTGACCTGCTGCATACTATTTATTGTGACTTTTATTAACCCCCTAGCTCTGATAAGATTTGAAATAATTTGCTTCATGGATTGACTCTTATAGGCACCTCTACTAGACGGATACTGAACTCAAGCATTGATATTCTAATTTAAACACTATGTAGTTAGTTATCTAGTAATTTAGTTATCGGTAGCAGCTTGCTCATTGTAGTTAGTTAATTTAGACCTAGTACTAAGTACTTAAAACATTTGCACGGCCGAAAGGTCGAATATAGTGATTCAAAGTTATACAACCAACATATGTAGACACCTATATTCATGCAAATAAATGTATCATTCATTCATTCATTCATTCATACCATACCAATTTTTAGCTCTTATCACAATGAGTCAAATACAAACTTATTCACAATTTTCACCCTCTTAGGGGTGGTACTTTCCAAAATCCTTTGTTAGCCAGCGCCTACAATCTGTAATAAATATGGATGCCAAATTTCAAGTTCGTAGCTTTTATAGTTATGGAGATATCGTGATGAGTGAGTCGGTCATATTTCGCTCTACGCCCTCTATCTCAAAAACGGTTGAAACGTTCGAGTTATAATTTCTCGCAAATGGTATGTTCTACATATTTATAATAGATTTGAACACCATTGGAGCCATAGAAACCGAAACAATCGCGAAAAACCGACGTTAAGGGGCATCCTCAAATCTGAATTCCATACAAATTAAATCGGACATATACTCAAAAAGTACGCCGTATTATAGTAATTTGTTCACACTATTCGTTTCGTCCATGTTTTTTGAATTCGTGAACAAAAAAAGTGACAGGTTTCATACTTTAATTTAGATTTTATACCTGTTTTAAAATTAACCCTACTAACTTAAAAACACGTATAAAATCTAAATTAAAGTATGAAACCTTTCACATTTTTTGTTCACGAAATCAAAAAACATGGACAAAACGAATGGTGTGAAGAAATTACTATGATACGGCGTACTTTTTGAGTATTTGTCAGAAACATTTTGTATGGAATTCGGATTTAAGGATTACCCTTTATAACTTTTGACCTTGAATAACTTTTTTTGCACAGGAGGGATTCTTGAGAACTTTTTACAGTTCTTTTATAATGGTGTCCTCACATTCGTACCAATTTTCAGCTCTGTCCGAATTAATGCAAGCTCGAATGTCTAACTTGACCGGATTATTATGCCTACTTGCACCAAACTGTCAAAGACCCTAAGCAATGACATAACTCGCTTGGCAGTTCTTATTGGTCAGAATCTGTACTGTTAAGAACTACCAAGCGAGTAAAGTAATTGCTTAGGGACTTTGACAGTTTGGTGCAAGTAGCCATTAGTCTTCCTCGTGAAATGTCTTAATTGTGAGAGGAACACTAGTCTAGAATTGGGAAAGTCAGGAGGTGATCTCGAGTTTAGTCCTCGTTTCGTAATAATAGTGATTCTGTTCCAGAACCCCGAAGCCGAGGACTACATAGATGACAACTTATACATCTGTCACATCGACCCCGCGCCCTTCCAGCTCGTCGAACGCACCTCGCTGCTCAAGGTACCCCACAGCCCACATCCCACAGCCCACAGCTGGGCACAAGCCAATGGCCAGCGTATCTATACACCGCATTATTATTAATCAGTAGAAAAAAGAATACTATTCCATTTTCATGTTCAGAAATGGCAAACCAGTTGCCATTTCTGAACATGACCATGAAAAAAAAAGTCGATTTTTTTCTTCAAAATAAACATGATAAATAATCATTGATAATAATTTATTTAAGTTTTATTCATCGTTTGGCAAACCCGGGTACCTAGCTCGAGCCAGCTCGCCGCAGCTCGGCTCGAGCCGCTGTCACTCTGTTATTTTGTAGCAATACAAAATTCTGACTGCACAGATACAACGTAGTACCCCTTCTGCATTGTTCATTTAAATATTTTCGGTAATTTAAATTTTGTAGTGTATAAAACATTCTTTATTGAACTAAAAAAAAAAACAAATAAACGAACTTAATACAAATCAATTAAGACACTAGTCCACTGCTGGGCAACTAGTTCACTGATGTGAGTTGAACATGAAATTGGAATTTCCCAATGTAAGTGAACATGGAATAGGATTTTTCCAATGTAAGTGAACATGGAATGGGAATTTTCCAATGTAAGTGAACATGAAATGGGAATTTTCCAATGTAAGTGAAGATGGAATGGGAATTTTCCAAATTAAGTGAACGTGAAATGGGAATTTTCTGATTGCTATTGCTCTATTCTTCGTTGAAATGAAGAAGTCCCAAAAAACAGTGGTCATAAAACAAATATATTGAAAAAGTGTTTTTTTTTTATCTAATATCGTGAGAGTATACATTTTCAATAAAAAAATATATTGTTTTGACAATATGATATTTTCAGGTGCATTCGCTGTTCTCGACTCTGGGCGTGAGTCGAGCGTACGTCACCGCTATAGGGCGACTAATCGGCGTCGTATCTCTTAAAGAGGTATCATTTTTTTTTGTATACTAACCAAATAAAGATGAACTATAACTGAACTAAACTCAAGCTAGTAGTTATATATCATAAACCATATTTTTATAGATAAAAAACTTAATACCTTAATATCACACTTATGTTATAAATGCAAAAGTTTAAGATAATGGATTCCTCAATCACCCCGAAACTACTGAACCAATTTCATTTCATTCAATTTAATTCGAAAGTATTTTATAGAGATATTGATCCTACCTGGCTGGATGATGATAATTGTTTAGCCCTTTTGTAGTCTGCTTACATATCGATAGCATACAGACGAAACCGCAAGTCGCTAATACAAACTAATATTCCAGCTCCGAAAAGCAATTGAGGACGTGAACTCCGGAGCCCTAACGGTGGCCAATAGGCCTTCGCCTCCCACCACCCCCATTCCGACCATTATCAAAGTGGTCAGCTCCGAACCCGCACCCCCCTCAGACAGCGAGACTGCCAAACTCACCACCACTAGTGAGAAGAAGTGAATCAAAGGTTGGACTTCTATTTACTCATCATTTCAGCCTTCAACGTCCATTGGACATAGGCCTATATAAGACCGTTTTTGGTACCAACACAGCGTCAGATATTCTGCCTTAAAGCAGTAACGTGTAAGCATCACTGTGTTCTGGTTTGAAGGGCACTGTAGCTAGTGAAATTGCTTAGCTTTCGAGACAGACTAGCGTCTATTCTATTTATTACAATTTTGGGAATCCTAGTGACGTGTTCATAATTCTGAACATAAAATGGGAATTTTAGGATAATTGATGGTAAAAAGTGACATGGATTGGGAAATCCAGATAATAATATCTAGTGGAACGTAACCTGGTAGTTCCCAACAGGTAACAATTTGATGGGAATTTAACAAATAATTAACTTTCCCAACGACCTAGTAAAATTTTAAGGATTTTCCAATTTCCGTGTTTTAGTGTAATATTTAAATACGTGGTTTTTGACCAAATTGTTGGTTGTTAGATAGCTTGTTGAGCTTGAGATTATAAAATGATAGTATATCTAATGAACACTTATAATAAACTGATTTTATCAATTAAAATCATTTATATTTTATATAATTTTTTAAATTGTAAAACTAAAATACGTTTTTGCCAATAAATTTTTATAAGCATAATTTAAATCTCGTCATGAAAGACATTTTTGTCGTAACAACGTCACAAATTATTATAATATTTTGTTATACACTTTTGATAGATATTTTTACGATTATATTTGGTGCTTTCACAGCGAGATTAGTATTTTAATCGTTATAAATATTGTCTATAATGTACATTTTTCATAATTATTTATAAACAAAAAATATGATGTATTTTGACACAAAATGTATAACGGAGTTACTTCGAGTATATTTTAGCATTTTTATTGAGAGCCAGGTTTCAAAACTTTATATTTAATGCTTGACTATGATTGTGCTCTGTACCTACAGAAAATGCACATTTTCGAATTCTAAAACTACAATTTTGATAAAATTCTGAGTTATCCAATATTTAACTAGTGCAAGTTCCCATTATTTATGTTGATTTCTTTTTATTAAAATATAAGTAGTATTTGAATTCATTGTAATGGTACTTGTATTTTTAGCCAAATTAATTATAGAAGGCTTGTGATAGTCCAAACCATTCCAAAAGTGTTGTCCTATAGACTAAGTTAGGTTAAAATATTAGAGTGTAATTTGAATACTAGAACATAGTAACTTTGCCATAAACTTTGGCAACATACTTGAAATATTTGGCTGTTGAAAATATGTCGAACCAAAAATTCTAAATTAAGGTTATTCTATTACATTTTTTCGAGACGAATTCCGTCCGATAAGTATTTTTAAATGTTATATTTGTGTAGGTAAATACAATTTCTTTTGGCATCTATTAACGTTAAAAAAATTATTATTTAATTTAAGTACGTAAAATTCAACATTTGTTGTATACTTAGATAATCATACAAAAAGGCGCATTTGTATTCTCAAATCCTGTGATTTATTAGTGAAATTATACTGCAACGGTGTCTGGTCAGACTTTTAAGTCTTGGAATGGGTGGATTTAACGTTTTAAGCGATCTGTCTAACTTTGTTCATCTGTTATATAGGTATAATTCAAATGCATTTCCTCATTGTAACAATATTGTTTTCCCATAACTTGAACATCTTTCCATCAAATGAACATTTGTTGCTGTTATTTAAAACGTTAAATCGATTGTTAATGTTTAAAAGTCAAAATGACTTGCATGTTTTTTAGTAGTAATTAAGTGAAATATTTATGTGTAAGTATATTGATTTGTATTTTCTGAAATTTCAGCGTGAATCAGACGTGAGGTTAAGTTAAATCTATTTATATTGACTGTAATTGACGGTAGCTGCATTTTCTATTGTGATCTGTTGCTTTTTGATTAGTAAATGAATGTTTTTTGTCGTTTAATATGTAGTTGTTTTATTAAAAATTAAACAATAATTAGTGTTCATTATCACACAAAAAATATGAAAGCAATTTGCGAGGATTCATAAATGTATTACATTGATGTTTGTTATTCTATCAAGCTGAAACTACTTAAAGCGAAGCCATAAGTAGCAGTTTATTATTACCATCGACGAACTGGATTTAGGGGTTGGTAAACGAAGTAAAAGACTGTTTAAAGTTCTTTTTTTTTATTAGTCTGATTTGATGATTTCATGTTACTTATTTTCTATAATACTCAGACACTGCACAATAAAAACCTGATTTCGACACTGGGGTACATACAACTATTTAAGTACATTTAAAATAACTAAATACCTACAATCAAAACAATGTTTTTCGTTCTAAATGCAAGCATAAAATATACATATATACAGTTCTGTATTTGATAAAAAGTTGTATAAACGCTAGTAATTGGTACATGTTGATAACATTGCCGCAAAAATCTTTATCGTTACAACTATACAAAGAAATAATAAGAGATAGGTACTGAAAAGTATACAAAAACAATTTTTATCTTGGTTCTTTGAACCAGGAACAGATTTCGAAGCGAAAAATATTTTACCTCCTAACTGACCAAAGGAAATATTTGTGTTTAAAAAGTAAACTATGTATAGCGAAGTTCTTAAACAAATTAACAAAATTGATTCTTAAATCTAGTTCTATCTAATATAAGTTGAGTAGCCTATGTTTCTGATAATTTATCATACTTATATTTACATGTTATCCGTAAATAGTGTGTTATAAACCATACGCATCGAAATGATATGAGTACTTAGAAAACTCCCTTAATTTTGTATGCATATTCAAACTTACATTTAAATCACTATATCTTATCTACTTCAAAATATATAAGTGTTCAGTGGCCTCAGTTTTGATGAAACTTCCAAGCTTGGGCGTTCTTTGTTATAGTCCTACCAACTTATCTGTGAACTGAGGAGCATCGCTGTGTTCGCAACGGTAGACGACGCAACTGGCAGTTGAATTTAGTTTTGTATGCAAGTTCCATTTTCTGCCACCTCACAGATAAGTTGGTATGACTGTAGGCATCATCAGTAGCTTCAACTCGTGGTCCCCCATCCAAATCGCAACCACGCTGAACGTTAATGAGGTCGATCAGTCTAGAACGACCAAGCAAGCTAAAAGCCATTTACGCTTCCAACCCACAAAATATAATACATAATGTACCTAAATGCAATTGAAATAAAATAACTTAACTGGTTAAATCACAAAATCAAATAATTAACTCACCTTATAACATAATTGAAAAAACTTTGACAAATTATTTCTGAACAAACAAGAGTCCAGCTCTAGTTAGTATTAAAACATGTTTAATTTACCTTCAAGGAACCTTAATAATAATGCATTACGTTTTTTTACGTGTACGACAATATTCCCAATGGATGTTCGTTCAGGTAAAAATAATATTCCCAATACGTGTTCACGATGAACAAAACGTAACTCGGAACTAACTGCTGAAAATAAAATTATCCAAATCAATATTCTAAACTTCATTCAGCATTATTTTACCTAACTTAACTCTTTATGAAAATTCATCATTAATGCCTAGATCACACGTACCGAGTACTCGGCCGAGACAGTAAAATGTTACTCGGCTGAGATAGGGAAAGCTTACATCGCTCGCCATGTCGCTATGTTTATACGTACCGAGTACTCGTCCGAGAGCACTGTCTCGGCCGACTACTCGGTTCGTGTGATCTAGGCATTAAATTCAAGAGAAAACATTCATAATTTTCATCGACTGCAGTGCAAACTTAGTTGGTTTAAAGCGTTGCGAAGACACTCAGTCTGAATTCCAAACCCTGCAGTATTATTTGAACGGATAAAGTATTTAGAAGGGTCCTTGTGCCCAAAAGATACCCTACATGCAACCGCAAGACTCCACCACCATATTGGGCAGCGTCTTCTGCGTGACCGTGTTGGTAGAGTCGAGGTAGAGAAGTTGGAGCGAGCTGAATGTAGTCGGAGCGCAGCATGGCTTGAATTCTGATTTGCGATCTGATACCGTGTAGAAATATTTCTGGGGACAAGAGGAATTTGTCAGTTACATACCAAGATAGCTGTAACGCCATCTAGTCTCAAACTAAGCAGAGCTTGTACTATGGGAACCAGATAATTTATTATACAAAACACTCAGAGTCAGAACAAACATCGATGTTCATCACACAAATGTTTGTCCTCAAGCGGGAATTGAACCCCCGGCATGGCAGTCTAACACACTTGCTACTCGACCATCCGTGTCGTCAAATATCCAAAAAATGAGCTTGTCATAGAACAGTAATAGAAAAATGTACTGTGACTTTGACCTTCCCCAGCGGTTATCGAATTCGAGTTTTTTTAGTAAAACGCAATTCGTAAGTCAAATTGGTTTTGCGCATCTTTGTCAAGTGGTCCGCCAAAAGACAAGTTGTTTAACGCTAACTATATCCCTCGGGGCGGATCATTCAGTCGTCCCAGCCCAACTCCTTGAAGCTGACGTAGAATAGCTCGCAGCAGCAGCACAGTACATACAATAACCTCCTGCTACTCACCCGTATGATATTATGATGGTAGCTGTTCGCATTAGCCAGAGCAGAGATCGGAGCGCAGTTCCCCTTGCAGAAGTAGGCGTGATACCCCTCGGGGCGGATGATCCAATCGTCCCAGCCCAACTCCTTGAAGCTGACGTAGAGAGGCTCCCGACAACACTCGCTGGTAGCGTCGGCGCAGTCAAGGGCGCGCCCGCGTCGCCGCTTGCCCGCGTACTTCGTGTACAGCACCAGGAAAGGACGGTGCTTCTCGTGGAAGGAGAGCGGCGAGCGTCGGAGCTGGAACAATATAAAGGGTTATGAAAAAAAATACATTTATTGACAAAAACTGTGTGAATTACAGGGGGTTACATGGGTTGTTTTAATTTTCCAGAATAAGTACCGACATCGTGTTGATAGCAACTTGCAACGAGTTTTGCATCTTCTAAGTGATTTTCTGAATGGCTATAGAACTTCATCATCAATCTACATTATATTAATCATCTGGTTAGGTACGCAAAAACAACTAAATTGTATCGCGTAATTTTTATTATTTATTTATTTAATATGCACTGTTTTGATTCCTGCCGTTTAGGCGCGCTTCAGGGTTCAAATATACCGCCCTACCTGCATTGAGGGAGTGAATGAACTATGCTCGCTCACAAGTTCACTCGCCGGACAGTTTCGTTCGGTCAGTATCATACTCTGACTGATCTGTGGTCATTATTACTCTGACTAATCTGTGGTCAGTATGGCTACCAACGTTACGCGTTAAATATCGCGCCTGCTCCCTTTATCATCCTGATATCCTGAGGGTGTTCTCGCGTCTCCAGCTTATCTAGCTGTGAGAAACCGCATCGGAGTGTCCAATGTCCATCTACAGACAGTGTTGACTATCTTATAAGAAAAACGACAATATTTCGTGAGTGTCTTTTGCCACGTTGCTGATTGTACAGTGCATTGGACTTGCCTATTGGAGGATAACTGGCGATTCCCAGGTTAGTAAACCTATCTACTTTCTAATGTATGACTGTGCAATGTCTTTCAATCGCAATTCCTAGGTTTTTTTGTGTATTTTTGACAGAATTCGCACCCCGCCTGGTGCGTCAGTTGAAAGGCTTTATTTGGGTTGAATAACCAATAATAATTAATCCATTTTGAGTTGTTTTGCGAGAGACTGGTGCCTGAGATAGGTTTAGAAAACCTGTAGTACCTACAGTTATACGAGCTATACGTCTAGTGTATGTGCCTGGCAAGTCCTGCACGCCACATGCAGCGTGTGCAGCCCACGCCACCTCCACCCGCACCCAGCCCTAGCTGATGTCCGTCTCCTTGATGGTGACGGGCTGTATAGTACCTGGCAAGTCCTGCACGCCACATGCAGCGTGTGCAGCCCACGCCACCTCCACCCGCACCCAGCCCTAGCTGATGTCCGTCTCCTTGATGGTGACGGGCTGTATAGTACCTGGCAAGTCCTGCACGCCACATGCAGCGTGTGCAGCCCACGCCACCTCCACCCGCACCCAGCCCTAGCTGATGTCCGTCTCCTTGATGGTGACGGGCTGTATAGTACCTGGCAAGTCCTGCACGCCACATGCAGCGTGTGCAGCCCACGCCACCTCCACCCGCACCCAGCCCTAGCTGATGTCCGTCTCCTTGATGGTGACGGGCTGTATAGTACCTGGCAAGTCCTGCACGCCACATGCAGCGTGTGCAGCCCACGCCACCTCCACCCGCACCCAGCCCTAGCTGATGTCCGTCTCCTTGATGGTGACGGGCTGTATAGTACCTGGCAAGTCCTGCACGCCACATGCAGCGTGTGCAGCCCACGCCAGCTCCACCCACACCCAGCCCTCGCTGATGTCCGTCTCCTTGATGGTGACGGGCTGTATAGTACCTGGCAAGTCCTGCACGCCACATGCAGCGTGTGCAGCCCACGCCAGCTCCACCCACACCCAGCCCTCGCTGATGTCCGTCTCCTTGATGGTGACGGGCTGTATAGTACCTGGCAAGTCCTGCACGCCACATGCAGCGTGTGCAGCCCACGCCAGCTCCACCCACACCCAGCCCTCGCTGATGTCCGTCTCCTTGATGGTGACGGGCTGTATAGTACCTGGCAAGTCCTGCACGCCACATGCAGCGTGTGCAGCCCACGCCAGCTCCACCCGCACCCAGCCCTAGCTGATGTCCGTCTCCTCGATGGTGACGAGCTGAATAGTACCTGGCAAGTCCTGCACGCCACATGCAGCGTGTGCAGCCGCTGGCGTCCCTCCAGCCACACGCGAACCGCCCACGCCAGCTCCACCCGCACCCAGCCCTCGCTGATGTCCGTCTCCTTGATGGCGATGGGTTTGGTCTTCTTGAACTGCTGCTGGCTGTCCCAATGCGCCGCTTCGGAGATTACGAACGTTTGGTTGTACTCGTCCATCGGGTCGCTCTCCTGGGAATAAGACAGACATTTCAATAGGAATTTCACATGAGAAAGTTTGTTGTTTCCTATCGATGGAGGTACCTACTATTCCTATCGATGGAGGCTAGAGAGTCGTTAACGTCTTCTAAGTGTGGTTTCAGATTAGTGGATTATCTGGGTGGATTCGCCGCTCGTGTTTTTGTTTTTTGCAGCGCGCTCGTTGTTGCGCGTATAAGCGCCACAAACTGCGAGAGACGCCTCATGCTACTTACACTTGCTAGAAAAAACCGAGCGTAAATTGGAACGAATAAACTATAATATAAACTATAACTACTTATTTGGAAAGATTTAAGATGATATGAAAACAGAATGTAAAGAAGCAGTACCTTGTAGAACCAGAGTTCCACGACGCTGACTTCTTCAGGCTCGAGGTCTGGGGGTAGCTCGAACTGAAGACATTTGAAGGGGTACCGGCCTGACGTGAGGCACTCGCCTGGAACAAAAAACCAGTAGGGTTAAACAGTGCCATGTCCTGCCACCCTCCGGCCAGGTGGCGTGACGACTTACGAAAGGCAGCTGGTAAAAAGTGGATGCGGAGAGCCGAAGACCGAGCTCAGTGGCGCGTTATGGGAGAGGCCTACGTCCAGCAGTGGACTAAAGTGGGCTGATGATGATGTCCTGCCAAACAGAAATGGTTAAAAATCCGTTCAAACAGAACCAATGCATTTTGCGCGTTTTAAATGCGCTGACGTGCGAACAGCTAAGTACTTGGATATGCATTTGTTCTGTTCGAACGGATTTTACGCGCGTTAAAAAATCGCTCGTGCGATTGAGCCCTTAGTGCCTATTAGTTAGGAATTAAAAATAAACAGAAATATTAAAAAATATAGGTATTGCGATGTAGTTAACATCTTAAGTTGGGTAAAACGATAACAAAGGTACCTATATCCATACACATGCCCCGCTATCTGACGACCTGAGGTCGCTCCTTGGTCCAATTAACATAGGGTCAAAGTAGATACTAGATCGATATTCGGTACTATAATGCGGTATTAGTTCTTACTAAAGTGTAATATGGGCTATAGTTATTTAGAGATCACAGACCCTTGAACCGAGAAATAATCAATTCTAAAGCGTCGATGACACACGGTTTTTTTACTCGCTGCTTGTTGCACAAGTTAAACGTAGTGGTTATATTCTCTTTGGCTTGTTGGCGAGTTTAAAAGCTAGCGTGTGAGCGAGTTAGCTTTTGGGAAGTATTGTCAACAAGCAGATTGTAAAAATGCCGATGACCCAGGGTGAGTTTATAAGCTACGAGCGAACTTGCTGGCTTATAGCGTGTAATACAGCCGTGTGTCAAATGCATCGAGTGAAAATCAGTATTTCGCATACACAGGGCTTTAAATCGCTGCAGTAGCTTACAAAAACTAAGAAATATTAAGTAGGTATAAATGAGAAGAAAAAACAAAATCGCTAATACTTAAGATGAGTTTTTTTATTGAAAAGCCACGCCCCATCTACCCAAACCTAAAGTAGATTAGTTTTGCTCTTAGTCTAAACAAGTTAGTTCTTCTGCCTCGCATGCTTAGGTATTCATTTATTGTCCTAATTTGATTTATTTGAAAGAATTTAATCTTCTTTGTTATTCGATTTAGGATACCCGCGATACAGGCTTGCCCTAGTGCGGTGCGGGGTCCATTGTGAACTATCGTGTAATATATAAATATTACACGATATGATACGATAATATTTATATATAAGGGTTTGGAAATAAATATTGATTGATTGATTGTTGAAATATCTTCCTAACAATCTTAAAGACATCTTAAAGTTTATAAAAACTAAAAACCCGACTGCGAAAATATACCTTATACCTACTTATCTACCTATATTATAGGGTAGGGTATAATGCCTACATTGATTTCCAATTCATTGTTCCAAATTAAATTTAAACGTACCTATGACTTATAATATACCTACTTTTGTACTCTCCATTTAATTTCATTCATTTTGATACCCTACTCGACAGGAAAATTTTTCAACAGGTATTTAGCGCCGAAAATCAGCCGTTTTGTTTTTTTTAACCCCGTGCGAAAAGCATAATTTTTCCTTTGCAGTCGGGTAAAAACCCAGATAATAATAATTGCTCTTTCTATTTAAACAAAGCAGAGTTATTTTCTTCTAGTATTTAGGCTAGTAACTTATACGCAACGCATATGCACTGTGCTGAGGTCGGAGGCAGGGCAACAACTTTTGGCCACGAAATATTTTTATAACAAAGTATCTGATAATACAATTTCCTTGAATACGCCAATGTTTTTGTAACGGACTCTTGGTAAATATTTTTTTCGATATCAGTTAAAAATACCTTATGTTGAGTCCATGTAACTGAACTGCGCATTATAAAATGTGTCCGAGAAAAAGAGCTATGCAAGACTACTTAGGACATTTGACATTTGGCTGAATATTTTCTATATTTTTTTCAATAATTCAATAAAACATGTATAATATATTATGACAGACAGGGGCGTTCAAGTCGCTATCACAGATCAGTCAGAGTACTACGTATTTACTTGTCGCCATTTACTGGGCTAATGTACTCAAAGAACTTGTATACCTACTAGTATCTAGAAGGCCGACTCACACGAAAACCGAGAGCCGAAAGTGACTACCCATTAAGGAGTGTGTCTCTTTCTAAAAGGGCGTCCATAATTTTTGAACTAAACAGGACAATTTTTGAATTAAACGATTTGCATTAAAAAAAAATCGTTTCATTTGAATTAGAATCGATATATATCTAGGTTAGGTACCTACCTGCCGAGAAAAATAATTACTGTTCGAATGAAACAGTAATATATACCATTGAATTAGACATAACATTGATCAGAATGAATTGAGCCGTTATACGGCTTATTACTAAAGTGGAAATAAAATAATATAATTTTGTTCAAACACAATATATTGCCAAATTTATTTATTATTAAAAATAAATTATTTTATACAGTTTGACAGTGACTACAATTACACGACATTAGAAAGGGTACAATTAAAAAAATACTTATTGTTAACGGTCATAATATAGCATCAAAAATACAGGCACTTAATTTGTAACGCGACCATTTTTGTCAATTTTAATGTTTAATGTTTTAATTGTTAGTTGTTAAATGTTAATTGTTTATGTAACGCTACCATTATTCTATTGTCTGAGAATAGTTTTGCTCAGTGCGTCTAAGGCGTTGTCCTATTTCACTTATAAGATATCATCAAGCGTTGAAGTATCCAGTGGCTGGATTATGAAGACCGGGAGTGCACTACCTTGCCTTTTGAGCGGGCTCCCAGCAGAACCTAAGATATATTTCTTATTATCTTTCCATTAAAGACTAGCTTTCGCCCGCGGCTTTTCCCGCGAGGTATCCATTTAAATTGTAGTCGTCATTTGTCATGTGTTCATGTCGACTAATACTGATGAAATATTTTTTGCTACCTTTTGCGTTATTGCATGAAAGAGTAACATAGGTATATTTCACATACACACAAACTTTGACATTTATAATAGTAGTAAGATAATCTAGTGTTATTGGTACGAATAAGTGTGAGGTTATAAAATTATTTAAAATAAAAAAAACTTTCTTTTACCTTTGGTAAAATAGAAGGAATTGCATCTGATTTAAGCTTCTTTTTAGCTTCAGTTAAATAGTCTTCCTTTTTAAAATGTAAACTACATACCACAGAGTACTCGGTCAATTTTACAGAATGTTGCAATTGCAAAACTTCCTTCCATATATTTTTCAAATCTTTCTTAGCAGGCAATCTGCAACAGGGTGGAATTATTGAACAGGGTGGAAACGAGTTGAAACTTATGAACGTTACAAAATTAAATTATATAGTGAATATCTTGAAATTAAAAATGAAATGGACACACTACTGATCCATATCGAAATTTTCTTACCTGTGAAAGGATATCCCACAATCTGGATACGACTCTTTCTCACACCCACTTACGACACAAATTTGGACCATTTTAGTAAAACAGTTAAGTAAAATAATAATACAACCAATTTCTTGTAATAATTTAAAATACGCCGCCAATCCAAAGACAAATATCCGCCATGTTGTTTCATTGGTTTGCAAAGAGTTACCAGCATATTGACATCACATTCCTCCTATTTTCCAATAACTCTTATCCAATAAATTGATAAACTACGTTTATAAATTCCTTGCTTTTATCAAAACGAAGACACATTCTTGTACTTAGTGAGAAATTAAGTTATTTAATTAGTTGCCTATATAAAATGATCCTTGCGAATATTAAGTGAAATTATGTAGTGCCCAATGTTTCTGTTTTTTCTACCATGTCCATTTTAATTTTGTATGCTGGCGACACTGTGTGAACGAGACACACCACAGAAACGTAGGCTCTCTGTCGATCGATCGTCAGATCGTTTATCGTTATATTTTGATTTGATTAAAAAATAACTTCATTCGGTCGTGATAAGGTTCAGAATTCTTAATCCTTAAAAAAAACAAAATGGCGGGTGAGCTATCCTGATCCTGTAGAAAATCCTTGAATGTACTTTAATTTTATAGCTTGTGTCAATGACACGAATAGAAGAAGAAGAAGGTATACGATAAGAAGAAGACAATTTTTTTATTGAAAACCTTTTTAGTAAGGAGACGAACAATTTCTTGTACCTATACAGCGGAACTTCAGAAGTCAGTAAACGCCCCGATGATGTGAAAGACCGTCTATCTTTGGACATATCGGCCCAATATTATTTTATCGCGAGACACGCCGTCTGCGCGTGACTCCTCTGGTTTCGCCCTGGCCTGACACCAATTAAGATAACCAGGCGCCTCGCACATGATGAGGATCAAATTAGGGCTAACTTTATGTATTTATAGTTATTTTTAGCAGTTCAATTCAATTCATCATCAACCTATGGCATTGTCCTAATAGAACGCGATCACGCGACCATCGCAAGTTCGCCAGTCGCACTTTAGTCGCGCGAATTCGCGATCAAACATACTAACGTCAAATACTTTACTATAGCTGTCCACTGCTGGACGTAGATCTCTCCCAAGGCGCGCCACTGAGCCCGATCTTCGGCTCATTTAATTCAATCATTTATATTTACAGTATGAGCTAACCACTACAATCTATATTACAAAAGGAAACAATTGGTCCACCCATAGACCGTTGCAAACGATTTATTAGCCAAAATGTTACATTGCCTAAAGCGTCGATAACACACGCTATTCACAAGATGATTGTGAGCGAGTTTATAAGCTAGCGTTTGAGCGAGTTAGCTTTCGGGAAGGATTGTCAACAAGCATATTGTAAAAACGCTGATGACACAGGGCGATTTTACAAGCTACAAGCGAAGTCGCTGGCTTATAGAGTGTAAAAAAGCCGTTGTGTTATCGACTCTTAACTCTGGTATGTCAAAACATTTATTACAGTTTCAAATAAGCTTATCAATTATGTACATCTATGTTCCTAGGCTAGGCTAGACATCTTGTTCTAAGCAATTAGGTAATAAGGAAAAACTCAAACTATGGCCTTTTGCAAAGGTTATTTGCTACTACTCAGTTCACTTCGCTATTCAGACCTAAAAGACCTGAATGCAACTTCAGATTTTCAGTCCTATTTAACTAAATGTAGGCACAACAGGTTCTTTATTAGGACCGCCACATTAGGACTTCGTAGGTGTAAGCATAGATGAATAACGGTGTTCCTATAGAACAAGATGGACTGTACCAAACCAAAATGGTTGCGGTATATAGGACCGAAAATTTTCATACACCCTGTCAATAAAAATGAAATATCTCCATTTTCAAATAAATTTTGTAACTTTTTACGATGTAGTTTTATTGACAATGAAAAAGCCTAGTAGTTTTAACATATAATAATTATCTTGCTCTGTTTCTTATCTTTTTCGAAAATTAGCATCGGACCAAAATGTACTAGAAGTTAGCCAATGTGGCTCCCTTTTCCTGGTCGCATATTCAATGTACTAGGTACCAAAATGTACTAGAAGTTAGCCAATGTGGCTCCCTTTTCCTGGTCGCATATTCAATAAATAAATATGTTTCTATACTATACAATAATTGTGTTTCTATACTTTAATACTTCTATGGGTGTAAGTATGAAATTTTGTGCCTATACAGAGTGGTCAAGCCACCAATGTCGGAGGTTTGAGGATGCCCAAAGGTCTTATCTGATGAACTGGGTCACTATTCGATTCTGTTATCGATGTAATCAACGCGTAGTAAACTATGCCTTTCAGATAACATGCATTACTGAGTTCGGGGTCAGGAGTCACGAAGTCGGTGATACCTCACGCCCCAGATTGATCTATTTATTTTAGGTAGATCCGTCTTAAAAAATTGAAAAAAAGACTGTCTAGTTCGATTTTACACTGTGTTAATTATTTTTTATTAGGGTTAGATGAACTTTATATTATAAATTCAGATGTTGCCAAAACAATTTGACAGACTTTAGAAATAAAAATAAATTTACAGAACTTTGTTATAAACCGATTTCAAAAAATTTATAGGATAAACTTCCAGATTAGGCCCTTAGAAATTTCATGAAATTTTTTCAGTACTTTGGTTTTGAAATCAAAAAAACGTTGAAGTGAACAAAATTGCGTAGGTACCTATTTTGCTTCCCTGTGACTTGTCAGTGGTGCCTACAGTCACTAGAACAGTCCGATTGAAGTCCGTTGTTGTATGTTTTGTAAAACCTTGTTTCTATTTGATAGTAAAAAAAACTATCCTCGATAATCGATATCACAGTAAATCTCATTCTTAGCAAATGTTGGTCGCCCACGTTCTTACATAACTGAAACAATGAAACGTAGGTACAAATTATGTTTATGATAAACTTTTAGATGAACTATATTCTGTTATCTTTGTGAATGTTTTTCCGCATTTGCAACCTCTGAACTTTCAGGATAAGGTAACCATGCTTTTTCATGATTTTATTATCTATTTACCTACTGACCTAATTTACTTCACAGAAGTATTAAAGTATAGAAACACAATGTAGTATATTGAAAATGCAACCAATAAAAGAAGCCGCATTGGCTACCTTCTAGGACATTTTGGTGTAATGCTAATTTTCGAATGAGAGAAGTAACAGGCTTAGATCAATATTATAATTGTAAAAATAGTAGGTAGGTAATGGAAAGTTAATGGTTAATAAAATAATACTTGCGACTAATTGTGAATGCCTTACAAGTCTGCTTTAGACTTGACCAATTTTACAAATTTACGGTTTTTATATGGTACCTACTAATGAAATTTATTCTCCGTAATGGAACACAGAAATAAAATAAAAAACGCAGTTATGTAATTCTAAACTAAAAGTCAATGTTTAACTCTAACTTACATATTTAATTAAAAGGACACGAATTACCTACTGGTTACTGTGTGTTGAATTGTCTAAGGCTAAAATGGACTCAAGTTAGTTATGCTTGATAGATGAGATGGGGTTCCCCATCTATCCAGCGAGCTGGATGTATGAGGAAGAGGAAACTCATCTATCAGCGCTTCTAGTATGCAGTATACCTACACAGAAGCATCGTCATAAATCAGCTGTTCTCAGTTCTAATCATGTACTGTGAACATGGTACGCGTCCGGGTACGAACGTTGATATTGTGTCATTTTAATAATTATCTAGATCTAACCAAGTGACCTGCCTGTGTGCAGGAGAGATTCTGGCTTATATTGTGGCGGTACAGGTTCATTTCCTGATTGGAGGTGGGTTCTGATTGAAAGAGTCTTTTAACTGCATTAAAAGTTCATCCGAAAAAAAACTGATTGACCTTTCGGTGTTATACATAAACATTCACATTCTCACACCCCTGCACTAGGACCTGTGTGGCAGGTGGCATGGACACATACAAGACATCACAACATCCAAGACCCGAGAACAAACATTTGTGTTCGTCACACAAATATTTGACCCGGCCGGAGTTCGAAACCGGAACACCAAGCTTCATGGGCAGGGTCACCAACTAAGCCACGGTGTCGTCAACTATGAAGCAAGCATTCGTCCTTCAGATTTTCTGCATAAGATAAACTTGAAACAATCAGTAATCCGAAAAACTAGCTGACAGTAGATTCATAGATATGCCATGCCAAACATTAATTGCTATTTCATACGTATAAATGGGTTAGTTCAGAGAATGAAAGTCCAAAGTCTACCTGTACGTAACTTACCAAGTGATGCAATTTCACTCAACGATGTCAAATAAACAATATGCATTTTCCACTAACATTTTCACCCGACTTCAAAAATGAGGAGGTTATGAATGCGGTTGTTGTTTTTTTTTTAAATGTTTGTTACCTCAAAACTCTGTTGTTTATGAACCGATTTTAAAAATTCTTTGTATGTTTGAGAGGATAAATACTTTCAGATTGGTCCCATACAAGTTTCATCAAAATCGATTTATTAGTTTACTTTTTATATCCAAATAAAAATAACTGAAAAAAATATGTCGTCGAAGTAAACAAAATTGCGTATTTTGCTTCCCTGTGCCTTTATCAGTGGTGTTTTCGGTCACTAAAACAGTCCAATTGAAGTCGGTTGTTGTATTTTTTTGTAAAACCTTGATTATTATATATGCGAAAGTTTGTAAGGATGGATGGATGAGAGATTTTTTCTCAACCACGCTGCTACTATTAGTAGTATTCGTTTAGCGATTAAGCTAAAATCGGGCAGCTGTTATAAAAAAAACCGTTGAGAAGAATGATTTGTCTTGGTGCAAAGTACAAGAGAGACAGGTCAGCAAGATAAAAGAGTTTACAAGATTAGTTTGTTTTCTTTTATAAAAGTAACTTTGATAGAATTAATGACTTAGGTAACCGTAATAGGTAAGGTAGATCTTTGTACACAGTTTTATACAATAAAAGTTTCTTGATTCTTGATTCTTGAACCTAAGGAATGATGAAGGGCCTAAGTTTGACCTTTGCGACTCCTAACCTAACTGAACATAATTTGATTTTTTTTTTAAATGCTCTAATTAGAAAATTTATGATTAGAAAAATGCTGAATGTAAATAAATTAATATTCATAACAATTTGGTTTTAGTTTTATCCCTCGTAGGAAATGTAGGTATTCTCAGATTATTTTTAATAGGACAGGAAAAATATTGAGTGTTTAGAATTAACTTTTTCTTAGATATTTTTTTTATGAATGAATGAAAGGAATATTTATATTGTATGTACCGTAAAGCGTCGATGACACACAGCTTTTTTACACGCTGCTAGTTGGCGAGTTAGCTTTCGGGAAGGATTGTCAGCAAGCAGATTGTAAAAAAGCCGATGACACTGGGCGACTTTACACGCTACAAGTTAACTCGCTGGCTTGTAGCGTGTAAAAAAGCCTTGTGTTATCGACGCTAAAGTATGACAGGAAATAAAAAAAACGATCTCTTCCAGACAACCTAAGTCGAAAATATAGATTTTTGAACTCACCTTCAACAGGAAAAATGATCTTCTGCTCCGTCCTTCCATAGTATTCATCGTATTCTGCCGGCTTGTCCCTCCCTTCGCTCAGGGTCTGTCCCTGCGCCACCGGCATTGGCAGACTGTTCACCGGAAGCGCCACCGCTGGCTTCTTACTCATCCTCAGCTTCTTCAAGATCTGCTGCTTCACAAACTCTATCCTCGCATCAGTCAGCTCCTCAACACTCAAGTCCCCATTCGCGCAATTCCCACAATTCATCATCTCTCCTAAGCTTATAAAACTACTGACTAGAAAAAACATTGCCACTCGCGATAAAATCATTTTTGATTTCGGTTCTTCGGCGGAGGCAGTTGAAGTATGACAGAAGGTCCAGCATGCGTGCGAACTGGATGGCGGTTAGCGCGAGACTGATCGTGGTTATTGAGATGTTCATATTTATGGATGTGTGTGTGAGGGTGTTCCTCTCAGAGGTCGCGTGGACGTTGGACCCGTGTGATCGAGATGTGTAAGGTTTGTTTACGATGGAGATGTCCTGGAATGTCAATGTTTTTACTACTGTTGGCAAATCTGTGATCTTCGATGACTCGTCACTTAGAAATGAGTAGTAAATATACTTGTACTAGAGGTAATAATTAGATATTATGAATAGGATAAGTCTGAACACACACAAGTTCGGTTTGGCGAGCTATAGGTACCTATTGCATGCAGGTGAAGTAGAGGTAAGAAGGTACTTTTCTACGTCTAAAAACGAAATTTTGGGCTTTGCTCTGATAATGTATTCACCTCTAGAAATGACGCTTCGAATTTCTACATATTCCTTTTCATTCCATTCTTTAAGAAATATGAAGATCCTATTTCGATCCTATTTAAAAATCTTATTTCGCTATTATAAATAAAATACATAATAAAATCCCTTTTTATTTGTATTTTGTATTCTTTATTAGAATTAAACCCATTAGATTTTCAGCTTCGACTCAAGGGACTTCACAGTGACGTGATCTAGGTATATTTTTATTCCAGCTGACTTTAAACATTAATAAAATACCTACTTAATAAACTCCAGAATTTATATTTTGTCATCTATAATAGAATTAAACCCATTGGATTTTCAGCTTCGACTCGAAGGATTTCACAGTGACGATCTATATGTTTTTTTCGAGCTGACTTTATTTAAAATTTAAATATTAAAATCACCCAATCTTTAGAGCAGCTGTGCGTAATGGATACGCATGGTCATTAAAATCCATGTGCAGTTTACAATGCACAATGCAGCATGTGCCAGGCCCGGGGCGAAGTCCAACACCATTGAATGGACCCACCGGGGAGGTAGCTAGGACTGTGGAAGCGGGGGCATCGTCTATTCAGTTCGTAAATTGTTTTTTCGTCTTTACTTTCAGAAGATTTGGTACCGCTTATTTTCTCAACAAAAACTATGGTAATAATTTAATATTTTTTTCTTAAGGGGAATCCTCAAATCCGAATTCCATACAAAATGTTTCGGACAAATACTTAAAAAGTACGCGGTATTATAGTAATTTCTTCACACTATTTGTTTTGTCCATGTTTTTTGATTTCGTCAATAAAAAAAGTGAAAGGTTTCATACTTTACGTTTACGTTTTTTTTTTTTTGGTTTTTTAGTTGATGCAGTGATTCTAATTTAAAGTAAGACCACAATGTACCTGTATTACGCAAATAAAGATTCATTCATTCATACTTTAATTTAGATTTTATACGTGTTTTAAAATTAACCCTTCTAACTTAAAAACACGTATAAAATCTATATATGGAATTCGGATTTCAGGATTAGCCTTAATACATAGTTATTTCTATTTGTATTTATTAAGTAACTGCAATCAACACGGATTAACCAATTAGATGAATTCGTTAAAAAAGAAACATATTATATTATATATTAATAATAGATTTCAATTAAAATTACACTGATATTAAATAATAAGCCAAATATAATAAAATCATATACATAAATTCGCAGTAATTTAAAGGTATTTCGTATTAAAAAATATAATAATGACAGGGTTTTGCTTTGGCCACTGCACCGCACCGGTTGCAAATAGAACTCTTACAAGTGTTTTCGAAAAAAAAGGCAATTGTTGGGTTACTAACACACGCTAGCCTAGCGTAGTGGAAAAACTAGAGCCGCTGTTTTTCCACTACGCTATAAGCTGATCTCTTTTATTCTGGACGCCATGCTCGCTTTAGACTAGTTTCATGCATGGTATTAAATAAGCGTTAGCATTGATATTCTTTCTGAGCTTTGCCCCAACCCTGACCTCACTCCAGCTCTGGGCCCCAGCCACGTCGCCCGCACGTGATGCGCACGCGACGGAGCGTGCGTGATTCTTGCTGCAGGATTTGTTTCTGAAAATTAGCTTTTATGTGCTTTTTGGTTGTATGTATGTTATGCTTACTTATTTATTTAAAAATGTGAAATATATGTGTAGGTATTTAAATACACCAAAAATACTTAAATGGGCAATGCAGAAGGGGTACTACGTTGTATCTGTGCAGTCAGAATTTTGAATTTCTAGAATATGATAGAGTGACAGCGGCGGCGTAAGTGCGGCGCCCGAGCCAAGCTGCGGGGAGCTGGCTCGAGCTAGGTACCCGAGTTTGCCCAACGATGGGCGAAACTTAAATTATTTTAAATGATGGGTACCTACCGCCTGACGCAAAGCCATAGGAAAACGACTAATAAGCTATCCAATTATTATCAAATTTATTTTGTCAAAATTCGACCATTTTTTTTTTTTTTTTTGCCATATGGCAGATTTTGTTCAATAACGGAATCTACGCGTATATTTTTTTGGGTGGTTTTTGTTGGTTTCAAAAAATATGCGCTTTATTTCTGTTTAGCATGATGTTCAAATTTTTCTAAAATATCTAAGATAAAATTCTAATGTTGTCCCAATGTTAAAATGAATGAAAATTAAAAAGTTTGCGAAATGCCACTTTTGGATAGGTATTCAACAAGGGTTACGAAATGAAACGTTGTCCAATAAGATACAGCCACAGAAGTATTAAAGTATAGAAACACAATGTAGTATATTTAAAATGCAACAAAAAAAGAAGCCACTTTGGCTAACTTCCGGGACATTTTGGTCCGATGCTAATTTTCGAAAAAGAGAAGTACTTAACAGGGCTAGATAAATATTATATGTTAAAACTACTAGGCTTTTTCATTGTTAATAAAACTACATCGTAACAAGGAACAAACATTATTTGAAAATGGAAATTTTGGAGATGTTCCATATTTATTGACAAGGTGTCACACTGTTATTTATCTATGAATGTAGCCAATTATTTTGCAAATCACTGACACTCGTGTGACTATCACGCCAGAAGGTAGAACTATAATTACTTAATTAAGAAAAAATTCGAAAAGATAATGTTTATTTGTTTAGTTACAAACGTGATAAGTTTATTAATTAGGTATGAGATCATCTACATAAAATAGCGTCGCTCCTGAAATACGCTAAGTTTCAGGCTAATAGCCGTTCGTTCAACTTCTTGATAAAACCAGAGACTAGTCTCTAATAAAACTAAGAGCAATGGTTAATAAAATAATTAGATGAAAAAACTCAAGAAGATATATGTAGGTACCTAGTTCTCTTAAAATAAGCTGCACGAATCAATAAATAATAGGTAGGTACAGAAGGCATAGAAGTTTTAAAGTATACCTACTTAGATAGAATCACATTGAAGTACATTGAAAATGCGCCATAAATGCATCTAAATTGTCTAACTACTAGTACATTTTGATCCGAGGCTAAATTAAAAAAAAAAACAGAAATAACAGGGCTACATAAATGAATATTAAATGTTAAAACTACTAGGTTTTTTTCATTGTTAATAAAACTACATCGTAAAAAGTAACAAATAATATTTGAAAATAAACATATTTAATTTTTATTGCCAGGTTGTCTGAAAATTTTCTGTCATTCATCATGTTCCTCATCCATCTTGATTTAATACTGTCTATCTTGGTGTTTTATAAGAACACCGTTATGCATCTAGGTATGTACCTAGGAATTATTATTAGTTATAGCAATGTTTTTTTATTATTTTAATAGTGAATGTATTCTACCAACACTTTAACTACGAAACCTGAATAGGTGTTCAAATCGTATGAAATTCCAAAATAGCTAATGTTACAACAGTCGGGTTTTCTCTTATATTAATTTTGTTTTCTTCCATCCTGAAACATGAAAAAATATTCAACCCAATATTCGTAAAATCCGCGCAATATTCGTAAAATATTGCGCAATTATGGTGAGATTGCAATTTATACTCCAATGTTAATAAGTTGTCTTACAAATTTCTGCATGATTTCCGTGAGTGAAGCTTATCTCATTTAAAAAAATATTAGGTATTAGATAATTAAGAGCACGTGGTCGCCACGAGTTGGGTTGAGTTTATCTGCGTTAAGGTTCGTTGGTTTTCGAAGACAATGAGATTGTGTTGAATCACTTTATTTATCAGGGGCTTAGTCAAGTTTTTTGAATGTTTAGTTGAGGTAGTTTTTCGGCTCTTGCACATTTAAACAAAACTTTGAATTATGTTATTTGTAGAAACCTAAATCGATATTATGAATGACATGAAAATAATTGTATAATTGCTTTAGTCTGAAGTATGTACGTAGTACCTATGTGACTACCTTATTGATGCATTGCGTGCATTACATCTAGAGCTAGCCATTTTGAGCTCTTTCTGTAAGAAACACTTATAAAACTCATGAAATAAATGTATTTTAGGTATGTAATTTGTTTTATTTTCTTGTTTTAGTAAATTAGTTTGTTAGAACATGAATTTTGTTTACGAAACTCTAATTCACCAAGTATATTTTTACCGAACTTTTTATACGAAAAAACGACCTTTTCCCGTCTTAACAGGAATCTTCGTGGAATTGGTAGGTGAAATCACCATGTGTTAAACTATTTCGGAATGCCAATGAAGTAGGCAAGTTTTTCACAAGTTGGTCACCTAGGTCACCATACATTTTTTTACACCACAGGAGATCAAAGTTTTGGAAAAAAATGAGCAAAACACATTTTCTTTGATTAATAATGCTGTACCAAAAAAACTGTACCTATGGCACAAAAACAGGAAATACCATTCGATAGCACAGTTATCCAGGAATGCTTTAGCAAAAACAAAATAAGAAAATTCCTAGATTTGTAGTCTTGACAGCAAAAACAATGCACAAAGGTAATAAAAAAATGGAAGTTTTGAAAACGTCCAGTAACTCGAAATCCGTGGGATTTTTACTGGGTACATATTTTCATTTTCTGATCGGTCCTGAAGTCCCCCACCCGCAACTGCAGGATTATCCACTGATTACGACACACCCTGTTTATAAAAACATAGCTGTTACTCGGTAATAAATAAATAAATAATGAAGTTTTTCAAAAACATAGACAACCGACTTCAATCTGACTATTCTAGTGACCGTAGGCACCACTGAAAAGTCACAGGGAAGCAAAATACCCAATTTTGTTCACTAAAACGCCTTTTTTTCAGTTATTTTGATATAAAACCTAAAATTTCTATGGGACCAATCTGAGAGTATATTATTTCAAACAAAAGATTTTTTTTAAATCGGTTCATAAACAACAAAGTTTTGAGGTAACAACAAAAATTAAAAAAAATAACTGAGTTGATAACCTCCCCTTTTTTGAAGTCGGTTAAAGGAGTAAGTAGGTGAGCAATACTGAAAAATATAAGTATATAGGTACCTATATATTTCAGTTATTATTCTTAGAATAGTGATAAAAGTTGAAACTTTCTAAGTTCAACGGATCCGAGTTACGAGTGACCTTCGGCCGAGCATCGAACCTGCGATAAAAATTGTTTTTATTTTCTAATAGTTGCAGTTCACAAACAAAGAAAAGAACGTAGGTTATCTGTTAAGTACTTAGAAAAATGGCTCTTGGAACATCGAAAATTCGCAAAATATTTTACTAGAATGATCCCACCAAAAACATCAGTTGTTGGCAAGTTCTTATGACAAAAGACTTTTAAAAGAGATGAAATATGGAGCTATGTAAGTAAATGTGCAAGTTAAAAGAGATGAAATATGGAGCTATGTAGGTAAATATGCAAGTTTAAAAGAGATGAAATATGGAGCTATGTAGGTAAATATGCAAGTTTAAAAGAGATGAAACATGGAGCAATATAGATATGCAAGTTCAAAAGAGATGAAATATGGAGCTATGTAAATATGAAAGTTCAAAAGCGCTGAATTGCAATAATTATTGTAATGATGCACACATTTTACGATATAATGACTGAAAAGTCAAGTTCGTAAATTTTTTAGCAGTTATACAATTATTTCAACATTCTAGATAATCATTACGAAAACTTAACAAGCTTTTAGGCGTTTTACCTGTGCGAGAATGAAAGGTTCGTTCGTCAAGTAAATTTTGGTCAACATTTCCTAATAATGTTTGGAATGTGGGACACAATGACACCTCAGGAATTCGGAACCGAAAATGCGGGAACAAGCTACACTAACCCCGTACTTTGATCCCTACAATTTAGGCATGGAAAGTACTTAGGTATACCGAATAACATGTTTTATCATGGTATAAAACATGGTACCTAAGTATGAGACTGGGCAGGGCACTTGGCAAGGCAGGAGGGAGGGCACAAGATCATACTCATACTTATGATTTATTTACCGTAGGAACATATTGCACACTTGGTAACGTAATAAAGCTATGTTTACAAAGTTTTCAACATTTACAATTTACAGATAGAAAACTTAATGAAGTTGAAGTTAAAATATTTTTAATACAAAATAACAAGGTTTTATAGCTGTAGAGGCTAAGTCATAACAGCGACGACCTTGGGACAGACCACCAGCCCGATGGTCCGATGACATTGTGAAGGCAGCAGGAGCACAATGGATTCGTCGTGCACAACACCGAAAAGACTGGCGTCATAGAGAAGAGGCTTTTACCCAACAGTGGGTGTGTCAGATAGATAGATCCCTGCCCTTATCCCACACTTAGGTGAGGTCAACATCATCTGAGGATGCCTCGTGGAGGCGAAACACGTGTTGAGTTCTAAATTGGGTTCTATGTTTTCGGCGCTTTGGTTTAGATACTAAAATTGTAAACTAGGGTTGAGTTAGGTAATTACAACATGTCTTCTTCTTCCATTTGTCTCTATCAGCCGTCATCTCTGTACTCACGCCTGCTTCGTTCATATCCTCTTTCACAGTCATCCAACTTTTCTTTGGTCTTCCTCTTCTCCTAAATCCATCTACTTTCTTATCTAACACTCTTCCAGTGACGTGGCATCCCTCTGCATCACATGCCCATACCACGATAACCTGTTACTCTTTAACTTATCTGTCACTGGCGCTACTTCCTCTAATATAAGTACTCATTTCTGATCTTATCCGGTTTCAATAAACGATTTCATTTCATTTCATTTCATTTCGCGGGTTCGATTCTTCAGGACAAGCACTTGTGTAATGAACATCGGTGTTTGTCCTGAGTCTGGGTGTTTCTATGTATGTATTTAACCAAAAAAAGTGGGTATTTAAGTATTCTATCAGTTATCTGGTTCCCATTACAAGCTCTGCTTAGTTAGGGGCTAGATAGCGTTGTGTGGAATGTCCAAAAAAAATATTTTTTTTATTTATTTATCACTGATGAAATTGTATTAAAATTTATTCAATAATGAGCATCAGGGTATCACGCGATGGTCACGAAAAGAAATTACTTAAAAGTAAAAAGAATAGAAAATGTATTTATCTTGTTACCGGGATCAGAAGTCAAGTGGTAGGTAACTTACGAGATTAGGTTAGACTTAATTACTTATCAGCGGTTTTGGAGGTAACTTAAGTTCATTTATAATTAGGTTTTGATAAGTTATGAAGTTTTGTAACAAGATCTAGAATATTTAGAGTTATGAGCTTTTTCCGGTATTGAGGACCAGGTTAAAACTAAAACTTTATTTTACGTGCATTTAATTTTTATGAGCTAAATATTTTAGTCATTTTTTTTGTTAGGAGGTTAAGATATAAGAGCAATTTTTTTGCAATTATGTAAGAGGTAAATAAAGTCAACTAAATTGATGATCATTTAAGCTAAGCGTCCACAGATCGGCATCGGCCGTATCGGACGCATCGTACGTAACGGATTAATTAGACTGCGTCCACTGTATCGGCAGCGATCGAATTGCCGACTCGAGTATTAGCAATCGGATTGCCGATGTCACCTTCATTCGGATTTTTGCAATGCCTTATGTCATTTCTCGCTATAAAATGATAATCGCGATTACGTTTCGCGACAAATGGCCGACGATGCGGAGCGAGCTTGCGGGGCGTGTCAACTGATCGGCTTTCCGTATGACGTCATCAGTACGCATCGCATGTAAGCATTGCCGATGAGCGGTCCGTACGGTGCGGATCAGTGGACGCTGTTGTATGAGTTTCTATATAAGGCAACCTAAAATCCGTTGCGTGCGATGCGTCCGATACGTCCGATGCCGGCATATGGACGCAAACCTTTAGAAGGCATTTACAAGTGTTTTCGTGCTTCGGAGGGCACGATACAGTTTATAGAAATGATTGTAGTGTTAGAACTGGGTGTAGTAATATGGTAGAAACAAAGGTAGTACTAGACTTGGAAAGTTGGTATATTTTTTTTATTACAAAAGGTATGCAAAACATAAAACATATACTTAGCCAAAAGATAATAATGTTAAAATAATCTAAGGTACCGAGGTTTTCCAAAGCATGCATACACAGAATGAACAATTTAAATTACCATTTACCTGACCGCAATAAAAGAAGTACCGTAAAACAGTAAGTACTTACTAGAAAAACACAAGAAAATCAAGAAAAACATACCCGTAAGTGTATTAAGGCATAGTCTCAATTAAATTGTCACGTTCCGTAAGAGGATTGAAAAACAGGGTCAATTAAAAATAAGAAAAAAGTATATTTACTAAACCCATTTATTTCTTGTCTAGTTCCCGTTGGGACTAACATAATATTTACAAATATATTCACACTATCACGATGCATTAATATATACAAAATAATTTCATAACCGATACTTATCTTACAAGATTTTTAATAAATCAATTTGTCAATAAATATAATACAACAGCCATGTTGGTAATCTCAAACAATACCCATTATTACAATAATAATCATAGTTCATAAACATTCATATTTTTATTAAAATAATAACTACATTAACGTTTAGACAAAATCTACATTACTTGCATTATTTATTTCATATTTTCTATTAGCTTCATTTTCTATCTATTATAAAGTTAACTGGGGATAGGATATGAGCTTATTGGTTCATTTTTCATAAAAAAATTATATAAAAATAAATTGTTCAACTTAAAATTAAGCGGAACGTTATTTATGTTACGTGATAATAATTGATCAATAAAATATGTCTAGACAATAAGTTTTGCATAATTTTAAAATTCACACTCGAATCAAATACAGATAACACAATATTTAGCTAATATCCTTAAAAAAAAATTTCAATTCAATAGGAAACTTCACTAGGGCATGTTTATTGTAAATAATAATTATTATTATAGCCCTTTTAATACAATAATACCGTTAACATCACAATAATTTTAATGTCACTTATCACTGATCAGTCACTTCAGAAGTGCCATTAGATAAAGTACCATTTAAATTCACTGTAGTGGGTTTAGAACTAACTGTAGTGGAATTAGAAGTGATTGTAGCCATAGAAATAGGTGTAGTACTAGAAGAAATCGTTGTAGTACTAGAATAAGGTGTAGTACTAGTGTTCGTAGAGCTAGAATTGGTTGTAGTGCTAGTTGTAGAACTGGATGTAGTGCTAGAAATGGGTGAAGTACTAGTGATTGCGGGAAGGGGTAGTGCACTGGTGATGGTGGGCGCGTCTTTGTCCAGAGGTCGGAACGACCACGCTCCACATCCGTCAAATTCTAAAACGTGTGTGTGGTATTTCCTGAAAATAAATAAATTCAGATGAGATGGTGGTCAAACGCAAGCCTATAAAAAAGTAAAAAAAAAAAAAATATTGTTAGTACCCGTGGAGGCCTTCGTGGAGGAAGTTTTGTTTCTTAAGTGTGGGTCCGCTTGTTGCGGTCCCTGCACTTAAGAAACAAAACTTTCAAACTTTACATACCGATTTAAGTTTTATAAATGAAAGGGAATAACGCTTTTTTATTTTATTTTTTATTAATTATTTATTATCTTTGTACCCGCGGCTTCTACCATTTTGTTTCGGGATAAACTATAAATGTATTAGTCATTCCCGAAATCCTTTTTAATTAATAAATAAAAAATAAATATTTTAGACATTTCACACAATGCCATCTAGCCCCAAGCCTTCAAATCGGTTTATAAACAACAAAATTCTGAGATAACAAACATAAAAAAAAACAACCGACTTAAAAATCGTTTTTTGAAGTTGGTTGAGATTATAATGAGAGCTTTTCAATAAAAAAACAATCACGCTTGTTATTTTGGTCACTAGATGGCGCTGCACCAAAGTCAATTGTCAATGTCAAGTGTCAAATTAGACAACGAAATTTTCTGTTAGCTCAAAGTTTTTTTTTTGGCAGTTTTTTGACACTTGCGTTTCATGCAGCGCCATCTATCTTAGTTTATGACAACCATTTTTTTTTAATGTCTCATTGAAAAGCCCTCATTTTATTTCATTTCAGTTCCAAGTGTCACTACTCACCACACGCTGGGGCGATGTGTGATGGACAGCAGTGTGATGCCTTCCTTGACAGCCTCTTCGTACATCACCACCTCGGTCTCCATGGAGACGGCGCTCGTGCACTCATCTAGGAGCGCGTACACCGGCCTGGGGACGCATTTGAGAAATGAGGACGAACCAGATTAAGAACACAGTGTATTTGAGAAATGAGGACGTATAGCGGTTTGGAGACACATTGTATTTGAGAAATGAGGACAAACTAGATTGAGGAGACAGTGTAGTTGAGAAATGAGGACTTAAACCTGTTGGGAAACGCAATGAATTGGTGAGAAATGAGGACTAACCGGATTGAGGAGACATGGTATTTGAAAAATTAGGGCGTAAACCGGTTTGGGGACACATTTTATTTGAGTAATGATGGTTAACCGGATAGCCGGAATATATGTATGTTCCCACTCCTTGGACTCAGGGCTACTTTCGGTTATGGGAGCGAATGAGTATTGGATGGATGAGTGTAGTACTGTTCCATGTTGATGTATAGTGATGTGTACCTGTGGTAGAACATCCTGGCCATGGCCATGCGTTGCTTCTCACCGCCGCTGAGCGTGGCGCGCCAGTCACGCACCGCGCCCAGCCCGCCGTGCCGCGCCGCGCACGCGTCTAAGGATGGACATACATATACATTACTATCGATATAAAAAGGCTTGGTCAATAACGCACAGACCACACTACTCAGTGAACAGACTTCAAAATTTTATGTTCGTCAAAAAACAATATAAGTAAGTCGAACTGCTACAAGCTTGGTGTCTTCAAGTCCAGAGTGAATCAGTTTCGTTTAGCCAAGCGTACTCCATCCTCGACCACACCGTCACTTTCCATCAGGTGAGGTGGTGGTCAAACGCTTGACTATTATTATATATATAAAAAAAAACTCAAAAGACGACAAGATAACTTTTTACACTTGACCTTCTCACTCACCTAATCTCACTAGTATGAGTATACGCCTAGATCGCCGGCTCACTCGTTCACTCACCTTATCTCAATTAGTGTGTGTGTATATATATACATTACAATCGATACATAAAAGGCTTGGTCAATAACGCACAACAGACCACACTAAGTGAACATACTTCAAAATAATGAATGTTCGTCAAAAAACAATATAAGTTAAACGTAAAAGACGACAAGATAACTTTTTACACTTCACCTTCTCAAATTCAAATTCAATTTTTATTTGCATTATACGTTGTACATAATTGTCTTAAATTGAAATGAGGATCAAACGTTCACCCTGTAAGGGCACAACAAAATAGGACTTACAAAAAGTACCTAGTAAGTACATTTACCTACCTATTTATACTTTTAATAATCTATACATAAATAAATCTTACTATTTATTAATAATTGCACAAGATTTTACACAATATAATTATACAAGTATACCTATACTTAGTAACTGTTATACCTACCTACTTATATTATATTATAACAAAGTGAGATCGCATTATAGCCTCGTAGAACTCCTGCAGATTATAAAAAGTTTTTTATTAAACAGTTTTTTAATAGTGATTTGAACTTTTTATGTTGTTTTCGGTTTTAATTTTTCTGGGATATTATTGTATAGTTTTACACACATAGCATAACATTTTCACTCACCTAATCTCACTAGTTTGAGTATACGCCTACGTCACCGGCTCACTCACTCACTCACTAACTCACTCACCTAATCTCACAAGTTTGAGTATGTGCAGCGCCCTGGCCTGCGCCTCCGCGACGGCGGCGGGCGGCCCGCTCACCCGCGACGGATATGTCACCTGGTCGATGAGGGAACCCACTGACATGTAAGGCCTGTAAGATAATTAAACTTAGTTATGAAAAGTAGAAGTAGAAAAATGCTAATGTAGTGTAGAGTATGTAGTATGTACAGTCGGAACTCTAATGGTCTTTATACCCAGCTTAAACTGGTGTTCACATGTGATTAAACCACTCACACAAGCACATCAAGTGAGTGTGTGAAAAAAATACTGAAGTGATTTAACCACTCAACATACACAGACAAACACACATGTATGTGTGTATGTGTACGGTAGTGTAGTATAGTGTAGAGCAAGGCCGGCCAATAAATTTTCCAGGAGAGCAAAATTTCTTAGACTGTGGCTGCGCCGGACCACCATTTGTACTACCATAACCAGAAGGGAAATTAAATTGCACACAAAAAGACAAAATACGCTTCAATTTACTTAATTTGTAAATTAAATAAAAATCGCACTACGATGCCCGCCGCGCGCAGCGACCAGCCGACCAACCAGTGATGGCGGGCAAAAACAGTTGTAGGAATTAACGGCTAGTTAACCCTGTATGCTGCTGCTGATAATATATAAAAGTAGAGTTTGTACGTAAAAAGCTATATTAAACGTATACATAAAACTACGACTAATTATGGTAATGAGTGCGGCTTGTAAGGCTGCTGGTAATGCACTGGCTGACGTAGGTGAAGCGTTCCACGTGTGACCTACATAAACCTGCTGATGTTGCTGCTATATTAATCTAAGTGATCGATGTATCGAACAACAGTTGCCATGGCGGGTCACTTCATGGCTCTCGGGCCTACATTTGGCCGGCTTTGGTGTAGAGTGTGTAGTGTGGCACGCACCTCTGCGGTATGTAGAACATGATGGGTCTGGCGGCGCAGGGTGCGGCGTCGCCAGGCGCGTCGTCGGCGCAGCTGGCGCACGCGCACGGCCGCGGCACGTGCAGCGCGCCGCCGAACACGGGCCATAAACCCGATACTATTCGGAACAAACTGGAACAATACACACACATGTGCAAAATCGCCTTGATTTGAAATATTTGTTAGCCAAATATTTATATACCCACTTAAACGTTTACTGAATGATTGCGCGGGGCGCGAGGAGGTGAGTTCGCGCGCGGTTCGCGCGTTCATTTCGCAACTTGTTCGATGAGTGTAAAATAAACGGTATTGCTTAATACTGCCATCTGGCGGTATTGTTAGGCATTATTTCAACAGCTTGCTAATGGTGAATGAATCATTGTGATCCGTTGTACCAAAAATTTAAACAAAAATAAATAGAGTGTGCCCTTTTTGTGGTGTTTGATCGTTTTAGTGGGCACTATAAATTTTTAATCACCAGAAAAAAATACTCATAGTTAGTTGTCGTTACTAAACACAGATATGGCAAAAAAGCTTGACAAAATAAACTTGACAAAAATTGGATAACTGTCACCGTTAGTCGTTTTCCTATGGATTTGCGTCAGGCGGTACCCATCATATCAATGATGAATGAAATATAATATAAATGAAAATTAACGATGAATGAAACTTAAATTATTATCAAATAATTTAAGTTTCATTCATCGTTTATTTGATAATAATTTAAGTTTCATTCATCGTTTGGCAAACCCGGGTACCTAACTCGAGCCAGCTCGCAAAAGCTCGGCTCGGGCGCCGCACTCGCGCCGCTGTCACTCGCACATTTTGTAGAAACCCAAAATTCTGACTGCACAGATACAACGTAGAAGTCGTTCTGCATTGCCCATTTAAATTATTTTGGTAATTAAAATTTGGTGGTGTATAATAGCGAGATAAGACTGATTACAATGCTTTATGATACGGCGACGGTGTCCCAACGCCGGCGCTAGTGAACGGCGACCAAGAACTTAGTAAAGAAAATGTGTGGCCAAGCACGAGTCATATTCTAAACTTAGGTCCTCCGAGGACCTAAACATAAAAGTAACAGTTTTAGCTCCGGCAGGTCTTAAGAACCATTTATATACATTTAAGTCCATATGTAACTAGTCAGAATATTTAAGTATGTAATTATTTGTGAATATATATATTTTTTTAATTTAGTATTTCTAGGTATTCTATATTGGTGTATTATTTAGTGAATTTTGGTGTATGTTACGTTGGTGTATGTATTTAATGCAGCATAGAAAATAAAATTCTCCGTTGTATCATTATTGTATCACCTTGGCATAAATCATTACATGAAAAAAAAAACAAAAATAACAAGGGCTTTGTATGTATGAAAATTATGGTATGCAATGTTTATGGATGTATGTACAATGTTGTATATATATATGAAAGTGGATGAGGAGAGCCGAAGATCGGGCTCAGTGGCGCGCCTTGGGAGAGACCTACGTCCAGCAGTGGACTGCTATAGGTTGATGATGATGATGATGATGTACAATGTTGTATGTAACGTACCTCGACTTGCCGCATCCATTAGGTCCCACTATCAGCAGATGCGTGCCGGGGCTGATGTGCAGTGTGACGTCACTGGCCACGACGTCACAAGATGGCGTCACTATCGGCACGTTGTATAAGTGTATACTTTGGTCGTCAGTGTACAAGATTTTACCTGGAATTTAGGAAAATTTATCGTTTTACTAGGCAAGACAGGCGTAGCGGGGCGCGCTCTATTAGTGGTAAGGAAATACGGCATTCCGTAACCAAAACGGTGCTCTAAGCGAATTTAAATTACGTACAATGCGACACTGCAGGAATGTTTGTAACATTAACAATTTGGTTGGTTATATCTTTTTTTCTAGCAAGCGCAGCGAGCCACAAATCTATTATGCCATATTTTATGAGCAGCGTCTCTACACTTAAGTAGCACTTTTTTATGTAGTGAGGTAAGCTCGTTTATATATGAAAAAAAGCAACAGCGCTTTTATACGTTGTGAGTCGTATTTACAGCTTCATCTTCAAGGGATAACTAAAAACTTTTAGGAAAGCGCCATCTGTAAGCGTCCAACCACTCACCTAGCGGCACGGGCGTGTTGTCGCGGAAGGTGACGCGGAAGGCGGCGGTGGCCTGGTGGTGCACCGTGCGCACGCACTTGCCGCGCGCCACCTCTTCGAATACCAGCAGCATGTCGGACACGCGCGTCGCGTAGCCCGCCAGGGTTACCACCTCCTGTGAATGAAGGATGGAATATAAATTGATTTCTCTGTACGTTGATTAAGACGCTTTCATCCCTGAACTGCTTTGGTTCTCTCAATGCAACAAGTCGCAAAATAAATGAAATAGATCTTCCTGCGCTTGAAAAAGTCTTGTCACAATATTATGGTAGCTTCACACGCGCCTGAAAAAACTGATTTAGTGATTAAATCAATTAATGAACCTAAAAAAAATACCACTTTTTAAAAACTTAATGGTACAAAATGTAGTAAAAGAAATGTCATTTTCATTTGTCAAATTCAATGTCAATGTCAACCTTTATACACCATAAATTTTAATTACCATAAAAAATGAAATGGGCAATGCAAACGGGGTACCACGTTGTATCTGTGCAGTCAGAATTTTGGATTTCTACAAAATGGCAGAGTGACAGCGGCGCGAGTGCGGCGCCCGAGCTGAGCTTTAGCGAGCTGGCTCGAGCTAAGTACCCGGGTTTGCCAAAGGATGAATAAAACCCCAAACTACCATCAATAAAGGGCGCCGCCTGACGCAAATCCATAGGAAAACGACTAACCGTTACGGTTAGTCGTTTTCCTATGGATTTAGTTAGTTATCCAATTTTAATCGAATTTATTTTGTCAAAAATTCGACTTAATTTTTTCAAGTTTTTTTGCCATATCTGTGTTCAGTAACGGCAACTGACTATGTGTATTTTTTTTATGGTGATTAAAAATTGACCGTGTATAAGATTTCAAAATAAAAAATATAAAAAAAACAATCTACTTGTTAGAAAAAAAAATGTCCTCTCGAAGGTACCAAATGTATTAAGTGTCAAAGTAGCACTTTACCTTGTAGCTGGACATGAGTCGTTCGATGGCGTCGGCGGCAGAGTTCAGCAGATTCCGCGACGTTGTCATATACTCCGTGCGCGCCGATATACTCTCCGCCGCGGGACCTACACATAACAACTAATTAATTTGTATACACAGTTCACAGTGAAAGTAACATGGAAACATGGATTGGAATCGTCCTGGGCGAGGTCAAAGTCTTCTACTGACGTCCTATAAAGCAGTGAGGACACTGACGTCCTATAAAGCAGTGAGGACACTGACGTCCTGTAACCTATTTATTGCTAACATCTTACGTCTTCTCGCCGGCGCCAGTCGCAGTGAGGATACTGACGTCCTATAAAGCAGTGAGGACACTAACGTCCTGTAACCTATTTATTGCTAACATCTTACGTCTTCTCGCCGGCGCCAGTCGCAGTGAGGATACTGACGTCCTATAAAGCAGTGAGGACACTGACGTCCTGTAACCTATTTATTGCTAACATCTTAGGTCTTCTCGCCGGCGCCAGTCGCAGTGAGGATACTGACGTCCTATAAAGCAGTGAGGACACTGACGTCCTATAAAGCAGAGAGGACACTGACGTCCTATAAAGCAGAGAGGACACTGACGTCCTATAAAGCAGAGAGGACACTGACGTCCTATAAAGCAGAGAGGACACTGACGTCCTATAAAGCAGAGAGGACACTGACGTCCTATAAACTACTGCTAACATCTACGTCCACTCACCAGTGCCGGCTGCGGTGAGGATGGGCAGCGCCAGCATGACCATGCCGACTCCGCTCCACACGTACTTCATGCAGAACTGCTCCAACATGACGTACCATAGCTTCTTGTTGAACACTGACGTCATCTGTGCAACTAGTTGCTGGTACGCCGTTTGGAGCTGGCCTAGCTCTACCTGGAAATAAATGATCAAGGTTTTTCAAAAAAATATTACAACCGGCTTCAATTGGACTGTTTTGGTGACCGTCACCTTTCAGTGGTGTAGACCCACTGAATAGTCGCAGGGAAGCAAAATACGCGATTATTTTGATTGAAAAACTAAACGATCCGTATGAAATTTTTATGGGAACAATGAATGAATAAATGAATGAATGAAAACTCTTTATTGTACGAGGAAATTTAAAGATAAATACAAGATAATTAATGAGCATGCACAATGGGCGGCCTTATCGCTAAGCAATCTGAAAGTGATACTTTCTCAAACAAAAGGAACAAAAAATATTTTTTCAAATCGGTTTTTTTTTTTTATGTTACCTCGAAATATGTTTATACAAATTATTTTTATTTTTATTTATATATTTTTTTTATATACAGCTAACATAATATTAAAAAAATCGAATTGAGAACCTTCTCTATTTTTGAAGTCTGTTGAAAACAAGCTCTACTATCTACAAGTGGACCATAATCCACTATTAGATCCTTACTTAAGTTCTCTAATTTAAGAACTAGCACATTTGCTTTCGCAGTCGCTTTAAAGGCTCTGAACTTAACCAGGATCTCAGCAGCTAGCTAAGGTAATATTATGTACTTTAAGCAATTCAAATTTTCATTTAACTTTCATTATGCGTAGCGCCAAGGAATGGAATGCTCTGCCGGCGTCAGTGTTTCCCGATCACTATAATTTGGGTGTCTTCAAGGCAAGAGTGAATAGGATTATTCTAGGTAAGCGAGCTACATCGTCGACCACATCGTCACTTACCATCAGGTGAGATGGTGGTCAAACGCAAGCCTATATTTAGTAAAAAAAAATAAAAAAAAAATAAAGCCCATTTTTTCACTTTTCAAACCACTGGAAGATAAAGCTTAGTAGCAATAATTTATGTGCATGTTTTTTTAGACATATATAAAAAAAACATGTTTATCTATCTGGACCTTCGAGAATCTAGACAAAGGAGACGTAATACGTCAGAATTTGCAAACATAAATTTCTGCCATTTTTTACGGGGGACGAGGTAAGCACGCATTGCACACGCGCCTAATAAAATCTAATTCATGTAAACGCACACTATAATAATCTCGCACACCATCTTAAAATATGCACACAGTTATCAAATACAGCGTATAGTTTTATTTAACGAGAATGGCCAAGAAGGTTATATGACCAGCAGTACGCCTTGCATGACGACACGGATGGTCGAGTGGCAAGTTTGTTGGACTGCTACGCCGAGTGTCGCGGGTTCGATTCCCGCTTCGCGACAAACATTTGTGGGACGAACATCAATGTTTGTCCTGAGTCTGGGTGTTTTCTATTAATTATATGAATGTATTTACAAATAAAAGTATTTGAGTATTCTATCAGTCATCTGGTTCCCATAGTACAAGCTCTGCTTAGTTTGAGGCTAGATGGCGTTGTGTGTAATATCCAAAATATTTATTATTTATTTATTAGGTATTTATCAACATCTCCTTTTGCTAAATTCTCGAAGATCTGGACCAATAAAAACAGCTTGCTAAAGGAATATGTACCTTATGTCCTCCATAGAAGGCAACTTCTTCCGCGTGCGCTATAAGCCGCGCATGTGCGTGTCTCAGGTTGGCCTTCATTCTGGCCTCTTCGCCGGCCAACGCACCGAATCGAGGACTCAACAGTCGGAGGAGCTGTCCGGTCGCGCAGATCACCACTGTGGCGAACCCGGGTCCTAGGGAAGACACAATTTATTGTTTATTTCATTTGAAGATATTTATTTCAAAAGTGCCATGCTCGGAATCTCACTTCTCGACCACACACCCAACATCGAGATACGACGTCGTACGAGAGTGGTAGACGTTGGTACTAAGGCTTTCATCCCGGGAGTCTCGGTCTTGAAAATTCTGAGAGTCTAAACGATTTTTGTTATTTTCGAGACTCGAGACTGATGGTACAGGGAATAACGAGACTTTTGATACTCAAAAAAATTTTCACAAAATTCAGTGTAGAGTAGCCCTTAGTATAATCTAAAACAAGGATAAGACAAGGTGGTATAGTCATATGACTATAACCTGCCAAAAAAGGGCAAATTAAAAAAAAAAGTCTTATCTGCTGTGGAATGTGGAACCATTTCGAAGAAAAACGCGGATTTTCGCGCAACATCATCAAATACTAGATTGTAAAGTTGGACTGTGATGTGTTCGCTTATAGGCCATAATATGCCTAAATGCCGATCTATGAGATATGAGTGTGCCTATAAGGACTTTTGAAATAGTTTCGAAAATTTCGAGCCCGCATCGAGTCTTGATTTTCTTTTCCCGAGACTCAGAAAGTCATCGATACTGAAAACCCTAGTTGGTGGTACAAATATCGCAAGGTTGAAGTGGAGATGGGCGGGGCACTTGACTAGAAGGACGACGGCAGGTGGACCGAAGCGACAACGGAGTGGTGGCCGTGGGGTGCTCGCCGACCTAGAGGCAGACCCCCCGCCCGATGGTCGGACGACATCATAAAAACAGCCGAAGGCCAGTGGATCAGGCTAGCCCAGGACCGCAAAAAGTGAGGCCACTGAAGAGGAGGCCTATACCCAACAATGGGTCCAAGAGGCTGGGTAGATAGATAGATTTCAAAAAAATCTGAATGGGCTTACAGAGACCTCAAAGGCAACCAGATTCTATTCTACACAGATACAATAAAAACATACTTATTATTAAATTCACAGGTAAAAAAAAAATGACATAAATGTTTATTTGCATCCTCATCAGCCAGCGCACCAAATTGAGGACTCAACAACCGGAGGGGCAGTCCAGTGGCACATATCACCACTGTAGCAACCCGAAGACCTAAAGAGGACACAATTTATTTAATTTGTGTCCTCATCGGCCACCAAATTGAGGACCAGGATCGAGTCATCAAAGGGACCAGGCATTTTGCAACCAAGCAGTAATGTAAGCAACTGTGTCGCGATTTAAATAGCACCGTTTTTGAATATCATGACCACAAGACGACACCGTGGCTTAGTTGGTAGTGACCCTGCCTACGAAGCTTGGTGTTCCGGGTTCGATCCCCGGCCGGGGCAAATATTTGTGACGAACACAAATGTTTGTTCTCGGGTCTTGGATGTTGTGATGCGTTGTATGTGTACATGCCAACTGCGACACAGGGAATCCTAGTGCAGGGGTGTGAGTGTGTGAATGTTAAGTGAAACGGTTCTTCTATAAGTAAGTAAGGTCGAAACAGTAAGGTCTATCAAGGATTTATCATGAGCCAAAATGAAGAGTTCTGTCGACTCCTGTCTGGCTCCATCATCAGGTCCGATTCATGGTACACTCACCGAGGAATATGTTGCCCTTCATCTTGCTGGCGGAGTTTGCCAGCGTCAGCACGATCAGCAGTAGGTCGAAGCACGGCTTCGTCAGCGAGGAGTACAGGTGCGCCACCGACTGCGTGAACACTGACACGTCTTCTGTCAATCTGAGGATTGTACCATTTTAATATGTTAGTTGTGAAATGGAGTTTTTGGCGCGAACGTGAAAATGTCGCATTCGCGGCATTAAATTTTTTTTTCGGCATTTTACAAAACTTATATTACTTTGAGTGTTTAAGTGTAAAAATGGTGTTAATAAATAGTATAAACATAATTATTAATTAATCAATCAATTATCGTAAAAATGGTGGTTTTTTTATCCATTACGTGCTTGTGAACGTGAATATCTGTATTCAGTAACTGAAACTGATTATGCGTATTTTTTTTTCTGGTGCAAAATTGCGATGTAAACCTATAAAAGGCTTGGACCAAACTGACTCACAGACAACGTACAGAACAAATCGCAGAACGTAGAAACTTGAACGCCAGCTAGTTTACTAATACATGAGCTTTTGCACGCTATTTCGTCTGCGTTGACTTTAGATATATTTAGTTAGTTTTTTGATAATTCCACAGGAACCAATTTTTTTTTCCGAGTTAAAAAGTTACCTTTGTGTTAATCAAGTAGGAAATGCCTCAAAATCTCAAAATCATAGTAATCTCTTTGACAGTTTGGTGCAAATAGGCATAAAAGTGATACGTACAACCAAAAATAAGAAAAAACTTGAAAAGAAAACACGAAACAACACAAAAAACCATCAAAGAAAAAAATACCTGTGATCAGCATTTTCGATCCTAGCGTCCAAATTGGCCACTCTATAGTACGTCTGGTTCTTGAAGTACAGTCCGTACGCGTGCGACACCAGCCGAGTGCGGAAGGCGAGTGCCAACCGCCCCTCCAGGTACCGTATCATGGAGTTGATGAAAGTGGCGGGGATTGCCACGCTGAACCACTGCAGGAGGAGCGACGCGAAGCGGTGCATGTCTTTCTGGACTATGTGGCGCACTGTGGGAGGAGGGGTTTAGTTAGTATTTTGGCTAAGAGTAAGGGTCTCATGTAGAAACGCCTTGCCTCTATATTTTTTTGAAGGGGAGGGAAATCAATCAGAAGTGGGATTGAACGTGGCGGGGATGGCCACACTGAACCACTGCAGCAGGAGAGAGGCGAAGTGGTGCATGTTTTCTGGACTATGTGGCGCACTGTGGGGGGAGGGATCTATTTAGTAATTTGCCTAAGAGTAAGGGTCTGATGCCTTGCTTCTATATCTTTTAGAAGGGGAGGGAAATCAATCCCGATTCTGAATGATTTCTCTGCTGCTGTGGTTCAGCGTGGCCATCCACGCTGAACCGCCGAAAATCTTTCTGGACTATGTGACGCACTGTAGGAGATATGTGACGTTGAGTTGGTTTATGGCTCAAAGTGAAGGGCTCTCAGTCTATGATATTGTTTTTTTACATTTATTATAGGCAATTCGGTTCAGGAGTTGAGAAGATCGTCGCTTGAGGTCTTGGTTTGTGCGAAATGTCTTTCGTTTCGCGATTCGCGGTAATGAAGCCACATATGTGGATAGACACTAACCAATGGAGCCTTCTAAGAGGAATGTCCTCGAGAAGAGGCAGGCAGTGTGTGCAGTGAGCAGCACCACCTCGTGACTCCTGACTCCGGGCACCATGATCTTGGCGACCGTCACTAGCTGCCGCGAGAACTCTAGGTAGTTACACTCACCAATAGAACCTTCTAAGGAAGCCACATAGATGGACAGGAATGTCCTGGAGAACAGGCAGGCGGTGTGCGCAGTGAGCAGCGCCACCTCATGACTCCTGACTCCAGGTACCATGATTTTGGCGAGGGTCACTAGCTGCCTTAAGAACTCCAGGTTGAGGCCCGGAATGTGCTCACTTGCAACATCTGATTGGGTCTCGTCCGCGTCTTCCTAAAATTGAAGAATTGGAGTGTGAGAGATGGAAGTGAAAATATTGTTTTCACACCACCTACTCGACAATGTTCAATTACAGATCATGCTATCATCAAGGTAAAGCAAAGCATTACCTCTCTAGGGAGGTAATGTTGTATGAAACTCCCAAGGGTAGTAATGTGATTTGAATTTGGAACGTCAAATTCGTATGGAAACTCGAGGTAAAAGAACGCCTATATGACATTGTAAAAAGGTTTGTTCGAAAATCGAACTGGCCACCATAAGCAGAAAAAAAGGCGTGACATCAAAGATTGTGAAATAAAGACGGTGTTCGTTGCTTGAGCCCTGCCTTTTTTTGCCTCGGAGAAGGTGTGAAAAGTTGAGTATGCTCCTCTGGGATAAAGCCTGTCTTCGTCTTGGGCAGCTTGAATCCCTCGCGTCACTCAGGACTCTACATAACTCCCTCGCAGTCCCTCGTTAGCCCAGGGTTCAATATGCCACCCACGACATAAGATACTGCTTTATCCCCTTAATGCATAATCTACTATTAGTGGCTGTTCGTGACTTCGCCTGCCTGATATCGAAAGGAAATTGAGTAGCTTTTGGAAGCAAAGCGTCGATGACACACGCCTTTTTTACACGCTACAAGCCAGCGTGTTGGCTTGTAACTTGTAAACTCGCCCTGTGTCATCGTTTTTTTTTACAAACTGCCAATTGACAATCCTTCCCGAAAGCTAAGCTAAGCTTACACCCATATTCTAAGTCGATTTTTTCCACTCAAGTGAATACTTACATTTGAAATTTGACAGGTGACAGCTGAACTTTTAGTAAAGCGGCGGCCATTTTACCACTCACGTAAGTATTCACTTGAGTGAAAAAATCGACTTAGAATATGTGTGTAAGTCTGTTCCATAGCTCAGGGTAGAGTCCACATGTCATGTTGAGAAGTATACATCACTCACGATATTCTGCTTGTTGTCAGTATCGGCGTCTCCCCGACAGAGGGCGCACTGCTCCGCGCCGCAGCGCCCCCCGCACGCCGCCTTTCCGCTGTCCCCCTCAACGCTCGCCAGGTTGCCATTCTTTGTCACCTGGAATAACGTACAAAAATGACTAAAACATGGTCAAAAAGACATAAGGCAAGCGGAAACAGCAGCCACTGGATGGCTTCGTTTTTATTAATAAATATTTTGGACATTTCACACAACGCCATCTAGCCCCAACCCAAACTAAGCAAGAGCTTGTACATCTTCACAAAATTTAACCTTATAACATTAGTAGGATTAAAAAGTCAGATGGAAAATTACTTATTCATGTGCCAAATTAAAAATTAAGTGCCTCTAAATCTTTCCTAAATGGGATAGTTATGTAGCTTAGTTAGGTTATCAAAATAGAAAAACCTGTACCGAAATGTTAATTAAAAATATGTTTTTTTGCAAAGTAAAAAAAATACGTAAATGTCAAGGACTAGACCAAAAATATCCCAGAATAAATAACCTATATCTCGAACTCAGAACCTAATTAAGTGACCATTATCTTCAGTCTGCACTAGTTCATGATCAACGTAAACATCTTGGATGCCACATCTATATCCTTCCAGCATCTTTTATCCATTTACAGAAATATTATTATAGTTATTACGCAAGCCAGAGCTACGCCGACGCCGACTATTATAGCCAGAGACGGCTGAACTCTGGACGCCTGCTCGCAAACCTTTATCAGGATCATAATAGTCACTGACCTTATAATTGGTATTATTAGTGCAAGGCGGAGGGGCCTTCCCTCTATTTCCATAGACAGCACAGGCAGCCAGCGCCACGTCGACGCCACTCCTAGAGCCAGAGACGGCTGTACCCTAGTCGCTTGCTCACTCTTAAAGAAGATCGTGGTTAAGTTACTAACCTTATAATCGTTATTATTAGTGCAAGGCGGCGGTGCCTTCTCCCTGGTCCCGTAGACAGCACAGGCAGCAGTACTACGCCGACGCCGACTCCTAGAGCCAGAGACGGCTGTATCCTAGCTAGACACTTGCTTACTCTTAAACATGATCGGGATAATCACTGATCTTTGTTATTCTTCTTCCTATCGTGTCACTAGTTCTTTCGAACAAGAGTGTGGTGAACGGAATTCAAGTGCGCCTCGAAGAGACCTTTGTTATTATAAGTCAAAAGCGGCGGAGCCTTCTCTCTTGTCCCGTAGATAGCACAGGCGGCCAGAGCCACGCCGACGCCGACTACTAGAGCCAGTAACGGCTGTACCCTAGACGCTTGCTCACTCTTAAACAAAATCTTGGTGAAGTTACTAACCTTATAATCGTTATTATTAGTGCAAGGCGGCGGGGCCTTCTCTCTAGTTCCATAGACAGCACAGGCAGCCAGCGCCACGCCGACGCCGACTCCTAGAGCCAGAGACGGCTGAACCCTGGACGCCTGCTCACGGATCTTCGTCAGAATCGCCGGCATGGTGGATACTTCGGTATCTAACGGGACTAAGCTTAGCTACGCAGGATGCTCATCCATGTTTCTGTAACAAAGAGAAAAATGGTATTATAATAATATAATAATACTATTATTATATTTTAACTGCGTAAAATATATTTTACAGTTTTTAAATGTGATAGTATATTCTGTCTGCGGCTTAAGTTTCACTGATATGAGTAGCACAACTTAGCCGGTTTTTGGCACTCTATGCCCATTCCTTATTTGTTCTGGTTAGCTTAGAATAAGCAGAAAAAAACCGATTGAAAACCCTAAACTAAAATAAAATACGGCCACTGGATTACACAAGTTAAAAAGAAGGAAATGCTAACAAGAAACGCCATCAATACCATAACTTAAGAGCGGGTACATACACATTGGGCGGTTTGAGAACCCTGAATTCTATTGAAGTGTACACATGCCGCTTGATAAGCGATATAATCCCTAGCTTCGCTCAGGAGTTATGTAGAGTCCTGTGTGAGTCCCTCTAGCTCAGGGTTCAATATGCCGCCACGCCCGCCACACTGCTTTATCCCCTTGGTGCATAATCTACTATTTTCACTCCTGGTTTGACTTGATATCATTAGGCCTTCCATCACTTAATATGTTATACAGTTAAATAAATTAAAAAAAAAAAACAACAAGAATGAGTCATCGATGAGTAATAAGTCTCAAAATAAAATTCTCAGTAAAATGACCTGCATTAACACTTATGATAAACAAAGTATGTAGGTAAATTAAATATAGCATACAAAACATCGACATACAATATTTGTGTGTATTCTGTATTCGCCATACCAGTTGAGTGGCTCAGTAGGAAGTCACTTAGCCTCAATGAGTCAGACACTTTCATCGATATGTATTTTTAAAATCGTTGTATATACCTATTGCATTTATTATTGACGTGAGACTACGTCTAATAAATCGATGAACGCTGGCTGCATGCACAAAAACGTTGACGTCATTGTCCGGTAACGCTCATTGTCCCGTTATGCGTGTAGTCACGATATACTATCGTCCGTAAACCAACTTTACAGACAACCAATTTTTTGATAACAAGTTTGTATTTAGTTATAAAGTTTGTATTGTATTGTTTTTCTTCGGAAAAAAAATATTGTTTTTTTTATTTTTCAACAGACTTCAAAAAAGGGGAGGTTTTCAATTTAGCTGATTTCAATGTTTGTTACCTTTACTTAGTTTTGTTGTATAAAAATCGATTTGAAAAAATATTTTTTTTAAATAATTGAAATATATGTCGTCAAAGTAAACAAAATTGCGTTTTCTACTGCAAAATATATTATACTTAGGATAATTTTAGTTCAAACGAAACGCGGTTAGTAAGATGGATCCATTGAGTCATCTATAAAGGTAGGTTAGGTACACAGCTGTTGAAACTAAACATTACGTAGAAATGAAAACACCTGGTGTATAATAAACTAACAGTATTGATAACTGAATCAATATTGGTGCTCCTATAGTCTTTCATGTACAGACAGCGTCATAGATAAGTATCCCCCTTGCATTATCATACCCGGATTCAAATCCCTTTAAATCACCGTCGCGATGAATGGAGAAGTTTTGCCTTTCAAAATAGACTATATTTGTATAACTGTATGTAAGCCTAAAAATAATTTTAAGTAATACAATTTTTGTAAGGATTATAGCTGGGTGTTTTGTGCAAGGGGGATACTTATCTCTGCCGCTGTCTGTACCTAAATAAAGTTTATGTAGAGTGTACTGTACATACTTAAAGGATAAAATATGCTATATTAACCTACTAATGCCTACTTGCACCAAACTGTCTAATACCCTAAGCAATTACTTTACTCCATTGAAAAATCTTAGAGGTCCAGATTCTGACCATTAAGATCTTCCTAGCGAGTAAAGTTATTGCTTAGGTTTGGTGCAAGTGGGCATAGAAGTACGAGGCTTCCGTCGATTGATAAGCAACGTCTTAAAGAAACTGGAAGTTATATGGTATTTGGTACAAAATGCGACTAAATAAAGAATGGAAAGTTAACTTATAATAATAATAAATATTATGGACATTATTAATATTATCACCCAACGGTATCTAGCCCTAAACTAAGCAGAGCTTGTTGTACTATGGAAGCCAGATGGCTGATAGAATACTTAAATTATTTTTTTTGAAAATACATACATAGAATATTTAGACATAACTGTACCTTAATTTCAGTATTTTTATTTCACCTATCTTTCTATCCAAGGTTGAATTTGATTAATGAGTGTAATCCTAAAACTTTGCTTTAAAGAAAAATCAACTTCCTGTTAGGCATCAAATAGGTTAAGATTGTATCTCAGAGTTGAATACAATGTACTTACATAATTTACCCACATAATTGCCTGTATGAAGCGATGACCGCCATTGTTTCATATCAGTTTAGTTCACATGCTTCCTTCAAAACATCATTGCGGGATGATGAATCATCCATCACTATCTTCAAGTTCATCATTACTCCATTTATAGCACCATTTTTTTCAATGCAAGATTAGGTTTTTTTTCGGACCCAGAAAATAAGGGCGTTAAATAAGCCTTTCCGTCCCGTTTCTGCCTACCATGTGGTATAAAGTAAGGCAATGATCGGGATCGAACACAATTTTTTCAAGCCAACTTAAGTGGTTTGATATCTGCTTAAAGCTGTTTTATTATACCGCGAAAGGACCGATATCTACCGTTCTTTGTTAACTTCACGGTACAAAAGATATGACAAAGGGACAAACTACGACCCCTGGGGCACTCCTCACGTATGTCAACATTGATTACCGGTAAGATCCTTGACCCTGCAGTGAGTCAGGCTGGCCACTTGGCACCAACCTCCAAACTGACAGTGTACAATGAGGAAAACCAATAAAGGAATCTTCGCACGTGATGCACATAGTCAAATGCCTTTGTTAAGTCAGCGAAGCTAATAGCTATTGAGATAAACATCAAAATTATAATTATGCACACCTGCCTGCGTGGTCGTACAACATCATTATTTGCATATTTTATAGGTTGATGAAGTACAGTTCTTTCTAGGCACAAGGAATTTACGGAAAAAAATCTTTAAAATTTATGCCAAAACGCCAAGAGTTGATAAAATGTTGAGATGTGTTGGATTAACAATTTTTTTATTTGTTTTTAAACTTGTATTATATAGTAGAATAATCCCCAACCACCAATTCTCCAACTCTCGTTTCCAATTCTCGTTGGTATAGTTAAAGGTCATCTATAATAGGTGTCGTTGGTACCATTAAAGTAAAGTAATAATATATTACATAGGTTCTTATGATAATAGTAGATAAAGCAGTGTCTTATGTCGCGGGTGACATATTGAACCCTGAGCTAACGAGGGACTCAGTTAACTCCTGAGCGAAGCGAGGGAGTTATGTAGAGTCCTGAGTGACGCGAGGGGTTCAAGTTACCCAAGACGAAGACAGGCTTTATCCCAGAGGAGCATACTCTACTTTTCACACCTTCTGCGAGGCAACAAAAAGCCAGGGCTCCAGCAGCCATCTTTTGTTTCACAATCTTTGAAGTCACACAATCTTTTTGCTGCTTATGGTGGCCAGTTCGATTTTCGAACAAACCTTTTTACAATGCCATATGGGCGTTCTATTACTTAGAGTTTTCCACGAGTTTCCACACGAATTTGACGTTCCAAATTCAAATCACATTACAACCCTTGGGAGTTTCATGCAACATTACCTCCCTAGAGAGGTAATGCTATGCTTTACCTTGATGATAGCATGATATATAATTGGACATTGTCGAGCAGGTGGTGTGAAAAGGTTATTTTATTATCAATCAATAGTTAATACATATATCTAGGTATATTTATTGCCCCTAGAAGCTACGTGTGGTGGCATCATAAAGTTGAACGACAAATGATGCAAAGCAATTATTTTTTATGAGAATTTAATAACCCGTGTTTTGATACCTATAAGTACATCAGCTCAGCTGTCAAGACGGTCATTATGATTAATGTTTTAATTTGGTGGAGCTTTAAAAAATCGGTATTTTCTTATAACGAGAAATTGTAGAAATCAATGAAAGCAATATAATTCACTGCCCAGAAACTTTGTGTGGCATCATAAAGATTAATATCACATGTTGCAATTATATTACACGAGAGTTTACAACTGGTGTTCTCAAAACTACATTAGCTGTCATGATGGCAACCATGATAAATGTTTTAATTTGGTGTACTTAGTGCAGATTGCATTGGTGCAGCCTTGGATAAGTTTTGCAACCTTGGATGAGATTTGACAGGTCCACATTATTGACCAACATTCGAAGCTTGAGAAACTCTGTACAGTACATGCCACCTTATTTATGTAGAGATTTCTTGCTTTTTTTGCCGGGGCCTCCATAGTTTCATGAGTTTTGACAGGTCTTCTTATTAAGCAACAATCGCAGCTTGAGAAACTCTGTACACTAGGTGGATAGCATGGTTGGACTGTTGGTAATAGACGATTTATTATTGTAGAGATTTCTTACTGTTTTCGCCGGAGCCCGGAGCCTATGGATAGTTTGATGAGTTTTAATAGGTCTTCTTATCAAGCAACAATCGCAGCTTGAGAAATTCTGTACATTCCACCTTATTATTCTGTGTAGAGATTTCTTGCTTTTTTTGCCGGGGCCTCCATAGTTTGATGAGTTTAGACATGTCTTATTAAACATCGCAGCTTGAAAAACTCGATACCTACCGTACCTACTTAGTTATATTTGAGGTATCTACGTTTTTTATTTACGGATGCTTCCTAAGACTATGACAAAATAACATCGATTAACCTTTGAAAAAGTAGAGAAGTCAATTTAGATTCTGGAAGATCAAGAGAGAGATCTGGAAGAGAAGAGAAGCTGAATCCTAGAGTAGATCATGAGATGGGTCAAAATAAAGTGGAATATCTCTTCCATGCAGCATTGCATAGTAGTGATGTATGTAATGAGCAAGATGCAATGTTTAGACTGGTTTTGCAACAGCAAATACAAAGTGAACGGTAAGTTGTTTATTGTAAAACTATTATGCATGTCTGTTTCTTAGGATGTTATGAAATCACGTGGCTGACTTGACTTGCGACTATAACAGTGTTTAGGTCATAGTGTGTGTGACCTGTCTGTTGCTATCAGAAACTTGCTAGTCATTCATAACCATAAAAAGTCAAGAATTATAAAACACAAGAACAATAAACTTGAATTTAAACATAAATGTCGACAGAAATAGATTTAAATGACTAGAATTTTCCATAATGATTTTGATTGAGAACATCCGATGCATGCACATAATGATACTAAAATGTGCGATGTAAAGTAGAATGATTTTGATGATGACACGGAAGGTCGAATGGCAAATGTATTATACTGCTAAGCTAGGGCGTCGCGGGTTCGATTCCCGCTTCAGGACAAACATTTGTGTGATGAAAAACGGTGTCTGTCCTGTGGTTTCTCCAGAGTCTAGTTGTTTCCTATGTATTCTATGTATATATTTACAAAAAAAAAGTATTGAAGTATTCTATCATTCATCTGGTGCCCATAGTACAAGTTCTGCTTAGTTTGGGGCTAGATGGCGTTGTGTGAAATGTCCAAAATATTTATTTATTTACGATTTAATGGTTTGATGAATTTAGATGACGACTCTAGGATAGACAGTACTAGGATTATTTGAAACTTTCTGACGCCTGCCGCTTCGCCCGTTTGGTTTAGGGATAAAAATTAGCTTACATCTTCCTCTAGCTCATAAACTATACCCAACTGAATTTCAGCTCAATCGAAGAAGTCGTTTTAGCTAGATTGAGGTGCAAATATCCATCTACTTTTATAAACGTTTACATTTTAAATAGGAATAGTGTTGGCCGAGTGGTAGGTGCCTCGACTTTCGATTCGAAGGTTGTGGAACCCGGTGGTCGTACACCAATTAATTTTTCTATAAAAAAAAATCTATGTTTGCATTAAGAACACAAGCTTAACGGGTGAAGGAAAACATCGTGAGGAAACCGGCATGTCATAGAACCTAAAAAGTTCGAAAACATGCGTCAAGTGCACGAAAGGAGCCTCTTCGAAGCGCACTTGAATTTCTTTCACCACACTGGTTCGAAAGAACTAGTGACACGATAAGAAGAATAAGAATAGTATAATATAATGGGATCAACGAAAAAAATGGGTATTCTAATCGAATCAATCCGCCAATCGAATAATTGCATGACTTATACTTACTGAGTTGCAGTGATACCAGCAAATTTCAAACAGGAAACTGAAAACCCGCTTTTTAAACAAGGAAGGATGAATCTAAAATTACAATGAAGGAAAATATGCAATCGGAAACACAAGATATAAAAGTGTTTTTGCCAATATTTCCTATGTACGAAATAAAAATGTAGATTAAAACACGTAAGGTTACTGCTATAAACTGGTAGTAAATGAATGTGAATAACGAAGCATTAGCATTTAAATGGATGCGATCTTAATTCTCAGTATTGTAATTATAAATGTTACTATGTAAAGGGTTAGTTCAAGTTATAGGTGAGGCAAAATTACAGTAAATAATCTTAAGGTCACAAAATTGTGCATAATTAATATACGTATGTACCTACCTGATTTAACTGATTACTGAAACAATAGGTATTCAGTATTCACTCAATGTACACAATGCATTTTATCAACAGACTTCAAAAAGGAGGATGTTTGTTACCTCAGAACTTTGTTGTTTACGAACCGATTTAAAAAAAACTTTTTTTGTTTGTGAGGATATACTTTCAGATTGGTCCAATACTACAGATGCACACTACAAATTTTATCAAAATCGATTCAGTAGTTTAGTTTTTATATCCAAATAACTGAAAAAAAACATGTCGTCGAAGAAAACGAATTGAGTTTTTTGTTTCCCTGCGACTTTTCAGTGGTGTTTCCGGTCACTAAAACAGTCCAATTGAAGTCGGCTGTCTATGTTTTTGTAAAACCTTGATTATAAACTGTTATTGTAAGTTTTTTTTTAGCATTGATACATTATGCATTAAATTGATAAATTATCTACATTTCATACATTTTAACAAATTATAGAATGTTGATTTACAAAAACGTACAGGTAATAAAACTGTCAATTTGATCGGTCATAAAACAAAATTCAATCCCTAGTGGCAGAAAAAGGTTCCGTCTTGAAAAGCTTTTTTTTAAGTTACCATATCACCCGGAAGACATTTTTTACGTTTTATTACTTCGTCATTTATTTAAACTTCTTCTTTAAGAATATAATTACAAGCCTTACAAAGTCAGTCACCTTGTTTTCAATACTATACAAAGATATTTTTTACCTACTCATCACATCACACTCGTTTCCTCATTTGCAAACATTGAGATTTTGCATAATTTGTTTTTTTCGTTAAAGCTTAAATAGTTTCCATTTTTTAATTCCCTTGTTACAAAAATACCTCAAAAGTTATAACGTCTTTTGTAGCCCATAGGTATTCTATTTCCTAATCCATATACTATGCAGCAAATATTTCAATATCAAATCAAATGCAGTCAATCAATCAAGCAATCAATTATAAAATACAAAGTGTTTTGCAAAAGTAAGCACGCATCATTTTCAAATTAATTTTATCATCTTACTTGTCAGAAGAAGAATGTCTGCAAAATTGAGAGTTAAGAGTATAATATAAATATGAAAGCTTGGGAGTATATACAAGTCGGTGCAGCTGACTGTACCATTCGATAACGACAGTCAATGACTGCCTAATAAATTGGTCCCCAGGACTGAAATTGTATTTTAATTCAAAAACAAATACAGCCAGAAACTTATTTATTACAGCATAAGCTAACTACTACAATCTTTATTACAAAATTTACAAAAGGAAACAATTGGGCCACCCATAGACCGTTGCAAACGATCTATAGGTAGCTCCACTGCTCCAACTCGATGCCCGATGACAGCGTGCCGAGGATACTGGCTGCATTGCCTCTTTGTATTGCAATTATAAATATGTATATTTGTATTGCCAGAAACTAGTTTCTCATATTTATTTATGTTTTGACGTAATATTAATATAGAAACCAATATCCGCAGGACATACAAACCTAGTTCCGGACAAACCAGTAGATATTTTTCTTCAAGTTCCTGGAACGACTAAACCGATGTTGTTTCTTGTGTATAGGGCTGCCATCGCCAAAATTTGGAAACCAGGACAAGACGCGTGAAAAACCCGGATTTTAGAGCTTTTGGGCTCCGGACATGTCAACAGATTTTCAACCAACTTCTAAAACTAGGAGGTTCTCAATTCGGTTGCCTTTTTTTTAATGTTTGTAACCTCATCTTCGTCATAGATTAACCGATTTGGAAAATAATTTTTTTTCTTAGAGAGGCTATATACACCACCAATTTTTAATTACCCAAAAAAATTAAATGTGCAATGTAGACGGGGTATTACGTTGCATCTGTACAGTCAGAATTTTGGATTTCTACAAAATGGCAGAGTGACAGCGGCGCGAGTGCGGCGCCCGAGCCGAGGTTTTGCGAGCTGGCTCGAGATAGGTACCCGGGTTTGCCAAACGATGAATAAAACTTAAATTATTATCAATAAAGCTTAAATTATAAAAATATTAAATATAATATCCGCCTGACGCATATCTATCTATAGGAAAACAACAAACGGTAACAGTTATTCAATTTTAATCAAATTTATTTTGATAAAAATTCAACTTAATATTTCAAGTTTTTTTGCCGTATCTGTGTTCAGTAACGGCAGCTGATTATGCGTATTTTTTTCTGGTGATTAAAAATTGACCGTGTATACCTTTCATTTTGGTTCCAAAGAAATTTCACCAAAAGCGATTCGGTATCTTAGTTTATAAATCAACGGTCGGTTGATCGTGGCGTGCGGGCACAGTGCGTGTGTCGCCGACCGACACCGACATTCGTCGAAACCGACGAAAACCGAGTAGTACTTTAAAGGGCAAATAAACATGACACCTGGCTCGAATGACGTTTGTGCAAAAAAACAGTGTGGAATTGGATAATCTTGATAGAGAAGAGGTCCTGTAATACTTGGTAATGATAAGTAATGATGAGGCTTCGCAATTAGAGGAAGAAGAAACACGGAGGGCGCCGCTCGGGGCAGCGGGGGACGCATCAAGTTCCGAGCCACGCGGCAGCCAGGTGTCATGTTTACTCGCCCGAGTAGTAGGACAAATCCCGGGAAACCCGGACGGATGGCAACCCTACTTTTGTATCCAGTAAATGGCGGCGGTCGCTCGCCTTGACCGTTCACAACACGCCACTGGTTAATTAATTTAAGTTATTTTATAAACTTTAAACTATTGTAATAAAATAATCAAGGTTTTACAAAAACATCGTACAACCGACTTCAATTGGACTGTTTTAGTGACCGTAAACACCACTGAAAGGTGACAGGGAAGCAAAATACGCAATTTTGTTTACGTCGACGACATATTTTTTTCAGTTATTTTGATATAACAACTAAACTACTGAACCCATTTTGATTAAAAGAAAAATTGATACTCCTTCTTTGTTTTAAGTCGGTTGATAAATAAAACCGAGATAAAACAGTAGCATAAATCACGGTGTAAGAACGTATGTAAATATCTACCAAAATATTTTTCACTCTTAGTATGTGAGAATTTGTCGCAAACCTTATTTCTTAGTCATATAAATAGTAATACGTATACAAGACTTCTAAGTTCAAAGTTGTGAAATGCAACATTTTTAGCTCTCCTGTAAAATTAAAAAAAATGCTTATACTTACGTTCATTTGGTTTTTACACCGCGATATGTGGTTATTCCAGATTACGTATAACATTTAGTTAATTAGCCACTTAACACAATTGGCTAAGCATTTTGTTATTTTTCAACATTTTTTTAATGAGTTGAATTCGGAGCCAAATTAGAACGTACAGATCTCTAAGCTTTGTGTATGACAGACATATAAGATTATAACACTTTCGATCTTCAAATACTGGTCAGAAACACAAAAAAAAATATAATAATTAAGGATAAAATTGACCGACATAACCCGTCCGAACCGGTAATATTACGCAATGTTATTCGTAATTTTATAACACGCACAACTAGAGTTATTACGAAAACGGCAGAGCGAGGCTGAACCAAGGTTCACGCTGCGCTGTGAGTCTGTAGCCGATTTGATCCGGACCCACCACAGAATTATTAAAGTATAGAATCATAATATAGGACATTTAAAATGCGTTAAAAAAATGGGAGCCACATTGACTAAATCCTAGTACAATTTGGTCCGATGCTAATTTTCGAAAAAGAGGAGTAACAGGGTTGGATAAATATTATATTTTAAAACTACTAGGCTTTTTCATTATTAATAAAACTACGTCGTAAAAACTAACAAACATTATTTGAAAATAGAGATATTTCGTTTTTATTGCCAGGATGTCTGAAAATGTTCTGTCGTGTATTCCGCATCCATTTTGATCCATACTGTCCATCTTGGTGTTCTATAGGACCCACGAAATGCCAAGAGATAGTGACGTCACGTCCTGGCAGACATCGGGTGTCGAGTTGGAGCAGTAGAGCTATAGATCGTATGGTCTATGAGTGGCCCAAATGTTTCCTTCTGTAAATTTTGTAAAACAGAACTAGGAATAGGCATCAATGATAAAAATATTTTACACCACGGTTATATTTTTTTTTTAGGAGTTTTTTGTTGTTTTTATTAAGCTATGTTTTCATTTTTTTTGTATTTTTGTCGTGGTAATGAACACTATAGAATTTTATGGATGTTAAGATAATTGATTGACGAGAGTCACTCTCGTTTCGAACTTCGGCGAGTCCACACCTCCTGATGATGACTCGTGTAGAGGCGAAACACGTGTCGTATCTTTAAACTTTGGTTTTCTGTTCGTTGACTCTTTGGTTTATAATATAGTAATATGTACTAAAGTTCAAAACTAAAGTTAAGTTAATTAAAACCTTTGTTTAGAAATCAAGCGGATTTATTACTAAAAATATTTATATAATTTGTTGATTTTTATGGATGTGTTATATTAGTAGTAGGCACAAATACTACGACTCACACTTAGCTCCAATTATTTGACGCATATCACACGCCTGATGTTAAACAATGTATCTATACAAAGCCTTATAAATAAATAAATATTTTGGACATTTCACAAAATACCACCTAGCCCCAAACTAAGCAGAGTACTATGGGAACCAGATGGCTGATAGAATACTTAAATACTTTTTTTTTGTAAATACATACATAGAAAACATCCAGACTCAGGACAAACACCGATGTTCATAACAACAAATGTTTGTCCTGAAGCGGGAATCTAACCCGCGACACCAGGCGTGGCAGTCCAATACTTAAAAATAATGACTGATACATAATTAAGATGTTTTCCAAGATTTCTTCTTCATATTGGGATAACTACTAGGCACTTCTTCGGCCTACTTCTGAAATCGGTAAGGTTAAATAAGTAGTAGAATTTAACACGATGTAGATGTCGCAGCTAAGTAGCCAATTAGCTGTTTAACAACACGACTAGCCTTTTTATTTTTATTTTATTTATTAAACACAACCTTTTCATGACTTAAACGACTGTAGCTCTTAAGGCTAATCCTCAAATCCGAATTCCATACAAAATGTTTCGGACAAATACTCAAAAAGTACGCCGTATTATAGTAATTTCTTCACACTATTCGTTTCGTCCATCTTTTTGATTTCGTTAAAAAAAAAAGTTAAAGGTTTCATATTTTTAATTTAGATTTTATACGTGTTTTTAAGTTAGTAGGGTTAATTTTAAAACACGTATAAAATCTAAATTAAAGTATGAAACCTTTCACTTTTTTTGTTGACGAAATCAAAAAACATGGACAAAACGAAGAGTGTGAAGAAATTACTATAATAGGGCGTACTTTTTGAGTATTTGTCCGAAACATTTTGTATAGAAATTTGCCTTGAGGATTCCCCTTAAATGCAGTTTGCTAGAAAATAATTTTACTATGGACACTTTTGGAAAGGGCTAAATTGCTTACCCTTCAGTATGCATAACAAGTAATTAAGACTTATCGTTGAGGAGTTATGACCGTTCAACTGAAAAATAGCTGAACTAGCCCCGCCTTACCCTATTGACATTTTAAAAATATTTTACACAGTGCAATAATTCAACCAGAAAAACCTTGGCCTCTGAGAAACGAGGAAGAAAATAATAATTAATAACGAATGTCTGATGGTAAAAAATACACACGTGCTAAGTTTTTTGCATGCGAATTTTAATACTATGGCGCAAAATATTATTGTGTGAATTGTAAAATATAACTTTTCAACCGACCTAATAAAAAGGAGGAGGTAATCAATTCGGTTGAATGTTTTTTCTTTTTATCTTAGAACTTTCTTGTTTATAAACCGATTTGAAAAATTCAGATTTAAGGGCAAATCCTGAAATCCGAATTCCATACAAAATGATTCGGACAAATACTCAAAAAGTACGCCGTATTAAAGTATTTTTTTCACACTATTCGTTTTGTCCATGTTTTTTGATTTCGTCAACAAAAAAAGTGAAAGGTTTCATATTTTAATATAGATTTTATACGTGTTTTAAAATTAACCCTACTAACTCAAAAACACGTATAAAATCTAAATTAAAGTATAAAACCCTTCATTTTTTTTATTGACGAAATCAAAAAACATAGACGAAATGAATAGTGTGAATAGAAATTACTATAATACGGGTACTTTTTGAGTATTTGTCCGAAACATTTTGTATGGAATTCGGATTTGAGGATTACCCTTAAAACCAAAATAACTGAAAAAACAGTCGTTGAAAAGCACAGGATTAGGAATTTTCTTCCCCTGTGACTTTTCAGAACTACTCGTCACTAAAACAGTCCGATTAAAGTCGGTTGCTGTATGTTTTTGTAAAACCTTTAATATTTTGGTATACATTTCAAACCGGCGGAGACCAAGACATAAATTTAAACTATTTTTATATTTTGAATGAAATACTTAATTTCTGCGAAATGAGTTTTAGCCAGAGCGAGTGAGTTTTTATTTTACAAAACTTCAAAGTCCATTACTCATGATTTAAAATTATACATATTTAAATACTTATATAAATGCAAATTAACTATTATGGTGAGCTTTTTGCTTGATCCTCTGCCATTGAAACAGCAAAGCAAAATCTGAAGGTTAAGAACTTAAATTAAATATTAAAAAACATTGTTAACATTGGCGTTATTACGTAACATAATACGTATCTATACATTTGTATGTAAGGATAACGTAACATTGTACATAAATACCTAACTTACGTAATTATTCATTAAAATTTTAGTACTTACGGATATAAAATATGTAAGGAATAAACTGTAACCATGTTTAAAAATAAGATTAAAAAAAAAAATGTAGGTTATATTTTGTATGGAAGAGTTATATTTAAGCTTAAACATTAATCAACTATTATTTTTTATTATTTAAGGTGTAATTCATTGAGTGTTTAACCCGTTAAAAATATTAGAAAATTATTATAAGTAAAAATTTGCATGTCGACTACCGACGAAGTATGTGATACTATATTAATATAAGACCTTGTAATGACCATATTTCAGGCAAATAAATATCATTTCATATCAATACACAAAAACACAACGAAATATAAGCTATTATCAAAACGACGAGAAGGCAACTTTCCCAAGATCAAATTCTCTCAAGTTAACCCAGTCCGGGTAGAAAGTAAAGCATAATTGAGAATTATGATGCTGTGTTTACAAGATGTTTTCACTTGCAATATGATTGGCTTCATAAAACGTGACAAAGAAACCAAGCTTAACGTACAACATGATATCGAAAACAAGCTTAAAGTTTATAAAAACTAAAAACCCAACTGCGAAAATATTATGCATTGATTGCCAATTCATTATTCCAAATTAAATTTAACATATAACATTTTTGTAATTTCCTTTATTTTGATACCCTGCATGATAGGTTTGGTTAACAAAAAATTATTAACGACTTACTATTTAGCTCCAAAAATCCGCCATTTCGATTATTTTTATAAAATAACTTAAATACCCATTTAAAACACTTTTGTAACCAATCTAACGATACTTTAACTGTCAAAATACATCCAGCCGTTTGGAAGATATAAGAAAACATTTATACATATACAAGATACGCGAAGTTATTAGAATATATTTAGTAAGTAGATAACCATAGAAACGATTAAAGTCACAAAAATCTAGACAGGTTCATAGAATATAATCGATACAAGGTGAAAAAATAATCCTTTTACTCGTAGTAATTAGCTTAAATATTATCAATATTCTAGATAAACCATATAAAGATAAAGAACGGGCGTAATTCTCTTTTACGAATTATATACTTATTGCAAAAATTCAGCAAGGACAACAATTTGAAAAGGCTGCACAAGATTAAAAATAAAATGAACATAAAATGCCCAAATTAACCAAAATTATCTCTAAAGATGGAACAATAATATTCACAATATGCACATCAATTTACAAGTAGGGTCCTAAATCCTTATTTAGCATTTTATATTGTTCAGATTGTGGTAGGTTTTTGATAAAAATGCGTTATAAAATAACAATTTAATTAACACTTATTCAGTAACACTGGACTTCGTATCAAGGTTGTTTGGATTTTATTAAAAAAACATATTGTTGAACATATGTACTTTATGTACTTTAAGTGTACTTTGATAGTTACTGTGTTTTATATTCTTTGAATATTGATAATTTTAAGAGACTTAATAAGGTTTTTTTCAGAAATAAGTCGTAAAGATATAGAAGTGATAAACCACTATACAATATTGTCGATATTTGACCATCGACTAGCAGATTCATATGTAAGATAACGGCAGAAATAGATTTAGGTAACATTAGAGAATCAATATAAATAAAAGGCCTAAACCTGAATGACTGATTGACTGATTGACTGATTGACTGACAGACAACGTACAGGCCAAACCACTGAATGTTAGGGCTTGAAATTTCGAGGGTATGTTTATCAAGAAGTGTAGGCGCATACTAAGAAACGAATTTTGTTAAATCGCAACGAAAACAAAGTTTAACTAGTACTTAAGTACTATTTTTAAAGAAAAGAAAGTAAACTTTTTTCTGTATGTTGTTGTTAATTAAAAAAAAACGTCTTACAAAAAAAATGCTGCACATTAAAAACTTTCAAGCCGAGCAAAAGTTTCTAACAGTTATGTTCTTTGTCTTCAACACAATGTGACCAGCTTCACCGACAAATAACAAGGCGTTATTAGCACTAGCAAGAGAAAGGCTCATGCCGAAGTTATGACTACTTTTACTTTCTTTAGTTTAAAATTTTTAAACCAAGTCGTACCAATAAGTCTGTACTTATTGGTCTTACTTAGTCTAGGACTTATCTAGTCGCTAAAATGCTTAATGGAATCACGCTCACAGTAAGAATGGTTTTAATTTTATTTTTCTTTATGTAAATATGGGGAAAGACTAGCTTAGCGCTCTCCTGATAGTAAGTGATCACGCCTGCTCATTATGAGAACAGTGCTTTAACTTTTAGACAATTAAATGGAAGCAATTAAAGTTACATTGATATTTTGGAAATTTCATTAATATATTGATTGAATATTTTATTATTCTCATAGGAGCTTTTAGGAGACTTGTTTATCTTTCGTTTTTATTAACCATACGCATGAAAACCGAAACTCTTTAGCTAAAAAGTTACAATCTTTCAATGCCGGATCAAGGCAATGAAAACATTTATGAAAAAAATAATTCATGACATTCTTGATTAAAACCTAACCTTCCACAAAAACTGTATAGGTACCTTACGATATGCGAGTGGATGACCTAGGTGTAAAAGTTTTGAAATATATTTTGCAACGAAAACTTCGCAAACTGACAACATCCAGGCGAACAACGTAAAGAAAACAAAAACTTACGAAATATAAAAATAACACATAAATCTAAACTTACCAGAAACAACAATAAAGTCCTTTAGAAAACACAACACAATACACAAGACACAACACGCAATAAATACACTGTTGGTAGAGTAGAGACTAGGGCTTTCAGTCTCGATGACTTTCTGAGTCCCGGGAAAAAGAAATCGAGACTCGATGCGGTCTCGAAATTCCCGGGAAAAACGAGACTTTCGAGACTAATTTAATAGTACATAAAGGCACACTCATAGGAATGGCAATTAGGCATTTTATGGCGTATTAGCGAACACATCACAGTTTAACTTTATAATCCAGTATTTGATGATGTTCGGTGATGTCCGATGTTCCTGATTTATCAAAATTTGCGTTTTTCTTCGAAATGGTTCCTCATTATACACATACACACACAAACCAACGAAGGTACAGGGGCCGGAGTCTCTTCATTTGATTACAACATTAACATATCAATGACTCTCGATATGCACAGGGCCATATTCCAATGCGAATGTGTAGCGATCACCGAGGCAGCAAACACCATACTTCGGAGTAAAATCGAAAATCAAAAAATACTAATTCTAACCGCTATACTATGCTATACTAGCACTAGATAGCAATACTTGCGACTCAATGCTCGTTAACGAATGCCACCGAGCACTGGAGAGAATAACCCAAGCCAACCGAATAACACTCCAGTGGATTAAGGGGCACAGTAACTCATTAGGGAACGACGCCGCAGACGAGTTGGCTAGAAAAGGATCTGAGACTGGAAGGGAAGGATCATCTCCCTTACTACCACAACCTTTTTCTCAATTGCGAGCGTGGATACGCAAACGTACAAAGACACAGCACAGTGAGCGCTGGCTGCAAACCAAGAAGTGCAAACAATCAAGAATTGCCTTTCCGCAACTTGCACCACGTCTAACTAGATGTTTACTTAGTTTGAAACGACCAGATTTAAGAATCATTGTGGGTACTATCACAGGACATTGCCTGCTTAACAAACATCTGCACAACATTGGAAACACAGACAGCCCAGCTCTGTGTTTCCAATTTGAGCAGCTCTGTAGAGGCTGTTTGACCGAGGAGGAAACGCCCACCCACGTAATCGTGGAATGCGTGGGAGTGGCAAAGCAACGAGAGGAAATCCTCATAAACCCGAGGTCACTCCGCGAAGCCTGCGAAGAACCCAGGAAACTTATGTGCGGAGTTAGGCTGGCTAAACTATAAGTCAGGAAATCCGACGCACAAAGGACCAAAAGAAGTCCAAATGCGGAAAAGGGTCCATTTACATTTACATTCATTCCACACATATTTTTTTTTTTAAATTTGCCCTTTTTGGTAAGCTAGTCATAAGACCTATACAACTATGTCTTATCCTTGTTTTAGATTATACTAAGGTCTACTCTACACTGAATATTGTTAAGATTTTTATAAGTATCGAAAGTCTCGTTATTCCCGGTACCGAAACCATCCAGTCTCGAGTCTCGAAAATAACGAAAAATCGTCGAGACTCTCGAAATTTTCGAGACCGAGACTCCCGGGATGAAAGCCTTAGTAGAGACGTGCGTTTCGAACGAAGTCTGGCGACACACTGGTTTAGTAGGCGACTTCCAGTGTGGTCTCTGTGACACGGTATAAGCTGATAGAGCCTTTGAGGAAACTTACAAGGCTATAGAGCTTGTGAATGGAACGGACTCTATATATTGAAATGGATTAGCATCACACCGTACACATCACAGGGTGATATTGAACTGAGTGATTGCTGGGATCACAAAAAGCGAAAGTTTGTGAAATTGTGAGATGAAAATAGGACGGGTGTTTGTGGAACTAACATCAAAACTTTTTCCAGCTCTACATTATATCAAACTTCAAATACAAAAACAAAATTGTTTATTTCAAAAACAAACATAGGTACAAAGTTATGATACATACAGTCGCTGTTTTCCGTTATAGTTTTTATAAACTGTATTACAGAATTCAGAGCGTCGTTTTGGAATATATGAGCAGAACATCCATCTATTTATTTATTAATTCATCTTTCCCCTCAAACTATATTTTTAAAGATGCTGATATGTAATATGCTATTCAGCGTAGTGTAGGACGACATCTGGCTAGAAGAAGAGATGATCTACGCGCTATAGCTGGTAGAAGGTGGATGAGAAAAGCCGAGTATTGGGCTCAGTGGCGCGCATTAGGAGTGGCCTACGTCAAGCAGTAGACTGCTTTAGGTTAGGCTGATGTTTAGGAGGTGGCCAACCAAGGAATTAATAAACTATAAACATAAGACAAGTACCTAGGTAATAATATAGGAAAATATATAAAATATTCCATTGTCTCTCATTGACGGCAACAGCGGAATGATTTATCATGAAACGATAGCAATTCAATAGAATATGTGTTCGGAATATATTGATGTTAAATTCGCCAGATTTAGAGAAGATGAATATATGGTGTCGCAGTCAGAATAGCAATGAATATTATTGGTTATGTAAGACGTAATGGTAATGGATATTATAGTCTGTGTGACCTAGCAACAGTGCAAGGGCATTTATAAATAGATACGAGTCTAGAAAAAGCCAAACACCTAATTTAGAAGCTTTATCATTATTAAAGTCCATCCACTAACTGCACTCTCTCGAGACTGGTTGTACTACTCGGGCGAATTAACATGACACCTGGCTGCCACTCTCGCTCGGAACTTGATGCTTCCCCCGCTGCCCCGCGCGGCGCTCTCCGTGTTTCTTCTTCCTCTAATTGCGAAGCCTTATCATTACCAAGTATTACAGGACCTCTTCTCTATCAAGGTTATTTAATTCCACGCTGGGCTTTGCACAAACTTAATTCGGGCCAGGTGCCATGTTTATTCGCCCGAGTAGTACGTAGCGTCTTACGGGAAAGGCATAGTATTAGACGTAAAATGCTGCCATGACGATGAAAATGAGCGTTATGCAAATCTAGTAGCAAAATAGAAGCTGGGATCGGGCTTTAGCGATAACTAGCTGTTGCTGGCCAAATTGGATGCGAACAGCAAAGATTCGAGCTCAGTCCCCTAAGGTAAGAACTGCTTCCAACTTAAGGCGATGATTATGTTAATAAAAAACACAGTAAATTTGCGAAAAGTGTATAGGTATTTTAAAACGCTACATCTTTTCAACTAAAAAATACAGCAGAGGGTGCTTTATACAGCCAGCTTAGAGCTGCCAATATAACTAACTTTAGTGCTTTTAAAAGCCCTTGCGCTCCAAATAACTTTCTGCGGATCTACCGGTTAATGACGATAATGATAAAAAGCATAATATTTTAGTTGCTGTTGAATATTCTTGCTCCAAAACAACGGAACGCAATACTCCTGACAACAATAAGTCGTGAACACTCGTTTCCAGAATAATTTGCCGTTGCGAGACGAAGCAAATTACTGAGAATTTCAAGCACGACGGAGTTTTGAAAAACGCCTCTCTCCACTTCAACGTTGACTAACTCATGTTTAAAATTATAACTTCTTTCTCAATCATCATCTTAGTTGAAATTGAACATAATAACAGTAACCGTACCAAAATTGCCTCGTCGTTTTCGTGATTGTATTCTCGCAAAATATGAGAAAAAAAATCTGTATTTGAAATATTGTGATTTGATGTTTTTTTCAGATTGTTTTTAAAGCTGCCTGTAGCTTATTGAATAAAGCTTAGGATATTTCATTTTCAACAGACTTTAAAGGAGGTGATTTTTAATTCGGTTGTTTTTTTTATATTCGATATTTATAATCCGATTTGGAAAAGTCTTCAGAAATTTTATCAAAATCGTCAATTTCGTATTTTTTATGTAATAAATTAACTTATATAAATGGAAAATCTAAAACCAGCCATGATGCAATTAAGGATGTGTCAATTGTGTCCAGCCACGAATGGGTAGATATACAATAATAGGTATCATAACATGAGTTTCTTACTGAGGAGGTAATAAAACCACCGTTTACGTCCGTAAAATGCTTTCATTGTTATTGCCGGAGATTCTTAGGGACCATAATCATCTAGAATGGTGGTAGATTGCATGATAAGGCCACTTCAGGATAGATTAGCCCAGAGTTCAATACAAGACAGCCAGGGTTACAATACGTATGAACAAATCCATAAAAGAAACTCAACAATGTTTCAACTCGTTAGGTAGGTAAATATGGTATTTAATTAAAATTGGCAATTTTAATTTTAGTTTAGTATGATTTATGACATGAATGGATTGTGAGTAATCTGAATAAATACATTTTTTTTTATTTATTATTTTAACTATAGGATACAAAAAAGAAGCCTTTAGTATTTCAATTATTACAGGTCTTTACCATTTTGACCTCTGTCTAAATCTGTCTGTCCGTAACCACGGCCTTAACAGTCAAATCGTCAGGTATATAGCATAAATAAAAAATATTAACACAATATCTATGTATTTAATATATTAGTTTTAATTAACTTAGCTTGGGTAGCTTAGCTAAACTTAGCTTGTATTTAACATGTAAGGATGATGATACTTATTATTTTTTGTTTTTTGTTAGTTCATAATTATTAATTTATTTTTTTTTATTTAATAAAGACCCGCAATAATTAAGATGACTATGTGTAATAATGGCGAAAATCTACGATAAACAAAACCATACTGAAAACGTTCTTTAAAGGTTAGAAAAAATTAAATTTTGTCGAGCCGTTTAGCCTACACGGCACAAAGAGTCAAGCCTCACATATACCTAGTCTTAAATAAACATAGACAAAAAACAAAAAACATTTTCCCTTTCATAAAATATGTATAACATTGAGTTTAACACCATATTCCTATTCATACTTGTTTATTTGCATACAGGTGTTAACTTAGGTGTAAAGTAGCATAAAGGTACACAATGCATCTGCACCCTGAAAGGGTGCAACAACCTTTCGTTCATTTTTGCTCAGTAGGTTAGGTACCTATCTTAATCTATACATATAATAAAGCAGAAGACCCCGAAATTCTGTCAATATGTTTTTTTGTTGACGGAAACCTGTTCAGACGAGATTAATAAGCATGCCCCAATTTTTTTTTATTGGTTAAGACTTTGTTTGTGGGTTTGTGTGTTCGTCCATCACGTAAAAACTACCGAACGGATTTTACTGAAACTTTACGATATCATAGCTAAGATACACACATATAGAGGTTTTAGTTTGTACGGAAAAAGTTTTTTTATGAGTGTATCTATAACAAACTTTGGAATTATATTCTGCAAAACAAATAGTTAGATATAATATTAGAATATATTTATTTCATAGTCACATTAATTATGTATTACAAAAATATTAATATATTAGCATTTGTTAAGTTCCACCAAGGACGCACGTGGCTACATATTCGCGCCCGCGCAAGTGCTCTTATCATAATATTGTTATTAGTAGGTACCTACTAGGGCCTCCAGTACCGGTTCCTTTTTCCAGTACCGGGATTTCGGTACCGGCACACGGCCGGAACCGGGAGTACCGGGATTTTCGGTATTCCCGAAAATAATTAGTAGCCTATTATTAAGTCAAACAGAAAACTCGTCAGAAAACGATAAAATAAATTAAGGTCGAGCGAAATATAACGAAAAGTTATAAGTTATATTTTTATATTTATATAATTTACTGCAAGCATGATTTGTAAGAGAGGAAATTCGCGTAACTAATTGAATATTGCATTAACAATACAGTCCCAATTTTTAAGTTATATATCAAGTATAAATGGCTTATAACGAAAGTTTTAAAGTGGATATTTCTTTGTTTGCAGGATTGTATAGGATTACAGTTCAAAAGTTAGTACGTCATATGCGTAACAACACTTCTAAACGATGGTTGATTTGATTTCTGATAAAATAATAGTTTTTAACCGTACTTTATTTGTTATTTGTTATTAATCTTCACAAGCCAATGCTCAATGATCATGTCAATGTCAATGATCGGCCTCATAAGTATGTTAAAATAAGAAAGTGCCAATTTTATTAATTTCCTCTGTGATAAACTATCGATAAGTATATGTGTCAGTTTCAATTTTTTGTCAAAGACGTAACATAAAGACGTATCCACTTATAATTTATGGTTGTATCTTAGACACAACCCGTTGCTTTTTAACCAGTGCGTCCTACCCATAATGAAATACTCAACCAAGGCGTGAACACTCACTGTTCTGCTAGATATCTATTTAGATAAACGACGCAATAATACACTATGAAACGAGCTACGCTTGGAGTTTGAGATACTTGAAGGGAACTAATGTCATTAACAAAGCTTATAAACCCGTATATCCATAGTCAGCTGGTTTTAATAAACATAAAGCACAGTCGCATTGCAGAAAACGGAATCATTATTCATTATTTCTTATTAATAGTAGGCTAATGAACTGTTGATAACAACATCGGAGAAGATGGAAAGACGAGCTAGACTCCTACTTGGAAGACTGGAAGACAGTTGCTCTTGACAGAAAAGAGTGGAAAGAAGGAAGGGAGGCCTTTGCCTTGCAGTGGGACGATTCAGGCTCATAATAAAATAATAATATGAAATAAAAATAATATCATTCTTTAAATAAATGCATTGAGACGACGATACCAACAATAAGCTGATATTGCAACATTTCCTAAGTTCTGAACATCAACAGCACCTTTGAAAGTTAGTAAGATGGGCGGGTAGGATCTAGTGGGTAGAGGAGTTACTGTCTTTCCTTCTTTGTACTAACAGAATGCACTATTTAGCTATGGTTTTAAAGATTAAAACCCTAAAAAAACTCTTATACACTAAATTTTAAGTAATCCCGAAAGTACCGAAAATCCCGGTTCTGGATTTTTCTAGTACCGGTGCTGGAGGCAGCCGAGAATCCCGGGATTTCCCGGGATTTTCGGTTCCGGGATTTCCCGGTACTATGCCCTAGTACCTACATTTATTTATCTCTTATTATCCATCTATCATAGCACGGTACAATGTCCATTACTTTTTTTTAATGTGTAGGTATTTTTTTTTTTTTCTATTCATAGTATATACTTTTATGTTAATCAAATCCGTTGATTTGTTTGAGAAGCTCGAAAGTAAAAAGTAGCTCAGATCGAACTCAAAAACATTAACAAATTTCAGTTTTCCAAATAGTTTTTCATCAAACATCAACTTTTTCCTTTATTATATTAGTAGAATAGCATTATGGCCATTTGCAACACTAGGTCAGATGAAAGCAACAGTGTGAAGATAGTGTTTCATAATGTCATTCAGTGGCTAGTGGCGAGATTCGTCGATAATAATATCGATGAAAATCCGATAAAAATTTAATTCGTATAGTTGCAGAACTTATCCACTGTCAAGCTACAGACAGAGGAGAGTAAGGTTAGGACAGACTTGCGTAGACTTTCCCTGTGATGGGCCTCACAGCAACGTGCGTGAGGGACACCGGTACGAGTTCTTCGCATATCTCGGGGTCTAGTACATACGCCGCTCTATTAAATATTTGAAGAGGTATAAATGTAAACGGGTAGAGGTTTATCTCATAAATTTGCACTTCACCTCATATTAGACGTCGTCACGTCAAAAAAAAAATTGTGGTAGGCTTGCAGATACCGAATGAGAAGATCCGCAAGATTACTTAAACTGGTGCAAATTATTGTAATGTGACGGCATGCGGAAAATCTAGACTTCTAGGAAGCTAACAACCTAAGTAATAAATGCAACAATTTGCAAGGAATTTTTCATACGTGACCGATATCACATAGACCAATCCACTTTGTGTTGAAAAGAGAATAATAGAACACTCTACGTTTCTTTGACTACTACTTTTTATATTTCAATTTTAATCGTTTTCAATTTGTATTTATCTTTTTAAATAAATAACAATTTCTAGCCAGGACCGACAACTTAACACTCTATTTAATTAGATTAATCAATTTTCTATAAGTATGTAATAATAATGTCAACACGTAGGTATAGATTTTGATTTGCAAATCTAATCTATGATAGAAAATTAATCCAAATAACTTCGATAAACAAATTATTTATCCGAGATTACTCGTATAATTGCGGCTGATATAGGTAATATAATCGGAAGCATAAATTAGCCTTGGAATTGGTTTATCATAAATGTAAGTATTTAAAATTAATACAATACGCGCTTTTATCACATCATTCATAGTGACGTCATATCGCCTTTTTGCTGATACAACCATCGTTAAATTCGTACTGGCATTGCATTTGTTTAAGACTCACTGTCTTTAATTTGACGAGTGTTTTAGTAGTATGTAGTATTTTATTTTTCTGTGGTTTTGGCAGTGTTGCACCGGACTTAAAGGGTGCGTTTCCACGAACGCGGAGCTGGGCGAAGTGGAGAGGAGCGGACCGTGAATTGACCAATGACTGTGCTCGAAATTGCACTTCCACGCCACTTCAAGTACTGCGATTGGCCAATTCACGGTCTTCTCCACTCCGCTCAGCTCCGCGTCACTGGAAACGCACCCTAAATCCTGATAAGCACTGTTATAATCATGGGCAGGAGAAAAGAATGCCATCAGAAGACCGCCTTTAATGGATGCCCTTGTCAGTAAAAGTATTACCATACCACACAAAGCATTTCGCTTTTCGTCCGGGAAATAAGCCGTGTCGGCCGAGTGGGACGTGCCTCGACTTTCGATCCGAAGGTCGCGAGTTCGAACCCGATCGTACACTAATGGATTTTTCTGTTCAAAAAACTATGTGTGCATTTAAACACGTGCTTAAGGGAAACATCGTGAGGATTCCGGCATGTCATAGAACCTAAAAAGTTCGTAAAACATGTGTCAAGTGCACGAAAGGAGCCTCCTCGAGGCGCACTTGAAATCCTTTCAACACATTGGTTCAAGAGAAGTCACACAATAGAAGAAGGAAACACAAAAAAAATAAAATTCATCGATATTACGATTAGTATGATTTGCTTCGTCGTTTTACCCCATCCCTATAGGCCGTGGCGGAACGAAAGCTTATTGTGCGAATACGCATAGACCGATGACCAAGTCTTTGTGTCAGCCTTACGCAACGGAATGTAGGGCAAACCATCTGTCACAATCTTGGGTCTTCAAGATTTGACGTTCGAAGCTTGGGAAGACGGTTCGTCAGATCTTTTTAGTTTACCACCTTCTGCATTGTCCATTTTTAGTTTTTTACCAAAAAAACTAAAATGGGCAATGCAGTTATAAGTTTAGTTTTAGTTTCTACAATATGACAGAGTGACAGCGGGGCGAGTGCGGCGCCCGAGCCGAGCTGCGGCGCCCGAGCCGAGCTGCAGCGAGCTGGCTCGAGCTAGCTACCAGAGTTTGCCAAACGGTTAATGAAACTTAAATTATTATTATCAATGATGGGTACCGAATACCGATTGACACAAGGAATAGTAAAACGACTAACGGTAACAGTTGTCCAATTTTTATATTTATTTTAAACAAAATCGACTTAATTTCTTCAAGTTTTTTTGCCATATATCTGTGTTCAGTAACGGCAACTGAGGATACGTTTTTTTTTCTGGTGATTAAAAATTTGCGGTGTATATTAATGTAAAGTAATGCCAAATACAAATACAAATCTCTACCACTACCCCTTTTAAATAGGTATAGATTAAAAGTAGTAAATAATTTATTACAGCATAAGCTAACTACTACAATCTATATTACAAAATTTACAAAAGGAAACAATTAGGCCACCCATAGACCGTTGCAAACGAGCTATAGGTAGCTCAACTGCTCCAACTCGATACCCGATGGCAGCGTGCCGAGGATACTGGCTGCATTGCCTCTTTGTATAGCAAGGCTTATTCTTTGGCCCAGATAGCTGCCAGCCCTCTGATCACGCGTCGCTTCGACCAGACGCTCTGACAAAATTTTAAAAAGGCGGAAGGCTCCCACTCCCCATGGTATAGATACAAAACAATAACATAATTTTCACAGTTTTTACATTCTCTTGTTTAAGTAGTTGATAATATGTTTATTTTTGTCCTTTGTTTATATTTATTTATATATTAACTTAATTTATATTAACATAATGAATACTTAGTGTAAATTACATTTGACATGCATAATACTTCCTTAATATTGATATTATGACGTACGCGTATTATGATAATTAGGTAAGATATATTTTTAATACTGAAATATCTGACATGAACTCTGAACTCAGAATGTCTAGTTACTAGACTCTAGTAGGTATAATTTGTTGCCTTCGCTTGCTAGAATACAAAGCCTGTATATTTACAGATTCTAAATAATATCAAATTAAAAATTTAGCAGTGGGTTTTTTTTTAGTAAAGTGTAAATTTAGCTTTTTAAAGTGTCGTATTTCCCAGACTAGTTAGTACCTTATTATCTTCTTTTTTTTCTGGGCACACGTGGCGCCCTCGACAATATCTGCTGAATTATCCAATAATTATGAGACACCCTGTATATTATAAAAAAATGGTTGTCTGTAAAGTTCACAGATCTAAATTGTCTGTGGTAAAGTTGGTTTACGGACGATATTTTAAAGTGACTACCAGCGTAACGGGACAATGAGCGTTACCGGACAATGACGTCAACGTTTTCGTGCATGCAGCCGGCGTTCATCGATTCAGACGTAGTCACGTCAAAAACAACCGGTATGTTACTGATTTGATTCATTTTTGACAAAATATAAAAAAAAAATATTCAATTCGCCAACTCATTCAAAGTGGACAAGTTTTTTTTTGGACGAGTTGACGAACGAGCTACTATGAATTAGAAGGCTTAAGCAAGTCAGTAATTAAGAACAGTAGTTAAACAATTCTAGGAAAAGCAGAAATACGGTGGCCGCTAATTACCTCTGTAAAGTCGTTAAGGTATGACGTTGAGATTCAAGACACGATTTACGTCTAGAAGTGAACATTATCCAAAATGAACAAGCTGATAACTACCTTAACCATTGACATGAACAATCATATTATGTATTTATACCTAAAACGGAATATATTTTACTAGCTGGTGCCCGCGACTTCGTCTGCGCAGGTATATATTTATTAATTGTAGCCTATGTGTTATTCTATTTTATTTGCTAGTCTGTATTATCCCACTGTTGGGCAAAGGCCTTGTTCGATCTTTGGCATTTACCCACCATTACCCTACAAAAGATAATCTCACCAATTAAAAAAAATAGGTACATGAAATACAATCTATTTAGATAGGTACTCACATATCATAATATCGCCATTTTAGTGGTACCTGAAAATGATAAAACAAGTGGTTAAGTTTGGAATATTATTTAGATTAAACCAGGGTTCGAAAATATCCGATATTTATTATAAATATCAAAATATTTAATATATAAAATATATATAAATAAACTTCTTACAAATATCAAATTGTCATCTATACGTCATTACATAGCTGTCATAAATAAACTTTTCTGATTCTTTTTTGTTATACCACGTTTTATAGTGACTGACGTTTCATGTCAAGTCACACGGGAACGCTGTCGAACGGGATAAAAAGTATCTTATGTCGTTTCATGTCAAGTCACACGGGAACGCTGTCGAACGGGATAAAAAGTATCTTATGTCGTTTCATGTCAAGTCACACGGGAACGCTGTCGAACGGGATAAAAAGTATCTTATGTCCGTCTCCTGGCTTTAAGCTACCTCCATACCAATTTTCACCCAAATCTGTTCTGCCGTTCTTGAGTTATAAGTGGTGTAACTAACACGACTTTCTTTTATATATTTATTATAAAAAAATATAATATAAATTATAATTATATAGAATATAGATATATATATAGATTATATAGATATAGATAGATATCGGATATATATCAAGTTTGATATATATCAATTTTGTATCAAAGCCATACTATTACTTAATTGTATAATTATGAATACTATTTGCATATGTGTTACAAAAACATACTAAATTATAAAAAAAGAACTAAAATGTTTTTAATGTTTTATATACCTATTTAGGTACTTGAAATCAGACAAATGAAACCAAAAAATAAAATCATCTTTTAGATCAGGCAAAATCAACAAAAAAACAAATGTAGAGAGTATGTTTTAACTCTACTTCTAAGCCATCTACGTTTGGGAAGTAGAAATACAGTAACAAACGTTAAAAATTACTTAATAATATGATTTCTTTCAATTTTTGTATTGCAATATTTTATAAAAAAAAATTGATATATATCGGATATATTCGTTTGATATATATCGGATATATATCCATTGATATATATCCTCGATCCATGGATTAAATACTTAAATACTAAAGTTCGCCACTCCTGCCATAGATATAAGAAATGCACGACTCCGTGTCTTCTTATCGTGTCACTAATTCTGTCGAACAAGTGTGGTGAAAGGATTTCAAGTGCGCCTCGAAGAGGCTCCTTTCGTGCACTATTATAACATGTAAATTGTGTTAATGACCCAAATAAATGAATTGAATTGAAATAGTAGTTTGCCCCAAGCTTTAACTTCACGCGCCTAAATCCCTGAACCGATTTCGCTTATCTACGAACTAAAAAATTGTAATAGACTTTTTTATGCAAATAAGTGACTAGACGCTCTCCTGATGGTAAGAGGTCACACTTGTTCATGACCAGAACAGTGCTACACATGACTTTGATTCCCATAGACCAGTGAAACACTGCTGATAGCGCTCGTCCACTCTCAGACATTTTGATGGTCAGTCTCGAAAGCCCAGTAATTTCACTAGCTACAGTGCCTTCAAACCGGAAGTCAACTTATATTTGTATTTGTATTTATTTATTTTACTTTAACTAGAACGGCTTACACCAATTATACTAATTAAAGATTATACATTTGTCAGAACATTACATTATTCAAAACATAAAAGTCATTAAAAATAATCAATAAATATTAAAAGTTCAAAATTAACTTATTAAATTATATAAACAAGGTTTTACAAAAACGTATAACAACCGACTTCAATCGGACTGTTCTAGTGACCGGCACCACTAAAAAGTCACAGAGGAGCAAAATACGCAATTTTGTTCACTTCAGCAACTTTTTTTTCAGTTATTTTGATTTTAAAACTAAACTACTGAACCGATTTTGATAAAACTTTCTGAAACAATAACCTCTCAAATATTTTTTTTTCAAATCGGTTTATAAACAACAAAGTTCAGAAGTTACAAATATAAAAAACTACATTGAAAACCTCCTCTTTTTTGAGTCATGCCAAACCCTCAATTGGAATATACGGTACCGTTATTTTCCGTTATTCTTCTAACGAATTCAAACAACTATCAACACAGTCAAAGTCAATATTAAATGTTTATCTAAAGGTCTATGAATAATCAAAACACTGTAACGGTAATAAAATTCAATAAAATGTATGAATTAAGATTATACGTACCGTTGTGTCAACTATACGTAAATATTTTAACAATTCGGCTTTAGTAAATATTTGAGCAAACACAGGCGAATAAATAGTGCTAATTGGTTCCATACAAATTAATTTTGTATGGGTTGTAAGACCATTCAATTCAATATGTGCTAAGACTGTTTTTTCAACCGACTAAAAAAAAAGAGGTTCTTAATTTGTTTTTTTTTTATGTTTGTTACCTCAAAACTTTGTTATTTAGAAACCGATTTGATTTTGTTTTTTGTTTTAAAGGTTATACTTTTGGATTGGTCGAATGGAATTTTATCAAAATTCCATTCGGTTCAGTAGTTGAGTTTTTAATCAAAATAACTGAAAAAAAAGTCGTTGAAGTGAAAAAAATGCGTATTTTGCTTCCCTGTGATTTTTCAATGGTGCCTACGGTCACTAGAACAGTACGATTGAAGTTGGTTGTTGTATGTTTTTGTAAAACCCTGATTTATTTACGAACGAGCGGCTTTGCCTGTTCTGTATCGAGGAAAAAAAACATTTATCATTTTACCACGTTCGTTGTTTGTCTGTCTGTCAAAAGTGAAAGTGAAATTTCGAGCACTTCCCGATTAGCTATCCGGTTGAAACTTTCAGGGTAGCTCACAACTCGATGACATTGCATTATAAACCCATTTATGCAAACCTAACTTAAAAAAACATAAAAACCGCCATATCTCGTAAAGGAAGCGAGATAGTTCAAAAACATAAAAACAGGGCTTCTAAACGAAACCTATACCTACCATAATTTAAATTTCACATAAAATTTTGAATTTTATTTCACTCTAAGCTTTGTAACCTTTAAAGTGTAATTATTTATCTTTTACTTATTAAAATAAATAAATATTTTTAAGTTTTCACACAGTGCTATACTAGCCCAAAACTAAGCGGATTGATTTATTGACTTTGCATTTTGAATTTAAATTGTACCTAGGTATACGTTCTATACTTACTTTGAAGATATTTGAATTTGTAATTTAATTATGCAAATTGACATCTCACAATTAGTTACCAATATAATACTTTGACTATTAATATTTTGACCTTTCTAAAAACTTTGATATTTGCCTCATATAAACACCCATACTCCTAGCTAGAGTATGAGTGTTTGTTTTAAGTATTCTATAGATGTATGAATAAAAAAATAAATGTATCACGTATTCTATCAGATATCTGGTTCCTGTATAAAATGTCGAATTTTCCCAAACGGTTGAGTGGTTTTGGAATTTCAAAAGTCTAAATAAAATAATTGGTTGTCTGTAAAGTTGGTTTACGGACGATAGTTTAACCTGACTACCAGCGTAACGGGCACAATGAGCGTTACCGGACAATGACAGCGTTACCAATGACGTCAAAGTTTTCGTGCATGCAGCCGGCGTTCATCGATTTATCAGACGTAGTCACGTCAAAAACTATTTGTGGATTTATCATTATCCAGAGACTCAAGGAGATGTACTTTCTCCCAACAGAAAAAAAACATTGAGGTCAAAAAGTGAAGAATAAACGAGGTTAGGCTGCATGCAGTTGAAATAATAAGGTCACTTTCACTCGACGGTTTTTCTGTAAGTGTATATCAGCCTTTTCAAAGCATCGACGACACGATTAGTCGATTGGCAAGTGTGTTGGACTGCTACACCAGTGTCGCGGGTTCGATTCCCGCTTCAAGACAAGCACTTGTGTGATGAACATCGGTGTTAGACCTGAGTCAGGGTGTTTTCAATGTATTGTATGAAAAAGTATTTGGGTATTCTATCAGTTATCTAGTTCCTATAATAGGTACACTAGGTACATGCTCTGCTAAGTTTGGGGCTAGATGGCGTTGTGTGAAGTGTCCAAAATATTTATTTATTGAATATTTTGTCAATCATACATAGTACAGTCGGCTCTGTAATTGTCTTTACACCCAGCTTGCGCCGATGTTCTTTTGTTATTAAACTACTTGTGGTTTATATCAGGGGTATATCTTAAGTGGTTTAATCGCATCAGTAGTTTATTCACACACAAACATGATGTGTTTGTGTGAGTGGTTTAATCACAGGAGAAAACGGGCGTGAGCTGGGTGTAAAGACAATAACAGAGCCGACTGTACTTAGCTTTCTAGTATTCCCGAAATATCCATCACCAATCGCAGTGGGGATTTAGGCTACGTTTCCACTAACGGACGGCAGCGGCATTGCCACGTTGAATGGCAATGCTTATACGCTGTGCAAAGTAAAAGCCGGCATTCTGGTCACGAGTAGACTCTTTTAGCCTATCAGCCAGATCCTTGTAGATTTTATGTGCCCCTGTTCCCCATGGGCCTAATGTCTCTACCCCAAACGGCTCAAACATGTACCCATTATCTAGAAGTGCATATTTGCGCTGTTTGAGGGAGAACTTTGTTATTTATCAACTAATTTTAAAAAATGTTTATGTTTAAGAGTATATACTTTCAGATTGGTCCCATATTTTTTTTATCAAAATCGGTTCAGTAGTATAGGCCTTAAATCAAAATAACGTAACGTAAAAAAAGTCATAGTGAACTAAATTTTAAACTTTCCTGCGACTTTTCAGTGGTGCTTACCGTCACTAGAACAGTCCGATTGAAGTCGGTTGTTGTATGTTTTTTCAAAACTTTGCTTATTTAATTAATCGTGTAAAGTTATTGGGTTCTTATTGTCAGTATTGTGATCAAAGTTCAAGTTCAATTGAGGGTTGTGAAGAAGGAACAAACCTTTAATAACACCAAGTAAAATACCTTACAGACATTGAAGTGTCCTTAGATGGAAAACGCTGACCTTTCGAAGTGTCAATGAGTCTGCGCATACCTGCAGTTTTAACTGACACTTTACAAAAAGTAAAACTTCTTGAACTTTTGAAATAAACCCGTTTTAATCCCTCACAAAAAATGGAATAAGCTGATTTACAACTCGCTATAAGCAATATAGATAACCTTGAAACTAATGAAAGACAATCAGTGTCATATTTAGGGTCTACTGGTTACTCGTGTTGTAAATGGAACAAAAAACATAAAATCCCAGCAAAAACCTTCTTAATGTAAAAATAAAAGCCAAAACGAGCTTTTATTACCGCAAAAATTAGTGAGATCTTGTAATATTGAGCCTAGACTGGAACTCTATTTATCGTTAACTCTTATTTTATACAATCATTTATTGTAAGTTTGTAACAACTGAATTGAGTACCTTTTCCTTTTGATGTCTGCATACAAAGGCATAATAATCCAGGTACACATATGCAGTCGGAGTCAAATATCATCATAAAGTCGGTAGCTCAGGAGTGGACTGGTCTGGCCAATAGGGCCTAGCATTACGAAACTATCCCTTTTCCAACTGGTTTGGATTCAGGTCCTAAGCTTAGGTCATATAAGGCTTTGAACGAATCACTTAGTATTTCTAGTTTGTTACATCAAATCTGTGTTCCGTAGTACCACAGACTACTGGTAATACAGTCAGCATCAAAAGTCGATGACCACATTCAGATTTTCAAATTATTTATTATGCCTAAATTGCTCAATATGACAAGCTCCAGTATTGAATGATTATCATCAAAGTTCAAAATTAACTGTACACCACATTGTTAAAAATATAATATGGTGTAAAGCGATTTTGAAAATCTAATATGGCCATCGACTTTTGATGCTGACTGTACCTAGAAATTGTATTATGTAAAGAGCTGTTTCCGTGCTGCAACACTCCTGGTGTTGTAGAACTTGTAGACAAGTGATGAGATAGGAGCTATTTTGAACACGCATATGTCATTTAAATTTAAATTCACTTTGAGATTTGGTTATTGTCATGCTATCTCAAAGTGAAAAAATAAATGCTTCTGATTTACATGAGCTGAGAGAGAATAATCCAATCAAACAGAATGAACTAAGAAAAAAAACTGGCCTTTGACCTACCTACCCATACACTTACAAAAGTTGCATTTGGCAAACTTTTTATTTTAAGACCACCATTATTTTAGTAGATACAGTCAGCTATCATTTCTTTAATGATAGTAATAGTAATAATAGATAGTAATTTCTTCACACTATTCGTTTCATCCATGTTTTTTGACTTCGTCAACAAAAAAAGTGAAAGGTTTCATACTTTAATTTAGATTTTATACGTGTTTTAGAAATTAACCCAACTAACTTAAAAACACGTATAAAATCTTTTTTTGTTGACGAAATCGAAAAACATGGACAAAACGAATAGTGTGAATAAATTACTATAATACTGCGTACTTTTTGAGTATTTGTCCGAAACATTTTGTATGGAATTCGGATTTGAGGATTAGCGTTAATTTGTTAGATGATGTTTGTACATCTGTGATTCCTAAGATGTTTTAATAACAACTGCCAATATGCATTAAATAGTATGTCCTTGTCACCCACGTTCTTAGCGCGCATATATTTTACCATCCACTTAAATCCAAGACATATTCAAAACATGCCTAAGTCTAGTTTCATGTCAGACAGCCTAGCTAGAAGATGAATTGTTTGCTGATCCTAACATCTTAAATACGTGATGTTTTTGCAAAATTTTACTGCACACTGTGTTGAAAAGATTAGCGTTGAGCACAGCGATAAGCGGTTTTATATTTCATTTCATTTCATTTATTTCATTTATTTATTTAATCACATAATACATTTATACAAAGGTCTATATAACTATGGCCCCACACTAGGCTCTAGGCCTGTGTCGTGGGAACCAGACGTGCGATTACCAGCAATAGGCGTATTACAAAAACGACCGGACAATTTTTTATAAATATGATGTTATACATTACAAATCAATGACGATTTAATTCTTGACAGTGCGTCTAAGTACATATTGAAGTATTTAGTATATTAACTTTAAAAACATTACTTAATTACAATTCTTCAATAATTAATTTAAATTTTAATTTCAATTCATCAATTCAATTCAATCACTAATATCTCGCTAAAATAAATCAATTAATTAAACTACTTATTTCTATTTATAACTATTTAGTAGGTATATTATCCTTGAAAACATTACTTTTACACTTCTTCTCAAATTAATTATAATTATTATTAGTATTTAATTCAATATTTTTTCTGGATCATCGACCAAATTTACAAAATTACCTAGTAAGTACCGTCAGCTGCACAGACATGTATATACTCCCAAACTTTCACATTTATATCATACTCTTAATTTTGCAAAGACATTCTTCTTCTGACAAGCAAGATGACTACTTTCCTTTGAAAATGCTTGCATGCACTTTTCTTTACAAAATTAAAAGTAATTTAAATTAGAAAGCTTGGAGTGTATACATACATGTCTGTACAGCTGACTGTACTGTACATGATAAGAAAAAAATTGGCAAAAGTGTAAAATATCCTAATAAAAAAAAACTTGAAAATTGGTATGACTTATTATCAAGATTCTCCACAACTATTCAATGCTAAGGGTTGGCTGGTAGAGAAAGCCATAAAGCATTAAGCTCACATTTTGTGCAATGTAATTTTTGTCGTGGAATAAAAATAATTGATAATTATAATACGAAAGTGAATTCTTGGGATTAATAAGACATTTTGTGATTGTAAATACGAATACAGGCAAATAATTCGAGTGAAGTACCTACTAGTCATTTGAGATTTTTTAGTCTAAAAATGCATGTTCCTCTAATTGCTCTAGCTTAGACTGATTCTAAGTAACATTTGTAAGGCGACGATACTGGAGCGGCGTGCATTCTTAGACTGAAATACCTCGTATGATAAAATCGCTATATGCTTAGCTTAAAGTGCTTACAAACGCGCTAGCAAAGGTCGAGGTCTTGGATGTCAGTCAATGCTTGTCTCGTGTGCGGAAGTAGTCACTGTCTTCTGATCGCTGGCTAGGCAGGTAAGCCGACAGGTTTTAGACAAGGTAGGTTTTTTATATTATTTTGATCGGACACTATCCCTTTTCAACCGAAACTCATTTCAAAAACAGAGGTTCTGAATTCGGTTTTTTTTTATCATATTTTAATGGTTATACAAAAACATACAACAACCGACTTTAATTTGACTGTTCTAGTGTCCGTAGGCACCACTGAGAGTCACAGGGAAGCAAAATACGCAATTTTGTTCACTTCAACGATTTTTTTTTACAGTTATTTGGATTACAAAATCAAAGTACTGAACCGATTTTCATGAAATTTCTATGGGACAAATCTGAAAGCATATCCTTTCAAATAAAAAAAAAAACAAATCGGTTTATTACAGACAACAAAGTTCTGAGGTAACAAACATAAAAAAAAAACGTAGTAAGTGTAGTCCTTTACAAGATCACTACGAAATGAGTGAGATGCAGGCCAAAATAACGTGGAAAATATTATGTTTCTATTTGAAAAACGATTTATTGAAATAGTGAATTAATATTTGCAAAAATATGTTGTAGGTAGGTAGGTATCGTTATGTTGCTAAGTCTTAAAATGGTATTTAGAATTAATGACTTATAAAAAAACGAATGTAGTATCTATGATAAAAGATCATTGGGTATCTGGGTAATTGCATTGCATTGGTAAATAATGTTGCTCATTTTTTTGGCCATAAATCACAAAAATTAATTATTTTAGGACTTCAAAGATTTTTCAATAAATATATTCTTGTACATCGATAAATTATTGTACCAATCAATGTTATGAAACAGAAGATTCTGAGCATTTATCAAAAAGAAATACTTATCTAGACATCATTTATTTACTGTCAATAATTTAATTAAAATTGATGTTTAATCTCTCTTTAATTAATGATTTTAAAACTTAATGTTTAAAATTACGTAATTTAAAGACTAAATCGATACAAAAACGATAAAAAAAATTATAAGGATCACTCAAGGGTGCACCCTAGTACCATTACTATTCACTAAGATATTTTACAATACAGAAATCAGCATAAATGTGATAATTCCAATAGACTATCACAGGGTAAATGTTGAGGTCCATTCCTTTTGACACATCATCACAGTCAATAGGATGAAAAAAAAGGTATTTTACCTACTAATTGGTTCCAAGTAGACCGTCTAGATTGGTAGGTACTTACAAAATACCAGAAATTCCGCAAAGCAGTTATGTATAAGCATCACTGTGTTCCTGTTTTAATCCTGTGCAGCGCTGTTCTGGTCATGGGCAGGCGTGATCACTTACCACCAGGTTAAGTCTCGTCACTTATTTTTTTGAAGTGAAAATGTTTTTAGGCACGCACACTGAGCAAAATATGGGGAGTTAAGATAAAGATAAAGATAATTTATTTGCCATTTGAATTGAACTGTGAACGTCTTTGTATAAATAGTTGTATTTCGTAGTATTAATAACCTCGCATTTGAAGATGCTTTCAATTCTGTCGTGAGGTCTTAAGCACACAACTTTTTTTTTTCCATTTACGAGTATATTATATAGTGAAACCAAGAACACATGAATGTTTACTTGTACTTAAGGCCAATCCTCAAATCCGAATTCCATACAAAATGATTCGGACAAATACTCAAAAAGTACGCTGTATTATAGTAATTTCTTCACACTATTCGTTTCGTCCATGTTTTTTGCATTCGTCAACAAAAATAGTGAAAGGTTTTATACTTTAAATTAGATTTTATACGTGTTTATTTTATTTTATTTTATTTATTGATCACCAACACAGTATACACTAATACATTTTTTTGGTTACATGATACATAGCTCAGGCCAAGTGCCACTGCAATTATAGTAGTTATATAGTAGTGTTTTTTAAGATAGTAGGGTTAATTTTAAAACACGTATATAATCTAAATTAAAGTACGAAACCTTTCACTTTTTTTGTTGACGAAATCAAAAAACATGGACGAAACGAATAGTGTGAAAAAAATACTATAATACGGCGTACTTTTTGAGTATTTATCCGAAACATTTTGTATGGAATTCGGATTTGAGGATTCCCCTTGAGATCACATTTCTAGTAGAAAGTAAGAGTCGGTCGGACCGGTGCGGTGGCCTGGCTTCTGACCTTGGCGGCACTTTGTTTATTTACCTTGATTGCTTAATATTTGTAAAAAATGCATAAAGAAAAATCGAGAATATTTGAATTTGCAAATTATGCGAGTAGAGTTAGGTTAGGTCACGTCAAAAGCAAGACTCCTCTCTATCAAATTTAAAGTTTTTTTTAATGTAAATAAGGATAAAAAGGCCTTAAGGTAGGTAGTACAAGGGGCGGCCTTATCACTGTGAGCGATCTCTTCCAGGCAACGGCAAAGATTGGAAAGATTGGAATTTAGATAGACGGAGTGCGAGTGATTGCGTTATCCTTATCTCATTAGGCCACTGATGAAAAATCACCGGTGATATTTTCACTGTTACAAAATGAAATCATTCATCATCACCATGTGACAGTGAAATGCCATCAAAAACAATTTTGTATAAATTGTAAAAAATTGTACCAAGTCTCGCTTTCTACCGTAAAAATTTCTGAGATCCATGTAACACCAAGCCGGTTACTTTATTAATCCCTACCTAATTTACTAATCTTACATCTTATAATAATTGTATTACTTGTGAGATACATTGTGTTTTATGCGATGGCCAAGTCAATCTATTTTATTTAAAACATAAAAGATTTTTAATATTCATAATGGTCACTATAAGATGTTGTTAGGTTAGCTAATTACGTAAAAACTAAAGACAGTAGGTCCCTTAAGTAGGGAATTAATAAAGTAACCGGCTTGGTTGTTTTTGATGGCATCTCATCTCTTTTTGTAGGTAGTCTTCCTCTTTTTCTTTTACGGTATAGGTTGATGATGATGATGATGATCTACACCTATTATTCCATTAAATTATACATATACAGGTACGCTAATTCATTAATTGCAAATGTAACTTTGTAATCCCATACATTTATATGGGCTTACAAAGTTATTTATGCAGTTGGTGTATCTAGAAATCTGGACGGATATTACAAAATATTTTAGTTTTTCCTTGATTTATACACTAAACACTAATTGCATTCTAAATTTGAAGCTTCTATGTCTGCTAGAAGTGCCTTAGACTTTTGATGATCGGTCAGTCAGTCAGTCAGTCAGTCAGTCAGTGACAAAATTAAGAATTTTGGCTAGTATTATTATATATATATTATAGTATTAATTATAATATAGTAGTATTCTTAAACTACTGGTTCAAATTGAATGAAATTTCAAATATACCGTGTTTATACAATGCCTGCTTGGGTACTGAAAATTCAGGCTTCTAGTTTTATCAACAACGAAGCTATAGGGTCGAAAATGGCCTCAACTGCTTCGAGAAAAGGATAGTACGGCCGCGCCACTTTTTTGCTCGACTTGGTGTTGGGTTGGAGGGTTGGAGCCCTGCCGGGCTCCCAAATAGAAGTAGCAATCATTTCCATGCCTAATAGTTACCATCTTATCTTACCATGTAATGATGACAATAAATATATTAAGTATTGAGTAAGTAGGTATGAATTTAGAATTATGAGATTTGGTTTAGCTTTATCAGTCCGTTGACACAATTCTCAGCTAACCAGGGTCTGATAGATAAAACGGTTCAACTTTGAACTCGCTTGGTTTTAATGATTCGCTCAACTAGTTTTTGCTGTAGAAACTTCTTGATTTTTTGTCGGTGTTTTTCACTGACTCGTTCATTAATTCCATTGTGAGTAACACCCTGACGAGGGGTGTTACGCGGTTACATTTGGGTGTTACTCGATGGGAACTCATCGTTTTTATGAAGTTAAAAAGAATCAAGACTGGACAGTTTGTGTTAATTTGGACAACTTTATCTTTCTAAATTATTTCCTTATTTCATACGAATAGTATAAAAAACTCAGTTCTTTATTATCGACTTTTTAATTAGTAAGCGCCTATTTATCATTAATAATAATATTTTGGACTTTTCACACAACGCCATCTAACTCCAAACTAAGCAGAGCTTATACTATACTATGAGAACCAGATAACTGATAGAATACTCGAATACTTTTTTTTGTAAATACATACATATAGAAAACACCCAGATTCATAACAAACACCTATGATCATCAGACAAGTGTTTGTCTTGAAATGGGAAACGAAACCCGCGACACGGGCGGCGGCGTGGCAGTCGCACTTGCCACACAACCAAACGTGTCGATAATTCATGATTATTTATTGAATAAGTTAGGTTCTTAAACAATCAATTACATTGTTAAAACATTAAGACAAATAAATATCATTTCATTTCATTTCATTGACTTCTACTTGTAGTATCGCAAATATCGAAATGACTAATAATACTTTTATATTATATTAAAGTAAGGCTCGTAAAATATTCTACTTCCCATATTACTTATTCAATTGCTATGTTATTATCTGGTTGGCGCATTGTTTCGTACACTCGGTCCGTGTTATCATAACTATGGTTATTCACATCTTACATAATATTCGCTTCTAGTCCTTTCCGTATTTACGTAAACGTATCCACTCGTGTATTCCACCGGTCAAACACTTATAAGCTTTCTAATAACATACCTTCTTATTAAGGTAAGCAAAACTGATGTCGTGGCCGGATCATTGAATTGGCCATTTCATGAAATGACTGGTCATTTAATGAAATAACTCAATTTAATGAAATGGCCACTATCCGTTGGCCGTATCACGAAATGGCATGGCCAGATAAATAAATAATCAATGTTTTGGGCATTTCACACAACGCCATCTAGCCCCAAACTAAGCACAGTTTGTACTATGGGAACCAGATGGCTGATAGATTACTTTAATACTTTTTTTTTGTAATTATATACATAGAATACACCCAGACTTAGGACAAACCGATGTTCATCACATACAAATGTTTGTCCTGAAGCAGGAATCGAACCCGCGACACCGGGCGTGGCAGTCCAATACACTTAAACATAAACATAAACATAAACATTCACACACTCACACCCCTGCACTAGGATTCCCTGTGTCGCAAGTGGCATGGACACATACAACACATCACAACATCCAAGACCCGAGAACAAACATTTGATTGCGTCACAAATATTTGCCCCGGCCGGGGATCGAACCCGGAACACCAAGCTTCGTAGGCAGGGTCACTACCAACTAAGCCACGGTGTCGTCACTTGCCATTCGACCATCCGTTTCAGGCCTAATCCACCTTTTCAAACTAAAGGTCAAGCAGATAGATAACTAAGCACACCGTAGAATGTAAACTTCCATGTTCTTAGTTCAAGTGTTAACATACATATAACTAGGTCATACACTCGAGTTAAAAAGATTTCTGCAAAAGCCGTATAGTTAGAAAACAGACATCCGGCGTGTAACCAACTAAGGAGTAATATTATAGGAGGGAAGTCGGTGAAGCGTGATCAAAGTTGGCTGCAATATGTAATTGGAACATTGCATCGATACGAATGAAGGAAGATTCTAAATGTAGTGCTTTGGGAACTTGTCATTATATGGTAGGATGGTAGTGATACCACAATATAGGTAGTATTTAACAGACTTACAGACAAATATACGAAGACGTGGTGGCCGAGTGGTTGAGGCCGGCCTTGCGATCTGATGGTCGCAGTTTCGAATCCCGGTGGCAGTCATGCGTAAATAGGTTTTTTCGGTCGAAAAAGAAAACTATGTATGCATGGAAAACATCGTGAGGAAACCGGCATGTCAATGGACAGAAAAAACATGTTCTATGACATGTGACATCCACCAATCCGCATTGGGTCCGCGTGGTGGATTAAGACCCATACGCTCCTGCCGAGAGTAGGCCTAAGTCCCAGCAGTGGGAACATTATAAGTATTGTATGATTATGCTATGCTTAGACTTAAAATAAGGAGCAATTTCTCAAATTGTTGTGGTCGTTTTATTTATGTTTGTTACCTTAGAACTTTGTCATTTATCAACAGATTAGGAAAAATATTTTTTTGTTTGAGTTTTTTGGATATACTTTCAGATTGATCCCATAGAAATTTTCTTAAAATGGGTTAAAGGTTTGACAATAAAATTAAAATTGACATTAGAATAAACAATATTTAAAACTTGACATCACTCAAACAAAAATACAAATCATCTAACTAATGCTAATATATCAATATTTTTGTAATACATAATTAATTTGACTATGAAATAAACATAAGTGAATTAGATGCCTACCGAGCAAAAAATTAACTTAAAGTTGTTGCGCCCTTACAGGGTTCATGTGCATTGTGTACCTATAAGCCACTTACACCTACGTTATATAACCAGTATGCAAATGAAACAATAAATAAATGAATGAATATGAATAAGTATTTTCGTTTTTAAATCAAAACAAATGAAAGAAATGTGTCGTCAAAGTAAACGAAATTGCTTTTCTGTAATTTTTCACGGTCACTAAACAGTCTAATTGAAGTCGCTTGTAGGTTTTTGAAAAACTTTGAATTCAAGCCTAGGCTAGGTGTCTATGCCAACGCCAACCACCCAATCGTTTCAGTTGTTTCGAGTGATGCAAGTGGTAAGTTAGGTACCTACCTACGAAAGTGACTGTCGAGTTCATTGTAAGCCACATGTAACCTGCAATCAGACAAAGGTCATAGGCTATCAATTAGCCTGACATTAGCAGGACATAACATCGTTCGTATGGATGTTGGCACATATGACTTTTGAGCTTTAGCCACTTATAGCACTTAGCTAGGGTTGCCATCCGTCCGGGTTTCCCCGGATTTGTCCTAGTTTAGAGGGCGTCCGGGGAGCGACCGGGCCGGACTTCATTTGTAGTCCGGGTTTAAAAAGCCTTGGGCCGCCCGCGACACACGCACTGTGCCCGCACGCCACGATCAACCGACAGTTGATTTAAAAACGAGGATAGCGAATCGCTTTTGATGAAATTTCTTTGGAACCAAAATGAAAGTATATCATCTCAAATAAAATCGGTTCCAAATCGGTTGATCTGTGACGAAGTTCAGAGGTAACAAAGATTTGAATTGAGAACCTCCTCCTTTTTGAAGTAGGTTGAAAATCTGTTGACATATCCGGGTTCTGGTCTTGTCCTGGTTTTAAAGTTTAAGAGATGGCAACCCTACACTTAGCAAGTCAAAATGGGGATTCCAGGTTGTTGTATCGAAGCCAAGGGCATCAGGGCGTTAATGGATTTAGATAAATGAGATGTCATTGGATTCATCACTAATGTGAAGACTTATGGCTACTAAAATATTTATAATTTACCTATACAAAAAAACTTGGCCGAATGTGGAGCTGAACTGAAGAAGGACCAATTAAGAATTTTAAAATTAAAATATACTATGGGCCGAATACGGCATATAATGCGGGACGAAAGAAGTTTATTTTATATCGGACGAACTTCTTCGGAACGAATATGGCATAAATCCTAAAATTAATAAGAGTGGTTAAAATTAAATTTGAAATGATTCTATTACTTAATTTTTCTGAGGTTGGTATCATATAACGTCAAACTTTCTGTTCCACACTTCCGTCCCATTTACACGAAATTACTCCCACAAATTCAGAGAAAGCGAGAGGAAATATATAATAATATATATATATTACACTTAAAAAATTAAGAAATCCTATGTACATATTACTATGGCTGTACTTGGTCAGTCGAACAAATAAGTGCACAAGTACTGGAGTCTGACAAACAAAGAGAATTCTTATCAAGTGAAAATGATTCATATTCGAGTCGTATTACAGTGTATATTAGCTTTACTGGTTATTGTACTGATAGCATGGGGTCAAAGTAAACTTTGGAGTGCTGGTTTTAAACAAAGGAATAAGATTTTTATAAAAAATAATATGAGCTTTTGAATAAATAACATGTTCATGCCAGCCCTATAAACACACAAAAAATCCGATACTATGAATTCAAAGGAATACATTTTTATATTCCTTTAATTCATAGCATCATTTATTTTTTATATTCCTTTAAATTCATAGTATCATTCATAGTATAATTTTCGTTGTTTATTGTAAGTAACCATATTTCTGACACAATGTAAAAATTGTTTGATAATAAATGAAATGAAATGTAATGAAAAAAAGGATTAATAACACTTACATCCCTCTTAAGTTCTAAATAAAGTAGGTTAAGGGAATAATAACTGTTTTATCCACTTTATTTAGACCTAGCTGTTGTAATTGGCTCTAATTGTAAAGCTAAACCTTTAGGTAGAAAGTAGCCTATTACTTTATCAGGTCCTTAACTTTGACCATACAGAATTTTAACTCAATTGGTGCAGTAGTTTTTGTGTGATTGTGTACCAACAACCATACATCTACCATCTCAAATTTTGTTTAGAATATTAGTGTTGGCGTGATGTGATTTACTGACACTAATAATACGTATAATACTGCTAAATAATATGTATACATACAGTCGTTAAAACAGTTTTTCACCTTAAATATAATTTAATTAAGGTATACTTTAAGTCTGTTCATTTATACTTAAGAGGAATCCTCAAATCCGAATTACATACAAAATGTTTCGGACAAATACTCAAAAAGTACGCCGTATTATAGTAATTTCTTCACACTATTCGTTTCGTCTATGTTTTTTGATTTTGTCAACAAAAAAAGTGAAAGGTTTCATACTTTAAATTAGATTTTATAAGTGTTTACCATACTAACTTAAAAACACGTATAAATCTAAATTAAAGTATGAAACCTTTCACTTTTTTGTTGATGAAATCAAAAAACATGGACGAAACGAATAGTGCGAAGAAATTACTATAATACGGCGTACTGTTTGAGTATTTGTCCGAAACATTTTGTATGGAATTCGGATTTGAGGATTCCCCTTAAAATTGTTACCTATCTTTGTACATACTGTAAGACCTACAAGAATTAAATGTTTTTTATCTCTTATCTTTATCTTTAATACTAATGATAAAAAATAATACTACACTTGGTAAGGTTACCTGGAAGAAATCGCTTTTAGCGATAAGGCCGCCCATTGTAACCTCTTTTATTTTTTGGTTGTTTAGCATAAGTTTTTGTTTCAATGTGTGTGTTTCTCCCGGGTTTACAATAAAGAGTTATCTATCTATCTACACTACAATAGATTGATTCCAAGATTCAATCATTTATTTCACATTAGAGTATCCATATGGTAAGTAGTGCTCTAAATTGTTATACCTATCTAGCACAGATTTATCTAGCTAGAGGAACAAAATAAGTATGATAAGTAATAAGCTAAAAAAAGCCTTTGTGGACATAAGCTGGATTTCTAAATAAATATCAGATTAATTTTGCTGATACTTAACATTGATAAGGTTAAGGATCTATATTAGATACATGCAAAAAATTTAATAACTAATGTAATCTAATTTTTATTTTATTTTTATTTAAATATTGATTTGATTATTTTAATGACTGTTTTATTATTACAATTACATATTATTGAATGTTTTAAATGTGTCATCTCTTGATAAATGTTAGTTATTTATAATTAGCGTCAGCCATTTTAGTAAAATAAATGAATATAAATACAAAATACCCTAGAAGTGCCTATTTACCTCGATCTTCTTCTTATCATATCACTAGTTCTTTGGAACCAGTGTGGTTAAAGGATTTCAAGTGCGCTTTTAAGAGGCTCCTTTCAGGCACCTCAATGTCAGGTGGCTAAACATTGCTAAATAGGTATTGTATGAGATAAAACCCTTTTGCATACATTGCTTAGACAATGCAGCAAAATTGATTTGCCCTATGCTTACAGGGTGTAGGTGTAATGTTTATATGTAGATTGGTATATTTAGGAATCCACTACTTACGTACTTACTCTACATAAGGCAATAAATAAATGAATACTGAATACTAACATTCAAAATGAAATGCAATCTAGCAAGGTGTGTGTAATCATATGCTACGATGATACGTAATACTTTGCATTATTTAGTTGCATGACAATAGTTGCACAATTACAAACTAGTTTAAAAAGTACCTACCGATTTACAAGGTTTTTTAACATATTTTATCAGGATTCCTATACTTTAGTACTTACGGAACATACAGCTGACTTCGCCTATTATCTATAATGATTCTTATTGGATAACAAAAAGCTGAGGACACAAAAACATTGCTTTGTTTCAAAATCACTTACCTATTGCGAGAAGTAAAGCCCCGGAAATGTATTTTACAGCGAGTAAAAATTGTGTTCGTTGGCACAGTGCGAGGAACTTGAATTGCGACAAATATTTATCTGCGGATAAATAAATGGAGCGACCGACGCTGCTTATACGCAATACGGTAAAATATAAACTAATTATCAAAACAAACACAGAAAACACGACTTCCGCGGGTGGCAGACGGGCCAGTGCTGCCAGTATGAATTTACGAAAAATAACGAAAACCTAAGCTACGAAAACGACAAACAAGCAAAAAGGTACATTCCAATATTTGAAAAAAATTACGTAATTTTATATTATTTTTGGCTCTTACTCACATAAATTGATTGACTCATAATAAAATATAACTATAAATATATAATAAATATAACTGAATTATAAAATAGAGCTCATAATGTTTTAATTACAGAAAAACTATTAAGTAATTCTTTAATCCCAGATGGAAGTTAACATGTCCATATTTGGCTTGTAAATTTGTTTAGCGTCTATATAATTAATGCTAAAGCCTCCTCTTTCAACAAACGTTGACCTTTGGTTCCTCGTTAACACAGTCACACTTATTTTCATTACATAGCTCTCTTCGGGACTGTAGTTTGCTTCCATAATCACTAAAGCCAATTTCTGAAGTCCAGACAATCGTGCCGAGGTTTCAGCTGCCACTATCAATGAGAAGGTCATATATGTGCCGAATTTTTAGTTTTTTTACTAGCTCAATATTATTTGAAGTCGAAACATCATCTTTTTCTGATGAAAACACCATGTGCGGATAGATCTTGTTAAATGAAGCATTATAATCTATAAATATTCGTTCAGGTAATATAATATAATATAATATAAAGAGTGCCCTAGGGTTGTTACCTCACCAATATTATAACTTACTACACCGATATTAACCTTAAAGCTTGTTGCCTCACTAATACTTAAAGAAAAGAAAATTACATTTGGATCTTTATTTAAAGATACATAATCCTGACATTTTAGTACATCCTGTCAACCCTGAGACTGACAGTGACAGTTTCAATTTTTTTTTATAGTATTTTTATTTACAAAAAATCTATGCAAAAAATAATAGGATTGACAAAACGATGGATTCTCCCATTCTCCCTCATATCTTAATCTCAACCTCCACCTTCGAATGAAATTAGTGTATGAAACGGACAATGGCAAAAGTGTTACAAAATGACACGTACATAAGCAAGAACAAGACTTGCTTGACTGAAATGAGGATGCTCTGTGAAATGACAGCGTCAGCTGACATTGACAGAAATAAAAAACAGCTGATATTAATTTTACGTAAAACGGAACGTCCACGATGATACGCTTGAAGTGAAGAAGACTTGAAGATCTCAGTTTCCATCCGTAGGTCACCGACCACCGTCAACTTCGGAATAGAACTCTCTTAACCAACTCTATTACTTACCTAGATGATTAGTTAGCTCAGAATTAGAAAGTTCAACATATTCCTCCTGAGAACTGCCCTCGATACTTTTAGATACTTTTTATCTCTGGTCACCTCTGCTCTGCTGGTACATTAGAGTCAAAAATATCATTCGTAACCATGTTGTACTATTAAAACTAGAATTAGATCTAAATCATATCAATAAATTAAAATAATAATAGGTACCTACTGCCATATGTATTTGTTTTAATTTTAATTTTTCACAACATTATTTTCAGGAATGATTTCAAAAATCCCCGCATTTAGTCCTCACGCCCAGTTTGACGTCACAATACGGGGTTCTCGAGCAAACCGTACCGCACCCTACTTCATCCAAACCAAATGGTTGCAAGTTTACTTTAGAAACATTTCAGTAGCTCGTATTACATGGTCGTAAAGTGTGTATTCGTTTAGCTAGAATTTCATTTACACTAGCGCTCAATAGATGGCATTGTACATGCGAACTTCAGTGGCGCAAAATAAACCAATCACATTCCAGGAACTTTGACGCAATTTGCAAATGGCCGTGAAAAGGACTGAGCTCGAGGGTGTATGATAATTTAGTGGTGGTTTGTGCCGTGATAAAATCTAGTGAAATATACCTGAGATAGTGTGGTGCCGTTCGGAATATTCAAAATGTGCCAAAAAGTGAAAATCCAGTCGTAAATGGTGATATAGAGCGCCCTCAAACTGTTGGTTGGAGCGACGATCGAAAAGACACTGCTCATCGAAGGGTAAGTTTTTTTGCTTATTTCTTGTTATTCATGCTATGTCTTGTGATTTTAACATTGAGTTTCAAGAGTGTAATCATAACGAAACCGATTTATCAGTGTTTAAAATTGTGATAACGTGTGTAGGTCGTTGATTACGATGGGTGTATGCGCTAGTGTACCGGTCAGGTCGTATCGTAGTTTCTATGAATTGATTCGCCTCTACCTGGTAGGGCCGTGTTATTGAGCTGTGAGCGTCAAATACACCGCCTTCAGGGTCTCCGGAAACGCTCATCGATTCCGCCGGATGCGAGGATATTGGAAAATATCCGGAAAGCTGTGTCTATGCGCGCATGTATAGAAACTATGTAAATGCCCGCCCTGTTGCAAACTTACATCGATTTGTAAGTAAAATGAGATTTTTTTCGAAAATTTTCCTTATTAATTACAGTTAGTTACGGACAGCTTGCATACCTTTACCTGTTTACCATAATCTTTCATCAATTTACGAGTGGTTTAGGCGTTTATTTCGTCTGATGTGTAAGATTGCAGACTCGATTCGTCGTAGCGTAACACTATCATTGCATATTGGCCTTGTTTTCCTCTAGTCTTCGTTGTATAAAACATTACTTTTTTGTAAACTCAAATGCGAAGACCTTCGCCTGATGGTAGGGGTAATCACTAATCACAGGTCACTGTGACCTCAATTACCTCTTCAAGATGGGGGCCACAGACATTGATATCTGCAGAGGCTGCCTACTAGACCAGGAAACAGTGGATCATGTGGTAATCCACTGTCAAGCGACAGAGGAGAGTAGGATCAGGACAGGCCCACGCCGGTTATTGGGGACTCCTCTCCACCTAATGTGTCAACAAGCACGCTATTGGAACAGTGCTGTCATCAACCCAGAGTCCTACTCCGTTATTTCAAGGAGCTTCGATGGCTGGGGCAGGGTTAAATATGTATATATCGGGGGCAATGCACAATGCACCCTTCAACGGGAAGCCAGTGCAGACCACTGTACCCTTAGGGGGTAGAATTAGTCTATTTTGTCTCTGATGATCTAGCTAGTGGCTAGGTCTATTATTAACAATTTCGAGCAACCCATGTAAATTGACTCCCTTTTCTGCACTTGGACTCCTGTAGGTCTTTTGTGCGTCGGATATCCTGACTTCGGGCAACCCCTGTCATGACTAATGTATGATTCTTAGATTTTTTTTATTATTTTTTTTAACTACTTTAAATTGACCAAAATTATTGACATTCTGTATGAATTCCATGAACATTGTGATTTTTAATTTTTTTATCTTTTTTTACCTTTTTACTGACATTTTATATTTATTATTTAAAATATGTGTATAATTTTAATGAAATTTATGTGTAGTTAACATATGTGTTATTTTATGTGTAGCTTTCTTTAATTAATATAATTGGTGTATCCGTTTTAATTAAAGGTAATAATAAATAAATACAAATACAAAATTGACTTGGTCTTGGTCTGACAACGGCAATTGTATGAGTGAGTACTTAAAAAATGAGGATGTAACATAACTTGGGTTCCTGCATGGTAGAGTGGTGTGTGTTTGTGTGTGGATGAGAGGAAAGAAGCAACCTTTCAAGTCCATGGCTAAATGCAAACTATTCAGTTCTAGGTGATGTCTGCAGCTTTGCCAGGATATAAAAGAGCCCCTGACCTTTTCGAGCTCAATCTACCAAGTTTTAGTTCAAGATACAATTGAAGGCTAGTTTTTCATTCAGTATTTACATTTCAGGCCTTGGTTAAGTCAAATTAATAAAAGTACAGCTACAAAATATTACCTGTTTAGGATGTTGCAACTGATATAGACGGACCAATATTTGTAACTATATTGTTACGTCACTTATAAAATCTTGCAGCTCACAGAAGGTGTCTATCACCAATTCAAATACATTTAGCTTACTATCTTAAATCCGAAGTATACTATACTCTACTACTACAACTCTTAAAAGTCAAAGACATTGATATGATGATGATCAATAAAATAAATATTTTTTTTATTTTATTTTTATTTACTGATAAGACCAACAGCTACAATTTTAGGTTATGGGTATCTAACTAAGTTTTGTATATAACAGCCAATAACAGGTCTCTTATTAGGTAAGTAAATAGTCCTACACAATAAACATTAACTGAGTTCTGATAACAAATGAATCATAACAGTTTTTCACTTGCTAAATATTTTAGAATAAGTATGTAGTACGTAGCCGTTCTTAACACTTTCATTTTTATATCAAAATCTTATTAATCACTTACTGCTAATTTTTATACATTATATATTTTATACTTATATATCAGATAATCGTCGGCCGAAGCGCATATAAAAAGAAGCACATTATATCTTACTTGCGGTTTCGGCCAGGCTAATCTAATTCTAATTCTAATTCTAAGTAGGGGGTACAGCGGTCTGCACTGGCGTCCCGTTGAAGGGTGCATTGTGCATTGCCCCCCGAAAAATGTGTTAACCCTGTCCCAGCCATCCCAGCTCCTTAAAGTAACGGAGCAGGATGCTGGGTTGTTGACAGCACCGTTCCAGTAAAGTGCTGGCCGACACATTTGGTGGAGAGGAGTCTAGCAGCTTACGTAAGCCTGTCTTAACCCTACTCTCCTCTGTAGCCTGACAGTGGATGATCACATGCTCCACGGTCTCTTGATTTTGTAAGCAGCCTCTACAGATGTCGATGTCTGTAGCTCCTGTCTTAACTAGATGGTGGTTGAGATCACAGTGACCTGTGATGACCTCCCACCATCAAACGAAGGTCTTCGCGTTTTAGTTTTAGTAATTTATTTGTTAGATTTTTGTCTAATTGAGGAAACATTAGTTTTGTATGTGCACAGTCAGTGCCGCGCTCCCATAACTTTTGGTGTTCTTTTTCCGCATGTAATTTAAATCTACTCCTGATTTCAGCAGTCGGCGGATTTGAGAGACCTGCGTCATTTGTGGTGGGTGTAATTTTTGCCCCTTTTTTTGCTAATGAGTCTGCTTTGTCATTCCCTGCGTCCGTTGCGTGACTCTTAGTCCATTTGATGCTGACCTCTACCTTCTCGGCCAGTTTTTGTAGTGCAATATATATTTTATACTTATATATCAGATGATCGTCGGCCGAAGCGCATATAAAAAGAAGCGCATTATATCTTACTTGCGGTTTCGGCCAGGCCAAAGAAATTATAAAAGTCACAGTCAAGTTATGTGAGAGACACAAGACCTGAGAGAATGGCATTTACAAATGAAATTTACACTCAGCATTTAGTACGGATCTTGGGTTGTGCATGATACAACACTTTCGTTTAAAGGTATTGAGGTTTGAATATGAATCATATCTTTATTAATTGAGGAAGCTCTATTGTTCCTCTCTATGACTGTTTCTTATACATGTATGTCTAAGTTTCTTTGTATTCATATTTTCACTTTATTGTGATTAATGCAAAACAGAATAGCCACTAAGTGTAAGAATAACAATTCCATTATGGTTATCAACATTTTGAAAGATGGAACTAGTGATTGCAGAAACATTTTGATTTATTTATGATTCTAAGTTATTTAACTTATTACTTTCATAAAGTTATTTACCAAGTGGACATAGAACTAATTGGTACATTTATATTAAAAGTGGATGTGTGTATGGATGTCTCTTTGTAACGGCCCATTCCCACTTTTCTGGTGTCAGGCCTGACAAAATGTCAGCTCTAATGGCTGAACATGTTATATTAATCTGTTCAGATTCATCTGACCATAATTTTTCTATGTCAATAGAGGAGCCAACATCCGATTCAATCACTCTGAAATCACACTACCAGCTATGTTGAAATTTTGAATGTTTAATGTACTTGTGTATTATGTTGTATTATTTATCCAATATTGCAGCAGATAATTTTAAATACAAATTAATTGACGCAACTTACAATGTTCAATATAATTTTCCATAGAAAAAAATACCAACACGGTTATATTGGTGTATAACTCAATAATGATGCAGAGTATTACAAAAATTCATTGTAAAATCCATGTGAATAATATCACATCCATACACCGTGACATACCATGGGAGCACCCAGATCAGTGTGTTTACAAATTCCACAAGGTCATTGAACTGCACATGTGTCTGCACATCATGCAGATTAAATATTTTATAATCAGTTCATGAAATATTTTGAATCTTGAAACAACATTATAATATGACATACATACATGATACAAGTATGCTACTTATAATACATTCACCTGTTACCTGTCTTTGTATGTACTATAAGACCTACAAGAAATAAATGTTTTTTTTTTATTCACATTTGCAACACACCCTCCATATTTGCAAAAAAAATATATGAAAATCTGACCTATTGATATTGTATAGTAAAGAACCCTGCAGGATATCCAAATACACAATATCTGTACCAGTGTTTCACTGGTACTCAGTGGGTACCAACACAGTGACAGATATTCTGCCGCCAAGCAGAAAAGTGAAAGAATTACTGTGTTTCGGTTTGAAGGGCAGTGTAGCTAGTGAATCAAGAGAGCGCCTAGCTCTTCGCGACCCTAAGTATGTAAAAAAATTGCTGTATATGTCTCGCATAACTTAAATAGGCTTGCCCTAGTGTAAACCATTGTAAACTATTGAGTAATATTTGTGTTTTAGGAAAATAAATATTGATTGAATGATTATTAAAAAGCCGTGTTGGCCGAGTGGGAGGTGCTTCGACTTTCGATCCGAAGGTCGTGGGTTCGAACCCGGTCTTACACCAATGGATGTGCACCAATGCTTAGCGGTAAAGGAACCGGCACGTCATAGATAATAAATTCGAAAACATGATTGTGTCAAGTACACGAAAGGGTCCTCTTCCAGGCACACTGAAATCCTTTCACCATACTGGTTGGAAAGAACTAGTGACACGAGAAGAAGATTGATTGATTGATAACTATTGCCATTACAGCAAAATGGCATAATGATCTCAATATTTTGTTTATAATTTACAAATTCTGACTCCGTAATGCCTAAATGTTTAGCATTCTTTGATTCAACATTACAGTGGTCTGGTCACAGACAATAGGTACAGACAGCGTCATAGATAAGTATCCCCCTTGCATTATAATACCCAGCTTCAAATCCCTTCAAATCACCGCCGCGACGTATGGAGAAGTTTTGCCTTTAAAAAATAGATTATTATATTTGTAAAACCGTATGTAAGCCTAAAAATAATTTTAAGTATTACAATTTTTTGAAAGGATGTATAGCTGGGTGTCTTGTGCAAGGAGGATACTTATCTCTGACGCTGTCTGTACATGCAACAATGAGCTCACTCATTGTTTCATCATCACATCTCCTTCAGTCATTTTCCGGCTGGGGTTTAGCAAACGGCACTGAGGCAAAAAGAAAGACTGAAAAAAGAACCAACTTTTTATGGTACCATCATGCCGCATACATCATGCATGCGTAACGAGCCGTTTTGGCCGAGTGGGGGTGCCTCAACTTTCGATGCGAAGGTCGTAGGTTCGAATCCGGTCGTACACCAATGGATTTTGGTTCAAAAAATCTATGTGAAGGAAAACATCGCGAGGAAACCGGCATGTCATAGAACCTAAAAAGTTCGAAAAACATTTTTCAAGAGTAAGAAAGGAGCCTCTTCGAGGCGCACTTGATATCCTTTCACCACGCTGGTTAGAAAGAACTAGTGACACAATAAGAAGAGGAAGGCATAAGGAGAAATTTTAGTTCAGGGTATTGACCTCTGAGGTCAACGACCGCCTAGATAGTGGTCAAAAACTACAAGATAAAAATTAGGTGATGATAGGTTACAGTCACTTTTCCTTTGCGTTCACACGCGAGCGAAGCGAGCGTGCACAGCTTTATGACAATAAAAATTCTAAATCTTATTTTCCTTAGCCTTTAGCCCGTTTGCGACCTCTGTCCGCTCGAAGTGGAAGTGAAGATTTCGATCACTGTGATTGGCCAATTCACGGTCCGCTCCTCTCCACTCCGCCTAGCTCCGCGTCAGTGGAAACGCACCCCTTACGTAGAAGACATTTGTCCAGCAGTGGACGTCTAAGGTCCGAGATGATATTGATGCAAAATTTTGTAGGGATATGACCAAGTTTATGCCTAGCCTATCATACTCCGTCATAGGTACTAGCGCCTAGCAATGAGTTTTAAGTAATTTGTCAATATCGAAAGATTTATACTATCCAAAGGTTGAAATAATTACCATCTTATCAGCAGGGTTATAGGTTTCCTAGATAGTAACTTGGAGAAATATAAAACCCAGTTGCTTGCCTAGGTTAGGTACATCTGTTAGGTTTATGAGGCCCCGTTACCTAAAAACCTAGATATGCAGACTGGCAAGTGTAGTTATTTACGCAACGACGTATTCTGGGGTTTATTTGTCCGTGTTTCCTGTGACCTTGAAGAGAGATTCACGTCAACCCAATGCGCTTTTGGACGTCTCACAAATCTACTTCATACACAATCCAACTAATATTATAGGTACAGGCAAAATTCCATCTGTCACCTTTCAGTAACGGTGGGACAGATAGTACTTTTTTGTTCCATCTGTCTCCCTGGCGGACAGAGCAGTAGTGTGACTGATTGGAATAATTCAACTGTATGAGGATGGATAGATACATTAATGTTTGTTTCTTAACCACGCCAAAACTACTGAACCGATTTAAATTCGGTATGGGTATTGATTATCTGAGCTAAAAAACACATTTTTCGCGATACCACGTGAGCAAACCCGGTTAGCATAAAGAACTTCGTTTTGGTGGGAGTCATCACAGGTCACTGATCTCGACCACCATCTAGTTTAGACAGGAGCTACGGATATTGACATCTGTAGAGCATAGTATAGCATAACATAATCAGCCTATAATGTTCTCACTGCTGGGACTCAGGCCTACTCTCGGCGGGAGAGCGAATGGGTCTTAATCCACCACGCGGATCCAATGGGGATTGGTGGATGTCACATGCCATAGAACGATGTTTTCCTTCACCGTTGCGAGAACTTGGGATGCATACATAGATTTTTTCGAACGAAAAAACCCATTTACGCATTAAAACCCGCGACCATCAGATCGCAAGGCAAGGGCCTCATCCACTCAGCCACCACGTCCTCATATCTGTAGAGGCTGCCTGCAAAATCAGGAGACCGTGGAGCATGTGATCATCCACTGTCAAGCTACAGAAGAGAGTAGTGTTAGGACAGGCTTGTGTAGGCTGCTCGGAGACGGCGGGGCCGGGGTGTCCAGGTGGGACATCCCGGGCCGTCCGCCCCATGAGGGGCGGCGGTGTCTCCTGCCAATGAGGGAGATCTTGCTGGGTTCGAGAGCGGTCGGAGTGGGGGCTCTGGCTGCATTATACTCGAATCCGGGACGGCTGCAGTGCACGGGTAGGCATGCACTGCAAGCGGAGCTCGGGGTCGGTGCAAGCCTTCCCTGGGATGGGCCTCACAGCAACGTGCGTGAGGGACACCGGTACGTGTTCTTCGGATATTCCGGGGTCCCTCTAATGCGCAGAGGTCGGCCACCATGGGGTTTTAGTCGGTATGAGTCCGACATACCCCTCCGCCCTCCCCCCTCCCCCAAGGGCGGTGGGCATCCATGAGGATTTCCCCAAATAAAAAAAATAAAAAGGCTTGTGTAGGCTGCTAGACTCCTCTCCACCAAATGTGTCGTCCAGCATTACTGGAACGGTGCTGTCAATAACCCAGTATCCTGCTCCGTTATATCAAGGAGCTGGGATGGCTGGGACAGGGTTAATTGTATTTTTCGAGGGCAATGCACAATGCACCCTTCAACGGGACCCCAGTGCAGACCGCGGTACCCCCTACACAGAATAGAGAATAAGAAACCCGGCTAGCGTCAGCTGTATCTACTTAGCTAGTCTACCATCATGTAAGACGACAAAAAACGCGTCGGGTTTGCGTACATAACTTACCTACACACAGCAAGCAGTAAGCAGAGTCCGGTGACGCAGTAACAGCCATCTGCGGCTAACTGCATTAAACGTCCATTCGAAAAAAAAAAAAAAGGTATAAGTAAATAGGTAGTACGTAGGTACAGAATGTGTACGGCCTTGTTAGCGCAACGAGTGTGAAAACCGTTGAGAATGACCGACAGATGGACAGGTAGGTTTGAAGGTGGATAAACTGTTTACGAGTCCAGCCGTGGACTGCTATAGTTTTTATTAATGATAATGGTAAATAAAAGAAAATCAATCAAAAATCTTAATTTCGGTTCATTTAATGAGACTATATTTTGTTAATACTAAGGCTTATTCTTATGGTTAGTAACATATTAAAAATTACTCTGAAACAATTGGGCCACCCACAGACCGCTGCAAGCGATCTATAGGTATCTCACTCAACTGCTCCAACTTGATACCCGATGGCAGCGTGCCGAGGATACTGGTTGCATTGCCTGTTTGTATTGCAAGGCTTATTCTTTGGGCAAAATAGCTGCCAGCCCTCTGATCATGCGTCGCTTCGACCAGACGCTCTCTGACAACATTTTGAGTTAAGTAGATAGTCCCTTTGATATTTTCCAAAAGCTCGATGTAAGTGAACGCGCACTGAAATGTCTAAAACACTCGTCCCTCATTTGAAAGTTTGAAACTTTTCTCTTCGACATGTCTAACACATAACACAACGTTATTTCTCGGTCGGGTAAACTGACAAAGGAACAGCGAACTACGTATGAACAGAACAACCTTGAACGGCTCAATGCCTTTTCAAATGGGGCAGGTGGTTTCTGACACCAGTATCAGCACCTGTCAATCAAATATTGGACACAAGTTGAAACCCAAAAAAGGCCACAAATTCCTTTGCGTTGCGAATGAAAATTCCTTTCTGAAGCGTCGATGACACACGGCTTTTTTACACGCTGCTTGTTGGCGAGTTTAAAAGCTAGCGTGTGAGCGAGTTAGCTTTTGGTAAGGATTGTCAACTGGCAGATTGTAAAAAAGCCGATGACACGGGGCGAGTTTACATGCTACTAGCGAACTCGCTGGCTTGTAGCTTGTAAACTAGTTATGTGTCATCGAGGCTTTAGTCCGCACTTTTAGCTCTTGACAAACACATTCTCCAAATTTCTCCACGTCCAGATTTCAAGTGCGCTTCGAAGAGCTACTGTCGTGCAATTGACACTTGTTTTCGAAATTTTAGGTTCTATGACATGCCGGTTTCCTCACGATGTTTTCCTTTATCTTTGCACATGTTTTAAATACACACAAAGATCATCTTGAACAGAATCTCAGAAAATCCATTGGTACGATCGGGTTCGAACTGACGACCTTCGGATCGAAATTCGAGGCACCTCCCACTCAGCCAACACGGCTTATCATTTCTGGAATATTATTCCATTCCAGTGCTGGTTAACATTATTCCAGTGGCGTTCCAGCGCTGGATTCGACCGCGGACTGGAATGATTACATGAATTATTTATACCGGGCATTACCTACGTATTGTTATTTTTGTGCAAATTTATTATTTATTTTTGTACCAATTCATTTTGTGCATTATTGATGGATTTTCCGCTTTGCTCTGCAGTGGAAAAACACACTTCTAATTTTACAAATATCATAAGTACAAGTAAATGCAAAAGGTTATGTGACGATAGAATGAGGATGATTGACCATGCTCACGCTCACGAAACACCGATTGAAATCGAAGAAAATCGCGGTGTTGAGAAAGAAAGTATGCATATTATAATTTTTTTTCTAGGTCCTAAACTTAGTCCTCAACAAAATTCAGCTCAATCAGTTGAGTTATTTAGCAATAGATAAGCATCCATCTATTTTATCAATATCTCTACAGGGTGTGTCGTAATGAGTGGATAGTCATTCAGGTGCGGGTGGGGGACTTCAGGACTGATCAGAAAATGAAAATATGTACCCAGTAAAAATCACACGGATTTCGAGTTACTGGACGTTTTCGAAACTTCCATTTTTTTTTTACCTTTGCCCATTGTTTTTGCTGCCAAGGCTACAAATCTTGGAGTTTTTATAATTTCAAGATTTGTAACCCTTTTTTAAGATTTTTACTGGGTACATATTTTCATTTTCAGTCCTGAAGTCCGCCACCCGCACCTGAAGGATTATCCACTCAATGCGACACACCCTGTATATGACTTTCATGGCGTTCATGCAATAAATTAACTTTGAACTTTGAGCTTCGTCCTGAATGACTGACATACAACGTTCAGGCCAAACCACTGAACGTAGAGACTTCAAACTTGGAGGGTATGTTCTTCAAGAAGGTGTAAACGTGGATGGGTTCTCATACTAATGCCTACTTGCACCAAACTGTCAAAGTTCCTAAGCAATGACTTTACTCGTTTGGTAGTTCTTAAAGGTCAGAATCTGGACTGTTAAAAACTACCAAGCGAGTAAAGTCACTGCTTAGGGAATTTGACAGTTTGGTGCAAGTAGGCATAAGAAATGGATTTGTTTTACTTACGGGCGTCAGCTAAAGTTGCCAAGTTTGGTATGCTGTGTCTCTTCAGTTTGAAGAATTGCAGGCTGCCTTGTCCCTGCAGTTGTGCTGCGAGTTCGTTGCGGTGTCTGTCTTATCTGACTTGATATTTCTCACTATAAGATTGTAGGCTTCTCATATACTACGAATGGTCAATGGGAGGGGGTAAATAATAGTCAAAAATGGATCACGTAGTTTGGGCACGTTCCCTTAGGTACTCATTAACACTTCGCAAGTGTTAAGTACTTAACCTGCAACGGAAAAAATATAAGCTACGCTTGCAACATGATATATATGCGACATATTTATGTCCAACTAGGAACAAGCATCGTAAAACCATACATTTTAGCAGCAACAGACTAGACAGGCACAATTAGCATGGCGGTACGCCCTTTGAGCTGCGCGCGCACGCCCTTCCCTTAAAACCAAGCCCAGGGTTAAATGACCCATCTGATCGATTGTCCGACTGTCTGTCTCGTGTCAATGTAAATAAGTCATCTATGGAGTTAATCGCTCAGCAATAAGCCCGTTGCTTCCGCGGATTGTGAGACTTTGACGCGGCATTCGGGATGAAAGGTAACACTAATGTTATTTCAGGCCCTTTAGTGGCTGGCATGGTATTTTTGGTATAGATAATGTCGGTACAGTACGTTCCGGCGTGATTCAGTAACCAACTCTCTATCATCACCTTTCGAGGCACCTCGAAGAGACGCGGTTACCTGCCTCGGTGCACGTATGCGTCTGGTACCCACAGACTTAAGGTCACAGCTCATTAAATCCACCCGGCACTCGACCAGCACCGCCTCGCCGCCGCTCGCGTTTCTGTGCATTGCCACGCGTCGTTTACTACGGTATAGGATAACGCGGCGTCCCGTGGACCAACTATCGAAGACGAGTTGACGCCGCGTTATCACCAGTAAACGTCGCGTGGCCATACACAACAATGCAAGGAAACTATGCGAGCAGCGAGTTACGAGCGAGGAGATCCATCCGGAGACGCGGCTTATTCCCCGGAGTTCTAAGAGTCCATACGTTACGGAGGTAATGTAGTGAGCGCATATCCATAAAAGTCCATATGAATATAGCATACTAACCGCACGAGCCGAGGCGGTGCTGATGTTCAGATGCCATGTGGCTTTAATGAACTGTGACCATTATCCTCGCCAACCCTGGTAAGCAATATTACTCCGAATTATAACAATAACCCACTCACAATCAATGTTATTCTTCATAATAAACGTAGAAGTATCGATCGCGTTCGTTCCATAACAATAACATTTACGTCTAATTTTAGCTCTTTACTGAAATCGTAACAAAACAAGGACTTTAGATTCTATGATTTATGACTGGCGATGTTGTGTATGTGGGGTTTTACCGAGAATTTATTTTTATGAAACAATATCAATATGTAGTATATACCTGTCTATGTGATAGTAATAAATAAAAAAATATTTGATAGTGAGTTGACGACACGATTAGTCGAGTGGCAAGTGTATTGGACTGCCACGCCGGTGTCGCGGGTTCGTTTCCCGCTTCAGGACATTCATTAGTGTGATGAAAATCGGTGTCTGTCCTGAGTCTGGGTGTTTGATATGTATTCTATGTATTTACAAAAAAAATGATATAAGTATTGTATAAGAAATCTGTTTCCCATAGTACAAGCTCTGCTTAGTGTGGGGCTAGATTGCGTTTTGTGAAATGTCCAAAAATATTTATTTATTTAATAATATTATACGTCATCGAACCATATAATGATTTAGACCCAAAACAGGCAGAGCTTGTACTTTGGTAACCAAATAACTGATAGAATACTCAAATACTTTTTTTTTGTAAATTTATTACATACGTAAAATATATAGAAAACACCCAGACTCAGGGCAAACACCGATGTTCATCAATCGAACCCGCGACTCCAACGTGGTAGTCCAACATACTTGCCAATCGACTATCCGTGTTGACATCGTGTGTCTTCAAGATACAACAAAATACAGGGGGCAGAAGCCTCATTCAGCTGTCCAGTTCAACGTACTTTAGTAAACACCATGTACCTAATGGTGCAATACCTAATGGGTTTACAAATCTTAAAAGAAACACGGTTGCTCAGCCGTTGCGAACGGTTGCGTAGGCGTTACCTCACAGTTTTGTAAGTCGTGTGCTGAAAAACGAACGAAATCAAATAAGGCCAGTCGCAAACGAGCCACCCACCACAGCGACCAGTGGTCAACGCGCAACAACAAAACGTTTGTAAACTGATTGTCACCGGTCGCGTTGGTCTTTTGCGGCGACCACAAATAGCATAAAATGAAAAATCTAACGTTTTAATATGTATTTTTTTACACAACTGCGCAGCGCAGTATGCGAGTAATAATGGTTCAGGTAATAATAAATTGAAATTTATTATTACACTGACACTCAAAGCGTTTGCATTTTGAAGTAACACAATTCGTGTCTTATCGAATGCGCTTATTGAATTTCACCCGAATCCGCTTAGAATTTAGGCGTGATCGACGTATAATTGGAACATCCAAATACGATCATATGACATACAGGTATATTAACAAAAGCTGGCATGAACAACACATTCACACGAGCTTTTGTGTAGTGTCTGTGAATAAGAGCGCGACGTGATCTTATTGTGACCTGCCAAAATTATCATCCTAAAGACAAAGTGTAGTGAAATTGCATTAGTGTGAGTACTTTGACGGTGCCAGCTATCGCTGACCGACCGGTATAGCATACCCCGTTTCACGACACGCAAGAAAACCGCTACACGATTTTTCACTCAGGCAGGCCATAATCGAACTACGGAAATGTGAACGGAAACGGTGCGCATGCGCTGCCTCGTCACGGCATGCGCATTCTTTCATTGTTGTGAGATGCCACGGTCGACGACTGCTGCGCTGAGGGCTTGCACTTTCTAAATACCATCAGTATTCTTCTATCCTACGAATTTTTGACAAGCTGCTACCTGCGGGTCCACCGTATCGCGATAAAAAGAAATCAATGGGGTACAAACGTCACACGAATTTTCGTATCAATAATATAGGCTTCGTCCTGACTTAACTGACTGACAGATAATGCACCGGCCAAACCACTGAATGTAGAGTCTTGAAATTTGGAGGCTATGTTCGTCAAGAAGTGTAGGCGCTTACTAAGAAATGGTTTTTTTTATTCGCAACGCAAACAAGGTAAGAGTGAATAGGATTATTCTAGGTAAGCGTGCTACATCGTCACTTACCATCAGGTGAGATGGTGGTCAAACGCAAGCCTATAAATAGTAAAAAAAAAAAAAAAAAGAAATTGCGGGCGTCAGCTAATCTATGCCTAAAACTAAGATGCGAAAGGGTGTTTATTACGCGTCACGCCGAAAAATTCGTTGTGAAAATTTTAAATATCGTGCCGAGAGCATAGATAAGCCCTAATATCCATTGTTAGATTAGGATGAAACTCCAGGGAAGCGGAATTCATAAAAATATCTAATTTCCTCAGAGAACTTCTTGGCTCGTTATATTTACCAGTTACAAGGAAACCGTTTCAGTTCCATTGTTTTCTTGGTAATCTGCTTACGTCACGACTAACGTAGGTACACGTAAACAGTGCAATGAAGGATACTTCTCCCTGCTCAGGAAATATACGTTTTATGGCCTGTAGGTGTAACTTGACCTGCTCAAAACTAATTTTTGGAGGATATTAAAGATTTTCCTGGTAAATCGTAGAGTCCTAAAATGTGAAATAAGTTGGATAGTTGGATGGGCAAACACCGATCGCATTGTGTGAATTTCAGCTTTTAAAAATTTGGGTATCAGAATAATGACAAAGAGATAGATAGATAATTCTTTATTGTACACATGGAAAATAACAAATACAAGACTTAAAACTAATGAGTGGTACAATTGGCGGCCTTATCGCTGAGAGCGATTTCTTCCAGGCAACCAACAGGCATTGGAGATGATTTAAATATAAGTAGCGGTGCAGGGCGGACAACTGTTTCCAAATTAATAAAGAATACTATCGGTCATAAAATCCTAATACGTAAATAACCTATAATAAACTAATACATATTAAATATAAATATATCTACGTATAGATAATGCTTGATGAATGTGAGAAGTATAAGACCTAAAATATTACTTACTAGTCGATGATGTTTGTCTTAGATAGAATATAATTATATTATTTTTAGAATAGAAGAGATCTGGTTATGTTATGTTAAAACATGTATACTTTTAAATAAATATAAAATAAATAAATAAATATTTTTGACATATCACACAACGCCGTCTAGCCTCAAACTAAGCGGAGCTTGTACTATGGGAACCAGATGGCTGATAGAATACTTACATACTTTTTTTTTGTAAATACATACATAGAATACGTAGAAAATACCCAGACTCAGGACAAACACCGATGTTCATCACACAGATGAACCGACAGATGCCCGGTGTCGCGGGTTCGATTCCCGCTTCAGGTCAAAACCTGAAAAACGGGAATCGAACCCGCGACACCGGGCATGGCAGGCCAACACACTTGACATTCAACCATCCGAGTCGGTCGTCGAGTCGAGGATGAATAACTTTGTTCGGCCGGATTTTTTGTATTCAAGAAATTACCACTTTATTTTGTACTTAGCGCAAATTTCCTCGTTCCAAAAAACGTACTTCTAAATCGTTAAACAGCCGGAAGCAATGATATTCATATTATAACTAGATTCGCGTAATGGTCGATATTTTTACGGAGGTGGTGGGTTGTGATAACTCTAGATACGTCAAATCAGTCACGCCTAAACTTGCATCTGCCTAAAGGAGTAAAATATCTCTTTACTAACGTCATGAATTTAAGGGTAATCCTCAAGGCAAATTTCCATACGAAATGTTTCAGACAAATACTCAAAAAGTACGCAGTATTATAGTAATTTCTTCACACTATTCGTTTCGTCTATGTTTTCAGATTGTGTCAACAAACATTTGTAAGGTTTCATACTTTAATTTAGATTTTATACGTGTTTTTAAATTAGTTGTGTTAATTTTAGCCTTGAGGATTACCCTTAACATTATTTTGTGTACTATATACAGCGACGTGCGTCAACGGAGCTGCCTGAGATTATGGGAAAAGCCGAAGGTCTAACTTTGAAACACGCCTAAAGATATTCTATTTCAGCTCAATCAGGGATATTGTCATCTAACGAAGATATTTTCGATTGTATTGTGAATCTAGGAAGCGCAGTACTCTTCGCAAGGTTTCCTCCCATTTTCAACCGACTACAAAAAAGGAGAAAGTTATCAATTCGGTTGAATGTTTTTTTTTAATGTTTGTTACCCCCAGAACTTTTTTGTATAGAAACCGATTTGTAAAAATATTTTTATTCGAAAGGATATACTTCCAGATTGGTCCCATATAAATTTCATTAAAATCGGTTCAGTACCTTGGTTTTGAAAACAAAATAATTGTAAAAATAACGTAATCCTAGTTAAACGTAATTGCGTATTTTGGTTCCCTGTGACTTTACAGTGGTGCCTGCCTACGGTCACTAGAACAGTCCGATTGAAGTCGGATGTTGAATGTTTTTGTAAAACCTTGATTATTTCTGTTATACTTATGGCAGAGACTACGAATCTAGATTGCGTTGTATTGATCAGTGGAAGTAAAAAGTTGAAAAGTAATTCTAGAAAAAGATCAATTGATCAATTTAGAAATATTTATAACCTCTAAAGTCTAGATTCGTTTAAATTTTCGGAATTGTTATATGATTCAATGTGTTCGTTTATTTGTTCTTTGTTGTTTATGAATCGATTTTTTTAAGATCGGGAAGCATTCTCGCGAGTGTCTGAATTCCAGGATCACATAAGTATATAAATCAAGCACATTTACTTTTTTCATAGAATATTTCAGTTCTGAAGAACTTTGATCCCCTGCGCAATGGAATTTTCTTACCGCACCCAAATTGCTTTCACATTCAAAATTAAAACTTAATATGTATTACTTTCAAGACATAGCATCATTAGAATAGTACTTTTTTGCTGTTGCTAAAACTGGACATGAACCCTGAGTTTGAATCTGAAACCGCTTGAGACCTCGCTTCCAGTCAGATGTCACCTGTGGATGCGTTTTTACACAGACGCGGAGCGTAGTGGAGAGGAGCGCATCGTGCCTTGACCAATCACAGTGCTAGATGTGGAGTGGAAGTGGAATTTCGAGCACTGTGTTTGACCAAGGCACGGCTGCTCCTCTCCGCTTCGCCCAGCTCCGCATCAGTGGAAACGCACCCTAATAGCGGAAATATTACGTTGAACTCAAGAAAAACGAGAGCTGATACACGAAGCTAGCACATAAAGCTGTGTTCCCGTGTTGAATCTGTCTTGCTGTCCTGGCATGATTCGTGTATGAGAGTATTAGTGTTTTCACCAGCTTGCTGACTGGCTTAAAATTATATCTGATGGCAGTAAGGTCTCTCTACACACAAAGCCAGAGCGGCTTGCTGTCAAAGCTTGCTGTCCTGGCTCTAAACTTATAAATGTCTGGAATCTGCTTAGGACCTTTTTCTGCTGTCTCTTCTTTGTTTTATTGCAGCATGTCCCATATTTTTTTTTTAAAAACGCACGATAATTTCGTTTAGCAATAAAATGATCAAATCATTTTCTATGTCAGGGGCAGTATCTCCGGTGAAACATAATTTTCTTTCATGACACGATATAAAGGTGCTTGAAACGCACGCAACGTCGTACCTAATAGTTATCTGAGCCGACAATTACATGTTATCCATCACGCAAGCTACCTGTTTGACCGCTACAATGGTTCCGATTCTGACAAGTAATAAAAAAAAACACAAATTCAGGCTTCGAGTGGCTTGAAGACTCCTACCGAATTCAAAAAAGGAGGAGGTTATCAATTCGGTTGAATGTTTTTTAATCTTTGTTACCTCAGAACTTTGTTGTTTATCCGATTTGAAAATTTTTAGATACGATTTTTTATTTTAAATTTTATACTTTATATATTGGTCCCGCAAAATAACTGAAAAAATAAGTCTTCAAAGTAAACAAAATTGCGTATTTTGCTTCCCTGTGAATTTTCAGTGGTGTATGTATGTTTTTGTAAAACCTTGATTCTTCTTCGAATCCGCTCGTACACATAGATTATTTAACAGAAAAATCCATTGGTGTACGACCTGATTCGAACCCACGACCTTCAAACCCTTGATTATATTATGTTTTATGCTAATGTGTTGTATGTATGTTGTTCCAGGTGCGTGGCGCGAGGGTAGCGGACGCGGCGCGCGAGTTTCGATCGTATCCTAGTGAAGGACCAGCAGCATCATGAACGAGTTGGACAGCTTGCGAACGGAGGCGGAGACCCTCAAGAACTCCATCAGAGTGAGTACATTATTGCACGAAAGGAGCCTCTTCGAGGCGCACATGAAATCCTTTCACCACACTTGTTCGAAAGAACTAGTGACACGATAAAAATAAGTCTTTACTGCACCCGCAAACGGGTAGCACGAAATCCTTTCACCACACTGATTCGAAAGAAATAGTGACACGATAAGAAGAAGAAGACTACTGCACCCGCAAACGGGTAGCACGAAATCCTTTCACCACACTGATTCGAAAGAAATAGTGACACGATAAGAAGAAAAATACTTCACTGCTCCCGCAAACGGGTAGCACGAAATCCTTTCACCACACTGATTCGAAAGAAATATTGACACGATATAAAGAAAACTACTGCACCCGCAAACGGGTCGATTATTATAGCTACTAGGGCCTCCAGTACCGGTTCCTTTTTCCAGTACCGGGATTTCGGTACCGGCACACGGCCGGAACCGGGAGTACCGGGATTTTCGGTATTCCCGAAAATAATTAGTAGCCTATTATTAAGTCAAACAGAAAACTCGTCAGAAAACGATAAAATAAAGAAAAGTCTTGCGAAATATAACGAAAAGTTATTAGTTATATTTTTATATTTATATAATTTACTGCAAGCATGATTTGTAAGAGAGAAAATTCGCGTAACTAATTGAATATTGCATTAACAATACAGTCCCAATTTTTAAGTTATATATCAAGTATAAATGGCTTATAACGAAAGTTTTGAAGTGGATATTTCTTTGTTTGCAGGATTGTATAGAATTACAGTTCAAAAGTTAGTACGTCACATGCGTAACAACCATTCTAAACGAAGGTTGATTTGATTTCTGATAAAATAATAGTTTTTAATCGTACTTTATTTGTTATATTAATCTTCACAAGCCAATGCTCAATGATCATGTCAATGTCAATGATCGGTCTCATAAGTATGTTAAAATAAGAAAGTGCCAATTTTATTAATTTCCTCTGTGATAAACTATCGATAAGTATATGTGTCAGTTTAATTTTTTTGTCAAAGACTTAACATAAAGAAGTATCCACTTACAATTTACGGTTGTATCTTCGACACAACCCGTTGCTTTTTAACCAGTGCGTCCTACCCATAATGAAATACTCAACCAAGGCGTGAACACTCACTGTTCTGCTAGATATCTATTTAGATAAACGACGCAATAATACACTATGAAACGAGCTACGCTTGGAGATTGAGATACTTGAAGGGAACTAATGTCATTAACAAAGCTTATAAACCCGTATATCCATAGTCAGCTGGTTTTAATGAACATAAAGCAAAGTCGCACGCATTGCAGAAAACGGAATCATTATTCATTATTTCTTATTAATAGTAGGCTAATAAACTGTTGATGACAACATCGGAGAAGATGGAAAGACGAGCTAGACTCCTACTTGGAAGACTGGAAGACAGTTGCCCTTGACAGAAAAGAGTGGAAAGAAGGAAGGGAGGCCTTTGCCTTGCAGTGGGACGATTCAGTCTCATAATAAAATAATAATAAGAAATAAAAATAATACGTTCAGTGGCTTAGGTTGTGGAAAGACCGTCACGTCAGTACAAACAACCCCAAAGCCCATGTCATTCTTTAAATAAATGCATTGAGACGACGATACCAACAATAAGCTGATATTGCAACATTTCCTAAGTTCTGAACATCAACAGCACCTTTGAAAGTTAGTAAGATGGGCGGGTAGGATCTAGTGGGTAGAGAAGTTACTGTCTTCCCTTCTTTGTACTAACAGAATGCACTATTTAGCTATGGTTTTAAAGATTAAAACCCTAAAAAAGCTCTTATACACAAAATTTTAAGTAATCCCGAAAGTACCGAAAATCCCGGTTCTGGATTTTTCTAGTACCGGTGCTGGAGACAGCCGAGAATCCGGGATTTCCCGGGATTTTCGGTTCCGGGATTTCCCGGTACTATGCCCTAATAGCTACCGATGGCGGGCATCCGCCAGTCTTCAAACATTTTGTAGCTGGCCGCTACACGTGTCGCCGGTATCGGCCACACGCAACAAAATGAATGTTAACTGACGGTCGCCCGCAACCGATGTGTTCGGTGGCTCGTTTGCTGCTGGCCAAAGCCGTTCCTTTGGCACGCTCTGTAACCAAACGGTTTGATGGATTTTGACAAACGTGTCTGGTGGTTTTGAAAGGAAAGTGCACCCGCACTGGACCGGGCAGAGAAAGGCCTATACCCAGCAGTGGGTCAAATCAGGCTGTTGATAATGATTATGATGAAATGCAAACGCGTAGCCGACTCAAAAAACTAAAAGAGGTAGTTTTAGTTGAGATTCATCGTTCCAAGAGGACGTGGTGGCCGAATGGATGAGGCCCTTACCTTGCGATCTGATGGTCGCGGGTGCGAATCCCGGTGGCAGTCATGCGTAAATGGGTTTTTCAGTCGAAAAAATCTATGTACGCATCCCACGTTCACGCAACGGTGAAGGAAAACATCGTGAGGAAAACGGCATGTCGTAGAACCTAAAGTTCGAAAACATGTGTCGAGTGCACGAAAGGAGCCTCTTCGAGGCGCACTTGAAATCTTTTCACCACACTGGTTCGAAGGAACTAGTGAGACGATAAGAAGTAGAAATAATCAGTTCCAACTACTTCAGGTCTACAGACACATCATCCTTTAATATCCTGTAGTCAAGCAGAAAAATACTGATGTAAAATGGTTTCCTCAACAAGGTCACATCTCACCTACCGACTTTTTGATGCTGATTGAAAACGACTCAATCTTACGCACGCAGGTGATAATGGAGAGGGCAAACGTAGGTATAAACATTTCGACACATTTGGGCATCTGGCGAGCTCGTCGAATTAGGTTTATTTTGATGTTCGAATGATGATAAACCCGAATCATATGAGTTTTAACCTGATAGGTACACATTAGCCGTCGAGGAGCCGTCGTCGGGGTTCGTACCCAATTAGCCATTTTCCTTTGAAGATTCCAAAAAAATCCACCAATTATTCCAAAAATTATGTATGTACCCACCAGTCGGGGATTTCCTATCGCCAATCGACGTTAAACGTACATTTTCAATACCCCTTTTTACCCGTTTAAACATTGAATTTAGTAGAAAACTGAAATATATTAATATATTATCAAATTGCTCTAATTTAGGTCTTAATTTCAGGAGAAAGTTGCATTTTACTTTTAGCCTAATAGCACTTTAAATACGTACTACTGATGTAAACCCCCCCAAACTAGTGCTGCCTCTCGTGGAATTATTTGGAATCTTCAAAGGATGTTTGTTTGGGCATTCATCACTTGAAAACTACTGAAAGGATTTAACTGAAACTTAACATCTAATCTATGGATCTAACTTTCGAATTATGTTTTAACAAATAATTAAATACGAGGTTTTATCAAATTATCTAAATCAAGGTTTTAAGATGTAAAAGTACGTATTGAAGGTAGGACTAAAAGTTGAATGCACTTGTCTCCTGAAATTAATAAAACAATGCCCACTGCGATAGCAGCGAGCGGCAGAGCTAAACTTTTAATACTTATAATACTGAGCAGTGTTCTGATTTGATGTGTGTCCTCACCAGGATTCCAGGAAGGCGGCATGCGACACGTCGCTGTCGCAGGCGACGGCCAGCCTCGAACCGATCGGCCGCATACAGATGCGCACGCGCCGCACGCTGCGCGGACACCTCGCCAAGATCTACGCCATGCACTGGGGCAGCGACTCCAGGTGAGGCCCAAAACTTATGCTTATTCATTCTTTTGTATAGCCGGGTTCTGGATAATCTAAGATTTTTTTTTTTTTTATTAGCACTACAATTTTGACTGAAACTATACTAAAGTGTCGATGACACACACTTTTTTGCACGCCGTGTGAAAAAAGCCGTGTCATCGACGCCAACAAGCGGCGCGCCTTCTAGCCCATTTCCACTTCTCAACCTTGCGATACGTGTACCAAACGTCTCCCACTCTCGTATTTCTATTCATATTAAAAAATATATATATAATTCTTAACTTTTGCATCTACAACATATGTATACATAGTTTGCCTTTTAAATATCCATAACAGGGTAACTCTTAACTTATGGCACTTATTTATCTGATGGCGGTTCCCGACTAGTGTATTAAACCGAACGGATTCGCCGCTCTTATTTTGTTTTCTGCTCGGTTAATACGATAATCTGCAACCGATCTTATGCCTAGATCACACGTACCGAGTAATCGGTCGAATACTCAGTGCGCATAATATAAACATAGCTGAGCGAGTGATGTAAAGCGTCGATGACACACAAGCTTTTTTACAAGCTGATTGTTGGTGTTTTTAAACGCGCTAGCGTTTGAGAGCGTGTTAGCTTTTGGGAAGGATTGTCAACAAGCTGATTGTTAAAACGCCGATGACACAGGGCGACCCACGCTACAAGCGAAGTCGCTGGCGTTGTAGCGTGTAAAAAAGCCGTGTGTCATCGTACTATAAGCCTCTCTCGGCCGAGACGGCCAGAAACATTTTACTGTCTCGCCCATTTGCTCGGTACGTGTGATCTAGGCATTAGTGCCACTGTTGTTCAGGTTTCTGATGACGTACAATGACGTGTTCATGGGTGCGTATAATGACTGATTGGTTGACTAGGTTAGAGGAAATCTGAAGTCGTAATTACAATGTTAATGGGCTTACTAATGCATAAAAATAACTAATTAATATTTATAAAATGTTTGTTACCTCAGAACTTTGTTGTATATGAACCAATTTAAAAAAAAACTTTTTTTGTTTGTTTGAGAGGGTATGCCTTCAGATAAGTCCCATGTACACATTTTATCAAAAATGGTTCAGTTGTTTAGTTGTTATAACAAAATAATTGAATAAAAGTCTAAGTAAACGAAATTGCGTATTTTGCTCCCTGTGACTTTTCAGTGGTGTCATTAGAACGGTCCAATTGAAGTCGGTTGCTGTTAGTCCTTGTTGAACCTTGATTATTCGAAGTCTGTTGAAAATAAATTAATATTCCTATTCTTACATGCAAAATTATGTGGATTCCCTACCATCTCTTGCAGGAACCTGGTATCCGCTAGTCAGGATGGCAAGCTCATCGTGTGGGACAGCCACACCACCAACAAAGTGCACGCCATCCCTCTCCGCTCGTCCTGGGTGATGACGTGCGCCTACGCACCTTCCGGCTCGTACGTGGCGTGCGGGGGTCTTGACAACATCTGCTCCATCTACAGGTAACATTTGCTCCATCTACAGTATTCTACAGGTAACATTTCTTCTCCAGCTACGGTTAACATCTGATCCATCTACAGGTAACATTTGCTCTTTCTCCAATCTACAGTATTCTACTGGTAATATATCTGCTACATCTACGGATAACATTTGCTTTCTCCAATATGCAGTATTCTACAGGTAACATAATATCTTCCTTCACCAGCAACGGGTAACATCTGCTCCATCTACAGTATTCTACAGTTCTCGAATGGCGATCAGGAACTTTTTTTTTTTTTTTTTTTTTAATGATCATTAAATACATAGCATGATAAAGAACAGGCCAAATGCCACTGCAATTACAGGTGAAGACGACATGCAAGAGTTAGTTAAGCGAGTAACTTAAAAATTAGCTATGACTTATCACAATTTATATAAAACGTTGAGCAAACTGTTGAACGATGCTGTGCAAAATTGTTCCACACCCTCTAGACTGACCTTTAAGGAATTATACCCGTGGGAAACCGCATTTCCTGGGGAAAGCGCAGTGGATCTCCGAATTCCGAATCATTGTCCCTCCTAATTAATTTGTCTCACTAATTAATATTGTGTGTTTCCAGCTTAAAGACACGTGAGGGTAATGTCCGCGTGTCGCGCGAGCTGCCCGGCCACTCGGGCTACCTGTCGTGCTGCCGGTTCCTGGACGACAACCAGATCCTCACCTCCTCGGGAGACATGACTTGGTGAGCACAAGACACGTTGACAATGACCCTGAGGACATACAGACACGCGAAGGCATCTTTAAAACTAGATCCTTTCCTCCTCGGGGGACATGACTTGGTGAGCACAAGACACATGACTGACCCTGAGGACATACAGACACGCGAAGGCAACTATACAACCAGATCCTCACCTTCTCGGGAGACATGACTTGGTGAGCACAAGACACATTGACACTGACCCTGAGGACATACAGACACGCGAAGGCAACTTTAAAGGTATTCTTCTTCCATTAAACGTCTGTACATAAAACCGCTTTCTTTGCCAAAAGCATTCCAGGTCAGGTTTTATTTCAACGTTAGATAAACTTTTAAAAGACTACAAACCTCACTATTTATGGACCACAAAGGTGGAAGGAGAAAAGAACTACCTATAAAGAACTATTAAGCCCATAAATTCGTTAGAACAGCTGTTACCCCGCACAAATTGCCAAATGATAGCCTCGAAAAGCACATATAAATCGATATCGCTGAGCCTTTCACAAACCAACTAACTGAGATTAGCATCATGGCTCAAAGCATTACTGCCTGCTGCCCGTGCTTTCACTTACCTGGTATCATTCAATCAATACATATAAAAAAGGCTAGTCAACGCATAGACTAAACCACTGAACGCAAAGATTAACGATCAACTAAAAGATCCACCAAAATTCCCCTATGGGACATTGAGATGGGCCAGTAATGTACGCAATTCACAAATAGTACCTCCATATAACTATTGGGTTAGACGAATAGGAAATAATGGCGGTACCACACGAATCAATGAATAATGTTTAATTCTAGCGCCCTATGGGACATCGAGACAGGGCAGCAATGCGGGCAATTCACCGGCCACACCGGCGACGTGATGTCACTGTCGCTCGCCCCGGACCAGCGCACCTTCGTGTCCGGAGCGTGCGATGCTTCCGCCAAGCTGTGGGACATCCGCGACTGCGCCTGCAAGCAGACCTTCCCCGGACACGAGAGCGACATCAACGCCGTCACGGTTAGTTCACGAACACACTACTAAAAGAGCGAACACACTACGCAACCCATATAAGCCACTACGCCACCCAAATACCAAACTACGCAACCCATATCAAACACTACGTCACCTGTGTGGTAAGGGGGTACAGGCACAAGTCTTGTTGGTACTTCTCCCTTACCATCCGTATTAGTCCGAGTTTCTGACAGATCAGAAGGTTGAGTGTGGGTTGATGAAGCGGTGCGAAATTAGAAGGCGAAGTGACAGATTTAATAGCACGAAAGATTTATTCGAAAGAAATTACAAAACAGACAAACAAAACAGAATTAGATTAAAAGCGTAAATATGACAAAGCGCGCGCGCAAGCTATCCGACCGCGGAGCTCGCACTGACGCCAGCGGGGGGAGGAAAGCGGGCGCGGGTGCCGCGCTGCATTCCAACGGACCTGTCCTGCGGGTGTGGGCCAAGTGAGCCTAGCGGAAGCGTTTTAGTAAAACGCTTGGCCCGACACACAGCAGAACAAATTCGGTCGGGTATGAGAAATGTGCGCGCGGACCAAATCGGGGAGAGCGATATCAACGCCGTTACGGTCAGTACACGCACACACTGGTGACTCCTCTCTACTCTATTCTCGACTATTTGCAGATATTACCTTATTGTTCTACATGATCTATGTCTTTCCGTCTGGTTTTAAGTGTTGTATGTGTATTTGCAGTTATTCCCGTCTGGTTTTACATATTCTATGTGTATTTGCAGTTCTTCCAGTCTGGATTAACATTATAATATGTGTGTTTGCAGTTGTTCCCGTCTGATTTAACATCTTATGTGTATTTGCAGTTCTTCCCGTCGGGCTTCGCGTTCGCGACGGGCTCGGACGACGCGACGTGCCGCATGTTCGACATCCGCGCGGACCAGGAGCTGGCGATGTACTCCCACGACAACATCATCTGCGGCATCACCAGCGTCGCCTTCTCCAAGTCCGGCCGCCTGCTGCTCGCCGGATATGACGATTTCAACTGCAACGTGTGGGACTCCATGAAGAGCGAGCGCGCCGGTAACTATAATGACTCTTTCCCACGATCCGTGATATTGCGGACAGACACGTACACCGTGGCACCATAAGAACAATTATCGTCTATGGTTGCGCAGACAATTTTGTCGCGACCCCGATCCACGACGAATCAGTTACTTCAAAGGTGCATTGCGAGGTTGTCCTGCGTGCGTTGCGAATCGTGGATCATCGGAAACAACCTTAACTGTTGTTCATAATTTCCAACGTCTACGTCTTCAAAGTCCCTTCTTCAAGTCTGGCCGTCTCTAAATAAATATTATATACCACACAGAAATCAATAAACAAAGCTCCCATTCAAAGCCGCTTCTCTACACAAAGCTTTTTAAAACTCTTAACCAATCTCAACTGATCACAGTCCAAAGTTACAAGTAGGTAATGAATAGTACCTATTATGGCATTTTTGCAATCACCAGGAGTATTTATACTAATGACCGTTACTAGTGTCGGCATAGACTTTGCTGGTCCATTACCGAATGCAGCTAATTCATTGTAGTTACAGCCATTCATTCTAATGCTGCACTGGCCTATGTGATTCAAAGTCCCATGTAGCACTGTTCTGGTCATGATTAAGCGTGATCTCTTAACATCAGGAGAGCGCCTAGTCACTTTTTTTAAATAAAAAAACTAAATTATGTTAATTTTCCAGGTATTTTGGCCGGCCATGATAACCGCGTGTCGTGCCTCGGCGTCACCGAAAACGGCATGGCGGTCGCAACCGGGTCATGGGACTCATTCCTACGCATCTGGAACTAAATATACACACAACACACGGGCGGGGGGACATACACATAGCTTGCACACATACCCTTTATATTTACCTTAACATCTTGACTTATGCCCAACTTTGCTTAAATGATCACAGGTCTCTTAAGAACTATCATAAATACTGTTTAAGTGATTACAGATCTCTAAAGAACTATCAAAAACCTGCTTTAGTGGTCACAGGTCTCTTAAAAACTATCAAAAATCTGCTTAAATGATCACAGGTGTCTTAAGAACAATAAAAAAGCCATTACAGGTCTCTTAGCTGGTTTGGTAAAATCAAGAATGTTTTAAAAAAAGTTGAGTCTGTCTATGTCTCAAAGAATTAGGGCCAGTTCAAAGTTTCTATAAATATCCTTTGCAAGAGTGAACGATGTATGAAAGATTGACTTAGGATGGGTTGAAAAAGGACGAATCAAACTGTTATCCAAAACAGATTTTTTTATATATATTCAATGTCGTTTTTTGAAAGATTCGACTGGCCCACTTTTCTGCCCGTCTGTACCCGCCCGTTTTTTATAATTTTATAATCTCATCTGTTTGCGATTGTACCGTAGAAACGGGGCGTCTAAAAACACGTACTAGACCTTATTTGCATTGGAATAGTCTTAAATCGATCAAAATGTTTCAGATAAAATAATTGATATATTCGAATTCGATAAACGGGATTACTATTCGAATAATCGATGGAAAATAGCACAAAATGTGCTCAAATACTTAAATTTTCTAGCACAAAATACAATTTTTTTGGTACTGTACGTCAAATATGTGACATTGAAAAATGATACTTATCTAAATGAGGTAGGGTTTACTTTTCAATGCGAAATAAATCTCGAATTGAATGTAATTTGAACTCGTATCTACATTGAAATAAGGTACATTTTAAAAATATGGTATACACTTGCTTCATATTTATTTACAAAAACTTAGAATATATCAGCATTTAAACATATAGGAAGTTTAGTTGGATGTATGTATGTATAAAATGCAAGTCTTGTGTGTTTGTGCGAACATTGCTAGACTGTGGGGATGGCTTAGTAATAAAAAAATACATCTCAATCTATATTAAATCTATAGGACTTCTAATCTACATTAAAAAATAATATATCTATGAGATTTTTGAAAAAAGTAAGATTATTATTGAGCCATCTCCATTTATGTACTAATTCATTGTTCAAAATATACATACTGTTTATATTATAATATAATAACGATTTATATAATATTTAATATAAGGTAGATCCTTTTTGCGAGGTACACCGCTGGGAAACTTCTTTTTATTGGTAAGTACCTAATATTAATATTAAAACATATTAATGTGAATATGTCGTAGTGTGTTACTAAATCGCGCTAAACCTACTGAATTGATTTTTCATGCTATAAATGAACCAGCAGATAAAATAATAAATACAACTCAGTAAAAAAACCTGTTATAATTGATAGTATTTTTTTTATAAATAGACCTACAAAAGATGAATAACGGGGTTAATATAGAATACCAATATAGACATTATCAAACCAAGGTGGAGTCGTAAAACAGGGCAAAAAAAATCAGACCGAGGTCGACAATATAAAAAAAAAGAAATATCTATCATTTCAAATCAATTTCGTTTTATTAATAATCAAAAAGTCTATTAATTTTATCATATAATATTTATCTAGCCCAGATATATCCCTTTTTCGTAACTTAGCCCCCAATTTAAATGTATTAGAAGTTAGCTAAAGTTATCCAACTTTATTTGGCGCGTTTTCAATATACTATATTATGATTATTTAACTTACTTCTATGAAATTTACAAACTAAATTATAAAAACATCTGTTATAAAAATTATAACCTAAAATACTGAATCAAAAGACTAACAAAACACTTTCCGATGTTTCAGGTGACACAGCGCACACAAATCATCTTATTTTTATTTAATGTACCAAATATTATTAATAATGTATCTATTGAGTAATTTATTGGATAATCCATCTTTTTGTATTTACATAATTTTATCATGCGATCTAATTTTAATTTTAATATTAGTATAATTTACTACAGATATTGAAATATCTCTTATGCCTTGATCACACGTACACAAGTACTCGGTACGTAAAAACATCCGCCGAGTGCTCGGCTGAGCGAGTGATGTAAGCTTTCACTGTCTCGGCCGAGTACTCGGTACGTGTGATCTATGCATTAATAATTACAAATACCAATAATATACGATTCATTTGAAATAAAAATCGAAAGTCCTGTGTTATGGGCAAGCGTGATCTCTAACGATCAGGAGAGCGCCTCGTCTAGTTACCTAAAAATAAAAAAATGCGAATGCAATATTGCAATATTTTGTTTCAATTTGGTTGTTTTTATCCATAAGCAAATCAGCCTATATTTTTCCCATTGTTGAAATTCAGGCCTACTCTCGGCCAGACGGGCGTTACATAGACGATCGTGACGGCTCAGTCTCATTCAATCAATACCCACAATGACGAGTTAAATTAGAAGTTTTCACTTCAACAAGGTACAAATCCGTATATTATTGGTATGATCTTCACACACTGAAAACTATACATATATTTAATCTTTGTGTGTGCAAAAAATAATATTCCGATTTAAACTACATAAAGATTAAGAATACAGTGATTAATTTGACATTTGTAATATAATTATTCAAAATTGTATGTTGGTATTACTTCCTTTTATATCTAGGTTTTAATTAGGGTTGTCAGTTCACGTTTAAACCAGGTTTATTTTAAAACGCACAAGTCTATGATGACCCTATTTATTTACTATTCACATCAGTTTTGGGAAAATCGTCGTTCTTTAAGAAAGTGTCGTAAAGAGTTTTTTCTTCATTCCTATCACAATTTATGAGGCTATGTACACGCGAAAGGGACGACGATATACATGTCCCCGCGTAAGAGCGAGACAGCGATATGCCTCAATGTGTTTTTTCTATCGCCAAAGGACCATCGTAAACCTTTTGTACGTTTTTATAATGACATGCCGAACAAACTAGTATTTGCAAATAAATTTTTACCTATTCACAGAAATAATATTAATTGATTGAATTTTATTAAAAACCCGACTGCAATAATCCAAAATGGCGATACAACCTCCAAGTTGGATTCACTTACCAAATCAAAAATATATTTTTGACGTGACTTCGTCTAATAAATCGATGAACGCCGGCTGCATGCACGAAAACGTTGACGTCATTGTCCGGTAACGCTCGTTGTCCCGTTATGCTGGTAGTCACGTAAAACTATCGTCCGTAAACCAACTTCAAAGACAACCAATTGTTTTTTATTAATTATAACTTTATCAAAACCATCAAGCCATTAAGGCTACAGGGTGATCCAATCACACACTAGAAACATTACACCTTTTAAGCAGTCGGGTAAAAATAAAGATTATACGTTCAACTATTTATGAATAAATCCAGTTTTCATCGTTTTCTAATTGCACTAAGGTCACTAATCACGCAAGTATACTTTCTACCACCTAGTAAGTAAAATCCTAAATCCTTAAGTCGGGGCTAACATCAGATCCCGGGTTCATTTATAGGTTTAAGCTAGCTTTAGGTCGTAAGTATAATTAGGCATTTGTAACTTGATACATTCTGTTTGCTATCTGTTCATGCCAAGGGTTCCGCACCGGAATGGGAAAACGGAACAACTTATTTTCTATGTGGTAACACTAGATTAGTTTTCGTTGCAGTATTTGCACTTTTGTCGGCTATTGATTTAATTTATTTTCGCCATTCTTTCGTGAAAAAATCTACTCTTTTTCTCAAAAAATAGGTTTTGATGCAACTTGGACTCGTCCGATTTAGATATAATCTATTTTGAGGCCTGTTAAAATGGTAATTTTAGTGCGAGCCAAAACTAAAGCTTATTTTGACAGTTCTCAATGAAAATTCATGTGTTACGGTCAAATTCAAGTTTTAAGAATACGGGCCTGAAAATCGTAGGTTTTTTGACGAAAGAGGCGAAGCGTTCGTATTAGATAGGGTACTATATACGTAGATGTTATTAATATAAGGCGTTGGCAACACTGGAGCGCTTCATACCAAAATACAACATTAACATTATGTACCCCTGAAAGCCCAATTCAGGTTATTTTATGGCACAAGTTAAAAACAAATATTACACCAAAAAATTTCACGTGGGTGAATTAATGATTAAAAAAACAGTGTGTGTAATGCCGACTTGCACCAAACTTTCAAAGTTCCTAAGCAATTACTTTACTCGCTTGGCAGTTTTTTACGGTCAGAATCCTGTTTTTCTTCTTATCGGACCACAAGACAGAAGTGAAATCTTCATCAAAGCGACTCAACCCGAACGAGCGTTACATAGCTGAGCATGACGGCTCAGTCTCATTCACCCACAAAATAAAGTGCTAAGCGCGCGCCTGAAGATGTTTTCATTTAAAAAACTTCAAAAAACGACGAACTTGGTTTTTTCCATGACCTTTTCGGGCTTGAAGGGAAATAATTGTTACAAGTTGTCGGCTCACTGTACTAATGCTTTTGTGAAACATTTGGTTTGCATATAAGGAAAACTACAGGCGAAGCATTTCCACTGTTAAATAAAACTACGAGCTAAATATAATTAAATTTGAATAAAATACACCGCTAATTTTTAATCACCAGAAACAAAAAACGCATAATCAATTGCCGTTACTGAACACAGATATGGCGAAAAACTTGAAAAAATAAAATCGTAAAATAAATATGATAAAAATTGGAAAACTATTCCTGGTAGTCGTTTTCCAATGGTGTTGCGTCAATTGGTACCCACCATTGATAATAATTTGAGTTTCATTCATCGTTTGGCAAACCCGGGTACAGCTCGCTGCAGCTCGGCTCGGGCGCCGCACTCGCGCCGCTGTTACTCTGTAAAAATTCAAAAGTCTGACTGCACAGATACAACGTAGTACCCCTTCTGCATTGTCCATTTAAGTATTTTTGGTAATTAAAAATTTATGGTGTATAAACAATTGTATACCGGAAGTTGTAAAGTCAAAATAACGCCTAGTTATAAGACTTTAAAAATAAACATTGGTTTTCTACTGCTTCTGTGAATTTATGGCTTCATAGTTCGAACCAATTTACCTTTACATTATTATTGAAGGGACTGCCATATTTTAACCTGTAACTTTAAATAATGTATCCTCGAATTAGGTTTTCGGAAATTCGTAATAGATTTGGTTCTAGCGATTGTTGTTGGCAACCCTGAATTTAGCCTGACTGTCAAAATGTTTTCTAGATTAATTAAAAAACATAAAACTTACTTGGATTTCATAATACTAATTCAATTTGACCTCGTCGAAATCAATCAAGGTGTTTAGGCTACAATATTTACAAAAGCAGCCATATTAGAAGACATATTTATAATAAAAACACCCTAAGAGCATAACTCCCTTTTATTCTGTCTTAGTCGGCTACCTTCAGGGTTGTCAAAGATCTTCAAGAAATTTCAGTGAAAAAAAAAAGAACTTTTAATGTATGAATGTTCCACAATTTTCTATCGCGTTGTATATTCAATCATTTGACATTTTTAATTTTATTGAATTTGTATAATTTATATATTTTTATTTGCTAGTCCACGTCTTGATTATGTTTAAATAAATATTCTTAGTCGTGTAATACTAATGATAATGTATTGTGTAAAATATTTTTTTTAGTTATATCAATAAATTAAAATTTGTTTATTTATCGTTGTGTTTTATTTGCTACCAGCTGAACCGCGTGCAACTTCGTCTACCCTTGTACATTTTAGTGAAATAAAGAGCACCAGATGGCAGACTTTGCTGTAACTAGGTAGGGAGAGCTTTCTTTCAAGTGTATGTACTATAATTGAAATAAATAATTGTTTACTGGACTAACTGTGATAGTTTTCACCTAGTTACCTATATAAGATAGTCTTCAAAAAAAGGAGCAGGTTCTTAATTCCGTTGATTTTATTATTTTTTTGTTAAAAGTTTTTTTTTCATAGAAATTTCATGAAAATCGAATCAGTTCTTTGGTTTTGAAATCAAAATAACTGAAAAAATTACGTCATTCAAGTAAACGAAATTGCGTATTTTGCTTCCCTGTGACTATTCAGTGGTGTTTACAGTCACTGAAACAGTCACATTGAAGTCTGTTTTAGTATGTTGTATGTTTTTGCAAAACCTTCATTATTGAAAGATTTCAAAAAGTCTCAATGTTATTGATGCATTTACCTCAAATGACCTTACACAACACGCACGCCACATCTGGCCTATTTACGCGTTTGTTTTGATAGCTTACTGGACTATTCTAGATTTTGTGACGTACGACCTTAACTAAATACTTAGGTAGATATCTCTACAGGGTGGTTTTTTTAAAAGGCCACTGATGGCCAAGTCTGAAACCACGAGAGATAGAGAAAAGTCGTGAAAACAAAAACTAGATCTAGATATGCATCTAGATATTTTTTTTATAAGTATTTTAATTTTGTCGGAAATCGAGCCGAATGATTTTTCAAAAATAAAAGACGTCTTTGTTTAATAAATTTGGTATTGCCGCTGTCGGATAAGTATTTTTTGTTTTAGTACCTACTAAGAAAAATAAGATAAAATCTAGGCGTTTGATTTGCGTTCTTTGCGTAAATACGAAATAAGGAGATCGACGCTTATACCTACTTGGGTAAGTCATTATTTTCATTTTCTGTAGATTATAAAAAAATAATTAAAATACGTATTTAAAACTCTTTTATTTTTAATTAATATTATATTATTTTTAAATAAGATAATAAAAATACTTATAATATGTATGAGTATCATCTCAAAAATAAAATCTGCATTTATGCAAGTAGTTCATTTTGCATACCTACAAATAGTAACATCTAAACAAGATTTTTGGATAAGATGAAAAAACTAATGCCGACTTGCACCAAACTCTCAAATGTCCTAAGCAATTACTTTACTCGCTTGGCAGTTCTTAACGGTCTAAATCTGGACTGTTAAGAAATAGCAAGCGAGTAAAGTAATTGCTTAGGGACTTTGACAAGTTTGGTGCAAGTAGGCATTAGTGTATTTAATGTAGGTATTACCAACGCGAACAAAGACGCAGAAAATAAACAATGTAAGTATTTTTTTTTCTTGTTACAGGTGCAAATCTGTAAACCAAGCATGTCAGATCATAAAATATGGATTAATATTGTTAACATTGCAATAACAAATGCGCATTGAGAGATGGCGAAACTCAGCAGCGAGGAGCCGAGCGAGAGACCGAATTAGATTCTGGCAGAGCTCGGGTCCAACTAGGGTGACCAGCGTTCTGGGAACACCGAGGACTGGGTGAGTAAGTACCTAAGTTTTGGAAAAAAAACTCATAATTGAAGAAAAAAAAACGAGCGAGCCTTACCAGTAGTCGCATTATGGTGTGTAACATCTGTCATTTCGTTTTAATGTGGAATGATTCTATTTACTTCATTTTTCTGAGGTTGGTGCCAACTGAAGGCTAACTTTCTGTTACACACTTCCGAAATCACTGCCAGAAATTGACAGAAAGCGAGAGGAAAGATGTTATCAACACAACTAGGACTATAAAAATATTGATGTTATACGTTAGTAGACCGTCTATCAACATTAACCTCAGAAAAATAAAGTAAATTGATTTTTTTGAGATAACAGATGTTACACAATGCGACTATTGTAAGGCTTGCTCGGTTTTTTTGATCAGCGGGATACATTTTCATGAAACATAGCTTAGTGCATACTCCATATCGATGATATTAGCCTCCAAATAAGAAATCTGATACGAAAAAGGGTAGGTAAAGGTAATTGATTCCAACACACATCATGGACATTTGGACAATGAGCTGAATGCACAATGAACATCTAAGCAAAATAAAAATTTCGACATTCTCTTTGCAATATATTTTCTCCAGAAAACTGTTCGTGAAAATCTCCCAAACCATGGACACCGCGCACCAGCCGAAGCTTTTCTACGTATTATGCAATGACGTTTCAGAACTTATTTTTGTTAGTACGAAAACCGTTCGCGTCTGTTACACGTCTCTCAAACATACGCTAAATTTCCGCTAAATACGACCCAAAATTGTAATTACTGTGTTAATTCAAGCTTTTTACATCAGAAAAGTGATTTTGGTTTCATGTGATCTTGAAGTCTTCGAGTTCCCGCTTCGCGTCGATCGGCCATTTTGTTTTTTTATCGTTTTGTTTATTTTTCCATGTGGGTAGTGTGTAGGCAAACGCTTTTCCGGGATGCATTATTTCTAATGTCAAATCAATTATTTGTTTAAAGTTAAATCACTTTTGTTAACACCTTGATGAAGATTAAATTTTAATGGTGCTAAAATGCAATCTGGCAATTAGAACCGTAACAAACATATCTGGGTATGACGTCCATTAATTTGATACAAGGTTACTGCGTTCATCCTTGACGCGCAGAGCCCAAATGCTATAAGTCAGAAATCGTGAAAAACAAAGAATTTCTAGGCGTAAACAAATGTAACGTTACAGCCTGGCAGCTGAATTTCTTACGGATTTATTTCTGTACATTACGACTTACGTTATTGCAGACTAGCGGTATTGTTGTAGGAATTTCAATCTTAAAACCACTAAAATCAGGTTAATGTGATGTTAACTCTCTTCTCTTCTCTCGATCTTTCATTTTTTCAGCAATTGTTTCATAGTTGAATACCTAAACTATTGGAACTTATCTCAACTTTAATAGTGAACTTAATAATCAATTAGGTATACGTATATATTTGGAATTTTGAGCTCCACATTAGGATTCCTTGTATTGTCGAAGTCAAAACAAGTTGTTAAAAAAAATACATATCGTATGTTTTCTCCGTCATCAATCGTGCTGGAAAAAGAAAAACGTTGTAACTACCATTAAAAGAAAATTAGAAACTAACAAAAAAAACCCAAAAAAAAATTGTGTTTGTCTTTGCTGCGTTGATAACTCATGTCAATCTGAAAAATCTTTAATGAGGTTAATTTTATGTTAACTCTTTCATTGTTTCAGCAAATATTTATTTTAATTTTCCCCGTCTTCAATCGAGCCTGAAAAAGAAAAACGTTGTAACTACCAAAAATTCAAATTCAAAAGCTAACCTAAAAAACGAAAAAAAATGTTGTGTTTGATTATCTTTGCTACGTTGATAACACTTGCAATACTCTGGGAATTGTATCATATCATGAGTTCTATTCACTGATAAAACATAAGTTAGATTTTTTCTATCGTCCCCTTTTTAAGGGCTTTAAATACTCATTAGTTTATTTACGAGTCCTTGTTTGTCATCAACTATGTTTTTTACCTGTTCATTTCCGCCATTTTCAACCGACTTAAGAAAGAGTAAAGAAGGAGTAGGTTCTCAATTCGGATGTTTTTTTTTTTTTTTTTTAGTTGTTACCTCAGAACATTTCAGTTGGTTATAAACCAATTTAAAAAAAATATTTTTATATCAAAGAATATACATAAGGTACCTAACTTACTTCCAGATTGGATCCCTTACAGATATCTAATAGATTTTTTAGAAAATCGGTTCGTACTTTGGTTTTGAATACAAAATAACTAAAAAATGACGCCACCCAGTGAAAGAAATTGCGTATTTTGCTTCCCTATGACTATTCAGTGGTGTTTATCGTCACTAAACAGTCCGATTGAAGTCGGCTGTAGTATGTTTTATAAAACCTTGATAAAGTATGACTACAATTAAATACATAATTGTATGCATACAATATGCGTCACTCTTACAAGTTTTCTTTGAACTAGAACTACTGTGACCTTTAGGTACATACTTATTTTTAAATGTATTACTAATTGTCTCTTTGATATGATGTGTCTTGCAATTTCAGAATTACGATTCATAATATTCTCAAAAGATGACGTTAACGGATGTTATCTGCTAAAATAATTACACGTGTCCTCATTTTGTTTAAAGTAGATACTTCAAATTTTTTTCAGCAGATTTAATTCAAAACTAAAAACCTTATCAATCCTCTACTTGTGGCTACTACATTTTTCAGTATTAGATTAGAATATAACGATATATGAATATTTTTGACGTGACTACGTCTAATAAATCGATGAACGCCGGCTGCATGCACGAAAACGTTGACGTCATTGTCCGGTAACGCTCAATGTCCCGTTTAACGTTACGTTAAACTATCGTCCGTAAACCAACTTTTTAGACAACCAATTTTTTTTGGATGAAAAGAATATCTACTTGTATTATCATTCTCTACACAAATCCTCATTTTTTTAATTGTTTTAATCCGTCTACCAAGGAAAAGTTACCTATACATTATCTAGTTAGCAAGAGTTATCTATTTCTTTAAGTTATGTCCCCAATTTCAAGTTCCCTAAGAGCTTTGCCAAGCTTCTCTTAGTTCAGGCTTTGGTTCAAGTGACTTTCCATTTCATTCTATATTTTTGTGCCACTTTTCACACTTTTCATGTCAACATTGTAAACTTCTGGCAATTATTCCGAAAGCGACCCACAGAAAACGTCGATTCCTGACGTCAGCACCTAACTCATGAGTAGAACGAATGATTCACCCCAAGAGAAAATACGCTATTCTTTTCAGTCTCCAAAAACATCTCATTGAGTTGACATCCTATTGCCACTTAAAAAAAATATTTTCTTCAAGTTCCGTAGCAAAGGAAATCGATTCGACCCATTCTTCCGGCCTAAATCCAGTGCAAGTGTAATTTTCAAAAAAAAACAGTGACAAAAATCATGATGACGATAAGCGAGAGTCAGTATTCATCAAACAAGAGGTCCAGCATACACAAAATCAACGATAGGGTGGTGCATCGAGACAGCTATGATGACACGAAGAGTTCTTCGAGTGTTAACAGCGCGCTGGTCACCAAACGGGGCTTCAAACCATCAGACATGTTTGACCCTCAAAAAAAGGAGTTTCTAACCAACCTCAGTTATAAGTTGTTCCCTGTAAGTTGGGTAAGTTACAACCCGATTAGATTAAGCTGGAGCTTCTAACACACACGGCGTGGTCGGCGCTTTGGTATTTTATGCAAATTTATCAATGGTTAAAAAATCGAGATACGCACTTATGCCGACTTGCACCAAACATTCAAAGTTCCTAAGCGATTACTTTACGCGCTTGGCAGTTCGTAATGGTCAGAATCTGGACTATTAGGAACTACCAAGCGAGTAAGCGAGTATGTAATAGGTACACTAACGAGCCTACAATCTAATATTATGTAAGTAAAGTACCTACTAAATATAAAAATGAACTCAAAGTTGTTGCGCCCTGACAGGGTTCATGTGCATTGTGTACTAGCTACTTACACCTAAGTTGTATTCCATCTGTATGCAAATGAGAACAATAAAGTAAACTATGAAACTATAAAGTAATTGTTTAAGAACTTTGACAGTTTGGTGCAATTGGCACGCAACGCAACGCATGTAAATCTGTAATGTTGTATCTTAAAATATAGAATTTGAATTAAATACTTCGGAGAAATTTTAAAAATGCAATTATTTTGCTGTTTAAAAATGTATGCTCTGTTTTCTAACCATTTAGATACATTTTGTATTTATAATTTACCTATTAGTTATGTAGTTAGATTACTCACATCGATAACTAGCAGGAAACGACAACATGATTGAAAGCATGTTTCTATCAGTATCTACGTACCATAGATGAATAACGGTGTTCCTATAGAACAGCAAGATAGACAGTATCAAACCAAAATGGATGCGGAATCCAGGACAGAAAATTTTCGGACACCCTGTCAATGAAAATGAAATATCCCTATTTTGAAATAATGTTTGTTACTTTTTACGATGCAGTTTTATTAACTATGAAAAAGCCTAGTAGTTTTAACATTATAATATTTATCTAGCCCTGTTACTTCCCTTTTTCGAAAATTAGCATCGGACTAAAATGTACAAAAAGTTATCCAATGTGGCTTTCTTTCTTTTGGCGCATTTTCAATGTACTACATTGTGATTCTATACTTAATACTTCTATGCTACTTACCTATCTAAATTGTATCAGACAAGACCTTGTAACTGTATGACATTTCTTTAATAGTATCACAGTGGTCGTTACTACTGGTTCTGGCTGGGATCCAGGTGTGATTGAAATCAGAAGCTTTGCAGCAGGATTAAGATTTCATATGAATTTCAGATAGTAGAAACTTTTGCTTGGTATTGTAGGTACTCGTAGTTTGAAAAACTTAAAATTTGATCGAATGGCATACATACTAGGTACTCGGGCGAATGAACATGACACCTGGCTCGAATGACGTTTGTGCAAAGTACAGCGTGGAATTGGATAATCTTGATAGAGAAGAGGTCCTGTAATACTTGGTCATGATAAGTAATGGTAAGGCATCGCAATTAGAGGAAGAAGAAACACGGAGGGTGCCGCGCGGGGCAGCGGGGGACGCATCAAGTTCCGAGCGAGAGTGTCAGCCAGGTGGCATGTTCATTCGCCCGAGTAATACCTAACCTACCCAATATTGCAATACTGAATACATAGTCGGCAAAAACACTTCATTAATATAGACAAAATGAAAGTCCGGTGTGATTGGAATTAGAAGCTTTGTAGCTGGATTAAGATTTCATACGAATTATAGATAGTAGCCACTTTTGCTTGGTATTGCCGTTTGAAAAACTGAAAATTTGGTGGAATGGCAAACAGAATCGGCAAAAACACTTCACTGTCATAGACTAAATGAAAGTCCAGTGTCGCAGTAATAGCCATCTGCGACCAACTGCATCTAACGTAAATTCTAAAAAAAATAATATGACGTGGTTCTTTTTCACTTGTAAGTTTGAATGTAAAATTATATTATCTAACACCTGTGTGTTTTTTACGATTTTGATTGACGTATGTATTTTATTTAAGACAGGATACGAAAAAAAAATGTTTTATGACAGCATACATAAAACAAGAAACATAATAGTTTTCAACAAGGTTTTAAACGTCTGGCATTTAGTTCTAATGTTTAACAGTAAATCCAAGTCACAGGGAACGATCTCGTGGACAGACAGTCAAACAGATTAACCTATATTAGTTTCCCAATGCAGCTAATTTTAAGATGTTTGAAGCGTGTAGCTTTTTTAACTGCCTTCTAAAACATACAAAAACTCACAATAATATATATATTTTTTTGATAAACCACAACGCCATCTAGCCCCAAACTAAGCAGAGCTTGTACTTTGGGCACCAGATAACTAATAAAATATTTAAATACTTTTTTTTAAATATATACAGAGTTACCTACTTAGAAATACCCAGACTCAGGACAAACATCGATGTTCATTACACAAGTGCTTGTCCTGAAGCGGGAATCGAACCTGGCGTAGCAGTCCAATACACTTCCCACTCAACCAATCGTGTCATCGATAATTATATACTTTTTTAAAGTAATAAAATCTAATAATTTGTAATATTAATTTTATTTCACTAAGTTACTCGCTCAACTACCTCTTGCATGTCGTCTTCACCTATAATTGCAGTGGCACTCGGCCTGAGCTATGTATCATGCAACCAAAAAAATTTATTAGTGTATGCTGTGTTGGTGTTCAATAAATAAAATAAAATAAAATTATTATGTTGATTATTAATTGTTAATGGTGTCAATTCAGATGTCGCCCCAACTAAACTAAACTAATTTAACGGCATTAAAATTTTGCCATCCTTTTAATTTCGATCGTTATAAAAAGGACAGCACTATTATTTAGTTCTAAATGATCAAATTTTAGAAGAAAAATATGTACGTATACGAATATAAAGACTTTGTCATTGACGATAGATTAACCATGCACACATCTACAGATTATTAATCTAAGTAATACCTGTTACAGGAAATATTTTTCTCAGTAATACATGGTAATACCATAGTATCTAACAAGTTATCTAGATTTGCCGGTATCTGAGAAGACAGGTTTTGCTAAGTAAGATGCCATTCATGTCAAGAACCTAATTGATCATGATTGTAAAAAAATATAACACCTCTTAGGAAAAACATCTCAAAATGCATTTTTTGACGTAATTTTGTCGCGCGTATTGGTACTCGCGAAACTTCGAAAGCCGAACGCGCTTATACGCGTATTATATATTTGTAGGTAACAAACGTTTACGCTCGGATTTTTCTAGCGAGTGTCAGTAGCATGAGGCTTCTCTTGCTGCTTGTCGCGCGTACACGCGCTGCAAAAAACAAAGCACGAGCGGCCAATCTGCATTCGCAAGAGTGATTTTTTAACGAATTAACAGAACCAATGCATTTTGCGCGTTTTAAATGCGTTGACGTGCGGACAGCTACTTGGAAATGCATTTGTTGTTATAACGGATTTTAATGCTCTCGTGCGAATGAGCCCTACGTCCGCTAATCTGAAACTGTACCTACTACATGTGCTGGCTGGTACGACCATATTTGTCAATGAGCGACGGCTACCTACTCAATTCGCTAAAATAAATGATACAATCAATATCATACAATGTAAATAGAATCGAATAATAATACGGGAGACATCGTGAAAAGTATTGTTAATTTTGATGGTTAAGTATAATTTTTTACACGACGTTTAATCATACGTCAATGACACAGGGCTTCTGTGTCATCGACTTTTTTACAATCTGCTTGTTGACAATCTTTCCCGAAAGCTAACTCGCTCACGCGCTAGCTTTTAAACTCGCCGGCTTGTAGCTTGTAAACTAGCCGTGTGTCATCGACGCTTACATTATAGCTTAGTATTATTTGTACAATATAAAACAACAGCTAAGAACATAAACCTTGACATTATTAAAAGTAGGAGAAAAATTGCCTACCATTGTTTGAATGTGCGAGTTACGGCATATTTTTGCATTAAAATGAATTATAACAATTATTATTTTTAGCTGTTTAGTTTTAATCAAAGAGCTTCTATACTATGTATCTAGAGAGTTAAATCGCCATTTTGTTTTATTTACGGATTAAGAATTCTGAACCTTATACTTTGGAAATAAAGTTCTTTTTTAATTAAATCTAAATATAAGGATTCTAATCCTTGATAGAGACCCCTTCGTTAAGGAGTGTGTCTCGTTCACACAGTTGCCAGCATACAATTAAAATTAACATGGCCATTTTTTGTTGATATTTTAATGCACCTATGTATAATATAATTTTAAAACAATAATGCAAAGTGACGTATGTATATAAAATTGCTATCTTATTGAGCAGATTGAATTTTCCCTTGGTTGCTTGTTTATGTCTCAATGAAATATTCAAAGTTCAAAAATTATGGTCGCCCACAGAACGAGACTCACTCCTTACCAGTTCTAGCTCTTTCGACTCGCGGTTTTCGTGTGAGTCGGCATTCTAGATACATAGTATACAAGTTCTTTGGTTTTAATATAATGAAAAAAACAAACCTTGACATTTATTTTAAGAAAAAAATCTAATGTAAAGTTCAAATTATGACTTATCACATTATAGCGTGAGATACAGATTTTCCCATAACATCGATCAGCATTATACTTCCTAGATCCATAGATAGTATATCAGTCACCTAGTACCCATAACACAAGCTCTGCCTAGCTTGGGGCCAGATGATGCTGTGTGGATTGTCCAGCTTATTACTTATTATTATTTATTTATTTATAGATAAATAATGGTGTTCCTATAGAACAACAATATAGACAGTCAGGACAGAAAATATAGGTACAGAAAATGTTCAGACACCCTGTCAATAAAAATGAAAAATCTCTATTTGCAAATAATGTTTGTGTGTTTGTACTTTCTACGATGTAGTTTTATTAACAATGAAAAAGCCTATTAGTTTTTACATATAATATTTATCTAGCCCTGTCACTTCTCTTTTTCGAAATTTAGCATCTGACCAAAACGTACTAGAAGTTAGCCAATGAAGCTCCCTTTTTTTTAGCGCATTTTTGATAAACTACAATGAGATTCTGTACCATAATACTTCTGTGCCTAGATCCTACTTCGAAAGATTAAATCACAAGTAATCTAAACTTAAAAAAACCTGTGGATCATTTTTCACTTGTAAGTTTTAACGAAAAATTATCTAACACCTATATATATTTTCGATATACAATGAGATTCTGTACCATAATACGTCTGTGCCGAGATCCTACTTCGTACTTTTTTTTCTTGAAGATAAACGCACGATGAAGTATTCTGCCGAAATGTTGTTGAAAGCTCAAGCTCAGTCAATGACTTTTGAGTTCTTCTCTCAGCAGGGTCAACCCAAAGCAGTTTTAGCTTTATTTTCAGATCTAGGTCGTACATTAGCCGGAGCAATGACCTTTTTGAAATTTTTACTACCCACACAGACAGATTGCCAAACTATACTTCACTGATCTAAATGTACTCTGGAAATTATTAAAAACTCATTCAATCTTCAATTTTAACTGAGACATTGGGTGGCATTAGTTCTTAGATCTTAGTAGAGCGATATATTTATCATTATTTAGTCTTTTGAACAACTGTGGTGAAGGATTTCAAGTGCGCCTCGAAGAGGCTCCTTTCGTACACTTGACACATGTTTTCAAACTTTTTAGGTTCTATGAAATGCTAGTTTCGCACGTGTTTTAATGCACACATAGATTTTAACAGAAAAGTCCATTGATGTACGACTGGGTTCGAACCCACGACTTTCGGTTCCAAAGTCGAGGCACCTCCCACTCGGCCAACACAGCTTTTTTTGTAATACAATACAATGCAAAGACACGTTCGGATTTATTGAATTTTTGATGACAGATTGATTCCAGAAGCAAAACCTGATCGGAAAGAAGGAATCAAAAAAAAAACTTTACGTCCAGTCAGTCAACCAACACAGTGCAAGATTCAGTCGCAAAGTCATATGTTAGCATTACTGTGTTCCGGTTGGAAGGGTGAAAATGTCTCAAGGTGTACGAGCGCTATTAACAGTGTTGCAACTTGCACCTGCGTATGGGAATCAAAGCCCTATGTAGCACTGTTATAGGCAAGCGTGATCTTTTACCATCAGGAGAGCGCCTAGCTATGACGTCTCGAATTCATCTGCTGGGCATCGAACCCAAATCAGACTGTGTTCTTGGCCTCTGTGTATCTAGGCCATGAATTGGCAACGTCTGCAATTCGTAAATTGTAGGATTGAATTGCGACCGTGCCCTGAATGCGTCGAATTAACATAACAAACATTCACACACTCACACTAGGAGAATAGCACTAGGATTCCCTGTGTCGCAGGTGGCATGTACACATAAAACACATCACCATTTTTATTTTGAATCCCGTAATGTGTTTTTTACCCTTTTGAATGGATATTATTAAACATGAGAAAAATACGAAGACCCGACGAGATTTTTCGAATGTTTACAAATACGAAGAGTGAGAAATATCTGGATTTTTGCAAAGGAACGTCTAAAATCCGAATAAAACATTTGACTAAAAGCGTAGCAATGATCCTACAGTTTTTAAAAGTTTTTATTTAACTTGCTATGTTTGTATGTATGTTTGAGTCAAATCTTGGAAAGCCTCAACCGATTGAGATTACGTTTTGCATACACGTTTTGTTTGGATTTCAATGCACAATTAGCTTATTGAAGTCATTCTAAATCCAATAAAGCAGACCGCCCAAGATGGTGGACTAGTTATTTTTAAGCAATGGGTTTTACATTAAAGGGTTTGCGTAAAAGCATGTTTTAAAAAAAATAAATAACGTGTAACTTATTAAGTTTATCAAAAAGTATGCGCTTAGATCCATATTCATTGTGGTTTTTATGATTAATTGAGACTAGATAGCACAGAAGTATCACATCGAAAATGCGCCACATTGGCTAAATTCTAGTACATTTTGGTTCGATGCTAATTTTCGATAAAGATAAATAACAGGGCTAGATAAATAATATATGTTACAACTACTAGGCTTTTTCATTGTCAATAAAACTACATCGTAAAAAGTTACAAACATCATTTGAAAATAGAGATACTTCATTTTTATTGACAGGGTGTCTGAAAATTTTCTGTCTTGTATTCCGCATCCATTTTTCTATCTTGGTGTTCTAAAGGAACACCGTTATTCATCTATGGTAAATAAAACATAAAAAATCAAGAACAATAGGTGACTGGACTGGACTATTCATAATTAAAATTTGGCCTGGATTAGAAAAGAAGCTGGTCGTAAATTATTTCAGTCTTGAGCACTTGGGTTCTAGCCAGAAGCCTGTCATGTCAGATTATTCTGCGTTTAGTAATTAATTTCTACGCCAATGTACTGATAGGCATGAAATTGATGTGATCAAAGTATGTTTAAAAATAAAAATACAACCAACAATATCTTCCACGAAAGAATTATACGTAGTTATTACACAAACAAAACATACGTAGGTATACCATAAAAGTATTCAAGTATAGAATCACAATGTTGTACATACGTTGAAAAAACAAATAGGAGCCACATTGGCTAACTTCTAGTACATTTTCGTCCCAGGAAAAATTTCGAAAAAGGGCTAGATATTTGAAAATAGAGATAGGTATCTCATTTTTACAGACAGGGTGTCTGAAAATGTTCTGTTCTGTATTCCGCATCCATTGTCGCGTCGCAAAGCGTCGTACCTACATTATGTGTGCATGATTTTTTTTGTAATTTTAAGTAAAAAACCTCAAAGTAATAGTAATTAATACCACACAGAATGACAGCGAGTTGTCTCGTGACGCACCGATAATGCCGCCACCGGAGTTAATACTTGTAAGACAGTCCTGGATTTATCCTGGATTTTCACAAAACATGGAGTCACTAGTTTCATGAAACTTGTAAATATTTTCGATTAGGACATGAGAAAATGTTGTTTTTGAGTTTTACGTGAATTGACGAAACATCTATATATAAATAATACGTAACACAAATAACTATTAGATAAAGGTGCTTAATGTGACATTGGCCACTGAAACAATTTTGTTAAAAAAAATTAAGAGTTTTGTGGTGTTTTAAACTTTTATATATATCTCATCTTTGCTTGCATTTTGTTTTACATTTAATTAAAAAAACCTAAAATAATAGTTATTAATACCATACAGAATGACAGCGAGTTGTCCCGTGACGCGCCGATAATGCCGCCACCGGAGTTGATACCTGTAAGACAGTCCTGGATTTATCCTGGATTTTCACAAAACATGGAGTCACTAGTTTCATGAAACTTGTAAATATTTTCGTTCAGGACATGAGAAAATGTTGTTTTTGAGTTTTACGTGAATAATTTAAATCTATAAATACGCAACACGAATACATTTTAATTTAAGGTGCATAATGTGACTTTGGCCATTGAAACCACTTCGTAAAAAAAATAAAAAAATGTTGTGTTGTTTTTAACTTTTATATCTTATCTATGCTTGCATGCTGCCTTTGCATTTTATTTAAAAATCTACTTACTGACCATAACATAAATCAGACCATGAAAAAATGTGATATAGTTCACTCACACTCAAAATTACAATATTTGGCTTTCGCACGCTTTACTAACATTTCTGTAACCTTTTACCTATCAAGTAAATTTTCAGTTATTATTTAAAAAAAAAAAATACTAAAAATAAATAAAATATTTTTATATGAATATTAAGATAATTCGTTTTTTTTTTGGAATCAAACCCGCGACATCGGCGTGACAGTTCAACACACTTGCCACTCGAATAAAAGAATCGTCAACAAATATAATTTATCATTCAACACCTAGGTACCGTTTCGACGAAATCACCTGCGTCTTACCGACCTTACGATTCAATAAGTAGGTAGTACTCATAAGTATAATAACTGGGTATTCCAGGAGGAGATGGAGAACAAGCCAGTGATCATCGGAGACAAGGAGGTGGACCTCAACAAGATCTTCACGCCAGCCGCCGACGCGGAGGAACACATTATCAAGAAGGACAAGAAGTTTGGTAAGGAATACAATTGTTCAGATTAATTAAATAATAGAACACACAACATTGCAATTATCGCGGTATCATTTCATGCCCGATGTCGCGGGTTCGATTACCGCTTCAGGACAAACATTTGTGTGATGGACATCGGTGTTTGTCCTGAGTCTGGGTGTTTTCAATGTAGGTATTCTATGTATGTATTTACAAAAAAAAAGGATATAAGTATTCTATCAGTCAACCAGATAGGTTCCCATAATACAAGCTTTGCTTAGTTTGGCTAGATGGCGTTGTGTGAAATGTACAAGATATTTATTTATTTATTTCGCACATTTTTCATCATTTTATGAATATTTCCAGCCAATTCGCGTGCTTATAAAACCATTTTACCACATTACCATTTACCATTAAGATATACCATTTTGATATTTGAATTTTACCATTAATGAGTTTCAAATTTCAATGAACCACCCGACTTAATTTAGTAGCTAAAAAGTTGGTGCAATCCAGTGCTAGCTTTTTACATGGTCCTTCGAACCGGATTTAAATACTTCACCTTCCTATAGAAATAGCTGCGTAGGTATTGGATTAAATTGTCTTTATTTTCAACAGAGTTCAAAAAAAGGAGCATCATGAGAAGTAGGAGAGGAGTTTTTTTTTCTTTTTACAAGTGGAGAATCTCAGCATCCACCTTTTTTTACCTTAGTAATGGTCTTTTTTTTACTGATCAACCCTTCCATTCCTTACTTCCAGAGAAGACCTTCGCATCATCAGCGTTCTACGTGCCCGGCATCCACCCCACGGTGAAGGAGCAGATGGACCTCGCCAGAACCATCTCCAAGAGTCTGAGTGACTCCAGCAACCACATGAGCCGGGGGCAGAGCATGTATGTGAACAGGAAGAAGAGGTCCGTGAAGTGGGTGCACGAAGGAAGAGGTAAGTCTTCTTCTTAACATCTTAGCTAGCTGACCCGTGAAGGAGCAGATAGACCATCTCCAAGAGCCTTCGTCCTAATCTATAAGCAGCGGCACGTAACTTTAGCGCTAACCGTTATTGCGCAGAAGTAAAAAGTAAGGTACCTGAGGGGGACTACACACACATACAATAAACATGCGCAGTAATCCCCCCCCCCCACCCGCGGTTTGCAGCTAGTAATTAAAAGTCGACAATGCACGCCTATTTCATACCGGGTGTAATAATAATAATAATAACTTCTAAAAACGAAAACCACGGTTTGCGTATTTTGCTTCCCTGTGACTTTTCAGTGGTGTTTTTGGTCACTGAAACAGTCCAATTGAAGTCGGTTGTCTATGTTTCTGCAAAACCTTGATTATTTAAAATAATAGGACGATAAAATTAAATGATTTTTTATCCATTTCTATTATGGGGTAGGTACTTTTCCCGTACCCCGAGTTTTCCAAAGCAGTCTTATACACCCTGTATAGCTTAAGGTGTCATTGCGCCTTTATAATTAGTTTAATTACAATCAGGAAGTAAACGTTTTCTTACAAACTTAGCGACTGTCTTCCGCTCTTGATTCGGTTCGCTACCTTTTTACACCTAGGCAAACCTAGGTCTTGTCTATTTCTAGGTCTTGTGTATTTCTAGCTTTAAAGATACAGCTCATAAAATAATACTAAGTTACTTGACTTCCTGATCAGCATCATGATTTATGTCTCCATATCTACCATTTATAAATGAGGGAGATTTGTTTATTTTATTTATCCTATAAAGGGTTTTTTTAATAACTTTTCTGGTATGTTTGGGTGTATTATTCAAAATTATGGTTGAAAAAGAAAACATAAGGTCAGGTGGGGTAAGAGAGTCTATGGGAAGATTTGTTGGTAAAAAGTTACGAATCTAATTAAGAGTCATTTTTTTAAGTGAGTATCTCTACATTAAATAGTTGTTTTGACGAATACCTAAGTGTCCTTAAGCCGTGTCGGAGTCGGAGGCCTTTGAACGGATTAAAGTACAATATCAGATATCCAATTGACAGCCATTGAGACAAGAATATTATGCAAACAAACTATAACTCAGTCGAATTAACATGACACCTGACTCGAATGACGTTTGTGCAAAGTACAGCGTGGAATTGGATAATCTTGGTAGAGAAGAGTCCTGTTATACTTGGTAATGATAAGGCTTTGCAATTAGAGGAAGAAGAAACACGGAGGGCGCCGCGCGGGGCAGCGGGGGAAGCATCAAGTTCCGAGCCACGTTTCAGCCAGGTGTCATGTTCATTCGTCCGAGTAGTATGTATCTGAACAAAACACATATAATATGTGAAAATAGAAGCCACGATCGAGAAGTCGTTTTCCCCGAAAAAACTATAGATCTACATACAAACTAATCAATATAATTTGGTGTGTTTATATTGATTAGTTTTTTAGGACAAGGTCAAAAGTGGCTCCAAATGGTTCGTGTAAACTTACACACAGTGCTACCCGCCAGTTCGCTGGGCCTGACCGTGGCTGGACACACTGTCGTGTGTCGAGATAAACTCCAATTAAATTAATAATAATAATAATTTTTTTGCAGGTCGCAACACTTCAAACACATGCTCAACCCCCACTCCGGTAGCCAACCACGACACGCCATACCGCCCGCCCTCCAGCCTTCGCAACCAGAAAACATACCCCAAATCTGCCTTGAAACACTCTTACATACCCCAAATGGAGCCATTCCCCATCTCATCACCGACTATTACCATCCAAAACGTAGAGGTGCCACTTGCCCCAACAAAATTGAATGATGTTTTCGCTGCCCCAAAAAGCCCCCGCCTGCCTTTAGTATCTGGGCCAAATTTCAACGTAGCACCAAGAGGTTGGGGTGAGATGAAAGATTACTACCGGCCGGTAACACTAGATGGCGTTGGTAAAGGATTTTCGGATTTTTAAGGGATACCAAAGGATTACTGTCAAGGGAATTGAACACGCTAGCTTAGAATGATAGGACTGTGTAAAACAGACGTTATATAGTTTGCCGGTTTTGTGCAATGTACATAGTTAAGTTGAATGTATTTGCGACTTACCACGCATGGTAGATGGCGCTATTAAAGCCATGCTTTCTGTCTTTGTACAGTCCTATAAGGTGAATGAAAATGAAAATTAAAGTTCTTGGTACAATTAAAAATATGACTGCAATTTCTGAAGTTGTAAGAAAAAATACTATTTTCAAAGCATTTTAGAGTAAGGATATTTTATATGAAAATATTTATTTTTATCGATGTATTTTCTAACAGTAAAATTAGGTTATGATTATCACATTAATAAGTGCTAAAATTAATTAAGTGCCTTACTTTTTACAAATGAATGTAGCCAAAAAACTAGTCATAGAAATAGTTCATATTTATTTGATGTTGTTCTGTAATATTTGTAATGTATTCACACTTACCTCTACCTACCTTTTCTACGTTTTCTTTGAATAATTAATATCCTTACTTAAATGTTTTTGTTTTATTATTTTAATTTAGGTAAGTAAGATGTTAACATATGATAGCAGATAACATAATAACCTACAATAAGTATTATTTAACTAAATACATTTATTTATTTTAATACTTAGTACGTATGTACTTATAAATTATACTATTACCTACTTAAATTGAAATAAGCAATTAATATTATTTTCAGATTTTTATTGTAAGTACCTATGTACCAACTTTTTCTAAGAGTATTCTAAATTGTCCTAATAGTATTAATATTGACGAAAGGTGACCAAAGTTACTTATGAAAGTCTTAAGGTCTAGAATTCCGCGTGCCGCTATCTCGATCGCACATTTGTACATTTTTGAAAATATAAATTAGGTATTAATTTGAGTATAAAAATTAAAACATTTCATAAGGTTGTAGTAGTTTTTGGCGTTAAATAGTAAGTCGTTAATATTTTTTTGTTTTCCAAACCTATCGAGTATCAAAATCAAGGAAATTAAAAGGAGATTATAAAATAAATATAAGCTGTCATAGAATCAAAAATAAAGTCTCAGAAATCCAATATGGCGATAATACTTATTTTGGCAGTAGGGTTTTCAGTTTTTTGAAACATTAAGCTTGTTTAAAATGTATACTCAGTGAATTTATATCTTCAAAATATGTACAAATGTGCGAGCAAGATAGCTGTGTGCGGGATCCTGGGCCTTAATCGGCCTGAGGTGGGTTGAGGTAAATTTGTCATCGGACCATCTTTTGCTACTTTTTAGTTCCATACTTTGAGGATAAATTCGTCATTTTCGAATAAATTATTAATTTATATAGGCAAACTCGTCATCGGTACTTCTATCGTAGGTTTTGTACAGACAGCATAAAAATATACTTTATGACATAATCCGTTGATATTTTTATATTTATAAAAAAAATGAGAAGTAACGTATGTAGGTTTGTTTTTACCATTTTTATTTACTTATCTAAATCCTGTACTTATTTAAATTAAATTATATTAAGTTAGACGTGTTAATGTGATCGTAAAAGTGTACGTGGTGAATAAAAATATCATATAGTATATTATTTATTTTCATTTATAAATACAGAACCCTAAACAAAATCCTAGGCATTAATTATTAATCTGTTCAAAAAAATCTATGTGTTAAACACGTGCTTAACGGTAAAGGAAAACGTCGTGAGGAAACATGTCATAGAACCTAAAAAACATGTGTCAAGTCCACGAAAGGAGCCTCTGCACTTGAAATCCTTTCACCACTCTGGTTCGAAAAAACTAGTGACATTATAAGAAGAAGAGTTAAAACACACAAGCTTATCTTCTTCTTCTTATCGTGTCACGAAATCTTACAAACCAATGTGGTGTAAGGATTTCAAGTGCGCCTCTAAGAGGCTCTTTTCGTGTTTAGAAAAACCTAGGTACCATTCCATAAATCTACAGAATGTATCTAATACTAAATTTGTTATCCTATTTTAAGACAACGAATTAATGCATGGTATTTTTTAGCATTACTTTTTATCATTGTAATAGAGATTTATTTTCTGTTATTGTACCAAATAAATAAAATAAAATAAAATAACATAAGTATCAGGACGCGTCATCTACAAACGCTGATTTTTCCAGTATCTAGAATCTAGCTAGACTCTATTCTAGACTCCGTGACCTCGCTTCGCTCGGGCAAATAGGAAGATGAAAATTTTATTATATTATAAGACGTATAATGCCATGTAAAAAATCCATTCTTCATACTTATTTTGTAATGTAAATTAGTATAGACAAAGATGCATCCAAGTGTTCATAGAATGTTCCTATAAAACAAGCTAATGCCCACTTGCACCAAACTATCAATAGTTACTAAGCAATTACTTAACTCGCTGTACAGTCAAGAAAAGTAATTGCTTAGGATAATTAATTGATTCAGGCGTTACTTTGCGGAAATCCATAAATATCAACAAATTATATAAATATATTTAGTAATAAATCCTCTCGTTTCGAACTTCGGCGAGTCCACACCTCCTGATGATGCCTCGTGTAGAGGCGAAACACGTGTCGTATCTTTAAACTTTGGTTTTCTGTTCGTTGACTCTTTGGTTAATAATATAGTAATATGTACTAAAGTTCTAAACTAAAGTTAAGTTAATTAAAACCTTTGTTTAGAAATCAAGCGGATTTATTACTAAATATATTTATATAATTTGTTGATAATTGCTTAGGAGCTTTGACAGTTTGGTGCAAGTAGGCATTAGAGTCATAGATGAATAACGGTGTTCCTATAGAACACTAAGATGGACAGTATCAAACCAAAATGGAGTCGTAAGACAGGACCAACAAATTTCAGACACCCTGTCAATAAATATGAAATATCTCCATTTTCAAATAATGTTTGTTCATTTTACGATGTAGCTTTGAAAGCCTAGTAGTTTTAACATATAATATTTATATAGCCCTGTTAATGCTTAGAGTTTATATAAACTGAAAACCCGACTGTGAAATTATTATACATTGATTGCCAATTCATTATTCCAAATTAAATTTAAATATATGACTTATACATATTTTTGAATCTCCATTCGATTTCCTTCATATTGATACCCTACTCGATAGGTTTTGTTAACAAAAATCAATTTTTTTTTTTGGTTATTTATTTCAAACTTATGACACTCGGGTTATTGAAACGAATGTAATGATACCTTACCAGGACGTGGTGGCCAAGTGGATGAGGCAGTTGCCTTGTGATCCGATGATGGTCGCAGTTCGAATTCCGGTGGCAGTCATGCGTAAATGTGTTTTTTCGGTCGATACAATCTATGTATGCATCCCACGTGAACATGCAACGGTGAAGAAAAACATCGTGAGGAAACCGGCATGTCTAAGGACAGAAAAAAAAATGTTGTATGGCATGTGACATCCACCAATCCGCATTGGGTCCGCGTGGTGGATTTAAGACCCGTTCGCTCTCCTGCCGAGAGAAGGCCTGAATGCCAGCAGTGGGAACATTATAGGCTGATTATGCTTTATGCTAATGATACCTTAACTGTCAAAATCCATCCAGACGTTTGGAAGATACAAGTTAACAAAGTTTACATATACATACAAGATATGCGCCAAAAACATAACCCTTCCTTGACAGTCGGGTAAAAATAAAAAGGCTAGAAGCACCACTGACTCTGACGCAAACGAGATGAGTAAAGTAGGTATCATTATTTACAATCAAATCCTATTTATTCTACCACAAAACAAACACCTCAAACTATAGCCTAGAACTTAGTCTAAACCTATTACATAAAATACTAGGTATCATAGATAAATAATGGTGTTCTCAAAGAACATCAAGATGAATAGCTTCAAAGAAAGATGGCGTTATTAAACAGGACAAAAAACACAGACACCCTGTCAATAGAAGAATAAGTATTTCCATTATTTACGATGTTTTACGTACTTGCGATGTATTGTATTTTTTTTTTAATTTTTTTTTTTTCGAAGAACCTAAGTTCTTCGGTTTTGGCTTCACATCAAAGGTATATAGCCAGTGTCAAGTAATTGGAGAGATTATTTTGTCATAAGTCAGAGTCGATAAGTCAAGTCATGCCCCTGTAAAGTAGTGGTGGTTGCGACTTTACTAGAGGCTTCTATGGAGTTTTGGAGGCAACACGAAAAGTCACGTTTAACATCATTACACTATTCACCAACACTCATACACGTTCACGAGCACCTAATGGATAAAAAACCACCGTTTTTACACTTAAACACTCAAAGTTATACAAGTTTTGTCAATTAATTTAATGCCGCCAATGCGCCATTTTTCATGTTCCCGCCAAAACTCCCTATTGTATTTTTAATAACTATAAAAGTCACTTGAAATCCTTTCACTACACTGGTTCGAAAGAACTAGTGACACGATAAGAAGAAGAAGAATAACAAAAATTAGCTGATCCAAGCGAGTTAGGTTAGCTTAGGAACTTTGACAGTATACCACTTGCAGCAAACTGGCAACGTTCCTAAGCAATTACTTTACTCGCTAGGAAAATCTTAACGGTAAAGATTCAGTCCGTTACGTTTTTCCTAGCAAGAAAAGTAGATGCTTAGGTTTGCTGTAAGAAGACATACCTAGGTTAAGTGGGAATTAGCACTGTATTTTAAGTAGGTGCTTACAATTTATTGCCCATTCTTTTATAATATTAAAAAGTTTTCTCATTCAGGTTTCATTCGGTGTGAATCTGAGATCTGCTTTCAAAGGAACTTGATTTTAGGGTACCGCATGATGACGCAAATTTGTTTGTCAAAATTACGGTGTGGCAGATGTAAAAAAAATCTTGTGAAGAAAATCATTTAAGTATAAATACATACTAAAAAACCTTAAACAAATTATTTATTCGGAACCCATAAGTACAGAAGGTACCTATATTTTATGATGACACGGATGGTCGAGTGGCAAGTGTGTTAGACTGCCACGCCGGTGTCGCGGGTTTGATTCCCGCATTAGGAAAAACATTTGTGTAATGAACATCGGTATTAGTCCTAAGTCTGGGTGTTGTCTATGTTTCCTATGTAGGTATGTATTTACAAAAAATGATATAAGTATTCCATCAGTTATCTGGTTCCCATAGTACAAGCTCTGCTTAGTTTGGGGCTAGATGGCGATGTATGAATAGCCCTAAATATTTATTTTAAATAGGTATTATAAAATAACTAAAGAATCATATAGGGGACAGCAAAATTTTTAATTCTGTCAAATTAGGGCTTTTTATTCCATAAACTAAGACAGATGGCGCTGTATTTAACGCAAGTCTCAAAAATCTAACAAAAAAAAACAGTAAATTTCGTTGTTTAATATGACACTTGACATTGACAATTGACTTTTGTGCAGTGCAATCTAGTGACCAAAATAAAAAGCGTGATTGTTAATAAATAATAGTATACTGAACCCACGCTTAAACGATAAGCACGTCCTTGACTTTTGACCATATACATAACAATATTGGAGTCCGCATGGCAGTGTGAACCCAGTCGTGCGACCGAGCGCATTCGACATTTACTATAATATTACGGAATTGATTTCTTGAATGAAATTAAAACATCTGTGTAACCTTGGCTACTGTTACTTAAGTTTTTTTTAAGTAATGTGTAAATGTGCGTGATGCAATGTATTTTACAAAACGTGTGAATTTATAAGGTGAGTATCGCAGAAGTATTAAAGTATAGAATCACAATGTAGTACATTGAAAATGCGACCAAGAAAAGGAAGCCACATTGGCTAAGTTTAGTACATTTTGGTCCGATGCTAATTTTCGAAAAAGAGAAGTAACAGGGCTTGATAAATATTATATGTTAAAACTACTGGGTTTTTTCATTGTTAATAAAACTACATCGTTAAAAGGAACAAACATTATTTGATTATTTGAAAATGGAGAATATATATAATAATGGTGTTAATTTTTGTGTAATTTCCTGCACAGATAAAAGCAAAATTTATCCACTGTGGTAGATTTGTAGCGTTATCTTTTATAAAGGCGTATAAATTATTATTTTAACGTAACAAAATATTACACATGTGTGTGATTGAGAACCCACAGAATAAATTAATTGGGTCATTGTCCTAATTTACTAATAAATTACTTAATTATGAGCAATTACATTAAAATGATGTTTAACAGATTGCAATAAAAGTCATTAAAAATTACCGAGTTCGATCGTTCTTTTGTACTCACTTTCCTCTCGCTTTCTGTCAATTTGTGGGAGTGATTTCGTAAAATGCAACGGAAGTGTGTAATAGGAAATAGTCAGATGGTAACAACCTCAGAAAAATTAAGTAAATAGAATCCTTCCTAATTGTAATGAGATGTCAATGTCACACATCGTATGCGACTTCTGTAAAGCCTCGATGATAGAGGGCTAGTTTACAAGCTATAAGCCAGCAAGTTCGCTAGTAAGTAGTTTGTAAACTCGCCCGGTGTTATCAGCTTTTTTACAATCTTCTAGTTGACTTACTAGCAGCTCGTAATCTAGCCCCGTGTCATCGAAGCTTAAGGCTTGATCTTTTTTTAATAAGGTCGTCTAAATTTGACCAAAAAAATGACGACCACAGTGACTTATTTGCTCATATATGTATTGTATGTTTTGAAAATTAACAAAACGGTCATGTGGATCATGTTATCTATGATTTATTTCAAAACTATCATTAAACTTTCAGCGATTATACGTTGAATTGAATTCAAAGAAAAAAATAATTGGATGAGTTGACGAACGTAAATAAAATAAAATATACAATTCGCCAACTCATCCGAAGCGGACGTTAGTGAAAATTTTAATAAAACCTTAACGTAAAATAATAATTATAAAAATAATAATTATAAAAAGAATAATTATAAAACCAGGGGATTTCGAAACTCATGTTTATAATGTCCTAAAATCCTGCACACCAGTTTCAAAATGTATTTATTTATTTTATTTATTGAACACCAACACAGTGCACACTAATACATTATTTTGGTTACATGATACATATTACATAGCAGGCCGAGTGCCACTGCAATTATAGGTGAAGACGACATGCAAGAGGTAATTGAGCGAGTAACTTAGTGAAATAAAATTAATATTACAAATTATATAAAACTTTGAGCAAAATGTTAGTTACAAATCATATTTACGAAATTAACACAAAAATTTATAGTTAGAACACAAAAAATAGTTAGACAATATTCACAATAACTAGGTCAGTCTTAAAAATAACAATTACTTAACAAAAAAAATAAAATAATAATCATTAAATTCGTAAATTAAAATTAAAATAAAATTATATCAGTATTAGGAATAGGGTACAATTTGTCACATTTAAAATTATTATTATTATTTCAAAAATCAAGGGGTTTTTGGGACCAACCCGTTTGTGTTGGGTGAGTTGACGACTAACTCGAATTGGACCCACATACTGAGAGAAATTAAGATCATACTAGACTTTCTACTCAGGCCACGGCCCATGTACCCGGACGAATAATTACCTTGTTAAAATCTAGCAGCTAGATTTTAACTAGGTAATTAGTCGTCAGCTAGATTCTAGCTAGATTTAGTACATGTTAACCTAGTCAGATATAGGTCTGAACCTTATCTCTACTATGAACGTAATTTAATTTAGGTTCACAAAATATATAGTATTTTTAAACCCTACCCAAACCCTAAAAATATGAGTATTGTATGAGTAGTGATTTCTGTTTACTTCTGAAGCCTTTTTTCTAGAAATACATTAAAACCTACTTTTTTATTACCGACTAGTGGACGCCCATAACTTCGTTTGCGTTGCGAACGAAAATTCATTTCTTATGCCTACTTGCACCTAACTGTCAAAGTCCCTAAGCAATTACTTTATTCGCTTAGTAGTTCTTAACAGTCCAGATTCTGGCCGTTAAGAATTGCAAATCGAGTAAAGTAATAGCTAAGGAACTTTGAAAGTTTGGTGCATATTGGCATTAGTCTCTCTTACACTTCTTGACGAACATACCCTCAAAATTTCATGTCTCTACGTCTAATGGTTTGGCCTGTACGTTGACTGTCAGTCAGTCAGTCAGAACTTAGCCTTTTATATTTATATGTATATTGAAGGTAGGGAAAAGGATTGTTCGTTACAAATGTAACAACTAACAAAGCCAACATTAAGCATGCAATTACCATAAAGTTACCTAAGAACGTGCCAGACAATCCATTCATTTTCCGTCTCAAAAACACCTCATCTATAGAATAGGTATAATATTTTTCACACCACCTGCTTGACAATATCCAATTACATACCATGCTATCATCAGGGTAAAGCAAAGCATTACCTCACAAGGGAGGTAATGTTGTATGAAACTCCCTAGGGTTGTAATGTGATTTGAATTTGGAACGTCAAATTCGTGTGGAAACTCGTGGAAAACTCTAAGTAAAAGAACGCCCATATGGCATTGTAAAAAGGTTTGTTCTAAAATCGAACTGGCCACTCATAAAAAAAAAGAAAAAAGGCGCGACTTCAAATATTGTGAAACAAAAGACGGTGTTGGCTGCTGAGTTCAGAGCCCTGGATTTTTATTGCTTCGCAGAAGGTGTGAAAAGTAGAGTATGCTCCTCTGGGATAAAGCCTGTCTTCGTCTTGGGTAGCTTGAACCCCTCGCGTCACTCAGGACTCTACGTAACTCCCTCGCTTCGCTCAGGAGTCAACTGAGTCCCTCGTTAGCTCAGGGTTCAATATGCCACCCGCGACATAAGACACTGCTTTATCCCCTTAGTGCATAATCTACTATACCGTAGCATGGTAAATAACAAAGTACAGTAACATGTCTGATTGACAATGCCAAGCTGAAACCTCTTGTGTTATCTTATTTCAAATGTAGAGACTTGAAACTAAGTAATGGGTGTAGGTACGAGCAAAAAGTGTAACCGCGCACTAAAAAAACTATTAAAAAGAAAGAAAGAAGAAGAAAAAACCTCAAACAAGTCTTTTACGTCTACCAATTCTCAATTTTTTTATGTCTTAATTTAGTCATGAAAATAACGGTTTCAGGAACCAAAATGTTTTTACGTCCTGAGAATCACCTGAGATTTTAGGACCCAAATTAATCTGGAATCAAACATAATAACAGCACAATAATCTGATTGCTACGAACCTCCCCCCCCCCCACCCCTCAGCCCTGAGTATTATAATAAATAATATAATGCAGGATCTAAGTAGGTTTGGTATGTACTCGTATAACATTTTCAAATCAATGCCAAATGATTCAAAAGATAATTTATTTTGTTACCTAAGTAGAGTACCTACACAGATAATAATTTAAAAAAATAAGTAGGTTACTAAACCATTTTAATTTAAATAGTTCGTAGATATGAGCACTGAGATAACAGTACAAAGTAATTATATAAGTTAATTAAAAGATTAAAATTTAATGCATGTTACTTTTGTCCTTGCAATTTGCTCTCAGAATGGGCGCTTTGCCACTGGACACACTTATTTGACACGACACACGACACGACATTATCATCAACCCATAGCAGTCCATAGTCGACACCGTGGCTTAGTTGGTAGTGACCCTGCCTACGAAGCTTGGTGTTCCGGGTTCGATCCCCGGCCGGGGCAAATATTTGTGACGAACACAAATGTTTGTTCTCGGGTATTGGATGTTGTGATGTGTTGTGTGTCCATGCCACCTGCGACACAGGGAATCCTAGTGCAGGGGTGTGAGTGTGTGAATGTTTATAAATAGATAAAAATAGTCCACTGCTGGACGTAGGTCTCTCCCAAGGCGCGCCACTGAGCCCGAACCCCGGCTCTTCTCATCCACCTTCTGCCAGCTATAGCGCAGATCATCGCTCCATCTGGCCAAAGGTCGTCCTACACTGCGCTTGCCTAGACGTGGTCTCCACTCAAGAATACGTTTACCCCAACGGTTCATACCCCGCGACATCATAAACTGAGAATTGACACAATAGTAGATTATGTACAAAGGGGATAAAGCAGTGTCTAATGTCGCGGGCGGCATATTGAACCCTGAATGTAACGAGGGACTCAGTTAACTGAGAGAGATATGTAGAGTTCTGAGTGAAGCGAGGGGTTAAAGGTGCCCAAGACGAAGACAGGCTTTATCCCAGAGGAGCATACTCTACTTTTCACACCTTCTGCGAGACAATAAAAAGCCAGGGCTCCGGCAGCAGCGAACACCGTCTTTTGTTTCACGTTCTTTGAAATCGCGCCTTTTTTCTGTTTTAGTGAGTTTTGTTTATGGTGGCCAGTTCGATTTTAGAGCAAACCTCATTACAATGAGTTTTCCAAGAGTTTTCACATGAATTTGACGTTCCAAATTCAAATCAATTTACTCCCTAGGGAGCTTCATACAAGTTTACCTAGGGAGGTAAGGTAATGCTTTGCTACCTAGAGATTGCATGATATTTAACGGAATGATGAAAATGAAAAACCAAATTACTAGCTAACAACCTTGCCTGACTTCACTCGCCTAAATCCCTAAACTGAGGGTTTACCTCGGAATTTAAACATTGTTTTGAATTTTACCACCTGCCAAGTTTCATCAAGATCGGATGAGCGGGTCGACCGACAGTTATTATCGCCAGACAAACATTGAAAGAAAGAAGAAAGAAAGAAAATTTGTTTATTGGCTCCCCTAATTAGGTATAGGTATAAATGTAGGTAGCACATTATAACATTAACTAGGTACCTATGCCTTAATAAGTAGGTACTTACATGACAAAACTATATTGCCTGGGAATTAATAATATAGGAGGTTATCACATGACTGCTTAATTCCATTATCCAAACATCTATCGCCCAAAGTAATGTTTCATTCAGCCAGACTGCGAATCTGCATATATTAAGGGGAATCCTCAAATCCGAATTCCATACAAAATGTTTCGGACAAATACTCGAAAGTACGCCGTATTATAGTAATTTCTTCGCACTATTCGTTTCGTCCATGTTTTTTGATTTCGTCAACAAAAAAAGTGAAAGGTTATTAGATAGGTAATTTAGATTTTATACGTGTTTTAAAATTAACCCTACTAACTTAAAAACACGTATAAATCTAAATTAAAGTATGAAACCATTCACTTTTTTGTTGGACGAAATCAAAAAAACATGGATGAAACGAATAGTGTGAAGAAATTACTATAATACGGCGTACTTTTTGAGTATTTGACCGAATAATTTTGTATGGAATTCGGATTTGAGGATTCTCCTTAAGTACATACTTACTGCGTTACATGCCAACATCTTCCGTTACGCACACACAGGTTTCACGTGGAATGAATATTTAAAAGTTGAAGCGACCGACAGTATACCTAACTACATTTTTAACCGACTACAAAAAAGGAGAAGGTTCTTAATTCGGTTGTTTTATGTATTATGTTTGTTACCTCAGAATTTTGTTGTTTATAAACCGATTTGATAAAATCTTGTTTGAAAGGTTAATCTTTCAGATTATTAAAATCATATCCCATACATATTTTATCAAAATCGGTCAAGTAAAATCAAAATACATGAAAAAAAAAGTCGTTGAAGTGAACGAAATTGCGTATTTTGCTTCCCCGTGACTTTTCAGTGGTGTTTACGGTCACTAGAACAGTCCGATTTAAGTCGGTTGTTCTATGTTTTTGTAAATCCTTGATTATTGTGTAATTTTTTTTTATTGTTAGATCTGTTTGTATCGGAGCAATGCCGTTAGGGCAATTTACAAAAAAAAATAATGTCGATATCACTTAGATAGGTGGTAAAATGCCCGCCTTACGAAATTAAATTCGAACCATAATTTCAAAATGTAAGTCATTAAGGAAGAGATTGCTTTGTAACAATAAGACCACTCTTGTAATATTTTTTTTAATGTATTGACCATTTTTTGTGTAAAGATGATACCTATCTATTACCTATATATAATGGGTTTTTTTTGTTTTATTTATTTACATAAAAACTTATATTTAAAAACAACATTTCAGTATCCTGAAACCTCTGAATGTTTGTGTGGACACAAGTTCCGTCTTGACTCTTGAGCTACATTAAATACACGTATTTTTATACAAATCTATCTTATTTATGTAAAGGCTTCGCCAAACAACACACGTACTAACGCCGCGTCAGGGCGCTAAGTTGACGCCGCGATATAGCGCCGAAGTGTGTTGTACTATGACGGTATTCTACTGTCACACCGAGCGCCGGCGCCAGCAGTACGCAATGTGCTGTCGCGGCGTCAGGACTGTTTGACAGTCTCTCAATATATCTGTACAACACAACGCAGCGCTATAGGGCGACGCTAGTCCGGGACGCTTTAGCGCCCTGACGCGGCGTAAGTACGGGTTCTGTTTGGCGAAGCCTTAACCCTGAAGTTTTTCTACAGACTCTAAAGATAGGAGACAAATATCTTGGATTTAAGAAGCACAATCCGAAGACACCATGACGGAAAGGACAGTTTGCGAAGAAGAGAGAGTGTCTCCATTCCTCAGACAGGTAAACCTATTTATCAATCCAATATCATTAATTAATAACTGATAGAATATTAAATCTATCCTTTTTTGTAAATACATCTTTTTATCGCGTCTCTAGTTCTTTCGAACCAGGTAGTGAAATGATTTCAAGTACCTACACTTCGAAGAGGCTCCTTTCGTGCACTTGACACAATTTTTTTTTCGAACTTTTTAAGTTCTAGAACATGCCGGTGTTTTCCTTCACCGTTAAGCACGTATTTTGTTTGATGCACACATAGATTTTAGGACAAACAATCCATTGATGTACAACCGGGTTCGAACCCACTACTTTCGGATCGAGGTGCATCGACCTCCCACTCGGCCGACACGGCTTATGTAAATACATACAAATAACCCAGACTGAAGTCAAACACCATTGGAGTGGATAATTCTAAGCACCTAGCACTAGGCGAAAAATTACTTAAGTCTCTACTTTACTTTAGTAAGTAAATAATTAATCTAGTAGGAACAAAAACAAATGTCATTAGGCAAGTTAGTTAAATCATTTCCTGGTTTCTTTCCTCGGAAACCTGAAGTCATAGTTAACCACTGAAGTATTCAAGTATAGAAATACAATGTAGTACATTGAAAATGCAACCACTAAAAGGGAGCCACTTTGGCTACTTTCTATTACATTTTGGTCCGATGCTAATTTTCGAAAAAGAGAAGTAACAGGACTAGATAAATATTATATGTTAAAATCACTAGGCTTTTTCATTGTAAACAAAACTACATCGTAAAAAGTAACAAACATTATTTGAAAATAGGGAATCGGAGATATTTCATTTTTATTGACAAGGTGTCTGAAATTTTTTTGGTCCTGTCTTACGACTCTCTTTTGGTTTGATACTGTCCATCTGTTATAAAGGAACATCGTTGTTTATCTATTTAGTTAACTGACTGCGAGAGAAAATCGTAAAACATATGTATGGGTGCAGTGCAAACATGTAACCTTGATTCGCACAGAAAGATGAACACGGTTCGTAAGGGGGCGTCCATAAATTACGTGAGGTGTTTAAGGGGGGGAGGGGGTCGAGTCAAATCTCATCTAATCTTACGTTGGAGAGAGGGGGGGTCTCGGCAAATATCACGCAATTTTTTTTCTGTTTGAAACAAAAAAAAATTATACCATTTTGGTCCATTTAATCCAGATTGTACATGCTTAAGATTTAATCTTAAGTCCTTTCTTTAAATTGTAATAACAATCCAACGCGTTTACGTAAGAAACCCACATTCTGAAAAATCTCACGTGAGATTGGGGGATGGGGGAGGGGATTGGATAAAATCTCACGACATCTCACCAGGGGGGGAGGGAGGGACAGAAAATTTAAAAACCTCACGTAATTTTGGACGCCCCCTAAGTAGTTAGGAGATAGATAAGATAAGATAAGATTTTTACGATCTATTCCTTCCGATGATTTCCTTCACTGCATCTGTTAATTCCAGCTGTTAGCAGTCAGTGGCGTGGTGATGTACATGATAGGCACGGGCGCCAACATCGCGTACCCTGGCGTACTCCTGAAACAACTTCGGGAGCCAGGGTCGGCGGTGCAGCTCACGTTGGAACACGAGTCTTGGATCGGTGAGGATCATCATCAGTCTACTGCTGGACATTTCTTTCAATTTCCATCAATATTTCTAAGGCTATCTACAGGGGTTTTCAAAGGGTAGCAACATAACGCTATGCCAGATATTCTGCCGCCAAGCAGTTATGCGTAAACATTACTGATCGATATGTTTTGAAGAAATATTATGTACTATTAAAATAAATACAATTACTGGGATTTTGAGACTGACCATTAAAACGTAAGTGGACGAGCATAATTTAAAGGGTACCTATGCGAAAATCCCTGGGAAAACCTATTTTCCCTGCACAAGTATTCTTCAACCGACTTCAAAAAAGGAGGACATTATTAAATCGGTTATTTTTTTGGTGTTGTCACCTCAGATCTTTGTTGTTTATACACCACCAATTTTTTATTACCAAAAAAAAATGGGCAATGCAAACGGGGTACTACGTTATATCTTTACAGTCAGAATTTTGGATTTCTTCAAAATGGCAGCGTCGTGAGTACGCCGAGGTTTTGCGAGCTGGCTCGAGCTAGTACCCGGGTTTGCCAAACGATGAATAAAACTTAAATTATTATCAATTAAAGGTAGGTACCGCCTGACGCCAATCCAAAGGAAAACGACTAACGGTAACAGTTATCCAATTTTAATCTTTATTTTGACAAAAATCGACTTAATTTTTTCAAGTTTATATGCCGTATATATGTGTTGTTCAGTAACGGCAACTGACTATGCGTATTTTTTTATGGTGATTAAATTTTGACCGTGTATACCGATTTGAAAAAAAAATATTTTTTTTGAGAGGAATACCTCAGATTGGTCTCATATAAATTTCATCAAAATCGGTTTAGTAATTTAGTTTTAATTAAAAAAAAAATAACAAAATAACTGAAAAAAATATATCGTCAATGTAAACGAAGTTGCTAAGATACCTACCTATATAAAAATGTAAATTGACCTGTCTAAGAACATGTTATATGTCTATGGAAATAAATAAAATGAAACTTTGAAACTTTGCGTTTTTTGCTTCCCTGTGACTTTTGGTGTTTACGGTCACTTAAACAGTCCAATTGAAGTCGGTTAATGTATGTTTTTGTAAAACCTTATAATTGTAAGTGGTATTATTCTTCTTCCAGCATCCACCCTCGGCCTGGCGCTGATCTCCGGTATAGTAGTAGCCCCCTTCAGCTTGCAGAGACTTGGGAGACGGATGACCAATCAGCTCAGCACTCTGCCTTTGCTGGCCGGCTGGGCGCTGATGGTGACGGCCACAGGTCCAGCTGCCTTGCTGGCCAGCAGAGCTTTTCAGGTACGTAACAAGCAGCTAACCCAGCGAAGCCGTGTTGGCCTTGACTTTCGATCCTCAGGTCGTGGGTTCAAACCCAGTCGAACAACAATGAATTTTTCTGTTCGAAAAAAATGTGTGCATTATAACACGTGCTTAACGATAAAGGAAAACATCGTCAGGAAACATCTCATAGAACCTAAAAAGTTCGAAAAACATGTGTCTGGTGTACGAAACGAGCCTTTCCGAGGCGTACTTGAAATCCTTTCACCACACTGGTTTGAACGAACTAGTGACACGATAAGAAGTCTGCAGTTGGATGGAGAAGCCCGTTACCGTTGGAAGGCATTCCCTGCAGGGTGGAATCTAGATGGACACCAACATAGTGTCAGATATTCTGCCGCAAAGCAATAATGTGTAAGCATTACTGTATATCGGTTAGAAGGGCACTGTAGCTAGTGAGATTACTGGGCTTTCGAGAGAGAGTTGTCGGCTCTTAGGCTGATAGAATGGATTATTGAAATTCACAGCTTGTTGAACCAACTAAGTCAACATTCTCATAATCTTTGATTCGATCTTATGTAGTAACATCGCAAGAAGCGAGTGCGAGTCACGACCTAAGCTAGTACAAACATTAATTTACATCTAAGCACAAATATCTGTTGCAACCGAAGTATGAACACCAAGCTTTGCAGGCACCGTCTAATTAGCCACGATGTAATCAACAAAAGTCTTGAACTATTACGTATTTTGTACCCACCTAGTATCTACCTATACATAGTGTAGTTTGTATGCTATATGATACGGTTGGTAACCTTTGACTCAAAGCAAATTGGCGTAGTCCATGCAAATCAGTTACGATCTCGTAAATAAGGTAGTTTGATTAGACACTTGACTGCGTTGATTGTTTGCGACAAGCCATTCAATATTAATAGAAACATGCAAATCAATTAAATGGAGCAATACAAAAATGGAGTGCCTCAAGGAAGAGTCTTTGCGCCTTTACTATTTTAGCTTTACGTGAATGACTTAGCATTCAAAACTCGCTAATCATGTTAAATGAGTAATGATTTGACAACTTTTTTCATTCCGCAACATAAATGTTATTATTATCATAAAAAATTAACAAGTTTCTTACCAACATAAAACGTATTAACATCTTACCACCGTATTTCCGACAAATAAACATCCTTATCTTTAGATACCTATCTGTTATCTGACTGTGAGATTTTTGTATTTTTTATGCTTAGGCAGCAAAGCATAACATAACATGTTAAATTAATAACGTAGGTTTATTGTGTGTGATGGATCATCAATGAGCATGCATGACAGTGATAAAGGAGACATGAGTCCATGACTTTTAATTAGATGTAGGTATGTAGTCTAGGTCAAAAGAATTGAAAATCATGGTCAATGGCATGGATTGCGCAACTTGTGAATATGTTCAAGTGTAAGAGAGAACGACCTTTATCTACACGGGGTTAATTAATAATGATTTTGACTTTTCTGACTAAAAAATAATAAAATCAGACTAGAGGTACCTATATGATAATAATAATAATAATTGATTGATTCAGGCGTTACTTTGCGGAAATCCATAAATATCAACAAATTTAATAAATATATTTAGTAATAAATCCGCTTAATTTCTAAACAAAGGTTTTAATTAACTTAACTTTAGTTCAACTAAACCAAAGAGTCAACGAACAGAAAACCAAAGTTTAAAGATACGTCACGTGTTTCGCCTCTACACGAGGCATCATCAGGAGGTGTGGACTCGCCGAAGTTTGAAACGTTTCTTAACTTTATCTTTAAACTTTGGTTTTCTGTTCGTTGACTCTTTGGTTTAGTTGAACTAAAGTTAAGTTAGTTAAAACCTTTGTTTAGAAATTAAGCGGATTTATTACTAAATATATTTATATAATTTGTTGAATAATAATAATGTTTGGACACTCCACACAACGCCATCTAGTCCCAGCAAGCTTGTAGGTATTATATTATGGGAACCAGATAACTCATAGAATACTTAAATATTTTTTTTTGTAAATACATACATAGGATACATAGAAAACACCCAGACTCGGGACGCGTGACATCTAGGGTGGGAGTCTAACACACTTACCAATCGACCATCCGTGTCGTCATATCGATCCTCTATCATAGGTATCTATCCTATAACTCGTTTTCAGTTTGTGCGTCAGTGTAAGATCATAAATTATAATATCATTAAAATTTATAACATGTCATCGTTTTAGAAAAAAATATTTTCCATTTCAGGGCTTCGGTATGGGCATTCAAGCAGCAGCAGCCCCCATCTCCATAGCCGAATACTCTTCACCGAAGCACCGAGGCGCCTTTCTAGCAACCATCGCCTTCTCCTTCGCCACTGGGATGCTGATCGCTCACATCTTCGGAACGCTGCTGTACTGGAGACCTGCCGGTATCGCCTGTGGAAGCTGTTATATCATATCTCTGATCCTCATATCGCTGTCGCCAGAAACTCCACCTTATCTAGCCTCAACAGGTTTTCAAAATGAGTGCAGGAAGTCTTTTCGCTGGTTAAGAGGGAAAAATGATGACTCAGAGAAAGAATTAGAAGTTTTGTTGAATAGTCAAAAGAAGGCTCAAATAGTTACTAACTTGGCACCAAAAGTGTCATTAATGAGAAGGTTGCTGACGGTTGTGAAGAAGCCTGAGTTTTACAAGCCGACACTTATAATGATGTTCATGTTTATACTCTTCCAAGTCTCAGGGATGACAGTTATTCCCTCTTACACAGCGCCGATCATGGATGCCGTCACAGACAAGAGTATAGACCCTAACATCAGTATGCTAATGGTGGATGTAGTCAGATTTGCAACTGCGGTTCTAGCGTGTGTGGTCGTAAATAAGTTCAACAGAAGAACTGTATTGTTCCTGGGAGTTGTCATCAGTATCTTATCTTTACTAACTACATCCCTCATGATGTACCTGCGTGAAAGTGGCTATATCACCGAAGAATATAAATGGACTCCCGTTGTACCAGCATTGATGTATATTTTTGGTCAAACTCTTGGTATATTGCCGATACCTTGGGCGATTGCTGGGGAAATCTTTCCCTTAGCATACAGAAGTATCGGATCAGGGATTTCCGGCATGATTTTGTCGATAATGTTCTTCATCGTGGTGAAGACTGCTCCGGATTCCTTTGACACAATCGGAGTTGGAGGCACCTTTGCAGTCTATGCTATCTGCATAGCCATATGTGGGATTTTTCTCTTTTATCTTCTACCAGAGACGAAAGGAAAAACGTTGTATGAGATAGAGTGCCACTTTAAGGGGAAGAAAGAGGAAGGCAAGATTGATGTCTGTGAAAATGAGAGGATGTTGGAGCTCAGGAAGGTGGAAGGAGGATGACAAGAGTATCAGACAAACAGGAAACGCTCCGCCCGCTTCGGAAAGCTGGCCCCGACTGAAGAACGATTGTACATTATGTACCTGACTTATCTTTGTAATACCTTTGGTAATATGCCTTATACATTCGAAGTCAGATATTTTATTTTGATTTGAGATAACCTTGAATAAAAGTACGATTTAAATATTAACTTGTAATTCATTTAAATAATCTTATCTGTTGATCTTGTTTTTTAAACTCGGTCACTAACTTTTTCGTAAGTACATAATAAACTACCTAACAAAGTCATCGATATTGGCGGTAGGTACATCTTATTTACAGACCTCAGTATGGGCCATGTCTTCCTATCGATTTTTATACATCGTATAAAAACAATTTAAATAACTAATACAGAATGACTGAACTGCATCTTCTCATTTCAAGGCCAGTCACCCCTGTCAATGGCTGCACACTCTTCACATCTTCGGGGGAATACCCTCTGAAGATGTCTTCTATATCCTGAAGAGTTCTGTCTTTGGTCTCCGGTAACAGAAACCAAACTATGGACAAGCAGAATATCACAACACTAGCATACAAAACATAAGTTAACGGCAGTCCTATAGCACCATTTAGTACAGGGAAGCATTTGACAGCTATGAAAAAGTTGCTAGACAAAGCTAGAATACTGATTCCACTGCCCAACCCTCGGTACTCCATTGGGAATAACTCTCCAGATAACGCAAAGGGTATTGAAGAAATACCAACGGTTAAAGAGAACATGTAAACTCCGATCAGGGTTAATGGAATCCATTGACTTGACAAAGATATAGGCAATTGGTCACTTTGCTTCAAATAAACATAGCCAGCCTTTCCAAAATACGATATTATGCAGATAAATCCACTGCTGAAAAGGATTGTTCTTCTCTTGAAGATCTTCATAAAGTACACAGCCAGTATATTGCACGCAAGTCTTTCAACATCTAAAGCGACCATCACAAAATTTGCGTTTGCTTCCGGGCCTACAACCTGTTTGATAATATCTGTCGCATAGGAGCTGAGGACGTTGATTCCAGCGAATTGGAACATAACGTACAGGAACGCCATAATAGTGATAGGCTTATAGAATTCCGGTTTTTTACGAGAGTCGTTAAAATATCTGCATGCGTGTTTTATTCTCTGAATCAGAGATAAGTCCAGTCCTGCAATGCTCGACTTTCTTGCCATTTTCTGCATTTTGATCATTTTTTCCAACTCCTCAACCTGTTCTTCGCTTTCTCCCCTCAACCACAAGAACACTTCACTCGCTTCTTCGTACCTTCCTTTAGCTATCAACCATGAAGGCGATTCAGGAGCATAGATGATCAACAGGCAACTTGTAAAGCTCGTGAATGAGCTGATCAGGGCACACTGTTGCCAACTAAAGAAGGATCCAAGGGCATGGCAAAACAGAACCCCAATAGTCAATGCTAAAGAGACGCTAGTGAGGAACACTCCTCGATTCTTCGGATCAGTCATTTCTCCAATAATGATGGAACCCAGCGGACCGAGCATGCCCATAGCAACTCCTTGGAGAAACCTTGCTGCTATGAGTCCACCCACACTATCGACCATCAGGATCATGAACCAGCCAACCAAGATTGGGAGGATGGTCAGTAGATGGCATTTCTTCCTTCCGAGCAAATCCAGGATTGCAGTGATGATGAAGTTTCCAACGATGAGGGCAAACCCGATGATTGACGCTGGAATAAAATAAAGGAAAATGAAAAACTGTTTTTTGTTATGTTCTATGTAAGTGTCTAGACTATCAAGGCGCTCTCCTTATGGTAAGAGATCATGCCTGCCCATAACCATAACAATACTACACAGGGCTTTGATTTCCATAAGTCCGAGCAACATTGCAATAGCGCTCGTCCACCTTGAGACATTTTGATGACCAGTCTCGAAATAAACTCGGCCAGTTTAAATATTCATTGTTTCTCGTTCAACAGGAGCATTCGTTTCCTGCTGAAGAAGCCATTGATCATGATTATGAAAAGTTATCTTCTTCTTATCGTGTCACTAGTTGTTTCGAACCAATGTGGTGAAAGGATTTCAAGTACGCCTCGAGGCTCCTTTCGTGCACTTGACACATGTTTTTCAAACTTTTTAGGTTCTATGTCATGCCGGTTTCCTCACGATGTTTTCCTTCACCGTTAATCACGTGTTTAGCACATAGATTTTCTTTACGCACTATGAAAAGTCATGATTAGATTGAATGCTCGAGCCGGCTTCGATGATTATTATTATTATTATTTATTTATTTCGCAATCATGTACATTTGAAAAAGGTCTTAACTAGTTTCATATAGTATTTACATGAGCCCTGTTATAGGGCGCAGCGACACATGAATAGGTAGGATAGGCGGTTCTTATAAATATATCTTAAATTTAATCTATAGATAGATTACCTATTCTTATTTTTATTATTATTATTATATATTTCCTTAACAGTAAATATATAATAACAGTTTTCCTTAACAGTAAATCCTACTAATATTATAAACGCGAAAGTTTGTAAGGATGGATGGATGGATGGATGGATGGATGGATGGATGGATGTTTGTTCCTCTTTCACGTACAAACTACTGGATGGATTTTAATGAGACTTAACAATAATATAGCTTATACATCTGAATAACACATAGGCTATAATTTATAAAGATACCTGCGCAGACGAAGTCGCGGGCACCAGCTAGTATATAATAACTTAACAGGAAATAATAAATAACCCTATTATTGTTGTAGGCTTTTTTAAACATTTCCTAATTTAAATTGCATTTTACAATTTTAATCGTCTAAATATTCAGCTATTGAATAGAAACATTTAGTAATAAGGAAGGTTTTAAGTTTATTTTTAAAAGTGAAATCTTTTATTTCGTTTTTAATATTTGATATACTGACTTAGAAACAAAAACAGTGTTGCTGAAGATTGTGATTCAAATAAATCATATTTGTCTGCTGATATGAATTCAGATATCAATCTTGTTTGGCTATAGATAGATACAGTGATATTCTCATAAATTAAAATATGTCAAGGCGTTTGGCCATGAATCTACGCGGGCAAAATCGTGGGAAGCAGCTAAATTCATGAATTAATGCCTAGATCACACGTACCGAGGATACGGGTGGGATAGTAAAATGTTACTTGGCCGAGACAGTGAAAGCTTACATCACTCACTCAGCCGAGCACTCGGCGCCACCTCGGCGCTATGTTTATACGTACGGAGTACTCGGCCGAGAGCACTGTCTCTGCCGAGTTCTTGGTACGTGTGATCAAGGCATAAAGGCTAACAATAATACCAATCAGTAATTATTACGTAGATCACACGTACCGAGCAAACGGGCGAGACAGTAAAATGTCACTTGGCCGAGACAGTGAAAGCTTACATCACTCACTCAGCCGAGCACTGGGCGCTATGTTTATACGTACCAAGAACTCGACCGAGTACTCGGTACGTGTGATCAAGGCATTATGCAGGAGTTTCAGAAACAATTGAATACTAAAGTAAAAATTGCTGCCACAATGTACCCCGATGCTGCCACACTAAAAAATGTTTTAATCGCCGCGCGCCGTCAAAAAAGGAAGAAATTCTCAATTTGGTTATTTTTTTTTATTAATTCCGCAAAGGGACATCCCTCCTGCAGATAAGGATAAAGCCAAAAATTGAACTTACCAATCCAAGACTCCTCTCCCGGGGTGGCGTGGATGTGAGACTCGGGGGTTCGCAGACTTGGGATGAGCACAGCAGAGAAGCCGATGACGCAGCCATGGCCTACGATGTTCAGCGCCACACCGCCAGTCAGGAAGCACTGGAGACAAACCAAAAATACACACTGAATTTTTTTATTTACCAGAATAATCAGTTTAAAGTTTATAAAAACTAAAGACCCGAATGCGAAAATATTATCCATTGATTGCGAATTAATTATTAATAATATATATTGATATATATATTATATTATATTAACTTTTATATATATTTTTTTATTACAGCATAAGCTAACTACTACAATCTATATATAGGTATATTACAAAATTTACAAAAGGAAACAATTGGGCCACCCATAGACCGTTGCAAACGATCTATCAACTGCTCCAACTCGATACCCGATGGCAGCGTGCCGAGGATACTGGCTGCATTGCCTCTTTGTATAGCAAGGCTTATTCTTTGGCCCAGATAGCTGCCAGCCCTCTGATCACGCGTCGCTTCGACCAGAGGCTCTGACAAAATTTTAAAAACGCGGAAGGCTCCCATAAACATTGCTAGTCGTAAAAAATATATATATAATATAAATATATATATAATTATTTTATAATTAATATATATTAATATTTATATTATATTATATTAATGATATATATTATATAATTAATAATAATATATAATTAAGATTGCGAATTAACATATAACTTATATATATTTTTGTAATCTATTAATTTCCTTCATTTTTATACCCTACTCGATAGGTTTGGTTAGCAAACATTTTTCAACGACCTACTATTTAGCGCCAAAAATCCGCAATTTTGATTATTTAAAAAAAACCATTTAAGGACACTTGGGTTATTGAGACGAATCTAATAATACTATTGACAAAATCTATCCAGCCGCTCGGAAGATACATACGAGTTACCAAAAAAAAATTACATAAGTACATACATACATACATACAGGATAGGTAACGCGCGAAAAACATAACCCTTCCTTGGCAGTCGGGTAAAAATATGAGCTTTCCATGTTATTAAGGGATTATAATGAAACTTCATAAGAAAAACACTTGAGAAAGTGTTTTTGCGAACTCGCAAAATTTGATTTATTTACGAATTTTTTAACTTCAAATATTTTGAAAATTATTTTTGTTTGAAATAATAATATTATACTTTCAGATTGGTCATATAGTAATTTCATCGAAATAGATTCTGCAGTTTACTTTTTCAATCAAAAAAACTGAAAACATATAAGTGTTACACTTTGTTCCCATCGAGTAACACCATTTCTATTATTTTATTCCCATCGAGTAACACCCTGACGAGGGATGTTACTCGTCTGGGAATTTTTTTCCCATCGAGTAACAGTGTTACTCGTTTGGGTGTTACTGCATGGGAACCCATCTACCTATCTACATGTATGTTTAAAGACCGTATGCGTATGTAAACGAAATTGCGTATTTTTCTTTCCTGTGACTTTTCACACTTTTCAGTGGTGTTTACGATCACTAGAACAATACAATTGAAGTCGGTTGTAGTAATTTTTTGTTAACTTTGTTCAAGTTTTCCACTTACTTGTCGTAATAAAGGGGCGTAGCGCCCCTCCTTCCTGGTATCCCCCATTTTGTCAAAAACCCAGCACAATATTCAAAATTCCTCCATTTTATCGCGTCTGCATTGATTAAATTCTTATTCGAAGTGAATTATTGCTTTATTCTTTAACACTTAACTGAAGTATCGCAATAGATTAGGTAAGTACTTTCTGATATGATTAGATTAATGATATATAAACAGGTGTGAAATTTAATGTAATCAAATGCGGTGGGTTTGTTTGTGTGTTTGGTACTGCATCACGCCTAAACTCTGGCACCGATTGCGCTGAAATTTGTAATAGATGTACAGTCAGCTCTGTAATTGTCTTTACACCCAGCTTACGCCGATGTTCCCCTGTGATTAAACCATTCACAAAAACAAATCATGTGTGTGTGTGAGTAAGCTACTGATGTGATTAAACCACTTAAGATATACCCATAATAAAAACCACAAGTGGTTTAATCACAGGAGAACACCGGCGTAAGCTGGGTGTAACTCTCAAACTAAAAAAGTATTTTTATAATCGGTTTATAAACAACAAAGTAATGAAGTGAGAAACATAAAAAAAAACCTAATTGAAAACCTCATCCTTTTTTGAAGTTGGTCAAAAAATACTTAACTCAACACAACAAAGTTACTTTTTTATTAATAAGAACTTATTCACTCTTGATTTCAAGACTCCGAGATTACTTTCACAATCTAATATTAATTGATTATTTTTTTACTATATATAGGCTTGCGTTTGACCACCATCTCACCTGATGGTAAGTGACGATGTAGTCGAGGATGTAGCACGCTTACCTAGCATAATCCTATTCACTCTTGCCTTGAAGACACCCAAATTATAGTGATCGGGAAACACTGACGCCGGCAGAGCATTCCATTCCTTGGCGCTACGCATAATGAAATATTTATTTACCTACTAGCGATAGAAAAAGTGGAAATTGAAAAAACCTACGTAATATAAATTAATTTAGTAAAAATGTAGTCTGTGACTTGCTAATTCAGAAGCTGCTTTCAATTTAAGTACCACGCGAGGGAAACTGCGAGCAAAATACTAGTTTTATTTGCAGAAGATTGCATTAAATCCAACAAGGACGCATAGGAAGGTCCAACGAAATCTCTGAAGTAGTCTGTAAATTAAATATTGCCAAGGAGCCAATCTTGCCCAAAGATGGATGCGCAACATCTGGTATAAAGTTTGTTATTTAGCATGTTCGATTTCCAAATCGTTGTACGGATTTTCTGAAAAACTAGGTACTTATCGTACACATTAGTTTTTTGCAAATCTTGGATAAGCACAGTATTAGTAAGATTATTTTACAATTTTTTTTTTTTAATTATCGCTGTCTTCTGTAGATATTTTCATATTCTTTATCGAAACTCTAGATTTTTATATAATTTAACCCTAGATTATATTTTGGTACCCATGTAAGAGAAAACTGCAGCGGTATATTTTTGACGTGACTACGTTACTACATCTAATAAATCGAAGAACGCCGGCTGCATGCACGAAAACGTTGACGTCATTGTCCGGGTAACGCTGTCATTGTCCGGTAACGCTGTCATTGTCCGGTAACGCTGTCATTGTCCGGTAACGCTGTCATTGTCCGGTAACGCTCATTGTCTGATAACGCTGGTAGTCACGTTAAACTACCGTCCGTAAACCAACATTATAGACAACCAATTTTTTTTCACAACTTATTCTCACAACGCGCCATTTAACCCCAAAATAAGCAGAGCCCAAGTCTTCTATAAGTATCTAGGTAATTGGTAATTAGGTGGGTTAGGAATGAAGAATCTTTACAAAAAATATGTTTTGCGATCTCATTCGACCGTGATTTGATTATTGTGTGGTATGTAATCAGATGGTTTGTTACTTCATTACGCACTGATAACAGTTATCAAGCAATTTGGGGCTTGACAACCAAATTGACGCGTCTGGACGTCACGGACCACGCGATCCTTGCTTGCTGCCAAAGAATATCTTGTTACAATCACCGTAATTTTGTAAAAACTGTAATTTTTACAAATGCCGAAACGACTTATCCGATTGAGTTGAAAATTGGTACCTAATATATTAGTTCTGGAGCTACAGAAAGATTATAGGCTAGTGGCTAATGTATACATACATTTAACATTGTATATTACTGATAGGTACCACTTGGGTTATAGAAGACGCAGGCAGCAGATATGGATAAATAGAATGGCTATTATTTATTGTATCATAAATCTAAATAAGAATAAATCACAAGGGCGGTCTTATTGCTAAATATGCTTAGCTAAAAATGATAGCAATCTCTTCCAGGTATGTAAAGAAAGAACCTAACTTGGGAAAATTATCTCTTGATTAAAAACTATTCGGGCGCCATCTGTGTGCGCGATGAGTTAATTTTTAGTTATAATTGGTTCGAAATCAAGATGACGAAAACCCAGAATTTTACTGAAGCCACTAATATAAGAACCTTAGATAATAAAAATATAGACGACACTATTCGGCACAGTTGAAAATAGAAGATGTGGGCAGATAGCCTCGATCGTACGTAAAGCTTAGCCGACTTCGTGGCCAAAGAAGGTTATGGTGATGCGACTAAAAGTTATTATTGACTCGCTGACTCATAAAATTTAGCTGTAGGTGTATCATAATTTATAACCGTCTGAGCTTAATTTAGCATCTCAAAGTTTTTCTACCACTTGTACCTACCTATACTATTTCCTAGTACCTGTTTGATAAGATGTTAAGAGGATATGTGAAACTGTCAGAAATGACAGCTGCCGAATTGTAAGACAGTGATAGCGCAATTAGACACCTTACCCCGAGGGAAGAGGTTAGATATAGATTTTTGTCGCTCAAAAGTAAGGGACGTAAGCGACAAATGATAAAACATCGTATTGCTTGAAAAGTTTTGAATTTATAAAAAAATCATTTTACATTTATCTAAGTTCTGTGATTACTCACTCAATAGTATAAAAATAAACCGTACATATTCTCTGAATTCGGAGGATGGATGTAAATTAGATTTTAAGAGGGCTTATTTCAAAAAATAAATCTATCGAGAAAAGTTTCACCAATCGTCTTTCTGTCTTACATTTATTTAGATTATATCCTCAAGTAATCACTGTATTAACATCAAGTTTGTAAACTGTACTGTTACCGAGTAAGAATGAAACGCAGCGACTCCAAATTTTCACATCGCCTCTTAAGCTAGAATTAACTTCTAGGAATATATGGAAAAAAGAGCTTTTTTTTAATTAAATTAAATATTTATTTCAGGTATCCAACAGAACGATCACATTCTCACAAACATAAATTACAATCAGTCTTCAAAATTATATCACCTAGGAACTAAAAATGCCTTTAATCAACTTCCTCTACTGTGGGACCAGCGTTTCTTTGGTTACCAGCCGGCATACCCCCAGGCATGCCTCCGTTGCCTGCTCCGTGCATCTTGCTCATCACCGGAGAGCAAACTCCTTGTAACTCCTTCATTTTGTGTTCGTACTCCTCTTTATCAGCCAATGTGTTGTTTTCCAGCCATTTCAAGGCCTCGTCGCAGGCATTTCTGGCCGAGGACTTGTCTTGCTCGTTCAATTTGTCGCCAGCCTCGTCCAAAGCCTGTTTCACGCTGAAGATGTAAGATTCAAGGGCATTGCGGGAAGTAACCTTCTCCCTCTGCTTCTCATCCTCTTCCTTGTAGCGCTCAGCTTCAGCAAGCATTCTGTCGATCTCGGCTTGGGACAGCCTTCCTTTGTCGTTCTTGATGACGATGTTCTTGCTGCGGCCGGTACTGTTTTCCTTAGCGGACACGTTCAGGATACCGTTGGCGTCCATATCGAAAGTGACTTCGATCTTGGGGACTCCGCGAGGCGCCGGTGGAATGCCAGTCAAGTCGAAAGTGCCCAGCAAGTTGTTGTCTTTGGTCATCGCGCGCTCGCCTTCGTAAACTTGGATGGTCACGGCTGGCTGGTTGTCGGAGTAAGTCGTGAAGGTTTGCGATTGCTTGCAAGGGATTCTGGAGTTCCTCTCAATAATTTTCGTCATCACACCACCCGCTGTCTCGATGCCGAGCGAAAGAGGAGCGACGTCCACGAGAAGCACATCCTGGATTTTGGAGTCAGATTCCCCGCTCAGGATAGCTGCCTGTACAGCCGCTCCGTAAGCCACGGCCTCATCAGGGTTGATGGATAAGTTCAACTGCTTTCCACAGAAGAAGTTTTGCAGGAGGCTTTGCACTTTCGGGATGCGTGTGGAGCCTCCAACGAGGACTACGTCGTGGATCTGGCTCTTGTCCATCTTCGCGTCTTTCAGAGCCTTCTCCACCGGGTCCAGGGTGCCTCTGAACAGGTCCGAGCAGAGCTCCTCGAAGCGGGCGCGGGAAACTCTCGTGTAGAAGTCGATTCCTTCGTACAGAGCATCGATTTCGATAGAGGCTTCTGTGCTTGAAGATAGAGTGCGCTTAGCACGCTCGGCCGCGGTTCTCAAGCGACGGAGCGCCCGAGGGTTGGTCTTGAGATCCTTCTTGCATTTCCTCTTGAACTCCTCAGCGAGATGGTTAACGAGTCTGTTGTCAAAGTCCTCGCCTCCAAGATGCGTGTCTCCCGCCGTCGCTTTCACTTCGAATAGGGACCCTTCATCGATAGTCAGGATGGACACATCGAAGGTTCCTCCACCGAGATCGAAGATCAGCACGTTCCTCTCACCTTTGAGGTTCTTGTCGAGGCCGTAAGCCAGTGCCGCCGCCGTGGGCTCGTTGATGATGCGGAGCACGTTCAAACCGGCGATGGCTCCAGCATCCTTAGTGGCTTGGCGCTGAGAGTCGTTGAAGTAAGCCGGCACTGTGATCACGGCATCTCTCACCGATGTTCCGAGGTAAGCTTCAGCCGTCTCCTTCATCTTCGTCAGGACCATACTGCTGATCTCCTCCGGTGAAAACCTCTTGGCCTCGCCTTTGAAATCCACTTGGATCTTCGGTTTTCCGCCGTCGCTGATAACTTTGAAGGGCCAGTGTTTCATGTCAGCTTGGATTTTGTGGTCATCGAATTTCCTGCCGATGAGCCGTTTTGCGTCGAAGACTGTGTTGCTGGGGTTGAGCGCCACTTGGTTCTTGGCTGCATCACCGATCAGTCGTTCGGTGTCGGTGAAGGCCACGTATGATGGAGTGGTGCGGTTTCCCTGGTCGTTGGCGATGATCTCCACATTCCCATGTTGCCACACTCCAACGCAGGAGTACGTGGTTCCAAGATCGATTCCGATAGCTGGCATTTTTCCTTGATATTTTTTTCACTTGTTATATACACTTGGTAAATATTTCTTATTCGCTTTGAAAACTTCGGATATTTCCGAACTCACACTTCTGCTTTGCTTCGAGTTTCAAATAATTCTGGTTTCCCGCCGAGCGCGCAGCGGTTTTATACTAAACGAATAGAATTCGAGAATTTTCTACTCCATACTAGACTCGGCCAATCAGGGCGCGCGGTCCGTCGAACATTCTAGAGAGCTATTTGTGTCAACCAATCGGAGAGCACGGGACGGGAAGGAGATGGCATACAATTTTCCGTCCCTTTTACTCAAATTGAGCGACTACGTAGGGATTTTTCCCGACATTTGGGTAGTTTCGCGACGTTGTTGGAGCATTCTCGAGATGTTAATTTGGTGAGATGATTAGGACCACAGACATCTAGGATAAGGACTTGAGAGAAAATTTGGATATATTTGGAATTAGATAAAATATACGTGAATTATTATTTATTGTTAGTTAAATCACTTCTTGGTATACAAACCAATAAATTACAATTTAATTTATTGGTTTTTTGATTTTGTTTGATTGTACAATTAAAAAATTACAATGTTATTAAAATAATCAATACTCTAAAGGTAGGTAAGTAAGTAGTGAGTAGGCTATTTAGGCTGTTACCCGTATACGTAAGTAAGACCTTTTGATTTTGTGAATTTATTGTAGAATATGATTTTAATCTACATTTCTCCACATAATTCTAATCACCAATCGTATTTTGTTTTACTTTTAAAAGCAGACAAAAATTTACATATAAAAATTTTAGGGTAATTTTATTTTTCATAATGGACTTTTTCTGGGGAAATATCTCGAAGCTTTCAAAGGCTGCACGCGAATCGTGAACGCCACAAAATTTCTCGAACGCGACAGAGACAGTTACCAACCCTGTATGTTAGACAAGGAGAGAATGATTGTGTACAACCATACGTGGGGCAGATGTTTCTAGGTCGAGAACGTAAAAGAGGCGCCTAGAAAATTCTACCCTTCTTGGAAATGACACAAGGGTGGACTTTTGTAGAAACTTTTTTTTCCTCTAAATTTGTTATTATCGGCAATATATTAATTTTATTAAAGTACCTTACCTACCTGTATGTAACATTACTGGCTTGCATGGTCACTTAATTTTAGTAATCGAGGAAGGTACTTGCATGATGCATTTTAGCTATCGATATTACATCGATGATTTTAGCACAGTATTTAGCATAACTTTAGCCATCATTTAGCCTAAAATTTGGTAGATGTACTTACATATTTTTATTTTCTTTCTATAGGATACGATCAAGGATCTTCTAGATACTTACTTACCTACGTAGTTTATAAGTTCTTTGCTGTAGACTTTACCACAGAGAGATATAAATGTGATCGTAAGCTCTTACCTTGGTTAGGTACCTAGAGTACTACTAACTAGGTACCTATCCTTACAGGACCAGCCTACCTTATTTACTGATTAATTAGCTAAGTAAGTGCCTAATATTGCCTTGCCACTAATACTATCCTACTCGACTACTTATTTAAAATGCGTAAGTTATGAGAATAGGTGTTTCTTGCTCAACCACGCAAAAACTACTGAACCAATTCAGCTGAAATTTTGTTATAGATAATAAGCATTGTTATTAAGGATAAGTACTTATCAATGCCTAGGACCTATAAACTCATAACGAGAGGCCAACATTGATATAAGTAGGTACATAGGTAAAATTTACCTACCTACCTACTAACTACCTCTACTAATGGTCTCATACCTACATCTAGGCATCGATGATCGTTAACATGAAGTATATTTAGGTCACTGGTTTTCATATATTATCTCTGTTAGAGGACCTGCGCAGATTAGGTAGGTAAGGTACTAGCTTAAAATAATCAAATCCATCATCAAAACCGAGGAATGGAAGGTTCAGGCCTTCAAATACTAGGTAAGACCTAACTACAATCATAGACTCAATAAGCCTCATACAATTCATACATCGATATAAATAGTATCGATATGATCAACCTATAGCAGTCCACTGCTGGACGTAGGTCTCTCTCTCCCAAGGCGCACCACTGAGCTCGATCTTCGGCTCTTGCAATCGTTAGAAACCGGAGGTAGCTCGAGACCGCTCGTCGAGGCGTCCACGTCGTCGAGTAGTAGACGTCTGGTCCGGAAGCTAATATGATACGGTGATAATGAATCCAGTAACAGTAAGTTGATAGGTACTGGCCTGAAAATACTGCCACACACCTAAATGAATATTGGGAGCGATTTATAGACTTTTTGTTCAAGCGCCATCTACATATTATTTTTAGAAGTAAGAAGTTCGTCTACTTGTCTCTAGATGCCGCTGTTTTAAATAATTGCATATCAGTACGACCTATTACGACTATGGTACAGTCGCGTAATAAAATGGAACTTTTTTTTTTTCAATAAAAATGCATTATGTTTTGTATTTTGTTTATTTGGTAAAGTACACTACACTGTTACTCGTTTGGTCAAATTACTCTCTTACATTTATAACTTTTTTTTTATGTAGCACTAAGGTGAAGGAACTTTTGATGTTTCTAAATCGGAATTTATGATATCTTCATTTATTTCAGTTTTTATTTTTGGTAGTTGAAATTCACAAGAAACTTCTACTACCTCTAATTTGACATCATTTTTGCAGTCTACGATTTCTTGTTTTATGTCATCCGGGTTTACTGTTTTTGGTTTTTTTGGATTTTCCATTACTTCAACAGGTTTCGGACGTTTCATTTTTGTTATAACAACAGGCGGTCCTTTCGACTTGTTCTCTGATATTTTCGGATTCTGTAGATTACACATTACTATATTGCCTATTTTCGTTGCATTTTTTTGTGCAGGAACGATATGACTCGAAACACGAGGGTTTTTAAATTCAGCCCTTTGAGGTACTTTTGTCTTTGTTCCAAGAGCGTCATTCTCGGTGGACTCAAAATCATTGAAATTTTCTGAATTTTTGGGGTTATTCGTTTTATTTCTTTCTGTCCCATTTTTCTTGGATAGCGTGTCATCGGTGTCATCATTAAAATCCAACAATTCTAAAATAGTTGGCATACCTATCCCTGTGGCTTCAGCGACTTGTTCAATTATTTGTGAACGTCCACCTTTACCCAAATAAATGAATTTATGATTTTTTCGAAAACAAATAAAATCAAAGTATTTGTAGGTGTTATTTACTATATCACGAATTCGGTTATCAACTTGGTTTTGTTTCAGTGATGGCACCTTATCTGAAATGAATAAAGATAAAAAAATGCAATTATCCGTTTGAGATTCATTGGGTCCAGATAACAGTCAACGAAACTATTAAAGCAATATTAATAAACTACACTAAAGCATTTGTATAAATAAACATACATAATTACTTTAGTTAAATATAGAAAAATCAAATACCTTTTGCGACAAATGCAGTGCTTGGCTGTAATGTTGATGACGGTACAAAATCAGAGGTATTATCATCATCATCATCATCACCATCCGAGCCGTCAGAATCATCATGCTCACTCGATCCTTCCTCGCTACCTGACCATCCACCGGTCTCTTCTATTGAAATATCCTCGGTAAGTCTGTCGATTTTAAGGTCATTCCGCATGAATTCTTCTTCGATCTTGTGAACTTCCAAGCATAAGGTTTTCCATTCGAACTCTTTCATTTTATTAAGCTTATCTTTAACAAGGGTCGTAGCTGACTGGGCCCATTTGGAGTCATCAACGGCATCGGCAGTAGCAATGTAGGCTCTGACTTCATCCCAAGCCATTGCCATCGGGTTGAACTCGGGGTGATGTGGTGGAAGACGCAGAACAGTGTGATTATTTTCACACAAAATCCGGTCTAAATTGTAATTTTTGAACTTCTCTTTGTACACAGATATCAGACTGTACAGCTGAGGTTTCAGCATTGTCGAACCGAAGTTTATTCCCTTTTCTTGAAGCCACGCTTCCATTTCTGATCTTTTTGCAATGGATCCTGGTGCTTCATCTTCATATTTGTTGTGATAGGCAGCGTCATCAACCACAACGACGGAGTATGGGGGCAGATTGGGCATCAAACTGAGTCGAACCCAGTTTTCATATTCTTCGTGACTAAGTTTTTCCGTGATAAGGTCAGCCTTTGAGTTCGCTTCAAGCATCAAAAGAGTATTTGGAATTATATCGTCTTCCGAACCAGCAAGCAGCATTTGAAATCCCTGTATTTTGTGTACCGAGCTTATAGCACTAGGCGGAAAACTTTGCGGTGATAGAATGAAAAATTCGTCGGTATACACTATTGGTCTACCTTCAGCGCGGTAGTTTGCAATTGCTTGGAGATACTCCACTCGCTTCAAACGTACTTTCGAAGACTCTATCAGAAGTTTTCTTCGATTAGTCTTTGATTTTTTCCATTGAAACCCCAGTTTTTTTAACAGATTTCTGAGGCTGGTTCGCGATCCAGCGAAGACATTTTGTTCCTTTAACTTTTTTACAAGCCGGTAGATTGAAGGTAGCTCGTTTTCTGTTTTATGAAAGTTGTGTATGGTTCTTTTTAACACCGCATGTGATTTTGCATCAAGGCCACTCACAGTATTCTGCCGCGGTCTCTTCTTTCCGGGAGTTCTGAACACTGAATCAGTAATTTTTCCTTCCCTAACAATTCTGCGCAGCGTCGTCAGCTTTATCCCAGTGGCCGCAGCAGTTCTTTTTTGCGCTGCTTTGCGATCAATCTGCAAGCCATCTTCTGCTTCTTTTTTCATAAATTGCATCACGTTGTATGCTATCAATCTGGCTTGGCCATTCAAAACCTTTCTTGACAGTGCCATTTTGAACGCTAGCAAAACGAAAACGTTGATGATTTTTCACGTGACTGTACTTTCGAGTAGTATGGTGATCCAAAAAGTGGCCGCCCCGCGAGGTGTGGGGGGGGGGGCAAGCTTTTACCCCTCACTCCCCGCTCTAGCCAACGTCAAATTGCTGGGCGAACTAGTTCACAGCGTTCATGAAATGCGCTGCAATCAATACCTTATGATTATGATTAGGTAGGTAGGTTAAGTACCTAATGGGATCCAGTTTCTCAAGTTTTCCAAAAGATTTTCATAAGCACTGGTCCTTTGACCGCGTGATGCGAATGAAAACAACACAAAAATACGCACGGTGACGGAACAAAACAATGTCCGACTGTAGGACTGAAGTTATCTGCGAGTGAAGTAGAGCACTGCACAGCCGAAAAATACTTGCAGATAACTTCAAATCAGATATTTTATGGTATGTTATGTTGCTTTCATGCATGTTTTTCTCTACATTTTTCAAGACACCAATTCCAAGATGGATGTTTGTTACTCAAACGAAACCACTAAACCAATTATACCTACTAAAATTCAGTTTAGAGGTATTTTGAAGGCTGGAAACGCTAAGACGTTGGTACATTCCATGCCGTGACCGCGCGGGCGGAGTCACGGGTAACGACTAGTTTTTTTATGTAATTATGGGAAGTAGCTCTTCCGTATTCCTATCCTAGGCTGTACACTTGGTTATCCATGTCGTGCATTAATTAATTACAGACTCATTGCGCGGTGTCGCGCTGTTCCTGTACTAAACTAGCATTATAGAATTTGCAGGGCAGTACCTAACCTACCTAGAGTTTAGGTACTTACATACCTGTGCTAGGCAGCTTACCCATTTACCATGCCACTTGAAGGCAACTTCACACCCGTTTGCTCCTACTATAGGCTCACATTCACATCTAGACTAGGCTAGGCACCACAATATAACACCTAATATTTAACTTACTACTACCTACCTCATATAAATTCTGATGCCTACTTGCACCAAACTGTCAAAGTTCCTAAGCAATTTCTTTACACGCTTGGTGGTTCTTAAGTAGTCCAGATTCTGACTGATAAGGAACTATCAAGCGAGTAAAGTAATTGCTTAGCGACTTTACAGTTTGGAGCAAGTCGGCATGAAACTACTAATTTATCTTGTCTATCATTTATGTATTCATAGATACCTAGCCTACCAACACTTATAAATTTTAATCTAGTTTATTAGGTATAAATTATCTAGAAGGAAAGTAAAGAACCAAAATAATTTGAGATTGAATCATTTATTCATGGAATTGTTTGAAACTAAATCAGTCTTTGGCTGTACGATCGTACACCATACACTTCACTTTTACACAAATTAAACAATAACATAAAACTAGAGGCGGGGAGTTTAATCTACTTCTTCCATACGGGACGCATCATCATCAGCTCCTTCCAATGGGGGCACATCACCAGCGTTGGACTCCTCAACCTGCACGGGCTCGTCTTCATCGATGCCAAGACCTAGCTTGATCATCCTGTAGATGCGAGATGCGTGTACTTGAGGCTCGTCTAGCGCAAAGCCAGAAGATAACAACGCAGTCTCGTACAGCAAGACTACTAGATCTTTAACGGCTTTGTCGTTTTTGTCAGCATCAGCCTTTGATCGAAGAGTTTCGATGATGGAATGGTCAGGATTGATTTCTAGGTGTTTCTTCGCAGCCATATAGCCCATTGTGGAGGTGTCTCGGAGAGCCTGAGCCTTCATGATACGTTCCATATTCGCAGACCAGCCGTATTGAGCTGTGACGATACAGCATGGTGATTCAACCAGTCTGTTTGAGACGACAACCTTCTCTACTTTGCTGTCCAGGATGTTCTTCATGACCTTGCAGAGACCTTCAAACTTGACTTTGTCCTCTTCACGCTTCTTCTTCTCTTCCTCATCCTCGGGAAGCTCCAAGCCTTCCTTTGTGACTGAGACGAGAGTCTTGCCGTCGTATTCCCTCATCTGCTGTACTACGTACTCATCAATGGGCTCGGTCATGTAGACAACTTCATAACCACGTTTCTTGACTCGCTCCACGAATGAAGAGTTGGCCACTTGGTCACGGTTCTCTCCGGTGATGTAGTAGATGTGTTTCTGGTTTTCCTTCATGCGGGATACGTATTCCTTCAGAGAGCAGCAATCATCTCCAGTGGCCGAAGTGTGGTAACGGAGCAAATCGGCTAGTTTGTTCCTGTTCTGCGAATCCTCGTGGATTCCAAGCTTCAAGTTCTTGCTGAACTGTTCGTAGTACTTCTTGTAGTTTTCTTTGTCTTCGGCTAACTCTTCGAAGAGTTCCAAGCATTTCTTGACTAGATTCTTCCTAATGACTTTGAGGATCTTGTTCTGTTGGAGCATTTCACGGGAGATGTTGAGGGGCAGATCTTCAGAGTCGACGACTCCTCGGACGAAGTTCAGGTATTCAGGGATGAGGTCTTCGCAGTTGTCCATGATGAATACACGTCGGACGTACAGCTTGATGTTGTTCTTGCGTTTCTTGTTTTCAAAGAGGTCAAATGGAGCTCTGCGGGGAATGAACATCAGAGCTCTGAATTCGAGCTGACCTTCTACAGAGAAGTGTTTGACGGCAAGATGGTCTTCCCAATCGTTGGTCAGAGACTTGTAGAAGTCACCATACTCCTCCTGGGTGATGTCATCAGCATTGCGAGTCCAGATCGGCTTAGTTTTGTTCAGTTCTTCATCTTCAGTATACTTCTCCTTGATGGTTTTCTTCTTTTTCTTGTCCTTCTTGTCCTCTTCCTCATCTTCTCCTACATCCTCGATCTTTGGCTTTTCATCTTCATCCTCTTTCTTCTCTTCCTCAGCTTCATCATCAGAAAGCTCCTTTTCGCGTTCCTTCTCAACAACCAACTTAATGGGATAGCCGATGAACTGGGAATGCTTCTTTACAACCTCTTTGACTTTGTTCTCTTCCATGAAATCGGCTAAGTCCTCTTTCACGTGGAGCACGATCTTGGTTCCGCGGCCCATGGGCTCTCCAGGGTCGGGGCGCACTGTGAAGGAGCCTCCGGCAGCAGATTCCCACATGTACTGCTCATCATCATTGTGTTTCGAGTGGACAGTGACGCGGTCGGCCACGAGGTAGCAAGAGTAGAAACCCACGCCGAACTGACCGATCATACTGATGTCAGCGCCGGCCTGAAGAGCCTCCATAAACGCTTTCGTACCTGACTTAGCGATGGTTCCCAAGTTGTTCACCAAATCGGCCTTAGTCATGCCGATACCGGTGTCGATGATCGTTAGCGTTCCCTCGCTTTTGTTCGGGATGATCTTGATGTAGAGTTCCTTCCCGCTGTCCAGCTTCGAAGGGTCGGTGAGGGATTCATACCGAATCTTGTCGAGGGCGTCTGAGGAATTGGAAATCAGCTCACGGAGGAAGATCTCTTTGTTGGAGTAGAATGTGTTGATGATGAGGGACATAAGCTGAGCGATCTCAGCTTGAAACGCGAAGGTCTCCACCTCTCCAGATTGCGTGGTCTCCATCCCTTCCGGCATTTTGATTCGCTTTTAATTCACTGATTTTAAATTACTAGTTTTGCACGTGTTTTTATCACAGTCGAGTGGCGGTTTATCGCTCTGAATTTTTTCTCTTGAATATCGCTGCGGCGGGCTGTCAAATTGGTTATATAGGCGCAGTCAAGGGCGCCATCTGTGGATGAGTAGAAATTTCTAGATTTGCGCGCTACTAGTCAGAGATACGTATCGTTGGCTCAACATCTACAACAACATTTGATGTTTTTCATGCCGAATATGTTGATGAGTTTTTAGTTTGAATTTCGTGATATTGCATGTAAACTATAAAATCTCGTTTGAAGATCTCATAACTATGCCTAGTAGAGAAAATCTAAGAATGTTTTCTGCATATAACTCATTTGATATACAATTTACGTACATATTATATTGAATATTAATAATAATAATATGTTTTAAATGCATTACATAAATGTGCATGTTTATTAAATTACAATAAATTTTTATAAAACATGTTTTTTATCTAAATTAATGCTTGCGATTTAATTAATTGTTCAAAATGTTGAAGATACCTGTTTGGTTTCTATAGTACCGCTATTCATCAATAGATGGCGTAACGCAAGTTGTGTAGATTCTGACGCAAATGTTCTGGAAGCTTCGAGATCCTTCGAGAAATGTGGCTCAAACTAAACATTTCTGAATAAAACATGGTAAATAGAAAATACTAATAGTTACATAATTATTAAAAACGATGTACAAAAGTAAAATTATGCATTGTTTTATTCTTATAAGGCTAAAATAAATTAGTGCGAATATGAGACCCAGAACATTCGTATTGTTTCCGGTTTGTGCCTCAATTTCTTGCCACTACTTGCCGCTACGAGCGCTGGTAGTATCCGGTTTCAATAATAATACTTAGCTAATGTTGCCAAGCTAGGAAATTATCCTAAAATATCGAATTTTGTAACCTATAAAAATGTAAAAAATATGAATGAAATCTTTATATCTGAGTTGTTGTATGTACATAAGGTAGCCTGAAGCCTCTACGTTGTAGGTTAGGTACTTTGATAGTACTCGTATTTAACTATTTTGATAAAACATTCGATTGCACAATAGTCAATGCTTATTACTATTTCGCCTTTTGAACTTGGCAACATCGCACTTAACTACTATTGATTTTTGTCTAACGATAAATTTAAAATTAATTCTATGATGATTCTATGTTGATTTTCTAGAAAGAATTAGGCAGGCAGGCAGGACATACCACCTACGACCTCAGGCACTTACTTAGTTTTTTAACCTTTACAGAGCCGAATGTATGTAGGTAATAGGTACCTACCTATCTAACCGTGTTTGTAACTAACCTACTTTTTTACATTATGTACCTATACTACCTACCTACATCACAGACGTATTGAAGCTTTGATTAGAGAGTAAAATAATCAAAGTACCTAACTACCTACCTAACTTTAAAGTAGAGAAACACCATAGAAACACAATGTAGTACCTACATTGAAAATAATGTGAAAATGCGAAAAAAAAGAAGCCACTTTGGCTAACTTCTAGTCACCGATGTAAATATTTAGGTACATCGATGCTTTTATAGATACATTTTTTTCCGATAAGTACTAATTTTCAACACTAATCATTTTCCCTAGTGCCCCTAGGTAGTTTTTTCCTCCAGGCCATAGGTACATGATGAATAAGTATCGAAAATCAGTATACTAGCCTACCTACTAGGACATAGGGAAATGAAGGTAAACCAAGGAGGAAGTGGTCCAGGGCATGAAATTAGAATAAAAAGGTGGGTTTCATTCTAGATGACAATTTTTCTTAAATTTCAATGATTCATTCATTCATGAAAAGCGCGGGAATCACGTCTCAAGGTCGTTGAACCCAGAACCGCCGAGAATGTGCTGGTAGTAAAGTAACGTAAACTAGGTAGCCGAAAATACGGACGGGACAATAATAATAATTATGGTATCAAAATATATTTATGACTGGTTATGTGTAATTTATAATTTTTAATTTGTTACTAACCTTACAATGCCTTATATTAACAAAATATGGTGTAATACCGAAATAAAAGATTTTAAAAAAGCTATTTATACTTGTACATATTTGAATGTCAGATACACATATTTAGCATCGATTTTACATCGATGCACGATGGTATCTAAGTGCTTGTATATTTACTAGGCCTACATAACTAACAGTTTACACTGTAGCTATGCGTGTAGTATTTTATTTTATATAAGTTATTAGTAAGTTCAAGGTTGGGTAGGTAGTAGGTACTAGAGGTACACTTACCTATGACAAAATGCATGACATTGTGATTTTTAAATATCGAAATCCGAAAATTGTATGACGCACGACACGAAGAACCAAAATTCTACGAAGAATGTTTCGTTTCTTCGTAGCCATTATGTTTATGAGTTAGGATATTTCTACAGAACACCAAGATTATATTTCTTTCGTCTTTCCTCTGGTCCTAGCCGAAACCGGCAAACTCATCTAGGATAAATTAATTTTATTACTAAGGCTTTGTTTAGAGAGTAGGTAAATCATATTTTATTAGGATAGTCTAATGATTAATGATGCTTCCGTAAACACTTAGTTTTATCCTAGTATCCAAAAATAATGTTCATTTAAAAATAATAAATTTAATTCTTGAAACTAATAGCGTAGAGTAATATAATAAAGCAGTTTCATTATTTTAAATTTTTCAGTCATTATTTTTAATGACATCTATTGAGGAGTAGCGGAGAATCTACATAAAATTGTCCTTATGAGCCATCCAGGGTTCTTATTTACCACCAACGTCGAGTCGTAGTCAATTGGTTGAATAAGTTATTCAGGTGGATGGCTGGGCCTTTGATTTTTAATTACCAAAAAAAATTTAATGGGCAATGCAGACGGGGTACTACGTTGCATCCGTGCAGTCAGAATTTTGGATTTCCACAAAATCGCAGAGTGACAGCGGAGCGAGTGCGGCGCCCGAAACGAGGTTTTGCGAGCTGGCTCGAGCTAGGTACCCGGGTTTGCCAAACGATGAATAAAACTTAAATTATTATCAATTAAACCGCGGTACCGCCTGACGCAAACCTATAGGAAAACGACTAACGGTAACAGTTATCCAATTTTAATCAAATTTATTTTGTGAAAAATGCGACTTAATTTTTTTAGTAACGGCTACTGACTATGCATATTTTTTTTTATGGTGATTAAAATTTGACCGTGTATATAAGCAACAATTTTTTTTTACAGGACATTATTATATTCAGCTCTCTAATAGTTCAACTCTCAAGTATCAACATTAGGCCAAACAAAAACGTATTACCATATTTGTAAATTGGCCAGCCATTCAGAAAAATGACTTAGTTTAGTTTATTGCTTGCAACATTAAATACTTAATCTACTCACCACAAGATGGCGCTTAATAAAAAAAAATTACTTCCACAACTCGCCGCTAGATGTCACGCAAATACATATTTCGAGTAATTTCTACAGCATTCTCGACTCGACTGGAAAAGGCGTAGCCCCTCGCTCTTCGAATATAAAAGCGCTTTGTTGCGCTGCAGAACCATATTGAATTCAGAATCAAGCGAGTAAACTTACGAGACAGCGAATACACGGCGCGATTTCAAGCGACGAGAATCATTCAAACTTATTTAATCTTCAAGAAGATAATTTCAAAGACATTCAAGAAATGGCGCTTCTACCGTACTTATTCGACGACCTACGTCCCCGCCGCATCCGAGACCAACTTTTTGGCCTGGACTTATCTCCTGACGACTTCCTAACTGATGTCTTCGAGCGTCCACTCGCCGTAGCCAGAAGAAACTACATGAGACCCTGGAGAAACCTCTCAGCCATTGCTAGAGACATTGGCTCCACAATCAAGACTGATAGGGACAAATTCCAAGTAAACCTGGACGTACAGCACTTCGATCCTGAGGAAATTAGCGTAAAGACTTCAGATGGGTACGTGGTTATTGAAGGAAAACATGAAGAACGAAAGGATGATCATGGATTCATCTCGCGTCAGTTCAAACGCCGCTACGCTCTGCCAGAAGGATGCAATCCTGAGACTGTTGAGTCGAGATTATCCTCTGATGGTGTCTTGATAGTCACAGCTCCGAAAGTTGCCAGCGATAAGGATGAAAGAGCTGTTCCTGTGACACAGACTGGTCCGGTTCGCAGGAAGACTACAGATGATGAGAAATGTGAGAATGGAGATGTAGAGATGCAAGATAAGGCTCCGAAGAAAAAGAGACGTTAGAGTCGTTTTCAAGTTCTAACATAGTTGATTACTGATAAGTGTAAGATAATTTTTACTGCCTAAAATTTGTCTGTAAGACTGATTCATTCCAATAAAAAAAGTAAAACAATAAAAATATTTCATTTTGCAACAACATACGAGTAGAACCCATTAGGTAGGTAGATAGAACATTACTGTATAGTTTAATGTGAATATAGTCAGCCTTATATTAAAGTAGGTAGATACCTACTGAATGTTAGATCTTAGGTACTTATCCAACTAATATTACAAATCCAAAAGTAGGTTAACGCAGAATAGATGATTGCTTGAACACGTCAAAACTACTGAACCGATGCCGGGCTTAATTTTGGATATATAATTTATGAAATTGATACAGAATACACTCCGTTACATAAATACCACGGAGTTAAAGCCCGAGGCAGAAGCTTGTTGTAACTTCAATAAAGTGCCTAAGTTAAAATGGAGTAAATATACCTTCGCGAATGTATTGCTATTATTTCCGGTCAGGCGTTCTTGACCGATTAATAAGTAGAAGTCCCGATCGAATATTTACTAGACTAGTTTAAATTCAAGCACAAGTTTTATATTTAAACAGTTTGTGTATTAGTTTTTTTCCTTTTATATTTTAAGCAGCCGATCAAAAAACAAGCTCCTAGAAGCACAGCTTTGTCCCCCACATCAGCCCCTACCGGAAAAGTTATCCCAAAATTTTCAACCACAGCTGAAATCCCCCAATTATTCTTCACCAGCCCCACTTCTCCACCACCAGATGTGATACTGTACACGAAATGGTTTAAACATTGAGCTTTTATCTTCAAAACTACTTCCCCGCGTTTATTTTTGACATGAAACGTATTGATGCAACTTCTGACTTCGTTGACGGATCCCACGAAATTTCCTGGAGGTGCCCAGACCAATGCTTTGTTCAGACATAGTGTCCTAGGTCTTTGGACCTGGATAACCTCATTACCGTAGTAATTAAAGATTTTCACGTCGAATTTTCTAAATTGTTTTTCCTGCACGGCGAGAAATACTTTTTGCCCTTGGTTGTTGAAAATTGTGTATCCAATACCATTGCCGATTAAATTATGTAAGGCGTCTTGTTCCTTAACTATGATCAGCTCGTCCAATGGATAGATGTAGGCTAATCCTGGGATATCTGTCTCGATTTTGGGACATTCCATCCATTTTGATGTCTTCGTCAAACTGCTATTTTCACAGGTTTTCATTTAGGTTTCTTGGTTTGAAAGTTTCAGCTGCATTGTTTCGGATGTTGCATGTTTAGTTTATGATCATTTCTGTTACGTTACTCATTATTTAGAAAATTAGTCTTATTTTGGTGAGTTTATCATGTTGACAGAATTTTTGATAGCTGACGAGCATGGCTTTGATTTTGAATGGTTCTGACATTACGTCAGCACGATAAATATAGACGATGCACGAATAAAGGTAGGTAAGAACGAAAGCAGCGGATTTATGCAATTTTTTAGTTACAACGCCATCTATTATTATTTATCTGAATCAAAATGTCGAATGAAGACAAAGTGTACAGGCGATGTATAAGGGTTCTTGTATAAAAAAGTATTCCCGAGGGGTTCTCAGGGTGATGCTATAGATGGCGTTTTTAACAAGTTTCTTTAAATAGTTAAAATATTCAATTCAATTCAATTTATTTATTTACACAAAACATTTCACATAGGTCATATGTAACTCTTCTTTTTTTAATGATGAATTCATCGAATACACGTAATATAATAATGGTAACCATTTTCTATTCTTCATGGTTACCATTTAAAGAGGATGCGTATTGCTCTAGCCTTTGATTTTGTCTAGTTGATATTTAGGTACAAAATTGCAAATGGTTCTATGTTTTATAATAATAATTAAAATTATATGAGAACATAGACAAACTAGAACCATCAAATTACTAGAAACAAATATTCCACTACATAGTTATTTCTTTATTTTGGTTATTTATCGCGCTCATCTTATTGAAATGAAGACAATAATTATTTATGTGTGATAAGTTAATCGCGAAAGTCTACGAAAAACATCTGCGCTTTAGAAGGTATGTCATATTAGTACCAAATACCTAATTATAATAACCTGGTACTTACCTACCTAAGTTTACTGTTTATTTTTTAAGTCATGTAGACAAAGTAAAAAAAAAAATGAATGTCTGTAAAGTTGATTTACAGACGATAGTTTAACGTGACAACATCATCAGTGTAACGGGACAATGAGCGTTGCCGGACAATGACGTCAACGTTTTCGTGCATGCAGCCGGCATTCATCGTTTAGACGTAGTCACGTCAAAATGCAAATCAATATTACAATGTGTAGCTTGGTCATTTCTTTTAAGCTCCATCCATCTTGTTTACTTGTTTGTCTTAAGGCTAATCCTCAAATCCAATTCCAGTAATATAGTAATTTCTTCACACTATTCGTTTCGCCCATGTTTTTTTATTTCGTCAACAAAAAAAGTGAAAGGTTCCATACCTTAATTTAGATTTTACACGTGTTTTAAAATTAACCCTACTAACTTAAAACCACGTATAAAATCTTAATTAAAGTATGAAACCTTTCACTTTTTTTGTTGACGAAAACAAAAAACATGGACGAATCGAATAGTGTGAAGAAATTACTATAATACGGCGTACTTTTTGAATATTTGTCCGAAACATTTTGTATGGAAATTTGCCTTGAGGATTCCCCTTAACTTATTATTTTAATAAAAACAAACCCCAATACACATTGAAAGTATCTCAATTCAAACGAACTAAGCAAAAATGATAATCTATATTATTAGTCGGAAAAATATCCCTCTTCTTATTAAGGAAAAATCTTTAATTGAGCCTCCTTTGTACACAAGAACAAATGTATAAATAGTGTATATAGTAATAAAGTATAAATGATGGAGGAACATATAGGAAAATATAATATATTTGTTCGCATAGCCGAGTTGAACTATATGTATTGCGAGTTGACGGATTATGGGAGGTGTGGAGTCGAATGATGAGTAAAAACTTATCGCGGGCTGTTTTCTTCGGTTTGATTACTCTTCCTTACGCGCCAAAACCACTCAACCGATTTGGCTCATCCACCTGCCAAATTTCATGATGATCGGATGAGCGGTTAGAGAGTTATCGTCGGACATACATACAAACATACACACCTACAAAAAAAGGCCCAAAAACTCTGAGATTATAAAGTTTTTTTTTGATTCTTTTTTTAATGTAAGTTCACATAAGTATTTATTTTGTTATCTGGGAAGACAGTTATCTAAACTACTTGAAATTTCAGAAGTTTTTTGTGAATTAAAAACCAAGCATTAATGAGGTTTTTTTTACTTTCTCGTAGACTGCGCCTACGCTGCAGCTGTAGACCGTGCTACGTCGAACAAAAGACATCAACGCGCGACACTTTTATTACTGAAGAAGCAATTTTGTTGTATTTTTGATCATATTGTAGCATAATAAAATTTAAGACTCAAATAACTTTATGGTATTAATTAACTTCCCTTAGTTTGCGTCGCGAATGATAAAATTCCTTTCTTATTACGCGTCTGCACTTCTTGACGGACATACCATCCGAGCCTCTACGTTCAGTGCTTCGGCCTGTACGTTGTCTGTGATCAGTCAGTCAGTCAGTCAGATCCAAGCTTTTTATATATATTGATTGATGATGTAGAAATAAATCGTACTTACTACATACTACTACTTACTTATTTATTAAATCATTTTATCGTTTTTGGGCAAATTTAAACTCTTATTTTAACGCAAAAATAAAACGATTATACTATTCATTCATCCAATCGTCTCTATACCTTTCTATGTTCAGAACACACATACGAAGCCACGCTTCGTCTTAAGGACGACATATGAAGTAATTTTTTTTCCAACTCTCTCGCACTCAAAATCCAACCTTACTCCACAGAAATACGATACAAAATCGGCTTAATCGCGAAATATTTTTTCCATTTCATATTTACGAATATGCCCCAAATTCCCCAAAAATTAGAACCGTGAAGGGGGGAGTGGGGGGGTGTTGTGTACGCACGAAGTTTGCACACATACACACAAACATACGCACATATGTATGCATAGGGGATGGGAATAGATAGTTTTAGGCAGAAATATTGTATTTTGTTCGAAATATCCGTTTCGTAGTTCATTGCCGAGATTTTTAATTGATTTTTCTAGGGACCCAATCAGTTCCGAGATTTCGACGTGATTGAGTGGGTTAAAATAGTATGTGCATTCGAATTAGTGGTAAGCCAACCATAGATGAATAACGGTATCCCTATTAGTATAGGTAGATATAAGTTAAGAAATACTTTTTATTACTACTCTTTTGGCTACTTGCACCAAACTGTCAAAGTCCCTAAGAAATTACTTTACTCGCTTGGTAGTTCTTAACAGTACAGATTCTGACCGTTAAGAATTGCCAAGCGAGTTAAGTCATTGCTTAGAGTCTTTGACAGTTTGGTGCAAGTAGGCATAATGTCTTTGATAGTTTGGTGCAAGTAGGCATTTAAGTTTCACTTTGTTGTACCCTCACAGGGTGTATATTTGGTACTTTTATGTATAATTTAATATCTCATGTACACCATATACACCACCAATTTTTAATTACCAAATAAAATTAAATGGATATTGCAGACAGGGTACTACGTTGCATCTGTGCAGTCAGAATTTTGGATTTCTACAAAATGACCGAGTGACAGCGACGCGAGTGCGGCGCCCGAGCCGAGGTTTTGCGAGCTGGCTCGAGCTAGGTACCCGGGTTTGCCAAACGATGAATAAAACTTAAATTATTATCAATAGAAGGAACCGCCTGACGCAAATCCATAGGAAAACGAGTAACGGTAACAGTTATCCAATATTCATATATTTTTTTTGACTCAAAATCGACTTATTTTTTTAAGTTTTTTTGCCGTATCTGTGTTCAGTAACGGTCACTTACTATAGGTATGTATATTTTTTTCTGGTCATTAAAAATTGACCGTGTATAGCAAAATACACTATTGAACTATTCCTATAGAATCCACCAAGATAGACAGTATCAAACCAAAATAGAGTCTTAACATAAGATCAAAAAAAATTAGACACCTGTCATATATATAAAAAAAAAAAGTAAAAATGTTTATTTTACAGAAAAAATCGTGCCGGTACAATTTTGATTTTACATTAAGATATCCAAATATGATATAATCTCCATTTTCAAATAATGTTTGTTACTCATTTTCAAAATCCATTTTATTGAAATAACAATATAGCAACTTGTAACCGCCATATTGGCATTATTGTTATCATCATCATCATCATCAACCTATAGCGGTCCACTGCTGGATGTAGGTCTCTCCCAAGGTGCGCCACTGAGCCCGATCTTCGGCTCTTCTCAACCACCTTTTGCCAGCTATAGCGAGCAAAAGGTGGATTTGCCTACAAGGCTTAAGAGGTATTGCCAAGAGTTGGCACGTACAACCAATGCACACGTGTCTGTAAATAAGAGCAATATATATATATTATTATACATACATTAATATATACATACAATAAAAATATAATAAAATTGTCTTTATTTCCTACTTTATTTTATTAAATATAAAATAATGATTATATAGCATACGTACAAAAAATACCTAAAGAGGTGTTTTTTCAGTATAAGTATTAGTATATTTTAATATTCTTCAATAAAGAAAGAAACTGTGAGAAAATTTCGAGTTCAAATAAAAAGGCTTTTATAAAAAAGGGGTGCATTTTATAGGGCAACGTGTGGGGCCACGACATCGGCGAGTTTTTTGTATAATAATAATCGTTTATATCAGACAAGTCCATATACCATAATACTAGTAAGCCTTATACTTATATATTTTACAAAACTGAACAAGATCTGAAGCCTAAACCTAAACCCACATTGGATTAGATATCTACAAAATCTCCCAATGTGGGCATTTGTCCATTTATATTATTTAATTATTGTAAAACGTATTTAATTTGAATTTTCTAATAATAATAACTTTATTATATTATTTTTTATTACAGCATAAGCCAACTACTACAATCTATATTTAGGTATATTACAAAATTTACAAAAGGAAACAATTGGGCCACCCATAGACCGTTGCAAACGATCTATAGGTAGCTCAACTGCTCCAACTCGATACCCGATGGCAGCATGCCGAGGATACTGGCTGCATTGCCTCTTTGTATAGCAAGGCTTATTCTTTGGCCCAGATAGCTGCCTCTGCTCCGATCACGCGTCGCTTCGACCAGACGCTCTGACAAAATTTTAAAAACGCCGAATAAATAAATAATAATAACTAGATAATATATTTTCAATTGTAGAAAAAAAATAAAGACGAAATAGTAATATAGTTTTATTTTCAGCCAACAACATACAGAGCAATATGCACATAGATAACCTTACAACTAACGAATAAAAACAAATCAAGTCAATTTTATTATCAAAATGTTTAGATATAAGATATAGACTAATAAAATTAACAAGTTAAAAGTTTATAAAATCTGAAAATGCGACTGCGAAATAATTATACATTGATTGCAAATTCATTACTCCAAATTAAATTTAAAACTAATGACTTATAGATATTTTTACAATCTCCTTTTAATTACCTTCATTTTGATACTCTACCCGATAAGATTGGCATAAAAAAATATTATTAACGGTTACTATTTAGCGCCAAAAAAACGCCATTTTGATATTAAAAAATAAAATTGAAGGTTTTTGAGATGAATCTAACAATACCATAACTGTCGAAATCCATCCAGCCGTTTGGAAGATACGAGGTAACATAGTAATTTACGTACATACAAGGTACGCGCAAAAAACATAACCTCCCTTGGCAGTCGGGTAAAAACACTATATGTATGTAACATATTTATTTAATTTTAGTACTAGAGTAGGTAGAGGTTTTAGTAGTAGAGGATTAGTCAGTGACCTTCGTTCTTCTACGGATTTCTTTACGTTTTTCTTGACATTTTGTGAGCACGTTCGGTAACTAAATAGGTTTTTTGTCGATTCAGTTTTTGGAAATTATTCAAAATGCTGTAGATATGGGGGTTCAAAACAGCCATTTCGAAAATTCTCAGAAATGTCACTAAACTTTTTTGTCCATAATTTTTTTTTATCCGATAAACTCTTATAAACTTTAAGGCGTGCGTCGAGGGAAAAAATAATAATGTATAAAAATTCGATGTCAAATGTGAAAAAAGTAGGAAATAAAGAATGTTTTATTTTATTTTTATCGTATGTATGCCTCTTAAGCCTTGTAGGCCAATCCACCTTTAGCGCGCTATAGCTAGCGAAAAGTGGATGAGGAGAGCCGAAGATCGAGCTCAGTGGCGCGCCTTGGGAGAGACCTACATCCAGCAGTGGACCGCTATAGGTTAATGATGATGATGATGATAACAATAATGCCAATGTGAAATCACAAGAGAATTTCATTAGGTAGGTAGGTGTACCTGTGGTACACAGGTCGTACTAGACTTACGAGGTCTACATATCATAGATCCACTAGTATTTATTTATGTAGGTATTAATTTTAGTCTATTGTAGTATTTATTATAAGTAAAAAATATGAAGAAGAAAATATGTATTTTCAATTTACAAATACATATTTTCTTCTTCGAATAATCTTACCATAGCCCCTTTCTAGCCTTAAAGGTAGCTGGCAGGAATCTCTTGTTAAGGTTAAGCTCGCTTTTGTACATGTCTTTTCTTTTATGTTACGAGTGTATACTAGTGTGTAAAGCGTATGAGCGAGTTAGCTTTCGGGAAGGTTTATCAACTGGGAGATTGTAAAGACGCCGATGACACTGGGCGAATTTACAAGCTACAAGTAAACTCGCTGGCTTGTAGCGTGTAAACAAGCCGTGTGTCATCGACGCTTTACACGACAAGAAAGTATAAATCCATAAATCCATGTTTTGGCCCGCTGAGAGTATAAAATATATCATTTATATCATTTTATCAACGTACTAGCTGACACCCAGACACCCATAGCTTCGTTTGCGTTGCGAATTCTCAAAATTCCTTTTTTAGTAGGTACGTGCACAGAAGTATTAAAGTATAGTAACACAAAGTAGTACATTGAAAATGCGACAAATAAAACAAGCCACATTGGCTAACTTCTATTACATTTTGGTCCGATGCTAATTTTCGAAAAAGAGAAGTAACAGGGCTAGATAAATATCATATGTTAAAAATACTAGGTTATTTCATTGTTAATAGAACTATATCGTAAAAAGTAACGAACATTATTTGAAAATGGAGATATTTCATATTTATTGACAAGGTGTCTGAAATTTTTTGGTCCTGTCTTACGTCTCTGTTTTGGTTTGATACTGTCCATCTTGGTGTTCTATAGAAACACCGTTATCTATTATTTATTATTATTATTATTTATTTATTAAATTAAAACGGTTAAACCAATTACATTAATTTAAAATTAGAATTAGATTAGAATAAAATTTGCATTAGATTAGAATATAAGTAATAAATTATTAACAGAACAATTAAACAAATTAAATGAAAGAGAAATAATAATGAGAATTACATAATTTAGATAACTAAATCATAAGTCACACAAAAATTAATTTAATTCTACATCTATGGTTTATGGTGTATTATCTATGGTACGTGCTTTCATTTCTTGAGGAATAAAAACCAAAATTTCAAGTCTCTACGTTCATTGATTTAGCTTATGCATTGTCTTATAGTCAGTAAGACAAAGAACTCTTTCAAAGTACGCGTCTGAGCCCAATCTTTGGCTCTTCTCATCTTTCTCAGCCAGCTATAGTCCGTAAACCATCATTTCTTCGAAGCCTGCAAACTTAAAATCGACATTAATCTTCATCATTTTAAAACAAAAAAATGTATTCGCGACCCAGATATAGGGTGTTTAAAAAGCCCAAGCCTACAGGGTGGTTTAAAAAGCCCAGGCCTACAGGGTGGTTTAAAAATCGAATCAACTCCCCAAAAGCCTTGGGCGAGGTGCCGTCAACACATAAATCATATTTCTTGGAGAATTTTTAAAAGTCCTATTGCTTTCGCGTATTTGCCATGTACTCCCCCCCGGGGGGACGGCGTGTGTACTTTCCCCCCCGTTTCCTAGTTCTGTGGGGTACAGGGTGTTCCGACAACGTTGGCCTTGGAGATTCATTGTTAATATTTTTTTGTTTGTGATTATTAAAATGTAGACTCGATTTGGTTTAAGACCTATATAATTCATAGCATATGTATATATACAAGAAAATTACTGTGAGTCTATTGTTAAATAAATAAAATAAATACATTAGTAGTTCTATTTATGGGAGAACTGTTGTTAAATAATTTAATTTGGGTTGGTGTAATCTTGCCCCAATTAACTAGGCATTAACTCTTTGTAAACGCGTCCCAAATTATAATAATTAGGTTTATATTAAAATGCAATTTTGTCTCGTCTTTTGATTATACCTATGATGATATGTATGACAATTTTTATTACTAAATATGTATTAAAAATGTACTGGTGATTAAATAGCTTCTATAAATCCAAAAATTTACAAAAAATATCTTTTATATTATAGTTTTTTTATTTTCCCATAGGATTACTTTTTATTAACACTTTAATTCGTTTTTGTTTACAAAGGAAGCGGCTGTACAATGCTTTGGCAAAAATGTTTGTATGGCTGCTATGCATAAAAAAAAAAACGGATAATTGAAAAAACGTAATATAACTTTATTAAATAAACCTTTTATTTCAGACCAATTAATTCATAACATTGACATGAGAAATAAATTTTCAAAAAATCAGTTTTAAAAATTAAATTAAATAAGAATTATTGTAAATTTGCGAACGGCCTGTGTATCCGTAAGGCGCCGTTGGAGGAGCGAGGGCGGGCGGCGCGCCTTACGCAGTACCGCTAGGGCGGCAGACTAAACGCGGCGTTTGATGTATTATTTTCATTTGTTTTTCTGTGACGTACATTTTCCGAATGATTTATAAAAATGTGTTGACATTTATGAAATTTAAATCGTTTGTACTTTTTGTACTTTGTCGGTATTTTAAAATGTATTGCTTATTGATCTAATTACTTTTTTTGCTGTCCAAAATTATTATTATACGGAGAAATATAAGATATATTCCAATTTTCGTATAATACTTAAGGGATTAGTAATCATGTTTATTTCAATATTTTTTTTTATCGTGAAAAAAAACACGGATTTTAGTTGAGTGGATTCGGACCGAAACGTTTTTTTATAAAAGTAGTCCAGTCAAGTTTGCACTATTCTTAAAATGATTACAGATCGGTAATAACAAGAAATCAGACGATAGTCTTATATTATAACCAATCATACATTTATACCAATTCTTTATCAAATATCCTAAAGCCTTAGACTGCAGAATACATCCTATTGTAAATGATAAACATCTATGAAACACGTGTATTTCATGCAATAAATTTTACTTTAAATTTATTTTGATATAAATTTAGACTTATATAACTTTTATACTTAAATCTCAAACCGGAAACGAAATTGCTGCATCTGCCGATCCTCCCTACTCTAGACGCGCACACATGTGGTGGGTACTAGGAAGAAAGCCGAAGAAAAAATGAGGGAGAAACGAAAAACTAGAGCGGGACGGAAAAGTGGGCGAAAAACGAAAAATTTCACCCCCCTTCCTACTCCCCCACCCACCACACGCACACACGCGGGGGAGGGAATAACTGGTCTTGATACTTTGCTTTCACTTTTATTTTGGAATGATGAAAGTATAGAAGAAAGTGAAAACGATAGCGTGTGAATAAAATGCCTTTTTTTAACTGAGACTTTCATGTTTAGTTGAACTGGGTTTTAGTTCCATTATTCATATTATTATATATTTCAAAAATACCTTTAAAAACATTCTAAAGGTATTTTAAAAAAAAAAAACAGTTTTTTATGTCATATTACTGATATTAATATTAAAACAGCGAGATGAAGAATGATAAAAATAAAATGCAAATAAAGCTTCAATGAAATCACATTAAATAAGACTAAAACCAAAAACCTTAACATTAATTCTGTGTTGTCATAAAATTACTAGTGTTACTATTTATCTATCTAATAAGATTATATTTTTAGTTATTAAATTAGTAATGTGAATTTGAAATTACTTAACTTATGCAGTCTAAAAATACGTAAGTTTAGCGCCATAAAGCACAATTTACGGCGTAATAAATCAATGAATCCTCCAACTTTTCCTGGCCTCAGCAATTTTTCCGGCTGTCAAGTATCAAGACTGGCGCATCCCGTAGGAGAGCTATTGTAGCATGTTTTTATACCCAAAAATTTTAACTCAGTAGGCGCCTGAACTCTGACGCGCCACAACGTTTTTATTATTAATAATATATATTTATATTTCGTTTCAATTTACAAGTTTTCCATTCCATAATTTTAATATTTTTATACCATTTTATACAGTGTTTATAGATAGGCGTAACAAAAACAAAAGTTCGGTTAGTTGACGAGTTTGACAGTTTGACACTGTAAAATTTAAATTTGACGTTTGAAACAACATGGCGGTTTGTGTGTCTGTATGTCGCGGGTTCAACGACCTCCAGTGCTAGGATGATGAGCTACCAGGACATTTGACGCCTACTCTACCCGTGAGTATAATCCTAAAAATCTAGAAAAAAATATATTAAAATTATGTAAGGTTATAAATTTTATATTTGCCGATGATGTGCGTATAACGGAACGTAACACGCACACTTGCTTTGTTTTTATCGTGGGTAGTAAATTAGTACGATAGTGGCCGATACGGACTGACTAGTGTGTATTGATTTTTTTCCCTCATTCTGTGAAATTTCATTTATGGGGGAGCAAACGAGGCCGGACATAGAAGATACAATACGATGCATTCGGTTTATACGAAGCATGAGTATTATGAGGTTTCGGCTTGATTTGTTATTCTTCATATCCTGTCACTAGTTCTTTTGAACCAGTGTGGTGAAAGGATTTCAAGTGCACCTCAAAGAGGCTCCTTTCGTGCACTTGACACATGATTTCGAAGTTTTTAGGTTCTATGACATGCCGGTTTCCTAACAATGTTTTCCTTCGCCATTAAGCACGTTTTTAAATGCAAACATAGATTTTTTGAATTTGAATTGGTGTACGACCGGGTTCGAACCAACAACCTTTGGATCGAAAGTCGAGGCACCTCCCACTCGGCCAACACGGCTTTTTTGATATGTCATAGATTTTTTTAAAATTTTACTTTGTTCGGATGGACGTTAAATGAAGTTAGCTGCAGATGGCTGTTACTGCGTCACCGGACTCTGTTTGTTATAGTACGATGACACACGGCTTTTTTACACGCTACAAACCAGCGTTTACGCATGTAGCGTGTAAAGTCGCCCAGTGTCATCGGCGTTTTAACAATCAGCTTGTTGACAATCCTTCCCAAAAGCTAACACGCTCACACGCTTGCTTTTAAAAACGCCAACAATCAGCTTGTAAAAACGCTTGTGTGTCATCGATGCTTTAGAAAGGATTTAACAAATAAATAAATAAATGTTAAATAGAAATTTATAAATTTATAACAGCATAAGCTAACTACTATACTCGTTATCTATATTACAAAATTTACTAATAATGTTTGTTACTATGTGTGTTGTATGACTAAAGTCATGTAGTTTTATTAACAATGAAAAATAAAATAATAAATAAATAATAAAAGTCATTTATTTCAGGCCATAAAAAAACCCATAAATTTACAAAGTGCCTAACTAAAGTACTTAAGATTAACCTATCTATCTATTTATTTATTTACGGTTCTGACTCTGGTGCACTGAGAGCCAGAACCTGTACATGGGGCTATATATGTTATCAGCCAAAGACTTAAGTATGGTGTTTTTGGAGCTCCTAATACCGGCCCAAAAGGAAGCAATTCTGGACCTGATTATGGCGAAGAAATCCGGAACCCGTGCATCAGCGAACATGCTTGACGCACTACAAAACCTTGGCTTGGGAAAAGCCTAGTAGTTTAAACATATTAATATTAATCTAGCCCTGTTACTTCTCTTGAAAAATAAACTTATTTTTAAATAATAACAGAATTACGTACATACATAGGTACACCCGCAACACATTATCCTCTTTCTCCGCAGTCGGGTATAAAGGAAATGAGTTATGTCGAGACAGCGGATTCCGCTTATCCGATTGACAGCGGATTACGAAAGTACCATAGGAGTTTAAAAATAGAATCGTAACCGTTTCATTGAGGACGCGACGAAAAAAATTTGGTCAATGTAGCCAACTTTTAGTACCTACCCATATTTAGGCTCTATACAAATTTTTAAACAGAGACGTAACATTGCTAGAAATTATAGTTTAAAAAACTACTCTTTTATTTTATTTAACACGATTTCGTAAAAAATCCCAAAAGGTAACAAAAAGTGTTTAAAACAGAAATATTTCATTTTTATTGACTGCAGTGTCTGAAAAGCTGTCCTGTTTTGCGAGGCCATATTTTTTTGAAACTGTTTATCCTGGTATTCTATAGTATAGTGTTCTATACCAATATGTTATTATATTTATGCTTTGGATTATTTAATCTATGTTTTTTGCCGCCATTACGATTATTAAGGTTGTATGAATCAGAATATGGTTTTTACATTTCTTACCAGGTAAAATATTTTATGATTCACAGCATAACAATAACATGAGGTGTTTTTTTATGTTTTAGCAATTATAACACATAGTTGAAAAATAATAATAATGTTTTCAACCGACTTCAATAAAGCAGGATGTTATTGAAAAGACACACCACTGAAGTCACGGGAAAGCAAAATACGCATTTTGTTTACTTGAATGACATATTTTTTGACCTAACTACGTCTAATAAATCGATGAACGCCGGCTGCATGCGCGAAAACGTTGACGTCAATGTCCGGTAACGCTCATTGTCCCGTTACGCTGGTAGTCACGTTAAACTATCGTCCGTAAACAAACTTTACAGGCATCCAATTTTTTATTTATTTCTATTTTACAGAACCGATATTAAATTGTTACCTTTCGAATAAAAAAGGATTTTCCAAATCGGTTGCTAAATTATTAAGTTCTGAGATAACAGACATTAAGGCTAATCCTCAAATCCGAATTCCATACATATGTTTTTTGATTTCGTCAACAAAAAAAGTGAAAAGTTTCATACTTTAATTTAGATTTTATACGTGTTTTTAAGTTAGTAGGGTTAATTTTAAAACACGTATAAAATTTAATTAAAGTATGAAACCTTTCACTTTTTTTGTTGACGAAATTAAAAAATATACCTAGATGAAACGAATAGTGTGAAGAATTTACTATAATACGGCGTACTTTTTGAGTATTTGTCCGAAACATTTTGTATGGAAATTTGCCTTGAGGATTCCCCTTAAAAAACAAAAACCCTCGGAATGGAGCACCTCTTCCTTTTTTGAAGTCGAGTGAAAATTAATCAAATAAAACCAAAATCAAATAAAAATCTATTATACATACAAACTTACTTTAACTTTGCGCATAATAAATGACCTTGAAAAGAAATTACCTACCTTTTTGGAGCTAGAATGTTTTTTGTGATGTGCATGGTATTTTTTTTACATTATTTAATGGTAAAGCCAGTACAAGAATTATCATTTTGCCATACAGAATTAGTTGGATTTCACACCCATTATTTATTTTGAATAATCAAGGTTTTTCAAAAACATACAACAACCGGACTTCAATCGGACTGTTCTAGTGACCGTAGGCACCACTGAAAAGTCACAGGGAAGCCAAATAAGCAATTTTGTTCACTTCAACGAATTTTCTTTTAGTTATTTTTATTAAAAACTTAACTACATAACCGATTTTGATAAACATTCTATGGGACCAATCTGGAAGTATAACCTCTCAAACAAAAAAAAATTATATCGATTTATCAAAACAAAACTCAGAGGTAAAAAAAAGAAACATTCAACCGAATTGATAACATCTTTTTTTTTTCGGTTTAAAAAATGATGCAAATCAAAGCCATTATGTAACGGCTATAATATAATATCACATATTAATTATATTCAACATAATCTGATTCATAACGATTTGTGTAATGATTTATTGAATATTATTTGACCTCAATTGTATTTACGTCACAACTTATCATGGTCAAACCTATTTGGGTGTTCCCCAAAGAATAAAATACAATCTCAATAAAAAGATGGAGAAGTTTTACACGTTTTACAAGGTACACCACATGTTTTTATTAAAAAAAAAAAGCGTTTCAGTTGAAGTTACAGATCACAGTTATAGAAAAAATAAAATAAAAACTTTGGTCGATTATTTTTCAAAATAAGTATGATAAAAATTGGACATACTGTTACCGTTAGTCGTATTTCTACGATCAAAGAGATGGCTTTAGCGATAAGACTGCCCATTGTTCTTAAAATTTGTAATGCTTCCTGTTATATTTTCGAGATTGATCATCGAAATGTCTTAGAGTGTACAAACACTTTTTAAACTTTTATTTAATTAAAAGTCTTGATTGCAATACCTAAAACGGGTAATATTGTGTAACAATACTTACTTATAGACAATTCAATAAGACCTAGATCTAACCTACCTACCCAATATGGCAATAAAACACTGAACAATTTCTATATAACTACCACCAGCCTTTAGTTGCTTCAAGAGACTAAACTTGGCAGCGGGGCGCTGCCGTGTCCCTAGATTTAACGATTTTTTTATTAACGAATTAAAAAAAAAAATATTCAGTCAGATGTCCTAGTCAAGTCTCTCCAGATTTAACGTATGTCTGATAAGATGGTAAATAAGTGGTAAATTATGATATTTTAGACGCGTCATTGACTCTGCGTAGGAGGCTCTATCAAGGTCGGCGTAGTCGCTGTGGAGATACGTACGTATTGTCTACGTAGTCTCTACCTGTGGTACGCAGACTTGCTTCTCGTTACTTATCAATATGTAAATATCGGTTTAATATACACAAAGTTAATCTTTGTTTATAAATATACCTACATAAACTAGTTGAAACCCAAAGCCAAGTGGGAAGTGCCTCGACTTTCGATCCGAAGGTCGTGGGTTCGAAACCGGTCGTACACCAATGGATTTTTCTGTTCAAAAAGAGTTCTGATCTACATGTGCATTAAAATACGTGCTTTACGGTGAAGGAAAACGTACGAAAACCGGCATATCATAAAACCTAAAAAGTTCGAAAAATATGTGACAAGTACACGAAAGGAAGAAGTGCTCTTCGAGGCGCACTTGAAATCCTTTCACCACACTGGTGGATTTTTATGAAATATCTATGGGACCAAACTGGAAGTACATATAATCATTCAATTTTTTTTTTCTAATCGGTTTATAAACAACAAAGTTCTAAGGTAATAAAAAAAAAATTCAACCGAATTGAAAACCTTATCATTTTTTGAAGTCGGTAGAAAAATATGTAAAATGCGCGGGAAACCCGGATGCAGTTTTCATTCTAAAAAACCCGTAAAAAAACAAGATAATCTATGGAAAACCCACTACCTGTAGACACGACGAGGACGGACGTGGTGGCCGAGTGGATGAGGCCCTTGCCTTGCGATTTGAAGGCCGCGGGTTCGTATCCCGGTGGCAGTAATGCGTAAATGGGTTTTTTCGGTCGTAAAAATCTATGTATGCATCCCACGTTCTCGCAACGGTGAAGGAAAACATCGTGAGGAAACCGGCATGTCGTAGAACCTAAAAGTTCGAAAACATGTGTCGAGTGCACGAAAGAAGCTTCTTCGAGGCGCACTTGAAATCCTTTCACCACACTGGTTCGAAGGAACTAGTGACACGATAAGAAGAAGACTGCCTGTAGATAAGTGCGTGCGCATATAATGAGATTTTATTATGTAAATAACACGGAAAATTTGTGTTGTATATTTATGTTGATGTTAATGTAATTGCTGGTTATTCCTATTGGGATTTCTTAATGAGACGGAAATTTTAAATATACTAACTATCTTAACATACCCACATAAAGTGTATAAAAAAAGAAAACCCGCCTGCTGAAATAATTTAAATTTTGGATTTCTGACACTAGGTATATTTTTTTAATTACATTCCCAAAAAAATATTTAAAAGATGCCTCATTTACCGAAATCCATCTAGTTTTGATGGTTTTCTGAAACTTTTTAACACATTTTGTTATCTAACAGCCGCCATATTGGATTTTTTGACATTTTAGATAGCATATAACACTTGTGCTTGCACGATACAGCGACAAACGATGGACAGAAGAAGCAAAAAAATGGAATGGACCTAGTGGGAAAAGACGGAAGGGAAGACCTATGAAACGATGGAGTGACGAAATCATAGCCAGCAGGAAAAAAGTGGACTGAGGGAGCTAAAGATAGGGAAAGCAAAAAAACGCACTGGAAGAGGCCTTTACCCAAATAGGGGTTCCTATCTAAACTTTTTTAAATCTCAATAATGTAATGTAACTTGTAAAAAAGCGTTCAATAGTTATAAGTTGAAATATATGTAATAATTTAGGGGATAGGAAATGAAGAGGCTTTATTATTATTATTATTATAGCCCTTGTGTGACCTAGACACACCTCATTTATCAAAATCTGTTCAGCCGTTTAGGCTGTAGGGAGGCGCATCGAGTCAGACATACATGTATACACTCGAAAAACAAACTCTCCTTCTTCGCAGTCGGATGAAAAGTAGCTTAATGCTCTTCTAATGCGAATTAACAAATCCTCTACTAAATTTAATGTGTTTAATAGTTTAGGTGTATACAACAGGTTTAAATACCCCATTAATCATCTATAAAATGATGTAACTTTGAAAATATTAAAATATACAGCAAATGTTAACTTTTTTAGTGCATCCGCAAACGCGGCACCGACTATTGCGACCGGTAGCCAATGTCCTATTTATTGTATTAATATAAGTATTTTTGTAGGTACATAGGTTCACAAAAATAAAATGTAATTTAAAAGTATATTAATTTATTTAATTAATCTCAAGTCTTTTAAACTACTTAAAAATATTATTTGGTTATTCATTACTTAAAAACTATAATACTTACCTAAGTTCATACTTGAAACAGTATCATTTTTATCAAATCGCACATTATTTTTATTACACCTTATTATAAAAAAAGTTCCAAGCTTAATCATTATTATTTTTTAAAAGTTTGTGATTTATACAGTGTATGACAAAATAAGTTAACCCGAAAGAGGTTATTTTAAAATTTCTTATAATCAGGTTTTAGCTAGGTATCTACACAATCCAATCTCACATTTTTTTTTAACTATTAAAATAAAATATTTAAATTAAAGTTATGAATTAATTATTTTGAGTATTAGATTTTCTATGAAATATCAAATTGGAATTTGAAATCTATTTAATCTGAACTTTACGGCATACTAGATTAAAAATGAATAAATTACTGTCATAATCTCAATTCCTTTAAATCACTAAATTTTCTTTTCACTGAGTCTTGTTCATTCATAGCAGTTATTAGTACACCTAGAAGTATAATACAAAAATACCATAGCACGTTGAAAACGCACCATAAAAAGTTATACAATTTTAACACATTTTAGTCTAATGCTGAATTTCGAAACACGAGTGCTAGGAATGGTTTCTTTCATTGTTAATAAAACTCTATTGTAAAACCTAACATAAAGTATTTAAAGAGTGACATATTTTTATTGTCAGTTTGTGTAGCCGCACACGGGCCACCGGCCACAACCACAAAACGCCGCCACCGGCATATTTCCTGTAGTTTTCATACATTTTATATGGACTCGCCGCACACGGTAGACGCCGGTGGCCGCCACACACTACAAACCGCCGCTACTCGCTTCTTGTGGCAGCCACCGGCCACTAAACGCCGACACGAAATTTATAACAGGGATTCAATCTCGACCTGCGATTTGGGATTCAAAAAGTGACCGCAAGTGGCGACCACCGGCCACAAGTGGCTGTCGCGCGCTTCAACTGCTTTTGTAGCTTCTAGCTTCTCGTGGCGGCGTTTGTGGTTGTGGCCAGTGGCCCGTGTGCGGTGACACTTTGAACCTTTTTTGTCCTATTTTACTCCACCCTATTTCCTTATACTTAGAACACCGACACAAACTATGGTTACAAAATTATCAGTTCTTGAATCAGTAATCATTATCCGCTTTCAAGCAAATATCTCCATGCCATAAATAACCTTTTGGACAATTTATGCCATAGACTCTGATGGATTTCTTCTCCCGAACGACAGCTCCTTCTACATCAGGGTTGAACTCCTCACCTATCGGCCTGGGCTGTTCAGCTATGACCTTCCTTTTGCTTCTTTTCACACAATTAAAGCAATCAAACGCGTTTAGCAAACCAGGCAACACTGCTTTCCTCACTTCTTTCGAGTCTGATGCAGCAAGTTTATCGAGGTAAATCTTAAGGAGTTTCTGCTCCTTGATTTTTTCTTTCGTGTAACAAGGACACCGCTCATCAGCTGTGGCATAAGCCAGGATTAAACAAAACGCTAGGAATAATTTCACAGACATGTTGTCTTTTCGAGTTTTAAATGTCGAATGAAGCGTGGAGGTCCCACTCCCTATTATATAGGTATAACTAAGTTGATTCATAGTTGTTGCATTGTATGGAATACGAGTATAATACGTCAAATTATAGTAGGTATGAATAATTTTTGATAAGGGCGGACGTAATGTAACGTAGGTAATTAAGTTATCAATTATTAGTGCAGTTATTCCCTTTGACGCTTCAGTTATGTTTGCCTTTAGTAGGTAAGTACCTAACTTTTGATATATGGCTCCCAATTTTGGTCTAGAAAAAAATGACTTCCATCTTGGACTCTTGAGTACTACAGGTTTTTTAAACCTATTTCAGGCAGTCTCTAGCAAATCAGGTTAACTAAACCCTTATATTTTTAGTTAAGCTTAAATTATATTGATTAATGTTAACATTTTATGAGAGAAAATAAATAAATAATCTAAAAAAAAAACAATAGCACAGGCTAAAGTTAGAAAAAAAACCCTAATATTAATACTACTAGTAATAATGTGATGATACGAGTCAACACAAAACTCGTAACACAAACAAATCTAAAAAAAATATGGTCATATTGTTATCACAATATTTTTCACACATTTATTTATAAAGCCTATAGACGCCCCATAGATGAATAACAGGGTACCAAGAAAGACAGCAACAAACCAAGATGAAATAGGAAAACAGGAAAAATATTGGATTTCTGACACTAGGTATATTTTTTTTTTATTACATTCCCTATAATTAATTAAAAGATGCCTCATTTACCGAAATCCATCTAGTTTTGATGGTTTTCTGACACTATTTAACACATTTTGGTATCTAACAGCCGCCATATTGGTTTTTTTGACATTTTAGGTAGTATTTATAGCCCTTGCGTGACCAAGACAAAGAGTCAGTCAGTCGTCAGGACGAAGCCTTTTATATATATATACCACCATTTTTTAATTACCAATAAAACTTAAATGGCAATGCATAAAGGGTATATACCACGTTGTATCTGTGCAGTCAGAATTTTGGGTTTCTACAAAATGACAGAGTGAGAGCGGGGCGAGTGCGGCGCCCGAGCAGATCTTTTGCGAGCTGGCTCGAGCTAGGTACCCGGGTTTGCCAAACGGTGAATGAAACTTGAATTATTATGAATGATAGGTACTGATTGACGCAAGGCTATAGGAAAACGACTAACGGTAACAGTTTTCCAATTTTTATCATATTTATTATGAAAAAAAAAAAACATTTTATTTTTGCCTTATCTGTGTCGAGTAACGGCAATTGATTATACGTATTTTTAATCTGGTGATTAAAAATTTACGGTGTATTAAGAGTCGACACAGGGCTAGTTTACAAGCTACAAGCTAGCGAGTGCGCTTGTAGCTTGTATGATAATTTAACTCGCTCCATGTCATTAGGCTATTTTAAAATCTGCTTGTTGACAAACCGTCCCGAAGGCTCTCTCGCTAGCATTTAAACTCGCCGGCTTGTAGCTTGTAAACCAGCCCTGTATCATCGACGCTCAATTTTTTATGAGATGACCTATTTCGGTCTACTTGCCACATTGACGTACATCCACAGATTATAACGACGTCTCAATGTTTGAGGGCTCGACCACAATTGCAATTTTATTAGTGGCTAATCTCGTGTCCTCAGTGGCTAATTCTCATTCGTTTTATTTCATTGGTATTAATTTGATGATTTGATCATAAAAAAAATAGAAGATTAAAATGTGTAGTTTCTATTCTAGGGCTAGGAACTGGATAGAATAGAATATGCTTCATTATATCACCTTAAAATCAATAAAAACAAGAAATACAAACTAAAATTATAAGGGTGGTCTTATTTCTAGATAGCAATCTCTTCCAGACAACCAGACAAGACATATTGATATGAGGAAAAAAAATATAAACTCTAATATTAATCATACAGAATATTATAAATATTATATTTACATTCTAGCCTTTTATTGATTGATTGATAAGTGTTTCCACGAGCTTGGAATTTTATTTAAGCTGCTCGTAAGTTTTAAGGTGTGATTAACTTTAATAAGATTTTTCTTCCAGCAAACCTTTAAGGATAACAAGCTTAGGGTTTAAAAAAACTGATAACCCGACTGCGAAGCAATTAAGTATAAGTACTTTAATTGCCAATTCGTTATTCCAAATTAAATTTAAACATATGACTTTTATAAATTTTTATAATCTCCTTTTAATTTCCTTCATTTTGATACCTTACTCGATAGGTTTGGTAAACAATAATTTATTAACGACTTACTATTAAGCGCCAAAAATCCGCCATATTGATTATTTTTTTTAAAAACCCATCTAAGAACACTCAGGTTATTAAGACAAATCTAATAACGATACCAAATCCATCCAGCCGTTTGGAAGATAAGAGGTAACAAAGAAATTTACATACATACATTTTTTTTTTTTTTTTTTAATTTATTTACACAAAAACTTATATTTAAAAACAACATTTTTGTATCCTGAAACCTCTAAAGGTTTGTGGGGACACAAGTATAGTCTTTGAGCTACATTATTACTATATATGTCTTATTGCTACAAACTACAATAATTGAGGTAGGCATGAAAGACAGTACAAACTAAATACCTAATAGGTATGTTTGCAACAACGGGATTGGTGATAAGATTCTAAGCGGTGAGTGTGAGTAAGTATTATGCTACATTAGTGTTACGATAGTTATTCCCGACTACGCAGAAGGAGGGTAATGTGTTTCGGTTTTATAGTACACAACTATGTATGTATGTATGTACGTATCTATGTATTTAGAACAGTGTTTAAGTAGTAATTTTTATACTTATTTTTGAAATTTCTGTCATTAATGCTATTTCTTACACTTTCAGGGAGGCTATTAATCAGCGTAGGTAGTATGTACTCGTAAGTACGTCTACCATAAAAATTAGACGTTCTAGGTATAAATAGCTTGTTATGCGCTATTTTCCTAAGTAGGATTTTATTTGTCACTGGTTTTGTAAGTAAATCGACATTGTTGTGTTGTTCAATCAGTAGGTTCATGTTAACTTTTTCGTGTATAGGTATTATACGACAAAATTTAAAAATACTATACTATACTATAATAATGTTTCATGTGGTTTTCATCAATAAAATTATTTCTTTTCTTTTCTTTTCTTTTATATTTTGGCCAATATTGATTGAATTGAATTGAAATTTAATTGTAAAACATAACCCTTTCTTGGCAGCCGGGTAAAAAATAACAGAACAGTAGATTATTTTACTTGAGGTATTTCAATGAGTTTTATCCAATTCTTATTAATATTGTTTTGTAATTCTGTCTTCTATATTTATCATATTACTTCATTCACGTTAAATCCAAATAATGTTATTGTTGAAAACAGCAAATTTCCCATACACCTAAAAATTCATATTCTATACTTTCCTTCCTTATGTAGATATCTATGCTATTTAGTTGTAAAGTTTGAAACTGCCGACTGCCTACATTTATGTCTAAATGAGTTAACAATCCCAGGGGACAAAACCGATCTATAATAATTACTTTATTACTAAATTTAAATTTATTTCTTGTATTAATGTAAAAACCTTGTAACTTACTAAGTGTACGCCGTCTATCTCATCTCCAATTATATTCTTTCCTTGCCGGGTTGCCTGGAAGAGATCGCTTACAGCGATAAGGCCGCCCCTTGTACTACCTACCTTAAGGCCTTTGTTTTCTTGTTCTATTGTTTTACTCTGTTTTGTTCTTCTTGGTGTACAATAAAGTGTTCATATATCTATCTATCTACTGTACAAAATTTTAACAAAAGTATTTAGATGATATATTCAGATAAATAAATTTATTGATTTTTATTGCTAATTATATTATGTAAGTAAATATATGTACTCATAAAATATAATTGGAAATTGAATTATGCGTACTTAAAATTTTTAAATTTATTAAACGAAAAAAAAAGGATAAGTTGATAGGTTTTACTCAAAATGGTATCCTAAAAACATTTTCATTCAGGTAACATCAAGAAATGACTTAAACATACATTTAGTCAATTCGTAGAATAACAATCTTAATTTCTAAAACCAAATACACGATTCGTGGGTGTACCAAAAATTAATCTCGCATAACACTACATACATACTTCTTACGCACACACTGACAAATCTTAGTCGTAGAAAAATCTTGCGTTCCCCCCGACTCACAATAATTAGTTTAACAGATCCCCCCACCCCAGGGGGAACCCCCTTTTCAACAAACACACACGATCTCAAACTTATATGGATTTTTCTCTTGTGTGAGTCTATCGGGAAAATATCCGGGAAATTGGGTAAAAGGTCATTTTGTATTTAGCAGTTTTACTGGCCACGTTCTCGCATCGGAGAGGGAAAACATTACTCAAAAACCACTGTTTACTTGTTTATTGGTAATCAAGAGCATACATATGATGAAAATTATCTTAAATATATTTAGAGCAAGTATCGATGCAAGTTATAGATTACTCAATAGGTATCTTGAAGAGTAATATCAATGTGAGTTTAGTAGTAGGACGAGGTGGCCGAGTGGATGAGGCCCTTGCCTTGCGATCCGATGGTCGCGGGTTCGAATCCCGGTGGCAGTAATACGTAAATGGTTTTTTTTGGTCGAAAAAAATCTATGTAAGCATCCCACGTTCTCGCAACGGTGAAGGAAAACATCGTGAGGTAACCGGCATGTCAATGGACAGCATAAGCTAACTACTACAATCTATATTACAAAATTTACAAAAGGAGACAATTGGGCCACCCATAGACCGTTGCAAACGATCTATAGGTAGCTCAACTGCTCCAACTCGATACCTACCCGATTGCCTCTTTCAGAAAAGAGAGACACATTGGGCAATGCAGAAGGGGTACTACATATGGTATTACACAAAAATTCCCAGAATATACAGATACAAATCAGTGCAGTCAGAATTTTGGGTTTCTACAAAATAACAGAATGACAGCGGGGCGAGTGCGGCGCCCGAGCCGAGCTTTTGCGAGTTAGGTACCCAGGTTTGCCAAACGATAATATAAAACTTAAAGAATTATCAACGATGGGTACCAATTGACGCAAGACCATAGGAAAACGACTAACGGTAACAGTTGTACACTTTCTATCATATTTATTTTGGAAAAAAAATCGTGTTAATTTTTTCATGTTTTTGCCATATCTGTGTCCAGTAACGGTAACGGATTATGCTTTTTTTTTCTGGTAATTAAAAAATTGCGGTGTATATCGATAGTTTTAATTTGCACTAGGGTGGTGCGATGTCCGTACAGATGAAATTAACAATGGCGGCGCGTGGTCTTTTTTACATTCTTAATGCCGATCATAAAAGTATTAACTTATACCCTATTTATTTACACAACATAAAGACAATAATGGTAGGTTATTGGCCTGGTATTTCCACAGACAATTATCTTTTTTATCCTTCCGCGATTAGAGGTTTGAGTGGTAAAACCCATTTAACTTTTTTTTTGTATTCGGCCCACATACAGGGTAAAACCAGACACTTTAGTCAATACATCTCGTAAGTAGGTACTGGCTTTCTCTTAAAACATCACAAAACATCGAAAGGTTATAAACTTATAACTTATAGGATGGTATGATAATTAAATTTTAATAATTTTATGATATATTGAATAACATTAATTAAGTATTTATAAAAAAAAATATTTTTATTAGAAAAGGGAGAGCCTTCGCCCAGCAGTGTACAGGCTGAAAATAATAGTAATAATAATTTATTTTAATTATCGAGTGAATTTAATTTATGATGTAACTCGCATTTAATTTAATAAATACTCATTATTCAGTACAAAACTATGCACATATGATATTTTCAATGGCTTATTAAAAAAAATGTTAATGCAATTTTTTTTCCACTTCAGATCTCAATAAAATATAAACCATATCTAACGACGTGTTCCTAGGTAAATTGAATATTCATCAAGGTAGAGTTTAAGATCGCAAGTTACCAACCTGTATGTGAAAGATACGAAAAATGTAAAACAAATACAAATTAACGACGTATCGATTCGTTAGAATCCCCCACACCTTATAAATATGTAGTTTTGTACGGAACCCGACTTGTTAAGTTAAATGAACCCCCCGACTTGCAACCGAATTCGAAAATCAGGCTTTATCATTTATATTTTACTTTAATGGATTTATGTATTAATAACTGTGTTCCTATAGAACACCAAGATAGACAGTATCAAACCAAAATGGATGCGGAATACAGGACAGAAAATTTTCAGACACCCTGTCAATAAAAATTAAATAACTCTATTTTCAAATAATGTTTGTTACTATTAACGATGTAGTTTTATTAACGATGAAAAAGCCTAGTAGTTTAAATATATAATATTTATCTAGCCCTGTTACATAAGCCCTCATGTTACTCGACTGTGAAGAAGAAAGTTTTTTACTGAAATAATTATAATAATAAACATTCACACACTCACACCCCTGCAGGATTCCCTGTGTCGCAGGTGGCATGGACACATACAACACATCACAACATCCAAGACCCGAGAACAAACATTTGTGTTCGGCACAAACATTTGTCCCGGCCGGGGATCGAACCCGGAACACCAAGCTTCGTAGGCAGGGTCACTACCAACTGAGCCACGGTGTCGTCAGTTTGTTAAAAAGGTTTTGTCTAAATGATTTCTTCGCCCCCCCATGAACACCTTATCTTGTGAAAGCTATCAGTTCGTCTGTGGGTTCCACACAAAGGCGGATCAAGTAACGTCTGACCAAGTCGCCAAGTAATGTCCTTGTTCCGTTTGGAGGGAAACAATGACAGTAACAACTCATGTCAGAGTGACATTGACAGTTCATGCCAGAGTGACAGCTGATTTTATAGGTGGGTTGTAGTGGGCATTAAGGCCAATCCTCAAATCCGAATTCCATACAAAATGATTCGAACAAATACTCAAAAAATAAGCCGTATTATAGTAATTTACGTGTTTTTAAGTTAATAGGGTTAATTTTAAAACACGTATACAATCTAAATTAAAGTATGAAACCTTTCACTTTATTTGTTAATGAAATCAAAAAACATGGACGAAACGAATAGTGTGAAGAAATTACTATAATACGGCGTACTTTTTGAGTATTTGTCCGAAACATTTTGTATGGAATTCGGATTTCAGGATTCCCCTTAAATCAGTTTTTAAACAAAAGTTTAAAGATTCTACTATGAATTAGAAAATCTAAATGTAATCGTGTGACGTGAGTATTTAAGGATATAATATCTCGTCAGGCATAGCTACGTTACTATAAATACAGCCTATAAATTACATAATCGAACCAGTGTGGTGAAAGGATTTCAAGTGCGCCTCGAAGAGGCTCCTTTCGTGTACTATACATAATAAACGCTGGATATTCCAGATCAAATTTAATACTTGTTAAGTATATAAGCATACCATTCACTCATTCATGTCATATACATTTCGTTTGAACCTATATAATAAGGCATAGATAAGATACGTTTTTTTTATTACAGTATGGGTTGAATGTAGGAGATCAAGTCCTTATTTTAATCTGTAATCTAAGATAAGTCTCAAAACTGCCATGGTATGAACATCTATTACAATGTACCCGATCCATATTTTATGAAACCAATAAAAGATTATTTTTAATTGTTATAAATATTATATTCTACTCTTTGATGATTAATCAAAGATATTATAAATATGCATTAGAAAATCTAAATGTTATCGTGGGACCTGTGCGTATTAAAATATCTCGTCAGGCACAGTTCTTTTAATATAAATACAGCCCATAAATTACATAATCCAAATTTTCCACGAGGAAAGACATTTTTCATCAGCGCGGGAACTAGTTCGCGAAGGAGACAGCAATATCTCCCCGACCTTTCAATTTTCCTCCGTTTCTTATTTAGTTTCTCGCAAATTATCTCCAATTCTTCATATTATTAAACATCCAGGGGGGAACTAGCCCCCCTCCGCCCCCCGGGGGGCTTAATGACGGGGAGCGGTCAGCGCCCCATACCAACGTCCGGCGCACTTGTTTCTTCTAAAATTTTTCCCCAATCTTTATTTCTACGTAGACGTATATAATTAGAATTGTTGTTGTGTGCGTGCGTGTCGAGAGCGTGTGTGTGGGGTGGTGTAAGTCTCGTTATTAGTTTTCTTGCGAATCGCGACTCGGGATGGTTTTGTTAGATTTCTATAATTTAGCGATGGCGACCAAGGAATGGGGCGATCGATAGCGGACCTACTATGTTTGACTAACTCTTAATTAAACTTACATTTCTTTCCAAGTATTATAGAAGTTTTGGGATTCGATGTTTTGTGCACCGAAAATACAGGTTGCTTCAAGCATCTTCAACAACTTAGGTTTCAATTGTATAATAGTTTATCTCCACTTATCGTAAGGTCTTTTGTTGGAAACTACCTACTCAAATCAATTTTATTAAAAAAACAGTTTTCATGATTTTGAAAGTTATAGGCGTGCGCAGGCAAGTTCTCAAAATTTTAAATTTAACTTACACGTTGCTAATATTTGTTACAATATTGCTCGTAAAATTCTGTCTGAATTAATTTTAAAAGCAAATAATCAATATTTAAAAACTCCTAACTTCTTCTTCTTCTTATCATGTCACTAGTTCCTTCGAACCAGTGTGGTGAAGGGATTTCAAGAGCACCTCGAAGAGGCTCCTTTCGTGCACTAGACACATGTTTTCGAACTATAGGTTCTACGACATGCCGGTTTCCTCACGATGTTTTCCTTCATCGTTGCGAGAACGTGGGATACATACATAGATTTTTTCTACAGAAAAAACCCATTTACGTATGACTGCCACCGGGATTCGAACCCGTGACCATCAGTTCGCAAGGTAAGGGCCTTATCCACTCGGCCACCACGTCCTGACTGAATAACAGACAAACCACTGAACGCATTGATTGGAAGGGAAAATTTCGAGGATATATTCGTCAAGATATTGGAGTAACATTTGTTACTCCAATATATTTATATTGAGAATAAAATGTATTATTTGTTTCCTTTTGTAATAAAGATTTTAGTAGTTACAAAACTATATATTTTCTGTTGGTTTAAATCAATTAAATATAGGTAATACTTTATTAGGCGTTAATTAAACCTGCGACAACGGCGTAGCATCCCAACACACTTACCACTCGACTAATAATGGTCAAAGCAGGTTAATCAAAAATATAATGACGATTTCCAACTGACATTGTTAGCAGGGATGGTATTGTTTTGAAGCGAGAATCGCGATAACGGCTTGACAGTCCAACACACTTGCCACTTGACCATTTGTATCGTCAAAATAATAAAATGAATGAATGAAACTTTATTTGCTTAATACATTTCATACTTTAATTTAGATTTTATACGTGTTTTTAAGTTAGTAGGGTTAATTTTAAAACACGTATAAAATCTACATTAAAGTATGAAACCTTTCCCTTTTTTTGTTGACGAAATCAAAAAACATGGACAAAACGAATATTGTGAAGAAATTACTATAATACGGCGTACTTTTTGAGTATTTGTCCGAAACATTTTTTATGGAAATTTGCCTTGAGGATTCCCCTTAAAATTCGTCAAAAAGAAACATTAAAATTCGTAAAAAGTAAACTAATTGAGTGATTTAATGGTCAAAGCTAGTAAACAAAAATATAATGACGGATCCCGACTGATACTGTGACTGTTAACAGGGGTGGTCTGGCTAACGACCCTCGACTTCAATCGACGTCTACCTACCCTCGTGAAATGTCTCCGCAAATACTGATATTTCTGATATTATATTGATTTCTGTTCGATTGACGTGTAGAGGCGTTCGTTACTTATTGACGTTACATGACCGATTGATATAAAGTACCTACTAGGAAAGGTTAGTACTGTTGTAGCGTTTAAATCATAGACTAGGAAAGGTTATGTTGTATCGTTTAGAGCAAAAAAAGCGAGAGTTTAAAAAGCCATGTTGGCTGAGTAGGAGGTGCCTCGACTTTCTATCCGAAGGTCGGGAGTTCGAACCTGGTCATACACCAATGGATATTTCTGTTCAAAAAATCTATGTGTGCATTAAAACACGTTTAACGGTAAATGAAAACATCGTGAGACAACCGGCATGTCATAGAACCTAAAAAGTTCGAAAAACAAGTGTCAAGTGCACAAAAAGAGCCTCTTCGAGTTCGCACTTGAAATCCTTTCACCACACTGGTTCGACAGAACTAGTGACATGATAGGAAGGAAGTATAGTTGTGTTGTATTGTTAGAGCAAGCTTCATAAATTAGTCTCGAGGTTTGTTCCATCTGACGGCTAATTTCCTGTTACACACTTCCGTCACATTTCACGAAATCACTGCCAGAAATTGACAAAAAGCGAGACGTCTACACATAAAAATGAAAAAAAAAACTGTAAAAAACAAATGTGTAAGAACTATTGTAACAAGCATTCAAAATGTTAACTTGGTATGAATAATATCTAGAGTAAAATTATGAGCAATGTTCTAATTTTTTTTAAGAAATTGGCTAAAGTCCAAAATGAGGCAAATGTAAATATACAGCATTTAAAAGCTAGCCTTGTCAGGGTGGACTCGGACAAATAAATAGTGGCCGAAGACGATGGATAGACGAGGGTGAGCTGGGGTGACCATGTACTGTTATGAATTTAAAATATAGGACAATCATTTTTTTAATTTATTGAATTAATTAGTACGGTTTTGCACCACTTACACTAACTAATATTATATTATACATTACAGAACAATTCATAACATTAGAGTCACACTAATGTGACAAGTGTGTAAAACACATTTTACGTACAGATTACTTGTCACTTTTTATTTATGCATAATATTTTATCTTCTTTATTTATATTTTTATTTTACATCTTGTGTTCGTTTCACTACTTATATGATATATATATTTTTTCTAGTTTGTGTATAATTAATTATGCAATGGCTCAGCGACCGCCCCGGCCGCTTTGCAACTTTGTTAATTTTCTATTCTTTTTGTGCAATGTTTGTTTTGTTTAGCTTCTATATTTTTAAAATACTTAACTTTATCTTTCTAGCAAATAAAAACAATTTTCTTTCTTCTTTCTTTCATAAAAAAAACGGGTACGACCTTAAGTAGGGCGTCCCCTAGACCTTAAATAGCATGTGCAATGTTATATTTATTGTACAATACGGCGGTTCCTACACCTACAATAACATTGCATGGTATATTTATTGTACAATAAGATTTGAAAGAAAGAAAGATTCAATATAAATCCTATACGGTCAATAATATTGCAAAATTCGTCATATTGCGCAATATAATTGATCATCTAGTTAGGGGATGCCTAATAAAGATATAATAGGATATAATCGCATGACGCGTCGATTACAGATTTTGTATGAAAAGTCTTGCCTGAGTACCTTCGCCATACGTCGCTTCTGTATAATTCAGGCGTAAGGTAGTCCCACAATATCTTTGTGTTCATGGTCACTCTACAGCTGGCCTTCCGAGGTTCGAGGACAATGGTACAGGATGTTTACAAGTTCTATGATCGAACATTGCCATTTTACTTTTGTTACCGACATGAATTTGTTGAACACGCTGTATTGTTGTTAACCTTTTTTCTATTGTTTTACTTATTGTAACATGTTACTTTGAAATTTGTCTCGATTTGGCTGTACCTTTAAAATTTTATAAGTAATTTAAATTCAAGTGGAATTTATTTTGTATTAGGTACTCTTGTAAACGGATAAACATAATCTTAATTTCTTCAAGGTATACCACCAAGTTCTTTTAAGTACGTAAGTAAGTAGTTTAAAAAATTAAATGGGCCAATGCAGACGAGATACGTTGTATCTGTGCAGTCAGAATTTTGGATTTCTATAAAATGTGCGAGTGACAGCGGAACGAGTGCGGCGCCAGAGCCGAGGTTTTGCGAGCTGGCTCGAGCTAGGTACCCGGGTTTGCCAAACGATGAATAAAACTTAAATTATTATCAATAAAAGGTACCGCCTGACGCAAATCCATAGGAAAACGACTAATGGTAACAGTTATCTAATTTAAATCAAATTTATTTTGACTAAAATTCGACTTAATTTTTTCAAGTTTTTTTGCCATACCTGTGTTCAGTAACGGCAACTGACTATGCGTTTTTTTTCTGCTGTTTATAAATTAACGGTGTATCTTTTTATTTTCACTGCTACCATATGTGAAAACTCCTTAGCTTATAATGCCCATCATATTTAACCTTATATGTTGTTTGTGTTCAAATTATTATAAAAAAAAAAATTACAACATCAACAAAAGCGGTTTTTTGTTATGTTCATTGTTGAGAGGCTTTCCCTGCAGGATTCCGTCTAGATTTGTACCAGTACAGTGCCGATGTGCATGCATTTCTGTGTTTCGGTTTGAAGGGCTATATCTAGGGAAATTATTAGGCTTTAGAAACTGACCATTAAAATGTTTTTAAGTATTTTTATGATGATGAATTTGAATATATATATATAATGATTCCTAGAATGATGACAAAATAATGAATCAAGTTCATTACAAAATTAAATTGATTTTTCAAGAAGTCGCTCACCGCATTACAAATTAAATTGGTTTTCTTATAAACAAGGTTTTACAAAAACATAGACAACTGACTTCCATAGGACTGTTTTAGTGACCGTAAACACCACTGAAAAGTCACAGGAAAGCAAAATACGCAATTTTATTTACTTCGACGACATATTTTTTTCAGTTTTTGGATATGAAGACTAAACTACTGAATCGACTTTGATGAAATTTGTATGGAACCAGTCTGAAATCCTCTCAAAAAACAAAAGATTTTTTTTCAATCGCAAATGATTACAAAAGTAACAAACATAAAAAAAAACATTCAACCGAATTAATAACCTCCTCCTTTTTTGAAGTCGGTTTTTGATAAATTTGACATTTTCATAAATTTGCAATTACTTCCCAAAATTTGATCCAATTATTTGGATCTCTCATCTATCTACACTCTATGATAGCGCGATAATACAGGAAGTGATTTTTATTCAAAATCAACTGGTTCGATTCCCGGCTAGGGTAATGGATTTAAAAAATCTGAGTATACAGTTTTAGTTTTCATCGAAATCGGCACCGAGGATCCTTTAAGCGTTTTTCGATATTTCTCATACTTTATGATTTGGCCAAGCCCAGTTGAAAAATTCACTCGTATACGGAGAGTGGATGATTATTATATTCTTTGCTAACTGTACTAGAACTCTTTAAGATGCAATGCGGGAATAAAAATATTATTTATTTTTTAGATCTATAAAATTTGCAGCCGATGAGAATCAATGTACATATAAATATTTATTTTTCGAGAACAAAACCTTCAGACGCATTTGAGAACAACCCTATCGTGAGGAAACCGGCATGCCATATAACCCAAAAAGTTCAAAAACTTGTGTCAAGTGTACGAAAGAAGCCTTCGAGGCGCACTTGAAATCCTTTCACCACACTGGTTAAAAGAACTAGTGACACGATAAGAAGATCTTTATCGCAAGTCAAGCTGCGAGCAAAAACCAGTCGTGTAAAGACACTCATACCAACATAACAAAATCAATTTCGTTCCCAACTCAACTGCGTCACAGTACCTACCTACACACGAGCGAAAAATAATAAAAATGAAAAAAATAGTACATCACATAAGAAATAAAATAAAGTAAAATGAAATAAAAAGGCATACGAAGAAAATACGTCCTCGTTTCGACAGCGCACTCGCCAATTTATAATATTGTTTTCCTCAGGATATATTTTTTCACTAGTGGGGAGTTGGGGTTGGGGGAAAGGTGGGGGGATTCCTCCCCCCCCAGATATTATTAAAGACGTATACTCACACATTCTTGGAAGGAGTGTGATTAGATTAATATGGCGTGTTGGGCTTCGGGATGGTACTGTTACAATGAGTTAGGACATGTGGAGAGTCTACAGGGTGGAAAGAAATAAAAAGACCCGATATTAAAATTAAACTTGGGGCTTTTTAACAAGAACCTCCGTGTGGGTTCGCTTGGATATCGAGTTGCCTACATGGGTTATTCGCTGAATCTTGTGCAGTGTTTTTGACTGTGAAAAATACCGGAAATGGATACCCTTTTTCGGATTTTTATTGTCTATACCAGATTTCAGCGTTTTGTCCTTAGAAACTACTAGATTTATAATCATTTTAGCTGCTGTCCGCGGGTTTGTCTGAATTGGTCTGAACTCTATCAAAATAAATATACCCTACGTCTGAAATTCTTTACTGAATTTCAGGCCAAAGAATACCAATTAAATATGTAAACTACATATAACGGGCTTGAGTAACTTAACCATATTCCATCTGTAACTTTCGACTTCATATTTATAGCAAAAGTGGTTCAGTTTTATTATTATAAAGTTACCCAACAAGGTTGCCTGGAAGAGATCGCTACTTAGCGAAAAGGCCGCCTATTGTACATACTCCATAACTTGTATCTGTTGTTGTTATCTATGTTTTTTGGTATAGTAAAGAGTTCTCATTCAAGTTTTGACAACGAAAAAATAAGCGCCCTGAAAAAGTCAATATCTGGCTCGTATCTACGCAATAAAAGAATAGAACTTAGACCCCTTATCTTACCACACCCTGTAGATAAACTATAGTAGGTACCTCCTGTGTGTGGCTGATCAATTTTGTTTCTGATTGAGGGGATGCCAAAACATGATTTTATTTTGCGTTGTTTTCGCGAAAGAACCGAAAAGAAATGTTCACATGAATTCCATTGACCTATATTTAAGCAATTTGTAAAAGTGATGTTGTATGAGTTTGTACACAGATTTGGTGTCGCAGCTTTAAGGCTGTGTTATGCCTAAGACATGGCCTCACCACTATTCCACTAATTAAATGAAATGAAAATTTAATTACCATTTAATTGCTGAAATGAATCCTGAAACTAACCGTTGAACGCTTTGGGAGGCGTTCTATGCATGATGCCATCTAAACGGGTACCAACACAGTGCCACATATTCTGCCACAAAACAGTAATATGTCGCCATTACTGTGTCCCGGTTTGAAAAGCATCTAGCGAGTGTTTACACAAAAAAAATACTGAATCGATTGAGCTGAATTTTGATATGGGTTCGGTATAAAATTCGGTATGAGAGGGAAAGCATTAATTAAAAACGGTGTATCTAGTATAGAACACCAAGATTGACAGTATCAAACCAAGATGGAGGCGGAAAACAGGACAAAAATAATTCGGATACCCAAAAATGAAATATCTCCATTTTGAAATATTTTTGTTACTTTTTACGAAAAGCCTCGTAATTCTTAACTAAAGTATTATACTACCGTATATTTATTATAGTTAAGAATTACTTATGGAGGCTCTTGTTAAAAAGCCCCAAGTTTAATTTTAATATCGAGTCTTTTTATTTCCCCCCACACTGTATAATATATTATTATAATTAAGAATTAAGAGCTGTAACTTTCTATTTTGAAAATTAGTATCGGACCAAAATGTACTAGAAGTTAGTTGATTCAGATCCCTTATTTTGGAGCGTTTTTAATGTACAGACAGCGTCATAGATAAGTATCCCCTTTGCATTTTAACACAGCTTCAAATCCCTTTAAATCACCGTCGTGATGAATGGAGAAGTTTTGCCTTTAAAAAATAGATTATATTTGTATGTAAGCCTAAAAATAATTTTAAGTATTACAATTTTTTGAAACGATTTATAGCTGGGTGTCTTGTGCAAGGGGGATACTTATCTCTGACGCTGTATGTACATTTTTACTACAGTGTGACTCTATACTTTAATATACTTCTATGTTAAGCTAAAGTAAAGTCTAAAGCCGCATTATTATATTATTATAGATTAGCAAAATACGCAGTTAGTTTTAGGTACCCCCATAATAATAGGCTTCAAAAATCTTCATAGCTAAAAGAGATTTCAGGTTTTTTTAAAAAGAGCCAAAAATATTTTTCAGGAACATGAAATTTAATATTTGAAGGTCCGTGACCTCCAGAGAAAGGTATTGAGAGTAATCTTTTATATTGTGTGTAGGAGCACCACACGTTATCTTAGAAATAAGACTTTCCTATCTTCATATCACATTATCACTCAGATTTTCTACATTATATTTATTAGCTAGATATTAATTTTTTCAATTGAGTAGTTTTTTTATGTTTGTTTCATCAGTGGTTTGTAAACCGATTTGAAAAAAAAAATACTTTCAGATTAGTCCCATAAAATCTATCAAAATCGGTTATGCATTTTAGTTTTTAAATCAAAATAACTGAAAAAAGGTCGTTGAAATGAACAAAATTGCGTATTTTGCTGCCCTGTGACTTTTCAGTGGTGCCTACCGACACTAGAACACTCCGATTAAAGTCGGTTGTTGTATGTTTTTGTAAAACCAATTGTTCAATTTAGTTAGTTGTTAGTATTAATTCTAACATCCTTGTGGTTGTCCCTTTATTTTAAAGTAATTTTAAGTAAGTTTTATGCTATATGTACAGACAGCGTCATAGATAAGTATCCCTCTTGCATTATAATACCCAGCTTCAAATCCCTTTAAATCACGTCGCGAAGAATGGAGAAGTTTTGCCTTAAAAAAAAAAAGATTATATTTGTATAACTGTATGTAAGCCTAAAAATAATTTTAAGTATTGCAATTTTTTGAAAGGATTTATAGCTGGGTGTCTAGGGGGATACTTATCTCTGACGCTGTCTGTACCTAATTATGTTTTTTCTTTAAGACATTACGTAGATGTGTTGGGGAGGTGGCCAAAATTTGCAGTTGATGTAAGAATGCGTTGGTTTTCAACCCAGCAGGACAGAGTCCTTGGTGCATTCTTAAAAATTTAATAAAATTAATATATACAGCTGACTTCCTTCTCAGTTTTTGAAGGCGTTTTATATTCAATAATTTTCCTTGTATAAAATACATTGTTTTCATTAAATTAATCATTCTAGTTTGCTAGGAATATTATTGTAAACAAACTATAGGTAATTCATATTTATTTTGTTATTATGACAATTTTAATTTGAATAATAAGTGACACTCATAATTTTTACTTGTAGACTAGGAAGTTCTGACTACGAATCCTTGATGTAATTATTTTAACACTAAAGCATCGATGACACATGGCTTTTTTTCACGCTACAAGCAAGCGAGTTTGCTTGTATCTTGTAAACTCGCCCTGTGTGCCCTTCCCAAAAGCCAACTAGCTCACTCACTAACTATGTCATCGATGCTTTAAAATGTGAGTTTACGAGCTGGATTTTTTTGACCAAGACAGTGAGTTCTGTAACCTTGATTTAACAGGCCAGTGCAACATTGCTATAGCTTTCATCTGCTTTGAAATTCTTTGATGATCAGTCTCGATAGGCCTGTAAATTAACTATAGATACAGTGTATGTGCGTGCGTTCTCTTTACTTTTTTTGCTTGGCCAAACTTTCAGATTGATTCCATAGCAGAATTTATTAAAATTGGTTAAGGATTTTAGTTTTTTAATCAAAATAACTAAAAAAAATGTGTCGTCAAAGTAAAGTAAAGTCAAACGAAATTGCTGTGACTTTTCAGTCGATGTAAGTGGTAACTAGAACACTTGAATTGAAGTCGGTTCTAGTATGATTTTGTAAAAACTTGATTATTAATTATAAGTAATCATCAATCATCATCAATCAATCAATCAATCATCATCAATCATCAATCAATCAATATAAATAATAGTAAGTAGTGTTAGTTACACTATTCATAACTCAAGAACGGCTGAACCGATTTGGCTGAAAATTGGTGGGGAGATAGCTTAGAACCAGGAGACGGACATAGGATAGGAAAAGACGGACTTTTATCCCGATGTCTAAAATTCCCAACGCAAACAAAGTTGCGGGCGTCAGCTAGTAACTTATAATATTCAAGTGGTAATTCATAATTATTAATTATAATTCACAGGTCACAGTCACAGGGAAGCAAAATACACAGTTTCGTTTGCTTTGACAACTTATGCACACATCGACCGTGTGTTCCGTTCAATCTACATTCTTGTAGATCGAACCGGACACACGGTCGGTCGTTTCCTCTCGAACTTGGCGGGGGTGCGCTGCCGTGCCGCCTGTCCATTTGCGCTCGCTTTTTCTGGTCACCCTAGCACGGGTAACATTTGCTATGTATCCGAGGGTAGAGAAACGTTAAAAGAAACCAATTTCACTTATTTTCTTGCATTCTTGACTTGTTTCTAGTTCCTTTGTTACTAGTTCTTACGGTTGGGCGTCATCCCCTGCAGGATGCTGTCTAGATGGGTACACTACTTCAGTCATTATACCAGTTTGTTGGTTCTTGGAAGACCAGAATGGTCCAGATCGTTAGGATTTTCTTTGCGAGCAGTAATTACTTCCTTAGGAACTTATACAACAAATAAGACAATTGGGTGCAAGTGTACATAAGTATTTTTAAATTATTAAAACATCATCTTGAAAAGAGATCGATGAATAAGCCTTGCAATACAAAGAGGCAATGCAGTTTCCTCGGCACACTGCAATCGGGTATCGAGTTGGAGCAGTTGAGCTATACATAGATCGTTTGCAACGGTCTGTGGGTGGCCCAATTATTTCATTTTGTTAATTTGAGTTATGAAGATAATTTATTTGCCAAAACACAAGTACAATATTCTACCTTTAGTTTCATGCGTGAAAAATTTCGTCATTATATCGTTGTTAGTATCATGAATGTAGCGGTGAGCAGTGCCTAACTAGTACCTACCTAATGGGTTGTGCGCGAATAGCCTGTACCAACTACTGAATAGTAGTAGTGAATAGTGTTGTTATTTACACCACTACAATCGTACACTTTATTTAATAGAAAAGAGAGTTTAAATATATGAATGTGTCTATCAATTTGCATAAATTAAGTTAATGTCCTTAGGTACATTCTCGTTTTACAATTTTCCGCATTACAAAGCCAATAGCTTTGTACAAAAGATTCCCATAACGCGATATGTTACACACTTACATACGAGACGCGCCACGAAAAGTATTGATTTTACGTCGAAAAAATTTATTTTTATCATCGCCCTCAGTTTAATATTCGATGATAAGGAAAATTAAAAATATAGTTAATCGTCAATCGATGGTGTTATCTGTTTCGAGCTGATAATAACTTATTTACTTTCGACCTTTTTTGGATGTTTTCACTTCGCATAATCAGTCTATTTTCCCACTGCTGGGCTCAGACTTATTCTCGTGTAGGAGAGAGATTAGGTCTTAATTCTTCACACGGACACAATGCAGATTGGTGGATATCACATGCCATGTACACCGTAAATTTATAATAACAAAAAAAAATACGCATAGTCAGTTGCCGTTACTGAACACAGATATGGCAAGAAAACTTGTAGAAATAAAGTAGATTTTTTTTCAAAATAAACATGTTAAAAATTGGACAACTGTTACCGTTACCATCATTGTTAATAATTTAAGTTTTATTCATCGTTTGGCAAACCCTAGCTCGAGCCAGCTCGCAAAGGCTCGGCTCGGGCGCCGCACTCGCGCCGCTGTCATTCTTTCATTTTGTAGAAATCCAAAATTCTGACTGCACAGATACAACGTAGTACCCCTTCTGCATTATCCATTCAATTTTTTTTAGTAATTTAAAATTTGTGGTGTATATAATTTTTTTTTTCTCGGTTCTAAGACATGCCGGTTTCCTAATTATGTTTTCTTATTATATTCTTATATCTTGTTTTCTCTTAAGCCTAAGCAGCCTTTATTCTTCACTGCTGGAACTCACCTTCCGACTTTGGACTTCCGGGTTGCCTGGAAGAGATCGTTGATAGCGATAAGGCCGCCCCTTGTACTACCTACCTTAGGGCTTTTTATACATGTTCTATTGATTTACTTTTCTTTGTTCTTGTTGGTGTACAATAAAGTGAATGAATGAATGAATTAATGAAAACTCTTTATTTTACAAGGAACTTTTAAGACAAATATACAGAATTAATGAGCATGTACAATGGGCGGCCTTATCGCTAAGCAGCGATCTCTTCCAGGCAACCTTGGGATGGAGAGTGAGACTAAAATACATACATATAATAAAGTGTTCATCTATCTATCTATATCAGGCCTACTCTCGGAAGGAGAACGAATGGGTCTTAATCCACCACGCGGACCCTATGCGGATTTTGACTTAGCCAATATAAATTAAACAGAAAGTTTTTTACATTTATGAATTTATATTAATAATACCTACCTGGTAGGTAACATAATAATAATACGGTTTAAGATATTTATTCTCCAAAGATTTATACATAGATCGCTTACAGAGAATACTTAATATTTCTAAATTATTTACATTATTGAGCATTGGACACTTTGTACATTTACATGATACTTTTTTTTCTTGGCGGGTAGGCAAAAAACAAACATCTTCTTATTTTGCTCTAATAAATTTATTTAAATAAAAATAATATAATAGTACTTACATAGAATATTTATGAATCCAATGATTCAGTGAAATAAACCACCTGCCACAAAGTGTTATCTCTACCATCTGTGTAACAACTTCACCACTACAACACTTCCATCTGGATAACCTCACTTTTGTTCATCACACTGCACTATGGACAACTATTCCATCCAACAATTGATGGGAGACCTCTGCGGCCGAATGGATCACTTCGAGGAGGAGCTACGCAAGAGTACAGCTCAGCCAGAACTGCATACTGTCAGTTCTCTAGCTGCTGAATATAGTGCCTTCAAAGACTTTGCCTCCAAAGTGATGCGATCACTCCTCGACCAGATCCAGATAAATGCAAGGTCGATTGACCAGCTCGAGATGCGAGGAAGGCGGAAGATCTTGTTGATCCATGGAGTCCCCGAAGATCCAAAAGAGGACACCGCTGCTGTTGTGAGCAAAATTGTCAGCGGCAAGTTGAAGGTCCCTCAGTTCTCCAGTGTGGATATCAGTCGGTGTCATAGGATGGGTCGCTCTTCCTCCAACAAGCCGCGACCTATTCTCTTCAAACTGAAGGACGTAGCCGTGCGCGACAAGGTCTGGTTCGCCAAGACGAACCTAAAAAACTCTGGCATCACCTTGTCAGAGTTTCTCACTAGGGCTCGTCATGAGGTGTTCATGAAGGCGAGGCTGCGCTTTGGAGTGACGAAATGTTGGACACGCGAGGGGAATGTGTTCGTTATTGGCCCTGATGGCGAACGACACCGGGTCAATTGGCTGACAGATTTCTATGGGATTGCCGGGCAGTCCCACCCGGACTCGTTGGCGTCGGAGGCCTCCGCGAAGACGCCTGTGGCCTCATCGTCGCGATCGACTAAGGAGCCGGCCTCGGCAGCTACTATGACGGGTGCGGCGCTGGTGGCGCCGGCAGCGACGAAGCCAAAACGCGCAGCGTCCAAGAAGTAATAACATTATGTAGTGTGTGTTTGTTGTGTTCGTCCCTACCCGTCTGATTTTACGATAACTTAATGTAAAAAAGTTTTTGTGCTTTCATAGCGTACTTTAGTTAGGTTATGTACTTCAGTCAGTCTGACGTTTGACATAATGTAATTAAACTATCATTCACTCACTCACTCAATTATGATAAGTGTTGACTATTTTTACGTCTTGGCTAAGAGTTCGGTGTTGTTATATGGAATAAGACGGGTTCCGTGCGTAATTAATTCTTTCTAAGTTACATTGTTCTGGTAGGGATTAAGCACAATGGCAGGTGGATTGCAAAATCGCCTTTGAACTTTAATTATATTTCATAGGTATATAAGTAGTTTATTGATTATCTATATATTATTTATATTATTATTATATTTTATGACTTTTTTCAACAGTGATAGTGAAAATGACTGCTACAATTCGTTTTCTGATGATGATTTGAGCACTGATGATAGCTTTTGCAGTATTCCTACTCTTTCTGGGTCTCTCGACTGTCAATTTTCTGATGCCCCTAAAAATTTAAATGTTGTGCATATCAATGCACAGAGTATTCCTGCTCATTACTCAGAAATGCTCACTTCGTTTGATATTAAAAATCTTCATGCTGTATTAGTCTCTGAGTCTTGGTTGAAACCTTGTCTACCGTTCATAGCCTATTCGTTGCCTGGTTTCCAGCTCATAAGAAATGACCGCGTGGGAGGAGGTGGTGGGGGCGTTGCAATTTATTTACGAGCTAACATACCTTATTCCGTTATAAGTATGTCCCCTCAGCCACCGCCCTCCAGCGCTGGTGAACACCTTTTTCTCCAAATCACACTCTCTCACACCAAGATTTTGCTCGGAGTCTATTACAGCCCCTCCCTTCGTGTAAACTTTTTCTCCTCCTTCGAAAAACTTTTAGAAGACTTCACTTCCGACGTTAGTCACACAATCGTGATGGGCGATTTCAACACCTGTCTTCTAAAACGTGATTCTCGCTCCAACAATTTTGAAACTCTTGTTAAGGCCAGTAACCTGAATATTCTTCCTCTTTCTGCAACACATCATTTTCCAAATTGTACTCCTTCACTTCTGGACTTGATACTTGTATCATCCACTAATCATGTTTTCAAACATGGTCAATATCCAGCGGACGGATTCTCCCATCATGACCTAATTTTCCTTTCGTACAAGATCCGCCCTCCGAAAGTCAAACCTAAAATTATTTTACAGCGTAGCTTTGGTAGAATGAACTTAGAGAGCCTACGGGTGGACGCTTCCTCTATAGACTGGTCTGAGGTTGAGTTGGCAGATACAGTCAATGACAAAATCACACTTTTCAATGCTGCTTTAACTAAGTTGTACGACAAACATGCGCCTCTCAGATCTATTAAACTAAAGCATCTACCTGCACCATGGATAACGGCTGAAATTAGAGACATCATGCATAAGAAAAACATAGCTAAGTTTAAATATAAATGCACTCCGACTGACCCAAACTTAGAGAAATACGTTGAACGCCGGAATCACTGCAATAAGGTGTGTAGGGACGCACAACGCCGTTATATTCATAAATCTGTTGATAATGATGATCCTTCCAAAGTCTGGAAGTTTCTTAGAACTCTAGGAGTTGGTAAGTCACGTATTGATAGTGTTCCTAAAACTGTAAATCTTAACCTCCTTAACAAACATTTTACCTCTTCGGCCAATATTGATGATATTACCAAATCAGACACTCTCAAACTTCTTTCAACTAAACCAGCTCCTAATATCTCTCCTTTTTTCTTCTGTCAATTTTCCGATTGTGATGTTAAGAAAAGCGTGACATCCATTTCATCCAACGCCGTCGGTGATGACAGCATCAGTCGCAATATGTTAGTGCCCATCCTAGACGAAATCATCCCAATCCTTACCCACATCCTTAACTTCTCCATCTCCAGTTGTACGTTTCCTACTGCCTGGAAAAATGCCTTGATTTTACCACTTCCCAAAAAATCCAACCCATCCACCTTTTCAGAATATCGCCCAATATCCATACTTCCTTTTCTTTCAAAAGTTTTAGAGCGTCTAGTACACGGCCAATTGAGCACATTCCTTTCTAGACATTCCCTCATCAATCCTTTCCAATCTGGGTTCCGCCGTGGTCACAGCACTGCGACGGCCCTTTGCAAGATCACCGATGATATTCGTATGGGTATGGACAATGGACATGTAACTGTGCTGTCGTTGCTTGACTTCAGCAACGCTTTCAACAATGTTGACTTTGACATTCTTCTGGGTGTTCTACGCTGTCTTAACATATCTCCAACGGTAATTGACTGGTTTCATAGTTACCTGTTTGGTCGCCGGCAACGAATCCGTATCGATGATACTTTCTCGTCGTGGTGTGATCTGACTGCCGGTGTACCTCAGGGCGGCGTTCTATCTCCTCTTCTTTTTGCTATCTTTATTAATTCAATTTCCCAATCACTATCTTCTTCCTACCACCTTTATGCAGATGATCTTCAGATATATGCACAAGTCCCTGTTACTGATCTGAGTACAGGAATTAACATAATCAATACAGACCTGGATCGTATCCTTACTTGGAGTAGCACTTTTGGTCTTAGAGTTAATCCTTTAAAAACACAAGTTATTGTTATTGGTAGTTCACGGATGATTTCTAGGATTGATTGGTCTACTCTCCCTAGAGTAGTATTTGATGGTGTTGCCATACCTTTTAGTGACACAGTCAGAAACCTGGGTCTCATAATGGACAAAGACATGTCGTGGGTACCCCAGTTGTCCGAGTTAAGTAGGAAAATATTTGCTTCTGCCTCCTCGCTGAGGAGGTTGCGCAATTTTCTTCCGACTTCTACCAAAGTTACGCTTGCACAGTCTCTCCTGCTTCCGATACTCGACTACGCCGATAACTGCTACCCTGACCTTAACGAATATCTCCTAGATAAACTTGAGCGACTCCAAAACGTCTGCATTAGGTTCATTTTTGGCCTTCGCAAGTATGACCATGTCTCCGAATATCGCAAGAAGCTCAAGTGGTTGCCTATCCGCCTCCGCAGGAATACTCATATTCTCTCCCTCTTGTACTGTATCTTATTCTTTCCGTCCAGCCCATCTTATCTCAAGGAGCGTTTTGAATATCTCCACCTCTCAACTTCTCGTTCTCTGCGCCCCTCTAATAAATTACTTCTCAAAATTCCTGACTACTCATCTTCATTCTATCGCAAATCTCTCACTGTACAAGCTATTTCACTATGGAATGATCTCCCATTAGATATCAGAAGTGCTAAGTCGCTCGCCACTTTCAAAAAAATGTTGCAGACTCATTATCTTTCACTACCAAGAAGTTGATGTCTCCTATTCATTTATTTATATGTAGGTATAGTATAGTATGATATTATAAAATAATTATCTTTTTTTTTTTTTTTTTTTACATATAGTATTTATTTATATAAGTATTTATGTTTATGTAGGTTTATGTATACAACTTATTTAAACGCGCCACCGTCATTATCTATTCCCATCATTTCCAGATCCATCCAAAGGTTGTCTGGAAGAGATTGCTTTTAGCGATAAGACCGCCCATTGTGCTTCACTTTTTTATATTGTTTGTGTTCCTGTTTATTTTCTTGTTTTGTGGTGTGCAATAAAGAATTATCTATCTATCTATCTATCTATTTAATAGTGCAATAGTATTAGGTACCTACATAAATACTTACAGATCATATCATCTTAAATAAGTAAATTCATTATCATAAAAATATTATAAACATTTGAATATATACACCACCAATTTTTTATTACCAAAATGTGCAAAATGGGCAATTTAGACGGGGTACTACGTTGCATCTATGCAGTCAGAATTTTGGAGTTCTACAAAATGGCAGAGTGACAGCGGCCCGAGCCGAGGTTTTGCGAGCTGACTCGAGCTAGGTACCCGGGTTTGCCAAACGATGAATAAAACTTAAATTATTATCAATTAAAGGTACCGCCTGACGCAAATCTATGGGAAAACGACTAACGGTAACAGTTGTCCAATTTTAATCAAATTTATTTTGACAAAAATTCGACTTAATTTTTTCAAGTTTTTTGCCGTATATGTGTTCAGTAACGGCAACTGACTATGCGTATTTTTTTTATGGTGTTTAAAATTTGACCGTGTATATTATATACATAATGAAAAAAAAAATGTGTTTTGTCAAAAGTTTAAAATAAACAAATTTGTATTTGTTTTGAACAACAAATACACACATTTTATTCACGCCCGTAATAGCAATAGAATTATTTTATTGATCTTGTATTTAAACCAGGGTCTAACTTAAACCGAACAAAGCGACTACGGCTTTAAAATGTACTCCATCGGTCATCGGCGTGTCAATTATGTTGTCACCTGGCACGGGTGCGGTCGCGGGTTCGATTCCCGCCCCCGCAATGAACAATGAAAGCTTAGAGTAGTTTTTGTTGCAAAACTTTTGCAAAAATAAGAAAAAATATATATGTAGAGTCTGTTCAGAGAGACATTAACCTGGCTATTGAAAGAATTGTTATTTATATCTGGAACGGCTGATATATAGATAAGATCGATAGTAACACTTTATTGTACACCCCGAGGAAACAAAATGGGAAGCTTAAAAATAAAATAACCAAAAATAATAGAAGCTACAATAAGCGGCCTTATTGTTAAAAGCGATTTAATATAATGTAATTTAAGATCAACAATGGTAAAAACCGTCAAAAGTATAAAATTCCACGCGAAAACAGCCTTCAACCAAAAACCTTCAACATTTCCCCAAAAATTCGTCATTGACATTTCGACTCCATGGCTCCGCGCCGGCGGCCCGCATGTCATTTCGACGACCATTATAAAATGTCGGCAGTAATCGCCTTTATTTTTATTTTATTTGCCAACCACCCAACCCCCACCTCCCCCCGATATTTCAAAGTTAACGACTTCGCCGTTAAATTATAGCACTTGAAAAAGTGAATGAATATTGAGTATTTTACGTTTGTTTTAGGTTACAGCATTTGGACACGACTTTGTGTGAGTCAGTCGTTATTTGACTAGTTAAGAAAATCTATTTAAGTACTTACCTAAACCAGACAAAAATAAATATTTAAGGCTAATCATCAAATCCGATTCCATACAAAATGTTTACAAAATGTGGTTATTTGCCTTGAGGATTCCCCTTAAGTTAAAGATAAAAATATTTTATAAAAGGCCTTAGATCTAAGAATATAAACATACTTAAGATACCTAATATAAAAATATATCTTCAACTTCACTAAACTACAGTTCATAAGTTAGATCTTTCCCACCTCGTTTAGTACCTAATTAGGACTTTTTAATAATAGGTAATTTATTTCATCCTTTTAATTCACAATTTAAGATACTATCTATCTTATCTTTGTCTAGTTTAGGTACCTAAATAGATTTTCTTGGCTAGTCAAACGGCAGACTCACACAAAGTCGTGTCCAAATACTGTTACCTAAAAAAAACGTAAAATACTCAATATTCATTAACTTTTCCTGTTAGGGTTGGTTTGGAGTATTTTACAAGATAATCTCTTGTAAAATACTCCACACCAATCCAAACTATCACATTTATAATAATTAATAATATTAATGTGATTATTTTTCGATGGCGATTCTGATAGGCAATAACTTTTTAGTAGATTAGTAGAAGTCACGAATTGACAATTTCAGCTTTGATTCAATTAGCCAGCTTGGATTTCGTGAGCTAGTTTCCAGTAGATAAGTAATTAGATACTTTGTATTCATTAAAATTAGTTTTTATTAAATTAAATGGTTTCACAAAAACATACTACAACCGTAAATACCACTTAATAGTCATAGGAAAGCAAAATACGCAATTTCGTTTAGATGACGTCAGGTTTTCAGTTATTTTGATTTCAAAACCAAAGTACTGAACCGATTTTCATGAAATTTCTTTGAGACCAATATGGAAGTAAATATAATATCAAACAAAAAAAAAAAAACGAATTGAAAACCTCCTCCTTTTTTGAAGTCGGTTGCTAAATATATTTCTCAAACTCAATTAAAATTTCCAACATTTTAAAACATCCAACTTTCCCCAATTTAAAATTACAATAACACTTTTAATAAGGCAAATTGATGTCCGCTCCCTAAAGTAATTAAACTTGTTTTTTCCAGTTTTTAATATAAAACTTTTTACTTCGCCCGCAAAAAATTATGGGAAGAGCTTTTGAATAGAGTTGCGAAGATAAATTGAAAAGTCGGAATTGTGGCCGGTTTACTTTAAAAAAGGCGAACTGTTCTATTTGTTGTCTATGGTAAATAAGAGATACAGGCTGCCGCTGGCCTATGTGTATCAAAATCCTGTATAGTACTGTTCTGGCCATGGGAAGTCGTGATGTTCTTCCATGAATATATCTGGAAAATGTCAGGAAAGGCCTTTATCTTAACAGATCACCTATTTTCTTCAAAAATAAATAGAAACTATGCCAGAATTATAAGTATTGTGGAATCTTGCTAAAATGACTGATTCGATTACGCTGTAATAAGGCTTAGCTAGGACAGTAGGCTACTTTGTTTTGCTTACATGTAGGATCGTCTTATTATCTTAGGTTCTAATATAGTAGCTAGTGGTGTACATGACCCTGTCAGGGCACTGCAAACATTCTGTCCTATTAAATGATTTTAAATATTTTAGATTTAACACAAATTCTAAATGTCATTTTAAATAAAAATAAATATAATAGTTTTAGCATAATAATATTAGTAAATTTGTTTTTAATGTCATAAAGACTTTAAATTCACAAATTACTGTTAGAGGTCAATTTTATCAACTATAATTTCGTTAACAGAATAGTAGCATCTATGAATGAGTAAATTTTTAAATTTTTTGTAAAATATATTGTAGTTTTTTTCATTTTGTTGTAGATACTTAGGGAACGTACCTGTGCGGTTTTTAAACCAAACCTTTTGAGATTAATTATGCTGGCGATTTTAGAATATGTGTTTTGAGTATTGAAAGTACAGTGTCTAGGGCTGAAAACGTTTCTACTGATTTCCGAAGGCAATTGAACACCACCTACCTCATGAACTGCAGCTCCTGGTTTGTTGGTTTGGTGGCAGGCAGGCAGGTCCTGTGGACTCGCACGGCGAGTCCAGGTTCGGAGTCTTTGGAAAAACACATAGCACGGCTATGAACCCGCGACACTTCACTAATATCAAAATATTGAGATGCAGAGTTGGCACGGCCAAAAATGGAGGGAAAGTCGACGGATTTTGAGTAGAACGTCCACATGCATCCGATTACAATGACTCCCGCCAATGCACTGGAGAGCCTCGAGCTCTTCACTTTCGGGCACGCGGTTTTTACTAAACTACCCTCAAAATAACAATAAAAACGCAACAGTACCCAAACTGCGTGACCTATTATTAACAATTTTTTAATATAAAAAGCCGGATGTAGGACTTTAGCCGGAACTGTTCCAACTCTACTTCCAAGCCCACAGTTGTTTATCAAATAATACTTCGCATGAAGTTCAGGCAGTTTTTTTTAAAACAACACTAGGGATGGAGTGATTTTCAACTGACTTCAAAAAAAGGAGGAGGTACACAATTTATTTTTTATTTTTGTTACTACTGAATTTTGTTGTTTATAAACTGATTTTATATTTTTTTGGTTTGTATGTACTCTCCGATTGGTCCTATAGAAATTTCATCAAAATTGGTTCAATACTTTAGTTTTTAAATCAAAATAATTGAAAAAAATATGTCGTCGAAGTAAAGGAAATTGCATATTTTGCTTCCCCGTGACTTTACAGTGGTGTTTACGGTCACTAGAACTGTCCAATTGTCCAAGTCGAATGAAAAGCGACTCTACATTTAAACTACGTGTGACTACGTCTAATCAATCGATGAACGCCGGCTGCATGCACGAAAACTTTGACGTCATTGTCCGGTAACGCTGTCATTATCCGGTAACGCTCATTGTCCCATAACGCTGGTAGTCACGTCCAACCAACCTTCTTTACAGACAACTATTTTTTTTTGTTTTTTATAAACATGATTTTTTTGAACATTTCACACAACGCCATTTAGCCCCAAACTTAGCAGAGCTCAAACTATTGGAACCAAATAACTTATAGGATCCTTATATATATATACTTTTTTTTGTAAAAACCTACATACCTATATAGAATGCATAGAAATGTATTAAAAACATACCTACTTAGAAATTCATGTAACATTTTAAATTCACAAAATAAAACACGAGAAAAATTCAATAAAAGTAATATCCTTTGTTTCATCTCGTAACGACTTCATACCATCTTTGAAACGTAAAAATTATTTATTACTCCATAACTCATAATCACGATTATGTTAGAAGAGGGAATAGAACGGATCTCTCCGTGGAATAGGGAGAGAGGAAAGATAGGGGGCTGCTATAGGAGAGAGAGAGATTGTCGTGTTTACAACGAAGCGCCCTTTTGATAGTGTTTCCAAATTTTCGGAAAGCGATGTGATGTTTGTTGTTAGGGCTGGTTTACATGGGCGCAAAATTTTGGTCAAGATTTTTATTACTTACTTATTTTATTTTACTGTTTATCTAGTTGTTGTTGTCTAGTTTTTGCTGTATGTTTTTAAAAAAAATAATTTTATATTTTTGTTATAACATAGTAGAAAACAACTATGTATGTATTTGTTAGCTGTAACGCACGACTACAGTTTACTCACATCAACTTAGTAACACAAGCAATGGACTATCAAAGTGTGCAAAAAACGTTGCGAAGAAAAACGTACCGCTTGTAATAATTTCAGTCATCATAAATTTCCATACCCGTGGGCTTTATATGAAAAAAAAAATATTATTAAAGCCAAAAAACTCATAATAGTTTATCAAAAACTATGATTTTTATGCAAACCTAACAGAGCTGCATATTTTGCATAGAAAAAAAATATCGAAAAATGTCAAAATATTGATTTTAACTAAAAACTGATCTAGCACATTTGAGTATAAAAATTTGGAGGAGAAAATATAAACATTGAAACTACATATTGTATTTCTGTAGTCATGTAAGCCTACCCTAACACGTAATGCACCGGCCCCCTGTCAATAACGGAGGGTGGCCGGGTGGGGTACATTTTTGCTATTTTCCACAAAAAATAAAAATATCGGCACGCGTTTTACTTAAAAACACCAGTTTTGAGCGCACGCGCACCCGCGAGCACGCGTCACACGATAATGCTTCAAATTTGGAATTTGTAAGACGATCCGAAGTCAATAGAAATACTTTTATTTTAAGTTTTAAGTTACTATATTGATAAAAAGTGCTTGTTATAATAAACACTAAAATAAAACGAAATGAGTAAAATAAATAGTGAAAACCAATCAAAATTATAAAAAAAAATATAAAAAGGATTTTTGAAAAAAAAAATCGTTATAGTTTTCTTAATTGTGAAAAAAATGTTGATGGCAAGGACAAAAAAGTGGTAGAAATGAGTGAAGGAACACTAGATTTGAGTGTGAACAGGTAAGTGGCATCTGATAAGAATCCTATTGGATTGTAACATTGAACATAAAAAAATACCTCCACAGATATAGTCTATAAAACATCTCCATAATACGCAGATGTTAGCTGGAAGAGAAGCATTTCCTATCTATAAAAAAATATTAGGGCATATACATAGCTATTTATAAGTGTAAATTGGATAAACTGTTATTTCCAACTAATCATTTAGGATAAGTACGTACACAGTTTTAGAATAAAATGTTCTAATTCTTATTCTTCTAATAATGGACTCCCCCCCTAACAATGTGAAATATATTTGCAGGTAAATTCTATATTCAATCTTTTATCTTACCAGCAAAATATCTCAATGTTAGCATTTTGCTGGTGCGAGAATTGCAAATCTTGTTCTGTATAACTTATATTATGTATCATTGTTCCGCATTCAAAAATCATCAAACAAAATACTGACGATTTCAAAAATTGAAACTTACTGTATTTTGACTAGTTTTCAATACAACTCGATATACTTTGTAGACATTTTTATTATTTAATAGGAATGAAATCAAATCTTACTACGCATAATAATACAATATTGTTTAGCAGTGCACCTAAAGCCTAGATCACACGAACCGAGTACTCGGTACAGTGCTCTCGGCCGACACGGAAAAAAAACTATTCTCAATCGAAGAGCAAATCTATTGACCAAGAATAATAATGATTTATATATGGCCTAAACAATGTATTATTGTCTTAAGAATATTATTGTTTCAAATCGACTGTTTAAATCTAAGAAAATGTGTTTTTATTTAAGAACAATAATTCTCTAGTTATAAGAATCAGTTTCAAATACATTAAATGTCTTATCCCAAGAATATCCACATTCTTCTAATACAAGAAACATGATTGTCTTATTTACAAAATAATAAAATTCTTGGAATAAGTGTAGGATATACTCGAAATAATAAAAACTCTGTCTTCATTCAATAATATGTATACTTGGATGAATTGAAAATATTGCTTGATTCAAAATTATTTGAGAATATAACATCTCATTGTAAGAATTATAATGTCTGTATAGGATAAAATCTATTGTCATTTAAATACACTATATTTTTAAATTGAAACATTATTATTCTTAATGAATGTATATTTTTTTTCAGTTAAAAACACCCTTTTCTTGTAATAAAGTTTTTTTATTCTACTATGAATAAAATATGCTTTTTGTTTCAAGTAAATGAATTCTCAGATGCATTAAAATTAATTCTTGATCAAAGGCATCATTTCTCTCGAATTGAGAATATAACATTGTTGTTGTAAGAATTATTAGGTCTTCATCGAATAAAACTGAGGTTAAAAATAAATCAATTATATTCTTGGTGAGAGAAAATTTATTTTTAATTATAGACTCAAATTTCTTGAACTAATGATTTTTGTGTCTTCATATTGGTAATGTATTCTTGGTTAAAACTATAATTTGTTTTATTTTGAGAATACATTTTCTTTTAATAAAAATTTAGTTGTTTTCATTCAATAAAATTAAGTTTCATGTTAATTATAGCGTACTCTTAATTTGAGTATGTATTGATTCTTAATCTAAAGGAATGGGTTTCTTCCGTTGAGATTATATTTTTTTTGAGTGAAAGATTGTAATGTCTTCAGTAAATAAAGTGTTGTCTTCAATTAATAGTATCATATGCTCAATTTAAAACAAATTATTGTTAATGTAAGATCATGAGCGCATTGTAATCAAAAATGTATTGGATTAAACAGAAAATATAATTTCTTGAATTGAAACACATTGTTTCTTCAGTTGAGCATTAAATTATCTTATTTGGTACAGATTCACATGCGATACTTTCTGCATAAAAATAGTGGGTTACCGTGGCAGAACACTCGCCAGTGGTAACCATACCATTGCTATGCGAAAAGTGTCATGGTGGGATAGTATTTTTACCGTTCATATCACTCAAAAGATGAAAGGCAAAATTACCACCTACGGAACACTATACTAAAATAAGAAAATCAAATACACTCTGCAGATAACAAATACTCCAAACTCAAGAAATTATAATCTATAAATTATTTTCAATTTAATCCAACACAACAATAATTATAGCAACAGGCTCAATCATACATGCACAATTTCAGGCTAAAACAATAATTTAAATGACAAAGATAGTTAAAATAATTATCTTAAAACAACTAGGAAATAAATTTTACAATGCAATAAAATATAATCTCAACTGACTAAGTAATCTATAAAATAAAATGTCATAAAAAGTTCAGTTGATCATTTATTATGGAATAAGGAAATGGTTATATCAATGGTCATCTCTTACATAGGAGGTATGTAGGTACAGTTCAAATACTTACAGTTATTTAGCAGTCTTAAATCAGTAAAATCTAATAAAAGTTAGTGATAAGTATGTACAGTCAGCTGCACAGATATGTATACACATCCAAGCCTTTACATTTATATTACTCTTAATTTTGCAAAGTAAAGTGCACACAATCATTTTCAAATTCATGCAAAATTCTGTCATCTTAGATGTCAGAATTTTGCCAGAAAAATAATGTCATTGCAAAATTAAGAGTTTAGTATAAATATAAAAGCTTGGAAGTGTATACATATCTGTGCAGCTGACTGTATCTTATTATCTACAACAGAATCGGTATCATAGTCACTAGTTATCACATTCACAAGTTCACAAGATTCAACAATCATCTATTATGGCTTGCATAAAGCGTGACATTTGGTTACAAGAAAAGAAAAAAAAATTCTTAAAATATACCTAACGCCTAACTAAACTTAGTTAACTACTACTGATAGCTAGTCCCTAAAGAAATCAACTTTTAAAAACAACTTAGTAATTATCAATTATACAACAATTGCACATTGGTATTGTTTATACCAATTATTAAGCTTATATTATTAAGTTTATTTTAAACATTAAACATTTAAAAGATAATATTAGATAATAGAAAAATAAATTTGTGGCGTGAGACATCCTGTATTTTGGTTGTATGCAATTTTAACTTACCGCAGCATTCACAACTATGCCCTCAATGCATTCAACAGTGGAAAATTTTGCTTTTCTATTCAACCTTCCCTTCGGCGGTATTAACCGGCAAAGCAGCATTATTTGTTTGATCGCCTTTTTGCCTGCAACAAAGTTCAAAACTATTAAATAAAACAACACAAAATAATAATTTGATAAACAAAGTTAATAAATAAATAATTTTTCAAATTGATTTAATTATTTCTCTCAATGAAATGTTTTTTTTTTTTCATTTCATTTCTATATTATACCTATTATTCATTCTCTATTATATTGAACTCACCAATGCTTCTCCCCGTATATCATTGACAATTTTCCATTCGTTTACGAAATCTGCAACGGTGTAGCGCTGCGTACGCTGTAAGTATCAGTCCAGTAATCAATAACCTTCTGCCATGGCTCGTTGTTGTTTTGGAGCCATACAATTTTTTCTTCATTTATATCTGAAATGTGTACCAGTAACGTATTAAATCAAGTTTAGTGAAAGAGAAAGCTCTATTTAACTACATTCTAAACTACTTACACTCCAGATATTTATTATTATAAAAACTATAAACATTACTTAAAAAAATAAAAAAACAGACATTTATAACAGTGCCATTTAGCCCAAACTAATTTTCAGGATAAACACCAATTTCCATCACATAATTTTGGTCCTGATGCGGGAATCGAACCCGGACATAGCGGTCTATATCTAATCTAACTATTTTAAATAATAACCATTCTAATGAATTCTAGGGTCGTCTAATTAATTCTACTATAACTAAGAAATGACTATGCCTAGATAAAATACAGAACTAGTATTCGTGGCTCACAACACTACAGAACTTAAATTATAAAATGGAAACCTTTCAAGTTCTGGACAAGTTTTTGTTTTATAACAGGATCATCATTTTCATTTTCTTCAATTCGCTTTCTTTTTCGTTCACCAGATTTGTACAAAATATTTCTGACTTTATCTTCTAATTTACCCTTAGCAAATACAGGTTTGCCACTAACAGAGTCCCTCTTTTTAATAGCAGTATGTACCAATGCTTTCAGTTGGAAATAATGTGATTATTTTGGCGGATAAGACATTGTAGTCTTCATAGGTTATATGGCTGTAAAAAAGTAAAAATAAGATTACTAACTGTTCGATTCAATGCAAACAAACAATTAAATCTTTCCTCTTTATAATAATATATACAGGGCGTCCCACGGCTATGCCACATGAAGGGAAAGTACCTTGAATATTGTAGATGGAACATTTTACTGAAAAAAGACATTATTTGAATTTAAAAACCAATTTAAACTGCATTCATAGATATTTAAATAATTACGTGTTTGAACCGGGAATCGAACCCGTTACAAGAGAAAAATAATCACCCTGTAGCTTTATCATACCGATCGAAAGGCTTCAGCATAAGGATAATTTTTTGCTTAATAACATAGTGTACATATAAAAGGAAGATCATGAATTTTAATTTTGAAAGGTGATTATTTTTCTCATGTAACGGGTTCGATTCCCGGTTCAAGCATGTAATTATTTAAATATCTATGAATGCAGTTTAAATTGTTTTTTAAATTCAAATAATATCTTCTTTCACTAAAATGTTCCATCTACAATATTCAAGGTACTTTATTTCCATGTGGCATATCCGTGGGACGCCTTGTTTAATAATATATTAGAATAGATAATTAGATGGTATAGATAACATGAGTTTATATAAGGTCAAATCTCACGATGGGTGGCTAAGCCTGCCACACGCTTGCTAAGCCATGGAGGTCACCAAACAAAGATTTGGATAAAAAAAATCTAGTCACTTACCTATTCACAATGTACGTAAATATTTGATGAATTATTATCTCAGTTAGCTGGTTCCGGTGTTTGTTGCTCAATGTGTTGCTAACTCATAGTATTTTAAAATAGATTTTCCACATGGTGATGTAGTCAATAGTGTTTTTAATTCAAAATGTGGCAGGGTCGGCTTCAATCTTATGAGATCGTTGATGTCGATGCTGTCTACATCTACATCCGATATAATGTCATTGGTGGTCGTATTTGTCACAGTATCAGTCTGAAACATAATATTTTGCATTACTAACAAATGGATTGTAAGGAATCAACCATTAGGGGCATGCCCATCCTGTGGTCTAGTCAATTCGAACACAGCCTGCATCCTATGTGAACATCATTCACAATGGGTATGTGGAAGCTGCTTACTCTGCCTGTTGACCGATGGCCCTGCCCGGGTCTGACTGGTGTCCTGCCTAGATCGCTGACTGGTTGCCTTGCCCAGATCGACAAATAAATGGGCTGCGTTCCATTTGAAAAATCCTTTACACACATTATTGGACATTACAATCGTATACATACCATCGAAGTCAGGAATTCTTGGATCTTGTTTTTTAGGATTATCCTTATGCCAATAGACGGGCACAGTTCTTTGAGCAGGTCCCCTTCTATTACATCTTTCAGTTGATCTATAGTTATACTATTATCTGAAACCAAGAAAGAATGTCTCAAAATTGAGAATCGATAGTCTCGAAATCACGAGCCCATGAACTTTTCGATGGTAGGTATATCATTTTATAGGATAAACAACCCTCGTACAATAATCACATCCACATCTCAGATCTTTGGTCTACATAAAATAATACATAAAATACTCACCTCTAAAAGTTTTAATAACTTCTGGTGGAATATTCCAATCTGATAGTAATTCTTCCATTTTCTTACACTTTTTTATTACAGTAGCAACAGTACAATTTAAATTTAAATAAAGGCAATAGCAGTAAAATCCTAAGTTATGCTTTTTAATGCAATGAAACACAGAGATTTTCAACGGACAATGATTTATAAAAACGCATGGCGGGATTGCCGGCCAGCGGCGCTAGTGTTGCTAGTTCCTAACCAAATTTTCCCCAAATTAAATTTTAACTCAAAAAAAACTTTTTCAATTATTTATCTAACTCTTGGTAAAAAATGAAGGGGAATCGCCATGGATAAGCAGTGGGAATAAATAAAAATAATTATGTGGACATTACACACAGCGTCATCTTGCCCCAAAGTAAGCAGAGTTTGTATCTTGGGTACCAGATAGCAGCTGATTTGCCATGTTAAACAAGGAACCTAGTTCAAGTTCAAATTCTGTAATCATAATATCTGGGGGCACGGCAGTGCCCCCACCAAGTCGAGCAAAAAAGTGGCACGGCCGTACTATCCTTTTCTCGAAGCAGTTCAGGCCATTTTCGACCACTTATAGCTTCGTTGTAGATAAAACTTAAAGCCTGAATTTACAGTACCCAAGCGGGCATTGTATAAACACGGTATATTTGAAATTTCATTCAATTTGAACCAGTAGTTTAAGAATTATAACTAGTCAAAATTCTTAAATTTTTCACTCACTGACTGACTGACTGACTGACTGACCGATCATCAAAAGTCTAAGTCACTTCTAGCAGACATAGAAGCTTCAAATTTAGAATGCAATTAGTGTTTAGTGTATAAATCAAGGAATAACTAAAATATTTTGTAATATCCGTCTAGTTTTCTAGATACATCAACTGCATAAATAACTTTGTAATCCCATATAAATGTATGAGATTACAAAGTTACATTTGCAGTTAATGAATCAACTTACCTGTATATGTATAATTTAATGGAATAATAGGTGTAGATCTATCATCATCATCATAATTAACCAATACCGTAAACAAAAAGAGAAAGACAACTTACAAAAAGAACGTTGCACTGTAGCATATTGGTACAAGATGATAATAGGTAAGGAGTTTGATATTCAAAAAAAGTGGCTTTTTTATAATTATTTTAGATTGATTATTATGTATAATAATAATTCAGGGCACTTACTTTACACTTTTTTTATTTTAATGGGAGTATTTAAATTATGAGTACTATTTGCTTAACAAGTGGCAACATTGCGATTATCCTTCTAGAATTATATTCTTGACTTATGAATAACGATTTTTGATTTGTGTCTCAAAAAAATCTGTTGTCATGCTTCGTCTAATGTCGTATAGATGGCGCTAGCTGTATTTTTAAACCAAGTAAACATGTTTTGATTGGATTTGAAGCGAAGATAAAGTACTCTGACTAATCTGTGAAGATAAACAATGAAACATGAGCTTGAGTACAATTAGCGGCACGAAACTTAAGCACTATTGCGCAGAAGTAAAAAATAAGTTACCTGAGGGGGGCTACACAAGTACACATAACAGTAACACGTGCCGCTATAGGTGTCGGTATTATATATATACCTACCTATTCGATAAATAGGTAGGTATATATACCTAGTAACTTTTTTTTGTCTGTCCATCCAACAGAGTACCTACCTAAGGCAACACCTATATTTCTTTAGAGTAAGCTCGTCTGTGATATCATTCATTGAAAAATCTAATATAAGGAATGTAAAGAGGAACACGGGGTGAGTTGGGGTAAACTTCGACTTTTTACCCCCCCTTTTACTCCCTAGGGATAAAATATGGTATCTCAAAAAGTATTAGCCGCAGAACATTGCGGTTTTCGCCAAAGGTATTTTTTTATGTTCCAATTTGGAAATTTTGCAAAATTTCTAAATGCCGCCATACAAAATAATTGGATTTGTATACAAAAGTTGGATTCCCATACAAAATTTTTCAGCCTGAGCGAAGCGAAGGTTGACGATTCGCACGTCCACCTTGGCACCTACATGCTTTCTCGAAAAATATAAGTCGTGGAGGGTTGCAGTTTAGCGCTAAAAGTATTTAATTTTGTTCCAATTTTGAAATTTTGAAAAATCCAAAATTGCCACCCAACAATTTTTGGATTTCCATACATTTTTTTTAACCTGAGCGAAGCGAAGGTTGACTATTCGCACGTCCACCTCGGGACCTACATGCTATCTCAAGAAGTAAAAGTCGTATTGACATGCGGTTTTCACACAAGGTATTTATTTTAGTTCCGATTATAAAATTTTGAAAAAAATATTTAAGCCGTAAAATAATATTTAAATATTTTTTGGTCAAGTTATTTTTTGACCAAGATTTTTTTTTTGGCCAATTCTTTTATGTCTAATTTTTGGCCTTTTTTAGCCTATTTTTTATTTTGGCCAGCTCGCGCACCGTCCAAAAAACTAGTCTATAGCTTTAAAGTTCTTTATGCCAAGCTAATGCTAGGGGGAATCAGAGTTACGGCAAAGAATAAGTAACATTACGTACCTACGTATCCTAAACTTTTGGTTTCAGCATAACTGTTTTGAGGACAGAAATAACCACATCAAGAATTTGAAGGAGTACCTACTCCTTCAAATTCTTGCTCTCAAAACTCTTCAAAATTACAGAAATAGGTATCTATAATATTGTGCTATGCAAAATCATAAGTTCGAGACATTTTATGATTTCTAGACAAACAAAATCATACATAACTGAAGTACCTATACTGATTTTTTATATAAGATTTATTAATGTTTAACTTGAAAGTTTAATATACATTTATTGTTTCAAGAATAATATTGCATAAAAGTAATAATCTGTATTCTTCAAATAAAAATATTTAGGTACTTCGTTTAAATCAAGAAAAATATCTTAAATAAAAACAGATTTTTATTGTTTCAAGAATAATATTTCACAAAAGTAACAATGTGTATTCTTCAAATAAGAAATATTTACTTCGTTTAAAGCCAGAAAAATATCTTAAATAAAAACAGATATTTATTGTTTCAAGAATAATATTTCATAAAAGTAACAATGTCTATTCTTCAAATAAGAAATATTTACTTCGTTTAAAGCAAGAAAAATATTCTTGGATGAATACATTATTATCCCCTTTGAAGCTAATTTCTCAGTAAAGGCAAGTAAAATATTAGTTTAGTTCCAGTATAACGGTTGTCCTACAAAGAGTTTCACATTCTTATTTTGTCATTTTCTATTCTCAATATAATTTTAATATGAATTATCACTAATTTAAATTTAAATTTGTATTGTTTTCGAATAAGACATTTTAAGAAGTTTTAAACTAGGCAATAAACTTCATAATTTAAGTACACTGGTTCTTTTTAAAAGATTATTGAATTCTTAACTTGAATGAAAGTTATTTTTTTTAAGAATAATTAAATGCGTTAAAAGAGCAATGTACATTCATCAACAAAAAAAATGTTAACTTCTTTTGAAACCAGAAAAATATTATTGAATTTAAACACTATTATCTTTTTTGAAGCTAATTTCTGCTATTTTATAATGAAGAGTCACTAACTTTAGTTAAAATTTGTATTGTTTTCGATTATTATATATTTGATTTTTTTTAACTAGACAATAAACTTCATTATTTAAGTATATTAAATCTTCATGTAAGACTTTTATATTCTTAACTTAAATATAAAATTATTTTTTATTTCAAGAATATAAATGCGTTAAAAGAGCAATGTGTATTTTCCAACTAAAGCATATTTACTTCGTTCAAAACCAGTAAAATATTCTTGAATGAAAACACTAGTGTCTTCTTAGAAGCTAATTTCTCAGTTAAGCCAAGTAAAATATTATTTTAGTTCCAGAAAAACGGTTCTCTTACAAAGAATTTCACATTCTTATTACGAAATTTTCCGTTTTCAATTTCCATTCTACAGTGAAGAATCATTAACTTCAATTAAGATTTGTATTGTTTTCGATTGAGAAATTTTAAAATGATTTTGGTGATACAATAAACATCTTAACTGAAGTATACTGATTCTTCTTTTAAGACTTTTTATATTCTTAACTTGAATATTAGAGTATTTGTTTAATTTAAGAGTATATATGCTTAAAATGTGTACATGTATATTCTTCTATGAAGAAATAATTGCTTAGTGAAGGAGTATTATATGTGATTATTCACTTTTAAGAGTATGATTCTTAAAGTAAAACTCTCCATCAAATTTATTTTTAAAATAAGAATACTTATTTTCTCAGACCGAAATAATTAAATATCGTTAAGTTTAAGTATATAATTTTCTCGAATGAAAACATATATTCTTGAAAGGAAAACATATACTTTTCTTGGATTGATACTTTGAATGATTCTTAAATAAAAACCACTTAGTTTTGAATCAAGTATACGATTCTTATTTTTAGTAGTTATAATGAGAATAAATTATTGTCAATCGAAGAATTGTGTACTTCTTAGATTAAGGATAATGTTTAAAGTTAAGATAATATTGTTTTACATATAAACAATATTTTTGAGAATAATGGCTTTCTTGGTTTAAGGAAATATGGAGTGTAATTTTTTTCTGTGGAGTACTCGGTACGTATAAACATAGCGGCGAGTGCTCGGCTGAGCGAGTGAAGTAAGCTTTCACTGTATCGGCCGAGTAACATTTTACATTAGTTCTGAGAATGAAATGCAAAGCAAAACCTAGAAATTGTGACATCAACCAATTTATTGGTGTTAATGAGTGAAATATAATGAATAAGATTGTATTGAAATTACTTACGTTACTCACTACACTAAAGTTTGTCATTTACGTTAAAATACTATCAATTCTTTGAAACACGCCACCGCCACAGTCTTAGAAAAAAATATTTTACACAGGAAAATTTAGCAAAAATAGAGCTTTCTACGAAACATGGCTAGTTCTAAAGTAGGTAAACCACATTATGATAGAATAACAATAAAGTGCATGTTTCTTATTGTGTCATTTTGGACCGCCTATTTTGATTCAAAGTTAGGTAGAACGCAAGTCTTAGGTCGAATTGGGCCTGCGTATCTTTGTCACGTGGTTTGCCAGAAGACAACTTGTTTGACGCTTATTTTACTTATGCAGAAATACATTCTACAAAATTATGCAAAAGAAAATCGCTAATGTTTCGCGAAAGAATAAAAAATAATTTGTAATTTCCTATCGCAAATTGACAAGTATTCTTTAAAAAAAGGCGCAGGAATGGCTATCAAAATGTCTCAAATTGGACGAACGCTGTGGCATTGTTGCACAGGTCGGCAACACTGCTTAAACACTTTTTCATGGGCATGCGTAATCTCTTACCATCAGGAAGGCGTTTAGCTCGCCTCGTCACTTAACAACATAAAAAACGAGCGAGCCTTAGCCTTACCCTTAATAGCCTTAGTAATCGCATATGATGAGTAACATTTTTTTTTTTTTCTTTCGAAGAACCTAAGTTCTTCGGTTTTGGCTTCACATCAAAGGTATATAGCCAGTGTCAAGTAATTAGAGAGATTATTTTGTCATAAGTCAGAGTCGATAAGTCAAGTCATGCCCCTGTAAAGTAGTGGTGGTTGCGACTTTACTAGAGGCTTCTATGGAGTTTTGGAGGCAACACGAAAAGTCACGTTTTACAGCATTACACTATTCACCAACACTCATACACGTTCACGAGCACTTAATGGATAAAAAACCACCGTTTTTACACTTAAACACTCAAAGTTATACAAGTTTTGTCAATTAATTTAATGCCGACAATACGCCATTTTTCACTTTCCCGCCAAAACTCCATGAGTAACATCTGACATCTATCATCTATCATCTGGCAATATTTGAATTTAGATTTACCTAATTTTTTGCAGGTGGTACAGACAGCGTTAGAGATAAGTATCCCCCTTACACAAGACACCCAGCTATAAATCCATTCAAAAAATTGTAATACTTAAAATTATTTTTGTCTTACATACAGTTATACAAATATAATCTATTTTTTAAAGGCAAAACTTCTCATTTCATCGCGACGGTGATTTAAAGGGATTTGAAGCTGGGTATTATAATGCAAGGAGGACAGAAAGCCAGAGGAAAGATGTTACACATCAAAAATTACTGATAAACTATTTAAATGAACCCTCAACAGCTGAAGGCTTTCGAAGTATAATAAAACCATAGATGAATAACGATGTTCCTATAGAACAAGATGGACAGTATCAAACCAAAAGGGAATCGTAAGACAGGACCAAAAAATTTCAGACACCTTGTCAATTAAAATGAAATATCTCCATTTTCAAATAATGTTTCTTACTTTTTACGATGTAGTTTTATTAATAATGAAAAAGCCTAGTAGTTTTAACATATAATATACATCTAGCCCTCTTACTTCTCTTTTTCGAAAATTAGCATCGGACCAAAATGTACTAGAAAGTAGCCAAAGTCGCTCCCTTTTAGTGGTTGCATTTTTAATGTACTACATTGTGTTTCTATACTTTAATACTTCTGTACTTTTTGTGGAAGTAATCTTACGAAAGGAGCCTTTTCGAGGCGCACTTGCAATCCTTTCACTTCACTGGTTCGAAAGAACTAGTGACACGATAAGAAAAAAAGAATACTTCTGTGAATAAAACTAATGTAATGGCTCTGTGTTTCAGATGCGGCGGTGACGCGATGTCGGTGGCGCCGGCTGTGAAGCGCGAGCTCGAACTGGAGGCCGGCGGTGGCAGCCCGGGCCGCAAGCGGCGCAAACAAGCGGCGCCCACGCGAGCGCCGCCGCCCCTACAGCCGCCCCCTCCGCTGGACCTCCATGCCAAAATGGCAGACATCTACAAGAGCGCCCTGGCCTTCGGAGAACTCTCCCTACCCCCCTTCGATCCTCTAGCAGCCTTCAGACTGCTGCCCAGACATGACCCACCCAGAATCTTCAACCCTGAGGCGTACTGCGACCTATGCTGCAAGGAGTTCTGCAACAAATACTTTTTGAAGACCCATCGGGCTAATAAACACGGAATCTACGATGGCGGAGATCCCCAACCTTCTGCCCCACCACCGGCGAACATGTCCATGTCCCCGCCGCGTCGAGCGTCCGATGAGGAGTCCGGCGGAACCCCTAGACGTTTGTCACCAGATTCAGCTCGTCGTGCCAGAGAGGCAGGGTTCCAACCTGACGCGCTCAGACGTTTGGGCGTAGTGAATCCTGAGGCGTTTTGCGAGATATGCTGCAAAGAGTACTGCAACAAATACTTCTTGAGAACGCATCGCGAGCGGAGACATGGTGTGCCACCGTTGCATCCTTCGCCTAAATCTGAGCGGCTCAGTCCACCATCGTTGGCGATGACTATGCCCGTGTCGCTAGGAACACCTCTATCGACACCGCTGACCACTCCGCCTGCGATACCGCCTCCAGACACCCCGCCGCGATCGCTGTCACTCCCACCGCAGTACGACAACGAGGACATGACAGAAGTCAAGCGCGAATGCGAAGACGAGCTCGAGGCGGCTTTTCGTGACGGTCAAACGAGCCCACTCAATCTGATAGTCGAAGAGCGTGGAGGGTCTCCCGGCTCCGCGAGTGAGGAGCTGCGGAAGCTGCAGACGATGATATCCCAGCTAAACGAGCTGGCGGCCGAGCGGCTCGGCGACGAAGCGCCAGAGCTCGGGCCGCGCGCCCCCTCTGCCTCCCCGCCACCCCCCGACGAGCGCCGCGCCTCATCATCTGGCTCCAGTTTCTGCGAGATTTGCAACAAGGAGCTGTGCAACAAGTACTTCATGCGCACACACATGCAGCGGATGCACGGGATCTCGCTCGAGTCGGGCGCGCAGCTCGGTGGCGTCACGTGTGATATATGCCACAAGGAGTTGTGTAGCAAATATTTTCTGCGCGTGCATAAACACAACACTCATGGCGTGCCAGCACCGCCCGCGCCCGCACCCACAGCGCCAGCGGAGCCGTGTCCCCTGTGCGCGCGGCGATTCCGCGGCCCGAGAGCGTTGAGAGCTCATCTACTGGCCGAGCACGCTCCACCCGCTCGGCCGCCGCCACCGCCCCCCCGGCCTCTCGATCTACTGGCGAGAGATAAGCCCTACGCGTGCTCCTACTGTCCTTTCACAACGGATGTTCTGGCATTCCTGTTTGCCCACGAGCGGGCGCATGCTCAGCAACAACAAATGGCGATGACGGAGAATTCATCGCCGGAACAGCAGCCTGAGCAGCCGCCGGAGCCAATGACGGAGCAGGAGAGGTCCGAGAGCGTCAACGGGGGCGAGGCGAGTGCGGGGGAGGGCGAGGGCGGCGAAGGTGGCGAGGGCGAGGAGGCGCAGTACTCGTGCTCGCGGTGCTCATTCCGCGCGGAGGGGTTCGCGGCGCTGGAGGCGCACCTGCGCGCGGTGCACGGCGGCGCGGGCGCGCTGCTGGCCGTGCCGCGCGCCCCGCAGGCGCCACTCACCATGCAGCCCTTCGTGGTGGAGGAGGCGGGAGGCGCGCTCAGCCTGGTGCCGGCGCTGGTGTTCCTGCCGGTGCGGCGCCGTGCCACGCGCCGCGCCACCGTCACGCTCACGTTGACGCCGGCCTAGCGCGCCCCGCCCGCCCGCCGCGCCCGCGCCGAGACTACACCGCGCGGGCGCGCCGACACCCGGACTCTACTGACTACATTTAACGCTGTGTGCCTTCAAGCGATTGCTAAAAAATATTATGAGACGTATTATTAATGGGAGACGCTCGCGCCCGCTCGAGCCACATGTGCGGCGGCCGCCCTTCAGAGTCTGACTTCATATATTGAGAATTATATTGATCGGGTGATATATGATCGTTGCCGCTTACTATATTATTTGTTATTATCTCCGCGATGTTCCGTCGGGTCGGTCCGAGACGAGTTTTTGAAACGTCGATTTCGATCGGGAGAAGAAATACACCTTAGAAGTAATTTATTTAAAGTAAATGTGTATGTGAGTGCGCGCTCACTAGCGTCGTATCGTAGTGCCGGTGCGATGTTGATCACTGGCAGCCCGCCGCTCGCGGCCGCCGCGGCACGCTCGCCTCGCTCGCGGGCGCGCGGGCGCAGCTCCGACAACCGCTCTACCTCACCTGTTAGTTTTTATATTAGCTGTTATCGTATATTATATTTTGGAGTTACGATGAGTAACCGCGTTGAGGCCGGACGGAGACCGGCGCCATTATTGTTGTCAGCGAGTGACTTAAAGCACAAAGATACGTACTATTGGGCAGTGATCAACATTAAACGTAATTTTAGTATTATTGATTAGATTGTGAGGCGAGGCCGGCCGCGCTGTGTTACACAAGCATACGGGTCGTTGTTTCGGGGCGCGTCTGGGCTCAGATCAGCGCGCCCCACGGCGGCCGGACTCGCGTTTATATTATTTGTATCGTAATCTATACAATATGGTACTGCAGACGCCTTTGGTCTTGTTCGACTCCACGCTGCCGAATCTACCTCAATCCTATACTAAAGTATTTTACCAAAATTTACCTATTTATACTTGACAATTTCAGAAAAATAAATGTTATTTCACAAGACTGATTTTTTCGTACTTTTATGTTTTGTCACGCTTGTGTCACCGCGGCGGAGTCGAATAAAGCCGTAAGTGCACACGTCAAATATTATTATCTTGTTAATCAAGACTTATTTGATGGGTAAATTGGTAAATTTGTTTTAATAATTCATTATTCGGTAGATCAGTGTGGAGGTTAGCTTGTACAAACCATGCAGCTTCTAAAGAAAGTTCCTATGTATGTACGTAAGTTGTAATTTAAATTTAAAGAAATTAGGGGTCGCTGGAATATCGGCTTTGGGCGGGATGCGACGAGGCGAAACCTGATTTTTATAATAAAACTGTGATTGAAAATCAGTGTTAAACCTCGAAACTAAGATAACTTGAAATAGGTTATAAATCCAGTTATAAAAATGCGTTTGGTTGCTAGTTTAATTTTAAAATGAAAGTTCCTATAATAACTTCCTAAAAATATATTGGCTAATGAAGAAATAATCCTTCCTAATGATGGTCTTCCTCCAAATGTAGCCAAATCCCCCCCGTTCAAAGCCGAGGTCCCAGCGCGCGATACAACAAATTATATTAATAATGTTTAAAAATAATAAACAAAAATAATAAAAAATGTATGCGTGGTAACGAAATGCTGTTGTTCAAATTCTCTTTAAGGAGGGGCATATTGCACCGTAGTTAGGAGAAAATGCTGTTAAATTTTTACTATATCGGAATTTGAACAACAACTCACGTTTCCATTGAATGTAGTGAAATGTAATTAAGATATTGTGTTCAGAATTGATTTCGCTAGCTTTGTACCTGAAGTGGATAATAGACCAATAATTGTAAACTCAATAGTACAAAATGTTTATACCAAAGAATGTAAGGTATCGGCGATTGGTATGGCAATTATAAAACAGTACAAATTAATATTAAGTGTAGCTGAATGGTGAACAGAAGTGGATTTAATTACAATAATTTTTATAAATGTTTAAGCGTAGTTCACTCAGGTACATTGCTCATATTACAGTCATTACAGTCGCACTATTTTTTTATTATATTTTCGTTAAGTAATATTAAGCAACTTTATTATACATCAAACATAAAATACAATATTAACCTACAAGTACAAAATTTTATAAAAAGTGTGAAATTAAATAACAATGGAGTCGATTGCACATAACAATGCGGAGGGTGCACATTGTTCAAAATTTTTATTGAAGATTTCGAGCAGAAAATTGGCGTTAACTTTTATTATAACTAGTACTTTCACGATAAATTTCATTCCATATTTTAAACAACAAACACACACTACTAAAAATATTTTGATCATGTATTTATTATCCACTTATTTTATTTTAATGAACCGACTTCAAAAATAGTAAGTTCGTGATTTAGGTTGTATTTTTTTTACGTCTTTTACCTCAGAAATTCGTTATTTATTAACCGATTTCGTGTTTTATTTGAAAGAATTTACTTTCAGATAGTTCTCATAGATATTTCATCTAAACGGTTCAGTAAAATGGCTAATGGTAAAATGGGTTTGCACGAAAGAAGTCTCTTTGGGGCACACTTGAAATCCTATCACCACACTGGTTCGAAAGAACTAGTGACATGATAAGAAAAAGAAGTAAAATGGTTGTTTAAATAACAGAAACAGAAAAATATGTCGTCCAAGTAAACAAAATTGCGTATTATGTTTTTTTAAGTCAGTTTTTTCTTTATAAAAAAAATACTTTTAGAACGTAGAGTTAAGATATTTTTGATCTCAACAAAGTTCCTTTCATTCCAGTATCTAGTCTTACTGTATTTTACAATATTCTTAATTTTTAAAACAAGTGCGACTGTATAAAAATAATTGGTGGTAAATTTATCGAATTGTATTTAAATGTGTTGTTTCTAGTCAAATTATTTTATTTTTACCAATGTGGATGAGACATATAAAGCCAAATAATATATGAATTAATAAAAACTACATACAGTACCTAAATAAGTATATAATTGAATATAATTGGTATATAATTTTAGCGAAATAAAAACAAGGATAAAGTTAAAGACTTTACACAACACATCCACATATGTAAAAGTTATAAATTTATTATAAATATCTTATTTATAAAGAATTATAAATGGCTTTAGGAGAAAGCCGACTCTGATGCCGCGGACCAAATACAACACTTAACTTGAAAAAATCTATTTTGCAATAACGTATTTATTCGTCTTGATCGTACATATGTAACCTAGTTTATGTTAACAGAATCGCAAATACAATATGAAATTAATACGTAAGTATAATTTAAGTCAGAGAAAAATTATGAAATATTTTAGAATAAAGCCAAAAGAATATTTTTTTCCTAGAATATGTCTTTTTCTTCAAGATTTTTTTTGTTAATTATATAAGTGCTTGCAATATAAATGTGAAATTTTGTCATTTTGGATGTATAGATGCTTGAGACTCAATAACAAAAAACTACTGAACCGATTGAGCTGAAATTTGGTATGAATATAGTTTACAGCGTGACAAAAGACATACTTCTAATCCCAATAGTGGGGAAAGTCGTGGGCTACAGCTAGTTATCAATTAAGATGGTTGGTGTTGTTTTGGTCGCGGTAGGTATATGTTCCTATCTCCGTGCGTTGTTTACATTTGTTTTCCATTTAAACGAAACATTTCTACCGTATTCAATAAATTAAATATACAAATAACTGTGCCGTTTTACTCATAATAATCCCTCTTATAATACAGATGAGTTTAAACTTGAGTACAATATTTTAATATAGGTTTAAACTCAACCTATAATAAAATGTTCAAACTCACCGGACAGGTGAGTTAAAACTTTTAATACAGGTTAGTTAAAACTTATAATACAGGGTGAATTTAAACTTTTAATACAGGTGAGTTAAAACTTATAATACAGGATGAGTTTAAACTTATAATACAGAAGATGAGTCTAAACTTATAATACAGGATGAAGCCCCGATCCGGTCGGCATCTACGCTTTTGGCAGTTATCGAAAAATGAAGAGCTAAGCGCTCTCCTGATGGTAAGAGATCACACCTACCAATGACTAGAAAAGTGCTTCAAAAGGCTTTAGTTAGGCCGGTGCAACACAATATAATTTAAACATTTTTTTAATAAAACGACGTCGAAATTTTTCAAAAGTTATTTTCATGTTACATTCGTTTTAAATCAGGGCAAAAGTTTTGTGACTAGGAATTAATACGTTTTTTTTCAAATCATGTCGAATTTAGTTATTTAGTAACGCGCGTTGACCTGTTTCATAACTTACGTAATCTTTTATCCTACTTATTGCCTAGTGTAATTTTGTCTTGATGACTTTTTTCTACTATTTACCTATAGGCTTGCGTTTGATCACCTTCTCACCTACGTACGTGGTAAGACTGACGTTTTAAATATGTAATATAATATTATTACATGATTTTCACGCTTAACAAGTCTTAAATCTAGGTCTCTAACTTATCAATACGTATATACAAAGTTTCACCTATACAATAAATGGTTACTATACATATTATTTTGTTACTAATACGTTTACAAATGAACACCCTCTAACCCTATAAATAAAACTCTTTGCAAATCAACGCGATGATACAATCCAACAAAGAATTTCAAAATCCCACCAAAATACTCTTAATTAAAGATTATATCCGCGTCAACTGTCAGCTTTAGATTAATATAAAAAAAAACACTTTTTATTTTTACACAAAAAGTACAAAAATCCCTGATTTTGACAAAAAAACGACACCCATTCAAAATCAGAAGGGTTCCGCGCATCTGTCAAATTCATTTAGGGGAAATTTAGTGAAATTGTTGAAAAATGGGTTAGATTAGAAAAAAATGGCAAAACAGGGGTTAAGTTTGCGACGCGAATGTCAACATTACACGGTTTAACCCTGAGCAGGAGTCGTCATGGTGAGTTGGCGTTTGAACTTGTCAAAATTATTATATTTTAGAACGCGCTGCGAATCCTTTCTTAGTACGCGGTCTTTTCAACCGACTTCAAAAAAGAAGGAGGTTATCAATTCGGTGAAATATGTTTGTTACCTCTTAATTTCGTTGTAGTTGTACTAGTAGTAGAACAAGAAAGTTATGAGGTTTGAAAAAATATTTTTTTTGTTTGAGAGAATATACTTTCATAGTTATTTGATTGTAACGGGTATTTATCGCGCTCATCTCGTTTTTGAGTCCCGACGGCGTTGCAATACAGTCGAAACGTCGGGACACAAAAACTAGGTGAGCGCGATAAATACCCGTTACAATCAAATAACTATGTATGATAATTGCGAAAGTCTACGAAAAACTAATATGCTTTCAGATTGGTCCCATAGAAATTTTCTCAAAATTGGTTCAGTAGTTTAGGTTTTTAATCAAAATAACTGAAAAAAAAGTCGTTGAAGTTAAGAAAATTGCGTAGTTTTGCTTCCCTGTGACTTGTCAGTGGTGCCTACCAATAGACCCGTCCGATTAAAGTCGGCTGTTGTATGTTTTTGTAAAACCTTGGTTATGTATTTTATAATAAATGATAAAATTGAAACAATTTTATATCATATATTTATATAGGTACCTAAACCTAACCTACTAAGTGGAGCCAGTAGCTTTAGCTAGAGATTACAAAATATGTACTCTGTACAAAATGATGAGTAGCATCAGCAGCGAGTAGTATCAGCAGGTACCATCTACATTTTACCTAACACTTCTGAAACAATTTTATTTTATTTTATTTTATTTTATTTATTCAAAAGACCAACAGCAATTTACATAAAAACAGGTTAATCTAATGTAATATAGTAATTCAGCCAATTATAGGTCTTTCTAAGTAGTTATAAAAGTAATTCCTACAAAATAAAGAAGTAAGCTTGAAGTAAGATTAAATCTACATGTAATCTACAGTGAATAATACCGTTCAATGACATTAATTGTAGATACTAAAAAGTTTAGATTTAATAACTAACAATATTTTTAATTACTTATCTCTTAAGAAGTACCTATATCTAAATTAGTATTGAGATAATCTGCAATTGTGTTTGGTAGTGTTGTGTATTATGTACCTATATCTATGTTATGTAAATATGTGTGTATTTATGTTTATGGCATGATGTTGTGTTTGTATGCATGAATTTACGTGTAAATATGTATTTTTTTTTTCATTTATGAGTATGTATGCATATAATTTATTTATTATATTTTTTTTTTTTTTATTTATTTGGAAGAAATCGCTCTCAGCGATAAGGCCGCCAATTGTACCACTCATTAGTTTTAAGTCTTGTATTTGTTATTTTCCATGTGTACAATAAAGAATTATCTATCTATCTATCTATCTAATTTAAGAATAGCTTGAGACAGAAATATTCTCTCTTTCAGCCCTACGACATAGTCTTGGGATCAATGTACTAAGTACGTATGTAGGTAAGGTAGATACTCAATAGATTACTGAAAGAGAGAATATGTTATGTAGGTAATTGTGTATTTGTATGTATGTATGTGTTATACCTACTAGTTGAAAGTTTATATCACATAATACATATTAATATTAGTAGAATATTTCAAACAACCAACGCCAAAGTAGTTCCAGCGGTGATGACTGATGATGAGCAATAATTAGAAGACCCAATAATGAGCCATCTACTTACACATAATTTACGCAGGATGTTGTATCTTGTAACCACAATAAGTGACGTCACTATAGTCATTGCCAGTTGCGACGCAAATTGGATTAATTAAAAAGAAATAAATTGCATTATTTTATATTATGTGTAAAATAGAAATCTTTATTTTATAAGTCAGGCAGGAGTTGTTTAGGAGAACATAATGTCGGCAAACGTAGTGTAGTAAAGATAACAGGCAGAATATTTTTTTGAAGTGAAAACTTCTTTCGCGTTAACATAATATTTTTTGGAGATAGATAGATAGGTAGAAATACTTTATCGTACACCAGAACTAATGATTGAATATTAACATAGAAAATAAAAAGCACAATAGGCAGTCTTATCGCTATGAAGCGATTTCTTCCAGACAAACAACCTTACAACCTTTGGATGGAGAGCGAATAGATATAAAAAAAAGCTTGGTTGAGGTGCACTAATGAAGTTAGTTGGCAAAAAAGGTAGTAAAGCGTCGATAACACACAGCTAGTTTACACGCTACAAGCCGGCGATTTAAAAGCTAGCGAGTGGAAGGATTGTCAACAAGCAGATTGTAAAAAAGTCGATGGACACTCGGCGAGTTTAAAAGCTACAAGCGAATTCGATGTCTTGTAGCGTGTAAAAAGCCGCGTTTCAGATAACTAGGTGTTAAGGTTTGGTATAATACAAAGGCAGAAGATAGATGCGGTAAGATCTAACCAGCTTACCTATAGATAACGAAACTAAGTAGGTACTGGACGTTAGATTAACAGATATAAGTATTAGATTTTTATATTTAACATTAAAAAAAAATATCGCTAAACCGTGTATCCCAATAACAATGAGTAATCAATCACCAAAAAAATTGCATCCTGACACACATTCCCCAATTTTATTAAAAATACATTTTACGTAAAAAGCGAAATTTCACAAATCCCTTTAAATCATTTTATAAAAACCCATTGTTGTTTTTAAACCCTTCCTTATAAAAAGCTCGACACGCGTTCGCCACGCTTTTTCCAAAAATACAAAAAATACACTAAGTACACCCAGTGACCTACATTAAACCCCGCGATTTTTCCCCAAAAAAAACCCTTTATTAAGTTTTTACGTAATCGAATTCAATCCTTTGGAAAAGGGTTCAATAAATTCCTTTTTCAATTTTTTTTCGATGCGTCGAGCTGTCATTGTGCGCGCCAAAATTATACGTTCTGTCAAAATTTCGCGCCATTTACCTCGGACATCTGCCAAGCTGCACATTTTGTCGGGAAAAAAGTCGCACAATGCAAATAGGGGTGGGTCGACATTAATTTTTAGGGGAAAAGTGATATTTTTACACAAAAATGCATTTAAAGTATATCGTAAATGTCCCCTCATTTTAATATTTAATGTCCTATGGATTTTTTCTAATGTGTTCGTAAATGCTTTTGTAATTAAATTCAAAATCGCGTATGCGTGTTTTAAATGGATTTTATCGATTTTCGGTAAGATTTATCGGATACGTTAAAAACATAATTTGAATGAAAAACAATGTCATACAAAAGATTTCAACGCGCTGTGCACTTTTTGAACTTTTACAATCAATGACAATTTATAGTGTTAAAAAAAATACGATTTTCCATACGGCAAATAAACTAAAAAAATTACGTCGATTTTTGAAACCTCAATTCCTCCATTGTTCACAAAAAAATATTTTTTCTCTTTTTATAAAAATTGGCATACTGTTACCGTGAGTCGTTTTTCAATGGCCTTGCGTCAATCGGTACCTACGCATCATTGATAAATTAATTGAGTTTCATTCATCGTTTCGCAATCCCTAGTTTCTTTTTTTTTCATGGGGAAATCCTCATCGATGTCCACCGCCCTTGGGGGAGGGCGGATGGGTTATGTCGGGCTTTAACCGACAAAAACCTCATGGTGGCCGACCTCTGCGCATTAGAGATATAAGAAGAACTCGTGCCGACCCCGAGCTCCGCTTGCAGTGCATGCCTTCCCGTGCACTGCAACCGTTCCAGGTTCGATTATAATGCAGCCCCCACTCCGACCGCTTTCGAACCCAGCAAGATCTCCCTCATTGGAAACCCGGGCACCGGGCTCGAGCCAGCTCGCTGCACTTCGGCTCGGGTGCAGCACTCACCCAGCTCACATCAACCTTTAGCAGTCCACTATTGGATGTACGTAGGTCTCTTCCAAGGTGTGCCACTGTGCCAGATATCCGACTCTTCTCATCCACCGTCTGCAAGCTATAGCGCGCAGATCATCGCTCCATCTGGCCAAAGGTCGTCCTACACTGCGCTTGCCTAGACGCGGTCTCCACTCAAGAACAAGTTTACCCCAGCGATTGTCGGTTCTTCGCCAGATATGACCCAAGTTTGGTCATATAGAAAATAATAGACATTTTTCTTAAAAGACGTGTATAATCTAATCAGGCATCGCAATACATGTATTCCATAAGTAGAGTGGTCGCCAGGAGAAGACCCTTTTCTTCTACTGTCAAATCTATGTCGAAGGCCACGCCAAACCTGGGAGAACAAAAAATCCTTAAGGTAATTGGTGGTTTTACAATTTCTTTTTTTTTTGATAAAATATTTTTTTTTATATATATAAAAGACTTTGTCCTAACTGACTGACTGACAGTAAACGCACAGGCTAAACTATTTAACGTAAAGGTATATTTCAAGATTATGACGGCGGGTACATAATTTTTAAAATCATGGTCCAAATGCGTGGTTTTCGTTTTCTAGAGAAGTCTTATTACACCTGATATTATAGTGTGATAAATAATCAAGGTTTTACAAAAATATACAACAACGTCAACAACCGACTTCAACCGGTAATTTTTTGTCAGTTATTTTGATGTATAAAATAAACTACTGAACCGATTAAGATAAAATTTCTATGGTGCCATTTTGAATCTGTTTATAAACAACAAAGTTCTGATGTAACAAACATAAAAAAAAATAACAAACGAATTGAGAACCTCCTTTTTTGAAGGTTGAAAATGATGTTGAACCTCACCGGTCGGTGACGGGAGCGAAGAACAGCGCGTGCATGATACCCTGCCAGCGCTTGCACGTGCTGCCGACGTGCGCGCCGTCCGGCCGCGTGATGTGGAACTGAACGTCGGAGAAACAGCTGATCGTTATATACGGCCCTGGGGAGGGAGAAAGAGGATGTTGCGTTTCTATTATTATTTTGAGGGTAGTTTGGTAAATCACTGCCTGTCCGAACGTGAAGAACTCGGGGCTCCTTAGTGTATTGGCGGGAGTCATTGTGATCGGATGCGTGTGGACGTTCTACTCAAAATCCGTCGATTTTCCCTCCATTTTTGGCCGTGCCAAATCTGCATCTCGACATTTTGATACTAGTGAAGTGTCGCGGGTTCATAGACGTGCTGTCGTAGTGTCGTACTGTCGGGGTATGGATGCAAGCCATCATGGCCTGGTCATGGCGCATTTTTGATACTACTTTTCTCCAGCAGTAGACAGCTACGAGTATAAAATAAACTGATGTATCAACATGCCTAATACCATGCCTGTGATGATTCTCACTAGGCATGGAAAGTATACCGAGTAACTTGTTATTTATCATGGTATAAATGAATGAATGAAACTTTATTTGCGTAATACAGGTACATTGTGGTCTTACTTTAAATTAGAATCACTGCATCAACTTTTGTGTGTGGTATAAAACTGATCACACATAACACTTGTTACTTTCTAACACCAAGTCTGTTAGGAAATCACCGGTAATATCCGCCAGGCGGCGCGCACCGGCAGGCGATTATGTACGCCAGCGGACGCTGTGATGCGATGATACTTGTCACTATTCACAATTTAATTCGTATCGTACTGTAAATAATTATAAAAGTCAGTCAGTAGTGTACTACCTGTGAGTAGAAGTGACTGTGTGACGTCGCGTTATGCGTGAACTATAATAATGACATTATTATTGTCACAATAGGCTACTCATTAAAAAAGTTGTGTGTTACATAATCGCCGGTGATTGAGCTGTTACAAAATGAAATTATATCACCATATGACAATGAAATAGAAGTAGCAATCATTTCCATGCCTTATTCTCACCATAAACCCAGAAGGCGATGTCCCCATCTCTATTCCTGACGAGATAGAGTGGTTTGACCGGCGTCCATTGCTGCTCCACTGTGCCAAGAAACTCGCCGGGGGGTGCGAAGATCTGCATCCTGCAGCATGAGGTGGAGATATACGTTGTAGAATCTGAAGATTTTGGTTTTACCAGGTTGAATATTTGTAGGATTTGCTGATTTTCAACCGACTTCAAAAATGGAGGAGATACTTAATTAATTCAGTTCAGATTAATGTTTTTTTTTATGATAAGATAAGATAATCATTTATTTGCTAGAATGTAGGTACATAATAGGTTACATGTCAATCAAGGGTCCTATACATTCTGCCTCCATTCGAGGCGTGCAAAATTATATTTAAACTAAAGAATGATCATGATTAATTGATTAAAATAATGAAATAGCAAATTAAAAAGTACTTAATGTCAATAAAAAAATCATACAATATTACTTAGAGTTAACTGCGTCATCCACAAAATTTATATAAATATTCCTTGACGTCATAAAAACATTTTTCTATCAGCCACTCATTTACTTTGCGTTTAAATATATATATGTATATAAATGATGATAATAATAGTGGTATTTACGATGTAAATTAGGGAGCGTCACAGTAAAAGACCGAGTCAACGAACCAACTGTTTATTAGCGGCATACCCGCTATATGTTGCATAAATACAATATACCACACGTCCCCCCCTTAAAAAAAATTAAGTGTAAACTTATAAGTACTTATGCATATAAAAAAAAAGAAAAACAAGTAAAACTAAAGAAAGAGAAACACAAGTTTAGTGGTGACTTAATATTCCACGGTAATGATTAGGTGCAAATAAATACAACTAACCATATCGTAAAGTATGTAGGCCACTAAAACTTTCAAATAGATACCTAAGCGTTAAAACTATTTATCATAAATAAACTGTGTAAGCTGAACTACTTGAGAGAAAAAAAAAAAAAAAACTTAAAATACCTACCTACTTAGGTACATAAAATAACAAAAAAAAAACAAATGTTCGAGGTAGAACTACATACCTACTAACCTATTACATTACATACAATACCATACCTACTAAACACACATTAGCCAAGTATTGATACCAATGAACCTAAACAATAGTTATTCCTTATAACACTTATCTTTCAATGTACAAGCGCGCTTAGCGCGCTTAATAGCTATCGGAGTAAAATTTTCCGACATATTTTGACCTGGATTTGGGGCAGGCTCGGAGGCAGCTTTAGGGCTCGCGCATTCAAAATCATCGCTAATCGCGTCATCAAACACATCTTCTGTCCGTTCACGATCCGGATCATCGCGCAAAGTAACAGAATGCCGTACTGACGAACGTGGCTTAGTAACGGGAAGCAACTGATCAATATGCCTTCTCCACTCATTACCATCCGAAAGACGCACTCGATAGGTAAGCGGTGCCTCTCTGGAGGCCACCACGGCCGGCGCCCATTTGTCTGCGCGCGCGCGGTAGTCTCGCGCCAGCACCGGGTCGCCGGGAGCCGCGTGCCGCTCGGTGCCGGGGCTGTGGCGTGCGGCGCGCGCCGCCGCCGCCTCGCTGGCGCGCTCTGCGCTCGGCCGCAGCACGTCCAGCCTACCGCGAAGCCGCCGGCCGAGCATCGCCTCGGCTGGCGCTACGCCTGTTGTGCAATGTTCACAGTTTCGATACTGAAATAAAAATTTTGATACCGCCGTATCGACGTCTACTGCTTCGTGCGCAGCCTTTTTCATTGCGCGTTTTACAGACTTCACTGCGTTTTCGGCCGCACCGTTACCCGCCGGCCTGTAAGGGCTAGTGATCGTATGTGTCATAAAGTTTTTCTTCATAAAGTTAGCAAACTCGGCGGACGAAAACGGGGGCCCCCCATCACTAACTACTTGCGAGGGAAGGCCAAACCTCGCAAATTGTTCACGAAGCTTGCCTATCGTCGCCGCGGCATTAGTGCTCGCCATTTTCTGCACTTCTATCCATTTACTATGCGCGTCTACTGTTACTAAGTAATGTTTTCCCTGAAATTCAGCAAAATCGATGTGCACTCTCTGCCAAGGTCGTGCGGGAAACTCCCAGGGATGTAACAAGGACCGCGGGGGCGCATCGCGCTGCTGACGACAGGCACTACATTCTTTTGCGAGCGTCTCGATTTCATTATCTAACGAAGGCCAATATACATAGCTTCTAGCAATATTTTTCATTTTAACCACGCCTAAATGTCCCTCATGCAGTTCACCGAGCACCTGTTTCCTTAATAATTCGGGTACTACCACCCTATGGTTATACAGAATGCAACCCTGATCGATACCTAAAACGTCCTTCCGATGGTAATAAGGCTTTTCCAAGTCTGATATCACTTTAGAAGGCCAACCGTTAATTAAATAATTTTTAACGTTTTTTAAAACCGTGTCATTTACTGTCCCTAAAGCCACCTCTTTCGCACTGATAGGAATAGATTCTTCAACGTAATTAACGTAAGACACCAAATCCAGCCCATTACATTTACGTTTATTTGACAAAGGCAGCCGCGAAAGAGCGTCCACATTTCCATTATCGTTTGATTTAACAAACTCAATGTCAAAATCATAAGATGCCAACCTAGTGGCGTATCTTTGCAGCCTACTCGCTGCCGTCTGCGGTAACCCAAACTTCGGCCCAAAAATAAACGTCAGTGGTTTATGATCTGTTTTAATGATAAAGTGACGACCATAGATATATTGATGATGTTTATTCACTCCCGCTATAATCGCGAGCGCCTCTTTGTCCAGCTGACTGTACGACCTTTCAGCCGCGTTTAGGGTTCGCGACGCAAAACAAATAGGCCGTTCGTCTCCGTTAGGAAACCGATGCGACAAAACACTGCCAATACCGTATGAGCTGCTATCTACTGCCAACACTAACGGTAGCTCAGGATTATAATGCACCAAAATCTTACTACTTAATATAGCCTTTTTAATATCTTGACACGCTTGCTCACATTCTGCCGACCAAACCCAAACAGTCTCTTTGCGCAACAAGTTATGCAACGGGTGTAAGATCGTGCTCATCCGCGGTATGAATTTCGCATAATAATTGATCAGACGAGAAACGATCTCAGCTGAGTAATGTCTTCTGGCGCGGGCGCGTCCACTATAGCTTTAACTTTGTTTGGATCTGGATGCAGTCCGTGTTTATCAATTATGAAACCTAGGTAGGTAATGCTATCTTGCATAAAACTGCATTTCTCTAGTTTGATTCGCAAACCGACCTCACTTAATCGCGACAAAACTGCTTTCAAATTTGCAATATGTTCCGCCCGACTTGCCCCAGTCACCGCGATGTCATCTAAGAATACAGCCGTTCCCTTTAAACCTCTTAGCGTTTCCTCCATAAACTTCTGAAATTTTTCCGGAATGCAAGTTAAACCGAACGGGGTGCGTCTATAGATATACGTACCTACATTCGTGGTTATGGCCGTGCATGCCTGCGAGCCTTCATCCAACAACAGCTGTTGATAAGCGTTCGTAAGGTCGATTTTCGAATACTGTTCACCTCCACTTAGCGAAGCAAACAACTCCTCGATTCGAGGCATGGGGTACGGGTCGCGTATTAACTTCGGGTTGATGGTGGTTTTGTAATCTCCACAAATGCGTATATCACCCGACTTTTTAATGACTGGAACTATTGGCGTTCCGTAATCGGAATAATCAATTTTCCGAATAGTACCCTCTGCCTCGAGCCGCTGCAGTTCCAGTTCGACCGGCTTTCGTAAAGCCAAAGGCAACGATCTGGCTTTTATAAATACGGGAGTCGTATCGCTCAATCTTAAAGATAACTGTTTGGTGCATGTCCCGATACCCGGGGCGAACACGGTGGGGAATTCTTTCCGTAAATTTTCAACAAAATTATCGTCCGCTAAGTTCAACATCATTTCGTTAATACTAATGTTATCAATACCTAACTTACGGAGCCACAACCTGCCGATCAACGGAGGTCCTCCATTTTTGATAACAAATAGTTTCAAATTCCCCGCCGAGTGCGTCCCTATAACTACATCGCACAATATATATCCAACCACTTCGATACGGGTCCCGTTATACGAATGTAAACAAATGTCCTTTGATATAAGCGGAATTTTCTTGAAATGTTCATCATAGAAAGAGGTACTTATAGCCGATAACTTACTGCCAGTGTCCAGCTCGAGCGTCATCTCCTTACCGTTCACCTTCGCACGCACATTATACGGTCGATCGCTATTACTACACACGTTGAGGTTGTAAACATCGCACTCCAAATCGCTATCACTATTGATATAGTTCTGTCCACGGCCCGAACGCGCCTCACCCTGCCGTGGGGCAGGTTTACACATCACTTTCAAATGACCCTTTTGGCCACAGCCATCACACGAATAGTTTTTAAAACGACACCAATTAGGCCGATGCCCCTTTCTGCACCGCCAACACGGCTGCGGAGGCGCCGCGCGCTGTGCATCGCCCGCGCTCGCGCCACCGCCGCCGCCTGCCGCCGCCGCCGCGGCCGGGGCGCGCGCTCCAGCGCCGCCCGCGCCGCCGCCGCGCGCCATCCCTCGTCCCGTAGCGAGCCGGTGCATTGGCTCAGGCGCGCCGGAGCCCGCCGACGATCCCACTGCGCAGCCCGCCCCGCTCGCTTGCGCGTGCCGGTCGGCCGCCTCCAGTGCAAAGGCTAGCTCCACCGCCTTCTTGTACGTCAATTCTGGCTCCGCGAAGAGGCGCGATCGCATATCATCGCTCAAAAGACCCGACACAAATTGGTCTCGGAGATTCTCTTCGAGGCTCGACTTGAAGTTACACGTACTCGCCAAATGTTTGAGCACTTGTAAATAATCGCTCAGATTTTCGCCGCCATTTTGCCGTCGCAGCCGGAATATGTGTCGCTCGGCAATTTCCGAGCGCTTTGGTTCGAGATGGTCGCCGACTAACTTTTCCAACTCCACGAATGTTCTGGTCTCCGGATTATCAGGCGCACAAAGATCACACATTAAATCATAGGTAGCTTCGCCAACCACAGTCACTAACGTAGCCACATGTAATTCTGTCTTGATTTCATTGAGCGCCATGAATTGTTTCACGCGTCGAATGTATGCAGACCACTTTTTGCTTGATAAGTCAAATTGCTCGATTTTTCCGATCGGCATTGTAACGTAATTTACGTATTGCACTGAAAACTAGCAATTAGTGGTGTTTAAACGTAGTTTATCTCGTCGCCAGTGGTATTTACGATGTAAATTAGGGAGCGTCACAGTAAAAGACCGAGTCAACGAACCAACTGTTTATTAGCGGCATACCCGCTATATGTTGCATAAATACAATATACCACAATAATGAATATAATAAATATATATGTTTGTTTTCTCAGAACTTTTTTGATACGTATTGACCGATTTGAAAATAACTTTTCAAATCGGTTTAACTGAAAAGATATATGTACTTCCAGATTGGTCCTGTAGATATTTCGTGAGAATCGGTTAGGTTAGGTACTTTGGTTTTGAAATCAAAATAACTGAAATAAAAGTAGTTGAAGTGAATGTGCCGTATGTTTGACCAGAAGAATCCTTTGGTACACCAAAGGATTCTTCTGGGGGTTTCGACCGGGTTTGAACCACCGACCTTCGGATCGAAACTCGAGACACCTCCCACTCGGCCGACACGCCTACCTGCATTACTTGACGAATATATCCTCCTAATTTCAAATCGCTACGTTCAGTGGTATGTGCGTTGTGTCAGTCAGTCAATAGTTGGTGTCCCGATAAAGACTTACCTTTGTAGCGCGCAAGGCAGCACTCTGGTGGTACACGCGTAAGGACGAACTATCCTCATGACCTCCTCACCCCCTTGATTGGAGACCTTCAGCTCCAGAGGCCGGAGTCCGTAGCAGAAGTAGCCGACCCACCAGCTGACGAACATATTTTTTTTTTATTGTTAAGGTGAAGTACCATAAACACCTAGCTGTGCCTGTACCCGAGGACTGTGGTAAGACCACAGTCCTTTGTTCTCGAACGAAAATTTCGTTTTTCTGACCTTTTAGAGTCAGTAGTTATGAAGACTGAAGTAGCAGTGGGCTGGCCATATCTGCCGAAGAACCGACAACCGTTGGGGTAAACGTGTTCTTGAATGGAGACCACGTCTAGGCAAGCGCAGTGTAGGACGACCTTTGGCCAGATGGAGCGATGATCTGCGCGCTATAGCTGGGTGTGGACAGCCGAACATCGGGCATAGTGGCGCGCCTTGGGAGAGACCTACGTCCAGCAGTGGACTGCTATTGGTTGATGATGATGAGTCATCAAGATTAACATGTTTATTTTATATGTTTTTCCTTCTGAAACATAAATTGACCTTAAGTTTTTAGCAACTAACCATAATATTTATCCCAAGAGTATTTTCAAAGAAGTAAACAATACCCCTTTGAATTATATTTTTAATAACAATCTTGCAGTTTTACCATGACATTATGACATATCATATCATGGGAAGCGTCAGAAGGTTTATCTTCTTCTTATCGTGTCACTAGTTTTATTAAACTAGTGTGGTGAAAGGATTTCAAGTGCGCTTAGAAGAGGCTCCTTTCGGGCACTGAAGGCTTATTATAAGGTAGGAGAAGAATACACACCGATTTTCCTCATCAATGGTATACACCAGGTTTTGGTCTGAGCTCCTCACGAGGAACCTGTTCCTCTTCCCTCGGAGACAGAGCACGCTCTTCATTCGCAGCCGCTTCGTGATGTGGAGACGGTCTACTAAGAGAAGTTCTTGGAGTGGAGACGGTGGAACAGCAGACGGGGTTGGTTCTTGCTGTATGAACTTATAAAATTAATATTTCTACTCAGACGAAACAGAAATTAATTTGATTTCGTCTTTAAAATACATCTAAAGAGTCGATGATACACGGCTTTTTTATACGCTGCTTGTTGGTGAGTTTAAAGGCTAGCTTGTTAGCAAGTTAGCTTTCGGGAAGGATTGTCAACTAGCCGATTGTAAAAAGCCGAAGAACGGAGCGAGTTTATAAGCTACAAGCAAGCGAGTTTAAAAGCTAGTGAGTTAGCTTTTTTCAATAAGCACATTGTAAAAAAGCCGATGACATGGGGCGAGTTTATAGGCTACAAGCCGGCGAGTTTAAAAGCTAGTGAGTGAGGGAGTTCGCTTTCGGGAAGGATTTCCAACTAGCAGATTGTTAAAAAAGCCGATGACACGGGCGTGGCGTGTTTACAAGCTACAAGTGAACTCGCTGGCTTGTAGCTTGTCAAAAAGCCCTTTATCATCGACACTTAAGAACTTATCAAATTAAAAAACCGAGTACTACTCAGACGGAACAGAACTTAGTGTGTTAAATTTTGTCTTTAAAATGCATCTAAGATGCGGAAATATTGCTGTCGTAACGTCTCGGCCTTTAGCCTCGCTCAGCCGAGCACTCGGCGCTTTCACTGTCTTGGCCGAGTATTTTACTGACTCGGTGTCTTAAATAGATAAAAGTGTCCGTAATAGGTATGTAAATAACATGCCACTACATACAATGGACTCAATCTATTTAAGACCTTATTGTAAACACATATGTTCTAGCAAATAAACAATATTTCATTTCATTTCATTACGGCCGAGTACTCGGTACGTGTGATCTAGGCATATGTTTATACGTACAGAGTACTCGGCCCTGTGGGAGAGCACTGTCTCTACCTTGTAAAGTCCGAAACAGCGCTCTAATCACACGTACCGAGTACTCGGCCGTAATGAAATGAAATGAAATATTGTTTATTTGCTAGAACATATGTGTTTACAATAAGGTCTTAAATAGATTGAGTCCATTGTATGTAGTGGCATGTTATTTACATACCTATTACGGACACTTTTATCTATTTAAGACACCGAGGCCTTGTACTCCGTACGTGTAATCTAGGCATAATAATGAAAGTCACATAAATATCATTACAAGATCTTCCTACCTTCGCTTCGACATTGAGAACTGGCGCCGTCTTCAGCACTTCATTGAATGTTTGCGTCTGCGGTATGGGTGTCGACAGCATCATTGTGGGAAATGCTTGAATTTTCAGATAATTTTGGATATTCTCATGGTGAATTTCGTGATATTTTGACAGATTTGTGTTGTTATTTTGATAGAATTGACATGAAAGGTCAGATTGAAAGAGTTTTTTTGGTGGTTAACCAACTACGGCATACGGTTAACCCTTCGAGAATCTAGCCAAAGGAGACGTTAATGCCAGGCGTACCCCTGTGTTGGCCAGTTAATCTTCTTGGCCATTCACGTTAAATAAAACTATACGCCGTATTTGATAACTGTGTGCATATTTTAAGATGGTGTGCGAGATTATTATAGTGTGCGTTTACATGAATAAGATTTGTTAGGCGCGTGTGCAATGGATCTTTGTGTCTGAATAAATAATTATTATTATATATATATTATTATTTTTATTTTTTTATTACAGCATAAGCTAACTACTACAATCTATATATAGGTATATTACAAAATTTACAAAAGGAAACAATTGGGCCACCCATAGACCGTTTGCAAACGATCTATAGGTAGCTCAACTGCTCCAACTCGATACCCGATGGCAGCGTGCCGAGGATACTGGCTGTATTGCCTCTTTGTATAGCAATGCTTATTCTTTGGCCCAGATAGCTGCCAGCCCTCTGATCACGCGTCGCTTCGACCAGACGCTCTGACAAAATTTTAAAAACGCGGAAGGCTCCCATTCCCCATGGACCTAGGGTCTCGACCCCAAAGGGCTCAAACATGTACGACCTATCAAGACCTACATATTTACGCCGCTTGAGATCTTCAGCAGAGTTTGCCGCCGCACCAGCCCTAACTTGCGTCCCTGGCAAAAAGAAGGTGCCAAAGTGTCTACGCATGTAGCGTCCCACACCAAGGGCCTGCCCATTCTCCATGGGATAAGCGTCATACCGTCAGGCCGCTTACCATCGTCACGATTTAGACCGTTCGGCTTGAGAACGGCTGGCACATTGGCGGTGGTAAAAGCCCGGCGAATGATTTCGTTAAGACTACTGTGGCGGGAAATTCTGCCAGCACTCCTAGTGCACGATAATCCATGGTGACCAAGATGTTCGACCGCAGTACCACACCGGCATCTATGTGGAGCGCAGCATGGAGCACCCAACCGCAGACGTGTTGCAACGCGGAGAGTTAAAGGGTTCATTTTATTATTATATAATGTGTGTGTTTACCTCTTCCCCCGTCCAAAATGGCGTTAATTATGTTAGCAGATTCTGACGTATAACCCCTCTTTTTGCTGGATTTTCTAAGCATACGGTATACCAATAACTGTGTTCCTATAGAACACCAAGATAGACAGTATCAAAGCAAAATGGATGCGGAATACAGCTAATACAGGACCGAAAATTTTCAGACACCTTGTCAATAAAAATGATATATGGCTAATTTCGAATAATTGTTGTTACTTTTTAAGATGAACATAGTCTTATTAGCCTAACCATAAAGCCTAGTAGTTATAACAATTATATTTATCTTCTTCTTCTTCTTCTTCTTGGTCGTTACACTCTTGGCAGAGTGGTCGTGGTTGTCATGGTGGGGGTTGTGACACGCTTCACAATCCTGCGCCATTCATCTCTGACAGCGGTTTTCCTCGTGCATTCGTGTAAGGGACCATCTAGTGCTGCTTTGACTTGGTCAGTCCAACGCATTGGAGATCTTCCTCGCCCTCGTGTGCCCTCGACTTTTCCCTGTACCACCAGACGCTCGATGGACATTTCTCCACGACGCGACACGTGTCCGAAGAACGTGAGAATACGAGCTTGCACAATAGATGATAGACGCTGCTTGATGCCGAGTTCTTGAAGTATGGACTGGTTAGTACGAAACTCTGTCCAAGAAACCCCAAGCATTCTTCTCCAGCACCACATCTCGAGAGCGTCTATCCTCTTTTTCTCACTTTCTCGCAGATATATTTATCTAGCCATGTTAATTCTCTTTTTCAAAATTTAGCCTCGGACTAAAATGTTTATAGAAGTTAACCAATTTAGATCCTTTTTATTTGGCGCAATTTCATTGTGATTCTATATTTTAATACTTCTGTGGCAGAAAATATCTAAAGTTCGGCCAGTAGTAATCAGAAACAAAAATCTACAATACATTACCCTAGCTAATTTTTTTTATCGTAGTATGCAGTTAACGGGATTGAATGCAAATCCATTATTATTATTATAAGAGGGGATTCATTTAAATTTGGGAAAAAATGCACGAAACTGTAGCGCTTTTATCAATAAGTAACAATATCCTAGAAGCAAGAAAAAAATAGGGTGACCATGAGTTTGAAAAGTTTTAGAACAAAAATTATGATGGGTTCTCATCGAGTAACACCCAACGAGTAACAGTTTCTCTGTTACTCGATGGGATTTATTTCCCATCGAGTACCTAATACGAGTCAGGGAAAAAAAATTCCTAATGAGTAACACCCATGTTATGTTACCCATGATGGGTTTGTCACATGTTCTATTATAAATCCTACTTTTTGGTGTGCAGTTGATAGATAGTGTCCTCAGATAGAATGGTTTTTGTGTTAAGTGAAAACTTTAGGTGCGCTGAGTAGTTTATTTTGTGGATATTTAATGTGACTGAACCGTCACGCTCGGCTATTTCATTCGGGTAAAGTCGGCTCGAGTCGTATAAATTTTTCACTTCTGTCGTGTGGTCATACGGCATATACCTACTGGTTTTTATTATTAGAAAAATACTGACTATGATTTTATCTCTTTTTAATTTTTTTATATGACAAATGTGCAAGCTAAATAGCGTCGCACGGGATTCGGTGAAATATCCTATCCTACCCTCGTCGTGTGGTCACCGAACATTTTAATGTGTCGGAGCACGCGCCGGTCGCTCGTATTTTATGCAAAAACGCAAATTTCGTTCGAAATTTGAAACGGTCCATTGTCCGCAGCTTGGATGAATAAAAATAATCGTAGCGACATTTTGGGGGAAAATCGTTTATTCCAAAGAGAAATTATCGATAGTTTTTATGCAAGATTGGATGAATAAATTTTTGCATGGTCAATGCTTTGGTTTTGAAGTATAGGGTGATTTGAAACTGGGGCAAGGCAGATGTTTTCTGTATTTAATGGCTAAAAATAAGTGCAAAAAATAATGTTCTTGGATTATTTATTGTTCACATGTAGTTAGTATCGTAATACCTAGGTTGGCTAAAAAAATATTACAAATATTACAAAAAAAAAATGAAATGAAATGAATAATGTTTGTATGAAATGTACACTTTCCTTGTTAGGTACACAAGAAAAACAATTCAGTTGCAAGATAAATTCTGCTACATATGACTTCAAGTACCTATCTTCTAGGTTTATTATTCTTGACGAGCTAGAAGGATAAAACAAGCAGTTAATAAAAACTAATTAAAAACGCAACTGCCATTTATTATTATCATAATATTGTGTTAATGACACTTAATTTTTTTCTATGACACTGCCATAACCAAAACAGCCGAACAATGGCTAAAACACTGACCACATCATCTAATAACTAAATAAGTAAAAGTGAAAAGTAAGTCATCCCAAACATTGACCACAATATCTTAGTAAGTCACTTCAAACATTGACCCTAAGATCTTAGTAAGTTACCCCAAACATTGACCCCAATATCTTAGTAAGTCACTCTAAACATTGACCCTAACATCTTAGTAAATCACCCCAAATATTGACCCTAAGATCTTAGTTTGTTTTTGTTTTTAAAAGTTCTTTATTCAACATAATAACAATACAATATGATGATACAAAACACTGTTCAGCTCACTTAAAACTAAAGTTGGAATCCATTCAGTAACCTACACCACAAAACCAAAATCAATCAATTTGTCAAAAAGTAGTCAGTTTGACTTGGTTCTGAAAATTTTAAGGCACAGAACGGAGACCTGGTGACTCGATAGGCTGTGGCACCTCTTAGAGTCTCTAAGTAAGATCTTAGTAAGACACACCAAACATTGACCCTAACATCTTAGTAAATCACCCCAAATATTGACCCTAACATCTTAGTAAGTCACCCCAAACATTGACCCCAATATCTTAGTAAGTCGTTCCAACATTGACCCTAACATCTTAGTAAATCACCCCAAATTTTGACCCCAAGATCTTAGTAAGTCACCCCAAAATATTGACACCCAGATCTTAGTAAGTCACTCCAAACATTGACCCTGACATCTTAGTAAATCACCCCAATTTTGACCCCAAGATCTTAGTAAGTCACCCCAAATACAGGATTGTAACAATAAAAGACGAATTTTATTCTCATAAATTCACGTGTATTCAATTCTTTGTACTTCAACATTTTAATCTCATACAATTAATTAGCACTCGTAACATTGGTTTCGCTCGATTAAAAAAATAAACAATATATTGTACATAAATAAGACTTATTTCAAATAATAATGATTAATCTAAGATTAATTTATAGTAATTATTGCTTGAAAAATAACAATTTACGAAATTACAACATATTTTCGGGTGATATTAATCATATTTAATTAATAGGAACCGTATTAGATATTATATTACTTAATTATACAAAATTATGTATTTCAATATATTTTATATGTTAGAAAATTTACGCTATGAATCATATAATGTTTTTATTATGAAAATGATGTCAATATAGGTATTAATTAGAGCATGCGTAATCCGTGTACTTACGTATTACCATAAATGAATATCGATGTTCCTATAGAACAAGATGGACAGTATTTAACCAAAAAGGAATCGTAAGACAGGACCAAACAATATCAGATACCTCGTCAATAAAAATGAAATATCTCTATTTTTCAAATAATGTTTGTGACTTTTTACGATGTAGTTTCATTGACAATGAAAATACCTAGTAGTTTAAATATATAATATTTATCTAGCCCTGTTACTTCTCTATTTCGAAAATTTGCATTGGACCAATATGTACGAGAAGTTAGCCAAAGTGGCTCGCTTTTACTAGGCATATTTTCAATGTACTACATTGTGTTTCTATACTTTAATACTTCTGTGTGTATTACATATTTACTCAAGTTCTAACACAGTCATACGTTAAGTCATTATGGTTTTTGAGATATTTTTCTGTTCACCGTAAATTTTTAATCAACAGAAAATAAAAACGCATATTCAGTAGCCGTTATTGAACACATAAGACAAAGAAACCTTGAAAAAAATTTAATCAAATTTTTGACAAAATAAATTTGATAAAATTTGGATAACTGTTACCGTTACAGGAAAACTACTAGTTTTCCTGTGGATTTGTGTCAGGCGGTACCCATCATTCATCACAATAATTTAAGTTTTATTCATCGTTTGGCAAACCCGGGTAACTATCTCGAGCCAGTTCGCCATATACATTTTCATATACATATACAGGCTGCGTCTTAGTTAAATTAATTACATAACAACATTATAATGTTTTATTAATCGAGCGAAATAGTTCAATTCACACAACTCATTATTAAAATAATAACAAAAACGATACGTAACACTATAGCTAGACTCACTGATTCGCAGTTTTTCCTAAATAAGAGTTTAAGATTAAATATATTTGTTCGTAATAAAAATAATAATAATAAGAAATTATGTTAAATTTTACTCGATGGCTTTTATTAGCTGCATCTAAGGAGTATGTGATTTTTTTTTCTATTATCCCTCATTTATAATATAGGTAAGGCCAATCAAAAGATGTTTTTCTTTTCAAATTTGGTATTGTTCACGCCAATATAGATTTTTCTGATGTATTGATAATTATACATTACATAAATAATATTATTCAAAATTCATCACAAACTTAACAAAAACGCGTGACATCCTTAACCAGTGTTAGATAAATCTAGTCTTTTAGGAAACAAGCATTTTACTAATTTGCTAAGAAGCAAGGCACTTTATGGTAAAAATTGTTTCACAAAAATATACTATACAAATAAATACGCTCTAAAAATATATTTTATCACATTGTTTTACTGTACAAAATTGTGGTCCTTTATATTATACGTAAACTTTTAAATAATCTGTAAACAACTTTATTGAAAGTTTTTTTATAAAAAATATGATTTGTATACTATAATAAAATTTTTCAACCTTCAAACTTGGAAAAATATTTTTCTTCATTTTTCAGTTAGAGCACATAGTTACATAAAATTCCATACGTGCGTACTAAATTCAACTTCTATGAAATTGAATTGACTAATAAAAACGTCTCAAAAATAGAGCACCATGTATCTACATCTATAGCACAAAATTAATACTTTTTTTCATAAAAAACGTTTTCGAAAATGATGCAACATTTCATACAATTTATAGAATATTATAAATTAAAATTTAAGTTATTTATTATAGCTGCTATACCTAGTTAGGTATTTACATTCTATATTTATTTCTTTGCAGGCTTTCTTATACAATATGTTTGGTCTTGAGTTATCAATATTTGAAGGGGTTGTATTTGAAGTTTTTTGACGTGATTACGTCTAATAAATCGATGACGCCGTCGCGCCGGCTGTATGCACGAAAACGTTGACGTCATTCTCCGGTAACGCTCATTGTCCCGTTACGCTGGTAATCACGTTAAACTATCGTCCGTAAACCAACTTTTTTATCGTTAAATCTGCCCTCCCCCTCACGACCTACCTCACTCCCCTTGAAATGACAGCCATTAGCGTAGTTGTGATCAAAAAACAAAACTACGCAAGTTTGTGCACGAAAATGACAATAAATAAATACCTATCTAAAAGTACAGTCGGCTCTGTAATTGTCTTTACACCCAGCTACGCCGATGTTCTTTTCTGATTAAACTATTTGTGGTTTATTTTATGGGTATATCTCAAGTTGTTCAATCACATTAGTAGTTTATTCACACACAAACATTATGTGTTTGTGTGAGTGGTTTAATCACAGGAGAAAACTGGCGTGAGCTGGGTGTAAAGACAATTACAGAGCCGACTGTACTAGGAAAATGAAACTGAAGTTATTTTAATGAAAAAAGGTCACTTTATTGACCATTATACAGTTTTTATTGATACTAAGGACATAAAAGATAAAAAAATACCAATTGATAAAATTCTTTCTATATATAGGTTTTTGTTGTTTTATATTTTACACAGTAGGTATGTTTTTAAATTCTGTAACTTTTTTAAAGTATACATTTAAGATTATGACCTCTGTCAGGTAACTACTAAATCACAATCAACACTTATTAGCTACTTAGAAGACTACAAACTCTGAACAAAAAACTCTTAAAGAACGTTATACACAGTCGTATTATCTTAAGACAACTTAAGAAAACTCAATATAATATATAGATTTTTGTGGGTGTTTTTTAAGTATTCTTTAGCATGTCTAACTAGATTGTTCTTGAGTTTTGTAGTAGCTGTCTAGAGTCTAGACTATTGTTGGAGGTTGTAGCAGCTGTCTAGAATATTGTTGGAGGTTGTAGCAACTGTCTAGACTATTGTTGGAGGTTGTAGCAGCTGTCTAGACTATTGTTGGAGGTTGTAGCAACTGTCAAGACTATTGTTGGAGGTTGTAGCAACTGTCTAGACTATTGTTGGAGGTTGTAGCAGCTGTCTAGACTATTGTTGGAGGTTGTAGCAACTGTCTAGACTATTGTTGGAGGTTGTAGCAACTGTCTAGACTATTGTTGGAGGTTGTAGCAGCTGTCTAGACTATTGTTGGAGGTTGTAGCAACTGTCTAGACTATTGTTGGAGGTTGTAGCAGCTGTCTAGACTATTGTTGGAGGTTGTAGCAACTGTCTAGACTATTGTTGGAGGTTGTAGCAACTGTCTAGACTATTGTTGGAGGTTGTAGCAGCTGTCTAGACTATTGTTGGAGGTTGTAGCAACTGTCTAGCTATTGTTGGAGGTTGTAGCAGCTGTCTAGACTATTGTTGGAGGTTGTAGCAGCTGTCTAGACTATTGTTGGAGGTTGTAGCAGCTGTCTAGACTATTGTTGGAGGTTGTAGCAACTGTCTAGCTATTGTTGGAGGTTGTAGCAGCTGTCTAGACTATTGTTGGAGGTTGTAGCAGCTGTCTAGACTATTGTTGGAGGTTGTAGCAACTGTCTAGACTATTATTGGAGGTTGTAGCAACTGTCTAGACTATTGTTGGAGGTTGTAGCAGCTGTCTAGACTATTGTTGGAGGTTTTTGCACCTGTCTAGACTATTCTTGATTTGTATGTTGTGGTCTAAGCCCCCAGGTCCATATCAAAGCAGTGTTGCCTTGGGTGCGAGTGCGGAGAGTGGGGAGCATGGTGATGCGGCCCGCCCAGCAGCAGGCTCGGGAGACAACCCTCGGTTAGGGCGGGCAGTCCGCCCAGGGATAGACCGCTGTCGGCTGACATTAGTGAGGAACCTGCGAAGGGTGGTAAGGGTTAATTATACAGCCTAATGTTTGTTACCTCAAAAATTTGTTGTTAATAAACCGATTTGAAAAAAAAAAAATTGTTTGAGAGAATATACTTTCAGATTGGTCCCATCGAAATTTCAAGTATATACATAGGTATATCGGTTGTCTTTTAATTTTTTTTTAAAAATATTGTCAAAAAAAACGAAATTGCGTATTTTGCTTCACTGTGATTTTTTACGTGGTGTTTACGGTCACTAAAAGAGTCCAATTGAAGTAGGTACTATGTTTTTGTAAAACCTTGATTATTTCGGTCAATAAGATGAGCGGACGGTAAGAGTGGCTAATGGTAAGAGACCACTCCCCCATTTATTTAAGCAGTGTTGGCTGAGTGGGAGGTGCCTCGACTTTCAAACCGAAGATCGTGGGTTCGGACTCGGTTGTACCAATGGATTTTTATGTTCATAAATATATGTGTGCATTGCAACACGTGCTTAACGGTGAAGGAAAACATCGTGAGGAAACCGGCATGTCCTAGAACCTAAAAAGTTCGAAAAACATGTGTCAAGTGCACGAAAAGAAGCCTCTTCGAGGCGCACTTGAAATCCTTTCACCACACTGGGTTCGAAAGAACTAGTGACACGATAAAAAGAACAATTACCATTATTATGAGTGAAGGTCGCAGACTCCTGCAGCATGGAGGCTATGCTTCTGTCAGCCGCCTCCGCTACGACGTCGCTGAGGCTAAGCTGGGAGGTCGGAGACGAGCACAGCATCGGATCTCCTGGGACAAGGAGAACAAGGTTTATTAGACTTGTTAGTTTGTAATATTTATTCTGTAATTCTTTATTGTACACAAAAAACACGATATAGTATAAAATATTTAAAAGAAAATACATATACAAAGGCGAGCTTAACCCTAACAAGAGTTTTCTTCCAGCAAACCTTAGAGGCTAGAGAGAGGCTATGGTAAATGTGGGTAATATTTATTATAACTATACAATACATGGTCAATTTTTAATCACCAGAAATAAAATACATAATGTCCGTTGCCGTTACTGAACACGGATATGGCAAAAAAACTTAAAAAAATTAAGCATTTCCCATTTAATTTTTTTTGGTAATTGCTAGTGTACATATATGTAGAAAATAATAATAATAATAATAGAAAATAATAATGGTGTATGTATATAGAAAAAAAATATACTGCACTTAAATGATTACCACACTTTTCACACCAAATGTTTGCTAAATGTAGAAATAACAGCACTGAATGTTGCTAACCATAAGATTTCTTAAAAAGTGACTTAAATATACTTTTTTTTTGGTAAAAATATTCAAAGTGGCCTAATATAACATTCATGTTTGGTGAAGAAATGGAAGGTACGTTACTTTCTGTTAATCTTCTCAAAAACTGTATTTCTTTTAAGATAATTGATTGATTCAGGCGTTACTTTGCGGAAATCCATAAATATCAACAAATTATATAAATATATTTAGTCATAAATCCGCTTAATTTCTAAATAATTTCTAAACAAAGGTTTTAATTAACTTAACTTTAGTTTAGAACTTTAGTATATATTACTAAACCAGTGTCAACGAACAGAAAACCAAAGTTTAAAGATACGACACGTGTTTCGCCTCTACACGAGGCATCATCAGAAGGTGTGGACTCGCCGAAATCTCTCGTTTCAGACTTCGGCGAGTCCACACCTTTTTAGTAATATATACTAAAGTTAAGTTAATTAAAACCTTTGTTTAGAAATTAAGCGGATTTATTTCTAAATATATTTGTATAATTTGTTGTATTTCTTTTATTTATTAAAGCCTTTTACATTAGTCATTAAGTAGGAGTTATAACTTTTTTATAGTTCTTCCCCCAGCTGGGCAAAGGCCTTCTTTTTCCATTCAGTTTTGTTTTGTGTTGAGCATTCCTTCAAAATCTTCTATTTCGTATCTCTCTTTCTAGGAATAGGTCTTTCTCTTCTTCTTAAAGCGTCTCTTGGACACCAGATTGTGGTTATGATGCTCAATCTATCTTACTTTATATTAGGTTTCTCTAAGTGACACAGTTTAAGAAGTGACCATTAAATATCCCTTTATGTAAAACTGTTCAAAAAGTGACCACATTTTGAAAAAAAATACTATTACCAGGCTCTATATTTATTGTGGGAGACAAAAATTGCTCAATGTGGAAGACAGGTGTGAGGACGTAGTGGCCGAGTGGATGAGGCCCTTGCCTTGCGATCTGATGGTCGCGGGTTCGAATCACAGTCGCAGTCATGCGTAAATGGGTTTTTTCGGTTGAATAAATCTATGTATGCATCCCACGTTCTCGCAACGGTGAAGGAAAACATCGTGAGGAAACCGGCATGTCAGAGGACAGGAAAAAATATGTTCGATGACATGTGACATCCACCAATCCGCATTGGGTCCGCGTGGTAGATGAAGACCCATTCGCTCTCCTGCCGAGAGTAGGCCTGAGTCCCAGCAGTGGGAACATTATAGGCTGATTATGCTTATGCCAGGAAGACAGGTTACCTTGTGTGACAGGATTGTGAGAGTCGTCATCCATGAGGTCCTCAATCTGTGCCAGGTTCAACGCAGCCCCATCCTGCATCAGCCCACGCGTGGGAGACATTCGCATCTGGGGACAAACCAAAACATATTGAAGAACCTCTAAATCTATAAAAAAAATAGTTTTCTGTACAGTTGGTTTACGGACGATAGTTTACGTGACTACCAGCGTAACGGGACAATGATTGTTACCGGACAATGACGTCAACGTTGTCGTTCATGCAGCCGGCGTTCCGTCAATTTATTAGACGTAGTTATAGTCAAAAAAGGAATTAACTTGGTACATTTAGGGTTGAATAGACAAACAATTTTTTTTTATAGAATTGGAGCGGAAATAAAATACGAACGAATATTGTTTGTTTTTTTAATACAAAAGACTTATAGGACAAGCATAGACACGTAGGTTATTAACTTACAAGATGATGAATCAAAATTTCTGAATATCTTCCAATTTATGTATTAAACGTTTACCTAAATAGACAAAGAATAACGCAGACGATCAAAAGTTTAGAAACATCATATGAAAAAAATACAAAAATTTTGGCGGTTACAATTTAAAACAATGAAATAAGAGTATACGTAAGTATTAATAACTTACAAACAAACAAACTACATAAGGATGTAAGAAGAAGTGAAGAACGTTCTACTAATACAGATTGAAGAAAATAAGAAATTAGGAAGGTAAATACAAAAGACATGATGTTAGTCAATACAAGGAACATACAAATCGAAAAAATCTAAGACCTGACTCCCACCAACACAACCTAAGCAAAGGAAAAACGACACAATCGCAGCTGAATAAGATTCAAAGTCAAATAACCTTCAAATCTCGGTGGTCTAACATCTCATCGGGATGTAAGCATAGATCCTCATCGATAAGGCCCAAAGATAGGCCTTCTTCTTGTCTTAACGGTGAAGATAATCCAAGCTCTTTCGGTTGCTACAAAGTAAAGAAACATCAAAGTAGTGTACGCTGGGCATCAATTGGGCGTCAATGTAATATTTTGGGCGTCAGCGTCACATTAAAAAAAACATTACGAGCTAATGGGCGTCACTGTAAATATGTATACGCTAATAGCATAGAGTACTAAGATATACACAACTAATAGTGACGCCCAATCTGCAACATGTTGAATGGCAATGTACCTACATAATCTGGCGTCATAGTTAATATTGGGCGCTTTTGTAAGGCAAAGGGCGCCAATTTACTAATTGGGTTTTTAAGTCGAAGTGCTGTCATCCAGAATGAACTTTAAAGCAGACAGAACTTAGAGATAACTGGACACTGGAACTGAAAACTGGGAAATTCACATGGCAATATCATAATAAAGCTAAAATAAGGTAGTAATAACAATACTCTAAAAGGCAAAGCATTAAAATAAGCTGCTAAAATGACTACGCTGTGAATACTAAAGCTTGGTCTAGCATTGGCACTGTTAATCTTTATAAGTACCCTATCTTTATTGTTGAAGATGTCTTCAGGCGCATCCATGGAATAATCATCGATTATCCCCAAAGATAGTCCTTGCTCCCCTCTTCCTAGTTTCATGCTTTTTGAACACTGTATAAACAAAACATGCATTTACTTACGGAGAAAATGATCATACGAGAAAAAAGACGTCCAAGAAGCTTACAAAAACACCTTTCCGGCGACTTATGCAAAAGTATAGATTCATTAACAAGAGACAAGACATAGATGATGCTGAGTTGTACCTTAATATCTATATGGTCGAAGATGTCATCTGGTAAATCATCAGGATCCAAACAGGACAGAGACAGGTCTTCTTGTTTAACAGCCATGCATATTCCTTTTGAATTCTACAAGGAAACCAAAAATTGTAGAGGCAGTGTTCGATTGGGCGTTACAGAACACGTTGGGCGTCAATGTAAATTTTGGATGTCATTGGGCGTGCATGTAATATTATGCAAAAATACTTACAAAAGCGAAAAAAATATGGAAGGACAGTATCTTATCGCAAATAATCTATTAAAAGTCTTCTTTTATGATAAGAAAAATCATGCTCTTACTTACATTTTTTGACGAAACTACCCAGAAGTGGAGTAAAGGTTGCCTGAACCATTTAGATTAACAGGTGTGGATTTCCAAGGCCCCAAAATCAAGTTTATTACGGACTAACGCTTTATAAGCAAGTATAAGTGCAAGATAGGTACCTTAATATCTTTATGGTCGAAGATGTCCTCTGGCACGCTGTCTAGACAAAGATCGGGCTCAATACAGGACAAGGAGAGCCCTTCTCGCCTTACCGAGCTCATGCCTTTTAACCGCTGTGTTAGGATAGAAAACCAACTGTTAGTAGGTATGCGCATTTTTCTTACGTACTACTCGGGTGAATTGCCATGACACCTGGCTCGAATAACGTTTGTGCAAGGTACAGCGTGGAATTGGATAATCTTGATAGAGAAGAGGTCCTGCAATACTTGGTAATGATAAGTAATGATAAGGCTTCGCAGTTAGAGGAAGAAGAAACTCGGAGGGCGGGGGACGCAGCAAGTGCCGAGCGAGAGTGGCAGCCAGGTGTCACGTTAATTCGCCCGAGTAGTACATACGACTATAAAGTCAACAACAAAATCGCTAAATATTTTTAACACTATAATTTGAAATTTCAATATGATGTTAAGGGGCATCCTGAAATCTGAATTCCATACAATTTTTTTCGGACAAATACTCAAAAAGTACGCCGTATTATAGTAATTTCTTCACACTATTCGTTTCGTCCATGTTTTTTGATTTCGTGAACAAAAACAAAAACTTTAATTTAGATTTTATACGTGTTTTAAAATTAACCCTACTAACTTAAAAACACGTATAAAATCTAAATTAAAGTATGAAACCTTTCACTTTTTTTGTTCACGAAATCAAAAAACATGGACAAAACGAATAGTGTGAAGAAATTACTATAATACGGCGTACTTTTTGAGTATTTGTCTGAAACATTTTGTATGGAATTCGGATTTGAGGATTACCCAAGGATATATGATAACTTTATTAATTTTTCAATATAAGCAGACACGCATTATGGTACAATTGAAAGTCAGAAATTGATGTGTTTTTTGTCGTAAACTTTACATAAGAAACTTTTGTATAGTTATTCTTTATTGTACACAAAAACACGATACAGAATAAAACATGAAAGAACAGACATGTACAAAGTACAGTTTGTACAGTCGACTCTGTAATTGTCTATACACCCAGCTTCCGCCAGTGGTCTCCAATGATTAAACCACTCTACAAACACATCATGTGTGTGTGAATAAACTACTGATGTTATTAAACCACTTAACATATACCCATAATATTATCCACAAGTGGTTCAATCACAGGAGAACACCGGCGTAAGCTGGGTTTCAAGACCATTACAGAGCTGACCGTACATCAATTTCTAACCAAACAAACATTTTCTAAGCCATATCACGATCTTTTAAGCGTTTAAACCAGATTCAGCCACTGGCTCATGCCACAAGCACGCTTATGAAGCTCACCTTGATATCCTTATGGCTGAAGAGTGTCTCAGGTTCGGGGTCCATGGGGAGGCAGAGATCGGGCTCAAGACAGCTCAGGGAGAGACCCTCGTCTCGACTTAGCGGGGAACATGAACCTAGTTTTAGTCCGTCTGAAAAAATGATTACTTATTTACGAGTGTTCAATTTGCTTCGTGATAGACCTACAGTTTGTTTCATGATGATGGCCTACAGATTGTTTTGTGATAGGCATACAGTTTCATTGTATGTTTCGCGATATATCTATCTTTTGTTTGCTTCGTCTATCGTCTCTTAGGGCTATCCTACGTACAATTTGTATGTTTTTCCGTAATAAATCAGTGTAGGTACAGTTTGTTCGTTCTGTGATATAGGTCTATAGTGTTTTTTGTAATAGGCCTAAAGTATTTTTAATTTTGTTATAAGCCTACAGTTTGTTTAATGATAGGCGTAGACAGTAACTTTCCTGATTTCTTGATAAATCTATAGTTTGTTTCGTGGTAGGCCTACAGTAAATAGTAATATAGACCTACAGCTTGTTTCGTGATACGCCTACAGCTAGTTCCGTGATACGTCTACAGCTTGTTTCGTTATACGCCTATATCTTGTATCGTGATACGCCTACAGCTTGTTTCGTGATACGCCTACAGCTAGTTCCGTGATACGTCTACAGCTTGTTTCGTTATACGCCTATATCTTGTATCGTGAAACGCTTACAGCTTGTTTCGTGATACGCCTACAGCTTGTTTCGTGATACGCCTACAGCTTGTTTCATAATACGCCTGCAGCTTGTTTCGTGATAAACATACAGTTTGTTACAACTTACCCAACGCGTCCAGCGCAGAGAGGCATTCAGTGGAGGGCATATCCCTCAGCAGGTCAGGAGGCTGTTCCCCTAACTCCATTAGGGGAGCCGGTTCCTGCTTCGGTAGTATTACTTCCTGGAAGATTATTTCAGGTTAAAAATTAACACTACTAACTTAAAAACACGTATAGAATCTAAATTAAAGTATGAAACCTTACTAATTTTTGTTGACACAATTGGAAAACATAGACGAAACGAATAGTGTGAAGAAATTACTATAATACGGCATACTTTTTGAGTATTTGTCCGAAACATTTCGTATGGAAATTTGCCTTGAGGATTAAATTTCCCTTAAGCAACTGAAATCCTATAAAAATACCGTGACCAAATTGTAACGTATAATTTTATAAAAATATATTTTTTCGGTCTTCTTCTTATCGTGTCACTGGTTTTTTCGAACCAGTGCGGTGAAAGAATTTCAAGTGCGCCTCGATGAGGCTCTTTTCGTGCACTTGACACTTTATTTTTCTATTTTTTTTGATTCTATGACATGCCAATTTCCTTACGATGTTTTCCTTAACCGTAAAGCACATGTTTTAAATGCACACATAGATTTTTGTGATCAGATAAATCCATTAGTGTACGACCGGGTTCGAACTCGCGACCTTCGAAACGGAAGTCGAGGCACCTCCCACTCAAACACGGTTTTTTTCCGGACTGACTGAATTTTTTTTTCTTTGACTGACTGAATAAAAACGTTGTCAGGCCTGACTGAATGTGGGAATTGAAATTATGGGGTTATATAAGCCTGAACTATAGCCTGATTAGCCCTTACTATTAAACTAAGAAGACGTGGTGGCCTAGTGGATGAGGCCCTAAGCTTGCGATCTGATGGTCGCGGGTTCGAATCCCGGTGGCAGTTATGCGTAAATGGGCTTTTTCGGTCGAAAAAATCTATGTATGCATCCCACGTCGCAACAGTGAAGGAAAACATCGTGAGGAAACCGGCATGTCGTAGAACCTAAAGTCCGAAAACAAGTGTCGAGTGCACGAAAGGAGCCTCTTCGAGGCGCACTTGAAATCCTTTTACCACACTGGTTCGAAGGAACTAGTAACACGATAAGAAGAAGAAGGCCTTACTATTTGAGGTTTGGGCGTAGGCGTGGGCGTTGGCGGCGGTTCAGTCGCGGACTCCACTCCAGAGTCGTGATCGTGCGGTGACGCCCATCCGTTTCCGCTTCCGCTTCCGCTTGTACTTCCGCTTACGCTACCGCTGACGCTGCTTGCTTCCTGCGAGTTGATGGGCAGCCCGTGTACTCGGGCTAGTCTTTCTAATTCCTGTAAGAGTAATGTTTAAAATTGAGAATCTTTTTCAACTAAAAAAAAATATCGGCCCGTCTCTATCAGTTGCAACACCCTAAACGGGTAATATTGTGTATCTGAACTTCTATTTATTTGACTTTACAAGACCTGAAATTCAATTCAATTCAAATCTTTTATTTCGGTATAACACCATATTTTACACTTACAGCTGCTCGTTTACTGTGCAGGTTACCAAACTATGGAACGCCCTGCCTGTTTCAATCAGACACGCGAAATTACTGCTCATTTTCAAAAATAAAGTGTATGACTTTTATTTGTCCTCAGTAACGACCACGTAAAGATCTTATTAGTACCTAACATTTAGGTAATGTTATTTGTGTACGTTTATTATGGGTATGTATTATAGTATTATATATCGTACATTTATGTATATTAGCATGAAGTTTGTCTTATTTGTATGAAGTTATGTAACTTAGTTTTATTTTATTTTATTTTATGTAACTAAGTAAATATTGTTTTTCATTAAAATATTAGTAGTAAGTATTTGTACGCCGCCGTCCTCTTTTGTTCAAATATTTCGAGTCCATCCCAAGGTTGTCTGGAAGAGATCGCTTTTAGCGATAAGGCCGCCCATTGTACCACTTTTTCTTCAGTATTGTTTCTTCATGTATTTTTATTTTAAGGTGTGCAATAAAGATTACATCTATCTATCTATCTATTTTGTTAATATAAGGCTTATTCTAAGGTTAGTAACATATTCAAAATTATAAACTACACATAACCAGTCATAAAATTAAATTAAATTGAATAGTTTGAAATTAAATTGGTATTGAGTTGGTATTATCGGATATTATGAAATGTAACCTACCCAATATTTGCAATAAATACTGAATAGCATAATCAGCCTGTAATATTCCCACTGCTGGGACTCAGGCCTACTCTCGGCTAAGAGAGCGAATGGGTCTTAATCCACCACGCGGACCCAATGCGGATTGGTGGATGTCACATGCCATACAACATTTTTTTTTGTCCTTTGACATGCCGGTTTCCTCACGATGTTTTCCTTCGCCGTTGCGAGAACGTAGGATGCATACATAGATTTTTTCGACTGAAAAAACCCATTTATGCATGACTGCCACCGGGATTCGAACCCGCGACCATCAGATCGCAAGGCAAGGGCCTCATCCACTCGGCCACCACGTCCTCTAATACAAATACTGAATACTGAATAAAAAACCACCTGGAAGGAGACGCTCTAGAGCGGGAGGAGTGGCACAAAATGAGGGAGGCCTATACCCAGCAGCGGGTGATTTTGGACTGATGATGTAACAATTATATGATATGAGATGATGTAAAAAAGTAACAATTATTTATAAATGGTTTATGAATAATCTTCCTTATACACCATCAATTTTTAATTACCAAAATTAAAAAATGGGCAACGCAAACGGGGTACTACGTTGCATCTGTGCAGTCAGAATTTTGGATTTCTATAAAATGGCAGAGTGGCAGCGGAGCGAGTGCGGCGCCCGAGCCGAGGTTTTGCGAGCTGGCTCGAGCTAGGTACCCGGGTTTGCCAAACGATGAATAAAACTAAAATTTTATCTATTAAAGGTACCGCCTGAAGCAAATCCATAGGAAAACGACTTATACAGTTATCTTATAACAGTTATCCAATTTTAATCAAATTTATTGTGACAAAAAATTGACCTGATTTTTTCAAGTTTTTTTTGCCGTATATGTGATCAGCAACGGCAACTGACTATGCGTATTTTTTTTTTATGGTGATTAAAATTTGACCGTGTATAACTTGGTTTTCTCTATACTTTAAACCTTTTTTTCTATCCAATCTATCTCGTCCTACAGTTGGGCAAAAGCCACCTTCAAATATCTCCATTATAATATGTATCCATTTGAAATGTATTTTTGATTATTTTAATGTTTATTGTATGTTTGATTATTATTGGGAAGTGTATGTTTCGTATGATAAATTCTTGTAAATATTTACAAATGCGCTTAGATTTAGAATTTCCGACACACTGTAAAAATTTATTGTGAAAATAAATGAAAAATTAAACTCTATCCTTCATAGACCTTATATCATCTCGTCAGATACAAAAATGTATTGTTAAAGTCCCCATAGCCCGGTGTCACGGGTTCGATTCCCGCTCAGGACAAATATTTGAGTGATGAACATCATTGTTTGTCCTGAGTCTGGGTGTTTTCTATGTAATGTATTTAAAAAAAAAAAGAATTTAAGTATTCTATCAGCCATCTGGTTCCCATATTACAAGCTCTGCTTAGTTTGGGGCTAGATGGCGTTGTGTGAAATGTCCGAAATATTTATTTATTAAAAAAAATGTATTGTTATAGTCCACGGAGGTCATGAAGATGGTCCTCTTATTGGTCCAAAAATTTATTTATCCACAGAGCTCTTGAGGACGATCCTCTTTTTGGTCCAAAAATGTATTGTTATAGCAAAATGTACTAACCTGTATCCTAAGCATAAGTTTCCTATTATGGATCTCGATCTGCTTCCTCCTGTGCTCACTCTGTTTGAGCCTATTGACTTCATCTCTTAAACATTTTATATAGTCCACAGAGCTCTTAAGGATAGTCCCCTTATTAGGCCTCACGTCTCGGATGACCTCGTAAAATGGATCATTTGTCTTCGGCAATAAGGTCCCTAATTCCTTAATGCGATCGTTTATATTGAAGCGGCGACGGCGTTCAACTGAAACAATAGTGTTTACCACGTTTTTACTAAAGCTTCGATGACACACGACTTTTTTACAAGCTGATGGTTAGCGATTTTAAAAGCTAGTGTGAGAGCGTGTTAGATTTTGGGAAGGATTGTCAACAAGCAGATTGTAATAACGCCGTTGACACTGGGAAAGTTAACAAGCTATCTCATCACTTGATAAGCAAGGTATAGTTTCTAATACTTAATAGGAATAGATAAGATAAGTTTTTATTTTTTATTATAGTATGGGTGGAATGTAAGAGATCAAGTCCTTATTGTAGAGTCCGAACCGAGTCACTATAACCCTACAATACAGGCTCTTGAGGAAACCTTGTGTAGGGTACAGAGCTCCAATAGGTACATATAAAATCTAAGATAAGACTGCAATGGTATAAATATCCATTACAATGTACCCGATTTTATGAAACCAATAGACGATTTATTTATTTATACTCACTTATATTATGGTTATCTTTCTTCTGACGATCCTTGGCTAGTGCGTGGATGTCAGATTCGTTGAGCAGATCGCAGTCGCCGCCTGATGAAAGGCCCCAGGGGGAGAGTGCATCTGTGAGAGGAACCAAATCATCATAGGGTGAGGGATTCTTCTACCCCCTTGTAAAGTTGGGAGCGAGAAATATAGATCTGTAGTAGTGAAAAGATTTATTTGTGCAAGCCTGTGTTCACAGCTTGATGACCGAAATGGAAGAGAGCGAACCGAAATAGAAGAAGTTACGCGTAATTTTTTGTTACAGTAAGTACCTATCAGCATATAATTGTGGGATTTTCAGCGAAACTGGCAAGTTGAAAGTAATTACCTGTGAGCGAAGCGAGCCGAAAACTTTTCGGCTTCGAAAACGTTAAGTTGAACGGAATATTAGATAGTAACAATTATGGCCCTTATATAAAAGGCTTGGCATAAAAGCAGTTAAGGAAGTATATGCAGCGAGGAAAGCGAGCCGAAAACTTATTCATACGTTCTGGTCTCATTCGCGTCATATTCCTCCACGTTAAGTTGAACGGAATATTAGATAGTAACAATTATGGCCCTTATATAAAAGGCTTGGCATAAAAGCAGTTAAGGAAGTATATGCAGCGAGGAAAGCGAGCCGAAAACTTGTTCATACGTTCTGGTCTCATTCGCGTCTTATTCCTCCACGTTAAGTTGAACGGAATATTAGATAGTAACAATTATGGGCTTATATAAAAGGCTTGGCATAGAAGCAGTTAAGGAAGTATATGCAGCGAGGAAAGCGAGCCGAAAACTTGTTCATACGTTCTGGTCTCATTCGCGTCATATTCCTCCACGTAAAGTTAAACGGCATAATAATATGCATGAATACTCACTCATATTATGTGATGCGAAGGAAAGAATATCATATGACTGGAACAGTGCTGAATATGGGAGTGGATGGATATAAGAGTAGAGGAAGGCCAAAGAAAAGATGGATGGACTGTGTGAATGATGATATGAATAAAACAGGTGTAAGTACAGAGATGACGGCTGATAGAGACGAATGGAAGAAGAATACATGTGCTGTCCCCACAAGTGGGAAAAGGACCAGAAAATGATGAATGATGAGTACTCACTCATATTATGGTTATCTTTCTTCTGTCGGTCTTTAGCCAAGCCATGACCGTCCTCATTCATCAAGCTGCAGTCCCCGGCTATAGAGCTAGCGGTGGACGGGGGGCCTGACGAAGACAGGGGGCCTGCACCACTGTCTAGTGATAGGATGTCGTCTAGGAACTCATCAGCCTGTAAGACGATCAATTGAATCAAGAAATTTAGATAAAAAAATCTAATAATCAAGGTTTTACAAAAACATAATACGACAGCCTTTAATTGGATTGTTTTAGTGACCGTAAACACCACTGAATAGTCACAAGGAAGCAAAATACGAAGTTATATTGATTTTAAAATCAAAGTACTGAATCGATTTTCATGAAACTATGGGACCAATCTGGAAGTAGATTATATCCTATCATATAAAAAACGAATTTTTCGCGGGAATCGAACCCGCGACACCGGCGTGGCAGTCCAACATACTTGCCACTCGACCAATCGTGTCGTCTACGTCGTTTATGTTACTAAATGTAGTGTTAATATAAAAGCCTACGTAATTATTAAATTATATTGTTCGTTTTCTGAAAGACACACTAATTATTTATTTATGTAATCTGTGAATAAGTTAATGTAATTTTTTTTTAAAGTTTTTAAATAAGTCATATGCACTTAAAAAAACAGAAAAATATATATGTTTGTCTAGTTTTTAGGAATATACGTACACTGGAACTATGCTAGAATAAGTTACGAAATAAATAATTTTTGAAATTGAAATTGAATTGAATCGTGTCGTCAAAAAGTGATTTCTTGGGTTTAGGTCGGAATTTTTATTTTATTGCTTGCCGAGTTTTACCTCTGAATTGTTGGTTCCGACAGAGCACATGCCCGGGCTGAGGAGGCTTGAGGAGGAGGCTCTATCGGGGGAGGCCGCCCCCAGTTCAGGGGCGGACTGCGCCGGCGCATTGCGCGTCGCTGGCACCTGAGAACGACAGAACATATTTAAGACCCAAGCAAAGAAGATATGAGATAGAATATTCTTTAATGTGGCGAGTGGCGAGTACATTGGACTGCTACGCCGAGTGTCGCGGGTTCGATTCCCGCATCCGGACAAACATTTGTGTGATGAACATCGTTGTTTGTTCTGAGTTTGGGTGTTATGTATGTATTTAAAAAAAAGTATATAAGTATTGTATCAGTTATCTGATTCCCATAATACAAGCTTGCCAAAAAAATATCACCTTAACATAGATTATAAGCAAGAACACAAACAATTACTACAAGGGCGGTCTTTTTGATACAACAATATATTCCACCGTAACTGAAGGTTCATAATCCTGATTCAAAATTCTAGATATTTATTTGTAAGAACATAGTTTACAGTCATACATAGTATGATGTTAAAATAGTATTTGTGCTATACAGTACTGATGTAGCTTAGTAAGCAAATCCAAGAGCATTTTTAGGTTTATCGAAAGTGAGATTTTAGGTGGACGGGCGAAGGCTTGATAGACCTACTGGTCCACCAGAGAGAGTTACTGAATTCCCAAGAAATCTAATAATAATTTTGTCACAAAGAAGACCTGTCTCTTTTCATTAGGTTGATACTTGCTAAGATCCTATATTGGCAAATCGATGGCAATAAAAGTGTTGGTGAGGTACTGACCTGCGTTTGTGGTTGAAAGGATTCACTGAGGTACTGTCGGACCTGGTTCTTCTGTTTCTGGATCACGTGATACCTGGTGGGGTTCTCCAGAACTGTTCGCACCTGGAAACATTCACAAATTACTTTTAACAAGAGAATACGATTTGAAGTCCTCATGGTAAGACTTGAATGTCATCTTTGTCATTAAATAGTTAGATAGATAGATAGAAAATACTTTATTGCACTTAACAAATAGTACAAAGGCGAACTTAATGCTATGTAGCATTATCTTCCAGCTAAACCTTTGTGTATTGTGAACAGTTGCGTGGGTAGTGCACGAAGAACAGATTTAATTAAGGAATGATTATTATCCTACACAAATATTATAAATTATGTAATATACATAAATATATATATATATATATATATATAATAGTATATGTATATATATATAAATAAATATAAAGTACCTACTTAAAAAGTTGACCTAAATAAAATAAAGATAGAAAATAGTTCATGGAGATGATTAGCTCAAAGCATTTTTATCGAGAAAATGTTTATAAATTTTGGATTTGAAGACATTTACAGAGACAGCGTCGCGAAGAGCAGGCGGAATGCTGTTCCACAGTCTGATAGCGGTTATCGTGAAGGAATCTGAGTACGATCTCATATTGTGAAGGGGATAACTGAGTAGGAGATGTTGAGAAGAGCGCATAGTTGCAAAGAAACAAATAAATATTCACACACTCACACCCCGGCACTAAAATTCCCTGTGTCGAAGGTGGCATGGACACATACAAAACATCACAACATCTAAGACCCGAAAACAAATATTTGTGTTAGTCACACTAGGTATAGTCAATTTTCGATTCGCCTCGGCTGGGGATCAAATCTGGAACACCAAGCCTCTTAGGTAGAGTCACTACCAACAAGGGTGTCGACAAAACATTTATCCAGTAAAAGAAAGAGCCGAGATATGTAGGTTTTTTGAAGAAATTGGACGAAAAGGGCAAAAAACTTCATGGGAAAATGATGATAATAAAGGAATAACCTCCAGCCAAATAGAGCAGTGGCTTTATTCAAATCAGACTTTAATAGTAGATTATGCACTAAGGGGATAAAGCAGTGTCTTATGTCGCGGGTGGCATATTGAACCCTGAGCTAACGAGGGACTCAGTTAACTCCTGAGCGAAGCGAGGGAGTTATGTAGAGTCCTGAGTGACGCGAGGGGTTCAAGCTACCCAAGACTAAGACAGGCTGTATCCCAGAGGAGCATACTCTACTTTTCACACCTTCTGCGAGGAAATAAAAAGCCAGGGCAAAGAATAAATAATATTGCCAGGGCTCCAGCAGCGAACATGCACCGTCTTTTGTTTCACAATCTTTGGAGTCGCGCCTTTTTTCTTTTTTTTTATGAGTGACCAGTTCGATTTTCGAACAAACATTTTTACAATGTCATATTGGGCGTTCTTTTACTTAGAGATTTCCACGAGTTTCCACACGAATTTGACGTTCCAAATCCAAATCACATTACAACCCTTGGGAGTTTCATACAACATTACCTCCCTTGGTAGGTAATGCTTTGCTGTACCTTGATGATAGCATGATATGTAATTGGACATTGTCGAGCAGGTGGTGTGAAAATAATATTTATTATTAATAATTTATTATATATAATAATATTATTTAGTTATAGATATATCTAATAATGCAAGATATCCTGTGTGATTGCTCCACAGATAAATTAGCTTTGGGATGGATCAGCGAACCTCCATTTCATTGGTGGCTAACTAGGATCTGTAACCGGTTAAGTGACTTGGCACTTTAGCTGATGCCCAGGAGCTAAGTGTACGGCTGGAGTGAGGAAGAGCAGAGCTGCTTAGTGCTTCCAAGCTTTCAAGATTGCAGATTAGCTTAGAGCGAAGCCACAATGCTGTTTGCACCCACTACCAGCGGAGGAGATTAGCCACCCACGACCCAGGGAATCCTAGCGTGGTTATGTTTTATACTTTTTTGTAAGTTGGTACCTACCTATTCTCTAATCCCAAACTTTAATACCTCTTACTACTCTACTCTACTCCAGCAGGTACCTACATTATAAATAAATGTATAGTAAGCGCCAAACAACTTGTCCTCTGGCGAACCACGAGACAAAGATGCGCAGAGCCAATTTAACATACGAATTGCGTTCTGCGCATCATTGTCACGTGGTACGCCGAGGACAAGTTGTTTGACGCTTAGTATAGATTAAGATTCTGAAAATAAATTATTCATTCATTCATGCATTCACTGTTCCGTTGCGGTGCATGCATTTGGCACTGAATGCGTCAATCAATGTCAAATGCCAGTACAATACGGTAACGCAAAGCAACGTGACGGAGCAGTGTGGCTTCGCTCTTAGATAGAGGGTTGGTGATGATGAAGAGCATCTCACCTGTAGGACCTGTGGCGGAAGTTCGACGTGAGGCGTAATCCTAGGCACCTCCGCCGGGGTAAGCTTCTTCTTATCTTCATTTTTGGATTGGCCTGCTTGCTGTGCCTGGAAACCACAAATAAAGTCAAGGTTTATTACAGCATAAGGTAACACACTCTATAATACGAAATAGCAGCTTGATACCTAACGGCAGGTTGCCGAGGATACTGGCTGCATCATAATGAAAGAAATTGACGATAAATAATGTCGAGTGGCAAGTGTGTTGGCTGTCAGTAGGGTTGCCATCCGTCCGGGTTTCCCCGGATTTGTCCTAGGTTAGAGAGCGTCCGGGGAGCGTCCGGGGAGCGTGCGGGCCGGACTTAATTTTATAGTCCGGGTTTAAAAAGTCTTGGGCCGTCCGCGACACACACACTGTGCCCGCACTAGAAAGAATATCGAACTAAAAAAAATTTTTGAGCTACCGATATCCTCTCAAATAAAAAAATATTATTCCAAATCGGCTGATCTACGACGAAATTCTGTGGTAACAAACATTAAAAAAAAGCAACCGAATTGAGAACCTCCTCCTTTTCCGAAGTCGGTTGAAAACCTGTTGACAAGTCCGGGTTCTGGACTCTAAAATCCGGGATTTTCACGCGTCTTGTCCTTGTTTCCAAATTTTAGAGATGGCAACCCTAGTTGTCAGGCCAGTGCAGTGCCGTAGTTCTATTCCAGTATTTTGTACTGGCAGAAATTGCCTGAGAAGAGCCAAAGATTGGCTGTATTGCGTATCTCAGCTGATACCTACAAAAAAAGTCCAGCAGTAAACTGCCATCCTTGTGTGATCTACAACTTAGACCTAAGTAGGTAACATTGTTGAAGATATTATTGATTCAATAGATCAAAATCCATGTTTAGACAAGTTCCGCGATCCAAGGCTTGTGCGGTCAGGATTATATAATTACGAAGACATCTCTAAACAATAGACAAATAAATAAGTTTTATTATGGAGTGAGCATCGAGCAAAGATGATATTTTTTGCTCAACTTGTTTACAAATCGCAGACGTGCATCCACGAATATCGTGATCAAATATTTCATTTATAAGGTTTTCTTTTATTTGCCAGGTATCCAATTCATCTAGGCGTACATTTTTAGTCATACATTCATACATTTTGGACTTTAGAGCGCTTTGCTTCCACTTTCATTATGCGAACCGCCAAGGAATGGAATGCTCTGCCGGCGTCAGTGTTTCCCGATGACTATAATTTGGGTGTCTTCAAGGCAAGAGTGAATAGGATTATTCTAGGTAAGCGAGCTACATCGTCGACTACATCGTCACTTACCATCAGGTGAGATGGTGGTCAAACGCAAGCCTATATATAGTAAAAAAAAAAAATACGAACTCGTAGTTTAGATTCTGCCTTGGCATGGATACAAAAAATATAAAAGCTTGTATCTAGCAACAAAAATACTAGAAATTGACGGAATTTTTACTACACAAAATTTATAATTTCGATGGTAATAATTGCAGAGAAATTGCAGCAGCATTTCTGAGTCTACGGGTAAAAACAGGGTTTTATTTTCACTTCATATTTTCCTGTTACTCTTTTAAAACTTTGTGTAAAGCCTGCGTAATCAGTCACTAAAAACTTACATAGTACCTCATTACTTTTAAAATTTTCGGAGAATTTGTCCACAGTGTTAGGTAGTTTGTGGTTTCCCTTATTTACTTTAAGTTAAAAACAAGATATGAGTGCATAGGAATATACTAGGTAAGCGTGCTACATCGTCGACCTCAACGTCACTTACCTTCAGGTAAGATGGTGGTTTCAGGTTCTCAACTTGATACCTATAATACCTATAATTCTTATATATTTACAGTTAACCAAATGTAGACTCAATTTGGTTTAAGAATAGTATATATTTCATAGCTTATATAAGAAAAAAAATGTAACTGTGAGTCTAATGATAAATAAATAAAATAAAATAAATAAGTTAAAAAATTAAAGCCCTCAACTTGGCAAGACAAAAAAATCCAAGGTCCCTCAACTTGACTAGTTAAAATTTGAAGCTCTTTAACTTAACTAGTTAAAAAAATCAAGGTCCCCAACTTACCCAGTTAAAAATTTTAAGCTAATCGACTCAGCTAGTTAAAAAATCAAGGTCCCCAACTTGACTAGATGTACTGACCTGTAGAGACTCTCTGCGGAGTTGTTCCTGAGCATGCTCTCGCATCAACTGCTGCTTCAGCTGAGTGCGAGAGGTTGGTGTGAGGGTCTTGAAGGTAGGCGGGCTGGAACAAGGAGAAACCACTGTTAATGTTGAGGTCACTTTGAATGAATGAATGAATGAATGAATGAATCTTTATTTGCGTAATACAGGTACATTGTGATCTTACGTTAAATTAGAATCACTGTATCAACTTTTGTCGTATTCAACTTTCACTATCTAATGTATAATAGTAATGCGAATATTTGTCAGGCAAGGTAGATGCTCCTCAATTGCGCTGAAACTACTGAACCGATTTGGTTTCAATTCGGTTTATGAGATATAGTTTATGAGATCCAGATCAAGCTTCAGTTACAGTTGTTTCAGCGTGGGTGAGCACAACAAATAATAAAAAAAAATAGATTATCATTTGTATGTTGTGCAATAAACGATTGTATAATAATAAACTATGGCTTTGATTTCTGTAATACAGTTTTTAAAACTAAAACAGGAAACAGCGACTGTACCACAGTTTTGTCTGTGTGTTTTTTGTATGAAATAAACAATTTTGTATTCTGAAATTAAAGGTGCCTATAAAACAAGATTAAAGTTTTAAAAAAACTGAATACCCGATTGCGAAATAATTAAACGTTCATTGTCAATTCATTATTCCAAATTATATTTAAACAAATAACTTACCTATGTATATTTTTTTGCAATGTCCTTTAAAATACCTTCATTTTGATACCCTACTCTCGAAAGGTTTGGTAATGAAAAAATTGTAAACGACTTACTATTTAGCTCCAAAAATCCGCCATTTTGATTTTTTTAAATAACCCATCTAAGAACACTAATAAATACCTTAACTGTCAAAATCAATCCAGCCGTTTGGAAGATACGAGGTACGAAAACAATTTACCTACATACATACAAACAAGATACTCGCCAAAAAAACATAACCCTTCTTAGGCAGTCGGGTACAAAATTGCATTTGTTTAAAAGAGCAAATTTTTTTTAACAAAAACCTAATAAATCAATCAAGGTTTTGGCACAGCTGTCGATGGCGACAGTTAGTTCAGAAAGACCAACTGAACACGTAACTGTATGCTCCTGCGCATACCGAGTTTATCGATTTAGGCGATGATCGATCCAACATTGATCCAAACAATGGATGGACGGAACGTGGTCGAGACGAGACGTTGAAAGCAGATTGTACCATATTTAAATATTTATTCTTGGCACTTTGCCAATTGAACAAAATTTACTGTTTTGCGTTTTTTTTATTTTCAACCGAATTCAAAAAAGAAGGTTCTCTATTCGTACCTATATGTTTTTTTTATGTTTGTTACCATTAATATTGTTAATTTTAATAGTTATTATTAATTTAATAATAATATTAAATTATTATTAAATTTAAATTAAATTATTAAATTAATTAAAATTAATATTTAATAATAATAATTTAATAATAATTAATATTATTTTAATAATAATTTTGTTACCATTAATATTCGTCATAATATCAACCGATTTGATAAAATTATTTTATTTGAAAGGTACGGTACTACCAGATTGGTCTCCGACGCGACGTGATGCCAATTGGGACGCCTATTTGACGTTAGTACGTTTGATCGCGGATTCGCGCGACGGTCGCATCGCTTGCTCGCGCGACGATCGCCTGATCGCGTTCTATTAGGACAACGCCTAAGACACGTACTGGTCCATAGAAATTTCATGAAAATCAGTTCAGTACTTTGGTTATGAAATTAAAATGACTGAAAAAATTACGTTATTTTTTTTCTTTCTTAGCGGGTTCGATTCCTGCTTCAGGACAAGCATTTGTGTGATGAACATCGGTGTTTCTCCTCGGTATTCTCTATGTATTTGATGTAATTATTTACAAAAAATGGTAAACATAGACGAAACGAATAGTGTGAAGAAATTACTATAATACGGCGTACTTTTTGAGTGTTTGTTCGAAACACTTTGTATGGAAATTTGCCTTGAGGATTAATTACCCTTAAGTATATTATCAGTTATCTGGTTCGCATAGTACAAGCTCTGCTTAGTTTGGGGCTAGATGGCGTTGGAAATGTCCATTTGTTTTTCATTTTTGCACGTACCTACACTTCTTACTTACATACATTCGAAACATTTTTTTCTCCTCGAAACAGAACCTTAAGTGGTTTGGGCTGTACGTTGTCTGTCAGTCAGTCAGACGGGACAAAACCTTTTAAAATGATAATATTAAAATTAAAGAACCTAATAAATTAACTTTGTTGAAAAGATAATTTATTCTCAAAAGGACATTACAATTCACTGTAAAAGAAATAAAACTATTTATACCTAATTTGGTACATTGAAAATATTACGCTACAAATATTATACAGAAGAGGAAATAACTTAAAAATAACAAAAACATTTAGGCAGGTACTTAAAACTTCAAAATAGCGATTATATCAAAAATGAAAAGGTGCCACCAAAGAACTAGCTAGAGTGTTATGTACTGTATGTACTCTACGTACCGCTCACCGGTACATGTGATCCTTGACCGTTTATTCAGCCAATATCAACACACGATACTCGCCTCGCTTGATATGAAACCAGATAAACGTTCTTTAATAGATAGTGAAAACACAATCTAAGATTCTAAGAAATCTGTTCTGGTTATGGGCAGGTGTGATCTCTTACATTAGGAGAGTGCCTCGCTAGTTCAGTCACTTATTTTATTTAAATAACTAATAATTATAATGGTTTTTTTTTTAAACATTCACACGTCACACCCCTACACTAGGATTCCCTGTGTCGCAGGTGGCATGGACACATACAACACATCACAACATCCAACACCCGAGAACAAACATTTGTGTTCGTCACACAAATATTTACCCCGGCCGGGGATCGAACCCGGAACACCAAGCTTCGTAGGCAGGGTCACTACCAACTAAGCCACGGTGTCGTCGGCTCTATCAAAAGCAAAAATCAAGTCTAGGGCCTATAAAATTCTGATCATTTTATCAGAGGCTAGCTGAAACAGAATGCTAATTAACCTCCTACTTTCCTTTCTGATAATTCTTCTGTGTATCTTTTTGGTTCCCACGATACAGGCCAAGAGCCTAGTGTGGGGCCACCGATAACTGACCTAAGTGAAATGTTTTGTTTAATAAATAAATTGAATTAGCATTAAGTTCGCCTGTGTTCTTGTTTTTACCTTGTGCATTAAATTCATTTTCAGGCCAATTCATTGGGCGTAGAGACTTGAAGTTCCGAGTCTATGTTAATCAAGAAATGTAAGCGCGTAATAAGAAAAGAATTTTGTTATTTCGTAACGCAAACAAAGAGGTGTCAACTAGTATAAGTTACTTTACTTTCTTCGGCGCTATAACCCTATATGGGTCTTGGCCACTTCCACAATGGACTGAGATCTTCGTCGATGCAGTCGCACCCTCTCTTCTTCGGCCTTCCTCGCGGTCTTTTCCGCTGCAACTTCTAGTTAGTGATAACTTTGGGCGCCCTATCCTCTCCCATTCTCTCTACGTGCCCGGCCCATCTCAGACGCTGTGATTTAATAAATCTAACGATCGTCTCCTGATCCATCAGAGCATCCAGCTCATGGTTCATCCTGATACGATATCCATTACTTCCGTCTTTGAGAGGCCCAAACACCTTTCTATGCTCTTCCTTTCGAACATGGCGAGTTTCTGTTACTCTCTCACCGTTAGTGACCATGTCTCGTATCCATAGGTGACATGCTAGTATAAGTATCTATCTATTTATCTTCTATGTTATTAAAAGGCTTGGTCCTGACTGCCTGACAGACAACGAACAGGCCAAACCAATGATCGTAGAGACTTGAAATTTTGAGCGTATGTTATGCAACTTCAAACAAAATTCGCAACGCAAATGAAATTGCGGGCGTAAGCTAGTAGGTATTTCATAAGCTGACTACTTTCTTTTAAAATCACTCGGACTAAGCCGCGAGCAGTAGCTATATAATGATAAACTAACAGGATAATAATAGGTGCTTTATCGTGACCTCACGCAAGCGCCTGCGTATTTCGTCAATTAATAGCGTATTTAGAACGCGTGCGCCGAATTCGCAACGTGCTGTGTGCAGAATCTTAATCGTTCGCGAAACTGAGGACTGCGAGTTCATGGCTTTCTTTATTTTTGTATTTATTTTTATTTATTCAATAAGGCAACTCCAACAACACATAATACAAAATACACAGAACACTTACCTACCTATTAGCATACATTAAAATGTGGACCAATTATAGGATTGCACAACACTCATAGAAAAACAGACAAGAGCTAAATTAAAAGAAAAAATATAACACAAAGAAAATTATACAAACAAGATAAAAGTTGTAGGTACTTTCTACATGACAGAGTAAACATAAAACAAGAAGAACTTTCTTTGAAAAAAAAAAAAACATTTTGGTACATAATTTAGTATTTGGTCAGTCAAGAATATTTTGACCATTTTTCTAGTGGTATCACAAATAAAAGGTTTACATATGATATATCGTCGACTGTTCAAATACGCATAAATATTGAAGTTCTTTAGTGCACCTTTAGCCAACGCTTCATACTTTAGTCTCACTCTCCATCCCAAGGTTGCCTGGAAGAGATCGCTGCTTAGCGATAAGGCCGGCAATTCTTGCTTCTTAAACAGAATAAAACTCTTATCTTGTATGTGTATATTTAAGTTTCCTGTACAATAAAGAGTTCTCATTCATTCATTCATTCATTACCATCTTTACTTAGTAATATTATACCAGACAACATTACCTGTTTATGTATATGTGTTACATCCCAGTAGCCCTGTCGAAATTGCCCCTTACGAAATAATTTGCTCAGTACGCCTAAATAAGTTTTCACTTCAAAAGGCAAGAACCATAAATGATTTTGGCAAAAGCGAAAACGAGATTTATCACACTTTCTGTGTAAGTAGTTATTACTATGTAACTAGCTTGCGTAAAGCTTAAAATTTTCAGACAATTTACATATTTGCTGAAATATGTAGTCGTCGTGAAATCGTGATTTCTTATCTAAACACTATCAAAATGTGTCCTTTACTTGTTGACATGCCCCACAGGCTTCATAGGAGTCGAGTCGCGTGACAGATTAGTTAGCAACAATTTGATCAGGGTTGTCGCTTTTCACTATTTCTTCATGATTGAGTAAAAATCTTTCAGTGAAAAATAAAAAAAAAACACAGTTCGACACTGATATATATCAAGAACTTTTGTTTCAGACAACTAGATCCATACAGAAAAAAAAGATTGTTAAAAAGCTAATATTTATGTCACATTTAACACAATTTTTTTTTCGAATTGAATGAAAATGATAAAAAAAAAACACTTAATTAAATTGAATTCAAATTTATACAAAATTAGGTACATTAAAATTTAGATCAAATATTTATGGATGCACCCTTTTTTATTTATAAAAGTGGCGAGAACAGCTAGGCGCTCTCCTTATGATAAGAGATCACGCCTGCCCATAACTATAACAGTGCTACCTTATTAGACAAATAGATAGAAAATGCTTTAATGCATAAAACACAAGTACATAGGCGAACTTAATGCTAGTTAGCATTCTCTTCTAGCTAACCTCTGCGTGTTATGGATATTATAACTGCGTATTATAGACTGATCGCGTGAGTGGAGGGGCGTGCATTCTTAGTCTGAAAACTCTACTAATTTCACCCACCAACCCTACACACAAGGCTATAGATACAACAAGGTTAGCAATGGTGTTATTACACATAAAATATGGTTATGTCATGGCTGGTGGGAAACATTTGATTCGAAAATCAAAATGGCAGTGTTATGTTACTAATAATCATTTTTTATGCAAACAAATGACAAGACGAGCTAGACATTCTCCTGATGAGAAAGCCTAGATCACACGTACCGAGTACTCGGCCGAGACAGTAAAATGTTACTCGGCTGAGCGAGTGATGTAAGCTTTCAAAAGTAACATTTTACTGTTTCGGCCGAGTACTCGGTACGTGTGATCTAGGCATAAGAGATAAACCGAACTTTGATTTACATAGGCCGATGCTATAGCGCTAGTCCACATTGTGATATTTTGATGGTCAGTCTCGAAAGCCCAGTAATTCACATGCAGTGCCCTTCAAACCGGAACACATTAGTGCTTACACATTAATTTGCGGCCGAATATCTGGCACTGTGTCAAGCATCTAGATGTCATCCTGCAAGGTATGCTTCCCAAACTCCCGGTAAAATACTCGTATCTGTCAATGGTCAGAACCTGGACTGTTAAGAACTACCACGCGAGTAAAGTAATTGCTCAGGGACTTTAACAGTTTGGTGCAAGTAGGCATAGGTCCCTTAAGTAAACCTGGGACGGCTGCAGTGCACGGGGAGGCATACACTGCAAGCGGAGCTCGGGGTCGGCGCAAGCCTTCCCTGGGATGGGCCTCACAGCAACGTGCGTGAGGGACACCGGTACGCGTTCTGAGGATATCCCGGGGTCCCTCTAATGCGCAGAGGTCGGCCACCATGGGGTTTTAGTCGGTATGAGTCCGACATACCCCTCCGCCCTCCCCCAAGGGCGGTGGGCATCCATGAGGATTTCCTCATGTAAATAAAAAACAAAAAAAAAAAGGTACCCGGGTTTGCCAAAAGATGAATAAAACTTAAATTTAAATAATAAAAAGTACCGCCTGACGCAAATCCATTGGAAACGACCAACGGTAACAGTTATCCAATTTTAATCAAATATATTTTAACAAAAATTCGACTTGATTTTTTCAAGTTTTTTTCCGTATATGTGTTCAGTAACGGCAACTGACTATGCGTATTTTTTTTATGGTGATTCAAAATTTACCGTGTATAGAGCAAAAGCATACAAATGTCTTATTTTCGATTTTATCTAAATTTATTGCTAAAACTGATAAAGAAATGGCGCCGAATCCGTTTTATCTTCTGCATTACGCGCACTTTTTTCCCACGTAATTTTGATAAAAACTATATTATTATATTGCTGATTTGAACAATTGATGGGAAGCCCTAATTGTGCTTTATACATTTGAATGATTCGTGCAATGAATCATTTAACAGCTGCATTTCAATTACCTACCTACTTTAACGTTTATTCCTCGAATTTATACGGTCGCTGTGTTCTATCTACTAACTAGCATGTTGCATCAACAATGACATTTTTTTAAATTATACAATGTACATGATCTTACGGCATAGTTTTTTTATCAAAAAATAACTAACCGTCTTCAAATTAAACTGAAAAGTATGAAATAGTGACCGTAAACACCAATTAAAAGTCACAAAATCCGCAATTACGTTTACTTGGATGACGTTATTTTTTCAGTTTTCTTGATTTATATATAAAATAGTAATAAACGGATTTTCATGAATAAATGGAACCAAAAAAATTTTAAATGACAAAGTTCTGAAGTAACAAACTGAGAACCAAATTGAGAACTATTATCCAGCAGATGGCACGCTGGGCCATCTGCTGGATAATAGTAGATTATGCACTAAGGGGATAAAGCAGTGTCTTATGTCGCGGGTGGCATATTGAACCCTGAGCTAACGAGGGGTTCAAGCTGCCCAAGACGAAGACAGGCTTTATCCCAGAGGAGCATACTCTACTTTTCACACCTAAGCAATAAAAATCCAGGGCTCCGAACTAAGCAGCCAACACTGTCTTTTGTTTTACAATCTTTGTAGTCGCGCCTTTTAACTTTTTTTTTATGAGTGGCCAGTACGATTTTCGAACAAACCTTTTTACAATGCCTTATGGATGGGCGCTCTTTTACTTAGAGTTTTCCACTAGTTTCCACACGAATTTGACGTTCCAAATTCAAATCTCATTACTACCCTTGGGAGTTTCATACAACATTTACTCCCTTGGTAGGTAATGCTTTGCTTTACCTTGATGATAGCATGATATGTAATTGGATATTGTCGAGAAGGTGGTGTGGAAATGAATTTTTCACTTTTTACAGCATTGAAGCCGTTTTAGTTAACTATTTTTTCATTTTTCACAGTATTGTAGCTGTATTAATTTACTTCTTTGTCTAGTTTTGAAAACCTCCTCATTTTTGAAGTCGGTTTAAAATCTTTAGCGTGTTATCTGTTGGATCAATTATTTTTCATTTTTCACAGCATTGAAGATGTTAAACAACATAGAAATACATTAGTATTTAAAATTATAAATGAGATTACGTGGAATTAGCAAAGGAAAATTCCTATAAAGGATTTTTGTAACGCATCAAATGTAAGGAAAATAGTTAATTTTAAATTTTGCATTGAATACTCACAAAATAACATGCTCAGTGAGCCTAAAGAAGTTTTCACTTCAATAACACTTCCAAGACAGCAATGTAAAATAAAGAAAGAAATAATGTAGGTAAAAAGTATTTCAAAAACTTAAACAACTATTCTCGCAACAAAAACTGATTTTTAACGGTTTACATTCAATAAGGGGTTATTGGCAACCCTATTAATAGTAATTTAGTACAGATACGTTACATTACACAGCACTGAAGATGTTTTATACACTTCTTTCTCTATTTTTTCAGTACTTAAACTATTATCAAGGTTTTACAAAAACATATAACAACCGAGTTCAATGGGACGGGTCTAGTAACACCACTGACAAGTCACAGGGAAGCGAAATACACAATTTTGTTCACTTCAACGAACTTTTTTCGATTATTTTAATTTAAAACCTAAACTAATCTGAAAGTATATTCTCTCAAACAAAAAAAAAATTCAAATCAATAAAATATCGCAATAAAATCAATAAAGTTCTGAAAAAAAACATTCAACCGAATTGCTAACCTCCTCTATTTTGAAGTCGGCTTAAAACTTAACATCAGTGCATAACACGGAAGCGCGCGGTCATCCATGTAATGGCCACTGGCCACTCTCACGCGATTAGCGCCGTCCTTGGCCGCAGGAACACTGTCATTTTCTACTTCATCAAGGTCAGCTGCCACAAGTCATCAGAAATCGCATTCAACTGATAGTAGCACCGGCACAAGTAGTACCGTATTATAATCCGTATTATCTTGATGGTAAGATAATACGGATTGAAGATGGATGACGATGATGATGATGGAAGACGGATGGAAGAGATTCCATTTAGCGATAAGACCGCCTATTGAGCTTCACTTTTAGTATACTTTGTGGTACTGATTTTCTATCCACTATCCCCCATGAACGTGCTAGGACCGTGTCAGCCTTTAAAATATTGTTTGTATAGAAAAGTATGACACTATACCCACTACACCGTTCCGTCACCGACCGATTTTATATTTTGACGGTGCTGACATGCTGCGTGCATGGCACGCGACGGGGCAATGGGCAGAAACCTTTACGAGCAGCACTGGATGCACCTCGCAAAATACTGCAAGAAGTTTCGTGACAGAGTGGATGCTTAGGGCGCCTTCAAATTAGAGGCGTTTGGAAGCACCACTGTGGTGCTTCTACTAGTTCATCGTATCGTTCATAGACGCGCCACTATGTCACGATATTGGCGCAGCACCTGCGCGTCTAGACATTGTATGAAAACTAGTAGAAGCGCCACAGTGGCGATTCCTCACGCCTCCGATTTGAAGGCACCTTTATACCCAGTAGAAGATCCAAATGGACTGAACCGATGATTAGACATTGACTCTGAACGAGATAGTCAAGAAACCATACGATAACTACTACTCGGGCGAATTAACATGACACCTGGCTGTCACGTGGCTCGGAACTTGATGCTTCCCCCGCGGCTCTGCGCGGCGCCCTACGTGTTTCTTCTTCCTCTAATTGCGAAGCCTTATCATCACTCATCATTACCAAGTATTACAGGACCTCTTCTCTATCAAGATTATCTAATCCCACGCTGTACTTTGCACAAACGTCATTCGAGCCAGGTGTCATGTTCATTCGCCCGAGTAGTACGTGTTTTTGTTATGATGCAAAAGGAACTCAATCTAACAGTTGGCTAAAACCGCTCGCCACGTGTGTTGCGTCTGCTAAACATTGGCACTATTTCAACTCAACGTCTATACTTACAAATTGTCATACGTTGACTCATCTATCTTTTCATTTTTTTTTTTTTTTTATCACTTCAAATATTTTTTTTTTTTTAAATTTATTACAGCATAAGCTAACTACTACAATTTTTAATTTAATCTTTTCATTACTTCTGCGTATCTACTACAATATAAAATAAAACTCACAGTTTTACAAAAACATATAGGTATTACCGACTTCAATTGGACTGTTCTAGTGACCGTAAACACCACTGAAAAGTTGCAGGGAAGCAAAATACGCAGTTTCGTTTACTTGGATGGCGACATTTTTCAGTTATTTTGAAAAACAAAGTACTGAACCGATTTTCATGAAATACTATGGGATCAATCTGGAAGTATATCCCCCCTCAAACAAAAATATTTTTTCGAATCAGTTTATTATTATTTTATTTTTAATCAATTTCAATTTATTTTATTTCAATCTAATTTATTTTAATTCAATTTGTTTTAGTTTAATTTTATGTAATTTAATAGTGTAATCTAATGTGTATGTGAAATATGGATCTTTTGTAGTCCGAAATAAAATATTTTTATTTTTATTTATTAACAACAAAGTTATGAGGTTACAAACATTAAAAAAAAATAACCGAATTGATAACCTCCTCCTATTTGTCGGTTTAAAATACAACTTCAAAGGGGACTTTATCCCGTAGGTATAAGACCTATTAACTGTTATGAACTTGACAATGATTACAACCGAAAATGATTCGTATTTCAATGATATTAAGGTTGATGTATTTGAGAGGTCAAGTAGTAAAACGCTTGTTGTTTGGGCCACAGACTAATTAACGGGTCAATTTGTCATAGAATCATCTGTGGGAACGGTAATGTTACAGTCCTAACTTATTTGTGAATTAGCCATTTTCCTCTAAAGATTCCAAAAAAATCCGCTTAACTTCCAAACAAAGGTCCCAATTAATTTCACTCTAGTTTAAAATTTTTGTATCTAAACCAAAGCGCCGAAAACAGAAAACCCAAGTCGACACGTGTATCGGCTCTACACGAGGCATCCTTAGGAGATGTTGACTCGCCGAAATTCGAAACGTGAACGTAACAAAAACAGTAACGTTAAACGTACATTTTCAATCCCTCTTTTTACCCGCTCAAACATTGAATTTAGTAGAAAACTGAAATACATGGCAGTGCTTTTCTTCGGACATTATCCAAATGTGACTTTCATTTAGATCTTGTCTTTATTTCAGGAGACAGGTGCATGTAACTTTTAGCCTTATAGCACTTTCAAAACGTACTTTTACATCTTTAAACTTTGATTTAGATAATAATGGATGCGGAATACATGGCAGAATATTTTCAGACAACCCTGTCAATAAAAATGAAATATCTCTATTTTCAAATAATGTTTCTTACTAGTTACGATGTAGTTTTATTAATAATGAAAAATTCTATTCATTTTAACATATAATATTTATTATAACTTCTCTTTTTCGAAGTTTAGCCTCGGACCAAAATGTACTAAAAGTCAGCCAATGTGGCTCCCTTTTTTTGGCGAATTTTAAATGTACTAGGTACATTGTGATTCCATACTCTAATACTTCTGTGCTACTAACACATTAATAATTTATGATTCTATAATGTCATTAACCGCATTAGCCATAAAAATAATCATTAATACAATAAAAATAATAAATGCGAATGCAAAATAGATAAAGATGATGATAAACACTAACGGAATACGACAATGGAGACGTCAGTGGAAATCATGAATGAAGCGAGTACTATTATATGCAAATGCATTATCGTGTTGAAAAATCAACTTAATTGCAAGATATAATGGGTGTAAAATCGCTCGCATCCGGCGTCGCTAGCAACTTGCGCATTGGACAAGGATTTAATTGATTTTTTTTATGTGATTGTATCTGAAGAGGATGAGAAGACCTTCAGAGTATAAGCTTATAGAAGCCACTTTTTGCAAAATTCAGACTTTGCATCCAGTTATTTGCCCTTGTAAAGTAAAGTTACATACCTATGTAGTATTGCAAACCGCACAGAAGTGGTAGAGACTGGCTAAATTGAATGGTACTTCAGAGGTTGATTTTGGATAAAAAATAATAACAATAGGTAATATTGGTAATTAAAAAAGTACCTATTCTTGGTATTTTTGGGTAGAGAGGCAAATTTAAACAGCATAGAAATACATTAGTATTTAAAAAATGAGATTACGTTGAATTAGCAAAGGAAAATTCTTCAAAAGAAATCTTTGTAACGCATCAAAGGTAAGGAAAATTGGTAATTTTAAATTTTACATTGATACTCACAAAATAAAATGCTAAATAAGCTTCACTTCAAAAACACTTCCAAGACAGCAATGTAAAATAAAGAAAGAAATACTTTAGGTAGGTAAAAAGTCTTTCAAAAACTCATACAAGTATTCTCGCAACAAAAACTGATTTTTAGCGGTTTACATTCAATAAGAGGTTTTTGGCATACTATTAGCACAGAGTACTAAGTAATTAATTTAGTACAGTTACGTCACCAATGTGTTACAAAAAGATTGCCGACCAAATCTCTAAAATAACGTTTTGAATTCTTATCTTCATAATCACTTAGGTGAACTGTAATGTTGTTTTGAGAATAAATGATCTTTTTTCATCCAATTTTTTCACCGATTTAGCCATAAATGAATGAAACTCTTGAATCTCGGTAGACAACCTTATGTAACAAACCAGCAACTTTTTATATCTTAAAGCTATGTACTTACTCTTTCTTATTGTTGACTACAATGACTAGTTTCACTTTCCGAGGGCCCTTGGTCATTTTGCAGTTATCCTTGCTAAAATCCGTCGGGCCCTGGGTCAGAATTTTGAGTAGAGGAATGTTTCTGTATTTGAACACACTGCCGCAAGCGGCGATTTTTCGTCACCTGACTTTCATCACACTAACTGAATCCTCGATCCGCTGAACACATTTTGATAGTCACTTTAGTAAAATCACTCACACAACACTGTAACAGATAACGTCAGAAATCGAGTCGAATTTGTTAATTTAAATTCCAAAAGGATTAAGATTATTCAATTGATTGATGCAGTCTGCAATGCCAATTTAATCGATGGTATTACGATTATGATTAAAACAAAAGAAAAATCCTTTGATTATGTAAAAACAAACATTGGAGATATAGAACAGGTAGATACTAGTTATGTAATTGATAAGTTATGTAAGTTGAACGAAATAGGCGACGGTGCTAATACGTTGACAGTTATAATCAAAATGGTGAGAAGTACGGAGGATCTCCGGAGCGTCAAGATTTGGATGATGAATGATGATGCATGACATGTCTTGATTGTGGAAGTGATAACAGAATCAGTGTCGAGCACACGAAACTGCAGAGTCTAAAAGTTCCTTTACATCAAATTGCTAGTTGGTAACCCTTTTCTTTTCGAAAAATATAAAAATCTTACACCCACCCGTATTCTAAGATGACTTTTACACTCATAGAAATACTTACATTTGAAATAGGTGACGGCTGCGGCCATTTTATTACTTACGTAAGGAGAGTTTGAGTTTGAGTAATGACTTAGAATACGGGTGAAAGTATTGACTGACTGACAGACAGCCGACAGGCTAAACTAGTGGACGTAGAGACTTGAAACTTGGATGTGTTAAAAAGCTGAAAGTGCGTATTAATAAAGGAGTTTTAGAAGAACGCACCGCAAACGAAGATGCAGGTGTCAGCTAGTATTTTATAGAAGGTGAGCAATTATTTAGCGATAGCTGCAATTTTTCGTCAATTTACAGATTATAGTTTGTAAAAAATATAATTCGTCGAAGCGACGCGTGATCAGAGGGCTGGCAGCTATCACGGCCCAAAGAATAAGCCTTGCAATACAAAGAGGAAATCCAGCCAGTATCCTCGGCATGCTGCCATTGGATATCGAGTTGGAGCAGTTGAGTTACCTATAAATCGTTTGCAACGGTCTATGGGTGGCCCAATTGTTTCCTTTTGTAAATTTTCTAATAAAGATTGTAGTAGTTAACTTATGCTGTAATAAATATTATACTTTGTAAGATAAATGTAAGTAAGTTATCCGGTGTGACTAAATGTTTGTCTATGTATCTTGACACTACGTACATAGAGTTTCATACAATATTAATTGTTGACTATAATACGTCAGTCACCTGAGATTCTTCTTCCAATTTTTAAGATCTCGAATCTGTTTGTATGTCTATGTTTACATAAGCCTTTTATAAAAACCGTTATGTACTTTGTACCTTCATTATGTTTAGCTTCATTAGGAAGTTTAAGATCTTTTTACGTAAAAATTATGTCAACCTTGTAAATAGTTACTGTGACTTTGACTAACAATAGTATAAATTGTTTACGAGAAACCTTCGAATTTGTTTTTGTGTTGAAATTTTAGTAATCTTTCAAGTTATTTGTTCTAAATTAGCATCCTATGGACAATTGCCTACTTTAAATTATGGTTGCGAACATCTCTTTGTACTGAAATTCTACTATTAAAAATTCTAAACAGTAACATTGATATGTATCGATATTGACTTTTTCTGAGGATGGTACCATCTGACGCCTAACTTCCTGTTACACACTTCCGTTGCATTTCACGAAATCACTGCTACAAATTAACAGAAAGTGAGAGGAAAGGAAAGGAAAGGAAAAAATGTTACACATCAAAAAATAATTATGGAAGATACGCGGGTCACTATGGCATAAGAAAAATGGTTTTAACGTACCATTATAATACTTTGAGCGTAAAAATATTACTAACAGAAATATCTCACATAGAAACCCATATCTCTACATATTTGAATTTGTATTTATCTGCGCTACAATTTTGACGTCATTATGTTAGTTTTCATAATCAACTTCAATCACGTTTTGGCCTTGTAGCATGTACGCAAAATGTTCTATTGGTCTAGTATCTATTGCTTCAAATTAATTTATAATGTCCCATATTTTTTAAAGCGAAAACTTTTATAGGCGCGCTGAGAAAAATAGTTGTGGGTATTGTATGTATGTGAGTGGTCTTAACACTCGGTTTTATGTAGTGCACGAAAGGAGCCTCTTTGAGGCGCATTTGAAATCCTTTCACCATACTGGTTCAAATAAACTAATGACACGATAAGGAGAAGAAGATGTAACGTTCCTTCACAGGACTCTCCTACTCTAGTTAGAGTAAGAGAGTCTTTTGTCTTACTTTAGCTACAATTGGAGAGTCTTGTCTATAGAGTGGGAGAGTATTTTTAATTTATTTTATTTTATTTATTTAACATTAGTCTTATAGAGTTGGAGAGTCTTGTTTTACTCTATACCCCGATTTATAATTCAAGATTTTTTTTGTAAACAAAGAAGTGTCATGATATGTCACTGTAACAAAGATAGGTCAGGGTTAAAAACGAGTTTATACCACGGATCACCATTACTAGCAATGGCGCGCGGTTTTGCTTGTGCGATAGCTTCCTATTTTACCTAAATAATTCTTAACCAAACTTATTCAGGTACTTCAGAACACTGAAAAGTAGGTAGAATAGGAAATAAAATTTGTGAATCTAAACTTCTGAGATATTAATCATAATAATGCCAAGGTGCATAGCAGATACCTAACAAATATTCATTCGATTCACACAATTGCACACGAGAAGCAAAAAAAGAACGCATTCGACTTCGTAAACGGACAAGAGACGAATAAAATTTACAAACACACGTTTAGGTCAAAATCCAAAAATTGTTTCGAACTTCTGTGATTTGCTCCGATGATACCAATGTCTTTAAATATTTTTCGTAATATTTTTTCGTCGTGTTATAACTTTCTGAAAAAAGTTAAATTAAAAATTATAATCAGTACAAAACCATTGCTATTTTCTATTATATGGATATTGACTAGAAAATAAACCGTACCATGAGTATTTAGGAAAATTGAGTAAACGTCACTTTGATAAGTATTTTTTTAGGGTGGTCACACCTTTGTTTACAAAAAAATCTTGAATTCTGAATCGGGGTATAGCTAGAATAGGCGAGTATTCTAGAGTGTGAGAGTCTTGTAGAATAAAGAGAGTCTTGGAGAGTAGGAGAGTTTGGTGTGTGTTGAATGAATGATTAGACTACATCAAAACTACCGGCATGGGCATATTATGGGTATATTTTTGGCATGACGACCTAAGCGCTCTCCTGATGGCAAGAGATTACGCCAGCCCATGACCAGAACAATGTTACACAGGACTTTGATTCATATGCAACACTTCTATTAGCGCTCGTCCACTCTAGGAGCTAGAAAATAATATATAGGGCTATTCTGATTCCAATTTGGCGAAGCAGCGAGGCTTAGCTAATATATGTAAATACGTAATATATAATATGAAAACGTGAATATTTAAGTCACACGTGATATTTACATGTTTAACCCAAAGATAATGGAGTGGATTAAAATTATGATTGTAAAAAAATCAGATACCTTATCGTTACGTAGTTTTGTAATTATTAGCGCATTTACATATACCTATGCGTATTATATTTTATAAGTAAAACTAATAAGAGAATTTTATTTAATGAAAATATCCAAAATACAAAATAATTTAAGTAAACATAATAAATAAAAATTATATATTGTTTAACAAAGAATTCAAATAAGTTATTGCATTACCAATACTGTCAACAATAAATTTTGCTATCTGAAATCGAGTTGGATCAGTTGAGACCTATAGATCTTTATAATATGCATTACATTTGAAATTCGGTATATGTATTGGTGATTCCGTTCATTTACAAAATGTTACAACAGAAAAGTTATAGAATCTACCTACTCGAGAAAAAATATAAGCGGCCATAGACACACATGCATAATATGACTTAAAACGGGATATATAATATGTATATATAGGTATATGTAAAAGAAGCCATAAAAATCTGATGCAAGAAAACTGAGGCAGGTAAATATGCGAGTAACCAACGATAACACTTAATTACCAACTGCGTCCTAGTTGATTGAAGACGATAAGATAAATGAATGATAAATAGTAAATGCCATATCACAAGAAAGAAATGAAACTGGCGAAATAAGAAATATCTATGCCGACTTCCACCAAACTTTCAAAGATCTTAGGCAATTACTTTACTCGCTTGGCAGTTCTTAGTGACCGTAAACATCACTGAATAGTCACAGGGAAGCTAAATACGCAATTTCATAGTTCATAGTTTTTTATTGGCAACTATTTGTTACAATTTATTTCCAAAAATAATATATTATAGCACATATATGTCGATACATGCAGTTTTTTTTTTTCATTTACTTGTATGACGTCATTATTTTAGGTATTTTGATTTCAAAACCAAAGTAGGTACTCAATTGATTTTCATGAAATTTCTATGGGACCAATCTGGATCTAAACTTTAAAATAAAATAATTTTGTAAATCGGTTCAACAACAAAGTTCTGAGGTAACAAACATAAAAAAAAATCTACAGGATTGACAAACTCCTTTTTTTAAGTCGGTTGAAAAAGGATTCCTGTACCCTGTAGTTCGATTGGTACTTCTACAACTAACCAGAAATGAAGTGATGCGCTTTGAGAAAAAAATAAGTAGGTACGTATTATGCAACACAAATTAATAATAATGTAACGGCAGTCGGGTTTTCAATTATCATAAAATTTAAGCTAGTTAAAAAAAATATATAATGATTTAAATACAACATAGTAGGTGACACGAATATCAAAAGGTGGGTCCCTATATCAGGGTTTTATCGCAAATATATCGCTGTGATTGATTGTTAACTTACTTGACAACCATTCACATGTAACAGATATCAAGAAAATAATTTATGACACGTATATATGTAGGTACATATTTTATACGCCACAATATTTTAGAACCAAAAAAAATTTAATGGGCACTGCAGAAGGGGTACTACGTTGTATCTGTGCAGTCAGAATTTTCGGTTTCTACAAAATGACAGCGGGGCGAGTGCGGCGCCCGAGCCGAGCTTTTGCGAGCTGGCCCGAACTAGGTACCTGGGTTTCCCTGGGATGGGCCTCACAGCAACGTGCGTGAGGGACACCGGTACGTGTTCTTCGGATATCCCGGGGTCCCTCTAATGCGCAGAGGTCGGCCACCATGGGGTTTTAGTCGGTAAGAGTCCGACATAACCCGTCCGCCCTCCCCCAAGGGCGGTGGGTATCCATGAGGATTTCCCCATGTAAAAAAAAGAGGTACCTACCTGGGTCTACTAAACGATGAATGAAATTAAAATGATTATCAATAATGAGTACCGATTGACGCAAGGCTATAGGAACGACTAACGGTATAGGCGCCAATTTATATCATACATATTTTGAAAGAAATTCGACTTCATTTTTTCAAGTTTTTTTGCCATATCTGCGTTCAGTAACGGCAACTGATTACTCGTATTTTTTTTCTGGTGATAAAAAATTTACGGTGTATACTGATCACATCTACCCAAGACCAGAACAGTATACACAGGACTTTACTTCACAAATACATGACTTTTACATTTGTTTCATAACTTTGGTTGTTGAATCAAAGTCACTAAAAGTGGCAACAGCTGTTACAAAGGACATTTTACTGAAAATAATAGAATTAGCATCTAAATAGTGCTTGAAATTCACGATACTTGACCGATTGCCAGATGTAATGAGAGTAGCAATCGTTAAAGGGAATCCTCAAGGCTAATTTCCATACAAAATGTTTCGGACCTAATAAATACCTAAAAAGTACGCCGTATTATAGTAATTTCTTCACACTATTTGTATCGTCTATATTTTCCGATTGTGTAAACAAAAATGAGTAAAGTATGAAACTTTAATTTAGATTTTATACGTGTTTTAAAATTAACCCTACTAACTTAAAAACACGTATAAAATCTAAATTAAATTATGAAACCTTTCTAATTTTATGGTCAAAGTTTACTTGTCAGAATTCTTGTTAGAAGAAGAATGTCTGTGCAAGATTAAGAGTATGATATAAATGTGAAAACTTGGGAATATATACATGTCTGTGCAGCTGAGTGTACTTCCTAGTGTAACTTAAATATAAATGGAAATTTATTACCCAGAGGAATGAGATTATTTGATGAATACAAGAGGCACTTGTATTTACACATGTAGCAATGAATCATTAGGTATTATTGCATGATCGTCAGTAACAATAACTGGCTCTTCAAACATCATTGATAAGCTATTGTTTACTTATTTGTAAGTGCCCTAGTTTTCAATTTTCTTATTTAATTAAAAATCATGATTCATTATAAGTAAATTTTTTTTTTCAGACACAAGAGAAGTACAATGTAGCTTAACTAGGGCCCATATGATATATACCTTAGAGACTAACATAAATATTTAATAAACTTATCAATTAGCGTGTCACTGACACTGGGGCAATGACGTGCGCGCGGTGTCGCGTATCAGTCGTCCATAAAACTTCCTGAGTACGACACCCTTCGGCCAAAATCCAGTGTCCATGAAAGTTGAGAGTCGATCCGTCGGCACTCTCACCATAAATGAGGCGAATAATAATATAATAGAATAATGTTAATAGCTGTCACCGACATTCGCTTGCGTATAAAATGCTTTTCTTATTACGCCCTTACACTTCTTGATGAACATACCCTGGACATTCCAAGTCAGTCAGTCAATCAGTCAGTCAGTCAGTCAGTCAATCAGTCAGGACTAAGCCTTTCATGAGTATTAATTCATTAAATTAAAACTAATTAACCAACTTTTCTAATTAGTTTAAAATTGCTTTTATTAATTTTAAATTACTAATGATTCTGCATCGTTATTTTTCAACCGACTTCAAAAAAAGGATTCTCAATTTATAACCTCAGTCCTTCGTCATTTGTCAACTGATTTGGAAAATCCTCGTTTAAAAAGATCGGTCCCATAGAAATTTCATCAAAATCGGTTGAATAGATAGATAGATAGATAATTCTTTATTGCACACCACTAAACAAAAAAATAAACAGGAACACAAACAATATAAAAAAGTTAAGCACAATGGGCGGTCTTATCGCTAAAAGCAATCTCTTCCAGACAACCTTTGGATGGATCTGGAAATTATAAGAATAGATAATGACGGTGGCGCGTTTAAATAAGTTATATACATAAACCTACATAAACATAAATACTTATATAAATAAATACTATATGTAAAAAAAACAGATAATTATTTTATAATATCATACTATACTATATTTGGTTTTAAAATCAAAATGACTAAAATTAAGGGGCATCCTCAAATCCGAATTCCATAAAAAAATGTTTCGGACAAATACTCAAAAAGTACGCCGTATTATAGTAATTTCTACACACTATTCGTTTCCTCTATGTTTTTTGATTTCGTGAACAAAAAAAGTGAAAGGTTTCATACTTTAATTTAGATTTTATACGTGTTTTAAAATTAACCCTACTAACTTAAAAACACGTATAAAATCTAAATTAATGTATGAAACCTTTCACTTTTTTTGTTCACGAAATCAAATAACATAGAAGAAACGAATAGTGTGAAGGAATTACTATGATACGGCGTACTTTTTGAGTATTTGTCCGTAACATTTTTGTATGGAACTCGGATTTGAGGATTACCCTTAAATCGCAAGCGTCGTCGAAGTAAACGAAAGTGCGTATTTCGCTTCCCTGTGACTTTTCAGCGGCGTTTACGGTCACTAGAACAGTCCAATTGAAGTTGGTTGTAGTATGTTTCTGCAAAACCTTGATTATTTCATTTTTTCTTTCATGAAATACAGACGGAAATGAAGACAAATGGTCTTAAGAGATTTTAAAAATTGGTTCAAACCAGTTGGTAGTCACGCAAGGCTATTCGAGTGATTTATCATCAGGCAATCGCTATCATGACGGGGTCGGGTACTGCAGATTTCGATTCGACGTTTTCTTATCAGCCTGATAACAGAATTTTGATTTCTTTGACGTTAGTCCGATTTCAGAGTAGCGGATTCGCCGCTCGTGTATTGTTTTTTTCAGCGCGTGTACGCGCGAGAAGCTACGAGAGACGCCTCATGCTACTGACACTCGCTAGAAAAAACCGAGCGTTATGCCTAGATCACACGTACCGAGTACTCGGCCGAGACAGTAAAATGATACTCGGCCGAGACAGTGAAAGCTTCCGTCTAGTACACGTACCGAGTACTCGGCCGAAACAGTGCTCAAGTACTCTGTACGTGTACTAGAGTACTTGGTACGTGTGATCTAGGCATAAACGCCGGTATACGCGCGTGCGGCTTTTGAAGTTTCGCGAGTACGAATCTGCTCGTAAAGCGGGGAATTCAATAGACGGACATGCCCGCGAGCAAATCTGCATACATGCCCGTCGGACCTTGCTACTATAGGTCTGTGCAATGTTTGCTAGTGTAAGACCGTCGCAGTCAGTCTGGTAGAGTGCCAGTTGCTCGTACGCGAGATCTCATTTTGGCCATAAACCGAAGCTGATTTTAGCTTATGTTAAGAAGAAAATTGAGTCCCTACGGAACTCCTACAGACTTGAGCTGCTGATGTCTGTGTGTAGTGTATTTTGGCGACAGACATGCCCGTACAAACTGCCCACGGACATGTCCGTCTAGTGAATTCCCCGCTTTAACTGCGCAACAAAAATACTCTAGTCTAAAACCGCCCTTACGTATAATCCCGTAACATATCTTCAGATATCAGATAGTTTTAAAAAGGATTATAGTTATGGAATATTCTCTGTTTTTATTGTTTTATCTACCAGTATCTAATATTACGCTTATAAAAAAAATGTCCTAGACGAATGTCATATTCGTCAAAACTATGCCGACACTATCTATAAATAGATAATACCTAATATTTTTAACTATCTATAAGTAGGTTTAGCTTATGAAGTGACAGATATCAATTTTGCTTTAAGGGCCTTCCACACGCACAAGCTTCATCACAGTTTTGATTGCGCAGGTCGGTTTGTACACGGAACAATTTTATCAACTACATAATATATGCACGGTGTTCATAATCACAAGCGTTTTGTAGGTACTTGTGGTTACAAGTGTTACTTAAGAAACACAACCCTTGAACGTAACACGTGTCGAAAATAGTGTATATTTTAATACTCTGTGCTAAAACTGAAGAATATAAAAGTTATAGACTATCATTATATAGAAAACTAATGGGCCTACCACACGCATAAGCCTTACCACAGTTTTGACTGTGCAGGCCGGTCTGTGAACGGAACACTTCGGTAATTTTACCAACTATACGCACCTTATTATTTGCAAGGCAGAAACAACTCGTGGAATTTTGGAAAACCGACACGATTAAGTTTGTAATACTATGAATGATTAAATATCAATACATATAACGACGACACAGATGGGCGAGTGGCAAGTGCATTGGACTGCTACGCCGAGTGTCGCGGGTTCGATTCCCGCTTCAGGACAAATATTTGTGTGATGAACTTTAGTGATCGTCCTGAGTCTGTGTGTTTTCTATGTATTTACAAAATAAAAGTATGTATATAAGTATTCTATCAGTTATCTGGTTCATAATACAATCTTGCTTAGTTTGGGGCCAGATGGCGTTGTGTGAAATGTCCAAACATTATTATATTATTATAAGATCAATTGAAATCACGATCAGTTTTAAAACACATATATCAGATATTCAATTTTTCGTTATTAAAATAAAAGAAATCAAGATCGACATAAACCAATGACATACATTAGAAAAGAGACTAGAAATTAATCTGAATGCCACAATGACAAAGTGAATCAAGGTCAAACATAGAAAACTATTAGTACTTGAATGAAATATAAAGCTAAACTAGGTGAATAATTCCAAATGGACCATATCGATACAAAATTTATGGTTTTAAAATGACCTATTTACAAAGTGTTGCATAGTAAGTAAGAAAGAAAAATATTTATAAAAACAATTGGTTATCTGTAAAGTTGGTTTACAGACGATAGTTTAACGTGTCTACCAGCGTAACGGGACAATGATCGTTACCGGACAATGACGTCAACGTTTTCGTGCATGCAGCCGGCGTTCATCGATTTATTAGACGTAGTCACGTCAAAAAAGTAGTAGTTGGAAAAGTGTTAGATTATGCGAATGATGAAGACGCTGAAGTCGATGATAAATGTAACATTTATAATAGTATCTTAGTCCTCTGTGATTTATAGGTAAGATATCAAATAATATATGGGGTAATTCTATAGATAAAGAATATAGGTTAAATTACGCAACTTGCAATTTTGAACAAGGATTTCTATTCTATATTTTGGAGTCAAAACCAGTCGTTACCAGACAGTTTCAGTAAAGTGAAACTGATAAACATAAATGGAGTTGTAGATAAAGAAATAGGAGACAAGAAACCACAGAAAGACAATAATTTGTTAGATAATTTACATAAGGCTTTATATGCTAAATAATAGCATAACCTTCAAGTATAAATAGGCGTTGAGATGCGTGAAAATCCATTATTACGTATATTTGCGCTTCGTTAATATATTCGTCTAGAAACTTATGTAGTGCACTGAATATGGTTTTTGTTACTTCTGTAGTTATTTAAAATGTATACAGGTCAGTAGGCTTCGTTGTAAGCTACAAGTATTTGTAAATTTACTATCTTAACACACCTGTCATTTGAAGCTTTAAAGCGTCGATGACACAGTGCTAGGTTACAAGCTACAAGCCAGCGAGTTTGCTTGTAGCTTGTAAACTCGCCTCGTGCCATCGGGTTTTTTCAAGCTACTAGTTGACAATACTTCCGGACCGCTAACTTACTCACTCGCTAGCTTTTAAACTCGCCGACTAGCAGCTCGTATACTATAGTTATGTGTTAGTAAATTTTTCAATTTATTTATTGATACGTTACTTTTTTAAATTCTAACTAAATAAATCAACTTTAATTTAAAATATCAACTTTTGGGTTCATATCAATTCAATCCATTTCATTCATCACTGTACTTACAAAATCGACTCAATTCCGATAACTATAAAACGCACACACAATTTTTTTAATTCTTAAGTTTTATAACAAAAAAAAAACACGTTTGGTCACGCCAAGTCACCACGCGAGACTATCGACTATCAAAAAAATATATACAAACACTACAAAGTTATATATAAACTTTAACTACACATATCAGTGATAAGGTCGTGTAGTCGTGCACTGACTTTACACACAGACGGACGTCAAGTTATCAGTTAGAGAGATTTGGATAAGATGTAACGGTAAAATAGGTTGGTATATTAAATATGTTTATAAGATTCATCTTTAGATATTTTCATTTTCTTGTAATTTTGTGCCATCATTCTTGCTTCATCATAATTATTTGGTCTTTTTTCATTCATTAAATACTTTTCTAATTTTTAATATTAGATTTGTGCACAGTGCACGAAAGGAGTCTCTTTTAAAACTAAGAACTAGTGACACGATAAGAAGAGGAATATTAGATCCGGATGGGCACTGTAGCTAGTGAAATTACTGGGCTTTTTAGACAAACTATCAAAATGCCTCAAAGAAGACGAACTCTAAAACAGTGTTGCACCGGACTTTATAAATCATAGTCCTGTGTAGCACTGTTCTAGTCATGGGCAAGTGTCATCTTTTACCATCAGGAGAGCGCCTAGCTGGTCTCGTCAATTGTGAAGTACTTATTGTGAAGGTTAAACATATTTTTATAGAACTTAAATTATTATTAAATATTGGAACAATAAACATTTTTTTTGCCTTTTGCCTCATATAAAATAAACATTTCACCTTATCATAATTACGGTAATTAACTACTTATCGCTAAGAAAGAGATTAAAAAATATTACGCACATAAGTTATCTATTTCGTAATAATATACATTTCAGATAATTTACAATGTACCTAAATCTTTTTGATTCTCATTATAGTAAAAATATTTTTAGTTCAACTGTGCAAAATATAAATAATTGAATCGAAGAATTCTCAAAGTTTAAATAATATTAATACTTATAAAAATAAACGGGTCGGACTGAGAACATACATTCCTCCGTTTTCGTTTTCTTCGGTTAAAAACATGGTAACTGACTGATTTATAATCGCTGAGCGGAAACCGCTGAACGTAGAGACTCGAAACTCACAAGATATGTTACTTTTATTTTAAGAGTTATGATGAAAACATAACAAAAGTACATAACATCTTAGTGCACCCGCAAACGCGTCGGCGACTACAGCGACCCAGTGGCGGGCGACCGTCATTTTTTTTACAGCTACAAAATGTATAAAAATTGACGGTCACCGGCCACCAGTCACTGTGTCACCGACGCGTTTGCAGGTGCACTTACTAGACACATAAGTTGCACAAAAGACACATAAGTTCGGACTCTATGCGTAAATTACTAGCTTCATATAAATCTGTGGTCTATTTACTACTAGTGCGGTGAACGTAATAGTAAAGTAAACATTCTATGTGCCACTCATGGTGAACACAATTATCTGACGTCAGTGACAATTCCGTGAATACATCAAGGATTATGCTATTTCTTACATAATGATTGAGCTTAGCGAACAAGAACGTGTGGCGCCTGCTTAGCTGATACCAATCAGTGCTATTATTTTATTGTCTCGAGTCATCTTAGCAGCTAGTGTAAATGCACCATAATAAAGAAAACTTGTAATATAAGATGCTTAGTTTGGGGCTAGATGGCGTTGTGTGAAATGTCCAAAATATTTATTTATTTAATAATTATATAAAAGATTTGATTTTCTCACCACTCTACCAATGACACGACTCGAATACCTACTTTTGGCTGTCGGCACAAACATTATTACTTTATGCTACCATTAGCATTGCCATTTTGAAACGAATATTTCGATTTATTTACAAAATTGCTTTCCTTTCAAAATAAAAAGTATCAAAATATTTACCCACACCGAAATTAGGCAGAAATGTTTTAGTAGTTTTCGCGTGATCAATTCCATCTATCCTTAATTTTGTAGAGGCAGTCTCTCCCTTGCCTCATCGCACAATTAATTTCTGACAGGCACAGGCACAAAATGACAATTAAAACGACTCGGCATAAAATGTCAATGAAGCTAGCTATACCAGGCAAAAAATGACAATAAAGCCAGCTCTACCAGGGATAAATTGACAATTGAGCCAACTCTAATAGGGACAAAATCACAATTAAGGTAGCTCTACCATCTACAACTACCACCTATAACTTGGGTGTATATAAAGATCGCATTAACAAGCAACTTCTAGGTATACGTGTTAAAATAGACCACGACATCGCGTCCCATCAGGCGAGTCGTGGTCAAACGTAACCCTATTTTCAATAAAAAAAAAAAACCCAAACAAAATGACCATTAAGCTGGCTCTACCACGCACAAAATGACGGTTCCATACACAACATCTACTTGAAATTCGTAGTTAAAAATAAACACTCCTCATGAATATTGAAGTGAGGAACAATAGTATCTTCGTGCCATCATGTTGGTTCCACCAATTGATGGCATATCTGGTGCAGTAGGTCGCTCATTTGTATGAGAAATAAGATGAATTTAAGATTTACTAGATATTTATATTTAATATAGAACTATCTTCTCTCTTATTCGTCGATTTTTATTTAATTTATAATTTTATGCGATCATCATCTCCCATACTAAGGTAGAGTCGGCACAACATGTGTCTGTACCGTCATCTCTGTACTTACACCTGCTTTGTTCTTATCGTAAGATTTTATTTCATTTCTTTTTCTCAAGCATGATTTTCTAGAATTACTCTTTCATATGTTATAATCAACTACACAACATTCTTCATTACAAGTTACCGCGAAAAGGGTCGAAAGTGAAAATTTTAGGTTTGAGTTGAACGAGGTAAAATTTTCAAAAAAATCTTAACAATACAAACTTGATGTTTCAAATTTTCAAACTACTTTTAAAAACTTCAACAATTTGTCAGCGTGCCAAATAATAAAAAAAATGTTGCTCTTAACCGGCGATTTTACAATGAATTTGGCACCGAACTTAGGTGAGCATGCGTAAAGAAAAAAAATGTCCAAAAATATAGTTTTACCTTATTTATTTCATTTTTATGGTCTACATCATTTGTAAGGCATCATAAAAAGCAGTCTTATAATCTCAAATTAAACAACCAGGTGTGGGAAATGTAAAAAAAAAAATTGAGGTCACTTTTTGGTTGTTCCTGTGTGTGTAGTGATCTAAAAATCTGCTGGGTACCACGAGGGTACTAACCAGTGTTACGGGGCGTAATGTAACATATTACAAAGCGAGCAGTCGTGCAGTCAGTACGTGGTAACGAAAATGAACACGCGAGCAACGAGCCGCTCGTAACCATTCGTTGCTCGTTTCGTGTGCTCCGCCCGTTATACAGCGTCGTGCAATCATACAGCGTTATAGTGCACGAGAGGAGCCTCTTTGAGGCGCACTTGAAATCCTTTCACCACACTATTTTCGATTAGGTAGTATTAGGTTCGAAATAACTATTGACACGATAGGAAGAAGACAGCTTTATAGGTTCGAAACGAGCATACACATAGCGAAACGTAAAATGCTCGCTGCGGATAGTACATTAATGCCTACTTGCACCAAACTATCAAAGTTCCTAAGCAATTACTTTTCTTGCTTGCCAGTTCTTAACGGTCCAAATTCAGACCGTTAAGAACTGTCAAGCGAGTTAAGTATTTGCTTAGGAACTTTGATAGTTTGGTGCAAGTCGGCATAAAGCTCGTAACATCGATCAGCACTCACTTTATCAAGCAAAGCCGAACAAAACAAGGTAATAGTTATTACCAACCACGGTTAGGGAACGGTTGGAGACAAGATTTGACCATTACGTAAATTCTGATTTGAGGTTCTTATACTTATATTTCAGTAGCTACGTAACGACTGTAAATGTCGGAATCATGAAAATCGTGACGTCTGGTTAGCGACGATATCGTGGATCGTCAATTTGGATGTGACGTAACCGAAATTTGGGTTGAGGTTGACGTTTACGGCTTAAACAGGGAAGACAAGAAGGCAGCAATGGGAATAAATAATAAATAATTAAAAAATCTTTATTGAAAAAATATGTAACAATGTACAGCTAGGGTTTTTACATAAGGCGGTCTTTATCCTAAATAAAGTTCTCTTCCAGACAACCTATAAACTAACTTAACAACAATGATGACTTTGCCGTTGGCCTCAGCATAGTGTTTAGTGCATCGGGAGAACATCTCCTCCGAACTAGTCAGAGACTGTATCTCGAATAAGAGAGGTTTCAGGCTAGGGTATTAAATCGTCGATGCTTTTACACACGGCATTTTACACGCTACAAGCCAGCGAGTTCGCTTGTAGCTTGTGAAGTCGCCCAGTGTCATCGGCGTTTTTACAATCTGCTTGTTGACAATCCTTTATAAAAGCTAAATCAGCTTGTTAAACGTGTGTCATTGATGCTTAAGGCCCAGAATCCGGCGCGCCGCTGTTTCGCTCGCGCGTACATTTTGAAGATATAAATTTACTGAGTATAAATTTTAAAAAATGTGTTCAAAAGTAATTCGGTCATTTTGCAACTACAACCTCACGAAATGTTTAAGTATATTTTTTTGTTTTGATACGTTTAACATATGCGAAGGAAATAGTGCTAAAATATTTCAACTTATCGTCTCAAGCATTTCAAATCATAATTGTCAGATAAACATTACCAAATTCATTTCAGCGCGACTGCGTATGAGTTTCTGACATTTATGAGGCCTTGCATACCAGTCAATAGACCAAATTTTCATCACTCACAATCACAAAATTATGGTGCACTGTGGGATCATGGTTATTAAGGTAGGTGGCATATGACCAGGGGCCACAGCACATAATAATTTCAGATGAGAATATGTTCTTGTTTCATATTTTAGAACGTGATTTTTCAGTAGTCGGGTTTTAGTTTTTGAACTTAATTGACCAAGTGAGCACGAAGCGTGGGCTAAGGTCTCAGTTTCAGCTTCGGCAAAATTACTTTCGTATATCTGACTGCCCGGCGTCTGTCCGTCTGTTCTCCTCTACAGGTCGCATTTGTCAACTGATTTTCGTAACATTTTGTGAGCAGGTTCAATAATGATATAGAGATTTTTTGTAGATTCTTTTTTTCGAAATGGTGGAGATATGGGAGTTGAAACCGTACAAGAAAAACATATTTCAGTAATTTCGATGTTTTTAAATACGTCAAATAACTTTTTCATCCGATAAACGAGTAATACCTAAATAGGTCTATGCTTATGCCTACTACTCCACAGACTACTACGGACTACTACTATATGTATATATATATACACTCGTGAGGTCTACAGATTTCAAGCTTCTAGGATAAGTGCTTACAGATAATATACGGCATTTATGTTAAAACTTTGACCCCCCGTTTGGACCCTTTGGCGTGCGAATATTTAAAATTCCTTTCTAAGTACTCATTTTCAGCTCTCAGCAATTACATCCTCCAAGTTTCAAGTCTCTACGTGCAGCGGTTTGGCTTGTACAGTCTTGTATTTGTCAGCCAGTCAGACAGGTCCAAGCCTTTTATTGATATTGAGTGAATTGCATAAATAAATAAGAAATTAAGTCTTCATTTACCTACTAGTTACCGAGCTACTAGTTCATTGGGCAGATTTACAGTGGTTTACCATATATCGTGTGTAGAGACCATGCTCTGATGATGAATGAATCTACGTTTGGAAAATGCCATTGGAATAAGTGACTTTATATTATGTTATGAATGATGTACGGTCCATTGTTCTCCGACCTTCATTGATGAGAGCCGGTGAATGGCAGAGTAATCGCTTTTCCTGTTTTGATGTGTTGTATATTCTTTTATGTAGGAGTATATTAGGCGGCCAGAAATGGATGCGTTATGCTGAAGACAGGACGGGCTGGCGCACTTTGGGAGAAGCTTATGCCCAGCAGCATATTATATTTAAAGCAATTTTTTTTTTTTATCCAATTCAATTCATTGATTTATTGGCCAAAATGTTACATTGCATAACTCTGGTAAGTCAAAATATGTATACAGTTTGAAATACATAAGCTTATAAAATATTTTCTGTCTATGTTCTTAAGCTAGACATCTTGTTCTAAGCAGTGGGTAAGGTAACAAGGAAAAACTCAAACTATGGTATTTTGCAAGGGTTATGGGCTTCTTTAATTCATTTAAATATATGGTAAAATGGACGAGATTCAAAAAAGAGTGAAACGTTTGACCTAAACACTAGTACTACTCGGGCGAATTGACATGACACCTGGCTGACACGTGGCTCGGAAATTGATGCTTCCACCGCTGCCCCGCGCGGCACCCTCCGTGTTTTTTCTTCCTCTAATTGCGAAGCCTTATCATTACTTATTATTACCAAGTATTACAGGACCTCTTCTCTATCAAGATTATCCAATTCCACGCTGTACTTTGCACAAACGTCATTCGAGCCAGGTGTCATGTTAATTCGACCGAGTTATAGAGACATAACAAGCTGACTAGCTGTCACCAGCTGCCATCGTCAAACTGTTTCCTAAGATGGCGACACATAGGAGTCCTTGTGCCGTCTCCATGATGGATGGCCACAATCTCGCAGCCTCCAGATTACCCAGATAAGATAAAAATGGCGGTTGCCACTTGTCAACTGATGTGAACGAACGTATCACGTGTTTGTTCAACTTATTTCCAGGGTGGCAACTGATTATTTTTACCCGACTGCATAGAAGGAGTGTTATGTTTTTCGACTGTATGTCTGACTCTATGCATTGCAGGCGTAACGGCTTAACGGATTTTGATAAATGAGGTGTCGTTAGCTACCTTAAATGTTAAACAATTCAATATGGCGGCTCTAACATACAAAATGTGTCAGAAAGTGTCAATAAACCATCAAAACTTGATGGATATCAGTAAAGCGTCGATGACACATGGCTAGTTTACAAGCTACAAGGCAGCAAGTTCGCTTGGAGCTTGTTAACTCGCCTCGTGTCATCGGCATTTTTATAATCTGCAAGTTGACAATCTAAAGTTATCATAAGCTTCTGTTTTTTTTTTAATTTGAAAAAAAAACCATTTCAGATTTTGTGGTTTTCACAATTTATTTAAGTAGGTAACAAGTTAGTTCAATTCGGCATGGTTTTGGTAACAATTTAAACGTTATATTAATGCATGTATCTGTAACGTAACAGTCGCTATCATGACTAATTTGAGTATTCGCGGCATACATAATAATTAGTCAAATTAACCGCTTCCGTTCAAACATTTACGAGTTCGAACTGAAATTACGAATTTGTTATTGCACAATTCCTTTTTTTAAACTTATTTTTAGCATAATGCTATTTATTATATTTATTTATTCAAACTGCTATATTATTTTGACTTATAATTGAAGAAATTATTAATAAAATGTTTATTCTGTTTATTCTGTTAATGTTAAAATGAGAAGAGCCAGAAGCTTCTAAACCACATGTTACCTCTTACATCAAAACTTGCTAACCCTAAAGAAATCGAAAGGTATATATTATGTACATGAGGAATTTAGTTAAAATTGAAAAATGCTAACGATTTCTAAAAGAAATGAATCATTTTTTTAGTTATTTAAATTGTTAAAAAAAAATTGTTATAATAGAAATTGATGATAACTATACCTACTTAGTTTCTATGATAAGTACCATTTGGCATCCTTATCAGTTAAAAAAATTCTTTTGCAAGTCATGTATTGTTTTCAGTCAAGCGTCTTATAAATTTTTGCTTTACAGTTTAGCATTATTATAAAGCGTCGATGACACACAAGCTTTTCAACCGACTTCAAAAAGGTGGGGGTTATCAATTCGGTTGAATGTTTTTTTTTATACAAGCTGATTGTTGGCGTTTTTAAACACTAGCGTGTGAGCGTGTTAGCTTTCGGGAAGGATTGTCAACAAGCAGATTGTAATAATTTGTATTTATTTATTTAAAAAGATAGAAGGTTACAGTTTTTAACCAAAACACTTACTACCTTAAACTAAAACTTAAAAAAAATAATGAATCCTGGATAATATTTCTAATTTTATCATTAAATATATCGAAATTCACCCTATTTTGCAGGATCAGACAGTTATGTATAGCTAAATTCAGTTTCCGCCTTAGTCATAATCAAGGTTTTACAAAAACTGACAACAACCGACTTCAATCGGACTGTTCTAGTGACCGTAGGCACCACTGAAAAGTCACAGGGAAGCAAATTACGCAATATTGTTCACTTCGACGACTTTTTTTTCTGTTATTTTGATATAAAATAACAGTATTTAAGCCCCAAAATAACAATAATTAAGCCCATTGTGCAATGTAATTTTTATTTTTGTGCAATAAAGAATTTTAATAATAATAATAATAAAAACTAAACTACACAACCAAATTTGTTGAAATTCGTATGGGACCAATTTGAAAGTATATCCTCACGAACAGAAAAATAATTTTTAAAATCGGTTCATAAACAACAAAGTTTAGAGGTAACAAACATTAAAAAAAAAACACATTCAACCGAATTGATAACCTCCACCTTTTTTGAAGTAGGTTGAAAACACCGATGACACTGGGCGACTTTACACGCTACAAGCGAAGTCGCTGGCGTATAGCGTGTAAAAAAGCCGTGTGTCATCGTATTATAATGATAATGTAATAGTTCTTATAACTAAACCTCGTCGCCCATGACAGTTAGCGAGAACAGAACAGCGTCACTTTCTGTGACCTTGCGCGCGCACCTGCCCCGGTCTGCGCTTGCGCAAGCCAATTACACCAATGTTTGTCAACATGGGTGGAAAGGGGTGAACAGATCCACATTCATTTTCATAAGGCTTAGAGGCAGTTTGGAAACTGTAATAGCAGAACATGCTTTGCATTATTATTTAAAGATAAAGATTTTTATTTTGCACGAAACACGGTAGGTTAGATATATATATAGATGGTAGGTAGGTAGGTAGGTAACAGAGTATGTACCTACATACATGTCTCACCAAGAACTGGCATACAAAATATTCGCGTACAAACGCAAAATAATATTACAATTTGAGTATCAGATAAGATTATAACTATTATTAATAAATTCATCAGTTTAGAACATATACACATAGACATTAACAAACATTAAAAAAATAAAACAAAATAAACATTCACACACTCACACCCCTGCACTAGGATTCCCTGTGTCGCAGGTGGCATGGACACATACAACACATCACAACATCCAAGACCCGAGAACAAACATTTGTGTTCGTCACAAATATTTGCCCCGGCCGGGGATCGAACCCGGAACACCAAGCTTCGTAGGCAGGTTCACTACCAACTAAGCCATGGTGTCGTCAAAAAATTATCGGTTATTAAAATAATTATTCAGCTTTCAATTAGCCACAATCTTAATTTTTTACGAAATATAACATTTTTCATTTATAATTAACTAGCTAACGTCCACGATTTAGTTGGCATTGTAAATTAATAAAATCCCTTTCTTGGTGCTTACGCACCTGCACTTCTAGACATACACGCTCTTCAAGTTACAACTCTAACACTAGTTTTCAAGTTAGAAATATTACTTAAATCATCATTACTAAAATCAAGTGTAACACTTTATTCCCATCGTGTAACACAGTTTCTATTATTTTATTCCCATCGAGTAACAGTGATACGTTGGAAAAACAAAAATTGTTGTTGGTTGTTGTTGGAAAATTGTTACTCGCCTCTATGTTCAGCGCTTTGGCCTGTACGTTGTCAGTCTTCTTCTTATGGTGTCACTAGTTTCTTCGAACCAGTGTGGTGAAAGGATTTCAAGTACGCCTCGAAGTACGGCTCCTTTCGTGCACTCGACACATGTTTTCGAACTTTAGGTTCTACGACATGCCGGTTTCCTCACGATGTTTTCCTTCACCGTTGCGAGAACGTGGGATGCATACACATGACTGCCACCGGGATTCGAACCCGCGACCATCAGATCGCCAGGTAAGGGCCTAATCCACTCGGCCACCACGTCCTCCGTGACACGTCCCGACGTTGTCAGTCAGATGTAGAGACTTGAAATTTTAAGGGGAATGTTCTTTAAGAAGTATAGACGCGTAATAAGAAAGGAATTTTGTTAATTCGGAACACAAACGAAGTTGTGGGCGTCAACTAGTAGATCATAAAAGTAGGACACGCACAGCGATTGTATTGATCAAATTATAAATCGTAAGTGTTAACCGAATTACCCGAATAAGGTAAAATCCGGTGAACAACTTCAAAATGCTCTTAAGGTAAAAATTTAGCTTTGTCTTGAGCAAGAGGAAATATCAATTATATTTTATTAAGGGAAAAAGCCTTTTGAAAGGTACCTACAATGCCTATTACCTTATTTTGCAAGGTATTGCCTACTGTCTAGACTTTTACAGTTGACTATAAAAAAATTGACGGGCCGAATTTGTTGTTCAAAAAAAATCTGAAGCTCTCAGGAAAAAATGGAAAAAAGTCTCAGACAAAATTACTTGCATTATTGTTATTTAGATTTTAATAATTAACAATCAACAAACAAACATTCACACACTCACACCCCTGCACTAGGATTCCCTGTGTCGCAGGTGGCATGGACACATACAAGACATCACAACATCCAAGACCCGAGAACAAACATTTGTGTTCGTTACAAATATTTGCCCCGGCCGGGGATCGATCCCGGAACACCAAGCTTCGTAGGCAGGATCACTACCAACTAAGCCACGGTGTCGTCACAATTGTTTTCATTGTTGTTTACTTTTGAATAATTGTTGTCGATTACCGAATGCCGGCTCACTACGTATTTACTGATGCGAAAAATGCAAGACTGTGTCCATTGTAACCTTCAATGTTTTTGTCAGTGTCAAGCCAATTATGAACATATTCTCTAAAAGACACAAATCTAGTAAAATAATGTAACTTATGCTATAAATCATCTGAAGGTAAAAAAGTAGCTTGGACTGAAATTGTTCAGTTTAGTTACTAATTAAAGTTTGTTTTATAAGAATTACAATAAAATACTATTTCAAATTGCAATTTAACATAACATTACAGATATCTCCATATAAATAAAAGATCTTGGACGGGACTAGGACAAGGAATTTCTACGTCTACACGAGATCGGCCGGTATAAATAGAGTTCTCATTGCGTATTGCACAAAAGGAGCCTCCTCGGGGCGCACTTGAAATCCTTTCACCACGATAAGAAGAATCCATCCCATCCTTCCATCCAACCTTAATTTTCGAATTGAATATAAAGTTGAATTTAAATGCAATTATCGCTTTCATGTTATTTATTTTTTTAAAGGCTGGTAAAATAAAAAAGCATAACTTCATTCGGGATTTGTTCGTATTGTCTCTAAACATGGAAACCCGTCGATTGCACGACAACTGCCCTGGTTACTTTAAGGTGAAGGTTTTTTGATATCGAATCAATAAAGTTGCAGGCTCTTACGTCAGCAGCCGACTTGATTGAACGCTTAGCTCAATGGCATGTGTGAATGGAACTCATACATCAGGTTAGTAATTGGTGTAAAGAGCCGAAGACTTGCTTTACATACAGACGAAAAGTCTGCTATGAAGTGGACAGATCAACGACTAATTTAAAAGTTTGCAATTTTTCTGTAAAGCTTCGATGACACACGGCTTTTTTACACGCTGCTTGTTGGCGAGTTTAAAAGCTAGCGTGTGAGTGAGTTGTCATCGACGCTTTAGCCGTAAATTTATGAAATAACGGTTTCTATTATCTTACGTTGACATATTCGTGCAATAAAAATAAATTGCATTCAACAATAAAATATAAGTGCACATTGTATTCTGATGCGAATAAAAATCATATAAATCAAGGAGACAAGATCAAAACGCCAACAATTATTAAAATGACAGCCATGGGTATAAAAAGAAGAAAATCAAAATTGTAAGGTCATAAGAAAATCACCATACATCGAAAGAAAGAAAGAAAGAAAAGACATCGGTGGTAGAGCAAATGAACATACACTTTGATATCAGATTTTAAGCGATTCAATCGTAATAAAGGCAAAACAATATTTTCTTACATCTAATTAAATTTTCCAGAAAATCTAAAATACACTTATTATACTTCTTTGTAGTAAAAAAAGTCTACAAAGAAAACATCCAGACTCAGGACAAATACTGATATGTATCGCTGGGGCAGTCTGTCAAGATAATGACTATGGTATACCTAACTCTGTAACTGAAACGAAAACTGATTCTGGCAATGGTATAACAAACCCTGTAACTGAAACGAAAACTGATTCTGGCAATGGTATAACAAACCTTGTAACTGAAACGAAAACTGATTCTGGCAATGGTATAACAAACCCTGTAACTGAAACGAAAACTGATTCTGGCAATGGTATAACAAACCTTGTAACTGAAACGAAAACTGATTCTGGCAATGGTATAACAAACCCTGTAACTGAAACGAAAACTGATTCTGGCAATGGTATAACAAACCTTGTAACTGAAACGAAAACTGATTCTGGCAATGATATAAACAAACTTTGTAACTGAAATGAATATTGATTCTGGCAATGGTATAACAAACCCTGTAACTGAAATGAACTGATTCTGGCAAAAAATTCAAACCCTGTAACTATAATGAAAACTGATTCTGGCATTGGTATAACAAACCCTGTAACTGAAACAAAAACTGATTCTGGTAATGGTATAACAAACCCTGTAACTAAAATGAAATCATCTCAGGAAAGCGAAGGAATCAGATAAACAAATACACACACTCTATTCTATGACGTGTGGTCGTTATAACAATGATGCATCAATTTGCGTATAGGTTTATCATCATCATGGTAGGCTTATTTCCGCAATTTCGTTTGTACTTCGTGTTTCCCGACCAATAAACAGGTATCCATCGTCATTAATTCCATCTAAGATATCTACATAACAATAATGGTGTGCTTATTGTAAACGGTATATTGATTTGATACAAGTGTCCCTGTTTGGACCCTTTGTGGTTTGAATTCGAGCGCTTGTATTCAAAATTTTGACGTGACTGGACTACGTCTAATAAATCAACGAACGCCGGCTGCATGCACGAAAACGTTCACGTCATTGTCCGGTAACGCTCACCCGTTACACTGTCAATGTTTTGTTATGACGTTGTCACGGTAAACTTTCGTCCGTAACCAACTTTATAAACCTATATTTTTTTAAGTTTCAAGTCTCTACATTCAGCTGTTTTATGCTCATCAATGATGAATTAGTCAGTCAATTATGACATATTGTTTAATAGGAGTATACAATTTGTGGCAACTGCAATGCGTAAGTGAGTCATTGATGGTTGCTAATCAGTAATACAATGTTGTAAGAGATATGAGAATGGTTACATTACATCACAGAGATCAGAAGAAGCATGAATACATAGATACATAGGTAGATAGTAACACTTCATTGTGTACCCCTTGGAAACATATACAATATAAAAGGAAGCTTATGAATATAATAACCAAAAATAAAAGAGACTACAATGGGCGGCCTTATCCCATATGGAATAGATATACACCACCAATTTTTAGATACCAAAAAATAATTTAATGGACAATGCAGACAGGGTACTACGTTGTATCAGTGCAGTCAGAATTTTGGATTTCTACAAAATGACAGAGTGACAGCGACGCAAGTGTGGCGCCCGAGCCGAGCTTATGCGAGCTGGCTCTAGCTAGGTACCCGGGTTTGCCAATCGATGAATAAAACATATTATCAATGATGGGTACTGCCTGACGCGAATCCACAGGAAAACGACAGAAAAATACAGTTTTACTTGATTAGATTTAAAGCCAACAATTGATAATATTGCATTGATATATTGCATATTTGAGTTACAAAATACAAAAGTTTTATTAAATCAGGTATGCAGTCAGTATGCATTAGAATCTTCCGCTCTTCGTGAAAATCGTTTACCTAAAGGTGATTTACGATCGATGAAATTAAATATTATTTGTTTATGATGCTTACCAGACGTTTATACCAGACGTTTAGTAAAGTGTTTGTGGAAATAAACACTTCAATACAGAAATTGTTTTTGGATCAGTAAGATTGATAAAAATAGCATCTAAGATGTTTTTGCAAGGCAAAAGTGCACTTAGTGCTATACTTGATAAAAACTAGCGGTCCTGATTGACAGCCTTGAGAAACACCAGAAAGGATTAAATCAAAAGTGTTACTAATTAAGTACATAAAAGCTGTTATTTTATTCATAACAACGACAATGCGATCAGTTCATCATCAGAAATTTATAACCATTCTCAATGCGCTAATCTTCGACTTAGTATGCGCGCACTCACTCAATTGCGTCGTAAAAAACCTTTGCAATTTCACGACTTGTTTCCCGTGACCTAAATATAAATAGAAGGAAAAGTCAAGAAGTGTAGTTATCTGCAAAGGATTAATGAAGCCTAAAGTCAACAGATAAAAATGATTAAGTGGATAAAAGCATTGTATTTTGGTTAATCAGACGCAATTAGTATTTTATGACCAGAACTCCTTAGCTTGTCTGACTAAGTGTAAAAAACTTCCAATGGTTTTGAATTGAGGAAAACAATTACATACAAGAATAGAACGGACATAATTTTATTGAGACAATATTTTTCTTTTCATGTACATTTTTTATTCGGTAAGGTAAAAAGAATACCTACATTCTGGAAATTAGACATTGAACAAAGGTCATGATAATCGCAATGGAACAAAAACAGAATCAAAAGTGACTGCGAAGGTTTTGCGATGAAAAACAACATCATTTAATAAAATGCATTACCCAATAACAAAGAATTCTTTGACTTTGGTCTGATCAGTGATCACTCATAATATCAATTGGCTTACTTTTGAAACTACGTACAAAATATGCAACAATTTTTTTATACATTATTACATTACCATATTATACAAAACTGGTACACATCAAAGTAATATTTATTTGAGAGTATATATTTTGAGATAATCGTACCAGCTGTTATAAATCTAGGTATTTATTCATCTGAATTTCACATACAAAATGCGACGTTTTTTTTGCTTTACATTTTGTAACTATTTTCAAGAGTACAGATAAACATATCTTTCTACGATACGATATCTTACTTGAACAAAACCATTCACGTTTTTGACAAGTTTGATAGTAAGGTATCATACACTTGATCTAATAGAAAATGGTACAATAATGATAAAATCATTATTATTAGAGCCGTCATTTCCCAACTCCAGGTTAAAGGAGAACTTTTAGTACCGTTGTTGTTATTTATATATCAGAGTTCAGTTCACTTAGAAAAAATAAAATGTAAAAAAAAACAGTCTTATTAAAAGACGGCTAAGAAAAAAGAATTTTTATCTAAAATTTACAAGAAAATTAGACACTTTGCACAATTTTTGTTTAAGCCATGATCCACAACCTGCAAGGCTGTGCAAGCTGGTAATAGATAATTTCAATTTACAAGTAAATGAGATGATAAAACTACATAAGTTAAACATAAAGAATAAGTAAACTGACTCTACACAGCAACTGGTTTGTTCCACGGATTCGCATGAAAAAGCACTAACCTTGACCAAGTGGACGCCATGCCAGATAATTCAAATTAATTAAGTACTTAATGAGAATGTACAGTAAAGAAGCGAGACTGAGACGAATGTAAAGGTAATAGGTAAGGTAGGAAGAGGAAGAAGCTATGGACATAATGCTTTATTTGCACCAGACTCCATATCAATGCACAACGCCATCTCAATAACTTAATCACTGTTAGCCCTAGACCCTTTAGAAAGACATACTCCGAAAAAATAGAGTTTAGATAAAGACTGACTTAGTCATTATCTATTATGTACCTATACCTTTGTGTTTTTAAATTGTTGTATATACCTACCTGCCTATTTCATATTTTCTTTTTTGATCTCATATTTGTATTATGTTAGTAAGTTTAATTTGTTTTTACCTGTTGTTTTTCTTTTACAAAAGTTTATTGTGTTTATTGTATTTGTGTATAACTTTAATTTTTGTTTAAAATGTAAATATTTAGATTTAATCTGTTATGTTATGTTTTTTGTAAATAAATAAATTCTAAATATACTTTTAGCTTTACTAAAATGTATGAGCGTTGTTCACTATAACTAAAATAAACGCTAAAGCATAAAAAAACCGTTAAATAGGTGTCTTTTAGACCCTTGAGATCCATCGTCGGTCACATTATCACTTAAGGCCCAGCGCGTTTGTATATTTTTAAAGATATACAATTGACTGAATATAAATTTCAATGGTGAATTTATTACTACAACGTAACGAAATGGTTTAGTATATATGCCTAACATATGCGAAGAAAATTGGGAAAAACTGTTTTTTCCAAACTCCTTTAATCCACTTTTGAAATTTATACTCGGTCAATTTATATATTCAAAAATGTACAAAAATGCAAGTGAGATAGCGACGCATAGAATCCTGGACCCTAACATCGGTGAATTTGAAGATCTATCACAAATAAAAATGGCATATTTTTAATTTATATGTAGGATATTACTGAACTGATCAGCATAGGCTGATAAAAAAAATATGAAGAATGTATAAGTTATAACTTAGCATATTTGTGTATGTATTGTACCTACCTATAGCATAAAAACTACGGCTTAACAAAGTTCAAAGAACTGTAATATGGTAAATGTTTATTATAATACGAAATTAGTATTGACCGTCTGTCCGTCATTGCTAATCCTGCACTTGTTAGTGACATTGACAAGCAATAACGGTTGTCATAAATGCCCGTTATTTTTATTAATCTAATTTGCATATTATTACATGTTATTACGAAATATGTACTGGTTCAGACGAGACGAATATGATCGAAGTGAAAATTATTGCATGCAAAAAAGTGGAACAAGATCCTTGCAATAATGAGTTGATCTATTACATCTTATTTGCATTTGTACGCCGTAATTTGTATTTTGTTCAAATATTTTGTGACCATCCCAAGGTTGCCTAGAAGAGACAGCCCTTAGCGATAAGGGCGCCTACTTGTACCACCATTTTTGTGACCATCCTAAGGTTGCCTCTAAGAAACCACTCTTAGCGATAAGGCCATTGCCCACTGTTTCACTTTTTTTTAGTATTATTCTTTCCATATTTCGTAATTTTGAAGTTGTGCAATAAAGGTAGATAGATAAGGAATACATGTATCTATCTATCTATCTATATCAATATAAAAGCTTAGTTCTGACTGACAGACAGAGAACTTATAGGGTAAATCAGTGGACGTAGAAACTTGAAACTTAAAAGATGTGTTCTTAATGAGCTAAAAGTGCGTACACGGAGAAAAAAAATGGGATAGCGAGACAAAATAGTAACCAATAATATATTTTCTTGTACCCTTTACTAACTTTTGTTAGCTAGAACTATTATATTGTAATCGTTACTCAATTATTCTCCCTGTCACAAATTCAACTAGATTTTTAGTAACCATAACGAGATTTTTATCTCCGTGTACAAAAAGTACGATGACACACGGCTTTTTTACACGCTACACGCCAGCGACCTCGCTTGTAGCGTGTAAACTCGACCAGAATCATCGGCGTTTTTACAATCAGCTTGTTGACAATCTTTCCCAAAAGCTAACACGCTCACACGCTATCGTTTAAAAACGCCAACAATCAGCTTGTAAAAACGCTTGTGTGTAATCGACGCTTAAGAAAATAATTTTAGAAATTAGCAACGCTAACGAAGTTGTACGTGTCAGCTAGTTAGGTACTTAGCATCTTTGCCATATCGCAAGGCAATTCTACAGTCATTGTGTCAGTTTAATTTACTATAACTTGTATATTGATAGTTTGATTGAATTTGGCGAAAGCTAACTCAAGGATACGACCTATGAGAGAGCGTGTAATCAATATATGAAGTTTTGCAATAAATATAGAATGAATATAATATAATTATAAATACAGGCTACGAAAGCCGAGAAAATTATCATAAAAACAGCATGCATTTTAAAGCATTTTCAAAATGTTGTCAGAGCGTCTGGTCGAAGCGACGCGTGATCAGAAGGCTGGCAGCTATCTGGGCCAAAGAATAAGCCTTGCAATACAAAGAGGCAATGCAGCCAGTATCCTCGGCACGCTGCGATTGGGTGTCGAGTTGGAGCAGTTGAGCTACCTATAGATCGTTTGCAACGGTCTATCGGTGGCTTAATTATTTTCTTTTGTTAATTTTGTAATATAGATTGTGGTAGTCAGCTTATTCTGTAATATAATCATCATCAATATAGGTACCTACATGTGTTATGGGCTATGCCTGACTGACTGACATGATCTGACTGACTGATCGGACTGACACAGGGCAAAGGCCAAAAACTGAACGCAGAGACTTGAAACTTGGAGGATGTGTTTGTCAAGAGCAGAAGCGACAAATGAATTTTGTTGATTCGCTACGCAAACGAAGTTGTGTAGTTTGTGGTCAGCTAGTAATATAGTATATTTAAATTAAGTTTTAAGGAAAATATAGATGTAGAATGAAAAGAACCAAAAAATAAACAAAATGGATACCTACAGCAGTAGGTAAAATATAGCACTTTAAAGAATTTTATTCTGTACGTAAACACACGAATAACATAAAGGGGAATCCTAAAATCCGAATTCCATTCAAAATGTTTATACGTTATACGTGTTTTAAAATTAACCCTACTAACTTAAAAACACGTATAAAATCTAAATTAAAGTATGAAACCTTTCACTTTTTTTGTTGACGAAATCAAAAAACATGGACGAAACGAATAGTGTGAAGAAATGACTATAATACGGCGTACTTTTTGAGTACCTTTTTGTCCGAAACATTTTGTATGCAATTCGGATTTGAGGATTAGCCTTAAAGACTTATAGTTACGGGCAAAATCGAGGGCAAGCGACCAAGAGGACGAAGTCCAAAGCGATGGTCAGACCAGGTGGCAGAATGTATCGAAGTGCCAGCGAATGTCGCACTCCACAAAGCCGAAGATAGAGGAAAGTGGGGAAAAGCAATTGAAGGTGTCCTTGCAAGACGTCACGATCCTCAGCAGTGAGGGACCGATCGAGGAGGAGGAAACACACAGATGATAGTAGCTATGATGTTATCCAATTGGGGCGTCATCCATGTTTTTTGATTCAGGGATTTCCCGGACATACATACTCGTACAATGTATCCTTCACGGAGAAAAAAATCGATATAGTTACTGAATTTCTGTTTGAATTTGTGACAGCGAGAATAATTTAGTAACGATTACCAAAATAATAATTTCTACTAACGAAATTTAGTAACGATTACAATATAATAGTTCTAGCTAACAAAAGTTTTTTATTGGTACAAGAAAATATATTATAGGTTACTATTTAGTCTTGCTATCCCATTTTTTCTTCTCCATCTACAAATAATGTAGGTATATTAATTATTTTGTTTTTCTTACTTTCTTTATTATGTGAACGTCATTTGACTTAAATAATTGACGTAATATTCGTAGTAAGGTATCGCGGGTTCGATTCCTGCTTCAGGACAACATATGTGTGATGGGATGTTGAACACCCAGGTGTTTTCTATGTATGTATGTAATTAAAAAATATATAAATATTGTATCAGTTATCTGTTTCCCATAGTACAAGCTAAGCTTAGTTTTGAGGCTAGATGGCGTTGTGTGAAATGTCTAAAATATTTATTTATTTACTATAGTTATATATGTACATCATTTTTCTTATTATTATTTTATTCTGTCTACAAGATTGCAATTAACTTACAATGCGTTTTGTTTTATTTCTCTTTTTCCTTCTGGTGTCCGATTTTTTAAACCGATCTAAAGCTCTTAAATTTACCTCAACATAACAAATATGTAAGGCATTGTTACAGATATGGGTAAGCCTTGTTGTTAAATGAGGAAAGATTTTTATTGCCACAACATTGAAACACGAGATAAGAGAGCTATTAAATGTAGAAAAATAAACAATGGCAACACCACATACATTTACCACTTTAATGTTGTTTAAAAACATTGTAAGGTACAAACAATTAAATAACTTAATTTCCAAATAATTTTAGTAAAGTAGTAGTTATGAATAAAAAAGCACAATTCATAAAATTTTGTATACTTAATTGTTTAATTAATAAAGAATTAAGTCCAATCATTATTATGGTAAAAGTCACTATTATCACTCTTTATATTATTTTTAAAACCCAGTCATTTCGGATATTATAGAGTCAAATTTGACTCTACATTGACTACACTATACTTTGTATTCTTGTATGGTACTTATTTTCTATTTATTCTTTTGATTTTATAACATGTTTCTTTCTTTTATTTGTGATTATTTTTTTCCCGTATTAAACAATATTATTGTAAAGTTGATCGTATGCAAAAGTTCCTATAAACGTCCAATTTTTAATTACCAAAAAAAAATTAAATGGGCAATGCAGACGGATTTTTGCAAAATGGCAGAGTGACAGCGGCGCGAGTGCGGCACCCTAGCCGAGCTTTTGCGAGGTGGCTCGAGCTAGGTACCCGGGTTTGCCAAACGGTGAATAAAACTTAAATTATTACCAATAAAAGGTACCACTTGACGCTAATCCATAGGAAAACGACTAATGGTAACAGTTATCGAATTTTAATCTAATTTATTTTGCCAGTAAGTTGACTTTATTTTTTCAAATTTCAGATGTCAAATTTACGGTGTATAATGTAAAATTCATATAATTACATCATATACTTGTACGAAAGAACTTGAGATTACATACACTTAATATCTATGTAGGTAAGTAGTTATAGTTATGAGTTATCACAATTACGGGTATTTATCCTCATGTATGTTACGAGAAAACACTAGAAATGACCTACAAAAAGGACATTCAGTTATGTGTCATTCATATCTAATCATTATAAATGTAAATAAATGTACATACATTCATACAGATTGTATTAAGTGCCGGCAGTTTTCCGCCGCTTCTGATAAAATTTTCAATCTTTTTGATGTAATTCAAATCCGAATTCCATAAAAAAATTAAAATTAACCCTACTAACATAAAAACACGTATTAAATTTAAATTAAAGTATGAAACCTTTCACTTTTTTTGTTGACGAAATCAAAAAACATGGACGAAACGAATAGTGTGAAGAAATGACTATAATACGGCGTACTTTTTGAATATTTGTCCGAATCATTTTGTATGGAATTCGGATTTGAGGATTGGCCTTAATGAGACTTCTTTTAAAGCCCAGAATTTCTCGCATATTTGTACATTTTTGAATATTTAAATTGACTGAGTACAATTTATAAAAAATAGAGCGGTGGTTTTTTGCTAATACGCAGAGGTTAGCTGGAAGAGAATGCTAACTAGCATTAAGTTCGCCTATGTACTTTTTTTTTACTTTGAGCAATAAAGCATTTTCTATCTATAGAGTCTTCAATTGCATCGAAATTGGTTAAGTAGTTTAGTTTTTAAGTCAAAATAACTGAAAAAAAGACGTTGAAGTGAACAAAATATCTTTCCTGTGACTTTTCAGTGGTGCCTACGGTCACTAAAACAGTCCGATTGAAGTCGGTTGTTGTATGTTTTTGTAAAACCTTGATTATGTTGAGGTAGGTACATGATGTTCTTACTTGAGTATATAGGTATAATGACTGCAAAAAACTATGACGTATGTTCAATGTATTGTTTTACCAGATTTCGGTGAATTAATTCATCATTTAGGTTTTTTTAGTTGAATCACAAACAGTGATATTGTGGAAATCCATCAAAATGAGCATTGTACCTACAAACAAATACAGTAGCGTCATTCTTAGTAAAATCATTAATAATGAAATTCATCTTTCAAAGAAACTTAATTTAAAAATTGAAGGTAAAATACAGACTAGATTTAATTTAAACTATGAATGAAAATAATTTCAAACACCTCGACAAAATGAAATATCTCATTTTCGAGTGGCTTTCAATACCTATGCGCAAATATAGAGTACCTACTTAATTTTGTGTGTGTGTTGTAGAGTGAACCTAGTGAGGGTGTGTGGATGTAGAGATGTGAGTGAGTATGTAGGGGTGTGTGTATGTAGAGATGTTAGTGAGAATGTTAGGGTGTGTGTATGTATGTAGAGATGTGTGTATGAAGATAATTATGAGTATGTGTATGTGTGTTTGTATGGAGGTTGAGAAGGTAGAGTTTATGGTATAAATGTAAATACTTTATTAGTTTATTCCCTTTATTATTACACGCCTACACTTCTAGACGAACATATCCTCGAAATTTCAAGTCTCTGCGTCCAGTGGTTTAGACTGTGTGTTACCTATCAGTCAGTCAATACTAAGCCTTTTATATATATTGAATAAAGGTACAATAAAGACTCGATGTAATATGTATAACGAAATGGTATCTTAGAGATAAAAAGAGGAAATGAGGAAGGCAGATAAAAAGGTGGGAAGACGATATCAAACAAGTAGCAGGTGCCTCGTGGAGGAGAGTCGCCGCAGACAGGACAGTATGGAAGGAGTTGGAGGAGGCCTATGTCGCAAGACAAACTGCAACATAATATTTAGTATATACTTACTACCAAAATATGTATTATATACTACAAAAAACTTAAGTTAATTTTAAACCTAGCATAGAAAAAAAAACCATATGCAATAGAAACCCAATGCAGAATTAAGGCTCTTTTATCTTTTTTTTTAACTTGTAAAATCAATAAAATTTATAATTTACTTTCAGTGGTTTAAGCTGAGTTATAAATAGTTTTATTAATAAATCTGTTTATACAATATTAATGCAACTGTAAAAAATATTTATAATAAAAACATAAATAAGGATAAGCTTTAACCTATCGGAAATTCCTGTTGAGTCATAGCATAGATGAATAACGGTGTTCCTATAGAACACCAAGATAGACAGTATAGAACCAAAATGGATGTGGCATACATGACAGAAAATTTTCAGACACCTTGTCAATAAAAATGAAATATCTTTTTTGACTATGTCTAATAAATCGATGAACGCCGGCTGCATGCACGAAAATGTTGACGTCATTATCTGCTAACGCTCATTGTCCCGTTACGCGGTTAGCCACGTTAAACTATCGTCCGTAAACCAACATTACAGACAACCAATTTTTCAAATAATGTTTGTTACTTTATACGATGTAGTTTTATTAACAATGAAAAAGCCTAGTACTTTTAACATATAACATTTAACTAGCACTGTTACTTTTTTTTTTCGAAAATTAGCTTCGGACCAAAATGGACTAGAATTTAGCCAATGTGGCTCCATTTTTTTGACGCATATTCAAAGTACTACTTTGTGATTCTATACTTAAGTACTTCTGTGTGTCAAAGTGACTCGCCGACCTAATAACACCTACATAAATGTTACTGAAAGCTGAAATGATTCACACAATACTCCCATTTTGTTATCGGTTGTATTTCGCCACATAACAATATTTGTAGGTAATTAAACAAACTTGAAATTACCCATACTTTTGATGATCATGAATTGATGTAAGTCAACAGGGGGCGAAGTAATTAAAACTTCAAGATTTTTTCGTTTTGAGAAAACTCATAAACCTACTTTGGCTAGATTTTAATAAAATAAGTTATTAATGTGCATTAAACAATAATAAATATTATCAAATTGGTTTTATTACAGCATAAGCTAACTACTACAATCTATATATAGGTATATTACAAAATTTACAAAAGGAAACAATTGGGCCACCCATAGACCGTTGCAAACGATCTATAGGTAGCTCAACTGCTCTAACTCGATACCCGATGGCAGCGTGCCGAGGATACTGGCTGCATTGCCTCTTTATATAGCAAGGCTTATTCTTTGGCCCAGATAGCTGCCAGCCCTCTGATCACGCGTCGCTTCGACCAGACGCTCTGAAAAAATTTTAAAAACGCGGAAGGCTCCCATTCCCCATGGACCTAGGGTCTCGACCCCAAAGGGCTCAAACATTTACGACCTATCAAGACCTACATATTTACGCCGCTTGAGATCTTCAGCAGAGTTTGCCGCCGCACCAGCCCTAACTTGCTTCCCTGGCAAATGAGAAGGTGCCAAAGTGTCTACGCATGTAGCGTCCCACACCAAGGGCCTGCCCATTCTCCATGGGATAAGCGTCATACCGTCAGGCCGCTTACCATCGTTACGACTTAGACCGTTCGGCTCGAGAACGGCTGGCACATTGGCGGTGGTAAAAGCCCGGCGAATGATTTCGTTAAGACTACTGTGGCGGGAAATTCTGCCAGCACTCCTAGTGCACGATAATCCATGGTGACCAAGATGTTCGACCGCAGTACCACGGCATCTATGTGGAGCGCAGCATGGAGCACCCAACCGCAGACGTGTTGCAACGCGGAAAGTTAAAGGGTCCAATTATTTATCAAATTATATATTTTGTCAAAAAAAAGTTGTAAGACATGGCAGAAGTGAAAACTTTTTCAAAAGCGAAGTTGATATTACGAAAAACAACTATTTTTACAGTTTGACAGTGAGCACTTTGACATGACAGTAGAAAGGATGCTAATTAAAAAAAACATATTTTTTTCAATGTTACGCTACCATTATAATATGATGTCGTTCAGGTAAAAGAAAAGGCAGTTTACATTACCATCTTCACTTAGTAATATTATACCAGCCAACTTTAGCCGAAGTAATGTTTTATCCGACCGTTGGGACCGAAATATTTTGCTTAACGATTCTTTTTAATTAGTTTATAAACGTAAAGTTAAAAGTTCTGATGTTAGAAAAAAAAAAATATTGTCTGTAAACTTGGGTTACGGACGATAGTTGAACGTGACATCGTCATAACCAGCGTAATGGGACAATGAGCGTTACCGGACAATGACGTCAACGTTTTCGTGCATGTGAAGAACTACATAATTGAAAACCTCTTTTTTAATTCGGTTGATAAATGATGTTGGTGATATCCTATCCTTCCTACTAATATTATAAACGCGAAAGTTTGTAAGAATGGATGGATGGATGTTTGTTACTCTTTCACGTAAAAACTACAGAATGGATTTAAATGAAACTTTACAATAATATAGCTTATACATCAGAATAACACATAGGCTTCAATTTATAGAGATACCTGCGCAGACGAAGTCGCGGGCACCAGCTAGTAGAAAAATACATGTGTTCAGGTAAAGACAGAGTCCTCACGACAATTCTGTTGACAACATACACCAGATGATTGACCGCATTATGCACATGTTACAAGACTGTCATGTACTCCATTACCCCACAATAATGTGCATGCAAGGTCGCACACTTGTCACACACCGGTCAGAGTAACTACTACTCTACTAATACTTGTAAACTAGCTTTATACTGCCGCTTCACATGTGTAACCCTTTGTCCTAGGTGAATGACGCGGCGACGCGACGCGATTCGATGCGATGCGACAATATCAAATAGGTAGTCGATGTATGGTCAGAGTAACTAATACTTGTAAACTAGCTTTATACTGCCGCTTCACATGTGTAACCCTATGTCCTAGGTGAATGACGCGGCGGCGACGCGACGCGATTCGATACGACGCGACAATATCAAGTAGGTAGACGATGTATGGTCAGAGTAACTAATACTTGTAAACTAGCTTTATACTGCCGCTTCACATGTGTAACCTTATGTCCTAGGTGAATGACGCGGCAACGCGACGCGATTCGATGCGATGCGACAATATCAAGTAGGTAGTCGATGTATGGTCAGAGTAACTAATACTTGTAAACTAGCTTTATACTGCCGCTTCACATGTGTAACCCTATGTCCTAGGTGAATGACGCGGCGACGCGACGCGATTCGATGCTATGCGACAATATCAAATAGGTAGTCGATGTATGGTCAGAGTAACTAATACTTCTAAACTAGCTTTAGTCTGCCGCTTCACATGTGTAACCCTTTGTCCTAGGTGAATGACGCGGCGACGCGACGCGATTCGATGCGATGCGACAATATCAAATAGGTAGTCGATGTATGGTCAGAGTAACTAATACTTCTAAACTAGCTTTAGTCTGCCGCTTCACATGTGTAACCCTATGTCCTAGGTGAATGACGCGGCGACGCGACGCGATTCGATGCGATGCGACAATATCAAATAGGTAGTCGATGTATGGTCAGAGTAACTAATACTTCTAAACTAGCTTTAGTCTGCCGCTTCACATGTGTAACCCTATGTCCTAGGTGAATGACGCGGCGACGCGACGCGATTCGATGCGATGCGACAATATCAAATAGGTAGTCGATGTATGGTCAGAGTAACTAATACTTGTAAACTAGCTTTGTACTGCCGCTTCACATGTGTAACCCTATGTCCTAGGTGAATGACGCGGCGACGCGACGCGATTCGATGCGATGCGACAATATCAAATAGGTAGTCGATGTATGGTCAGAGTAACTAATACTTGTAAACTAGCTTTATACTGCCGCTTCACATGTGTAACCCTTTGTCCTAGGTGAATGACGCGGCGACGCGACGCGATTCGATACGACGCGACAATATCAAGTAGGTAGTCGATGTATGGTCAGAGTAACTAATACTTGTAAACTAGCTTTAGTCTGCCGCTTCACATGTGCCGCTAACCCTTTGTCCTAGGTGATCGACAAACGCCGCAACGTGACGCAATTAGATGCGATGCGATCCTACTTACAGCGAGTTAATCGTTGTGTGTATGTGTTTTTTGCTCGACGAAACGCGACGATGACGACTTGAAAAGGTTCATTCGCAAAAGGGGTTTAAATCGTGGTTTAAGCCTCAATACTCTTTAAACAAAAGTAGATTATTCCTTAGTTTCTAATAAAGGTAAATGATGAAACTCTCCTTTATTTTGCTCCTAATATGATATGTGTTGTCTTCCTTCTGTGTTAACGAAGTTTTTAAATTAGTATTTCATATACGAATTTTCTAGTACCAATGCAGTAAACTTGTCCATAGTTAAAACAGTAATGAACTAAGATCGCATTCGCTGCGTTTTTCGCCACAAAATACGGCATACGTTGAGTGAATTATTGGTCGCATTATATCGAATAGCGTCGTGTCGCATCGCGTCTTTATAAGTCGCCTAAACGACGGCTTTTTACACGCTACAAGCCAGCGAGTTTGCTTGTAGCTTGTAAACTCGCCTTGTGTTATCAGCTATTTTACAATCTGCTTGTTGACAATCCTTCCCGAAAGCTAACTGGCTCACTCGCTAGCTTTTTAACTCGCCGGCTTGCAGCGTGTAAACTAGCCGTGTGTCATCGACGCTTTACCTAGGACAATGGCTACTAAAACCTACTTATAAACAAACAAACACACATGAAGACAATACCTCACGTCAAGTAACTCGGTACTTGTATGACACAACTAACGCACACGCAATTTCAAACAGGTTGCGATCTGATTTCAAAGTACAGGTCAAGGCGCAAGGAAAAGGTCATTATAAAGATAATTATCGAGATAGTTCATGCCTAATGACCTGAAATGAACGGTCAGCAAAAAGCTGAGCACCTTGACGGTGATACTGTTTTTTATAAAACTGAGCGTTGAGTCAGACGGCACAATTATTGGTTTTTCAAATGCAGTCGAGATATATCAATAGATTGAGGCTTTGCATTATTTTAGCGTCAGATCAAATGTTTGAAAATAATAAGAAAATCTTCTACGTGTCTTACGTTCAATTAAATAAAATGAAACAATTGGGCAACCCATAGACCGTTGCAAACGATCTATGGTTACCTCAAGTGCTCCAACTCGATACCCGATGGCAGCGTGCCGAGGATACTTTCTGCATTGCCTCTTTGTATTGCATTCAATTAATAGTTTTTTGTACATCAAGGGCATGAAGCAAGACATTTTATATCAGACTTTTATGAGTATAAAATCTCACTTACAGAGCTGAAACATGGCACCTTACTAAGGTTGTCTGTCATAATAGTATTGCAAGGAAAATAAGGAATTTCGTCTTTTTCTTCGTGTCACCAGTTCTTTCGAACCAGTGTGGTGAAAGGATTTCAAGTGCGCCTCGTGCACTCGACACATGTTTTCGAACTTTTGGTTCTACGACATGCCGGTTTCCTCACGATGTTTTCCTTCACCGTTGCGAGAACGTGGGATGCATACATAGATTTTTTCGACGGAAAAAAACCCATTTACGCATGACTATCACCGGGATTCAAACCCGCGACCATCAGATCGCAAGGTAAGGGCCTCATCCACTCGGCCACCACGTCCTCGAAAGTCTGAAAGAACAAGATTTTCCATAAATCTGATAAGGCAACGATAACGAAGATAACACAGCTTGACAGTTTACGAAAGCAGGTGTATTTTGTAATTAGAGGAAAGATGAATAATATGTCATCGAGATAAAGTACATAAGGAAGATGGAAAATGTTTTCCTTTGACCCACTTTAAAGTTAGGTTGATTTCAAGGTAAAGAAGTTGTCTCAAGAATTGAGCTAGAATATTTTATGTCCCTAAGTGTTTGTGTCCCTCTCGTTAAAAAAATCGTTTACTGATTAGAAACAAATTATACAATTAGCCAGTTTTCCAATTTTACAGAAAATAAGGTCCCATTCAATTTTTTTTTAAACTTGTTGGTAACTTATTAATAACCTTGCAGCACAATACATGTAATATGTTTGACGTTGTGTTTGTCTTAATTTAGGAAGGTGCAGTTTATTTTGTGATGAATCTCTTAATACCCTTTCCTATAGCATAAGTCTCTTCTTTTATTGAAAAGTCCAGGATATTGCTTTACGAACTCTGCTGCCTGTTTGATGTAGAGACAATGGAGAGTCAGAATTTTGTATTTTTTAAATAGTGGTCTGCAACGCTGTTTATAAGGGGCACCGCAAAGTTAGGATATATCCGAAAAATTAAAAAGAGAGTGATAAATTGGACGTAAAATACCATTACGCAAAATGAATGCAATTTTGCTATTTACGATTAAAATGTACGGTATGTCTAACTGTTTAATATTCTGCGGGTGTACACTGTTATCGGAATTCACGAGTAAAATGAAATAGAAGTGACGCAGACCGCTCTCACTTTCACGTAAGACATATTGTCTGAATTTGGGTTACTGGTATCAAGATTTGATGAAAAAGACATAGGTTAGCAATATAATTTCTAAGCTAAAATAGTTGCAAACATAGATTGAGAACGGTGTTCCTATTATTATTATTATTATCAGCCCACATCGACCCACTGTTGGGTATAGGCCTCCTCCCTAGCTCGCCACTCTCCGATCCTGCGCCAAGTGAATCCATCGAGCTCCTATAGAATATTCCTATAGAACACCAAAATCGACTGTATCAAAGCAAAATGGATGCGGAATTAAATACAGGGACAGATAATTTTCAGACACCCTGTCAATAAAATGAGCGCCCATTTCGTAATTTAAAACAGGGATAGCCAATAGCCATCCAATGTGCCTACGATATATTCGTAATTACAAAATGCTTATGCTACCCTATCTAAGGGTATTATGAAAATCGAAGTTTGAAATTTAAAAACGTTCAACTTCCAGCATGAAACTAAACCTCTTAGAATAGATTATATAAGCAATAACTTTTTTTGCCCTAGGGGCTAAAATGAAGTTTTACTAAAGCGAGCATGAATTTGAACTTTACTAGCATGAGAAGTGAAAAAAACATTTTCTTTCTTTTTTTATTTTCTATCTTTATCTCGTTACAACGCGGACGATGCTGCAGGCAGTAGTTAGTACGTACTCATAATTATTTTATCATCACGTTTGCGAAAATTCTATTGATTTTATTAGAAGTCAGACCTAATAAGAATGCATACCGCACATTCGCCTTGGTCCATAAAGATTATTTTCAAAGAGTTACAATGAACCGTGGCCATTCTTATTTAGATAATAAATAATGTTTATATATTTTATTCGTTTTGTTTGATTTCGGTATGTATTTGAAAAGTTATCTGCATTCCTAACATGAGCCTGTCAACGCTTCACGGTTTATCTACAGGGTTTTTTTTGAAAAATTGTCAAATTATCATTCAAAAGCAAAGACAATTTTATATTTATCTATATGTTTATTTATATTCCGCTATTTATTACTTCATATTATTTTATTATTAGGTATGCTATTTATCATTGGATTGGAATCGATCTCCTGTAATGTTATGATATAGAAATAAAACATTGAATTATATTGAAGTAAATATATATGTATTATATTATCAGTTATTTATTTAATTATTGTTCGTTTATTTTACAATAGAGAGAAAAGAAGCTACAGAAGTCTAGATATAGAGTAAGATTTACAGGTCCTAATTAATAAAAACATATTTACTTTTATGATCTAAGTACGACTGTACTGTACTATATAGATACGTCACGTGGTTTGTGGTCCCAATCGACGGATTCAAAAATGTTATCCGGCGATTCGTATTATTGGTGACCACGGTCGAATTAACATGACACATGTCTCGAATGACGTTTGTACAAAGTACAGCGTGGAATTGGATAATCTTGATAGAGAAGAGATCCTGCAATACTTGGTAATGATAAGTAATGATAAGAAGAAACACGGAGGGCGCCGCGCGGAGCAGCGGGGAAAGCATCAAGTTCCGAGCCACGTGTCGGCCAGGTGGCATGTTCATTCGCCCGAGTAGTAGTGGTCCCAATCGACAGAAGCCTCGAATGTGGCATACATCATGAACAAGTTCAAAGAGAGGCCGATCACCTTGCAATGTGTATTTCGCCGCTCGAATTAAACAAGTATTTACGAGTGGTCCAGACATGGCTGATACAAACAGAAAAAGATATGGAGAAATAAAAATAATATAACTTCTGTGGTTAAGGTCGGAGAGTTCTTTGATACCTTCAGTTGATTTATTGAAGAGAGACATTTTATCAATGTTTGAAATCAGTTTGAGATTAATTAATGCAAAGTTATTGTAATTTAAAATAATAATGATATATGGTAAGGTTTTACAAAAAACATACAACACGGGGTGCTTCTATACAATTGACGAGTTTATGACAAGATAGGTTTAGTGACATAGGATAGTATGTAGTTAGTAGGTTTGCTGCTGTAGTGTAGTTTAGGTAGTAATTTTGAAAAAAAAATTCTATATTTTTATTAAATTTTTATTTTTGCTTTGTGTGTACTATAGAGACATTCATATACGATTGTGAAATTGTGATTGAATAAATAAATGAAATGAAACAACCGACTTAAATCGAACTGTTCTAGTGACCAAAGGCAACACTGAAAAGCCACTTGGAAGAAAAATACGCAATTTCGAACACGTCGACGACTTTGTCTTTCAGTTATTTTTAAAAACTAAACTACTGAACCGATTTTGATTAAATTTCCATGGCACCAATCCTGAAAGTATAACTTTGCAAACAAAAGAAGTTTTTCAAATTGCTTAATAAACAACTAAGTTCTGAGTAACAATAATAAAAAAATATATCAACCAAATTGAGAAATCCTATTCCTTTTTTGAAGTCGGTAGAAAATGAATAAATGTTCATAATGTAACATTATTTCAAGGAGGTTAGAAATACCTACTTTAGTCTGTTTATAAGGTGAGCACATAGATGAATAACGGTGTTCCTATAGAACACCAAGATAGACAGTATCAAACCAAAATCCAAAATGGATGCGGAATACAGGACAGAAAATGTTCAGGCACTCTGTCAATATAAAATGAAATATCTCTATTTTCAAATAATGTTTGTTATATTTTACGATATAGATATGGAAAAGCCTAGTAGTTTTAACATATAATATTTATCTAGCCCTGATTCTTCTCTTTTTCGAAAATTAGTATCGGTCCAAAATGTACACGGAGAAAAAAAAATGGGAAAGCAAGACAAAATAGTAACCAATAATATATGTATTTTCTTGTACCATTAAATAACTTTTGACAGCTTAACTATTATTACTGTAATCGTTACTAAATTATTCTCGCTGTCACAAATTCAAACAGAATTTTAGTAACCATAACGAGATTTTTTTTCCGTGTACTAGAAGTTAACCAATGTGGCTTTTTTTGACGTATTTTCAATGACTACATTGTGATTCTAGACTCTAATAATTGTGGGTGAGAATAATTAATTGAGTTGGCGATAACATTAGGTAAAGGAGGCGTTGACACAGAAATTAAATACATTTTTGGCAGCGGATAACATTACGTTGTGAAAGTAACTTTATAAGTCCGTCTCAAAACAGAAAATCCACTTATGAGATGTCAGTAACAAAATCGATAACACCAAAAATATTTGAGTTGATGTCATTCCTAGCCATAATAAAAAAATATAGATGTGAGACTTTTCAGTTATGTAAGTGTATGTCTCTCGTTTCGAACTTCGGCGAGTCCACACCTCCTGATGATGCCTCGTGTAGAGGCGAAACAAGTGTCGTATCTTTAAACTTTGGTTTTCTGTTCGTTGCCTCTTTGATTTATAATATAGTAATATGTACTAAAGTTCTAAACTAAAGTTAAGTTAATTAAAACCTTTGTTTAGAAATCAAGCGGATTTATTACTAAATATATTTATGTAATTTGTTGATATGTAAGTTTAGTTTACAAATGTGGAAATAATTTTAATATTTGTAATCTGATTGTTTCACATCTAAATATAAATATAGATAAGGATAGTAGGAATATACAATATAAAAGGAAGCTTATAAATATATTAACCAAAATAATAGGCTACAATGGGCGGCCTTATTACTAAAAGCAGTGCACGAAAGGAGCCTCTTTGAGTCGCACTTGAAATCCTTTCACCACACTGGTTCGAAAGAACTAGTGACACGATAAAAAGAAGATTACTGAAAGCGATTTCATCCAGGCATTCTTTACGGGTGAGTCGTAATAAAATATGTATGATACATACATACAAGTAATATGTAAACAAATACCTACTTACATATTATTATAATTGATTGATTCAGGCGTTACTTTGCGGAAATCCATAAATATCAACAAATTATATAAATATATTTAGTAATAAATCCGCTTGATTTCTAAACAAAGGTTTTAATTAACTCAACTTTAGTTTAGATCTTTAGTACATATTACTATATTATAAGCCAAAGAGTCAACGAACAGAAAACCAAAGTTTAAAGATACGACACGTGTTTCGCCTCTACACGAGGCATCATCAGGAGGTGTGGACTCGCCGAAGTTCGAAACGAGACTTCGATTATATATACATACATATTATATAGGTACCTACTCAAGTCAATTAATTATATGAATACAAAAAAATAAAGTTAGTTTAGTATATTGTAGTCTCGTTTTAAAAACTATCATAAAACATAGACTAGTTCACATGAATGAAGCCCCATCAGGCAATGTTGATTAGCGTACTCATTTAGCTTGTTTAGATAATTATCTGTTCATTCTCTTGAATTAAATGTACGTAGCAGGGGGACGCGATCTTGTGAACGACAATGGTGTCATGTCCAAATATCATAATTGATATGACCAAGTCGTAAGGATGTGTTCGTTTACAGTGTCCAGTTGTAGATAGAGCACAGTGTCCTAGACCAGGGGTGACGAACCTTTTCGTACCAACGCAACGTGCCATTTTACGTGCCCCCTGAATTGAAAACTCTTTATTTAGGTACTGTAAGGCAGTGTCCTAATAGAACGCGATGACGCGACCATCGCAAGTTCGCGCGAACGTCGATCGCGCGATCACGCGATAGCGAGGCAAGAAACAACGTACACAATGATTTATTTCATCAGGACGAGCGCAGCGAACAATTTTTTTTATTTTCCATGCTACTTTACTTAAAATCATGGTAACAAAATCGTTATATTCCATTCTGTATAAAATTAAATAAAAAAGTAAATAAATTAATAAAGTTTATTTTCCAAAAAAGACCATAATACTAAGTTTACACCGTGTGATTAAAATACAGAACCTTCATAATTTAATTAAGAACTAAGATCTTTGTACAAGTCTATTTAAAGACTTCTCGGTCTAAGCTAAGTATATAGATATACTTGTGATATAAACCCGAGAGAGAGATACTTCGGCCGGTAGAGCATATAAGTTTTTAATTGCTCTATGTAATTTAAGATTTATAGAATGCTAAAGACGAAACAAAAACTATTGCACGTTACCTGAAGCTGCATCTCTTAGTGAACTTTGCGATGGGTGGCATGGCGTGCCCAAAATATTGCGTCCCGTGCCATCACGGGCACGCGTGCTATAGGTTCGCCATCCCTGTCCTAGACTATGATTCAAAGAAACAATACGCTGTGGATGTTTTATAACGATTACAATAATCATAGTAGATATAATGAGTAATGCATCAGATGTGTGGTCGATGAACCGAGCGTCACGATTAATATTATCAATTAAATTTTCAATATCATCTCATTACGATTCATTAGCAGAAAAATCTGTAGCAATAATATCGATAGGCAATAACCAGTCGATTGTAGACTCTATATCGTTGACATAGATTACTGATCTGATATCTTGATGTCTCCGCTGGTCACTTTACTCTATTTAACGCTGATTGAAAGTTTCATAACTAAGGTTACGCATGAATGCTTGTTTATTGGTGGCAATTGCCACTATTTTAGTATTAGAAGAACTAAGATAACGCTAATTCCCAGGTACTAACAAACAAAATCGACTCGCATGTCTGAGCGTACCGTATCCAATCCAGATGTTTCAGGCAATCCAATGAACACGAAATCACAAACAATACAGTCCAGTCCGATTGGCGCGAAAAGACACGCTTATTTACTCACAAACCCACGTGGGGAGGAGACAACGAGCGAGGATTCGCGTCTGATCGCTGCGGCGGTCGCAGGAATACTGACTGACAGGTTCTTGATTATGGTCGTTCGCGCGGATACCTAGGCGCCTGCGCATGGTTATCAGCACAGAAGTATTAAAGTACAGAAACACAATGTAGTACATTGAAAATTCGTCACAAAAATGGGAGCCACATTGGCTAACTTCTAGTACCTACTATCGGCGAATTAACATGACACCTGGCTCGAATGACGTTTGTGCAAAGTATAGCGTGGAATTGGATAATCTTGATAGAGAAGAGGCCATGTTATACTTGGTGATGATAAGTAATGATAAAGCTTCACAGAAGAAACACGGATGGCGCCGCGCGGGGCAGCGGAGGACGCATCAAGTTCCGAGCGAGAGTGTCAGCCAGGTGTCATGTTAATTCGCCCGAGTAGTACATTACATTTTGATCCGAAACTAAATTTGGAAAAAGGAAGTAACAGGGCTAAATAAATATTATATGTTATACCTAACTAATAGGCTTTTTCATCGTTAAAAAAGTTCCATCATAAAAATTATTTGAAAATACTGATATTTCTTTTTTTTTTGACAGGGTGTCTGAAAATTTTCTGTCCTTTATACCGGATCCATTTTGGTTTGGTACTGTCCATCTTGGTGTTCTATGGAACACCGTTATTCATCCATGGTTATCAGGTATGTAGCAGGTAAATTGCTTCTGAAATATATGTACGTGATGCAACTGCAACGATTCTTTCTCACCTCCTTTCTGAGAAGACTCATGGAGTTATAAATTTTGTTTTGTTTATGGGACTGGTTTGTTTTGTTCGAAGTTGTTTTTAAGATTCAACTCAAGCGTTGTGAATTGCGAAAATTACTTACCTACCATCAAGCAATGTATCGAAAGAATTTAGCATTCAACTAATACATCCGAATGTGCTTTATACTAACTTTAAAACTTTCACAGCAGAAGGACTAGAATAGTCTGGGACAAAGCGGTTTCTAAACAGAAATGATTTATTTTGCCTGAAGTATAATTACATCAAAGGTTTTAAAACTAGTGTTAGTCTCACACACTTTACCGTAAATACAGGATCTCGCGATCTTTCAATAACATAACGAGCATCATTATTTCAGAGCAATCGCCATTTTCCATGCTTAACCCTTGTTGTTTTTCAGTCTTCTTCTTCTTATCGTGTCACTATTTCTTTCGAACCAGTGTGCTGAAAGGATTTCAAGTGCGCTTCGAAGAGGCTCCTTTCGTGCACTTGACATATGTTTTTCGAACTAATGCCCATTATTAGTCTTAATTCTCATATTTGTAAAGTTAAATTTTATGCTAGGTAATTTATTATGGATTAAAACTAAATTTTAGGCCCAAGGTCAAAAATAGTAGATTATGCGCTTAGGGGATAAAACAGTTTATTATGTCGCAGGTGGCATATTGAACCCTAGCTAACGAGGGACTCAGTTAATTATGTAGAGTCCTGAGTGACGCGAGGGGTTCAAGCTACCCAAGACGAAGACAGACTTTATCCCAGAGGAGCATACTCTACTTTTCACACCCTCTGCGAGGCAATAAAAAGCCAGGGCTCCAGCAGCGAACACCGTCTTTTGTTTCACAATCTTTGAAGTCGTGCCTTTTTTCTTATTTTTATGAGTTCTGTTTAATATGGTGGTCAGTTCGATTTTCGAAAAAACCTTTTTGCAATGCCATATGGTCGTTCTTTTACTTAGATATTTCCACGAGTTTCCACACGAATTTGACGTTCCAAATTCAAATCACAATACTACCCTAGGGAGTTTCATACAACATTACCTCCCTTAGGCAGTCATGCTTTGCTTTACCTTGATGATAGCATGATATGTACAAATAACTATTTATTTGCAAATTCTTTAAAAATTAGCGTCATCTTTTATGGTTTCTTTAAACAATGCATCTCTGTCGTCGCCCGTCGGAGATTACTAAAACATCTATTATCTGATTGTTTCTCATGGCAACAAGTCTCGCGTGTCAAATGATTGGTATGATGAATACGAACTTTATTCTTAGAGCATTAAAACTGCTTTTGCAATATCGACATTTATCGAAGACGAGTAATTTGTATGGAGGAGAATAGAAGACCTAAATGAGGTACATAGGTAGTACATATTATATATTTCTTAAGAATGAAGTATAGTAACTTACATATACATACATATACCCACACGTATCTATGTTAGTACCGAGTATGGAGCCTCTTCGAGGCGCACTTGAAATCCTTTCACCACACTGGTTCGAAAGAACTAGTGACACGAGAAGAAGAAGTACCAAGTCGATTAGTTACGTGCTAGAAATGTTTCAGTATGTCAATTGTTTAATGTTTTTTTTTACGTTTTCAAAAAGTTTAATGATCAAAAATTGCTTTAAAATATATTTTTTTGTGAATATCGCCTGTTCAAATTCCCTTTTCATTAACACTGATTTCAAGTATCATTTTCTGTCTTACTGCACTTAGTCCAATTGACTTTATTAGCTTAAAGAAACTTGATAGCTTCGTTTCATATCAGTAAAATTGAGATTGTATTACATAGCTAGCTGAAGCCCACAACATCGTTTGCATTGCGAATTTATAAAATTACTTTCACACCCCGAATTTCAAGTCTCTACGTTCAGTCGTTTGGCATGTACGTCTTTTGTGATATACTAGCTGACGCCAGCGACTTCGTTTGCATTGCGAATTTATAAAATTACTTTCTGAGTACGCATTTACACTTGACTAACATACTCTCCAAGATAATTGATTGATTCAGGCGCTACTTTGCGGAAATCTATCTATCGGATTAATCTATCGGAAGTATAAATACATTTAATAAATCCGCTTCCAAACAAACGAGTCTCTCGTTTCAGACTTCGGCGAGTCAACATCTCCTGAGGGTGCCTCGTGTAGAGGCGGAACACGTGTCGAGTTCTGACTTGGGTTTTATGTTTTCGGCGCTTTGGTTTAGATACTAAAATTCTAAAGTAGAGTTAAGTTAATAAGACCTGTGTTTGGCAGTTAGCGGATTTATTACTAAATATATTTATACAATTTATTAACACCCTCTAATATTGAAGTCTCTACGTTCAGCGGTTTGTTGTACGTTTTCTGTCAGTCAGTCAGGTGCAAGTCTTTTAAACATATATTTTGATGATAAAAGTAGGCTATCCCGATAAGCAAGAACACGCTAGAGTTATAAATGGAAATGTCATTTACCTCTAAATAAAAATTGAGACTTTGATGATCATATAGTCAGCTGTAGATATGACACGGATGGTCGATTGGCAAGTGTGTTAGACTGCCACCCCGGTGTAGCGGGTTTGATTCCCGCTTCAGGACAAATATTTGTGTGATGAATATCAGTGTTTGTCCTGAGTCTGGGTGTTTTCTTTGTATTCCATGTATGTATTTACAAAAAAAAAGTATAGGTATTGTATCAGTTATCTGGTGCCCATAGTACAAGCTCTGCTTAGTTTGGGGCTAGATGGCGTTGTGTGAAATGCCCGAACATTATTAATATTATTATTATATCCTTCTTCTGGCTTAGATTAACGATATAATCTTGATAAGTGTTGGGATGCACTAAAATATTTTAATAATGTCATCTTACGTTTCATGTTCAAATATAAACTACCTAAGTGCATACTTTTAAATAGAACGACATATCTATTTGATAAGAACAGAAGCTTAAATATATCTCTCTTATCTAAGATAGGACTGACATTCGAAAATACTTGTTTCAATACACAATGTATCAAGGAATTATTTGAAGATGATATAGGAAATCTGTCTGTCACTAACTAACGTGCCAAAATATAGGAAATACTTATTATTTAGGTACCATACTGGTGCTCCCTTGCGAATTGAATATTAAATTATAAAAAATTGCAATAATATCTGTTATGTATGTAAATAATTTTGAGGTTATCGGTGGCAGTAGTATTGTGGACCCCTAATGGAAATTATATAATCAGACAACCAAATCAATGTTTTATAGAAGGAAACCTTTAAACTTAACACTATCAAATTAAATTAAATAAAAATTAACATTAGTAACTGAAAATCAAAAGTCAAAAATAAGAAATAAGTTTGTGAAAAAATTAAATTGAATAGTGATTAGAGGCTTATTTTATTTTATTTTGATATATAGAGCACACCGGATAGCCGACACTTGGTTATGCCGTGATCACACGTACCGAGTACTGTACGTATAAACATAGCGCCTAGTGCTTGGCTGAGCGAGTGATAAAAGCTTTCACTGTCTCGGCTGAGTAACATTTTACTGTCTCGCCCGTTTGCTCGGTACGTGTGATCTAGGCATTAGTGGTCAAGGCATCGGTGACCAGGAAGAAATAACATACATGCAATTTTTTTTTTGCGATTCATTCGTTCCGCCACGCTGAGCTCTTGATAAAGGTCTTATCATCCAACTGGCATACATTTTATGTCATCATGACCTAGCACTAAATAGTCCCTAATTTGTGACTTTTGATGTGTGACATCTTTCCTCTCGCTTTCTGTTAAATGTGGGAGTTATTTCGTGTAAATGGGACGGAAGTGTGTAACAGGATGTTGATGGCACCAACCTAAGAAAAATGAAGTAAATAGAATCATTCCAAATTTGAATGTTGCTTATTACCAAGGTGAGATGTCAGATGTTACACATCATATGGAGCGACTACTCTAAGGCTCCCTTGTTTTTTTCTAAAGCAAAATTACACAAAATATATTGTCCATATATCCATAAAATTATATAATATGCAATTTTCCATGTAGATTTAGCCAATTGCATATTTTATCAATTAATTTATATGTAGATAGGTAGATAATTGATAAAAATAAATCAAGCTTCCTAATTTTGTGATACAATTTAGATGAAGATGTAGAAATCCAATCATAAGGTGCGTGACAAAAAAGCGATTTAGTTTAGCTAGTATAAATATTAAAATTTTGAAAAAATATTTAAGTTCCTGGGTCCTGCTAAGCTCAATAGTCGTGGTAAGACATGGCTTTCACATTTCATAGATATAAAAACTTACATATAACAATAAACTTACATAGGTATATTTTGGCAAAAACCAAATCAAACCCAATGGTGATAGTGGCCTTGTAGTAATTTCAGATGAGAATGGACACAAAACATCGCAGATGCATCATAACAACACAACAAATTACACGCGATCTCAGACTCTACCATAAAAAAAAGACACTTCACTGCACTATATCCGCCATATAAAGAAAGAAAAAAAGAAAATAAACATATTAATTTTGACTTAAAAACTGTACAATATACACCGCCAATTTGTAACACATCACAGAAAAAAATACGCATAGTCAGTTGCCGTTACTGAACACAGATATGGCACAAAAACTTATATAGTTGTTACATGTAGTTATTTTATGTATTATAAATAGTTTTCCAGCTGTTAAATATTAAATGTTTATGTACTTTATTCATATTTGACTGGAAGCGGACCGAGATGCGCGCGCGCAGACTGACTCTGGTCTAAAATAGATGAACTAATTGGTTGCGCGCCGCCAGACGCCAGACAGGGATGATGCTAAAAACGTTGCGGTGATTCCATTGGAACCTTCACCTTTGAAATAGTCTTTCCATCATCATGGACTAATGTCTGACTGATGATGATGAAGAATGATCCTATTGGAGTTAGGAGGAGGGAAGCCACTGAGTGATGTAACTCCTACTAATATTATAAACGCGAAAGTTTGTAAGGATGGATGGATGCATGTTTGTTTACTCTTTCACGTAAAAACTACTGAATGGATTTTAATGAAACTTTACAATAATATAGCATCAGAATAACACATAGGCTACAATTTATAAAGATACCTGACGAAGTCGCGCAGGTTTCATTAAAATCCATTCAGTGAAAGAGTAACAAACATCCATCCATCCATCCATACTTACAAACTTTAGCATTTATAATATTACATAGATAGTAGGAAAGATGTACCAACAACCTATAGACAACTTGGGTTGTCAAATCAAATCTAGATCAAATCTAGATCATGCCAAGTTGAAGAAAAAAAACTGGCCAAAAGTTCATAAATCCGAGTAGGCAAAATACTTTCAAAGGCAAGTATGAAACTTCAAGATCATACAATGCACAGGTCATAGAAGGAAAACTGCAGTAAAGATATATAAAAGACAAACTGGAACCATAAAATTATCACGTAGTAGAGCATGAGCATCCCATAGCCTAAACAGAACATCTAGATCCTTTCGAGGCCTACGGGTGGTCCTGAAACTCCAACAGCAGAGCTGAGCATGACTCAAAATCTTTGGATCAGGGCTTTTTTAAGCATCTTTAGTTTTAAGGGTGGTTTTAAGGCCTAAAGATCCAAACGTTCGCATTGATACCTATATATTCTACGATTAGGCTGTGCAAATCAGACGAATTTACATGACACCCGGCTCGAATAACGTTTGTGTAAAGATCAGTGTGGAAATTAGATAGATAGATAGAAAATGCTTTATTGCACAAAGTAAAAAAACAAGTACATAGGCGAACTTAATGCTAGTTAGCATTCTCTTCCAGCTAACCTCTGCGTATTATGGAGATGTGGTAGTGCTAGAAAATAGTATAAAGCTTATTTTATTAACATAATACTTACGATATTATACAAAATACACTAATAAATAATAAATAAAATGCTCAAGTATTCTGGAGTGCCAAGTAGTGACAAGATAGTCTGGATTTGAAGACCCCAATGGAGGTGGAATTGCGGATAGCTAATCGGAAATTGATAATCTTGGTAGAGAAGAGGACGTGGAATACTTGGTAATGATAAGGCTTCGCTATAAGAAGAAGAAGAAACACGGAGGGCGCTGCGCGGGTAGCGGGGGAAGCTTCGAGTTCCGAGCCAGGTGTCATGTTAATTCGCCGAGTTACAGGAACATATTATTGACATTATTTTCTTGTTTTCTTTATGCTTGTTCTAGGATGATAACTATTGGAGTCTTATCTTCGGTTAGCTTGCAGGCTTGCGAACCAGGTACATACACACAATGATTTTCGTTTTATATATGCTCGCTGGTGAGTATATGATACAGCTATTCCCTATGAGCTGTACATAACCGTAAAACGATGATTGTAAATGCACATGTGCATAAACTCACTAGATTATCTCGCCCGTGGAGGACCTTGCGTGGAAATCAGGTGGAAACGTTGAAGGTCACCATACCTTCAACGTTTCCACCTACTTAGCTAACTTTTACAATTTTACATTATACCTAGAACTGTGGTGTATTAGGTAATTGTATCGTACGTTAAATATACTGTACTTGTGTTACTTTGACGAATTTTAATGTAAGACAATTATTAATTACTAATAAATTATTTTTATTAGCAATTTATGTAAGAATTATTAACAATTATTTAGCTTTAATATTTAGTATTTGCACAACAAAAGTTGATGCAGTGATTCTAATTTAAGGGTAATTCTCAAATCCGAATTCCATACAAAATGTTTCAGTAGTTTTATACGTGTTTTAAAATTAACCCTACTAACTTAAAAACACGTATAAATCTAAATTATAGTATGAAACCTTTCAGTTTTTTTGTTGACAAAATCAAAAAACATGGACGAAACGAATAGTGTGAAGAAATTACTATAATACGGCGTTCTTTTTGAGTATTTGTCCGTAACATTTTGTACGGAATTCGGATTTGAGACCACAACAAACCATATTCCGCCAATAAAGTTTCATTCATTCATTAATTCGTTAGCTATAAGTATGATATCAATTTATATTGACGACACAATTGGTCGAGTGGCAAGTTTGTTGGACTGCAACGCCGGTGTCGCAGGTTCGATTACTGCTTCAGGACAAGCACTTGTGTAATGAAAATCGGTGTTTGTCCTGAGTCTGGGTGTTTTCTATGTGTTCTATGTATGTACATTTATCCAAAAAAATAATATTATAACAGTCATCTGGTTCCCATAGTACAAGCTCTGCTTAGTTTGAAGCTAGATAGCACTGTGTGTGTGATATGTCCAAAATATTTTTTTATATCAATGATTACTATTTTCTATTCAGCCGGTAACACCCACTGCTGGGTAAAGGCCTCTTCTCTATTGCGCCATTCTTGCCGATCTTGTGCAAGGCAGATCCACTGTGATCCAGCTGCCTTAACGGTGTCATCCGACCATCGGGCTGGTGGTCTGCCCCGAGGCCGCCGCATGTCTCTCGGCCTCCACTCTGTGAGTGCTTTGGTCCACCGATGGTCATCCCGCCTGGCTAAGTGTCCTGCCCATTGCCACTTAAGCCTCGCAATCCGTATACCCACATCTTCGACCTTAGTTCGACATCGAATCTCGACGTTAGGTATACGATCTACGAGGTGTATGCCTAGCATGGTTCGTTCCATGGCTCTTTGAGCAACTCTTATGGCATACATGTTTTCGTTTTTAAGGGGCCATGTTTCAGCTCCGTAAGTGAGAATAGGCAGCACACATTGGTTAAACATGTTAAAATAATGATTACTACATTCATTAAATATACATTACCTTCCTTCTTAACAGTCGGTTAAAAACAAACTGTGGTTTATGCATTGTGGGCAAGTGGTATAATAGGTAATGGGTGTGATGAAATAGAGAGCATAGCCAATTCATTGTTCAAATAATTCCAATGTCAGTCACATTGCCAGTGCTCCGTAACTCGCGCTTGGTTCGGCGGGGTAGGTTCGGTTGGTGGAAGCGATTGCCTTTATGTTAGCCGATGCGCTTCTGACGAGTAAAACAACAAGAAACGAGCTCGTTTCGAACTTCGGCGAGTCCACACCTCCTGATGATGCCTCGTGTAGAGGCGAAACACGTGTCGTATCTTTGAACTTTGGTTTTCTGTTCGTTGACTCTTTGGTTTATAATATAGTAATATGTACTAAAGTTCTAAACTAAAGTTAAGTTAATTAAAACCTTTGTTTAGAAATCAAGCGGATTTATTACTAAATATATTTATATAATTTGTTGATATTTATGGATTTCCGCAAAGTGACGCCTGAATCAATCAAACAATATGAACTTTAGCATCGTGACAATTGCACTCAAAATATCGTAGTTTGCTCAAAAGAGTTCAGCTTCTTTATGTAATAATATTACTTATTCTTTGACATTGCGTAGAGCCAATGTATCCCATGAATCTTGCAACGTGCGAGGCCTTTGAGCGGAATGAGAGATACGACACCAGATCTGGACACAGAATCCTATGAAACCCAGCTTGATTTAGGTACTGCTAGGATATTTTTTTTCAAAAGGAATTTATCATAGGGCCCTAAGTTTTGTGTACTTTTCTTGAGTCTGAAATAAATGATATTATTTGAAAATAGAGATATTTATTTTTTATAACCTGTCAGTAAAAAGTCTGAAAATTTTCTGTCCTGTATTCCGCATACATTTTGCTTGGATACTGTCTATCCTGGTGTTTTATAGGAACACCGTTATACCTACATCTAGATATACGTTATATCTACGTATAGATGTACCGTATTTGATTTTCCAGCTTTCGTTTTATCTATCAGATGGGAAACCTGCCAGTCTACAGTCTATTTTGGAAAAGTCGCTAATGCATTATAACACTTGTTCTAGAAGGATTATACGAGTATACCTTCATTTGAATTGCTGTTCGTTATAAAACGCTGCTTGACCGATTTTAATATATAATAATAATAAGCCATTTATTCCAAACTTTAGGTTTTCACATTTTTTATAATGTAGTAATATAAATAAAGTATTAAAGGATGTCCCGCAGTTCGGTGTGCCTCTTGGCATAGGCCTCCTCTAACCCCTTCCACTGGGTTCTGTCTTGTGCTACCCTTCTCCAGTGCTGTCCAGCTGTAAGTTTTAGGTCATCCTCCCATCTTGTTTGTTGACGCCCTCTATTGCGTTTTCAGTCTCTGGGGTACCAATCAGTGACCCTTTTGTTCCATTTGTCTTGAGGATATCTGATCATGTGACCTGTCCATCTCCACTTCTGTTTGTCAATTTGGGTAATTATATCGACTACTTTAGTTTTTTCCCTTATAATGCTTTAAATATATATTTTTGTTATAATAATAATATAAGTTTATTTCAGAATTGCACATTGGTTTGATATTTCCATAAATAGAGAAGTTTATCGCTTTATGTTCGCTTTAATTTGTTTCATTTAATTTAATTTATTCCCAAACAATTTTTACATTGTGTCGCAGTATCTATAAATAGTTACAATAAAACAACGCAATAACATAATAACTATATTTATGAGATAATAATAAATTAGATAATAGTCTAAGGAGAAAAAGTCTTCAGACGGGGGTGATTGACAAAAAAGATATTTTTTTTATTACAGCATAAGCTAACCACTACAATCTATATTACAAAATTTACAAATGAAAACAATTGGGCCACCCATAGACCGTTGCAAACGATCTATATATTAGCTCAACTGCTCCAACTCGATACCCGATGGCAGCGTGCCGAGGATACTGGCTGCATTGCCTTTTTGCAAGGTTTATTCTTTGATCGAGGTAACTGCGCCATATAATAGATTACGAGGGAAAATTTAACATTATTAAACACTTTTTCTACGTATAGACGAAGTCGCAAGCGGTTCAGCTAGTCATCAATAAACTTTACCTACCAAAACATATTTTTTATAATTGGCTCTGTGATAGATACTTTTATTTACTAAATGATTATTTTAACTATAAGTTCCTCTAATATTTATTTAGATAAATTACCTTCTCAATTAGTTAACTTTTTACGAATTTTAATAATTTGTTTTGACGAATTTTAATGTAAGAATAATATTAATTAGTAATTACTAATAAATGATTTCTATTATTTGTTGGTAAGTATTATTAACAATTTTATATATTATTATTTTTATATAAGCTTTAATATTAAGTATTTGCACGACAAAAGTTGATGCAGTGATTCTAATTTAAAGTAAGACCACAATGTATCTGTATTATAGAAATAAAGTTAATTCATTCATTCATTCATACTACTTTTATCGCAATACGTAGACATGTTAGTGTTTCGCAGGGGACCCATGTGCGTATAGATGCTGAAAATATAATCATGACACATGAAACAAAGTTACATCTCCTGAAAGATCAATGATGCGTCGCTACGTCAGTACGTCAGCGCATACGCAACTACGCAATTGGCACAACGTATGAGCGAATATAGATCGTGACGTGTTGGAACGTCACAGCCTTGGGAGCCAGGTGGGTTCTTTGGAAATCGCGGTTTCGGTTATAATATAAGAGATTTTTCAGTCTAAAAATGCACGCTCCTTCATTCGTACGATTACGCTATAAGGGCATTTGTAAAGTGGAATTTTTAGAGCGTTTTCAGACTAGCTTATTAAGGCCCAGAATCCTACGAGCTGTTATCTCGCTCGCACATTTATACACCACCAATTTTTAATTATCAAAACTTACTGGGCAATGCAGACGGGGTACTACGTTGTATCTCTGTGCAGTCAGAATTTTGACAGAGCGGCGCGAGTGCGGCGCCCGAGCCGAGGTTTTGCGAGCTGGCTCGAGCTAGGTACCCGGGTTTGCCAAACGATGAATAAACGGATACCGCCTGATGAAATTACATAGGAAAACGACTAACGGTAACAGTTATCCGATTTTAATTAAAAAAAAATTGACAATAAATCGACTTAATTTTTTCAAGTTATTTTGCCTGTGTTCAGTAACGGCAACTGACCATGTGTCGTTTTTTTTCTGGTGATTAAAAATTGACCGTGTATACATATTTTTGAGGATATAAATAGACTGAGTATCAATTCAAAAAAGTGGAGCTGTGAATTTGTTACTACAACCTCATTTTGTTTAATATGTTTTGGAAAAACAATTTTTCCATTTCCTCCGCTTATGTTAAAGATATCAAATCAAAAAATAATTTAAAATATTTCATGAGGTTGAAGTTATAATTTGACAAGTCCAATTTTAATTATTAGATTAATTAATTTTATTAGATTTATTTTTATTTTCATTCGAACATGAAAGTATAGGTAATTAAATCAATTTGATATAATGCGCAGTCCCGGTCATAACAATACTTGATTTTGTAGACGGATGCCTTCAAGCTGCTTCCATACTCAGTCACCAGAACTGGCAACGAATGAATGTACAAAACATTCCTAATTCGCAATCCTAGGATCATACATTTTGGAATTCCATCCAATTGTTATAATTATCAGGCCTGAGAAGCTTGGGAACCATTGAGATTAAGGTAATAATACTACGGTATGCTACTTCGAAAAGGGATACCTAGCCGAAACGATTGAACTGTCGATGCGCCTCCTTAGACAGAATTTTCTCGTGTTAAAAATAATAAATAATCAAAGTTTTACAAAAACATACAACAACCGACATCAATCGGACTGTTTTAGTGACCGTAGGCACCACTTAAAAGTCACAGGAAGCAAAATACGCAATTTTGTTCACTTCAATGACTTTTTTTTCAGTTATTTTGATTTCAAGACTAATGGAATCAACAGATTCTCATTAAAATTTATGTAAGACCAATCTTAAAGTATTCTAGAATAATTTTCTTCGGTTTTTCTTTTGCCAAAAATTTTCAATGTTCTTTATATTCGAATCAAAACTGAAGACTGATTTAGCCGTGTGAGCGGTGTGAGTCGTGTTGACAGATGTATGTTAGTTGACACTGGCTAGAGTCACTTCCTCATTTTAAGACATAAGACATGCACAACTTCATTGTAAATTCACGAAAATTAGAATTTGTTTTTGTAAATGTATGTCATAAAATAATCCAAAATATAATTATTGATTTTTTTTGGTTGCTAAATTCAAACGAAACAACTAAAGTTAAAATTATATAAATAAAAGCTTCATTTGAGAACCATGACTGAAAACGGCAACATGGCGGCAATGACGCAAGCCGGTGTCCACGTCACATCCGGTTTCCCAGAGTAGCATACCATAGTAATTATTCCATGGATCAGACCATCTGCCACTTAATTCTCATTAAAAAACCTACGACCATGCATTACTGTCATGCCAGTTACGCATTCCACTTGTCATGCCAGTTTTAGATCTAACTGGATATAACTGGATCTCACTGGATCCAGCTTCAATTGATGGATTGATTGATCTAAGGGCAACCGCCAACGAGCCACCGGCCACGGCCGCTGGTGGGCGACCATCACACGTCGCGCGCGACGTACTACACGTGTCGGCGATGGTGGCGACGCGTCGCCGACGACATGTGTAACGGCTGCGCGCGACAGCTACAGAATGTTGTCGATACAAATGGTCGAGTGGCAAGTGCGTTTGACTGCCAAGCCGAATGTCGCGGGTTCGCTTCCCGCTTCAGGACAAACATTTATGTTATGAACATCTGTGTTTGTCCTGAGTTTGGGTGTCTATAATCCTATGTATGTATTTATAAAAAAAGTATATAAGTATTGTATCAGTTATCTGGTTCCCATAGTACAAGCTCTGCTTAGTTTGGGCAAAGAATAAATTATATTATTACATAGTTTGGGGCTAGATGGCGTTGTGTGAAATGTTCAAAATATTGATTTAAGTATTTATTTATTTAAATCAGCCTCATTAAAAAAATCTGCATTACAATTGGTTCATCTTTTGGAGGTATGAAGCCAGAGACAAAAAACCAGGTTTTAAAAAGGAGGGATATCTCTAAAATAATTCTAAGTCTATCTCGCAAACTATTTTAACCCTAGACTAATAAATCACCCAGGTATTTGCCAAGATCAGTGATAGGCAAGCGCCGTGATAACTGTGACAGGTTGATAAGCGTGATGCGTTCAAAACAAGAACACGCTGTGCACGCATGAGGTTATAACCTACTAAAGTTGAGTTCAAAATGGACACAAATTTTCACTGAAGTTACTACTCAGGCGAATGAACATGACACCTGGCTCGAATGACGTTTGTGCAAAGTACAGCGTGGAATTGGATAATCTTGATAGAGAAGAGGTCCTGTAATACTTGGTGATGATAAGTGATGATAAGGCTTCGCAATTAGAGGAAGAAGAAACACGGAGGGCGCCGCGCGGGGCAGCGGGGGACGCATCAAGTGCCGAGCGAGAGTGGCAGCCAGGTGTCATGTTCATTCGCCCGAGTAGTACAAAGAGTTTGGATATACCAAAGAGCTTTTATACTATGTATCTAGAGAGCTAACACGCCATTTTGTTTTATTTAAGGATTAAGAATTCTGAACCTAAATATTTGGAAATAAAGTTCTTTTTTAATTAAATCTAAATATAAGGATTCATAATCCTTGATAGAGACCCACTCGTTAAGGAGTAGTTGCCAGCATACAATTAAAATTAACATAGCCATAATTTTTTAAATAAGTGGGTCAATTTTCGAAATTAGACGATTTGCTCTAAATATTATTCAGATTCATTTGAAAGGTTTAGTACAGTCGCTGTCATGTAGGTTAGGAACCTAACTGCCGAGAAAAATAATTACTGTTCGAAAGAAACAGTATTAAACCATTGAATCAGATATACCTCACTAGAATGCGGCGCACCGCCCTCTTTTTTGTTGATATTCTAATGTACTTATGTATAATATAATGTTAAAAAAATAATGCAAAGTAACGTATGTATATAACATTGCTATCTTATTGAGCAGATTTTTCCCTTGGTTGCTTGTTTATGTCACAATGAAATATTCAAAGTTCAAAAATTATGGTCGCCCTACAGAACGAGACACACTCCTTACTGGTTCTAGCTCTTTCGGCTCGCAGTTTTCGTGTGAGTCGGCATTCTAGATACATAGTATACAAGTTATTTGGGATATACCTATAATAGAGATAATCATAGGAAACTTCAAAGAAAGTAATGCAATTGTCATGCAGGACTTGATTATCCAACCAAGTGTATTGTAAAATGGTTCTGTCGCTTTTCATCTGCATTGACTATCTTTCAAATTTAATCTCATAAAATTCATTGTTTTTGTTTATTTTTAACGGGGTTTTGGTTGTTTTATATTGTTTAAAACGTATTGAACTATTGTAAATAGTGAAATGTCGAATTGTGCCCTCGTATTATGCCAGTCTTCCGCAAGTATCATGAAAAATCAAGAGAACTTGAATTTTCAGCGGTAAGTATCTATTTGTGTATTTACTCGTTAATAACCCATACTTAACACATAATTATTACGTAGAAACATTGAATAACGTCCAATAAGTGAATAGTATAATTAAAGTTTATTTCCCAAGAAATACACACTTTCATTAAAATTAAAGGTATTTTACACATATGAGGAACTTTTAGTATTTTATCATTAAAAACCCTTTAAATTGCAGTATTCCCACATTATTACTTCAAAATGCAGTAATAGCAGAATTTACTGCTTTTTAAGCAGTTTTATAGCAGATTTTATTGAAAAATTACTTGCAGTAACAGGGGCTAAATTGAATTAATATTAATAATAGGCTGTAATTATTGTATTTTGAAGAAAAACTTATGTAACGGCATTTAGATATATAATTTATTAAGTTTCCTTTCACTTTGCATTCAAAATTTTATCAAATCACCTCTTTTGAATTTTTTATTAGGTTTCTAAACTTTAAACGCGTTTTTCTCAAAATCGTGTTTTTGCTGTTACTGCACTTTAAGCTCGGGAGAGCAGTATACGAGACTTCCTTTAAGATTCTAGATTCTATATTATAAGCGAGTGTAATTAGCTTAACCAAGAGTTTTAACCAAATCCAGTGATGTTAGTTTCTTCAAAATATCTTATTACTATGGAAGAGGCTTTATTCTCTCACCTGTATTTATTTACATTACAACTGAAAGTAGGTCTCATCACGTGATTGTTTTGCAAAGTAAATATTTAACTTACTCATTGAAGCTCGTAAATCCTTTTGTAACTTATGTGATGCTTACCTGAAAAATGAAAAAGGTTTTAGACCGAAAATTGATAAACTACACTGTTAAAAAGATAAATAAATTTAAAAAAAAATGTTTGTCTGTAAAGTTGATTTACCGACGATACTTTAACGTGACTGCCAGCGTAACGGGACAATGAGCGTTACCGGACAATGACGTCAAAGCCGACCTGTAATTGGCTCCCTACAGCCAATGCTTACCTAGATGTAAAAAGCTGTTAGTTCTCCAATCAATAAATAATAAAAAATAGCTTTTAAAGACTGGTCTTGACTGACTGACTGACAGACAGCGTTCAGGCCAAACCCCTGAACGTAGAGAGGGTTTCTAAAGACCACCGAGATATACAGTATCAAACCAAAATGGATGCGGAATACAGGACAGAAAATTTTCAGACACCCTGTCAATAAAAATATATTTTCAAATATTTTTTGTTACTTTTTACGATGTAGTTTTGTTAACAATGAAAAATCATATTAGTTATAACAATAATATTTATCTAGCCCTATTACTTCTCTTTTTGAAATTTTGCCTCAGACCAAAATGTATTAGAAAGTTTAGATCCTATTTTTGGCGCATTTTCATTTTAATGCAGGTACTATACAGTGTGGTTGGTTCTATACTTTAATTCTGTGGTAGGTATCTAGTTATCCGCTCAGCCTTAGGCCTGCGTCACACGCGACTAGAATGGCCCACATGCCCATGGGTAAGGACGTAACAAGCAGGTCAAGTGTGTATCGCCCTAACAACTAAGAGCGAAGCCACACTGCTCAGCTGCGTTGCGTCGCAGCAACGCAACGCACTGGCATTTTCGTCGCAGCGCTAGATTTATTTCAGTGCCATATTTAATAATACTAAGTATTAAGATATAATAAATTATTGTAGGTATACCTATAATATAACGCATTAATATAAAATATAAATGTGTGGTGTACAAAAGGCTTGGACTTGACTGACTGACTGACAGACAACGTACAGGCCAAACCGCTGAACGTAGAAACTTGAAACTTAGAGAATTTGTACGACAAGAGCTGAATGTTAGTGCTAAAAAAGGAATTTTAAAAATTCGCAACTCACACGAAGTTGCGGGCGTCATATAGTAAGATATAAATCTGTTATGTTGTATCTAAAAATAAATGATAAGATAAGATAAGATAAGATAAATTTATTTGTACCATAAACAAGCTTAAAATATTATGATAATCTAAAAATAACATACAATATGATGGCTTGTGATGCTTATGTTTTGGTTTGCAGTGCCTACACTAAGTGTTATACGTGTGTTGTAGGCTTGACCTTCGGGAATATTACCATTGTGCCATGTTCACTGGGGCATCATCATAACTATCAAGCGTGATTAGATTACATAAAGTGAAAAATATTATAAGTAAGTATAACTACATTAAATTACATTACATGCATGCAATGCTGTAAATTACATTACTTATGTTAATAAATTATGACATCTTAAATTTATTGAATTGAATGGTAGTAAAAAAAAAAAAAAAAAGGTTATATTTAAATCGAAATATAACTCTAACGCAACGCAACGCAACAGCAGTGTGGCGTCGCTCTTATAGACCGGTCGTGTGACGTGTGTTTTGATAGGTTAGTAGTTAGTATGTACTTCCATTATCAAGCACTAGCTAGCTTCTACCCTTGACTTCGTTTGGGATAGAAAACATAGCGGCTAGGCTTTACAAGAAATTTAAAGAATTTTGCATGAGAACAAGAGAGCGTGTGATGAGAATAAATGATATCGCCTGCTCTTAACTAGAACAGTTCTACACAGAAGCTTTGCAAATTTTTGAATTATCAGATTTGATAGTTAAGAGTCCAAAATTTATAACTATGTACTTTGTACTATGTAAACTTTATTGTGCCTGGTAAAGACAATAAAGTTTGTCTGAAAAAGATTACTTTTAGCGATAAGATCACCCATTGTGCTTCTTTCTGTATGTTTTTTTAACTTATAAGTACATAATAATTATTATGTTATATACTGCCTATAACAGGTGTACCTAACTAAACTAAGGTATTATGAATATGGTAGAGCAGACTTGAAAAAAAAAAAAAAAAGTTACGTTCTAAATTACTTCTATACCTATTTATTTCTTCCTACTTATATATTTATGAGTTATTAAAAACCAGGGATAAATAAAATTACAGAAATATTTATTTAATACCCATACAAAATACTGCTATCGCCATCTAGCGACGGACCACTGAACTACATCGCAAGGTTTTAAGGTTATCGTCCAACAGTACACTGTTCAAAGACCCGATAGATGGAATTAGTAGTATGATAACGTAATGCAGAATTTTATCACCATGTTTGATTTTAAAACTAGGTACGTAACATTACTTTCTCTGTTTTTAATAAATAATGAGTAAGTTAGCAAATATGATGAGTTCCGTATCTCCGTAGCTCTAAGGTGGGTTATGCCGACTTGCACCAAACTTTAAAAGATCCTAAGCAATTACTTCACTCGCTTGGCAGTTCTTAACAGTCACAATCTGGACTGTCAAGAACTGGCAAGCAAGAAAAGTAATTGCTTAGGAGCTTTGACAGTTTGGTGCAAGTAGGCAATATTGCACCAAACTTTAAAAGATCCTAAGCAATTACTTTACTCGCTTTGCAGTTCTTAACGGTCAGAATCTGGACTATCAAGAACTGGCAAGCAAGAAAAGTAATTGCTTAGGAGCTTTGACAGTTTGGTGCAAGTAGGCATTAGAGTAGGTAATTTTTGTCTTTAGAGTAGTAACTATAAGTACAGTTGAAAAAAAAAGTTGTGAAACGATATTTCAGTCTAATAAATTAAAGTTTTACAAAAACATAGTAGTTACAACTGAGTTCAATAGGACTGGTTTAATCATCGTAAACACCACTGAATAGTTACAGGGAAGCAAAATACGCAATTTTTTTTTTCAGTTAAGCATTTTGATTTAAAAACTTAACTAGGTACCTACTAATTGATTTTTATAATATTTCTATGCGACCAATCTGAAAGTAGGTATACTTATTATCCTCTCAGACAAAAATCAAATCGGTTAAAAAACAACAAATTTCCGAACAAACATTAAAAAAAAACGAGTAGAGAACCTCCTCCGTTTTTGAAGTCGGTCGAAAAACCCTGAAAATTTGAGCCACACGCATGGTATGGTGCATGTACCTACGTAGTACGCACGTACATCTAGGTCGTGTGTAAGTAATAAGTACTTACTTACCTATTACTACTATTATTACCTATTACTTACCTAGTAGGTAGTGTAGGTAGGTACTCGTATATCAAAAATTATACAATGCCGTTATGAAATAATAATGTATGTTTATCAAATAATCTTCGTTACGTGTGCCCACTGAGACTGTAAACGACTTGGTTTCTATTTTTTCTGTTGGATAGACAGGGCCGTCGCAAGAATGGGGGCTAAGGGTGATACCACAGAGTACTTACTAAGATGGTGATACAAGAAATATATATAGACACTTTTCGTATTATGTTTTCTTGCAGGAGGCTTTGGCATTGTACTAAATTAATATGTAGATGTAGATGCAACAGGCTACCCCGCGTATATTCCATATCCTATTTCTACAATTTATAAAAAAAATGGTCTATTTTTATTTATTATATTTTTACTCTTTATAAGCTAAAAAAGTGTTTTTTTTTTCATAGATATTCTTAGTAGGTACCATGTTTTCTTGCAATAGGCACTGGCTTAAACGAAATTTATGTAGATTCACCCCGCTTCTCCGCTTATCCGCTAGATTGCTTTGTAATAAGCAAATTTTGCTCTTTATCAACCAATAATTTAAAGAGTTTTTTAACACTGGATAATTAAACACATTTTAGTACCGCTGGTATTCATTTATCCAACATCATGCCCTACAAAGAGAAGGTAAGAAAGAGGGAGAATGTAAGTAAGTAGAAAATCTCAAATTTAATATTAAGTAGAGTTTTAAAATTTTTATTTATGTGTTTATGTAGGTATTTGCAAGCAAACACTGCAAATCCCACATAACTCAAACTTAAATTAACACGGCAAATCCCATAAATCTCAAACTCAAATACCCGACTCGAAAAACATTGTGCTTTAGCTGCAATTTTTATTTTATTTTTACGTCTTGCATATCGGGGCGGTTAACCCTTTTGCCCCCGTCCTAGCTCCTCCCCTGCGTGGCAACATGTTTTCGTTCAATTGAGTCGCATTGCCGTCGATTAGTCCTCGTCTTCGGTCAAATGGATCACGGGATCTGGACGTGATTGTTGATTTGATGGGGAAAGTCCAATCCTTACGATCCGTTGACTAAGACAAATAGGTTGACAATTTAGCTCTAGTTATTATTATTATTTGTACTTATTTATTTGCCATTAGTGTCCCACTGCAAGGCAAAGGAGGAAAGAGGGAGGCCTCTTCTCCTTCCACTCCTTACGGCCAAGGGCATCATAATATCATTGGTCCATGTTGGCAGGTATGCGTCCAACTCATCCCGCCATCTCCTTCTGGGCCTTCCACGTCGTCGCTTCGCGTTTGGTGGGCTCCACTCCGTAGTGGTTTTTGCCCACAAGTCGCTGGACATGCGACAATGTCCGGTCCAGTCCCACTTGAGGCTGGCGGCTTTCTGACCAACATCAGCAATTTGTGTTTTGGAGCGCAGTATGCTGTTCCGGGGTCTAACAGCTTTATTCCTTACTGCGCTCCATGCTTAATAAAATAAAAATGTACGTCATAAAGAATTTATCGTGAATTTAAATTCTTTATGACATTCAAAACAAATTTGAAAGTTGAAAGTTTTCTTTCCTTTTGTTAATTAACTTAAAATAAAAAAGAACTACCTATGTAGTAAAGACCCGAATCAGATGAATCTTTGAGTACCTCGTCCTAACTAAGTACTAGACTTGTAAGTAGGAAACTAGGAACGAGGGATCGCTGCTTCAGCTAGCTTCAGGACATTTCTACAGTAATATTATTATATTTAATTTTATTTATTTAATTTTTGAGTTTGTTTAAATAAAAGCCAACAACAATTTTTGCATAATTTTCCTATGGGAACGTATGTATTTTTTTTAGCATCTGCAATTATAAGATAATGTGCATGTATTATTTTACCAGTTTTTATTATTCGTCAATATAAAATAAGGTTTTTTATTAATTTTGAGGGCGGGCAAAGTTATCAGGACTTTTTACTAATATTGCCCACGTTGATTTTTGAAGCAAATAAGGACTCTAAACAGGTGATATAAAGTCCAATACAAAGATTTTGGCAATATTGGCGTATACTCTAGAAATTAAAGCGATACCATGAAAGGTTTCCTAAAGGTACCCTGACTTTTTTTCTCTTTTTCATACAAAATAAATTTCGCCGTTTAAAAATGCTAGGGTTGGCACATCTTAGTAAACTGATCTTGACGGTTTTTTTAGAATAGGTACCAAGTAATTGCCTAAACTTCGAGAAGTTTCAGGAAAAGTAAGTTGCATGTGGATAATAGCCTCCTATAAAATCCCAGATTTATTATAAAGTTCTGAAATCAAGCTTTTAAATTTGAGGTTGGAATTCACATGTTACTAAATTCCTTAATGTTTAGGTCAATATACTCTACCTATTCCAAGATCTGGTTAAACTGATGATTTTAATGATTACTTCTACTTAATTATAATAATAAAAAAAAGCAAGTTTCGTTAGTACCAACCCTAAGCTTATTTTGATGGCGGGTAATGTTGCCAATAGTAGATCGCAACATTACTAGATAACTTTGCCCACCACTATAACTTTAGTTTTAAAAGACCTTCAGCAATGATAATAACATAGAATACTCTTGGAAGGTTTTTGTATAACATATTATAAATTAAACTAATCTATGTTTTCGCTATCACACACAATTCACTTTTGAATTTGCACCAAAATTTGCCCGCAAAAATACGCACCGTACTCGATGAATTTTTACAAGTTACTGGGTGAAGTTAGCGACACACCTGATAGACATTGTAGTTAGGCATATAACCTATTTTCTACCAAAGTCAATAAATCTTACCACAATAATCAGATATTTTTGCATTTTAAAAATTTGCTTATAAATTGATCTTCGGGCAAAATTACCCTTGGTGGCAATGTTGTAGTATTTACGGTAATATTATTATGCTAGAACTATTATAATAATTTTTATTTAAAATGACATTTAGAATTTGTGTGTAATACTAAATATTTAAAATAACTGTTCGCAGTGCCCTGACAGGGTCATGTACACCGCTAGCTACTTTATTAGAACCTAAGCTAATAAGACGATCCTAAAGACATGTAAGCAAATAAAATAAATAATAAAAACATAGGTACACAATGATGGTAAATATGTCTGAAGACCATTGTTTATTTTTTTTTATTTAAGCGTACAAAACACATCACAATCACATATAAAATTATAGGTTAACAAAGATTTCTGAGCTTGATTGCAACATAAACATATGTACGCACAACTAAACAACACATAAATACCGAGCAGACTACCTAACTACTTCTAACTTAAATAAGATCAGGGATCAACTAAACTAAACTTAAACATAAATAAATATATAATAATACAATTAGGGCAAATCTGAGAAATTAGATTTCTCAGATTTATATATCATAAACTAAAATTGCAATCGATCTAGGTACAGAAATGAAATGAAATGAAATGAAATTATTTATGAAATGAAATTATTTATTTTGCTTGAAGTATGGTTACATTTAAGGTCTTAAACTAGTTTAAGTCTCGCACACTTTACCGTAAATACAGCATGCAAAAAACTTATAAAATAGGTATGTTTTATAAAAAAATAAATTAATTATTTTTTTTAGTTAGATATTCTGTTACATTATAAAAAGATTTGTCAATAAGCCATTTCTTAATTTACTTACAAACATTTTTGTTGGCAATTTTTTAATGTCATCAGGAACGTTATTAAATATTTGTCCACACATTGCAAAACTACTCTTATGGTAAAGAGCAGATCTGGGTATCCGAGACAAAACCACTCTATCAGGATTTCAGATGCGATCAGTATTAAATAAATAGGCCAAGCGTGCATTTTATTTTAGAATTTACTGAAGAAATATCATTTAGTATGTGTAATTAAGGCATGTAAAGAAATGAATGAAAAAATATGCGAAAAGCTACTTTTGGATAGGTTGGTATTCAACAGGGGTTACGAAATGAAACGTTGTCCAAATGGGATGTAGCCAGAAATTACTATTTTCAGAAATTAATTTCGTAACTTTTACGGATAAGAAAAAACGAGTCTCGTAAGACAATAAAATAAATTTGTAATTTAACATGTTTGAAATAGTTAGATTGTTATTTATTTTTACGGTTACGGGTACGGTTCTTACAAAATCACGGTGACATAAATAAATAATTCAATTAACGTTTATACTTATTATATTGTAAGGTTCTCACTAGTACCTACAAATTGAAGGACTATTGTCTATAGACACGATGGCGCACTTTGGGAAGTCTAAACTAAACTCTCTAGGCATGGAATTGATTGCTACTTCTATTTCATTTCACATGGTGATATGATTTTATTAGGTAACAGTGAAATCACCTGTGATATTTCACAGTGACCCACTGTGATAATGTCACATTTTGTTAAAATAATTCACGCATGACGCGACGTATCGCAATCACTCCCAATTCCCACTCACACTCAACACGCTACTGTCTGTTATTGTTATTTACGATACGAATGAAATTGTGAATGGTGACAATTATTATGACATCACAGCGTACAAAATTGCCTGCCGGGGCGCGCTGGTCGTTTGTCACCGGTGATTTTATAACAGATTTGTATTATGATAAATAAAATTATGCTCAGATACTTTCCATGTCTAAAACGTGCCTAAAACTCTCAAAGGCAATGACGTTATAGGCAATCACTAATATGGACAGCATCATATCCGCCCCCTAAACAAGGCGAGTGTCAATATCTACTTCTCTGAAATGTGTGAGCAATGTAACCATAGAAGTAAAAAGTGTAGAAGCATCAATTATCTACATTAAAAACGCGCCAAACGTTCAGTTTTTTGCCAGTTTATTTCTGGTGCTAATGAGTAATTTTTCTTCACCTCGATAATTTGAGAGAGCTACGATACTAAAGCACTATGAGTAAGACTAGTAGAAAAAATAGGTATTAAATATCTTGAGTTACCGATATTTAAGGGGGTTATACACCACCAATTTTTAATTACCAAAAAAAATTAAATGGGCAATGCAGACGTTGTATCTGTGCAGTCAGAATTATGTTATTTTTTTTTTAAGAATAGACAAGCGTTTAACCACTAACTCACCTGGTGGTAAGTGATGGTGTGGTCGAAGATGGAGCACGCTTGGCTAGTATGAACTTATTCACTCTAGTCTTAAATACTCCAAGAATTTCTACAAAATGACAGAGTGACAGCGGGGCGAGTGCGGCGCCCGAGCCGAGCTTTTGCGAGCTGGCTCGAGCTGGGTACCCGGGTTTGCCAAACGTTGAATAAAACTTAAATTATTATCAATAAAGAGTACCGCCTGATGCAAATCCATAGGAAAACGACTAACAGTAGGTAACAGATATCAAAATTAGTTTTTTGCCATATTTGTGTTTAGTAACGGCAACTGACCATGTGTATTTTTTTTTCTGGTGATAAAAAAATTACCGTGTATAGTATACGGTGAAGGAAAACATCGTGAGGATACCGGCATGTCATAGAACCTAAAAGGTTCGAAAACATGTGTCAAGTGCACGAAAGGAGCCTCTTCGAGACGCACTTGAAATCCTTTCACCACACTGGATCGAAAGAACTAGTAACACGATAAGAAGAAGAAGGGGGTTATTTTTTAAGGGGTCTTATGGTATTCGCTACATCGTAATCTGTGACGGTAGGCCAAAATGCTCCAGGTTTACAAAAATGGTAAGAGTCAAGGAAAGCTAATAATTTGAAGAAAAAAAAATGTGGTAATATAATTTGGTCTTTTATCTTGTTACTTACATATGTATAGAAATATGTATTTTATTCACTTATTTGATATGAAAAAAACAAACAAAACCCAAAACAAAGCTGTTTCTGAATGTTTTTCTAAACGGCATTAAATATAGTATTCATTGTTAGATACGAGGTAACAAAGAAATTTACATACATACAAGATACGCGCGAAAAACCTAACCCTTCCTTGGCAGTCGGGTAAAAAGGTCTTGTCTGTAAGTATTCTCTACTTAGTGGTTTAGGTATCAATTTGCTGGTATTTCATTTGGCCACAACTCTTTATTTTGTGCAACTCTTTGTAAAAGTGGCATCGCTGCCAATTCAGGAGGGTGATTTTGTCAGTTTTGTGATTCAAGTAAATTAGACGCGAGAGATCCACTTGTTTATCGAGATTTGGGTTTTCTGGGAACCAGTCCTATTTTCTACACTGAGGACCTATTTTCTCCTATTTTCTCAAAACAAATGAAGACTTCAGGCATGTCATGAAAATTTGATGGAATAAAGTGTCAAAAGAGACATATTACGAATCTTCTTCTTATCATGTCACTAGTTCTTTCGAACCAGTGCGCAGTGTGGTGAAAGGATTTTAAGTGTGTAACTCCTTTTGTGGACTAATAGTGCAATAAAATTTCGGCAGTAGGGTTTTCAGTTTTTATAAATTATAAATGTATCTGTGCAGACAGAATTTTCGATTTCTACAAAATGGCAGAGTGACAGCAGGGCCATTGCGGCGCCCGAGCCGAGCTTTTGCGAGTGAGGTGTCTCGACTTTCGATCCAAGGGTCGTGAGTTCGAGCCCGGTCATACACTAATGGATTTTTCTGTTCAAGAAGATCTAAATATGTGTGCTAAATGCACAATATGCACAATAAAAATATGTATTTTTATCGATATATATCGATAAACACGATATGAATGGTGAAGGAAAACATCGTGAGGAAACCAGCATGTCATAAAACTAGCCCTCCTATGTAGTCAGGTTTTTTTACTATTTATAAACTTGCGTTTGACCACCATCTCACCTGATGGTAAGTGACGAGGTGGTCGTCGATGTAGCACGCTTACCTAGAATAATCCTATTCACTCTTGCCTTGAAGACACCCAAATTATAGTGATCGGGAAACACTGACGCCGGCAGAGCATTCCATTCCTTGGCGGTTCGTATAATGAAAGCGGAAGCAAAGCGCTTTGTGCGAATACATGGTATGTCAACTATGTAGGGATGGCGCAATCCCGAGCGTCTGGTCGTCCGATGGTGGAACGGTGATCAGGTAAAAGACGCAGAGCATATCTTTTATGACCAAGTTACCCGCAGCTTGTATTTTTGGCATGAGCACGCGGCGTGTTTACCGAGAGCTATTTCCGCACAAAGGTTCAAGGGTATGGTATGGTGTTGGTAATTGATTTATCTACCCATGTGCATTTTTATGGTCGTGTCACTAGTTCTTTCGAACCAGTGTGGTGGAAGGATTTCAAGTGCGCCTCGTCATGCCATGACAAAAACAAGGAAAAATTCAAAAACTCACTCGCCAGCACTTCCTTAACATCCTTTATCAATAGGTATCCTGTATGAATTTATTAATAGGTGACATTCATATGTATTCATAGGTATAGTATAATATATATTTGTAGGTATATATATTTTAATTTCCTAATATAATTTCTAAATATTATCTATATTAGCACGCTAACCGTACTGTACCACGATAAAAGGGTTGGCTGGGAGAGAATGCCTAAAGCATTAAGCCCGCCCATTGTGCAATGTAATTTTTATTTTTGTGCAATAAAGAATTTTAATAATAATAATAATACATTTTAATGAGAGAAAAATATAAATAAATGACATAATAATAATAATTTAAAGATACCTCATTTACCGAAATCCATTAAGTATTTTTGGTTTTTTGTCATCTTTTCACACATTTTGGTGCCTTACAGCCGCCGCGTTATCTAACGACACATCATTTTTCAAAATCCATCAATCCGTTAAGGCTGTAGAGAGCGGCGTAGATATAGAGTCTGACGAACATACATACACTCGAAAAACATAACCCTCCTTTTTCCCAGTGGGTTAATAACCAAAATACTTCTTTAGAATCTACACTAACTTTCTTTTGGCTCGCCTCGGCTGCATATTTGTAGAATCTAGATATTTTTAGCGCAGTTCTGATGCCAGATGTTGTTAATTGTCTTGATTTGAGATCTCGTAATGTAACAGACCAAAAAGGTGGGAGGATGAAGTCAAACAGATACCTGGTGCTTCCTGGAGGAGAGTCGCCGCAGAGGGTTAGATCCAAAATTTCCCTCAATTTTTATTTTAATTTTCAACTACCTACCTACTTAAAAAAAGGAGGAGGTTATCAATTCGGTTGAATGTTTGAAAAAATATATTTTTGTTATATTATACTTTCAGATTGGTCTCATATTAATTTCATCAAAATCGGTTCAGTAGTTTAGTTTCATAGATCAAAATAACTGAAAAAAGTATTTCATCAAAGTAAACTAAATTGCGTATTTTGCTGCCCTGTGACTTTTCAGTGGTGCCTACGGTCACTAGAACGGTCTAATTGAAGTCGGTTGTTGCATGTTTTTGTAAAACCTTGATTATTTAATTTCAAATTAAGGGGATATTGATACTTTGAGGAGTAAAAACCTTTTGATTTGAAAAAAAAAATCAAGGGGCTTTTGGCATGTGTATAATGGATGAGTTTAAAATAATAATAATATACCTATCGAATTTGAGGAGAACGTTTTGGGAGTCAGGTTTACATTTTTTGAAAACTTATGCTTGTTTTAATTCACTATTCATAATAATGAGGCTGCTATGAATACCTATCCTTTGATGAACTTCTACAATGTTGAATAAAAAATAATATAATGAACTAACCGACCCCGTAACTTCATTTGCATTCTGAATTAGCAAAATTCCTTTTCATGACGCGCCTACTCTACATGACGAATTTACTTAAATTAACAGTTAAAAAATCTCCCATAAGGAACCGGAAGTTATCTTTTAGATAGATAACTTCCGGAATTATACTATAAGAAGGAAGAAAAGCTCAAAATCAACCTAACCTACCAATCAGAGGGCGACTGCGCCATCTATATTCTGTTTTACAGAGTATGGTACTTGCGTTAACAATTTTTCGCCTGTTTAAATTACCGTGTAAAAAGTCTAAGGCGTTGTCCTAATATAACGCGATCACGCGATCGTCGCGCGAGCAAGCGATGCGACCGTCGCGCGAATCCGCGATGAAATGTACTAACGTCAAATAAGCGTCCCGATTGTCAATCGCGCGATCGCCGCGTCGCGACGCGATGCCAATTGGGACGCCTATTTGACGTTAGTACGTTTGATCGCGTGATCGCGCGATCACCGTTCGCGCGAACTTGCGATGGTCGCGTCATCGCGTTCTATTAGGACACTGCCTTAATCATCGGTTTTTACAATTTTACGTTAACACACTTACACATTTCCGCTTAGAAATCTGGCACTGTGTTTGTTACCATCTAGACAAGGGTTACGTAAAAAACTGAAGTCGTTTTTCATCGAAACCTAAAATAAACTTTTAATGGTATCAATTTCGATGTCGCCAAAACTAAACTAAACTAATTTGACAGCACTAAAAAGTATACCATCTTTTTTATTTCAATCGTTTTAAATGAAATGAGGAACTGGTGCCGGTCGACGTGCAGCACCCACCACTGTGCGTGACGCTGGCGCCGCGCGCCCGCGACGCCCGCCCCGCGCATCCCCGCCCTGCCGCTCCTAGCCCGCCCGCAGACACCAACCAGTGGAACTTCACCAAAACTGACTACCACGCGCTGTACTCGGCGATAGCGTCAGCAGACTGGAGCTCTTTGTACCAGACGCAGGAGCCGGAGGATGCCTTAAACTGCTTTTATGAGTTACTTAATAATACATTTGAGGACTGTGTGCCTAAGAAAAGGTCTAAAAAGGTTAACTCTAGGTACAGCTACCCAGGGTGGTACACACCGGATATCATTCGAGGAATCGAATTAAAGGCGAAGCTTCATAAGCGATATAAGTCGAGCGGGTCGAGTGCAGACTATCAGGCTTTCTCAGAATGTAGAGCAAAAATAAAGGAGAGCTTAGATAAAGCACATAAGCTACACCTGGAACGTGTTCAAAGAAACTTGGCCCGAGATCCGAAGTCATTCTGGGACTTCGTCAGAGCGAAAAGGGGGACGGTAAATCGCAAAAACGTCACAAAGAATGGGAATGCTCTATCAGACATGGAGTGTGCAAAAGAGTTTGCGAAGTACTTTCACTCGGTGTACGGCAGTGAAGAGGCGACGCTGGACGTGTGCGCGGCAGAGGCGGCGAGTCGCGCCAGCGCGGCGCGCGTGCACGTCCCACGGCTCTCGCTGGCGCAAGTGAACGTAGCGCTCGCCAAGCTTAAGCCTAAACGCTCTGCGGGACCAGATGGTTTTCCTGTTTTTATCTTCAAAGACTGTCGTATGGCTTTGGCGGAACCACTCATGCACGTTTACAACTTGTGCTTACAGGCTTCATATTTTCCGCAAAGGTGGAAAGTCACTCGGGTGATTCCCATACCGAAGAGTGGAAACGGGTCAGAAGTGAGTGAATTCAGACCAGTAGCGATTCTTTCGACCCCGGCAAAGGTGTTTGAATCGGCAGTTCAACGGAGCATACAGGAGCAAGTAGCTGTACAACTGTCGGACGCGCAACATGGGTTCCGCCCCGCGCGCAGCACGGTGAGCAATCTCCTTAACTCGATGACTTTCATACTCCCCCACGTTGACGCAGGAGTGCAAGTGGACGCCGCCTACTTTGATTTCAAAAAAGCATTCGATTTGGTCGATAACGATATCTTGTTGACGAAGTTGGCGACGCTCGGCTGCACTACGAAGTTGCTGGAGTTCTTCGCAAGCTACATGAGGGATAGACAGCAATACGTAGAGTATGCGGGATGCAAATCTCTACCATACTCAACTAAAACAGGTGTGAGCCAAGGAAGTAATTTGGGGCCTCTTGAGTTTATCATCATGATAAATGATCTGCCAGAAGTCGTCAAGGAGGCTAAGTGCTTGCTTTTTGCGGACGACCTCAAGCTGTTGTTACCCATTAGAGATGAGAGAGACTGTGAACGCCTCCAGCAAGATGTGAATAGAGTGGTTGAGTGGAGTAGGTGCAACAAACTGCAGTTTAATGTTGACAAATGTTCAATATTAAGTTTTAGTAGAGCTAAAACACCACTTCACTACAACTACGAAGTAGACAGAACACAGTTGAAACGGGCAAGCTCAGTGAGGGATCTTGGGGTGCGAATGGACACAGAACTCAGATTTCGCGAGCACGTTGTGAATGTATGTAAAAAAGCATTTCGGACTTTGGGGTTCATACTTCGCCGTTCGAATGCTTTCACAAACATGCAAGCTCTAAGAGCTTTGTACGATGCTTTGGTCAGGAGCCAGTTAGAGTTCAACGTGGCGGTGTGGGCTCCACATGAAGCTAAATATAGCCTCATGATGGAACGCATACAAAATAAATTCACACGGTATCTCTACTGGAAGTCGTACGGTGTCTATCCTTTCTATCCATTGATGTATCCAACCTTGTTTGTTCTGGGCATGGTTGGATACAACAAGCTGGAAACAAGACGGGATCTGGCACTCGCTGTGTACGTGCTTAAGGTACTCCGGGGCAAAATTGCCAACCAGAGCATATTGGCAAGCTTAAGTCTGTGCGTGCCAAAGGAATACGTGCTCCGACGCAGGCGGCCGCGTCTGTTCGAGGTGCCTCGCGGCAGGACCAACTTACTGCGCAAATCACCTCTTGCACGCACCATGCAGACGCTCAATCTAGTTGCTGAGAAGATTGATATCTTTCATGATTCTCTGAATGAATTCGCAAAGGCCACATTGTATATTTTATGTTATTAATTGATTATTAGATTTTTGTAATGTATTTGTAAATAATTATTAATGTTGTAATATTTTATTATGACTACACTATTGCATTGGAGCCATCTGTAAAAATAGTTGTAAGAAGATTAATAAATACTAATAAATACTAATAATACTAAAAGTGACAGCAACATTTTTGTGTTTTCAAATAAGTTTAGTTTTGGCGACATCTGAATGGACTAATAAAGCAAAGGCGCAAAGCATAGATAAACGACTAACGGTAACAGTTCTCCAATTCTTATCATATTTATTTTGAAAAAATATCGACAAAAATTTTTAAGTTTTTTTGCCATATCTGTGTTCAGTAACGGTTACTGATTGTGTATTTTTTCTGGTTATTAAAAATTTTCGATGTATAGTGAGACTTAATGGAAGTAAATTGTCGAATTTACTTCCTAAAAAGTGTTTTAGAGGAAATAGACTCAAATCAGACAGACAAGAAACAAGGACATTTCAGATTGTTTGCAGGAAATCAGCCATGACACCGAATATCGAGATCGTGAGAGAACGGTAAGCGTAGAGACACGTACTAAATAGTATTATTTGTACCAGATTACAAAAAAGCTTCGACTGCCAAAATATTATTAGATTTTTGACACTTTCATGACCAAAACAAAAAAGATGCATCGTTTACCGGAACCCATAAATTGTTAGTTTTTGTCAATTTTTCACACATTTTGGTAGCTTTTTCCACACATTTTGGTAGCTTACATCCGCCATATTGGATTTTCAACTTTTAAAGTAGAGGTATGTAGCACCTTCGTGGCCTAGACGAATCCAACTACACCTCAATCAGGGCGGCGTCGGCGTCGCTTATGCAGTCAGACAATGATACATACATACATAGACAGACATACATACACTCGAAAACATAACCCTCTTTCGAAGTCGGGTAAAAACCAAGTAAAACTCTGTCCAAATGCATGATACACATCACAATTATGATAGCCCAATCATTTGGTAGTTTAGACTGGAAAAAAATCCGGGAGTTTTGAAACTGCTATTAGACGCCATTTTTACAATATGGCGGCACGAGCATGAAACATACGAGGTGGCATAGTTGAAATTCCGAAAGAGCACATCGAAATACATAAACCTACCCATTTTCAAAATTCACAGAATTATTTACGCCTAACTTTTATAAGAACCAAATGACTGTATCAAAGAGCTTCTATACTATGTATCTAGAGAGCTCAATCGCCATTTTGTTTTATTTAAGGATTAAGAATTCTGAACCTTATCTTTTGGAAATAAAGTTCTTTTTTAATTAAATCTAAATATAAGGATTCATAATCCTTGATAGAGACCCACTCGTTAAGGAGTGTGTCTCGTTCACACAGTTGCCAGCATACAATTAAAATTAACATAGCCATAATTTTTGAAATGAGTGGGACAATTTTCGAAATTAGACGATTTGCTCTAAATATTATTCAGATTCATTTGAAAGGTTTAGTACAGTCGCTGACATGTATGTTAGGTACCTAACTGCCGAGAAAAATAATTACTGTTCGAAAGAAACAGTATTAAACCATTGATTCAGATATACCTCACTAGAATGCGGCGCACCGCCCTCTTTTATGTTGATATTTTAATGTATAATATAATGTTAAAACAATAATGCAAAGTAACGTATGTCTATAACATTGCTATCTTATTGAGCAGATTGAATTTTCCCTTGGTTGCTTGTTTATATCTCAATGAAATATTCAAAGTTCAAAAATTATGGTCGCCCTACAGAACGAGACACACTCCTTACTAGTTCTAGCTCTTTCAGCTCGCGGTTTTCGTGTGAGTCGGCATTCTAGATACATAGTATACAAGTTCTTTGGACTGTTCTATGATACAGATGATAAATAAAACCAAATCGTTAGTGTTTGTTGTATGCCGCGGTTACAATGTAGCACGGGGCTTTTGCCTGTCATGATAATTTTATCATAACTAGTCAGATATCACCTCGATGTTGCTAGATTCTCGAAGCCTCGCTGCATGCTGAGCACGGAACTATTATACGCTCGAGAATGTCTGATGATCAATTTTGTTTTACTAATCTGATCCTTTATCCTGCACGGGCGGCCTTATCTAGGGGGCTCATATTTGGTGGAGGTACTTAACCGAGTACAAGGTATCCCCTGTATGTTAATCTGCCGCGCTGGAGTAACTCTCAAAATCCCCTCTTCGGCTCCCCTACCACTAGATCGAGCCAGCTCGCAAAAGCTCTACTCGGGCGCCGCCGCCGCACTCTACCATTTTGTAGAAATCTAAAATTCTGACTTTACAGATACAACGTAGTCTCCGTTTGCATTATGCATTTAAGTTTTTTTATTGTAATAAAAAATTGTGGGGTGATAATTTATATATTTACCAGAACCTGTCAAAACTGAGATACATTTGAGCTCGTGTCCACACTATTTTATTTACCAGGACTTGCCACTGTCACCATTGTTATACTGTCACACTTATCTGCGCAGGCGCATAGCATTTGTTAGAACCATGTTAGAACCTACCTTACCTAGCACAGCAACCTACGTAGCTGTATTGACTTTAGCTTGTAGGTACTACCTTTTCGTTAGAAATTCACGTGAGAGATAAGCGCAATGCGAAGACTTTGATAATTAATCATGATGATACTTTAAATCAAACCTAGTACTCTGAGCTAAAAGTACCTAACACATAGATAATACCTACTAACTGAGTTTTTTTACGATTATTTTTTTATTTTATTTTTTTTAAATAAGTAGGTAAGGTACTAGTTTTGGTAGATATCTACTAGGTACTGGCATAGAACTAAGTTATAATAGGTGGTAGATACAGGCATTTATCTAGAGTTGTGAAGGTGTTCATTCGAAGACACGCGTATCGTACTACGCTTACTGGAGTAAGTAGGTAGTGTAGGTACCTACCCATTTCGAAACCGAATTTCGGCACAATCGGTTCAGTAGTTTCAGCTATATAGTAACAACAACTTGAAAATGAAAATGAAACAGTTTATTTGCGACACAAAATAGGAAACATGAAACCATAAAATAATAGCAAGGATAAAGAATGTGTGACGCAAACAGGTCTCCGACTCGGCATTTGTTGGCTGATAAGACAACCAACGCTGGTCTTCCGTCGGAGCCAATTTAATGATGCCACGGAGAGTCAGACATATGTTAATAGATTTATAAATGAACACCACAAAAATTAAGTAATAAAGGTAAACTATTGGTATAACACAGTTACCAAAATTGTAGGTAATTGTTAATGTCATGGTACTCACTTGTGTTAGATAATGTAAAAATCGTCTTCGAATACGATAATTTTTTGCAAAGACTTGTAAATTTTTTTGCAAAGGGGTCAATGTAGTCGGTAGGTACAAATCTATTTTATTTAGAGTTATAGGAATGAACTGTACAGAGAATATTTGTTCATTCCAGCGCATCGAGAGTCGATCGAGACCACGAGACCAAAGGTTGTAAACTCATGAACTTAGCGATAACAGATAATGACCAGACTATTTTTATTTATGTATTACCTAACTATGTATGTATAATTATTATTTTATTACTTACCTAGGTGTTTGGTACACATAAACCAGTGCATTATCTGATTCTGCGTTCATTGACCTAGGGCGCCTTCAAATTAGAGGCGTGAGGAAGCGCCACAGTGGCGCTTCTGCTAGTTTTCATACAATATTTAGACGCGCCTCTTCACGATTCTATTCTGAAGGCGCCCTAGGCATTACTTCTCTAACTTGAACAAGTCATAATATCTTAATCATATGGAGGAGGAAGAAAATTGGACCGAACGCTGTGCCTTGAAGAACACCCTAAGTGCCTAGTTTTGAACGCTTGGTCAGTATGTCATAGGTAGGTACTTACCTAACTTAGTTAAGTTATTTTTTGTTTATGTGGAGGTACCTACCTAAGTAGGTATTTATTGTTGCGTGTGGAAGGTAGTACCTAAATTATAATAGGTAGGTAGGTATCTCTACCTACTGAGGATTCACCTACCCACCCGCTAATTCCTTGGAAGGTCGTTGTAAGTTACGCTTTGGTTAGCAAAGGAGGTCAATATTGAAAGTAAGATTCACTCACCCGTCCGTCTCAAGTTCGCGATGCAACTTTTTTCAACAAAAAAAACTCCCCAAATCATCGGGAGATATTTGTTACCACCCCTAACCAAAAAATATCCCTGTAACGCCATTTTGGAAATATTGGCGGGAACTTGTTGATTTGTTGTCATATCGTGACGTGAGTAAGTTCTTACTTCTATTAAGTTTTTTATTTTAATTGAGAAGTAGGTGCCTAATGTGTTGTGTAATGATTTATTGAATAGATACATAAGTATTTTCTAATTATTTTGATGGAATGTGTACAAATTGCAAACATCAAAGAAGACAACATGGCAATAACTGGGGTCTTTGCCAAGTCCAGTTTTCAGGGTCACGAGCGTTCAATACTTCAGTGAAATTGTTCCTCATGATCTAAAAATATTCGACACTTTATTTTGCTAGCTACAACGCCACTAGGCAGGTAGTGCATGTTTTGGAAAAAAATACACTTACCTCTCAGTTATCGGCACCGCTTTTGATTTCAGCTCGTAGAACATAAAGTCTTGGTGCTGCTGAGCTGCTGTCATATCCTGCAGGATCCTCTGATCAACGCTGAAATCGTTTGTCAGGAGAGATGCCAGGTCGTAGGCCATATCAATCCCAGACTCATCCATTTTACAGCCTAAACACAACACTTTCACACTGATAACGTAGGTTTCGGCAATAAACTTCACAAGTTCATTATTATTCAAGCAAACCGAGATTATTTACAGAAAAATGCGATAGCTTTCCCGACAGCATCCATTCTCTCAGCTGTCTACTTGTTGCTAATTTAACTTGTGTTGTTGATAGAGATGAGATAGGGCAGCAGCCTATTCTAATGTATGACCATAGTACGGCTAAAAATAAAAGATAGGTATTTGCCTACAAACAACATCATTGTGATGACATACTAAAATGGTAATGATACAAAATTATTTGCTGTGGCAATGCGAAGTAACACGTTAAAATTATCATAAACAAATATTTTTTTGGTCATAACCTTTCTAAAATTATTGGGATCCACAGATGGGGTCCCAAATTTTTTCCTACGTCCTAGAGATCCCAAATTATTTTTGTTTTTAGTTGGAAGATTAATCTGAACTATACTGGTAACTCTGAAACCACCTGAAAATATAAATGTTCGGAATATTAATTAGCAATCACGGTATACACTTAGTCTAACGTTAGATAAAATATTTTGGTAAAAACTTGGACAGTTTGAATTATTAAAATTCTTGTAAAGTGCATCGGGTCTAAATTATTACTTAACTTTGCTCAAATACAAAAGGTTATGCACTTCTAGCCGCTCTAGTGATAAACGAAATGTACCAAACTAAAATCTAGTACTATTCTTGCATTATAGTATTTGAGTGTACACGTTAATGTTGCCATGTAATTAAGAGATATTACAATCAATGGTAGTTTTAAAATAAATACCTATGATGGCAATACTTTCGTTTGGTAGAAAATAATAGCATTGCTTTGTCGTTGCCGCTCGTTGATTATTTCAGAAATAAACCTACTATTATTTTACAAATTCGTCTAAAATCCGTATAATAATTCTTAAAAATGTCGAAGGCTCATCCCCCAGAATTGAAAAAGTAAGTTTGCACAACCTAGAAAGTTTTACCAGCAACAGAAAAGTACGCGCCTTGTCCGGACTAACCTAATTTTAGTTCAAAATATGTTCCCATTCGGAATTCCCTTTCGATGCATCGACCGTTCGTGATAACACGTTACTAATTTCCTGCATTCTGAATGACAATTCCTTCATTTCAGGTTCATGGACAAGAAACTGTCCATAAAATTGAACGCCGGGCGTTGTGTTACAGGGGTGCTTCGAGGATTTGACCCTTTCATGAACCTGGTTTTGGATGAATCTGTAGAAGAGTGCAAGGACGGCAACCGCAACAACATTGGCATGGTGGTAAGTTATTGTTTCAAGATTATCATCAGCCTATCACAGTCCACTGCTGGACATAGGTTTCTCTCAATGGGCCCTTTCAGCACCTACACTAAGCTGTTATGCTTGTGTCGTAGGTACCTTCCAGGAACATTCAACAAAGAACATCTTCTGCCTGCAACCTTTCACAGATAGTTACCCAGCCTAGCCTAGCTCCTAGCCGGCATTTGCCGAGTTGCCATCTCCAATCAAGAATTTGTTTACCCCAGTGGTTATCAGTTCTTCGGCAGATTTTGCTAGCCCACTGGTCGTAAGCCATCAAGGTGTGTCTCTGATCCCGATCATCAGCTATTATCCACATTCTGCTACTCATAGTGCATACAGTCGAGTGCTACACTACACATGCCTAGACGCAGTCTCCACTCAAGAACACATTTACCCCAATAATTCCCTGATTTTTTGACAGATATGGCAATTTTTATCGAATCCATCTTGAAACCATTCTCATCTACACATTAATTTGCCTACATCAATAATTTTCTGTTATTAAATTAGCTGACATCGAAACTCTGTTAGGTATAGGGCTTGCCACTCTTTCCAATCCAGTGACAAGTGAATCCATCTACCCTAATGATTTGTCAGACCATCATCGGCCTGGTGGTCTGCCCACTGGTCTTCGCCCTTCATAATATAATTTTCCATTACTAATATCATCTATTTCTTTGCAGGTGATCCGAGGCAATAGTATCATCATGGTGGAAGCATTAGATAGACTCTAGTGTAAGGCATTCCTGTATTTTTAAGCTAAATATAAGATTACAATAACTTCTGAACAATCTCTTTTATTGATTTTCTTTTAATTTTAAACTATATCAGTGATATCAGTATTAAAAAGTAGCTAGTTAATAGTTCAGTAGTTTCAGTGTGGTTATACAAACTTTCAAAAACTCGAACTTATAGGTGACTATGAGGAAATAAAATTCTACTGCTAACTAAATAGTTCCCCCTAACACCTTAAAACTACTGAACTGATAAGGCTGTTCGGGTATTCCTATAATTTATCCCCATATGCCGTGTACTCAACCGAGACAGTAAAATGTTACTCGGTAACGACAGAGAAAGCTTACATTACTCGCTCAGACGAGCACTCTGCTCTATGTGTATACTAGGCTAAGTTGTGTGAATAAAACTGCCATGGTAAGTGTTTATTGTAACATTTTATTCAGTACTTAATTGTAGCCATATTTATTTAGACTTATTCTTATATTTATTTCTAGTACAAACATAGGTACTCGTCAGTACATTTTATCATCATCTTGAAGACATAGTTTCTTCCTGTATGCCTTTTCTTCTTCCATATCATTTTAGTAAATGTCATACAGTCCAGTATGTCTGTGTTTAAACACATTCTTTTTTTGGTCATGCCAGCATTTAAAACATTTCTGAACATTAGTTACTGCTGTAGTATCCTGGCAATTTTTGACTGTTTCACTTTTCCGCGTTCGGCCATGATCAGTCAAGTGAGGCTGTGTTTGTAGGAATGGAGACTTCATTTTCTACAATTAGATTAAAATCTATTGTTAATTCTTTGTAGTAAGCTTTCCTGGCTAAAGTCTAGCCAGCCTAACTCTGCCTTGAGTCTTAGATGTTTCCTACGTTCTTGACAATGCTGGGCTGTAACAATAAATTTGAAATATTAACGAAAAAAAAACTAAGGTGAACTATGCTGAAGAGAGTGATGTTAGAAGTAAACTTGTGTTTAATTATAATACCTATGATAAGGGTAGGTATATTATATTACTATTGACTAGTTAGTAGGTATGATGAAGTCTGAAAAAATGGTCAATAAAAAAAACTTACGTGAGGATATTTCTCTCCTACAAAATTTGCAGGTATCGTAGCTTTCCTGCTGTTTTTGTCATTTCAGCTTCAGTCAGTTTCTTCAAACTTGCAGATATATTTTCTTCATTGTGTATTTATAAATAGTTTTATTAACGAGTTACACACTAAATTAAAAATACTCATAAGTATACACACTGGAGAAAAGCCATATGCCTGTAAAATATGTGAGGGTATTTCCCTCTTACAGAATTTGCAGGCATTATGGCTTTCCTACAGTGTGTATCCTCATGTGTATTTTTAATTTACCAGCTTCAGTCAATTTCTCCATAAACTTGCAGATGTATTTTCTTCATTGTATATCCCTCGAGTATACCTAAATTAAAAATATTCATGAGAATACACACTGGAGAAAAGCCATATGCCTGCAAAAGTATGTGAGCACATAGTATTTTTTTCTCTAACTCATATATTTTGCAGGCATTATGGCTTTCCTACAGTGTGTATTCTAATGTGTATTTTTAATTTACCAGCTCCAGCAAGTGTTTCTTCTGTTACTGAAGATTACTGGAAATTTAACATCTTCCCATGGCTTTTATTCAATGTGACATCTTGATCATAGTTTTAATTTGCATCAGAGATACTGCCCACTTTTATCTGTCAGGGTAAAAGTTTTACAATGGCGTATGTCTTATTCCATTGTTCATTAAAATCTTCGTTCTCTAAATTACTGCTAATGTGAGAATAAACTTGTTGTATCATCAACATTTTCGGGTCCTTTTCCCATTCTTCTGTTGTATATTTGCAGAAAATATAGGACTTTTTGATCCTGAAATAACACAAATATATGGGTTTATTCTTTACTTCTCTACTCACTTCATACCTATGGTTTTCAAATATATAAGTATATGGGAAATACATGATATTTCATCTAATTATATGGGATAGGACAGCTGTAAAGGTAAGAAAATAAAAGTACATTTTCACTTGAGAGAGAATAAACTCAAAAATCTGGAGACAAAAGCGGGTGGCAAGTGTGTTGCGGATTTGATTCTAACATCAGGAATATCATTTTAATGATAAACTATGGTGCCTAAACGTGTATGTGTGCATTAAAACACGTGCATAACAATGAAGGAAACCATGGTGAGGAAACGGGCATGTCATAGATGCTAAAAAGTTCGAAAATATGGTGTCAAGTTCACAAAAGGAGCCTCTTCGGGGCGCACTTGAAATCCTTTCATCACACTGCTTCGAAAGAACTAGTGATACTAAAAGGTTACCTGTAAATATTTACCTACTATTGTACTAGTCAACACCTTACCACATGGTAATAAAATGTGGGTCAGTGGAGCAAGATGGGAGAGGCCTAAGTCCAGCAGTGGACAAAAGTGAGCTGTTAATAATGATTTAACTCATTACCATTTATATGTAGGCCGTGATAGATAAGCTTGGCTAAGTCTGCCATGTGTTCTCAATATCTCTGCAGTGAGATGCAAGAGTGTAGATTATGTTACTGCCAAGTTGCGGGCTGAAATGAGAATGAGACATTGATGCAGTGCTGAGTGCTGCAATATAAGTTGCTGTGCAGGTAAGATGTGCAGGCACATAACCACGTTTTGATAGTCACTGCAAAGCACTGCAACCACACCTAGCACTAAGCTTGGTAGTGACTGTCTGATGGTACCTAAGGTTATGTACCTGCACATGGCACTTACACTGCAAATATTAGCTAATCCAAAAAGGTAAGTACATGCAAGTAGGTATAACCTATTTAGCTGGTTATGTACAAAAGTCTTTTAACACTCATTTAGTGAATGTAGAGCACAAATATGAATCCAGACTTACTCAGCTCGTTTTCTTGAAATTTTCTTTGAGTTTGCTTTGCAGCTTTTCAAATGAATTTCACGTGTGAATTTCATGATTACTAATGTCACTTTGAATGCTGCTGCTTCGTTGACGTTTGCCGTTCTCGTGTGATTTTGTGATAGGAATATTTTTTTTTTCAAAACTCTAGCATGTTTTTTTTTTAAATTGTCCGTTGGATTGAAAGTCCTAAAACCATACCGCCTCGTCATACGTACGGTCTATTTTATTGTAACTGACGGTCAAGGAATGGATATTGTATATTTCACACGTGAGTTTTATTGAAATTATCACAAAAAGTCACGTTTCACAGCATTGCACTATTCATCAAAACTCATATACATTCACGAATGACCAACAAAGAACACTCAAAATATATTTCAGTTTTGAAAAATAATACAACAGCAAGACACGAAATTGTTGCGTTCCCGGAAAAATAAATCGCTCTACCAAGCTACACAAAGTTTGGACTTGTAGAGCTAGTGTTGCCAGTTGCCATAAAACAAACAGACACGTCCTTGTCGAATTTTTTACGTCCTTTTTTCGTGAGATTTTCGCACTTTTTTAGATACTCATTTATAATCTCTTTGATACTCATACTGGCAATGTTGCTACTAATTTCTGTTATTGTTTTCTGTACATATTATTTCGAATTTTCGTTTGTTCTAAATAAAAATTATCGATATTATAATCTCGGCAAGCATCAATTATGAAAAGTTTCAAGAAAACTTCATGATGAGATGATTTCGAGGAACCGAGAAACCTGTAACGATGGAGGAGGGCCCAGGTTTCAGTTGTTTTGGCTGCCTGTGCTATGAAGGCAATATTCAACCGTTTTCAGTCGACTGCGACTCTTTAAAAGCTATTTTCCAGGTAAGGCTAATCCAAAAAGTTAGAATGTAAGCCGAAAAAATATCTGAGACCAAGTAAGTAGTATGTAGGTAAACCTAGGAACCACACATCAATGGGAACCACAGTTTTCTCAGCTGCTTAGGTTGGGGTATAGTAAACGGGCACTGAGGCAAAAAGATAAAATTTTTGATGAAAAATTTGCTTCCCTAATAACACCTACTTATGGTACCATCAGAGAGGGGGCTTAAGAGAAACATTAGTTCAGGTCATTGACATCTAAGATCAACGGCCCCCTAGCTAGAGGTCAAAATCTACCACATAATAAGCTGGGTGATAGTGTTATGGTTATGGTGTCCAGATAGAAGACATTAGGTGACAGTAGGTTATGGTGTTTTTTTTTGCGTCCAAACCACTAGTTTCTGAGACTAAAGTTGAGGGTATGTTCATCTAGAAATTCTGGTTGTGACGTTGACGGGACTGGGCTCAACTGAAAACCAGTGCTGGATATATGGGGAAACCTATCTATCCAGCATCTATCCTAGTTGAAATGAGAATACCTACCTAAATGTTTTAATGTCTGTCTGACAAATAAAAAAACATTTCTTTCGTTTAAATTATGCCATTTATTATTTTTTAACGTGCATATGAAGAATGTAAATTCGCAACGCAAACAAAGTTGCTGATTTCAGTTAGTCATAAATAAATTTCCTCTTATTTTCATACTGAATAGTTATAAATTATTTTCAGGTTGATACCATCCCGCTATGCTACGTATGCAAGCGCTTAGCACAACACACAGAACTCTTCATACTAAATGTTCAGAGTAACCAGGATTATCTTGCAAACATTCATGTGAGTACATATACATGCTCCTGCCAGTGTCTTTGCTTGTTGGACATAAAATGTATTTTAATTAAATTTAGAGAATGGGTACTTCTGGGGGTACACCATGCATGCCCTCTAGCTCAATTCTCAAAATGGCAGATCACTAAAAATAAAAAGGAGTTTTAAGGGAAAAAAAAATCAATAATCAATTTAATTTCTCTATTTAAAACTTATACTATATTACAGATTATTCCAATACATTAAATAAGTAATTTATAATTAAAACAGATGCATAAATCACAGAGTACGGAGGGTAGTCACTAGTCCCAACTGCACTATGATTTTATTTACAAACTACCTCAAAATAGTCTACAATTTACTCATTTCTAATAAAAATTGTTTATAACGAACCATACTTGAGACAAATAAAATAAATAAATTATAAATTTACATTTACATTCTTTGCTAGCTCAGCTCCCAAACATATTAATATATATTTCCATGTGTGATGTACGTCCATTTCCTGTTACTCTACTATGCTAGAATTTAATCTCATTAGTTTTTACAATAGTGAATTATTAACTTTAATTTCAGCATCTATCAACATCATCTTTAAAAAAAGGCCATTCTCACCAGCACTCCGTAACCCTATCTCAAGTGACCCTGGGTTCTATTGAGCTGAGCGGAGCTGGCAATGATGAAGACTATGCCGTTATGAGCAGCAAAGATGTTCAGATTAAGTTGGAACTGAAAGAGGAAGGTTTGCAGTTTTTGGAGGATATGGGAGTAGACGAATGTGGTGGTAAGGTCCCTTTTACTAGATCAGTTATCATTATTATAATATCACATCACATACCACTAATATACCATCACATCATGCTTATATCACATTACATCATGCTAATATCACATCACATATTACTTATAATCTTACTTATATAATATCATATCACATACCACTAATATACCATCAGATCATGCTTATCTCACACATTACATTATGCTAATATCACATCACATACCTTTAAATATAACATCACATAATTATATATAATATCACATACCATGCCACTTATTCTTAAGTAAATAAATAATATTACATCATAAATGATTTTATATAGGTATTTATTTCACAGATTAATTTTTGTTTCGATCTAGACATTACTCACTTTGTTTTCAGATTTCCTTTTATCAGTGGTAAAAGAAGAAGATGATCTCCCTCTAAACACACTGAAACAAGAATTACCAGAGATTGATATAAACAGTTTTCGAATAGGTGTGAAGAGGAAAAAACTCAAAATAGATTCTCGTGTAGATGTCAAGAATATCCGAAAAAATAACAAGAAGAAAATCGTCAAGAAAGATTGTAGCAAGGACAAATTAAACAAATTTAACGGTGGAAACCAAACGAAATTGAATACAAATAGTAATAGAGATAAATATAGTAAGTATGGTTAAATTAAGTTATGTATATATTTTTTTATATTAAGAAAATAATTTTTATTATTTTTTTATATTATTTTTCTATTGATATCGATTTTGAGGTTTTTGATATACTTAAGGATTTGGTCAAGCTCAGTTGAGACAAGCATCTATGTAAATAAAAAATCCAAAAAATCACGATTTTTATGGTTTTACTCCATCTTGAGATATAGAGATACTTATAGTTTTTATGGATATATGAAGTTAGGTCGGATTTTTTTTATTATTTAAATGGATTTAGTATGTTATATCATAATATCCTGAAAGTTTAAGCCGGATAGCTTATCGGTTAGTGCTCGAAATTAGAGTTGCTAGACCCGGTTCAACGTACAGACAAATTAGAAAATGTGGTAATATTCACCCTGTATATTGATTTATAGTTCCTGTAAATATTTTCAGTGACAACTACAGTGCGAATATCAGAGGAGCAATGCGAAGAGGACAGATCTAAGATGGCAGCTGACCACAAATATATGAGCAGTCTGTTCAGATGTGAACACTGTGTCAAAGGATTCACTGTTCAGGAGGCATTCGAGAGGCACTTGGAGCGACACAGCTTGGTAATACTACCCTTAGGCATAGACATTGACATATTTTGACGCTTTCATAACGTATTAACGTTTAAGACTTACACACTACACAGACATAACATAACGTAGACACGACAGTATAAAAACTTATAGCATACTGGGCTTCATCTTCATCAGAATATTTTCCACTTAGAAATTAAGTACACATAGAATTAGTCAAGAAGAAAGTGTACTTCTTGACTATAACATAAAACTTTGCGGCTCGCTCCGCTCATTATATTAATATTTTTTTTGGTAGTTTGATCTGTGTCATTCTGTAGCGCAAGTTTAGGCTCTGTTCAAGGGAAAAACATAAGCGTGATTAAATTTGCGGCTCGCTTTGCTCGCTGTGTTATAACTTTGATCCATGAAAGGTACTTATGACACGGGTCAAACTAACTAGCAACAAAAGTAAATAATTAGACGCGTACGTTTGTTTCGTAAAAAGTACTCATAATAGAATATTAAGGGTCAAACTAGGGATGAACAAAGTAAACGCGGCAAAGCGAGCTGCAGTCGTCTCAAAGACACGGCAGTGGCATATGAGGCGAGCTAATCTATTTTTGGTTCTCAGATCTATAGTAAATCAGATCTATGCTGAGGATTGAGAGAGGACTGTATCTAGACATGTATTTAGATAAATAATGACACAATTTGACATTTTTTTCAGAGCAGAGGCGACTACGAGTGTAAAATTTGCAAACAGAGATTCGAGTCGGGTGCGAAACTCGAAAGCCATACCAATACTCATTTCGAGTAAGTATTGCCAACAAGCTTTTTCCGTGGTATTATTTTCTTTTTTACACGCTACAAGCGATTAAGCTTGTAGCGTGTAAAGTCGCCCAGTGTCATCGGCGTTTTTACAATCTGACAATCCTTCCCAAACGCTAACACGCTCACTCGCTAGCTTTTAAAAACGCCAACAATCAGCTTGTAAAAAAGCCGTGTGTCATCGACGCTTTAGGAAAAAGATAACAGTCTCACAAACGTTTTTCACTTATTTTATGTATGAAATTTTATGACTACTCTAAGGTTTGAACTTGAACCTGTTCCTTTAGCGCGCCTTGTAGGCTCTACAGCTCTCTGGAATTAGACAATTGACGTCTGACTTATTTGACCTTTGATATCTGGCATATTTGACCTTTAACCTCTGCCTTGTTTGACTTTTAACCTTTGTTTTATTTGACTTTTGACGTGTGTGACCTTTGCCCTCTAATTCTTGTTCTGAAAAGTGGGTACAGCGGTCTGCACTGGCTTCCCGTTGAAAGGTGCATTGTGCACCTTTGCCCTCATTCCAGGAGCTACAAATGTGGCATAATATCGACCTTTGACTTATTTGACAACTTACATATTCGACCTTTGTCCTCTGAATTATTTGACCTTTGCCCTCATTCCAGGTGCTACGAATCCACCTCTATTATTTGACCGCTTACTTATTTGACCTTTGACCTCTTACGTATTTGACCTTTGCCCTCACCCCAGGCGCTACCAATGCTCGGAGTGCGGCATAATTCTGCGCAGTCGTAAGGCTACCCTCGAACACTACGCCGGTTCTCACAACAAATCTGGTCCTTCGTACACCAAATGTCCGCACTGTACTAAGTTTTTCTTGTAAGTATTAACTCATTATTTCCGGGTGTTTTCTACGTATCCTATGTATGTATTTACAAAAAAATAAGTATTTAAGAGGCTATGTGAAAATGTCAGAAATGTTAGCTGCCGCATTGCAAGGCAGCGATAGCATTTTACATTTATTTTATCTAATTTCATTGTTTACTAACTAATTAAAAATTGTTTACTATTGTTTACTTTACAAGAGGACGTGATGGCTGAGTGGATGAGGCCCTTACCTTGCGATTTGATGGTCGCGGGTTCGAATCCCGGTGGCAGTCATGCGTAAATGGGTTTTTTCGGTCAAAAAAATCTATGTATGCATCCCACGTTCTCGCAACGGTGAAGAAAAACATCGTGAGGAAACTGGCATGTCGTAGAACTTAAAAATGTTCGAAAACATGTGTCGAGTGCACGAAAGGAGCCTCTTCGAGGCGCACTTGAAATCCTTTCACCACACTGGTTCGAAAGAACTAGTGACACGAAGAAGAAGATTGTTTACTAACTCAATCAATAGTATAAAAATTAATCGTAAATATTCTCTAAATCTGGAGGATGGATGTAAAACAGATTTTATGAGGGGCCGACTTCAAAAAATAAATCTATCGAGTGGGAAATGTCCAAAATTATAATTTATTATATTACTAGCCGGCGACGACGCGTGACCCGCGTGCGACTTCGTCACCCGCGGAAGAATTGTTTATGGTCGATGTTGTTTGTTCCACCCGCGGAAGAAGTGTCACAGAATAGAAAAGTGTCAGTACTAAGCAAACCAATCAATACTTGCACATTTTCAAACCCTCTTTTGGAGTTTTGGCGGGAACGTGAAAAATGGCACATTGGCGGCATTAAATTAATTAACAAAACTTGTATAACTTTGAGTGTTTATGTGTAAAAATGGTGGTATTTTATCCATTAAGTGCTCGTGAACTTGTATGAGTGTTGGTGAATAGTGTAATGCTGTAAAACGTGACTTTTCGTGTTGCCTCCAAAACTCCATAGAAGCCTCTAGTAAAGTCGCAACCACCACTACTTTACAGGGGCATGACTTGACTTATCGACTCTGACTTATGACAAAATAATCTCTCCAATTACTTGACACTGGCTATATACCTTTGATGTGAAGCCAAAACTAAAGAACTTAGGTTCTTTGAAAAAAAAAAAAAACTCTCTTTTTATCCACTCAAACATTGAATTTAAAGAGAACTGAAAAACATAACGGTATTTATCTGCGGAGATTATAACACTGCTACTTTTAATCAGATATTGTGTGTACCTGAGGAGACAGGTTCATTTAACTTGTGGTCTAATAACACCTTAAATCCGTACTTTTACATCTTTTTTAATTTTGAAAATCGCTGAAACCAGTATCAAATTATTTGTTTTGTTAAATAAAATTATATAGTTTGAAAATAAAAACTATTTCCATACAATCTTTAAACTTTTATATCTACCCTCCGAAGAGATGTAGCGCAATATTATATAGCCTAAAACCATACAGGCTTTGTAGCTATGATATCGTAAAGTTTTAGTTAAATACGTTCAGTAGTTTTAACGTGATGGACGCACACAGAAACACACAAAGTCTTCCACTAAAAAAATAAAATTGGGGCATGTTAAAAAAACCCGTCTGAACACATCATCATCATCATCAGCCCACTTTAGTCCACTGCTGGACGTAGGCCTCTCCCATAACGCGCCACTGAGCCCGGTCTTCGGCTCTCCGCATCCACCTTTTACCGGCTGCCTTTCGTAGGTCCAACCTGTTATGACATACGGAGCCGAAACGTGGACACTCACGGTAGGGCTAGTCCGCCAGTTTAAGGTTGCTCAGCGAGCTATGGAACGAGCTATTTTGGGAGTCTATTTGAAGGATAAAATTCACAACGAGGTTATCCGACAAAGAACCAAAGTCATCGACATAGGATATCGCTCATAGGATTAGCAAGCTGAAGTGGCAGTGGGCTGGCCATGTATTTTTTTTTTTATTTTTTTTTATGGAATAGGCAAGCATTTGACCACAACCTCACCTGATGGTAAGTGACGGTGTGGTCGAGTATGCCTGTATGAGTATGAGTATGTATGCCGAAGAACCGATAACCGCTGCAGCAGGCGGGTTCTTGAGTCAAAACCGCGTATCGGCAAGCGTAGTGTAGGGCGCCCTCCGGCCAGGTGGAGCGACGACCTACGAAAGGCAGCCGTCTGAACACGTTTCCGTAAAAAAAAACCATATGTACAAGAATTCGGGGTCTCTTGCTTAATTATATGTGTAGATATTGTAAGGAAATAGCCTTTCGTTTGACAACTGATACAAAAATGACTTTGAGAGTGACATAGGTAATTTAAAGACGGTTAAAACGGTATAAAATACTTGTATGTACAGGCCGAATTTTTTTTAAAGGAAAATCTTTCGTGACTCGCGGCGCGGCCCGCAGATTAACCGAGAATTAAATGTGCATTTCCCGCTAATCTGCGGACAATCAGGGCATTTGCGGCGTTTCCGAGTTCGGACATGTGAGCGGATAAGCAAATTTTATATTTTTTAATTACATTTAATTACAGGTACAAAGGCAGAGCGCTGCGCAGACATATCCTGTACCGACACTCGACGAGACAGCGCGTCACTTGTGCGCATTGTCACAACACATACGCCTCCAAACAGAGTCTGGTGCAACACTTAGTTAGGTAACGTTATGTGCTGTTAAGGGTAATCCTCAAATCAGGATTCCATACAAAATGTTTTGGACAAATACTCAAAAAGTACGCCGTATTATAGTAATTTCTTCACACTATTCATTTCGTCCATGTTTTTTGATTTCGTCAACAAAAAAAATGAAGGGTTTCCTACTTTAATTTAGATTTTATACGTGTTTTTAAGTTAGTAGGGTTAATCTTAAAACACGTATAAAATCTAAATTAAAGTATGAAACCTTTCCCTTTTTTTTGTTGACGAAATTAAAAAACATGGACGAAACGAATAGTGTGAAGAAATTACTATAATAAGGCGTAATCTTTGAGTATTTGTCCGAATCATTTTGTATGGAATTCGGATTTGAGGATTCCCCTTAACGTTTTTGGAAGTTGAGGATGTGTTGATAAGTTAAGGACGCGGTTGAGGATGTGGTAACCGAGTTGAGGACGTGGTGGCAAACAATGTTCATTGCCATGCAACAACACATACGCTTATAAACAGAGTCTGGTGCAACACTTAGTTAGGTAACGTTATAGATAGATAGATAATTCTTTATTGTACACATGGAAAATAACAAATACAAGACTTAAAACTAATGAGTGGTGTAATTGGCGGCGTATCGCTGAGAGCGATTTCTTCCAGGCACCCAACAGGCATTGGAGATGTTTTTATTTTATTTTTTTTTATTGATCACGAACACAGTATACACTAATACATTTTTTTGGTTACATGATACATAGCTCAGGCCAAGTGCCACTGCAATTATAGGTGAAGACGACATGCAAGAGGTAATTGAGCGAGTAACTTAGTGAAATAAAATTAATATTACAAATTATATAAAACTTTGAGCAAAATGTTAGTTACAAATCATATTTACAAAATTAACACAAAATATTATATATTTAATATATTTAAATATAAGTAGCGGGACAGGGCGTACAACTGATTCAAAACAAATAAAGAATACTATGTTTTATAAAATCCTAATACATAAAAAACCTATAATAAGCTAATACATATTAAATATAAATATATGCTTATTGAGGACGTGAAAGGCGAGTTGAGGACGTGAGGACCGAGTTGAGGATGCGGTGATCGAGTTAAGGACGTGAAGGGTTGAGGAGTTGGGGATGCGATGACCGAGTTGAAGACGCGGTGATCGGGGTGAGGACTAGGTGACCGAGACGAGGAGTTGTTCTGACTCTGGATGTTTCTTGGCGACCAATTGTGTTGTCAATAAATTACTAATTTGTAATTAATTATTTTTTTCACACCATCTGCTCGATAATGTCCAATTAAATGCAATCTCAAGGTAAAGCAAAGCATTACCTCCCAAAGGAGGTAATGTTGTAAGAAACTCCCTAGGGAGTTAAGCGATTTGAATTTAGAGTCAAAGTCGTGTGGAAACTCTTGGAAAACTCTAAGTAAAATAATGCCTATATGGCATTGTAAAGAGGTTTGTTTAAAAATCGAACTGGCCACCATAAGCACAAGTAAAAAAAAAAAAAGAAAAAGGCGCGGTTTCAAAGAACGTGAAACAAAAGACTGTGTTAGCTGCTGGAGCCCTGACTTTTTATTGCCTCGCAGAAGGTGTGAAAAGTAGAGTATGCTCCTCTGGGATAAAGCCTGTCTTCGTCTTGGGTAGCTTGAACCCCTCGCGTCACTCAGGACTACATAACTGAGTCCCTCGTTACACTCAGTGTTGAACATGCCACCCGCGACACATGACACTGCTTTATCCCCTTGGTGCATAATCTACTATTGTACAGGAAACACCCCAAAGAGACGTCAGACGGCGCCCGACCGAAGCGCTTCGTGTGCGAAGAGTGTGGGAAGGCATTCACGTGCCCGTCGCAGCTTCGACTCCACGCCACCACGCACTCCGATGTGAAGAACTACTACTGCGTCGAATGTGATAAGTAAGGGCATTAATATTTTTTTTTTGAAGTGAAAACTTCCTTACACGAACTGAGCATATTATTTCAAGTAGGGAGTGAAATGATACTTTTTTTTTAAATACATTGGTATAGGTAATCAAGGTTTTACAAAAACATACTACTACCGACTTCAATTGGACTGTTCTAGAGACCGTAAACACCACTGAAAAGTCACAGGGAAGTAAAATACGCAATTCCGGTAATTTGGATGACATATTTTTTTCAGTTATTTTGATGTAAAAATAAGCTACTGAATCGTTTTTAATGAAATTTCTATGGAACCTTTGGAGATATTACATATATGCTCTCAAACAAAAATTATATTATATAAACAGAATTCTGAGGTAACAAACAAAAAACAAACTTTTAACCGAATTGAGAACCTCCTCCGTTTTTTAAGTCGGTTAAAAAAGTCTTTATAACCATGCAACCTGCTTTAGTCACAGTCAATAATTTCACTTCAAACACAGCTTTAAACAATTAAATGCTTACGTAAACCATTTTTTTCAGGAGCTTCAAATCGGAATCTCAACTGACACAACACCTCAAGAATACTGGCATTCACATCAGCTATTCTGAATTACCGTAAGATATAATACATAGCATAACATAGAATATACACCGCAATTTTTTTTTACTCCAGAAAAAAAAAATACGCATAAACAGTTCTGCCCTCCCGAGCCTAAGTGTAAGTGTAAGCCTAAGTTAAAGTACAGTAATAGGCATTTTGTCGGTTTTAAGCTTATTGCATATTCTGAAACCCCATTTCAAGACCTATAAATCAAATCAATCCTTTTTTTGTAAAACATAACAGAAGTATTTTTTATTATTTTTTAAAGAAAAAGAAAAACGTTGAACTATGACAAATTTATTAAAAATATACAGTGTTTACCAGTTAAACCGCAGTAAAATAAAAAATGCATGATATTTGGTTGGGTTTCCTAGCTAAAGTGCAGTATTTTATCTTATTCTGAGACATTTTAAACAGTAGTTTTATCAAGAAGAATATCTGAATATTCTTAAAACACTTGAAGTATTGGATTTTTATTAATTTTATACATTTTTGAGAGTATCTCAAAATACTTCGGCCACATAGCACGCAGAAATGCCGATAACATTGAAAGACTTATAGTTACGGGCAAAATCGAGGGCAAGCGACCAAGAGGACAAAGTCCAAAGCGTTGGTCAGACCAGGTGGCAGAATGTCTAGAAATGCCAGTGAATGTCGCACTCCACAAAGCTGAAGATAGAGGAAAGTGGAGAAAAGCAATTAAAGGTGTCCTTGCAAAACGTCACGATCCTCAGCAGTGAGGGAGGAGGAGGAGAATATCTCAAGAAGTGCACAAAAGTAGCACCGTGTGTCTTTGGAGAAACTATAGCATTATATAGTTTGAAAATCACAATAGACAACATAATTTGTTGCATATCAATCAATTAAGTGATAAGTATAATATACGTAAAATGTTCTAAGAAATACACACTTCCATTAAAATTAAATATTAATATTATTCATTAATAGTGAATATTATTCATTACTATTTGCCGTAACTGATCACAGATATAGCAAAATAACTTGAAAAAATTAAGTTGAATATTTGTTTAAATCAATTCGGTAAAAATTGGATAACTGTTACCGTTAGTCGTTTTCCTATGGCTTTGCGTTAATCGGTACCCATCATTGATAATAATTTAAGTTTTATTCATCGTTTGGCAAACCCGGGTACCTAGCTCGAGCCAGCTCGCAAAACCTCGGCTCGGGCGCCGCACTCGCGCCGCTGTCACTCGCACATTTTGTAGAAACCCGAAATTCTGACTGCACAGATGCAACGTAGTGCCTCTTCTGCATTGTCCTTTTAAGTTTTTTGGTAATTAAAAATTTGTGGTGTATAAAATGTTGACCAGTTTATAGGCTTGCACAACACTTAAATAGTTATTTGTTCACCAAGGGCCTGAAGCAAGACATTTTATACGAGACTTTTATCAGCCCGAGCGGAAGGCGAAGGCGGATATTCAAGTCGAGTATAAAATGGGCTTCAAGACCAAAGTAAACACAAGATGTTTCACTTTAATTGCGAGGAAAATAAATATACGTAAACTGAAATCAGCGCCCATTTAGTAATTAAAAAACAGAGACAGACATCTCTAATTTAAAAAAGATGTTTGAAATTTGAAATCATTAATATTTGGGCCCCCCATAATACCCCGATCTATGGTATTCTGAAGGACCGAAGTTCGAAATGTGAATTAAGTTCTCAACTTCCATCATGAAAATTGAAACAATCTGTTCAAAGAAGTTCATTTGTATAACAAAAAGATTTTATAAGCATTCACTTTTTTTGCTAGAGCTTAAAATGCAGTTTTATTTCCCCTAGAGCAGGCACGCATTTGAACTTTACGAGCATACGAACATGAGAAGTGAAAAATATGTTTTTTGGGACTGTCCATTCGTCACACTCAATGCCAAAGAGGAGTGATATAAAAATGAAGTGAGAAACAAAATTAAGGGGCATCCTCAAAAAAAGTGCGAGGTTTCATACTTTAATTTAGATTTTATACGTGTTTTAAAATTAACCCTACTAACTTAAAAACACGTATAAAATCTAAATAAAAGTATGAAACCTTTCACTTTTTTTGTTTACGAATTCAAAAAACATGGACGAAACGAATAGTGTGAAGAAATTACAATAATACGTCGTACTTTTTGAGTATTTGTCCGAAACATTTTGTATGGAATTCGGATTTGAGGATTACCCTTAAAGTGAAAATAGTAAAAAGTAATTATGCCCATTTCAGACATTCGTGTGACCACTGTGACAAGAGGTTTTCCAGTAAGAGATGTAAGAATAACCACGTGAACAGAGTACATCTGAACATACGACCGTTCCAGTGCGACAAGTGTGACAAGGTGAGTGTTCTGTGTGTGCGTAGCGAAAGTGTCAGTAGTTTTTATATGTACAGACAGCGTCATAGATAAGTATCCCCCTTGCATTATAATACCCAGCTTCAAATCCCTTTAAATTACCGTGGCGATGAATGTAGAAGTTTTGCCTTTAAAAAATTGATTATATTTGTATAACCGTATGTAAGCCTAAAAATAATTTTAATTATTACAATTTTTTTAAAGGACTTATAGCTGGGTGTCTTGTGGGAAGGAGGATACTTATCTCTGACGCTGTCTGTACTAATTTTTACTTCAACCAATTTTTACTCATTACTTTTCACAAACCTACTCACTTAGTTTTTCGTAGACTTTCGCGATTATAACACATAGTTTTTTGATTATAACGGGTATTTATCGCGCTAACCTCGTATGTTTTTGTGTCCCTGTGGTGTTTGCTACTTAACCGAATTATGTTCAGTGTAGTCACAGGCTCCACACACATAATATCCGCTCTGAGCATTTCTGCGCTACGTCCGTCCGGTCGACAGCGCTGCTTCTCGCATACTGATAATATGAGCTTTGAGACTGTGTAAGTGTGTGTACGGTCTGAAGATAGCTATGTGTGTGTACATGTATAGTATAGGTAGGTACATACACTACAGTCCCGACGTTTCGACTGTATTGCAACAGCCGTGGTCACGGGTTGACTGGCGTATTGGAGCTACCGTCGCGGTGAAATGAGAGAACTACCCTCATTTTGGTCGTTAAAAATGTTAAATACGCCAGTGAACCCGTGACCACGGCTGTTGCAATACAGTCGAAACGTCGGGACACAAAAACATACGAGGTTAGCGCGATAAATACCTACTCATTTATCTTTTTAATTAAATAGTAATACATGACTAGATAAGAAAGAGGTCCATTAATGTACATATATGACCTATCTATCTCTAATATAATATTAAAAGATTGATCCTGACTGACTGACTGACTGACTGACTGACTGATAGACAACGTACAGGCCAAACCACTGAACCAATATAATAGAATTAACTTAAAATCAGTTCGTCAAGAGCGGATTTTTCAAATCGGATTATAATCTGCGGCCAACTGCATTAATTTGTAGTTTTTAAGTTATTTTTTTACATTTGTTATAGATTTATATTGTACGTGTACTATGGATGTTTTGTCTGGAATAAATGAATTAATAATAATTAAACGTCAATCCGAAAAAAAGTCCTCCTTTTATGAAGTCTGTTGAAAAACATGGTATAAATTGTTTATAATAATTTTCAGTCGTACATGAACGCGTGGAGTCTATCCGAACATATCCGCTATTCACACGACGGAGCACAGCGTCCCTTGCGATACCCCTGTGACCGCTGTGACAAGGTGTTTGCTGTGAGTACTCACTGCTATTTTGTGTATACCTCGTTCCTGAAGCCCATTTCATCCGGGCATTTTGTGTATACCTCGTTCCTGAAGCCCATTTTATCCAGGCCTTTTTTTGGATACCTCGTTTCTGAAGCCCATTTTATCCGAGCATTTTGTGTATACCTCGTTCCTGAAGCCCATTTTATCCTGGCATTTTGTCTATACCTCGTTCCTGAAGCTCATTTTATCCTAGCATTTTGTGTAAACCTCGTTCCCGAAGCCCATTTTATCCTGGCATTTTGTGTAAACCTCGTTCCCGAAGCCCATTTCATCCCGGCATTTTGTGTAGGTATACCTTGTTCCTGAAGCCCATTTTATCCTCGACTTGAATATTAAGTCTCGTATAAAATCGCTTGCTTCAGCCCCTTTGGAATATATGAGTTATTTGCACTAAGCAGGCCCTTAACAGCAAGCAAGTTATTTTATTTTATATTTTATATTCAAAGGAACACAAACAGTTTCTTACAGATTTAGTACAACAGGATGGTGGCGATATTATACGAATACAAATTATACGCCCGAGCCAAAGACAAGGGTGGATATTCAAGTCGAGTATAAAATGTATAAAATGGACTTGGCTATGGCTATACTTATGACTGACTTACTTACTTACTTACACAGTTTTTTTCACTTTAATTGCGAGGTAATTAACCAAATTTGTACTGAAATTATAGAAAATAAATATAACGCTCTTTTTGTAATGATTAAAAAATACACAGCCATCCATGTTACCTTACCACGATATTAGAAAATAGTTATATGTAGGTCCCTCATAATCCCTCATCTATGAGTATTATGTTATGAAGGACCGAAGTTCGAATTTCAAAAAGTTCTCAAGTTCATAAAACCTATTACAAACTGAACCTTGTTAGACCGATATTATAATCAATAACTTTTTGCCCTAGGGCCTAAAATGCAGTTTACTCCCCGCAAAGCGTCCACGAAGAAGTGAAAATAAATACATTGTTATTTCAGCGGAGCCAAATATTAAAAGCGCATCGTCGAACCCACACCGGCGAGCGTCCCTTCCAGTGCCGCCACTGCCCCGCCACCTTCGCGCAGGGCTCCTCCATGGGCACGCACGTCAAGCTGGTGCATCTGCGCCTCACGCGCGACGGACGGCCCAAGCAACACCGCTGATGTCCGACACACACCGACGTGGTCCGACACACACCGATGTCGTGCGACACACACCGGCGAGCGTCCCTTTCTCTACCCTGACACTGTACCGCGTCGTCCAACACACACCGACATCGTCCGACCTACATCGGCGAGCGTCCTTTCCACTATCGCGACACTGTTGACTGTACCACGTCGACCGACACACCGACGTGGTCCGACACTCACCGACGAGCGTCCCTTCCACTACTCCTACACTGTACCGCGTCGTCCGACACACCGACCTGGTCCGACACACACCGACATCGTCCAAACCACACCGACGAGCGTCCCTTTCACTAACCCGACACTTTACCACGTCGACCGACACATACCGACGTAGTCCGACACACACCTACGTCGTCCAACCCACACCGGCGAGCGTCCCTTCCACTACCCCGTCACTGTTGACTGTACCACGTCGTCCGACACACACCAGCGCCGCCCCCAGAAACACCGATAAGTCAAATTTATTGAATGTTGCTTGATGAAGATGTGCACTGTTGGATAGATTTAAAGTGACAAATTGTTCTATTATTTATTAAAGTATTTTTTTTCTAACTTTGTTTGTTTTTTTCTCTTCGTGATCATAAAAGCGTGTAGCAGCATCCCATATCATGCATCATCTCTCTCCGGCGTCTCTTTCTAACTGACGTGCAACTACAGGACGAACAAATATTTATACCTTCGTATCAACTCTCGAATATTCTGGGACAGCCTCGACCAATGACAGAGCAAGAACAGGATAGACTCAGCAAGAGCGAAATAGATATACGTTTTACTCAATCACATAGCATACTAACGCCGGCCTAAATGTACAATTTAAATAGCGCATTTTTCAGCAATAAATCACCATTTGGTTCATACAAATTGAAGAAGTTGTTTAAGTGAAAATCTCCTGAACTCAAGATAGGAAAGTGTCAGAACATCCAGACAACGGATCTCTCTCACTCCCTACAAGCGCGTGAAAGCTTTGACCAAATAAAGGCAGAGGAAGGACCGAATAAATCCGGGCCAGGGCCTGAAATGTAAATCTGCATTTTAGGTTTATAAAATGCAAATCTGCATTTTAGGCCTTAGGGCAAAAAGTCATTATTTACAAAATCTGTTACAAGAGGTTCAGTTTGTAATATTATGTTTCATGCTGGATATTAAGATTTTTTTATAAATTTCGGACTTTGGTCCTTCATAATACTTCAGAGTTTTGTGAGGCACCTTAACATGGTAATTTTATAATAATATCGTAGGTAACATTTGATAGCTGTCTTTGTTTGTGATTTAGGAAATGGGTGCTCATTTCAGTTGAATTTTGTTTCATTTGCCTCGCAATCGAAGTGAAAACTGCTTGCTTCAGGCCCTTGGTGTACAAATTATAACTACCTATGTACATAGGTAGGTATTGATGTTTTTTAAGGGATATTATTTTACATACCTACATAGTAGATACGTCTGCCCTAAGCCCTAGGTATAGGTATAATATCTGTGGCCTATCGCTGGTCCGTGCGCCCTACACCGCTAAGTGCGGCGCGGTGTAGGAAGCGCGCTGACTTCCGACTGCCGTGTAATTGCTTCCGTCGCGTTAGGTGCGACCGCGGGACACACGGCGAGTTTATTGATACGATAGAGTTTATTGAATAATAGAATGAATAATGAATAAATTATTTATTTTCAGAATCTTAATCTATGTTACATTTACTTATTGTAGGAAAAAAGTATTATAATGAAGCCAGGGCAAATTAACATTATTTTAATCTTGATTGCTAGTGAGTTTGTTAGTTGAAGATCTCTTTATTCCATTTTGATACATTTTGGTACACTTGGATACGTCAAAATATAATAATAATAGACTAGGTACCAACTAGAATATATATTTATGTAAGTACTATCAGTTATCTGGTTCCCATAACTCTGCTTACATGTGGCTAGATGGCCGTTGTGTGAAATGTCCATTATTAGAATTATTAACTGCGACACTACATCAGCGTACACACGCCACATTACAGGTAGGTCGCACAGATGTAGGTAGAGAGAGTGGTTTTAGACTAGCGTATTATACCAAGCGTAGGTATTTGTTACCGTGTTTTGTTTTTGCAGCATGCCCGTATCCGCGCGTATGCGGGCGTACGCCGGTGTTTACGCTCGTTTTTTGGTAGCGAGTTGTCAAAAGCGGGCTGTCAGGCGCGTAAGAATGACAAAGCTCGTTCGAGAGGCGTGTCGCGCGTGCACGCGTTACAAAAAACAAAACTGAGCGAACGGGGCGACAGCCGAAAGTATCCGAGATCTGTGGAGCGAACCAAATCCGCTAGGCTTATTATTATTATTAAAATTCTTTATTGCACAAAAATAAAAATTACATTGCACAATGTGCGGGCTTAATGCCTTAGGCATTCTCTCCCAGCCAACCCTTGTATGGTGGTACAGTATGGTTAGCGTGCTAATATAGATAATATTTAGAAATTAAATTAGGAAACTAAAATATATATACCTACAAATATATATTATACTATACCTATACATATATACATATGAGTGTCACCTATTAATAAATTAAACAGGATATCTATTGATAAAGGATTAAAAATACGCTTACGCACATATTTACCTAACAATGAAGAACCATACCTGATGGCAATATATCAAGCCCATGACCGGGCTCAGTAGCGCCTACAGTTGAGAATGACAGATATGTGCGTGTGGCTAGCTAAGCTGTTCCCACTCGGGCGACAGTAGGAACGATAAGAAGAAGAAAATTCTAAAACCTACACAGATTATTTGACAACATAGTTCTATCCTCTGATGGCAAGAGATCAAGCCCATGACCGGGCTCAGTAGCGCCTACAGTTGAGGATGAAAGATATGTGCGTGTGTCAGGCTAGCTGAGCTGTCCCCCCGTGTGCGCTCCCCGGATCCTGTGGCACGATGTCCCCTCCGGACGCAGCTCCCGTGGGACCTCAGCGCAACATCATACGCATTCTACAACTTGTATAGATTACTGTCTACAATTAAAATACCTACTTACTACTCGGGCGAATGAACATGACACCTGGCTCGAATGACGTTTGTGCAAAGTACAGCGTGGAATTGGATAATCTTGATAGAGAAGAGGTCCTGTAATACTTGGTAATGATAAGTCATGATAAGGCTGAGAAACACGGAGGGCGCCGCGCGGGGCAGCGGGGGAAGCATCAAGTTCCGAGCGAGAGTGTCAGCCAGGTGGCATGTTCATTCGCCCGAGTAGTAAGTAATCTAGGTTTTACAAAAACATACCACAACCGACTTGAATGGGACTGTTCTAGTGACCGTAATCACCACTTACCTAAATATAGGCACAGGGAAGCAAAATACGCAATTTCGTTTAGGTAGGTACTTTGTTGACGCCATTTTTACAGTTGTTTGGATTTAAAAATTAAAGTGCTGAACCGATTTTTTTATGTCTCTATTTTTGGATTACGAAATGGGCGCTCATTTCAGTCTGAATTTATTCAATTTCCTCGCAATTTAGGTGAAAAATCTTGTGTTTATACCTCGTTCCTCAAGCCCATTTTATACCTACAAGACTTATCACCCCGAGTCGAAGGCGAGGGCGGATATACAAGTCGAGCATGCTTCAGGCCCTTGGTGTACAAATACATTTTATATATGAGCGAAAAACACTTTCCTCCATACCAATAAAATTATCATTTTACGCGTGCACGGAAGCCGTTGGCTAATAAATCATGTCAACAGATACCATCTTGAGCACAGCCTCCTTACTCATGACCGAGATGCAGCGGGAAGTAGGTCAACCGATCGATAAGGCGCGAACTTGAATTTTGGACCTCCTTCCGTTAACCGAGTGCAAAACACGAAAGAGTATGCTGATATTGCTCCCACATTCTATGAAATAAAAACTTTCCTCTTTTTTGCCTACCTTTACATAGATTTTTTTTATTTATCCTGTTTGCATTGAATTGTGATTCACAAATAAATTATTTTCTTATTTTTCTTTCCTTCAAAATGTTGTTTATTTATATTTATTTTTGTTTTTTTTTAGTCTCTTTACCTATTTACTATTGTATTTTTAAATTAATGTGAATTTGAATTTGTAAATGTTTTGAATTAGGTTTGTGAATAACTTATGGATTTTTATCTAAAATAAATGATTTAAAAATAATATAATATGTTTTGTCAAAATCAGTTCAGTAGATCTGCAATCCAAAAAACTGGAAAAATATATCATCCAAACAAGTACCTACCTACGAAACTACTACTTTGCTTTTCAGTGGTGTTTACAGCCACTAGAACACTGAGAACAGTCCCAATTGAAGTCGGTTGTATCTAAGTAGTAGGTAGGTAGATGGGTTCCCATCCAGTAACACCCAAACGAGTAACACTGTTACTCGATGGGAAAAAAAATCCCACCAGGAACCCATCGGTAGGTACCTAGGTATGTTTTTGTTAAAAACTTTGATTAAATTTTGTAAACTTGGGTCATATCATACGATCATATCAAACATAAATAATCTGTTTGTAATCCACAGTTTACAAAATATATAATTATGATTTTTAGATAATTTAGGAATCATAAATGAAAAAAGTCAAGCACCTAAACCGCACAGTTTATTGCACAAACTTCTACCTTTCTACGTTTTAATTAAAACAAAGTACGTAGCAGCAGGTAAACAATGTAAAATTTCATTTTCAGAAATTTAGATGTATCAATTTTAAACCCTGAAAATACCTATGTAGAGTTCTAATTCCCAAAGCACTCTTCTCAATGTCCTTGCATGAAAATAAGAGTCATCTTTAAACTTTCAGTGCAATCAAAATTGTATCTTAAATGTATGGAGAGTGAATTCCCTTTGCTATATCTTTATTGAAATTGTTTGAGTTCATACTCCCTAGAGACAGCAATACTCATTGGTTCTCGAACGAAGTCTCATTTTACCTGCAATGCTGAACGTACCTAGGTAGGTGTGTGTTACATTTTCTTGACTATTCATAGCACCCCTAATGATTATGCAGGCCCATTTCGGCTTAGTGTTGTATAGCTAGGTAAATATTAAAAAAAAAAGAAGAGTCTTGAAGTTTTGTCCTCTTTCTTCTTTTTTATCGTGCACAAGGGCCAGTAGCCATCTCGGATATTTGAGTTTTCTGCCCCTAATTACATTCGTTCTACATTTTTCGTGTAGGTCGAATGTTATGTTTTACACTAGCAAAATAAGTTTCAACTAAACCTTCATAAATACAGGGATAGAGCACATACAAGCTGTATGCATTACTATACTACTCGGGCGAATGAACATGACACCTGGCTGACACGTGGGTCGGAACTTGATGCTTCCCCCACTGCCCCACGCGGTGCCCTCCGTGTTTCTTCTTCTGCTAATTGCGAAGCCTTATCATTACTAAGTATTACAGGACCTCTTCTCTATCAAGATTAGCCAATTCGACGCTGTACTTTGCATAAACGTCATTCGAGCCAGGTGTCATGTTCATTCGCCCGAGTAGTACAGTACCTACTGTGTAGGTATGCGTTACTATGCATACACAGTAGGTACTTACTTCCCTGGAGAATAATCTGGCAGTAAAGTATGTGACTCTACTTTATACATTCATAAGACCTGTCTGTAACTTACTATACTGGAAACAAATAAATCATTCATTCATAACATTTACTTTGGCTTTCCATCAGAGGATCGACTTATAATTTCGAAAACACATAGTAAGGGTCTGAAGGATTCAAGCTCGTACGCATGCGTGGTCCAGGGTAGTCTCCAAACGACCCTTTGTCTACGAGCAGCCTCCAGACTCTCCTCACGCCAACTCCACCAGTGAACAAGAGCGGGAAATATGTAAGTTATCATTTAATTTTTTTATTTCTACCTGATATAGAATAGCTTGTAGCTTCAGGCGCGTGGTATCGAGATAAACAGTGGGCTAGATAGGTACGGTCAGCATCAAAAGTCGATGACCACATTCAGATTTTCAAAATTGCTATACACCATATTATAATAATAATAATAAATACTTTATTGCAGACACAAGATCCATAGAGTCTTAAAAACTAACAACTTAACACTAAAAAACATGTGATCATCGACTATTGATGCTGACTGTACATGGTTTTCCAGTTTATCATTTATCAATATAAAAGGCTTGGTAGGCTTTCGTGACTGACTGACTGACAGACAATGTATACTGTACAGGCCAAATCACTGGAAGTAGAGACTTGAAATTTCGAGGGTATGTCCCTCAAGAAGTGTAAACGATTAATAAGAAAGGACTTTTGGATATTCGCATAAAATTAAAAAAAAAAACAAAATTGAAACTTGGTCAGCTAGTCATCAATATTAATAATCTGTTATAAAAGGCTTGGAACTGACTGATTGACTGACTGACAGACAGCCTACAGACTAAACTAGTAGACGTAGAGACTTGAAACTTTGAGAATGTGTTCGTCAAAACCTGAAAGTGCGTACTAAGAAAGGAATTTTGGAAATTCGCAACGCAAACGAAGTTGTGGGCGTCATCTAGTCAAATATTAAATGCTTAGACCTGATTGACTGAAAGACAACGTATAGTCTAAACCACTGAACAAAGAGATTTGAAACAGTTATGTTATTGACTATTCTGTGTCAACTGTTACTGAAGTTTTATGAAACTGGACCCACAAGTTTATCGTACGATCCCAACCCGGAAAACTTTTAGACAGTTTCCAATTTCCTGGTGCCAAATTTCAGTTGACGTTAGATTTTGAGTCCTCAATTTACGAACCTCAATAATTGTTAACGATTGGCAGTTGCGGCCACAGGAAATTGTATGAGAAAGGCCTATGACATGCCAGCGAACAACCTTTTTAGATTTTCCGGCCCATCATTAGAACTAGGAGTAAAAATCTACAAGAGACTGCGTCTTTTAGAAAGCTCTATCTTAGACTTTACCTACAGACTCGTAAACTGGCAGTTGCGGCCATAGGAAGTTCTATGAGGAAGGCCTATGACATGCCAGAAAACTTTAACCTTTTTTTGATTTCTCTGCCCATCTTTAGAGCTAGGAGTGTAAAAAATATACTGAGTCTATTATTAAAGCGTTATTTCAGACTGACTCGAAACCGTCGTATTAGAATTATTATTATTATGAGCCTGAATCGTCCCACTGCAAGGCAAAGGCCTCCCTTCCTTCTTTCCACTCTTTTCTGTCAAAAACATGGACCAGTCTTCCAAATGGGGTCTTGTTCGTCTCTCCGACTTCTCCGCGGTCTGCCGCGACGTCTTTTCCAGTCCTTGATGGTTGTCTTATTAGAAACAATATAATTTTCTTCTTCTGGTTCTAATCAAGCAAAATCGTAGTTTTCATTGTCTGGCCTCGATGAATGGCAGCTCCATGTGGTTCTGTTCGAGGATCGTAAGCAATCTAGTTCAGTTTCCTTTTGAACGTTGGAAACCGTTCCAAAGTTGTCAGATCTTCGGCTTTTCCGTTCAATTCCTGCCAGCTAAAACCCGCGTCATCGTATATTGGACGACTCACAAGAAGGGAACTGGTATCGGCACACAGCCTAGACACGAAGTCAAACGATTCAATTGGTAATCCGACCCCCCTATGAAACTTCCGCTGGGGTCCGCTGGCTCAGCTCATAAATTCTTTCATAGTCTGACAGTTGCGCGGTTCGGTTCACATGTGCATCCTGCGCTGGTGTGGTCTGCTGACTGCCACCACATTCGCCTTGCAGCATGAGGCGAGATCGCACGCCTTCGCGCTGAGTCTGTCGTGTGTGTGTGATGTGGATTTGTGATGCTGTGTGCTTCTGATGTGAGTTTGTGAGGTGCTCTGGAGTTTCCTTCGCAGTGTAAGTGTGAAAACAGGTGGCTTGGAAATCGTGTGAGTCTATCTCCGCTACAGGTGTTTATCCGCTGGAAATACTTCACGATTATAAGGAAATATAAGTCCCTACTTATTTGTGGTCTTTGCCACATCGAAGTAGTAAAAAAAACTTAAAGCAAAAAGGCATAAAGTATAAATCTGTAACGTTTAATATGTATTAACATTTTTTAATCTCGAACTTTTATGTAGAGCGCAAAATAAATCTGTTGTTCGTTTTTTTGTGAACCGTATATAAAAAAAAAACCGGTAAAGGTACTCCTTCTCTTCGCTAGTAATTGCTAGATTTTCGAAGGCTAGAAAGTAAGTCGGCTGCCAGATGATACAAGGCGACAACTAATTAGATCTAACCGAGTGGAAGCCTCTTCTTTGTCTTCATTGAGAGACTACATATAAACTCACCTTACTAACGACTACTTACATAGTTTACCCATTTACAAAACTACATGTAATAACATTTTATACCTCCATTTTCTTCGGACTAACTGGCCAATAAAGGCCCGTAGAGCTTGATAGGAGGACATTATACTCGGATATCCAAAACGCTTCATTGAAGGGCAAACATCGAAGGGGTTAGAGTTTTAAAGGAAGAGAAAAATCTTCAGCTATTTTAAGCGTTTTTTGGGAACAGAACACAAAGAAAAGCTTACCACTATCAATCTAAACAGCCTCTTGCATTCACCGTTGGCTGTAAAGCCTCATCTTTAGTGGACCACTTTTACTCCATGGTCTCTCCATGATCCACTGGACTCCAGCTAGTTAAGCGATGTCATCCGATCCTCATCCGACCATTCAAATTCACACTAAAAACTATTTATTGCGAATAAGACTATTTATTACAAAAAAGATCCTAAACTATGGCGTGGATGGCATTGTGCAGTTTGGTGTCAAGAGTGGTGCGGATCTGGTCAGCCCTGCAGTCTCACTCCCTCAACCTTCCCGGTCACAACGAGAGAAAATACTTAAGTCAAAAATTGTGTATCAGACCAAATTTATAGGACCGGGGTGGCGAACCTTTTTGTACCAACCAACGTGCCATTTTTACCCGACTGCCTAGGAAGGGTTATGTTTTTCGGGCGTATCTTGTATGTATGTATGTATGTAAATTTCTGGGTTACCTCGTATCTTCCAAACGGCTGGATGGGTTTTGACAGTTAAGGTATCGTTAGATTCGTCTCGATCACCCGAGTGTTCTTAGATGGGTTTAAAAGTAATCAAAATGGCGGATTTTTGGAGCCAAATAGTAAGTCGTTAATAATTTTTTGTTTACCAAACCCATCGAGCAGGGTATAAAAATGAAGGTATTTTAAAGTAGATTACAAAAATAAATGTATAAGTTGTATGTTTAAATTAAATTTGGAATAATGAATTGACAATTAATGTTTAATTATTTCGCAGTCGGGTTTTCAGTTAGTTAAACTTTTAGCTTGTTCTAAAGAAATGTTGAATGAGGCCATAGACGTTCCTACAAATAATTTTAACTTCGTGAATAAAATTGAAAGTGTAAGTGACCCAAGACACAACGTACACAATGATTAATTACATCGGGTACATACGATCGCGAATTTTTCTTAGTTCGAATCATCCAAATTGTCATCTCATAGTGAAATTTGTGATCCGTGGCGTGCCAATATTATTGCAGCGCGTGCCATCATGAACATGCGTGTTATTGGTTCGCCATCCCTGAAATAGGGTGTCAAATGTCAAGTTCAGTCAATATCCTTTTGATCTGGTTGTTTAGGTAACCCAGTAGCCAACGTTGATGGTGATTAGCTGTTATCTTATAGTAATCTGGTTCAAGATCATTCAAGGATTATGTCATAGGTTCTCAGAAGACATCTAACAGCGGGTCCTCCAATAGAATAATACATGCAGATATAAATAGGAGATCGGCCAGCGGTCAATTTAGATTTGCAAACAAACTGCATGCTGACCCAATTTTAGTGGTACCTATTTATTATGAAATAACTGGAAATGAGAGACAGGGCCGCAACTTCGATCGCATGGACTTTGTACAAAATTTAAACGAAACAAAAAAAATATGCGTATCTAACACATACTTAACACAGTTTTTTTATTTTTCAAAAATTTTGAAACTACTATTTCTAGTGATACTAAAAAGCAAAAATACAAAAAAAAGCCGTGTTGGCCGAGTGGGAGGTGCCTCGACTTTCGATCCAAAGGTTCGATCCCGGTCGTATACCAATGGATTTTTCCGTGCAAAAAATCTAAGTGTGCATTTATAACACGTGCTTAACGGTGATGGAAAACATCGTAAGGAAACCGGCATGTCATAGAACCTAAAAAGTTCGAAAACATATTGTGTCAAGTGCACGAAAGGAGCCTCTTCGAGGCGCACTTGAAGTCCTTACACCACACTGGTTCGAAGAACTAGTGACACGATAAGAAGAAGGAGACTCAAAATAAACCGCGAGCAATAATTATACAGGTAGAGTAAGTTCTGAATAGAACATAAATATTGAGAGAGAAGTCTCTCAATATATAAGTTAGCTCTAGTCTTCCAAAAGCTCATAGTAGGTTTATTTAAAAAAAAAAAATAGTTGTCTGTGAAGTAGGTTTACGGACGATAAATTAACGTGGCTACCAGCGTAACGGGACAATGAGCGTTACCGGACAATTATCGTTACCGGACAATGGCGTCAACTTTTTCGAGCATGCAGCCGGCGCGCGACGTGGCGGCGTTCATCGATTTATTAGAAGTAGTAGCGTCAAAAATGAAAAACCTTGTAAGCATTTCATTTCATTTCATTTCATTTATTCTCAAACAATTTTTACATTGTGTCGGAATACAAACAATAACATAACATAAATTGTGAATAGTATAGTGTTACCAGCTCATATAAGAAAAGTTACTACCAAAAAATAAAAATATAGTCAAATTCAGATAATTTAAGAAAATTTAGACTTATGTCATTATGTTAAGCCTCGAATAATTTCCAATAAAAATAAACAAGCCGAGTCGTAATGGTGTGAAATATGGCAGGCCTCGAGCTCCAGAGCTTTGGGATGCTGAAAGTAAGACGTCTGTAAATAAAGAGTTTACGGAGAGATTTTCCTGTTTTGTGATTTTACAGGGAATGGCGAATATGGGCTAGTTGTTTTTCGTTATTTTTTAAGGAGTGTTAGACCTACTTTACATTTTATACTAACACGTAACAAGCGATAAAATGATTATAAGAATCCTACTTCGTGAATGCAAAAGTTTTTGAAAATTAAGTCCGTACCTATTCAGGTACTGTTTATGAACTGGAAAATTATAGGTATACCTACACGGAAAAATTTTAATCACTAGAAAAGAATACACATAATCAGTTGGCGTTACTCATAAAATATGTACAGACAGCGTCAAAGATAAGTATCCCCCTTGCACAAGACGCCCGGCTATAAATCCTTTCAAAAAATTGTAATACTTAAAATTATTTTACATACGGTTTACAAATATAATCTATTTTTTAAAGGCAAAACTTCTCTATTCGCCGCGACGGTGATTTAAAGGGATTTGAAGCTGGGTATTATATATTAAAAAAAATAAAAAAATGTTAAAATTAAAATTGGATAAATGTTACCGTTATTCGTTATCCTATTGATTTGCGTCAGGCGGTATCCAGCATTGATAATAATTTAAGTTTTATTCATCGTTTGGCAAACCCGGGTACCTAGCTCGAGCCAGCTCGCAAAAGCTCGGCTCGGGCGCCGCACTCGCCCCGCTGTCACTCTGTCATTTTGCAGAAATACAAAATTCTGACTGCACAGTTACAACTTAGTACCCCGTCTGCATTTTCCATTTATTTTTTCATTTTGGTAATTAAAAATTGGCGGTGTATAATTAATATAAATGAGAGTTTTCCGTGCTTCAGAAGGATATATTATAATTTTAAAAGCAGATAACAAAATAATAGTCATTAAGTTATTATTATAAAGTGCTAAGAGCTAAGCTCTCGATATCGATATCGATAAGTTTTTTGTCTGATAGTGGTCTTATCGTCCAATCACTAAAAACATCTTAGCAAAGAACATTTATGGCTCTTGTTACAGATTTACGGCGATCTATGTCACGTAAAAAATGTTGATACAGTTACCCTAGAGTGAACCAATAGATTGGATAATTGGCTCAAAAGAGAGAAAGAAAAAAGGGAAACTGAAGATTGGCGAAAGATAGAAAATGACTAAAGAAATGGAGGCCAAAGGCGATGAGATAGAACTGAGTGCGCAAGGCACAAGCACCAAACCCAGGTAAGCAATGAATGCATTACTTAATAAGCCAAAGTTATACTTACATATTACTTTTTTATTGGTATGAACAACAACATGTCCTAGAAGTATAGTCTGTAGAACTTTCTTCACGTAATTATTGATGGAAAGAGGAAACGTCGAAACAGCTAAAATACAGCCTTGAGATACACCATACCTGTTTAAGCTAAACGAACATTTTACATAATTTAAACATTTGCATTCAACTGAAACTATACGAGTTATGCCTACTTACCTAAACACAAAAAGATTAGTCCAGAAAAGTATTTTTCACACCACCTGCTCGACAATATCCAATTACATATCATGCTATCATCAAGGTAAAGCAAAGCATTACCTACCTAGGGAGGTAATGTTGTATGAAACTCCCAAGGGTAGTAATGTCATTTGAATTTGGCACGTCAAATTCGTGTGGAAACTCGTGGAAAACTCTAAGTAAAAGAACGCCCATATGGCATTATTATTTTTTTTCATTGTTTGTTCTAAAATCGAACTGGCCACTCATAAAAGACAATAAAAAAGGCGCGACTTCAAAGATTGTGAAACAAAAGACGGTGTTGGCTGCTGAGTTCGGAGCCCTGGCTTTTTATTGCCTCGCAGAAGGTGTGAAAAGTAGAGTATGCTCCTCTGGGATAAAGCCTGTCTTCGTCTTGGGTAGCTTGAACCCCTCGCGTCACTCAGGACTCTACATAACTCCCTCGCTTCGCTCAGGAGTTAACTGAGTCCCTCGTTAGCTCAGGGTTCAATATGCCACCCGCGACATAAGACACTGCTTTATACCCTTAGTGCATAATCTACTATTACACCCTCGTTGACCTTGTCTAAAGCTTGTCTTAGAACTACTATTTTACAGACAAAATGTTTCCAAATAGGTAAGCATTATGAAAACTATTAATTTTACTTGTTTAAAAAGTTTTATTGTTTTAGCGATGTATCAACCAAATCCGACCTGCCTGAAAGAGGTTCCTGGGGCAGCAAGCTCGACTTCATCCTCTCCGTTGTCGGTTTGGCCATCGGTCTCGGCAACGTCTGGCGGTTCCCTTACCTCTGCTACAAGAATGGTGGAGGGGCCTTCCTTATCCCCTATTTCCTCACCCTCATCTTGGCTGGAATACCCATGTTCTTCATGGAACTGGCTATGGGACAGATGCTAACGATCGGTGGATTGGGAGTGTTCAATATTGCTCCGATTTTCAAGGGTGAGTTGTTTTCTTATTCATGTAAATTATTACATTCATTAATAGGACGAGATTTTACTCTTGCGTGAAGAATTTGACATACGCAGCAGTGGAGACATTACTTTAGTACTTGTATTTACTTACTTACTTGCTTGAATGAAACGATTGATGGTTCTGTTGGCTCGTCCCTTTTGCATTCTAAATACTTAAGATCATATTATAAAATACAGTTCTTACTATCACTTGGATCAACAATCAGAGAACATTACTCTTGAGAACCATTCTCAAGAGTAATTCTTTATTACGCTTGAAAAATAAAAAAAAAATGAAAACTTACCACTGTTACAAGCAACAAGAAAGATTGATAACTAAAAGAAAAATAATTTCCGCAAGCCCCGTAATAAATCTACTCGTGCACAAACTTTAGTGCTCATTATAAAGACAATATGTAGCCAACATTTGCAGTCGTTTGATAATAACAAAGTTGAAATGCAGAACAAAACGGATCCCTGAAAGATTGCCCTAATTTACGTAATGACGGGATGAAAAGACCGGGGTGCTTTGTGCTGCAAAAGGCCACGAACAATTGATTTGTGCCATTGTTATAAGTTCTTTGGTTCTAAGAGCCGAATTTAATGTGTTTGAATAATATCCGTTACAAAATCATCTATTTTATGAAAAATATTAAAATACATTAAGATTGTTAGCGTAAGTATTAAGAATGCTATGAATATTAAGACTTAGAGAAAACGGGTTACTGACTTTCGTCCTCTTTTCCTAAATTAACTGTCGAAACTAGAATCTCATAAACATCATTAAAAGAAAGAAAGAAAATTTGTTTATTGGCTCCTCTAGGTAGGTATAGGTACAAATGTAAGTAGGTACATAAAATTTCAACTTTATTTTAAAATTCATTAACAATATGTCTTGTCTGGAAGAGATTGCTATCTAGCAATAAGACCGCATTTTAATTTTAGTTTGTATTTCTTGTTTTTATTTATTTTAATGTGATACAACAAAGAATATTCTATCTATCTATCATATAACTTTGTCTTCAATTTTCGTTTCTGTATTGTGACTGAATGATAACGGAAACGTATAAATCTATCTGTGGTTTCTACCTTCCACATTGGTCTGCAATGTGTCTTTAGTCCTTCAGGAAGAAGACTGCCATATATGTTACTTTTATGATACATCTATGCGCAGGTATCGGGTACGCGGCTGCCGTGATGTCATGCTGGATGAACGTCTACTACATCGTGATCTTAGCTTGGGCCATCTTCTACTTCTTCATGTCGATGCGATCAGGTAATATTACGGCCACCATTTCGCGTCCGTCTTGAGCAACGATAACTTGACTTCCCTTTTTACATCTTTGATCCCAAGTAGTGAATCGTAGAGCGTTTGACACTTCGTCGACGGGAGACCACTTATTTATTTTTTCGACGACAATAAAACACAGTTCGGTGCAAAATATTATGTAGAAATAGGCACATATTCCAAAAACCTAGTCCAGTCGCTTACCTACATATTTTGACAGTCTCATTCCGTATCCGCTTCCTACAAAAGATAGAGGTAGCTCTTTTGCTCTAGTATTGGAGTTTCCAAGCCACTATTGCCTTGTCTTTGTTAATTTTGCATGTCCTCTTTTCCCAACCCAGACGTCCCCTGGCGAAACTGTGACAACTACTGGAACACGGCCACTTGCGTGAACCCTTATGACCGCAAGAACTTGAACTGCTGGTCTTCCATCGATATGAACAATACCTACTGCAAGCTGAATGGGCAGAACGTCAGCCGCGCCGTTTTGTCAGATCCTGTCAAGGAGTTTTGGGAGTAAGTAAAGCTTTGATAGTTATCCTTTGTTGGGGAATAAAGGTTCTCGAATGGTGAACCACGAACTGGACGATGCAGTGTGGGAAGGATGCGATAGAACGGCGATATTGTTGCCGTCGTTGGAAGTCAGTGGATGAAAATTATGTATATCTGCCGAAGATCCGAAAACCGTTGGAGTAAACGTGAATGTTCTTGAATGAAGAACGCGTCTAGGCAAGCGTTCTATGCTTGCCTTGACGCGGTCCATTCAAGAACGAGCTCTGGCTTGATAAGCGACGATTTGCGCACTATAAATGGCAGTAGGTGAATGAGAAAAGCCGAAGATCAGGCTCAGTAGCGCGCCTTGGGAAATACCTACGTACAGCAGCTATAGATTGATAATGGGTAATTTTTACAAATGGTAGGATATGTATGCAAATATGAATATTATTAATGATTCACTTCATACTTTTGAGTGTGTCACATCAGCTGCACGATCTATTGACGGGTTTGAAGAATCATTAATAACCAATGTACTCTGTAGACAAGCTTTGTTTTCTGAAAGCAGTAATTTTTCTCTGAAATATTCATGGATTATTTTGCTGGGGAAAATTTAGCCTCACAATTTACGTTTCTACAATATTTTGTAATAGAGTGACTACCCATTCAATTATAATAAATATTTAGTTAGTATTTTGTTAATTTGTGCAATCAAGCCAAATCAAAAGATTATGTGCCCTTGATTGCAGCGGTGTAGCCGCTGTTCGTGAGTCGTCATTTTAGCTAACTAATGAATTCAGTTGCGTTTCCTGCGTTCTTCAAAACAGTCAAAAAATACCTTCCCAGTTGGTAGCGATTCGTCATCTTTTGAAGTTCATTACGAGTAATGCCATAGACCTACAAACATTTGTCATTTTGTACCTATACAACATTGTATTTACCTACATGTTAGCAAATATAGCCGCCATACAAAAGCCCTTACTTAGTATGACATCACGAGTGGAAGGGCGTGAATTTTTAGACTGAAGTAGTCTCATGGATTTATTATACTTTACTTTCTATCAGACGCCGAGCCCTTCAAATCTCAAGCGGGATCGAGCACATCGGTAACATCCGCTGGGAGCTGGCCGGGACTCTTCTCCTTGTATGGATCCTCTGCTACTTCTGCATCTGGAAGGGAGTCCGCTGGACCGGCAAAGTCGTCTACTTCACCGCTCTCTTCCCTTACTTCCTCTTGACTGTGCTGCTCATCAGAGGTAATATTTTATCGAAAAGTTAGCAGCATAAATAGCATCTTTGGAAATAATTACGTGGTCATGATACTTGATCAGGCCTTATGTTATATTTCTTGCTCTATGTTATCGCTAAATTGGGGACCGATGGTATATTAAGTCATACTTTTTATAGAAGTCTCTATAATTTAAATTTTGAGTTAGAGGCATTTAGTAACAAAATACTCTTTTGATTGTTTTTTTTTATAAAAACATGGGACGAGATAAGCTAACCGCTCCTCGTCCCCTGATGGTAAGGCACCACGCCTGCTCATGACCAGAAAATTGCTACACAAGACTTTGAATTACATAGACCGATGCAACACTGCTAAGGCGCACGTCCATATTGAGACATTTAGATGGCCAGTCTCAAAAGCCCAATAATTTCACCAGTTACAGTGCTTTTCAAACCAGAACATAGTAAATAATCACCACTCAAAATACTATTTATTTCTTCAGTACTCATAACAATACTATGTAGAAGTTTGCAAGTCCCACGTGTTATAAATTCACAATAAAGAGTAAAAAATTGTATCTTAAAAAATATTCCGAATATTCGTACTACATACTCTGGTATTCATAAAAGCGTCCAAGCCGTATCCAAGTATCAACATTTTATCCCTTCAGGTATAACCCTCCCCGGCGCGATGGAAGGCATCAAATTCTACGTCATGCCCAATATGTCGAAGCTGATGGAATCCGAGGTGTGGATAGACGCTGTTACCCAGATCTTCTTCTCTTACGGCCTTGGCTTGGGAACCCTGGTCGCACTCGGCAGCTACAACAAGTTTACCAACAATGTTTACAAGTAAGTCTATAACTGCTGGTTTCAATATAGGTAAGTTTTCAACTGCTGGTTCCAATATTAGTAAGTCAATAATTGCTGGTTCCAATATAAGTAAGTCTATAACAGCTGGTTTCAATATAGGTAAGTTTTCAACTGCTGGTTCCAATATTAGTAAGTCAATAATTGCTGGTTCCAATATAAGTAAGTCTATAACTGCTGGTTTCAATATAGGTAAGTTTTCAACTGCTGGTTCCAATATTAGTAAGTCAATAATTGCTGGTTCCAATATAAGTAAGTCTATAACAGCTGGTTTCAATATTTAACGACCATTCGTTAGTGTTTTAATTATTTAGTGTCGCGGGTTCGATTTCCGTTTCTGTACGGTTTGTATTTTTGATAAGAATATCGGTGTTTGTTCTGAGTCTGGATTTTTTCTTTGTATGCTATTATTAACAAAAAAGTACTTCTTCCTGCTAGACACTTCCGTCACATTTTTACGAAATTACTCCCTGAAATTGACAGAAAGTGGGAGAAGGAAAAAAACACATCAAAACAGATGCCCTTGATTGTCATACAATTTTGACTGGTTATGTTTTATAATTTTTGTATTAGAATTGACGTTTCTTAAATGGTTGTAGGTACTGCAACTGGCTTCAAATTATATCATTTATCATCATCATCAGCTTCATTCACCACATTCACCCATTCATTAAAACGAAGATTGATTTGAACTATTTCAAGATCTTCGATAAGTTCTTCGAATTGCGTTTTCTTTGTTACTGTATTGACTTGTTATAGATCTTTTGTGTTTTCATCTTCTTCTATACGTTTCTTCTTTTCAGGGATGCATTGATAGTGTGTTCAGTGAACTCCTCGACGTCCATGTTTGCTGGTTTTGTCATCTTCTCCGTGGTTGGATTCATGGCGCATGAACAACAACGGCCCGTGGCAGAAGTTGCTGCTTCCGGTAAGACTCTAGTTAGCTATAGCATCGGTTATACAACGTGTAGTGTTATGTCCCTACAAGCCCTGAGGGGGCGAATTCAGACTAAGAGTGTGAATACTATCACGTGTGCAAAGGTTGAATACATCGTATCAGAAATTTTCATACAATAATTATTTAAGACAACCCTATTTGCTATTTACTTCTCCATCTGTACACACCCTCCACGTCGCACATAGACACACGTAAGGAACATGTGCTCATGCCTATGATCTAGGTAAGTTGAGTAGGTAGGTGTTTATGAACCTTTCGATGTAAAGAATTAAGAAAAGTTTTACATAATTTAGTTAGACTATTTCAAACTATTGAGAGACTAAGAGAAACTACATACAAATGTTCGTTTTATTTTTGTTTATCAATTTCTTACTGAGGACTTTTCTCTTAGTTCCTGATGGAGTAGGTAGGTACTTGTAGTCTGCAGTTTTCACAGTTGCATTGCACCCGCACGATGGATGCGGCAAGAGAGGCCTTTGTCCTGCAGAGGACTGCGGAAGCTTGATGATGATCCGACGAATGCACAAACATAACACATTTTTGAGTTATTTTTCACTTTACGCAAACAACTTTATGTAAAGCCGAAGTTTGAGTCAATTTGTCTTCTCGCAGCTCATAACACAGCACTTCTGCCATGTTTTATTGAATTTATGAAGAAATTAATTTAAAAATTAAAAATAATTCAGACCATAACCATAGTTACCAAAAAATCTATGTCTGCATTAAAACACGTGATTAACGGTGAATTAAATTATCGTAAAGAAACCGGCAAGTCGTAGAACCTAAAAAGTTCGAAAACATGGTGTCAAGTGCACGAAAGGAGCCTCTTCGAGGCGCACTTGAAATCCTTTCACCACACTGGTTTGAAAGAACTAGTGAGACGATATGAAGAAGAAGATAAACAATGTTAATGATGTTTATAAACAACATACATCTTCTTTCTAGGTCCTGGTCTAGCGTTCCTCGCGTACCCATCAGCAGTGCTGCAGTTACCAGGAGCTCCACTCTGGTCCTGCCTGTTCTTCTTCATGCTCCTTCTCATCGGGTTGGACAGCCAGTTCTGCACCATGGAAGGCTTCATCACGGCTGTTATCGACGAGTGGCCGAAACTCCTGCGCCGGAGGAAGGAGATCTTCATCGCGATTACTTGTATGATCTCGTACCTCGTTGGACTGTCTTGTATTTCTGAGGTAAGGTCCTGTTTTATCAAGCTCGTTTTCAGGTTTTACGGAAAACCATATCCATTTTAAGGATAACCATATTTGGTGATCATTAATTCTTCGTACTTGATATGCATAATAATTAATAAGGTATAGCTTAATAGAATATATTTGTTGGCACCAAGCTTGGCATTTTTCGTATTTAATCGTAAAAAATACTTTTTTTTTTAAGATTGTGAAAACCATTTTGTAATTTGACGACACGGATGGGTGAGTGGCAAGTTCGTTGGACTGCCACACCGTTGTCGCGGGTTCGATTCTCGCTTCAGGAGAAACATACGTGTAATGAACATCGGTGTTTTTCCTAAGTCTGGGTGTTGGTTGAGGATGTGGTGGCCGAGTGGATGAGGCATTTGCCTTGCGATCCGATCGTCGCGGGTTCGAATTCCGGTGGCAGTCATGCGTAAATGGGTTTTTTCGGTCGCAACAATCTATGTATGCATCCCACGTTCTCGCAACGGTGAATGAAAACATCGTGAGGAAACCGGCATGTCAAAGGACAGAAAACAAAAATGTTCTCTGTAGCATGTGACATCCACCAATCCGCATTGGGTCCGCGTGGTGGATTGAAGACCCATTCGCTCTCCTGCCGAGAGTAGGCCTGAGTCCCAGCAGTGGGAACATTATAGGCTGATTATGCTTTTGCTGGGTGTTTACTATGTATAAAGTGGTATAATACCAGCTGACTTTAGGTACCCAAAGTAGTGTTACCTATGAGCGTTGGGAGCAATTCAAATCACTCCACACGAAATATTTTGCTCAGAGCGTCTAAAGAAGTTTACTTCAATAAAACATCCTCCAGTTTAACTTTCAAAAATTCCAGGGTGGCATGTATGTTTTCCAAATCCTGGATTCCTACGCCGTGTCCGGTTTCTGCCTACTGTTCCTGATCTTCTTTGAGTGCGTCTCCATCTCCTGGGCGTTTGGCGTGAACCGGTTCTACGATGGTATCAAGGAGATGATTGGATACTATCCTACCATCTGGTGGAAGTTCTGCTGGGTCGGATTTACACCCGCTATTTGTATTGTGAGTTAATTTTATTTAATTCATACCAAGATAACCTAAAGCGTTACATTTTTGTATGTAGGTGCTTACTAGAATATAGTAATAAGTTGGGGGAGACCTTTGCCCAGCATTGGGACGAAATAGGTTATCCAAAAAAAGAGGTATGTACAGAAATAATAACAAAATATTATTATGAAACCCAAATTTCTGTTTTACAAGACATGTAATATAATAATAATATAAGACATAGTAACTATATTCGTATGAAGTTCCATAAATTATAATAATGTAGTAACTAACGTCTTCATTGTTACTTATTTAAAGTTCATACGAACATTTCATAGTTTTTATTTCTATTATATTTCGTTTCGTTCGTGAGAAACATATTCTTTTTTAATCTTATTTTTGCTCACATGTTCTTGTATATTATTTTGGAAAGAAGCTTGTTTTCTTTAGTGTAAACCAGTGACCGGCTCTAGATAATATTTTAGTGCTTCTTCAAATGTCTCAACTCTTTTTTTCATATATTTTAATTTTCTTCCCCTATTTTATATCAAATTCGCTCTACATGTCTTGTAAAACGGAAATTTGGGTTTCATAATAATATTTTGGTATTATTTCTGTATATATTTTCTTTCTTTCATACCTCTTTTTTGGGATAACCTATTTCGTCCCAATGCTGGGCAAAGGTCTCCCCCAACTTATTCCACGCCTTTCGGTATTTGGCCAGCACATTTGTACTACTTTGGTACATAAGTAAAAGTAAAATAGCCTTTATTTCTACTAACTTAAATTATTTACATGTACTATTTTAAATCTATAGTAGAATAGTATGGCCTCATTGACGTAGGCCTCCCCAAACTTTTCCAGGTATTTCTGTCCCTCGCTTTCCTCGTCCAATCAGACCCGCATTTTTTTATAATAGTAGATTATGCACTAAGGGGATAAAGCAGTGTCTTATGTCGCGGGTGGCATATTGAACCCTGAGCTAACGAGGGACAGTTATGTAGAGACCTGAGTGACGCGAGGGGTTCAAGCTGCCCAAGACGAAGACAGGCTTTATCCCAGAGGAGCATACTCTACTTTTCACATCTTCTGCGAGGCAATAAAAAGCCAGGGCTCCGAACTAAGCAGCCAACACCGTCTTTTATTTTACAATCTTTGAAGTCGCGCCTTTTTTCTTTTTTATTATGAGTGGCCAGTTCGATTTTAGAACAAACCTTTTTACAATGCCATATGGGCGTTCTTTTACTTAGAGTTTTCCACGAGTTTCCACACGAATTTGACGTTCCAAATTCAAATCACATTACTACCCTTGGGAGTTTCATACAACATTACTTCCCTAGGTAGGTAATGCTTTGCTTTAACTTGATGATAGCATGATATGTAATTGGACATTGTCGAGCAGGTGGTGTGAAAAAACTTTTACGTACTAGGTGATTATTTTGTTATTTCATTTCCAGAGCGTGTTCATTTTCAACCTCGTGCAATGGAAGCCCATCAAATACATGAACTACGAATACCCGTGGTGGGCTCATACCTTCGGCTGGTTCACGGCGCTGTCTTCCATGCTGTGCATTCCGGGGTACATGGTTTATCTCTGGAGAGTCACCCCCGGGACTTGGCAAGAGGTCTGTATTATTGTTATTCTTCATATCGTGTTACAAGTTCTTTCGAAACCAGTGTGGTGAAAGTATTTCAAGTGCGCCTCGAGGAGGCTCCTTTTGTGCAGTTTTGTAGACACATATTGTTTTCAAATTTTTTGACCGTTAAGCACTTGCCTTAATACCTACACAGCCCTAATGTAATCTATTGACAAAAAAAAATATTGGTGTACGATTGGGTTCGAACCCACAACCTTCGGATCGAACGTTGAGGCACCTCCCACTTGGCCGACACGGTTTTTTGATAAGATTCTCCTGCGAGATCGATTTTGTTTCTTATGAAACAGCTCTAACTATGCTCCTCCATTAGGGTATTCTATTTATGATATTTATCTTTATTTATTTCTTTATCTTTATCGTTACAAAACATGTGAACCAAATTTTCTACAATTTAGAATTATATGTCACTAGTAAGCTAAATTATGAAGCTTTACGAACTACCTCAGCAAAGTTAATATCTAAACAGATGGTTTTAGGGGTTTCTATTCCTGGGCTGAACAGATAGACTTCTTTCCATTAGTATACATATTCTCAAACATCGTGCTAGCCAAAAGCCAGCGGCAAAAGAGCCACTGACCACAGCCACCGGTGGCTCAGCCGTCAGCTTACATAATTATACTCACATACACATTTGACGGCAACGCTTTATAACGAAAAAAATATGAATGTTTTGACGGTTGCCAGCCATTGTTAGCAGTTGGTGATTCGCTTGCACATCGTGTAACCTTAAGGCCAGCGGCAAACGAGCCAGCGACCACAGCCACCGGTGGCTCAGCCGTCAGCTTACATAATTATACTCACATACACATTTGACGGCAACGCTTTATAACGAAAAAAATATGAAGGTTTTGACGGTTGCCAGCCATTGTTTGCAGTCGGTGATTCGCTTGCACATCGTGTAACCTTAAGGCCAGCGGCAAACGAGCCAGTGACCACAGCCACCGGTGGCTCAGCCGTCAGCTTATATAATTATACTCACATACACATTTGACGGCAACGCTTTATAACGAAAAGTCGGTGGCTCGTTTGTGGCGACCGTAAAGCCTGAATTTTGAACCTCTAGCTTTAGACTGTCGTTAACTGTACTTTGACAGTAGACATTATGATATTCTTCAGAAATACAACAAGATCGTGCGTATACCCGAGGATGTACCAGCTTTGCGCACCAAGATGCAGGCTGAGGAGCAAGCAAAACACGGCTGCAAGGCTTAGACGGAGATCCCACGCCCTTATAGCTCGTTATTAGCTTGCTGTTGGCACTTACAAGCTGCCTGAAGGTCGACGAGGCTATGAAAATATGCATTTTGGTTGGTACTTTTGAAAAAAATTTGATTCGATTATGGTGTGTTTTATTTACATCAGAAGAGGGCACTGCATTTCGAGATGTATATTTCTACATCTGAAGATGTTCAATCTGCATTTTTTTTTTCAAAAGTGGCAATCATATATCGAACGAAAAATAAGTCTAAAAAAGACGCACAAATTATTATTATGTGCCAAATTATTGTACCATATATATAATAATATATTTATCGTAGTAGGTTTTTGTGTAGCTCCCCGTATATATATATCGGGCAATTTAGCAATGTTAGTAAATATTTATTCGCAGTTTATCATTATTAATATAGTTTATGTTATTGTTATTATTAAATTTATGATAATTATTATTTAAATGGCGACAATTTTGACGACTTTCCATTTTACTGTGGGTGCGTAGCGACGCGTTCATGTAGATTTACACTATACAATTTATTTATTAATTAAATAAGTTAATTATTCAATTGATTCACTAATTAAATGGAGCAGATTATTTATATTAACAATAAGTTTGAATGTGTGTGAACTTGAATGAAATGTCACCTATTTTATTGTCTTCCAATTTAGCTGACGCTTTAGATATTTATACACGATTATATTTAAGATTCATTATATTAGAAATAAGATATATTATTCTCTCAAAATATAATCGTAATTATCAAAATATTATTATTTTACTGTCAATTTACCTTACCCAGATATTTTAATATTCGGGTATTAAAGTATATAAGTATATTAGACGGCCTAACCAAAGACAAATCTATATCGTTTATTAAATAAAATACTTTATCAATTTTATTAATCTCTATCTCATCACTTATTATAATTATTTTATGGTTGTAATCCTTCAAGGAGTAAAATTTATTTTATTTCGTAGATTAATAAATATATTGTTGTTAAGTAACATAAAAACGCAATACGACGCGTGTTTTTGAATCTTTTTGGTGTTTAATAAGTAGATATTTTAAATATATTATAAAGGATTTTGAAAATGTATACATTCATAATGCATTTAATCTTATCTTAATTGTATATTATTCATTATAGAGTGAATGTATCATTATATTTTTGATTACAAGTCATTTGGAGTAGTATATTACTGATTGATTTGCTATATTATTTAGTTTATAAGAAATTAAATTGTTACGATCATTAATAATTTATAACACTATTATGTTTTGGACTTTCAGCTTTAATAACTTTATTATAATAATTGATAATTTATTATTCCATAAACATAATAATCATTATAATTAACTGTAACTCAGCACAAGGAAGCTTACAATTTCGAACTTACAATTCTGTGTTCTTTACGAGACCAATCTTTATGAAACTTTTGAAATTATAAAAAGTCGATTATTAATACAATAATAAAATAAAATTTACTGTAGCTTTTCTAAATTTTCAAAATACGGGACATTTTTTCTTCAAAAATGTCTCAAAAGCCACTAAGCGACGCGTGTCCAAATTTAAATCTATTTTTGTCATCTTAACTGTGAGTGTTCAAACTATTTTAATGATATTTATCGAGACAGTCAATTTTACTGAAAAAAAATAGTAAACATTCGTAGAGTTTTAATATAATTTTAACTTTTGAAAATATTAAGTAGTTATTGACTTGTTTATTCGTGAATGTCTTTGAAATTTGTAGTATTTGATGAAATTTTATATAATCAATATTATATAAATAAAAATCTAACTTAAAACATGTTTAAGCCATTAGTTTAAGTGCGAAAATAATGCCGATATAGATTACCTTTTTTAAAAAAGAGTCAACATAGCTTAAATACTTAAATATGAAATTTTGCATAATAATTCAATTTCTAACAAAAAAAAAATACATTTAACTTATGAAAAATTTGTATCAGTGACTCTATATCGTGCTTCCAAAATTAGAAATATTATATAATTAGTAGATATAAGTATTATTTATAACTTACATGCTTAAATATTATGTTATATTGTGAACTCGAAGATTTATAAACATTCCAAATTTAAGTCAATGTAGTAAAATTTGGCATCATTGATTAATTATAATAGAAAATCTCTACTACTGGCCTTATGCCTAGATCACACGTACCGAGTACTCGGCCGAGATAGTAAAATGTTACTCGGCCGAGACAGTGAAAGTACGTCACTCGCTTAGCCAAGCACTCAGCGCTATGGTTATAAGTACCGAGTACTCGGCCGAAATCACTGTCTCGGCTGAGTACTCGGTACGTGTGATCTAGGCATTACGATGAATCGTAACATCATCAATGTTACATCAATTTTACTTAATTTTCTTAAGCATGGATAAATTTACAAATTATTTTTAAAGTTATATCATATCATTATTAATATTATTATTAATTTAACTTATTTATCATACCATTATTGAAGTAGTTTAACCGCCACAGATATATTTACCAAAGATTATTTTATAATAAATTATCCTATCCTACTATCCTACTTATATGTATATATATACATCCTACTAATATTATAAACGCGAAAGTTTGTAAGGATGGATGGATGGATAGATGGATGTTTGTTCCTCTTTCACATTAAAACTACTGAATGTATTTTAATGAAACTTTACAATAATATAGCTTATACATCAGAATAACACATAGGCTACAATTTATAAAGATACCTGCGCAGACGAAGTCGCGGGCACCAGCCAGTATTATTATATTATTCAATGTAAAACATTATCTGAAAATAATGAAGGAGGCAACAGAAATACAATAATAATTATGGTGATTTTACTTCAATAAACTTAATAAAATTATTTCTTGTTTTTATCTTTATACCCTGATTTAAATTAATTAGAAGTAAAAACTTATTCAAATTAATTTTGGTTTAATTTAAGTGACGCGAAAAAATCGTTAACAATTTTAGACATAGGTACTTAAATTTTATCTTTTGATTATTTTTTTTCGTGTCATTGTAAATCGATATTTAATAGAAATTAAATTAATTTTATGGGATTTATTTTGTGAGGAAAATAACAATACCAGATAATCCTGTTTTGACTATGGTTTTGGAGTCTTTAAACTGCCCGAAGGCCTTGGCTTAACGAAAACAACGAACGAAGTTAACGAGAACTTTACTGTTATTCACGAGGACGTTTTTTTCGAATTCCGGTGGCAGTCATGCGTAAGTGTTCCACACTAGTTCCTTCGAACCAGTGTGGTGAAAGGATTTCAAGTGCGCCTCGAAGAGGGTCCTTTCGTGCACTCGACACATGTTTTCGAACTTTAGGTTCTACGACATGCCGGTTTCCTCACGATGTTTTCCTTCACCGTTGCGAGAACGTGGGATGCATACGCCTGACTGCCACCGGGATTTGAACCCGCGACCATCAGATCGCAAAGTAAGGGCCTCATCCACTCGGCCACCACGTCCTCAACGTCATGGAACCCAGTGATTGCTAAGTGACGCGGAACGCTTTTAAACACCGCTTAAGTGTCCGGATGTCGTCAGAGTAGTGTGCCGAACGAACATTTTTAAAGACCGAAATGAGGGTAGTTCCCTCTTTTCACCGCGACGGTAGCTCCAATACGCCATCCAACCCGTGACCACGGCTGATGCGTCGGGACACAAAAACATACGAGGTGAGCGCGACAAATACCCGTTATAATCAAATACCTAATGATTTCTATAATATTTTTCACACCACCTGCTCGACAATATCCAATTACATATCATGCTATCATCAAGGTAAAGCAAAGCATTACCTACCAAGGGAGGTAATGTTGTATGAAACCCCCAAGGTTAGTAATGTGATTTGAATTTGGAACGTCAAATTCGTGTGAAAACTCGTAGAAAACTCTAAGTAAAAGAATGCCTATATGGCATTGTAAAAAGGTTTGTTCTAACATCGAACAGGCCACTCATAAAAAAAAGAAAAAGGCGCGATTCAAAGATTGTGAAACAAAAGACGGTGTTCGCTGCTGGAGCACTGGCTTTTTATTGCCTCGCAGAAGGTGTGAAAAGTAGAGTATGCTCCTCTGGGATAAAGCCTGTCTTCTCTTCTTGGGCAGCTTGAACCCTTCGCGTCACTCAGGAGTTAACTGAGTCCCTCGTTAGCTCAGGGTTCAATATGCCACCCGCAACATAAGACACTGCTTTATCCCCTTAGTGCATAATCTACTATTACAACAAATTGTTGTAAGTATTGTAAAAGAAACCCACACTTAAAAAGCGCATCTCACCCTTGGCACAGTTTTTTGCAACATCTGTTGTGACGTGATCGTATCGTGTTAACTGATTGAGTTATTACATTTTGACGAATCCTGTTTGACATCTTTTAGCCAGATAATGCTAATCTGTTTTACCCACACAATATTTGAAATTTGGTACAGTCGAGCCAAAAATTACTAAGGAGAGTAGCGCCATATTTCTTTAGCTCATTGCTGGTTCCAACGAGTGACTCGTTCTGAGTCTCACACGAAGTAATTTCGCACGAATGGGGAAGTCACTGAATTTCAAATTCAATATTATTTCCGTTCAGTGACGAACCGAGTTACTAAGGCTGTTTTGCTTTTAATTAATGGTTTTTACACCTAAACGAGTACCATTGTCCTGAGTCTGGGTATTTTATGTATTATTATTATACCTATGTATTTAGAAAAAAAAAACAAGTTATCTGGTTCCCATAGTATAAACTGCTTAGTTTGGGGCTAGATAGCGTTGTGTGAAATATTATTATTATTATAAATATATTATTATTAATTAATGGAAATGACATGATTTTTATGGGATTATCAAATATTATTCTTAATTTTTATGGGATTATTATTACTGTTAGGGATTATAAGCAGTACTAGCTAATCTGCTGCTTCGACCGCGTGGTATCGCGAAAAAAAGAATCTATGTCCTTTCTAGCTTCATATACTCCTTTGAATATAACAATCGGTTGAGTAGTTTGACATGTTATTGAATTCAACAATCTTCATAAACTTTTGCATTTATAAAATGGCTAGGATTTTTATGTTCATTTAAATAATCATTTTCAAATGAAAAATTGCATTACAACATTTAGCTTGAGTGTACGCGTGTTGTAGGCGGAGATGAATGATGTAATGGTGGGCAGATCGCCTTCGCCCGCTATGGTCGGCCATAAAACTGCGAATGAAGGTGTTCATGAAGCCAATTACTAGTTTTGACAACCATCGGTGACAGAGGCCGTCAATATTAACCATTTTATGGCTTGTACGTGGTTATGCTTAATAATCCTACTATTTTTACTCCTAGTTATATTAAAAATGCAAAGTAAGGACGGACGGATAATGTATGAAAGATAGGTCTGGTCTGGTATATTTGTAATATGCGTAACCGGTAGAAATTAATAATCTTTTTGATTACACCGGCTTACGGCATTGGCACATTTTGATGATAATTGCGATGCGGCGGAAACAAGTTGTAAAGGTCCAAAGACTGGTTGATAGGTACAGTATTTGAATAATATTTTTGCAGTCGGAAATTCAGTTTTTATTATACATTGGAATTTATTTGCGATAGATAAGCCTTAGACTACCTTATCTCTTCTTAAACTTTTGCAGTTGGATGGCTATAAATCTATAGAAAGAAAATACTGCACTTAAAATGAAAAACGGTAAACGGTAAGCGGTAATGGTAAACTCAAAGTGAACATTACCTTCCAGATAACCTTTTTAGATAGGGAAGATGGGATGGGACCTAATGTAGATCTTATCGTTGTAAGTACTTGGTAATCATAGTGTAGGTACTACTTGATTTAGTTCGAACGGGATATAAAATATATATACTCACTCTGCATTTACTCTGCACTCTGCATTTACTCTGCATTCACATTTACCGCGTACATCTAAATCTGAAAAAACAATTATCTCCAAATCCTTATTTAACCGGATTTGCCAAAAAGACACCATATTTGAAAGTTGTGCTCCTGAAAAATAGTGTAGTCGAAAAGTGTACGTGATTTATTTCGAACAGGATATTAAATATCCCGGGATCAAAAAATTTAAATGGTATACATAGCGTCTTTTGAAAATACTGCTTTAGAAAGAATTTACTTATAATTGTTTTTTTAGTCGATGCAGGATTTAATTCTAAGTGGAATTAACGAAAACATATTTTTTTTCGAAATATCCACATACTCTACATCTACTTTCAAGATTCAAGATTCAAGATTCAAGATTTTTATTTATTATTTTATTATTTTGATTTTTTTTGCATCCTACTCTACATCTACATCTACTTTGGCAAGCGCCGCGACGATCTATTGGTCTAGTAAACGGTTCTTACTGAGGGCGTACTGAGATAAGAAAGTACCTATCCGTCTCCTGAAATTAGACCTATTTAGGACGGTAGGTACTAACCTTAATAGTATTAATAGTAATATTTTTATTGAGACATAATAAGATTTACACAGAGTTTTTGAATCCACAGGTTCCCAAACTAGCAAAATGCTGTATTTCAGGAACCTCAGTCTTCTCCTTATTTTATAACAATTTGATGTATGTCTTCAAAACTAAAAAATACTTTATATTTAAATTAAAAATAATTTAGCTAAGTACCTAACTTAATTTAATAAGGTAATTGACGTAACAATTTCAATAAAAAAGTTAAGTACATAGTTCTTTATATGATAATAAGCAAACAAAATAAAAGACCTCATAGAAAAAAAAAATTAACAGTTATTTAAAAAATTAGATAATTATAATAATATATGACTCTCAGTGCGTGTGTATGAATGTCTCTGTGGTATATGTATGTGTGTGTGCCTGCTAGATACCTGCTAGATACGTATAAAAAAATGCGTGCTAAAATAAGTACCTAAGTGGTTAGGTAGGCCCTTACATAGGTGTATTATAAAGTAGTAGGTATCTTATTGTTCTGTGTTTATAACATATGCAAAGAAACATAATTTCGTACTTACCAGTGGTAAGTAGGTTCGATGTATGCATTAAAACACTATTTAAAATCCACGAAATAATATATGTATGTACTATATTATAATATATATATTTTTTTGAATGTTATAACGGATTTTATTACAGCATAAGCTAACTACTACAATCTATATATAGATATATTACAAAATTTACAAAAGGAAACAATTGGGCCACCCATAGACCGTTGCAAACGATCTATAGGTAGCTCAACTGCTCCAACTCGATACCCGATGGCAGCGTGCCGAGGATACTGGCTGCATTGCCTCTTTGTATAGCAAGGCTTATTCTTTGGCCCAGATAGCTGCCAGCCCTCTGATCACGCGTCGCTTCGACCAGACGCTCTGACAAAATTTTAAAAACGCGGTAGGCTCCCATTCCCCATGGACCTAGGGTCTCGACCCCAAAGGGCTCAAACATGTACGACCTATCAAGACCTACATATTTACGCCGCTTGAGATCTTCAGCAGAGTTTGCCGCCGCACCAGCCCTAACTTGCGTCCCTGGCAAATGAGAAGGTGCCAAAGTGTCTACGCATGTAGCGTCCCACACCAAGGGCCTGCCCATTCTCCATGGGATAAGCGTCATACCGTCAGGCCGCTTACCATCGTCACGACTTAGACCGTTCGGCTCGAGAACGGCTGGCACATTGGCGGTGGTAAAAGCCCGGCGAATGATTTCGTTAAGACTACTGTGGCGGGAAATTCTGCCAGCACTCCTAGTGCACGATAATCCATGGTGACCAAGATGTTCGACCGCAGTACCACACCGGCATCTATGTGGAGCGCAGCATGGAGCACCCAACCGCAGACGTGTTGCAACGCGGAAAGTTAAAGGGTCCAATAATGTGCCAATCGTTTGTGAGGGCAATGCTTGCAGCCAAAGTCCTGACTCCCATTTGGAAACGGCTAGGAGGCGAGCACGATCTGAGGGGCTAGAGCACGTTTGTAACAGACAGTTCCGTGTTAGCTCACAGATAGGCCCGTCCCATTGCCTTTGAGACGAAAGGGTTTTGGGGGGAGTAGTATTTGGGCAAGCAATTTGCCAAGCGTTCCTGGCCTCGTCTAAATGTGAAATTTTGAAAATGTTGCCAGATTGAATTGAAACCGTCGGAGCTAAAATTTTTTCAACCAAAGAACTTGTGCTATAGACTGAGGACAAGAAAGCTGGTAGGCTAACACTTGAAATTTTGCGTATACCTAAGCCTCCCATTTTAATAGGAAGGGAGGCCTGCGACCATGCCCTGTCATCCAGCGCGATATTCAAAACCACCGACAGTGTATTCTTTATGATGTTATCTAAGCCTTCCATCAGCTCAGTGTGTTTCCACAGGTGACAACACCGTAAAGCGTACGTAAATTTGGGAACAAACAAACAAAATTTTATAATTGTAAAGGCCATGTGGGGATTTAATTTCAGAAGTTTGTCGGTGGTTTGTGAGAAATTTTGAATTTTTTCATCTACAAAACCTGCAAAAGACTCGTCAAAGATTGGTGAACCAAGGAGCCGAAGAGAACACTTCTCCACTACGGTAATGTTCGGTGCCAAACTGTTAAATTTAGCGATAACCGAATTTCGATCCAAACAAGTTTCAGACACGAATAGTTCGCTCTTTGAAAAATTTAGGTCCAATCCGATTTGCCGAAATTCATCAGAAATTAGTTTAAGATCATCGAACACCGTGTTCACGTCGCCCCCTAATGTTCCGTCATCCAAATACCAAACATTAAGTTTGGATTGGAGACGTTGAATAATCGGGTGGATGGCAAGGCTGAAAATGGCCGGACCTAGAGGGTCGCCTTGCTGGCAGCCAACAGATGACGAAATGACATGGTCCTGATAGATTAATTTAGAGGACGTGCTATAACATTGCCAAAGAAATGGATACATTTTTGGAATTTTTTCTTGAATTTGTTTTAGCAAGGCGCCCCTATCTACGGAATTGAAGGCGTTTTTAATATCCACCTTCAAAATGACTTCCCCGCAATTTTGGTCCAAAAAAGTACGTAATGAATGTACTGCGGCCTCACAACCGCCTCGCGAACCAAATCCTAGCTGGATTGGTTGGAAATAAGAGCCTAGATGTTCGGCCTCTTTTCGACAGCAGACTTTGGCGGCGAGGCGGCGGTAAGTCGTGCCTACGGCTATAGGTCTGATCCCGCCATCTTTTTTTTTAAGTGCGCACAGATTAGCACCATACAGGATTTCTGTGATCTCGCTGTTGACTCTACCTGACAACATCAGGTTGATCAGCGCCGTCATGTCCCCCAGAAGAACTTCACCTGCATGGCCGGATCCACCAGACAGAAGGTCTTTTAAGTGCTGTGGACTCACAGCATCTAGGCCGCCAGCAGAGCCGCTCTGGAACGACATGACGGCGTTGAACACTTCCTGGCTGGTTGCGCCGGCAGCGTCATCACTCTCCTGTGGTGGATCGGGGAGGTGAAGATTACTATTTGGAGACGGATGCTTACTCTCAAGAGCTATGAGAGTGTCTCCAGAATTTGGGGCAATCGTGTCATTTGAGAAGAGAATTCTAGCAGCACCTTTTATGTCACCATCGCTGAGTTTACTTTCCACAAGATTGTAGATAGCAGACTCAGCGACTCGGTTCCTAGATTTTGAATTTGTAGGCAAAGGGTTCTGATCTATATGCGAAACAGGTGTGCTACCGTCACGTGCAGTGTACTTCACACAGTTTTGTTTTATTCTGATAGTTAGAGAGGAATTGTTAGTCGAATCTTTGCTTACGTGAAGCACACTATACGAGAACGTTAGTAGGTGTTCCCAAGCGTGCTTTGTATTTTTTTAAATTACATTTTTGATAGCCTGAGAAAGAGCATTAGCGACAGAGATGCGGGCACCTCGAGGAATACGTTTCAAAACTGGGGTGGAACCTTTGGACTTGCTCAAAACTTTCCAAAAAGGTTGTCTAGCCGGAACAAATATAAATATATATATATATATATAATAAATATATATATTATTTATTTAGTCATTTTTAATTATAATAATATAAATAAATACATTATTGTTTAGTATTATTATATTAAATATATATTTAGGTAATTAGCATTTAAGTTGTACTGATTGACTGGTAGAAAATGCTCTAGCATTAAGTCCTCCTTTTGTACTACATTTAAGTATGTGCAATAAAGTATTAAATAAATAAATAAAACACGTGCTTAACGGTGAAGGAAAACATTGTGAGGAAACCGTCATGTCCTAGAACCTAAAAAAGTTCAAAAAGCATGTGTCTAGTCACAAGGAGCCTTTTCGCACTTCAAATCTTTTCACCACACTACTGGTTCGAAAGAACTAGTGCCATGATTAGAAGCTGAAAAAAGCATTTGCTTCTTTTTATCTCGCTACTTCGCCGGCAAAAAGCCGTCGAAACCAGCTGGTAGTTAAACCGAATTATAAGTATTTTGAAATATCGGAAATAATCAATTAATCATGTCACCAGCCAGCTGCTTGCGAGACGCGAGGTCGCAGATTCGATGTCCATATTTGGGTCAGTAAACTGTATTCACACAAAACTGCATCCGAGATGTATTGTAATGAACATTACAAACAATAACGGACCGAGTTATGACCCTTGGGGTACATCAAAATAATGAGACAAAAGTCATGCTAGTCATGAACAGACAGACAGTCAGAGCAGTTATTATTTACACGAAAATATATTATACACCGCAAATTTTTAAACACCAGAAAAAAAATACGCATAATTAACAGCCGTTACTGAACACAGATATGGCAAAAAAACTTGATAAAAGTAACCAATTTTTTTGGCAAAATAAATTCGATAACTGCTACCGTTAGTCGTTTTCCTATGGCTTTGCGTTAATCGGTTCCCATCATTGATAATAATTTAAGTTTTATTCATCGTTTGGAAAACCCGGGTACCTAGCTCGAGCCAGCTCGCTGCAGTTCGGCTCGGGCGCCGCACTCGCCCCGCTGTCACTCTGTCATATTGTAGAAACACAATATTCTGACTGTACAGATACAACGTAGTACCCCTTCTGCATTGTCTATTTAAGTTTTTTTGATAATTAAAAATTTGTGTTGTATTAATAATTTATTACACAAAAAATATACAAAAAATTGAACAAAAGGCTTAACGCTACTGGCCAACCTTACAGGTTAAAATCGTCAGCTTTGGGATTTTAAACAATGAGATGGAGATTAAATCATTTATTTGCGTGGATAAGATACTAAAAAAAGTTAAAATGGGATACGTTCTTCAAATCCAAAAGGTAATAGCGTATTAATCGGTCTTATTTATACAAAAAAAAATATGTAGATTCGATCTTTGAAGACTCGTTCGTTTCTTTTTTCCTCGGTTAGAAAAAAATACATTTGTTAATAGCTTATATATTTTATTTTTATTTATATATAAATTATAAATAGAAATAGTACCTAAAGAAAAATTGAATTAAAATGAAGTAAATTTTGGATGTAAACTGAGTCAACAGCTCTACTCAATCTAAAGTTAAAATATTTTTTAATTAAAGTTAAGTAAGATTGAGTACTTAGAGCTTTTGATTTTGGTTTGGTTTTGACGAGATTATTTTAGTTTATTTATTTTTAGTTTTAGAGTTGTACCAACAAATGAAACGAGACATGGTATTAAATTTTAAAAAATTGCTTAGTAAAATACGTAACTCAAAACCCAGAGAATAACAAAGTATCGCAGCAACCGCGGTGACGAAAGCATTGTATAATGTTTAAACAATTATCTGGGCTACTATCATACTGCAAATATTACTACACAGGAAAGTGTACTATATTTTTAGGTTAATATGTTTTTTTAGTAGGAAACAAGGCTAAGATATGAAAAGAATACAGAAGATAGAGCGTATTTTTTAAATAATGACAATTAATATAAATGCGTCAATTCCGACTTGAAATTAGTAAAAAACGATCAAATCATAGATGAATAACGGTGTTCCTATAGAACACCAAGATGGACAGTAGCATAGAAAAATGCATGCGCTGTACAGGACAGAAAATTTTCAGACTCCCTGTCAATAAAAATGAAATATCTCTATTTTCAAATAATGTATTTTCAAATTTGTTACTTTTTAATTGTTATTAACAATGAAAAAGTCATAGTTTTGACATATAATATTTATCTAGCCTTACTTCTCTTTTACGAAATTTATCTTCGGCCCAAAATGTAGGTACTTGAAGTTAGCCAATGTAACTTCCTTTTATTTGGCGCATTTTATAATTTACTTTAATACGTCTGTGTATCTAAAGTACAGCAAAGTCTGTTGCTGTTTATTTTCACTTCATTTACAGAACCCGATATTTTAACATCAAGTAAAATAAATGATAAATTATAATTCCCAGGCAATCATAATAAGAAATAAGACAAAAATGAAAGATGCGTATCTGATAGGACATCTCGAATCGTCCTGAGGCATCCAGACTTTGAACAGTGGGTGGGAGACGCCACAGACTATACACGTTACAGATAGCACGAGACTTATTTTTCTATTAAAATAATTAAAAAAATATGTAAATTTTTTAATTAAAAAATATGTAATGGAAATTCCCCGTTTAGTTATTATTTGGATGTTGTGTTAAGTAAACTAGTTTTCAACCGAATTCAAAAAGTCGGAGGTTTTCAATACGGTTGTATTGTTATAAGTTTGTAACCTCAGAACTTTAAACTTGTATGAAAAAAAAATCCCCATTATTCCTTTGTAAGGCAGTCGCCTTTAATATTTTTCTTTTTCGTAATAGTAGATATGAACAATGGGGATTTTTCCCCGATCGTACCCAGCAGGATCATAGCTAGGAACAATCGGGAAAAAAGTAGAAACGCTAAGGGTAGGGACAATCGGTAATAGACGATTTTTTAACTTTTTTAAAGCATTCAGCGAGCTAAAAAACAAAACTTACAGACACATGTGACCCATCTGTTACACTTCACTACTCTGTGTCAAGAGGGCATGCATGCAACAAGCAAGACCGAAATAGACCGCGTCGCGCGCGGTTGTCTCACACTCCTGCGCACCTCATGGAACCATAAAAAAACGAACTTGATCAAACCTCTTTCAATTTTCAAATAAATTCTGAAATGGCGCGATAGGATCTGTGCAAATTAAAACTTTTTTGGTGTTTTTTTGATACATTTTGAAAATGTGGAAGTGTGTGTTTTTGTGTTTTGTTTTGACGTTGTGGATCGATGTTAGAGGTTTGTTTATTTTAAGTTAAAAATAAGCGTGTACAAGTTGGAATTGATACTCTATTTTTTATCAAAAGCTTCATTCATATGTTATCTTTTCACTATCTAATACCTACACTGTGTTTTACTGCATAGTTCATAGTTATCATATACTTACCTATAGTTTGCAGGAAAGCAAACGATTTTAGACTTTTTTAGTTACATTAAAATCCTTACCTTACTTAATATTAATAATATTATACGAATAGTAACATTAAACAAAAATAAATGCAGAAGTGTTTGATTAATTTTGAAAAAGCGTGTTTCTGTCTTTATGATCTCTGCGGATTTATAAAACCTAGATTATTTTATGCAAAAATGAAATGCTTACATTTAATATAATAACTTAAGTTTTACATTAAATAAAATAAAATTAAATAATCATTATTTACTGATTTACTAATTTTAAATTTTTATGTTCACTTCTCATGCTCGTAAAGTTCAACTTCGTGCATGCTTTGCGGGAAGTAGGTAAAACTGCATCAAGCCCAAGGGAATAAAGTTATTGCATATAAAATCTGTTCAAAGAGGTTTGGTTTATGTAATAGGTTTAATGCAGGATGCTTAGAACATTTTTCATATTTCGAGCTTCAGTCCTCCATCATACCCATTGATTCATAAGTAGATCAACGTTTTTTGAGGAAACATATTTTTTTTCTAATTTCTAATATCTTGGTAATATTGGATAGCTGTCCATAAAATGGGCGCTCATTTCAGTTAAAATTTGTTTAATTTTCTCACAACTTAAGTGATAAATCGAAAAAGTCAAAAGTCTCGTATAAAATGGCTTGCTTCAGGCCCTTGGTTAAAGAATAAGTGCCTTGGTGTCCAAATAACTATTGTCAAAATCTAAATAAGTATCACTAAGCCATTAGATTGATCAATGTGATGTCATATATTATAATAAAGTAGTTAGATATACCTAAAACTCTTTGTGTTTTATTATGACATTGTTTTGTGTGGAATACACATTGATATTTTATACAAAGCATCTCTTTATGGCACCGGACAAGCATTAGGGCTGATAACCACCGCAGCATAGATATGAAATGATATGTGTCAATTGGCTAATCAGGTTCTAATATTGTATAATATTGTCACACGTACCGAGCAAACGGGCGAGACAGTAAAATGTTACTCTGCCGAAACAGTGACAGCTTACGTCCCTCGCTCAGCCGAGCACTCGGCGCTATGTTTATACGTACCGAGTACTCGGCCGAGAGCACTGTCTCGGCCGTTTGTCGGCTCGGTACGTGTGATCTAGGCATTAGTGTGAACTGTCAAGTCAATTTATATCTTCACAAATGTACAAATGCACGAGCGAGATAGCGGCGCGCAGGTATCCTAATTATCAAAATTTTACATCTACTACTAAGTAGTTAGTGACCGTAAACACCACTGAAAAATCACAGTAAAGCAAAATACGCAATTTCTATGGGACTAATTTGAGAGTACCTATATCCTTTCAAACAAAAAAATAATTGTCCGTATCGGTTCATAAATGGCAAAGGTTTTACCTCAAGGTAACAAAAAAATAACTTAATCGAGAACCTCCTTTTTTTTGATGTCGGTTAAAAAAAAACAGGAGCTCTAGAAAAGTTCATCCCAGCTTCCTTAAATTCGTTAAATTCTTGTGCACATGCTCTACTGCCCTCGATACTATGTTTATTTAGGACACTTTTGTGTTTTCCTTTTGTTATAATAAATTATGATTCACACCATATGGCTCGCAAACATTTTTTATATAGCTTTGAAAAAACTTCGTATAGTCTTTTGTCCTGTCAGCTACTCGTATACACGGAGTTACAATAGCAATACTCATACGAAGTTTTAGCTGGATTGGTTCAGTAGTTTTATGAGAAAAAACATATATAGCCATCTACCGATCCATCTATCTATCTCCATTTTTTCGGATGAATTGGGTTTAGTAATTTTGGCGCGATTGAGCAGCAAACATCTATCTATCCTCTATCTTTTTATCTATCTTTCCATTTATCTATCGTTCCATCTATCTATCAATCTAAGTATATATTCATCTATCTATCTATCCATCTATCTATTCATCTATCTATCCATCTATCTATCCATCTATTTATACATCTATCTATCCATCTATTTATCCATCTATCGATCCATCTATCTATCCATCTATTTATACATATATCTATCCATCTATCTATTCATCTATCTATCCATCTATCTATCCATCTTTTTATACATCTATCTATCCATCCATCCATCTTTCTATCCATCTATCTATCTATCCCTATGGCTATCCATATATCTATCCATATCTTTCCATTTATCTATCCATCCATCTATCTATCTATCTACCCATCTATTCATCCTTTCGCATAAACTTTGGCATTTATAATTTCAGCAGGATTAATAACAATAAATTAAATTAAAACTGACGTGAGTCGATAGGCATTTAAAATTATTTCTCAGATTAATCGATGTTCGCACCACCATTGATCGTTTCTCAGAATCATGTGTGAAATATTTAATAGCTAAACATTAAGGCGCGACGTGATATGTTCAGCATTGATTCAAATGTGTTGGTACTTAAAACTAATAAAAACATGGTACGAAGGAATCTCTGTAGAGTTTTTTATTAATAAAAAATTGAATTAAGATTTTTTTAAATAGCTAGAGAATTTTAAACGCTAACATAAAAAAAAACGTAAATATTATGATACATTGTTAGCATACCTATTTTATTTGATCAAACAGTTTCGTAAATACAACTTTTTATATAAAAAAAAATATTTTCAACCAACTCTAAAAGAGGAGGTATTCAATTCGGTTTCTTTTTTTTGGTATTTACCTCAATACCTGAAATAAATATTTCGTCCTAGTAAATGGAATTGCGTATTCGGTTCCCTGTCACCTGTAACTTGACTATTCAGTGGTGCCTACGGTCACTAGAACATTCCGATTGAAGTCGGTTGCACTATGTTTTTGTAAAACCTTGATTATGTAAAAATTGTATAAATAAATACTGTTTGTTTTATATGTGTATACATAAAAAAAAAATGTTTAGATCCTAATCTTACCATTTTCAAAAGCACCTAAACTTTGTCAGAATAAATAAAATAGTTACTATTAAGTATTAATATAATAATGGCTTCATATTCTCACTTTTTCCCAGGTGACATCGCAGACCAGATGGCGGAAGTGATCCAGAAATGCTGTGATGACGGCTCTAGGTTCGCCAGGAACAGCACTGAAGAGGGATGCAACATCCCCACCGCCCCCGCTGACATACCCTCAGCCTTCGGTTCCATGTGTGTCATGGCTCAATCGCAATGCTGCAAGGACTACTACAAGTAAGTATCTCGTTATCACCAGACAATTTTTTTTTTTTTCGAATAACTTAAGTTCTTCGGCTTTGGCTTCACATCAAAGGTATATAGCCAGTGTCAAGTAATGGAGAGATTATTTTGTCATCAGTCAGAGTCGATAAGTCAAGTCATGCCCCTGTAAAGTAGTAAAGTAGAGGCTTCTATGGAGTTTTGGAGGCAGCACGAAAAGTCACGTTTTACAGCATTACACTATTTACCAACACTCATACACGTTCACGAGCACTTAATGGATGGAAAACCACCATTTTTACACAAAAACACTCAAAGTAATAAAAATTTTGTCAAATAATTTAATGCCACGAATGCGACATTTTCACGTTCCCGCCAAAACTCCGACAAAACAATATTCTGATACAGCACTTTGATGAACAAGACATTTGAGTGGTCAGCAGGCATGGAAATGATTGCTACTTCTATTTCATTGTCATTTGGTGATATAATTTCGTTTTGTAATAGTGAAATAAGCGGTGATTTTGAATTTTGAGACTTCTATCGGATGGTTCCACTGATCTGTACTCTAAGGTCAGTGGATGGTTCTATTGACCGTAGGCATACACTGAAAAGTCACAGGGAAGCAAAATACGCAATTTTGTTCAATTCAACAATTTTTTTTTTCAGTAATTTCATTTTGGTTTCAAAACCAAAGCACTCAACAGATTTTCATGAAATTTCTATTGGACCAATTTGGTAGTACTGGTAGTACACATATCATCTAATAAAAACATATTTTTTCAAATCGGTTTATATTATATTATCGGTTTCGGTTTATATAACATTCAACCGAATTGATAACTTCCTCTTTTTTTGAAGTCCTGTCCTGTCCAATTTTCTGTCCTATATACCGCATCCATTTTGGTTTGAAACTGTCCATCTTGGTGTTCTATAGGAACACCGTTTTCATCTATGTTCTGAACGTATTGAAATGATTTCAAAAGCTTTGCAAAGTGTCCGCTGATCCACAATAATGCATAATTTTCCTCACACACAATCTCGTGAGCTATATTTCAGTGTATAAATAGCCCATGTTTATTGTGTTAACAGTTTCCATTAATTAGAACTAAAAATAAATTGTTCTGAGAAGAACTATTTGTTTTGAAATAGAATCTTACTGTTCGTTTAATTCAAGCTAGGAACGTGCCTACTCTATTTTAAAATATTGTTTTTTAAGGGGAATCCTCAAATCCGAATTCCATACTAAAAAAAATTGGACAAATACTCAAAAAGTACGCCGTATTATAGTAACTTCTTCACACTATTCGTTTTGTCCATGTTTTTTGATTTCGTCAACAAAATAAGTGAAAGGTTTCATACTTTAATTTTGATTATATACGTGTTTTAAAATTAACCCTACTAACTTAAAACACGTTTAAAATTTAAATTAAAGTATGAAACCTTTTTTGTTGACGAAATCAAAAAACATGGGCGAAACGAATAGTGTAAAGAAATTACTATAATACGGCGGCGTACTTTTTGAGTATTTGTCCGAAACATTTTGTATGCAATTCGGATTTGAGGATTAGCCTTAAGATGATAATTATTTGTTTTTATGTCAAGATTATGATTAGATTTTGAACTAAATTAAACTAATTATTAAGTATTAATATAACTAACGTAAGCGACAAATGATAGAACATCGTTTTGCACATATTTAATTTAGAAAGAAATCCTTCTATATTTATTTAAGTACTGTGATTACTCTTGATAATATAAAATTATTAATATATTGTTTGTATTATTATTATTTATATATTATATATGAATTAAAACAGGTTTTAACAGGACCGATTTAAAAAAAATATAGGTAGGTACTTATCGAGAAAAGTTTTACCAATCGTGTTACTGTTTTTCATTACATTACATCCTCAAGTTATCACTGTATTAACATCAAGTTGGTAACCTGTACCGTTACTGAGTAGGAATGTAACGCAGCGACTCTAAATTATCACATATCCTCATTGAGTACATATTTGATGTCAGATCATTTATATATTTAATATCATATTTTATATCAACAAATTACATAAATATATTTAGTAATAAATCCGCTTGATTTCTAAACAAAGGTTTTAATTAACTTAACTTTAGTTTAGAACTTTAGTACATATTACTATATTATAAACCAAAGAGTCAACGAACAGAAAACCAAAGTTTAAAGATACGACACGTGTTTCGCCTCTACACGAGGCATCATCAGGAGGTGTGGACTCGCCGAAGTTCGAAACGAGAGTGAATAAACAACGTTGCCCGGCAGAAATCAAGCGGATTTATTACTAAATATATTTATGTAATTTGTTGATATTTATGGATTTCCGCAAAGTAACGCCTGAATCAATCAATTATCATATTTTAGTCTTATTCTCTATCTCAAGGTTGCCTGGAAGAGATCGCTGCTTAGCGATAAGGCCGCCCACTGTACATGCTCCATAACTTATATCTTTATCTAAGTTCTTTGGTACGATAAAGAGTTCTCATTCATTCATTCGTTCCTTATTATCTTTGTTTCAGGAAAAAGGACGACTGTGACAGTGGTATCGACATGGCGTTGAGTACCGGGGTGTGCACTACCAGTAAAGAATCCATGAAGGTAATTCTACGGTCAGCCAGTGCATGAAATCCATTTCAGGATTTGTAGGGTTACATTATCACAGCACTAGATTTTCAATATAATATTCAATCCATATATAAGTATCAAAGTACAGAATCACACTGTAGTTAATTGAAAACTTGCCAAAAAAGGGATCTAAATTAGCTAACTTCTATAACATTTTTGTCCGATGATCAATTTCGAAATAGAGTAAGAATAATGCTAGTAAATATAATTAATAATGTTAAGAATTACCTACTAGTCTTTTTCATTGTTAATAAACTCTATCGTTAAAAGTTTTTTTTTTCAAAAGGGAGATATTTCATTTTTATTGACCGGGTATCTGAAAAAATATTGAACGCCATCTTAAAGAGTAACAAATATTATAATATTTGTATTACTATTTTACTGACGAGGTGCCAAAATTGAGTTTTTTTTTGCCCTGTTTTACGACTCTATCTTGATTTGATACTGTTCATCAATGTTTCTATAGGAACACCATTATTAATCTATAGGCAAAGGGCTTTTTATTTCAAGTTTCAGAACCACGTACATTCTGGTAGTAGTAAATATTTTCTCAATTATTCTGCGAAAAACCAAGATCTCAATTAGTATAATCTTATCATCTGGCAAATGGTATCTTACACCATTTCTGCTAATTATTTGCACTTGACTTTGTCATAACTACCATTAAAATTCCTCGCTACGAATGGCAAACAAATTAAAATTAATCTTTGAATATGAGACTGTTCTTGCGAGAAAATTATCTCGTAATATTTGATGTTAGGATAACGTAAGCCTAAGGACTCTACATTTAATACCGTTCAATTTAAGCATGGTGCATAAATGATGAATGATGAAATTCCCATAGAAATGTCATCAGAAGTGGTTTAGTAATTTAGTTTAACTGAAAAAAATATGTATACCTGCCTTTTTTACCTACTGCTAAGTAAATAAGGTGTGCTTTTTTTAATTTATAAAATTAAGCCACCACCACTTTACCCACTACCCACTGCTTAGAACAAGATGTCTAGCTTATGAACATAGACAGGAAATATTTTTAAAACCTTATGTACCTACTTATTTCAAACTGTATAAAAATTTATTTTTTGACTTATCTGAGTTATGCAATGTAACATTTTGGCCAAAAAATGATTGAATTGAATTGAATTAAGAAAACCCACCATGAGTTTTTAATTTTATAAACTTTAAGCTTGTTTGAAATATATTTATAAAACATATACCCGATATAGTATATTTAGACCTTCGTAGTCTTCTAAAACAAAACTAAGTAATCAAAAGAAATCTACGCTTATCTCTAATGCCTAGATCACACGTACCGAATACTCGGCCGAGACAGTAAACTGTTACTCGGCCGAGACAGTGAAAGTTTACGTCCCTCGCTCAGCCGAGCACTCGGCGCTATGTTTATACGTACCGAGTAACGAGTATAGAGTCAGCCGAGAGCACTGTCTCGGCCGAGTACTCGTTACGTGTGATCTAGGCTTATCAGCCGTAGGTATCTCATTTTCATTAGATAATAGCACAGCGGAACATTCTCGTTACTCTCTCAGTAGGTGAGCTGCATATAACTTAGAATTATGATAGTACTTATATAATCATACCTTAGCAACATTCAAACCCGCCAAAACAGTTGGTCAATTTAGCCAACTTCTAGTAAGTACATTTTAGTCCGCTGCGATGATAAAACCCTATAAGATTTGAAGGGTCTAGATTTTCAATATATTAAATCCATAGAATTATTAAGTATAGACTCTGTAGTACATTAAAAACGCGTTAAAAAGGATCTAAATTAGCAATTATCTAGTATATTTTGGTCTCAAATTTCGAAACAGATGTTTACATTACGAGGGTGACATGTTCTTGTTTGAACAAACCCTTTTCCTTAATAAATTAATAAAAAAAAAAAAAAAACGAATAGCATTAATGACTAATAAATCGTATTATAGTTTAAAATTACTAAGATTCTTTATTGCTTATACCTATAACTCCTTCGTAAAAAAAGAAACATTTAATTTTTCTGAAAATTGTTTTGTTCTGTTTTACGACTCCATCTTGATTTGAAGCTGTTTATCTTGGTGGTTTACGGGAACACCGTTACAGTCTCAGTAGGTTAGTCGTTTCGCTTATCTAGAGTAGATACACAATGTTTGTCTAAGGCTTTACCTGTGATAACGTAGTACTTCCGTGTAGGGCAGATGTGTTACTAAGGACTTTTGACCTTCACTGTCTAGTAATTTTTTTTTTTTTATTTCCTTTTCGATAACAATTCACAAATAATTTTCTTCAATCGGTACCGAAGCATTTTTCTTTTCTTTTTTAAAATGTTTGTTACCTCAGAATTCAATACAACCAAAATTCAGAATTCAAAGAAATAATACAATTGAATTCGGCTCTGGTATTATGGTAGGTATATATTCTTTTTAAACTTTGATTACTTAAATAATCTTTTATTCGATCACAATATACAAATTAATAATCAAAAGAACAATGAATAGATGAGATTTGGAACTCTTTAGGCTAAGTTCAGATGACCGCGCGGCGACGCGCGCTTCCGCGCGATTCTGCTGTTCAGATGGCGGCGGCTTGCGCGCGGCAGGCTAGCGTGAACATTCAGTGAGAATGGACGTGGAGGAGGCTATTTGCTTATGGGTTTGATACCGCAAACTGCGACGTCGTCGTCGAAAGCAAAGGCGATACTGGGTGCACCCTATTTTGAGTCAAATACTTTCTTAAAGCCTGTTTGAGACTTTGTATCCCACACTAAGACTACACGAAGATCGATTTTTCAACTACTTTAGGATGTCGATTGCATTCTTTGACTTTTTGTATGATTGCGTGCGACTGCAATTAGTAAATCAATGCAATTAGTAATCAATCAATCTCGTCCCATTTCATAATTCCGTACGTCTGTCCGCCTCAAACCGCGCGGGCGGGTGGTCAACTGAACAGGTCGATAGAGGATTGTAGATCTTCAACCGCGCGTCGCCACGTGGAGACGCGCGAGGTCAAGATCTTGCGCGCGGTGCATGGCGGTACGCGCGGGCACGCGCGGTGACGCGCAGTCATGTACACAATAACATTGATTTGTTACAATCTTAAATCGCGCGCCGCCGAGCCAACCGCGCGTCGCCGCGCGTTCATCTGAACTAAGCCTTATTATATCTACCGCATTCAAATTCATACTGGCTATCATAGACAACCTTGCGATCTCATGCTGGCTATCTCGAAAAAAACCTAAAAAGTATTTATTACATGTACATTTATTACAGTCCCTTTCTTGCAGAGTATTCCTATCTACTTGGGGTTGCTAGATTCTCGAAAACTTGGGAGCGACAGCCGAAAGTATTAACTGAATTCTGTAGGTCTAAAAAGTTCTACTCTATATTACTAAAACTAGTTACTACATAGAAACGTACACACAAAAAGTTAATTTCATATAAAATACTATGAACTCTTTGGGAACAGGTTTTTTTTTTTATTTAATTCATCGAGAAAAAAGACCAGAGCTCCCTTTTCTTTAGCTTATTTTAATAGGGTTAAGACCTATTCGTTCTTCTTCTTCTTTGTGTCACTAGTTCTTTCGAACCAGTGTGGTAAAAGGATTTCAAGTGCGCCTCTTTTCGTGCACTCGACACATGTTTTTGAACTTTTAAGTTCTAGGACATGCCGGTTTCCTCACAATGTTTTCCTTCACCGTTGCGAGAACGTGGGATGCATACATAGATTTTTTTCGACCGAAAAAACCCATTTACGCATGACTGCCACCGGGATTCGAACCCGCGACCATCAGATCGCAAGGTAAGGGTCTCATCCACTCGGCCACCACGTCCTCACTCGTTACCTACAGAGTAGAGCGCGTGTAAAAACCACAATATTGCAAACCTTCCGATGATAAATTAATGCCTACTTGCACCAAACTATCAAAGTCCCTAAGCAATTATTACTTCATTCGCTTGGTAGTTCTTAACAGTCCAGATTCTGACCGTTAAGATCTGCCAAGAACGTAAAGTAATTGCTTAGGAACTTTGAAAATTTGGTGCAAGTTGGCATAAATATATATACTCTTCTAATTAACTACCTATCTGGCAACCGCATTTCCTCAGGTTTGCTGCGACGAATGTTCCCGTGGGTCCACTGCTGGGCTTGCTGGTGGCTCCGCAGCCTGTGCCTCCAGATCCCACGCCGCCAGTGCTGAAGAACTACTGTCCGATGATGCGTACAAACGGTGCTGTATGGTAAGATACTGATTGGTGGCACTATTGAAAGTATGTGTCGTAAAGATCTAGACAGGAAACGTGATGAGCTACAAGATTCAAGATTCAAGATTTTTATTCGCCAGAACATAGTATACATAGTATGTTGTTAAAGAATATTATTAGTGCCTTATGTTCTACCATTTATGGTGTGCGAGTTACAGTGAATGAATATAATACTATCAAATGGTATTTAAATGTCAGAGTGAATTTAAATTTTAACGATACCTACTACTTAACTATAATAATATTAAACAGCACAATACACTAGCACATAAATCTGCCTACTTTTTTGCTAACTTTTGTAAATAGTATATTTTATTTTTCAGTATGATTCATAAATTCCTTTAAGTTATAGAAACAGTTTTCAGCTAGCCATTTTACCAGCCTTCGTTTACAGGCAAGATTGGTTATTTAAAAAAAAAACCCATTTCAAGGTAGATGTGGATGAGGCCCTTACCTTGCGATCTGATGGTCGCGGGCTCGAATCCCGGAGGCAGTCATGCGTAAATGGGTTTTTTCGGTCGAAAAAATCTATGTATGCATCCCACGTTCTCGCAACGGTGAAGGAAAATATCGTGAGGAAACCGGCATGTCGTAGAACTTAAAAGTTCGAAAACATGTGTCGAGTCCACGAAAGGAGCCTCTTCGAGGCGCACTTGAAATCCTTTCACCACACTGGTTCGAAAGAACTAGTGACACGAAGAAGAAGAAGAAGGTAGAAAAAGATTTGTTTTTTGTATTTGTATTTATATTTATTTATGAAATAAAAACATACACTTAAATTAATTTAAAATTGTAGTTTGGTCAAAATATTATGCAGTTTTAATGATCTTAAATAGTCATGATAATAATAAGGTACCTAGGTTGCAATTTTGATAAAAATAAAATTGTTATTGTAATTTTTTACAGAAAACAGCCAAAGAAGGTGCACCAACGTACAAACCAAAAGAACGTAAGCATTCGATTTTTCGTTTTTTTTTCTATCTCTATGTCTGTATCTTCTATAATCTATGTTGAATTCTTTATAATTCTTTGAAAACAGCGGGACTCAACCCATATTTTTTACTTTCCATCTCAAATGGATTACCTAAGCCAAGTCTAACTTATGCGTCTAATTTTTAGTACATGTAATCCATTTACTAAAAACATGTAATCCATGTACTAAAAATTAGACGCATAAGTTAGACTTGGCGTAGGTAATCCATTTGAGATGGAAAGTAAAAAAAATGGGTTGAGTCCCGCTGTTTAGTAATAGAAAAAGAATTCAACATAGATATAGAAGACTATACTAAAGCTTCGATGACACAGGGCTTTTTTACAATCTGCTAGATGACAATCCTTCCCGAAAGCTAACTTGCTCACTCGCTATTTTTTAAACTTGCCGGCTTGTAGCTTGTAAAGTAGCCCTGTGTCAAGATGCCGGTGTTGCCGGTTCGATTCCCGCTTCAGGACAAACATTTGTGTGATGAACATCGACGCTTTTCCTGAGTCTGGGTGTTTTCTATTTATTCTATGTATGTCTTTACAAAAAAAAGAATATAAGTATTCTATCAATTATCTGGTTCCCATAGTACAAGCTCTGCTTAGTTTGGGGCTAGATGGCGTTGTGTGATATATCACAATATTTTTCATTTAATTTTTAATGACAAATACTAATCTATGGTTTATCTGTTCCCATATCTAGTGACACTTACAAATCCTTCATTCTAAATAGAGCCTTATTTCCAGCAATACAAGCTTCACTTTGCGAGGAATTTGCTCCGAACGAGCTATGTGCCCACCACTGCATCCCCATACCTGGCTCCTACAAGTGCGAGTGTAACCCAGGGTTCATGCTGATGGCAGACGGCAAGAACTGCAGAGAAGTATGAACCTTATTGAGATTAGCAGTAGGTTCAGTTTGCGAGGAGTCCACTCCGAACGAGCTTTGAGCTCTCATTAGAAGAATAATATTGTAAGGAAACCAGTAGGTCAGTCCCGGTAGAATAGAGTAATAGTAGATTATGCAATAAGGGGATAAAGCAGTGTCTTATGTCAAGTGTGGCATATTGAACCCTGAGCTAACGTTATGAAGAGTCCTGAGTGACGCGAGGGGTTCAAGCTACCCAAGACGAAGACAGGCTTTATCCAAGAGGAGCATACTCTACTTTTCACACCTTCTAAGAGGCAATAAAAAGCCAGGGCTCCAGCAGCGATCATGCACCGTCTTTTGTTTCATAATCTTTGAAGTAGCGCCTTTTTTCTTTTTGTTATGAGTGGCCAGTTCGATTTTCGTACAAACCTTTTTACAATGCCTAATGGGCGTTTTTTTACTTAGAGTTTTCCACGAGTTTCCACACGAATTTGGCGTTCCAAATTCAAATCACATTACAACCCTTGGGAGTTTCATACAACATTACCTCCCTAGAGAGGTAATGCTTTGCTTTACCTTCATGACAGCATGATATGTAATTGGATATTGTCGAGCACGTAGTGTGAAAAATACATTGTACTGCTGATAACCATTTCGAATCCCTTTCTCAGTACTCGCTTACACATTTTGACATAGATAGCCTAGAATTAATTATCAAGTCTCTACTATGAGTGGTTTAGCGACTGACAGACCACATGCGTTGTCTGTCAGTCAGTCAATCAATTTGCCATTGTAGCGATTTGCCACCGCATAAAAAGTTGAAGTGATTTGCCACCGCTCAAAATATTTTAATATTTTTAGTGGGGATTCGTCACCGCTGTTTATCGTACCATTAAAGTACGTCAGCAGCACCTAAATTATAGAATGAATAATAATGGTTTGATAGATACCTATTATGTTAGAGATTTAAGTTAGTGTAATATAAGTAGTAAAAGTTTATTTTTTCTTGTTGGTTTATAGATACCTATGTAGGTTTTCTCGTCTATATGTCAATAGGCCTTGAATAGGCTCACTCAGTTATGAAAACAATAAAGGTTGATTATGCTTATGCTATCTAAAGTAGCAAGTAGTTTAAAAGTCCATTGCAATTCAATTTATGACTCAAACATCTGTACAGTACTGACCAGCTCCTATTCCAGGTGGTAAAGAACAGGTGCAAACCTCGCAACCCTTGCCAGCACAAATGCAATGATAATGGAGTGGACGTGCTGTGCTCGTGCCGGCGAGGGTACGAGCTGATGCCGGATGGAAAGTCCTGCCAAGGTAGGACTGCGAAGATGCATTGACCCATATAAGTATTAAAGTACCTATAGTATCACAATTCCATCTCTACATACACAAACTTCTACATGCACACACAAATAAGTACTCTATATTCGCTCATATTGAGGTAAGACTGCGAATATGTTTTGATCCATAGAATATTAATAAAGTATAGGATCACAATCCCATCTTTACATACACAAATCTCTACATACACACGCAAAAAAGTACTCTATATTTGCTCATATTGACAAGGTAAGACTGCGAAGATGCCTTGACCCATAGAAGTATTAAAGTATAGGATCACATTCACATGTCTACATAAACAAATCTCTACATACACACACCCCTACATACTCACATCTCTACATACACACGCAAATATGTACCTACTCTATATTTGCTCGTATTGAAAGCCACTCTCCATCTACCAAAACCTAAAGTAAATTAGTTTTTCTCTTAGTCTAAACAAATTAATTTATATTCTACCTCGCATACGTATTCATTTATTGTCGTAACTTGATTTGAACCTCGAAATAATTATACGATTTAGGACTCCCGCGATACAGGCTTGCTGGGGTCCATTGTGAACTATTGTGGAATATCAGTGTTTTTGGAAATAAATATTGATTGATTGACAATGTAGTACATTGAAAATGCGCTGAAATAAAGAGATCTAAATTAGTTAACTTCTAGTAGATTTCTGTCTGATGCTAATACTTAAGCCAATTTTTTTGTTATGGTCTAGCTAGCTCGACGACATAGCACTAGCAATCACTAGTCATAAGTATGTATAGTCAGCTGCACTAACATGGTATACACTCCCAAGTTTTCACATTTATATAACTCTTCATTTTTTAAAGAAAAATGCACGCAAGCATTTTCAAATTAATGTAGTCATCTTACTTGTCAGAAGAAGAATGTCTTTGCAAAATTAAGAGTATAATATAAATGTGAAAGCTTGGGAGTGTATACATGTCTGTACGGCTGACGGTACATCTCGTCACTGGTTTTCGTAAACATGATTTCTACCAACCCATGATCTCCCATACAGATATCAACGAATGTCAACTAAACATCCCGGTGTGTCTGCCGGATGCCACTTGCCACAACATCCAAGGCTCGTACCGCTGCATCCAGAACAGGGTGAAGCCGACTGGACTTTCCCCCTCTGCTGATAAGGGGAGGCGGGGGGAGTGCCCTGATGGGTTCGCGAGGAACTTGAAAAACAACGGGTGTGATGGTAAGAGCAATACCTATGGTGGCATCATTACGGATGAATTATAACCTCGAGGAGGCGTCTCTTACAAGATGCTATTAGAAAACCTAAGCAGAATTGAGTGTCTTGGTTCGAAGCTTAAGAGAACCTAGTACCAGAATCTAGTCAAGAAACTGGACTTTCTTGACCAAACACCATAATATCTGTCTAACTTTCGATCCAAAGATCGGGTTAAAAGAAGTTTTAACCCGGTCGTACACCAATAGATTTTTCTGTCCAAGTAGATCTACGTGTACATTTAAAACACGTGCTTAACGTGAGGAAAACATCGTGAGGAAACTGGAAACCGGCATGTCATAGAACCTAAAAAGTTTGAAAACATGGTGTCAAGTGCACGAAAGGAGCCTCTTCGAGGCGCACTTAAAATCCTTTCACCACACTGGTTCGAAAGAGCTAGTGACACGATAAGAAGAAGAAGGATATCTGTTAGTTTGTTGAAACTTGTAATTCAAAGTCTTTCTTGAAGCTAAGCTGTACTAACCCTGCGAACATCTGTTCGTGACCTTTCACCATCATAATGAATTAATGAATGAATGAATTAATTAATGAATGAAGAAAGTCTTGCTTATCTTGTCACTTGTTTAAAAACCTTTCTTTCTAGACATAAACGAATGCAAGATGCCCCATCCACCTTGTCCAGCCTATCTCTGTGAGAACACAGTAGGAGGATACAAGTGTGGTGGGGTGTCTGGGGATCCCGTGAACCTGGGGAACCAACCTGAAGACGATGACAGATGTCCCCCAGGCTTTACCATGGGGAACCATGGGGAATGTGAAGGTAAGAAGATCCATTTTTGTAATTTTTAGGGTCTCTTTGGTTTTCAGTCTACTTTTACCTAGCAAAGTAGTAGTGTAGCATAGCAGCAGACCTAATCTAAATACCATTCAGGTTAATTAAAAAAAAACACATACAATACAATATAGTGTCTTTTTAGACAAAGATAAAAAAAAGTGTTACACAAAAAAGGAAGTCACTCGGCATTTGTCTCAGAAGACCTACTACTGGGGCGCTGGTTTTCTGTAACCCCTGAAGAAATGCGAGGATGACGGCAGTTAGAGACACACAATTTGAATTATAAAGATAGGTATTTAAGCCAATTTTAAAATTATCAGAGCCAAAGAGTTATTTAGTTTTTCGTATACTTTCGGGATTATCACATATAGTTAATGGACTATTATCTCAGGACATATGGTAAATATGGTGGCCTTTTTAAGAAAATAAAGAAGCTATGGAGAATTTGAAGATTAGAAGAGAAGAAGATCTTTCCCTTTAACCCTTCGAAGATCAATAGATTCTCCTCACTCCTCTGCTAGAAACAGTAGGATGGTAAGAATGACACGGAGTTTCATCTACTACTATCAACCTGGAAATCCAGCCAGAAGACAGTTTATATATACAATATTACTTATATTACAATAAATCAAACGCTTTTGTTATGGCTCTTCAAGTTTTTCGGAAGATTTCAGAAATTCCTTGACGTTTGAAGACCTTACCCTCTCAAAACATTAAGTATTCTGATTTCTATGTTATTAATTTCTAGACGTGGATGAATGCGCAATCCTTCGCGATGACTGCAACAGACTGTCCCAGTTCTGCATAAACACACACAGCTCGTTCTACTGCCAGGATATGGTCTCCAAGCATTGTCCTCCCGGCTTCAAGATCGATGCTATGACCAATCGCTGTGAAGGTTAGTCTAAAGCGTCGATGACATAGGGCTAGTTTACAAGCTACTATCGAGTTTGCTTGTAGCTTGTAAACTCGCCCCGCATCATCGGCTTTTTTACAATCTGCTAGTTGATAATCATTCCCGAAAGCTTACTCGCTCATTTTCTTGCTTTTAAACTCGCTGGCTTGTTGTTTGTGAACTAGCCCTGTGTCATCAATTTGACGACACCGTAGCTTAGTTGGTAGTGACTCTGCCTACGAAGCTTGGTGTTCCGGGTTCGATCCCCGACCGGGGCAAATATTTGTAACGAACACAAATGTGTGTTCTTAGGTATTGGATGTTGTGATGTGTTGTATGTGTCCATGCCACCTGCAACACAGGGAATCCTAGTGCAGGGGTGTGAGTGTGTGAATGTTTATTATTATTATTTAATTTTATACGCTTTAGCCACGATTTTCCACATGGAACCCTATGTTAACCATTTTACGTTGACCATACTTTATCATTATCATCAGCAAATATTTTGGAAAGATTTGTTATAATTGTCTGGTTTTTCCTAGATATCAACGAATGCGTTGAGGACTCAGAGATATGCAGACCAGACCAGATTTGTGTCAACCAGGGAGGACAGTACGATTGTAAACAGAAACCGACTGGACACAGGTATTATTAAATATAATAACGACCATTGCTGGGTTTGAACCTGCCTGCGTCTTGGCTGTCCATGCCTACGCTATATACCAACTTTGCTAAGCAGCAAATGGAGCCGGTTTACGGTTTAGCCAGAATGTTACTGTCGTAAGTCTACATTAAAAAGAGCTCGATACACACTGACCACAGCGGGACTTGAACCTGCTACCTTGACGTAAAATTGTGAGCTAAAAAATCTTTGAGTTATGTCTACTCAGAATAATCTGAAAATCTTTGTAAACGATTGTCGGTGATTTAGTTTTCATTGTTTGATTGCAGAATATTTGGTTTAAACGTAGGTATCTATTTATGTTTCAGAATCGGACCTCATGGAAATTGTCCTGATGGACTGCGGATCAATCCGGAAAGTCATGTTTGCGAAGGTAATGGGTTTTTCATCTCATCTCGTCTGGTGTAAATCAGTGTTTTATCCCATCTGAAGCTTCAGAAGTTTCTGAAGCTTCAAAAGTGCTGAAAATTTGTTCAAACTACCGAAAATTTGTTCAAACTACCTAGCTAGCTTGAACAAATTTTCAACACTTTTTATCAACATAATTTCTCAGTTTGCTGATCATGTCAACCTCCTTTTTAATATCGTGCCAGACGCTCTAGTAATGGGTTTTTTGGATGTCTGCTTTATTAAAGTATTTGTTAACTGTCTCATCAATTGCCCAGATATAGACGAGTGTTTGGAGGGTACGCATCTCTGCGACCAGCACCAGCGCTGCATCAACACGGAAGGCAGCTTCGACTGTGACTGCAAACTGGGGTACGAGCTTGACGCCACCACTGGAGCTTGCGTTGGTAAGTAATTAGGTTATATGGGTCATGCTGTCATTTCAGATTTCTGGACGACCTTTAACACAACGAAGAAGCACTTTATTTAATGTATTTAAGTTTCGAGACGAGCCAGGCGCTCTCCTGAAGACTTGAGATCCTGCCTGAACATGACGAGATCAGTGTTTGAACAGGATTTTAATTAGGTAACATATACAGGTGCAAATTTTTAAAGCACTGGTCCACTTTGAGACACTTTAGTGGTAAGTCTCGAAAGTCAAATTGCCCTTCAAATCATGTACTTGGGGAATAATGGGTTTAAAGTTTTTTTGTTTAAAGAAAAATACTCTGAGCTCCTTTATCGTACAGCAAAGGAGCGGAACTATTTACCATCTGTATTTTCTATCTCCCTAAGGGTACTTCTTCCTAAAGGTGCTAAGTTATAGGAAGAAGGAGGAATAGCCAAGGAAAATTAGCAAGCTGAAGTGGCAATGGGAAGCCATGTAGCTCAACGAACCAATTCTTCTTATCGTGTCATTAGTTCTTTCGAACCAGTGTGGTGAAAGGATTTCAAGTGCGCTTCCAAGAGGCTCTTGGCGAACCAATAACCGCTGAGGAATAGAAATATCATTATAATGGTAAACGAAAACGATGATCTACGTGGTATTACTGGCAGAATATGGACTAGAATTGTCGAAGATTAATCTCAGTCATCTGGCCTCTCTCCCGAGGCACACGGGAGCCACCTACGTCCGCCAGACTGCTAAAGATTTATGCCTGAAAAATGTCTGCCTGGTGAATTGCTGTGGACCAAATTGGTCAGAAGAGATCGTCATGAAATTTCTTCTTAGTTTGGTGCTTGATGGTGTTCTGTGAACAGTCCAAAATATTTATTTAAAAATATTTCTTATTTATTTATTTAAATATTCTTTTGTCAGATATCAACGAATGCGCAACGCAACAGCACGACTGCATCTCAGGGTCGCAGCGCTGCGACAACACAGTGGGATCCTTCCTCTGCATCCGCATCACCTCGTGCGGCACCGGCTTCATCCTGCACCACTCCACTGGGAAGTGTGAAGGTAGCCTTTTCTACCCTTTGTTATCAGCCAGTGGCCGGATTTAGTGACACACAGTTTCTTGTTTCTTTTCTTTTTCAATCGCAACGCAATATTTCTAGTTATGCCAGTGATTGGGTTCTTGTTGTTCATTATCATCATGTCATCATTATTTCAGCCAGGTAGTTTGTTTGTGAATCACATCATCGGTTTGTGCTGAAAATCAGCGTTGTGGATGCAAATCCTCAACATTATGCTGAGCACAGACCGTTTCCGACAACGCGGTAAACCCGGCAGCTGTGTGAACCTTCTACCATCCTTATTGCTTAAAATATTTAAATAATTTATTGTGTGTTTGTAGGTAGGTAGATTGTGCATGTTAAAGTATATTTTTTAATATAAGTTTTCTGTTTTTTTTTTATAATTATTCACCACCAATTTTTTATTACCAAAATGTGCAAAATGGGCAATGCAGACGGGGTAAATTATAGGTAGGTTCCGCCTGACGCAAATCTATGGGAAAACGACTAACGGTAACAGTTGTCCAATTTTAATCAAATTTATTTTGACAAAAATTTGACTTAATTTTTTCAAGTTTTTTGCCATATCTGTGTTCAGTATCTGGTGATTAAAAATTTACCGTGTATAGATATAGGCCTATGTTTGCTTTAGCCAAATAACTCAAAAATTGTTCCAGATGTGGATGAATGCGCATTAGGTACGCACAACTGCGCGATCGCAGGCCCCGAATACCAGTGTATGAACATCCTGGGTTCCTTCCGTTGTGTGAGGAAGCGAGTTTCCACCACAACCACCACGACAGCTGCACCTGAGTACGAATACGAATACTATGACTCCGAGTAAGTATTATCATCATCATCATGACGGCACGGATGGTCGCGGGTTCGAATCCCGCTTCAGGACAAAATATTTGTGTAACAAACATCGATGTTTATGCTAAATATGTATTTAAACAAAAATTGTTTTTAAGTAGTCAATCAGTCATCTGGTTTCCATAGTACAAGCTCTGCTTAGTTTGGAGCTAGTTGGTGGTGTATGAAATTATCCAAACATTGAAAATAAAAAAAAAACCAAGTCCCTGACTAGGTGCGGTGCAGTACTATGTTTCCTGTTTTCAGGGAAGAGACCGAAAGTAACAAAACAGATTCTTCACCAGCATCAGTAGACGTTCCTTCTTCACTAAGTCCGACCCCAGCTCCCAGTCCTTCATCCAGCACAACTGAAGAAGTCAAACCTGAAGAGCGAAGGGTGGAAGAACCAAGGGTTGAAGTACGAAGACCTGAAGAACCAAGGGCTGAAGAACCGAGAGTTGAAGAACCAAGGTTTAAACAACCAAGAGTTGAAGAACCGAGAGTTGAAGAACCAAGGTTTGAACAACCAAGAGTTGAAGAACCAAGGGTCGAACAACCAAGAGTAGAAGAACCAAGGGTCGAAGAACCAAGAGTCGAAGAACGAAAGCCCGAAGACAATGATATAATCCCACCAACATACGAAGACAATAGAGTAAACTCGCCATATGACACGCGAAAACCTATTGACTACGTACCAGAAGTACCAAGATACATTGCACCTTTATACACAAACCCACCGAATCCTGAAACAACCACCAAACTTGAACCTACAGAACCTAGTTCCACTCCTGATATAAGTTATTACGAACCACGTCCGGATTCCCCGAACAGACCTGACATAGTTTACGAACCAGAACCGAACTCTCCAAGACAAAGAACTCCCGACTTTTATGAAAACAGAACACCGATCAGCAACGAAATCATTCCAGATAAAGAACCTCAACGTCCTATAGAGATTCCACAAGGAGCAATTGAAATACCAACACCTAAGCCACCGATTGAAATAACCCGACCAACTTACAGCCCTTATAGACCTAAACCTAACACTCCACCTACGCCATTGTTTGTCAATGTTGGGAAAGATACGGCGACAGTTCCAGGGGAAAGGGATGAAGAAGGGTCAGTGGTGGTGGACACAAATCTAGTGCCTGAGAATAAGTGGACTAAGATCGATGTGAGGGCAAATGATTGTCCTCGAGGTTACGAGGCAAGGGAGAATGGAGCATGTTTTGGTAAGTGTTTTATTCATACAATCGTAGGAAGTTTTTTGGTCATGATAATGTTAGTATCATCAATGTTTTACAGGAAATTCTTATGATACTGAAGTAATACGGCACCCTAAGATTTGTATTGTGTGTAAAATTATCTCTTACTTACTGATAATAAATATAACTTGAATAAAATTTAAGAAAATAATAATTAAGAAAGTACAAGATTAAAACTCTAGTAATCCAGTAATCTAAGAGCATCTTAGATTATAATGTATAGAATCTAATAGTTCAATAGTTCAATAGTATTTATTGGTAAAAATTATTATTACAGGTCAAAAAACTTAAGAACTTAGCTGTATAATGTACCTTCTTATACACGTCTTATAATAATAAAATTAGTTACATATGTAAATTCAAAGAAACACAAAAAAATAATTCATAAAAATAAGTCTGTTCACAATAAATTAATTAATTACAATAAATTATCAATAGATTTAGAATTAATAAACTCCTCGAAAGAATAGAATGTCTGCTCAACAAGCCAGCGTTTTAATTTGGCTTTTAATCTAAAATCTAAGGCTTAGTTACCAATAGTCCTAGACGATTCTTCTTCTATGATTTACTTTGAGCTACCACTACACGTACTATATATACTAACCCCAGAAAAATGAAGTGCCTACCTAAATAGAATCATTCCATATTTAAATGTTCAGTATTCAGTATTTATTTGCAATATTGGGCAGGTTACATTTTAGGTCTTAGTAGGTCAAATAAATAAAGTACAGCTACACTATATTACCCGGATAGGGTGTTGCAAATGATAGAGACGGGCCGATATTTTTAACTGTATTGTTAAGTCACTAAATGAATCGTTTATAAAATCTTGCAACTCGTAATAGCAATTTTTTAAAAGCTTGTTGCTTATTACCAAGGTGAGATGTCAGATGTTACACATCATAAATGCGACTACTGTAAAGCGCCGATGACATAGGGCTAGTAAACAAGCTACAGGCCATCGAAGCGCATCGATTTTTTACAATCTGCTTGTTGAAAATCTTTCCGGGCTCTAACTGCTTTACTACTCGCTAGCTTGTAACTTGTAATCCTCGACGACGTTTGACGACACGGATGGTCGAGTGGCAAGTTCGTTGGACTGCTACGCCGAGTGTCGCGGGTTCGATTCCCGCTTCGGGACAAACATTTGTGTGACGAACATCGATGTTTGCCCTTAGTCTGGGTATTTTCTATTTATTCTATGTATGTATTTGCAAAAAAAAGTATATAAGTATTCTATCAGTTATCTGGTTCTCATAGTACAAGCTCTGCTTAGTTTGGGCAAAGAATAAGTAATATTATGTTCCAGTTTGGGGCTAGATGGCGCTGTGTGAAATGTCCAAAATATATATTTATTTATTGTAATCTAGCCCTGTGTCATCGCCGCTTAAGGTTTTCTCGTTGTTTTTGAGCTAACTATCTTACTAAGTCACTACATTTTTGTTTAGACATCGACGAATGCGATACGAATCAGCACAGCTGTTCCGGCTTCACCGAAATCTGTCGCAACACCATTGGCGGCTATCTCTGTGACTGCGCCTACGGATTTAGACGGGACTTGGTCTCCGGAGCTTGTGTCTTCATCGTCACTACTTCTTCCACTTCAACTTCAACCAGTACTACAACTAGTACTACAATGCTCCCGCCGCCAACTTCATCGATTTTACCTCCTACAACCACGCCAGAGCCTGCGTCTTCTACAAGCCAAAGAGGTTTGTTCAGCATTCTTAAAAGCAATTACATTGATTTGCTTGTTTGAAGTACTATTTACTTCTTAATAGAATAGTTTCAATTCTTCTGTGTTCTACTTATTATATTAGAGGTACAGTCAGCTGCACCAATTTTTTGCTATTTTAACTAGTATTTTTATCGTGCCACTAGTTTTTCGAATCAGGGTGGTGAAAGGATTTCAAATGCGCCTCAAGGTACACATGTTTTCGAACTTTGTTCTACATGCCGGTTTCCTCACGATGTTTTCTTTCACCGCTAAGCACGTGTTTAAATGCTAACAAAATTCATTGGTGTACGACCGGGCTCGAACCCACGACCTTCGAATCGAAAGTCGAGGCACCTCCCACTCGGCCAATACGGCTTTACCAATTTAACTTCTTCTTCTTATCGTGTTACTAGCTAATTGATTAATTCAGGCGTTACTTTGCGGAAATCCATAAATATCAACAAATTATATAAATATATTTAGCAATAAATCCGCTTAATTTCAAAGTTTAAAGATACGACACGTGTTTCGGAGGTGTGGACTCGTCGAAGTCCGAAACGAGAATAAACTTCGGCGAGTCCACACCTCCTGATGATGCCTCGTGTAGAGGCGAAACACGTGTCGTATCTTTAAACTTTGAAATTAAGCGGATTTATTACTAAATATATTTATATAATTTGTTGGTGTTACTAGTTCTTTCGAACCAGTGTGGTGAAAGGATTTCAAGTACGCCTCTAAAGAGCTCCTTTCGCCTCAAAAAGGCTCCTTTCCAATTTAACTGAACTGAAATGGACTGAAATGAAATTAAATGAAATGAAACTAGTAACAGTACATATATTATCATAATATTTTTCTGATGACAGGAAGGAATTTCATGGGCTATGACATCCAGTCCTACGGCTCAAAGCCATTCTGGAGACGGAACAGGTGTGATGCTGGATTTTACATGAACTCACAGACTGGCAAATGCGAAGGTAACCTATACGGGAAGATATATGATATTAGAGTTATTTGCCTGAAGTAAGAAATTAGATATAATAAACATTTATTGTTTAAAACCGTGTACATAAAGATCATAGGTAATTTTAGTAGGAAACAACAGTTTATCCTGATAGGACATAGTACAATAGGATAAGTTCTTACAACTAAAATTAAAAATGATAAAAATTATAGTTGTATACTTTATGATAAGTAGTAATCCTATATTACAGTTATTATCCCATCCTCGTCGCCAGTGAGATGTTTCAATAAAACACGGAAGTTCAGAGCCGACTGGCGGTAGTTATTTATTTCTAAGCGACGTATTAAGAAAGTACCATAAACTTTAAGATATCAAACACTACAAGTTGTGTTTGAAACAGCCAGGCACATTTAATGATTTATTGGCACCTTATTACGTTTAGGATGGTATACAAAAGCAATTTAGTTTTTAAAGATAGCTTAAAGGTAAAAAAGGTTCAGTTTTAGTGTAACTACTGATACCTAAACTAGGATAATGGTTACCCTGTATGATAGGCATCAGCGCCCACCCTCAGGTTAGTAAATTACAAGCTGAACTTAAATATAAACATGATAAGATAAGTGGCAATTAGAAATTTTAATGTTAAATGTAAGCGGAAAATGTAAAAAATAATAATGAAAGAATTCTAGAAAAAAAAACTAGTTGTAAGTTAAGTGCGAGCTCTTGTTACGCCAGTCTCATAAGGGTCTGGTTTTACAAGCGTATCCTCTAATTTTTACTCTATTTATTAATATTAAGTTATGTGTATTCATTTATAATGTAGTATATATATGTGTATCTGATAAGGTGTGTATGAGTAAAGGAGTAAGTATGTGGTGGTGTGGTGTATGGATGCGTGTGTTATTTTGTATGTGTGTGTATATAAAGTGTATGTATGAGTGAGGATGCGTTTGTGTAGGTATGTGTTGAAGGATGTGAGTGTTGTATGTGTTTTTATGTGTATGAGGAGGTGTGTATAGTGTTGTTAGTAAGTATATGTGTGTTATTATGTAAGTATGTGTACATAAATGCGTAGTTTTATAAGGAGTCATCAGACTAAAACTGTCAGGAGATTTTCTGTTTCGTCATACGATAGGGAGAGAAGCCATGATATAACGGTATGTTTACAGGATCGTTTATTCATTTTTGATATGCTTCTGCTTTTGTTTACAGTGTTGTAAAGCCCCTAGGCTTTGAAAGTTTTCCTTGAAAGAAACAGAACCGTTTGGCACATGATGTTCTAAATCGTATGATAGTGAAGACAGCATGTTTTCCTCCTTTTTCAAACAACACAATAGGAAAAAGAGATATTGATATGTAAGAGTAAGTCAAAGAGATATTTTTTTAGCGTGAACGGATAATAGGATAGTCAGACGTTCTTCTGCTAGTAAGAAATCACGAATGCCCATGATCAAAACAGCGTTTCACAGGACATATTTTAATATAGGTTGGTAAAACACTCTGCCATTTGTTCTGACTGACTGACTGACCGAAAGACAGCCCACAGGCCAAACCACTTAACGTAGAGACTGGAGATTTGGAGGGTATGTTTGTCATGAAGTGTAAGCGTGCAATTAAAAAGCATAAGCATAATTAGCCTATAATGTTCCCACTGCTGGGACTCAGACCTACTCTCGGCAGGAGAGCGAATGGGTCTTAATCCACCACGCGGACCCAATACGGATTGGTGGATTTCACATGCCATAGAACATTTATTTTGTCCTTTGACATGCCGGTTTCCTCACGATGTTTTCCTTCACCGTTGCGAGAATGGGGGATGCATACATAGATTTTTACGACCGAAAAAACCCATTTATACATGACTGCCACCGGGATTCGAATCTGCGACCATCAGATCACTAGGCCTCACCCACTCGGCCACCACGTCCTCATCACTAAAAAAGGGAATTTTGTTAATTCAAAAAGCAAACAAATTGCGGGCGGTTGTCTGCTAGTAAAATATAAAAAAAAACGTAAATCTTGCAGACATCGACGAATGTACCAACGGACAAACACAATGCGCAGCGGTGGAGGTGTGCGTCAACACCCAAGGCGGGTACAGATGCGAATGTCCTCCAAACTGGACCCTGGACCAGCTACGGCACCGATGCGTTCCCGTTATCAGCAAGGACAGTTTCCCGCCAGGATACGGGAATGAACCTGGTAACAACTTGGACTCTTGTTATGATAAAGATAGATAAAGATGGTCAGATCTGCTTAAGAACGGATGACCACAACTCGGAAAGTGCAGTGTATGTAGATATATAAGAGCTAAGATGGAAACTGAATCTAGCTATAAATTTCTGTCTGATCCTGCGCAATAGGGTAAATGATCCGAGCACAGGTAGCATGAGCACCATATCTAGGTATATATCAATCTTGTATAGTATAAAAGGCTATGTACTACCTGACTGACTGACTTGACAGACATCGTGCAGGCCAAGCCACTGAACGAAGATAATTTAAACTTGGAGGGTGTGTTTGTCGTGAGCTGAAAGTGAGTAGGTACAGCTAAGAAATAAATATTGTAAATATGCTTCCTTTTCAGTAGCTGCAGACCCTCAAGAGGTGTTCGGTCACAGTCCGAAAAGCAATCACTTTGTAGACCCTGAAATAACACAGATAGAAGATAGAGGAACCGTTCTCAAATGCCCATTTGGATACAGGCTTGGAGACGACCACAACTGTGTTGGTAAGTTTTAAGCCGCCATACCACGGTCTGTGATTCTGTGGATTTACTTGCACACGGCCCAAAAGACTCTTCCCACGGTGCGTAATTCTGCGGTTTTTAAGTTATCGAACCGCCGCGGATCGGATGCACCGCAACTGACGTGTCTGCGTTACCACTGACGATACTCTTTCCATGGTGCGTCGGTGCGAGCTAGTCCGCATCCGTCCAAAATTACACGCACCGTGGGAAACAGCCTATAAGTCATTATTCTCAAAGCTCTTGTCGATAGTTCTTATTCTGAGGGGTTCTCATTCATCTGGAACTAAAATTACTAACATTATGTACTTGTAGGTGTCTGAGAATGGGCGATGTAGTCGAAGCAGGTCTTCGAGACGCTGGTGTGATGATATCGATGCCTACCAGACAGATTGGTTAGAGGTAGCTAGCGATCCTAATAAGTAGAAGGAGATAAGAGAGACCCTTGTCCAAAACTGGGATATAATAATAGGTTAAAAAAATTATATGTATACGATTGTTCTGTATATTTCATTACTCTTTCATTGTCATTTGATTGTAACGGGTATTTATCGCGCTCACCTCGTTTTTGTGTCCCGACGTTGAGGTGAGCGCGATAAATACCCGTTACAATCAAATAACTTTGTGTGATAATCGCGAAAGTCTACGAAAAATCTTTCATTGTCATTTTGACAGATATAAACGAGTGCGCTACGGGTGAACACACTTGCGGACGCCAGCAGATATGCACCAACCTGGCTGGTGGATATGTGTGCAGCTGTCCCAGAGGACATAAGGCAGTTGGAGACCGAGGATGTGAAGACGTTGATGAATGTGCTCTAGCTGGGAATATGGTAAGAGAACAGTAATAAAGTCCAGTAGATTTGTACCAACCTGACAGGAAGATATGTGTGTAGCTATCCCAGAAGACTCAAGGCAATTTGGGACCGCGGATGTCAGAACTGATGAATGAGGTCTACCTGAGAATATGGTAAGAGGCCAATGGTAAAGTTTAGCAAATCTGGATCAACATCCTCCCGTATTTGGTATCTTGAAAGCGATTTCTAACGGGAGAATCAACCAATGAACAGCAAAGAGATATTGAATTACAAAATGCCACTGCTAGCCGGAGACACAATAGTAGCTATCTTAAAGAACACAAGCCAGTGAGATCATATGCGTTGAGGACGCCAATTTTTTTTTCTCAGAATTGCTAAGGAATATGTTTGTCTAGTTCTCTTTCAAATAATAAAAGGAAAGTGTTAAATATTTAAAAGTCCTGATGTAATTTAAACTATATTTTCAGTCCCTCTGCTCGCGCAACGCTAATTGTATCAACACCATGGGGTCTTATAACTGCAAATGCCACACCGGCTTCAGATCAGCACCCGTCAACGATAAGGTAAGCCCTTCTGTTTCTTATCAGGTACCTCTTCAGGGTTGGCTGGAAAAGATCGCTACCTGATTCGCATAAGATCCTGTTATGTTGGAATTTTTTATGATAGACTGGTCGTTCAGATATCTCATTGGTCACTTTTATTCCCATGAAAAACGTAGTGGCTGAGTTAATGAGGCCCTTGCCTTGCGATGGTATCAGGTTCTCTAAATTGATCAATAAATTGTTTAAAGTTATACAGTTAATTACATTATCAAAATGGTTTCTGCATTATCGTTTTTTATATAATTAAAAACCGCTGATCTGTAGTCTGCAAATCGGACTATAGGTTGCTTTACAACCTTTGGAAAGTCGTTTGTAAATACCAAAAATAGTAACGGTCCCAGAACGCTTCCCTGCAGTGCCCCGTAATAAAGAGTATCTAGTTTGAGTCTCCGCAGTGGAAATTTATAATAGGCTGAATTAAATACTCCTGTCTCCAGGTGTGTGTAGACGTAGACGAATGCTCCGAATCTCGAGCCGGCTCGCTGTGCCAGCATCGCTGCAGCAACGTATGGGGTAGCTACCGTTGCTCCTGCCATCGAGGATACCGCCTCACTGCTGATAACAGGTATGTCGTGTGACCGTGTAAACCGTGTAAATACTTTTTCGTTCCTTCTTCTTAGCAAGTCGATAGTATAAATCAAAATAAGTCCCGGAAATATAGGTTGCCAGCCAATTGTGTCGTCACTGGCTTCGTTAAGTTCACCCCACGGTCCAAAAGATGTCTTAAAGTAGAAGCCTATATCCAGCTGTTAATGTCCAAAGGCTATTGATGATGATAATGTACTAGAAGAAGTTTTACGTTGTTTGGTGTTAAGAAAAATCGAGGGCATAAGCCGCAAGCAAACCTCGAGTCTTGACGTATCATTGTTTTATGATAGCAAGTAATAAGATGAGAAAAATGAACGAACTTGATGGTCAATATTTCAAACCAAAATACATTGGCAGACTATCTGTCATTTTATATTGCTTTCCAACTAGACAGAATTTAAAATATAATTATGTGTATTGTTTCTGTTTTCTTCTTTTCTATTGGGAAACCTTCTAGCGACAGGAGTTTTGCTTTACGAGTGTACACACGCCTGCAGGCCCCGTAGGCTATACAGAACGTCTGTGAAAATACCCTATGCTGTGACCCTAGTGAGTGGTGTGTGCCTATTGTGTGCCCTGGCCTAACCATAAGTGTGTGAATAGATAAATATATAGATACGTGCGGGAAGCCTGTTGCCAGAGACCTAAGACAACAGGCGGAGAGTTGGGAGGAAAGTGGGATGTGTACGGCGTGCAATGTACACAGGAGTGGGGGTTTTCTCACTGTCCAACCTACAGACTCATAGGCTGGCTCGACAGAGTCGAGGGCTAAAGGTGTCTTGGCCCAGTGAGAGGAGGCTGGTTAGGAGGGCCCGCAGTGGTTACTGGGCTGGCGATCTTCGTGACGTCAGGGCCCGGCCGGCTGTCGGGGTCGGCTCGGCCAGAGGTTCCTCGTGACGTCGGGGGCCGCCCGCCGCTGGCGCTGGACTCGTGGATCTTCCGGGCAGCCCCTCCAGTAACCACTGGGTCGTCGTAGGGTCTTCAGCAGGGCGGAGGAGAGAAATTCGACTCGTGGTTGTAGTAGTAGTGAAGACATTTATTTAATACAAATAACATCTTATATACTAAATTACTCTATTATCATATTTACAATAATATAGTAGTGTGCTATCCGTGTGATGCTGAACGTGCCGCCGGAGTAAACCAAGTTACGTGCCGCTGTTTTGCTGAATCTGGGAGATTTTGCACGTCTGATGCTGTTGCTCTCTTGATGTGGTTCAAAGTACAGATTGTAGTTATTAGAATAATTAGGTTATTATGTTTAAACTAATAGTTGGTTTAAACAACGAGTTTATTTTTAGGTACATCTACCTACAGGTTTATGTTGTTTCAGGACCTGTACAGACGTGGATGAGTGTGTTCAGTTCAAATCCAAGGTGCCTTGTGTCGGTAAATGTCTGAACGAGCCGGGAAGCTACCGATGTACCTGCCCCATTGGATACCGACTGTCAGAAGACAAGAGAAGTTGTATCGGTACGAAGGTTTTTTTTATTTAATTGCTTTTGCCTGGTATGGAGATACTATTTTATTTTGTCAGGTCCACTATGGCCATACTAAATATCAGCTATATTGGTTCAGTAGTTTTTGCGTAATCGAGCAACAAACTATAAGTACTCGTAGCTTCACAAACTTTCACTACTTAGGAATCTTTCTCTATGATTTTATCCTACTAGCTTTAAAAGCAACAGTTTCTGAGAATGGAAGTATAGATAGAAGAATTTTTGTTCCTCCTGTTCTTAATATTATTTCACTTATGACCAATCAAATCGTGTCAAGCATTGACTCGGGCGAATTAACATGACACCTGGCTGACACATGGCTCGGAACTTGATGCTTCCCCCGCTGCCCCGCGCGGCGCCCTCAGTGTTTCTTCTTCCTCTTATCATTACTTATCATTACCAAGTATTTCAGGACCTCTTCTCTACCAAGATTGTCCAATTCCACGCTGTACTTTGCACAAACGTCATTCGAGCCAGGTGTCATGCTAATTCGCCCGAGTAGTATCTTTGTCTAGTGTGTTCATGCACACATCACAAGAGAATCCCAATGCATTGTCCCTATACCTTTTTAACAAATGTAGATATCGACGAATGCGAGACCGGCGAGGCGGGCTGTCAGACTGGCATGTACGGCAGCACCAGCCATGTATGCTTCAACACTCGGGGCAGCTTCCACTGTCAGCGCATCACCTGCCCCAATGGATACAAGCTCGTCAGCAAACAGTGAGTGACCGTCATTGTTTAATGTATTGTCTCTCATTGATGTTTCTTTCTCAATACTTCATTCTTCTTGATCACTTTATTTGATATTTTACTCAATTACGATTTTTGACTTCATTTTTTAGTTGTGTAATGAAACCTTTAGTTGGATCAGACTGCAATTGTTCAAAATCGTTACACTGAATAACTTACAGAAAGTAGAGGAAGTTATTCAGGGAAATGATTTTGATCAATTACGATTTTTTCTTATTACTTTCAAGATTCTTGGCCACCTCAATTGATGTTTCTTCCTCATTATGTTTCTTGGTCAAGGTCATATAACTTAGTGTTTTTGATTCAATTTATCTCTTGATGTATCAATGTAACATGCCGTTTCTTACTCAATACTTTATGGTTCTCAGCCGCTTATCATAATGTTTATTACTCCACAATGATTCGTGGCCACCTTTGATTCTTTTCACCTAAAATTATTTTTTCTTCCTCAGCCGCTGTACGAAGACGGAGCGTGTCTGTGGATTCGGCGATTGGGAGTGCGCGCATCAGCCTTCAACCATCTCTTACAACTTCATTACATTCGTCTCCAAACTTTACGTGCCTGAAGCCAACGTAAGTGTATTGTAACGATGAAGCTTGATACAATATGGAGTAAGTTCTTAGTACATGCAATTAAAGACAATATCCGCATTTATCTCTGACCTACTTATTTGCCTTTCCAGTTGAAAGGGTTGGGTTGAAAGTTGGGGTACCATAGTTTGTATAGGTAGCACTTTGTAGCTGGTGATTTCGTAGATTCGCCAGTGGTATTATATCCCACGCGCGCAAGATCTTTCTCTTATATTGTTACAGAGTAGGTAAGTGATAATTTAGAAACCGAATGAAGAGAATGAAGTTAGAAAATATACTAAACTTACAAGATTCAGGAAACCGTAAATAAATCTCAGATTTATGATCTTTCCAATGTAAAGTTTTCCGAAGTCACAATGAAGAAAGAATATCAAGAGTACACAGATACACACAGATACAGAGTACAGAGAGAGAGAAGATACACAGGATGACCAATAACAAAAAGCCAGTTTAACATTAACCAGTTTTAGTCGAGTGACAAAAATCTTACGTTTGCACACCACAAGCTTGCAGATATTGTATGATAACGGCTGTAGACCGATTTAATGGCGCAGTTTGGAATAACAATGAAATGCTTTATGTCGATGATGTTGTTCCAGGTGAAGCTGTTCACAATGCTGGGTCCCGTGCAGCCGTTCACGCAGCTGACGTTCCAGCTGCGACTGACGAGTGTGGACGCGCCACCCAGCGTGCGGGACCGAGCGGATATCAGCGCCTTCTTGTAAGTCATACCTACTTGGTACATAAGTGCAGCTGTTCACAATGCAATAGAAGTTAAGCAGGAGACTGTGTACCGGTTAAGAGTTGCCATGCTCGGCGTCAAACCTATAGGCAGAGGTCCTAACATCGAGATCCAAAAACGAACTAAGGTTCAGCACATAGGAAAAAGGATCATGAAACTCAAATGGAGTTGGGCGGGACACCTGGTCAGACGTGGTGATGACAGGTGGAGCAGGGCTTTAACAGAATGGTGGCCGAGGACTGGTAAGCGAAGTGTCGGTCATCCGGCAGCGAGATGGGTCGACGACATCGTCAGCGTTGTAGGCCGAACCCCGCTTAGCACAGGACCGGGCAGCATGGCGAGAGCAGAGAGAGGCCTATACCCAGCAGTGGGCTAAGTCAAGCTGCGGATGATGATGATGTTCACAATGCTGGGCTGCTGTAGCCGTTCACACAGCTGACGTTCCAGCTGCAACTGGTGATGAATGTGGAAGCATTGCAGTGTCCGGGACATGTTCTTTACCGCTCTTATGCACAAGAAGCTCTATTTATCTTCCTCTGTTTGATCGATCTTTTTGGGGGGCCAGAAGCTCCCAAACATATCCGAGATCTGTGATATTTTCAACTGACTTCAAAAAAAGGCGGAGGTTTACGATTTAGTTGATATTTTTTATTTCCCGTGACTTCCAGTGGTAGTTACGGTCACTTGAAGTCGGTTGTAGTATGTTTTTGTAAAACCTAGAATAATAGATTTTGATAATTGATTGATTCAGGCGTTACTTTGCGGAAATCCATAAATATCAACAAATTATATAAATATATTTAGTAATAAATCCGCTTGATTTCTAAACAAAGGTTTTAATTAACTTAACTTTAGTTTAGAACTTTAGTACAAATTACTATATTATAAACCAAAGAGTCAACGAACAGAAAACCAAAGTTTAAAGATACGACACGTGTTTCGAACTTCGGCGAGTCCACACCTCCTGATGATGCCTCGTGTAGAGGCGAAACACGTGTCGTATCTTTAAACTTTGGTTTTCTGTTCGTTGACTCTTTGGTTTATAATATAGTAATATGTACTAAAGTTCTAAACTAAAGTTAAGTTAATTAAAACCTTTGTTTAGAAATCAAGCGGATTTATTACTAAATATATTTATATAATTTGTTAATAGATTTTGAATCTACATTTCTTGTTATTATTTAATATTTTTTAGAGCTTGATTTTTAGATACTTAGTAGTGTTTTAGTTTTGAACATATTTTTTCAACTGACTGAAAAAAATAGGAAGTTCTCAATTTGTTATTTGTTCTTAATGTTTATTACCTCAGAACTTTGTTGTCCATACACCGATTTGTTTAATAGGTTATAGTTTCAGATTGGTTCCATAGAAATTTTACCAAAATTGGTTTAATAGTTTAGATTTTAAATCTATATAGCTGAAAATAACAATTCTTTGAAGTGAACCAATTTATGTACTTTGCTTCCCTTTGACTTTTCAGTGGTGCTTACTAGTAGTGGTCACTAAAACAGTCCGATTGAAGACAGTTGTTGTATGTTTTTGTAAAACCTTGATTATACTATTCTAAGCTTCAAATTTGTCTTCAGATTGACTCAAACGGGTAATGAGGCGGTGATTTCCCTCATCAGACCTCTTGAGGGTCCGCAGAGCCTCGAGCTCGAGTTGGTGATGGAGCTATACAGTCGTGAACAGTTCGGCGGCAGCGCGCTCGCCAAAATCTTCATCTACGTCTCCGAGTACGAGTTTTGAGGAGGCTGGGGTGAATTGAGTGAAACAAGTTGGTGAGTAATTGGTTTTTGGGTCGTAATGTTCAAATTGTGTTAGATTTTTTAAGGTGAAAACTTCTTTATGCGCGCTGAGCAATTTATTTTGCGGGTAATCAATGAGACTGAGCCGTCAGGCTTGGTTATGTAACGCTCGATGTAGTTTTCACTTCTGTCGTGTGGTCATAACACATAGTTTTGTTTTAATTAAATACTTTTTCTATTAATTTAAAATTTGACTCGTTTATTGCTATTACTTATTAGTTAATCTAGTGCATTTATTGATGGTGTAAAATTACCTACTTACAAAGTGGCCATACATATTCTTGGGACTTTCAAGTTGTTAAATAATTATGTTATTTATATTCAAATTATGTTTGAAATTAGTCTTAAAATTACGGCCCAAGAAGGTAGTTTGTATATTATAAGTGTTTAAAGTAAGGATTATTATTTTTTACCAATAGAGTATTATAGGTATGTCTGTAGGTACTTAATTTCTAAGTTTATTGTGTATGAGCTGTGTTGAGAGTAAATTATAAGTAAAACACACATAAAGCATTTCTAGTATTTATTGGCTGTTTGAAGCATCTTTATTTATGGCTAAACTACGTAAAAAGAGATCATTAAAATATTTATCTGTAGCATTTTTTTCCCCCGATCTCCTTCAAAAACATTATATATTAGGTTCCAACATTTCACTACTAAACTTACTTATTATATTCACTATTTACGTATTTATTAGTTCACTAAGTTCAACACGAATTCTCTCCTCTTCTCTCCTCCCAAATTATAAAAAATGGGACCATACCTATTTGTATTTTATACCTTATTCCACAAAAACTATTACTTTCAACTAAAAATTAGATTTTAGTTTTCAAATTGCCCGAAGGCCTGCGAATTACGGCAAAGCCACACCGCTCGTGTTTAGTTTTTTGAAGCGTGTAGGCATGGAGAGTATACCGAGTAACATGTTATTTATCGTGGTATAAAACTTATCACACATAACACTTGTTACTTCCTGAGACCAAGTCTGTTACAAATGATATCCGCCCGGCGCGCCCCGGCAAGCGATTTGGTACGCTGTGATGTCGTGATACTTGTTCACAATTCACAATTTCATTCGTATCGTAAATAACCATAACAGTCAATCAGTAGTGAGTGTGACTGTGAGCGGGAGTGATTGCGTGGCGTCGTTATGCGTGAATTATTTAAACTATTTCATTGTCACGTGGTGATATAATTTCATTTTTTCACAGTAAAATCACTGATGATTTTGTCACAGACTTGTACTCAGAAAGTAACAAGTGTTATGTGTAATCAGTATTATACCATCATAAATAACATGTTACTCGGAATACTTCCCATGTCCAGTGTTCTACAATTCCGCTTAGGTACATTATATCTACTAAAACTAATAAGGTAATGACGCTCTCCTAGCCGAAAGTAGGCCTGAATCCTTAACGTCATCAGCTCATTAGGCTATGTTACTCATGCGGGTCTACAATATTGAGGATGGTGAGACACCCGTCCTGGCTGGCGATGGCCAGGGCTTTACCCCCGTGCGCACTCGCTACCCCTGTCACCTCCGCTGGAGCCCGGTATTCCGCAACCGCCTTACCATCTACCGTCCTGGAATCACATCACATATATACCATGTTTGATTGGTCAAGGCACAGGAATAACCACTTGTTCTTCTTCCTATCTTGTCACAATTCTTTCGAACCAGAGGTGAAAGGATTTGAAGTGAAGAAAAAACCACTGAACGTATTGACTCGAAATTTCACTACCATGTTGGTAAGGAGTAAGGGTAACTGATAAGGTGTGTTACTTAGAAAGGCATACTGTTAATTCGAAACAAAAAATCGTCAAGCAAACATTTAATATTTCAAATCTCTATGTTCATTAGTTTGGTCTTTCCGTTGTCTGTCAGTCTGTCAACCAAGCCTTTGTTTTGAATATTTGACACCTGCAACTTCGTTTGCGTTGCGTATAAGCAAAATTCCTTAGTCGGAACGCGTTTACACTTCTTGAAAAACATACCCTCAAAATTTCAAGTCTCTACGTCCACTGGTTTAACCTGTAGGCTGTCAGTCAGTCAATCAGCCTGTCAGAACCAAGCCTTTTATATGTATTGCTTGATGATTCATTCTTACCTGAAAACCCTCAGCGTCTTCCTTCCGCTATGATAATAGAACACGTACAGGTCATCAGAGCTGAACATGGTGATGATGGAGAAGACACCCTCAGCGGCGCGCGAGATGAGTGGCTGGACCGAAGCCCCTCGCCGTAGTTCGATGAGGTCTAGGCCTCCGCGGGTCGGCGCGCAGAGCCCTGTCTTACCATCGCGGGTACACGACCCGTTCCAGCGGGGGACAAACCTGAACAATAATTATAGATTGACATGTAGATTAATGCTGACTTGCACCAAACTGTCAAAATCCCTAAGCAATTACTTTACTCGCTTGATATTTCATAACAGTCCAAATTCTGACCGTTAAGAACTGCCAAGCGAGTAAAGTAACTATGAAAGTTTGGTGCAAGTCAGCATAAGAATAAGAAGAAGACAAATATATTTTAATGCCGACTTGCACCAAACTGTCAAAGTCCATAAGCAATTACTTCAAAATTTAGCTGGTTTCCGTGGACCCTCAATACTCAATACATGTATTGTCTTCACCAATGATACATAAAAATGCTAACAACTCTTGCAGCTACATTTTTACCATATTCCCAAAACTCGCCAAAAATGTGAAGAACTATGGAAATTTGAATTAACAGATTTCGAAAAAAAGTGAGAATTGATTGTGACAAGTACTCTGGAAATTAACTGACCTGATCAGTCGTTTAGTTTTGATGTCCAGAATCCCTGCCTTGTCGTTTCCAATGACAGCCACCCAAAGAGGTTTGTGTGGAAGAGCCACGATCGACTGCATGTCCTTGACACCGCTATTCTTGATGGGGATCCTAAAACAGGAGACTCAGTCAAAATCTTCCAATCTACTCTTATGGCAGGCGCAAGAATTGGTGCCGAAAAAACGATTAAGTTAGGGGTAAAAGTGTTCTTTTGCACTGTGACGGACGAAACCAGCTTTTATGTACCTATCAGATATGGGCTTATGGTAAAACGTATCTGTTAAGCGATGTACCTCGCTCTGCTCTTGTGTCGAAGTTTTTATCAAGTTTTTAGGATCTTCATAACTATGGACTATACACATCCAGGATATCAGAGGTGGTTTACCTATGCAGTCTGGCTCCAGTTCTAGCATGGAACACATGGAGACAGTCTCTCGAGGACTTGTCGACACCCGGAGCCACGATATGGTGCTCATCAGCCGACACCACCGCGGCGCGGTACAATGTGCCACGGACCTCGTATTCAGCTGTGTAGATTCGTTCTCCATCTGTATACAAGACCATGGAAGTTTTTTTAAATCTATTTTTAGGCTTGCGTTTGACCACCATTTCACCTGATGGTAAGTGACGATGTTGTAGCACGCTTACCTAGTGTTACCAACATAATCATAAGCTATTTTATTATTCAAATAAGCCGCGCTTCTATTGTCTATGAGGACTCTCAAATAATTTGATGTCTAATTTAATATTCCTTAACCCAAGCATACTTTTTTTTCTATCCTTTTCTTACCCACAACGCGCCCTATAGAAGAAAGGGATGGAAGACCCGCTACTGAGAGATGGAACGAAATTCGCTATCTTTCTGAACCTTTTGAGTTCCGCCTTCACGAATTTTGCAAATTTTGGATAATTATCAATTTCTGTCGATAAATTCAAGACTTTGGACAAATATTACGAAGGGAGTCATTTTCTGTGTTGTGGTGGAGTTTTGTCAGTGTTATTTGATTGATAGGTAAGCGCGCGCGCACTTTGAAGATCGGATCACAATCACTGCAAACCCTGGCCACCGAATGGATGCCTTCACAAGAGCAGAGCCGATCTAAAGGTAACGCGTTGTTCCTTATTTCCTGCTGTTTCCTATGCCTTGTCATTATAACCTACAACCGTATATCTGCTGCAACATCAGCGTCTTCTCGTCATTACCTCAAAATACAGTCCAACCCGCAGATTTTTCATAGTATTTTAATTGTACTTTTTACTTTTAACAATCATAACTCCAGTCTTCTAGAAGCCTGGACCAGTAAATTCGTCTGCTGTATACCTTACGTGGTCAAACCCGCTATTTTAGCTTACCCCAATGGAGATCAACCTCTGGTAAATCGAAAGTCAGTGGCGTCACCACCTAGAATAATCCTATTCACTCGTGTTTTGAAGATAACCAAATTATAGTGATCGGGAAACACTGACGCCGGCAGAGCGTTCCAATCTTGGCGGTTCACATAATGAAGGTGGAAGCAAAGCGCTTTGTGCGAATACATGGTATGTCCACTATGAATATGGCGCAATCCCGAGCGTCTGGTGGAAAGGTGATGGCGGAGCTAAGTCGTATAGTTCCAGCGCACACTCTCCAAAAAGTTAAAAAATCCCGACAGAGAAAAACCTGGTCAAGAAACCTTTTTTCTTTCCTTAGAAAATTGCATGGAACCCGCAAATCTGCCTTTAAAATTTCTAACCAGATCAGGAATCTTAACTTTAGGAATAAATTGATGGAAGGTTCTCACCAGGAATGGTTCTGGCGACAATGTTGGCCATTGCAACATTGTCCAAGTTGTCTGTCCCCACTTGCATGGAGATCGTGATAAACTTCGTTCCGCCTTCTAAAAGAAGAACTTGCTTCACACCTTTCTGTTCTTCTTTGAAGATCACCTGAAAAGTTCAAACTATTTTTTATTTCATATCATGGACAAGTCCTTCACATAGGCCCTGCATAATATGGAAGTGGCAACCTACAGTAGCCAAGTACAATAAATACTGGCATGGCCCATATCAAACACCTGAGAAGTGATCAGGCTAAGTGGTAGATACATCATCATCAGCCTATTCGCAGTCCACTGCTGGACATAGGCCTCTCCCAATGAGACCCATCGCGCCCTGTCTTCGGCTTGCCGCATCCATCTTCTGCCTGCAACCTTTCGCAGATTACACTACATTTGCCGATTCACGGTCTCCACTCAAGAACTCGTTTACCCCAGCGGTTCTTCGGCAGATATGGCCAGCCCACTGCCACTTCAGCTTGCTAATTCTCTGATCTATGACGGTGCAAACTGATGGTACCTACTGTCTAACCCTACTTCTTATCGTGTCACTAGTTCTTTCGAAACAGTGTAGTGAAAGGATTTCAAGTGCAGCTCGAAGAGGCTCCTTTCGTGCATTCAACACATGTTTTTCGAACTTTTTATGTTCTATGACATGCCGGTTTCCTCACGATGTATTCCTTCACCGTTAAGCACGGGTTTGAACCCTCGACCTTCGGGACGAAAGTCGAGGCACCTTCCACTAGGCCAACACGGCTTTCCGTATGTAAAATGCTTAATCCTACGGTGCCCTTTACGATCCAGTTACCTGCTGTTCAGGAGTGTCCCAAATGACCACATTCCCGCTCTCAGCAGTTACGACATTGTCCCCACTGGGGGTTACCACCGCTTGGGTCACGATGGCTCCCAATGGTGCGTCTGCGAGCTGAGCCAGTAACTTGCCAGTAGAGGTGTCCCAGAGACCCCAGCAGCTACGGGTTACGGTCACTGCTAGTTGTTTGTCACGGGCTAGGCTGTTGAAAACAACAAATTATATAAATATATTTAGTAATAAATCCGCTTAATTTCTAAACAAAGGTTTTAATTAACTTAACTTTAGTTCAACTAAACCAAAGAGTCAACGAACAGAAAACCAAAGTTTAAAGATACGACACGTGTTTCGCCTCTACACGAGGCATCATCAGGAGGAGAATTTACGAAGATATTTATGCATTTCCGCAAAGTAACGCCTGAATCAATCAATTATGTTGAAAACAAGAAAAATGTTTTGATGTATTTTCCTGGTCATGTTGACTAATTGTAACAAGTGTTTACTGTGAGATATTGAACTAAAAAAGGGCGTCTGAAAGATTCATGATCAGGGGTCATGCCTAAAATTACTGACTACCACCGCAAAAATTAATTCATCATTATCATCAACCTCAGCCAGTATCAGCCCACCGCTGGTCATAGGCCTCCTCCATTAAATGCCAATCTCGTCTGTGCTTTGCGGATCTCAACAAGGTGTTGCCTGCAATATTGCGGATGTCATCGATCCATCGGGCTGTAGGACAAAAATTAGTTACTGTACGACAAAATCACGTATTTGAGGATATTTTAGGTCATTCGCATTGTTCATTGGTTGGAATTTGCCGGTAAAAATGGTTTTCATTTTACAAAATACGCGTACAAGCCATTGCCCAGCTTTTGAGCAGAGAAGAAATAACGTTTATTTGCAATGTGTCAGTAACCAGGTCACCGATGACGATGGAAAGCGAAGTGGCCTATTTGTACACGCTTACCTTTAAGATAATTATGTATTTGTTGATGCGATCTTTAAAGACTTGGTGGTGGGAAGCACCAACGAAGGTAGAGCGTTCCACTCTCTTGCTGTTTGTGCTTCAGGTTTGACAAAGGTCATAAATTCTTACCTTATGGAGTCAATAGGCAACTCTTGCCTATCAATCTTGTGCACTTGCTCGAAGATGTTATCGATGTTCCATATCTTGACCGTCCTATCGATGGAAGAAGTGATGACGTTGTTCCAGGACCCAACCGTGAGGGGTTCGAGTTGGACGATCCTCCCGAAGTGGGCGTCCAGGACTTTGATGAGCTCAGTGGTTTCGAGACTCCATACGTAAAGGCTTTTCCTGTGAACAAAAAGAGCAGAAAGTAATTTTGTTTTTTTGTTAAAAAATTACAGGATGAGCATTATGAGCAAGGTGTCTCGATGGTTAGTCACAAATGCCCTTGACCAAAACAGAACTTCAACTTACTCATGCAGACTCGCACCAAACTGACAAAGTTCCCGAGCAATTACTTTACTCGCTTGGTAGTTCCCGTTACTACTTACCTTGACACTTTGACGACACGATTGGTCGATTGGCAAGTGTGTTGGACTGCCACGCTGTTGTTGCGGGTTCGATTCCTGCTTCATGACAAGCACTTGTGTGATGAACATCGGTGTTTGTCCTGAGTCGGTGTGTTTCCTTTGTATTCTATGTGATGTGATATTTAAAAAAATGTATCTAATGCCTACTGGCACCAAACTGTCAAAGTCCCTAAGCAATTACTTTACTCGCTTGGTAGTTCTTAAAAGCACAGATTCTGACCGTTAAGAACTGTCAAGCGAGTAAAGTTTTTGCTTAGGAACTTTAAAAGTTTGGTGCAAGTCAGCATATTATATCAGTTATCTGGTTCCCATAGTACAAGCTCTGCTTAATTTGAGGCTAGATAGTATGTTATATGTCCAAAATATTTATTTATCAAATGGCTTTGCTACCTTGGCAGGGATTTACCTGACACCAGCCACGGCGTAAGTATTGTTGTTGCTGATCATGAAGGAGTTGGAGAGGGTCATCTTTGTGGAGATGTTCCGGATGGTGTGAGGTAGCTGCAGCACTATGCCGCGGAGATGCTGGTCTTTCTCCGTCTCTTGGTCTTCTTTCTCCTCCTGAAAATAACAATCCACCATCATGTTCAGGCCGGGGCGCGGGTTCGATTTCCGCTTCAGGACGAACATTGAATACGACACGATTGGTCGAGTGGCAAGTACTTTGGACTGCTACGCCGAGTGTCGCGGGTTCAATTCCCGCTTCAGGCAAATATTTGTGTGATGAACATCGGTGTTTGTTCTGAGTGTGGGTGTTTTATAAGTATTCTATGTATTTATTTACAAAAAAAAGTTTTTAAATATTCTATCAGACACATGGTTCCCATAGTACAAGATCTGCTTAGTTTGGGGCTAGTTGGCGTTTTGTGTTAAATGGCCAAAAATATTTAAATTTATTTAAGTTACCTGTTCAGGCCATTTTCCTGTCTATTTTTCGAGTTTGTGTGTTCAGTACTTATTATTTGAGAGGATGTATTAACACCATGTTTGTTGCACAACCACGTTAAAACTACTGAACTGAGTAAGCTGAAATTCGGTATATGTAGTTTAGGAGCTGCCAAAAACATTGCAATTTTTTTTTCCGGTAGACCGGTACCACGCAAGCAAAGCCGTGGGTTGCAGTAAGAGCTAAGCTAAGTTTAAAATACTGTGTACTTATTGGCATTTTATTTTCATAGGAGACAGTTTTCTAAAATTTACCTTACCTCATCGTCTTCTTTCTTGACTTCTTCCCCGTTCTTTTTCTTCGATTTGATGATGTGCTTATCTCTCGAAATTATGTTTTCAAAGTCCCATACTATGAAACTGTAGGTGGTTGTTGCTGTAAGAATGAAATCATAAAATCCCTAGAAAACTATGGTATCCAAGGTATGTAAAGCAAAACGTAGCAGTATCATTATCACGCACATGCAGTAGCATTGTATGATCAACTTAAGCACTTAAATTCTGGCGAGAGTTTCTATCCCAATCCCAATCCTCATCCCAATTGTGATTCTTAAGGCCCATTTACACGATGCATGTTTCTTGCCTGTTGCATACAATTAAATTGAAGCAATAAATGACTTGCATGGTCTAAACAACACGTAACATTTTTGATCTGTCATACAAGTTTTGTTTCAAAACTTTTCTTGGTGTAAACAGTACATGCAAGTTCATGCAACGTTCAACACTTGAATGAAAATTTGACATCGCAAAAACGTGTAATACTTGAAGAAAACCGCTGAAAAATGGTACACGCACATACAAGCCTGTGTTTAGACAAGTCAAAAGTTGTCAGCAATAATCGCCTAAACATAATTGTATTGGTGTAAACAAAACACATCAGCGATTCTTTTTTGTCAAGACTTTCATACAATAATTACATTCCATTTTTTTACTTATAGCCGCGTGTAAACAGTTACTGACAATTCTTGAAGATCAAATATTGCACGTCATGCATTCAATAATTGCCATTGTATGTACAAGAAAATGGTATCGTGTAAATGGGCCTTTAGTTTTACTTATCCTGGTCTATAATGGATGTCTGTATTAAGAAAATACCTTGACATTAATCAACGAGGCCCGACAACGACTCAGGTCAGAGAGGCCTGGAAACGAGTGATCAGGAGAGCCGACCCCAAGAAAGAGAAATTGGAGAAAAATATATTGTAGCTATTTTTGTGAATCTTCGAATCATAGAACAAAAAGGGCTCTAATGAATGAACATAATATCTTCTTACCCAGTAGCATCTTATCTTTCTTTCCCCGTTTAAGTTGTAACATAGCCTCAGCCGTGTCTGTCTCCCGATGGTGCAACTCTTGTATCTTCACCCAGCAGCCCTGGTCTACGTCCAGCTCGAAGATTGAAAGCTGTAGTTAAAATAATGGTGTTTATTCTTTGTTGCAGTGTTTGGTTAAGTTTATCGATGTTGCGGTAATTTGTGTTGGTATTAAGCTATGTACTTACATTCAGTATTCTCGATGATTTTACTCCAAAACGATTAAATATTAACGTGTGGACTGCAAAAATCACAGCTCGAAGGCTCGCATCGAGCCGGCTCCATGGAATTAAGGCTCGAACGGTTCGGTGAATACTGAACAGTGCGCGTCACTTGATAGATTAATCCTGAATATGTGGACGAAAGTCCATGCCATAGTTTTTACTCGACATGATAGCTCGATCGAGCAAAACCGTATGTGAGTACGGAGCTTAACTCGCTGTTATTCCTTCGTTTTGAGATGACGTACGTACCGATATTCTCGTCAACATTATCATACCTTTTTCTGCATTAAGCCAACATCAAGATTTGGGTTTGAGATTCCCAGAGTAGCTGTAGTCACTTTTATGTCCTGGACAGATCGTCCACCTTGACAGTCTCTGTATGTCAAATGTATCTATGATCTCCACTCAACTCAACGTGCTTCATAGCCTGACGATGCTATCCATGAGCCAGAGTTGATCCATGAGCTGACGGTACTTAGACTCAATTCAATTCAATTCTTTATTTCACAAACTTATACTAACATTACAGATTCCTCCAATACGTTAAATAAGCAATTTACAACAAAAAATAAAAGATACATAATACACGAAATACAATGCAGGTAGTTTTAAAGGGTAAAAAAAAAATAAGATTTACTACTATTTACATACTATACAGAGTATAAACAAAAAAAAAACACAAAAAAAAAAAAAAAAAAAAAAAATTGTACAAGTGGGTATCTAAACTAAATTAAACTAAATTGAGTACCCTAAGGGATACCTAACCTATCATATTTGTTTTTCACAGAACTTTATGCATGTCTTCTCTATTGTTCTCCATCCATCCGCAAATACATCAAACTGGGGATGCATGGTGATAAGCTTATTTAGGTTCCGTTGAGAGCGACAGATCGGTGAATTTTGTCGCGATAGTGTGCGCGATGAGCTCGTTGCGAAAAGAGGGACACTCCCTTGACGAAATCTAATGCGGTTTTCTGGGACGTACAGCTGACTGGCTTCTGCTAAGAGCGTCTTACAATCGAGTTGACATCTAAGTATGCGACATAAAGTTAATATTTGGTCGTGGAGACGCCTAGTCTCGATAACAGTTAGACCCCTAATACTACGGACAAGGAAAAAAAATCGCTACCATTACCTACATCACTTTTAAACTATGTCACCTGGGCTTAAACATGGAAAAATGGGAACCCTAAAGCGATGATGTATTCTTAGGAGGCAATATGACCTATTTTGGAGTGCTACACATACCTGATAACCTCTCTCAGGGTCGCTGGTGTAAACCCTGGTCCAATATTTATTCATGGCCAGAGCTCCTCTGCAGCGCAGTGGCTTCATCCACACACCCTTGCTGCAGAACTGCAGTAGGAGTCGCGAGTCATCTAGATCTCCACTCCAGAGGACCAGGTAGAACGTCTCCAGATCTCGAAGCTCCATCGCTGAGGATATGATGAGGGTTTTTTATGTAAACAGAAGAGAGTTCAGTTAGTGTAGAGTGTCAGATATAAGACAAGCTAACCTAAGTGTAACAAACCATATTTGAGACAAATCATTCATTCATTCATAACCGTTCTCTTGATGAAAAGAGATCACGCCTGCCTATGACCGAACAGTACTTCATAGGACTTTGATTCATATAGGCTGGTACAACTTTCAATAGTGTTCATTCACTTTATGACATTTTGTGGTCTGAAGTGTGTCACAGTTTGTGGTGTGAAGTCTCAAAAGCTCAGCAATTTCACTATCTACAGTGCCCTTCAAACTGGAACACAGTAATGCTTAGACATTAATGCTCTGCGGCAGAATATCTAGCACTGTGCTCAGTAATCTAGATTAAATCTTGCAGAGACGCCTACTATTGGTAGACCTATCAAGCTTGTATCTCTTACAATAGGAGAGTTTCTTGTCTCATCTCTTAGTTGGTCTTTAAAAGGCACTGACACAAAACTTTTCCTCGCGTGGAGTAGCGCACCCAGGAGCGAGGTCCGTAGATAAACATGTGGTGGTTCACGACATTTACCTCCCGGGCTAAAACTGACGAAGATCTCCCAGCGGTCACCATTATAGGTCTCAGTAGACGGCACCGGACAAGTCTACTCGAGCTCGCCTCGCCTGGAGTAGGATACCCAGGAGCGAGGTCCGTAGACGAACATATGATGGTTCAGGACATTAACCTCCAGGGCTAAAACTGGCACAGAACTTACAGAGTATCTCCCAGTTGTCACCATCATAAGGCTCAGTGGAAGGTACAAGACAAGTCTCTTCCAGCTCTCCTCGCGTTGAGTAGCGCACCCAAGAGCGAGGTCCGTAGATAAACATGTGGTGGTTCAGGACATTGACCCCTCGGACTGTTTCACCTTCTTCCTTCAGAGGGTTATCGATGGTAATGTATTCGCTCGTCAGCATGTTGAGTAGCATTGACTGGAGGTGAAAGAAAACATTTGACCATTTTGAATAATAAATACATGAAATTGATAACATGAAAACATACAAGAAATGGATAAAGGATGCATGCACTAGATGGTCAGACCTCATCAAATCTCTTACAAACGCAACCATGACCGACTGCTCCCACAATGCGTCGAACAGAGCTAGAAGGTGCATAGCTGGAGCTGCCATTCATCGGGACCCGATTATAACCACGACTACTCGGATACTTTATCGACTAATCCACTACTAAGGATGTATACCACAGAATTGTTGGTAGCAGCTGCAGCCCATTTGTTGTCCGGAGACAGTTCGAGGTTCTGCATGATCCCCTCCAGCTGGGGACAGAGGTCCCTCGCCAGGTCGGACGTGGAGAGGTCCCAGGAGATCACCCTGCTTGAGATCGAGACCACGTAGCGCTTGTCCGAAGACAGTCTGATCCCGAACACTGCGAATTGGTGGCCTTCGAGGGAATACTGAAAGGGAATCGGGAATCATTAGCGTGAATCTTGATTGTTTTTCACAAGTTATGACGCTCTTCCGATAGTTAGAGATCTTGCGTACCGTTGACTAGAACAGTGCTACACTAGGCTTTGAATCAGATAGGTGGGAACAACACTGATAGAGAGCTGTTGTCCACTTTGTGATATTGCATTGTGCTTTTCAAACTGAAACACAAAATGATGATGGTAGTATTATGGTGCTCATCTAGACGAAATCCTGCAAGACTAGGCCCCCAACGGTACGAGAAAAAACACTTTGACCACCAAAGATTTTTTCGATCTGTTGGTTTTCTTTACTGGACAAAAATCGCTAGAGTCGAAAACCTATAACGCTTGGCACAAAATAGAAAAAAAATTGCCGAGCTAACCGATCGCTAACCTCCATTAGTGAAGAACCATTATAAGAACAAGGTCTTACTTTCAAAGGCCCTCCAGGTGTATGAAGACAATGATGCGCCGGCAGCAGCGCGCAATGCGTCTTGCCCTTATGCACGCATTCCTTCAGCAGCGCCGCCACTGCTGGGTTGGAAGGCGCTTCGGGCAGCAGTCTGCCGACCAGCTGTGGGGCCAGCATGTCAGGGTACTGGCCGATGATGGCACCGCCAAGTCGTAAGGCGTCCGCTACCAGCATTAGTTCTCTGAAATTATCATCATTAGTATGTCAGTGCTGGATATGGGTCTTCATGAGGGGCTTAATAATAGAGTAGACTAGAGATTATTACTACACTCTCCAGTAAACAACTGCACTTGTTATATGTTAGCTGAAGGGGTAAATAAACATTCATTCACACACTCACACCCCTGCACTAGGATCCCCTGTGTCGCAGGTGGCATGGACACATACAAGACATTACAACATCCAAGACCCGAGAACAAACATTTGTGTTCGTCAATCGCCGGGGATCGAACCCGGAACATCAAGTTTCGTAGGCAGGGTCACTACCAACTATGTCACGGTGCCGTCAAATGTAAGTAAATAGACTTCCGTTTACGCACTTGGACTCCTGTTGGTACTTTGTGCGACGGATACCTTGGCTAATAGTTTAGGCAGTCTAAATCCGCCCAGAAGCACATAAGTTTCCTGGTTTCTTCGCAGGCTTCGCAAAGCAACCCCAGGTTAATGAGAATTTCTTTTCTTTGTTTTGCCACTCCCACGCACTCCAGGATTACATTGACGGCTAACTGGGGAAGGGGTATGCAATCACCTCACAGCATCCTTATTGACGTGTAACTTGGCATCTTCGAAGTCTGCTAATACAGCCTGCAGAGGGCAGCAGTTCAATTTCGCATGGAGCCAGGAATAGTTGAAGAGTACTTCTGCGTACAAGTCGGTGAAGCGCTTGGAGCGGACCAGGTGGAATGGAAGCTCTCCAAACTGAAACCCAAAAAATAAAGTAAACATGCCAAATACCCGAAGCTAATACTATAAAATCAACTGGCCTAAAATAGTGAGAAAATATGGATCCCATTATCGTGAATCAAATCAATCTCATATACGACACATAAATATATGAGAGATATACCTTCGCTAATGGAGTAAGGGCTTGACACTGGACCAGCACCTCTTCAGTTACAAAATACGGGCAAAATCAATCAATTAGAGACAAGATCCAACCCCCAACCGAGGTCATTTGCGTTGTTCATTGGTTGAAATTGCCCGCCGGTAATCGTCTTGAAGTCCAACAAAATGTGGTCATGGCTATCATAGATTACAAAAGCCTTCGTAAATGGGAAGATAGAAGCTAAGTACTCCTGTGACCACTATATGCCAATGGGCCAATGGTATCTTCCTCGAATTATATAGTTATATCGTTTGGTGGCCCCATCAGCCGAGGTGAAGATGAGCAGTTGTAGAGGCACCTTCTTGTCCTCCACACCGTCACAATCCGCTATTATATAATAGATTAAATGGCTTTGGCTCAAATTCAATGGTTCTAAGTCCAGCTGTGACTGCTATGAGGCCGTAGAGCCTGCTGTGATGCTTGTAGTAGTGCCTGCTGTGAGGCCAGTGTTACCTTCCTCAAGTTGTATCGCTTGGTGGCACCATCGGCCGAGGTGAAGACGAGCGGTTGTAGAGGCACCTTCCTGTCCGCCACACCCTCACGGTCCGCTAGGTTGAACCGGTGCCGCTGGATCTCGGTATACTTGAACGGCTTGGGGGTTCCACCTCCCCATATTCCTGGAAATGAGTAGCATGAACTGCTGACAGGGTTCTTCTGCAGTATCCCGTTTTGATGAGGGTATTATAGTGTCAGGTGTTCTGTCACTAAAATGAAATGTAAGCATTACTATAGCTAGCAAAACTACTGAGCTTTCAGGACTCGTAAAGTGTAAGCTGCACCTGTCCATAAACTCATACCATTATTTCGGTTTTCTTTTTCTTATCACCAGTTCATTCGAACCAGTGTGGTGAAAAGATTTCAAGTGTGCTTCGAAGAGGTTCCTTTCGTGCTCTTCGGTTATAAACAGGCGTGACCTCCATTTTCCACAAAGGACCTATGACTTATAATCTTTCACTCATCAAATTATCTGTCTACCTTTATCTTGAAATTGTTGAAAAATCGTTGTCCAGTATCTTACAAAGGTCTGATTTCTTACCAAGGTAGTAATCAGCGATCATGGAATGGAAGTACATAGCCATATTCATGTTCTTGAAGTATCTCTCCCGTGCCGTGTCTCGGAACTGGCGATGGTACCAGTTCATCACGGAGACCCCATCGGCCTCTCGTTCTGAGAGGTAATTCGGGAGGTCATTGCGGATTCTGGGCAAAACCAACATCATCAGTAAAAATATAATAACTACAAAGAAAATTCAAGTAAGTTATTGGTTTCTTCTTTCTTGCATAAGCAAATGACCAATTCTGGTGTGAACACGAGCTTTTCGCAATACTTTCACTGAGCCCAGTCTGAGGAGCTTTTCATACACTTTTGTGCTTTCCACAACCGTGTAATTTACAAAAAAAAAAACAAAAACAAATTATTTAGGTATTTTGTATTTGAAATAAAAAAATAAATAAAAATAAAATTATTTATTGCAAAAACATGTAACAATGTACAACTAGGGTTTTATAAAAGGCGGTCTTATCGTTAAATAAGATTTCTTCCAGACAACCTATGTACTACTAGCTTAACAACTAAGGGTAATGACTTTGCCGTTGGTCTCAGCTTAGTGTTAAGTGCATCGGGAGGACACCCTCCGAACTAGTCACAGACTGTATCTCGGAGGTTGTGTCCGCTCTCAACACGTTTTAAATTAGTAAATAAATTATTAATTTTCATGGTTACTAGGATAGCTGCTACACCATTAACCGTCACACTCATCATATCCCTACCCATATACTCACACACTTAGGTGAGGTCGGCACAACATGTCTTCTTCTTCTGTTCGTCTCTATCAGCAGTCATCTCTGTATTTACCTTTAACAGTCACCCTATCATCATTTATTATATCATAAGATACCAGATTTTCACCTCGTCCACAACAAAGGGGGGATCCTCCTCACCGGCGGCAGATGGTACTGGTATACGTCATCCAGCACCTTATCATCCAGGGATATCAGGTCTTCCAGTTCAGTCTCAGACAGACCACTCCTCGCGGCTGTGATGTAAGCCAGCGCGTGGAACACTAGAAGACGACCATGCTGAAAAGAATGCTCTTAGAAATGAGGTGAAAGATTATGCTAAAGCAATGTAGTTTGGGAGAAAACTTAAAAATTCGAAGATCATAGTTTCATCCAAGGGTAGGCTGTTATAAGTTATAACGAAGATTACAAATAGCAGGACAAAGTAGAAAAACACAATTGTATAACACTCATAACCATATAACCTTGATATTATCCACTCACTAATAATCTTACAGCAAAAATCTTTAAATAAGTTGTTCATGCATGAATAGGACATCAAATAGAAGGGGTATATAATGCTGTACCTGTTTCTCAATCCTCTCAAACAGCATCATGATGGAATCCATAACAGTTGAAGCCAGGTGCGTATCAGTTGGCTTGGTGTAGCTTCTCCATCGGCACACCTGGAGGAGAACATCAATGTTTCGTTTTCTGAAAAATCTGATGACAATTCTTAGTCAGGGTATGGTATTACCTCAGCAAATACTAGTTTAACGAATATAGGCAAGGAACAGGCTCCGATTGCGTTGGAGACCAGACGCCATTGGTAGTTCGAGAGATCCCTGGCTGCTGAAGCCATCCATAGCCTGAAATAAAAATAAGATTTCAGCTGTGAGGCTAAAGAAATTTCAGGCCAGCCAAAGACATCCATCCAGACATAATCAGTTCGCTATAATAGCTTCTGAAAGCTTACTGCTGCTAACAATAACTTGGCTGAAGACACATTGGAACCAAATATAATCATCACAATAACCATAGCTCTTAGAGAGATAAATAACTTACTTTAGGACCTGCATAGCCAAGTCGTCTCCTAAAGCTTTGACCTCCAAGAAGTTGTCTTCGGAATCGATCATTCTTCGGAGGACATCGTATTCTTTGGATACTTCTGGATTTGTCTCTTCACATGCACAAGTCACGATAATCTAAAAAAAATATGGAAACAATATAATAGTACGGGAGGCGAACATAACAAAACATCTTAAACTCCAGAACAAATATTGTTTACCACAAAATATATGACTAGCTTATGATCAAATCTTTAACACCAAACTTGGTACCAAGTTGGTATTCATGATTACCGCAAAAATGCTTGCCCCTGTCAATAATCTAGCCAGGAGCAAGCTTCGCTGATAGCCACTACGAATAACTAAGCTACGAACTTAACATTTTTTCTCACCGCAGCATCACAGCACCAAACTTGGTGCTTCGAAATCGAGCCCTAAAAGATTCCTGTTAGGGCTCAATATCAAGCACCACGGCACTCTTAGGCACCAAATTTCACGTAGAGTTACTAGCAATTTCAAACATTTACGTTCACCACACCAATGCTTGCACTAACCAAACCTGAAGCACCAATCTACGCAGTATCACAACAAATCAAGTGGTTACCTTACAATTCGGCGGCAAACGGGTCGGCAGCCATGACACCTTGTTATTCTCCGTGCCGATCCCCGTGAGTTGTTCCACGGAGTCCAGGAACAGCAGCAGAGGTTTCTGTGGGGAGGCCAGCGTGAGGAGGTGCTTGAAGTGGGCCGTCAGAGGAACCAGGTCATCAGGGATGCCCTCGAATGGCAACGCAAAATTGTAGGATATCTGCAAATGAACTGGCATCTGTTTGTCTCTTCATCAAAGTCATTGATACGGGGACAACTAAAGTTGTAATGGGAAAACGTGTATTTTTTTACATTACCGAAACATTGCTATAGATTGTTTCACACTAATCCCAAAGCAGCACAGCTGTATTTCGTCAACCATTGAAAAATCTATTTATCTAGCTAGAGTGCCTTTACAATGTAACACAGTAATGTTTATCAGATATCGATGGCACTGTTGAACACAAAACAAGCACGATTTGTCAGCATTTACTACACATAGAAAATAGACATCCTACCTAAAGGTTCGTTTTATAAGTATAATTCGGCGTACTTTTTGAGTATTTGTCCGAAACATTTTGTATGGAAATTTGCCTTGAGGATTACCCGTAAGGAACGCCATTTTACCCGATATTTAGCTCTGTTCTATCGTAAAATTTTACCTGTTGGCAGATAGAGATGAGTGTAGGAGTGAGAGCGCTGGAGTCAGGAGTGGTTCCGAGGAATCTGATGATGTTGGTGGGATGCACTTCTGCAAACCATGTGTCCAGGGAGAGCGCTGCACTCTTCGCCAGGAGGCTGGTCTTGCCACAGCCACCTGAAATGAAACAGACTTTCAAGAACTTGGATTAATGACCACGAATGGCATTATCAAATGAGTGCTACCGTGCTTCAGATGACCATTTACACCACTAGCTGCTAGTCTGCAGCTTAGCTCACGTCGTATCATATTAGACAAGAAATAGATTTATGTCCTATTAATCTCACACAGCTGAAGCCTGCTGAAGTTTTTTTGTTTTGTTACAATCTCTGCTCTTAGTTAAAACAGTAAATTAGCCTTATTTGTAAGACTCATAGCCAAAATCCATTAATTTAGAAATCTGAGTGATATCCTCACGTTGACAGTCCTTTAGTACCTACATATTTTATGTTATTCTTACCTTCTCCAAACAAAACCAAGGGCTTATCAGAGTTATTTTTCATGTAGTTCTCAATGAACTCCAGGTCTGGTTCTCTCCCGTGGTACACCTTGACCGAGTTATTGCATGCGTGTAGATGCTGCAGAATCTCTGTCACGATCTGACCAGTAGCACTGCTGTCCTCCTTACGCATTGCTCTGGAAGAAATCACGAATCCTTTCACTTCATATTCATATTCATATTTTTATTAATTACATTTGTTATTGTCAAATAATGTAACAAAGTATGTACCTACAAGTAAAGTACTAGTATTAATGGTAGTTAGTTAATAATAATAATAATAAAACTAACCACTACTTTTCTCTAAGCCGGAAGCCAATAAGCCTCTTTTAAGAGTTTAAAACTAGATAATCAGTGACTGATGATATCAGCAGCTTGGTGATTTTTTTATAAGCTATATACAAGCGTTTGAGCACCAGCTCATCTGAAGGAAAGCGACGGTGTGGTCGAGGATGGAGCACGCTTAAAAGAAACTGATTCACTCTGGACTTGAAGACACCGAGGTCATAACAATCTCGGAATACAGACGCCAGCGAATTCAAAGCAAAGCATTCTAGATCAACTCAATACGTCAAAGAGAGTTTTTGGTTCGCAAGAGAATATTGTAGCTTGAAGACTGAGGGGGAAATTCAACCAATGAACAACGAAAATGACCTCAGATTATGTTGAATCTAATCGTTTATGATTAATTATTCAGCTGATTAATCGTTTTCAAGTTACATAAATACAAGACTGGTCTAGCTGTTACCGGTTCTGAAATTATTTGTCTAGATCCGAAGTAGTAGTATCACGGTACTTACACGTTAGTTTTTTTTTAAAGTACACAGTAAAGCTTACCTATCCACCAGTTTGACGATGTTCTTGTAGAAGTGGGAGATGAAATGCGTCAGATATTCCCCGTGGGATTCTGGGTCCAGACCTTCACGCCCAATCCATTCCACGGTATATCTGTCAATTAAGATAGTTATTAGATATTTATTTAAAAAAAACTCTTTTTAGACTTTTCTTATGTTCCTTAAGACGAGCTTAAGGAGAAAATGGCTGTTCAACTGCTGGATATTTTTCCCGCCTTCGCGTAGTGAGTTGTCCAGTTATCACTTTGCTTCATTCATCTTCTACCAGCCTTTTGCAGATCGTCTCTCCATCTGCTGCAGGGTTTTCTTTATTACACCATAAAACTAAGACGCAGGTGCTTCCTGATTAAGCTCTGCTTAATATATCCTCTGTCGAACTGACTTATTTTTATTACTCAGCCATTTATGTCCCACTGCAGGGTTAAGGCTTCCCTCCACTCCTTTCTCACTTTGAGGCCAAAGGCGTCACTGGTCCACTTTGACAGATATGCGTCCTACTCGACCCGCCATCTACTTCTGGACCTTCCACGTCATCTTTTCGCGTATCGCGTTTCACGCTGTTCGAAAAAACTTACTTCTGTATATTGGTGGTCTCAATCTTCTCCGGTAGCCTGACGTCTCTCAGATCTGCCAGTAACTTGGAAGCCTCATTGTCCAGACTCCTGTTGAGAATGTCCACGAAGTTGCTAGCCTTCTTCAGGTTCTGAAGGTTGATATTGTTGATGTACCGCACGTAGGCTAGGCAGTGGTTCTTGGTATTCTTAACATTGAGAACGCCGTTGATGACTTCTCTTTCCGTTACTAGAGAAAATACGTCATCATTGTATAAAAAAAAATACGTGGTTTCATTAATCATTATCGATCGATCGATCGGATACATTGGATATTTGTATCGTGGCAGTTCTTAGACTTATATTAAAATTTGGATTTACCTTTTGGATCTCTGTATGCTTACTAGGTCTCCTTAAAAGCCTGTATTAGAGTTACAGGGACTCATAACCTACAACCTTACAAGAGGCAGAGGGATTTCCCTTATAGAAATCATCAGTAACAGTATCTAGTTTCATATCATTAACAGTTCAGTCACGTCTCAGTTTTTTAACAGCATAAAGTCGGCCTCAAAGGACTCTTCGGTTTGGAATGGAATCTTCTGCGATAAGATCCTATAAAGTCTTGCAGACTGCAATAGATCACAAATCATACGAGGCCCCTACGATCGGATCCTAAAGTCTTGCAGACTACAATAATTATGAAGCATAGATCATACAAGGCCGTATTCATTTGACTTCCACACCATCGTATGACAGCAACCCTTCACCCTAATCCTTACAATCGCTAACCTGACATAAAATAGTTGTGCATAGTGTCCTTATCAATTTTCCCCGAAGTGTAGAGCTGTAAGGAAGCTTTGCGGAACAGTTTCTGCATCTTGCCGAGTGTATCCCACCAGACAGCCTGGTCTTCTGCTTGAAGCTTTGGTACTCTCTGGAACGTTAGAACATTACGTATGTAGGTATTCCTAAGTTAGTTTAAATCCATATATCTAAGCTTCTGGACCAGAAGTTCTGGTACACCTATCAACTCTAAATTTATCTGTTTTTCTCGCAACAGCACGTTGTCTGAAAGATATTGCTGTCTAGCAATAAGTCCGCCCTTGTTATTTTAGTTGGTTTACTTGTTTCTGGAATTGTTCTCACTATTTTATTAAGGCACTTTCTTGTTTGTTGTTCCGGGTACCTTCAATCTCAAATTTCAAGCACTTTAATTTATCTGGCTGAAATTTGCAGGGTAGTTCTTAACTCGATGACAGTGCAATATAATGTCTTGATCACACGTACCGATCAACCAGCCGAGAGCACTGTCTCGGTACGTATAAACATAGCGTCGAGTGCTCACTGTCTCGGCCGAGAAACATTTTACTGCCTCGCCCGTTGTGTGTGCTCGGTAAGTGTGATCTAGGCATAAAATCTAAAAAACCGTTAAGTATATCTCGTAAAAGAAGCGAAAACTTGATTTTATATGGGATTAATTCGATTTTAAAACAGCATTTCTTGTTTTTAACTCACTTTGTTATTAAAATTTATCAATATAGAGGATATGGGCTGCAACACGGATATAGGCGGCACAGCATTGGAGTCCTTCTTGTACCAGGTGTCCAGTAGAATGACGTCAGCGCCGCCGGCTGCGAGCTCGTCCCTCAGCATCTGTAGCTCTGATGAGAGGACGTAGGTCGGGATTGGTCTGAAAATAAAAAACTATTGTTGACGACACGGATGGCCGTAAGTGTGTTATGGTGGTTTCACACGGCCTGTGCAAACTCGCGCCGCGCCGCAACAAGGTCATCTGTATGGGCGAGTGCGCGCCACGGATGCACGGAGAAAAAAAATTGAATATCAAGACTAAAATAGAATAGAATAGAATAGAATATGCTTTATTGGATAACCTTAAAGTAAATAAACAAGAAAAACAAACTAAAATTACAAGGGCGGTCTTATTGCTAGATAGCAATCTCTTCCAGACAACCAGATAAGACATATTGTTAACAGAAAAAAAAATCTACACTATAATATATTTCCAGTGTCAACTTTGATAAAAATATGACAGCACACCTGCAGTGTTCTAAGGACCAGCGGTTTCTACTCAGAAACTGTATCAATCAGTCAGTCAACTAGACGATCATCTAAACATGTTTGTTTTTTTTATACAAGAATCCTGACGGAAGCTGTAAGATTCAAGATATCCAGGAACACTCAGTATCGCTGATTCAAAGAAAGTCACTAATTAGTACGATGACACACGGCTATTTTACACGATACACGCCAGCGACTTCGCTTGTAGCGTGTAAAGTCGCCTAGTGTCATCGGCGTTTTTACAATCTGCTTGTTGACAATCCTTCCCGAAAGCTAACACGCTCACACGCTAGCGTTTAAAAACGCCAACAATCGGCTTGTAAAAACGCTTGTGTCATCGACGCTTAAGTGTAGGTACTTCCCTGAATAAAGTGGACTTCCCCAAATAGTCTGCGAGTGAAATCTACATACACAAACCATCAGTTCTAAGAATGCAATGAGTTCTCATCCGCTTGAAAAAAAACATCTCACATTAGATTTCCTAGCTGCAGTAGTTGTAAGCTATTACTAGCTGGTGCCCGCGACTTCGTCTGCGCAGGTATCTTTATAAATTGTAGCCTATGTGTTATTCTGATGTATAAGCTATATTATTGTAAAGTTTCATTAAAATCCATTCAGTAGTTTTTTCGTGAAAGAGGAACAAACATCCATCCATCCATCCACCCATCCATCCTTACAAACTTTCGCGTTTATAATATTAGTGGGATATCTTATTATATATGTCTGACCTTTTGTAACGCCCTGAATGGATTTTGACAAATGAGGTCATTGGATTACTAAAATGTCAAATAATCCAATGTTTTAGCTGTGAGCCACCAAAATGTGTGAAGAAGTTGCAAAAAACATCAAAAATTTATGGATTTCAGCAAGTAAGGTATGTTTACAGTTACATGGGTGATCTAGTGACCGTAGGCACCACTGAAAAGTCACAGAGAAGAAAATACGCAATTTTGTACACTTCAACGATGTTTTTTCAGTTATTATGATTTCAAAACAAGTACGAGGATTGAACAGATTTTCATGAATATTGTACCAATCTAGAAGTAGGTAGGTATATCCTTTTAAATAAAAAGGTGTGAATAAAAAGGCTGAGGTCAGAAACATAAAAAAAACATTCAACCGAATTGAGAACCTCCTCCTTTTTTGAAGTTGGGTTTCTTCTTATCGTGTCACTAGTTCTTCCGAACCAGTGTGGTGAAAGGATTTCAAGTGCACCTCGAAGAGGCTCCTTTCGTGGACTAAGTCGTTTGAAAAAATCCAATATGGTATTAATATTTTGGCAGTCTGAAGGCTAATCATCAAATCCAATTCCATACAAAATGTTTCGGACTCAAAAAGTACGACGTATTACGGACGACCGTATATGGACGAAACGAATAGTGTGAAGAAATTACTATAATACGGCGTACTTTTTGAGTATTTGTCCGAAACAATTTGTATGGAAATTTGCCTTGAGAATTCCCCTTATTTACTTTTTAAGAAACCTACCTGTATCCATATTTCTGGCCCAGGAACACCACGAAGTTGGGTCCCATGGACAGTCGCTGGCAGTTCTTAATCTCCCGCATGCACAGTTCCGTAGTCATGTGATCATCGGTGGCTTCGTCTCGAACGCCCCAACGCATGTCTACCACCTGACGATGGAAAGAGGATCTAATTCTTCTTATCGTGTCACTAGCTCTTTCGAACTAGCGGCAGCGTGGTGAAAGGATTTCAAGTGCACCTCGAAGAGGCCTTTCGTGCACTAAGTGGGAACTTACATGGGATCTAATGAAATTAAATAACATGAAATGAAATGATATTAAATATTGTTTATTATATTGTGTCACTAGTCCTCACGAACCAGTGTGGTGAAAGGATTTCAAGTGCACCTTGAAGAGGCTCCTTTCGTGCACTAAGTGGGAACTTACATGGGATCTAATGAAATTAAATAATATGAAATTAAATGATATTAAATATTGTTAATAGCGAAAACATAATTTACAATAAGGTCTTAAATAAATTGAGTCCATTGTATGTCCTGCCGTAATGGGAATGGAAAAAACATTGCACTGAACCTAAGCAATTCCTTTACTCACTAGGAAGATCTTAACGGCCTGAATCTGTACCACGAGTAATTTCTAAGGAATTTTATCAGTGTTCTAGTGACCACTGAAAAGTCACAGGAAAAAAAACGAACTTTTATTGTTTAATAGTTTACTTTTTTAGTTATTTTGATTTAGAAACTAAACTACAGAAACGATTTCTACAAAATTTCATGGAACCACATATAAAGTTTGAGCTATTAAACGTGTACACGTTTAATAGTTCAAACTTAGACAAACAAAGAAGTTGATGTCTCCTATTCATTTATTTATATGTAGGTATAGTATAGTATAATATTATATAATAATTATATTTTTTTACATATAGTATTTATTTATATAAGTATTTATGTTTATGTAGGTTTATGTATACAACTTATTTAAACGCGCCACCGTCATTATCTATTCCCATCATTTCCAGATCCATCCAAAGCTTGTCTGGAAGAGATTGCTTTAAGCGATAAGACAGCCCATTGTGCTTCACTTTTTTTATATTGTTTGTGTTCCTGTTTATTTTCTTGTTTTGTGGTGTGCAATAAAGAATTATTTATCTATCTACCTATCTATCTATCAAACAAAAATATAAAAATCAATCCATAATTAGAGGACTAATCCCGAAACAAACTTACGAAAGCAAACATACTTGTAAGAAAAATTTATAAGATTTCAGCCTCCTTATTTGATTTATTTTCTATTTTATCCTATGAAACTCTCTTGACCTAAACAAATACCATAACACCCTTAAGCATCGATGACACATGGCTTTTTTACACGCTACAAGCCAACTCGCTGGCTTGAAGCGTGTAAAAAAGCCATGTGTCATCGATGCTTAAAGGTGTTATGGTATTTGTTTAGGTCAAAAAAAAATCAGTAAACTAGCAGTATGTCATCGATGCTTTACACCTCCGACTTATTATCTTAACTAATACCAGCACGCATCCATCAATGCTTCCAAAATTGGATTTTAATTGGATTTCATCAGCCTCAAGTACACCTGCATCCTAAAATACTCCCCTCTGTTGAAACCAATTCCCCCTAGAAACAGTACGGGTCCTAAGGTCGACAACCCAATGGCTCCCTAAAATAGCTTTACTTGTAAACATTACTAGTTACCGCCGGCCATGGATTAAAATTGTGTTTCAATGGATCACCTAGATACATAGCTACAAAGACAGATGGTGTCGTAAATAAATCAAGGCTTTACAAAAACCGAAAAGCAAAATACAAAATTTGGTTCACTGTTTTTTCTGTTATTTTGATTTAAAAACTACTGAACCGATTTTGATAAAATTTCTATGAGACCAATGTGAAAGTATAAACTCTCAAACTTGGAACCTTGGAATATGTAAATATTTTATTTATGTTGACGTGATCAATAAAATATAATTATCAATATTTTATTTAATAAATTTTACTTTTTACAGTGGCAATATAACAATGAAAATACCTAGCCATTATGTATAAACTTAAATTTTATTATTACACTAGCACTGTTACTTTTCAGTTTCAACATGTTAAACTAGACAAGTTTAGAAAAGTTGCCTAAATTGACGAATTATTTTAGTCACTTAAACATAAAGGCCGTAAAATTAAACTTCTTTTATAATGCATTGGACCAAATGCACTAGAAGTTGGCTAAATTGACCAAACTTTTTTGGTACGTTCTCTATACTAAGATATGATTCTTTACCTATATCTATGTCGGCTATTTCGGTAAACATAAACCGTAAACCTATAGGTACAAGACCAGAGCAATGATCCTGGGTTTTTATATTGGAACTGGTGACCAGAAGTCAGGTTCAAGATGAATGTAGTTTTTACCCGACTGCGAAAGAGAGCTATGTTTTCAACCGACTTCAAATAATCAAGGTTTTACAAAATTATGGTACAACCGACTTCAATTGGACTGTTTTAGTGACCGTAAACATCATTGAATAGCCACAGGGAAGCAAAATACGCAATTTCGTTTACTTCGACGACATATTTATTTAGTGAATTTGATATGAAACTAAACTACTGAACGGATTTTTATGAAATTTATATGGGACCAATCTAAAAGTATATCCTCTCAAACAAAAAAACAATTATTAAAATCAGTATAAAGAGTAATTGATTGATTCAGGCGTTACTTTGCGGAAATCCATAAATATCAACAAATTATATAAATATATTTAGTAATAAATCCGCTTGATTTCTAAACAAAGGTTTTAATTAACTTAACTTTAGTTTAGAACTTTAGTACATATTACTATATTATAAACCAAAGAGTCAACGAACAGAAAACCAAAGTTTAAAGATACGACACGTGTTTCGCCTCTACACGAGGCATCATCAGGAGGTGTGGACTCGCCGAAGTTCGAAACGAGAGTCAATCTCTCCACGTAAATCAAGTCCACGGAAGCGGCGAGTCCACAAATCAAGCGGATTTATTACTAAATATATTTATATAATTTGTTGAGTATAAAGAGTGTTTTTTTTAGAAGGGCACTGATGGCAAATTTTGAAACCACGAGAGTTAGAGAAAAATCGTGATAAAAGTCATGCCCTCGATTTATTAGAAAACAATAAAAATAATTTTTAAATATGCAGTTATTTATTGTTTTCTTATAAATCGACGGCATGACTCCTTTAACGACTTTTCTTTCACTCTAGTGGTTTCGGAATTGGCCATCAGTGCCCTTCTCAAAAAATCACCCTGTATAAACAACAAAGGTACAAAAAAAAAGTTTAACAGAATTGAGAACCTGCTTCATTGTTGTAGACGGTTAAAAAGTAAACGGAAATGGAATCTTTCACTCTCTTGAAAATGAAACACTTCACATTTTCTCAAATATCTCAAAACAATTTCCAAGAATTATTAATTAAACATCGAAACTGAATAAAACCAAAGAAATTCGTGGAAGGTTTTAATAGATTTCGGTTTCTTCGAAAACCAATATTCGGTATTAGGAAGAAGCCGAATCAAAGGAATTAAGGGGAATTTATGACTCTTCTCTAAATTTAAACAAGAAATGTTAATTAAAAATTTAAAAATCACATTTTATGCTTTTGCTCTATCTCTCTTCTTTACGAGATACAGCTTTTTAATGTTTTAGATTAGAAAATGTAGATAAAAAAATTAAAAACCACATTTTATGCTTTTGCTCTATCTCGCTTCTTTTACGAGATATAGGTATTTAAAAAAATAAATAAATTAGAAAATGTAGATAAAAAAAAATTAAAACTACGTTTTATGCTTCTGCTCTATTACGCTTTTTGTTACGCTCTTTTACGCGTGTTGTGTAAGATATACACACCTTTTTTTATAGTTTTAGATTAGAAAATGTAGTTAAAAAATATAAAAACTACATTTTGTGCTTTTGCTCTATCTCGCTTTTTTTACGAGATATAGCATTTTTTAATAGTTTTGGATTACAATGCATTGTCATACAAATGTGCGCTACCCTGACAGTTTCAGCCGGATAGCTAATCGGGTAGTGCTCGAAATTGGAGTTGCAAGATTCCACCCGAAACGACAGACAGACAACCAAGAAAGTGACAAGTTAAACTTGGTCAAAATAATCAAGGTTTTTTCAAAAACATACAACAACTGACTTCAATGGAACTATAGTGACCGTAGGCACCACTGACAAGTCACAGGAAAGCAAAATACGCAATTTTGTTTACTTCGACGCCATATTTTTTTCAGTTCTTTTGATTTCAAAACTTAACTACTGAACCAATCTTGATAAAATTTCTATGAAACCAATCTAAAAGTCGACCCTCTCAAAAAAAAAAAATTACAAATTGGTTTACAAACAACAATGTTCTGAGGTAACAAACGTTAAAAAAAACATTGATCCAAATTGATTACACTCTCCTTTTTTGAAGTCGGTTGAACACTAGTCTAATATCGCCTTAAATAAATAAAGATCTGGACCGTGGCTTAGCGGAGGACATACATTTTTATGAGACTCAAAAAATAAGCGTCTTAGTGAACCGAGAGACCCGAGTTATTTGTGATTCAGAGAAAATATTGATATATGATATTTTGAATAGAAAATAGGTCGCAAAAAGTACATCTTACAAATAAATAGATATGAATGAATGATTTATTTGTCTCAAGTAAGGTCAGTTACAGGTATTTTCTATAGTAGAGTCACATACTACAAAATACTTTTTGGTACCTACTGAAAAAGTACCTACCAAAATCGATTGAAAAAAAATCCAATAGTTGAATTTTTGATAATGAACATCGGTGTTTGTCCCGTGTCTGGGTGTTTTGTATGTATTATGTGTGTATTTACAAAAAAATATCAGTCATCTGGTTCCGTAGTACAAGCTCTGCTTAGTTTGAGACTAGATGGCGTTGTGTGAAACGACTAAAAATTATTTGTAACGCCCATCACACACGTAGCTATGAAACGGAGACGATGCTATAATAATTATATATTTTAACTTCATTTCATTGATAGTCGGCCTAGCGTTAAGGGGAATCCTCAAGGCAAATTTCCATACTAAATGTTTCGGAAAAATACTCAAAAAGTACGCCGTATTATAGTAATTTCTTCACACTATTCGTTTCGTCTATGTTTTTTGATTTTGTCAACATAAAAAGTGAAAGGTTTCATACTTTAATTTAGATTTTATACGTGTTTTTAAGTTAGTAGGGTAAATTTTTTATAATATTTTTTTTTATAATACGCCGCACTTAATGAGTATTTGTCCGAAACATTTTGTTTGAATTGGATTTGAGAAAGAAAAGAGAAGAAAACACCCAGGCACAAGACAAACCCCGATGTTCGCAATAATGTTTTCCTGAATCGGAAATCGAACACACTTGCCAGTTGCCACTTGACCAATCGTCTCGTCAATATACATATTATGAGGGACGGATGATGAGTATATTAGAGGAAGCCTGAAAGTAGCGCCAGTGACAGATACGTTGAGGAATAACAGGTTATCGTGGTATAGGCAATAGGCATGTGATGCGGAGGGATGAATGCCATGTCACTAGAAGAGTGTTATATATGAAAGTAGATGGATTTAATAGAAGAGGAAGACCAAAGAAAAGATGGATGGACTGTGTGAAAGAGGATGATGGACGGATCAGGCGTGAGTACAGAGATGACGGCTGATAGAGACGAATGGAAGATGAAGAAGATAATGTTGTGCCGACTTCACCTAAGTGTGGGATAAGGGCAGGGAGATGGTGATGATGATGAAGGATGAATGAATGAATGAATGAATGAAAACTCTTTATTGTACCAGGAAACTTAAAGATAAATATACAGATTATTAATGAGCATGTATAATGGGCGGCCTTATCGCTAAGCAGCGATCTCTTCCAGACAACCTTGGTATGGAGAGTGAGACTAAAATACGAAACGTTGGCTAAAGGTGCACTAAAGAGTCTGTTTTTAAACTTAAATCGTGGAAAGCATTGAATAAAACAAAGAACTAATTATTAAACTTATATATATAACTATACCTATATACACCTACAATTGCTACTTGGGTTCCTCAGTTTCGAGCAATCTCTCACTGGATGGAGAGATCAACACCCGTATCGGCAAGGCGTCTACGATGTTCGGGAAGCTGAGTACAAGAGTATGGGACAATAAACACCTATCCAACCGTACGAAGATGACGGTATATCAAACATGCATCTTAAGTATACTCTTGTATGGTGCTGAGACTTGGACATCGTATGCCAAACAGGAACGAAGGCTAAACAATTTTCACATGCGTTGTCTTCGCAATATATTTGGCATTTCATGGAAAGACAAAATTACAAACGAGCGAGTTCTAGAGATCGCTAATTTGCCTAGTATCATGGCAACGCTCAAGCAGAGACGCTTGCGTTGGCTTGGCCATGTGCATCGAATGGACCCATCGCGTTTGCCAAGGAAAACTCTTTTAGCGGAAATAGCCGATGCTAAACGACCTGTCGGCCGCCCAATGCTGCGATTCAAAGATAGCGTAAAACGTGATATGTCTGCTTTCCAGATTGATTATACTACTTGGGAAAGCATAGCAGAAGATCGTGATGCATGGAGAAAAACCGTGGCTGAAGGTGTAGCCGCTCATGACAATGCTTGGCTTGAACACTTAGCTTATAAGCGGACTTTAAGACATCAACGTGCCGCTAACCCCGAAACACCTGCAGGGACATTTATTTGTCTAAAATGTAGTCGTGGCTGCCGCTCCCGCATAGGCCTTTTTAGCCATGCAAAAACCCTAGAACCTGGTTTGTTAGTGCTTAACAGCACTAACAGGTCAACAAACTGACGCTACCTGAATCATCTTTTATAGATGGAAAAAGGCCAATGATGATACATATATAATGAACTTGAACGATTGATCAACGATTTAGGATTGCATGGGCAAGTATCGGTTTTTAACTCGGGTTTTAAAAACGGAAAGGGATGGGAGGATGGTGCTTACTTGGAACTCCAGGCCATGCTTCTCCCGGCAATAGTCCTTGATGCGAGGATAGCATTTGGCCATCAGCGTGTTCCGTTCCATAGTCGTGTCTGAAACACCAAGCAACTAGCTCTGATGATGGATCCAACCTTGAATGATTTCTCGCTTTAATTATACGCATAACTAAACGCATATTTAACGCATAGAATAATTACGGTGTTCCTATTGATCACCAAGATTGACATCTACAAACTAAGATGTAGTCGTAAAACTGTTTTATTTTTTTTATTGATAATTTATGGTTAAGTTTTCATTAAGCTCGGTTCGGGCACCGCACTCGCTCCGTTGACACTCTGTCATTTTGTAGAAATAAAAAATTCTGATTGCACAGATACATCGTAGTACTGCATTGACCATTTAATTTTTTTTGGTAATTAAAAATTGGAGGTGTATTCCTTCATATATATTATTTGAGTCTTTATAACCAGTTTCTAACTAGATAGTCACGAACTTTATAGATAACGCTACCAATCTACGAGACCGAAATAGATACATGTCGTGTCAAAATGCAATCTATAAAACCCGGTTCTAGGGGGTGATGTGGGGTGAAACGGGGTGAAATGAACAACTTTTAATTAAACACCATTATCTGATACCACTTGACGAAAATTAATTTACGTGGCCCAAATTCTGTTGGTTTATTAAGTGGAATTTTTTGGGAGAAATTGATAATTACGTTTTTACGAAGACAGTGTTTTATAAGTCAATTAAAAATGTTTGGTGGAATTTAATTTGAATTTGTTGTTACGATTTCATTAATTTGGTCGCTTTATAGGAAAATAATTTCTAAAAACTAAGAACTGATTTTTTTTCACATTTATTATTGAAAAATATAAAAAAACATAGAAAAATATAAAAAAAGCCGAGTGGGAGGTGCCTCGACTTGCGAACCGAAGGTCGTGGGTTTGAACAAATGTTCGATACAATAAATATTATTGAGTATTGAACCCGCGGCCGTACACAAAAGGATTTTTCTGTTCAAAAATCTATGTGTGCATTAAACACATGCATAGCGGTGAAGGAAAACATCGTGACAAAACCGGCATTCATAAAACATAAAATTTCGAAAAACATGGGATAAGCTGAAGAAGAAGAATTATTTTTTCTGATGAATTTGCTGACGTTACACAGCTAACGTTACACAAGCCCTGCTCCGTTACATAATTCTGTTTCAGCTTCGTTCAAACGTACTTAAACGAGCTATTTTAGCACTAAACTAAAGTTACGTAGTATTCTATACAAGGTGTACAATTACATGAAAATATGTTATTTTGAACGTTACAAAGACTTGTAGTTTATAACATTTAAAATAGTTTGAATCGCATTTTGTTAATTAAAATAATAACAATAATTATTATAAAAATTGAAAGGGAAACATTTGGAGCGTTTCTCATAACCAGCTCTGCTTTAATCTTATCGTAAAATCAATTACAAAAATATTTTTTCTTAATAAAATAATCTTAGACTATCTAAATAGCTATAATATTATCTTATATCTATCTATTTCTGTTTATGATAATAAGCATCTCGTGCTTACCGTTTTCATTTTTGGTTTTCGTTTTTATTATTTATCAATTTTATTACACTTTTACAAATTTTTTGGTACTAAAAAATATGTTTAAAACGAATTATAAATTTAAATATTAAAGAGTTTCAAACCTAGGTCTAAAAACACAACAGACGTTGTCGTTTATGACATTTTCAAAGTAATTTACTAATGTTTTGTATGTTTTAACCACCCTGTATATCCCAAAGCTATAATCTATGCTAAGAGCAGCTCAATAACTGCAGTTCTCGCTAGCGTTAGTTTCACATTGTTTGTTCAATGCCCTATCATTTACTAAGAAATTATTCAAAGTGTGACAACATACGACATTCTCAAAATGCTAGGGAAGCAGTTGAAAATAGTTATTTGTATACCAAGGGCCTGAAGCAAGTTATTTTATTTATTTATATTTATAAACTTAAAATATAAAATAATATTGAACTTTACAAGAAAACTAATATTAATATTGAACTTTTGAAGTGAAAAAGTACTTTTCAACCGACTTCATATAAATCAAGGTTTTACAAAAACATACAACGACCGACTTCAATCGGACTGTTCTAGTGACCGTAGGCACCACTGAATAGTCACAGGGAAGTAAAATACACAATTTTGTTTACTTCGATAACATTTTTTTTCAGTTAATTTGATTTAAGAACTAAACTGCTAAATAGATAGATTTTGATGGAATTTGTTCGTCTGAATGAATGGGGCCAATCTGAAAGTATATCCATACAAAAAAAGAGTTTTTCAAATCGGTTTATAAACAACAAAGTTCTGAGGTAACAAACATAAAAACTTCTCCTTTTCAGCCGACTTCAAATAGGGAGGAAGTTATCAATTCGGTTGAATGTTTTTTTGGGTCCTTCTCATCGGCTGCAAAAAAGTTTCCCAATTGCATTTAAATAATTTTGCATAAATCATAAAAACAATTTTTATTCTCAACCGCTGCAGTAAGTTAGTGCAAAGTACAGTCAACAGCGGAACGGCAACATCATCAAAATGTAAGAGCGAGTAGAATGGCGTCACTAGTGTTCAAAACTAAAAGACGTGCACTTACTTTATTCCATTATTATCCTTTCCCCGGTAACATTAGGTTATTTTTAACATCTGTAATATTTGGAATCACAATTTATATAATAAAAGACTTCGTCCTGAGTGACTGACAGACAACGCACAATACCATTGGCAGAGCCTTTAAATTTCGAAGGTACGTTAATGTACTAAGAAAAGAATTTTGCTTGTATTGTGAGAGTGAGAAGTATATTTATTATTGATTACTTACAATAGTTAAAGTAAGGACCCAGTAGTTTTTTTTTTATTTTTTTATTCTGGTTTTTAAGGAACCTTAATCTTTTTCCAGATTATGTCGGTTCCATCGTTTCTTCTATCTTAATTCTTAACGCTTCCCAACCAACTCGTACACTGCCCTGTAGAGCATGAGCACGTCCTGGAATAGGCCCATGTCGAGTCGTCTGGCTTTATGCATTTTGAGGATGTCCGCTCTCAACGCTGCGCTCCGGACACATTCCCATAGTAAATGATAAACATCTTCCCTTCTGCCACAATCATCACAATTTGGGACCCAGTAGTTTAAAAAAATCGTATTGAAAACTTTCCTCGCTAACTGTACTAGAACTCTTCGGATGCAATTTGAGAATAAAAATATTATTAATTTTTAGTACTAAAAATTTTGCAACCGTTGAGAATCAATGTATGAAATCGAGATAGATTCGAGAATTATGGTCTGAACCTTAGAACTTTGTTGTTTATAATCCGGTTATAAAAATATTTTTTATTTGAGAAGATAATTATACTTTCAGATTGTTCCCATAGGTATTTGTATCAATCGGTTCAGTAGTTTAGTTTTCAAATCAAAATAACTGAAAAAGTATATTTTTTGAAGTTAACAAAATTGCGTATTTTTGATTTTTCAGTGGTGCCTACGGTCACTAGACCCGTCCCATTGAAGTCGACTGTTGTATCTTCTTGTAAAACCTTGTTAGACTACAATATCTCTACCTGTAAAGGTGGAGCTGGTGAAGATCCTCACTATCTTGGAGCTGACCGGTGGCAGCAACTTCAGCGAGCCGCCAAAGATCAGGTCCACTGTTCGGTCGTCCATAGCGCGGGATGCTAGTCACCTAGTGGACAAACCACATTACTCCCATCCCATGCCATACCATCTCATCCCGTCCCATCCCATCCCATCCCATCCCGTTTCATGACATCCCGTCTCATATCGTCCCATCTCATACCGTCCCAACTGTCGTTTTCAAAGAAACCATTACATTCACTGTTCTCGAATACTTTCGGTTGTCGCCCCATTACTATAGAATAATTCAAAATGGCGTTCCCCTTATGCGTCGATGACACATGGCTAGTTTACAATCTACAAGCCAGCGAGTTCGCTAGCGAACTCTGATGCTAGCATCAGCATGTAAAATCGCCGTTGACAATCCTTCCGTACAACCAAAGCGTCGATGACACAGGACTAGTTTACAAGCTACAAGCCGGCGAGTTTAAAAGCTAGCGAGTTAGCTTTCGGGAAGGATTGTCAACTAGCAGATTGTAAAAAGCTGATGACACGGGGTGAGTTTACAAGCTACAAGCGAACTCGCTGGATTGTATAGCTTGTTAAATACTACTTGGGCGTTAACTACTAAGAGCGAATTAACATGACGCCTAGCTCGAATGACGTTTGTGCAAAGCATAGCGTGGAATTGGATAATCTTGATAGAGAAGAGGTTCTGTAATACTTGGTAATGATAAGTAATGATAAGGCTTCGTAATTAGAGGAAGAAGAAACACGGAGGGTGCCGCGCGGGGCAGCGGGGGAAGCATCGAGTTCCGAGCGAGAGTGGCAGCCAGGTGTCATGTTCATTCGCCCGAGTAGTAGCTCTGTGTCATCGACGCTTTACTCTCTAACTCGCTAGCTTTTAAACTAGCCGACTAGCCGCTCGTAAACTAGCCCTGTGTCATCGACGCTTTAGATTTAGAAATAATTAATTAAACGGAAGTTCCAAAACTCCAATAAGGCGCTAATCAAAGTTAATTTGAATTTAACCGCCGATGGTACTCGTATCGACCTCGCTCCGTTGCGTTTGATAACGGTTTTCGCAAACGATTGATCGTTGCGATAACGATTTTTGCAATTTCGGTGCAGGATGTTGTGACGTTAGCATAAAAAATGGCGGCTAAGTGGAAGGGTGCTTAAGGCCCAGAATCCCGCAAGCAGCTATCTCGCTCGCACATGTGTATATTTTTAACCGACTTCAAAAAGGGAGGAGGTTCTCAATTCGGTTGTTTTTTTTTATGTTTGGTACCTGAGCACTATATGGTTTGTAAACCGATTGTTTATTTTTATAATTATATTTTTTTTTGTTTGAGAGGTTATACTTTTAGATTAGTCCTATATAAAATTTATCAAAATCGGTTCAGTAGTTTACTTTTTAAATCAAAATAACTAAAAAAAGGCGTTGAAGTGAATGAAATTGCGTATTTTGCTTCCCTGTGACTTTTCAGTGGTGCCTACGGTCACTAAAACAGTTCAATTCAAGTCGGTTGTTATATGTTTTTTGCAAAACCTGGTTATTGAAGATATAATTTCTCTGAGTATTTTGATAAAAGTGGAGTGGTAGAATTTGTAACTACAACTTCCATATTTTCTTGATTTCAATACAAAATATCACAAAAATTCTCGCTAAAGTATCTAATTTAACAGACTTTATGCATACCTATATCAAAATGATGAATCATAAACTCTAAAAACGGTCAACAGAAGCCGCTAACAGTTGCAGGCAATAACTGTTAACAGCGTGTAAAATTGTTAACACATGATCCTTTACAAGATTTCCACACATCGTTGGCCAGTTATGGCCGTGCTTAGAGGCAGTGGTGTGAAACAATAAAAGTGTAAACGAGGCATTATAGCATGTATTCTATCTATTGACAAATTATCATTTATCTGGTTCCCATAGTACAAGCTCTGCTTAGTTTAGGGCTAGATGGCGTTGTGTGAAATGTCCAAAATATTATTTATTAATTATTATTATTTATTCAGCGTTTGGAAGCGTCCCCTGCAGTCTAGATGGGCACCAACACAGTGTCAGCGACATTCCACCAAAAAGCAGTCATGTGTAAGCATTACTGAGTTCTGGTTTGAAGAGCACTTACGTTTGAAATTACTGTGATGATACCTACCTACATATATACCTACATACTATATATGTATATATACCTACGATAAATCTATAAAATATGGTTACGACACAAAAAGTATTAATAAATAATTTTATTTTATCCAAAGACTACCCATACAGCATAGACAAAATTCTTATAAATCCATTGAACTTATTATAACTAGACAATGTATCGATTGACACAAATTGCCAGCCTCATAACTTAATCATCCCTTACCTGTCTGTAACTTAACAGGCACAACGTCCTACTTTCCAACTTAAATCAATACTTCAGCACCATTATCAAAAAAACACTATTTTAACATCAAAATTAAAAAAAAAAAACATCAAAAAGTCAACGTTTCGTTTCAGGTTTTGTACTTTTAAAACGCGTGATTTCTTTCAGTGATTTTCACTCACTGAATACATTCTTATTAATAACTGTTATTCCGTTGCGTAGTTACCGTTTTGAAAATCACTGTGATTGGTGGAGTATAGTGACGTCATCAACCTTTCGTGCAAAAGTTTTGCGAAGTTTTTCAGGGCTAGATTGAAACCTATGTTAAAGTACAGAATCAAACCTTAGTACATTGAAAACGCACCAAAAACAATTGGACCATTTAGCCAGCTTCTAGTAAATTTTAGTCCGATGCTATATTTCGAAACTGAGAATTAAGTGCTAGAGAAATTTATAGCTTAATATTACTAGACTTTTGATCAATATACCTACATTATGTATATTTATGGCTTAGTCCTGACTGACTAACTGAAGTTAATACATAAGCCAAACCACTGAACGTAGAGACTTGAAATTGCGAGAGAAAATTTATCAAGAAGTGTAGACGCGTACTAAAAAAGGAAATTTGTTAATTTCTAGCGCAAACATTGTTGCGGGATACAGCTAGTTGTTAAAAAACTTCAAAAGAAACAATAAATATTTAATAATCAAGGTTTTACAAAAACATAATATTGTAACAACCGACTTCAATCGGACTGTTCTAGTGACCGTAGGCACCACTGAAAAGTCACAGGGAAGGAATATACGCAATTTTGTTCACTTCAACGACGTATTTTGATTTCAAAACCTAAGTACCTACTCGACCGATCTTCATGAAATTTCTATCGGACTAATCTGGATGTATAAATAATTTTTCAAATTGGTTTATAAACAACAAAGTTCTGAGGTAACAAACACAAAAAAAAAACATTCAACCGAATTGATAACCTCAGAAATCCTATTTTGAAGTGGGTTTGGAAATGGGGATATTTCACTTTAATTGACGGGGTTTAGGTATGTCTAATTTTTTTCTGTTTTACGACGATACTCTATTTTGCTTTGAAGCTGTCACTCTGGTGTTTTATTGGAACAACGTTATTATTCTACGGAAGCTGACTTTGGCTTTAGTTTGCATTGCAAAATCGATTTAGTAGTCTGATTGGGTACTGCAGATAAACTCAATTTGAATGTTTTTTGATCTTTTATTTTCGCCCCTATGCCTTAAAATTGTACAGAGGTCACTGCCCGCTTATGTTTCCTGAAGAAAAGGTAGTAGGTATATTTGGATTTTGTTATTTTTTACCCGTCTTCGGAAGCAAAAAGAGGTTATGCAATACCATATTTACCATAAGGTTACACGGGGCCCGTACCCAGAGCCCCGAATCCGAAGAACTGACAATTTCTCTCACATTTAGGTAATATCAAAATATTTTTGTCAGGCACATTTTACCTTTTTTTTCACAAAAAAAGTAATTTCTAAACTTTTTCTCCAAATCTATCCAAAATTCATAGGTATATAATTAAAAAATTTAACCCCAAAATATATTATATAAAAATAATTTCATAAACTAAAACCCAACTATTGAAAAATCACGCTCTAAAAAGTATGAGACAAGAATATATTCTTATCTGACACTGTTATGTGCCGTGGTCCTTGGTCTATGAATTATGTCTTTCAACCACCATGTATAATTTCAAACCTTACAACATGTACATTTATTGTATCAAAGCTTAAGAGTTCTACTTTAGACTTTTCAGAAAATTTCAGGCCAGCAAAAGTTTATTGCGTAACACTTCTTACTTCTGATTCAGAATATAACTTACCATTTCGAATTGGTTGGCCTCATTTTGGTAGCCTCATATTATATGTTAGGGGTGTGACAAACCCGTTTGAAGGTAAAAAAAAATCCCGGATATTTTATGAAAGACTGACTTATTGACAGACAAATCAAACACCAAACCACTGTACGTAGAGACTTGAAATTTCGAGAGTATGTATGTATGTTTGTCAAAAATTGTAAGTGCGTACTAAGAAAGGAATTTAAAAACGGAATCTAGTGTTATACACCATAAGTGCCAGAAGATGCCAGAAGAAAAATACGCATAATCAGTTGCCGTAACTGAACACAGATATGGCAATAAAACGTTAAAAAATAGTAAACGTAGATTTTTTTTTATACGTTAACGTAGATGCCCATACAAGTGATATTTACAAAATATGACAAAAGATGCGAGCCATTCTTTTTTCACGCCGAGAAAAGCAAATAACAATAAACGTACATAGAAAACGATATCTAACTCCGGACGTGTGATCGAAGCCTCTCGGATGCGACTCGGACTTCCGGAAAATCCGGAGAAAGCCGGACAAATGGACAGCCCTATTACCTACGTATTGATCCATTTAATGATATTCAAGGTATATTAGCTAGGTGGAGCATAATTTCAATGTGTTATGGGCTTCTTCCCTTTCAGCTGCCTAATAAAGTTGTGAGAGGTCACGCGAGGTTGTCGGGGCTTTACTGCTGCCTTATAACTATAACATTTACACTTCTTAAGTAGTCTTAGTAGTCGCCTAGCTTCCTATTGGATGATCGTTTACAAATTTACGATTTTAAAACTGTTATAAATAATAATAACCGTTATAAAGGTAAACGCACACTTGTCCAGGCGAACGCATTGATTAAGCCGAACGAAACGAATTTTAGATTGTTTTATAGATAGATTTTATTTAAGAAATCCTATGAAATCTCGCAACAAATCATCCGAATCTGGAAGAACTCCTGAATTCTTAGACGAATTCGAATAACATCATCAAATTCGGCGCGGGTGATGCGAACGAATCGATTGATGCGCTCGCATTTGACAAGTGCGTGCGTCAATTAATATAAAAATGAGCCATAAATGTAAATAATCTATCACAAATCAATTATATTATATAATTATAATTATAAAAATGTAATTACAGTGCGACAGATGTAAAAGAACTGGAAACTTCTGTGTGGCTTTGGTGTGGAAATCAAAGGCCACTGTTTTTTTAATTGTGGAAATTTTAAGTGAAATGACACTGCAGGTACTATTCGGGCAAATTAACATGACACCTGGCTCGAATGACGTTTGTGCAAAGAATAGCGTGGAATTGGATAATCTTGATAATGAAGAGGTCCTGTAATACTTGGTAATGATAAGTACCTAATGATAAGGCTTCGCAATTAGAGGAAGAAGAAACACGGAGGGTGCCGCGCGGGGCAACGGGGGAAGCATCAAGTTCCAAGCGAGAGTGGCAGCCAGGTTGCATGTTCATTCGCCCGAGTAGTAGATGTATTATCTTGTTGATGAGGCCTTCGATTCGTTCGACACGTTCGGCTTATCCAAGTGTGCGTTCACCTTAAGTAGGATATAAGGATTCGATAAGCAAGGGCTGGTCTATTTCCATCGTAGAGCTAGATACACAATAGCTGTTTTCCATTGTGTATCTAGCTATTACCAAGCGATCCATTAGCGACATTGTATGCAAGCCGCACCTTGCGCCGGCGCGGCGGGTGGAGTCTTTAAGACGGTGTTTACATCCATAAGCGGTGGTGGTAGCGATTTTGAGGTAGTGAGATCTTATCGTGTCACGAGAGTTCTCGAAAGAACTCTCGAACCAGTGTGGAGAAAGGATTTCAAGTGCGCCTTGAAGAGGCACCTTTCGTGCACTGTAACACTTGTTGTTGTGACAGTTAGATAAAAATAACATTATGTTTATATTTCCAGATTCTTAACTTCTAAGTCCCAGTCTGGCCATGTGTATAGAAATGAAACAAATTACATAATTTTAAACAATACATGATAAAAATAAGTAGTTTCATTTGTTTATTTTCACACAGTTAAACATATTTCATTTAGAAATTTGAGGACGAATTTGAGGACGTGGTGGCCGAGTGGATGAGGCCTTTACCTTGCGATCTGTTGGTGCGCGGTTGCGCGGGTTCGAATCCCGGTGGCAGTCATGCGTAAATGGGTTTTTTCGGTCGAAAAAATCTATGTATGAATCCCACGTTCACGCATGTCGTAGAACCTAAAGTTCGAAAACATGTGTCGAGTGCACGAAAGGAGCCTCTTCTAGGCGCACTTGAAATCCTTTCACCACACTGGTTCGAAGGAACTAGTGACACGATATTTTTTTTTTATTTAGAAATTTTACATTCATTTATCCATTTCTATTACGGGGTACTTTACCCGTACCTTGAGTTTTCGGGAGCAATATTTATTAGTAGATTTGGAAAATTCTTTTTTTCTTTGAAATAATATACTTTCAGATTGTTCCCATGGAAATTTCATCAAAATCGGATAAGAAGATTAAAAAATATATGTTTTCGAAGTACACGAAATTGTGTATTTTGCTTTCTTGTGATATTCAATCGTGTTTGTGCACTAGAACAGTCCAATTGTAGTCTATGTATTATGTTTTTGTAAAACCATGATTTTTTTAACTCGTCCCGCTTCCGCCTATCACCAAGCCCTCACCGTAACGGAAACGCGTCTATTTTGGTACCGATTCGTACTCTACCTGCCATTACATACTGTAAGCCCACTTCCGGTTTGTAATGGATTATTTTATAGTTTCAGCGAACCCAGTCGTCACTCGTAAACGGAAGTTACCCGTGGTTTACGGTTTTGACACTTTCAGAACCATTTTCAGTATTTCCTATTAGGTAGGTATATGTATAAACATAGATTAATAACGCTGTTCCTATAAAAAACTAAGATAGACAGTATCAAACCAAAATGGATGCGGAATACAGGACAGAAAATTTTCAGACACTTGTCAATAAAAATATATCAATTTCAAAATATTTTTTGTTAATTGATTAATATATTTCATTGATTCAGGCGTCACTTTGCGGAAGTCCATAAATAGTACAAATATATTTAGTAATAAATCCGCTTGACTTCTAAACAAAGGTCTTAATTAACTTAACTCTAGTTTAAAATTTTAGTATCTAAACCAAAGCGCCGAAAACAGAAAACCCAAGTCAGAACTCGACACGTGTTTCGCCTCTACACGAGGCATCCTCAGGAGATGTGACTCGCCGAAATCTCACGTTTCGGATTTCGGCGAGTCACATCTCCTGAACAATACTATTTATTAATATTTTTGTTCTCTAAATAATCTTTCTTTCTTTGTTTTACTGATAATTTTCACATCGATGTCAACTAAGTTAGTGACGCACTGCGCACAAGGTGTTTTAAACGTAAGGGCGATATTTATAGCCCAACCGCGCCCTTAAAGAAGCAGCTTTTCTAGGAATGAAACCTTGATGGCAGAAACCTATAAATTTTACGGTAAAAAAGAGCTTTTAAAAGTAAATAATCAATGTTTTACAAAAACATAGTACCGACTTCAATTGGACTGTTTTAGTGACCGTAAACACCACAGAATAGTCACAGGGAAGCAAAATACGCATTTTCGTTTACTTCGACGACATATTTTTTTAATTTGATATAAAAACTGAACTACTGAACCGATTTTGATGAAAATTGTATGGTATCAATTGAAAGTAGGTACCTCTATCTTTCCTCGTTTTTTGAAGTCGGTTGAAAAAGGATTTAAAGTTATCAGTACAGTACCTATAGGTACAGACAGCGTCAGAGATAAGTATCCCGCTTGCACAAGACACCCAGCTAAGAATCCTTTCAAAAATTGTCATACTTGAAATAATTTTTAGGCTTACATACGGTTATACGTATATAATCTATTTTTAAAAGCAAAACTTGTCCATACACCGCAGCGGTGATTTGAAGGGATTTGAAGCTGGGTATTATAATGCAAGGGGGATACTTATCTATGATGCTGTCTGTACATAAAATTATATCTAGTTACCGTACAAGCTCTGCTTAGTTCGTTGCAAGATATCCGTTGTGTAATATGTCCTAACATTATTTTCTTTATTTATTATTAATTACTTAATTAATTTAATTTATGTAAACATGGGATGAGACGAGCTAATCGCTCTCCTAATGGTAGGAGATCACGCCTGCTCATGACCAGAACAGTGCTACACAGGACTTTAATTCACATAGGCCGGTGCAACACTGGTAAAGAGCTCGTCCACATTGAGATATTTTGATGGTCGGTCTCGAAAGCCCAGTAATTTCACAAGATACAGTGCCCTTCAAACCGGAACACAGTAATGCTTTTAGGCAGAATGTATTGTAGATAATTATTTTTATGGACCACAATATTATACACCTAATGGTTTTTCTCTGGCTTCATATTGCATACTGAGTCTGGTATTTTTTTCGATAGAAAAAAACGATGTGTGTATGATCGTCTACACAGATGGTCTAGTGGCAAGTTAGACTGCTATGCCTAGTTTCGCGGGTTTGATTCCAGCTTCAGAACAAACATTTGTGCGATGAAAATCGGTGTTTATCCTGAGTCTGGGTGTTTTCTATGTTTGTATTCACAAAAAAAGTACCCGTACTACAAACATAAATTGGGGCTAGATGGCGTTGTGTGAAATGTCCAAACATTATAATATTATTATCCCATTTATAATCACACTAAAATAATTTTTTTACAACACTTTTATAAAAATAATAACGTAAAAATTATAATTATAAAAATGGTAGAGCCATGAAGTAGAGCCCAGTCTTTATTATTATTGCCACCGGGATTCGAACCCACGACAATGAGATTGCAAGGCGAAGGTCCATTAAGCCGCTATGTCTTCGTCGTGAGTATAGCCCACGAATTATGTGTACCAACACGATTTTGCCACTAGGTCAGTACTAGGCCATAGCTCACCGAACGGTAGCTAACTCCATATTAGGAATATAGGACATAAAATAATCTTGTTAGCACATTCTCTCATGCCATGTTATTAATAACAATGTATCTGGTGGAACACCCGATTGTTGACCAAGTTTGATTTATTTTATTTTATTTATTATTTTTATATTACACTAGCTGACGCAACTTCGATTGCGTTGCGAATTGACGAAATTCCCTTTCAGCTCTGAACGAACATATCTTTCAAATTTCCAGTCTCTACGTCCAGTGGTTTTGCCTGTGCGTTGCCTGTGAGTCAGTAAGGACCAAGCCTTTTATAAATGTATATTGATAGAAAACAAACAGCCTTGATATAAAAATAATAGGTTAAGAATGATGGGTATTATGAATAAAAGAAGTTTTCACTTATGTATGGTTGTTCTATCTGTATGTGTATTAATGTGTTTTTCTGTAAATTTATTACACATCAAAAAAGTCTAGACAACACACCACATGTACTTGAAATATGTATCTACTTACTTTGTGTGTGTAATTATATTTTTATTTTCTATGGATATTAATATTAATATTGATATGGATTTAATCATTAATAAAGATTATTTACTCTATGCATTTATATCTCTCTATCTATCTATCTAATACTAGAATTAAGTTAAGCAGTCAAGATTTGGGTGTTTTACCCTACCAACTATGGATAATATTATTTGTACGATAGAGCATAATCTAATAAACTCTTGTACTGTGGTAGGTGGTGACTGTTTTATTTACCTAAGAATGCCTTACGAGGTATTTTCATTAGGAATGGACAGTCAAATAAAAAATACAGTGTCAGTAGTAAAAGAAGTCAAAAGAAGATACACGCGAAAAAAACTTTTCCTTGGCGGTCGGGTAGAAACTAACAAAAAACAATCTAAACTTGATGGATTTCGGTAAATGAAGTATCTTTAGATTCAAAATTTGAGCGCGCACATCAGCGCTTTTATTTAATATTAAAGTAAATTTATATTTTTGTGTGTTATATTAAAGAATTAAATGTTTATTTATTATATTTTATCTCGCAAAGTTAATTTTATTCGTAAAATGTTGACCACTTTTCTGACATAAAAACTCTTTGCTAAGATTTAAAAAAGTACCGTTCGTTTTAAACGAAGAACCTTGATAAACCTTCTTGTTTTAATTACATTACCGCACTAGTGCGTAATGAGATACGATACGATATTGAAATTGGTGAAATAATAGGCCCTTTACGAGCGAATGTGTTCAATATTTAAAAATTATAAGGGTATAAATAAATTAATATTAAAATAAAAATAAATATTGTATGGTTTTGGAATGCATTGACATAAAGTTTCAAGCTACCCTTACAGTTACAACTGGATAGCTAATCGGGCTAATCTTTAAAAAATATTATGCCACTGATAATTCTTATGAAATCTGATGCTGACTGTACCAGACATGTATACGGAACTAGTTCAGGATGTGAATGTACACTTGTCTTAATTAATCAGCGAGTAATAAATCGATCTTTGTTAATCAGCGAGTCGATTATCTTGATCAAACTTGTCCATACTTATAATTTATGTATAGTAACAAAATGGTTTAATTTATAACAAAAACCAGCTTGAATACTGCTGCTGAATTTTATTTAAGGGAAATCCTCAAGGAAATTTCCATACAAAATGTTTCGGAGGTTTCAAAAAGTACGCCGTATTAGAGTAATTTCTACACACTATTCGTTTCGAACATGTTTTTTGAAATCATCAAAAATCTCGTATCATTCAAGGGATGATTCAGTATTCAGTATTACAATATTGGGTAGATAGGTTATATTTCAGGTCTTTGTAAGTCATATAGATAAGTACAGCTACGCAATATTACCCGTTTAGGATGTTCCGTTTAGGGTGTTACAACCACAGAAGTATTATAGTATAGAATCACAATGAAGTACATTGAAAACGCGATAAAAAAATCCGCATTGGCTTACTAGTTCATTTTGGTCCGATGCTAATTTTCGAAGAAAAGAAGTTAACAGGGCTAGATAAATATTATATGTGAAAACAACTAGGTTTTTTCATTGTTAATAAAACTACATCGTAAAAAGTAACTAACATTATTGGAAAATGGTGATATTTAATTTTTATTGACAAGGTGTCTGAATTTTTTTGGTTCTGTCTTACGTTTCCCCTTGATTTGATAATGTCTCTCTTCAAGCTTGGTGTTCTATAGGAACAGCGTTATTCAACTACATATTTGCAACTGATAGAGACGGGCCGAGAGACATTGAAAAAAACTTAAAAGCACTCGGGGTCAGAGGCTGGAAAGAGAAAGCCAAAGATCGGCTTGGATGGCGCCGTTTATTTGACCAGGCCAAGGCCCACCCAGGGCTGTAGCGCCAAGGATGATGATGATGATGAGAGACGGGCCGATATTTTTGACTATATTGCTGTCTTGCAGTTATAGCATTTTCTTAAAAGCATTTCTTTTAAATTTATTTCATAGATGTTATAATTTTCCTTGCATTTTATTTTATCAGGAATAATATTTATTCTATAGCTGATTCTCTTAAAAACAACTGATTTTTATTTTAAAAAAACAGCTGTTTCTCATAAAAAAACAGGTGATTCTCATCTAAAAACCCAATGAATGATCCAAGTGCTCCAATTCACGGATGTGGCACTGGAGAGCGAGGTGAGGCGTCGTGCGTGACTGGCTATGGGGCTGTGTCCATTGTCACACGGGATAGTCACGGATCCTCTTCTTCTTATCGTATCTTTCGAACTAGTGTGGTGAAAGGATTTCATGTACGCCTCGAAGAGGCTCCTTTTGTTAGGCATCTGTTATGTTATGTTTTTTGTAAATAAAAAAAATTTAATTCTAATTCTAATTTTTATTCTAATTCTTGAACTTGACACATTTTTTCGATTTTTTTGGGTTCTACGACATGCCAGTTTCCTCACGATGTTTTCCTTCACCGTTAAGCACGGATGGTTTAATGATTTTATTTGTCCTTCCAGTATTGAATTTATGCCTTACCGGCGTCTGTTTTCCCAAACTGCTACAATCTCGGAGTCTTCAAATCAAGAGTGAATCAGTTTATTTTAGCCAAGCGTGCTATCCATTGGGTGGGGTTGTGATCAAACGCTTGACTATTATTATTAAAAAAATAAATACATATTAACTTATATTCTTCTTCTCCTTCTGCTTCTTAGCGAGTCGATGGTAGAATTAAATGATCTTAGAAAGATAAGAGGCGAGCTCAACTGCGTGCTTTGGATCCTCTCGTTCTCTCCTCGGTTTTCGGTATTTTTGGATTTATTAATAGCATAGAGAAGTTAACCAGTAATATATGTATAAAAATCTTTAAAATTAATAAAAGAGTCTAAATATAAGTCACTTATCTTATAAGATTTATAAAACGAGAAACAAAAATCTGTAAGAATCTAAAAATTCTAAACTAAAGTAGAAAGACGCAGATTCCATAAATAATTAATCTTTTTGAGAAATTGTATAAAACCTCAGTGGTCTTCTAATGTAAGACACCACGCCTTTTGAACCCTGCCCTACCCCTTATGTGGACAATCACAAAACGTCGTAATTTTGGTACGTAAAAGGTTGGAAAAAAATCGTGACGATCCGTACAATGGAAGCCAACAATGCAACTGTTCGATCAGTGACTCCAATTGGAGCTAGTTCGGCGACCGACCGTCAAATAAACGTTTTTATTTGCAAAGGCTCGATCACAAAAAAATCAAGGTTTTACAAAAACCTAAAACAAATTCAATCGGACTGTTCTAGTGACCGTAGTCACCACTGAAAAGTCACATGGAAGCAAAATACGCAATTTTGTTCACTTGTTTTTTAAGGTATTTTAATTTATAAACTACTCAACCGATTTTGATAAAATTTCGCAAAAAGTTTTGGTTAAAGTACTCTTACACAAAAAAAAATTGAATAGGTTAATTAAAGTAGGTTGAAATGTAGCCAAAAAATGGTCTAATGACGTTATTTACCTCACCCAGATCTGCCCAAAGGGTTTTAGAGAATCAGCTGTTTTCAACCGACTTCAAAAAAAGAGGAGGTTATCAATGCAGTTGAATGTTTTTTTTTAAATGTGTTTTACCTCAGTTGTAACCTGTATGTACCGAATCACTAGGCACAATCTGGACGAGGCCTATGTCAAAGTTACATTAAGGGCAATCCTCAAGGCAAATTTCCATCCATGTTTCGGACAAATACTCATACTCATTAGATTAGAAGTGTTAATTTTAAAACACGTATAAAATCTAAATTAAAGTATGAAACCTTACTAACTTTTGTTGACACAATCGGAAAACATAGACGAAACGAATAGTGTGAAGAAATTACTATAATACGGCGTACTTTTTGAGTATTTATCCGAAACATTTTGTATGGAAATTTGCCTTGAGGATTCCCCTTACAGAATCACACTGTAGTACAATGAAAATGCGACCAAGAAAAGGGAGCCACATTGGCTATTTTCTTGTAAATTTTGGTCCGATGCTAATTTTCGAAAAAGAGAATTAACAGGGCTAGATAAATATTATTACGTTGAAACTACTAGGCTTTTTCATTGTTGATAAAACTACATCGTAAAAAGTAACAAACATTATTTGAAAATGGAGATATTTCATATTTATTGACGAGGTGTCTGAATTTTTTTGGTCCTGCCTTACGACTCCATTTTGGTTTTATACTGTCCATCTTGGTGTTCTATAGGAACACTGTTCAGTTATTCATCTATGATGTAAGTAGAACCTCTGAACATTTAGGAGTCAGTAAATAAAATCTTTATTTTTATTTTATAAAAAAAAAACGTATCTGTAAACAAAAAGCTATTTTTAGAAAACAAAACGTTATTTTTTCTCTGTCTCAACCATTTTCGGAGATTTCACAAAACCGAAAGGTAGAAAATTCGGCCGAAAAATTCAGCAAACGTAATCAGTCCAGAGTGTGGTCCTTGGAGAATGAAAAGTACACCGATCATTTCAGATGAGAATAGGTATAAGAATAGTGTACTGCTGAATTACCGTAATAATAAAAAATTAAAAAACTTTAGAATTTTGAAATTATCTATTTTGCCTGAAATTATGGTTACACAATGAAATTAAAGCCATTAATGTTGGATTACACACTTCACCAAAATACAGCATGCAAAATTACTTATAAAATAGTTTAGTTACATAAGTTGACTTAATCACAAATTATTTACTAATACCAGAGACTAGATAGTCTCTGCTAATACACACAGAGCATCATAATTTATAAATGATGCGTACTAATTGACGCAATGCCATAGAAAAACGGCTAAATGGTAACAGTATGTCCATTTTTTTTTATTATTATTATTTAAAAAAAACAACTTAATATTGTTAAAGTTTTTTTGCCATATATGCGTGTTCTTTAACGATAACTGAATTCATATTTTTGACGTGACTACGTCTAATATATCGATGAACGCCGGCTGCATGCACGAAAACGTTGACGTCATTGTCCCGTTACGCTGTCAGTTTTGTAAACGACGTTGCCAAGTTAAACAATCGTCTGTAAAGTTGGTTTTAACTTTACAGACAACCAATTTTCTTTTTCTGGTACTTAAAAACTTGCGTTGTATAAAATGAAAATAAACTAAGCAGTGTAACAACCCCATTCGCATTAGAACCGCACGGTTCACGTAGAAGCCTTGAGAATGGAGTAATGGCGGCCGAGGCCTCAGCCAAATTATTCTTGTCTCTCCAAATCGTGAATTGTTTCATTCGTGTTTTCTTGAGGGTGCGTAAGTTACTTTATTTTCGTTTTACGTAAGTTTTAATGTACGTAATCATAGTATATACGGCCGACGTATCTTGGCGAGTCTGAACATAGGCTATGCGAACTTAAGCGCATGAAAACACGCAATAGAAAACTGTTGATGTAAATTTCTTTTTATAAACCAACTAGCATAAGCCCGCGCTTTCGCCCGCGTTGATATATTATACTGTAGACGATATCACTATGAGTCGCACGGAAAAGTATTAAAGGCGCCGCGCTGCAAACGCCGGGCCCATTCGACCGCCAGCTTTCAACGAGGCAACACCTTCCTGGTGTTTGTCAGTCTGACATTTTGCTAATATTTTGCCGCCTAATTATTGTTTGAAGTTGAATTCTAAGTTAATTTGTTGATTGTTTTTTTTTTGACGTGACTACGTCTAATAAATCGATGAACGCCGGCTGCATGCACTAAAACGTTGACGTCATTGTCTAGTAACACTCATGGTCCCGTTACGCTGAGGACGTTGTCACTATCGTCCGTATATAAACCAACTTTACAGACAGCCAATTTTACTTTTTTTTGTTTGTTACTTCAGACCTTTGTTTTTTTGACCGATTTGAAAAAAACTGTTTTTGTTTGAGAGGTTATACTTTCAGATTGGTCCCATAGATATTTTATCAAAATCAAACTAAAACATTCACACACTCACACCCGTGCACTAGGATTCCCTGTGTCGCAGGTGGCATGGACACACACAACACATCACAACATCCAACACCCGAGAACAAACATTTGTGTTCGTCACAAATATTTGCCACGGCCGGGGATCGAACCCGGAACACCAAGCTTCGTAGGCAGGGTCACTACCAATTAAGCCACGGTGTTATCGGTTCTGTAGTTAAGTTTTTAAATCAAAATAACAAAAAAAAAGGCGTTGAAGTGACTAAAATTGCGTTTTTTGCTTCCCTGTGACTTATCAGTAGTGCCTACGGTCATTAGAACAGTCCGATTGAAGTTGGTTGTTGTATGTTTTTGTAAAATCTGTGTTTTACGTAAGTAGTAGATAATGAAAGTAATCCGAATGTAACTCTAGCTAGATTTCCTCGCATAAACTTATATTTTTTGAAGTGAAATCTTAAAGTATTTATTTTCATAACTATACAATTTTATACACACCTGCTTGGTCAGAATATTACGCAATTCGTATCCCACATAGTATCAGTTCTATTCATAAATTTAACATGTTTAATTTATAAAATATTAATTCATACTTGTGGTTCCATTCATGGTCTTTACACACAAAGTAGGTAGGTACAGTCATCTGCAATAATATGTGAGTATTCACATGTCTGTCTATATTAAATAAAAAAAAATTTTTATTGTTTACATAAAAACCTTAACGGTACACAGAAAATGCTGTTATTATTATTACCTAAGTATTAATGAAGTTGTACCTAATGAAGCATTGTTCCTCGCACTAGGTCTCTAATGAGCCTGTCACAGAGACTCCCCTTTGGACTCAATCAAAAATAATTTTGACTTGTAATAATTTTAGGAACGTGTTATTGTTGTTACGTTTGTGGATTTTAATAAACAATGTTGCTAGGAATTAAACTAAATTATGATGCACTATAGTCCATTTTATATTGTGTATGTATATGGGATAGTATGTAGGTATGAGTGTAAATAATAATGTTATATTAGACATTTAATATAGACATGACCAGACATAGAATATCTCTAGACATGTTTAGCATAGTATCCCAAACAGGACAGCTGTATTCAAGATGAAAAACAATGGTTTTTTTTTGAGATTTTGAGTGCAGCTCCTCTTTATAATTGTCATATATTTAACTAGTTTCTAAACGTTACACTAAGTCAGATATTGTTATAGTTTTTGCGTGATTGAGAAGCAAATATTATTAATAAGTAATTTTATATACCTATTTATCATAGCAAAATTTTGCAAATGTAGGTAATATTAGTTCGAGTAGGATAAAGTTTTTCCAAAAATCAATTGAATATTTAGCAACTTTTGTCGTTGACAGTCCCTACCTTGTTTAATTTATGGTAGAATAGCAGAAGGACGTGCGTTTGTTCAAAGCTAGACTAGACAAAGGGAGCTGGACAATAAAAGAAAAACAATTAACCTCGATTCTTAGTTTAGCAGCACCATGTGTTTTATTAATGCCGAGTACTATGCTGCGGGACAAGGTTGAAAGTAGACAAATTCAAATTCAAATGTTTATTTGCATTATACGTCGTACATCATATTGTCGGACGACAATATGCTGAGACCGGACCTATTGGTCTCCATGACTTAAGGCATACCTAGTTATTTATGTTATAATGTTTTATGTACCTGCTTATATGTGTAGCTATACCTTTTTAGAGGAGCCAATAAACAAATTTTTTTTTTTTTTTTTTACATGGCCTTAAATTTTAATGAGTATCAAACGTACGTGCAAGGGCACAACAAAATGGAACTCACAAAAAAGACTTATGCTATAAGACTACTACTAGCCAGATATGCAAGATTATAAATTTTCATTTAAAATAAGCAATTGTGTCCAATTCAATCATTTATTAGCCAAAATGTTACATTGCATAAGTCAAAAATTTATTACAATTTAAAATAATCTTACTTATAAAATATGTTCTATATCTATGTTCTTGGGCTAGATAGACATCTTGTTCTTGTTAAGCTAATTTATATGGTAGGAATTATGCCAGATAGTCAAATCAAGAGTTATCTATTTTATAAGACTAATTTAAAACTGTAAAGCAGTAAGTTGTTAAATGTATCTTATTTCATAAAATCAGTGTTTACCGATAATAGGCTATGCACACAGCATAAGACTGTTTTTATTTAAGCAAAATAAGTTATTGTGTAATAGCCATTGGTAATTCAATAAATAAATAATAATAATAATAATAATAAGCAAATCGCTGCCTGCCCATGACACAAATAGTGCTTATCGAGACATTACAATACTGTTAGCGCAGTTTTAATTATTTATATCAAAATATATATTAAACATGTTTACCGACAGTAATATAATGTCTTGTGATAACGATGTCAAGTCAACTAAGTCCGGATAATTTTTCTTCTCAAGAAATCTTTTATTTATAAAAAAATAAAGTTTTTTTAAAGATTTTATAAGTAAAAAAAAAACAAATAAATACTCTCCACTAGGTATCTAAAAGCTCTTAAATTCAATGTTCCATTTTGTACACAGTGGCGGCAATTTGCAAAGGAAAAGTTATGACATGAGCAAGGAGCATTTTCTACTTATTCCATTGACTGTAATGAACAATAGCTTTCAGCCTCAACCGCAAGTCCTAAGTATTCTAGAACAAAACTCCGGAACTTGTCAATCCGCCTAGTTTCACCTACTGCCTGCGACACAACTATACGTAGGTAGTGACCAACAATGCAGTGACATCATCTACCGTGATCTGAATCAGACGGACCTATTGTAGTTTGTATGTATGGAGCCATTATGCAACGAACTGGACTCAGATGATTTACGTGAATTGAAAATGTAGGCTTTGTTAGTTTAGCGAATGGGAAGCAAAGTATTTTTTTGGTCGCCATTTTAATCCTAAAAGTCGTAATTCTACGTAATATGTAGAGTAACAAATCTCAGTTTTCAAAGTTTTTTCGTTTAGTTCAGAGTACAAAACTCCATATCACACAGGTAAAGCCATGAGTATAGTACTCATCTAATATAATTGGGAAGATAACAAAATGTAAAGAAGCTACAAAGATATTCCTTTGCAGAAAACTTTTATTTCAATCAAGACAATGCACATACATTTTAATGAGAGAAAGCGAGCCATTTTAAAATGGCGGCTTGTGTAAAAAAACCAACTGGAGCCAGTTAGTTTAATTTCATTACATTTTACACATTTTCATAATAAGTATATTATTTAAAAACACTCTCAATCCATAGCTTATCTTGAAGAAAACGCTTCTTAGCGATAAGACCCATTGTACATTTTAGATTCTTTGATGGGATTGAATAAGTAATAAGTTTAAGGTGTATTAGTAATTTCAAACTTTTTTTTATGTAAACAAATGGCGACTGACTAGGCGCTTTCCTTACGATAAGAGATCACACCTGTCCATAATCTTATCTGCCCATATCTATCTGCTATAGCGCTCGTCCTATACCTTGAGACATTTAGATAGTCAGCCCCTAAAGCCCAGTAATTTCACTAGCTACAGTGCCTTTCAAACCGGAACACAGTAATGCTACACGTGCTTTGCGGCAGAATATCTGCATGCTTACTATAAACTTCTATATCTCTATCTATTGTTCCCACTGCTAACACTCGGCTAGGAAAGCGAATTAGACAACACGATTGGTCGAGTGGCAAGTGTGTTGGACTGCCACACTGGTGTCGCGAGTTCGATTTTCGCTTCAGGACAAGCACTTGTGTGATGAACACCAGTGTTGGTCCTGAGTCTGGGTATTATCTGTATATTCTATGTATTTATTTACAAAAAAAGTCTGGTCATAGTACAAGCTCTACTTAGTTCGGGGCTAGATGGCGATGTGAAATGTCCAAAATATTTATTATTTATTTATTTATTTGTACAAATCCACCACGCAGACCCAATGTGGATGTAACACAAAATCCATGCAAGTCTACGAAGCTAAGATTTTAATAAAACTAAATGATATTTTTCATTTTCTTACGGACTCATTTTGATGTTTTATTATGCACTGTTTAAGTAGGTAAAAACTTTGCTTCTCCGCGGAAAATTATTAGGTACCTCTTTCTTACTGTTTATGCCTTTCTTTGTGTCTAAAGTTTGTTACCTACGTAGTTATAATTTTATTTTTCATTTGTACTCTTCGCCTACTTGAGTGAATGAGTTTTTTTTAATAAGACAGTGAAGTAATGGTTCAGAGCAATACTGCTTTTAATCGTTTAATTTGTAACATTTTAATCGGCCTCGGAATCCCAGTTACTTATCTCACTTCAAAGTGTCTTTCAAACCAGAACCCAGTAATGCTTGCACATTTCTGCTTGTTGGTAGGATGGCTGATACCGTGTTTGTATCCAACCAAATAGGATCCTGCAGGGGACACCTTTCATCTGAGCTCGATCAACTATGTGTATACAAATTGCTACTAGGTATACCTACATGTGAAAATTCACTGCGGCTATAAAAATACTCCCATTGACCATATAATAATGACATAGAAATTTCATAGGCCTATTCGCACCCTCTTTAGGACTTCTTATGAAAAAGTCCTCATAAAACACATAAAAAAGGCCATAGATCATAAAACGCACTTGTTAGAAGGCGTACCTCTTATATTCGGGGGTAAAATTGCCTATTCTTATTATGATGTTGTCGTATTTCCGGGACATTTCCTTTTATGAACAAAAGGGTTGAAAGACTGTCTTTTGTATGGAAATAATTTTTTTCATGTTTTGCGTACCTTGTTGTTAATAAACACGCAAAATAATATGTCCATTATTTAAATATTATGCGCTCCAAATGTCATTCAGAAGACTAAGTAATATGTATAAACGAAAGAAATACAAAAAAATACTTGTAAACATTTTACTAAAGACACAGAAACCATTCTCCATCTTCAGATGTATAAAAACAATTTTCAAATTATACCAGCTTACCGATATTAGATAAGAAATACCTATTATGGCTACCTATATATTAGCTACCTTTGAAGAGAGATATTTTTTTAAGTATCTATTAACTTAAGTTAATAAGACAAAATACGCCTTTTGCGCTCGTTGAAGCTTATTACAATAAATTAAAATGTATGCCGCACTAACTTGCACACATTTATTGAAATTTATAGGCAAATAAATTTTTACTGGTGAATCTATTTGAATTTAATCTTTGCCAGATAAGGATATCTACACAATCAGAGGTTATAATAGGAAATTACCTCAATTTTAATCCAAAAATTATTTTTTTAGCTCTTTTTGGCTAAACGCGTTACGTAGTGCAACTACACAGATGAAAATTCATTTTTTTAAATAATTATTTCTACTATTATCATAAATCTAACTTACTTATAAGTAGTTATAAAAACAATACAAATATTAGTAGTCGCCTAGATTTTTTATACATTTTAATAATATACATAATATCTCAGACAATTATTTATAGTAATTAATTATATAATAATAATTATGTTAATTATATTCGATAAAAAAAAATGTAATTGAAATTGAAGTAATTGTGTAAGAAAAACAAAATGTGATAGGTTGAGTTAATAAAAACTCTGTGAGTGCTCATTGGCACCACAAAGTAAAAAAAAAATGATGACATAATTACTTTAGTCAGTATCAAAAATAATACCCAAATTTTGGCCACTTTAGCTACTAGTCAAAAAACTTAATCCTGGGACTAGTCATTCAATTGAATATCTGATTTTACCATTTGACTGCGACATGCATACCGACTCCTAGTCGTAAACATAGTACGCATTTTATGCCACCCCATAAGGAGCGAGACGTTATATGAATGAAAATATAAAAATTATGGCCCATAATAATCATACCTACTGATAGGGTTGTCAAAACCGAATATTTGTTGGATTTTTTTTATTTCTTACCAAAATAAAGCACTGAACTGAATCAATTTAATACTATATTACAATACTATTTACTAAACAAAATATAAACGGACCACCAGTGATTGTTATTTGATAAAAAAAGGTATTTGACATATATTTTTTTTAATGCTAATATAACTCATACCTTGAATTTTCGGGAGCAGTCTTATTACACCTTATATAACAGTCTTAATTACACTCTGTAAGTAGTCTTATTACACTTTGTATGCCTAACATTTTTATTACACCCTGTTTATTCGTGTCAACACTCTCACAACATAGCAGTTTATTATAATATCAACTATAATAGACAAACATTTATAGCAGTTTATAACACTGTAGATCAGTTTTATTACACCCTGTATACCAGCTACTCGATGCTAAATTGTGAACTGGTGACAACCCTAGAAAAGTTATGAAATGGCAGATTTTCGATTAAAATAACGAAACTTCGTAGGTGGCTATTACATTACAGTTATTATAGGTTAAAGGCATTTTTATATGATTGAAACGTTAATAAAATCTACCTACACTCTAATACATATCTACTCTCTAATACCTACCTAAACTCTTATACCTACCTACTCTCTAATACCTACCTAAACTCTTATACCTACCTACTCTCTAATACCTACCTACACTCTAATACCTACCTGTACACTGTAAGACCTACCTACAGTCTAAGACCTACGTACACACTAGACTTATGGCTACTTGCACCAAACTGTCAAAGTCCCTAAGCAATTACTTTACTCGCTGGTACTTCTTAACAGTCCAGATTCTGAACGCTAAGAACTGTCAAGCGAGTTAAGTAATTGCTTAGGAACTTTGATAGTTTGGTGCTAGTAGGCATTAGAAGTTTCAGTTGAATTTTTGGTTTCTTTTATTTAATTTCTACTTGACTAACCTATAACTTCTTTCTAAGCCTTTTTAGGGTTATTTTTTTATAAATTAAAAAAATATAGATCTAATTGACGACACGGATGGTCGAGTGGCAAGTGTGTTAGACTGCCACGCCAGGCGTCGCGGGTTCGATTCCCGCTCAGGACAAATATTTGTGTGATGAACATTGGTGTTTGTCCTGAGTCTGGGTGTATTCTATGTATGTATTTACCAAAAAAAAAAGTATTATAAGTATTGTATCAGTTATCTGGATCCCATAGTACAAGCTTGCTGAGTTTGGGGCTAGATGGCGCTGTGTGTAATGTCCAAACATTATTAATTGGACAGGCAAGTGAAGACACATTTAAATCTATAGTAAAGTTAAAAAAATTGGTGGTCTCTAAAGTTGGTTTACGGACGATAGTTTAACGTGACAGCGTCATAACCAGCGTAACGGGACAATGACAGCGTTACCGGACAATGACGTCAACGTTTTCGTGCATGCAGCCGGCGTTCATTGATTTATTAGCCACAAGACGTCAAAAGAATTCCAAAGATACCCTGTTTTCGATTTTAATATTTTTATAGTTTAAAATATGGTCATATAGAAAAGGTACCCAAACGAAATTAACCCTATCAGGGCGCTACAATTTTTTTTCAGGAAGAATAAACTGTAACTTACTTTACATACATAATATTAAAAAAAGTATAGGTACCTATTTATGTCATAGTTACAAGAGGTATTATAAAACAACTTGTGACATTATCATGTTAATTTTTTACTCTAAAGTGTTTCATTCTTTTTAGAGCGGATTTTTCAGTATTTCGGGTTTTAGTTTTTGAACTAATTTTGTCTTCTTATCCTCTTTATAGTTACTTCAGTAGACCAGACGGCACTAACACACCTGAAAGTTTGCTCACCTTGTTCAAATACAGGTTCGAGCAACAATTCAGGCCCATCAGTGTACCGTACTTTCTTCTTTTCCTTGGCGTTTTATTCTTCGGCGTTTTATTCTTCAGCAGTTTCTTTCATGGCGTTTTATTCTTCGGCTTTCTGTTCTTCAGGTTTTCGGCTTCTTAACTACGTTAACATTTAAGTACTCTGTATTCTATTCTAATTCATTGCCATTTAAAATTAAGAATAAGTATTTAAAATTTCTTAAATCAAATTAAAATTTTCACTTAGTAGATAAGTAAATAACTCACATCAATATACTTAATAAAAGGGTTAGTACGGACTAACTGTCTGCATTAAAAAGACGTGGTTAGCTTTGAAGGAAAACATCGTGAGGAAAACGGCATGTCATAGGACCTAAAAAGTTCGAAAAACATGTGTCAAGTGCACGAAAGGAGCCTCTTCGAGGCGCATTTGTAATCCTTTCAACACACTGGTTCGAAGGAACAAGTGACACGATAAGAAGACCTACTTTCATTCATCTTACAACCGAAGTAGATACATATTTTTAGCTATATTTTATTTAGACATTAAACATCAAACAATTCACACAGTTTTCTTTAAAACAGTAAGTGGTCTATTATAAAACTAAAATGGCCGACCATAAACAAATTTATCACCTCTCTACATCCAAGATCTACAATGTCATGTCAATAAAAACTATAACGATTTGTCAAGAATACTTAAATATACAAACATACGGACAGACGTGCAGTTCAATCAGCGTTACTAACAAACAAGGCCCTATCTATAATAACTATCTACGTCATTATGGTGCAAATAAAACGGTGCGAAAAAGCTCTCGATTTGACAGCTGTCAATTAGAAGCGCGGGAAACGGCCCACTGACGTACGATCGACGTTCCAATACACGTAACGATGGAGTCTATTGAAAACGTTTCAATTTATTTTTGTAGCAAATACTGATCTGAAAAGAAATTATAATGTAGGTTAGGTATCTATCTACCTAGGAATTTTGTTGCTAAAAGACTTATAAAGACAAATTGCCCAAAATACGGAAATGTCTAAAAAACTCTGTTGAGGTTTTTGTAGCACTTTTTTAATATTGATATTGTTTTTGATGGCAAAATAAGAATATATAAAAATAAAATACAAAACACTATTTAATATAAACATTGCGTAAGTACCTAATAAAAACAGCTCGAAGATTCAATATTTTTTTTAATTGTGATTCCAAATGCATTCTGCATTTGTTTTTCATTCAAATCACTTCTATTTTAAATTTCGAAATGCAGTCAAAATGCATAGAAATAGTTTTGTAAAACAAACATTTAACAATAACATAGATCTGAATCATCAAATGTTTGTATTGGCTAAGGAAGAGCATAATTCATGGCTCAAGATGGTGTTTGAAAACATCAAAGCGATTGTTATGCGGAAGAGGGTTAAGTATTCTTGTAATCCTTAGATTATTCTAGATCCTAGAATCTAGAAATGCATCTCGAAGGATTATTAGAAATTGAGAATCCTTCGGGATTTATCTCTAGATATGAAATAAATAAAGACCTGGGCCTGAAAAATATCTATAGATTTTCAACTGATTTATATAAAAGGAGAAGGTTCTCAATTCGCTTGTACTCAGAACTTTGTTATTTATAAATTAATTTGAAAAAATAAATTTAGTTTTAGTTTTAGCAAAGAATAAGTAAAATTATTACATAGGTATACTTTCAGGTTGGTCATAGAAACAAATTTAAAATCGATTTTTATACAACAAGTTCTGAGGTTACAAACATAAAAAACCATTCAACTGGATTAAGAACTTCCTCTTTTTTTTAAAACAGTTTAAAAATAAACAAAATGTTTTTATCTATAATAATATATACTATAATATACAGGGTCAAATTTAAATCACCATAAAAAAAAAATACGCATAGTCAGTTGCCGTTACTGCACATATACGGCAAAAAATCTTGAAAAAATAAAGTCGAATTTTTGTCAAAATAAATTTGATTAAAATTGGATAACTGTTACCGTTAGTCGTTTTCCTATAGATTTGCGTCAGGCGGTACCTTTAATTGATAATACTTTAAGTTTTATTCATCGTTTGGCAAACCCGGGTACCCAGCTCGAGCCAGCTCGCAAAACCTCGGCTCGGGCGCCGCACTCGCGCCGCTGCTGTCACTCTACCATTTTTAGAAATCCGAAAATCTGACTGCACAGATGCAACATAGTACCCAGTCTGCATTGGCCATTTAATTTTTTTTGGTAATAAAAAATTGATGGTGTATATGATTTATATAATATAATATATGGGGTTAATAGAGTACCTCCAAACCGCTCCCACATCGCGTGACCCTTAGACAACGTAATTGAATTAGCAATATCCATTTTATCCAGTTAAAGCCATCAGTTAGATTACTATCGTTAAACGGCCATCAGTTTTTCTTGACCTCATTCGGTGATGGGTTCTGTAATTGATTGTATGGGAATAACCCAGTTGTAGTTTAAGAGCCATCTAGATGGAAAGTATACTTTCTTCTAACTTCCACACTTAAGGCAACTAAATAATAAAATGATAGGTATTTGTATACCGAGGGCCTGAAGCAAGCCATTTTATGCGAGATTCATTTTAGCGGATATTTAAGTCGTGTATAAAATGGGCGTCAGGAACAACGTATCCCTACACAATATTTTTAACTTTAATTGAGAAGAAATTAAACAAATTTAAACTAAAATGAGCGCCTATTTCGCAATTCTAAAACAGAGACAGTCATTTAATGTTACCACGATATTATAAATTTGAAAATAGCTGATCTATACCTACGTATTATGCAGGGCTGAAGTTCGTAATTTTAAAAAGTTCTCAACTTCCGGCATGAAACCTATTACAAACTGATTCTTTGAACAGATTTTAAATGCAAAAAGCAATTACTTTTTAGCCCTAGGGTTTAAAGTTCAAGTGTTACTCCCCCTGTACCAACCTAGCATAAATTGAACTCTACGAGGATGAGAAGTGAAAATAATTTTTCACTTCAAAAATTAGGTTTTAAGTACCCATACTGCCCGTGTCGTCGTTATTACCCGACTACGGCGAAGCAGAAACGAGGGTTATAATTTTAGGTACTCGAGTGGTTAACAATTGGAAAACTAGTTTGATTTGATTTTTGATTAGTTCACCATTGGTTATTCAGTGGTACCCAACTGGGTATCATAACTATGCGATGTGGAAGGTAGATGTCAGAACTGACAAAAGTTTATTCCCATTGCGCCATTTATCTTTCCTGTTAATTACACTTCGTAGCGAAAAAAAGTAACAAACAATAACTCGCAAGCAGCGTTATTATACGTACACTGTCGGGCAAAATGACCTAAATTTAGTGACCTAGTTCTGTTTTATGATTATTACGATGGTATATTTTTATTTATGAGAGTTTAAAAGTTTCTTCAATATTATAAAGATAAGGTAATATGGAAGTTTACTGAATTTGGGATCTGATATTTTTTTGAGTTGTAAACTTGTCAGTCAAACAATAAAATAAAAGTTTGCCCAAGTATACACATTCATAACTAGTTTTCAGTAAATTTTCCGATCAATATCTACACCACAAATTTTTATTTATCAAATAAACTTAAATGGATAATGCAAAGGGACACTTCGTTGTATCTATGCAGTCAGAATTTTGAATATTTACAAAATGAGCTTTGCGGTGTATTTAAGGCTTGTTTCTGACTGACAGCCTAGAGAATAAGCTAGTGGACGAAGAGGCTTAAAACTTAAAACATGTGTTCTTAAAGAATTGTATCTATGTAGATGCGTAATTGAGAAAGGAATTTATTGATTCGCTACGCAAACTTGTAAAATATTCATTTGGTGAAATAAAAATACTTTAAAATTAAATTACTACATGCCATATTGGTATTTGGAATTTTGAGTCTTATGCGACATGGTTTTTTTTATAATTGGGTTTTATGTGGGACTCGGAATCCCCAAAAACAACTTGAATTTAGCACAGTCTCACCTTTTGTGGCACGAACTGTACCTGTCTGGTAAAGTTTCAACCTATTTCTTCTGCCCTATTCCCCTTTGGCCCCTATTTGGCCCCTAAATCCCACATCCTTCCTAATAAATACGAGGTCAGGAGTGTATTCTAGTAAATGATAGAAATTGGGGCAACAGTCAATTCACAGCTCAGAACCAGTTTGAGTCATATCTTGCCTAGTTTTGAGTTTTGTCAAAAATGTAGGTCAAATAAGCAACTTTTAAATAATATGTAGGGAGGAATAGAGTCACAATATCAATTATTATTGGAAAATTTGATGATTCTTTTTAATTTCAAATTCAATACAATCTTTATAAAGATCGAAACTTTGAATGTTCCCAATCACCGTATAAAACCTATAAAACAAAATATAAAATCTATTGCGATTACTCTTTTTGCCCTAGGGCCTAAAATGCAGTTTTACTCCCCCTTTACCCAGCTTTAACTTGAAATTTACGAGTATACGAAGTGAACATTTATTTATTTATGTGTCCTATAAACTATGTAGAATTTCTAATGATTCCCAGATTGCTATGTAATGCTTTTGACTTCTGCGAAGTGCATTTGGCAAAATGGAATGTTCGAAAGCTCCCGAATCAATCAAAATTGAGCTTTATTCCATCGTAAAAGATCTTAAATTCGCGCAACATTTATTTCACCTTCAGCAATTCTAAGAATTGGAAGAAATTCCTCTGTCAACTTTAGATCAGTTTTATTTAGCTCACACAATATTGATGTGAGTTTTGTTAGAATGTTTGTTAGTCGATAACGCTAAAATACTTATAGATGAATAACGGTGTTTCTATAGAACACCAAGATAGACAGTATGAAACCAAAATGGATGCGGGATAAAGGACAGAAAATTTTCAGACACCCTGTCAATAAAAAATAAATATCTCTATTTTCAAATAATAATAATCTATAGTAATCTTTATTCGGACATTTGTTTACAAAAGAGTGAATCCACAGGTCCCGGACTAGCAGATTAGCTGTATTTCAGGAGCCTGAGTCTTCTCCTGTTTATTACAATTTGGGTATAGGTTTGTAACTTTTTACGATGTAGTTTTGTTAACAATGAAAAATCCTAATAGTTTATATCATATTTATCTAGCCAGTAATTCCATCTGTTGCTGAAAGGGAGACAGATAGAACTTTTTTGGCCCACCTGTCACTCTTGGCGGACAGAGCAGGGTGACAGATGAGAATAATTCCCTGTTATTTATCTTTTTCAAAAATTAGGATCGGACACAAATGCACTAGAAGTTAGCCAATGTGGCTCTCTTTTCAATGCACCTACTAAATTGTGATTCTATACTTTAATACTGAAACTATTTAACGGATTTGAGTGAAATTTAGTATACCTATAGTTATTTGATTATAACGGGTATTTATCGCGCTCACCTCGTATGTTTTTGTGTCTCGACGTTTCGACTGTATTGCAACAGCCGTGGTCATGGGTTGACCCTCACCCAACAACAACCCGTCAACCCGTGACCGCGGCTGTTGCAATACAGTCGAAACGTCGAGACACAAAAACATACGAGGTGAGCGCGATAAATACCCGTTATAATCAAATAACTATAAATACTAAATTTCACTCAAATCCGTTAAATAGTTTCAGTATTAAAGTATAGAATCACAATTTAGTAGGTACATTGAAAAGAGTATGTGAGGGAAGCAAGTGGCAGAAGCTAGTTGAAGTAATAAATCAGAGCGGCTGACGGACAGATGCCAGACTCGGTCTGTTCTGGATTTTTGGGTATGGTACAAGTTTATAAAAAAAAGTTAATATTAAAATCAAATTAAATCATTTTTACTTCCGTTCATTCAATGCAAAATAATTTTAAATGTGTATCAAATTATAAGTTTATTAAGTTTAAGTATGAAATCAATAAGTAACCATTTCACTTACGTTTCGTTTGCATAACATACATTCATAACCAAGACGAAATCAATCATTCAAATCACCTTTCTTTAGCTACGAAAATAGTATAGAATTTATGCGGATAATAGAATAACAATGAAAAATATGGGTCAGCGTAAACCTTGCTTCATAATAAAGGTGTAAAAAGTTTTATACCGAGCTTTTTTATAGATTGTGGTCCAGGAAACTACTCTTCTAACCCAACATGTTATTGATTGATTTATTTCAGCCCAAGACCTTTTTAATGTGTAACATCTTTCCTCACGCTTCCTGTTAATTTGTGGCAGTGATTTCGTGAAATACAACGGTAGTGTGTAACAGGGAGTAAGCTGTCAGATGGAACCAAATTCAGAAAAATTAAGTAAATAGAATCCTTCCAAATTTAAATAAGATGTCAGATGTTACACATTATATGTGACTACAGTAAGACTTGTTCGTTTTTTTTTACTTGTGCTGTGGTGTTTCGTTGTTGGGCAAAAGTTTCCCAATTCTTATTTTTGTCGCGGATTTGTTTTATTGCACCTATGTATTTTTTTTCTACCTTTATCGCGTTTCTCCTTTTACTTGCACCACACGTTCCGATGGTAACAGATCGGATCGATCTCACATTAAAATGTATTTTGGGAGCAAGATTCATATTTTTTGGCAGAATCTCAACGGTTTACGCTGAGCGGTTGAAACCACCCGCTTGGTACTTTGCTAAAATAAATTAAAAAAAAATACTTGACTGATTGAAATTTGACTCATGCCTTACCTTACAGTATAAATAGTACACAGTAACAGTTAGATCTAGAAAAAAAAGTATGATACAGTAAGATGTAGAAAAACGTAGTAGGAAAAAAATTGGTTACCAGCGTAACGGGAAAATGAGCGTTACCGGACAATGACAGCGTTACCGGACAATGACGTCAACGTTTTCGTGCATGCAGCCGGCGTTCATCGATTTATATAATTTATATAGGTAATCATTTAGTTGTTGGTGGTGGTTGTAACTTACTTACAGACTTATCGGAATATCAACGCTTCTATATTTACGAATTTGTTAAATTGGTCAAAAATAACGTACTTGTAAGTTCAAACTCCGCTGTTGTCATGAAATTTTCAAAAGCAATTTTTTACATCATTATTTTTTAGTTCTTTCGTAACACACTTTATCAATAAAATAAAAACCTATCTGAAAAGAAGGAAAAAATATTTTTTAAGATACTTTTATTTCTTTAAATTCTGCTACTAAACTTTTAAAATTGATTCGATTCAGTGATCTTATTTTCTGAATATAGGTATAGTTCATTCAATTCCTTTATTTATTCACAAACAATTTTTACACTGTGTCGGAATTTCTAAAACTAAGCGCATTTGTTAATAGTACTTACATTAATTTATAATTACGAAAAATACACTATTATACCTTTTTTATTATTATTATTATATCATTTATTTATATTTTTCTCTCATTAAAATTTATTTTTTACAATAATATTTAAAAAATAAACTATTTAAAAAAAACAGCAGTATTATTGTAAAAAATATATAAAAACGGTGGACCACCAGCCGCGGAGTAGAGCCCAAGCGGCTGGTGGCTAGGGCTGCAGAGTGAGGAACCTTATTATTATTATTATTAGTTGCATAAATTTAATGAATGCTGATAAAAATAATGTTTTTTTTATTGTGTATAAGTGCAAGAAAAGAGCCTCTTCCAGGCGCACTTGAAGTCTTTTCACCACACTGGTTCAAAGAACTAGTGACACGATAAGAAGAAAACGGGATAGGGGGTAGCTTAAATGTTATTTGAATTTATTTCGTATTTTTTCTGAGTATTCGATTTTATGTGTTCAACTTTGTGTAAAACATTTGAATTAGAGAGATAGATGCTGGCCGACTGCTCTTTGATCTTGATCAGAAACAGATGCACACACAAATAGATATTTTAGTGTTTACTAAACTTATGCTCACTGTCTACTTCGTTTACATAACGTAAAAGAGTAATAATAAGTAGTAGGTGTGAATTAAAATTGGCAGTTTTAAGTGGAAAGTACGATATTTTTAGATGTTCGCAAATATTGGCACTAAAATATCTATTTGCTCATCACTAAAACATATATTAGCCTACCATCAATTGATTGAGAATTTTACTATATTTTTGTCTAATGTGTGCATTAAGTATTGAATGTATATAATATTTGATTGCAATAACGGATAGTAAATGTAAAAAAAACAAGCAAGCTTTACAGTAGTCGCATATGATGTGTACCCGGAAGTCGATGTAACGAACGTTCCAGTTAATCGTTTAAAGTTTTGGGACATTTGCACTAAAATTAAACAAGATTTTTGGAAAGCATGGTCTAATGATTATCTCACACAGCTTCAAAACCGTCCCAAGTGGAAAAATGTGCAACCAAATTTAAAAGAGGGTGATTTAGTTATTGTTAAAAGTTTAAACACCTCTCCTTTACAGTGGGATACGGCTCGAATTGTAAAAACGTACCCAGGTAGAACTGATGGTAGAGTCCGAGTAGTGGACATCAAAATGAATAACAAAGTGTATCGTAGATCAATAAATCGTTTATGTAAGTTGCCTATTGAGTAAGGCCATTCGGGCTCCAATTATGTTTGGGACAAACCAAACATATAGTGTACTAGCAACCTTAGAGTAATAAGATACAACATTCAAGTTTGTAACACTAGCGAGAATGCCATTAAATAATTTTATATATATGGCAACACTAAAGATTTTAGTAGTTTTCTAGGCTAGCAATAATTTTTCTTCCTTCTCTAAACTAGCGGCTTGTGAACAACTACTTTTTATTTTTTACTTTCAATAAAAGTGAATTTTACAAAAATAAAACGCTTATTTCTTGAACAACTCTGTCATCTAATTGTTTTGAGAGAATTCTATTTACGACGGCTAACTTCTTGTTACACACTTCCGTTGCATTTTACGATATCACTGCCACAAATTGATAGAAAACGAGAGGAAAGATATTACACATCAAAAACCCGAAATCAGCCAAAATATAAACAGAAATTCTAGGATACTATTACGTTAGAATATTATTTTAATACGATAAAATTCTATTAATTTTATAACAAGTCACTAATGATCGCTCAAAAATTGGTACCTACTCAGGTCAAATAATAGGAAGTATTATACCTTAGGTACTCAAAGTTGGATTGTTATTGCGCAGTAAGTATTGACCTTGATTCAGAGAAAACGTGTGAAAGTGAATCATGAAGCAAACACAAAGCAAAAAAAAACTTGACTATGGAAATGGATAATAATTTATAGATTGACCCAATGCTGTTAGTGCCAATGCAAAGTGCAACTTATGGGGATACACCCGAAATAAATAATTTGAATTTGAATTGAATTGGCACTAACAGAATTGGGTCAATCTCATACGTTGCCAAAAAAAATCCACATGCATTTTCAACCGACTCCGAAAAAAGAGTAGGTTCTCAATTCGATAGTTTTTTTTTTTGTTTGTTACCTCAGATCTTCGTTATTTTTCAACTGATTTGAAAAATGCGTATTTTGCTTTCCTGACGCTTTTCAGTGTTTACGGTGACTTGAATCCATTTGAAGTCGATTGTATTGATTTTTGTTAAAAAACACTAAAGTTTATTTCATTTAGCATTCGCATGTGATAGAAACAATATCTAACAAATAAATAGATTTCAAAACCGTTTCTAAAAATAACCGAAAAATATAAGTCAGTATTTATCTATTTTGCAAAATGTTTTATAAATAGATATATTTTTTCATACAGAAAATTTATGGACAAAAATGTATTTTTCATTATCCTAATGGCAGACATTTTATTAAGCGTGTACGATGCGTGCAAGTCAGTTTCTAAGGTAAGGAACTTACATAAGATTGTTACTATTTATTAGATGAATATTGGATATTAGTAGGTAATAGATACTTTCCGCGCGTCGGTGGACTTAGTAAATTGTCGGTACCGGCTATATAAATGTTGTAGTCGTCAAGCAAAGCCTTTGGATTGAAATTCCAGCTTCGTAATAGCTGTTATTTCTGATATTTTTTATTTTAATCTTTGCTCTTCTGTATTCTCTGTTTTTATCCGACTGCCAAGGAAGGGTTATGTTTTTCGCGCGTAGCTTGTTTGTGTGAAAATTTCTTTGTTAACTCGTATTTACAAACAGCTGGATGGATTTTTGATTCGTCTGAATAACTCGAGTGTCATTAGATTTTTAAAATAAATTACCAAAATGACGGATTTTTGGCGCTAAATAGTAAGTCATTTATACATTTTTGTTAACTAAACCTATCGAGTATCAAAATGAAGAAAATTAAAAGGAGATTACAAATATACGTGTTTAATAAGTCATTATGTTTAAATTTAATTTGGAATAATTAACTGGCAATCAATGCATTATATTTTCGCAGTCGGTTATACAATTTTTTTTAACTTTAAGCTTCTTTATTCTCTTTTTTTAAGTACTTACCTACCTACCTCTTTTCTTGTTGTTGTTACTAATAGAAAATATTAGTAAAAAACTGATATGAAAAAAGCTTGGATGAGTTGGCGAATACAAAATTTATGAGATTTGTCATTTTATCCGAATCGAACAAAATCCATATTTTGTTCAAAAACCTATTCTCAAAAACTTCCGCCTTCACAATATTAGTAGTACCTATCTTTGTACCTAATAGGGTACGAAACTAGTTCAAATTCCTTCGGTTTCGTTTCTGAAAGAATCACGGATATAAGGGCAATGGGGCGTACTTTTTCCCCATTTACTCTATCACATTGAAACAAAGTAGCGTAAATCGATCGAAGCGGAAAATTGGAAGAGTTGGCAAGTTTTGTAAGAAATAACAATATTCTGGGAAAGTGGAAATTGTTCTTCAAGAAAATCTTACTTTCTTGTCGGAAAGTATTTATTTATTCAAAGTAGTTAGCGAAAGATTTACTTGAGAAACGGATTAAATTTATTTCTTACTTATCACTGTAAAATTGAAAAATCAACGTACAATTGTAAAAACGATAATTTACAATTTAACGGTTTGAGACCGTTAAATTGTAAACTGTCGAAAATTTTTGAACGCAAGTACCACACGGTGCAGTCACCCTCTGATTGGTAGGTTAGGTTGAATATATTTTTCCAATTTTTTTTATGCGCTATTTCTATAGGCCTTATCGTTTACAAATTAACGATTTCAGGACTGTACATTTTTAAAAGTTTTTTGATTGGTCTATTTCATAGCAGACTTTCGTAGTGTTTATAATTTTTCGTCAGTTTGTAAAATTTAACGTGTTTAAAAACCGTAAGGTAAATTTTACGGTTCTTACAAAACTACGGCGTCAAAATGTATGTACCTACAGTGGGCTCTGTGATGATGATCTTTATGACCAGCTTACGCCGGTGTCCTCCTGTGATTAATGACAAATGACAACGAAGTTATGAGGTTTGTTAGGTACCTCATAACTTCGTTGTTTATAAACCGATCTGAAAAAAATCGTTTTTTATTTGAAAGGCATGTTCTTCCAGATTGGTCCCATAGAAATTTCATGATAATCGGTTCAGTACTTCAGTTTTGAAATCAAAATAATTGAAAAAAAATCGTTGAAGTGAACAATATTGCGTATTTAAATTATTTCGTATTTAATTTATTAAGCAGTGTGGAGCGACCCTACAGTACGTACATTTGGGTTAAAAAAGGTCGCCTATAAAATAATTTGCTAAAATCCGTAAGGGTTCTGTCAAAGGAACTGAGATCCCTTACGACGGATGAACGGATACGGACCTTTCCTTAATAGGAATAAAGTTCATTATTACTTTTGATTTTGTTTTGGGATCTTGTAGCTTTCGAAGGAAGAAGAAGTTTTGTTACATGAGCGAAATCTTTTGAATTTTTATAATGATGAAGAATTGAATAAATGTAATCTTCTTCTTCATATCGTGTCACTAGTGACAAGTGCACGAAAGGAGCCTCTTCGAGTGCACGAAAGGAGCCTCTTCGAGTGCACGAAAGGAGCCTCTTCGAGGCACACCTGAAATTCTTTCACCACTCTGGCTCGAAATAACTAGTCCTCTTCTTAAGACTGGTTTTTTCGAAACAGTGTGGTGAAAGGATTTCAAGTGCGTCTCGAAGAGTAACCGTAATTCACAAAGATAGACAGAATCAAACCAAAATGGATCCGCATCTATTTTGGTTTGATTCTGTCTATCTTTGTGTTCTATAGGAACACCGTTATTCATCTATGATTGAGATATAAGTAAACCACTAAAAAGTTTAGTTTTCAAAAAGGTTAGAAGCTTAAAATTACTATGACGTTATCTGGGTTTACGAATTCGGCTAAATTTCAATTAAGGAAAAATAAATCCTTCTTTATCCTTCTTCCTTATTATTCTTAAGGAATTCTCGGAGATTTGAGTGGCACGAAAAACCCACGTAGACCGTTATTCATTTTACCTACTTACATCAAATAAATTTAAGCCGCAATTTTATAAAGGAACTTTCCTTAAATCATGTTATTTGTGGCATAGAGAATATTAATATTAACGCCTACAGGTGGTTATTAGTAATGCACGAAAGGAGCTTCTTCGAGGCACACTTGAAATCCTTTTACCACACTGGTTCGAAAGAACTTGTGACACGATAAGAAGAAGAACCTAAGATTGTTTCAGATTTAAGATAATTGATTGAATCAGGCGTTACTTTGAGGAAATCAATAAATATCAACAAATTATATAAATATATTTAGAAATAAATCCGCTTAATTTCAAAGTTTAAAGATACGACACGTGTTTCGCCTCTACACGAGGCATCATCAGGAGGTGTGGACTCGCCGAAGTACGAAACGAGAGTTTCGAAACTCGAAATTCTCGCGGATTTATTACTAAATATATTTATATAATTTGTTAATGTTTCAAATTTAATCTAAAGATATTTAAGAACAATTATTTCACTTCACTTTTTTGTCATACACCTATTGTACAATGTGTAATGAATATTTTATAATGTGTAAATGAAAAAGGACTTTGAAAGTTATTCATCACTTCACTATATAATAGTTTCTACTTAAAGTTAAGTTTGGTTTAGTTTTCAATGTTACTTACGGCAATCTTATTACAAAAGTTATATTACAACAAATAAGTAAGTCAGTGAGCAGGGTAAAACACTAAGTTGTCGACCGTTACCCTATAAAGTGACATCCCTAATGATAAATAGCAAGTACCTACGCAAGCTAAGCAAAAACTTTTAACACAAAATGGTTGGTTCGTAACTAAACCATGTACTTAACTATATTATAATAACATCAATACAATAATTGATGTTTTATACTTTCAACTTAAAACTCATAGTGATAGGTTAGTTACTTAGCATGACAGCAAAAAATAATGTAAGTATGGTCTTTGTGTATGCCTTGTATTAGTACCAACTTGATAAAGTCGCGAGTCACGCTGAGAGGACCATTTTATTTAATTTATCGAGAATCATTCCAATGTGTAATTAAGTAGTTCCAATAAAATTAAGTAGAACTATCTTCGTAAACGCTTCTTTTCGTAAAACGTCAATTTTAAAAGGGTGCGTCAGTTGACGCGGTTGTAAAAAAGGATTTTTCACGAAATTACTGCTATGACTCCAAAAATTTCGATAACCATTAAGAGAGTTCAATAATTGCCAGCTCACTTCCTAACTTCGTTAACGAGCCATAATTTCGACGCTATAAAAACGCGTTAATTCAAATTCTAGGCTACTGTGTAATTAACAGGCGTAGGCGGTACTGACTCACTGGAATACGATCGGAACGCAACCAATTAACACTTATTAAGGTTTCCGTACGAACTTTGTTCTCTTCTAAATTAGGTCCGCGCGCGTCCAAGTCACGTGTTACACTGAGCGTTTACGAAGAACGTCACAGTTTATAAAGGGCATAGACAAGGGGTGCGCGCGCATAGACAATAAAAGTTTGACATAAACCGTCCTCATTAGAGAAAGGGCGGGTTTGCACTGTCTTTATTGTATATCCTGTTTATTTTTAAGGTCGTTTGTCTTTATGGGTAAGCAGATTGACCGATCGGGGGTAGGTCTACAACCGCGCCCCTAGGTGGGTTAGTTTATCGCCCAGGGAGTGCCAAGGTGCGGCCAAAGGACTGATTTATCAAATGGGGTAAAACAAATTGGCAGTATAGGTTTATTATCCTACCCTTTGTCAGGTTTATGTGGACTCTGATTGTTATAGTGATTGTTGAGTGCACGAGCACTTAATAAAGACTTTGCGAACGATTTATTTTGTAGTAAAAATAAATGATGGTGTCTGTGGGCTGAATTGCGGTTGTTTTTGGCAGGGATTAGGTAACTTCTACAAGGTTTTGCGTTTATTTTGATATATTTGGTTCTATATGTTTAGAGGAGACAAATGATTTTATATAGGATGTATATTTTTTGGTTGATGAGTTGGGGTACATCTTTGCCCAGCAAAAATACATACAGATATAAAGAATGCACAACTTTTTACTATAACTATTTTTCAAAATACAGAACGATGTCTTCAATAGTTTTTTTGCAGGATAATAAGAAAAATACCTCCATATATCTACTATACGCCTGAAAGCGTCGATGTAACTATATAGAAGTTATAAAAATAACCTAAACTCTGAAAAACTTTATAGCTAAATACTACAATTTTTACAGTACAAACGGAAACAATTGGGTAACCCATAGGCCATTGCAATCGATCTATAGGTAGCTCAACTGCTCCAACTCGATACCCGATGGCAGCGTGTCGAGGATACTGGCTGCATTGCCTCTTTGTATAGCAAGGCTTATTCTTTGGCCGAGAACTGCCAGCCCTCTGATCACGCGTCGCTTCGATTAGACATTCATATCACCTATAATCAAGGTTTTACAATTACATAGTACAACCGACTTCAATGGGACTGTTCTAGTGACTGTAAACACCACTGAATAGTCACAGGGAAGAGCAACTTCGTTTACTTGGATGACGATGATGATTACTTGGATTTTTCAGTTATTTGGATTTTATAACCAAAGTACTCAACCGATTTTCATGAAATTTGTATGGGGTCAATCTGGAAAAAAATATTTTCAAATATAAAATTTTTTTCATAACGGTTTATATATAAAAAAAATCTGGGGTAACATTTAAAAAAATCAAACGAGTTGAGAAACTCGTCCTTTTTTTGAAGTCAGTTGAAAATATATATTCCAAACTTACACAATTTCATAATTTTATTCATGAGAACGTTGGGATAAATATGGGCTCACCGATTCCCACCTGCGTATTTCTGACATAAATTACCTCTTAAAAGGACAACGGGTTCAGAAATTTAGATATTTATGTGCCTTCCCCTTCTCACGTGCCAAATACGGAAATAAAAGGGACAGGGTAAATCTATTTTGAAAATTTCTTGTTTTTACAAAGTCTGATTTTATCCTAAATCCAAATAAATGATATAAATACTGGCTTTTTAATTGTAGATTCATAGCATGGATATTAAAATATTAATAGCAAGCATGGAAGCAGCTATACAGGGTGGAAACTTTCAGCGGGGCAGTAAGGGGAAGTAAAGTACCTTATCCGTTGCAGCTACACGAAAATGGTCTTAGGAGACTATCCATAATTTTTTATAGAATTTTGATCGCTCTCGAAAACTTTTCATACAAAATGTAACGGAAAAGTTTTCTGAAATTTGTGACTTTTTGAGTACTCCAACGATGGTTGGTCCCATAGAAGTTTTTGATCAGTATTAGAAACAGGATCGATTGGCATCAAAAACGCCGGGCACGACCTTCATAGTACGATGACACACGGCTTTTTTACACGCTACACGCCAGCGACTTCGCTTGTAGCGTATAAAGTCGCCCAGTGTCATCGGCGTTTTTACAATCTGCTGGTTGACCATCCTTCCCAAAAGCTAACACGCTCACACGCTAGCGTTTAAAAACGCCAATAAATCAGCCTGTATAAAAGCTTGTCTGTCATCGAATCTTTAGGAATAAAGAATACGAAGAAAAAGAAGAAGTATAATGGTAATGATTAATATAATAAAATAAAACGGTAGAATAAACATATCAAAAAATATGTTATATTTCGAAATTTCATACAATGTTATCGAGCTCCGAATTGAGCAGAGCTTTTATGGAAACCAGACAAATAATAGAACACTTACTTATATAACTTTTATGACTTACCTATCTTAATTAAAAAAAAACCCATAATAAAAATATAAAACAAATGAACTTTCATAATTATTATTAAAAAATCTTCAAGAAAAAAACCACATACGGTTTTTTCAAAAATCGTGATCTAACGCCCCATCATTCATTAAAATTCATAAACATTTCGAAAATTCCAAAGACTGTTAACGTTTCACGAGTACAATAATTTCATTCACACCCGGGAATCGAACCCAAGACCGTTAATAGCTAAAACAATCGTGTTCTTATTAAAATAACGTTCAACTAAAAATAATGGTAAGGTGTACAAGGTATAAGATAAAGGCGATCTTTAAAGCGACGTTAAATACATAAATAAAGAAATAAAAGGTCTTCGTTTTATTATAAGAACCAAATAAATTAATTTAAGTTAGCTTTACAAGGAGTTAGTAGACGTTTAGTAGAGTCGATGTAGCTATTTGGTAGAGGTTGGGTAGAAGTTTCGTAGAGTTGATGTAGCTATTTTGCGGAGGCTATGTTTACTTAGTAGATGCTACGTAGATATTTTGCAGAGGCGACATAGCCATATCGTACAGGTTACGTAGACGTTTCTCAGAGGTAATATAGCTATTTCGTAAAGCTTACGAAAACAAGGCAATTAATAATGTCTTGAAGATGTTACGAAGACTCCGCTTGTATTGTGAATTAACAAAATTTATTTCTTAGTAAAACCTACGCTTCATTATGAACATATACCCTCGGCATTTCAAGTCTCTACGTTTGGCCTGTGTGTAATCTGTCAGCCAGTCAGGACCAAGGGTTTAATATTTATTGATTCGTGATTCATAGAGCCATCAGCTGTCTTCTATAAGAACTAGCTCAAAAGTAAATAAACAATCGCATCAAGGGCACCGCTCATAACGCAATAATATCTAAAAAAATATAAACATATTTTGATAATATTTTTGAAGTGAAAACTTCTTTAGGCGCACTGAGCAAAATATTTTGTGGGTATTGAATGATACAGCCGTCCCGCTCGGTTATGTAACGCTCGTTCGGGTAAAGTCAGCTCGAGTCGCCTTAATTACGTTTTTTTTTCTGTCGTGTGGTCTTAAGCACACACTGTTTTTTTTCTTGGTAGCGTTTTTTAGTTATAAGTCTGTAACTTGTACCACACAAAAATGATTAGTTCAATATCGCTAGATGAGTCATGCATGGATGTAGACTAAATTAACGTGTGTGTTTCCATTGTTTTATGTACCACGTCTAGACTGGTACGTCATAATAGTACCTACTTATACCATTGCTACTAAGCCACACTACTCCACTACTTCTTTTTCACGTTATAGTACGGGTCTTTTTCACGCTACACGCCAGCGACTTCGCTTGTAGCGTGTAAAGTCGCCCAGTGTCATCGGCGTTTTACAATCTGCTTGTTGACAATTCTTCCCAAACGCAACACGCTCACGCACTAGCGTTTAAAAACGCCAAAAATTAGCGTGTAAAAAAGCTTGTGTGTAATCGACGCTTTATTTGAAGTCGCGCATTTTTTTTTAGTTGTGCGTATGGTGACCATGGTTCAATTTTAGAACAAACCTCTTTACAATGCCATATGGGCATTCTTTCTTAGAGTTTTCCACGAGTTTCCACACAAATTGACGTTTCAAAATCAAATAAATTTACTTCCTAGGGAGTTTTATACAACTTTACCTTCCTTGGGAGGTACCCAATGCTTTGCTTTACCTTGTGATTGTATGATATTCATCATCATCATCATCATCAGCCTATCGCAGTCCACTGCTGGACATAGGCCTCTCCCAATGAGCGCCATCGCGCCCTGTCTTCGGCTTGCCGCATCCATTTTCTGCCTGCAACCTTCCGCAGATCGTCACCCCACCTGGCCGGAGGGCGTCCTACACTACGTTTGCCGATTCGCGGTCTCCACTCAAGAACTCGTTTACCCCAGCGGTTATCGGTTCTTCGGCAGATATGACCAGCCCACTGCCACTTCAGCTTGCTAATTCTCTGAGCTATGTCGGTAACCTTGGTCCTCTGTCGGATAACCTCATTACGGATCATATCCTTCAGAGAGACGCCGAGCATAGCCCGTTCCATAGCTCGCTGAGCGACCATAAACTGGTGGACTAGCCGTACCGTGAGTGTCCACGTCTCAGCTCCGTATGTCATGACGGGTAGGACGCACTGGTTAAAAACTTTCGTTTTTAAACTTTGCGGTATGGGTGACGAAAAGACCCGACGCAGTTTTCCAAATGCTGCCCAGCCCAGTTGAATCCTCCTCTTGGCCTCCTTTTCAAAATTGTTTCTACCTAACTGCAGTATCTGCCCGAGGTACGTGTACTCTGAAACAATTTCAAGAAGGTGGCCATTTACGACGATAGGTCCCGGATCAATGTGGTCATTGATCATGACTTTGGTTTTATCCAAATTCATGCCGAGACCTATCTGTCGCGAGGCTGATGCTAGGCCGTCCATCATCTGTTGTAGCTCCTCCAGCGACTCCGCCATTAAGACTATATCGTCGGCGAATCGTAAGTGTGAGATGCATTGGCCATTTATGTTAATGCCCATACCTTTCCAGTCCAGCGTCTTAAACAAATCCTCCAATGCGCTTGTGAACAGTTTTGGGGATATGACATCCCCCTGTCTCACCCCTCTGCGCAATTGGATGGGCTTAGACTGCTGGTCCTGTACTTGGACACTCATGGTGGCAGCATTATAAAGGCATCTCAGCACTTCGATATAACGATAGTCTACTTGGCATCGCTGCAAGGATTCCAGGACAGCCCAGGTTTCAACAGAGTCAAAGGCCTTCTCATAGTCCACAAAAGCTAAGCACAAGGGCCGATTATACTCTTCGGACTTCTGTATAATCTGCCTCATTGTGTGGATGTGGTCTATGGTGCCAAATCCTCTGCGGAACCCAGCCTGTTCCGGTGGCTGGAACTCGTCGAGTCTTCTGGCGAGACGATTCGTTATGACTCTTGAAAACAGCTTATAGACGTGGCTCAGGAGTGAGATGGGCCTGTAGTTTTTTAAAAGGGTCTTGTCTCCCTTTTTAAAAAAGAGAACTACTATACTCCTGTTCCACGCCTTTGGAGTTCTCCCACTGTGAATGACGGAGTTAAAGAGGCTCTGTAACTCTTGTATGACAGGAGCTCCTCCTGTCTTCAGAAGTTCTGAAGTAACTCCGTCTTCACCGGGGGCTTTTCCATTTTTAAGCTGTCTTAGAGCCAATACGATCTCGTCTAGGCTGATGTCAGGCAGTTCGTCGGTGTAGTGGCGTGTCAGGGTGGCTCTGGAATCGTGGTCGTTACGATGGGGACGAGGGCATCAAATTCTGCCAAATGCAGCGTACAGGCAAGAAGTCTAAACTTTCGGATGAAACTCTTCGGCTGATGACAAAAAGACGGGAGAACACCCAGGCCACTTCGTCAGAGAGGTCAGACCTGAACAAGCAGATTGCGAAGATGATACGGCGCGACCTTCGGAGCTTCAATACTCGCCAAATTGAGGAGGCAATAGAGCGAAACCGAGGGTCCAAAGTATTCACTCAGCAGCTTGGCAGGAGCCACCTGACGAAGCTGACAACACACGATGGGAGGACCGCTTTGTCGAAGCCGGAGATTTTCGCCGAGATCGAGGACTTCTATAGCCGGCTGTACACCGCACATGGGGTATGATATTATGTAATGGGAATTCTGAGCTAACGAGGGACTCAGTTAACTCCTGACGGAAGCGAGGGAGTTGTGTAGTCCTGAGTGACGCGAGGGTTTCAAGCTAACCCAAAATGAAGACAGGCATTATCCCAGAGGAGCATACTCTACTTTTCACAACTTCTATCAGACAATAAAAAGCCAGGGCTCCAGCCACAAATCGTCATTGGTTTCACGTTCTTTGAAATCGCGCCTTTTAATTTTTTTGATTTGTGGCCAGTTCGATTTCAATGCCAAATGGGCATTCCAAGAATGTTTAAAAATTAAATCAAAACCTACATCAATTTAAAATCAACTTTGCTTCGCTCAAAATGAATCTTAATAGATCCCTGATTAAATTACCGAAGGCGCCACTAAAATTAAGTGCTTTTCTGACCTACATTTCAAAGCTTTAAACCGCGCCATCTATACGTGGCGCAAAGCAACAATTTATTTGCCTTACAGTTGTGAAATATACCGAGATAGATAGCAAACAACTTTGCAAAGGGTGACTACGCTACGTAGACTTAAGGCTAATCCTCAAATCCGAATTTCTTACAAAATGATTCGGACAAATACTCAAAAAGTAATTTCTTCACACTATTCGTTTCGTGCATGTTTTTTTGATTTCGTCAACAAAAAAATTTAAAGGTTTCATACTTTAATTTAGATTTTATACGTGTTTCTAAGTTAGTAGGGTTAATTTTACCTTTCACTTTTTTTGTTGACGAAATCAAAAAACATACACGAAACGAATAGTATGAAGAAATTACTGTATTATAGTAATTTCTTTATATTATATTATAGTAGGTGTACTTTTTGAGTATTTGTCCGAATCATTTTGTATGGAATTCAGATTTGAGGATTCCCCTTAAAATGCTAGACGCTTTAACTACGACGTAGTAAGATATACCTACTTAGATTAAGTTTAGTTCTCACTTACAGACCTATGTCTAAATGTGAAGGGTGAATAGAGCTATTTTCGTTCTTACGAAAAATGTTTTTGTAAAAGTAGGAAGCTGACAATGGATGAAAAATGCTCTGATACAAGATGGACAGTATCAAACCAAAATGGAGTCGTAATCGTAAGACAGGACCAAAAAAATTCAGACACCTTGTCAATAAATATAATAATTCTCACTCTTCTTTATAACACTCTTTTTAATCCTCTATCTCCTCTTTATCTCCGTGAGCGTTTTAACTATCTTGTCCCTCGTGGTCAGCCATGTCGGTCTACGACGCCGACGTCCCTTCTTCTCAGAACCCCAGTTCATTCCTCCCGCTGCTACGGTGATTCCATTCACTGTCCATGCTGTCCAACTGTGGAACACTCTTCCTCACACTATTAGAGCCAGTCAGTCACTAAATATTTTCAGAAGCAGAGTCAAAGAGCACTACTTATCTCTGTGATATATTCAGTATTTATGTTAGTATCTATATATATATATGCATATTATATTATATACTTACATATTTATTTATGTATAGGTATTAATTCTAGTTTATTTAGTATATATCTTAGCAGTATTTAGATATGTTTATTATCATTATATATATTTTCTTCTTCATAATTTTAATTTATCCATTATTATTATATTACTGTACACGCCCCCACACTTTCCATGGCCTCTCTCTAACCTCAGAAGGTTTGCTGGAAGAAAACTCTTATTATTTTGTTAAGCTCGCTTTTGTACATGTCTTTTCTTTTATGATTTATATTCTAATGTGTTTGTGTGTACAATAAAGAATTACAGAATTACAGAATAAATATGAAATGTCTCCATTTTCAAATAATGTTTGTTACTTATTACGATGTAGTTTTACATATAATAACCATCGGGTAAAATGTACTAGAAATTAGCCACAGTGGCGTCCTTTTTTTGGCGCATTTTCAATGTACTATTTTGTGATTCTATATTTTAATACTTCTGTGATGTGATAACACCCAATTAACAGAAATTCTTGGAAAAACTGACTTTACCATAGTGTATTTTTGAACAGTCATACCTAAAGTATTTTTAAACAGTCATAGAGGATTGTTTATCTTTTAAACTAAAATATAATTATTTATGTTGGTTGGAAACGCGAAAATAATTTATGAAATCGTTTGAAGTTTTGATTTTCCGTTTGTTCTGCGAAATGCCGCGGTCTTTGAAATTTACTCGACTCCAAAAAAAAGGGTAGTATGTTTTATGAAGGGTCAGTATGTTTGTCCTCTAAGCATTGTGTGTCAAGCAAAGTTATAGAATGGGGAATAGCCAGAGTTCAAATATCTTGCCGCAGAGCAGTAAGTGAAAGCATTACTGTGTTTTGGTTTAAACTTTATCGGATGGTTGAGTGGGAAGTGTTGGACTGCCACCTTCCTTCCGCGGGTTCGATTCCCGCTTCAGGACAAATATTTGTGTCATGAACATCGGTGTTTGTACTGAGTCTGGGTGTTTCTATGTATATATTAAAAAAAAAGTATAATATAAGTAGGTATTGTATCAGTTATCTGGTTTTCATAGTACAAGCTCTGCTTATTTTGGGGCTAGATGGCGTTGTGTGAAATGTCCAAAGTATTTATTTATTTAACTTCTTCTTATCGTGTCACTAGAACCTTCGAACCAGTGTGGTGAAAGGGTTTCAAGTGCGCCTCGAAGAGGCTCCTTTCGTGCACTTCGACAAATATCAGAGTGTCATCTGTCGGATTTTGATGATGATGAAGGATAGATAGATAGATAATAACTTTATTGTTTACCACTAGGAAATAACAAATTCGATATTCTTAATCTATCTTATAATCTATCGCTAAAAGCGATCTCTTCCAGGCAACCGTTTCATGGAATGTAATGAGTAGAGAAAGAGATGGGGTATTAGGGCTAGTAGATAAAGTTGATTAGAAATATATAGCGAATAATAAATACAAATATAGATGGATTTAGATTTTGACGTACTCGTCGATTGTGTAGTAAAATTTATTTAACTAAATAATCACTAGTATTCAGAACACCGGGCCACTGTGTCATACGAGAAGAAAGGAACACTCTACCATCTTCAAAATACCATCAATCCTCGATGGAAACACGATATTTACAAAAGCCCCCGGATTTTGTAATGTAATCACTTAGATTATGGCCTCTTTGGAACCACAGCTAAGCAATAAAACAGCTGGATCACGGTGTTCCTATAGAACACCAAGATTGACAGTATCAAAGCAAAATGAAGACGGAAAAGTGCAAACAAAATAATTGAGACACCGCGTGAATAAAAATGAAATATTAAGTTTATTTTCAAGAAGAGTTTGTTACTTTTTTTGATGGATTTTAATAACAATGAAAACGCCTAGTAGTTTCAACCTGTATTACAGGCTTTATCAAAACTTATCATCGGAGCAAAATTATAAGTTTGCTAAATTAGCTAACTTTTTTTGGCACATTTTCAATGTTCTAAACTTTGATTATAATAATCAAAGGTTTTAAAGTATGATTTGTTACTTTTAATACTTCTATGTTCGAATTGTATTTTTAGGTATTCAAAAATATCATTATCAACCTATAGCAGTCCACTGCTGGACGTAGATCTCTACCAAGGCGCTCCATTGAGGCCAATCTACTCATCCACCTTCAGCTAGTACTGTCTTCTTATCGTGTCACTAGTTCCTTTGAACCAGTGTGGTGAAAGGATTTCAATTGCACCTCGAAGAGGCTTCTTTCGTGCACTCGACACATGTTTTCGAACTTTAGGTTCTACGACATACCGGTTTCCTCACCATGTTTTCCTTCACCGTTGTGAGAACGTGGGAATAGATTTATTTTCGACCGAAAAAAACCTTTACGCATGACTGGCACCGGGATACGAACCCGCGACCATCTGATCGCAAGGTAAGAGCTTCATCTACTCGGCCACCACGTCCTCAGCCAGTACTGTAATAATTTTAGACTTCTTCTTCTTACCGTGTCACTAGTTCTTTCGAACAAGTGTGGTGAAAGGATTTCAAGTGCGGCCTCGAAGAGGCTCCTTTCGCAATCGACACATGTTTTCGACTTTTTTAATTTTTTTTAAGGTTCTATGACATGCTAATTGCTATGACATTTTAGAATTAGAGTCGAGTTATTATTCTGTTGGAATTATCCAGCTGCTTTCGTTTAGACTGTGACCCAGTTTTCGAATATAATATCCATTTCGGTATGTACGAAGATTATTTTATTATAATTTACATAGGATTCCATTACACGGATCGTTTTATTTATTTGTTCAGATTTTATTTGATTATGGTTATATTAAATTGGGAGAAAATCTCATTTATGTTAGATTTTTTTTGTTTTCAGGTTTACTCATGAATGCCAGAGTGTTTTTATGACGATTACAAGAAATCACAGAAGTATTATATTAAGTATAGAATCATACCGTTGTGCATTGAAAACGCTCCAAAAAAGTGGACTAATTTGGCCAACTTCTAGTATGCCGGTTTAGTAGGTCGATGCTAAATTTCGAAAAAGAGAAATATTATAGGTTACAATTTCTAGGCTTTTTCATTATTAATAAAACACTATCATAAAATGCAATAAAAATAATAGGAAAATTGAGATATTTTGATTTTATTGACGGGCTGTCTGATTTTTTTTTTGTCCTGTTTTACGACTCTATTTTGCTTTAATACTGAAAATCTTGATATAGCAAATGAAATACTTATCTAGTCTGTAAATACAGTGTTAAATACCATATCATAATATCTTTTAGTACCTTTATATTATTTTAAATACTCGTATTCCAAAAAATCTAAGAATATGTTTTATTTATATTACGCTACTTTGAAAGAGACATTCGAAAAACGAGACCGTACCTCATACAAGCACATTGTTCGTTGTAAAGCACCTATTTACGCCTTAAAAAGAGTTCATTCATTCATTCATTCATACAAAGTGCTCAAACCTTTCTTCGAGATCCTTACAATTACGAAACATTCTATTCAAAACCGTATCCCATCAGCATACGGTCTAATTTTCAATGTATTCAGAATTTACTTTCTGATCATTACCATGTAGAACCTTATTATGTAGATATAAAGTTTACAATTGAATGGTTCGAAATGTAAGTTTATTTTCTTTAACCCTTCAACAGCTGTGAAGCTATAATTTCGAACAAGCAAAGTTAAATTCGAACACACAAAGTTGAATTTGGAACACCCATTGAATGAACATGTTTTCTGACGCACGTGCATTGGATGCCCTAATTCGTTCGGAAATATGCAAATCCCTTTGTTGTCTGCGCGTTCGTGTCATCGTAACGGGTTTCTGGACGAATCGTTTGAGGATTGATGGAATTTGGGTGATAAAACTCATTTTTATCGTCCCCACTAAAATATTTAAGCATTGAATTTAGAAAATAAATGTCTCTTTGAAAAATAAACTATGTTCAGCTATAAGAAAGAGCTTATATACCTACTACTTAATGGAGTTATTTGTTGAGATTGCGTTTGGACGCCGCCGCGTCAAATTGAAGTAAATCCGTTTTAAAAACAAAAAAAAATATTACAACCCACTTCAATTAGGATTCTAGTGACCGTAAACACCACTGAAAAGTCACGGAGAAGCATAATACGCATATTGGTTTACTTTAATGGCAAATTATCTTCAGTTATTTCGATTTATAACTAAGCTACTGAATCAAAAATATAATTTCTATGGGTCCAAACAAACAAAAATACAACTAATTTGAGAACCTCCTCCTTTTATAAGTCTGTTGAAAATTAAGTTAAAATACTGAAACCCAAGTTAAAGAATACATATAGATTGAACTGAAACAGCTGTTTGCACACGGCAAGTCGTGTGCAATCAATCGCGCGTGATAATCGGGAACCTTTTTAAATAATGGAAGATGAAAAAGAGCAGATTTTTTTGTGAAAATGTGTCATCTAGCTCATAATAAAATTAATAAATTATATAAAAACACATTAGGCTTTATAGATTCTGACACTTAAAAAATAAATATTTTGGACACTTCATACAACGCCATCCAGAGCCAAACTAAGCACAGCTTGTAATAAGGGAATTATAAATCTAATAGAATGTATATTTTTTTTGTGAATACATACATAGAAAACACCCAGACTTAGGGCAAACACCGAAATTCATCACACAAATGTTTGTCCTGAAGCGGGAGGAATCGAACCCGCAACCCTAGCGTGGAAGTCCAACATACTTGTCACTTGACCATCTTTTTCATTAATACAACGCGGGCAAAGTCACCCGTAGTAGCTAATATATACTAAAACATTACTTTAGACGTTGTCTACAAATTCTTGGGTAAGTCATTAATCTTTCCGCTACTTAAGTAGATTGGAATTGGGAATGGGGTAAACTTATTACCCAGCAAAATTCTCTAACTGATTATAACCATCTAGAACTTGATGTTCCTGCAAGCAGTTAAGCTCATAACCAAGTTACGCTTGCAACTTTGAGCCGTGTAGTTTTGAAATTTAATAAAGCTTACCCTGCATAAATATTATTTTTAATTAATTTTATTAAGTGTTATTTTAACCCTCACTCGCTTAGCGATAAAAATCCGATCAGTTCGATAAAGCTTCTTCGAAAAATAGTATAAAAATGTTCTAACTTTTTTATTTAAGGCTAATCCTCAAATCCAATTCCATGCAAAATGTTTCGGACAAATACTCAAAAAGTACGCCGTATTATAGTAATTTCTTCACACTATTCGTTTTTTCCATGTTTTTTGATTTCGTCAACAAAAAAAGTGAAAGGTTTCATACTTTTTGAGTATTTGTCCGAAACATTTTGCATGGAAATTTGCCTTGAGGATTCCCCTTAAGCTGTCAACATACAAGTTAAACATTCAAAAACTACAACCATTTGAAATTAATACCGGCCGTGTCAACATTTGTCGCGTCTAGCAAACAAAGAAAAAAATAAATCAAAATCTAACCACTAGCTCAAGGCCCTTGCCTCATCGAGCTTCCAAACCAGAATGTTCCGAACACGGAAGCACAAAGGAGGTTCTAAGACCAATTTAAACTGGTCCCTCCTTGCTCTACATTCGGTTGTATGTTCAAAAACTCTTTGGGCTGTAAATTTAAATTTGGATCGTACCGCTTTTGTTTTACGAACTTTTTCGTACAAACGAGGTTTAGAAGTCTACTACCATGTAGAGTTATGGAATAAAGCCGTTTTTGGACGTCATTTTCTTTGTTGGCGCTTAGTGAGGTCATTGGGACAGACAGACAGACGTACACACGAATGGAGTAGGCGTCAATGAACATCTGTTTGTGTATAAACGCTTTGTTGTGTTTTTGTTGCCATGACAAGATTGTCTAATGATTTCAGTTACGCAATTCGTTGTGGATATTCTCTGCCATATTGTTACTTTTGAGGATTTTTTGTTGGTTACAAGGAACTTGTTCAATTTTTAAACACGTCTTCTTAGTTATCATATTAATTATAGTCACAGATTTATCATTGTTCTTCATAAGATGACCTACTATATTATAATATTATAAACGCGAAAGTTGGTAGATAAGTATGGATGGATGGATGGATGGATATTTGTTACTCTTTCACGTAAAAACTACTGAATGGATTTTAATGAAACTTTACAATAATATAGCTTATACATCAGAATAACACATAGGCTATAATTTATAAAGATACCTGCGCAGACGAAGTCGCAGGCACCAGCTAGTAATATTATAAACGCGAAAGTTTGTATGTATGTATGGATGGATGAATGTTTGTTACTCTTTCACGTAAAAACTACTGAATGGATTTTAATGAAACTTTACAATAATATAGCATTATAAATCAAAATAACACATAGGCTATAATTTATAAAGATACCTGCGCAGACGAAGTCGCGGGCACCAGCTAGTATTATTATAAACGCGAAAGTTTGTAAGTATGTATGGATGGATGAATGTTTGTTACTCTTTCACGTAAAAACTACTGAATGTATTTTAATGAAACTTTACAATAATATAGCTTATACATCAGAATAACACATAGGCTACAATTTATAAAATTACCTGCGCAGACGAAGTCGCGGGCACCAGCTAGTACTTTATATTTAAAGACTGTTTTTTGGTTTTTGAGGATATACTTTCAGATTGGTCTCATACAAATTTCATCAAAATCGGTTGAGTAGTTTAGTTTTTATATCAAAATAACTGAAAAAATATCTGGTGGTATTTACGGTCACTAAGCAGTCCTGTTTAGATCAGTTGTAGCAGATGTTTTTTGTAAAACCTTGATTATTATTATTTATCCGCAAAAAACTAGATACCTAGTATCCATAATTCATGAATAACGGTATTCCTAAAGAACACCACCACACACAACAATCACCTGCTTCGTTCAAGAAAGCCATAAACCAGATCACGTCTGACTATCATAGCACACCTAGTTAATTATAACCTAGTTAATTATAATTATTGTTGTAGCTAGATTACTTTATGGTAACTTATTAGGTAAATGTTTTCATAGGATACCTACTACTATCTACTTACATAATTTAATCATGTACTTTACCTACTTACCTAAATAATAGCCCATTACGTTTTGTAATATGTGTACAACGGGGTTGATTCCACTACAAGTAATACTATAAATACCTAAGACTGCTTATATTTTATATATTTGTGTAATTGTTTGTTGTTCTATAAATAAAAATAAAATAAAATAAAACACCAAGATAGACAGTATCAAACCAAAATGAAGTCGTAAGACAGGACCAAAAAATTTCAGACACCTTGTCAATAAATATGAAATATCTCCATTATCAAATAATGTTTGTTACTTTTTACGATGTAGTTTTATTAACAATGAAAAAACTTAGTTGTTTTATCATATAATCAATTTATTTATCTAGCCCTGTTACTTCTCTTTTTTCCAAAATTAGCTTTGGACCAAAATTTACTAGAGGTTAGCCAATGTGGCTTTTTTTATTTGTCTGATTATCAATATAGCACATTGTGTTTCTTACTTTAATACTTCTGTGATGGTATCTATGTTTGAACCATAAAAGCACTATATATGCTCGAGGGGTTAAAATTGTAAGTTATCAACCTCCTTTGACCCAGTTCTAAATAGTTTCCTACTATCTTTACACGCCCAATAAGGTAAATTTTATAGCATCACCATAAAAGCTTGGAGGTTTGTTTGGCGGCCATCTTGTGACGTCATCGCAAACACAGAAATTAGGGATTAGTTATCTGTGGTGATAAATTCTTTTTTCCTTATCAGTAAGAGGGAACTTGGCTTACCTACGTGTTATTAATTAGATTTTTCACTTTTCATGCTCGTAAAGTTAATCTTCATGCACGCGGGGGAGTAAAATTGCGTTTTAGGCCCTAGGGAAAGAACTGATTACTCATAAAATATGTTCAAAGATTTTAAGTTTGTAATAGATTTCATGCCGGAAGTTAAGGACTTTTTTCGTTACAAAATGGAGATAATTCACCGGTCGTCTGAATATTTTGACCAGTTTTCAGCCTCCATCTTGATTTGTTACATCTCTGTTCTTCTCTGTCTGTACTAGAAGTTAGACAATGTGGCTCCTTTTTTTCCGGCGCATTTACAATGTACCACATTGTGTTTCAAAACTTTTTTAGTTCTGTGTCTATGAGCTACATATACCATTTTCGACTTTTTATAATGTTACTTTACCACGCATTTTTAACGCAAGAATTGGGATAAGTCAAAATATAATTTATACAAAATACATAATTTTAGTCTCAGGTAAAAGTATTTACGTGCCTAAATGTAAGGTAAAATCACACTCACCCCTCCGTAAAGCCTTCTAAACTGTGTTACGTCACGTAAAGTCACGTCAATTTGAAACGTAAATTACGTTACGTGAGCGACGAAACATCTGAAACAATTTACAATGTTTAATTAGAGAACTAATTGCTAGGAAATGGTGAAGATGTTTTTGAAAACTTGTAATCTATGTAGAAGCTGGATTCTTGATTAAATTGTAGATTTCTATACACCGCAAATTTTAATCACCAGAAAAAAAATACGCATAATCAGTTGCCGTTACTGAACACAAATATAAAAAAAAAAAAACTGTTACCGTTAGTCGTTTTCCTATGGATTTGCATCAAGCGGTACCTTTAATAGACAATAATTTAAGTTTTATTCATCGTTTGGCAAACCCTAGCTCCTAGTAAAGTACCTAGCTCGAGCCAGCTCGCTGCAGCTCGGCTCGGGCGCCGCATTCGCGCCGCTGTCACTCTGTTATTTTGTAGAAACCCGTCTGCATTGCCCATTTAGGTATTTTTGGTTATTAAAAATGTGTAGTGTAGATTGTAGACGCTACAGTTTTAGATTCGAATTTGTAGAATTTATTCTCTGACTTAAGGCTGTGAAGAAGTATTTTTCCAACTAACCTCAAAAAGGAGTAGGTTCTCTCTCAATTCGTTAGATTTTTTTTTATATTTGGTAAGTCCTCAGAACTTTGTTGTTGAAGAACCGATTTGTTTTTTTTTTCAAAGAATAATAGTGGCACACCTCGCAATATTTGTGAAAACGTCTTGTAATATTATGACGTAGGTACCTATCACATATGACGATTTCGCATTCCAATATTATTTCATGTAGGTACTGCAGTACCTTGACGAGATGTCTTGACGTATGTGAGATTCCAAATAATGTCAAAAAAACACAAATATCATGTTTCGTTAGCACCATGACTCAGTGGAAAAGTTGAAAATTACAAACCTTTGAAACATTGTGCAATACTCGTCGTTGTAGTAGGAGTGAGTACCTACAGTTGAGGGCAAGAAATATTGCCCGAAGTTGAAAACCGTTTTCAACATCCGGCATGAAAGTTATTACAAACATAAACTTAAATCTTATAATATTTTATGAGAAACCACTTTTTTTGCCCTAAGGCCTAAAGTGCGGTTTTACCCCCCCTATACTATCATCAATTCATCACAGCGGGTAATGCAAACCTAAAGGTGAACCTTTAGGTTTTTCAGCTTTGTAGAGCTTCGTCTCTATCATTCTTACCTTTTCCATCGACACCAACTTTTAAATCGTTCAACAAATCATTGTTTAGGTGCGTTCTGAAAAAGCGGTAACCAATCTTATTAAACTACTTTATACTGAAATTCTTTTTAATAAAATTGATTGAAGGAAAGGTACACAGCAATCATCAGACGTTGGAGTTAACAATTTTTGGGCACAAAAGGAGCCTCTTTGAGGCGCACTTGGAATCCTTTCACCTCACGATAAGAAGAAGAAAAACAATTTCAACGTACATTTTACAATGATTCATTCATATCTTACTACAGAAATGACGTTACTAACGAATGATTGTAGTAAATAAAACTCTACTCTGCAAACCCGAAAATAACCAATTGTCAAGGCTTTTAGAGCTAGAGCAATTTTTAAGACGCAATGTGTAACATTTAAAGCCTACATGTGTACTTTAATCAAGATTTCATACGTCATGTGTGGTCTCTGGTGGGTAGACTGATTAAATATCTCAACTAGGTACCTACGCGATTTAACTCTAGATTACAAGTCTTAGTTGAGTCATATTCGTACTGGGTATATAATGCATACATATATGTACACATATCATATACAGGTAGTATTTAATATATTGCGAAAAAGCGGCGCGCGGGATTCTGGGCCTTTTAAAATATTAACATAAGTATGACAAATACCTACTTCAAAAATGTCACACATTGTCAGACGTTTTTTTTAGAGAGGAAGGTGTTTCTTAGTGCTTGTTATGTATCAATGATTTCATAAGGACACATTTATTATTATTCTATGAATGAACTTGCGTTGCGGATTTTCAAATTCCTTCCTTTCAGCTTTTGACAAACATCCTCTGAGTTTGAAGTCTCTACGTTCAGTAATTTGGCCTTTACGATGTATGTCAGTCAGTCGGTCAGTCAAGACAAAGCCTTTTGTATATAGAGATTAATACTTCCTTGGTCTGCTAGGTTTTGGTACAACTGGACGTCGGCTTAAACACAATCTTATAGGATTCTGTTTATTCTGATTTCATCATCGTTTACATTGCTTATCATTATAATGCCATTGTAATCACGAGATTTAGAATTTAGGTGAACAGAAACAAAGATTGTCATATTCTTAGAAAACCTACGTTTTAAATTTAAGGTACAGAACATAGGTAATTTATTATGCTTTGATATGGGTAACATTCACTTTGATATAGGTAATTTTTTTACACTTTGATATAGATAATTTATTTATAAACATATAGAAAAAAGTACAACTGCAGTAGGAGGTATTTATTTTTATAAAAGATTTATTACAACGAAAACATCTTATCACACCTCATTTCACTCACTGTTGATATACGGTATAACACTATGGGATGGTCAAAATTGTTTTGATTATTTTTTAGAATGAAAGTTAAAGATACATTTATTAAAACAACAGATTTATGTCATAATTCCAACATAGTATTTTAGGTCAGAGATAAGTAAATATGATCTGGAGATATAAATTATTACTTAAGTATGTATTATTAGTAGATAGTAAAAGAACAACCATCGCATCTTTGATTGAAATTAAAAATAAATCTATTAGAAATAAAATTGCTAATTAAGATGGAAATTAAATATGTTTTTCTAGCTATAATACTTAGAAATAAGATAAAAAAGGTCCTACGGTTATCGTCGGCATTTCAGTATTATATGTTATCTAGCTTCCTGTGAACAATTAATTAATTGTTTTTATAATGATAACATTATCAAGAGGTTCACACGACGAAGGTGTTAAAAGTGTCGGATTTATACAAAGAACGTAATATTTTTCTAAAACTTATAATCGTGTCACTAGTTATTTCGAACCAGTGTGGTGAAAGGATTTCAAGGCTCTTTTCGTGCACTTGACACATGTTTTTCGAACTTCTTATGTTTTATGACATGCCGGTTTCATCACGATGTTATCCTTCACCGTCAAGCACGTGTTTTTAATGCTCACATAGATTTTTTGAACACAAAAATCCATTACTGTACGACCGGGTTCGAACTCACGACCTTCGGACCCAAAATCGAGGCAACTCTTACTCGGCCAACACGGTTTTCTAACACTAAAAAGGTAGAGTCAGAGACTAATATATAAAAATACATACACAGGATTTTTGCTATACATAAAGAATGTAAAGCAGAAAGTCTCAAATGCAATGGCTTAAAAAAACTTCTGTCACGTATTAAGTCACTTTCTTGTTTGTCTGTCTGTCTATCTGTCGTTTTGGGTGAATGAATGAATGAATTAATTAATTAATGAATCTTTATTTGCGTAAACCTTACAACTTACAACTCCAATTTCGAGCACTTCCCGATTAGCTATCCGACTGTAACTTTCAGGGTAGCTCACAACTCGATGACAATGCATTATAATACCATAAAAACCGCAATATAAAGCATGAGCATCAAATCGTGGTTTTAAGATTTTCAAAAATCATTTCTTGTTTATTATTTCTTTTCATATTCGACAAGCAAAATCTATTACCCAATATACATTTAAGTTAGTAGGGTTAATTTTAAAACGCATACAAAATCTAAATTAAAGTATGAAACCTTTCACTTTTTTTGTTGACGAAATCAAAAAACATGGACGAAACGAATAGTGTGAAGAATTTACTATAATACGGCGTACTTTTTGAGTATTTGTCCGAAATATTTTGTATGGAATTCGGATTTGAGGATTCCCCTTAAGCTAAATAAAATTAATCAATGATGCATACTGGTTAACGCAAGACCAGGAAAATTGGAGGAGGCGATTCAGCAATGGGCGGTGGAGATGGAGTCCAGCCAGTTTGGCCGGTGGACCATCGACGCCATCCGCCCTGCACTGGGAGAGTGGGTGCAACGTAAACACGGTGCACTCACTTTCCGATTGGTGCAGATACTGTCTGGCCATGGATGCTTTGGACGGTATCTGCACCGAGTCGCCTTAAGAGAGGTGACTCCGGCCCGCCAACACTGCGGTGCTCCCGAAGATACGGCGCAGCACACGTTGGAAGTGTGCAGCGCCTGGGCACCGCAGAGACAAGTACTGGAGGCCGTTGTTGGCCCGGATCTCTCGCTACCGAGCGTAGTTAAGACTATGCTTGACAGCGACAGATCCTGGGAAGCCATGGTCGCCTTCTGCGAGGAGGTTATCTTGCAGAAGGAGACAGCGGAGTGGATCAGAGAGGAAGACCCTCAGGCTGATCCACTCGAAAAAAAAAACTTACTAATGGATAGATATATGACACAGATACTATCGAAAAAAAAAACCAAGCGCTAAAATATATGACTGATTTTTCTAATAAGGTAAATACTGACATGGAATTTGGTAACACAAAAGAAATGAAATTAAATTTATTGTTAAAAAAATGGAAGTCAAAAATTCATGTGGTTATGACGAGATCCCCATTATAGTTATTAAGGAGAATATTGACATCCTCGCAGAACCAGTAGCTAATTACTTCAATAAATGTATAGATTTGGGTATCTTTCCGGATCAATTAAAAATTGCAAGGGTTCTGCCTATCTACAAAAAAGGGAAAAAAACAGAGCCAAAGAATTTTAGGCCTATCTCTATATTGCCAGTATTTTCAAAAATTTTTGAAAAAGTTATTAAGGATAGACTTGAGTCACATTTAAAATTTAACAAAGTTTTGAATGAGCGTCAGTTTGGTTACCAGATAGGCGTGGGTACTGTGGATGCAGTTGACATGCTTATTGATGAAGTTCTTATAAATCTAAGTAGGAAAATGAAGGTAGCAGGTCTATTCCTAGATCTTTCTTCAGCTTTTGATATGGTTGACCACGAAATTCTTATTGATAAGCTTGGGAGTTCTCATTGATCAGTTCTTAAACTGGAAGCCAGAACTAGAAGCAATTGAAAACTCTGTTAGCTCGGCGTGTTATGCTTTGAGAAGTCTTAGAGATGAAGTAGATCTCATGCAGCTAAAAAATATTTATTATGCTCTAGTTGAGTCAAAATTAAGATACAGTGTTAAGTTTTGGGGAAATAGTTACATATATAATATAAATAGGGCTTTTGTCATTCAGAAACGGGCAATTCGTACCATAGTACGGATACCTCCCTGGGAGTCTTGTAAGGATCATTTCCGTAAACTAAAAATACTGACCCTTCCTAGCTTGTATATTTTAGTGGTTCTCATGGATATTGTGCGGCATCCACTTAAGTATGAAACATTAGAGAATAGGGCAAAGAGGCTTAATACTAGAAGAAAAGACCTTGAGCTTCCAATGCATATGCGGTTAAATGTGTCAAAGCATGGCTGTCGTTATCAAGCGGTTCTTCTCTTTAATGCTCTACCTAATGAGATGAAAACAATTAACCGTCCAACCGTGTTTAAAAATAAACTGAGAAAACTTTTGTTGGAGGGGTGCTTCTATACAATTGACGAGTTTATGACAAGATAGGTTTAGTGACATAGGATAGTATGTAGTTAGTAGGTTTGCTGCTGTTAGGTAGTAGTTTAGGTAGTGTATACTTGTACTTTGAAATTGTATTCTAGTTTTTTCTGTATTTTTATTTAATTTTTTATTTTTGTTTTGTGTGTGTGTACTATAGAGACATTCATATACGATTGTGAAATTGTGATTGAATAAATAAATGAATGAAATGAATGAATGATACACAATTAATTTGAAAAAAAAAACTTTTTTTTTGCCTTATTTGTGTTCAGTAATGGCAATTTATTGTGCACTAAAGGAGCCTCTTCGCACTTGAAGTCCTTTTACCACACTGTTTCGAAAGAAATAGTGACACGATAAGAAGAAGATTATGCTATTTTTTTCTGGTGATTCAATAATAGCGCTGTATATTCCAGCCTACTAAGTCTACAACTTAGAATGCGGGGCGCGTAGCCAATCAATATGCATCGCTGTATGTCCGCCTGTCTGTACGCACTACTATCGATTGCCTACACATAGATCGTACAGGGTATGTAGTAATCTAAAGGCCATGGACAAACTTAAGATTTAACTTAAGATTACTTATAAACCGCAAATTTTTAATCACCAGAAAAAAAATACGCATAATCAGTTGCCGTTACTGAACACAGATTATGGCAAAAAACTTAAGGGCATGAATGGGCAGGCCTTTGGTGTGGGACGCTACATGCGTAGACACTTTGGCACCTTCTCATTTGCCAGGGAAGCAAGTTAGGGCTGGTGCGGCGGCAAACTCTGCTGAAGATCTCAAGCGGCGTAAACATGTAGGTCTTGATAGGTCGTACATGTTTGAGCCCTTTGGGGTCGAGACCCTAGGTCCATGGGGAATGGGAGCCTTCCGCGTTTTTAAAATTTTGTCAGAGCGTCTGGTCGAAGCGACGCGTGATCAGAGGGCTGGCAGCTATCTGGGCCAAAGAATAAGCCTTGCTATACAAAGAGGCAATGCAGCCAGTATCCTCGGCACGCTGCCATCGGGTATCGAGTTGGAGCAGTTGAGCTACCTATAGATCGTTTGCAACGGTCTATGGGTGGCCCAATTGTTTCCTTTTGTAAATTTTATAATATACCTATATATATAGATTGTAGTAGTTAGCTTATGCTGTAATAAAAAATTCGTTAAAAATTTGATAATTGTTACCGTTAGTCGTTTTACTTTGCTTTGCGTCTGGCGGTACCCATCAATGAATAATAAAATTTATGTTTTATTCATCGTTTGGCAAACCCGGGTACCCAGCTCGCTGCAGCTCGGCTCGGGCGCCGCATCGCGCCGCTGTCACTCTGTCATTTTATAGAAACCAGCAATTCTGACTGCACAGTTACAACGTAGTACCCCTTCTGCATTGCCCATTTTAGTAATTACAATTTGTGGTTTGTATATTTTTTTTTTTTTTTTTTTTCTTTCGAAGAACCTAAGATCTTCGGTTTTGGCTTCACATCAAAGGTATATAGCCAGTGTCAAGTAATTGGAGAGATTATTTTGTCATAAGTCAGTCGATAAGTCAAGTCATGCCCCTGTAAAGTAGTGGAGGTTGCGACTTTACTACAGGCTTCTATGGAGTTTTGGAGGTAACACGAAAAGTCACGTTTTACAGCATTACACTATTCACCAACACTCATACACGTTCACGAGCACCTAATGGATAAAAAACCACCGTTTTTACACTTAAACACTCAAAGTTATACAAGTTTTGTCAAGTAATTTAATGCCGCCAATGCGCCATTTTTCATGTTCCCGCCAAAACCCGGTTTATATATTATTGCCAGATATTCTGCCGCCATTACTGAGAAGTAATGTACAAGTATTACTGTCAACAAATTATATAAATATATTAAGTAATAAGTCCGTTTAAATCCTTTATTTAGAAATTAAGCGGATTTATTACTAAATATATTTATATAATTTGTTGATATTTATGGATTTCCGCAAAGTAACGCCTGAATCAATCAAGTATTACTGTGTTCTAGTTTAATTTTGTGTACAAAAGCCATTACTAATTATTGTATCTCCCGGTCACATTTACGACACCACACAACTCACAATCACTACATTACATTATCTACAGAAAAGGCCCCACTATCTATGGAGTGTGTATGTGTGTGTAATCAGCTGAGTGTCACCCCCTGAGGGGGGGTGAGGTGAGATAAAAGGGGGGAAGCCCGCATTCAACGCGTGGTTGTGTTCCCCATCAATCGTTGTAACTGTTTTGTTACTTTACTTACCGCTAGTGCAGTAATGTGTAAGCGTTACTGTGTTCCGGTTTGAAGGGCACAGCAGCTAGATACAATTGTTGGGATTTAGAGACTGACCATTACTTACTACTATTGTGCAGTCATGTGTCAGTATTACTGTGTTCCGGTTTGAAGGGCACTGAAACTAGTAATAATTACTGGGCTTTCGAGACTGACTGACTGAACATTTGTTTTTATTTTCATATAAAAAAATGTATTAGTGTATACTGTGTTGGTGATCAATAAATAAAATAAAATAAATAAATATCCCATATCATTCAAGTTAAGTATACTGAACCCATATCTACTAATTGGAGTTCCGCAGTTGAATGACTAAACCATCTGTACGGAACCCGGCAGATGCGTAAGATAAACAGGACACGCGCTGACTCACGGTGCCACAGTATGCACAGCACTGGGCTGGCGCATGTATAGGCGGGCTCAAAAGTGCTTATCGATCACTTTTTATGGATACAGCTGGTTGCAAATTCGTTTTATCTTCTTATCTTTGATTGGAAACATCTGTTTGAATTTTTAATGTGTTTTTTTATGGCAGATGATTTCGTTGTATTTTAACTAAGATCACGCGTAATAGATTTTATTGCTTCTTCTTATCGTGTCACTAGTTCCTTCGAACCAGTGTGGTGAAAGGATTTCAAGTGCGCCTCAAAGAGGCTCCTTTCGTGCACTCGACACATGTTTTCGAACTTTAGTTTCTACGACATGCCGGTTTCCTCACGATGTTATACTTCACCGTTGCGAGGTCGTGGAATGCATACATTGATTTTTTCGACCGAAAAAACTAATTTACGCATGACTGCCACCGGGATTCGAACTCGCGACCGCAAGTCAGATCGCAAGGTAAGGGCCTCATTCACTCGGCCACCACGTCCTCCACCTCCACCAGCCCTAACTTGCGTCCATTATCAATTATATTTTCATATTACCCACTTGCATCCAAGATTTTTAGCATTCCATTTGGCATTAACCTTGGCGTGTTGAGTGATTACCCTTGTCCTGGCATCTGAGGGATCGATCCACGCAGTTTCCCCCCCAAGCCTCCCCCCCTCCACGCCCCTCCGTGGACCGAAACACTACCAAATGCAACCCCTATGCGTCTGGCTTGCAGAACTTTATGGGTTGAATAGCGGTCGACCACAGCTTCAGATGATCCGCAATCCATAGAAAGAAATATATAATTTTATTGGAAAACTAACTGCTACATAATAATAATAATTACAAAAAAATTGAAATTTTCCATTCATCCATAAAATTTTGGTGTTTTATTTTATTGGGTTACAGCCGCCATATTGTTTTTTTTTACATTTAAGATAGTAATGTCAACAGTTTGGTCTAGACGCATCGTGAAATATAACAAAAATCATGTTAAATTATTTAAAAAAAAAAAATATTTTTCACAATGGAGTTATATTAAAAATCTGTAAAAATGTCTAGTAATTATAATAACAATAAACATTCACACACTCACACCCCTGCACTAGGATTCCCTGTGTCGCAGGAGGCATGGATACATACAACACATCACAACAACCCGAGAACAAACATTTGTGTTCGTCACACAAATATTTTCCCCGGCCGAGGATCGAATCCGGAACACCGAGCTTCGTAGGCTGGGACACTACCAACTATGCCACGGTGTCGTCAAACAAAAAAAACAGTAATATTCCATTTATCTACATAACAATTCATCTAAATCTAGTTGTGGTATTTTATAAAAAAAAAAGGAATTAGTTTTCTAAAATTATCTTAACCGGCTCGATGTAAAAAGTTCTATTAGTTATAAATTAATATTTTTCGTCTCGTGTTTAACCTTGGTATCGTCTTTCAAATGAATGGACCGATATTGATGCGATTTTTTTATTTTAAGGCCAATCCGAATTCCATACAAAATGTTTCGGACAAATACTCAAAAAGTACGCCGCATTATAGTTATTTCTTCGTACTATTCATTTTGTCTACGTTTTTTGATTTCGTCAACAAACAAAGTGAAAGGTTTCATACTTTAATTTAGATTTTATATACGTGTTTTAATATTAACCCTACTAACTTAATGACTTTTATGAGTTACGCCGGAGGTTTCAATAAGCCATCTGAAGGCATTTGCTTTTGAAACATGACTTTAAACTATTTAGACTTAGCAATTTTTTTTATCTTTGTTGTAAACATAATGTTAATTTGAATAACGTTGTCTCAAACCTTGGCTTTAGTTTGTTAAGATAAGGTATCTCTAATTGCATCTACACGCTTTCTTTTAAGACCTTGGTTTTTACTGGGTTATTTCGTGGTTTATACCCGATTGCGAAGAAGAAGGGTTCATCAAAATCTGTTCAGTAATTTAGTTTTTGATCAAAATAACTGAAAAATATGTCGTCGAATTAAACGAAATTGCGTAATTTGCTTCCCTGTGACTATTGAGTGGTGTTTACGGTCACTAAAACAGTCCAATTGAAGTCGGTTGTTGTATGTTTTTGATAATCCTTGATTATGCAAAAATGTTGGGTTGTTCCCATTTGCATCAAAGTTCTAGAAAAAAAAATCATACATCGATTCCTAACGGCTGCAAAGTTTTTAGCAGGTACCTACTAAAATTGGCTTATTTTTCATAGGTACGTAGAATACTAAGTCGGTTGTGGCATGTTTTTGTAAAACATTATCAAATAAATAACCTTATGAATTGTAAAAACCCTTATTTAAAAAGTAAGAATCTGTTACTAGCAATAGGATAAGTTTAAATTAGTATATACATACATATGGAGTGCTGTTGATTCTATGATAAATTAAAAAAATACTTAAATCTAGTTTCTGGCTTATTTACGAGGTTTCTATTCGTGCATGAAACCATTCTTGCCGACTAGAGGATTGCCAAAGGAATACGCAATGAGTGCTTGTGTAGTCCTAACAAGCGGTTGGTAAAGAACTTTTGCTTTACCGCGCCTGTTTTAGTCTGGGGAAAGTCTAGTAACGGTATTTAAATTGTTTCTTTCTATGGAACTATTCTGATAAGTATGATAATAATAATAAGTATACTTATAATAATGATAAGTATACTTCTAATTATTAAAAAATCAAGAAAAAAATCTTTATCTTTCTCATTGTTAAAAACAAAAAAAGAGTTGCTTAACAATAAAAAATTAAAATTTTAATAACTTTAGTAACGTCATTTGAAGCCCTTTTCTTTATCGGCAGAACATAAAAAAATAAACAAAAAAATTTTGAACATTTCACACAACGCCATCTAGCCCCAAACTAAGCAGAGCTTGATAGATAGAATACTTAAATACTTTTTTTTGTAAATACATAGAATACATAGAAAACACCCAGACTCAGGAAAAACACCGAGATTCATCCTAAAAAGTTTATCCTGAAGCGGGAATCGAACCCGCGACACCGGTCGTGGCAGTCCAATACACTTGCCATTCGACCATCCGTGTCGTCAGATATAGACAAAGCATGACTTCCTGGCAGTATCAAAGCAAGATGAATGCGGAAAACAGGATAAAAACCATTCAAACACCGATTCAATGTCCGGCATGTCATTGAACCTAAAAAGTTCGAAAAAATGTGTCAAGTGCACAAAAGGAGCCTCTTCGAAAGCACTTAAAATCCTTTCACTACACTGGTTCGAAAGAACTACTGACAGGATAAGACGAAGAAGAAGAAGATTTGTATTTGGAGACCGAAATGGTTTTCGCGCATAATTTTCTGATTTTCATTTGTATTTTGCTGTACACGAAAGGAGCCCCCTCAAGGCGCACTTGAAATCCTTTCACCACCCTGGTTCGAAAGAACTACTGACACGATAAGAAGAAGATTTGTATTTGGAGATAGTTTTCGCGCAAGAGTGTACTCTCTCGCAAGCCTCAAGGCACCCGACGGATGAATCTCAATAATTAAGGTATGTAGGTCGCTTGCACGCCCACAATGATCGTCGTTGTACTAAGCCCCAGTGTATCTAGACCCCCCCTACCTCCCACCAACAATCGAGCCTAGACCACCAGGGACCACTCGACGGGTCTGGTATAAATGGTCAGAAACATGACCTCGACCACTGAGGTCCTCTGTTCTTTATATGATTCAAAATGCGCTCCAGAGAATCATTGACGTTGCCTTTTTAAATTAGGAATGCTAGGGATGTGATGTATGAAAACTTAATTATTCGGGAAATTACCGATTTGAATCGATTAAGTGTATCTATAACGAAAATACCGGAAGAGAAAAAAAAGTAAATTTTTAGATAGAAAAGTTAATAAATTCATTGCCTCTATAAATAAGAAATGCCAGGGATGTGCTGCATAAAAACTGAATTATTCGAAAAAATAACCGATTTAAAACAATTTTGAGTGAGTGTAAGTAGGTATTACGAAACTACCGGAAAAGAAAAAAAAACTTTTTTACATATTATTTCGCTATGAACATAAATTATTATTAATCTTAATCTGATTTTGTCATAAGCACCTGTAAGCTTAAATACAAATATGAATAAAATGTTTTGGGTTGTTCCAATTTGCATCTGAAATATTTTCTCGAAAAAAAAACATACATTGGTTTCCAACGGCTGTAAAGTTTTTAGTAGGTAGTAAAATTTTCTTTTTTTATTTAGGTAACTACGTAAAGTCTACTCACGGTAAATAAGTAGACAAAGTATACGTATGAATAGAAACGGTACAAGGAAAACTTTTACTGGTTTAACCTCGATTCAACAATGACATAAAATATGTCAAGCATTTAATCTTTAACCAGATTTACAAGTCAAAGGCCCAAATGCATCTGTTAAAGGCGAACAAAGAGACGAAATCTCATTCAGCATCTGTCAAATGAAATCGCGACAAAAGTATTTCACGCAATGACAGGAACAGTCGGGTTGCTACCATTTGTCATAATAAATTACATTTTTAATGATGGTAATTTTTAACTTCAGCGTATAAATAGTTTGATTTAGTTATAAAAAACAATGACGTACGAAATAAAAATGTAGCAATTCAATTTATAATTAATATTGGTACTTATACGAAATAAAAATGTAGCAAATAATTTTAAATACATTTTTGGTAAATAAATAAAACTATTTTTTATAATGTTATTTCTATTGGTAGAGCTGAACAAAATATTAATGTAGCAAATAATTTTACGTAGGTATAGGTATATTCATTTAATGATGTTATTTATATTGTAGAGCAATAGATTTATTCATTTGACACAATAGTTAAATATTTTTGAAATTAAATATAAAACAGAACTCTTCCTAAACGAATTTCATTTAAAAAAAACGAATTATATTTCAAAGAATAAAATTAAAAAGAGGCACCTTTTATTGCTATGCGGGTAACAATTATTTTCTAACAGCTGTCTTTCCCTCATAAAACATTTATGTGTGCGGTTAATTTCAATTGTGGATCACAAAAACACCATTGAATCTATTCGACTTATTACTGACTTTCTTAAAAACAATGTTGATAAGAATATTATTAATGATTATTAAAGATATTGTTATCAGAGCTTTTTCGACAGTTAAAAATGTCTGCGAAATTATAAACTAAAAATTCCAAACGTTCAAATGAAACCCAACGCGCAGAAATACGACGCCAGCAAAAAAATTGCAAGCGAAAAGTTCGCCTCAACCCGCCGCAAAAGCTCCAAGCTTTAATCGATTACAACTTACATTTCAAAGCTTCCGCTCCGATGAACAAAAAAAAACAAAAAACACATAACAAAAATCACTAGTGATGTGTAATGCGCGTTCGATTTTTCGATATTTTGTCCGGTTTTTGATAAACGCGCGCCCGCCTCATCGCGTGCCCGCCACTGATCTAATTCTCGTAGAGCGCGGCGAAAGTGACGTAACGCCACGCCATTTTGCCCCGCACCCCGCCCGGCCGCGCCTAACTTCCGCCTGGAAAATGCACTAACTAATCAATTTCAGTTGAGTGGAATGTAACAAAGCTCTAGTTTTATTATGGTGTATCACGTTACTGGGCGTAAAGCTTTCCATCAATCGATGGGTTTGTGTTATCGCGATATAGATTAGTATGTAGGCTAGGCTTACCGTATCGTAACTGCCTACAGCTGCGGATATAATAAACGTCAGACACGGATGAGACTTCTTGTACCGAAGCTTGTCGGTATTTTGTGTAAGCTCTACTATTTGGAATGTATCAAACTTTACGTCTAATTTTAGATATTCAAGGTTTTATACAGATTTGAAAAAATCTTCTTTCATTTTAAAGTGTAAACCTCTAAATTGGTCCCACAGAAATTTTATGAAAATTGGTTCAGTACTTTGGTGTTGAATTCAAAATAACTGAAAAAATTGCGTCTTTCAAGTAAACGAAATTGCGTATTATGTTACCCTATGACTATTCAGTGGTGTTTACGGTCACTTAAATAGTCCAATCGAAGTCGTTTGTGGTAAGTATGTTTGTGTAAAACCTTGATTATACGCTATAGGTAATTACTTAAGATATTAAATAGGACATTTCAAGAATTTATGCTATGACTTTGTTACCATGTTGCAAAAAAGTACGAGTTTTCTTTGAGCTTATACTACTTCGCATAAAATAAGGTCGTATAAAACAAAGTATAATTCCGGTTTTAACGCATAATTCCGGCTACTTATTTGCGCGAAATATAGTTTATGAATCTTTTGGAAATTAAATTCCATAGAAAAGGGATGGGAACTATTCAAGAAATTGTTTAGAAAAACAATATGATGTCATGATAATGCATGTCCCATTTTCAAGATTTTTTTTAGCAGACTAGACATGAGTGTCTAGTCTATATATATTACCAATAATGTACCTTGGGAACTCTACCGTAGCAACGAAAAAATATATTATGTCCATAGTATAATCATCAAGGACTTTAGAGTATGTCTGTCTATAATCACTCTGTACGATACTCTGCCATACAAACATAGTAATTAAAATACTTTTAAAAGTGTACTATAAAACGTGAAACCAATCTTATTTTAACTTTTATTGAGCTTATTTTTTAAGTTGCAGACGATTTTCTTAATGTCAATAGGTATCAAGATTAAAAAAAAACCGTGAAAGAGAGATAGTAAAGTCTGGTTAAAAAGTGTCTACATTTTTTGTAAGATTTTCTTTGTCAATATTTCCAGGCAACATACATTATCATACATAAAAAGCTGACTGACACGCTTAGACCAAAACACAACGTAGAGACTCGAAATTTGGAAAAAGGTTCGTTGAGGAGCGTAAACGCGTAGTTGAGGAATTTTGTTAATTCACAACACAACGCAAACGAAGTTGCTAGTACAGTCAGCATAAAAAGTCAATGACCATTATATTTTTAACAATGTGGTATACAATTAATTTTGAGATTTAATGATATTCATTCAATACTAGAGCTTGTCATGTTGAGCGATTTCGGCATAATAAATGGTGTAGGCCGATTTGAAAATCTGAATGTGGTCATCGACTTTTGATGCTGACTGTACCATAATATTATAGAATTTAATACCGTCAATCGAAGTTCATATCCCGACTTGAAGTATTGATCGAGGCGAGACGAAGATGGACGAAGATTCAGACTTCAGATTAATTCGTTTTAGATGCATTTTTTAAAAAGAAAACTTGGATATGGATAGACGAAGACCGGGCTCAGAGGTGCGAAATGGGAAAGGCCTACGTCCAGCAGTGGGCTAAAGTGGGCTGATGATTATAATGACTGTGCTCCCAACGCTCGGATGTAACACTACTTGAAATGAATGAAATAAAATGAAGTGAAGATGGTTATGATGTGTCTTCTGTCTTTTCTTTTACCTGAACGACATCAAATAATGTTAAATTAAATATAAAAAATATAAACCTTTTTTATGTTTTTATTCTTAAAAATGATTAGTATCTAAGTTTTAAATATTACCTAGTAATAATAAGTTTTAATCTATGTAGGTAAGGTATGTATATACTAGCAAAAATTGCCTAAGTAAAATGAATGTACCAAAAATAGGTAGGTATTAGGTAAACCACGAATGATCTTACCTGAAATAATCCTTATTCCATAACCCGTTAAACCCGGGATTAACAATAATCTCACGAGTAAGTAGTTCGAAAGTCAAAACTTCGGCAGTTAAAATCCCGAACTGTCATAATTCTTCGATGACAAATTACCCCTGACGTTATGTTTCGGTAAGTTGGGTAAATTATGGACTCAACTTTACCTCTTTACCTTTAACCATATTTGGTATAAAAGGTAAATTTGTTGGTATATTATTTCTTGATTTCTATTAGGGATGGAGAGTATACCGAGTATCATGTTATTTATCATGGTATAAAACTGATCACACATAACACTTGTTACTTTCTGAGATCAAGTCTGTTACAAATTCACCGGTGATATCCGCCCGGCGCGACCCCGCAGGCGATTTCGTACGCTGTGATGTCATGATACTTGTCACCATTTACAATTTCATTCGTATCGTAAATAATAATTACAGACAGTCAGTAATGTGCTGACTGTGAGCGGGCGTGATTGTGTGACCTCGCGTCATGTGTGAATTATTTTAACAAAATGTGACATTATCATTAGGCTACTGATGGAAATCACCGGTGATTTCACTGTGACAAAATGAAATCATATCACCATGTGACAATGAAATAGAAGTAGCAATCATTTCCATCCGGCAATTTCCATGCCTAATTTCTGTACAGCGTGGATTTAGAAATACGCGCTTTACGATATTCCCCATACCTTAGTACTTAAAAATTTGGTGGTCCAACCTCAGTTGAAAAAATTACCCTGTATTTATCATTCGTGATTTATAATTTGTAAGTACCTACTACTAAATGAAATATTTTTAGCTATCTTAGTGGACTTATTGGGAGCTTATTTAAAATTATAGTAATATTTTTCATGGACCTATTGGGAAATGATGAACAATGGAATCATGGACCTCTGGGAATAAGCCATTTTTACCATACTACATTATTACATAAATAAATAAATGTAAAGACTCGATAATTAATTGTAATTTGAATTTTTAACACTTTAAAAATATAATTGTTTGAACAATACTAATAATAGACGAATATAATTACTTATTATAGATAAATATAACTATATTTTTAATTAACTTTTAATACATTAAGATATCTGTATGAATTAAAAGTGAAATAAAATTTAGAATTTGTTTATTTATTTACAAAATATATAACATAACAGATGAAATCCAAATCGTTACATTTAAACAAAAATTAAAGTTACACACAAATACAATAAACACAATAAACTTTTGTAAAAGAAAAACAACAGGTAAATACAAATTAAACTTACTAACATAATAACTTGGTGTTCCGGGTTTGATCCCCGGCCGGGGCAAATATTTGTGACGAACACAAATATTTGTTCTCGAGTCTTGGATGTTGTGATGTGTTGTGTGTGCATGCCACCTGCGACACAGGGAATCCTAGTGCAGGGGTGTGAGTGTGTGAATGTGTTATGTTTAATGTTTAATACAAACTTAATATCAAAAAACAAAATATGAAAAAGGCAGGTAGGTATATACAACAAAAACCAAAGTATGTAGGTATAAATTAGAACTAAAAAAACTGGTCCTATTTCATGATAATGTTGCTAATTTATTCCTCAAATTCTATCTATTTATATCAGATTATTCAAGAACAGCATAAATGTAAGTTTAAATTAGAATACTTTTGGAATATCAGTGTAAAAATATATGTAAGAACTATAGGGTTGCCAACGGATAAGCTATAAATAAATCCATTTTCACAAACTGAGAAAGAATCTTCCAATCCTATCAAATAACAAAAAAAGTTGAAAAGTCCGTAAAAGTTTTTTGCCCGCCGATTGAGCACGGCGATATTGATAGCGGAACAATGGAACTGATCTAAGATGGCGTTCCCGCGCTTTCTTATGTCAATGTCATTCTGATGGCGTTAGAAAATACTTTTGATTTATTTATCGCTTTTTTAAACAAACTTGATTTACCAAGTTATATTTTGGTGATGCATATGGTGTTTAAATATTTGTCTTAAACCAAGGTTTAAGATAAATGGTTTCTATAATTAGTAGCTTCACGCTTAACAAATGGTATAAATATATTTAGTAATAAATCCGTTAATTTCTAAACTTTATACTATTTGTGATTATTTATGGATTTCCGCAAAGTAACGCCTGAATCAATCAATTAGCTTCACGCTTTTTTTTTGTTAGGTAGGTATTCAATATCAGAAAATATCAATAACTTTGTTATTATGCTATAAATATTTTTAGTAGTTACATATATAAAAGGCTTGGACCTGAATGACTGACTGACTGACAGACTACGTACGGGCCAAACCAATGAACGTAGAGACTTGAAATTTAGAGGGATATGTTTTTCGAGAAGTGTACTAAGAAAGAATTAATTAATTCGCAACATAAACAAACTCGAGGGAGTTAGCTTGTCAATAATTATGTATGAGGTCAACCAAAATTCACTTTTGAACCCTAAAAAGTCACATAACTATCTCTAAAAATCCAATTCCACAAAAGAACTTTAGTACAGTCCATTTAACAGTCACTGTTAAATGGAATCACTGTGATTAGGTGATTACAGGAACGAAGGTGGGGTGAAGGGGGGTAACAACTTGTAACTACTCGTAATAACAATGAACGGGCTTTTACGGAATGTTTTTCTTCCGTAACTACACTGCTAGTTAAAAAAATCAAGGGTTTACAAAAACATACTACAACTAACTTCAATTGGACTGTTCTAGTGACCGTAAACACCACTGAAAAGTCACAGGGAAGCTAGATACGTAATTTCGTTTACTTCCACGTCATATTTTTTTCAGTTATTTTGACATAGAAAATAAACTACTGAACCGATTTTAATAAAATTTCTAAGGGAACAATTTGAGTAAGTATATTCTCTATAAATATTTTTTCAAATCAATTTATAAACCACAAAATTGTGATAACAAACATTAAAAAAAGCCGAATATAGAACCTCCTCTTTTTTTATAGTGAAATCTCTGCATCAAAAAATAAGAAATAAATAAAAAATAAAATAAAATACTAAGTAGGTATAAGAAATTACTCAAATTTTGCCTCCAAGTGTACAAATTTAACCCTCTACTGGCTGCGGCCCCGGTTATCTAGCAGACGGGAATTGGATCCGACCTCGAGGGATTCCGGACCAAGGATATTATAATCGAGTGTACTACATGAGACGCATGGTAATGCACGACATGGTAATGCTCGGCCCCGGAATATACGCCACGGAATCTATGGTCTTTTCTATTTCCATGTCATACAATCCCGTATCGTGCATTCTGACCCATAGATTTTTCTGGTGGAATGCGCGATCGAATAACGTATGACATGGGGACGCACAACCCAGGAATAGAAAGCAAAGGTCATGGATTACGGGGCCGTACATTACTTTAATACCTACAATAAAGAAATGTAATTACCAAAAAAACTTAAATGGGCAATGCAGAAAGGGTACTACGTTGTACACGAAAGAAGCCTCTTGGAGGCGCACTTGAAATCCTTTCACCACACTGTTTCGAAACAAAAAATGACCCGTTAAGAAGAAGAAGGCTACGTTGTATCTGTGCAGTCAAAGTTTTTGGTTTCTACAAAATGACCGAGTGACAGCGGGGCGACTGTGGCGAGCTTTTGCAAGCTGGTTTGAGTTAGGTACCTGAGTTTGCCAAACATCTTTAAGCGTTTTTCTATTGTCCCTAAACTTTAGGATTTGGCCATCCAAGACATGGGAAGACAGCCCAGGAATAGAAAACATTTAGGTCATGGATTCCACGGCCGTAGATTCCTGGGCTGACTGTTTTTTACATTCCTGGGCTATACATTACCATGTCGGGCATTACAGGGACTTTACTCCATTTCTCATGTTGCTTGGAGATTTCAATTCATTTTTGTAGGATCTCTCGGATTCTATCCTTCCTCTTATGGATTAGAGGGTTATTTTTAGAATATAGGTAGATCAGGTAGGTATAGAATAAATACTTAATATTAAGATAGAGTCAGTTTAGGATTTGTCCTAGACTGACTCTATGTCACTATTATTAAATAATATTAAACAATTTTCTGTATTCTAATTTTTCTATTTTTATATTCTTATTCATATAAACAAATTAAAAAAGTCAATTTCTGGATAAGTGGAAACGAAGTGTTTTCATAAATATCAAAAAAAGCTATCCTGACTGACAGGCAGAGAAGTAAGTCAGAGAAGTAGAGACTTACAAAACTTGAAATAAATTTTCGTAACTTAACTTAACTAACCTAACGTAACTTATACGAAGTTGCGGGTGACAGCTACATATTGTTACATATTATATTTAAAAAGTGAACTTAACTTAAAAAAAAGCAATTATAAGCAAGGGTATTCTCTTGATAGATACAAACAGGGATTTCACTGACTAAAGTGTCTCTCAACCGGAACATTATCTAATACACTATTAGATAACTCCTTCGCGGAGAATGCATTTAGTTCTTATTCATCCTTAGATGGAAATTTCAATTGTGAACCGTTCGCAGGCGAGCCCTGCAAGATTTTGTAAGAAGAATCTATAGGTAACAGTTGTAATTTCACTAAAGAACAACAATCTGTTTTTCATCCAAACACAAATAAGAACCCATTTTAAAGCTTTCAAATCCGTTTAAGCTTTAAATGACGGAAACGAATCTAAACACAACCTAGCAGCAAATCTAGTCGTATTCCAATGCAGTAGGGTCTAAAATCTAATTTTAAAGCGATAAAAACATCGCGGTTGGCCATGCGTCCTTTCGCTGTGACAGCACGACTGCAAGTGACATTGACGGCCGCCATGTTGGATTCCCGATGGGTACATTGTGGAAGTGACGTAACGTTCTGCAACTTGCAATACAAGTTGACGTGCAAGCTTTCAGCGGTTAGGATTCGATATAATGAGTTTTATTTTAGAGTGATGGAATATACATAATTATAATATTGTATGTATGCAAACTCGAGAATTGATATTTATGTACTTAAGTTTCTTAATTTTTAACTAAATTCAAAAAAGTAGGAGGTTATCAAGTCAGTTGAATGTTTTTTATGTTTGTGACCTCAGAACCTTGTTATTTATAAACAGATTTAAACGATTTTTATTTGAAAGGGTTTACTTCCATGAAATTTTATGAAAATCGGTTCAGCCTACGGATTTAACATCAAAATAACTGAAAAAAAAGTCGTTAAATGTGTATTTTGCTTCCCTGTGACTTTTCAGTGGTGCCTACAGTCACTAAAACAGTCCGATTGAAGTTGGTTCTTGTTTGTTTTTGTAAAACATTGATTTATCTAGTACGCAATTTCGTTTACTTCAACGACATTTTTTTTTCAGTCTAAAAACTGTACGAATAATAATTATCGAAATCTGTTGTTTATACGTCGAATTTATGAGGTAACAAACATGAAAAAAAACTACCGAATTGAGAACCTCTTCTTTTTTTAAGGTCGGTTGAAAATGTCTTTATTTAGATTTAAATGGTCTTCAACTTTCGTAGCTCAGCCTATCTAGTAGCTGTCTGTACTGTTGTTACCCATTTGGAGAACACCCTGGGATAGTCCAGATGTCGCATACACCCCTGGGGGCAGACGAAACCTTTTTCCAAATACTTCGTAACTCCCAAGACATTTTGTAGATAAAATAAAATTGGATGAATTTCAGTGAATCGGAAAATTCAAATGTAAAAACTTTACTTACTCACTTACATGACTTTAGAAAACAGTTAAATGTCACATAATGACTTGGACTGCAAAATGATAGAAAAACTTTAATATAATGCAAATTATGCAAAAGTTTTAATACATTATAATATTAAGCTACCTTATGTTGTACCTATCTATTTACTTTAATCACAGAGTACTAATATATATACAACTTTAATGTTTGTTTCTTTAATGTTTAAAAAATGTTTGTTTATTTCAAGCTATACATAAGTATATTATCATTTATCAGATTTCGTTTATTGTTTGAACGTAAAACTTACAGATTTACAGACTTTACTGATGAAAGGAAGAAGCTGATGTAGAGTGTCGGATTTGGAAAGCGATGAATGAATGTTATTTTTTATTTTGATACCTACTTATAGATATTATCTTTTTTATTCTATTTTTGTTATTATTTTTTTCATTGTCATTTTCTTTTTTTACTCTATTTAATCAATTAATGCCATGAATGTTTTATAATGTTTTTTTTTGTGTGATTCTATGTGTCATGCATTGTTCTGTAATGTACCTATTGAATAGGTACCTAATGTTAGTTCGTGTAAGTGGTGTAAAACCGTTTTTATTAATAAATAATATATAATAAATAATATATAAATAAATAATAATAGGATTACTTGATTTTTACGCTCAAATGTAATTTTTTTCAGACAATAAAACACAGCCGTTAGTCCATTATACCGCAGAAAATCTCAACCTACGTTATCAGTAACCACCCCCTTTTAATTAAAAACGCGGTTAAATCTTTACACAGCTGACCTATCGGGGGTGAATATTGGGGTGAAAGGGGGTGACAAGGGGGTGATAGGGGGTCATTTATCACAATTGACGGGTCATCGGAAGCCCCACGCAAACGTAATCAGCGTCCAATCGACATGGCGTCATTATATTCTAATGGTCTGTAGATTGTGACATTTGTGACCCTTTTAACCTTTTGTGACACTTGTAAGTCTTTTAATGTATACAGGGTGTTATGAGACTACTCCCGAAAACTCAGTTTTCGAGTAAAGTAGATACTAACGAATAGTACTGTGTAAAAGTAAGCTTTTCAATCATGTACGGTTTCCATTTTCGGGAGAAGTTTTATAACACCCTGTATAAAGAACTTTTCATTTACAGTATATAAGTATACTTTGTCTGTATGTTTTTGAACGAAAATAAACAATTTTGTATTTTTCAACAGACTTCAAAAAAAGTATGTTCTCAATTCGGTTGTATTTTTTTATGTTATTACCTCAGATCTTTGTTGTTAAAAAAAAATTGTTCGATAAGATATATTAAGCACTTTCAGATTGCTCCCATCCCATAGGAATTTCTATTCTTATTTTGCTTCCCTGTGACTTTTCAGTGGTTACGGTCACTAGAACTAAAACCGTCCACTCAAAGTCGGTAGTAGTATTTTTTTTTGGTAAAACTTTGATTTTTTGTATTTTTGTAGTACAATGTCGGTCGGGCCTTATTATCTCTCGTGTTCGTACGACTACAAGTACGAGATAAGAACCAAATGGACCCGAGAAAACCCTAGGGTCTTTTAAACGAGAAAGGCATGGAAAGTATACCGTGTAACATCACACATAACACATGTTACTTTTAGATACCAAATCTCTTACAAAATCACCGGTGAAATTCGCCCGGTGCGCCCCAGCAAGCGATTTTGTACTCTGTGATGTCATGATACTTGTCAATATTCATTATTTCATTCGTATCGTAAATAACAATAACAGATAGTCAATAGTGTGCCGACTGTGAGTGGGAGCGATTGCGTGACGTCACGTCATGTGTGAATTATTTGTGAAATTATCACATTAGGCCACTGATGAAAATTCATCGGTGATTTCACTGTTACAAAATGAAATCATATCACCATGTGACAATGAAATAGAAGTAGCAAATATTTGCATGCCTAATACGAGCTATTATTAAAAAGAAAATGTCGGTCATAACGTTTAGTTAAAGTACGCATTATTAATGCATGATTGGACAGAAACAGAGGTGGATGGCCACGCGTGAAATTAATGAGTCAGCGATTGTGTGTTTAGAACTTTTTAGTTACTTGTATACGTGCGTGTTCGTAATGACGAAAATTATAAAAAAGTACCTGCAGAACTACTGCCGCCATTTAGATTTTCGAGTAATACATATTAATTTAGGCGCCAGCTCGCCGCAGCTCGGCTCGGGCGCCGCACTCGCGCCGCTGTCACTCTGACATTTTGTAGAAACCAAAATTCTGACTGCACAGATACAACGTAGTCCAAGTTTTTTTGGTAATTAAAAATTTGTGGTGTTTTATAGACAGCTGGAAAAACGGAGGCTCTTTTACTTTGACAATTGACATCTTCGCATGTTCCACTCATAAATTTAAAAAGGATACTTTTATTATTGTTAGCTAATAATTCCTAACTTAGATAAGTTATGACGTAAGCAGACACAGTAATTTATCTACATCAATTACTGCGTCTGCTTATGTCTGTTTAGTTTAATTTAATTAGTCTGTTTAATAACTGAGAGCAAAACGGGGTCCGCATATACTTTATAATACTCCTTATTTTTATTCTTTATACATATTCCACTGTAACCTGACTGTAACATTTTCTAACTTAACCTTCTATTTTCTATTAGCTTCTGATTTGTATCCTCAATGCTGAAGCATTTGCTTATAATAGCTTATAAGCTTTTGCCTAACTGCTCTGCAGAACGTGGAACAGTACCAACAGCATCCTACAAGTCATTGGGCGCCGATATGACTCGCCCATCATGCAGACTTTCAATCGAGTTTTGATCCAATAGGCTGCTCCACTATTGGATTAAAGCTCGATTGGAGGTGCTGATGATGATAGGTTTAAATTTATTTTTGTAATGTTTTAAAAATGATTTCAAGTAATTAATTAATTAATGTTTTTATATGGATCTACACTTAAAGTTGTCCGAAATAAATATTTTGATTTTTTGATTTTTTTGATTTGATTATAATCCAAAATATAAAATTATAGGCCATCCTAATTTCACTTACTTAATTACTTTAATAGTACTTACTTTAGATAATACTCTAGTTTTAAATTTTTCAATTTCTATATTCTTTCCTATATACCTACATAGTTATAGTTAAATTGTTTTCCTTCACCGTTTAGTACGTGTTTTTATTTATCTATTACCTACTATTGCTACATTACTTCTATAAGTTGCTCACGTTGGTATTTATAATTATTACCGACCGACCCGCTAGTGGTCTTCATACCTATGTAAAATTGATTTATAACTCTGTAGATAACGCAGTGGGCTATAATATAGTTAATGTAAGATTTTTTAATTATTAAGATAATGTATATTATAGTTGTTTGTTGTCCCAAATAAATAAAATTAAATAAAAATACTTGCAAAGAAGACTTAGATAAAGTAGCTAATAATTTTATTAAACCTCTTTGCTTATTGCAGAGTGACACCGCGACGAGTGCGGCGCCTGAGCCGAGGTTTTGCGAGCTGGCTCTAGCTAGGTACCCGGGTTTGCCAAACGATGAATAAAACTTAAATTATTATCAATGTTAGGTACTGGCTGATGCAAATCCATAGAAGAACGACTAACGGTAACAGTTATCCAAGTTTTATCAAATTTTCAAAAAAACTACTTTTTCAAGTTCTTTTGCCTTATCTAGTTTCAGTAACGGCAACTAATTACGCGTATTTTTTTCTAGTGATTGAAAATTTGCGGTTTCAAAACGCGGCACGTCAAAAGCTTAGTTACTTCAATAATGTCGAGTAACTGGCTCAGAGTAAAGTGACCACGTGAACTATGAGGTCGGCACTCCCACGCTGCGCCCACATGATTCGACCGATGCCACTTTACTGTTGATTTGCACTGAGAATACATCCGAACAATATTGTTGCAAGTTATATACTCATAGTATCTACCTGGATGAAACATATTTCATGTAAAGTTTCGAGTTAAATTTAATTTAATTTTTTTTTTTTAAGCCTTCGTGTCGAACTTCGTCAAAAGTAAATATGCAGTTATTTATTGTTTTCTTATAAATCGAGGGCATGACTCCTTTCACGACTTTTCTCTAACTCTCGTGGTTTCGGACTTGGCCATCAGTGCTCTTCCCAAAAAAACACCCTGTATATTGCAGTTTTATTTTTTCAACTAAGTCCTAAATCTTTTAAACGAAAGCTGGTAAAATGGCTAGCTGAAAACTGTTTCTATAACTTAAAGGAATTTATGAATCATACTGTAAAATAAAAAAAAAAAATATTTACAAAGGTTAGCAAAAAAGTATGCAAATTAATGTGCTAGTGTATTGTGATGTTTAATATTATTATAGTTAAGTAGTAGGTATCGTTAAAATTTAAATTCACTTTGACATTTAAATACCATTTAATAGTATTATATTCATTCACTGTAACTCGCACACCATAAATGGTAGAAAATAAGGCACTAATAATATTATTTAACAACATACTATGTATACTATGTTCTAGCGAATAAAAATCTTGAATCTTGAATCTTGAATCTTTTCTTTTTACTTTTAAAATAGTCAATTCAAACCATTTTGCCTATGGAATTAATAATTATACAAAAAAATAGTTTATTCTGTCGGCTAAAACGTTTAACTGTTAAACAAATAAATAAAAAAAATAAACTAAATACAATCCAATGTCAAAAATTAAATAAATAACAAAACAACAAAGTTTGTTTTTTAAATTGAAAATTAGAATAAGTAAAACATGTTTTAACACAAGCATCTCGAATAAACGATCGTGTCAGTTCAGTTGTAATAAAGGAATAATTAGACGGTTAACGCGGGGTGAGTCAGGGCGCGGCCTAATGTGTTAGGGCTCGTCCACAGGAAGTCGGAAACACTCCTCAGTATTGCTGGTTTGTCAGGCTTTCGTGGAAATTAAGGTTTTGTGGTAAAACATTATTTCATTCTTATTTTGCAGCTTAAGTAAAGAAAAACTTTGCAATTTTGCATCTTTTTTGCATTATACAATAGGTATCTAACTACCCGTATAAAGTTAACGTCTCTAAAATGGAAAAAAAATTATGAAAAATCACATATTTTTAACTGACCTCGAAAAAGGAGATGGATGTTTTTTTTAAATGTTTGTTACTTCAGAACTTTGTTGTTTAAAAACCGATTTGATTTTTTTTTGTTTCAGAGGATATACTTCCAGATTGGTTCCATAGAAATTTCATGAAAATCGATACAGTACTTTGGTTTTGAAATCAAAATTTCTAAAAAAATTACGTCAGCCAAGTAAACTAAATTTTGCTCCCCTGTAACTATTCAGTCAGTGGTGTTTACGGTCACTACAACAGTCCAATTGCAGTCGGTTGTGGTATGTTTTGTAAAACCTTGATTATTTCAATGTCTAAACATATTTGAGTAAATTAATTATTTTGTCGCAAATGTTATTATAATCATAATCTAATTTAAATTAATGTAATTGGTGTAACCGTTTTAACTTAAGGGGAATCCTCAAATCCGAATTCCATACAAAATGTTTCGGACAAATACTCAAAGAGTACGCCGTATTATAGTAATTTCTTCACACTATTCGTTTCGTCCATGTTTTTTGATTTCGTCAACAAAAAAAGTGTAAGGTTTCATACTTTAATTTAGATTTTATACCTACGTGTTTTTAGGTAGGATTAATTTTAAAAAACAACCGAAACATTTTGAATGGAATTCGGATTTGAGGATTAGCCTTAATAAACAAATACTAAATAGTAAACAGTTGAGTATTTTTGTAGGTATCAAACAACAAACGGTCCCCATCCAAATTGCACAAAAATACCTCATCAACCTTTTCCGGCCAACTTAATCCGAAGAACGTCTAACTCCCAACTATGTTGACGACACAAAAGATGATTAATCTACCCCTCCCCGTGTTTGTCCACAGACTAAACAACAGTATTGTAGGGGTAGAATTAATTAAAGTACATACACACGCTATATTTACGAAGAACAATTTGGGGAACCTTAGGACTTATTGGCTATTCGCAGGTCAATCTGTTAAGCGTCGATGATATAGGGCTTTTGACGTGACTACGTCACTTGCACTTCTAAACGAGTTCATCTCCAGTACCGACGCTGACGTATTCTTTGATAGTTACCCCAAGTTTTATAATTTACTTAATTTATTTTTGAACTGTAATTCTAATAATTCTATGACCTAAATATTTTAGGTTTAAATGACATGAATATTTTACCATATTAACAATCAATAACACTATTGTAATTTGTTAATAATAAGTAAGTTCGTTTTGGAGTAATCTGTCAGCCCTTCCTGTGTTATCCTAATAAAATAAAATAATAAATCGATAAACGCTGGCTGCTTGCACGAAAACGTTGACGTCATTGTCCGGTAACGCTGTAATTGTCCGGTAACGCTCGTTGTCCCGTTACGCTGGTAGTCACGTTAAACTATGGTCCGTAAACCAATTTTAAAGACAACCAATTTTTTTACATGCTGGTTTTTAGTGAGTTTATAAGCTAGCGTGTGAGCGTGTTAGCTTTCGGGAAGGATTGTCAACAAGATTGTAAAGAAGCCGATGACACAGGCCGAGTTTACAAGCTAGAAGCGAACTCGCTGTACAGTGTGTAAAAAAGCCGTGTGTTATGGACGCTTTTGAGTCCTATAAATAGTGCCAGGTACTAAATGAAAATTCATTTATTCATCAATCAAAGTAGGTACCACGTAAATAATTTGCTTTGATAAAATTTGGTTTAAAGTGAGTTTCTTAAGAAATTTCTAGTATACTTAGTGTCTTTCCAATCCAAACATTGTAGAGAGCTAATTAATGAATTTAATATTTTTAACACGTTTTTTATAAGAATTTAGAATTCAGAGTTTATTTACTTACCTACCTATTCACAAAAAAAATAACATTACAGAAAAAATCCAAATCATTCAAATTCAAAAATCAAAAAATAAAAACAATAAACTTTTTCAAAGAAAAACAACAGGATAAATATAGATTTAACTTTCTGACACTTGGGATCAAACAACAAATGAAAGGGTCCTTCTCATCCGCTGCAAAAAAGTTTCCCAAAGGCAAGTAGGTACATATGAAATAGGCAATACATAAAAGATAATGACTAGGTAGGTACGTCTTTATCTACTTAGGAATAAGAATTTTCTGGCAAACCAACGCGTATTATCCAGAGATTCACACCCTTCATTAGACAACGTTCCACCCACAGCGCTTACATCACTTTATAGCCATTCCGTTCATTGTTACAGCCGCTTTATTACTAGCGAGGTGGTAACACTAAAGTTTTGTTAATTGTTGCAATAGATTATAAAAGTTATGATCTCTTTGTTTAGGCTTGGCGTAATTCAGGGTTGGTTTAGATCATCGCTGTTATTTGTGTGATGCAGGTCATGTAGTTTTGTAACTTGAAATCTGACAATTAATATGTTTGATTCGACATTTATTAGCCTATCTAATGATCAAACAAAATTTTTATATATTTTTGGACGAAGACCTGTGGTTTCTCTGCGTGAATTCAGAATTAAGATACTTTGGGCCTTACAAGCTAAACCTTGCTAGGTTTTGGTAGAGCTTTCTCTGTCTTTTAGGTATCCCTGTGATACTTTAACACTTTGACTTCTTACTGTCAATTATTCACTTGAATCGACATTTATTAGCCTATCTAATGATCAAACAAAATTTTTATATATTTTTGGACGAAGACCTGTGGTTTCTCTGCGTGAATTCAGAATTAAGATACTTTGGGCCTTACAAGCTAAACCTTGCTAGGTTTTGGTAGAGCTTTCTCTGTCTTTTAGGTATCCCTGTGATACTTTAATTTTACACCCGCACTTTGACTTCTTACTGTCAATTATTCAACAAATCATCAAGTTATTTTACAAAATCAGATCAAATCAAATAATATATTTATTTTGAGATATACTTAAATCCATTCACAGGGACGACACCGTGGCTTAGTTGGTAGTGATCCTGCCTACGAAGCTTGGTGTTCCGGGTTCGATCCCCGGCCGGGGCAAATATTTGTGACGAACACAAATGTTTGTTCTCGGGTCTTGGATGTTGTGATGTCTTGTTTGTGTCCATGCCACCTGCGACACAGGGAATCCTAGTGCAGGGGTGTGAGTGTGTGAATGTTTAATTGAATGTTTTAATTGTTTAATTCTACATTATTTTGCACATTCATTTACTACATATTTAGGTACCTATTGTTAGTATAGTAAGTAACTGTGTTAGGAAGCTTTCTTTAGTTTTAACTTTTTTTTCTGGCAAATAAAAACATTTTCTTTCCTTCTTTTTTTCTTTCTCTCATTCCTGTACTTAGTCTGGCTAGAACAATAATATTATTATAAATTATGTATTTTAAATATTTACACAGCTCTGCACCATTGATCTATTTATTGATCTACAAATCTTAAAGTAAAATAGGATTTGAAGTATTTTTATAGCCAAATGTTAGCCATTCATCCCATAACTAAAATTACAAGTTATCTGAAAAACTATCTTAGTAAAACAAACACCAATTTGTAGACAAAGGAAACAACCATCAAACCAAACTTATATTTTCGAGGAACATCCACTAAACATCTTTCATCCAAGCCCTTAACACCATTCAAATCACTTCACGCTAACTTCCCGCTTAAAACCAAACATGTCCGCTAACAAATTGTCGAGAGGTTAATTTGACAGCTGTCATTCATCTTCCGAACGCGTTTTGGCGGGATCTGGCGCGGCCAATCAGGGGCGACGAATGATCTGTCAACGCTACTTCGAGAGGTGTTTAGTGAAGCATGCAGTGTTATTTTTAATGGTAATTTACACTCGTAATTTAATGCCTAGATCACACGTACCGAGTACTTGGCTGAGACAGTAAAATGTTACTCGGCCGAGACAGTGAAAGCTTACGTCACTCGCTCAGCCGAGCGCTCGGCGCTATGTTTATATTACGTCCCGAGACCTCGGCCGAGAACACTGTCTCGGCCGAGTACTTGGTACGTGTGATCTAGGCTTAAGTCATTCCTCAAACTCAAATTCAACATACGTAAGTAGAAAAATGGCCGCCACTTTACCGGTTTCGGCTGTCATCTGTCAAATTCAAATATAAGCATTTCCTAGAGTGAAAAAATCGTCTTAATTCTAAGACGATTTTTTCCGTATTCACGGATGTTAGTGTAGTTTTCGATGTGTAACATCTTTCCTTTCGCTTGCTGTCAATTTGTGGGAGTGATTTCGAGAAATGCAACGGAAGCGTGTAAACAGGAAGTTGGCAGTCAGATGGTACCAACCTCAAAAAAATGAAGTAAGATCGGAAATATGGAAGTATTGATTGACTGACAATTTGCTATTCTGTGACATTTCTTCCGCGGGTACGAAGTCACACGCGGGTCTGCTAGTTTATTATAAAGTACTTTTTTTTTTTTTTTTTTTGAAGAACCTAAGTTCTTCGGTTTTGGCTTCACATCAAAGGTATATAGCCAGTGTCAATTAATTGGAGAGATTATTTTGTCATAAGTCAGAGTCGATAAGTCAAGTCATGCCCCTGTAAAGTAGTGGTGGTTGCGACTTTACTAGAGGCTTCTATGGAGTTTTGGAGGCAACACGAAAAGTCACGTTTTACAGCATTACACTATTCACCAACACTCATACATGTTCACGAGCACTTAATGAATAAAAAACCACCGTTTTTATACTTAAACCTCAAAGTTATACAAGTTTTGTCAATTAATTTAATGCCGACAATACGCCATTTTTCACGTTCCCGCCAAAAAACTCTATAAAGTACTTGTTATAAAGTGATAGCATTTTTGACTTGTCAAATTTTGTTGACAGATTGACATTGACAACATCAAAAAAAGTGAGCTTCCGGAAAAACTAAGCTCCCTATTTCAAGATTAAACAACTATTTTTCAAGAATACAACCTCTTTTCTTGTACATAAGGTTCAAATTACATTATAACAACCTCGTCCGCTGTTAATTACCGTGAATATCGTGTTGGAAGTTACAACGAGGTTTCTTTTCGTTTAGTCTTTTTTTCTGTCACCACGAAATGATGGATGAAAGAAGTTTTTTGCTCGTGTTGTGCATAGCAGTTTGTTTGGAATTGATAGGAGTACATTGCAACGCAACTTTTATTAATATAAATAAAATAAAAATAATAATAAATGATTTATTGTCACAATAATCAAGGTTTTACAAAAACATAGACAACCGACTTCAATTGAATTGTTTTAGTGACTGTAAACACCACCGAAAAGTTACAGGGAAGCAAAATACGCAATTTCGTTTATTTCGACGACATTCTCTTTTTCAGTTATTTGGATATAAAAACTAAATTACTGAATCGATTTTGATGAAATTTGTATGGGACCAATCTGAAAGACCAATCTCTTAAACAAAAAAATAATTTTATATCTATTCTATAATCGGTTCATAAACAACAAAGGTAACAAACATTAAAAAAAAAAAAAAAAACTGAGAAATAAAAATACATTTCTTCAAGTTCATAGCATCAAAAGTATAGACACTTAATTTTGTAGTAATAATGTATAATGTTACGCTACCATTATTGAGTGTAGAGTTAGTCGTTTAGGGTAAAAGAAGAAACTTTTTATCCGACCGAAGTAGTGTAACATCCGAACGTTGGGAGCCCAATCCAATTCACTTCCCACGAAATATTTTGTTCAGTGCGCCTAAAGAAGTTTTCACTTCAATACAATCTTTAGTACTGTACCTACCTATGTATAACTCGGTCGAATGAACATGCCACCTGGCTGACACGTAGCTCGAAACTTGCTGCGTCCCCCGCTCCGTGTTTCTTCTCCCTCTAATTGCGAAGCCTTATCATTACTTATCATTACCAAGTATTACAGGACCTCTTCTCTATCAACATTATCCAACTCCACGCTGTACTTTGCACAAACATCATTCGAGCCAGGTGTCATGTTCATTCGACCGAGTTATACATAGGTAGGTACAGTATTAAAGATTGTATTGAAGTGAAAACTTCTTTAGGCGCACTGAACAAAATATTTCGTGGGAAGTGAATTGGATTGGGCTCCCAACGTTCGGATGTTACACTACTTCGGTCGGATAAAAAGTTTCTTCTTTTACCCTAAACGACTCTACACCCAATAATGGTAGCGTAACATTATACATTATTACTACCAAATTAAGTGTCTATACTTTTGATGCTATGAACTTGAAGAAATGTATTTTTATTTCTCAGTTGGGCCATTATTCAGTTCCATATTTCCAATATGCCTTTAAAACAATCACGTCACAGAGCAGCATTGCAGGTAATACGAAACAATAGGAAATTGGCAGCGGGCCAGTGGCCTATCACTAAACTTTTTGACAAGCGCAACTTTAAGCGCTCTCTATCTTACTTACCAAACTAAATTTGAATGTGACGCTAGCTAGAAAGCATCCGCGATCTGTGGCTTGGGGGGGTGGGGGGGGGGGGGGGCTAGGAACTTCAGCAATCACCTAAAACTAGATAGGTATGTTTATGTTGTGATAGGACATTGTTCTGTCCAGTATGACCATTCATTTTTTCACCGGACAGGCCTCGAAAATAATCGCGATTTAGGCCCAGCATCTCCTGCGCCGTTATCTCGCTCGCACATTTCTACATTTTTGAAGATATAAATTGACTGATAACACTCACACTTGTAACTTGTCACTAAAGCGTAGATGACACACAAGCTTTTACAAGCTGATTGTTGGCGTTTTTAAAAGCTAGCGTGTAAGCGTGTGAGCGTTTGTCCATGACACATAAAACTTTCTACACTCTCAGAAGCGAACGAGTTAGCGAGTGTGTCATACGCAAAGATACCTCAAATTAATAATACCATGTTTAAAAAAAGCTCATATATAACTGCAATAAAAGTGTTCAATCACCTACCTACAGAGTTTAACCAGCTATCTGGTATTGGATTTAAAAACACTTTGAGAAAATGGCTTGTTCAAGAAGTTCATTACACAATAAAAAAGAATATTTTGAAAACGAAAAACTAATGTCTAAAAAATACCTATCTTAGTACTAGTTAACTGAAAAAAAAAAAAAAAAAATTTAAAAAAAAAAACGATGTAAGTAATAAAACTAGGTAGGTATCTATTTCATTTTAGTTGTAAGTACCTATATTATTGTATGTCCTATCAGGATAAACTGTTGTTTCCTACTAAAATATGTAAAATATATCTTTGTACACAGTTTTATACAATAATAAATGTCTCTTGATTCTTGATACTCGCTACAAGCCAACAACCCAACAAGCCAACATGGTTATGAATATGACACGGCTTTTTATACAAGTTACAAGCCTACACGGCAGCGTGTGGCCTGTAAATTAGCCCGGCTTTCAATTTTTTTACAGCTTTTTTACAAGTGAATTGTAGAGAAGCAGATTGTAAAAAGGCCGATGACACCTGGGCGACTATACACCCTACAAGCGTGAACGCTGGCTTGTAGCGTGTAAAAAAATCATGTGTCCTCGTACTATTAGGCAGTGGCCTATCAAAACTTTTTGATGTTCAGTTTGTATGCTTTTTTCAAAACATCATTGTAATCCAAACTCTTGTCTTCTCAGTACCGGCTTCGATACGAATACGTTTTATCAAAAAGTTTGGTGATAGAATTACAGGTCAGTTACAGAGGGGAGGAGGGTAGCTACGAAATAACTATGCAAAGCCAAATATGAAGGCCTAAGTTCGTTAAGGTCGCATAATTTTATGAATTAATTTATTTACGTAGAATGCTACAATATTACTTTACAACCAACTTTAAAAAGAGGAGAAAAAGTTTTAAATACGATTGTATTTTTAATAGTTTACATCTCACTTCCTGTCAATAAGTGGCAGGATTTCGTGAAATGTAACGGAAATGTGTAACAGGAAGTTAGCGGTCAGATGTTACCAACTTCTTCATAGAATCTTTTCATATTAAAATGCCAGTTTGTAAGATAGGATTTTAAGTCAAAAGTCCTGAAAAAGATATGACATCCAAGAAAACGAAATTTCGTATTCTGTAATTTTTTGTTTGTAAAAAAAATGGGGCAAATAGTACTCTACCAAATGGGTACGAGTGCCCCCCGTGGTGTCAGTTTTCTCATCAAGTCAATGATACAATAGTTATTGTTCTTTTCTTCATCAAAGCCAATGAAACAATATAATTTATATTGCTGATATATTGTTCCCTGCTGAGGGGTGTCCGGGACTAAGCGTTGTCAGCACGAAACTACGGCGAACATTTCCATGTGCTATGAATTTGGGACACGTTTACAAAGGCAACTAGAGTGATGGTTTCAATGTCCTATGAAATTTGGGACACGTTTACAATGGGGCATGTTTATAAAGTGACATTATCTCGTGTTAAGCGATCTCAGCACGAGAATTACCATGTTTAAGTTCTATGAATTCTGAACACGTTCCTCAGGACAGGAGTACACTAACCCGAATCTAATATTTCACTTATCATTAATATTATAATGACTTCATCACTATAACAAAGCCTCATCAGTTTTCTAAAAAATATTTTAAAGGTACGTATGAGAATGGATGTTTGTTACTCAATCACGCCGAAACATCTGGAAGAAATCAGGATGAAATTTTACGTATCATTGGTACCAAAAAGACATACTTTCCTATACAACTAATATCGAAGAAAAACCCGCGTTCTCCTTTTTTGAATTCGGTTGAAAAGTGAAATGCAAATTGATAAAAAAAATAATTTCAAATCAAACTTATTATAAATTTTACATAAACTAAGTTAAATAATATAAACAACATTCAAATCGAACACAAACAAAAGTTGAAGCGGCTAACTTTACACCAATTTAACCAATTTTAAAACGAACCATTTATTTGCCTCAATTAATCAACCCAAACTTTATTATTCGCTCTTAATTACCTTATAATAAAGTCCAGAATCGCTTGTTCTTTAAAACAAAAGGAAGAATTTCATTAATCTTCTATTACATTCTTATTCCGTTGCGATAAGGTTTAGAATGGCACTTATAAAACACACTTATATTTTTTAGACTCTATTTCGATGGGATAAGGTTGAGATTCACCTGTACTTGATTATCTATCAGACAATAGTATTATTCGAGCACGCAATCACAACTCGAAAACAACTTTGACAGATTAATATTACTCAAAATGGCGGTAGTTTTGATTATTGCTCAGAATTGAATAGGGTGACCATGTCTGTTCGTATTATTTCAGCTGTAATAAGCCGTGTTGGTCGAGGGAGATGCCTCGACTTTCGTTCGGAAGGTCGTGGGTTCAAACCCGGTCGTACACCGATGGATTTTTCTTTTCATAAAACTATATGTGTGCATTAAAAAACACGTGCTTGACGGTGAAGGAAAACATCGTGAGGAAACCGGCATGTCATAGAACCTAAAAAGTTCGATAGCATGGTGTCAAGTGCACGAAAGGACCTCTTCGAGGCGCATTTGAAATCCTTTCACCACACTGATTCCAAAGAACTAGTGACACGATAAGAAGAAGAATTTCAGCTGTTCTACGAGACATCTATGTGAACTGTACGTGGCCATTTCAAGACTACGTAAATGTCTACGAAAAATCTACATGGCCTCTATGAAACGTCTGAAAAGGCTCTACAAACCGTCAACGTAGCCTCTACGAGACCTCTACAATACACCAACATCTCTTCTATGACACGTCTACGAAGACTACAAACAGTTAACGTAGCTTCTTTTAGACATCTACGAAGGGTCCATTTACGAAGACTCTATACAAACCATCAACGTAGCAAGGTACACGAGAGAAGCCTCTTTCAGGAGCACTTGAAATCCTTTCACCACACTGATTCGAAAGAACTAGTTACACGTACCTACACGATAAGAAGATCAACGTAGCTTCTACGATACGCCTACGAAGGCTTTACAAGCCGTCAATGTAGCCTCTACGAGACATTTACGAGAAGTCTTCACAGCTCTACATATTATTGTCTAAGAAGAGTCTAAATGGCTTCTATTTAAAATTACAAAATACGCTATTTCGTTCACTTCGATGATATACTTCTTCGAGATTTTTTTTATATACACCACGAATTCTTAATTATCAAAAAAACTTAAATGGACAATGCAGAGTACTACGTTGTATCTGTGCAGTCGGAATTTTGGATTTCTACAAAATGACAGAATGACAGCAGGGCGAGTCCGGCACCCGAGCCGAGCTGCAGCGAGCGGGTTCGAGCTAGGTACCAGGGTTTGCCAAACGATGAATAAAACTTAAATTATTTTATCATTTTCTTTATATATCCACACTTTTATCTTTGTTTATTAACGGCAACTTATTAATCATATATTTTTTTCTGGTAAATAAGAATTTGCGGTGTATAACCCAAACCGATTTTGATGAAATTTCAAATGTATAATGTTAGTTACATCATACAATCGAAAAGCTTTCGAATATGGGTGGATGTTTGTTGATGTTTGTGATACTTAAGCTAAAACTACTGAACGAATCGGACTGAAATTAGGCATAGATATAGTTCAAAACCTGGAACACAGGAAACATAGGTTTGTATTCCGATACCACACAAGAAGTCAGGGACAAGAGTTAGTAATAAAAATTGCTCCTAGAAAAGCAATTTCACAAGATATTTATTCAGAACCTGATATCTTTGAGGCGAAGATTATGCATTGCGTTTTGTCTCTTTCTTTCTCGTGTTTACTATGCGGTTCTCTTTCTGGCGCGGGTGTCAATAGAGGGGTGGGTAGTTTTAGAAATGGTTCAGGGTTTTCAATAATACTGATATGAAAAGTTTTCGTGAATTGAATTTATCTTAAACTGCGTCATAGTTATTAGAATGTACCTAAATAATCAAGGTTTTCCGAAAATATTACTTCAATTGGACTGTTTTAGTGACCGTAAACACAACTGAAAAGTCACAGGGAAGCAAAATACGCAATTTTGTTTACTTCGACAACATATTTTTTTCAGTAATTTTGATATAAAAACTAAACTACTGAATCGATTTTGATGAAATCAACAACAAAACAACATCTTATAGTGACCATTATGAATATTAAAAATCTTTTATGTTTTAAATAAAATAGATTGACTTGGCCATCGCATAAAACACAATGTATCTCACAAGTAATACAATTATTATATGAAATAAGATTGATTAGTGCGATTGCCAAGTCAATCTATTTTATTTAAAACATAAAAGATTTTTAATATTCATAATGGTCACTATAAGATGTTGTTAGGTTATTAATTACGTAATAACTAAAGACAGTAGGTCCCTTATGTAGAGACTTAATAAAGTAACCGGCTTGGTGTTACATGGATCTGACAATTTTTTACGGTAGAAAGCGAGACATGGTAGGTACTTTTTACAATTTTTACAAAATTGGTTTTGATGGCATCTCATTCCTTTTTGTAGGTAGTCTTCCTCTTTTTATTTTACGGTATATGTTGATGATGATGATGATGATGATCTACACCTATTATTCCATTAAATTATACATATACAGGTACGCTAATTCATTAATTGCAAATGTAACTTTGTAATCCAATACATTTATATGGGATTACAAAGTTATTTATGCAGTTGGTGTATCTAGAAAACTGGACGGATATTACCAAATATTTTAGTTTTCCCTTGATGTATACACTAAACACTAATTTCATTCTAAATTTGAAGCTTCTATGACTGCTAGAAGTGCCTTAGACTTTTCATGATCGGTCAGTCAGTCAGTCAGTGACAAAATTAAGAATTTTGACTAGTTATAATTCTTAAACTACTAATTCAAATTGAATGAAATTTCAAATATACCGTGTTTATACAATGCCTGAAAACTGGGTACTGAAAATTCAGGCTTCTAGTTTTATCCACAACGAAGCTATAGGGGGTCGAAAATGGCCTGAACTGCTTCGAGAAAAGGATAGTACGGACGTGCCACTGTTTTGCTCGACTTGGTTGGAGAAATAGCTCCTTACACTAAATAAATAAATAATATTATAAAATAAAGATGAAATAGGTATATAGAATTATATATCAGTAACATAATATCTTAGGCCGAGTAGGAATTAATAACAAATGATTTTGAAAAAGGAGGAAAGATACCTAGGCATTGGTTCTTATTTTTAAACCAGACAAAAAACAAAGAAAATTCATATTTCGAAAACGGGGCAATTTTCAGTCTCTCCACGTCTTCATTCGAGGTCAAGGGTACTTCCCATGAGCGCCATTAACGATCTTTCCATCTCGCTCCCACTCGCCTTGACCCGTATTATGTGTCCTTGTCTCTAGTAGGTACAGTCAGCTGTACAGAAATGTACCTACTATACACTCCCAAGGTTTCACATTTATAATGTTTTTTATACCTACTCTTAATTTTGTAAAGATATACTTCTGAAAAGTTCTTCTTATCGTGTCACTAGTCCTTTCGAACCAGCTTGATGAAAGGATTTGAAGTGCGCCTCGAAGAGGCTCCTTTCATGCACTTGACACATGTTTTTCGAACTTTTTAGGTTCCATGGATGCTAAAAATTTACCACGTCGAATTCTAAATTAAAGTTCTAAAAAAACAATATCTACAGCAAACGTTTATTTGTAAAATTTACAGCGTGTAATTCGCAAGCTTTACAGTGTTCCGGTTTTCCGACTGCGACTACCAAGAAATAATCAAAGTAAATTCTTTAACCAAAAAAATTAATTATTCAAATTGTTTGATAAATGACTAAGTTAATAAAGAAACAAACATAAAAAAAACAAATTGAGAACCTCGCCATTTTTTTGAAGTCAGTTAATAAATATTATCATGATAAAACCGCCATTAATAGTGCAATCCTCCATTTTAGAGCCATCCATCAAGCAAAGGAAATGTATCTAGTGGTTTCCTGCCAGTGACTGGCGCGAGTGACTTGCCAGTGACTCGCCCACTATTATCGTTTAATATCCCATCTGATGCAGAATTAGTAACATTGTAAACAGTAAGGACACTAAAGAAAATATTTGCAAAATAATTATAAGGTTTTTACAAGAACATACAACAACCGACTTCAATAGGACGCTTCTTGTGACCGTAGGCACCACTGACAAGTGTCACAGGGAAGCAAAGTACGCAATTTCGTTTACTTGAAATGAAATGGTATTTATTTGCCTATACAATACAATGGCAGTCAAATAGAGAAAGTTATAACTACTTATCTAAATAATTCTAACTTAAAAGACTTATTCTAACCTACTTGTATATGAAGTATATGTATTTATATGGCAAAAAAGGACTCAACTCAGCGTTATGCTGGATAGATGGAGTTACCCACCTATCCAGCGCTGGTTTTCAGTTGACTCTACTTCAACTATAGGTATACACTTTTTTTCAGTTAAGTATTTTGATTTAAAAACTAAAATACAGAACCGATTTTGATTAAAATTCTATGGTACCAATAGAAAATGTCCTCTAAAAAAAAGGTTTTTTATAAATAACAAAGTTCTGAGATAATAAACGTAAAAAAAAAATTGAAATTGAAAACATCCACTATATTTTAAGTCGATTGAAAAAAAATTGATGACACGGATGGTCGAGTCGCAAGTGCGTTGGACTGCTACGCCGAGTGTCGCGGGTTCGATTCCCGCTTCGGGACAAACATTTGTGTGACGAACATCGATGTTGGTCCAGAGTGTGGGTGAAAAAAAAGTACCTATATAAGTATTTTATCAGTTTATCTGGTTCCCATAGTACAAGCTCAGCGTAGTTTGGGGCTAGATGGTGTTGTGTGAAATATCCAAAATATTTATTTAAAAAAAAAATTAGCTTAAAGTAATAGTATTGACGACACCGTGGCTTAGTTGGCAGTGACCCTGCCTTCGAAGCTTGGTGTTCCGGGTTCGATCCCCGGCCGGGGCAAATATTTGTGACGAACACAAATGTTTGTTCTCAGGTCTTGGATGTTGTGATGTCTTGTATGTGTCCATGCCACCTGCGACACAGGGAATCCTAGTGCAGGGGTGTGAGTGTGTGAATGTTTATGTTTATGTTTTATGTTTTAGTACCTACTGAATATGAAAGATATATACTGTGTTAAGGATCGCTAATGTGATTTTATTATGTCAGGATGGATGTCCGTTCCACTTTATAAGGTGTGTTTATATCGTACGTGACGAGACAGTGACGGAGTGCAAACGAGGCTCTATTTTCAACCGACTTCAAAAAAGGAGAAGGTATCAATTCGGTTGAATGTTTCTCACAACTTTATGATATATAAACCGATTTGAAAAAATCTTATTATTGCAGGATATACTTACAGATTAGTCATCCGTAGGTACATGTATTTCACGCAATAAATAAATACTTTACTTTACTTTGAAAATATGTCGTTGAAGTAAACAAAATTGCGTAGGTACCTATTTTGCTTCTCTGTGACTTTTCAGTGGTGTTTACGGTCACTAAAACAGTCCAATTGAAGTCGGTTGTCTATGTTTTTGTAAAACCTTGATTATTGAAAACGCGGAAGGCTCCCATTCCCCATGGACCTGGGGTCTCGACCAAAGGGCTCAAATATATACGACCTGTCAAGACATATATACATACATATATACGCCTCTTGAAATAAATATAAATTATAAAGATAAATTATTGTAGTGTATCGTAAGATGAATTTCAGTACTTATGTACCCTTGTAGAGATATTTCAGTCATAAAATGCACGACCCTCTACTATCGCCATCAATCTAGTAGCATTTATGCAGTATTAGCTGGTGCCCGCGACTTCGTCTGCGCAGGTGTATTTATAAATTGTAGCCTATGTGTTATTCTGATGTATAAGCTATATTATTGTAAAGTTTCATTATAATCCATTCAGTAGTTTTTACGTGAAAGAGGAACAATCATCCATCCATCCATCCATCCATCCATCCTTTCAAACTTTCGCGTTTATAATATTAGTAGGATTGAAATGAAATGAAATGGTTTATTGCATGAAGTATGGAACTCATGAATCTGAGCTGAAAATTAATTATGTTTCCTCCGGTCACCCATCCAAATATTGGCCAAGCTTAACATCGGTTTATTTCAGGCTGAAAAAAACCAGATATCAGAAAAATTCTCGTCTGTAGATACAAGTTTAGTATAACTTGAGCTGTTACTTTCAGACAGACAAAGATTCCTAGGGGCCTCCTGAAATTGGTTTTCAGGAAACCAATTCCTATGGGAAATGTCGAATAGGTAAAGTGTTATTGGTACTTTTGGGATCACATTTATAATCAGAGTGTTAGTTTTAGGAGTCCCAATGGGAATATGCCTTTGATGTTTGGGGTTCGAGTCCTGTTTGGGACACTGAATATAAAAATACGTACAGTCAGCTGCACAGACATGTACTCCCAAGCTTTTACATTAATATTATACTCCTAATTTTGCAAAGACATTCTTCTGACAAGTAAAATGACTACATTAATTTGAAAATGCTTGCGTGCACTTTTCTTTGCAAAATAAAGCGTAATATAAATGTGGAAGCTTGGAAGTGTATAATACATGTCTGTGCAGCTGACTGTACATAGAATATACTTTAATTTTTTTAATTATTTTTTTTTGCTTAATTTTGCAAAGACATTCTTCTGACAAGTAAAATGACTACATTAATTTGAAAATGCTTGCGTGCACTTTTCTTTGCAAAATTAAGCGTAATATAAATGTGGAAACTTGGAAGTGTATAATACATGTCTGTGCAGCTGACTGTACATAGAATATACTTGATTTTTTTTTTTTTTTTTTGCTTTTATCTATCCCAATCTTTGGTTTAATCATTTTATATATTATTATTTTACTTCTTATAAGTAGGTATAGTATTAATAAATGTCAAAATTGTACACACAAAGTGATATTATCTAATTAGATTTTAAGCACAAAAATACACGGTTCGAACTTCTTATTTTCATCGTGTCACTAGTTCATTCAAGCCAGTTTGGTGAAAGGATTTCAAGTGCGCCTCAAAGAGGCTCCTTTTGGGCACTCGTTGGTTCGAACTAAAAATCTCCTTTATTATTTTCATTTTCTTTTTTTCATTACAAAACACTCACATACTTATTTAATTTAGGATTCTAAGCCACTAAGCCCCTGTCACACCATCAGCTATCTCACTCTCTCTCCTAGAGTAGGAAAGAGATGGTAGCATAATCCACTAATCTAGGTGCCCTATGACCAAACTTTTTAACAAGCGTATTCGTTTGGAAACCGTCACAGAAAGAGTTAACAAGTTAAACAAGGAATGTGGATTAAAATCTAAAACCACGTTTTTATGCTTTGACTCTACCTCGCTTCCTTTATTATAGCGGATTTTATGGATTTTAGAATGCATTGTCATCGAGTTGTGAGCTACCCTGAAAGTTTAAGCCGGATAGCTATCTGCTATCGGGCTTCCGGCGATTGGGACACACAATTTATTATTCCAAAATTCCCTTTAACTAAGATCTACGGTTATCCAAATGTATGAAACCTTTCAAACCATCAAACAAATAGTTGACTGTTCTGTGACGGTTTCGATACAACTACGCCTGTCCAAAAAGTTTGCTAATGGGACTACCGCAAACAAACGGTTCAAAGCCAAATGAGCGAGAATGACAGGGTAATCCATTTAGCGAGAGTAGGCACGGCGACCCTGGTACAGGCGAGCTGACAAGTCATACCATAACACTCACCAATATTTATAAAAGGCTTGGTCGTGACTGACTCACTGACAGACAACACACAGGCCTAACCACTGAACTTAGAGACTTGAAATTTGGAGGGTATATTCTTTGAGTAGTACCTAATAAGTAAACAAGTAACGAGACATGCTAGGCGCTCACCAGATGTTAAGAGATCACGTCTGCCAATGACAGGAACAGTGCTACACAGCCTGTGTAACACAGGACTTTGAGTCACACAGGTGTGCTAGGGAAATGCCCTATATTTTTATAATATAATTATTCAATAATTGATACACGAGCAGATTTTTTAAGATCAGACGAGTTGATGTGTCTATGTCACAGTGTATTTTTTTTTTAATAATTTAAAATTTATTTTATTTTCATTTTAAGATTTTGGATTTTTAAGATAAGGTCGGAAAGTTATTAGACTGTAACGGGTATTTATTGCGCTCACCTCACATGTTTAAAAAAAGGTTAAAAAACGTTAAAATCTAAATAAAAAAAAACTGTGTGATATATCACTGATAATCGCGAAAGTGTACGAAAAACTAGGCCGAAAAGGCTTGCTATGGTTATAATCCGGATATCTTTACTTTTCTAAACGACTGTACCGAACACACCCTATATTAGCGAATGTAAACTCGCACACACGAGTGTAATTGCGTTCAATAAGGTCACTTGTTGCGTCACTAGTGTCGCTACACCCTCACACATGCGCAGAACACCCTCACATACACCTATCACCCTCCATCGTTGGAGAATTTTGCAAATACATAATTTATACAATACCAGTCATATTTATTGTGTTTATATATATGTTTATGAGTATGTATATAGGTATATATATATATATATATATGTGTATTAGTATAATATTTAGATATTAGAATGTAAATATAATATGTATTAATATTGTGTAATATTCTGTATAATTTTAGTTAATCAAAATGTTAATTATATATAATTTTTTTTTTTCTATCTATAATATATTTTTGGTACACCCTTTATCCACTGTAATTTAAATATTTTTTTCTGTTAACAATAAGTCTTATCTGGTTGTCTGGAAGAGATTGCTATCTAGCAATAAGACCGCCCTTGTAATTTTAGTTTATTTTTCTTGTTATTATTTATTTTAAGGTGATACAATAAAGCATATTCTATTCTATTCTATTCTACACCATATTTGGGTCACGATTCTAGGAAAATGTATCACGTTGCTAGAAAATATAATCTCTTTATTATACACCACAAATTTTTAATTGCCAAAAAACTTAAATGTTCAACGCTAGGAATACTACGTTGTATCTGTGCAGTCAGAATTTCGGATTTCTACAAAATGGCAGAGTAGAGTTTCCCAATGTTTATCAAATTTATTTTGAGAATATTTGACTTAATTTTTTTCTAGTTTCATTTTACATGTCTGTGTTCAGTAACGGCAACTGAATATTTTTTTTTTCTGGTGATTAAAAATTTGTGTAGGCTAGCTACGTAACGCAGCTGAAAATGATAGGTTATACAAAATAATAATCAAAGTTTTACAAAAACATTCTACAACCGATACAATTGGATGATGAAAATTAAATATGAAAATGAAATGGAATTTATTTGCCTTAATAGACAACATACAAGTACAGTAAAATAAAGAAAACTTATAACTAATATAAATAATTCTAATTTAACTATACTAATGCCTACTTGCACCAAACTGTCAAAGTCCCTAAGCATTTACTTTACCCGCTTGGTAGTTCTGAACAGTCCAGATTCTGACCGTTAGTTTGGTGCAAGTCGGCATAACTCTACCTAATCGTAATTATGAAGTGCCTATAGCAAAAAAAGGATTGATTGCCAATCGGACTGTTCTAGTGACCGTAACCAACACTGAAAAGTCACAGGGAAGCAAAATACGCAATTGCATTTACTTGGATGACATATCTTTTCAGTTATTTTGATTTAAAAAAAAATTGAAACATTCTTGGTGAGCAAGAAAGTTTATCCTTTTCAACAAAATTATTTTTCCAGTTTTTTTCAGTCAGTCAAGGGTTGCCCTTTGCAACCTTCGAGAATCCAGCAAAAGGATAGGTTAACGCAAGGCGAACCCCTCTGCTGGCCATATAACCTTCTTGGCCATTCACGTTACATAAAACTATACGCTGAATTTGATAACTGTGTGCATATTTTAAGATGGTGTGCGAGATTATTATAGTGTGCGTTTACATGAATAAGTTTTGTAAGGCGCGTGTGCAATGCGTGTTTACCTCGTCCCCCGTCAAAAATGGCAGAAAATTATGTTAGCAGATTCTGACGTATAACCCCTACTTTTGCTGAATTTTCGAAGTTTACAACCGACTTCAAAAAGGAGGAAGTTCTCAATGCGGTGGTTTTTTTTTTGTTATTTATTGTTTTTTTTTGTTTATAAACCGATTTGATTTTTTATTTTTATTTGAAAGGATGTTTATCCAGATTGGTCCCATAGAAACTCAGTACTTTGGTTTAATAATGACATCAATCGAAGTAAACGAAATTACGTATTTTGCTTCCCTGTGACTATTCAGTGGTATTTACGGTCACGAAAACAGCCCAATCAAAGTGGGTTGGTATTTAAAAATCGATGAAACCTTTTTCAAATTTTCCTATCATTAAAACGCGCGTCAAAGTAACTGATTGGATTTTTTTCCCTGAAAACTTGGCTCGGGTCGTGTCTGAAATTATTTTCGTGCTATTTTCGAAGGTATTCCAGACGATTTCAATAACGGTAAGTGGCCTGATGTAGCGTAATGTTAAGGGGAAACATTTTGTAAAAAAAAAATTAAATGTATTCTGATTCTGAGGCCATTGTACCACTTTTTCTTCATAATTGTTTCTTCTTTATGTATTTTTATTTTAAGGTGTGCAAGATTACATATATCTTTTTTTTTTTTTTTTTTTGCTTATTTGCGATCAGTATCTTTACTATGGGCAAATGTTCTGTTTTGTTTTTGCTGTTTTTGCTGTTTTTGCGTGGATCGCACATCTGCGAACTCACTGCTTTCTGTTAAGTATATGCTTTCTCCTTAATCTCCCTTTGTACTTCGGGTTGAGAAGTTCTCGGGCTAGTTCATTCGGGTGGCTCTCCAGTCTCGCCGAGTAAGTGCGAGCTATCGCTTTTATCTCGTCGGATACTGGGGTGATTGTGCTGGTTTTGAGTTCTTCGTACAATTCCGTGGTTTTTATGAACCATGGTGCGTTGGTTATGTTTCTCAGAATTCCATTTTGAGCTCTCTGTATGATGGATATATTGGAATTGCACGCTGACCCCCACAATTGGATGCCATATGTCCAGATCGGTTTTAGGATGACCTTGTATATGAGGAGCTTGTTGTCTGTGCTTAGTACCGAGTTCCTCCCAAGCAGCCAGTGTAAGTTTCGGTACCTCAGGTTCAGTTCGTCTCTTTTTTTTTGAAGATGTTTTTTCCAAGTAAGTCGCCGATCGAGGTGCATTCCCAGGTATTTGACTGACTCATTGTGTGGTAAGGTGGTGTCTCCGAGACGTACAGGCGGACAGTCTCCCGCGCGAAGAGTAAAGGTGATCTGGGTTGATTTCGAAGCACTGGCCTTTATTCGCCACTTTTTTAACCACTGCTCGATTTCATCTAGCCCGTTCTGGAGCGTCTGTGAAGCTACGTTTCGGTCCTTGCTACTTGCGAGGATGGCGGTATCGTCTGCGAATGTGGCAGTGACTACATTTGATGATTCGGGTAGGTCGCATGTGAAAATGGTGTACAGTACTGGGCCCAGTACCGATCCTTGGGGTACGCCCGCATTTATGTCGTAGAATCCAGAGGTGAATTCGCCATCTTTGACTTGGAATATTCGTCCTGAGATGTAAGATTGTAGAAGTCCAAAGTATGGGTGTGGGAGAAGGGTTTTGATTTTACACAGAATGCCTTTGTGCCAGACTTTGTCGAAGGCTTGTTGTATGTCTAGAAAGGCTGCCGAACAGTATTCTTTGTGCTCTAGAGACTTTCTTATTTGTTCAACTACTCGGTGCACCTGCTCAATGGTGCCGTGCTCTTGTCGGAATCCAAATTGGTGATCTGGTATTATGGCTCTTTCATGGAGGGGATATATATCTTGGTATCTATCTAAGGATATCGAGTCGTATTTAAAACTAAACGAACAATCATTCGAGAACACGGTTGATTAATTTTTCAGTCATTTAAATCATTACTATAATAAAACCACGTAAGTTTTATAAAATAATATCTACCCTGTTAAAGTTTCAAAATAAATAAAATAGGATTTTAATACACAATAACAAAAAAAAAACGATGATAAATGCTCTACGTTGTTGAATCAATAAAAAATAATGGCGCATCTCTTTATTTACCTAAATATTTATAAAATATAAACACAGCGTTTTTCCCAAGGGATTATGTAATTATGTAAGCTACGTTAAGAGATATAATATATTTTTGGCAATCCCACAAAAAAAATGGTGTTATTACCCAACCAAATCCAGATTTAGCACCAACGATGGCAAAGACATACATAATACATAATCAGCGTACAAATTGTACGATTCAGGAAAAGATTATGGCAATAAAATGTTGCCTAGTGAAACTACTACGTCAGGATTATTTGAGTGGACAAGAACCATCCAAGCGTGGATATATTTTCTAACAGTAAATATACATACCGTAAGAAAGTTATTAGTTTGTTACTGCAAGATAATACGTAAACTTTATTAATGGTACCTAGTTAACTATTATTTATTTACATATTAATTATTTTATATATATATATATATATTCCTCTCCGTCAAATAGTATAAACCTACTTACCTATAATAATGTATCTGTGATTACTTTAATAAACAGTCTACGGCCGGTTCCATCATCCCGAGACAGCTTGTGTTTTACTGAATGAAAACTACAATACGGTAGTATTGTAGTTTTTACCTATATAAATTATTTATTTCGGTTCATTCAATGACACTATATTTTGTTAGTACATAAGGCTTATTCTAAGGTTAGTATAGTAACATTTATTATATATTTATGGTAAACTGTTATGATCTTTTGTATTAGACTAAATCTTACTATTATTCGTAGAACTTAAACAGTCATCTATTTAGAGAGACCTGTAATTGGCTGTTTTATACATAACCTAGTTATGTTACCCATAAACTATTATTGTAGCTGTTGGCCTTTTCAATAAAATAAAATAAAATAAAAAATAAAATAAAATTATTGTGAGTTTATAATAATCATTTTATGTAGCCCGTATAGTTTTTTTTACAAAAATATATTTTTGTATTTATTTATTTACTTTAATTAAGACAGCAGCAGCCAATTACATTAATTAAAGATGTACATTTGATTTAAAAAAAATCTCCAAGTAAAGTGGAATATAAAATTAAATTAAATTTATAAAATAAGAAACAAATTCGAAATTTAAAAAATCTAATTATAAAAAATTAAGTAATTATACTTCGTTAGATAGTTAGTGTATGAATTTCAAGGTGGATTCAAGATGAATTTCCTTATGTTTCTTAAAATATTTCATGTGCTTTTAATATTATATTTACTCATGTTGTATAAACAAGAACCATTGTTTTTTTTTTTTTGGAAATTATCCATTCTATAAATTTTAGTAACGATATTAAAAAAATAATACTCATTTTATAAAAACAAGTATTATTAAATTTTCTATTTGTAAGAATTTAATTTTACATTATTTTTTCTTTTCAATTTTAGAGAAAATCTCTTTTTGATAACGATAAATAAAAAAATCTAAGGCTAGGTCACCTCCCTAAATTTTCCCCTTAACATCCAAAAATAGTTCCGTTGATCGCAAACAGGCGCACACGCCGATCGACTACCGATCGATTGATTTATGTATAACTCCTTTCCAATCATCAACCAAAAATCAACTCTACATCCCTGAAAATATAGTTTAAAAATGCGGGAAGTTTTATCGAAAAATGCTTTAAAAGAATTTGAGCTATATGACATAAATAATAGGGTTTATAATCTTTGGGTTGGGGCGTGAAGGGTTTTTGATTTTGGTCCAAAAACTCCACAATTTTATAGGTATGAACTAAGATCGAGGTTATGAAATCGGGACGTGTTTCGTACCAAACGTTTACCTAACCTACAGACTGGGCTAAGGAGTAGGTACGAAGGTCTTTTTGATGTTGAAGGGTGAAGAAAGAAGTTTCCAGATCGATAGATAATTTAAATAAATCTGTTTTTTCTTTGTACAGTCAGCTAGCACAGACATGTATATATGTATACACTCCCAAGCTTTCACATTTAAATTACTCTTAATTTGGCAAAGATAAGTGCACGCAAGCGTTTTAATATTAGTGTGGTTATCTTACTTGTCAAAACGTGGAAGTCGAGGACGTGGTGGCCGAGTGGATGAGGCCCTTGCCTTGCGATCTGATGGTCGCGGGTTTGAATCCCGGTGGCAGTCATGCATAAATGGGTTTTTTCGGTCGAAAAAATCTATGTATCCCACGTTCTCGCAACGGTGAAGGAAAACATCGTGAGGAAACCGGCATGACGTAGAACCTAAAGTTAGAAAACATGTGTCGAGAGCACGAAAGGAGCCTCTTCGAGGCGCATTTGAAATCCTTTCACCACACTGGTTCGAAAGAACTAGTGACACGATAAGAAGAAGACTTGTCAGAAGAAGAATGTCTTTGCAAAATTAAGAGTATAATATACAAAATTTAAAAGCTTGGGAGTGTATACATTTTGAACATTTATTTATGTCAAATAAATACTTTTACTTTACTTTACATGTCTGTGCAGCTGACTGTACATCTGGGTATGTATACGGATCAGGGATAAATTATATTTAAGCATATAGGCTTGGAAAAGACTGGATATTTTCGTTTTGTAGAACTTATTTTCAGAGCTACAACGTCTGTTTTGAAATGTAGTTCGGTCTTACCCCGTCAAGATCCGGTGTATAACATAATTTAAAAAAAAAAATATTAATCACTTTAATCATCTTCCTTCAGTTCCGAAACTATCGAATTTAGATATATATAAAAAAAAACCTCATGTAAAATGCTTTTATTTTACATACATACATCTTAAAAATCTTAAAAAATCCTTCCTTTTTAATAAAAAAGCATCTGATCTTACCTGATTTGCGTATTCTAGTACAAGCTCTGTTAAGTTTGGAGTTAGATCGTATTGTGTGAAATTTCCAAAATTTTTATTTATCTATTTTGTATTGTTTATTTACAATAGTCGCTTCGATTCAATATACATCCATCTAAGTGTGAGCCAGAAAGGCTTGGCTGCAAATCTGAACAAAGCGGTGTTGTATACCGTTTTCAATTGAAAAGTGTCGAAGTGAAAGAAAGTACTTTGTCGGTTAAGTAGGGTGGAGGGATGGTAGAGTAGGGCATAGAAGCGATGGATTTTATACCGACTCAAAAAAAAAATGGAGGATAACAATTAGCTGAACTTCGTCATTATTAAATCGATTTTAAATTCATCCTTCGTGTGGTTTTGGTGAGTGATTTTGAATTCATTCTTCGTGTGGATTTGGTATGTGATTTTGAATTCATCCTTCGTGTGGATTTGGTATGTGATTTTGAATTCATCCTTTGTGTTGGCTTGTTCTTAGGCTCAGTTTCATAATAATTCTCGACTGTGACCTTCATATTTTGGATTTCGTTAAAGACCACAAAATAAAAAGACATACTCTCAGATTGGCCTTCTAGAAATATAATCAAAATCAGTTCAGTAGCTTGGTTTTTTAATCAAAATAACCGGAAAATACTGATGTCAAATTTCAGGCCAATCGGTTCAGTAGTTTTAGCATGATTGAGCAACCCTTATCCATCTATCCATCCACAAAAACTTATGCCTTTATAGTTGTGTAGGGTGTAAATGTGTGCATTAAGATTTAGAAGAGAAATTAACGCTTAAGGTAATTAAAGTTTAATTCAATTAAAAGAAAAGTCGTATCTACTGTGTTCGTAAACGGAACACAAGTGTCTTTTTAAAAGCGCGTTTTTTTAAGAGGGCTTAGAAAAATTAATTCTCAAGCTACAAACTCATTCCCCAGTTACTCATTACTCCAAATTCCCCAGGTCACTTCAAGTCTACGGACTTACCCCAGCTTTCCCCTCAATTCGGTTTAATCTCAGGATATTTGAAGCACTAATTGCATTTCTAGGCAATCTGAGTGTAATCCAATGCTTAGGTCGAGCTCTAGGGCCTAAAGTGAAATGACCTACTAAACTTAGGGTTGCCACCTGTCCTAGTTTCTTGTTTGGTTGTCCTAGGTTCATATGGAATTTTGATGACTTTGGGGTTTGATACAACTAGGTTTAGAGCCCGGACAACCAAAATGCAGATTCAGACCATGCATTTTCAACTTTGGGGTTTCAGATAAACACACAAAAATTAATTATTATATTATACCCAATTAATTTATTTAATTTATTCAGTATCAAATACAGGGTGGTTTTTTGAGAAGGGCACTGATGGACAAGTCCGAAACCACGAGAGTTAGAGAAAAGTCGTGAAAGGAGTTATGCCCTCTTTTTATATGAAAACAATAACTGCTTATTTAGATTTTTTTTTTTAATCTTTTATTTTGATGGAAATCGACCCGAATGATTTTTCAATTAAAAAAACACCCTGTATTTTTGAACCAATGGATTCGGTTGCTGATGAGGATCAATCTTTGCAAAAAATGTATTATTTATCTGCTAAAAATTTAAGGAAATAGCAAATCTCTGCGTCAAAACTTGGAGGATGTTTTGTCAAGAGCTGAAAGTGAGTACTAAGAAAGGAGTTTGAAAATTCGCAACGCAAACAAAGTTGCATTAGCTAGTTTATTGTAAAATAATTTTATGCACGATGTGGTCATTTATAATTGAAATTGCATGTAACTTAGTTACTATAGAGTAAAATATAATTTGAGGACGTGGTCGCCGAGTGGATAAGACCCTTGCATTGCGATCTGATGGTCGCGCGTACGAATCCCAGTGGCAGTTATGGGCGTAAATGGGTTTTTTCGGTCGAAAAAAATCTATGTATGCATCCCACGTTCTCGCAACGGTGAAGAAAAACATCGTGAGGAAACCGGCATGTCTAAGGACAGAATAAAAAAATGTTCTATGGCATGTGACATCCACCAATCCGCATTGGGTCCGCGTGGTGGATTAAGACCCATTCACTCTCCTGCCGAGAGTAGGCCTGAGTCCCAGCAGTGGGAACATTATAGGCTGATTATGCTAAAATACGAATTGCAGGACAACATGTAAATTTTGTTAATGACCCAAATATATGAATTGAATTGAATTGAAAAGCTAAAATAAGTAGTCTAATCCTAATTTATATTATCTTAGATTTTTAAGCTTTCATAAATATGTGTTGTCTTATTTTTTATTATAAGAGTTTGTGGAAATTAGTAATATTAAACTTTTTTTTATTTCCAAACTACAAGATAAATATAGAAGTTTCTCACAAAAAAAAACCAAGGTTTTCCCCGTTTTTGTTTGAGTGTAGCGAATTTGGCAACCCTAACTAAACCATACACAAGTCTTCAATGGCAGCAATCAATACCCACTCTACATGGGACTCTATACTCTAAAATCATATATCTAGAGTTGAATATGCCCTGAGAGGAAATAAGGCAATGTAAAACAATGAATTTCCTCTTAAAAATGAGCTCTTACACCGTAATAATACAGACTTATTTAAAATATATGTTTTTTTATATCGATTACATTTTGCCCCAATTGAAAACGAACCTTTTTATGTATAGAAATAAGACTCAAAATTATTTTGCACTAAAAAAAATCGTTGTGAATACGGGAAATAAAAAATGGAGACATGAAAAGCTTGCAAAAAGAACCTTAAGATGTCTGAATAAGGCTTAAAATCTGTTGTGTTTTGTCATAAGTGTGAAGAGTAAGTCAAGGGCTTGTAAAAGTGCTTTGCCCCTTCGTAGGGATTTGAAAAATTCGTCAATTTTGTTCTTAGGGATATGAATAATATTCGATGGTTTGAATTGAAATTCAAAGTGTTTGATATAAAGTAGAGGCAGCTGATGCATTTTAAGAATATATCAAGCTTAGCATACGTAAAATAAAACAATCAAGGTTTTACAAAGAAATAGTAAAAGTACAACCGACTTCAATTGGACTGTTTTAGTAAACACCACTGATAAGTCACAGGGAAGCCAAATGTGCAATTACGTTAATTTCGACGACTTAATCTTTTTCAATTATTTTGATTTATAACCTAAATTACTGAACCGATTAAACCTGAGGTAAAAAACATTAAAAAAAACGTTCTACCGAATTGATAACCTCATCCTTTTTTGAAGTCGGTTGATAAAATAGGCTTTAGTTTTGCTAAACAAAAAAATATACAATATTGTATTTACTGTGATTTTTCAGTGGTGTTAACGGTCACTAAACAGTCAATTTGAAGTCGTATACTTAGTTATATTAGTAGTTAATGTAAAACTTTGATTATAATTATGTAGGTGAAATTACTATAATAAATTAAAATAACCTATACCAACAGAAAAAAAGTTCGAATAAGTCGAGTTAAATAACCTACGAGCAAATAACTTGTATACTATGTATCTAGAATGCCGACTCACACGAAAACTGCGAGCCGAAAGAGCTAGAACCAGTAAGGAGTGTGTCTCGTTCTGTAGGGCGACCATAATTTTTGAACTTTGAATATTTCATTGAGACATAAACAAGCAACCAAGGGAAAATTCAATCTGCTCAATAAGCTATCAATGTTATATACATACGTTACTTTGCATTATTGTTTTAAAATTATATTATACATAGGTACCGCACCTAATGACAAGTTTGTTTTTCGAGCGCATACTTGTTGCAAGCGTTGCAGGTTAGGTAGGCAACTCATTAAGACTTCGCACAACACACACACACACACACATCACATTCACACTCCACACACACCACTGACAAACACAATGCGATTATTTGTTTGTTTGTAATTTACTGCTGTTAGAGTTACTAATTATCTACCCAGACTTACCTACCTATAATTCTTATATATTTACAGTAAACAAAATGTAGACTCAATTTGGTTTAAGAATAGTATATATTTCATAGCTTATATAAGAAAAAAATGTAACTGTGAGTCTAATGTTAAATAAATAAAATAAAAATAAAATAGGTGCATTAAAATGTCAACAAAAAAGAGGGCGGTGCGCCGCATTCTAGTGAGGTATATCTGATTCAATGGTTTTAATACTGTTTCTTTCGAACAGTAATTATTTTTCTCGGCAGTTAGGTACCTAACCTACATGACAGCGACTGTACTAAACCTTTCAAATGAATCTGAATAACATTTAGAGCAAATCGTCTAATTTCGAAAATTGTCCCACTTATTTCAAAAATTATGGCCATGTTAATTTTAATTGTATGCTGGCAACTGTGTGAACGAGACACACTCCTTAACGAGAGGGTCTCTATCAAGCATTAAAATCCTTATATTTAGATTTAATTAAAAAATATCTTTATTTCCAAGTCTTAAGGTTCAGAATTCTTAATCCTTAAATAAAACAAAATGGCGTGTTAGCTCTCTAGATACATAGTATAGAAGCTCTTTGCCTACGAGTACAATAACAATGAAAACCTAGATGCAAAAAGGTGAGAAAAATTTGGGAAGCGTAGTAAAGATCGAGTAAACTCTTCACCCCAGCCTCAACTTCCAAATCATTTACCCGAATCAACACTGAATTGGTTTGACCCATATGTTGAACCTACATTTATGTTCCCATTCAACCCGTTTGGCATTCAAATCTTAAAACTGAGTTAAAACCAGGTAAAGCTATTGTTTTATTAACAAAACGGCGGATACAGCACAAAAGATTAAGTGGAGCGAGGTAGACAATGGCACATAAAAACCTTGATGGTTACCAGTAAACCCAGTCCGTTTCCTACACTGCTCAAACAAAAAAGTGATTTTCATTAATTTTAAGTAAAGTAAACTTCAATTTGCTGCTTAAGAAAGCTTAGGTTGTTTGCAAATATTTGTCTAAAGGTAGCATTCCGATGTTGGCGACCGCGATCAGCGACCACGCGACCCGGATATGTATGCGCAAGTTGCGTGACGCGGTCGCTTGTATCCAACAGTGCTTCATCAATAAATACTATAAGTGTATGAGTACGTAACCTAATCATTATGTTTTATACAAGAGCGTAGCAAAATATACTTACGTGCAAACATAATATTGAAAACACATTTCACTTTTCAGGTTCTCAGAATATCCTTACGAATTTTCAGCCCAATCATTTCACTAGTTGTGTGGGATCGAGTAAGCAACATCCATCCATCCATAACAATATGTGAGACATTTTTTAATAAATATATTAAGACTATAATATTCCAAAACCGATACAGGTACCAAATTCCAGCAACAACAAACATTCATCTTTTACCACATAATATTGTAATATTCAATAATCATCACCAATATTTAAATATGGCTTGGACCTGACTGACTGACTGATAGACAACGCACAGGCCAAACCATTGAACGTAAAGACTTGAAATTTCGAAGGTATGTTCGTCAAGAAGTGTAGGCGCGTACGTTAAATTCCCCGCGCAAACGAAGTTGCGGGCGTGCAAGTGCGCTTTCTGTTGTCTGCTAATTCTGTGATGGGAACGAATGGCTCGGACATACGGCGGGGTCGACGACCCATGGGGTCACGGGTCACTGCCCTCTCCATTGTTTCATGGTGTTTTTTAGATTACAACGTTTAGCCTACTTCGTGGTATATGGATCAAGTTAGAGCCACCATTAGAATTCTCTACGGAAGTTAGATAGCGCTTTAAGCTCCTAGCTAGTGCTCTAAGCTATCTAGCTAGTGCTAGGAACTAAGCACGATTTAAAATAGTTCAGCTTTTAACTAAAGCAAGCCTTCTTTGGAGCAAGGTTTTACCTAAATAGCAAACTAACTACGATGTTTTAATTACTTGCAGTTGGTGAAGAAAAAAATAATAAATCAGGTTTGTAAATACGTAATGCTAGGAAATTAGACGGTTAAGGTTAGATTAAGTTACATTAAGTTGTTAGATAGATAGATAGATAGTAACGCTTTATTGTACACCCCGAGGAAATATACATTATAAAAGGAAATAAATAAAAAAAACAAAAATAATAGAGGCTACAATGGGCGGCCTTATCGCTAAAAGCGATTTCTTCCAGGCAACCTTTGGATGGAGAGGAGTGATAGTAGTTGGCGTCTGGACGGGTAAGTCGTAATAAAAATATGTATGATACATACATAGTTGTTTTTGCCCATTCTAATTTTTTTTTTTGACAATTTTGTAGCGAAGCGTTCTGTGCCATATATATTTTCTTACAACTGAAAAAATGTGCTATTCTACTTCTTTACTCGAGATTAAGTTATTTGTCATATCTATCAATTTTTCTATCCATAAGCGATTACAAGTCAACCCAAAAAAAGCGCTTCCCATTTGTAGCCAAAGCGAAAACATTTGGTTCCGCCAGAAAAATATACAAATTACACATATTAAAGATACATATACCTATATATTTTTAATATTAAACTTATTTTTCTTTGAAACGGGCAGCTGGGTATTTTTTCCCAATATAAAATATTGCTCAAGCCCAAATCGGTATATTCATAGCCAAAGCAAACCTCAGTTCCTGACCGATGTTGTAAGCAGGAAACTTTCAAAATAACCTATTTATATCACTTGGTTTTCAATAACATCTGCGTGTACGCACGCTTTCCATCATAATTTTGTACGACTAGCTGTTCAAACTGAATTCACCCTTCTTCTCAAGAACTTAGATGTTAAATGCTGTTCTTTGTTAGTAGGTAATAAATATAATGTAGGCACGATTTCTCCTAAGAAATTCGTTTATATACCTAGATGGATAGAAAATTATTTATTGCACAAGGTAAAAAAGAACTACCTACGTTCCACAGGCGAACTTAATGCTAGTTAGCATTCCTTTTTTTTTTCAGCTCACCTCTGTGTTATATTGTGTATTCCAGCTAACCTTCGCATACAAAGAGGTACAATAAAAATATAACAATATAAACCATAGTTCAGTGTATAAAAATGTTATAACACTGTTCTGGTCATAGGCAGGCGTGAACTTGCCTCATCAGGAGAGTCTTGCCACTTGTTTAAAATGTTTGACCAAAGATCAGTCCTTCACTGCCAAAGATTGACAAATGAATTTTCAATCAACGGGAATACTTTGTCAAAGTAAGGAGCAATAAGCTTGACGCCCTCACCTACTTTACCAAATTCAAAAATCCTAATTTTATTGGTAACGTTTCTCAAGACGCTTGTATTTTAAAAATAATTGAGTTTTAGTGTGTTTCTTCATCATCTTCCTAGCCCAAAATCACTTACAGCTGGGAGGTATTATGCCTCTTTTTTCTTTTGTGCCAGTTTAGCTGTTACACTCTATACTTTGTAATCATTTGCAACTACTAATTTCAAAAGTTATTTACGTACGGACATGACTTTGAAACAATTTTGTAGCAGCACAGAAAACCGTTGCCAAGCCTTTTGTTAATTTTGGCGCGGTTTACGACCCATAAAGCCGCCATTTTGTGACGCACCAAGATGGCCGCCTGTCAGAAAGGGCGCGAAATCGAAGTAGACGGGATCGTTATTTTTAATGACCTTTTTATTTGGATGCCTTGGTCTAAAACTGGATTTTTCCAGCGATTTAATGATGCCTGAAGTTATGAGCAGTTTATGGACTATTCGTTATTGACAACGAGTCACAAATCATAATCACATCAAACTTAATTAGGCTTTTTTTTAGAATAATAAAATAATAGTATGTTGGCAATATGTTGGAGAGCAAAGTGCCTCTTTTAAGGATATACCTAATTACCTAGATAGTTTAAACTCTTATATAAAAAAAACGGGCGAGCCTAAAGCGTCGATGACACAGGGCTAGTTTACAAGCTTCTGGCCGGCGAGTTCGCTTGTAGCTTGCAAACTCGCCCCATGTCATCGGCTTTTTTACAATCTGCTTGTTGACAATCTTTCACGAAAGCTAACTCACTCACTCGCTAGCTTTCAAACTCGCCGGCTTGTAGCTTTTAAACTAGCACTGTGTCATCGACGCTCTACAGTCAGTAGTCGTGCCTACATATAAGATGTAGGTATAACATCTAACATCTCATTTAAATTTGGAAGGATTCACTTACTTAATTTTTCTGAGGTTGGTACCTACCACCGATCGCTAACTTCTTGCTACACACTTCCGTTGCATTTCACGAAATCACTGCCAAAAATTGTCAAAAAGCTCATCCAAGAAAGATCATCAAAGAATACTTAATACCTTAAAAACGGTCAAGTTTGAGTCGAGCCATAGTGTTATACATACTTATACAGCAATTGCGCTTTTAATTTGAACTCATGATAACTTTATTAACATTCAACTTCACGTACAACCCTGTAATTACCACAACTTGGGGTTAACTATAGGGCTGTCAAAAAGATAAACGTGGACATAGCTTTTTAAATACATTATTTTTTATGAATTTTATAAAGGTTTTTTTTATAATTTTAGGCAAAACGTTTTTCTTTCTTTGTCAGTAAATGTGTAGGTACAGAGTGAACGTAGCTTTCTTGGGTCTTATCATGCAGAATTAATTAAATAATTACTATAAACTTAAGTGTTGAGTTTTTTATTTTCTAAAAAACATACATACTTCTGTATTCTGATCGTTAACTAAATTCATCAATCATACATATTAGCTGCACCTGACTGCCTGATTGACAGACAGCGTATTTGCACTCCAAACCGCTGAACTTAGAGACTTGAAACTTGGAGGGTGTGTGTTTTCGTCAAGAAGTGCAATTGCGTAGAAAATAATTTTATGAAAAGAATAGAAGGAATTTCATAAACTCCCAATGCAAACGAAGTTGTGGGCTTCAGTTATTATACAGTTATTTTTAAGCCTTTTATTTGTTATTTTCTATGATAAAAAAAATCGTGTCACTAGTTCCTTCGAACCAGTGTGGTGAAAGGATTTCAAGTGCGCCTCGAAGAGGCTCGAAGAGGTTTTCGAACTTTAGGTTCTACGACATGCCGGTTTCCTCACGATGTTTTCCTTCACCGCTGCGAGAACGTGGTATACATACATAGATTTTTTCGACCGAAAAAAACCCATTTACGCATGACTGCCACCGGGATTCGAACCCGCGACCATCAGATCGCAAGGCAAGGGCCTCATCCACTAGACCACCACGTCCTCACTATTTTCTATAATAACAATACAGAATTATCTATCTATCTATAAATGCCAAGAATATTTGAAGGTCTAGAAAGAGATCTTCATCTAGTTTTATTTCCTCCGGTAAGTGACAACCCTAAACCACTAAACTAATTATGACATACTGCACAAAACAATATTGAGTCGAGTGTAATTCGATATCCAGCCGAGTAATTATTTTACCCAATTTGTAGGAGAATACAACGAGCGACCTCCCGCGGCCAAATAACACGTTTATTGTTACTATGCTATAATATAGGTACAGTCAGCTGCACTTACATGTATACCTACACTCCCGCGCTTTCACAGTTATATTACTCTTAATTTTGCAAAGAATTACATATACATATATACATATACAAATTAAAAACGTTCACATACTCACACCCCTGCACTAGGATTCCCTGTGTCGCAGGTGGCATGGACGGACACTAACACAAGACATCACAACATCCAAGACCCGAGAACAAACATTTGTGTTCGTCACACAAATATTTGCCCCAGCCGGGGATCGAACCCGGAACACCAAGCTTCGTAGGCAGGGTCACTACCAACTAAGCCACGGTGTCGTCAAATTGTCCTCTTACTTGTCTGAATTATTTTCAGAAGAGTAATGTCTTTGCCAAATTAAGAGTATTATTATAAATGTGAAAGCTTGAGAGTGTATACATGTTGGTGCAGCTGACTGTACATAACATGCCTGGGACTTTGTTAGTGAAATTTACTTCTTGCTAGAATTATATATTTTTTTTAAGTTGGATTTATGTAGGGTTGTTCTCAAATGCATCATGCATGTTCTCGAAAAAAAATGTTTCATACAATGGTTCTCATCGGCTGCAAATTTATAATACTAAAATATAAATAATAGTTTTATTTCCAAATTGCATCTGATCTGCATTGCATCTTTGCATCTGATTGCAAATTGCATCTGCATTTTAACTTTTAGTACAGTTACGGTTTGAAGCTGTGTAACTTATTCCATACATTTTTCGCGCTAGCTCTTTTCTCAACATCTTCAAACGTAAAGTAAATGAGCAATAACTCACATCCTAAGCATTAAGCATACAGGTACCTAAGCTAAGTAAAGTATTTTTAAAATCTGTAGGTATCTTCTTTACTTGAAATCCACTTTTTATATTCTGACTCTTGTACTAGGTGTGTACGATCGGGAATAAAAAGTTGCGTTCGTCAACACTGAACAAACAGAGTCCGGTGACGCAGTAACAGCCATCTGCGGCTAACTGCATTAAACGTCCATCCGAAAAAAAAAAAAAAAAAAACACTGAACAAATGTAACTTTTTTCATACTACAAATAAATATATTTTAAATATATTTGCATTTGGTGGCTCACTTAATAACCATTTTCTAAATCAATAGTTTCATGACAATATTTTATTTCGATTTAGATTGGATCTGTATCTGACGACGACTGTACAATAAACGTCACGTGATTTGTGGTCCCAATCGATGGATTCAAAAATGTTATCCGGCGATTGGGACCTCGGTCCCAATACCTAGTGGTCCCAATTGACAGAAGCCAACTAATTTCACTACAACAACAATACTCTTCAAACATAATATTTCCCCAAAAACCTTTTAAATAGCATTTGTTACAATAAAGTGGCTATAAAACTTGCCCTTTTTGAAATGGCAACACAAAATGTCAAAATTAAGGTCGGTCGACAAATGCCAAGTTAAATGCTAGCTTGAGACATTTGAGATCCGCCGATAGCGAATCCACGGTTGGCTACCCACCCTACGGAATAATGTGAGGTCACTGGTATTCGCTAAGGGCATTTTTAGGGTGTTAATTGTCTAAAATAAAGTTAGTTTAGTAAGTACAAGCTTTGTTTTAGGATTTTTCGAATCAAATAAGCGAATAAAATAAATATTTCTTTACATTTTACAAAATATAAGACCAAATAATATTAAACATAATTTTTTTTTCAAATTATTAACCCTAAGGGGGGTTTTTGCATTCGCAACGAATTGTTGAAAATGGAGATATAGGTACTTTCATTTAGTTTGACGAGTTGTCTGAATTTATTTGCCTCCATTTTGGTTTGATACTATCTATCTTAGTGTTCTTATAGCCTTTAACTCTTACCTTTATTCATGTATGCCTACAGCTTACCCAAGAATTAATTTAAGAAATAATTGATTACCTAAACGAAATACAAAAATCAGATTTAGAACACATTTTACAAATTTAGATAGGTTTCAACTAAATATTCAGCTTTAAAATATGAACCTATCGATCTCCATTGATCAGTAGGTACGAAGGTACCGTTACGCACTCGCGCTTGACCATTCTTATTTTTAGGTCGAGTAGGCCATGTGGCTCGGAACATCAAATAACAAAAGAATTAGCTTTACGAAGGTAAAAATATAACATGATGTACTTATACATGGTGCTGTTTTAGGAATTTTGAGCAGGGTGGTTCTATATTTAATTCTTACAACGTCTATTAGAAAGAAAGAACTGTGGGAAAACCTTATCTAGTTTGTTGAGTATTTATGAAAGTTTTATTTTTAAGCTTTTTCAAAATATTTTAATCGTTTAAATACTATGATTGCTGCAGTTTTCTAACGTTTACGTACATTTAATTAATCATGAGTTCATAATTATTAATAATATAATATATAGATAGGCTATAAATTTAAAAATTTGATAGTTTAGTTAGAGGCTGGCTAATAGCTAAACTATCAAATTATGAAAGGTTTTAGAATAATTTCTGTAATTTTTTTTACTATGATCTTTCACAGTTCTTAAGTTATACAAATACTAAATTTAGCCAACTCAGTTCACTGGCTTCAGCGACATTAAATTTGAATTTAAATACTTGTTATACATTTTTTAAATAATTCAACTATAAAAAAGATAATTATTAATCTTGAGAATACCCTAACTTCCTTATTATTTATTCCCTCTGTCTTTCTGGCTCGCCCTGTATCCCGGCCGCTTGTCCAATCGGGGCCATGAACCCGCGCACATCTGTTCCTTGCGCTCGCGCACGCCACACCGTCTCTCCATCGAGCGGGGGGAGTTTATTCATTACGTAATGATGGAATGTATTCACTTTATGGATGGTTTTATACACAAAGAAAAAGAAAAAAAAATAAGTTTAAAACCTATGTTTATTTTTAATTATTATTATTATTATTTTTATTATTATTTATCCGCTCTATAGCACCTAAAAAGTATGCCACAAAAATAATGGTGCTACTAATAATAGAGCTTTTTCTTTTTGAATTTTCATATTTTTATCAACTGCAGTACATACTGCGTAGCTCAGTTGGTTTAGTATAGAGTTTAGAGCGTGGCCGGATAATATAAACACTCATTTATATTTCGGCACCTATAACACAGAATTTACATTTTATCCATAATCCTTCCTACTAGCCTACTTCCTACTTATATACTATAATCCTATCCTACTAATATTATAAACGCGAAAGTTTGTAAGGATGGATGGATGGATGGATGGATGTTTGTTCCTCTTTCACGTAAAAACTACTAAATGTATTTTAATGAAACTTTACAATAATATAGCTTAAACATCAGAATAACACATAGGCTACAATTTATAGAGATACCTGCGCAGACGAAGTCGCGGGCACCAGCTAGTAATATTATAAACGCGAAAGTTTGTAAGTATGTATGGATGGATGAATGTTTGTTACTCTTTCACGTAAAAACTACTGAATGGATTTTAATGAAACTTTACATTAATATAGCTTATACATCAGAATAACCCATAGGCTACAATTTATAAAGATATTGTGTGAATTGTCCCCTACTCGAATTACTAATCCTGCGCAGACGAAGTCGCGGGCATCAGCTACTTTGTTAAATTATAGTATTTTAAACATATTAAATATTTTGATATCATCCCAAAACGTGAGAGTACTTAATGACTTAAAAATAAAACTTTTATATAAAGAACTATAATATTTATGAGACCTGGAGATAAAATTGGCGGAGATTCCTAAAACCAAATTTTTAAAGTTCGTCATAAATTTAAAATTCAGATGCTTTCAGAGATAGCGGTTCACATTTATATTCACACTAGTTGACACCCGCGAATTCGTTTGCGTTGAAAAAAAAATCCTTAGTTCCTACTTAAAGTTCAATCACACTTATAACAATAAAAACGCGCCAAAAAAAGGGATCTACATTAGCTAACATTTAGTAGGTTACGTATGTACATTTTGGTCCGATTTGGTATAATTATTATTATTATAGTTAATAATTACTAGGTTTTTTTAGTGCACTACAGGAACCTCTTCGAGGTGCACTTGAAATTCTTTCACCACAGTGATTCGAAAGAACTAGTGCCACAATAAGAAGACTAAGCTTTTTCATTAATAAAACTTCATCGTAAAAAATTACAAAAAAAAACATTCAAATTGGAAAATGTCTGTATTTTTTTGGCCTGTTTTCCGCCTCCATCTTAATAATATCTTAATCTTAATTTAATACTGTCAATCTTGGTGTTCTATAGGGACACCCTTTAATATATGGTAGGTCCGTAGCTACTTTCAATTCCTGACGAACATACCCTCGATATTTCAAGTCTTTACGTTCAGGTGTTCAACCTGTGCGTTGTCTGTCAGTTAGTCAGTCAGGACAAAGCCTATCATATAGGTATATTTATTGCTTTCGGTAATGTCTTTCAACGAATATTGAATAACGATTGACACAGTTTTTAAAACTTCTTAAAATTCAGAATAAATTTCACATTCAATTTAAAATTTAAAATGAATTCTGAATTTCAGGATTTACTTTAAATACCATTAAGTAATATTTATGTTTTAATATTAATCGAAAATATTAATAAAAATATTTTTCAACTGTTTAGGGTAAAACAGGGTAAGATGCCCCAAAACAATAAGTGCCCTATTCCTAAAAACCTTACTTTCGAAAATCTATTGAAATAGTAACCATTTGATTTTCAAACGTTAGGTTCTGGGCATCCTTTTGCTATCCTTTTGGGGCAAGTAACCCTTTTTACCCTATTTAAAATGACATATCTAAAAGTGGACGACTGCTACAGCAGTGTTGCACAGACACTTTGAGACATTATTACGATGATGTATGATGATGATTCATGTAGAACTTAGATCGTACGATTGCTCGTAGATTGTAGATTGTAGAATAGATCATCTACAAACAATGTAAAGCCATTTAGTAGATGGGACCGTGTGAATATTCAAATGATTAGATTTATACCGTCAGAAAAAAAATAAGGCTTAAACTTATTTTGTAAAAAAAAGTTTCTCAAATTAAAAAAAGTAATAAAAAACCTTTGTTTAATCATTGATCCCGCATATCAGATTTAAAAAGGTTAGGATCTACAAAAAAAAACTGTTTTAAGTACCTAATTAAGATAAAAACCTATTAAGTAGGTATTTTACTATTAAAATAAGACTTTGAATAAGAAAAGTTCTTAAGTTTGCTTATTTAAAGAAACTGAACTGAGCTAATCGTGATCGTGATTTAAAAGAAAAGTTTAGTAAGTTTATATTCGTTTTTTATTAAATAGTTGTAGATATTGTTCATTATGTTTTGTTCTAATTAAATAAATATCAAACTGAAATTTAATACTTGGATATAATTTCCTTAAACATAATTTATTGTGTGATTCATAGTGTGTAGCAGTATTCACGTCAGTTCATTACTTAAAAAAACAAGAAACCGTCGATTTATTTTACTATCGGTACTCGGAAACAATGCGTTTATTATGCACCTGTTGGTGTGGTCTATCACTCACGTCACAGTGGGTAGTTATCTAGGAGTAGGATAGGTATTTAGTGCTGGTAAGGTACTTAACCTAGACACTAAGTAGATACTACTCCGGCGAATGAACATGAGGAGATTTTTAATTCGGTTGAATGTTGTCTTTTTTATGTTTCTTTTCCTCAGAAATTTGTTATTTATAAACCGATTAGTTTTTTTTGTTTGATCTGTTTTCAGATTGGCCCAAATTTCATCAAAATCGGTTCAGTAGTTTAGTTTTTAAATCAAAATAACTAAAATATGGCGTCGAAGTAAACGAAATTACGTATTTTGCTTCCCTGTGACTTGTAGGCACTTGAACCGTCCGATCGAAGTCGGTTGGTATATTTATGTAAAACCTTGATTATTTAGTCTCCATACCTCACCTGTTATTACTTTTATTTGAATTTCGAGTGTAAGGGTTTTTAGGAAAAGAGGTACCTTTTCTTTTGGGGCATCTAACCCTGTTTTACCCTAATATTTATTCTTTGACTAACTGTAGGTTAGCTGTATGTTATTGTAATATCATAGATCGATTTTTCCGAAAATACAACAGGTTTTCATTGACATAAGTATGTAGGTAGGTAGATACTTAAATTAATTTTTACGAACAAATGTTAGGACTTATGTTTTTACGAACAAATTTTAGGGCTTATATTTTTATGAACATGTTTAACTATGTTTTATTTATTTTTATTTTATTTATTTAACATTAAACTCACAGTTACATTTTATTTCTTATATTATGCTATAAAATATTATATAAGTTATACTTATGATTATGTTTTAATGAACGTATATTGGATTTTCAAAGATAATAATTGCCACTGATATTTTAAAATAAATAAGTACAATAAAACAATATATCTTGCTTCGAAACCTCAGTTTTCATCACACTCAATAGGTAACCTACTTTTACACAAAGAACTCCAACTGGGTCTGAAACAGACACACATTGACAAGGTATGCTACTCCGGAAAATTAGATCACTAAATCCGCATAATATAACCGTTATCAACGCCTATCATATGAGGTTTTTATTTATAACTAGCTGCATCCTAAGTTTTCGCATACAATATCAAGACCAAAAAATAGACCATGTCCTTCTCCGGCTATTAAATTAAATTCCAGACAAATCAGTTCCGTATTTTGGCGTGATTGAAAGGCAGACATCTTTAACAAATGTTGGCTTTGCTTACAAAAAATAATAAGTATCTACGATAAGTACCTATTATATTAGAATTAATGTACATACATACCTACCTTATATTATACTTTACTATAATAATACTTTACCGTACATTTAATAAAAAAAAATTGTGTTCAACGAAATTGAAAGGTGACGTTGCTCATCACACATTTATTCCATCAATACTAACTGAAGATAAACAACATCAAGTCAAGTTGTAAAAAAAATATTATAATGAAACACAGAATTTACGCGTAGCTTTCCGCAGTGGCATACCTTGAGTATTCGCACCATACAAACAGACAGTGTAACTAGGGCCTGCCTCCGGCGTCGCTTGCGTGTCTGACGTGCATTATGTGCTATGCCAGGGATGTATTAAGAATCTCGGGGGGCTCATGCAAAGTTTTAAGACCCAATTCAAAATGTAAAAAAAATGTTAAGGTATTGTGTCAGGGATGTATTAAGGGATGTATTATCTTAGGGGGGCTTGGGTAAACTTTGAGACCTAATTCAAAATATAAAAAGTATTTTATAGTTTTCAGTTAAAACCATCAAGATAAGGCAGTGGATAGCGTATAACATGCTACACAGCGTAGTTTTTTGTGCAACGTAGTTTTTTGTGCAACGTAGTTTTGTGTTCCTTTTTAAACAACGACTTATTATGGATTAGTCCTGACTAACTGGTTAGCTGATAGGTAACGCGCAAACCACTGAACATAGAGATTTGTAATTTTGATGGTAGGTACTAGGTATGTTCGTCAATAACGGTGGGATAGTAGGTACTACTCGGTCGAATGAACATGACACCTGGCTCGAATGACGTTTGTGCAGTACAGCGTGGAATTGGATAATCTTGTTAGAGAAGAGGTCCTGTAATACTTGGTAATGATAAGTAATGTTTGGGCTTCGCAATTAGAAGAAGAAGAAACACAGAGGGCGCCGCGCGGGGCAGCGGGGGACGCATCAAGTTCCGAGCCACGTGTCAGCCAGGTGTCATGTTAATTCACCCGAGTAGTACTAGAAAAAAATCTAAATTCTCATCTTAAGCCAAGTTGCGAGTGTCAACTAGTTTACTCCATTTTTCTGATCTTTCTCTGTGGTAGTGCCTGAATACGGCCCTGGTGAAGTCGCTGTAGGGCGCATTTAGACAAAATAGTTAGAAACTGGATTGTAACTGTATTAACTGTATTTAGATTGATTGGTTCTAGTTTCTGGAAGACGCACGATTCGTTTAGACGGTTTTATTACGTGTTTGTCGAAATCAGGTAAATCTTGTTTTTTTTCATGGCATTATATGTTAATACTGAGCCCAATCTTCAGCTCTTCTAGTCATTATCTGAAGTTATAAACATAATTATCTATTAACAAATCATAAACAAGCATGGACATCAAAAAACATGGACGAGACGAATAGTGTGAAGAAATTACTATAATACGGCGTACTTTTTGAGTATTTGTCCGAAACATTTTGTATGGAATTGGATTTGAGGATTAGCCTTAAGGTATCGTTAGATTCGTCTTAATAACTCGAGTGTTTTTAGATGTTTTTTTTTTTAATAAAAAAAATAGGCAACCTAACGTTTGCATATTCTATGGGCTTCAAACTTTCGATTGGTATCGAATTTATTTAATAATCACACCGGTGGTATGTTTAATTTTTTTTTTTTTTTAATTATTATTTAAAAATACTCTGGACTGAATTTTTTTCGGCAACCCATATAGGATATATTTATTGGCATATTAAATAATATATAAAATACGTTTCATTAAATAAGCATCTCGGTGAAGGTCGTTGTATAGCGGGATCTTAGGCGATACGCGCGAAAACATAACCCTTCCTTGGCGATCGGATAAAAAGACAATGAGCAATATGTATGGAGCCTAGGTCCCGATTTTGAAAATTGACTTTCAAAATAAATGATCGCTTAACAATAATTAATTTTTGAGAATATGTTTCAAAAAAATTCAAAATTAATTTTCAAAAAGCAGTAGTTTCACTAAAGTATTTTCATTTGTAGCCCTTTTTAGTAGACTACGAAAAGAATGGTAATTTAATATACAGAAATCCAAAGAACAAGCTAACTTGATGCAAATGGATGAAAACCATTTGAAATCCAATGGTTTGCGCATCGGCGGACCAACTCCTAACTCTATAAAAACAGAACAATTAATATTTAAAACAGCTGACGAATGCAAATCGCGTTCAGTCGCCATTTTGATGGCAAAACTAGTATTGCTTCCGGTTTTACTCGTAGTTGTTGACAAATATTTTTTTGGATGTATGTCCAAAGTATTAACCAACTAATAGATAGACCGTAAGTATTTACCATAGTTTTAAAAATAATAAGTAGGTAATTTCATAAGTTCTTAAAGTTGGTAAAAATCATATAATACCTACATAAATAATAAGTAGTTTAAAGATATTAAAATGTATTAATATAATATTTTTTATATTACCTACTAATAAAATATCTGTATTCATTTAATGAATAAGTATATATACCTAATATACTTATTAATTACACAGAGCTCGATTTTAAAATACCAGCTTTTAATATTTATTAGATTTTACAGATAAGTATAGGTACTTATCTTTACTTATAAAATCAATTGATTTATATTATAAAGTTGGTTACACTTTTTTGGAAACATTAATAGCTACCTACTCCTACAAAATAATGTATCAAAGGGTAGGTTACCTACCTACAAGTTTTTGTAAAAGTTTTAGTAACGATATAGGTAGTGGAAAACTTAATGCATTGGAAAAACCTGCATTTTTACTTGTGAGGCCAAAAATTATTTAAATCTTTTTTTTTTACTTATTATTGTGTCCTACTTTTGGGCAAAGGTCTCCCACATCCCTTTCCCCTTTTAAACTTTAAATCGTTTTATAGTAATTTTCAAAAATCCAAACTAAACATATTTTTCCATACTTATTACCCAAAAACCGCTTCACTTTGTAAATATACAATTACACCCACACGAAATTGTACACTTTAGTTACAGCTTATTTATTACAAGATTTATTTTAAGTGAGAAAACATGAAACATTCATTTAAAATATAAACAACCAACATACATATTTTACCCCCAACGCTTATTTTCACCTCGTCAAGCCAACTCACGTAAACCCACCAATTAACTACCCGTGTTTGCATGAGGACAGACGGACAGAACGTCCAATAAACAGTTATATATAATAAAAACATGAATAATTCCGCCGTATTTCCACGTAGTTTCAGAGAACGGAGGAAAGTTACAATTTACGTAGAATTTTATAATCAGCTGGGTCAGTATTATGGGCTACTTTTGAAATAAATTAATTTATAATTTATTTACTAACAGCTGCCGACAAGAGAGTGCTACTGAAAGTTTACCTATACCGAACTGACACTATACCTACACCGAACTGAAACTATTCCTAAGTCAAACTGAAACTATACCTACACCGAACTGAAACTATACTAATTTCAACTGAATCGGCTAAGTAGCGTTATTGAGGGGTAACATCTACTTATCTATCAAGTGTCACAAATTTTCGCATCCTACACATACTCCTATAGCCTATACATAAATATACCAATATTATAAATGCTTGTGCGGTTTTTAAACCAAACCTTTTTGAGATTAATTATACTGGCGATTTTAGATTTGTGTTTTGAGTTTTGAAGGTACAGTGTCTAGGGCTGAAAACGTCTCTACTGATTTCCGAAGGCAATTGAACACCACCTACCTTATGAACTGCTACTCCTGGCTTGTTGGTTTGGTGGCAGGCAAGATCCTGTGGACTCGCATGGCCGATCCAGGTTCTAAAGTCTTTGGAAAAGCACACAGCACGGCTATGAACCCGCGACACTTCACTAGTATCAAAATGTTGAAATTGAAATGTTGAGAGTCCACACGCAACCGATCACTATGACTCCCGCCAATGCACTGAGCCTCGAGCTCTTCACGTTCGGGCAGGCGGTGATTTACCAAACTACCCTCAATACAATACAATACAATAATTTATTAATAATTCCCAAATTACAAGTCAAATACAAAATAAAAATAGCACATAACATAAAATATTTTTTTTAACAATAGTACCTATAGGTATAATGATATAATATTTATTATATTTTTTTCTGGTCATATCACAGGGAGTTTCAAGAACTCGTCTACGTTATAAAAACTGTGCTCTAGTAGCCACTTTTTGGTCTTAGTTTTGAATATTGGCCGAGAAGCTGCATCCCTTATCTCTTCCGGCAATCTGTTAAAGACTGAAGGGCCCATTATGTAGACGGACCGCTCCGACTTAGCTAATTTGTGTGGCGGTTTAACTAGCTCAAAATAACAATAGAAACGCAACAACGCTAATAATGTCTATAAGGATGGATATAGGTATAGATTCTCGTTCACGCAGTTAACGTTTGATTCTCGATCACGCAGAAGCTACTGAACCGACTAATCTGAAATTCGGTATGGGTGTACTTTTCATCTCGATAACTAAGTACTACTACTATTTTCTTTACTGGTATTTTTATTGACCCAGTCCAAATTTCACTTCAGCAGTTTAATCATAGAATTATTAAAGTATAGAAACGCAATGTAGTACATTGAAATGCGCCAAAAAAAGAGTCACATTGGCTAACTTCTAGTACATTTTGGTCCGATGCTAATTTTCGAAAAAGAGAAGTTACAGGCTAGCCCTGCCTAGACATATACCTACTAAACATAACATAAAACTACTAGGTTTTTTTATTGTTAGTAAAACTCCATCGTAAAAAGTAATAAACATTATTTTAAAATAGAGATATTTAATTTTTATAAACAGGGTGTCTAAAAATTTGCTGTCCTATATACCGCATAGATTATGGTTTGATACTGTCCATCTTGGTGTTCTATAGAAACATCGTTATTCATCTATGAGCTTAATCTATAATAAAAAATATAGTGGAGTGGACCAACTTTCCTACTTTGACTGTTCAGGGATGACAGAATTATATTCTACGATGATTCCACGGGATTTATCCCCTTGAAAGGATGCTCTCCAATTAGGATTAGACGAGTCGTTTGGAGACGGTGTGCTGAATAGAATATAATAACTTATACTGTCGAAAACTGTGTCTAAATAGGTCATAGCAATGTAAGTAATAGGTAGGTACAAAAGTTTTATCTATTTGCAACGGTCTATGGGTGGCCCAATTGTTTCCTTTTGTAAATTTTGTAATATATCTATATATAGATTGTAGTAGTTAGCTTATGCTGTAATAAAGTATTTCAGAAATACAATATTTGTATATGAACATAGGTATCTACACACTGAATTATTATTATACAATGTCGTTGTTATTAGTGACCGTAAACACCACTGAATAGTCACATGGAAGCATAATCCACATTTTTGTTTACCTACTTCGACGACATATTTTTTTTCTGTTTCTATTCATTATTTACTTAGTAAAAACTACCAAACCTATTTTGATTAAAAAAAAAATCAACTGGATTGAGAACTTCCTCCTTTTTTGAAGTCGGTTGAAAAAATGCAAACATATCCGCAGGCTGTAACTAATAAAGCATGATTACACCCAACACTCAGCGGCCCTGGCCGGCGGCTTTACAAAGCTGATTGCAAGGCCGACAGAGAAGGCTCCATTGTTTGTAAGTACCGCCGTTAGAACGGTTTCAGACTAGCGAATTTACCGAGCAGATTCTCCGCACGTGTTTTGTATATACAATAAGTATACTGGCTTACACCGGAGTTTACAGGTCTGTTACCGAAAGCTGGCAAGTACAACACATTCGCTAAAGCTTATGAGTATGAAGGAGTTCTTGTTCTGCTTTTGATACTGTTTTTAAAGTGTGTAATATGAATTGAAAAATAGCAAGAGTCACACTATTATTGTTAAGTCTTGTCTTAAGCGTCGATGCCACACGGCTTATTTATACGTGACTTTGCTTGTAGCGCGTAAACTCGCCCAGTGTCATCGGCTTATTCACAATCTGCTAGTTGACAGTCCTTCCCAAAAGCTAACACGTTCACACGCTAGCTTTTAAACTCGCTAACAATCAGCTTGTAAAAAAGCCATGTGTCATCGACGCTATAGCATAGTAACACGGGCGATAGGGCGCGTAAAGCTCCGTACTCACATATGGTTTTACTCGATAAACTTAAAGCTCGAAGGCACGCATCGAGCCGGCTCGATGGAATTAAGGCTCGAACGGTTCGGTGAATACTGTACAGTGCGCGTCACTCGATAGATAATGCTGAATGTGTGGACGAAAGTTCATGCCATGGTTTTTACTCGACATGATAGCTCGATCGAGCAAAACCGTATGTGAGTACGGAGCTTAAGCGCGACAACGTTCGTACAAGTAGCGGCACACGCGTATACGCGTTGCAAAAAAAAAACACGAGCGGGAAATTCCGCTTATCTGAAACAAAACTTACCGCGCTGCAGCGGTAATACTTGCGGTATGCAAATGTATGCAATTATTACTATGAATGGATTCCCTGTGTTACTTAGTACTTAAGGCTGTACTAATTACCTTCTTAGTTTATGACTTTTCTAGCTATTACCCGCAGGTTAAGCCCGTCACACAATTAGCTATAATATATGATATATTAATATGATTATAGCAAGGCATATTAGATACGATATATTTTCTATACAAATATTCAAGTGACCGCACACTCAGCTATAATATATATTTCTATGACTTGAATATTTGTAGGTATAGAAAATATATCGTTATATGTCTTGATATAATGTAGGTATATTAAAGCTACGTGTGTGACAGGCTTTAGTGTGTGTTGTATATAGCGATAAAAAAATCTGTCATTTTACAAATCAACGTGTATCATCATTATCAGCCCACTTTTGTCCACTGCTGGACATAGTCCTCTCCCATTACGCACCACTAAGCCCAGTCTTCGGCTATTCAAATAAATTTCTTGAAATACATTTAATTTAATAGGTACTTAATTTTTTTTTTTGTATATACATAGGTATTCATCGCGGATTTAAAGGGATTTGAAGCTGGTTATTATAATGCAAGAGAGATACTTATCTATGACGCTGTCTGTACATAAAATACATAAAAAACCCAGACTCAAGATTTTTGTTTTTTTAGAATATGTTTACTTATTTATTAGATTTATCTTGACACCCAGGCAAAGCTGCGGATATCAGCTAGTTAGGTATTAACGTGATTTATGACGTAAAGGGATCATGTTCGTGAATCTCAATCACTGTTTGTGTTTACCGACTCTAACGGCCAGGGGTCGTTAGTCGTTAGCCGTTACAGGCTTATGAAGTTGGGAAGATAAAAGCGACAGTGTATTATGTAGGTAATCCTACTAATAAGTGAAGCAAAGTCCTGTGCAGCACTTTTCTGGTTATGGGCAGCCGTGATCTTTTACAATTTAGTTACTTAGAAGAGCGCCTAACTCGTCTCGACCCTTGTTTACATAAAAAAGGCAAAATTTCGTATAAATAAATATTTTTTTTCCTCAATCTCTTAAAAACTAGATGCTCAATCGGTTCAGAAGTTTCGGCGTTTCTGTCTCATTGGTCTTTCCATCAAATTTCCCTCACAAACATTTTTGTACACTAGTAGACACCCACAGCATCGTGTGCGTTACGAATTAACAAAATTCCTTTCTCAGTTCTCGCCTACACAATACATATCTAAGCAAACATAGGTACCCTCGAAATTTCAAGTCTCTACGATCAGTTTTTTTGCCTGTGCGTTGTCTGTCAGTCAGTCAGTCAGGAATAAACATTTAATTAAAGTAGAGACTAGCTCTGCCCTCATTACAAATAGTGCAGTAACTATGTCAAACATGTTTTCGAGAAAAACGACTTTGAAAAAAAAATAATTGAAATTGTTGCAGGCATAAAACTATATAAGCTTTCGCAACATGCAATACATCAAAAGAAAGGGAAAAACATAAAGTTTTTATTAAGCTGACATTTAGATTATAATATTTAAGCATAATACCACGAAATAAAAAAATATACTTATGCTTAGTAACTACCTACCTGAAGAAGCATAGCTTCCTAAAAATCACTGCAGTAAGTACCTTAGTTACTGCACTAATTATTACGAAAATTACTTAATGCGTCAATCATTACAGACCATAAAATCATAATTGAGTGAGATTGTAATCATAGGTGCAGTAACTATATAGTTACTACAGTATTGACTAGGACTTTTCTTAGTTTAGAACTGTTTTTTAAAAGTATCTAGTTGAAATTTATAGTAATCACTGCAAATTTGTCTTCTATTTCTTAATAGAACCTAATACTATTAATTATGTGTGGGGGAGGTCGTTTGTAATGTAATGTAAATGACTCCATTATCCGCAATTGGTCCTTTTTGCGTGAGCAAGTTACCTGCTGCCTACGGATGTAGCCAGCCTAACTTCGTCCAGAAGCGCAGAAGATTCCTGGGCTCTTCGCAGGCTTTGCGGAGCGATCTCGGTTGCCCGAAGGTTTCGTGTCGTTGTGCTGTCACTACCACGCATTCCAGGACTACGTGGGCAGCTGATTCTTTTTCTGTTAAGCAGCCTCTGCAGAGTGGCCTGTCAGTGTTACCAATGTTTTGTAGATATGTTTGTTGAGTAGACAGTGTCCAGTGATTGTACCCACAATCACACGCAGATCTTGCCTCTTCAAGTTTATGAGACGTTTGTCAGTATCAGTACGCATCTGAGAAAGTGGCAGAGGCAGGAAGGGTAGAGGTCCCATTCCAGTGGTCTCAGATCCTATTCTGGCTAGTTCGTCTGCGGCGTCATTCCCTAGTCATGTGCTGTGTCCTTTTGTCTATTGTAGAGTAACATCGTTTATGCGTAGATATGGTCTCTAGGGATAAATGACATTCGTGTACAAGCCTCGAGTTGCATGTGTAGCTTTCTAAGGCTTTTAATATTGCCATACTGTCAGAGAGAATTCGTATCTTGTAATCCCGTACGCCTCTCCGTGCTATGGCGTTGGCAGCTTCTGCTATTGCAACACACTCGCATTGAAAAATGGAGCTGTACGTGCCTAGTGTCATGCTTATGTTCATATTAAGGTCTAGCGAGTGTACGTAGTGTAAAATTCTAACTATTTAGTGTTTTTTACACATCATATTATATTTACTCCTAACAACACTTCTTGGAAAATAATGAACCAATGCAACTGTTAGGTGGACTATCACAGGTGTTTTAACTGAGAGTATGACAAAATGATCTTTATTTTAGCCATAATGCGTTCCCAGAACAAAAAAACACACGAACAAATATGAAGAATAATAGGCAAATTCAGACATTGATTTTCCAAAAAGTTTTGGAGGTTTGTGAATGTGATGAGCAAAAATAATTGAATAACGCGTGTCGGCAAGGTCCATCGTCTTTAAAATTACCGATTTTAGAAAATTCACAGAAGTAAAGTAAAGTAAAGAAAAGTAAATTCAAAACGAAATAAAAAAAACAGGTGTCAATTTTTATTTATATTCATTTTTAACTTTCTGCGAGAAACAGTAAATTCAGACGATACGTTTCGTGCATCTTGCATGGAGTTATGAAACAGGCTGATTTAACCAGATACTTCTTCCTACACATGCAAGGCATCGTTGTAGCTAAACATAGCTGCAGTATCTTGCTAAGTTATAACGGTCTTGGATAGTGCTTCACTATTCATATTCGTCTAATATCCTTATGATAACCGCAGTACCTATTAGATACTGCATTCTTAGTAAGCAAGCCTTGGACATTTTGTTAAATTTACTAATTATAAATAAAGTATCTATTAGATACTACATTCATGACTAGGAAGTCACAAAGAATATAAACTAATAGCAATTAAAAAGAACGCACTATCTATACATACTGCAATAATTTCTAGATTTACTTAATAATTACGTGTCCAAGTATATAGTAACTTCATTCACTGCACTTTTCATAAGCAAGTTATGCACTGAGAGCCCAGATACTGCAATCTTATTTATTGAATTTCCGGGTTTTAGATGGAATTTTGATGTGTGAGTGAACCCAGTATGAAGTACTTTTTTTGGTGATTCTGATTAAGTATCTAACTCAATTTCACCAAAAATGCTAGTTACTGCACTCTCCGTTAGGAGGGCAGAGCTAACGCCCGCAACTTTATTGAGAGTTACGTTTTTTTTAAATTCCTTCTTACTCACTTTCAGCTCTTAACAAACACACCCTGCAAGTTTCAGGTCTCTAAGTTCAGTCAAGGTTCGAGCCTTTTATACTTTTATATTCATTGATAGTAGATAAAATCGACTTCAGTTGCCACGACACTGTAGCGTAACTAGCGTTAAATCTACATAATGTTTAATTACTATTTAATAAGCTGTTACTCAATACGTCATTATACTCTAATACTAACTATAAGTCAATCTGTACAGCTCTTGTAAAGCATACATTCTTATTATTGTAAAGCATACAGTCTCGGATTAAACGCGGTACGGTGAATACATCAGTACAAAATATTCGGTTTTTAATTTATCGAACCTAATTACCTACTTAATCAATTCAATTTAGGGTTTGATCACTACGAAATAAACATAAATCCTAAAGTAGTGACTACGTGAATCCTAAAACACGAAGATTTTTTTATATCATATTTTTTATATTTATATTTTATAAAAGCATATGATGAAGCTGATGGATCGGATCCGGAACACCGAGCTGCGCTCCCAAACACAAATCGCCGACGTAGCTTCGAAAGCCGCCAAGCTCAAATGGGATTGGGCTGTTCATGTCTGCCGCATGTCGAACGATCTTTGGGCTAAAATGACCACCGAATGGTGCCCTGACGCGACACGGCGACTACGCGGCAGACCGAGGAGAAGGTGGCGGGACGAGCTCATCGCGTTCCGCCCAGACTGGACCAGTTTGGCACAGGACAGGGAAGAGTGGAGAAAATGGGGGGAGGCCTTTGCCCAGCAGTGGGACAGTGCAGGCTCCATATAATAATAATAATAATAATAATAATAATAAATTCTCGACCAGTACCTAAAGAGGCTCTCGCTTGGTGGCTGGGTCAAGGGCCAGATACAAAAGGTGGTACTATTAGAGTCGGCTCGCGTGGTGAGAAGGTTCCTCACTCTGCAGCCCTAGCCACCAGCCGCTGGGCTCTACTCCGCGGCTGGTGGTCCACCGTTTTTATATATTTTAAACAATAATACTGCTGTTTTTTTTAAATAGTTTATTTTTTAAATATTATTGTAAAAAATAAATTTTAATGAGAGAAAAATATAAATAAATGATAATAATAATAATAAAAGCATATTCGTATCAGTCATCAAGTCATCAAAAACTTATTTATTTTGGTATAGGTACTTACTAGGTATAAAATTACGGCTTCGATACGAATACCCTTGTCAATAATTATAATACGGCGGCTACTGGTGACAAAACGCAGTGACGAAACGCCAACGACCGTAACTATTGATTTATTTATTTCATAAACAGTTACCGATCTCTGTTTATTCTCTGCGCAGATGTTGCGCACGTGGGCTAAACGCGTGCGCATGCCTCAGGGGCAGACAGTCTGACACGAGAAACAATAATTATAGGTACATCCTATAGGTACAATCTGTGCAGTAAGGGTTTCTACAAGATGACAGAGAGACAGCGGCGCCCGAGCCGAACTTTTGAACTAGGTACAGACAGCGTCAGAGATAAGTATCCCCCTTTCACAAGACACCCAGCTATAAATCCTTTCAAAAAATTGTAATACTTAAAATTATTTTTATTTTTACATACGGTTATACAAATATAAACTATTTTTTAAAGGCAAAACTTCTCCATTCATCGCGACGGTGATTTAAAGGGATTTGAAGCTGGGTATTATGATGCAAAGGGGGTACTTATCTATGACGCTGTCTGTACATCCTATTCAATCTGCGCAATCAGAATTTTGGGTTTCTACAAGATGACAGAGAGACAGCGGCGCGAGTGCGGCGCCCAAGCCGAGCTTTTGAACTAGGTACCCGGATTTCCCAAACGATGAATAAAACTTAAATTATTTATCAATGATGCGTACCGTCTGACGCAAATCCACAGGAAAACGACTAACGGTACCTAACAGTTATCCAATTCTTAGCAAACTTATTTTGTCAAAAATTTACTTTTTTTTTTTTTTTGCCTTTATATGTGGTCAATTTCGGCAATTGATAATGCGTATTTTTTTTTCTGGTGTGAAAGTGTGTTGGACTGCGATGCCGTCGGTTTCGCGGGTTCGATTCCCGCTTCAGAACAAACATTTTTCGGTCTTTGTTTTGAGTCGAAGTGATTTATAATGTAATCCCGATGTTCATCACACAATTTTTTGTACTAAATCGGGAATCGAACCCGCGACACTGGCGTGGCAGTCCAGCACAATTTGTAACTCTACCACCCGTGTCGTAAATTTCTACATGTTATCTCTACCTACAATAATGAATTTCTGTTTATCATCTAGGTATTATAGGTACTTGTATTATGTATATTTATTTGTAATACTAAAGCTGGCTAGAGTCTAATAGCCAGCTTAGTAGGTATTACAATAAATACAAGCTAGACCATCGATACGATTCATATCGATAGGTAGCTCCAAAATTTCGTTGTAAACTCCTGAAATGAAATAACACAAAATGTTATCCTAAAAAAAGAATTTCTTACCTACTCAGTAAAATGCCAAGCAAGAAAGGCCATGAAAACTAATGAATTCAAAGCGTCAATTTCCCCTCGTTCTGACACTATGAGCCGCGGTACCTATCGTTAAATGAGTTTGTGCCCCCATTAGGTACATACGGGCTTTCTAGGCGGAATGTATTACGCAGGGTGGGGTGGAAAGTTGCCAGCTTCGGCAGATTTGGTGAGATGTGGCCACTTTTTAAAAACTTTCGTAATTTGTACTTTTTTGGCAATTAGTACCTACCTTGTTTAAAATTCCATAAATGCTTCTCTATTTTTGAATTATGCTAGCTCTTGTTTCTTCTTTCTTTCCCATTATAATAATCAATATAAAAGGCTTAGTCCTGACTGACTGGCTGACTGACAACGCAAACCACTGGATATAAAGACTTGAAATTTCAAGGGGAGGTATGTTCGTGAATTCGTGAGTTCGTGCCTACACTTCGTAGGCGCGTATTATTAGCTAAGATAAGATAAATATTTATTTGACAATTTCACTAAGTAGGTAGGTATTTAACTAAAACAATACAGTAAATAAAGTACAGTACCTACAGTTTAATAATTTCAGTAATTTAGGTGGTGGTAATAAAAAATATCCAAAGATATGTATTACTTATTTGGAATATGTTCATTGTTCATAATAGTGGGAATTTCGAGACAAAAATATCCTCATAATCCCCACTGCGGGTGGTGTTTGTGGGGATTTTGAGACTTTTTTCCCAAAATCTCCACTTGTGGGGATAGCTAGCGGGGATTACGGAAATAGCCATTTAGGTGCCTACTTAATTTGTCTATATTATTAAATCTAATAAATCATCCATATAGCCTGCAACAGTTGGCAACACCAGCACACAGGCGCCATTGGACTCGTTCAGGGGACGAAAGTGATGTCATCGGTATATTTAGTTTGCTATGGGTTGGGCGCCCCTCATAAAATGAATACCTACCTACTTTTTAGGTTTTTTTTGTACAAGTGATGAGACGAGCTAGACGTTCTCCTGATGGTAAGAGATCACGCATGCCCATGACCAAAACAGTACTTAATCCGACATTTACATCGGGCTGTGCAATACCTACTGCTATTAACGCTCGTCAACTTTGAGACACTTTGATGGTCATTGGTCAGTCTCAAAAGCCCAGTAATTGTTATTCTTATCGCGTCACTTAGTTATTTCGAACCAGTGTGGTGAAAGGATTTCAATTGCGCTTCAAAGAGACTCCTTTCGTGCACTAATTTCCCAGTAATTTCACTAACTACAGTGACCTTCAAACTGGAACACAGTAATGCTTACACATTACTCTGGTTGCTTGTTGTATGCTTAGGTCATGAGCAGGCGCGATCTCTTACTATAAGGAGAGCAGTTGTTCAGAAATGGGTCACTAACGGACCAACTCGTAGAGCATTACGAATGGGTCGCTCGTGACCCGACACCATGATGGGTTACCACGCCATGAGTAATACTAATTTCTTTCATAATGCTTTCTAGTAGTAGTGCCAGATATTCAGTCGCAAATCAGTAATATGTAAGCATTACTGTGTTCCTGTTTAATGGCAATGGTAGCTAGTGAAATTACTGTGCTTTCGAGACTGACCACCAAAATACCTTAAGGATTACGGGCACTACAGCGGTGTTGCACCGGCCTACGTAAATCAAAGTCCTGTGTAGCACTAGGTACTTTAGTTATGGGCAGGCGCAATCTCTTACCATCAGGAGAGCGCTTAGCTCGTGTCGTCACAATCTTCACAAAAAAACATAAATAATAATTATTTGTTATTAATTTATCAAAGATTTAATATTAAGGGTAATCCTCAAATCCGAGTTCCATACAAAAATGTTTCGGACAAATACTCAAAAAGTACGCCGTATAATAGTAATTTCTACACACTACCTATTCGTTTCCTCTGTTTTTTGATTTCGTGAACAAAAAAAGTGAAAGGTTTCATACTTTAATTTAGATTTTATACGTGTTTTTAAGTTAGTAGGGTTAATTTTAAAACACGTATAAAATCTAAATTAAAGTATGAAACCTTTCACTTTTTTTGTGGACGAAATCAAAAAACATAGACGAAACGAATAAGGTGTAGAAATACCTATAATACGGCGTACTTTTTGAGTATTTGTCCGAAACATTTTTGTATGGAATTCGGATTTGAGATTAAGTTTAAGTATAATAACGTTTGGTTGTTTTGGAGTAATCTGTCAGCCCTTCCTGTGTTTTCTTAATAAAATATAAGAATACTAGCTGTACCCGCGTGCGACTTTGTCACCCGTGGAAGAATTGTTTATTATTACCCGACTGCCAGAAGGGTTATGTTTTTCGCGCGTATCTTGTATGTATGTATGTATGTAGGTATGTAAATTTCTGGGTTACCTCGTACCTTCCAAACGGCTGGATGGATTTTGACAATTAAGGTATCGTTTGATTCGTCTCAATCACCCGAGTGTTCTTAGATGGATTTAAAAAAAAATGTCAAAATGGTGGACTTTTGGAGCTAAATAGTAAGTCATTAATAATTTTTTGTTTACCAAACCCATCGAGTAGGGTATCAACATGAAGGTATTTTAAAGGAGACTACAAATATATGTATAAATTATGTTTAAATTTAATTTGGAGTAATTAATTGACAATGAATGTATAAACAAAAAAATTAAACGAGGACCTATGCGCAGTTTGAAATTGGGCTAAGTATAATGGCTTAGTACTTAATCCTCAAAAAACAAAATATTTGGTTTTTGGCACCAAGCATAAATTAGTAACATTTATGACTTCAAGTGGGTATCACTCTCATGCGTGAGCCCATTGAACGTGTTCCCGAGGCTCGTAAGCTAGGCGTTGTAATGGATGAAAACCTAAGGTTTGAGAAGCATGTCGCAAAATCAGTAAAGACTTGTTTCTACAAACTAAAAATACTGTAAAGGGTGCGTGCGACATTACCTAAGTGAAGAGTTGCGCATACACATTTCGAATCTTAACTACTTGGATACTGTGGTCGGTCCTCGTTTGCTTGCTCGGACGCAGCGCCTCCTTCAGAGAGTTCAAAACGCATGCGCTCGCTTCCGTTTTACAATACCGCCTCGAGGGCATGTCCCGCCATTCATGAAGAAGCATAACATTATTATCATAACATTTGGCGTGCCTTCTGTTTGGTGTAATGAAATATAGCTCTCCATCATATCTTTATGATAAGTGGACCATTGACCTATTTCTTTAACAAATGCTTGAGTGAGAGTATTTTTCCGGATCAACTGAAGATAGCAAAGATAGTTCCGGTCTACAAAAAGGGTTCGAAAAGTGAGCCTAAAAACTATCGACCAATTTCATTACTTCCAACAATATCCAAAATTTTTGAAAAGCTTTTAAAGTCACGCTTAATGAAGCACTTGAGTAAGAATAAAGTCTTCAATTATAGACAGTTCGGTTACCAACAGTCGGTTGGAACGGTCGACGCCGTTAACTCACTAGTCACTAATGTAGTTCTAAGTATGAAAGAGAGAAGAAAAGTTGCTGGGATTTTTCTTGATTTAAGTTTAGCTTTTGACACGGTAGACCATGACATTCTTTTAAATAAACTCGAACATTATGGTGTCAGAAACGAAGCGTTGGAACTGTTCCAGTCATATTTACAAAATAGACAAATGTATGTAGAAATCAAGACCATTGGGCAAATTAGTAAAAAATCTGAATATAAATCTAACTTAAATAAAATACTGACAGGAGTTCCTCAAGGTTCAATCTTGGGGCTAATATTGTTTATTATATACACAAATGACATAATTAATTATATATGCAATAACATTTCTGACATACAATTAGTTGTTTATGCTGACGATACCAATGCAATTGTAAGTGCTGATAATATGGTGACCCTTAATAAGAGAATAAACGATTCCTTGGCTGCCTTTCAACTTTGGTTTTCGGCAAACAAATTAACCATTAATGTCAGTAAGACTAATGTGATGCTATTTAAAAATACATCTAGAAATAATGAAAATCTTGATATAAGGCTTAGTAATGAAAACGTGCATAGTGTCGGTACAGTAAAATTTCTTGGTGTACAAATAGATTCTTTCCTAAACTGGAAGTCCGAATTATCAAGCTTGGAAAGCTCAATAGCATCGGCCTGTTATGCGCTTAGAACCTTACGAGATGAGTTGGAAATTGCGCAATTAAAGTTAGTGTATAATGCTCTTGTCGAATCTAAAATAAGGTATAGTATACAGTTCTGGGGTAATATCTATAAATATAACTGTGAAAGAGCTTTTATCCTACAAAAGCGAAGTGTGCGTATCATCGTTCGTATATCACAAAGAGAGTCATGTAGAGAACATTTCATTAATTTAGAAATATTAACTGTACCCAGTCTTTACGTGCAAGTGCTTATGAGCTTTTTAACTAAGTACTTTCCAAATTTTGAGAGTGATGTGGAAAAGGAAGAGAGATTGTTAACGAGAAGAAAGAACCTTAAAATAAAATAGCACCCAAACTAAATGTAACAAAGCACTGCTCTGATTATCAAGCTGTTGAAATTTTCAATAAGTTACCAGCAGATCTCAAAGAGCTAATTTACAGACCAGCCGTTTTCAAAGTGAGGTTGAAAAGTTATCTAATCAAAAGATGTTTATATTCTGTAGACGAACTATGAGTGAATTCCGATATTTTGTAGTATATAGATCACATCCCACAATTTGTCTCACTTCTAGTACCTATTATAGGTCATGTTAGTTAGGCAAGTGTATGTATTAAGATTATCTAGTCAACTGTTGACATTTCTAAAAATAATCATATTATTTTTTGTTTTTTTACTATTATTGGACATTCTTTTTACATTTAACTTCCCTACATAGACTAGTGTTTAATTTGTTAGTATTGTTGCATGTACCTAATTTAATATATTTTTATAAGTGTTAGTTGTTAAATATCCAAACACAATGTATTGATTGTTTCCTGGAATAAATGAAATGAAATGAAATGATAAGCTTGTATAAAGCACGTAATCTCTGAATCGCAGAAGAAATGGGTCAATTTCGCACTAAGTCATGGAGTATTACGAATGGGTCGCACGTGACCCGACACTATGATGGGTTACCACGCTATCATACCAATTCCTTCAAAGGATTTCACTTGAAATCCTTTCACCACACTGGTTCGAAGGAACTAGTGACACGATAAGAAGAAGAAGATACCAATTCCTTTGGTAATGAACAAAGAAAGTTATATTGTAAAGTACACGTTAAGAAATACTTAAATTATAAATAAAAATCTATATAAATGTTAGAGTCAAAGTATTTATTCATCAATATAACATGTTTTTTGATAACAAACAGTTTTATGATACAGTCCGTAACACGTAGTTAATACATATACAATAATTATACACATTTATAATAGAAAGTGCATTTTTTAACCAAAGATATTACTTAATCGCTATAAGCCTCGATGACACAAGGCTAGTTTACAAGTTACAAGTCAGCAAGTGCGCTTGTAACTTGTAAGCTCGTCCCGTATCATCGGATTTTTAACAATCTTCTAGTTGACTATCCTTCCGGACCGCTAACTCGCTCACTCGCTAGCTTTTAAACTCGCTGACTTGTAGCTTGTAAACTAGCCCTGTGTGTCATCGACGCAGGGTGTGTCGTAATGAGTGGATAATCCTTCAGGTGCGGGTGGGGGACTTCAGGACTGATCAGAAAATGAAAATATGTACCCAGTACAAATCACACGGATTTCGAGTTACTGGACGTTTTCGAAACTTCCATTTTTTTTACCTTTGTCTATTGTTTTTGCTGCCAAGATTTTACCTAAAAAACATTTATTGCATGAGTTTTATGAGTGTTTCCTGCAGAATCTAATTTATTTAATTTTCTTGTTTTAGTAAATTAGTTTGTTAGAACATGAATTTTGTTTACAAAACTCTAATTCACCAAGTCAATTTTTACCGAACTTTTTATACGAAAAAACGACCTTTTCCGGTCTTAACAGGAATGTTTTCGGAATTGGTAGCTGGAAACACCAAGTGCTATACCATTTTGGAAAGCCACTGAAGTAGGCAAGTTTTTCACAAATTGGTCACTAGGGTCACCATACATTTTTTTTGCACCACAGGGGATCAAACTTTTGGAATAAAATGAGCAAAACACATTTTCTTTGCTAAATGATGCTGTACCAAAAAAACTGTACCTGTGGCACGTTAACAGGAAATACCATTCGATAGCACAGTTATCCAGGAATACTCAAGCAAAAAAAAATGAAGAAAATTCCAAGATATGTAATCTTGGCAGCAAAAACAATGGACAAAGGTAAAAAAAATGAAAGTTTCGAAAACGTCCAGTAACTCGAAATCCGTGTGATTTTTACTAGGTACATAATTTCATTTTCTGATCAGTCCTGAAGTCCCCCACCCGCACCTGAAGGATTATCCACTCATTACGACACACCCTGTACATACATTAATAAAAACAAATTGCAAGAATAATCACTGTCAAATGTTTAAAACATTTCTAGCAAGTCAATTGATTTTAATAAAACTTAAGAACGCAGTAAAGTTCATCGTCTAATAAATACATTAGTTAAAAAAAATATTATCTAAAACTAATAATACTCACCTATGTATAAATAATTGATTGTTTTTAAATAATCTTGTTATAATAATAGCTGAGTTAAGGTTATCTAATCTAACACTCGTATTTTTCACTCATGGAAATACGGACTTTCGAAATTTCATTGACAGGTGACAGCCGAACTTTTAGTAAAGCGGCGGCCATTATATTACTTACGTAAGGACAATTTGAGTTTGAGGAATGAATACGGGTGTAAGTTTGGCCGCCGCTTTACTAAAGATTTCAGCTGTCACGTGTCAAATTTCAGATGTAAGTATTTCCTTGAGTGAAAAAATCTAGAATACGGGTGTAAGAATACGGGTGTCAGTCATACCAATTTAAGTAAAAAAGTTTTGTCCTAGTAAGCTCGATTATATTTACTTACTAGAATTTAATCTCCTATCTTTATAACTAGTAAATAATGAGAGATAATTTACCATAACCATATATGTTGCAGCCAAATAGCTTAATTAGCCGTTCAATAAACTGCCTAGTCGTTTTACTAAACGGCCGGTAACCTGTTTTTTTTGCCCTAAAATGATTTTCTGTCTTTTAATAATCTAGCTGTAGGTAGTTGTCAAAATATAATTGAATTTGGTAGTCCGTTTGAGATTAAATTACTAATTTTAATTGACTTAAAAAATTATAATTATGTATTTTCTGGGCAATATGGACGAAAAAAATACCTCATTATAATCTAAGATTCACATCCATTTTGCCCAGACTAAAATAATATAATATAATATCAAAATATTCTTAAAAATTATGATATATTCTAAGAACATTGGTCCGTAGTATTAATAATATTTATTTCTAATACTTATGTATGAGTTATTTCTATAACGCCGTCGAGGTCACAGATTTGAGTCCCCTCACTAGAATGGTGGGCGATAGATCCTTTGTATATTCGTCTAAAACCTGTAATAAAAAATATAATAAATAAACAAAAATAAATAATGTTTGTACATATCACACAACGCCATCTAGCCCCAAAATAACCAGAGCTCGTAATATGGGAACCAGATTACTGTTACTGAACTGTTACAATACTTATATACTTTTCTTGAAATATGTATATAGAATGTTCATCACACAAATGTTGGATGTTGACAACTTTATTCACATTTCGAACTTCGGTCCATTATAATACCCATACATCAGGGTATTATGGGGGACCGAAACATAACATAATTTCAAATTTAGAACATCTTTGTTATATTAGATGACTGTCTCTGCTTTTGAATTACTAAATGGGCGCTAATTTCTTTTGATACTCGAATTGACTATACGCCCTCGCCTTCGGCTCGGGCTGATAAAAGTCTCGTATATAATCTCTTGCTTCAGACCCTTGGTAAACAATAGTAGATTATGCACTAAGGGGATAAAGCAGTGTCTAATGTCGCGGGTGGCATATTGAACCCTAAGCTAATAAAGAGTCCTGAGTGACGCGAGGGGTTCAAGCTACCCAAGACGAAGACAGGCTTTATCCCAGAGGAGCATTCTCTACTTTTCACACCTTCTGCGAGGCAATAAAAAGCCAGGGCTCCGAACTCAGCACCCAACACCGTCTTTTGTTTCACAATCTTTGAAGTCGCGCCTTTACTCTTTTTTTTTATGAGTGGCCAGTTCGATTTTAGAACAAACCTTTTTACAATGCCTTATGGGCGTTCTTTTACTTAGAGTTTTTCACGAGTTTCCACATGAATTTGACGTTCTAAATTCAAATCACATTATATATATATCACCCTTGGGAGTTTCATACAACATTGCCTCCCTTGGGGGGTAATTCTTTGCTTTACCTTGATGATAGCATGATATGTAATTGGATATTGTCGAGCAGGTGGTGAAAATACTTTTTTCTTAAACATGCGCGGAAATATTGTCATTACTTTTAAATAAAGAATACGCGAAGTATCATTTTTACGTAGACTGAAAAACCAAAATCACTATCCGGCGTGTTCTTTGAATTTGGAACGAAGAGCGCGCCGGCAATGTTGTATGAAACGGTGTGCTGTTTGAATTTAGAACTCTTTCATCTATCGTACACATTGCGTTCTCGTGGCTGTATAGCCACAGATGCGTTTAACCTTTCGGCACAAACTGTAAAATAAAAAAAAATTGGCGGTAAAGCGGAGTTCGTTGTTATTTTGTTTTTAAAAATAAATTTAAATGAGTTCCGATGATTCTGAAAGTGAAAATTAAATGGACATTGACTGCACTCCACCAGATTTAAGATAGGAAGCTAAATTAACGATGGAAAACCCGCTTCCAGCGAAATCAAAAGAAAAATATAAGAAAGTATATGAAAATTTAATGTTGTGGAAAAACGAGGAAAAAACAAAATTGTTCTCCGAAACAGTGTTTTTGGTATACTTCAATGAATTAAACTAAAAAGCCATCTACATTATGGGCGATTTATTCTATGCTGAAATCTACAGTTCATATTAAAAACGGTATTGAACATTATTTATAAGGCCCCTTTTATTTCCTTGCATATTTTTTAAGAAAAGCACTATATATGCCTCGGCCAAAATGGCAATTGCCTGTCTCGTATTATTGAAGTCCTCGCCTGCGGTCGGCCTTCAAACTCATACTCGACCTGCAATTGCCTATTTCGCTGCCTTTGCAATAATGTACTATTATTTAATTTATCAGTTATTTGATTAACCCTACACGCTCTGCTAAGTTTGAGGCTAGGTGGCGTTGTGTGGAATGTCCAAAACCTTGATTATTATTATAGTTTTCTTATATATTATATACTATAGATTATTAATTCAAGGCAAAGCTTTATGCATGGCTGGCTGAAAAATGTTTTTATAAAATAAGTGACTTTTTAGATTATAATTTTGACATACGATATAATTAAATCAGATTGTTAAATTAGATATATATATAATGCATGATAAATTTTGCACGCCGTCACACGGTGGAGTATGTGAAACCAAATATTATAATTTAAGAACTGTATACCATACTTCATGCAATAAACGATTTCATTTCATTTCATTTCATTTAGACTGTGGATGGTTGTGGTTACCTTCAAGTACTGTTCAGCGAGTGCGGTGTCGTGTTGCGGTAACGCGGGCGGCTCCGGCAGCTGCAGGAACGTGACTGCGGTACCGTCGGCGCAACGCTGCTTTATAATGTTGTTCACACTATAAACAGTGGGAAAAAAGTTTTTTTTTTACAGAGACGTTTTCAGTGAAAAGGTAGTAAGTAAATATTTAATCTGTCAGTCCTATGCTGACTTGCACTATACTTTCAAAGTTCCTAAGCAACAACTTTACTCGCTTGACAGTTCTTAACGGTCAGAATCTAATAGTATCTAGTACTGTTAAGAACTACCAAGCGAGTAAAGTAATTGCTTAGGGACTTTGACAGTTTGGTGCAAGTAGGCACTAATATTTTATTTTTTAGGTTTTAATTTAGATGTCACTCCGATATCTTGTTGACATTTTTGTTCTCAACAACTGTTTCCATTCTGCTTGCTAATTGTAAAGACCTGTAATTAGCTTTATGTACCTAGAATTAATTTTTAAGCTGATGGTCTTCAAAAAAAAAAAAAAAAAATCACAAAATTTACGAACTGTATCTTGGCAGTAAATATTGGACATTCATTTGTCAAAATCCATACTTATATCTACATTAACAATTTTAGTTCATTAACATTTAATTTAATTTATTGTTATACTTCTAATACGTACAAACTTGTAGACAAAATTCAATTTAGATTCCAATTTTTTTTTTCATAAATAAAAACCGCTATAAATTGTAAAGGAAGCGAGATTAGATAGATAGATAGATAGATAGTAACTCTTTATTGTACACCCCGAGGAAATATACATTATAAAAGGAAACAAATAAAAAAACCAAAAATAATAGAGGCTACAATGGGCGGCCTTATCGCTAAAAGCGATTTCTTCCAGGCAACCTTTGGATGGAGAGGAGTGATAGTAGTTGGCGTCTGGACGGGTGAGTCGTAATAAAAAATGTATGATACATACATACAAATATTTACACAGATACACAGATACCTACATACTATATATTATAATATATAATATACATAATATATATTATATACCCTAATTATTAAAAAAAACGTTTATGACAGCAATTTCAACTTCTCTAAATAGAAGTTCTTTACAGAGTGCTTAAACACAGGCAGCGACCGTATTGTTCGCAAAGATACTGGTAGTTCATTCCACAATTTTACAGCTTGCACAGAGAACGAGTCATAGTAGAAATTGGTGTTTGACATCGGTATACTGAGTTAGAGATTTTCGGATGACCTAAGATTGCGAGAGTGGGAGTTGTATAAAAAACTAAAACGTTCTTTAAGATAGTGAGGATAGATAGGTAGGTATTTATTAATAAAATCAATGTGTGGTGTATGTATGTAGGACTTACGTCTGTAGATAGCTCAGGGGTACGCGCTGGTAAATACTTCCGTCTTCATCAGACCAGCGTCTGTTCTCTTCAAATTGAGGCCATTCCGTCACCTGAACACAAACTGAGCGTTACAAACCAACCAAGTCAACCAACTAACCAAGTCAACCTTTCAATTCAATCAACCAACCAAGTTAACCAATCAACCAAATCAACTAACCGACCAAGTCAACCAACCAACCAAATCAACCAACCAACCAAGTCCACTAACCAACCAAGATAAAAATCGGCTAATTCTTCGTTTGGCTTTTTATTTTTGTTTTGTGACACTCTCATGACCATAACGAATCAACGACCAAAATCCATTAGGTTTTTATAGTTTTTTGTATTTTTTGATGCCTTGCAGCCGCCATATTTTTTTTTTTACTTTTGAGATTGTCTAGTACATTTGCGTGGCCTAGACGAATCCAATGATACCTCATTTCTCAAAATTGTTAAGAAATTTCATTTTTTTAATCTCGCTTATTATAATTATTTATTATATATTGTGAGCCTGAATGGTCCCACTGCAGGACAAAGGCCTCCCTTCCTTCTTTCCACACTTATCTGTCGCGGGCTACTGTCGATTATTACTTTTAGGACCTTCAATAGTAGATTATGCACTAAGGGGATTAAGCAGTGTCTTATGTCGCGGGTGGCATATTGAACCCTGAGCTAACGAGGGACTCAGTTAACTCCTGAACGAAGCTAGGGAGTTATGTAGAGTCCTGAGTGACGCGAGGGATTCAAGCTGCCCAAGACGAAGACAGGCTTTATCCCAGAGGAGCATACTCTACTTTTCACACCTTCTGCGAGGCAATTGAAAGCCAGGGCTCCAGCAGCGAACACCGTCTTTTGTTTCACAATCTTTGAAGTCGCGCCTTTTTTCTTTTTTTTTATTAGTGGCCAGTTCGATGTTCGAACGAACCTTTTTACAATGCCATAGGGCGTTCTTTTACTTAGAGTTTTCCACGAGTTTCCACACGAATTCGACGTTCCAAATTCAAATCACATTACAACCCTTGGGAGTTTCATACAACATCACCTCCCTAGGGAGGTAATATTAGCATATTATGTAATTGGACATTGTCGAGCAGGTGGTGTGAAAATTATTATGTCGGTCCTAACCATTTAATTTCAGCCAACAGGGCGCCACATAGACCGAACGCAGTCGGGTAATCAAAAATATATGAGTCAAATTGAGAATAAATATACAGGGTGTCCCTAAATTCAACGATAAACGGGTAGTGGTCTGGTCTGGTCGTGACTACTCCAGATATTTTTTTTATTTTTTTTTATTACAGTACTTATAATTTATTTTTCTGGTACTCTGGTATTTTGTGGTGAATAACAGAACTATTTAGGTTGCCGATGCAAAAAACAATTCAGTATTATTTGAAGAAATGGTCATGGTTGTTAAAAGTATCATAAGGGGTGTCAATTTTCGAAGGATTTCATAAATTGTGCTTGAAATAAAAAAAAAACTTTAATTTCTTATTTTTTCTCGAGTAGTGACGACCAGGCCCACCATCCGCTAACAGCTTACCGTTGAATTTAGGGACACGATGTATATAAAAAAAAATGTTTTTCGTCGCTTTAGGGGAAAGGTCAATTCAATTTTTTTTTTTTTTCAATTTCTTTTTTTTTTCAATTTCTTTCTAAAGGTACTTACAATATGAGTGGTTGCGTTGATCCGTAGCAGTTTGACGAGCTCGTCCAACCGTTCTTTAAGCGGGCGGCCCGAAGCCGCCGTATCGACCGCTTGATCGTTGATGGTGACTGTTCGACCTGCTTCTAGAAGGTAACATCAAAATCAACGCTTAAGTTAACGGAAGTTTGTAAAAAACGTTGGTTTATATCTTTGTGTAACGGTGTTCCTATAGAACACCAAGATGGACAGTTTCAAACCAAAATGGACACCTCGTCAATATAACAGAAATATCTACATTTTCAAATAATGTTTGTTACTTTTTACGATGTAGTTTTATTAACAATAAAAAAGCCTAGTAGTTTTAACATATAATATTTATCTAGCCCTGTTACTTCTCTTTTTCGAATATTAGCATCGGACCAAAATGTACTAGAAAATAGCCAATGTGGCTCCCTTTTATTGCTCGCATTTTCTATGTACTACATTGTGTTTCTATACTTTAATACTTCTGTGCTTTGCGACTATAAAAAGCGAAAATTTATAAACAGACAGATAAAAGCCAGTACCATGCTATCTCATTTTCATTATTTTAGACCATTTACTGAACTTTATTTGGTTTCTTAGGTGTTGCGCTGTCTGTTTAAAACTTTACGAATTATTTAGCCGTAAAGTTATACACCCTGCGGAGGTGCGACAAAAAACTGATAAGATGACAATTTTAACTTCGCACAACACACACACACACACATCACATTCACACTCCACACACACCACTGACAAACACAATGCGATTATTTGTTTGTTTGTAATTTACTGCTGTTAGAGTTACTAATTATCTACCCAGACTTACCTACCTATAATTCTTATATATTTACAGTAAACAAAATGTAGACTCAATTTGGTTTAAGAATAGTATATATTTCATAGCTTATATAAGAAAAAAATGTAACTGTGAGTCTAATGTTAAATAAATAAAATAAAATAAAAAATAAACTAAACCTTAACATCTATGATATACGGTTGAAAATGCGAAGCGCGTCGCGTCGCCGGCTCTCGTGGCCGCTATCATATACCGTATATCATAGGGAATAAGGTTTAGTTTCAATTAATGACTTCTGATAGTCTTTTCGCCGCGCCTTCGCACGTGGTCCTTAAAACAGGATCACACATTGAAAGCAACCTTTCAAGACGGGGGAGACCATTACTTAATTTTATTTAAAACCTTTAAATACACGTTTAAACTAGAATTCGTCGTGTCCAGAATACAATGAATACAAGACAACGCAACATATATCTGCTTTACTAACAAACTGCAGTTAAAAAAAAAGGCTAGTTGTAGCATGGATAGTGTATACAGCATGCTATTTGTAGCGTGGATAGTGTATACAGCATGTTATTTGTAGCGTGGATAGTGTATTGTATACAGCATGTAATTTTTACCATGGATAGTGTATACACCATGTTATTTTTACCGTTGATAGTGTATACAACATGTTATTTGCAGCGTGGATAATGTATATTATACATCATGATATTTGTAACGTGCATAGTGTATGTACCATGTTATTTTAACCGTGGATAGTGTATACACCATGTTATATTTACCGTGGATGTGAGTGTGGCTGTGGGCAGTAGACACGGCATGCAGCCGCAGGCGCAGGTGTTGCCAGCCGCGGGAGGAGCGCACGACGGCGGCTAGTTGTAGCGTGAATAAGCCAGCTACTGTGAACGCTTCCTCACACGATGGGGATGCCAGCTCTACGAGCCAAACGTCTATGTATTTTAGGGCGGGAGATTTGCTGTAAATAATACAATAAATAAATAAATATTTTAGACATTTCACACAACGCCATCTAGCCCTAAACTAAGCAGAGCTTGTACTATGGGAACCAGATAACTGATACAATACTTATATACTTTTTTTGTTTGTAAATATATTCATAGAATACATAGAAAACACCCAGACTCAAGACAAACACCGATGTTCATCAAACAAATGTTTGTCCTGAAGCAGTCGTGGCAGTCCAACACACTAGCCACTTCTTCCAGATTGGTCCCATAGAAATTCCATGAAAATCAGTTCAGTACTTTGGCTTTGAAAACAAAATAACTAAAAGAAATAACCTATCCTAATAATCCTAGTAAACTAAATTGCGTATATTGTTTCCCTGTGACTATTCAGTGGTGTTTACAGTCACTAGAACAGTCCGATTGATTGATGTTTATGTAAAACCTTATAATTTTGAAAAATAATTCGGGTTGATTTCTTTCAGAAGTAAAATATTTAAAAATAAACTAGATATGCAGTATAATTGTTCTTATAAATGGAGGGCATAACTTCTTTCACGACTTTTCTTTAACTCTCGTGGTCACAAAACCAGCCTGTATATTCAAACAAAACTCTAATTTATCACTACCATAAATACATTTTAATCATAAAATATGCATCTCTAAAGTCAAATAAAATTCTCCTACTGCTTACTTCTGTACTGTAATCCCTGGCGGGATCAATCAGAGTTCACTGCTGCTGCGTCCGCGCGAAGTATTTCGCGCGCGGCTTGGGGCAGCCATTGTCTATTGGTCAGGACTAGCCCGCCTTATGTTACTCACCGTTCCACGGCCGCCATGTTCAGGTCATGGAAGTGTCGGCACACGCACACGTTCTTGTTGACACACAACACGTCGGATATGATCCGCGTGTACTCGCTAGCCGAGACCCCGGCTTCGGTCGCCTTTCGTAAGGGGAATATGCTTTCGCCTGATTCGAAGTCAAATTCGTCTGTTTTGTAGGGGGAAGTTGAACTGGAACATTTTATTCAATTCAATTCAATCATTTATTGGCCAAAATGTTACATTGCATAACTCTGGTAGACCAAAAAATTATACAGTTTGAAATACATAAGCTTCTAAAATATTTTCTGTCTATGTAGGGAATCCTCAAGGCGAATTTCCATACAAAATGTTTCGCACAAATACTCAAAAAGTACGCCGTATTATAGTAATTTCTTCACACTATTTGTTTCGTCTATGTTTTTTGATATCGTCAACAAAAAAAAATGAAAGGTTTCATACTTTAATTTAGATTTTATACGTGTTTTAAAATTAACCCTTCTAAATTAAAAACACGTATAAAATCTAAATTAAAGTATGAAACCTTTCACTTTTTTTGTTATCGAAATCAAAAAACATGGACGAAACGAATAGTGTGAAGAAATTACTATAATACGGCGTACTGTTAGAATATTTGTCCGAAACATTTTGTATGGAATTCGATTTGAGGATTAGCCTTAAGCTAGACATCTTGTTCTAAGCAGTGGGTAAGGTAACAAGGCAAAATGCTAATAAAATAGTAATTAAATAATATACACCGTAATTTTTTTAATCACCAGTAAATAAATACGTTTAATCAGTTGCCGTTACTGAACAATGATATGGCAAAAAAAAATGAAAAATTAAGTCGATTTTTTGTCAAAATAAGGGTCTATACGCACATAACAGTGCCGATACGACCCGTACCGCAGGAAGTATATCTTTTTAAATAAAAACAAAAACATTTTCAGTCAAATCTGTTTATAAACAACTAAGTTCTGAGTAACAAATATTAAAAAAAAACATTTAACCCATTTTTGAAGTCGGTTGAAAAAAATGACAATAGTTTTTCGTAGACTTTCGCGATTATCACACATAGTTATTTGATTGTAACGGGTATTTATCAGAGGTGAGCGCGATAAATACCCGTTACAATCAAATAAAAATAACAATATTTGCCAAAGTTTTTTTGCCATTATCCTTGTTCAATAACGGCAATAAATGTCCAAACATTTATAATAATTATTATTTATTTATTTAATGATAGATTTGTACTCACTCTCTGAACCAATCTTTAGGCCTCGCGTCATCCCTGAACCCTAAAAGTACAGTATCCGGCTTCATGGCGCCGAGGCCTGAAAGCCTCGTCAGATGCGCCGCGCCGCTCCGCACTGACTCCGCGAGGCATAGCTCTACAAATGCTTTTACCTGAGATAAAGATAAAATAGCATAAGATAAGATAAGTCAAAGTCAGATAAGGAAGGTAAGATATGATAAGCATAATCAGCCTATAATGTTCCCACTGCTGGGACTCAGGCCTACTCTCGGCAGGAGAGTGAATAGATCTTAAGGGTAATCCTCAAGGCGAATTTCCATACAAAATGTTTCGGACAAATACTCAAAAAGTACGCCGTATCATAGTAATTTCTTCACACTATTCGTTTCGCCTATTTTTCGAATGTGTCAACAAAAGTTAGTAAGGTTTCATACTTTAATTTAGATTTCATACGTTTTTTTAAGTTAGTATGGTTAATTTTAAAATACGTATAAAATCTTCCCCTTAAATGTAAAATTGCAAGTATTAAAAACACTTACCTAAAATTAGGCGCCGATGCAAGATCCAAGGCAATACAGGCGAGATTAATAGCGAAGTAACTCGTTAGAAATAGCACCGAGTTTACCTATATATATATAGTTTTTAAATTATATATATATATATATATATATATATATGAAACCTTACTATTTTTTGTTGATGGTCATGAACAGGACTATCTAGTTCTTGCTTGGTCCATCCATCGCATTGGACAACCGCTATCAGAGACGAGTGGCGCAGGATTGTAAAGCGTGTCACAACCGTCACAACCGTCACAACCGTCACAACCGCGACCACTATGCCAAGAATGTAACGACAAAGAAAAAGAAGAGATTCAACTTACTTTGAGATGGTCGATCAGTTTAAGCCAGTACTTCTGTTCTGCGGCCAGCGGATCCCCATTGCCGTCTAGCTGGCCTAACCTCACGTGGCCTAGGACAAATAAGCCACCCTGGAACAAACATATTCAATAAATATAATTAACTATGTATTCTATGTAATGTAATGTATGTATGTATTTGCAAAAAAAAAGTATATAAGTATTTTATCAGTTATCTATCATAATACAAGCTTGCTTTGTTTGCTACAAGCCAGCGAGTGAATTTGCTGCCTTGTAACATGTAAAAAAGCTGTGTGTCATCGATGCTTTAGTGCAAGCTGTTATATCTTAGGACTCAGTGCTGCTATGCTAAAAAAAATAGCACAAAAAGTTTGACTCGTGAAGGATTTGAACCTTCGCCCTCCGATGGTCAAGCATTTATGTATATCGGCGCTCTAACCTACTGAGCTAACGAGTCGCTGCGACACTAGATGAAAATAAGTCACGCAATCGGCTAAGTGACGTCATGCGATGAGATCACATGGCATGAGTCGATATGGGATAGTATTTTTGGTTGGATAAGATGATGTCATATGTTCTGTGTATTATCAAGTGGCGAGAATATGGCTACCTTAATGTTTTTTGTTATTTTCAACCGACTTAAAAAAAAAGGAGGAGGTTCTCAATTCGAAAGTTATTTTTTTTTTTAATGTTTGTTACTTCAGAATTTTGTTGTTTATAAAGCGATTAGATTTTTTTTTTACTTTCAATTTTTTTATTTAAAATCGGTTCAATAGCTTAATTTTTGAAATCAAAATAACTGAAAAACAAGTTTTTGGAGTGGTGTTTACGGTCACTAGAACAGCTGAATACAGAACGATTGAAGTCGGTTGTTGTATGTTTTGATTGAAAAACTAGATAATCTGAATGTATAAACTCTCAATAAAAATATTGTTTTTTCAAATCGGTTTATAAACAACAATTTCTAAATTAACAAACACTATAAAAAAAAACGAATTTTACCGAAAAATAGAAAAAAAAATAATTGATTGATTCAGGCGTTACTTTGCGGAAATCCATAAATATCAACAAATTATATAAATATATTTAGTAATAAATCCGCTTGATTTCTAAACAGAGGTTTTAATTAACTTAACTTTAGTTTAGAACTTTAGTACATAATATATTACTATATTTTAAACCAAAGAGTCAACGAACAGAAAACCAAAGTTTAACCAAAGTGTTGGACTGGATGACAAGATGAAGCTGATAGGTCTGAGAAATATTTGGGTAGTCTTACTTATATGGGAACAATTACTGAAAAGATTTCAAAAACATTATCTAAAAATAAGGTGAGGGTAGCTTTTAAAACAAACAATACATTGCGTTCAATTTGTAACGGGAAAGATAAATTAGAGAATCATAAAAAAGCTGGTGTCTATAAATTAACTTGTGATGATTGTAATTCAATTCAATTCAATTTATTTATTAAACAAAACATTTCACTTAGGTCAGTAATCGGTGACCCCACACTAGGCTCTTGGCCTGTATCGTGGGAACCAAAAAGATACACAGAAGAATTATCAGAAAGCTATATATATATAATGCTGTTTATGTAGGTCAAACGGGTCGTAGTTTTCAGACAAGATACAAAGAACATGTTTCAGCGTATAGAAATAAGTGTCCAGAAAAATCACATTTTGCAAAGCACTTAATAGACACTGGTCATTCTTTAAACGATAACAATACTTTTAATATATTACATACATGTGAAAAAGGTTTTAGGTTAAATATTTTGGAGTGTTTAGAAATTTTAAAACACAATACAACAAATATTACGCTGTTGAATGATTTAAATACGAGTATTCCAAGGTCTCCTTTGTTGAGGATTTTTGTGACGTCGGATCATACGACAGGCGACTCATCGCCACAACGGGTATAAATACGGGCCGGGCAACGTTGTTTATTCACTCTCGTTTCGAACTTCAGCGAGTCCACACCTCCTGATGATGCCTCGTGTAGAGGCGAAACACGTGTCGTATCTTTAAACTTTGGTTTTCTGTTCGTTGACTCTTTGGTTTAAAATATAGTAATATGTACTAAAGTTCTAAACTAAAGTTAAGTTAATTAAAACCTCTGTTTAGAATTCAAGCGGATTTATTACTAAATATATTTATATAATTTGTTGAGAAAAAAAAATAACTTAAAGATATAAATAGGTACGTCATGCGAAGGGAAAAATGTCATGTGACTAGAAGAGTGCTGAATATGGAAGCAGATGGATATAAGAGTAGAGGAAGGCCAAAGAAAAGATGGATGGACTGTGTGAATGATGATGATGAATAAAACAGGTGTAAGTACTACTCGGGCGAATGAACATGACACCTGGCTCGAATGACGTTTGTGCAAATTACAGCGTGGAATTGGATAATGTTGATAGAGAAGAGGTCCTGTAATACTTGGTAATGATAAGTAATGATAAGGCTTCGCATTTAGAGGAAGAACAAACACGGAGGGCACCGCGCGGGGGGCGGGGGACGCAGCAAATGCCGGGCGAGAGTGGCAGCAAGTTCCGAGCGAGAGTGGCACAAGTTCCGAGCGAGAGTGGCAGCAAGTTCCGAGCGAGAGTGGCAGCAAGTTCCGAGCGAGAGTGGCAGCCAGGTAGCATGTTCATTCGCCCAAGTAGTACAGAGATGACGGCTGATAGAAACTAATCGAAAAAGGAGACATGTTGTGCTGAACCCCACGTAAGTGGGAAAAGGACCAGAAAATGATGGTTGAAAACTATTGGATAGTTTTGTGTAGTACCTTCTTCTGGTCATTCACAAAGTCGATGAGCGGCGCGGCCTGTCGCGGCGAGCTAACCAGCAGCAGCATCTGCGGGCGCCAGAACTTGACGTGCTCGCGGCGAGGGTCCAGCAGGAGGAGGTACTTGCGGACCTGACGATGGAGACCAGTGTTTTATACACACTTGTTTGGTAAATTGAAGAAAATAAAGTAGAATTGGTCATTGTACTTGGTGGGACCATAGTGCCTAATGGGACCATGATGCCTAGAGGGACCATAGTACCTGGTGGAACCATAGTATCTGGTAAGTAATATATCTATATTACCTGGGGGGTGGTGGGACATAATACCTCGTGAGACCATAATACCTGGTGAGACCATGGTACCTGGTGGGACCATAGTATACCTGGTAGGACCACAGTAATAGCTCGTAAAATCACAGCCGTACCTGGCGACTTATGTATACCTGGTGGAAGATAAGCGCCTGGCTCAAGCTGCCGCCGGGCCAGCCGGGCTCGGCGGCGGCGGGGGACAGCAGATGCAGCGCCAGCACCAGCGAGCTGCAGGCCAGCGCGGCGCCGCACGCGTGCAGCGGCCGCAACGCGAACATCGTGCCCGCGCACCCGAGGAGACCCAGGAAACAGGTCATCCACGAGAACTGCTTGAATGATGGCCTGGAATAGTGCAATCCGTGAACATATGTATAATAATAACATTATGAACCGAGTTTTGGCGGGAACTTCAAAATGGTGTCAAGAGTAAAACAAGTTTCAGTAAGCATAACACAATTCATTTCAAATTGAAATGAAATACCTGCATTACGAAATGTAGCAATCATTCCAGGATTTAGAATTGGTTCCAATAACCTGGGCTGCGTCGGACCGTGCTCTGATCTCCTAAAACCGTGTTTGAGTTCACCCGGGGGCGGGCGGCTACAAGGCTATACTGGGCTATATTTCTGGGCTATATTTTCCGCCCGCCATGAGCCCGTAAAATACAACCATTGACGGGCGATGAGAAATGGACGGCTTGTAAAATGGCGCTTGGAGATTTGATATTACTGCTTCTGTATACGGATAGATATTTCAAATTTCATGAATGAAACTAGAAATGTTTGTCAAGACGAGTTCACACTCTATTTTGGGCTTCCAGGGACATCATGTTACAAGTCTTAAATACTTTTCACACCACCTGCTCGACAATGTCCAATTACATATCATGCTATCATCAAGGTAAAGCAAAGCATTACCTACCAAGGGAGGTAATGTTGTATGAAACTTCCAAGGGTTGTTATGTGATTTGAATTTGGAACGTCAAATTCTTGTGGAAACTGGTGGAAAACTCTAAGTAAAAGAACGCCCATATGGCATTGTAAAAAGGTTTGTTCTAAAATCGAACTGGCCACTCATAAAAAAAAGAAACGAGGCGCGACTTCAAAGATTGTGAAACAAAAGACGGTGTTGGCTGCTGAGTTCGGAGCCCTGGCTTTTTATTGCCTCGCAGAAGGTGTGAAAAGTAGAGTATGCTCCTCTGGGATAAAGCCTGTCTTCGTCTTGGGCAGCTTGAACCCCTCGCGTCACTCAGGACTCTAACTAGTAACTGAGTCCCTCGTTAGCTCAGGGTTCAATATGCCACCCACGACATAAGACACTGCTTGATCCCCTTAGTGCATAATCTACTATTGTAATGAAATTGTTCTACTTACCTACTACAAAAGCCCAATTTCAGTAATAGAGCACTGAGCATTGTGCATTCGCGGCATTAAATTGTTTGACAAAACTTGTATTACTTGGACTGTTTAAGTGTAAAAACGGTGGTTTTTTATCCATTAAGTGCTCGTGAACGTGTATGAGTGTCGGTGAATAGTGTAATGCTGTAAAACGTGACTTTTTGTGTTGCCTCCAAAACTCCATAGAAGCCTCTAGTAAAGCCGCAACCACCACTACTTTACAGGGGCATGACTTGACTTATCGACTCTGACTTATGACAAAATAATCTCTCCAATTACTTGACACTGGCTATATACCTTTGATGTGAAACCAAAACCGAAGAACTGAACATATAACACATGAACCAATAACTGGGTATGATAAAATGGGGTATTACAAAAATAGGACTGCAAACTTAACAGTTAGGAGCTGTCCTAACTGGCTAATGATCGTACGAGGAAACGACGCGATTTGGTCGTACGATGAGATCAAATACACTAATATCTTCAAAGTGTCCTTATTGCTACAAGTTCAAGTTCAAGTTTTTTATTAGTTACAAGTCATATTATAACAAAAAAACACTCTTAGGTACTTAATCAAATAGAGCGATGATTGGTTATTTACAATTTTAACAAAATAAATAATAATTATCAAATTCAAATTAAATAAAATTTAATTTCTTAATGATAAATAATAACAATAACTCAAATTGATTAGTGATTTAAGCGATCAATTATTCGTATGGGTAATTTTCATCGTACGATTATTCATATGGCAAATTTTCATCGTACGATTAAATCGCATCCCTTGCTCGTACGATCAATGCCAATTAGGACGACGCCTTACATTTACCATCGATTAGTTCCACCTCCATCGGGGTCTTCAAATCAAAATTATCCGATCTTTATCTGGCACTCCAGAATACTTGAGCTTAGTCTAACTTATAAGTGCATTTCGTATAATGTTATTAGTAGGTAAGTAAAATAAAAATGTATTGTATTATTGATTTTGTAGGCTTGCAGGCATATTGAATTTGGAAACAGTCGCTAAGATGATGCTATAGAAACACTAATGTTTCTTGATTTTGGGGCTGCTTTTGACATAGTCAACCACAATATTTTATTGCATACATAAGAACACTATGACATAAGAGCTCGAAGTTTGAATTTGTTTCATCATTTATCAAAGTAACAGACGACAATATGTTGATATTACTCGTTAAATAATAAAAAAAATTGGGAAAAATTACATAAAAATGTATAGTACTGACCAAGGGCGTACCTCAAGGATCTATCCTCAGACCAATACTTTACGAATGATCTCATAGTAGATTATTATGGAAAAAAGGCCGTTTAGCCTAACAGGGCGTGCTTATATAAACTTGAAAAACATAATTCTTCCTCTTCACAAAGTAAAATTAAGGCTAATCCTCAAATCCGTATTCCATACAAAATGTTTCGGACAAATACTCAAAAAGTAAGTAATATATAAAAGTAAAAGTAATTTCTTCACACTATTCGTTTCGTCCATGTTTTTGATTTCATCAACAAAAAAAGTGAAAGGTTTCATACTTTAATTTAGATTTTATACGTTTTTTTAAGTTAGTATGGTTAATTTTAAAACACGTATAAAATCTTCCCCTTAAATGTAAAATTGCAAGTATTAAAAACACTTACCTAAAATTAGGCGCCGATGCAAGATCCAAGCCAAGACAGGCGAGATTAATGGCGAAGTAACTCGTTAGAAATAGCACCGAGTTTACCTGAAAATTTCACACAAACTTTACAAATTATTTAAGCATAAAGGATGTAATTTACTTGATTACGTTGAAACGACTTGGCCAATCGGGCTGAAATTCAATATGGGTATAGATTATAAACTTTTAAAGGAAATAGGCTATTTTTTACCCCGATACCACGCGACCGAAGTCACAGACAACAGCTAAGTCTTCTTCTTTGTCTTATCGTGTCAGTTCTTTCGTACCAGGATGGTGAAATTATTTCAAGTGCGCCGAAGAGGCTCCTTTCGTGCACTTGAAACATTTTTTCGAATGTTTTAGGTTCTATGACATGCCGGTTTCCTCACGATGTTTTCCTTCACCGTTAAGCACGTGTTTCAACGCACATATAGACTTTAAACAGAAACCATTAGTGTATCATTAGTACAGTCAGCATCAAAAGTCGATGAACATATTCAGATTTTCAAAATCGTTATACACCTTATTATATTTTTGACGATGTGGTGTACAGTTAATTTTTAACTTTAATTTAGTTCATTCAATACTGGCGCTTAACAGGTTGAGCGATTTATTTTAAAATCTGAATGTGGTAATCGACTTTTAATGCTGACTGTACGTCCGGGTTCGAATTCATGACCTTCGGATCGAAAGTCGAGGCACCTCCCACTCAGCCAACACAGCTCTCAACAACAGCTAGAACACAAGTGTTACCTGTGCTATGGCGTTCAATGAATCAGCTGCTATCCCGATTTGCACGAGGAACCATGACGTCACTACCGCTACAACGGGGTTGCCAGATCGAGACACCATTGGACGAAGAAAACAACCTTAAAAAAATTATGGGATTTTTTTTAATTTATTTATTTTACAGAGCCGATTTTTCCGATTTGAGAACCTCATTCTTTTCAACCGACTTCACGAGAGAAGCCTCTTCAAGGCGCACTTGAAATCCTTTCACCAAACTGGTTCGAAACTAGTGATGCGATAAGAAGAAAAACCGACTCCAAAAAAGTAGAAGGTTCTCAATTCGGGTTTTTTTTTTTAAAGTTTGTTTCCTCAGAACTTTCCTGTTTATAAACCGATTTGAAAGATTCATTTTGTTTGAAGATATACTTTCAGATTAGTCCCATAGAAATTTCATTCTGTAATTCTGTAATTCTTTATTGTACACACAAAAATATTAGAATACAAATCATAAAAGAAAAGACATGTACAAAGGCGAGCTTAACCCTAATAAGAGTTTTCTTCCAGCAAACCTTCAGAGGTTAGAGAGAGGCCATGGAAAGTGTGGGGGCGTGTACAGTAATATAATAATAATGGATAAATTAAAATTATGAAGAAGATAATATATATAATGTTTGAATAAATATATCTAAATACATATAATAAATACTACTAAGATATTTCATCAAAATCAGTTCAGTAGTTTAGTTTTTTACCTCAAATCTGTGTGTTTTATAAATCGATTTGAAAAATTATTTTGTTTGAGAGGTACTTCCAGATTGGTCCCATAGAAATTTTACGAAAATAAATCCAGTACTTTGGTTTTTAAATCAAAATAACTGAAAAACATGGCAATAAAAAAATTGCGTATTTTGCTTCCCTGACACTATTCAGTGGTGTTTACGATCACTAGAACAGTCCAACTGAAGTCGGTTGTAGTATGATTCTGTAAAACCTTTATTATTTGAAGTGTATTTTATTGTATGTAGATAGATAGATAGAAATACTTTATTGTACACCAGAACTTATGATTAAATCTTAACATAAAAAATATAAAGTACAATGGGCGGTCTTATCGCTAGGAAGCGATATCTTCCAGACAACCTCAGGATGGAAAGCGAATAAACAAAAAAAAAGAGAAAGCTTGGTTGGGGGTACTAATAGTTAAGTTAGTTGGCAAAAACTGACACTAATGTAAAAATAAAAACTAACTTATACTAAAAATAAAAAGTAACAAAGTTAAGTAAAAAGAACCTGATATAGATAGGTATAAATAATAATATATAACTAAAAATATACACTTAAATAAATATATAAACACATATAATATAGATATATGTATGTAAGTCTGTAAGATATACATATATTTCTATTGCTTTTTTGTAATATTAAGTTGCCTGTAATAAATCTTTATTATTAGGTATTATTATTATTAAGGCAATAAACAAATTCTTACCATAAATATTATCTTTAGCTAACGCCTCCAGAACTCTCGAGGCGCCGATCAAATTTGACAGCCCAGCAGAAAATGTTGCCATCAACATACCTGGAAAATGAATAATTAAAGTAGGTCCTGGTTTTTGGCGGGAACATGAAAAATGGCGCATTGGCGGCATTAAATTAATTGACAAAACTTGTATAACTTTGAGTGTTTAAGTGTAAAAACGGTGGTTTTTTATCCATTATGTGCTCGTCAACGTGTATGAGTGTTGGTGAATAGTGTAATGCTCTTAAACGTGACTTTTCTTGTTGCCTTCAAAACTCCATAGAAGCCTCTAGTAAAGTCGCAACCACCACTACTTTACAGGGGCATGACTTGACTTATCGACTCTGACTTATGACCAAATAATATCTCCAATTACTTGACACTGGCTATATACCTTTGATGTGAAGCCAAAACCGAAGAAAAAAAAAAAAAAAAAAAAGTAGGTCCTAGTTACTAGGGCCTAGTAGTGCTGTTGGGAGGCGTACCCTGCAGGATACTGTGTAGATGGGTTTATTCTTACTTCCATTCTTTCTTTCATACTACCCTTCACTCATTCTTTCTTTCGTACTTTCTTTCATTCTACATTTTTTCTTTTTTAATTATGCTTTTCATACTTTCTTTCATTTTGTTGTTTCCTCTCGTTCATTCCTTCTTTCTTTCTTCTGAGGACTCCGGGTTTTCTTTCGTTCTATCTTTCATTCTTTTTTTCAACTTTTCATTAATTCTACCTTTAATTATTTCTTCATTATGCTTTTTATGTTTCTTTCTTTATTTCATTCTGTCCCTCCCTTCCGTTAATTCCTTCTTTCTTTCTTCCTTACACCACTTACCAACAGCTATAAAAGGCGGCCACACGTTGATAGGCAGCAGATACACGTAGTTGTTTTGCAGCAGTTGTCTGGAGCATGTCGCGGCGGTAAGGGCACTCAACGCCACGTACGATACGGCCGTGAACAGAAGGGCCGAGAGGGTACCGAAAGGAATACTGCGGGAGGGGGTTTTTAATTCACCTGGAATACAAAATGAGGTTAAGAAAAAAACGGAGTGTGCTTAAGACCACATGACAAAGGCAACCTTCGAGAATCTAGCCAAAGGAGATGTTAATGCTCTCTGCTGGCCATATAACCGTCTTGGCCATTCACATTAAATAAAACTATACGCTGTATTTGATAACTGTGTGCATATTTTGAGATGGTGTGCGAGATTATTAAAGTGTGCGTCATGTGCTAAACGGTGAAGGAAAGCATCATGAGGAAACCTCATGTCATAGAACCTTAAGTTCGAAAAACGTGTCAAGTGCACGGAAGGAGCCTCTTAAAGGCGCACTTGAAATCCTTTCACCACACTGGTACGAAAGAACTAGTTATACGATAAGAATAAGAAGACCTATTTAGTTCTTACCACTCATATTAGCGCCCGCCATGACGCCTGTCACTCCGGTGAATAGAACTCCGAACACAGAAGCGAAATCCACCAACTGTCCTCCTAGAAACACAGTTAGCTTTTAGTGTGACTTAGTATGAGTACTTAGTATGAAGAAAAGAGCCTCTTCAAGGCGCACTTGAAATCCTTTCACCACACTGGTTCGAAAGAACTAGTGACACGATAATAAGAAGTATTTCTTATCTTAAGAGTTGATGACCAGGGCTAGTTTACAAACTACAAGCCAGCGAGTTCGCTTGTAGCGTGTTGCTCACCAACTCATTGGAAAAACTAACCTACTCCCATTAGAGAGAGCCCAGAGGGCGGTTCTTAAAGTAGCCTATTCGCGACCATTTCGATACTCTACATCAAACTCTATAATGATACTAAATTTTTAACAGTGATACAACTTTTCATCATGCAAACCATTCTCAGACAACATAACAAAAAACAGAGTCCGAACAACGACCACGATACCGAGAAAAGACGAAAAGACATAATATTCCCTATGTAAGCAAAACTGCATTCGCCAAACGACATTTTATGTTTTTAGCACCATACCTGTATAATAAAATCAGTAAAAATGACAAACTCTATGATTATACATACTTGGAATGTAAAAATAAAGTAAAAAAACTATCTTCAACCTTTAAACTACACAAATACAGAAGATTTAATGAAAATAGTCAAATAAATATAGCGTTAGAAAGTTAGGGTTAACTACGAGTACAATACAATAATGACACTCTACATAATACACTATACAGACTCTACAGACACAACTCAAACTTCAATACATGCCTAGATACACACAAACCTACACACACACATGCACCCTCACACATAAAATTCAATAAACACAGACACATACATATTTCTACAAAATGACTGCGGCTAGTAATTTTCACTTTTTTCTTCTCTCTTGGCTCTTTAGTATATTTTCCCTTTTTTTCTTTTTTTACACTATTAAAGTTGTTAATGAATAACACCTACCTAGAGTAATTAAAAACTTATCTGCTCCACCGGCCGAAGTAGGGATCTCTCGGGTCTATATCACAAGTATATCTATACTTAGCTTAGTCCGAGAAGTCTTTAAATAGACCTGTACAAAGATCTTAGTTCTTAATTAAATTAGAAAGGTTCTGCATTTTTAACACAAATTGTAAACATAGTATTAAGATCTTTTTTTGGAAAATAAACTTTATCCTATCCTATCCTACTGTCATCGGCTTTATTACAATCGGGTAGTTGACAATCCTACCGGACCGCTAACTCGCTTACTCGCTAGCTTTTAAACTTGCTGACTAGCAACTCTTAAACTAGCCCTGTCATAGATGCTTTACTAAATACTATATCTTAACACTCTGTGGTATGACACATATTAAATATGATGCAAATAAAATTCTAATAAAAAAATGTATGGACAGGTGTTCAGGGACGACAATCACAATTCAGTTTCATTTACGTTTCAGTGCACTATTAAACACAATCGAAGTGTGAGGAGTACCAAACACTTCAGAATTGCGACCGCGTATTAGATTTTGTTTAGTTCCAATGAATTACACGAAATTCGAAATCAAATCCGCGCTACTATCGTTTTCAAGCGTGCCAAATTTATTGAAATCCTGTCGTACAATCAATATAAAATAATATTGAATATATACCTTAATCCCGTTTCAGTACGAAACGGGATTAAGGATCGTGCGTCAAAGGTAGTCCAGATCAGTGAGTCATTTCGTTCACTCAATATTATTTAATTTATTTTCAATTAATTGATTTAATTTATAACGATTTATTATATTGTAATAACACTGTCACCTAAGAGACCTGAAAAATATTTTTACTTATCAAATCAAATCAAAATATTTATTTCGGACAACTTTAAATGTAGATCCATATAAAAACATTAATTACTTACTTAAAATCATTATTAAAACATTACAAAAATAAATTTAAACCTATCATCATGAGCACCTCCAATCTTTTAATCCAATAGTGGAGCAGCCTATTGGATCAAAACTCGATTGAAAGTCTGCATGATGGGCGAGTCATATCGGCGCCCAATGACTTGTAGGATGCTGTTGGTACTGTTCCACGTTCTGCAGAGCAGTGAGGCGGTTTTTTTGCGTATGATGGCATGAAAGCCGTCGACCCGCGCCTCTGCAAACATGGTAGATGCACTGCAGAAGCGAGGCAGCCCCATCAGCATCCTAAAGCCATTATTGTATTGGACACGTAGAACGCTAAGCGATTTTTTGGTATAGTTGACCCACAGGTTGCTCGTGTAAAATGATTGGCAGTAAGCTTTGAAGAGAGTGATTTTCACTTGACTGCTGCAACGAGCAAACCTGCGCGCCAACATATTACTTCGAACCGCCAGCGCTCTACGTTCCCTTTCGATGTCAACCTGGTCATCAAGGTCATCGGTGAGGTAATGTCCCAGGTATTTAAATTTAAAGACTCGGTTACGTTCCACTCCATTTAGTTTCAAACTTGGAACTGACGTGGGAACTTTGCCTGCGGCCTTGAAAACCAGGTGTTCACTCTTCTTACAATTGTATACAAGCCCATGCCTATTCGCATACTCCTCACAGATGGACAGTAGCCTTCGGAGTGCACTGATCGTCGGGCACAGCATATGACTTATGACTTATTGTTCTACAGATATTTTAATATTCACCCGCAGTATAATCCTTGGCGTAGTCCGCGTACAGATTATCGTAGAAAGTGTCCCTACTGAGTCCAGTGTAGTTGTACTGTGCAGTTGCGTTGTCCAGGTCGTTGGAATCCGGCTTGGCGATCTACGGACCAGGCGAACATACCCGGTTAAGAGATATAAATCATAGCTACAGCTCTAGACAGACGGGCTGCATTAAAACTGCATTTCGACTGCAAATTTGCAGTTTAAATGTAGTTAGTACAACTGTAATAAAACTGCAAATCAACCGTGCAGCCCAGCAATTTCAACAACTATGTAGGGTAAACCTACCTATTATTGGCACCCCCGCCTATTAATTGCACCCTAGAGTTTAATGAAGAAAACAAGGATATCATAGACTATTCAATTTCAGTGTGATTTTAAAAATGATAGAAGCATACTCTAGGGTGCCAATACCAGGCGGTGCCAATGCCAATAATAGGTAGGTTTACTCTATATTGTATTTACAGTCACGTGCCATATGTGATGGTCATTCAGAGTACTAGGCTCGCATAACCTGTGGAAAGATCTACTCACCAGCGCCGGTGGGGTGATGAAGAAGCGTGTTTTGATCATTCAAAGTACCAGTACGAATAACCTGTAAAGAGTTTACAGCGCTCTGGAGGGGTGATAAAGAAGCATGTTTTGATCATTCACAGTACCAGGTTCGCATAACCTATGGAGATATCAATCAGCAGTGAAATGTGCATACCATGCTTATGTGTCATCCTCACTAAAATATGGAGTATTATTCTGGGGAAACTCAACTCAGAGGGATCTCGTTTTTAGTGCCCAAAAGAGCTGTATAAAAGCTATCGCGAAGATAAGGGTACCGGAAAGCTGTGAGCCATACTTCAAAAAATTTCAGATTTTAACATTACCTTGCATGTATATCTTTGAAGTTATAGTAGGTGGTATTTGTTAAAACTAATAAAATACTATTTAGGCAACTCCAATAAACTAGGAATAAAAACAAGGTATGTTCTGTGGGCACTGAAACTGCACTATTTCCCAAAAATGTGTATGTGATGGCCCCTAAAATTTACAATAAATTACCGGCAAGCATCTTGAATAATGATGATATTTTTACATTCAAGTGTAAAGTATTTAGTCTTCTTGTTGAAAAGGTATACTATTCAATCAATCAATATTTTGATAATAGACTGGAGTGAGGCTAGGTCATAGATTAATTATGACGACATACTGTCTATAGATACACAATGGCCATAGTGACTTCTCCCTAGATATGAGAACTACATCTGACAGAAGGCACGGATTGCGTGTTGCAAATCGAATAAAATTTCCCTGCGCGTAAGGAAAATTTCAATCTCGTTTAAATATACCTATGTCCTTAACCTGGTTTCGATCTATGATTCTACCAAGATAGTAACATAATATTTATTATCCATCCACACATTCTTTCGCATTTAATAAATAGGTGTGATATAAAGCTGTAAACTAACAAAAAGTAGCCCATGCGTTTTTAATAGCTCATAAAGTATACCCAATACCCCATACGAGAGCTCAATCGGCTCAGTAGTTTTGGCGGGATTGAGGGAAAATATAAGGACAAGGTCTTTATTTAATGTTCTGTGAAGATGGATAGATACAAGATAACTTTCCTCACAAATCAATAAATAAAGGCTTTGACTGACTGACTGACAGACAACGTACTGGTCAAACCTCTGAACGTAGAGACTTGAAATTTCAAGGGTACCTATGTTCGTCAAATGTTAAGCGAGTAGGTAGAATATTTAATAAAGTAAATTGTTAATTCGCAACAGTAGGTACCATATAGGTATATAAAAGATTATACAAATCCAACAGACAGAATTAAGAATAATAAAAAATGTAAGTAGGTACCTATTAAAACTTTTCTTGTACCTAATCGTCAGTTTTTTCTTGACCAGTGAAGTAAAGTTACATACATTTCATCAAATAGGTACCTATCATAAATTTAATTAGGTAAAATTAACCTTACTCAATAATTTATTTACAGATAGAAAAATTATGTGATTTTCAGGCTCCCTAACTCAAAATATTTTCCAGGTATTTTATTTTTATACGTGTGGCAACATTTGACGCAATGGCGGCAATCAAAATTGGTGAAGCATTTTTTCTGTTTAGTGGAAGTTTTACAAGTCAATAAGAATTAACAGGTAAGTTTAACCGATGGAAGATTATTATTATCATTTATTGTTTTTTTTGCCGTGTAGTTTAGCATCCGTTTAACCAACAATAAACCATTTTCGCCAAAAATCAGTTGCGTAGTTCTCGCCGCACAATCATCATTGACACTAAACCATATTTGTAATAATTGCGCCACTTTGGCGACTTTCTGTAGGGCCTATATTCGTTGTACTGAACTCAGTTTCTTCCTACAATACTTCTATGGGCTAGGTTATGTATGATATGCAGATGCATGATTGTGTAGGGATATTTTAGAATTAGATGACCAAAATATTGTACGCCAATAAGGTAAAACATAGAGCTCAACATCTAACCATGTTACCATCCCATTAAGTACCTGTGTTTCACAATAAATAAATTTGTATTTGTATTTGAGATCTACTCACCAGCGCCGGTGGGGTGATGAAGAAGCTGAGGAATGCGCTGGCGAGACAGATCAGCATTGTGAACCAAATGGCGAGACTGGTGCGCGCGAAAAGGGACGCGCCAGCCAGAGACACGCACAGCCCTAGACCGTTGAGAATGGAACGGTATAGGAACTGGTACCACCAGCTATCGGGTAGCCCGCCTGATGAACCTATGAGGTAGCCTGAAAGGTAATAAGATAATGTGTATTTTGTAACCAGGTTAAAGTTTATGAACTCAAAAGGATGTTCACTACTCGGTCGAATGAACATGACACCTGGGTCGAATGACGTTTCTGCAAAGTACAGCGTGGAATTGGATAATCTTGACAGAGAAGAGGTATTGCAATACTTGGTTATGATAAGGAAGAAGAAACACGGAGGGCGCCGCGCGGGGCAGCGGGGGAAGCATCAAGTTCCGAGCGAGAGTGTCAGCCAGGTGGCATGTTCATTCGCCCGAGTAGTAGAGGATATGTGAAAATGTCAGAAATGACAGCGGCCGAATTGCAAGACAGTGACAGCGCAATTACACACCTTACCCCGAGAGAAGAGGTTAGATATAGACTTTTGTCGCTCAAAAGTAACTGACGCAAGCGACAAATGATAAAACATCGTAATGCATGAATAGTATTGAATTTATAAAAAAAAAATCCTTTTACATTTATCCAAGTTCTGTGATTACTCACTCCAGAGAATATGAATTTACCGTATATATTCTCTAAATTCGGATGATGGTTGAGTAAAACAGATTTAAAGAGGGCCGATTTCAAAAAATAAATCTATCGAGAAAAGTTTCACCAATCGTGGTACTATCTTACATTTATTTAGAGTATATCCTTAAGAAATCACTATATTAACATCACGTTTGTAACCTGTACCGTTACTGAGTAAAAATGTAACGCAGCGACTCCAAATTTTCACATATCCTCTTAACGGAAAAAATATGATTGTCTGTAAAGTTGGTTTACGGACGATAGTTTAACGTGACTAGCCCAGCGTAACGGGACAGTGAGCGTTACCGGACAATGACGTCAACGTTATCGTGCAAGCAGCCGGCGTTCATCGATTTATTAGAGGTAGTCACGTCAAAAATGATGTAGACCTTACGCTTCTCACCTTTAGTGCCAAAGTTCTCTACCAGCGCCTCAGTGCAGGCTGATATACAAAGCGCACTGGACACCACATTAGCGAAGAAGAACAGAGTTCCTATCGCTCCACCAAACTCAGGGCCCAGGGTTCTGCTTATCATGACTGGTCTTCATTCAGGAACATTGTATGAATGAATGAATGAGAACTCTTTATTGTATCAAAAAACTTAGGGTCAGTTCAGACCGAATGGATAAATGCTCGAGCAATTTACTGGACAAAATAGGACCTATCACAGCCTTAACCTGTCTGTCAGTCAGTGAGTCAGTCAGGTCTAAGCCTTTCATCTGATTGATTAGTGTTCTAACACCATTAGACCCATTGTTATTTTACGGTATTTATTTGTTATCAGGTAAAAGATCAAAACATGCAAAAACATATTTTTGGTAATTAAAAAGAAGTGGTGTAATATTGAAGAATCTGATCAAAGGATACAATAAACACCACCGCCCTCCACGGCGCCGTTGGTACAAATGGCGCATATCGACGTCACGGTGAAGTACACTATGAGGTACGCTAGAGCGAACTGCGCAAGAGTCAATAGAAGTCCTGCATTGCCCACTAGGTAACCTGGAATAAAAAGTTTTTAGTTGAGAACTAAAATTACTAAAAAATCCAGAGCTTAATTTAATATAATTTCATTCGGCTTCAAAAAACCAGGAGGTTATCAATTTGACAGTATTTTTTTTATATTAATTACCTCAGAACTTCGTCATAAATCAACCGATTTAAAAATTAAATTTTTCAGATTCAGATTTGAAAAGGTCTTACTCTCAGATTGGTTCCATAGAAATTTCATTAAACTTGGTTTAGTACTTTAGTGTGTCTATGTGTCCAAACAAAAAAAATATTTAAGAAATCGGTTGATATATAATATTGTTGATATATATGTCAACGTACATAAATAAAAAAAAATATACAAAGGAATTTAGAACCTCCTCCTTTCTTGAAGTCGGTTGAAAATTACGACTCAACCAGACAATTGCAATTACCATAACCAGTAATGACTCATTATAATTAAATAACAGTCAGAAGTTATGTTTTAATTACAATAACAATGAATTTTTACACAGAGAATCAATCATTTATCTAATTCTTGAAGTAATAATTATAAATAAATAAATATTTTGGACATTTCACACAACGCCGTCTAGCCCCAAACTAAGCAGAGCTTGTACTATAGGAACCAGATGGCTGATAGAATACTTAAATACTTATTTTTTTTGTAAATACATACATATAATAGATATAAAACACCCAGACTCAGTACAAACAAACACCGATGTTCATCACACAAATGTTTGTCCTGAAGCGGGAATCGAACCCGCGACACCGGGCGTGGCAGTCCAATAAACTTGCCATTTGACCATCCGTGTCGTCAAATTATACATAATTATCTGTTAATACATAATTTCTCACCATCAGGAGAGCGCTTAAATCGTCTCGTCTCGTCCCTTTCTATACCTATGTATAAAAAAAACCCAATCCGCATTGGGTCCCCACCTCCACACTGAAGTTATAAGAACTATTTTAAGAAATCATACAGAAAAAATACAGGTCGAATGAGAACCACCTCCGTTTTTTCATTTTCGTCGGTTAATAAAAGAGTCTATTGAATACCTTTGTCTACTCAAGGTCATAGTTGAGAAATCTCTACAATTTCATTTGGTTTCGCAAACACTTGTTGACAATCGGTAACCTTGAATCGCGGGTCAAATCGGTACGATAAAGTTTAGTACGTAAATTATAATACCCTTATCAGTAATATATGACTAAATGTTGTCTGTATGTTTGTTTGATGACTTACCCATTCGTATAAATGAAATGAAAGTACTTTATTTGATAAAAAATAGGTAAAATAAATCTTTAGGATCAAATATAACGATTTACAGGTTTTTATGAAGACCAAAGATTAATATGAAGACTTGCCCATTAAAATGGTAACTTACAGATAACCTCACGGTTTAATAGCGCTGACCTTGAATGCGCTGAAGTAGATTTTTAGATGTGCTTGGCGGGAGGGGTGCGACGCGACGGGGAAGGTGCCCGGCGCCGGCGTCTATTGGTCGCTTAGCCACCTTCCCGCCCGCGGCGGAACCAATAGGCGCCGTCTCGCCTCACCTCACTTGCGCAGAGCTCCCCTCCACTTTCGCCGAGCGCTATTAAACCGTGAAGACACCTATACCCATTAATATGGTGACTTACCCGGTCGCATAAAGATCAAAGATGATGACCTACCCATTAAAATAGCGACTTACTCATTTGTATAAATATCAAAGAAGATGACTTACCCATTGAAATGATGACTTACACATTCGTATAAATATGAAAGATGATGAACTACCCATTAAGATAGCGACTTACCCATTTGTATAAATATCAAAGAAGATGACTTACCCATTGAAATGATGACTTACACATTCGTATAAATATCAAAGATGATGACCTACCCATTAAGATCATGACTTACCCATTCGTATGAAGATCAGAGCGCTGAACATAGATAGCACAACAGGACAGAAGACCCCGGCGAAGGTGCCAACTTTCTTGACACCCGCGCGGTCCGCACGGAACTCGCCGAACTCCACATACCCTGGGGACAGGCGGGAATCGGGTTCAGTATCCAAAGGGTGTCAACGGTACCGGATGTTGACAGACGGAAGACGTCATAGTACTTTTAATAATAAGTATTTTTAAGTTATTAAAAAAATTAATTGATCGTTAACGACCGCGACGAATGGAAGGAATTGGTGGATACCTTTGCCCAGCAATAAGACAGCCCAGGTCCATATAATAATAATAATAATTATAATTTTAATTTTAATTTTAGTTTTAATATAATTTATTGTTTATTTTTCATGAATCTAGTACACACTGTGTACCGATATAGTCTCAGATATTCTGCCGCCAAACAGTTATGTGTAAGCATTACTAAGTTCCACTTTAAGAGTACTATACATAGTAAAATTACTGTGCTTTCGAGAACATCAAAATATGTTACAGTGGACGAGCGATATATCATTGATGGGACAGTTTTTGCTATGGATGGGCGTGATTTCATATCACTAAACGATCGCCTTGCTCATTTTATCACTTTTTAACACATAAAAAAACATACATTTCACATTATACGCAGAACAATCATTCAAAAACATGTCAACCATTTTTACAAACAAGTATGCACCTTTAGAGCGAAATATAACGACTAAAAGATAATATCGACCTTTAATAATAATATTTTTAAACAATAGTAAGTTTACTAAACATGTCACATTGTACTTTTTAGCTAGCCAGTACTTCCCTGCTTCGTCTATGCAAATATCAGTTACCTACCTACTATCATAGAAGTATTATACAAATAGTATAAAATCATAAATAGAAAAAGGGCCAAAAAATAGCACAATCCATCAAGCTATGATTATTTTTGTTAAATTCAAATTTCAAATTCCACCAAAGTAATAAATGTAAATAAAAATTAAATTAATATAAACTTTAGTTGTACACAATTTTGAATTTAACAAAAATAATATTTTAATTTTAAAACACAAAGTAGCTGCTTGAACTTTCTGATTTATTAATTGTCTACTTCTTAGAAATTATCAGAGTGGATTATTGTTGTGTATGTATGTAGTATACATACAGACAGACATTGTGTACAAATTAATATATACCTTATCATGTTGTGATGTGAGTAATTCGAGCAATAGTTATCAATTTTTTACTCAATTTGCAACAGATTCACATTACATTAGGTTTATTGACTCTCTATCAACATCTGTTATGGCACTGTCGTTCTCGGCTATAACAGTAATAAGTCGTTCAGCCATTGTTATACCAGATATGATGACACGGATGGTCAAATGGCAGGTGTATTGGACTGCTACGCCCGGTGTCGCGAGTTCGATTCCCGCTTCAGGACAAACATTTGTGTGATGAACATCGGTGTTTGTCGTGAGTCTGGGTGTTTCTATTTGTTCTATGTATGTATTTACAATAAAAAAGTATTGTATTGAAGAGGAGGCCTACACCCAACAGTGGGTGCAAGAGGCTGAGTAGATAGATAAATAGAAGTATTGTATCAGTCATCTGGTTCCCATAGTACAAGCTCTGCTTAGATTGGGGCCAGATGGCGTTGTGTGAAATGTCCATAAAAATATTTATTAATTTATTTATACAGAGCATTTAAAATAAGTAGGTAAGTAGGTAACGTAAGAAAGGAATTTTCAAAATTCTTTCTCATTTTTAGATTTCTGGGAGGTCTTTGCCCAAAAATAGGACAAAAAAGGCTGATAAAAAAAGTACCTACTCATTTTAGCTTTTTATTGTACTTATTTCTATTACACAATATTTTCTTTCTTCTTTACTTCCTTTCTTTCATTATGTATTTCATTCTTTCTTGCATTCTGTCTTCTATTCTTTCAATATTTCATTTCTTCTTTCATTCTTTCTGTCTTTCATTCTTTCTTTACTATTACATGTATTGTGCCGACCACATAAGTAGTATAAAATTAAATAAGGGCAGAGATATGATGTTACCTTCGCCATTGGGTCTGTTGGTTAGTGCTGGTCTCCGGATCCGAAGCCCCAGTTTATGCATCAGCCCGGGGATCCGGGGGGAGTTGACGCTCGGAGACAGCGGGTCCAAAGGTTCAGCCATTGTTGGCTTCGTCTCTGCAACAAAACAGTTGGATTCCTAAAGATACCATTGGGGGTTATAGGTGTCTTGATGGTTTAATAGCGCTTGGCGAAAGTGGAGGGGAGCTCTGCGCAAGTGAGGTGAGAGACGGCGCCTATTGGTTCCGCCGCGGCGGGAAGGTGGCTAAGCGACCAATAGACGCCGGCGCCGGGCGCCTTCCCCGTCGCGTCGCACCCCCTCCCGCCAAACACATCTAAAAATCGACTTCTGCGCATTCAATGTCAGCGCTATTAAACCGTGAGGATACCTGCAATCCCCTGTAGGATTTCATCTAGGTGAGGTGGGAACGCAATTACAGACCTTCTGCCGCCAAGTAATGTGCAAGCATTACTGTGTTCCGGTTCGAAGTGCGCCGTAACTAGTGAAATAACTGCTGACTGAGGGATGAGCGCTGATGAAATATATTTTCCAGCTCATAAACATAATCAATATACAAAAATATGCGGCTTGTACCTGACTGATTGACAGATAACGTACAGGCCAACCACTGAATGTAAAGACTTGAAACTTGGAGTGTGTGTTCATCAAGAATTGGAGATGCATAGGTACTAAGAAAGGCATTTAATTTATTCACAAAGCAAACAAATTTTCGGATAATATTAATTTTGTGCATATAAAATAGATAAAGCAATAAATAATTTATAACTTCCCGTGAATCATAGATAATCACTCGCATTGTTGAGGTTTTGTATTTATTATACTAGGTATGTTGTGTTCAGTTTCTCCTGGAGATAAAACAATGATTATTCATTGTTAATGGCATTGGATGTAGTAATTGTGTTATTTCCGAAAATAAGAATGTTAAATGTTTTTACCCAACTTTAATTCTATGTTTAAGATTAATTATAGGTACCTATATGATATTTATTTGCTCTTTTTTTTTTTTTTTTCTTTCGAAGAACTTAAGTTCTAAGGTTTTGGCTTTACATCAAAGGTATATAGCCAGTGTCAAGTAATTGGAGAGATTATTTTGTCATAAGTCTAGAGTCGATAAGTCAAGTCATGCCCCTGTAAAGTAGTGGTGGTTGCGACTTTACTAGAGGCTTCTATGGAGTTTTGGAGAAAATTTGGAGGCATACACGCTCACGAGCACTTAATGGATAAAAAACCACCGCTTTTACACTTAAACACTCAAAGTTATACAAGTTTTGTCAATTAATTTAATGCCGCCAATGCGCCATTTCTCATGTTCCCGCCAAAACTCCATTTATTTGCTCTCAATATTCTTTTGTTGAAATTATAAAAAAATGCTTAATCTTGGATGTTTAGATAGACAGATAGAATGTTTTTTACTCACCATCTTAGTACCAATACACTATAATGGAATAATAAATTAAAATAATAAATTATAGTGGACAATGGATGGTCTTATTGCTAAAGAGCGATCTCTTCCAGGCAACCTTTGCATGCGCACTGGATACTGTTGGTAAAATGAGGACGGTTTACTGCTCAATCACACCAAAACCGCTCAATAAATTCAGCTAAAATTTAGTATAGGTATAGTTTAGGAGCAAGAAAATTACTAGTTTTTATCTTCATATTAAACCGGCAATGCAACAAGTATCATTTAAAAAAAGTTATTTACATAAAAGTTATTTATAAGGTTTGGAGGCTCTTCTGGTAAGTTTGAAAAAACTGTATTTGAAGAGCCGTTTTGTCTTATTCTCTCTCTTGTTAATTTATTTGAATTCAAATTCAAAATTCAATATTATTTATTCAGAACAGTTACATATAAGGAACTATGTTACAGTAGAAACGGTGAGACTGCAAAAGTTATAAAACTGTGTACCAGACTCATGCCTACTTGCAACAAACTGTCAAAGTCCCTAAGCAATTACTTTACTTGCTTGGAGTTCTTAACAGTCCAGATTCTGACCGTTAAGAACTGCCAAGCGAGTAAAGTCATTGCTTAAGATCTTTGAAAGTTTGGAGCAAGTGGGCATCAGTCATTTATTTAAAGTTTATAAAAATAAAAAAAAAAACACACTCACAAGCTTCACCACAGTTTTGCCTGCGCAGGCCAGTTTGTGCGTGAGAAACTGTGCATATAGTTGGTAAAATTACCTAAGTGCTGGCTTGTGTGTATGGTAGGCCTATTATGTACAGAGTAGGTGAATTTAATATCTGTATGAAAACCTTGACATTCACTTCCTAAAATCCAAAATCTAAGGTTAACGCTTACCAAGAGAAATATCACCCATATCAAACAATATCATGTACCTAAAATAGGTATAAAATTATCACTATTTAGAATTTATAATTACAATTCACTATTCACAACCGATAACAAGTTTATGACTGACTTAGGTAGGATTATAGACAATAGCTAGGAAGCAATACAGCTTAGATTCAATCAGTGCTGGACCAACAGATGACCTAAATTGCGCTTAGATGACCTCATCAATACAACTTTTTGTTTACGAATTACTTTTGTTCAGCTAGTCCTATAAACTTAAGTGTGGTACTAAGTTTGTATGTGGTAATAGAACGTCCAAAAAAGTATGTTTAGAACTCACATCCGCGGCCGTAACAGGCAGTATCAGCTAGTTTCTTTTATATTCGTATTCGTAATGATGTAAACAAAAATTGGGTGCTTTACACTTACGTGATTTTCGTGAGTTAACAGTCGGTGTAAGTTTCCTACACACTTGGAATGACACAGAACATTCTTTTTAATACATTTTAGCTATTTTTTATAATTATTTTACGGAGAAATGAGTAAAAAGTCAAAAACAGCAAATCACGTCCGAATCTTGATTCAAATTTTTTTTGTTTATTCTTAGTGCTGCCAGCTACAACTAAAAAAAACGCAAATAAAATCTTAAAATATGTGCCAGACTAAGGGCTGGACTTATACTGCACTTTAGGTAATTATTTTCATATTATAAAAACATAAACCTTTTTCGAGTCGGATGAACATGAATTATTGACATTAATCGTCAACACATTGATCAGTTTAGGTTTGTAGTTTTCTTATAATTCAACAAACAATCAAACAACAATTTTAAAAAGGTTAAAAATGCAATTATAAGAAAACACTAATGTGAAGAAAACACCATACAAAGAGCTTCATTAATAAAAGAACATATTATGAGATGGACTGTTTTAAAACTAGATGTAGCGAAAACAACTTCAAGCTGGTAGCACTTATCATCATCATCGGTTCCTCCACAGTCCGGTTTTTTGACTGACTGCGGGTAAGGGCCTCAAGTGTTAACCCTTCGCCCTGACTTCAACTCTCGGGGACAACAATCCTCGGGTCATTGGGCACTTTCTTGTTGGAAGTATCAGTGCTGTCAGTGTCAGTCATTCAAATGTCATTATAAAATAACCAGATTGTGTGGATCTGCAGGTGAGCCACAGGGGCGTAAGCGCTCTACCCTAGCTTTGACTGCGTTTCAGATGACTTCTATGAATTTTTAACTACAAAATCCCTCAGAATCATAGCTCACTGTAGTTTTGTTGTTGGATTTATAAAACTAGCACCAGTAACATAGCATTTGATGATGACGTCAAAGGTGAAAAAGAACGGCAATACTCAATCAATACCTTATGAAATATTTCTCATCCTACAAACAGGAAAATTTAAATAAAAATACGCATTTGTTATTTAAGTATATGAACTTAAAATATTCATTTTACATGCTTACATAATGTATAAACTATTTACAAATAAATAAACAATTTTAATGACTAGTAATACAGTTATGTTATTCAACCAGTTGGAATGTATGGCTTATTTGCCATATGAATTCTCATATGCTGCAATAAATAGGCCTTCTTAGTGAAACTTTTGTTGCATTCAGTGCATGTATATGGGTTCTCTCCTAAATGTGTTCTTTTATGCCTATTTAGAGAACTACTCTCGTAGAATGCTTTACTGCAAATATTACAAGTATATGGCTTTTCGCCAGTATGGATTCTCATGTGGATTTTTAAGCTGTTTCTCGCTGTGAAGGTTTTATAACAGACGACACAAGAAAATGGTCTCTCTCCTGTATGCGTCGAAAGGTGTTTTTTCAGAGAATTCTGTTGTGCAAAGCCTTTGCCACATGCTTCACAAGCATATGGTTTTTCACCTGTATGGGTTCTTTTATGGGCTTTTAAGTTACCACTTTCAGCAAAGGTTCTATCGCACATGTCACATGCAAATGGTCTTTCTTCTGTGTGGGTCCTTACATGTCTTTTTAAGTTATTTTTTTCTAGAAATCTTTTATCACACTTATCACAAGCAAATGGTTTTTCTCCAGTGTGGATACGCATATGCCTCTTTAGATAATTACTTTCAGAAAATGTTTTTCCACACCTGTCACAAGCGCAAGTATAGTTCCCAAGTAGTGTTTGTATTCCTTCTGAGTTATGAGTTTTCATGTGATTTTTCAAGTACATCAATACGGAAAATGATTTATCACATACATTACAAGTGAATGGTTTGTTGCCTGTATGGATTCTAACATGGCTTCGTAAACTACTGCTTGTTGTAAACTTCTTTTCGCATATGTTACATGCATATGGCTTTTCTCCAGTGTGAATCCTTATATGCACAATCAAGCGACGTTTATGACTAAAGGCTTTCTTGCACACATCACACTCAAATGGTTTTTCTCCTGTATGAACTTTCATATGACTTTTTAACTTATTGTTTTCATAAAACCTCTTGTTACAATGGCCACAGTGAAATGGTTTTTCTTTTGTATGCATTCTTGCTATGTGCTTTTTCAACTGATGCATTTCGGCGAACATTTTACCACAAGTGTCACAGGAAAACGTTTCTCCTGTGTGGATAGACAAGTGATTTCTCAGTAGATTTTGCTCATAAAATTTCTTGTCACACAACATACAAGAAAATGGTTTGTTATTTGTGTGGATCCTCATGTGTCTTTTAACATCACTGGTTTGAGGGAAGGTTTTCAAGCAAATAGAGCAAGAATATGGTCTTTCTCCTGTGTGGGTCTTAAGATGCCTTTTCATAACATATGAGTCTGAATATGAATTACCACAAATGGTACATGTGCTTGGTTTTTCTTTAGTGTGAGCTCTCAAATGTTTAGTCAAGCCATTTTCATCTTTACATATTTTACCACAAAGATGACACGCTAATGATATTTTATGGTTTTTCAAGTGAATTTTCAGCAGATGTTTCTGCGCGAAAGCTCTATTACATCTTTTACAACTATATGACTTTTCTCCAGTAGTAGTTTTGAGCCTCTTTGATAGTTTTTTACTTTTGATGCGCGAATAAACAGATAAATTGGATTCTTCTAAACTAATTCTCGTTGTAACATCAGTATGTAATTTAATATTTTCAAAGGGTGGATTTATTACTTCTTTCACGTTTTTTGTAGCCACAAATATTTCATTGATTTCTTCAGATTGTTCAATATTTTCCACTTTTACTTCTTCAGAAGCTGGAGCTACAAAAAAAAAACAAATATATGTATTAAAACGAAAAACATAATGAGTTTGTAATTCTACAAATCTCAGAATATCCAAGAATGTTCTAAGAACCATATCAATATTTTTACTATCAATTTCTGAAAATTATTAAGAATTGAGAATAAAATTAGTACCATCTTCTGGGCTTTCTTCAAACGCTATTCCATCTTCAATGTCCGGTTCCTCTTTCACATCATCACACTGAATCTCCCGGTACCCCGAGCTTTCTTCCTTCAAATCCAAGTAGTCATGAGTTGACACTGGTTGTATACATAGTGATGAGATAGATGGCCCGTTATTTAGTAGTTTAACTGTATCTTGGGTTACCTGGAAGTTTTTTTTGAACATTTTAGTAGTTTAACTGTATCTTGGGTTACCTGGAAGTTTTTTTTTAACATTATCATCAAAATACAACATCTGTTAAATATAAGATACTAAAAATATTTTTACAATCATCAAAATCCATCAAGTTTAATTACTGGAGTTAGATCTCGTGTTCCACTGAGTATACTCCCACTCATACAGTTTGCTAGTGTTTGTTTATACAGTGTGAGTGTATGAACTTTTGTTTGTCTTACCTCTAAGTCATTATAAAACAGTTGTGTGAGAATCCTCTCAGCATTCTGTGAGACTTGAACAAACTTGTGGCATCTCCGGAGCTGAGAGTAGCAGATGTAGCAAATCAATTCAGGATAACCGTCTGTAGTGAGCTGAAAAATATTTTTAATGGTAAGTAAAAGTTTTTGTAATTTTGTTTTATTCAAAACCGATGAAGCAAAGACATAACTTAGTAGGTAGGTTATGGATAAGCTGAAAAGGGCTGAATACATGGAACTTTATTGGTAAGACGATAAAATTTATAGGTAGATACTAGATAGATCAATGGGTAGGTTATTGATAAAGGTGGGTGGTTTCTTAGTATGACCATTTCATGTTTTTGAGCTCTGAGGAGCCTCCCAATGGATTCTAGCAAGAAGATTACAATAATAATGTAATGAGACAACTTACTTTAACACCAGCAAGTAGTTCGAACAACTCACGAAGCGGTGAGCTTCGGATAGGACGCGTTTTAGCATTGTCTAGTAAACAAACTCGACACAAATGACTGGCAGACATCTGCGCTTCGATTGATTTTATTTTTAGACTCAATAGCACTCTAAAAAGCTCTAAAATTGATAAGTAAAACCTGTGAAAACGCCGATTTTTTATTGTATTGATTTTTGTTTGAAGACATTGACTTGACATTGGCAATAACAAGACTAGTGACTTTGACATTTACAAGAAGTAAATAATGTGAAAAAGGTTTGTGGGTAGGGGGTTTTTGGCGGGAACATGAAAAATGGTGCATTGGTGGCATTAAATTAATTGACAAAACTTGTATAACTTTGAGTGTTTAAGTGTAAAAACGGTGGTTTTTTATCCATTAAGTGCTCGTGAACGTGTATGAGTATTGGTGAATAGTGTAATGCTGTAAAACGTGACTTTTCGTGTTGCCTCCAAAACTCCATAGAAGCCTCTAGTAAAGTCGCAACCACCACTACTTTACAGGGGCATGACTTGACTTATCGACTCTGACTTATGACAAAATAATCTCTCCAATTACTTGACACTGGCTATATACCTTTGATGTGAACCAATACCGAAGAACTTAGGTTCTTCAAAAGAAAAAAAAAAAGGTTGTGGGTAAAAGGGCCTAACATTTAAGCTACAGGCCCTTGCCTAGCATATTAAGCTGGTTCTCGAAGATGCTAGTTGCTAGATATCCCGGGCCAGAGATATGTACAATCCACACTGGTGAAGTTATTTTTGGTTGAAACTTTCTTTTTTCAGGCTGATGGTGTACATCAAGTCGAAAGTAGAGTAGGTACTAGGTTTATCCTATCCTTTAGACTCCTAAAGCATAGGGTACAGTTACCTACCTACTCTAGAGGAAGTGTACATTGATGAACATGGTATTCTTCTAGCTTAATTAGGTACTTACGTAAAGGAACGAATACAAAGCTTTAAAATGATTAATTCGTTTATTACGATTATTATACAATATAAATATTATTAAGCATTAGTTATTGGCAGCATCATAGAACTTATTTTTTTAAAAGCAATTTGGTGGAAGACAAAGTTTATGCTATTATACTATGCTATTTTAGTCTAGACCCTTTAGTGGCTTCGTATTCTTCTGGATGGCGCCTGTAACAGAAATAAAATGGTTTTGGAATAGTGCAGGAAATTGCGTCATGCGGTTCGGCGATTCCTATTGAACTATTAGGCTAATGCTTGCTTCACACGGCCCGTGTTAGCACAGGCCGCGCCGGGCTAGGCCGCACCACAAACCGTGTGAATCTGCCTCGTCCGCCCGCCCGTACAGATGACCTTGGCGCGGCGCAGCGCTTGTTTGCACAGGCCGTGTGAAGCCATCATAAAGATTCGATGACAGGGCTAGTAAGCTACAAGTTAGCGAGTTCACTTATAGCTTGTAAACGAGCTCCGTGTCATCGCCTTTTTTACAATCTGCTAGTTCACAATCCTTCTCGAAAGCTAACTCACTCACTCGCTAGCTTTTAAACTCGCCGGCTTGTAGCTTGTAAACTAGCCCTGTGTTATCGACGTTAAAAAACCAAAAGTTTGAGGCAGTATATGATATACGAAAGTATCCGATATGACTAATGCCTAGATCACACGTACCGAGCAAACGGGCGAGACAGTACAAAGTTTCTCGGCCGAGACAGTGATGTAAGCAAGTAGTTTACATCACTCGCTCAGCCGAGCACTCGGCGCTACGCTACTATGTTTATACGTACCGAGCACTCGGCGCTACGCTACTATGTTTATACGTACCGAGTACTCAGCCGAGAGCACTGTCTGTAGCACTGTGAGTACTCGGTACGTGTGATCTAGTCATAAGCAGGGAGAGTGAACTGCCAGATTGAACATAACGTTGTCTTCTTACTTCTTCTGATGGCGGTATAAGGTGCTTTTCTGTGCGAAGTGTTTTCCACAGTGGAGACACAGATGGCGCCCTTCCCCTGTGTGGATCCGAGAATGAACTGTCAGATTGAACTTCTTTTGAAACTGCTTGTTACATACGCTGAAACATAAAAACTACGAATAGTCAACTTAGGTAAATGCGTCATTGCGTATTACGACTTTTTGAAATTACAAAAAAAACTATCTTAGGTACAGTAAAGGATTTGGGACTAGACTTGTGTATTTTCACTATCTTAAGTGTGGCACAGTCATTTGGGACTGTTTATTTTCACTAAAATATACAGCATGGCAGACTTTGTTGTATTTTTTATAGTTTTTAGTAATTTTAAAAAGTCGCAATTCCCATTGATGCAATAAACCTCAGTTCTCTATTCTAGTCTATTGTATATTTTAATGCTTATTTTTTTCCAGTTTTTTTGTATTGATTTTTCAGTCTAAAAAAGTCTCTTCAATTTAATGCTATACAAATACCCTTACTAATGGTGGCTTTACACGGCCTGTGCGAACACGCGCTGCGCCACGCCAATAAATACATATTTTTGACTTTTCACACAACGCCATCTAGCCTCAAACTCAGCAAACTTGTACTATGGGGACCAAATAATTGATATAATACTTAAATACTTTTTTTTAGTAAATACATACATAGAATACATAGAGAAAACCCAAACAAACACCGACGTCCATCATTCAAGGTATTGTCCTGAAGCGAGAATCGAACCCGCGACACCGGCGGCGTAGCAGTTCAACACACCTACAGTTCTGGTGATGGAGTCATTACCTGCAAGAGTAAGGCTTGATCCCGTAATGCTTCCCATTCTTATGGTTGGTGAGGTGGTCCGTTCTCGCGAACGCTTTGCCGCACACGTCACAAAGCAACGTGAGGCGCGCTTCGGATGGATTACTGGTGTGTTCCTGATGATGGAGACAACCATACTATACCAACCGACTTAAAAAAAAAGAAAGTTCTCAATTCGGTTATATTTTTATACTTCGGAACTTTGTCCCTTCGGGAGGCGTATCAGGATGCTACCGCAAAGCAGTACTATGTAAGCATTACATTATCAGAATCAAAGTGGACGAGCGCTGTTGCGAGCAGTGTTGCACCGGCCTATGTGAATCAAAGTCCTGTGTAACACTGTTCTGGTCATTAGCAAGCGTGATTCCTTTAAAATATGTAAATTTCCTCATTTACAGTAAATATTTATCTGTTCAAAAATATATAAAAGGCTTGATCCTGACTGACTGACTGACAGACAACGTACTCGCCAAACCGCTGAACGGAGAGACTTGAAACTTTGAAGGTATGATCGTAAAGAGCTGAAAGTGAGTACTAAGAAAGGAATTTTAAGTATCGCATCCTAAGGGGTCCAAACGGGGGGTCAAAGTTTTAACATAAATTCCGTATATCTCTGAAACCACTAATTCTAGAAACTTGAAAATTGATAGAGATAAATATTAGATTCATAGAGATAAATGTTTTGGATGACAAGATCTCAGGAGTGGGTTCAGTGGCTACGTTACCTCCATATGTGTGGTGAGTCCATTCTTATTGTCGCACGTGAAGCTGCATTGAGTGCACGTATATTTCCTAATGGCGGACAAACCCGGGTGACGTTTATTGCGATGTGTCACTAAATACCTGGAAAAAAGTTTAATGTACTTAGGGTAGCTTCTCATGGGCCGTGTTAGCACGGGCCGCGCCGCGCCGGGCCGTGTGAAGCGAGCGACCTGAGAATGCACGGACAGGCGCGTATTGTCGGTTAACACAGGCCGTGAGAATCCACCATTAGATTTTAGAAAATGCAGAATAGACCTCTGCATTTTTGTACTTACTAAGTAACTACATCTATCTACATAATATTCTACTAACATAGGCTTAGACTTTAGAAGACTTTAGAAGACTTAGATGTAATTTAACCCGATTATGGATCAATGTTGTCTGAAAATAAACGTTTATTATTATTTTTATTATGAAATTCAAATTTGTTTATTCATGAAAAAAATTAACATTATGGTGACTTCACACGGCCTGTGCTAACACGCACCGCACCGCGCCAAAGTTATTATATACGCGGCGCCTAAGTTAACACGGGCCTGTGTTAACCGACAATACGCGCCCGCCCGAGCAGCCTCGGGTCGCTCGCTTCACACGGCCTGTGGTGCAGACCGGGCAGTCCGGCGACTCCCGTGTAAACAAGGGCCGTGTGAAGCCACCATTACAGAATTTTCACCATTAAAGAAATTTTACTTTATTATGTCATGTATAGTACACGACCCCACACTTTCCATAGCCTCTCTCTAACCTTAAAGGTTTGCTGGAAGAAACAAACAACAAACATTCACACACTCACACCCCTGCACTAGGATTCCCTGTGTCGCAGGTGGCATGGACACACACAACACATCACAACATCCAAGACCTGAGAACAAACATTTGTGTTCGTCACACAAATATTTGCCCCGGCCGGGGATGGAACCCGGAACACCAAGCTTCGTAGGCAGGGTCACTGTTAGAACTAGATGGCAGCACTTTGAACTTAGAACGCGCCAACGTTTTGTTTTATGGAACCAACATGATCATCGTGTTAGTTCATAAGAATTCCCCTCTCTATGTACTTAGCAATATACCTGTATAATATCTTTCAGTGTTTCATTGCTAGCCTACTCTGGTACCTTGGTTGCATTTCTTTCAGTCACTACCAACTAAGCCATGGAGAGAAAACTCTCTGTGTATGTACATGTATTTTCTTTTATGATTTATTTTTTAACGATACATTGTGTGTACAATATTACAAGAAGTTGTTACCTGTGCATATGGAAGGCCATGCCACAGAAGTCACAGACGAATGGTTTGACATTATTGTGTATATTCTGGTGCTGGTCAAACCAGGTCTTCACGAGGAAGCCTTTACCACAAGTCTTGCAGGTATACTGAAATAAGAAAATTAGCGGTAGAATAATAATAATCAAGTCACGCTGAGGACGTGGTGGCCGAGTGGATGAGGCTTTTGCTTTACGATCTGCTGGTCGCGGGTTCGAATACCGGTGGCAGTAATGCGTAAATGGGTCTTTCGGTCGAAAGGGTCTATGTATGCATCTCACTTTCTCGCAACGGTGAAGGAAAACATCGCGAGGAAACCAGGATAGAAAAAAAAAATTGTATGGCATGTGACATCTACCAATCCGCATTGGGTCCGCGTGGTGGATTAAGACCCAATCGCTCTCCTGCCGAGAGTAGGCCTGAGTCCCAGCAGTGGGAACATTATAGGCTGATTATGCTATGCTAAGTGATGCTACAAATTATATAATAGTACATTATTGCAAAGGCAGCGAAATAGGCAATTGCAGGTCGAGTATGAGTTTGAAGGCCGACCGCAATTATCTACTTACTTACTTACTGACTTGCCTACTTACTTACTTACCTACCTACCTACATGCCAGTACTCACTTTCAGCTCTCGACGAACACATTCCTCAAGTTACTTTTTTTTTTCTTCGTTAATTGAACATTATTTAAAAGGCCCTTTTTTATTTCCTTGCATTTTTTTAAGAAAAGCACTATATATGCCTCGGCCGAAATGGCAATTGCCTGTCTCGTATTATTGAAGTCCTCGCCTGCGGTCGGCCTTCAAACTCATACTCGACCTGCAATTGCCTATTTCGCTGCCTTTGCAATAATGTACTATTATATAATTTGTTGATATTGGTAGGTACTTTCAGATTGATATACAGATAGTATCAAAATCAATTCAGTAGTTTTAAATCAAAATAACCGAAAAAAAATTGGTCGAAGTAAACAAAATTGCGTATATTGCTTCCCTGTGACTTTTCAGTGTCACTTGAAGCGTCCGATAGAAGTTGGTTGCTGTAAGTTTTTGTAATACCTTGATTTTGTCATTTTAACTTGTTTATACCTCTTTTAATTCCAATAGGTACAGTACAGCCTAGCTGATCTGTCAGGCGAAAATCAGGTCTTTGGCAGATAACCAATGGAGAGCCAGGTTTTAGTTTAAAAATGCAGCCACTCCACTCCCGCGGTCAGTCTTAAAAAACCTAACTTACACACAGCTTAGGAAATTGCTCTGATGTGAGACTTTTGGCATCATCCTAAAGCGAATTACAGCTAGATAAGTATAGGAATACCTATTCATCTATGATAAATAACGGACAAGATGGACAGTATCAAATCAAAAGGGAATTGTAAGACAGGACCAAATAATATCAGACACCTTGTCAATAAAAATGAAATATCTCCATTTTCAAATAATGTTTGTAACTTTTGACGATGTAGTATAATTAACAATGAATATTCCTAGTAGTTTTAATATATTATATTTATCTAGCCCTGTTTTCTTTTCGAAAATTTGCATTGGACCATAATGTGCTAGAAGTTCGCCAAAGTGGTTCCCTTTTACTCGGCATATTTTCATTGTACTACATTGTGTTTCTGTAAAATGAAAAACTAATGTCTACAAAATACCTAAGTACTATTAACTTAAAAAAAAAATAACAAATGTTTGCACCTATAGTCTACTACATCTGATGTAATAAAACTAGGTAGGTATCTATTTCATTTTAGTTATAAGTACCTATATTATTGTATGTCCTATCAGCATAAACTGTTGTTTCCTACTAAAATATGTTAAGATCTTTGTACACAGTTTTATACAATAAATGTTTCTTGATTCTTGTACTTTAATACTTCTGTGAGGAATAATCCTACTAATATTATAAACGCGAAAGTTTGTAAGGATGGATGGATGGATGGATGGATGGATGGATGTTTGTTCCTCTTTCACGTAAAAACTACTGAATGGATTTTAATGAAACTTTACAATAATATAGCTTATACATCAGAATAACACATAGGCAACAATTTATAGAGATACCTGCGCAGACGAAGTCGCGGGCACCAGCTAGTATAATATAATAGGACTAATATAATAGCCATCTTACATTCCGTTCATCAGTATGTCGTTTCTCATGATCCCTCATCGCCCCGGGGTAGGGTGAGCTGTATCCACACCCGTGGTGACAGAACAGCCGGTACCCACTGTGCACTCGACCGTGACGGACTATCTCATACACCGTTTTGTAGGTTTTACCTGCAAATAAATCAAATCGCACTTACTCGGCGAGACTGGAGAGCCACCCGAATGAACTAGCCCGAGAACTTCTCAACCCGAAGTACAAAGGGAGATTAAGGAGAAAGCATATACTTAACAGAAAGCAGTGAGTTCGCAGATGTGCGATCCACGCAAAAACAGCAAAAACAGCAAAAACAAAACAGAACATTTGCCCATAGTAAAGATACTGATCGCAAATAAGCAAACAAAAAAAAAAAAAAACCTGCAAATAAATGCATTAGTATAATCAGCCTATAAATTCAGCAGCATCATTGCAGCATCCACAACTTTTAGTTACGAAAAAAACCAGACACAATTTAAAAAAAAAATGGTTTTCTGAAAAGTTGGTTTTCGGATGATAGTTTAACGTACGACTACCAGCGTAACGGGACAAAGAGCGTTACCGGACAATGACAGTGTTACCGGACAATGACGTTAACGTTTTCGTCCATGCAGCCGGCATTCATCGATTTATTAGACGTAGTCACGTCAAAAATCCAACACTGTGTGACATAACATAGACACTATCTATCCTAAGAAACAAAGCTTCTTCAACTTCTTGAGTATTCTTACTTTAATAATAATAGTGTATTTTTTTTTAGTTTATGATACGTACCACACAACTTACAAATGTATGGCCTCTCATACACATGCAATTCCACATGTTTAACCATTTCCTTCAAATCTTCGTTGGAATCTCCGCAACTGTTACATTTATAAAACCTTTTCTGATCAGTTTTATGTAGCGTATATTTATCTGACGTATTTATATTAGGAATCCCTCCGTATTCAATGCTATGCTCGTTTTTGTAATGTTTTGACAATTCAACGGGGGAATCACATAGCTTGAAGCAAGTAAGGCATTTATTAGGATCATGTTCTGCATACTTATCTTTTTTAATTACTTTCCGATCAACTTTGATTCGTTTCGATAATGTTCGCTTGATTTTTTTGGGTTTCGTTTCAACCGAATATTCACTGTCTGATTTAATTCTTTGTACCTCGATACTAATGTGTGGTAAGACAGGTAGGTATGTACCGTCCATACTGTAGTCTTGATCATCTTCTTGCTTAACCGTTTTTGAATCATTACTGTTCAGATTATCATAAAAACTTTTTAATGAGTTATCATTGAGACATTGCATAAGTTTCAGTTCATTTTGAACAAATTGTTCGTAGAATTCGTAAATGTCTTTTACTTTTTTTGAGCAATTTTCACATGTTTGATTGGGAAAATTCTCTGTTAGATTCAGCTGAAAGAAATTTAGTATAAACTTTAATGTACTAAAGCAAGCAAGTGGACTAAGAACGATGGATCCTGCCCAGGGAACGTCAAAGCCGACTCCTTGGCAAAACAGGGGGCGAAACTAGTCCCTAGTTCGAGGGGGCGATGGTCACAGCAGGGGGGCGATGGTCACAGCACGTCCGTAGGATATACCACCTCACACAACAGGTCCACCCTACACGTGCCCCCCGGGTGGTGCCAAGACAGTGACCAAACCGAACTATGTCTGTATGTTGGAATACTGATTAGTTGAGGGACAAGTAAGAGAGAGAGGAGGTAGAGGAGGTGCGAGGCAAGACAACTACACGCCGCCGTGCTGGGGTCGAGCAACGCATTCCTCAACGGCCGCCCGTGGCCGGACTGGAATGATGTGTGGGGACAGGACCATGCGGACCATGGTGCTGCCGCCACCCATTCCACAAAAGTCGGGGGGAGGTAGCGATGGGCATCTACCTCCACACCCCAGGATGCCCAAAACTAAACCCTGTCCGGTTCTGTTTCCAGCAGTAAAAGACACTAAAACACAAAATGAATAGAATGAACGAGTCAATGTTGCCGTGCGATCCGGCTAGCGCCCGGCGCCCCCCGGTTTCCGGGCCGGGTGGTGTGAAGTTAGCTACCGAAGGCGGCGGTGGGGTGGCACCCCAGGCCCCGCCCCCCGCGAATGCACCTGGGGTAACTGCGGGCGCAACGACCCCCGCGCCTACCTCCTCGCGAGAAAGTCCTGCTCCGACTGGACCAGTGCAGTTTCCGGGGACGAGCAGAAAGGCGAGGCAGCGGCAAAGAAGACGCGAAGACACAGCAGCGGCGGTGACACCTGGCGGCGCTGTGTTGGCTTTTGGCACTGGGCGAGGCGCCAGGGGGCTTTCAGCTCACACTGGTGCCTTGGTCCCAGCAGGTATCGTAAACCAAACCAAGACGGAGTATCAACTCCGGTTAACACGACGAAATGAACGCCGGCACGCGGAAACAGCTATGCTGGCTTCGCTGTACCAGGGCGTGTACGAAGGCACCATGCACCCACCCGGAATCGACGACATTGCGCCGTCGGTTGGAACGGTGTTTGCGTGCGTTCCCTCAACCTCGTCGGAGGCTCGCCCGCCCTCGTCCCCATGCTGGCCCACTCCTGCGTCCGGCCCAGGGCTGGTCCACCATTCGGTGCCAACCTATCAGTCGGCAACAATGGGCGCAGGCTGGGTAGCACCCGGGGTCACTAGGTCGGGCGACGTGACCTTTAGCGGGGGCCACCACTACTTTGGGCCCGGCGTTTCCGATGTCAGCATAGGGAGGACACTGGTAACCTACTCCTCGCAGCCTCTCCCCGAACCCGATCCCGTCAAGGGAAAAGGTAAGGCGAAAGGGCGGAAGGCGTCCAGTGCTTCCAACTACCCGGTCCTGGCATCGACAACGTCGGACACCACAGTGGCAGTGGCAACAGAACAGGACATAACAACACCGGTAAGTGCTCGGGGCCCCAAGCGGCAGAGGAGTTCGGACATTATATCACCGTCAACCGCAGCGGTTGATAAAAAGTCGAAGACCGAGGCTCACGCGAGTTCGGACTCCTCTGTGGCGGTGGCTTCGGGCACTGGCCATTTCACTAACGCTGAAGAGCTGGGAGTCGGTGAGGCGTCGTTCTCTGAGGTAGCAAAATCGCACCTCAAGGTGGTAATTCTTGATAGGTCAGGAACGAACCTCACTGATTTCCAGGCCACAATTGTGAGGAGGGACGTCGAGGAGGGGACGGTGGCGTTCTTCCTCCAAAACAAACACATGGATGACGACCACCCCCGACCAATGTTTGGCCTTATGCCCAGACCTTATCGGGGTGGTCTCAGAATGACATGCAGGGACGACTTTACGCTCGCCTGGCTAAATGAGTACGTAGCCAAACTCCCGCGTAAATGGCCAGGGTCGGGCGGGCTTATGGTCGTCCCAGAGAAGGAACTACCGGCCTATCTCAAAGGAACGGTCTTCATCCCAGATTTCAACGGCAGCTCAGCTGATATTAGAGAATTCCTGGACTATTACAATAAGATAGGAATAGTAAGAATTAAAAACTGGCGTATCTTTGCCCACAATACCATCAAAATAGGGCACGTCGTGAACAACGTACTGACGTTCGGCATCCCGGCGGAACACGAGCCAGACCTCAGAAAAGTAGACTGTAGACTTGTCTACAAATGCGCATCCGTCCACATCCGGCTGCGTAAACCGAGGGCAGGGGACGTTCGCAGGGCGATCGACGCGCCCGCGGCGGCTGCACCGAGCGCAAGCATAAGTGCAGCAGCCGCGGACGCGGCGATGGACGCGCCGATAGTAGTCAACATCCCGGTTGCCCCAGGTAGAAAGGACGATCTGTCGCAGGACGAAATCAGCCGACTCCTGGATGCCGCGGACGAGGGAGGTGAGATTGCAGGGGACCTATCCTGTCTCAACCTCCTCTCGCCCGCGTCATCCATGGACACGGAGCGGCTGATGTCGTCCCCCGGCAGCTCGGGCAGACAACAATAGGGCGGAATTCCCTCAGCCTCCCTATACCTAGTTTAAAACCTTTTTCCCTCTTAGTTGTAGTTTTTAATTCGTTAAGAGAAAATCGCATAAATAATAAAACTCTATCCCAAAAAGATAGAGACCCACATAGGCCGACCAAATTTTGCAAAATTGACATTATTCAGGCCAACATCCAACACAGCGTCACTGGACTCGCTGCCCTAAGAAGAGCCCTGGAAGAGAAGCCTAACACCATAGCACTGGTCCAGGAGCCCTACATCGTCAGAGGAAGGGTAAGTCTGAACGCCCTCAAGGGCAATGTTTTTACTCCACCTTTGCAAACTAAAACTCGTACGTTAATTTATGTACCTAAAAATTTAAATTCATCACTTGTAACACATCTCTGTACAGACGATCTCACAGTGGTGAAACTAGAGACCTTGCTTGAAGGAAAACTCAACACTATTCTACTAGCATCAGCATACATGGACATAGGAGGGGAAGCTCCTCCTCGTGAACTCGAGGAGCTGATTCACTACTGTGAGCTCCATAAACTAGAATGTATCATAGGCTGCGACGCAAATGCGCACTGCACCGTTTGGGGCAGTCCAGACACGAATGAAAGAGGGAGGGATGTACTGGATTTTATTCTCAAACACAATCTGGACATTCATAACCGAGGTGCTGAACCCACGTTTGTCACATCATGGGCAAAGACAATAATAGACATCACGTTAGCAACCCAGTCAATCACGGAAAACATAAGTGACTGGCAAGTTGCAAGTAATGAAGCATCATGCGCAGATCATAGACGGATAAGATTTAGCTTAGAAATAGGCGACATCCCACCGAGACTATATAGAAATAAAAAGAAAACGGACAAGACATTATTCCGGGAATGCCTGGATACCGCACTAGGAAAAGGACAGCACGTAGGTCACTCCTCACGGCTTGAACCACTAGAGATAGAACGGACCTTAGCTTTTCTAACTAGCAGTCTTAAGACAAGTTTTGAAAAAGCGTGCCCATTAGTAAAAGAGAGCAACAACGCGATTGCTCACCGTAAAGACAGGTGGTGGAACAAAGAGCTCACCAAACTAAGGAAAAAGGTACGTCACCACTTTAACAGGGCGATGAATACTAACCATGAAGATGACTGGAAAGACTACAAGCTAACCAGGCAACAATTCAAGAAGGAAATAAATAAGAGCCGAAACAACTCGTGGAGAAAATACAGCAGTTCGATCTCCTCTCAAAGTGAAACGGCTAGGTTAAATAAACTTTTGTCAAAAGACACAAAAAATAAGTTAGGTACCCTAAGATACCCTGATGGAACTTATACAACTACAGAGCAAGAACAATTTGAGCTCCTGCTTAAGACCCACTTCCCAGATTGCATACTTGACGACAATGCCACATGGGCAGAAAGCAACCATCAAGCAAGGGAAGTCGACTGGGAACTGGCCAACTCTATAATAACTACAGAGTCTCTAGAATGGGCGGTGAAAACCTTCCAACCTTTCAAATCAGCTGGAGCTGATGATATATTCCCAGCACTCCTTCAATGGCATTTCGACAGAATCGAGGCAACTTTGACCTCCATATTTAAAAGTTGCATAGCATGGAAATATATCCCTAAACAATGGAGGGAAGTCAAAGTAGTATTCCTACCCAAACCTGGCAAGACTGACTACACCCAACCAAAGTCGTTTAGACCAATCAGTCTAAGCTCCTTTCTTCTAAAAACCCTAGAGAGACTGTGCGACAGGCACATCCGCAGTGGCACGCTCATAGACAATCCCATTAACAAAAACCAGCACGCCTATCAATCTGGTAAGTCAACAGAAACAGCACTTCATCAGTTAGTACACAAGATCGAAGGAGCACTAGAAGACAAGCAATCATGTCTAGTAACGTTCATAGACATAGAGGGTGCTTTCGATAAAACCACGTTTCTAAGCATTGAGAATGGCCTCAGAAACCGTGGAGTAGATGATAATCTGAACGACTGGATAAGACAGATGCTTGCGAACAGAGCAGCACTCATAGAGAAGTCTACAGTATCCAGATGCCTCGTCACCAAAGGTTGTCCACAAGGGGGGGTACTGTCTCCCCTTTTGTGGATTCTGGTAGCAAATGAACTCATTGAAGCACTCAACAAGAACGGCATCCTGACAGTAGGATACGCCGATGATTTAGCCATTATGATATCGGGACTATTCGAATCTACTCTATGTGATAAAATGCAAAGTGCGCTTCGGGTAGTTGAATCATGGTGCAAAAACCACAACTTATCTGTGAACCCCACTAAAACGGAAATGGTGCTTTTCACTCGAAAGAAGAAAATACCAAAACTGAATCTCCCTACCTTATTTGGAACTAGACTAAAACTTAGTAATGAGGTCAAATACCTTGGAATATGGCTGGACAGCAAACTCCTATGGGGTAAGCACCTTGACCATGTCACCACGAAAGCCACTAACGTCCTATGGCAATGTACCCGGGCTGTGGGTAAGGACTGGGGACTAAAACCAAGACTCTGCAGATGGCTGTACACGGTCATGGTACGACCAGTGCTAACGTACGGCGCTGTAGTATGGTGGCCGAGAACAACCCTTATTACAACTGCAAACAAACTGCAACAGATACAAAGATTAGCATGCTCTCTCATAAGTGGGTGCTCGAGATCCACCCCATCAGCAGCGCTAAACATAATTTTAGGCCTGCCGCCGCTCCATCTACACATACAGCAAGAAGCTATGGCAGCAGCGCTCAGGATAAAGTCCAATAACAATTGGAAGGGACATAGCAGAAACACAAATCACTGCAAAATACTAGACAGGGTCATTAGCATTATACCTGAAGCCCAGAAAGGCACGGACAGAATTGCCACAACCTACCTATCAAACAAAAAATATGTGGTATCGATCCCGGGGGAGGCAACCGTAAGCCCACCGGCGAAATCTATAATAAATGTATATACGGATGGAGCGAAACAGAAAACAGGAGCAGGCTGTGGCGTGTACTGCCCAGAAGCAGGAATCGCCATAGCACAGCCTCTAAACAACACAGCAACAGCATTTCAAGCCGAAACACTAGGGCTTCACCGAGCCACGGATGAACTGCTGACCTGGGTGGAAGCATCAGAAAGGGAAACGAACCAACCCTTACAAATGATTTTCACTATTGATAGTGCAGCCCTAATAAATGCCCTGCGTAGACAGGACACCAGGTCCAAATCGATCGCAGAGTGTCATAATGCGCTACAAAGACTTACAGACAGGGCAGAGGTCTGTATCAAATGGACAAAGAGTCACTCCTCGAATAGAGGCAACGACGAGGCAGACTCACTGGCAAGAAAAGGAGCAAAACTCACACCTACCACCAAAGATATCAGCACCTCCAACCCACCAACAGCTGAGATCAGGAGTAGGCTTAAAATGTTCACAGACAGAGAACATCAAAAACTGTGGGAACGCGGTAGCGACTGCGTACACACAAAACTAATGTTTCCCCAGTTAGACAAAAACCTCACAAATGCGCTACTAAAACTGAAACGCGAAGACCTTCGCCTGATGGTAGGGATAATCACAGGCCACTGTGACCTCAATCATCACCTCTTCAAGATAGGAGCCACAGACATAGATATCTGCAGAGGCTGCCTGCTAGACCAGGAAACAGTGGAGCACGTGGTGATCCACTGTCAAGAGACAGAGGAGAGTAGGATCAAGACGGGCTTGCGCAAGTTATTGGACTCCTCTCCACCTAACGTGTCAACAAGCACGCTATTGGAACTGTGCTGTCATCAACCCAGGGTCCTGCTCCGTTATTTTAAGGAGCTAGGATGGCTGGGGCAGGGTTAAGTATATATCGGGGGGCAATGCACAATGCACCCTACAACGGGAAGCCAGTGCAGACCGCTGTACCCCCTTTTTAGAATTAGAATTAGAATTAGTCCCTAGTTCATCGGACAAAATCCTGACACAACCGCCAACAGCGGAAATAAAAGCTAGACTGAATCAACATTCAGTACAAGAACACCAAAAATTTTGGAACAAAAGAACAGAAGCACACTAAGATGCTTCTACCGAATATTGATAAGAAACTGACAAACACACTCATGAAGATGAGAAGAGAAGAACTACGTACAATGGTAGGAATTATAACCGGCCACTGCGACCTGAATCACCATCTGTTCAAGATGGGTGCGATGGACAGCGTGATCTGCCGCGGTTGCTTCGCAGAGGAGGAAACGGTAGAACACGTGGTTGTGCACTGCACAGCTACAGAAGAGGCCAGAAAGAAGACTGGGCTGAGGAAAATCCTGGATACGGGAAACTGGAACACACCATCCATCAACCCAGAGTCCTGCTCCGCTATTTTGGGGAGCTGGGCTGGCTGGGGTAAAGTTAGTACAAAAAGGGGTCAATGCACAATACACCCCACAGCGGGACGTCAGTGCAGACCATTTGTAACCCCTTACCCAAATTAGAACTAAAGCAAGGGAGGGCAAACGGGGCACAAGAGAAAATAAGATTTAGATTTTTTTATTATCACACAACTGCGCACAATCACTTTGCTTGCATGTGGTGGACACAAAAAAAAATTACCAAAACCTACAATACGGCCGACGTGTCTTGACGAATCTGAACATAGGCTATGCGAACTTTAGCGCATGAAAACACGCAATAGAAAACTGTTGATGCCAATTTCTTTTTTATAAACCTATCTAGCCTAAGCCCGCGTTGATATATTATACATATAAAACAATGTAATATGTGTGTACAGGTGCTAAAGTTCGCATAGCCTATGTTCAGACTCGTCAAGATACGTTGGCCGTATTGTACCATAACTTTAATCTGCTAGATTTTGACCTCTAGCTAAGCGGTCATTGACCTCAGAGGTCAATGCCCTGAACTAAAGTTTCTCCTTACACTACCTTCTCTCTGATAGTACCATAAAAAATAAGTAGCAAATCAAATTTTTCGTAAAAAAATTTTTTTATCTTTTTGCCTCAGTGCCCGTTTGCTACAACCCAACCCAAGAGAGGCGGAAAGCAACGACACCATGGCTTAGTTAGTAGTGACCCTGTAGGCAGGGTCTTCGTAGGCGAAGCTTGGTGTTCCGGGTTCGATCACCGGCCGGGGCAAATATTTGTGTGAAGAACACATTGAATGTTTGTTCTCGGGTCTTGGATGTTGTGATGTCTTGTATGTGTCCATGCCATCTACGACACAGGGAATCCTAGTGCAAGGGTGTGAATGTTTTATAAGACACAAGTAAATAAGTACCTTCAAACCTAGGCAGGAGTTCAGTTTGGTAACAACATCCGATTCCAGTGTTAATTTACACAACTTTTCATATCTGGTTACGGATAAACACAACCTGCATAAAGCCTCCATAATTCAAGGTAGATCTATTGTGTTTTCTCTAAAAACCTCATTGAGTTACTTTTAATACAAGACTTAGTTAAATTCAAAAACAAAACAAATCTGAATTCTTAGCTAAATTCACAAAACAAAAATACAATATACATTAGGAAAAATGGTTAAGTGGTTGTTGGATACGATCTGTGATAGGGTTCCGATGAGTTTATTACAAATGACAATGTGTGGACCAGCCAGTACAAAAATTATTTAACGACTGTTTATAATTTAATTTATTACATACTGGATATCAAATCATCTTAAATAATAATAATTTAATATGACATACATTTATTGCATGGTACTCCATTGTTGAAACTATCTACAAGGAACTCTAAAAAGCAACACTACATTTTTTTTTTAATTATATATATATAAACATTACTGCCATGTAAATAGCTGAATAGTAATCTCACTCAATAGTTGAGAACAGGCTGTCGAAACTACGGACTAGAAAAACTTTGTATGGACCGAGGAAGAATTTTAATGGTGGCTATATATACGTTTCACTCACATCTCCAACCTCTCGCTCTTCTGTCTCACGTCATTCATTCGCGCCATGCACTTCGCTTTGTTTGTTTCAAAATTTACTAATGTGATTTATTATTTAATATTGGTGGTTTTCTTACAAAATACTTTCAGTTTTACATAATTTTATGACATTATTGATTGTAATGACTGTGGAATGTAACAATGAAGTACCGAAAATGTGAGATATGTGGTTTTAAATTGGAAAGAAAAGATGGTGAAAGAAGGTATTTCATGGCAAGATTCCTAGAAATGTGAAGCTCGGTAAGTAAAACACAAGTAAAATGATACAATGGTAAACAGTGTTTATACCACATCATATTATTTACCTACATTTTATTCGTGGCATGTTTATTTTGGTTGGAAAATAGTGCGTAAATTAAAATATCGATTTATCGATATCGATAAAATAATATTTGTTTCAATGCAGGTGCAAGCTACATAATTGTTACACAACATAACTGTTTATAGGGATCCCAGTCTTACAAGAAACTTGTAGTTAGCACAAAATATTATGTTCAATAAAACGTTAGAAACCTCGTATTTTATTGAACATGGTATTTTATATTCAAATGAACATGTGTGACTTTAAATCACTACTGATTCAATTAAATTAATTACAACAGGCATCGATACGTAAGCTATCGATTATTTTGGCAGGACGTCACTAGTTTTTTTTCTTCATGTTGGTAAGGCTTTTTTGACGATTATATTGTTATCTTGTTGGTAATGGACAGTATCCCTCAGTTTGACATTGACATAGACGTCAATGATCATTGACTTTTTTTTGTTAGGAAGTTCCGTCTCTTAAACGTAGTGGTTATATTCTCTTTGGTTGAGAAAATCAACAAACCGCACGCACGACCTATATAATATTAAGAAAAGATCTGTCTACTCCTTTGGTCTGCTTCTTTGAAAGTATGTGCTATATTTTTAACGACTTATCAAAAAAATCGATATTTATGAAAATTGATTTTATACGGGAATGCGGATAATTCCCGCCATTCTGTGATTTCGACAACAATTTTTTGACACAACATGTAAAACACTTTATACCGGATACCGGCAAGACACCGGAAGTTCATTTTGTGATTTTGAGTGATGCCGCAATCGCTATACGATTTTCCTCTTATTTTGCTATTTTCTTAAACTTTAACGTATTTATTTCAATTTGTCTGAGTCTTTTACCAAAAGGATTTCTGCATAGAATAATCATTATTGAAAATTAGGTGCCTGGCACTTAGGTATCTAATTTCGATATTTACGTAAAAATATTGTTTTTCCTATTTAAGTGTAGGTTTTATTTTATTCCGGATGAGGCTTCCTTCCACATTCCACACGCAGGTGCCTATACCTATTAAATTATACAAATAAAACTTTAGGTATAGACATGTATAGGTAAGTATCTGATTATGTTACTTTATTTCTTACTATTTATTTTATAAAATGATGAATAATAATGATAAATGATTTATTGGCACCTTATTACATTTAGGATGGTATACAATGCAATTTAGTTTTTAAAGATAGCTTGAAGGTAAACAAGGTTCAGATTTAGTGTACCTAACTACTGATACCTAAACTAGGATAATGGTTACCCTGTATGATAGGCATCAGCGCCCACCCTCAGGTTAATAAATTACAAGCTGAACTTAAATATATACTTACATGATAAGATAAGTGACAATTGATAATTGACAATATTAGAACATTTAATGTTAAGTTTGTTTTATTAGGTAATTTAAATGACAAATTATTGCATATTTTTGTTTTGATACCTAATGGCATAGGTTTTAGGATTAGCAGTAGGTATATAGCGCTCAAAACAATCAGATAAGCAAAACGGCTTCCTGACCACATGGCTCATCTCGGGGGCGGACGATAGATAATAAAAATGAATAATATTGTTTTTTTTATTTCTTCAAATTAATATGATGATAGAAGTTACATTAAAATTTAGATAATTGTAATCAGAAAGAAACGTAGGTAGGTTTACCTACTGTATAAAATTGACCATTTTCTTCAATATTAGAATGGAAAAACGTGGCCATTTTGTGTTGTTGCAAATTAATGAATGAATGCTTTATTTATTTGTCTCAAGTTACGAATGGGTCTTATAAATGTATAAAGTAGAGTCCATACCTACCTACCTACTTCACTGAAGAATACAGAAGGCCTATACAAATTTTCTTTTAATTGTTTAGTCGTATGTGTCTCATAATCTCGGTAAATGTGTCTAAAAATTACATATTGATGCTTCTGTTTTTCTTAAAAACGATTAAAAATATAATATTGATAAAAAAAAAATATAATATGGGTACTGGGAACCTGTTTGCTTCAGCCCACATATTATCTCTTCCATATAAATTACGAATAAAAGAAAATCGTGTTTTCTCCCCAAGTCATAATTTTCTAAATCTATGCAAAATTTTAGCCTGCAAAATGAGTTTAGCAGTTTTGGCGTGATTAGGTTACATATTTTCTATCATTCTCACAAACTTTGGTATTAACAAGATATTAATATACCTATGTATTAGCTGTTTAAGGTAAAGTATGATTATGTCATGTAAATTTATTATTGATGAATAAGTAGGTAGCAGGTACGCTCCTGGAAAATTAAAGCACACAGGAGTCCTGTGCGCTTTAATTTTCCTCGTACTTAATGAAAATTTTCCATGTTGATAAAGGCATACAAGGTACGAGTATATTATTATTATCATTATGTACGAAGAAAAATAAAGTTAATTATTCTAACACTAACACTTAACTTTTTGATAATTGTACCTACACGTATGCGTATCCATATTTGTACATATATTTTTGTAACATGGCCCATACACAGCAACTACTTTGACAAACAGAGTAAGTATTTAATTTAAATAAACAAAAGTTTAAGATTAACAATTTTTTTTCTATTCGTCATGCCAAAGTTTTAAAATATGTAGCTACCTAGGTGCTTCATTCATTAAAAATCTATGGCATTCTTTGATAAGATAATCATTCATTACTCAACAGCATTGTTTAATTTTATTTTGTCAAACTACCTAGGGTTTGCGATAATATTCATTGGAATATTTTTTTGAAAGTTCGCATCCTTTGATAACACTACACATCCCGATTCAGAAGCAAAGAGCATAATAAATAAATGAACCAAGAGTTATACATAAAATATGATAATTGCCTTTGCCTACACTGGTGAAGCCTCACGGAGACATTATTTAATTTTGTTCGTTTCAATACAAAAAAATAGAATAGAGAATTAATAAGGGTAGAATTAAAAATACAAATAAGAATTTATTTGTTTACACTCTGTTTTGAATACCTACTTTTTTATTTTGACCTCATAATGACATTATTATTTGTATTTATTTTATTTTATTTATTTAACAGACTCACAGTTAGGTACATTTTTTTCTTATATATAAGCTACCTATGAAATATATACTATTCTTAAACCAAATTGAGTCTACATTTTGTTTCCTGAAAATATTTAAGAATTATAGGTAGGTAAGTCCGGGTATAAATTAGTAACTCTAAAATCAATAAATTACAAATTACAAACAAACAAAAAATAACCGCATTGTGTTTGTCAGTGGTGTATGTGGAGTGTGAATGTGATGTGTGTGTGTGTGTGTGTTTGTGTGTATGTGCGAAGTCTAAATGAGTAGGTACCTAGTACGTGCTAGTACCTACCTAACCTGCAACACATTTTATAATGAATAATAAAATTGCCTATAGGTATGGATTAGTTATTTAGTAGAACAATATTAATAGTTAATTAAGTCATCCCTTACTCATTGTTAAGGTATATCTGTATTATTTTAACAGTGGCCTTATTCTATGCCATGGGTAAAATCCTTTTTCATAATGACCAATTGTAGGGTTGCGGACGTTCGGTTCAGTCTAGTCCAAATTGTTGACCAATCAACATTTTAATGTTTTATAATATATTTGTACATAATTAATTTAAATTCGTGAAAAGGAGAAGTTAAAAATGCTACCAAAGTTTTTATTACTGTTGTTATTAGCTAGTTTTATTGAAGCTGGTAAGTACTTTATACATATTTAAATTTAGTTTCTATTTAAAGTTTAATATCCAAGATTTCAGTTATCCTCTCTGAGGTGTACTTGAAATCCTTTCACCACACTCTGTGAATAGTGCACGAAAGGAACCTCTCTGACGCACTTGAAATCCTTTCACCACACTCTGGTTTGAAAGAAATAGTGACACCTTAAGAAGAAGAACAGTTGAATACCCGTTCAAAAATGTATACAACATTAAATAACTAAGTAAATCAATTTAATTGGTTTCTTACAAGATTCAGGTGTTTTAGAAAATACCTTTTTTTTTTAATTATACGTTTTATAGATATTTTGTGAATTGCGACGTATGGTCATCATCATAAATAACCTTGTTGAAATAATTAACGTTCGCAGTTTTCCCGGTGTGGTATTTACCTTATCAAGTAAACATCATCTCCCTGCCCTCATCCTACACTTAGGTGGGGTCGGCACAACATGTATTTTTCTTTCATTCGTCTCTATCAGCCGTCATCTCTGTACTCACGCCTGCTTTGTTCATATTCTCTTTTACACAGTCCATCCATCTTTTCTTTGGCCTTCCTCTTCTCGTGAATCCATCTACTATCATATCTACACTCTTCTAGTGACATGGCATTCATCCCTCCGCATCACATGCCCAAATGCCCAAACTACGATAAACTATTACTCTTCAACTTATCTGTCACTGGCGCTACTTTCAGGCTTCCTATAATGTTATCATTTCTAATCATATCCATTCTTGTCACACCACAAAACCATCTCAGCATTAACTAACTTGCATTTGCATTAGCTTTGATAATCTGGGTAGATTTTAATAATAAAAATATATATTATTCTGTGTTAAGTCCATTTTGTTTGTTATCTGGCGGATGCGCGCTCTTGGCATGTCCTCAACACACTTCCGCCGTGACATGGGAATGATGCGTGGGCTGAACCTTTCGGTGACCTATGTGATTCTGGCCCTAGATTTTGATATTTAGATTGCTTATATTTCTGTCATCATTTTTTACAATGACAGCTTGAATATTTACCTACCTACTGTTAGGTGTAAGCCTCCTCTTTCAAACGCTTCACTCCAACCTCTCTTGTGCTACTTGCATTCACGATCTGACTGCTATTGGTTTGAATTGACTCCCTGCACTCACTTTTGAATACCAGTTGTCTGGTTAATCTTGCTAAGTGCCCGTAAACATACCATTAGTAATTTCGTTATAATGTTGAAAAACATTTAAATTTAAATTTAAATTTTATGCATTATTTTACAGAATATCCATATAATCAAATACAATGTCCGCGTCCAAGGATTGAAAACGGACGATATCGTGTGAAACAAAGGCAGAGATTGGTGAAATTCATGTGTTCGCCGCGCTACGAGCTTGTTGGTAACAGATACGTTACGTGCCGAAATGGAATGTGGGACGTTCCTCTACCTATCTGTGTTAGTAAGTACCTAACTACACTATTATAAATAAAAAGATTTGTACATACTTGATCTGTAAAAAAGCTTATTTTTGTAATTTACACCATATAATTATTATGTCAACGTAAAATTGTAAAAACCGATTTTTTACAATTTAACGGGTTGAAATACGATAAATAGTAAACTTTCGAACGTATGTACCATGCTCTTTAAACCAGACCACAACGCAATCGACAGCGCAATCGTCCTCAGATTGGTAAGTTAGATTGTTTTTTTTTTCAATAACCCAATAGTAAGTGTTATGGTATATACTGTATAATATACCATAACACATACTATTTTTAAACACTACGAAAGTCTGTTTAATTGTAAATTTACGGTTACGGTGTAGTTTTAACATATTATAATATTTATCTAGCTCTGTTAATTATCTTTTTAGAAAATTAGCATTGGACCAAAATGTACTTGCTAGAAGTTAGCCAATATGGCTTTTTTTTGTCGCATTTTCAATGTAGGTACTACCTACATTGTGTTTCTATACTTTAATACTTCTGTGATATAAACGAATTTAAAATTCCAGAACCAGGATGTCCAAGCATACCACGTGATCCAAATGCAGTGCGTCTAGATGAGCACCACAGTGCATACGTCAAAACAATCTGTCTCCCCGGCTTCAAACTCAACGGATCTTCGGTAATTTACTGTAATGGATTTACATGGAATGGGACCAATCCAACGTGTGTTCGTAAGTATTATAATTTGTAACTTGCCGTTACTTTTTCCACACACTCCACTTGAATAGAGAATACTTACTGAAAAAGTAATTTCCTAACCTACCTACTTAATTAAAATGTATACCTATTTATAATACTAAATATTAGTAAGTACTAATTAAATTAAGCTATAAGTACTTGCACTAGAACTATGCGAGTATCTATAATACTTATACATATATCGATATACTTACCATTTTAGCTGCCCTTTCGGTTTTATTGATAGAATATAACAAAAAATAGTGTTTTACTACCTTTGCACATTACTTGTAAATTACCCTACTTTTGAGTAAGAGATACTGAACATGGCAACTCCGCCAACCTACGGTCGTAGTCAGTCGGAAGTCATATTAAAATAGGTGCCATTTGCCATTTTCTTACAAACTATTATTTTATCGTTGATATAAATATTCTAATAAATAGTTTAGTATAATTATTCCATATCAGCTGCCTCAGTTAGGATTATTCTTTTACTAGATTTTCAAACTTTCTAAAAAGGCGCTATCACATTGAGACAACCTCATGCCATCGTAAAGTGGTGGAGACTGATCCGTAGGTACCTTCGATAATCTAGCAAAGTACAAGGTAGGTAGGTGTAGGTTATGTGGTAATAACATAGAAGTCTAACTGTAGTAGAAGTCAAAGAGTATATAACCACTACGTTTAGTAGAAGTCAGTGGGTTACTTACTACCTTACTAGAAGCTTCTATGGAGTTTTGGAGGCAACACGAAAAGTAACGTTTCACAGCATTAAACTATTCACAAACACTCATACACAATAACGAGGCCGGGCAAAAAACCACCATTTTTACATTAATATAGGTACCTACTCAAAATAACACAAGTTTTGGAAAAATCATACAATGTCACGACATGATCTTTTCACGATGCCGCCAAAACTCTGTTCCTTTATTGTAGCGACGGGCGAAGCGTCTAGTTTGAGCTGTGATTTCGAAAACCCGGATATTTGTGGTTGGACTCAAGATGAGCTGCACGATTTTGACTGGAAGCGATGGAATATGAAGACTCCAAGTGCCTTCCTCTTCACGGGACCCTCCCACGATCACACTTATGGAGTACAGCAGTTGGGTAAGCCGAGAAATCGACACTTAGGGCGCCTTCAAATTAGAGAAAATTAGTAGAAGCGCCACAGTGGCGCTGCCTCACGCTTCTAATTTGAAGGTGCCCTTAGAAAAAATATTTGCGAATTTTGCTGCCTTCCTCCTAAGCTGACGTTCGGTCGCGTACCTACGTCCGTAGCGCAAACGCGAGGCCTGATGCCTTCCTCCTACGCCGTAGGTGGAAGGCACCTGGAATTTTGAGCACTTTGATTGGCCAATTCACGGTCCGCTCCTCTTACTTCTTAGGGCGCCTTCAAATTAGAGGCGTGAGGAAGCGCCACTGTGGCCCCACTGTGGCGCTTCTACTAGTTTTCATACAATATCTAGCTAGACGCGCCAGTGCAGCGCCCCTATCGTTACATAGTGGCGCGTCTAGATATTGTATGAAACTAGTAGAAGCGCCACAGTGGCGCCACAGTGGCGCTTCCTCACGATGCAGTATGCCGTCTAGATGGGTACCAAACAACACAGTGCCAGATACTCTGGCGCAAAGCAGTAATGTGTAAGGATTACTGTGTTCCGGTACTTATTATATTTGATTTGTTTTAGGTTACTACATGTATATTGAAAGTACCTCAAGATATGAAAACAATACAGCCAGACTCTTGTCTCCCATATATGATTCCTCACTGTCTACAAATGGATGCTTCAGTTTTTACTACCACATGTTTGGAAAGTAAGTTAAACAAACCTAAAGTTTATAAAAATTTAAAACCCGACTGCGAAAATATACCTACTTTTTACATTGACTGCCAATTCATTATTCCAAATTAAATTTAAACATATGACTGATATAATGTACCTATACATATATGATGTATGTGTAATCTCCTTTTAATTTACTTACTTACCTTTTAGATACCCTACTCGATAGGTTTGGTAAACAAATATTTTTCAAAGACCTACTACTACAATTTAGCGCTAAAAATCCGCAAATGTGTTTTTTTTTTTAAATCCTCCATCTGAGAACACTCGGGTTGTTAAGACGAATCTAAAATCCATGCAGCCGTTTGGAAGATATGAGGTAACAAAGAAATTTACATACATACATACATACATTTACATACAAGATACGCTCGAAAAACATAAACCTTCCTTGGCAGTCGGGTAAAAAGTGTAGACGGTATAATAACTATAGGTACATAATTTCTAGATGACTAATGTAAACACTGGCATTCCAGCGACATAGGGGGATTAAGGGTGTACCAGAAACCTGACAGCATGCCACTCGATACCATGTTGGATATGCACTCTGTCCTCGGAATTAAGAAGTACCTCCTTTTTGAGAAGTGGGGTAACCTAGGGGACACCTGGTACAACGCTGTTCCCATGCTGACAGAGGTTGGAGAGGATTTCCAGGTGAGTTCAGTGATTTCTGCTGTTTGTGACGCAACCAAGGGTATTTCTGGTTCAATGATCTTCCCATGTTATGAGAGGCTGGAGAGGATTTCTAGATGAGTTACTACAGCTGGAGAGGACGTCTAGGTGAGTTACTACAGTTGGAGAAGATTCCTTGGTGAGTTACTTCAGTTGGAAAGGATTTCTAAGTGAGTTACTACACCCAGTGAGTGCTTAGTACACGCGGAATGCTTTTAAAACACCGCTTAAGTGTCGGATGTCGTCAGTGTGGTGTGCCGACCGAACATTTTTAACTACCAAAATGAGGGTAGTTCCCTCATTTCACCGCGACGGTAGCTCCAATACGCCAGTCAATCCGTGACCTCTGTTGCAATACAGTCGAAACGTCAAGACACAAAAACATATGAGGTGAGCGCGATAAATACCCGTTACAATCAAATCACTATGAGTAACAGCTGGGGAGGATTTCTAGATGAGTTACTACAGCTGAAGAGGATTTTTTTCTAGTGCCTGGAGGTCTTTATTTTCCGTTATTAAAAGTTATAATTTTTAACCACACTTGAGACAAATAAATAATTCATTCATTATTTCCTTATATCTTCAAAAATGTAGGTACGCGCCTGCGAAAGAGCGAATCAGGGGTAGGTGGCGATTTCTAGACCAATATATTTTTTCAGATTGTAATCGAAGGAATTCGTGGCCGTAGTTTCACAAGCGACATAGCAATAGATGACGTAGCTATTCTGCAAGGAGACAGCTGTACACAAGCCATACAAGCTGCCAACACGCCGCCACCCGCTGCCGAGTGTAAGTCACATTTTTCTTGATAAAAAAATCCTAGGTTATACATGGTCAGTACTTATTTTAAAACTCTGTTGAAGATCTCAAAAGGCGCAAATATGTACCACTCGGGCGAATCAACATGACATCTGGCGGCCACTTTCGCCCGGCACTTGCTGCGTCCCCCGCCCCCCGCGCGGCGCCCTCCGTGTTGCTTCTTCCTCTAATTGCGAAGCCTTATCATTACTTATCATCACCAAGTATTTTCAGGTCCTCTCCTCTATCAAGGTTATCCAATTTCACGCTGTGCTTTGCACAAACGTCATTCGAGGCAGGTGTTATGTTTTTTCGCCCGAGTAAGTAGGTCTTCCGCGTTTTTAAAATGTTGTCGGTGCGTCTGGTCGACAACACGCTGGTGACGCGTCTCTACGCGTAATCAGAGGGCGGCAGCTATCTTAGCCAAAGAATAAGCCTTGCTATACAAAGAGGCAATGCAGCCAGTATCCTCGGCACGCTGCCATCGGGTATCGAGTTGGAGCAGTTGAGCTACCTTTAGAAAGATCGTTTGCAACGATCTATGGGTAGCCCAATTGTTTCCTTTTGTAAATTTTGTATTACCTATAGTTTGTAATAGTTAGCTTATGCGGTATTAATATACCAGGTCTTTTATTTATTGTGTGGGTAGGTCTCAAAGTGGGTGGGATAAATCTATTTTTATGCATAATCTAGGTATTTTCTGTGTATAGAAAATTAATTTTTCCTAGAGGTTTATCCCACCCACTTTTTATGATCCATTTTGATCATGGAATAGTGGGTGGGAATAATCAATTTTTATATTAAATCAGATTTTAGTCTGTTGAAAATATTAATTTTTCCAAGTTTATCCCACCCACTTTTCCATAATCGAAATTCTAAAATAAAAAAAAAAAGAATGAGAACCGCCTCTATTTTCCTCCTCCTCTAGTTTTAGAGGTTAATCTTGGAAAAGTGGGTGGGATAAACCAAAGAGAATATAACCACTACGTGGATAAACTACGAAAAATAAATTTTCAACAGACTAAAAATAAATCTATCTCTAGGTAAAAATGTATACAGACTAAAAATAGAAAAGGTTCTCAATTTTTATTTTTTATTTTTTACTTATAATTTTTATACGAATGCATTATTTTCTTGTATTCCAGGGGACTCGTGTGTAGGCCGGTGTACTGACTCAGTACTGACGAGCTACCGAGCTAGCATGATGAGTCCGCATCAGTGTGACTGCAATCTCGACTGCGAGCTGTTCTCTACATGCTGCAAGGACTATTATGACGCGTGCCTTCCTGAAACAGGTAATAAGTTTAAGGCTAATGCTCAAATCCGAATTCCATACAAAATTATTCGGACAAATATATGAAGTATAAAAAAAAATAGTATTAAAAGTAACCGTAAATATTTTCTATAAACCACGACACGCCACGACAGACACCTAAGGTCAGCCGACAATATTCTTCTCTACACTCCTAAACAAACATCGTCATTTATGACCAAATCGTTTTCTGCAGCGGCGGTGCGTCTTTGGAACGGTTTGCCTTTGAATATAAGAAAGGCTGAGACAAAGGATCTGTTTATAAAATCCGTCCGAGAATGCTTCCTTAAAGTTTCTCTTGCATCATGCATACTGTTGTATCTCTTATATTTATTATTTCCCGATCTTCCTCTTGCTATTCAAGACGACAATTATATTAAAAGTATATTACTACGTATATACCTACCTATTATTTATATATTTTATACTATTTATATATTATATTATATTAGTTATAATTTAAAGTATTAAGTACTTTACTTACCTATAGTTATACCGTACCTAAACTTTTTTACATTAATAAGTAATCACTTTGATTACTTTTTACACTCTTTGTTTTTGTAATGTATTAAATGACACGCCACACCATATTTTTTGCACGCCCGGGTTGGCTGGTAGAAAATGCTATTATAGCATTAAGTCCTCCCTCACTTATGTAAGTGTTATAGTGTTAAAATAAATAAATAAAATAAACCTACATAGACACTTCGTTAGGTTATAGTTTTAAAATCACCAAACCACTTTTTGAAATTTATACTCAGTTAATTGATATTTTCAAAAATGTACAAATGTGCGAGCGAGATAGCGGCGGGCGGGATTCTGGGCCTTAAATAAAAATAACAATAACAAAACTCATTTTCAACAGGATCTACATCGGAAGCTTCCTTTACTGTTACTGACCTCCCACAAACTCAAAAACTGATCGGAGAAACAACAACAACCTCAACAACAACAACATCAACAACATTTAAAACAACCCCGAAAATTACTACAACTCCAAAAGCTACTACCACGACTACAAAAGCCCGGACTACAACAAAGGCTAGTACGACAACGAAAGCTAGTACTACAACGAAAGTTAGAACTACACCCAAAGTTAGTACTACATCCAAAGTTGTAACTACAACCAAAGCTGTCACTACACCCAAAGTCGGCACAACACCCAAAGTTGGCACAACACCCAAAGTTGGTACTACACCCAAAGTTGGTACTACACCCAAAGTTGGTACTACAACTAAAGTGACGACTATTAAAGTTAGCACAACGGAAAAGGTAATACCTCCAAGTACAACTCAAAAAACTCTATCTACAACGAAAAAATCTCAAACTACAAAAGGCAAAACCAATAATGGGACGGAAGATAGCATAGATAAACAAAAGGAAGAAACAGAAGAGGATTTGCAGAAGATGAAAATTGATCAGCAACCAAGAAGTAAGTACTTATCTACCTTTTAAGACTTAGCTTTTAATTTCTTACTTGAACTACAACCTATGTACAGTTAGCTGCACCAATATGAAGGTATACTCTTTCAATCTTTCACATTTACATTTTACTCTTAATTTTGCAATTTTGAAAATACCATTAACTTATACTACATATAAAAAGTTGGTAGTGAAAAAAAAAAGGTGAACGTGACAACGTCATAACCAGCGTAACGGGACAGTGAGCGTTACCGGACAATGACGTCAACGTTTTCATGCATGCAACCGGCGTTCATCGATTTATTAGACGTAGTCACGTCAATAAAATATGTGTAAAAATCCGGCTCGAAATCTCACATTTTATTATCATCCGGCTCGAAGGACCATCATTCTCAGGGACGTGGTGGCCGAGTGGATGAGGCCCTTGCCTTGCGATCTGATGGTCACGGGTTCGAATCCTGGTGGCAGTCATGCGTAAATGGGTTTTTTCAGTCGAAAAAAATCTATGTATGCATCCCACGTTCTCGCAACGGCGAAGGAAAACATCGTGAGGAAACCGGCATGTCGTAGAACCTAAAGTTCGAAAACATGTGTCGAGTGCATGAAAGGAACCTCGAGGCGCACTTGAAATCCTTTCACCACTCTGGTTCGAAGGTACTAGTGACACGATAAGAAGAAGGGGTTTACACATTTTAAGTATCATCCGGTTCGAAGGACCATAATGCTCAGGTGTTTACACGTTTCAGGTAAATCGAACTCGTGGACAGCTGTGATGATCACAGCTGGAGTTGTGTTCTTGGTCATTGGATTGTTTTACGGGGTGGTGAGATTACGCGGGTCCAGTACATTATCTCGGATTCGGGGCAGGGTTACTAACGATGCCGAAGTGCGGTATTTGCATAGTGAGGGAAATAGTGACGATGACTTGTAGTGATAAGGTTGATAAAATTGTAAATAAAGAGATGAAAATATATGTTGTTTTTTTTTTGGCTTATATACCCGAATGAATAAATAAATAGGTACTTATTTTGGACATTTCGCACAACGCCCAAACTCTCGTCTAGTCCCAAACTAAGCAAAGCTTGTACTATAGTAATCAAATAACTGAAATATTACTAAAATACCTACTTTTCTATTTAAATGGGATACTTACCTACTTGAATATTTTTTCTTTTTGGAAATTCATACATAGAATACAATTATAGAAAATACCCAGACTCAGGACAGACACCGATGTTTATAACACAAATGCTTGTCTTCAAGCGGGAATCGAACCCGCGACACCGGCGTGGCAGTCCAAAACACTTGCCACTGGGTTATTCGTGTCGTCTCCAAAGAGACCCCTTGACCATTATTTCTTAGCCTATGCTTTTTATGCGAGCTAATTTACACTATTAGGTATTATATTTGTGAGCATAGATGGATGTTTAACACTCAATCTCAAGAAAACTAGGTACTGACCTGATAGGGCTAATAATTGGGATTTTTATCACGACATCTCACATTAAACTTTATTAATATGGAAGTCGGCTCTGTAATGGTCTTTGCACTCTGCTTACGCCGGTATTTTCCTGTGATTAAACCACTTACACAACCACATTATTTGTGTGTGAGTTAACTACTGCTGTGATTTAACCACTCACACATACAGATGATGTGTTTGTGTGTGTGGTTTATCACAGGAGAACATCGGCGTAAGCGGGGTGTAAAGACCATTAGCGAGCCGACTCTATGTAAGTCTGCAATTATCCTTGAATGCGCTTTTTTCTGTGGGAATTAGATAAAAAAAAATATTTAGTTAATGTAAAGATCATAAAAATCCTAATAGTGACTGGCTTATTTACCATTTCTAGTAGAATTTTTTCATTAAAAAATACCTCAATCAAAATGCAAAGAAAAAATTATGACAAAAAACCGCGTTGCGTAAAATAATTTGAACATTTCACGCAACGCGACCTAGCCCCAAACTAATACTTTTTATAAATACGTACATAGAATACATAAAAAACACCCGCAGACTCAGGACATTCTACTTTCTACCATTCTGGTAGATTTTTTCGCCCAAAACAACACCGGCACCACTTCAAATGGCATCACTATTATCAGCGGAAGTGAGCGTGCTTTTGAACATGACCTCACGAGATCACTCTTAGAAGAATATAATATTCAAAATCTTTGAGATCACTACCACAAATTGACAGAAAGTCAGAGTAAAGAATTTATAAGTACTTCCTACCATTCTGGTAGATTTTTGCTCCCAAAACAACACTGGTAACGCTTCAAATGGCAACACTATTATCAGCGGAAGTGAGCGCGCTTTTTGAACATGACCTCACGAGATCACTACCACAAATTGTCAGAAAGCCAGAGTAAAGAATTTGTACTTTCTACCATTCTGGTAGATTTTTACTCCCAAAACAACACTGGCACCATCAAATGGCAACACTATTATCAGCGGAAGTGAGCGCGCTTTTTGAACATGACCTCGATACTGAGGGCGCAGCCTTGCTTATCAGTATCGACCCGCGAAGCCGCCCGCGCTCCGGCCGCGCACGCGCGCGAATATGCGACAAACATGGATGAATAACGGTGTTCCTATCGAAAACCAAGATAGACAGTATCAAATCGAGAGAATTACTATTCAATTTTATTGTAGTACACAATTGACGACACGATTGAAAGAAAGAAAGAAGAAGAAAGAAAAATCGAGTGGCAAGTGCGTTGGACTGCTACGCCGAGTGCGATGATCATCGATGTTTGTCCTGAGTCTGGGTGTTTTCTATGTACGTAAGTATTCTCTGTATGTATTTACAAAAAAAAAAAAAAATAAGTATTGTATCAGTCGTTATCTGGTTCCCATAGTACCTACAAACAAGCTCTCCTTAGTTTAAGTCTAGAAGGCGTTGTGTGAAATATAAAAAAAAAAAAAAAAAAATTAAAAAAACCAAAATGGATGCGGAATACAGGACAGAAAATTTTCAGAAACCCTGTCAATAAAAATTAAATATCTCTAATTTTAAATAATGTTTGTTACTTTTCACGATGTAGTTTTATTGACAATGAAAAAGGCTAGTAGTTTTAAAATTATAATAGTTATCTAGCCCTGTTACTTATCTTTTTCGAAAATTAGCATTGAAACAAAATGAACTAGAAGTTAGCCAATGTGGCTCACTTTTCTTGGTCGCATTTTGAATGTAATGCATTGTGATTCTATACTTTAATACTTCTATGGCGACAAATGAACGCACAGCCCTGAATTCAGTATTCAGTGTTCGCGAGCCGCGTAAACCGCATTCGAAATTATAACGAACATTGTATAACATCGGTGAGTTTAATGTTATTAGATTATGTTGTTTTTAAATTAGTATCTAAGCAACAAATTCTAGATAAGTACCTACCTAATTTGATTTTTGTCCTGTGTTTAGGATTTTAAGTCGTTTATGTATACTTTCAAGGATCATAGATTATGTCTGCGAAAGCCACTATTTTTAGATCTATCGGGCTGTGTCTAGGATGTTTGAATATTTAATTATGACGTAGTTCTAAGTACCTACAGGGTGTCTGCATTTTATTATGGAATGTAGACTTAACTTTTACTACAAAAGTGACGTAAAGTTCAAGGTTGTGTCGCCTCTAGGAAATCATTTTCGGTGCTCTTAGTAAGTCACCCTTGAAATTATAAGCATCCTAATAAGTTAATTGGAAATATAATAAGGCATTCTTATGTCATCCTTGAACTAAACAGGTCATTTGTAAGTTACTCTTGGATAAACGGCATCCTGTAAGTTACTCTTGGAATATCTAAACGACATCCTGTATGCATTCCCTTGGAATAATCAGGTTATATTATAAATGAATCTTGGATAACAGCAATATATAAGTTTATCTTGGAATAATCGGCATCCTCAATGTATATAAACGGGAAACCTATAAGTCACATGGAATAAATAGAGAATTTTGTATGTCACTCTACTCAAGATAATAACCAAGGCAACCTGTATTTGACTAACATCTTGTATGAACCTGGAATGAACAAGATATTATGTAAGTCACTCTTGGAAATAATAAATAAAACATCCTATATATATAAGCATGGAATAAATAGAGAATTTTGTATGTCACCCTAGTCAAGATAATAATCAAGGCAACCTGTATTTGATTAACATCTTGTAAGAACCTGGAATGAACAAATAATTAAGTAAGTCACTCTTGGAATAAATAAAGCATCCTTTAAGTCACTCCTGGAATAAAATAAAGCATCCTATGAGTCACTCTTGGACTGAACAAGACATCCTGTAAGTAATGTTAGTTACTCTTGAAATAAACAAGGCCGCAAGTTTCGAAATTCAGTCAAGGTTTACGACTGAAAACTGTAGTCCTATCACCAAACTTTTTGAAAGACGTGTTCGTTTAAAGCCGGTACAGAGAAGTCAGTAAGCAATTTTGAAGTACCTATCTTATTGTATGTCCTATCAGGATAAACTGTGGTTTCCTACTAAAATATGTTAAGATCTTTGTACACAGTTTTATACAATAAATGTTTCTTGATTCTTGATTCTTGAAAAAATTTACACAAACTGAAAACCCTTCTGTGGCGGCAACGAATTTCGATACCATACATACAGTTGTTAAAAAAAAATCATGTTGCTGAACTGAAGTTTATTGATCAAACTATTGTAGTTTTTAGAATTCAGAGAGCATAGGTACATACAGCGTCATAGATAAGTATCTCCCTTGCATTACAATACCCAGGCTCACATCCCTTTATAATCACCGTCGCGGCGAATGGAGAAGTTTTGCCTTTAAAAAATAGATTATATTTGTATAACCGTATGTAAGCCTAAAAATAATTTTAAGTTGGTAATACAATTTTTTGAAAGGATTTATAGCTGGGTGTCTTATGCAAGGGGGATACTTGTCTCTGACGCTGTCTGTACATCTCGGATGTGATAGGATGGCAGCGACAGGCCGACATCCGGTAGAGCACTTTCAGTGTCTATATTTTTTACTTACCATTAAGCGTCGATGAAACACAAGCTTTTTTACAAGCTGATTCTTGGCGTTTTTAAACGCTAGCGCGTGAGCGTGTTAGCTTTTGAGAAGGATTGTCAACAAGCAGATTGTAAAAACGCCGATGACACTGGGCGACTTTACACGCTATATGCGAAGTCGCTGGCGTGTAGCGTGTAAAAAAGCCGTGTGTCATCGTACTATAATAAAACAAGACTAGTATCACAGAAGTATTAAAGTATAGAATCACAATGTATCACATTGAAAATGCGCAAAAAAAAAGGGAGCCAAATTAACTTCTAGTACATTTTGGTTTAATGCTAATTTCGAAAAAGAGAAGTAACAGGGCTAGATAAATATTATATGATAAAACTACTAGGTTTTTCATATTGTTACTAAAACTACTTACATGGTAAAAAGTAACAAAAATTATTTGAAAATAGATTTCACTTTATCTAACGGTTGTCTGAAAATTTTCTGTCCTGAAACCTTGACTTGAAACTCAACGGATGTGTTCGTCGAGAGCTGAAAGTGAGTAGGTACTACGAAGGATTTTAAAATATTCGCACCCCAAGTGGTCCAAACGGGGAATCAAAGCTTTCACATACCTAAATGCCGTATATCTCTGAAACCACTCATTATAGTACGGGAGGCGACGATGCTAAATGGGGCTTTGCTCGAGCGTCATTGAGACCTATTTTTCAGATTTCATTTATTTGACCAATATAACAAAGACCGTTATACAAGGCAAGTCAAAAATACATAATGCGATGATACCTACAGCTTGTTAAAAGCTATGTAACTATGTATTTGAATATAAAATAACTAAAATTACGAAACAATTCGATGAGCCTAACCACAGAACTACAAATCAATTACACAGAAAGTTACAACAATATAAAAATGTCAATGTCAAATGGAAATTTAAAATAACAGCTGATTAATATTGGGTTATTGCCTATTGGGTTGCAAAGCTTAGATGATAAGAAGAAAAAAATGTTATATAATATATACCTTTTCATCGGTGGGGGAAGCGGCTATAGGCTTTTTAAAATGTAAAATTGTAATGACTGATGATCAATTTTTTTTACCTGCTGATCCTTTATCCTTCACGGGCGGCCTTATCTAGGGGGCTCATATTTGGTGGAGGTACTTAACCGGGTACAAGGTATCCCCCTGTATATTAATCTGCCGCGCTGGAGTAACTCCCGAAATCCCCTCTTCGGCTCCCCTACCATTATACAAACTTGAAAATTGGCATCTCATTGACTAAAATAAACAAACACGTGTTTCAGAATTTTCAGATTTTATCAAAACTAAAGGTAGGAAAGTCATTTTTTTTTTACTATTTATAGGCTTGCGTTTGACCACCATCTCACCTGATGGTAAGATGTAGCACGCCTACTTAGAATTACCTATTCACTCTTGCCTTGAAGACATCCAAATTATAGTGATAATTATGGAACAAAATAAAGTAAAATCAAGACTTTTCTAGGAAAAAAAATATTGTTTGACTGTTTGTAATAGGATTAGGGAAACAAACAAGAAACCAGGAACTTTCCTGACATCGGACTAATTCCATTAGGGGCGGAAGGATTTAGAGCTCCTGGGGGCTTTCTGTTTTTGAGGCTAGAGGGTTTACGAATGCATTTAAAACGCGTGACGATAGGGGCAAGGCGCTCTCCAGATGGTAATAAATCACGCTTGCGCGAGACCAAAACAGTGCTAAACGGGATTTTGAATATATTATTGGTGGGGAGAAACGTGTTTTTTCCCTTATTATCTCACACTTTTACCTACCTAGGACCTACTTTCGTATTATTCCGTGACTAGACCGAGTGCTTTTTAGCATTTTCGCATTCCAAGAAAGTCTCCTTTTCAGGATTTGGCATTTCAATTTCATACAGAGTACGATGTAATACTGAGGCCTTTTTAAACGCTTCACGCCTTCGCTTGTAGCGTGTAAAGTCGCCCAGTGTCATCGGCGTTTTTACAATCTGCTGGTTGACAATCCTTCCCAAACCCTAACACGCTCACACGCTAGCGTTTAAAACGCCAACAATCATTTTGTAAAAAAGCTTGTGTGTTATCGACGCTATAGTCTGGCAATTACAAGGCATTACAAATTTAGCAAATTTGATCTTTTATGAATAGGTAGGTGTGTGTCTTTTTGCGGCATATAATAAGGCTACATTTATTTGTCTCAATTCGAAAGCGTCCAACGTCTTTGAGTAGGTAGACTTTTATAATTTGTTTCCATCTTTATTTAGCTAGCTCTAATGAACGTGGGTGTTCATTCGAGAACGTCAGAACGTCTGCCCTTTACGGCACTTGCAATCATATTTTATTTTGCGTGGGGTAAAACCATTTCGCCCCAAGCGTTTATTGAAAATACAGAGTTCTCTTTTTCATTTTGCATTCGATAACTACTCTACCCACTATCCACCCACGTAGTTTACTTATTAATTTTTGGATCGTACATAATAATTTAGAGGTAGTTGTCTCAGTAAGTACCTAGGTACTACTTAGGAAGTTAGGCACTATCCTAAGGGTAACTAATTGACTAAAGTACTATATTCGACACAAAGATGGCACATTTATATGACTTTTGCCATCGGAGACCTAACTCCAAAGTAACTAATAAGAAAAAAAAATTAAATTATAGGTCTATAAAATTTTATAGATCTATAATTTATTTTTTGCCAATATTTTACTATATACTATATTATAATAAAGTAAATAAAATAGTATAATTATACTAGTTGACACTAACAACTCAATTTGTCATATTTAAATGTTTGTCTATGTCTATGTCTATTAGCGATGTGAATTTTCAAAATTTATTTCGCTCACTCGTCCAATTTTCAAGTCGCTACGACCACTAGTTTAGCCCGTAGACTGTCTGTCAGTCAGTCCGTCAAGACTGATACCTACTTGCACCAAGCTCCTAAGCAATTACTTTTCTTGCTTGCCAGTTCTTAACGGTTCAAATTCAGACCGTTAGGAACTGTTAAACGAGTTAAGTAATTGCTTAGGAAGGTTGACAGTTTGGTGCAAGTAGGCATAAGGCGTCCATAGATATCGGTAAAAAATACATATACCTATAATAACAGAGATAATACTATAGGTACCTGTTCGATCTTTTTTTTTTATATTCAGCAAAAATGGTTACATATATTGTTGTTTTATGAGTACCATTAAACCTTACCAGGTTTGTCTTGGTACCAAGGATTCTCTCTCAGTTTAGAAATGCAGGGTAGGATAATTTGTTTGTGATCCGCCTTTTCTAAGACTACCGTCATTTCCGAAATGTTGGATCGGCAAGTCTGCTCGCCGCGCCACCTACTACCGGCGGCTAGAGCCTAACACAACCAGTTGCCCTTTGGTCGTCGCATACACCACACGTATTCATTCATCGCCTGCCGCGTGAGGCGTTCTCATAGTGACTGTGCTTGTGTTGTCGTGTTGATTGACTTGGTAGCTACCATCGTAATACTCTGGATTGGACTGCTGAAGTCGTACTTAGCTGGTCTGCATCAGGAGTGTCGAGTGGAAGTGGCAGAGGTAGGTGGCTACATTTTATCTACCCTGTGTCGGCTGAGCAAGATTCTTTATAGCATTAAGAGGATATGAATTAGACAACTTACCCCGAGGGAAGAGGGTTAGATATAGATTTTTGTCGCTTAAAAGTAACGGACGTAAGCGACAAATGATAAAACATTGTATTGCTTGAAAAGTATTGAATTTATAAAAAAATCCTTTTACATTTATCTAAGTTCTGTGATTACTCACTCAATAGTATAAAAATAAACCGTAAATATTCTCTAAATTCGGAGGATGGATGTAAATCAGATGTTAAGAGGGCCTATTACAAAAAATAAATCTATCGAGAAAAGTTTCACCAATCGTGTTTCTGTCTTACATTTATTTAGATTATATCCTCAAGTAATCACTGTATTAACATCAAGTTTGTAAACTGTACCGTTACCGAGTAAGATTTAAACGCAGCGACTCCAAATTTTCACATAGCCTCTTAAGGTCCTTCGATATTTTAATTTTCATTTTACCAACACCTATAAGTCCCACACAGTACCTACCTATCTTCAATTTCAATTATTTATTCTCAAAAGACTCGAAAGCACACTTAAACCTCCTTTACAATAAAACAGCCTAAACGATTCTGCCCCTCAAAGCTCTACATAATCCCGAGAAGTGCTAAAAGCTTAAATAAAACAATAAAATAATCCTATTTTATACAAAGTCAAAACGAGGTTAAAACACCAGTTGCCGTGTTTTTAACACAAAGCCTTTGCGAGCGCGTGTTTGAATTTTTATAATACTTTTTCACACCACCTGCTCGACAATGTCTAATTTCATATCATGCTATCATCAAGGTAAAGCAAAGCATTACCTCCCTAGGTAAGTAATATTGTATGAAACTCCCAAGGGTTGTAATGTGATTTGAATTTGGAACGTCAAATTCGTGTGGAAACTCGTGGAAAACTCAAAGTAAAAGAACGTCCATATGGCATTGTAAAAAGGTTTGTTCGAAAATCGAACGGGCCACTCATCAAAAAAAAAGAAAAAAAGCGCGACTTCAAAGATTGTGAAACAAGAGACTGTGTTGGCTGCTGAGTTCGGAGCCCTTTCTATTGCCTCGCAGAAGGTGTGAAAAGTAGAGTATGTACCTCTGGGATAAAGCCTGTATTCGTCTTGGGTAGCTTGAACCCCTCGCGTCACTCATCTACATAACTCCCAGGCTTCGCTCAGGAGTTAACTGAGTCCCTCGTTAGCTCAGGGTTCAATATGCCACCCGCGACATAAGACACTGCTTTATCACCTTAGTGCATAATCTACTATTATAGGTGAGACGTGTTTATTGTTAGTTCTAAGTTATTGTAAATATTATAACAGGCTTGGTACTGACTGACTGACTAACAATGCGAAGGCTAAACCACTGGATGTAGATACTACTTGAAATTTCGAGGGGGAATCCTCAAATCATTATTATTATTAAAATTAACCCTACTAACTTAAAAACACGTATAAAATCTAAATTAAAGTATGAAACCTTACACTTTTCTTGTTGACGAAATCAAAAAACATGGACGAAACGAATAGTGTGATGAAATTAATATAATACGGCGTACTTTTTGAGTATTTGTCCGAAACATTTTGTATGGAATTCGGATTTGAGGAATAGCCTTAAGTAATGAAGGCGCTAACAAAAGCGTCGATGACACAGGGCGAGTAAATAAATAAATATTTTGGACATTTCACACAACGCCATCTAGCCCCAAACTCAGCAGAGCTTGTGACTAACTAAGCCCCAAATCAAACCCAAACTAAGCAGACTGTGGGAATGGAACTAGATGGCTGATAGAATACTTAAATACCTTTTTTTTTTAATATATAGAATACATAGAAAACACCCAGACTCAGGACAAACATCGATGTTCATCACACAAATGTTTGTGTGCACTGTTTGTGTGTTCACCCAATGCGGATTGGTGGATGTCACATGCCATAGTTTTTTTTTTCTGTCCTTTGACATACCGGTTTCCTCATGATGTTTATCTTCACCATTGCGAGGACGTGGGATGGATACATAGATTTTTAAACCGAAAAAACTCATTTACGTATGACTGCCACCGGGATTCGAACCCGCGACTATCAGATACCAAAGCAATCCATTCGGCGACCACGTCCTCTGAAGGCATCCCTAGGACTTTGTGTAAAATGATTTCCCGGTTGGTTCAGGTCTCTAACGAAGTTACTGTTCGAATTAACGCTAATTGCTATCTTGTTAATGGGGCTGTGGTTGGCAGGTAAATGGTACTCGTAGAGGCCTAGGTGGTTTAGGGTGTAAGTAGGCACGGGAAAAGATACATCTAAAGTAAGTATAACTTTAGCGCTTAATAACTTGTGAGACTGACTGACTGAATGCGTGATGGAAGGGACTGTCAAAATACAAAAGCCTTAAAAACGACTTTGCCCTGACTGACTGAAAGGCAACGCTTAGGCCGAACCAATAAATGTAGAGACTCGTAATATTAAATTTTTCGAAGTTGAAAGATGGACCACTCATAAAGTCAGCGGCTTTCAGCTACGTAAGCTGAAAACTAATGTGGGAGTCGGTGTAGTTTATCACGAAATATAGTGGGCTTTTAATCCCTGACTATCGAAGGGTGTTTCAATTTTGACGGCTTATCTGTCGGTATTTTTGTCCTTTGCAATATGCATAGAATACCGCATCGGACTCTCCGATTTCAATCCATGGTTTATGAAAGGATGAAACAAGTTATTGGTCACGCCATTTTTAAGCCTTTGGCTCTAAAAATCTAAATAATCTTTCAACTTTGATGGTGATCTCAGATATTATTGCTGATTCCATCCCACTTTTACTGTGAAGTAGCTGCCGTCTTCGGCTTCACCCGCGTGTTATGGGAATAAAAAGTGGTTAGATGGTTTGTTTAATCACGCCAAAACTACCGATCCGAATGGATTAAAACTCGGTATTGGTTTAGTTTTGGAGCGGCTAAATATAAAAGCTACCTCGATACCACACAGGCAAAGCAGCAGCAAAAAGCTAGCACTGTTTAAAACTATACACAAAGCAAAAAAGGAATAAATGATTTAAAATACCCAACAAGGCCACTAATTAACAAAGCAGTTCAAATAACATACGTAGACGTACCTACTTCACGGTAAACTATTAATAGGTTCGTCCTAACGTTTCGTTTGATGGAGTGCTTGTGAATAATCGAACACATAGATGCACGCCATGCGGCTATTTTAGCACGTAATCGGGGCAAATGCATTTTTAACGGGGCTCAGGCGTTTCTATAAGCTGTTAAAGGGCAGACATAGTTAATGCAACTAAATATAGTACCTAAAAAAAGTATGGGGTACTTTTTTTTGCAAGTCGAGACGAGCCAGGCACTCTCCTCATCAAGCCTCCCATAACTAGAACAGTGCTTCACAGGATTTTGAGTTACATTACATATTGTGTCAATGTAGCATTGTTATAGAGCTCATCCACTTGTTCGATGGTAAGTCTGGAAAGTCTAGAAATTTCTCTAGCTACAGTGTCCTACCAACCGGAGCGAATTCATCATGATCATCTCCCTGCCCTCATCCCACACCCACACTTAGGTGGGAGCTTCTTCTTCCATTCGTCTCTTTCAGCCGTCATCTCTGTACTCACACCTGTTTTGTTCATATCTTCTTTCACACAGTCCATCTATCTTTTCCTTGGTCTTCCTCTTCTCGTAAATAGGTACATCCACTTTCATATTTTGGTCGACACCGTGGCTTAGTTGGTAGTGACCCTGCCTACAATGCTTGGTGTTCCGGGTTGAATCCCCGGCCGGGGCAAATATTTGTGACGAACACAAATGTTTGTTCTCGGGTCTTGGATGTTGTGATGTCTTGTATGTGTCCATGCCACCTGCGACACAGGGAATCCTAGTGCAGGGGTGTGAGTGTGTGAATGTTTATGTTTATGTTATATCTACACTCTTCTTGCGACATGAATATCTGAAATTTTGGTTATATCCTCAACCCAAATAGATAATTTACCGGTACCTACCTACATTTAGTTATTGTAATTTTGATAAAACGTCCGCGAGAAATACATTCATCGGTTGAGGCAAATTTTTTTTTCCGGGGTAAATATAAAGGGTGTCTCAGTAAGAGTGCACATTTAAATTTAGTGTCATTTTTTTTGTGCAAGTGGCAAATTTTAAAAAATTATATTTAAAAAAAACTCAATATACCTACAGTTATTGTTTTCTTAAAAATCGAGGGCATGACTCCTTTCACGACTTTTTTCTAACTCACGTGGTTTCGGACTTGGCCATCAGTGCCCTTCTCAAAAAATCACCTGTATAACAACACCCTTTAATTTTTTTTTAATTTTTATTGTTTAGCTGGTAAGAGAACGCAGTCCGTTTCAGTGCTATGCAGTACGCAGAACTTTTTGACTAAATAGGTATATCATTCTACTTCCTACTAATATTATAAACGCGAAAGTTTGTACGGATGGATGGATGGATGTTTGTTACTCTTTCACGTTAAAACTACTGAATGGATTTTAATGAAACTTTACAATAATTATATCTTATACATCAGAATAACACATAGGCTACGATTTATAAAGATACCTGCGCAGACGAAGTCACGGGCATTAGCTAGTTAGTTCACAAAACAAGTTTGTATGCAATATTTTTCTACTAGAAGAGGCAGAGTTTGCTCTTTTCCAGGCCCTTAATATTTTATTTATTGTACCCAAACCAAATTCAGAAGAAACAACGCCATTGTACGAAACAATACAGCCATAAGGATTGTTTACAAAGCCCAGGTAGAATATAGCTAGTGATGTAACAATAGGTAACAAAATGAAATGAAAGCCGGATAAATTTTGAAGTAGGTAATTTTTTTCTCTTAGGTGACGGTGGAAATGTTTCCAAACATTATTCTAAAGACATAGTGAGCCCAAATCGTCTTGAAATACGGATATTATAATGTATATTTGAGTACCTATTTAAAAACATATTCAAGGTACATACAATTATTCTATCAATTATTTGGTTCCCATAATATAAAATCTACTTAGTTTGGAGCAAGATGGTGCTGTGAAAATGCCGAATTATTATTGATGTGTAACATCTTTCCTCTCGTTCTCTGTCAGGTGAAGTGCAACGGGAGTGTGTAACAGGAAGTTAGCCCTCAGATGGTATCAACTTCAGAAAAATGTACGTAATATAAAAAATCCTTCCAAATTTTAATGAGACGTCAGATATATACTGTAAGGATCGCTCGTTTTTTTTACAACACATACAACAATTGTCAGTTATATTATACTGTCCTATTTTGTATGTAGTCAAGGATATTTTATATACATATTTTGTATGTATTTCGTTCATAAATTTGGATTTAGGCTTTGAATTAGCCGAATAGCACATACGGCCAAACCGTAACTCGAAAAGCCGGGCATCTACATCACTTATCACGTAACGCAGGATATTTCCCACGTATGATGTGACGTGACTTGGGTAATTGGCTGGTTTTCCGACTTCGCTGAAGCCAAGAAAATACAGTGACACAAATAAAGGAAAACAGACTTGTTTTTTCGTGATTAGCTTGTGAATAATGTAAGTACCTAAACATTATTGCGATGAACAGCGGTGTTTGTCCTGAGTCTAGTGTTTTTTTATGTATTCTATGTACCTAGGTACCTATGTATTTACAAAAAAAAACAATAAAGTACTAATACTTAAAAAAAAAATTTTTTTTTAAGTATTAGCACAGAGTACTTGGTTTTAGTATCATAACTTCCCATGGTACAAGCTAGCCTAGTTTGGGGCTAGATGGCGTTTATTAGCGATTAGGTACTTAGTGTTAAGGGGTGGTCACATTTAATTGAAATGTGAATATTTTATCAACGTTACCTACATTGGAAATTATCATACCAATACTACATATTCGATAAGACTTGATAAGCCTTGTAAGTATTGAAGTACTGTTAAGTTTTAATTAAATCCGTTCAGTAGTTTTCACGTGATGGACTCATAAACGTAAATACTGGTGACCTCTTGTGTTTTTTTTAGCATCAGAGGAAAAAGGTAATAATTGATTGATTCAGGCGTTACTTTGCGGAAATCCATAAATATCAATAAATTATATAAATATATTTAGTAATAAATCCGCTTAATTTCTAAACAAAGGTTTTAATTAACTTTAGTTCAACTAAACCAAAGAGTCAAAGAACAGAAAACCAAAGTTTAAAGATACGACACGTGTTTCGCCTCTACACGAGGCATCATCAGGAGGTGTAGACTCGCCGAAGTTTGAAACGAGAGTGAATAAACATTTTTTCTTTTTTTTTTTTTTTCGGATGGACGTTTAATGCAGTTAGCCGCAGATGGCTGTTACTGCGTCACCGGACTCTCGAGTGAATAAACAACGTTGCCCGGCCCGTATTTATACCCGTTGTGGCGATGAGTGGCCTGTCGTATTATTAATAATAATAATAGTATTATGGATTTATTACTAAATATATTTATATAATTTATTGAAAAAGGTAATATTTATGTCTGTGTGTCCATCACGTGAAAACTACTGAACGGATTTAATTAAAACTTAACAGTACTTCAATACTTACAAGGCTTATCAAGTCTTATCGAATATATAGTATTGGTATAAATATCTTTATCTTTAAAGATTGTTGTAGCACTTCGTAGCACTTCGTAGCAAGAAAATTGCATCTGAGATTTCCGCTCTCCTGTTTAACGCCACCGTCTGGGAAGGTATTTTTTACAGATCTTTTCTTTTTTCTTTTTTTTTAACGATTGTCAAATAGCAGATTGTAAAAAAGCCGATGACACGTATCGAGTTACAAGCTACAAGCGAACTCTCTGGCTTGTAGCTTGTAAACTAACTAGTCCTGTGTCATCGACGCTTAATTAACTAAAAGTCCTGTGCAGCGCTGTTTTGGTTATAGGGACCGTTAGAAGCGCCTTAATTCTCGTCACTTGTTCAAAAAATCATGATGTTTGTTTGTTACAGAAGCAGCACCATGATTGATCCGAGTTCATCTGAAGAAGACAGTGATGATGAGCACAAGAAGCAGCCATCCAAGATGCAGGGCGGGAAGCGTAATTGTAATAATATAATTATCTTTTAGACTAGTGCCACTGCTGAGCTTTTGAGGAAAACGGGGTTTGATACCTGGGTCAGGACAGGTCATGGGCAGGAGTTACACGAAAGAAGCCTCTTCGAGGCGCACTTGAAATTATTTCATGAGAAAGCCAAAGATCGGCTTGTTTATGCGATGTTAACTTGACCAGGTCAAAGCCAACCCGGGGATATAGCGCCAAGGATGATGATAAGTCCTAGATCTAAGCAACTTAAGCCCGAGTTCACCAACAGATGGTTAAGTTTTAAACAGTTGTTTTGACGATTTTAACACGAATTTTCATAGATTAAACGTCACAGTTAACGGACGAAGAGGCCTAATCTTCCGATTATCTATTGGTGAACATAGACCTTAGTAGGGTAAACTCGCTTCCAATACCTAGGTTACCTACTATCAGTAGGTTACTAAGACCTAATTAATTCTGTAACATGTTGTATGATTAATTGAGTCCAAATCATACAAGTTTGGCAACATAGGTATGTATTTCTACTAATGATTGTCGAAAATTTATAGATATTTGAGGTCAATATTTATTCTTCTTGATTCTGAGTTTTTATGTTCAGTGGCCCCTCCTGGATCGTTGGCGGGGGGACGTCCATCGGTGCGGGGGAAGCCGGAGTTACCTAGGGGGTCCACCGCAGGCCTACCCGGTAGCTTGCCTAAAGGTAAGCTTATTTATAATTATAAGTAGTAAGTTTAAGATAAATAACGGTGTTCCTATATAGAACACCAAGAAAGACGGCATCAAACCAAAATGGATACGGAATGCGGGTCATTCCAAGCTGCATGTGACCCATTGTTCTCGAAAAAAAAATTCAGTCAGATTCTAATCGGCTGCAAAATTTTATACTTAAAAATAAATAATACCATAATTGATTGATTCAGGCGTTACTTTGCGGAAATCCATAAATATCAACAAATTACATAGATATATCTAGTAATAAATCCGCTTGATTTCTAAACAAAGGTTTTAATTAACTTAACTTTAGTTTAGAACTTTAGAACATATTACTATATTATAAACCAAAGAGTCAACGAACAGAAAACCAAAGTTTAAAGATAGAGGCGAAACACGTGTCGTATCTTTAAACTTTGGTTAGAAACCTTTGTTTAGAAATCAAGCGGATTTATTACTAGATATATCTATGTAATTTGTTTAAATAATACCATGACAGAAAAAAATCAGATAACCTGTCAATAAAAATTAAATATCTCTATTTTCAAATAATGTTTTTTACTTTTTACGATGTAGTTTTATAGGTAAGCCTAGTAGTTTTAACATAATATAATATTTAACTAATCCTGTTACTTCTCTTTTTCGAAAATTAGCCTCGGATAAAATGTACTAGAAGTTAGCCAATGTGAGTCCCTTTTTTTGACGCATTTTCAATATACTAGATTGTGATTCTACGTTTACCTTAATGCTTCTGTGGTAGTGACCAACTCTCCATGATACCGTGTCTCTGAGTCTCTGGTGTGATATATCACCACAGGAGACACATGTGCCTGCAATTTATTTACCAAAGACTATGTAAACGCTACACGTACCAAAATCTATTCAGTTTTATAAAGCCGAAAGATACAACTTCTTGTTGTATCTAATGCCTGGTAAATTTTCCGTGCTGAAAAACATCTTCTATTTCTGGTCACATAATAATCTCTGTTCGTGATATTTTTTCACGGTAGGTCACGGTATTATTGCATTTTTCATCATCATCATCAACCTATAGCAGTCCACTGCTGGACGTAGGTCTCTCCCAAGGTGCGCCACTGAGCCCGATCTTCGGCTCTCCTCATCCACTTTCTGCCAGCTATCGCTATATATATAGCGCGCAGATCATCGCTCCATCTGGCCAAAGGTCGTCCTACACTGCGTTTGTCTAGACGTGGTCTCCTCTCAAGAACACGTTTACCCCGGTTGTCGGTTCTTCGGCAGACATGGCCGGCCCACTGCCACTTCAGCTTGCATTTTTATCGAATTGGTTTTTACACAATGACCATGTTTTGTTAGTCACGCATAGCTCGGCTTTGCGTTGGTGAATTACCATATATTTTTAATTTCAAGCGTTCATTAAAAGGCTAATGAACAAGGCATAAATATCTTGATAATTCCAACGAGCAAGTTTCACTTCTTACTAGTTTTTATACGCTAAAGTTTTGTTACCCTGCCCTGTAATCACACAAAAACTGATCCGATTTGGCTGAAATTCGAAATGGATTTATATTTAAATTCTTAAAGCGTACTGTTTAAAGTAGGTATACATAGATACGTATACCTAAGTATCTTTTCGATAATTAGTTTTATTTGATTCAATGTTTTCCATTAGTTTAAAGTTAACTTAGTTCACACCTTACCAACGTTTCATATTTTAGTCTCACTCTCCATCCCAAGGTTGCCTGGAACAGATCGCTGCTTAGCGATAAGGGCGCATGTACATGTTCCATAACTTGTATATCTCTTAAGTTCTTTGGTACAATAAAAAGTTCGCAATCATCCATTTATTCATTCATACAGCATACTTTCAGTATACTTTCCGCTTAAAAGCCGTGTTGGCCGAGTGGTTGGTTCCTCAACTTTCGATCCGAAGGTAGTGACTTCAAACCCGGTCGGTCGTACATCAATGGATTTAACTGTTCAAAACGATCTGTGTGCATTTTAAAACACGTGATTAGCGGCGAAGGAAAACATCGTGAGGAAACCGGCATATCATAGAACCTAAAAGTTCGAGCAACATGTTTCAAGTGTACAAAAGGAGTCTCTCTGAGGCGCACTTGAAATCTTTTCACCACACTAGTTCTAAAGAACTAGTGACGCGATAAGAAGAAGTATACTTTCAGCATACGTGTGGGATAAAAAGACCCGCGGGAGGCAATAGTTAAGAATATTTCAAAACTTCCTAGGTCAGAGCCCCTTGACAACAGCTCCGCATGCGGCGCCGCTCCACCCCGCCACTAGGCAGAGGGAGGCCGCCGCACTGGCTCCACCACCACACGCGTGAGTACTTGCTAATCATTGAATAGGTACTTCACGTCCATTACACTCATGGACCATTTTAGAAGCTGGACGCTAGACTATCAAGGCTTCAGAGCTAGAAAATGAAGCTTACTAAGATTAGATTTAGTGCTTATATAAAAATAGAAAAGAACGGAAGAATACCACAATTATCCACGTGCAAAATTAAAAAAAGTAAGAACACCTACAACTCGGGCGAATCAACATGACACCTGACTGATACGTGGCTCGGAACTTGATGCGTCCCCCGCTGCCCTGCGTTGCGCCCTCCGTGTTCCTTCTTCCTCTACTTGCGAAGCCTTATCATTACTTATCATTACCAAGTATTACAGGACCTCTTCCAATTCTACGCTGTGCTTTGAACTAACGTCATTGGAGCCAGGTGTCATGTTTACTGGCCCGAGTAGTAAGCATAACAATTAATGAATATTTAATTTTCTGCTGTGCGAAAACAGATGAATGTAAAATTTATTTTTGTAGAGTAGAAATTAATAACGTTTTATAGAATCCAATCAGTAACAACATCCAATACTTGTCAACCGAGCGGCAGATATAAGAGCTAGACTGATCAAAGTCTGCAAATAATAACAAAGTAGGTATTTAATTTTTATCTTTGAATACTTCGTGAGAGTGAAAATAATTAATTGAAACTCTTTTATAACTCAAATACTGCTACAAATTGATTCATACATAGATACAACGTCTACGTAGGTACTCTCGTCTCGACTAACTACTTGACTTTAGCTTTATGTACAAGCAGATCATTAGAGTATAGAAACTGGTAGAAACCGTTGCCTGTAGTTTGCATTACATTTTTGTCAGTTCACACACACAGACTAACAAAACTAACGACCCTCCTCCCCTCGGCCTCTCGGCCTGACAGATCTACTAAGAATCTACAAAACACTAAAACACGCGCAGGTAAACTAGAAAAAAGTCTGATTGTGTGCACCGAGCTCATGTACATTGACGATATGATTACTATCGATCGGACAGATCGTTTCTTCGCAGAACGTCGACTGGTAGCGCCAGTTCTGGCGAGGCACCCGCGCCGTCTCCCAGTCCTTCTGGAGCCAGCCACTCGGATAAAGATCAAGATCCACAGGTTGGTTTAATTTACTTATCAAATAACTTTAATTTGATTAATATCCACGCAGATACACAAAGGAAGACGAAGGTACTAAATGTTAATAAATTATAACTGGTTTCTGCTAATGAAGGTTTTATTCTAGATTTTTACTTTTTGTCGTGACTACGTCTAATAAATCGATGAACGCCGGCTGCATGCATGAAAACGTTGACGTCATTGTCCCGTAACCCTCATTGTCCAGTTACGCTGTCATTGTCCGGTAACGCTAATTGTCCCGTTACGCTGGTCGTCAAGTTATTTTTTCTTTTTTTAACTTATTTTTATATGTAACGTGCATTAAGAAGTTCCCACTTCCGAGTTCAACAAGAAATCTTGGAAGGACCAAAATATAATATTTTTTATGATCTTTAGACTTCTTCATTATAAAGAAAATTATTACAGTTGTTATATCATTTTTTAGGAAACCTTAATGTTATCCTCTTACTCATTAATCATGTTGCGTGTAAGACCAAATTTCTTGTTTCACTTCTTCTGAGGCGATTTATTGCTTTCATGAATCTCAACAATTTCTCAATATACAGGTAGAAACAATCTTAATAGGTCGATCTTAATTGAGTTTGTGACTAAGTACCCTTTGTAAAAAGAGGTAGATACAATCAACGTTTTACAGATTTTTTATTTCACTACACTATAGGTACAGAACTTCAACTATAAAGACCTGAAGTGTGAATAAATTATGTCTTATTAGGAGAAGATGGAAAAACTAGAAGAGGATAAGAAGAGACGTCTGCAGCTCTACGTATTCGTGTCCCGATGTATTGCGCATCCGTTCAATGCAAAACAGCCCACGGACATGACAAGACGGCATACCAAGCTTACGCCGCATCAGTTGGATACCATCCAGGCTAGGTTTCAGGTGCGTAATCTTCATCAAGGAAAGAGGCTAATATTTCGAAGAATCCATAGGAATCGTCTTGTTTCTCAAATACATGAGTCAAAAAAGAATACTTATAGTGTTTGATTTATTTAAAAACATGGAAGGTATTCTGCAGAAGTGTAAGAAGGTGCTGCTGCACTGCTGTTAAAAAATGTTTACAAACAGTTTCTAACACTAAAACATTCACTAACACATGTTAGGAATTGGTACATTGCTATTGCAGTATTTGCAGTGCTCCTAGCACTTAAAACATTTAACAATTCCTAACAGATGGAAAATGTTTAGAAGCATTTTATAACATTTGCATGGGCCCCGCACTCTCCGCATACCCTGCTATGGCCATATAAATGACAACAAATGTTTACAGTTCACATTATCTAACATGAAAACATTTTCTAACATTGTGTTGTGATCGTATGTACATTTGTAAACATTTTTAAGCAGCAGTGTGGCAGCATCACAGACATCAGCACCTTATGAAGTGATAGACAATTCTAACAAAATTATACTCCTTACCAGGCCTTCCTTAAGGGAGAGACACAGATCCTAGCAGACGAAGCCTTCCAAAACGCCGTACAAAACTACCACGACGTGTTTCTGAGGTCAGAGAGGGTAGAGCAGATGGTGAAATCTGGAGCCTGCACCCACCACGACTTTAGGGAGGTCTTCAGAAACAACATTGAGAAGAGAGTCAGGTTTGATATTGTAGAAGTTTTTCCTCAGTACGCGCATATAAATATGAGTTTCACTTCGTGTTGACTCAACAGTGCTTTAAAATTTGACAGGTCTTTGCCAGAAATAGATGGACTAAGCAAAGACACAGTGCTTACGTCATGGATCGCCAAATTTGACTGCATTATGAAAGGAACGGGTAAGATAAAACTAGAAAATATACCTACCTACTATCAGTTGATTACCTTAGGAGCATCTCTAGATTACAAAAACTTGTTCAGAAGTATATTTATTAATATTTCGTAAAAAATTGTCTTTAATCAAAACCTGATAGACAACAAATACAATGATGCTCTTAGGTAATATAAAAAATTAATAAAAATTTGATTGTTAGCAATAATAATTTCCAACGTTGTGTTTATCGATGATTTTGATTCAAGAAGTGAAATTAGGAATATGATCTTACGAAGCATTTTCAAATTGTTAGTACTCGTTTGCTAACAATCAGTTTTTTTCAAACTTGCCCCAAGCATGTTGCAGGCAATGTGTGCTGAAGCTTCTGTTTGCAATGTGCTCTGAATGTGTGTAATATGCTTGTCTAAATGTGTTTTCTTCATTTAGTCCCAGCCACCAAGGTAAGCATAATCCATAATAAATCATAATTTTCTCAAGTAGGTACGTACGTTATACCCAATTTATCGCATATTATTATGAAAATTCGTATCTTTTATCCCGACCTCTATATTTTAAAAATATTTAATTGCAACCGATCGAATCCTTTGAATTAACGGCCCCCAAAAGGTTGTTAGTATTTTTCCAATAAACCTGTGTACCTAATTTAAAACTATTGGTTGAAACTCACAATGAAAATGAACTATTTTCATTATTATCCGTATAAACATTATTCACATTATTAAAGTATTGATCACGAAATATCTAATAATACAACTTATTTATCTAGATATTGACACTTCCACTGATATTATGAGCCTTATGTATGATTATCACATATAACAAAGACCTTTGCATCAGTATTATCGATCTTTCAATTAGTTTGCCAATTGTCCATCATGTTCGTCTAGATTGTGTTCAATTTATCATTGAAATCAAAACTTCATAAATATAGTGGATATGTATGTACTGTAGTTCCTTTGTTTGTAAGTATTGAATCCTGAATATGTGTGTGGCCTGCGTTTGTCTCACTGTCTGTGTTTCTTTCCTTGTCTTTCACAACATGTCTCTCTCACACTCCCGAGCAGGAATAACAGGTATCACTTGACAGTTTATTTTCATTATTTTTTTCTATTTTCTTTACTTTCATAAGCTTTAGTCACGTGAAGTTGCATAATTTCTGTTTTTTTCTGTTAAATCAAATGTTTTATTGTTACTTTATACTTACTTTTGACTTTATAACTTCTTTTAAATTTATTTAATCTGCTTTTAACTGTTAAATTTACGGTTTGTTCTACATTTTAAATTTGTTCTTGTTGATAAGACACTTTACTTCTATACATCGAACCAAAGAGTATAAAATCAAATATTTTTATTTACTATTCAAGCAAATACCTCCATTTTGTCCCCTGAAAAGGTAAGTGCACTGCATGTTTAATGTTTTATCGGTGTTGCTATTGCCTTTTTTTTTCAGATTTAAACAGCAGATTTAAAATAGTCCTTATTTGAATTATGTTAATAATTATCAAACACTTTTTATTCTACTGGTCTAATATTATTACCATCTTATCAGACGAAGGTTAAAATGTTAGTAAGTTGGTACTTAGTTACTTCTGTTGTGTATCAATGTCCGTGTGCATAAATTTGGACACAACCAAAAGCTCTCTCGTAATAGAAGATATTTTACCTATTAACTATTAAACCCAGGTTTTTCATTATTAACACTGTTTACAATAAACATTTATCTCACTTAGCAAAAGTCCAAAAAAAACAAATTGCTACCAAACAGTCTTCTTTACAGTCATATTGTGAGGAACATTTACCAGTGCCCAAAATTCTGCCTCAAAGCAGTTATGTGTAAGCATTATTGTGTTCCGGTTTGAAGGGCACAATAGCTACTTAGAGAAATTACTGCGCTGTCGAGGCTGACCATCAAAATGTCTCAAAGTGGGCTAGCGCTATAGCAGTGTTGCACCGGCCTTTGTGGAACAATTCCTGTGTATAAAAAACTTATTCATTTTATGAGAGTGTCCTATAGCCATCTCTTATGGTGCCCCTTGTTCACCAGGCATACCTGGTGATGACGATTCGAAGCGTCCCTCGCGGGCTCAGCAGCAGAGCCTCAACGCTGAATGCATTCTCAGCAAGGAGCAGCTCTACGATATGTTCCAGCAGATTCTGGGTGTTAAGAAGTTCGAGCATCAGCTGCTTTTCAATGCTTTGCTGGTAAGACGCCTCAATGTTATTAGATTACAGGTCTTTATTGCGCTCTTTTTTTCGGTTTTACCTCCCGAATCCTGACGCATCTAATGGTGTATCTAACTTTATTCGATAAAGTCTACGAAAAACTATAGTCCAAATATAAAACAAGTCCGTTTGACATTCTCGTAAACCACAGTTCACACATCAATTAAGATACTAAAAAAAAAACTTGAGAGACAAGTAAGTGAACACGTTTTTAATTTATTGTCAATGGTACAGTTAACGATAAAGCATTTATTACACAGCTCGACTCAGCGGACGAACAAGCAGCAGCTATCAGAAGAGAACTGGATGGAAGGATGCAGAAAGTCAACGAAATGGAGAGGGTGAATATTAACAAAGCATATACAACTTCAAACAATCTTATTTTGTCTATGCTAGTGGCTATTGATAACAGCTCACAGATATTAAATTAAAATAAAACTGAAGATAAAGTAATAGCAGAAAATAACATTGATATCCTTACTCCCAATATAGAACCGCAAATTGATGCCCAAGTTCGTGCTGAAAGAAATGGAATCACTCTACATCGAAGAGCTGAAGTCAGCCATCAACCTGCTGATGGCCAACCTTGAGTCGCTTCCCGTCTCCAAGGGTGGGGCCGACTCGAAGTATGGCCTGCATAAAATCAAGCGGTATAATCACAGGTCAGTGTATAAGACATCGTCATTATGTACCTACAAGAACCTAGTGTGAAATTGTACAATGTTAATAAGACTATTTATATGGAGTTTTATGTAGATGATGTATTTATTGGCGCTGGGAATCTTTATTAGGTGATATTGTGCGGAAAATGGAATCGTAAGGACTTCTGGTTTACATTGTTTAGGTTATTCTAGTTTGAGTAAATCTGAAAAATCTGAAAAAAAATACGAAGATTACGAGTTATGTAATAATAAAAAGTGATGGCTCAAATGTATCCTAAATTTTCTGCCATATCCTTACGCTTCCCTTTTCTTATAGCAATAGGATTATAATTGAAATCATTGTCGTTAAAAATTATGATGAATCCTACTAACATAATACCATCATTATTCGATGTGGTCAATGTTGTCGCTAAATGGTTGATCAATTGTCTTGATTTTTTCTTAAACGGCTATCAAAATTCTTTAATCTAGAATAGTTCATGAATTTTTGACTTACCGGAGTTACCTATGCAATATAATATTTTGGCAAATAAAGGCCCATTTACACGATGCAAGTTTCTTGCCTGTGGCATACCATTAAATTGAAGCAATAAATGACTTGCATGGTCTACAACTCGTAACATTCTTGATCTGTCATACATGTTTTGTTTCAAAACTTTTCTTGATGTAAACAGCACATGCTATAATTTCTCAAGCAATTCTTGTATTCAACTGGATTCTCTCTTAATATGCAAACATGAGTGCAGTGAGTGAGGGTATGTTAATTCCGAATGCCGAAGGGGGGGTGTTCTAGTCCCCGCGGGAACAACGAATGTTCTACGACTTTTTTAAATTCCATGATTTTCATTGAAGAACTGTGCACTAAAGTGCAGCTGATTTTTAACGTGGTGATTACCCTAAAATCAGCTGTTTGGTGAACTTTCCAAGACCTCTGACCTTGACCTCAGTAATGTTAGTGATAAGACAGATTAAGGCTTATCTGACAGAAAACTTAACAGCATCTGAGAGGCAAACATCGTGAGGAAGTTGCATTTTGCGCAACTAAGTAGGTACTCCATAAATCCGCATTTTGATCAATGTGTTGGAGAAACAACGATCACGCTAGTGAAGAGTTTGACCCTAGTCCAGGTAGTGGAAACATGAACATCAATTGTGTCAGACTACTTTGGATCGAGGACAGAAACAAGATTTTTCAAAGCATTTTTATTGGTAATTTTATTTTGACCACACTGTCTTTCATATTCTTTATTTCATAGCTAAAGAGGTTTCATCTACTCGATACTCTTTCGATATTAGATAGCTCTAATAAAACTCCTTGGTACAACATTTTAGACATTTGACATTTTGTTTGTTTTTTCGTAACTATGGTTATGGACAAATTATATTTGTCGAAATATTTTTTTAAGTTTTTTTGGTAATTAAAAATTGGTGGTGTATACTCTCAATGAACTTTATTAAATCAGCACAACCAAATTTAAAATTTTTTTGACCCATATTTTTAGAAAAATAGCTTCTAAAACGTTCAACACTTGAATGAAAATTTGCTAGCGCAAAAACGTGCAATACTTGAAGCAACCTGCAAACCAACGAAAAGCTGAAAAATGGTACACGCACGTACAAGTTTTTGTTTAGACAAGTCAAAACTTGTCAGCAATAATCACCTAAACATATTTGTATTGGTGTAAACAAAAGGCATTAGCAATTATTTTATGTCAAGACTTTCATACAATAATTGCATTCTATTTTTTTACTTATAGCCGCATGTAAACAGTTACTTACAATTCTTGAAGTTCAATTATTGCACGTCATCTATTGCATTCAATTATTGCCGTTGTATGTACAAGAAAATGGCATCGTGTAAATGGGCCTTAAATGATTGAATTGAATTGAATTGAATTCTTTTTGTTCTTGCTTTTGGTCAACCATTGAGTGTTAGATGCAAGTCGATATATTCGGTTAAGTTTAAATATCAAAAATCATTGTGGAATCACTTGCCATAACTCTGACACTGTGTCATTCTTTCAAATGGTTTTTGTTTCAGACTTTATATTTCTCACTTAGGTTGATGTACCTTAGTCTGGATGCTCCGTCAGTTGACCCTTTCACTTCTGTAACTGTTTAATTAACCTCCAAATTGGCAGTAGTTTCCTAAAATTATGTAGCCTTTTAGTTGAAGCCCCCCAAATAGACGTCCATCCAGACACTCTTGTTTGTTTCAACTTATTCATTTCTGTTTTGGTTTTTCTGTCCCTGGCACTTACCGGATGGTAAAATAATAAAGGAAGTACAAGTAATGAGTACAGAATTGATAATTTTGCGCACGTGTCTTGTGTAGAGGGACCCCTACACTCTCCTAGCCTGAAAAACAACTCTTCAAACCTTAATGTTGTCGTTCGACCACTGTAGAACTAGTTTGAGAGTAGGTTCGAGCTTCTAGCTTATGTAAATCTCAAAAGTAGACAAAATAAATGTGGTCCTAATAATAAATGGGTGAAAAATGACAACAGAAGGTTTACTCCAGCTTCCACTACACTGCCAGATAAAGTAAAGCTTATAGAAACTTTAATTTGTAGTACAAAATAACTTGATAATAGACAGTATAGCTACAGTAATACAACCAGTGGCTTAGCGTAAACTTACTAAAGTAAAGCAAATAGAAAGGAAGCTTATAAAACACAGCTTTTACGTTTTTGGTTACACTTTACTTTCATTAATTTTTTTTCACCTTACTTTCTATCATCATAATAAAGAAAGCTTTAAGCTTTTGAAAGCTTTGCTTTATAATACACTATTTCTTATTTATTCTCATTCCTCTCATCACCATGATTAATAAACAAAACGTATATAGTTTTGTCTATTAACTTTACCTTATCATTTTTCACGATTGAAAAAAACACTGTATTCCTAGATTTAATGCTGCTAGTATGGCGGAATCTTTGTAATGTTTCCTTTTCTATGCTTAATCATTCTTGGTAACGGTGATGGTCCCTTATTGTATACCACCATGCATTTGTCCGGTCTTGTGAATGTTAATCCAAACATTGCTTGAACATCCCTAATAACAATAATAACCTTTATGAACATCTAACAATTTAATGTAAAATATTATCCGTATGAAAATTCCTGACCTATCATTGTGAACGTCAATATCATTATTTTGTCTTTAACAATCAATATCAACTAAATCAAACTTAACACCTGATTTTAACAATATCTTATGTAATACAAAATAAACGGCGACATTGCCGATATCTATTCCAATATTTATAAATTGTAACATTTTGTAAATACCTTTTATGGAGTCTACCGTAACTTTTTTTTAATGAATTTTTGAAAATACATTACTTTGAGTATTATGTTAACGATATTCTTTGAAATCAACTGCGATTGTATCGGTATCTTTTTGTGGGGGTCGTTATAACAACTTGATGATGTGGATAAGTTGTATGGTGGTGTCATTATAAATTACACATATTATATTATGGTAACATGTATGGTGGTGGATACATACATCGATGACTTTGTACGTGGATACAGAAACGCAGGACCAGATCCGAGTCCAAGGCTGAGTAAGCAGCTGTGTTTCAGATCGCAAGGCTCGCTCGCCAACAAACTGACGGGGGAGGAAAGTGGGGATGTCGACACACAGCTCACCAAAATGGATGTTGTGCTTACTTTCCAGATTGAGGTATGGTGATTGATGAAACCGATGGGGTGCGGGATTAGTTTAAATCGCTAAATGAGGTAAAAATGAATTGTCGGTGATAAAAGATGGATAGCATATGAGTGAGTAATTTTTCATAGAAGTAATGAAGATATTTTGAAATCAAAACAATATTAATAAAAAAAGTAATCGGAAAAAATCAGATTTTAATAATTTTACCTGAAGATGTTTTTTTATACTTATTGTTATGACACGACGACTAATCATTTGCGGTGTAGATATTCATCCTAAGGCAGGTAATATTTTATAGCACATAAGTATACCTGAGGACTTTTTAATAATTATAAATAAATCGTTTATTAGTCTTATCTTAGATTTTAGATGTACCTACTGGAGCTCTGTGCCATCTGTGCTAGATCTCCTCAAGAGCCTGTATTGTAGGGTTACAGCAAACAAGTTTAACAACAAATAAATAATTTGTATCACCACTTGGATGAATTGTAGGTGGTCGTGATGGAGGTGAAGGGCTTGAAGTCCCTCGCACCGAATAGAATAGTTTACTGCACCATGGAGGTAGAAGGAGGGGATAAGCTGCAGACGGACCAGGCGGAGGCATCCAAACCCATGTGAGTAAACATCAACATCATCATCATTAGCTAAATCAACATAAGCATTGTCATCTTTACCATTATTAGCATAATTTATATCAGCAGTATCGTTACCATCACTTACATTATTGAGATAATCAACACCATTATAATCATCCTCACCCGCAGTCCAGTCAGTAAAATAATCCATTAATAGCAGGATTATTTTTAGTGATTATTTTAAATGCCTTAGCTTATATTGCTCAGGAGTGTTGTCGTTAAGGTACCCACCATATCTTAAAACAAAACATCAAGTGTGAAAAAAACACCGCATTGTTTTTTTATCTGTAGCATGTGCCAAGCTAGGACAGAAAGCCAGGATAGTATAAGGAGGTACTAGCTTACTATCCTGGCTTAGAAAAACTAGCCTCGTGTGCCTCGGGTATTAGATTTTATGATCTGAATCCAGGTGGGACACACAAGGAGACTTCAGTACGACACAACCCTTACCAGCAGTGAAGGTCAAACTGTATACAGAAAACCCTGGAGTTCTGGCACTTGAGGATAAGGAGCTAGGGAAGGTGGTGCTCAGGCCTACACCCCTGTCTAGTAAGGTGAAAAAACAATACAATACACTACATTTTTTTTAAAAATTGTCTTTTTAAAAACATACATTTCAACAAAATGTTTAATAATACAGGGAAAAATATTAAATAACAATAATACATTTAACAGAAAAGTCACGATAAAAATAACAATAAAGAATTCTCAGGAATAATCGAATTTAATAATTGACTTTGTAGATATTCTTTTGTACAAGCCACTTCCATTTTCATGTTCCATGTTCCACAATGGCCCATGTTCTAGATTTCGAAGATCTGAACCGGTTGCTTTAAGAATTATCTGAAAGCCTATTTTAATGGACTGACCAGGAAAATATGTTTATTGGTTCTTCTTTAGGAGGAAGTATACAAAATATCATTGAGTTGCCAATGATGAGAGGGCTACTACCTATACCACGTAGATGGCTAGTAACGCCATTACGAGAAAGCAAGAATGGATTTGTTATTTGCAGGCTTTATCATGCCTCATGTTACGACACTACGACACAAGTTTCTTGGTTATACACAATCGTGTGTATCTTTTTGTAGGTCCCAGAATGGCATCGTATGACGGTGCCGAAGAACCTTCCAGACCAAGACCTAAGGATCAAAATCGCTTGCCGGATGGATAAACCTCTCAACATGAAGCATTGTGGGTGAGTCGTGTGTTTCAGTTGAAAACAACAGAAGACTGCTAATCGAGGATGACATTTGGCACACTACGTACCTATCTGGTTTCCAGCTACCTTCACGTGATAGGCAAGAACGTCTGGCGCAAGTGGAAGCGTCGCTACATGGTGCTGGTACAAGTGAGCCAGTACACCTTCGCACTGTGCTCCTACAAGGATAAGAAGTCGGAGCCAGCTGAGATGATGCAGCTGGATGGTTTTACCGTGGATTATATCGAGCTGGCCAGTGGTAAGTCAGATCTTTCAGTTCATAATCATCATAATCAGCCTATAATGTTCCCACTGCTGGGACTCAGGCCTACTCTCGGCAGGAGAGCGAATGGGTCTTAATCCACCGCGCGGACCCAATGCGGATGGTGGATGTCACATGCCACATTTTTTTCTGTCCGTTGATATGCAGGTTTCCTCACGATGTTTTCCTTCACCGTTGCGAGAATGTGAGATGCATACATAGATTTTTTCAACCGGAAAAACCCATTTACGCATGACCGCCACCGATTCGAACCCGCGACCATCAGATCGCAAGGCAAGGGCCTCATCCACTCGGCCACCACGTCCTCTTATCCATCTTACAGTTGTGTATGTCTAATTGACCGAGTGAAGAGATGTCTCATGCCTAGATTACACGTACCTTGCAAACGGGCGAGACAGTAAAATGTTTCTTGGCCGAGACAGTGATGTAAGTAAGTAGCTTACATAACTCGCTCTGCTGAGCACTTGGCGCTATGTTTATACGTACCGAGTACTCGGCCGAGAGCACTGTCTCGACCGTTTGCTCGGTACGTGTGATCAAGGCAAAAAAATATCTAGTGACTAACTGTTTATGTTTTTCATTTCAGCTCAACTCATCGTCAGTCAAGGTAAGTTCTTAAACGTTTTTAGGTACAGTAGAAACTCTTATTGCCTTTACAACCAGCTTACGCCGGTGTTCTTTTATGATGAAGCCACTCACGCAAACACACGTGGGTGTGAGTAAACTACTCACGTGATGAAACCCCTCATACATACACCACATGTGTGTGTGTGGTTTTATCACAGGAGATCACCGGCGTAGGCTGGGTGTAAGTACCATTATAGTTCCGACTGTACTTAATTAAATTCCTCAAAATTGCTTGGCACTTCAAAAAATCTCTTTTTCAGAGCTGGAAGGAGCAAAGTACTTCATGAACGCGGTCCGCGATGGAGAATCAGTCCTGATGGGCGTCACAGATGAGAATGAATGCCATCTTTGGGTGATGGCTTTATACCGAGCCACGGGACAGAGCCACAAGCCAACTCCACCTACAACCTCTGATACGCACCATAAGATCATGGGAGGTAGGAAAATCCAATCTAGTCCCTCAGACACTGAACACTTGATTATACACCTACAATATCAAAGCAGAGTAAACCAATAGAACAAGAATAAAATGGCCTTTAGGTTGGTAGTACAAGGGGCGGCCTTATCGCTGTGAGCGATTTCATCCAGGTAACCCGGTAAGGAAATAATAAAATTGGAGTTGAGATAGACGGCGCACACTAAGTGAGTTACGAGGTTTATACATTAAAATTCGAAACTGTTAGAAACAAACTAATGTTTGAATTGAGGAAGGTGCTGACTACTGCCACCAAGATTAATTTTAAACTTTTGCAGTGGTCAACGCACCGATAAAAAAAAAAGAAAAAATAATTTTATTGATGAAAACCACATGAAACATAAATTAACAAAAAAAGGTCAGAGTAACAGAGTTCTCCATCAATGGGGGCCTAGCTCAGCTTTAATGCTGCAGCGTACTGGCAGCACGCTGCAGCGCTGGTGTTCTGCTAGACCCCAGTGGCAACGACACGGAACGTATAAATAACCAAAAACTAAAACTAAAACTACTAAAATAAGACAAGAAAACATTATTTAAGACTAATTTTACAATTGTTTTACTGGCAACATTTCCTATTAATGCAAGATCACCCAATTGGGTCATTTAAATTTTTAGCCATAGACAAGGCTAGAGTGATTTTAGCAATCATCCAATGGCATACATGGCTTACTGCAATTCGATGAATCAAGTATCCTATACGACGCGTATTGCGACTTGATTGCGACGCCATATTGAGAAAAGAAAAAAAAGAAAGATGTGGAAAATTGAAAAAGTTTGCTTCTGAAAATGTTTGCTTCTGAAACATACGCCATCACGATATATACCTATCCCTTTTTATTATCCTAAAAAAATATTTTGTTATCGCATTTTTGAAACTTTTGTGGTGTATTAAATGATGAAAATGGGATAACGTGATGATTTTTGAACTTTCAGACGCAGATAAGGCCCGTAAGCACGGGATGGACGACTTCATCCAGGCCGACCCGTGTCAGTGGGACCACCACATGATGTTCTCGATGCTGCAGTCTCTCACGCTAAAATACCGCCTCCAGGATCCTTACTGTTCTCTGGTAAGAATCTATAGAAAATAAGTTCCTTTGAACCCTAAACAGTATCATCGATGATCAGTGAATTAGTTTACTTCACAGTCACAGTAGTCACAGCAAAGCAGTAATGTGTAAGCATTATTGTGTTACAAATTTGGTACTGTAGCTAGTGAAATTACTGGGCTTTCGAGACAGGACTATTATGTGAATCAAAGGTTTGTGTAGCATTGTTCTGACATGAAAAAGCATGGTCTCTTACCATCAGGAGAGCACCTAGGTCTCTTCCGTCTCGTCATTTGTTAACATAAAAAAATATTCTTACCTGCTTAATTTAAAGCTTAATTTTTATCGTAATAATTCTCTTAATGCAAGCTCAACCTAATAATTTCATGCTCTTTTAGATATATACATCATTGATGTGGTCAATCACTACCATTTTCAAAATGGAGCCATAAATAAGCACTTCTTCATGATGATCTCACCTCCTTTCGCATTACTATCCTCACTAGATCTAGCATCAACTACTTACTCGTTACTACTACGTACTTACTTCCTCGTTCCAGGGTTGGTTCTCCCCCGGGCAAGTGTTTGTCATCGACGAGTACTGCGCTCGCTATGGCGTGCGCGGCTGCTACCGGCACCTCTGCTACCTCTCTGATCTTCTGGATGTCGCGGAGAGCGGACAGAACTGCGTGGACCCCACTCTCATGCATTTCTCCTTCGCGTTTTGTGCCAGCCATGTTCATGGGAATAGGTTAGTGAACTTTAAACGTACTTATCATAAGTATTGAAAAATATATATTATGTTAAAACTGCTAAAGAAAAAAATAACTTTTAGACATAAAATAGTAAACATTTTCATCAACAGAAAGATAGGAAGGAGCAAATGAAAACAATGCAAGATTGGTAAACAAGTTAATAATCCAGATGGTTATAATATTCGAATGGTAACTAAACTTCTGAACAGACTTTCTTTAAATAGTCATTAAACTTGGGTATTTTTTGTATGTAGGTATGTGAAGATTATAAACATTTTTAAACCATTTTATTTTTATGACATTATACTGATATATTTTTTAAGTTTAGGAAAAAGATTTTCTAAAAGCCTGTGACTACGTTGACCAAGTTAATACAACTAAAACTTGATTGAAGGTACTATTTTAGTCAATACTAATAAATGTTTAGACTAAATCTTGGGCGTGAAAAACTCAAGTAATTAAAGAAACTAAGGTTAGTAATTTTACTTCCCTTAATATTGACTTGGTGTTGTGCAAGGATGTGCATTAGACCCCCTATTAAATGTTGTGTTAGTGGAATCTCTAAATTAATTGTTGAAGAACTGTGTTTAACTTAACCAAATGCTTTGTAAATAATGTAAATAGCTTGTAGACATTAGAACATTTCGAAGGTGCAAAGTTAAGTCTAAAGTAATGGACTTGAAGTAGACTTTAGTGGTAGGTATTCGTATGGCTTGGTGATTAGATGAGCACATTAGATGTTACTTTTAGAAGTACTCAGTACTTCGAAAAAGCAAGGTACCGTACCGTAATTAATAGTACTAGTACTACTTTCACGTTAGACTATAGGTTCCTAATTTCCTATTTAAGAATTATTAAAATTGAATGTAGACCTAGTAGATTATTGCAATAATTTTATATTTCATATAGTACTTACCAAACTAAATTTACTAAGTACCTACTAAAAACTTTTAGCCATGCTCGAATTTAAAAACAAAATGTCCAAAAGTTAAACACAGTTCTCTATCTAAATGTTTACTTTATTTCTTAGTGTCATCACGTCCTATAAAAATCTCACTTTGTGTCGTTCGTGTGCTTAAAGGACTATAACTCACTAACTTTAACTTAACTGTCCTAAGGTATGGAATATTGTGCTTACTAACTGTGCCTGCTTACCTACTAATATTTTTCCGGACTTTTGGGGCAGCAGACTTTAATTTTGAATGTCATTTTAATATTGGTAGCTCAGGTTTGTGTAAGTAGTTATCAATACAAAAATAGAAAAGTATACATTTTGGTTTACGAAATATGTAATTAAGATTTAACACAAAGAACATATTATTATGCATGAAATGCGCGCCCAGTTATGAGTAACTAAGAAAATTTCACTGAGACTTTCAATGGTAATAACTACAATGTAAACAAGTGACGAGACGATCGAAACGCTCTCGTATCTTTAATTTCTAATACTGAAAAACAAATTCTTGAGATTGATAAAACACACTATCATATTGGTGTTATTAAATATAACTGAAGTTTTACTTAGCAAAAACAAAGATACCTAATGATAATGTTTGGACATTTCACTAAACGCCGTCTATCCTCAAATCAATCAATGCTTGTACTACGGGAACCAGATAACTAATAGAACATATGATATACTTGTAAATACATAAATAGAATTTATATAAAACACCTAATGTAGAGTAGATCAAACCTGAGCTCCCGCCACATAAAGCTGGTACCTTAAAGTCCATGTAATCCTGCTTGTGCCCTACTAGAGTAAGCCCCACCTCGGAAGTGGCGACAATTGAACCCGCAATGCCCGTCAGGCCCGATGGTGTCGGCAGCATCACGGTCTTGGAGAAGGAGAAGTTTGCGGAAATCAAAGAACGCCTGAAGAATCTACTGCAGGAACAGATTACTAACTTCAGATATTCGTTTCCGTTTGGAAGGCCAGAGGGCGCTTTAAAGGTAAATCGCACATGTATCAAACAGATATTTAAAAGGCTTCGTTCTGGCTAACTGACTGACAGACAATGCATAGGCTAAACCCCTGAACGTAGACACTGGAGACGTATATACCATACTATTCGTCATGAAGTGTGAGCTGGTGAGCGCCTACCTACTCAGAAAGGAATTTTGTTAGGTCTTAATGCAAACAAAGTTTTACGCATCAGCTAGTAAATTTTAATTAAATCAACATTTGATATTAGGTACAATTAACAAATATACCTAATGAAAATAATGATTTGAAAGCAGTGAAAAAAACATGTGTGCAAGAAAAAATCGAAAGACTGAATAAATTCTAAAAGGAGATTTGATTAGCTAACTTAACCTAACCTTTATATTTCAGGCAACACTATCCCTCCTGGAGCGAGTTCTGATGAAGGATGTGGTAACTCCAGTAGCGCCAGAAGACGTCAAATCCATAATACGGACGAGCTTAGAGAACGCTGCTTTGCTTAACTACACACAACTCAGCCAAAGGGCGAATATTGAGGGTAAGAGGTAGAAATAGAAAGAAGAATAAAAAATTGAAAATATAAAATACTTTATTTTATCAAAGAATTTTGTGCACTTAATTAACTTAATGTTAAGTCAAAACAAGAAATGTAGATTAAAAATCGAAAAACCACGTTTTTATGATTTTGCTATAACTTGCTTCTTTTACGAGATATAGCGGTTTTATGTTTTAGAAAGGATTTTCATTGAGTTGTGAGCTACCTTAAAAGTTTCAGCCGGATAGCTAATCGGAAAGAAACAGACAGACAGACAAACAAGTAAAATTATAGCACAGAGAAAATGACACAGCATCGTACAGTTCTGTGAAATTCGGTAACAAAAACTAATACGGTTTACGCTGGCGTAGCTGAGCTAGGTCATAACATAAAATGAAACGAAATAGATATTTTAAATTAGAAGAAGTAGGTATCTGAAATTGGGTCTACCCAAACTCTTGCAGAGGATCTAAGAGGAGAAACAATGGTGACACCATCAAAGAAGTTGGAAGACCTGATACATCTAGCAGAACTGTGTGTAGATCTTTTGCAGCAGAACGAAGAACATTACGCAGAGGTAACTTATATAGTAGATTCTTTTGTATTTTTCACTGATTTTGAAGCAAAAGATCTAAACGAGGACGTAAAGCAAGAAAGAAAATATTTAGGGAAATGGAATGAAAATTATTTTTGGGAACTTGTGCTTCAAAGCTATGGTATTTATGTCTTTGTCATTCAGTGTTGTAACTTGTAACTTTGTGAGGGTAAAATGTTTCATAGTTTTTTCATAAGATTTTAAATATTTTCTTAATAAAGAATCCATAGTTTACTCTTTATAGTTTCTGGCGTTGTTTTTTTCTTAATTTAGTTTGTCTTCTTCTTAAAAAAAAAGTATTGTGTCTTTTGACTATTTTTTTTGTTATTTCGATAGACTGTACAAAATTCTCTCTACATTCTTATTCGTACAAATACTTTGAAATATTTTACCGATATCTAAATGTTTCACTGAATAGCACCCTACTCTCCTGTCGCTGTTAGTGTGGGGAATGATCAAGCGTACTTTTATTTTCCTTTAACTGAGCTACAATATCTTTTTTATCATTATTTCTAACTAGATCTTCTGGCTCAGCTCTGTACACAGTAAAATCATTAAATATAATTGTAGACATACCTGCAATCTTTAATTTTCCTAAGATTTTGTTGTGTACATTGGTATTAGTTACTAAAACGTGTTTTGTTTTCCTGGTATTTATAGTCTGTGTCGCTTCGTCGGAGAATAAATACATATAATCATGTACAATAGCTTTGTTTCAAATATGATTGGCACTTTTTACTTCATATATTTTGGCCGATAAGTGTTTATTGTCCGACACTGAATGTTCGCTATAACTTTAATTATGTTCCACTTCTATCTTATATTTTCTCTCCGCAGGTTTATAACACAAAACCGGATCCTAGCGGTCAACCAAATGTAACTACTCAATAAGCTCGGCTGATCAAATCACTTGTTGATTATTCTCACTTAATTGATCATACTTCACTCTGATTGGTTTGATCACTAAGGAGTAGACTTCAAAATAGTTTAAAATCGCTTGGGCAAATGCTTAGATGTTAAAAGCATTGCATGGATTTTTAAATATAAAGTTTCTTGATTATCAATAGAAACTAACTTTTCATTCTAGGCTCGGAGCTAAATTACTCTAAATTTTCAAACAATTGGCAGGGTCTTGTTGTCTTCAATGAAAAGTGTTACAGTCGAACAGTCTACTCCATTTTTGACATTCACAAATGAATTTTGGCTTACGTTTACATGAAACTGTAACGGTGAGCACATTACACAAAACTTAGCTTTTTGTAGAACGCTAGTATTCAACAAACTTGCGCTTTCACTTGATACTAGACACATTTCTAGACGAACAAACTTAGGCGCTCACACATCTGAACAATAAATTATACATTTCAAAACTCTATGTTACAGCTTTTTAGTGTTTTGAAGTAGTATTGAGCTTCCCTTCTATGTATAACTATGTAGTTTCTGCATGATACCCACAATAATGATTTATCATATATTAATAAATCTAAATAATGTACTTAGGTACTTAGGTAGGTGTTTAGCAATCCTAATCGTAGCTGGTACATATAATTGATAATAAAATGATTATTATCAAAGATTGTGCAATCTTAATGCATAACATTATGCATCGATTTCAATAGCTTGGTAATGTTGTTTATTGAGACTTCATCCAGAAATAACATTTTTAAACAATACCGCCCTTTTATTTATGACTCTTTTCTAAATTAAAAGCAATAACTTTTTCTTTGAAATTAACAGCTTCACGAAATTCACTATGATACAAAACTTTTCAATTCACCTTGCACAATAACGTCCACATAAAACCATCAAGATGGATATTTTTTCGGGTTCGATCAATAGTCAACTTCCTTCCAATTCCAACGAATTCTTACTCGGTTCTTGTTAAAATGACTTAGACACACACAAATAATGATCAAACCTTCTTCCAGGCGTTTGCGTGGTTTTCGGAACTGCTAGTGGAGCACGGAGAGATTTTCTGGGCTCTGTTCGCAGTGGACATGGATAGAGTGCTGACGGAACAGCCTCCAGATACTTGGGACTCCTTCCCGCTGTTCCAGATCTTGAACGACTATTTGAGGCTAGAAAGTTAGTAAAGATTTTTGCAGCTGATATCTAGGCTCTGAAAGAATCATGTTTGGACTGACTTGACTATACATGATTCAAATGTCATCTTAGGTGCTGTTTCGTAAATCATGTTTAATATTGCTACATTGCACTGGGTAGGATAATTTACATGATGCTTGTGTCATTCTCGTACAGAATGCATCAGGGTTCCCGTTTAAACATTTATAGATGAATAAGATACTTGTCTGGAGGGAGAGTAATGGACTATAGATGAACATTTTTCCGCATAAGTTTCTTCAACAGAATTTCGTAATGCTTACGAACACTTACAAGAAATTATTCATCAAGCCAAAAAAACATTTCATGTTTTAACCACGCCGTACTATGTATCCTGGTTGACTGTCAATGCGATGGAAACAATTTAGAAAAGACAAGTGCAAACAGAAACTTTGTTTTACTTTCTAGTATTAGTGTCAACAATGTAACAGAACCGTAGAGTAAACGTGGTGTAAATATCAAAATTGCCCTAAGTTCTTGTGAATTTATGGCTACTTGATCAGTGTTTGAAGAACTTTAAAGACGTCTTCTAGCAGGCAACCTAAAGAACGGGCGCTTCCACGAGCACCTCCGTGAAACTTTCGCGCCACTGGTCGTGCGTTACGTCGACCTGATGGAGTCCTCCATCGCACAGAGTCTGCACAAGGGCTTTGAGAAGGAGCGCTGGGAGATTAAGGGGTGAGCGCTTCAGCTGTTATGTACAGTCAGCTGCATAGACAAGGATAAACTCCCAAGCTTTCACATTTATATTACTCTTAATTTTGCAAAGAAAAGTGCTCGCAAGCATTTTCAAATTAATGTATAAATGTCAGAATTCTTGTCAGAAGAAGAATGTCTTTGCAAAATTAAGAGTACCTGACCTATAATATAAATGTGAAAGCTTGGAAGTGTATATGTCTTTGCAGCTGACTGGACCTTGCTCCATGTTCATGCCACCTGCGTTACGAGGAATCCTATTGGGAGTCTAGAATCTATAACAGCTAACGCTAGGTAGGTATGTATTGGAAAATGTATGTATGCGATAACTTTCAAACCGCTCCCAAACTTACAGTAAACTTACTACCGAATCTCATTAGGGATCAATAAGTAGGTAAGTACCATTTTCGGGTTTGTACCTACTTAGATGAGATTTTTTTAAGCTATTACTATAATTGGCTAAAAGGTCTCGACAACAAGAGACGCGAAACACTTAGGCGCCCATTACGGTCACCGCAAACGAGCCACATCGACCGGTGTGGCGTGACATTCTCAGGAACGACAACCAACAACCGTTGGGGTAAACGTGTCCTTCAATAGAGACCACGTGTAGGCAAGCGCAGTGTAGGACGACCATTGGCCAGATGGAGCGATAATCTGCGCGCTATAGCTGGCAAAAGGAAGATGAGAAGAGCCGAAGATCGGGCACAGTCGCGCGCCTTGGGAGACCTACGTCCAGCAGTGGACTGCTATACAACTCGGGCGAGTAAACATGACATCTTGCTGCCACGTGGCTCGTGGATGCTTCCCCCGCTGCCCCGCGCGGCGCCCTCCGTGTTTCTTCTTCTTCTAACTGCGAAGCCTTATCATTAACCAAGTATAACAGGACCTCTGCCTGTTGGTTGCCTGGAAGAAATCGCTCTCAGCGATAAGGCCGCCAATTGTACCACTCATTAGTTTTAAGTCTTGTATTAGTTATTTTCCATGTGTACAATAAAGAATTATCTATCTATCTTCTCTAAAGCTTCTCTATCAAGATTATCCAATTCCACGCTGTTTTTTGCACAAACGTCATTCGAGCCAGGTGTCATGTTTATTCGCCCGAGTAGTTGGTTCATGATGATGATTTTCAGGAATGGTTGTTCAACGAGTGAAGAGTTGTTCTGGAAGCTGGACGCGCTGCAGTGCTTCATCCGTGACCTGCACTGGCCGGAGGCGGAATTCCGAGGGCACCTGGAGCAGCGGCTGAAGCTGATGGCCAGCGATATGATGGAGGGGTGCATACAGAAAACCGAGTCTTCCTTCCAGGTATATTTTCACACCACCTGCTCGACAATGTCCAATTACATATTATCATGCTATAATCAAGGTAAAGCAAAGCATTACCTCCCTAGGTAATGTAGTATGTAACTCCCAAGGGTTGTAATGTGATTTGAATTTGGAACGTCAAATTCGTGTGGAAATTCGTGGAAAAATCTACGTAAAAGAACAAACCTTTTTACAATGCCATATGGACGCCCATCCATATGGCATTGTAAAAAGGTTTGTTGGAAAATCCAACTGGCCACTCATAAAAAAAAGGAAAAAGGAGCGACTTCAAAGATTGTGAAACAAAAGACGGTGTTCGCTGCTGGAGTCCTAGTTTTGTATTGCCTCGCAGAAGGTGTGAAAAGTAGAGTATGCTCCTCTGGGATAAAGCCTGTCTTCGTCTTGGGCAGCTTGAACCCCTTACGTCACTCAGGACTCTACATAACTCCCTCGCTTCGCTCAGGAGTTAACTGAGTCCCTCGTTAGCTCAGGGTTCAATATGCCACCCTCGACATAAGACACTGCTTTATCCCCTTAGTGCACAATCTACTATTTCATCACGATGTCAGAATTTTTTAAGGGGTTAACTACGTACCTTACCTACAACATAATAATAAAAGTTATAGGTAACTAAAACTTTTTACAAAGCTCAATATGCTATTAAAATACAAATTCATGAAAATTGTACAAATTAATATTAAAAGTTAAAAATTACTTTTTAAAACTTGAAGAATAAAATAATGATTTGAATCTAAATAAGCTGTATGACGACAGAGAACTAAGGTGGTCGACATAGCTCAGAGGATCAGCAAGCTGAAGTGGCAGTGGGCCGGCCATGTCTGCCGAAGAACTGACAACCGTTGGGGTAAACGTGTTCTTGAGTGGAGACCACGTCTAGGCAAACGCAGTGTAGGACGACCTTTGGCCAGATGGAGCGATGATCTGCGCGCTATAGCTGGCAGAAAGTGGATGAGAAGAGCCGAAGATCGGGCTCACTGGCGCGCCTTGGGAGAGACCTACGTCCAGCAGTGGACTGCTATAGGTTGATGATGAAGCTGTATGAGAAAATGTCAATTTCGGAAGCTTTCGAAGTCTCGTTGTAGTGTCTTATCATTCTAGCAAAAAATAATAAATATATTCAATTCTTACAGTCATGGCTGAAGAAAAGTGTGACATTCATGTCAACGGACTACATCCTGCCGGCGGAGACGTGTGCTATGGTTAATGTCGCGCTAGACGCCAAGAACCAGGCGCTGAAGCTGTGTGCCGTCGATGGCGTTGATACTGTGAGTCTCAGCTTTGCTATAAGTACGAGATTTTGGCTTACACTTGTTTTTAACAGACTTCAAAAAAAGGAGGTTCTCAATTCGGTTGATTTTTTTAATGTTTTGTTAAGAAAAAACTTTGTTTAGTTAAGAATAAGTTGAGTTGAGTTCTTGTATACCTACTTAAGTTTTTTTAATTAAGGGGAATCCTCAAGGCAAATTTCCATGCAAAATGTTTCATGGAAAATTTCAACATAAAATAAGTAAGGTTTCATATTTATTTTAGATTTTATACGTGTTTTAAAATTAACCCTACTAACTTAAAAACACGTATAAAAAAATAGGAATTGGATTTGGGGATTAGCCTTTAAGATTAATTGAATTTATGTTAAGAGCCTTGTGTCGAAATAAATGATTTTCTATTCTATTTTTGTTTATAAACCGATTTGATAAATTATTTTTGACGTGATCGATCGATCGATGAACGCCGGCTGCATGCACGAAAACGTTGACGTCATTAATAATGCTGTCATTGTCCGGTAACGTTTAACTATAATCCAACTTTATAGACAACCAATGTTATTGCTTGAAAGGACTTTCAGAATTATCCCATAGAAATTTCATTAAAACCGGTTCAGTAGTTTAGTTATCAAATCAAAATAACTGGAAAAAAATGTCGTCAAAGTAAACGAAATTGCGTGAAGCAAACACTGTGACTATTCAGTGGTGTTTACGGTCACTAGAACAGCCTAATTGAAGTCGTTTGTAGTAGGTACGAGATTGTTTTTGAATATATCATTTTACATTCGTTAATATCTTCCAGTACCAATACCACACGAAGATCGACAACCAGATAGAAGCGTGTCTCGGAGCCATGTCGACTGGAATGACCAGTCGCCTGTCAGCCGTGCTGGAAGCCACCCTGGCCAAGATAGCCAGATTCGATGAGGGCAGGTTAGTAGCACAATCTACTACTCGGGCGAATGAACATGACACCTGGCTGCCACTCTCGCTCGGCACTTGCTGCCACTCTCGCTCGGCACTTGCTGCCATTCTCGCTCGGCACTTGCTGCCACTCTCACTCGGCACTTGCTGCCACTCTCGCTCGGCACTTGCTGCCACTCTTGCTCGGCACTTGCTGCCACTCTCACTCGGCACTTGCTGCCACTCTCACTCGGCACTTGCTGTGTCCCCCGCGCCCTCCGTGTTTCTTCCTCTAATTGCGAAGCCTTATCATTACTTATCATTACCAAGTATTACAGGACCTCTTCTCTATCAAGATTATCCAATTCCACGCTGTGCTTTGCACAAGTAGTCTGTAAGAGATCGTATTAAACGATAAGACCGCGTTTTGTAAAACAATAATTGTACTTTGTTACATGTGTTATTGCAAAAAAAAAACCTTCCATCCAGGATCAATATCATACGAATACCTATTACGGCAAATCGCATTTTGCAGGCAAATACAATTTTTCTTGTGCTTTTTTTAGTTTCTTCATAAAAGTGTATGTTTTCCTCTGAAGATTCCAAAAATAATAAATAATAAATAATGTCTGTGGGTAGATCAGTATTCATTTTTTTAAAACGAAAACGCAAAACGAACATTTTCAATCGCTCTTTTTACCCGCTTATGCATTGAATTTAGTAGAAAACTGAAATACACGGCAGTGCTTTACTTCGGAGATTATCCAAATGTGACTTTATTTTAGATTGTCTTCATCTTCATGGTACCTAATGGAATCTTCAGTGGAAAATGGCTCATTCGATCATCTTACTTGTCAGAAGAAGAATGTAGGTATTTGCAAAAGTAGGTAAAATAGGTATAAATGTGAAAGCTTGGGAGTGTATACATGTCTGTGCAGCTGACTGTATCAACAATTTGAAAGTTTTAATATATGTATAATATGTAATTTAATATTTCCCCAGTTTGATCGGATCAATCCTGACGATCGCCAACGTGTCAGGTTCCGGCAAGGACATCGGCCAGGGCTACGTGAACTTCATGCGGAACTCCGTGGACCAGATCCGGTCGAAGGTCAGCCATACGGGGGTCTTAGGCATCGATGACACACGGCTAGTGTACACGCTACAAGCCGGCGAGTGAGCGAATTAGCTTTAAGGAATGATTGTCAACAAGCTGATTGTAAAAAAGCCGATGATACTGGGCGAGTTTACACGCTACAAGCGATCTAATAAAATAAAATAAAATTCAAGGTCCGCTCCTCTCCACTCCGCAGCACCGCGTCAGTAGAAACGCACCCTTATGCCTTTTGACTTGCACAAAACTATCAAAGTCCCTAAGCAATTACTTTTCTCGGTTGGAAGTTCTTATCGGTACAAATTCAGACTGTTAAAATCTGTCAAGCGAGTAGAATAATTGCTTAGAAACTTGGATTCGTTAGAAATCCATTACAGGCACGAATTTTGAAAATTCGTGATTTCGGCCATCTTTTTTTTTAAGCTACAAAAAAAATGTTTTCCAGGTGACAGACGAGCTGTGGATTTTGCAACTGTTCGAGCAGTGGTACGGCATCCAGATCAGCATGATCAGCACGTGGCTGGCTGAGCGGCCAGCGTTGCATCCGCAGCAAGTGGCGTGTCTGTCCATCGTACTGAAGGTACCTGATGCCTAGATCACACGTACCGAGTACTCGGCCGAGAGCACTGTCTCGGCCGAGTACTCAGTACGTGTGATTTAGGCGTAAAGTAAGGGACAACAAACAAATTTTCCTCGGGAAAACCCCGTGATAATGATGCGCAGAACAAAATTCTTAGGTTAAATTGGTTCAAACGTCAAGATCCCGCCATTTTGTGACGTCAACAAAGAGCTTCTATACTATGTATCTAGAGAGCTAACACGCCATTTTGTTTTATTTAAGGATTAAGAATTCTGAACCTTATGACTTGGAAATAAAGTTCTTTTTTAATTAAATCTAAATATAAGGATTTTAATGCTTGATAGAGACCCCCTCGTTAAGGAGTGTGTCTCGTTCACACAGTTGCCAGCAAACAATTAAAATTAACATGGCCATAATTTTTTAAATAAGTGGGTCAATTTTCGAAATTAGACGATTTGCTCTAAATGTTATTCAGATTCATTTGAAAGGTTTAGTACAGTCGCTGTCATGTAGGTTAGGTACCTAACCACCGAGAAAAATAATTACTGTTCGAAAGAAACAGTATTAAAACCATTGAATCAGATATACTCACTAGAATGCGGCGCACCGCCCTCTTTTTTGTTGATATTTTAATGCACCTATGTATAATATAATTTTAACAATAATGCAAAGTAAAATTGATAGCTTATTGAGCAGATTGAATTTTCCCTTTGTTGCTTGTTTATGTCTCAATGGAATATTCAAAGTTCAAAAATTATGGTCGCCCTACAGAACGAGACACACTCCTTACTGGTTCTAGCTCTTTCGGCTCGCAGTTTTCGTGTGAGTCGGCATTCTAGATACATAGTCTACAAGTTCTTTGGACGTCAAACTTCGACAGTCTATTTCTAGGTGGTCTTCCAATCAAGTGAAACCAAATAGATAGATACATAGTATAGAAGCTCTTTGAGTGAAACTCACAAAAAGAATATTTAGATGCACCACCCGTATTTCATCAAAAACGAAACGCAAAAAACATCAACAAAAGTGTCAAGTTACATTGCTATTCTATAAAATTTTCCCCAACTTTAGGGTAAATTCATCAACGAGAATTGTTGACGTCTTAAGTTTTTTTTGTATTATCAGAAAATGTACAGTGACTTCGAGCTCCAAGGTGTGATCGACGATAAGCTGAATTCGAAGCCATACCAAGCTTTGGCGTCGAGAATGCACACTGAAGAGGCTACTTGCAGTTTGATTCTCACACAGCAAGACACGGGGTAAGCAAAGCATTCATTTAAATATTCAAGTTTAGGTATACATCACGAATTGGACTACCTATCTGATGACAGCAACTTCGCCTAAGTGGCATCAAAGTAGCCAAATCAAAGTAGTAGTATTTCCAGCACCTAAACTAAAGTGATGTTTATTTATTTAAATCTGTACATCTCTCCATCCAACAGATCTAACTGTAAAAACATCCGCACTTTAACCATTCCGGATTTCAGCTCAATCGATTCAGTAATTTAAGCGTGATCAAAAACTATACATCAATCTATCATTACGAACTTATTCAATATCACTGGTTACAGCCCTTGGCTTTGCCTTCGTGTTATCTAGATACAATTTGTCTGTGTCTTTTTTAGAAGTTGCGATACATCATCGATACATAAACAGCCACCATTTATCCATCCTCCTAAATTGTTGCATTTCTTTAGTGTACCTACATAATGTTATTTACCTCGCAGTGACGGTGACGGCTCAGAAGAAGGCACGAGGGCAGGGAAATCCAAACTGGAATCCCTCACAGAAGACGCTAAGCTTGGGAATGTGTCTGCTGTTGTAGGAAAGGTAAATTTAAACAAAATGTTTTATTTAATTTAGTTCCACTTAACCGATAAATAGACGTATTCAAGATCCTGAAATTAAAGCTAGCGACTGGCAACCTTCAAGTAAAACAGTCTTCATTGAATTTTAACGGTTTACTACTAAAAAATTGAGTAGATCACGCCTGACTTGCGATTAATGTGCGTTGCTGTAGAAAAACGTTAGGCGAACTAGTCGTGGGCTTTTTCAAATAAAATCAAATCTAATTATTCACGGTCGAAGCATGGGTATTACCGTATTATGTACCATAATCACAGTGAATAATGCTAGTTTCCTCAGATAAAAAGAGGCTGATTCTAGAATATCTAATTGTTTTAGGTCGGAAACATGTTCGGCCGAGGAATCGGGGAGCTATCAACAAAACTTGGAGGAGCTTCATCTTGGTTCTAGTGTAACGAAAATGATAATAATTCACTTCATTAGACCTATGATGGATACATGATTTTACCCTCATCAACCTCTAGTTTTATATCGATGTAAAAAAGTGTCATTTCATTCTTTTTTCTGTGTACTCACATCACGTGGGTGCATTGTAAAAACTTTCATCCTACTGTGATTAGAAGAAACCTCCATTACTTACATCTCAAACATTAGTACCTATGCCATTTTGTAATGTAAGTGTAAACAAAATGGCAGCGTATACCCTAGGTATTAAGAAGCAAGTTCATAGCCTAGTGTGTAAGATTTAGGTTTTATTTTATAAAGCTTTATGTACAGATAGCGTGATTTATTTATTGGAGCAAGTGTACTAGGTGTGTATAATAAAGGTAGTATTTGATATCACGATTGAATATTACGGTAAAAATATTAACAAGAGCATATTTTATCACAATGCTATACAATAAAAATACATATCGCTTTGGCAAAATAAATATTATATATTGTGTTAAAAATCGCGATGGTACATCATTCAAAGATAATTATGATTATAAATCAGGTAGTTAAACAAAATAGCAAAATATTTAATCTGTTTTCTATTAGAACTTTTAATGTTATGTTTGAAACTCTTATAAAATTTTTGAAGAATTCTATTTTAGTGTAGTTTTAAAAAAAACTGTTCTTGGCATAACGGTATCCTACCGAATTCACCTCCATGTTTAGCTTTTTAAGTGATAGCATATAAATCTTCTATTCAAAGCGATCCTTTCTATGCATAAGAAAAAAAAAATATTTTTCTAAATTAATATCGCATCGGTCTATTTTGGTGACTTACAAATGCACGTATATGCATTTTTATAAAAGCAAAATGGCACGAAAAGTCTTATTTATTTTTCGAACGTAAGTATTGCCCAGATAAAGTGACACCCATTTTTGGAAAATGTTTTTGGTTTTTATAAGAATGCATACCAGTTCGTTGCCTACTTTTCTCTAATATTCTCAAACTATTTTCGCTGTCTAGCAGTGCTTATAAATAGTCAACTTATATTTATCTATCTATAAAATATGATACTTAGATGAATAGTGATCGTCTTCAGAAATATTCTTCTATGCTAAACCTAATTTTTTTAATATTAGGAATCATAGATGATCTTTGGAGGATTTATATGAGCGTTTATTCGCTGTGCTAACTAAATCGCCTTACGTAGGTATTCAGGATTAACTAAAAACCTCATTAGAAGCTCATTTTTAACTCTTTCATTCTCTTTTCTCGAGTAGACCAGTGTCTTGTATTAGTAGTCAGAAATTTAAGATTATTTGAAAAACTTTCTACATACTAGTTAACGAAATTGAGGATATAAAAAAAAAACGTTTTATAAAGAATGTAAAATACCAGCTATAAGCATTGAATTGTACGGAGGAATATTTGGAATAAAGAATTTAGTGGTCAATAGTTAGTATTTAGTATCACTTTTGAAATAGCATCTTCAAAGGGCCTTCTTGTTCTTCTTTTAAGCTATTGCTTGATGAAAAACTGTTGTTTCATAACTGTTTACTGTAACGGTTATGTAACTTAACTTTTTTCAAATGAACTCTTATTTACTAATCTTACTTATTTTTTTCCCCTTAGATACAGATACATTAATTTGAGAATTACGAAAAAATGGCGAATTATTTAATTCTATTGGTGTAAAAAGCTCATTAGAATGGTGTAAGTCAAGTACTTAAGTGCAATAAGAGCCGACTGAGAATAAAGATGCTTGTATAATTTTGCTGTAGGAACTTACGATGGCAAATAACTATAATAAAAATAAACTATTGTGTCTACTTAATGAACTGTGGTGTATATTTTGAATATTTGAAGATGTTTAAAATGGAAATATTTGTGAAATAGGATGCCATTGTGAGTTCTTAAAATAGCTTGGAACGCCACTATCGGGTGCATCGCGATTGTAAGGTACAATAAAATAATATTTACAATACAAATGTTTACTGTTCTGTTGTCGTTTCTTTTTGTACCTACCTGAAAAGATCAGTTGGTGTCTTAAATAATAGATTTTATTCTTATTCGTTGATAGCGAAAGAAATAAGAGTTTGGTATACCTTATAGTTCAGTCGTTTCTGATCGGGCAGTCTCTATGACTATGGTAGGTTCAGTAAAAAACTCAAAACTCAACTTCACAACTGTCAAATAGGTACTTTGAGTGCAACTTTTCCAAACCAATGTAACGGCCGATCGACCGATTTTAACCAAAAGGAATTTAATAGTAGATTCAGGAAGCGATATTTCGCATTAGCAAAGTCAGAACTTAAATTTTATATTTAAAATACCTACACCTATAAGATACTCAGATACTTACATACTTTACCTTTACCTAGCAGACTGTAAACAATAGCTTCAGTGTTAAAGTAGATGCAGCTATACAAAAATCTTTGTTTTTATGCAAGAAAATGACTTAAGACTTAGTAGCATAATTTGGCCATATAACTAATATTGGAGTGCTTTTAATATTATTAGGTAATTATTTCAACTACTATTTAACGTTATCACAGTCTAATTTACTTTGAAGTAAAAAAAAAACACACTTTACTTTGGTGTCGATCTAAATCACATCGCATAAACATTTATTCACTCACTGCGTTGCGATTACGACCGGCACGTATCGCAATCCGTGCCAACCGGCATTTTTAAACATGTAACCTATTTCTGGACATCGCTAATAATAATAACGAAAGGTAACGTGAACCCTTCAGCTCTCAGCTGGTAGATTCCGAGGTGTCCACAACTGCAGAAGAGTATACGACGGACATCGCAAACTAGCTATAGCGGCTACGACTACACTACTGGGCTAAACTGGCTGAAAATTTCTCCTAATTACTTACTATACGACACATTTAATAGTTTAAAAAGTATTCAATCATCTTTTAAATCTTTTAGCTGTAAACTATTCAGTATTCATTTGAAAAGGAAATTATAAACATAATTTACTCGCCTGGTCGAAAAACCGGGGAAAACATTTCGTGTGAGCTAGCAACACCAAACCGAAAAGTTTGATGACATTTCGCGGTGAAGTAGTGAACGCAGTGAACGTGTGTGTTGTTTTATAAAGTTAACAATTTTATTCAGTGCGCACAGGAAGCAAGTAAGTTTTATGAATTAAACATTACAATATTTGCATGCTTTTTTCAGCATTACATCATTAGAATGTACTTTCTTTCACTTAAAACTTGATACGCTCCCGGAAATGTCTGCTACGTTGCCTTTTATTTTTAAAAAGAAAAAGTGAAAATAAAACCTTTGTGGGTAGCATCATCTGGTGCATTCCGATGTATTACGTCTGCGGGGTCAAAAACCTTTCTTTCGCTTCGATTTTGGCGCGTCCGTAATAATTTTGAGTGAATATACTGCAAAAGTTTTCTGGGTCTAAAAATAACTGGATTATTGGCATACTCATGACTTGTGTTGTAATGATTGTATGGAAAATGGGTCAAGAGGTGATGGTCAGGTGGCCGAAAAAAGAGTTACCTTCGCCTAGTTATTTGAGAAAAAGTTTTGACTCAATGACACATTCTTTCTATTTTTGAAATTGAAAATTTTCAAGTCCAACAAGATTCTTGTGAGCAGGTACTTAGATTGTCCATTGTTTTGTCTAAATACCATAGAATAGTAACTGTTTATTTTATTAAATACCAAGATAATCAGTAGGAAAGCAAGATGGAGGCGGAAAATAGGACAAAAAGCTTCAGTCACTCACCTTGTCAACAAAACGAAAAAACTCTATTTTGAAAAAAAAATGTATCTCTTCACGATATAATTTTATTAACATTGAAAACACCTATTACTTTTAAACCACAATAATTCACTAGTAGCTCGGTTACTTCTCTGTTTCAAATTTATCATCAGACCTGAATGTAGTTCTAACACATAGAAGTATTAAAGTATAGAAACACAATGTAGTACATCGAAAATGCAACCAAGAAAAGGGAGCCACATTGCCTAACTTCTAGAACATTTTGGTCCGATGCTAATATTCGAAAAAGAGAAGTATTAAGGCTAAATTACTATTATATATTAAAAATAGGCTTTTTCACTGTCAATAAAACTACATCGTAAAAAGTAACAAACATTATTTGAAAATAGAGATATTTCATTTTTATTGATAGGGTGTCTGAAAATTTTCTATCCTATACCGCATCCATTTTGCTCTGGTACTGTCCATCTTGTTCTGTAGGAACATCATTATTCATTGTGTTCACTTCAAGTAGGTTGTACACGTGTTTTCTTCTAACAATTTCATTTAATGTAACTCAGTGTAACATCCAGTTTAGTGGACCGAATAAAAAAAAAAAAAAAAAATCATCTATGTATGACCATTACCATAAAAATGGTAAATACTTGGTTTAATACGTGTTTAAAACGGGACACTAAGAAAATAAGATTAAAATTTTTAATTGTCCTAAGGGTAAGCACGCTCGATTAGGGTGTGCGGACGCCAAAAAAAAAATCACCATAACCTACTTTAGTTAGCTTTTATCTGGTAGATTTTGACCTCTAGCGAGGAGGTCGTTGACCTTAGAGGTTAATGCCCTGAACTTAAGTTTCTCATTATGTTCAACCCCTCTCGGATGGTACCATAAAAAGTAGGTGTGAATAGGGAAGCAAATTTTTCATCTTTTTGCCTCAGTGCCCCGTTAGCTACACCCCAACCAAATACTTACTTGATTTGTAAAAGTACTTCTTCTTATCGTGTCACTCGTTCCTTCGAACCAGTGTGGTGAAAGGATTTCAAGTGCACCTCGAAGAGGCACCTTTCGTGCACTCGACACATGTTTTCGGTTGCCGGTTTTGCTCACGATGTTTTCCTTCACCGTTGCGAGAACGTGGGATGCATACATAGATATGCAAAAGTACCTACTATCTTATGACTATTCAAAATTCTCATTCAAAAACATTGAATCAGGCAAAAAAATTGTATACTTTCCTTCTACTCCGCTGCTCTTCTGGTCTCAAAAGAACTTCCTTTTCAACCGACTTAAAAAAAGAGGTGGTAATCAATTCGGTTGAATGTTTTTTTTTTATAGAACTTTTTTGTTTATGAATCGATTTTAAAATTATTTTTTTGTGTGTGAGGATATACTAATATGTCGTCCAAGTAAACTAAATTGCGTATTTGCTTCCCTGTGACTTTTCAGTGGTGTTTACGGTCACTAAAACAGTCCAATTGAAGTCGATAGTCCATGTGTTTGTAAAACCTTGATTATGTGGATTTCTAATCTATCTTTACCTAAGCAATATCCACACACTTAAAATATTTTGAGTACACAAAAGACTGATTTCATTTTGTTCTTCAAGTATTCCTGTCCCAAATAGTTCTTATCCGTTTTGGATAAGTATTGTACACATTAAAGGCACATTTGTATTGTTTGGTCTATTAGCTTACTCGTCAGATAATGGTAACCAAAATATCTGTCAGTTTACATACTTACTTTGTAAGAATGCATTCCAAACGTAGATGAAAACAGTGTTCCTTTAGATATATATACCTATTAGAATACCAAGATAGATAGATAAACCATAATTTATATACATATAATAAAGCAGAAGACCCCGAATTTCTGTACATATGTTTTTTTGACGGAAACGTGTTCAGACGAGACATGCCCCAAACATTTTTTTTTTGATTTGAAGACTTTGTTTGTTTGTTTGTGGGTCTGTGTGTAAACTACCGAACGGATTTAACTGAAACTTTACGATATCATAGTTACAAAGCCTGAAATGGTTATAGGCTATCTCGACACACGACAGTGTGTCAAGCCACGGTCAGGCCCAGCGAACTGGCGGGTAGCACTGTGTGTAAGTTTACACGAACCATTTGGGGCCACTTTTGACCTTGTCATAGCTAAAAAACTAATCAATATAAACACACCAAATTTGGTTTATGTATTGAAAGCCCGGGTTTAATGAAGTACCTCAAATTTCATAAACACAGCTTAAACGGTTATTTAGATATTAACGTTCAAAAATCGTCTATTTTATCACTGATTGACTGACATATAGACGTAAAACCTAACCCACTTCTAGATTACCTAGAAAGTTCAAATTTGGCATCCAGCTAGGTAATTGTGTGGATACAAATGAAAAAATCAGAAAACAGTAAATTTATAAAATTATTTTTTTTCCAAATTATCCGATTTTATGAGGTTAATTTAGCGCCTTGCAAATTATGAGAGGAATTGCCTTGCAAATTTTTGCAGGATATTTTCATTTCCATGATGAAATGTTGTTTTTATCGTTCGATAATTTAAAAATTATTTACAACAGCCCAGATGAATGCAAGCAAATTGCCGCAAAACACTTTAATCTCCCGGCACATGGGTCAAGGTACTACCTTATTAGGAAAATAAATAGGTAGGTAACTATTATAATTATAGTAGGTACCTAACTTATATACCTTTGAATAGTAATAAATTTATTCACAAAAATTTAATGATATCTGAACAAAACGACATATAATATGTGAAAATAGCGAGCCACGATCAGATGGATCGGATTATGATGGAGAAGTCGTTTTCCCCGAAAAAAGACTTCAGATCTACATATATGGCTTGCCAAGGTCTACCAGATACATTCGTAAATTTATTTATAACAACGTATTACGTTATTTATAACGTAGACCTTGGCTAGCCATATATGTAGATCTGAAGTCTTTTTTCGGGGAAAACGACTTCTCCATCATTATCCGATCCATCTGATCGTGGCTCGCTATTTTCACATATTGTTTTGTTCAGATATAATAGATTATGGTTCTATAGGTACTTTAATACTTTGACCAGACACTCATACTTTTTTTAATACATACTTAGAATACATAGAAAACACCCAGACCCACCACCCAGGTGTTTGACACCAATGTTTATCAGACAAATGTTTGTCCTGAAGCGGGAATCGAACTCGTAACACTGGGGATAATATTAGCAGGATTATTTCATCTGACCTTCTTGCAACATTACTGCATTCGCCAAAATGGCTGAAAATAAGACAGAAATACACAAACTCGTATTCAGTATAACAAATCTGATGAAGCTGCCAGGTTTCTGCCAAAATGGATAGTTTTCTGGCAAAAACACTGGGAATAAATTATTGACTCACATCTCATTTATATACTCTTAAAAAAGCCGTTTTGGCCGAGTGGGAGGTGCCTCGACTTTCGATCGTCGTCGGTCGTGGTTTCGAACCCGGTCGTACACCATTTTTTTCTGTTCGGAAAAATTATGTGTGCATTAAAACATGTGCTTAACGGTGAAGGAAAACATCGTGAGGAAACCGGAATGTCATAGAACCTAGGTCCTCTCAGTTACTTATTATATTTCACAACCCCGTTATTTAAAAAAAAATTCCATGAGTATACAATATACATATTTAGATTACTTTTGACCGAGTTAAAATTGCACATATTTTTTTGTGATTAACTTGACCTTGATTTTTTTGGTGTATGTTGTATTTATATTCTGTGACTGTTTCATCAATTCTCATGACAATAAACATGATATGACTTAAATTATCTTTTTGTTCCTAATCTCCTTTTGTTTCCTTCATTTTGATATCCTACCCTTCTCGATAGGTTTGGTAAAAAAAATGTTTTAGCGCCAAAAATCCGCCAATAATAGATTATTTTGTAAACACCTATCTATAGACACTTGGGATTCTATTTTATTTACACATTATAGCAATTACGCTAATATATAAACTATAAGTATTCTTAAGTATTTATAGTATTACTTGTAGTGGAATCAACCCCGTTGTACACATATTACAAAACGTAATGGCCTATTATTTAGGTAAGTAGGTAAAGTACATTATTAAATTATGTAAGTAGATAGTTAGGTATCCTAAGAAAACACTTACCTAATAAGTTACTTCAAAGAAATCTGGCTACAACAATAATTATAATTATTATGATTTTGAGACGAATGTAAACGATACCTGATTGATTCAGGCGTTACTTTGCGGAAATCCATAAACTCTCATAACTAACACAACTCTCGTTTCGAACTTCGGCGAGTCCACACCTCCTGATGATGCCTCGTGTAGAGGCGAAACACGTGTCGTATCTTTAAACTTTGGTTTTCTGTTCATTGACTCTTTGGTTTATAATATAGTAATATGTACTAAAAAGTTCTAAACTAAAGTTAAGTTAATTAAAACCTTTGTTTAGAAATTAAGCGGATTTATTACTAAATATATTTATATAATTTGTTGATAAACGATACCTTTAGCTATCGAAATCCATCCAGCTGTTTGGAAGATACAAGGTATGTTACCTTTAGAAAACAAACATACATACAAGATACGCGTGAAAAACAACCTTTGGCAGTCGGGTAGAAATAAAATTGATCTGCCTGCATTCGCTACATTTATGGATTTTATTCCAAGAAAGTCAATATGTTCGCTCAATTGGCTCGATTGGTCGCCGTGATTGAATTAGGACAAACAGACGTACAGTCACACAATCTATTGTATTTATTTTATACATAGTGTTTAATCTTGTACCATTGTTATACGGAATCGAACTGCTACAATATGTATGTAATATGTATACACGAGTAGAATTCCAACAGGCCTACTAATGATAAATATGCGAAAGTTTGTATGGACTGTTTTAGTGACCGTAAAACACCACTGAAAAGTCAGTGAAGCAAAATACGCAATTTCGTTTACTTCAACGACATATTTTTTTCAGTCTTCTTCTTCTTCTTCTTATCGTGTCACTAGTTCCTTCGAACCAGTGTGGTGAAAGGATTTCAAGTGCGCCTCGAAGAGGCTCCTTTCGTGCACTCGACACATGTTTTCGAACTTTTAGGTTCTACGAAATGCCGGTTTCCTCACGATGTTTCCTTCAGACGACACCGTGGCTTAGTTGGTAGTGACCCTGCCTACGAAGCTTGGTGTTCCGGGTTCGATCCCCGGCCGGGGCAAATATTTGTGACGAACACAAATGTTTGTTCTCGGGTCTTGGATGTTGTGATGTGTTGTATGTGTCCATGCCACCTGCGACACAGGGAATCCTAGTGCAGGGGTGTGAGTGTGTGAATGTTTAATTGTTTAATTTAATACTTGTTTAATTTAATAATACTAGGTACCGTTGCGAGAACATGGGATGCTTACATAGGTTTTTTCGACCGAAAAAAAACATTTACGCATGGCTACCACCGGGATTCGAGCCTGCGACCATCAGATCGCAAGGCAAGAGCCTCATCGATTCGGCCACCACGTCCTCAGTTATTTTATTATAAAAACTGAAGTACTGAACCGATTTTGATGAAATTTCTATGGGACAAATCTGAAAGTTTTCACACAAACAAAAAAATCTAAATCTGTTTATAAATAACAAAGTTTTGAGGTATTGAAAACCGCCTACTTTTTTAAAGTCGGTTGATAAAAGATCATCAAATACATAAAATATTACTAAAACATTTTTCCTTCCCAACGAATCCAGCTAATCCACTACACTGAGTTTTACATGTTTGGAAAATAATCCCAACCGGTAACACTGTTACTCGTAACAGTGTTTAAATGTTACTCATTGGGAATCCACCATCTAAAGCCTACATTAGGGAACATACCCATACCAATACTACGTGACCCGATCAAGGGAGGGAGGGAGGTCTTCATAATACTACTCTTTGTCACATTCTTAGGTTTCGTCACGTAGTCAATATTCTCTAAAGGAACTCTCTTGCATTTTCGAGCTATTTTCAAAAATGGCGATTTAAGTATTCAAATTATGCATGCACTTTTGGTGTCACGCGGCATGTGCTGTATTAATAAAGACAAATATGTGCCAAATTATATTTTTTTTAACTTTCTGTTTGCGAAAAATTATTGTATTTATAATTACTACGTGAAAACGACAGGGTGGTAGCGACAGTGGGTTGGGTCTTCTTATAGTATACGGATGGTGACCAAGAGGTGGGAGGGGGTAAACAATTGTCTAAAATGGATAACGTATGGGTACGTTACCTTATCTTGATAAAACGCGGGCGAACCCGCGGTTAGTAGCTAGTAGGTACAAATACCGCTTGCTTACTTTGTATCAACAGACAAAAATAGCTGAAACTTCTCAGCTGATATTTTCACGCGGCCATTCCAAAGTGGCGAACGAGTGATTTCAGATAATATTTATTTACCCGACTGCGTCTATTCAGAAGGATGTAGGTTGTATTGTAACCGTCTAGTGCTGATACGCCGTCAAACCTCTCGTCTCGTCTGATGGCGAATGGTTTAACGACGTAGGCACTAGCCGGTGATTGAAGATTTCAATGGGTTTTAGACTGTATGTGTACACTATTGGCGATACTGCCTAGTAGCCTGACATATCCCTTTAGTTATCCCAGTCAAAAGGAATGCGTAAGGCTTTTGCCCATTTCCCATTGATGAAGGCTTATGCTTTGCTCAATATCTGTAGATTCTAAATGTTATTCGTAGAAAAATCGCTCAACTGAAGGGACAGAAAAATTCCAGCAAAATATATTCTCCAAGAGTCTCAATTTTTTAGTTTTATATCAATTTGATTTGCACGCGTTAGTAACGTCTCCAGTGCCAAATCTTCAAGCTCGTCGTAAACACCAGGTATTTCTGTCTGACACCGCTTGGGGTTTGTGAATATGTCTGTGAAATATGCTGGATGTCTGTTATCGTCAATGGATTTAGTAAAACCCGTATGATTTCCCTGTATGAAATCATTCAAAAATATATTCAAATATACCTACTTTAGATTTCTCATCTATGAACACTTGTTGAAACAATTTACATAGAGTTCAATAATAGAAAAAAACGTTTTTTTTTTCGTTGTTACCTTTTTTCGCGTTACACCGAAATCAATATGGCTTCCACGCCGTGTTCTTTTCGAGTCACTGATAATTTTCATATCTTATTTTTTTTAAATGGATCCCTAAAGATGTTTTTTGTCTAGTAAATGTAAACGTAATTAAATATCTATGTATGTGAATATGTCTGTAAAATTTATGACTGAAATTGTTAAGCGATATTGTTGAGACGGGCGGTTATGAATAGATTGATGTTACAGCTAATTCATGATCTTGATGATTGACCCAAGGTGGCCTGAAAGAGATTGCTGCTTACCGATTTCTGTCTGACACCGCTGGGAGTATCTGAATATGTCTGTGAAATATGCTGGATGTCTGTTATCCTGACTTTTATGACTGAAAATGGAAAGCAATATTGCTCAGACCGAAGTTATGAAGAGATTGATGGTACAGCTAATTCATGATCTTGATGATAGTTTTAATTTTTATTAGAAACTAGCTTGAAAAATGCGTTTGCGTGGTCAAAAAACAGAACTTCTTACTTAAAACTATTTTAGATGATCAATTATATTGCGCAATATGACGAATTGTGCAATATTATTGACCGTATAGGGTTTATATTCAATCTTTCTTTCTTTCAAATCAATACATTTAATAAAGCAAGAGACTCCGATTTTTTTTTTATTGGAAGACTTTGTTTGTTTATGTGTGCGTCTCGTTATAGGCTATATAATATTACGCTATATCTCTTCAAAGGGTAGATATAGAAGTTTTTTTATGAGTGTATCTATCTCAAACTTTGGGATTACATTCTGCAAAACAAATAATTATCACGGGCTTGACCGAGTTTCAAAATTAAAGTTAAAAGATGCAAAAGTACGGATTGAAGGTGTTATTAGACCAAAAGTTGAATCAACCTGTCTCCTCAGGTATACACAATATCTGATTGAAAGTTGCATTATTATAATTTCCGAAGATAAGTACCGCTGTGTTTCAGTTTTCTACTAATTTCAATGTTTGAGTGGGTAAAAAGAGGGTTTGAAAATGTGCAAGTATTGATTGACTTCCTTAGTACTGACACTTTGCTATTCTGTGATATGTCTTTCGCGGGTGGAACAAACAACATTGACAATAAACAATTCTTCTACGGGTGACGAAGTCGCACGCGGGTTCAGCTAGTAGTATAATAAAATTATACAATACATATATTGTGCAATGTTATTGTAGGTCTAGGGGACGCCCTAGGCATGTATTAATATAATGTCAACGTAAAAACCTCTATTTTACAATTTAACGGTTTGAAAGCTGATTCATTGTAAATTTTTCTATATAGCTAGTAGCTACCTACACTTGCTAGATTCTCGAAGAGGAGTTTTCATACCAAATGTGTATTTTTTATAAGGATATGTTCTTGATGCCAAACAAAGTCGATTGAGATATTTTTAGGCTAAATGCATCAAAAAAAAACAAAAATACAAATTCTTCCTCAAACAAAATGCACCAAAAGTTTTCTTACACCAAAGTATTCTAACTTCAAGAGAGTAAAGGTTCATCCTACTTCCTATCCTACTAATATTATAAACGCGAAAGTTTGTAAGGATGGATGGATGGATGGATGGATGGATGGATGTTTGTTACTCTTTCACGTAAAAACTAATGATTTTGATGAATGGATTTTGATGAAACTTTAAATAATATAGCATTATACATCAGAATAACACATAAGCTACAATTTATAAAGATACAGCGCAGACGAAGTCGCGGGCCAGCTGGTATACTATATATTGCCAAATTTTGCCAATTCTATAAGTATATATATTTCCTTTTTGAAACCTATAAAGTTCTTCAATCACTCACAATCATATCTTCTATTTCCGAATAAACACTGCTATGGCATATTTTGTCTGATGGTATTAAGGTAAAAAATTAACTAAGCACGTACATTATAGTAAACAGGATAAAAGAGGTCATTATTTACGTCAATTGATTGAGTAAAACCCGGATGATCTTCCCTGTATGAAATCATTCAAATATCTAGTACATACTTAGTTTATACCTAAGTACAGTCGGCTCTGTAATTGTCAATTATTTGAACTGAATTGAATGTTTTGTCTTCAAAACATTCAACATAATTATAACAGCTCATACTGCCACTTCAAACGGTCTGGCGATACAATCAAAATATTGTATACAAGTTTTATTCCTGACTGACAACGTACAGTACTGACCACACCACTGAAAGTAGTGACTTGAAACTTAGATGTGTCAAAATTCCTTAGTTTAAAATACTAAGGAATTTTGAAAATTCGCTACGCAAACGAAGTTGCGGTTGATTGCGAAGGTAGGTACAGTTGGCTCTGTAATTGTCTTTACGCCCAGCTTACGCCAGTGTTCTCCTGTGATTAAACCACTCACACAAACACATCAGGTGTGTTTGTGAGTAAACTACTGATGTGATTAAACCACTTAAGATATACCTATTATATAAACTACAAGTGGTTTAATCACAGAAGAACACTGGCGTAATCTGTGCGTAAAGACAATTACAGAGCCGACTGTACCTACCTTCGCAATCTACCGCAACTTCGTTTGCGTAGCGAATTTTCAAAATTCCTTAGTATTTTAAACTCTTGACGAACACATCTAAGTTTCAAGTCTTTACTTTCAGTGGTTTGGTCTGTACGTTGTCAGTCAGGAAGAAGCCTTTTATAAATTTTTCACACCACCTGCTCGACAATGTCCAATTACATATCATGCTATCATCAAGGCAAAGCAAATCAAATCAAGGCATTACCTCCCAAGTTGTGTGAAACTCCCAAGGGGAGTAAAGTGATTTGAATTTGGATCGTCAAATTCGTGTGGAAACTCGTGGAAAACTCTAAGTAAAAGAACTCTCCTATATGGCATTGTGAAATGGAAAAAAATTGTTCGAAAATCGAACGGGCCACCATATAAGCAAAACTCATAAAAAAAAGAAAAAAGGCGCGACTTCAAATATTGTGAAACAAAAGACGGTATCCGCTGCTGGAGCCCTGGTTTTTTATTGCCTCGCAGATGGTGTGAAAAGTAGAGTATGCTCCTCTGGGATAAAGCCTGTCTTCGTCTTGGGTAGCTTGAACCCCTCGCGTCACTCAGGACTCTGTATAACTCCCTCGCTTCGCTCAGGGTTCAATATGCCACCCGCAACATAAGACACTGCTTTATCCCCTTAGTGCATAATCTACTATTGATTGACCTATCGCCAGACCGTTTGAAGTGGCAGTATGAACTGTTATAATTATGTTGAATGATTTGAAGACACTTCGTGAATCACGTTTTCGTGTGTGCTGAGCCAATTCAAAATATCATCGTTGTATAAACAGAGCGAGAATTTCGAATATTGTGGTAACATTGGATGGCTGTCTCAGTTTTAGAATTACGAAATGGGTGCTCTGCTCATTTCAGTTTGAGCTTTTTGAAGTGAAAAATCTTGTGTCTACTCTACATACTACAAGATATGAAAAACATAACCCTGTCTTGGCAGTCAGGGGAAAAAACTTTTTCACTTCTCATGCTCGTGATGTTCAACTTCGTGCACGCTTTAGGGGGAGAAAAACATTTAGGGTCTAGGAAAAAAAAGTGATTGCTTATAAAATGTGTTCAAATAGATTCAGTTTGTAATAGGTTTCATGACGGATGTTGAAAACTTAATCACATTTTGAACTTCGGTCTTATAAAATACCCATAGATCAAGGTATTGTGAGGGACCTTGTTATATTTTTTTCGACTTTCAAATAGGTATAATGGTAACATTGGATGACTGTCTCTGTTTTCAAATTAGGAAATTGGCGCTCATTGCAGTTTAATTATTTTTTTTTCTTCGTAGACCTCGGTCCTGAAGCCTATTTGATACTCGACTTGAATATCCGCTTTCGCCTTCTGCTTGGACTGATAAAAGTCTCGTATATATCTCGTGTAGTCTCGTATAGATAAAAGTCTTGCTTCAGGCCCTTGGTGAACAAATAACTATTAGATACATAAAGGTGTATACATTTATTTCTGATTTCTCCTCAACTTTGATTTCTAGCTCTATACAACGTGTAGTGTTATGTCCCTACAAGCCCTGAGGGGACGAATTCAGACCAAGAGTGTGAATACTATCACGTGTGCAAAGGTTGAATACATCGTATCAGAAATTTTCATACAATAATTATTTAAGACAACCCTATTTGCTATTTACTTCTCCATCTGTGCACACCCTCCATGTCGCACATAGACACACGTAAGGAACATGTGCTCATGCCTATGATCTAGGTAAGTTGAGTAGGTAGGTATTTAAAAACCTTTCGATGTAAAGAATTAAGAAAAGTTTCACATAATTTAGTTAGACCACTTCAAACTATTGAGAGATTAAGAGATAATACATACAAATGTTCGTTTTATTTTTATTGATCAATTTCTTACTGAGGACTTTTCTCTTAGTTCCTGGAGTAGGTAGATACTTGTAGTCTGCAGTTTTCACAGTTGCATTTCACCCGCACGATGGATCCGGCAAGAGAGGACGCAATGGTGCACATTGGGAAAGGCCTATGTCCTGCAGAGGACTGCGAAAGCCTGATGATGATCCGACGAATGCACAAACATAACACATTTTTGAGTTATTTTTCACTTTACGCAAACAACTTTATGTAAAGCCGAAGTTTGAGTCAATTTGTCTTCTCGCAGCTCATAACACAGCACTTGTGCCATGTTTTATTGAATTTATGAAGAAATTAATTTAAAAGTTAAAAAAATATTCAGTCCGTAACCATAGTTACGAAAAAACAAACTAAAAGTCAAATGTCTAAAATGTTGTACCAAGGAGTTTTATTAGAGCCATCTAGTATCGAAGGAGTATCGAGTAGCTGAAACCTCTTTAGCTATGAAATGAAGAATATGAAAGACAGAGTGGTCAAAACAAAATTACCAATAAAAATACTTTGAAAAATCTTGTTTCTGTCCTCGATCCAAAGTACTCTGACACAATTGATATTCATGTTCCCACTACCTGGACTAGGGTCAAACTCTTCACTAGCGTGATCGTTGTTTCTCCAACACATAGACCAAAATGCGGATTTTTGTAGTACCTACTTAGTGGCGCAAAATGCAACTTCCTCACGATGTTTTGTAGGTACACCATTACGTATGGCATTCAAGTTAAACAACAAAACCTAGCACAAAAAAAAAACCATTTGCCTCTCAGATGCTGTTAAGTTTTCTGTCAGATAAGCCTTAATCTGTCTCATCACTAACATTACTGAGGTCAAGGTCAGAGGTCTTGGAAAGTTCACGAAACAGCTGATTTTAGGGTAATCACCACGTTAAAAATCAGCTGCACTTTGGTGCACAGTTCTTCAATGAAAATCATGGAAATTCAAAAAGTCGTAGAACATTCGTTGTTCCCACGGGGGGCAGAACACCCCCCCTTCGGCATTGTAGGGATATTAACAAACAGATTGTATACAAGACAATGAGCAGACGCGGAAATCTAGATCCTTCGCCAGGTGAAATGAAACACGTATTATAACAAAATATTATTTCAAATAAGCTAAACACGTATACATAAATTGACTTGTGTGGGCTTTTAGCCAGTTCTGTGCTTGTTATTAAAAACATTGTTTATCATAATAATAATTATTTTCTGACATTTCACACAAAGCCATCTAGCCCCAAACTAAGTAAGCTTGTATTACGGGAACCAGATGACTGATAGAATATTCATATATATATTTTTTGTAAATACATAGATACATACGTAGAAAACACCCAGACTCAGGACAAACTCCGATGTTCATCACACAAATATTTGTCCTGAGCGGGAATCCAACCCACGACACCGGCACGGGCAGTAACAGAACAAACACCGATGTTTATTACACAAATATTGGACTGGTGCGGGATTAGAACCCGCGACTCCGGCACGGCAGTCTAACACACTTGCCACTCGACCATCCGTGTCGCCAAGTTCTGTAGTGAGAAATACACGAGCGATAAAAAATGCTGAGCTGTATTCATTGGAAATGCGACAAAATGAGTTCATTGTTCTAAGATTTTTTCAAAGAATTGGTAACTATAATATCGGACCTGAACGTTGGTTTCCGCCTTGAATAGCTTATTTTGAATTTTACAATTCAATGTGATCCTTTATCGGGTCTTTCTCAGCGGCATCTGTTACATTGTTCTCGAAAAAAATAATTTCATACATTGATTCTCATCGGCTGCAAAGTTTTTAGTACTAAAAATAAATAATATTTTTATTCTCAAATTGCATCTGAAGAGTTCTAGTACAGTTAGCAAGGAAAGTTTTCAATACGATTTTTGTTTAACTACTGGGTCCTTACTTTAACCACTTTAAGTATGTAATTAATAATAAATATACTCCGAACTCTCGCAATACAAGCAAAATTTCTTACTTAGTACACTAACGTACCTACCTTCGAAATTTCAAGGCTCTACAGAGCTCTATATACGTCCACTGGTATGACTTGTGCGTTGCGTTGTCTGTCAGGCACTCAGGACGAAGTCTTTTATTTAAATTAATGATTCCAATTATTACAGATGTATCAAATAAACAAATGTAACCAGGGAAATAATTAAATAATAATGGAATAAAATAAGTTAATTTTGAACACGAGTGACGTCATTCTACTCGCTGTTACATTTTGATATTGTTGCCGTTCCGCTGTTGACTGTACTTTGCACTAACTTACTGCAGCGCATGAGAATAAAAAATGTTTTTATAATTTATGCAAATTTATTTAAATTCGATTCGAATGCAATTGGGAAACTTTTTGCAGCGGATGAGAAGGACCCCCTTTATCCTAACTTACATAGGTAGGTACTTATTTTATTATTTACGATAGTAATCAATTCAAGTTACTTTATTATTTTTCGAATATCGTGGTAACATTGGATGGCTGTCTCTGTTTTTAAATTAGGAAATTGGCGCTCATTTCATTTTAAGTTTGTTAAAATTCCTCGCAATAGAAGTGAATTTTTTTGTAATATCCGGTCTTGAAGCCCATTTTATACTCGACTTGAATATCCGCCCTCACCCGGCTCGGGCTGATAAAAATGACTTGCTTCAGGCCCTTGGTGTACAACTAACTATGTTTCTGTGTCAAACTTAAGTCAGTTTAAATAAAACCATAAACATATCTTCCAAAACGACATAACCAGCTCCCAACTGCATTGATTACGCGACCCAATTGTGTCGTGTGAGACTGCGTTTTGACATTTACGATGTAAAAATAAAATGAACGCTGCTCTATTCATAGTGCGCGCGCGCAGCGAATCGGTTTGATTGAGTGGTCATTTCACCTGCAGTTCGGTAGGAATGGGAGCAGCCGACATTTTTGTTATTTTTTGCTGAGATTTGCGTATAACTTCTTCATTGGTTTTCCTTATGCTGCATAGATTTACAATCTTTATTGGTTTTCTATAATATTTGCCTGAATCATGGATGGACACTATTTGACACCCGATAATAATTTTATTGGTGGTAGGTAGGTACTAGGTAGTCATAAACTTGTGTAATATACGAGTCATTTTTTTATGTTTGTGTGAGGTAACAAACATTTTGTTGTTTATAAACCGATTTGATTTTTTTTTTATGTTTTTGAGAGGTTGTCCTTATAAATTAGTCCCGTAGTAGTAACTGCGTAGAAATTTTATTAAAATCGGTTCAGTACTTTAGATTTAAATCCAAATAACCTAAGAAAACTCTTAGAAGTGAGTGAACAAAATTGCGTATTTTGTTTCCTTGTGACTTTTCAGCGGTGCTTACGGTCAAAACAGTCCAATTGAAATCAGGTTGTTGTATGTTTTTGTAAAATCTTGATTATTTTTAAATTGAAATTTAAATTGAAATTATTTATTTTGCTTGAAGTATGGTTACATATTATATAATATAATATGTAACCATACTTATATATTATTATTAGTATGTATATGTATTATTAGTATGGTTATTAAGTTTTTTTTCTAATCTGTGTTCAGTAAGTAACTGATTATGCGTATTTTTCTGGTAAGAACTTGTGGTGTATAAGGGCGAAATATTTTATTGGTTAGGTCATCTCTTCCAAGAGTGCCTGATTCATCACATTCCTGCAGTTGAGCAAAGGGGCGGGTTGAGTAAAGGGCATTGTTTTATCCTGGTACCGTTATTCCTCGTAGGAATAAAGCAAACAAGAATTATAAGCTTATGTTTGAGAGAATTAAGCAAACAGGAAAACATATGATGAGCTCATGATGATGTCTGATATCACCGGTAACTACCTACAGAGCGTTTTCCTGAAATAAATCTAACAAGTAGAGTTAGTCAAATCTATTATGGATAGTGGATACCTATCTTTTTCGTAGACTTTCGCGATTATCACACATTGTATTTGATTATAACGGGTATTTATCGCGCTCACATCGTATGTATTTGTGTCCCGACGTTTCGGGTTGACAACCCGTGACCACGGCTGTTGCAATACAGTCGAAACGTCGGGACACAATTACATACGAGGTGAGCGCGATAAATACCCGTTATAATCAAATAACTATGTGGATACCTAGCTTGTTTTACTTAGTTGACTAAAGTATCTTGATAGCTCTATAAAAACAAAGGATTTTCAACAGACTTAAAAAAAATGGAGGTTCTCGGTTTCATCTCATCAGACAGAACTTAATTGTTTATAAACCGATTTGAAAAACATATTTTATTATGATCCAGATTTGGTCCCATAGAAATTTCATGAAAATCAGTTCAGTGCATCGGTTTTGAAATCGAAATAACGGAAAAAGTGACGACATCAAAGTAAAGGAAATTGCATATTTTGCTTCCCTGCAACTTCAGTTGTTCATTCAGTGGTATTTACGGTGACTAAAACAGTCCAATTGAAGTTAGTTGTACTATGTTTTTGAAAACCTTACTATTTTAGTAAAATATTCATCAATGAAATCATTTATTTGCGTAAAAGGTAACACTGACATTTATCGTTTGCGTTGAGATTAAACAAAAATCCTTTCGTAGTACACGCACATATTGACGAAGATATCCTCAAAATATCAAACCCTTGTTCGAAATTCCATTTACTTAAATGAGCTACAATTTAAATGTAGAGCCTATGGAAAGTCTAACAAATCTATGGGAACAAAACATGTATGAATATTGAATCTGTCGTGAACTTGTGTGGTCTGCGTGTCATGTAGCAAGAACACTTGTAATCTAACACAACCTACCATCTGCCACAGATTTCCGACTTGTACAGAACTGGCATGTGCTCTTTAAACGTACTACAGGTAGCTAAACTGATATGAATTGACACAAGAAGTCTGTGGCGAGGATACGGGAGGATATATTCATTGCCTTTGTGCTATCGTTCACTGGCATGCTTATGTTAGCGTGTTCGAAAAATGCGAAAAAAAAATAATCATTTGTTTTTTGAAAGAAAGAAAGAAAATGAGTTTATTGCTCAAATACTTATCAAACTGTATAAAAACTAAAAAATCTATACATAGGTAATAGTTTTAAATCTACTTACGTTCAAGAACTTCAAGTCCGGTAACAGTTTTTAAAGACTGAACCAGACTATCTTTTGATCATTATACAAAATTACAAACAACACAATTTTATATCTGTAGGTCAAATAATATGGATGGACATAACTAGCAGTAGACTAATCAACAGGGTAATAAATGTTTGCCAAGAGTCTTACATAGTTCAATGTCACTTAAATGACATCAGCTGATTTACTAATCGTTCTGCCAAATAGTAGGTATTTTTCAGTATTCAAAAATACGGAGCGACTCATCTAGTCAAACTTATTACTACCATAATCTTTGAAACTTGTCGTGCGATCTCTATCATCAGGCAAAACTGATTTAATTCATACATTTTGTGCAAAATAGTGCAATGTGTTTTTGTGGAATCTAAAGTGCTGTTCAAAAGTGCATCAGATAAGAAGCGTGTTCTATGCGAGAATTAAACTGATATAAATCTAACTTTTGACTGGACAAAAATAAGTGATTTTTAAAAATTTCAACCGACTTCAAAAAAGGAGGAGGTTATAAATAAATAAATAAATATTTTTTGGACTTTTCACACAACGCCATCTAGCCCCATCTAAGCAGAGCTTGTATTATGGGAACCAGATGGCTAATAGATTACTTAAATGCTTTTTTTTTTGTAAATACATACATACGTAGAATACATAGAAAACACCCAGACTCAGGACAAACACCGATATACATCACACAAATGTTTGTCCTGAAGCGGGAATCGAACCCGCGACACCGGGCGTGGCATCTCAATACACTTGCCATTGCAATGTTTTGTTCGGTTAATGGTTTTATGTTTGTTACATCAGAACTTTATGGTTTTTAAACCGATTTAAAAAAAAAAATTAAGAGGATTCAAATTCAGATTTGCCCCATAGAAATTTCATTAAAATCAGTTCAGTAGTTCAGAATCAGAATCAGAATCAGAAAATATTTATTGCTTAAACTGTAGTTGGTACAATAAAAATCTTATGTAAATAGGTACAGACAGCGTCATAGATAAGTATCCCCCTTGCCATATAATACCCAACTTCAAATCCTTTTAAAATCACCGTCGCGGCGAATGGAGAAGTTTTGCCTTTAAAAAATAGATTATAGTTGAATAACCGTATGTAAGCCTAAAAATAATTTTTAGTATTACAATTTTTTGAAAGGATTTATAGCTGGGTGTCTTGTGCAAGGGGGATACTAATCTCTGACGCTGTCTGTACAAGTAATTTTACAGTCTAATCCATTACGGATGTACAATAAATTAACTTTGTTAATCTAATAGACTAACAAAGTTAACAAATAAAGGTAAAACTTTTGGGCAAATCACATTTTGCTTATAGGTACTTATAACTTTATAATATTAAATACCTACGTAGTTTTAGTTTTTATACCAAAATATCTGAAAAAAATATGTCGTGGAAGTAAGCAAAATTGCGTATTTTGCTTCCCTGTGACTTTTAATTGAAGTCTGCTGTATTATGTTTTTGTAAAACCTTAATAATTTACATTACAAAAATTCAGCAAACTGAGTGGTTTATCAAAGAAATTTGAAGGTTTGATCTCGGTCAAACTCCTTGAGTTTCTTTGTCAGCTGTTCCTTGGATATGAGATGAAGTGGAAGCAAGCTGTGTTCCGAGTGGCTACCAAGTTGCTGAGTATGAACATAAACATAAACATAAACATTCACACACTCACACCCCTGCACTAGGATTCCCTGTGTCGCAGGCGGCATGGACACATACAACACATCACAACATCCAAGACCCGAGAACAAACATTTGTGTTCGTCACAAATATTTGCCCCGGCCGGGGATCGAACCCGGAACACCGAGCTTCGTAGGCAGGGTCACTACCAACTAAGCCACGGTGTCGTCGCTTAACAAGCTTAAGAACAGGGTTCACAAACGGAAAGAAGCTAAAGGTATTATCATTAAGGGGAAATACTAAAGGTATTATCAAGGCAAATTTAACCCTACTAACTTAAAAACACGTATAAAATCTAAATTAATGTATGAAACCTTTCACTTTTTTTGTTGACGAAATCAAAAAACATGGACGAAACGAATAGTGTGAAGAAATTACTATAATACGGCGTACTTTTTGAGTATTTGTCCGAAACATTTTGTATGGAATTGGATTTGAGGATTAGCCTTAAGGCTCAGAATTCCGCGCGCCGGTATCTCGCTTGCATACTTGTACATTTTTGAAGATAAAAATTGACTGAGTATATTTCAAAATAGTGGCTTTAGATTTTGTTATCTTCTTCTTATCGTATCACTAGTTTTTTCAAACCAGTGTGGTGAAAGGATTTCAAGTGCGCCTCTAAAAGGTTTATATTATATATATAGTGCATTATAAACATGTTCTCGAACTTTTTAGGTTCGTGACATGCCTGTTTCCTCACGATGTTTTCCTTCACCGTTAACCATGTACACATAAATTTTGTTATGAAACCTCACGAAATGTTTTAGTATATTTTTTGTTTTGATATGTTTAACATAAGCGAAGAAGATTGGGAAAGACTGTTTTTTAACAATCTCCTTAGTTATTGTTAAACATATCAAAACGAAAAATAAAGGTACTAAAACATTTCGTGAGGTTGTGGTAAGAAAGTGGCTTTATACATATTCTTCTTGTGAATTTATTACTAAAACCTCACGAAATGTTAAAGTATATTTTTTAATTACTTTAGCTGGAATATTTAAAATTAACAGGTAGGTCTATTAATATAATGTAGCTTATCATTTTACCTACGACTTGGTCTGCCGCTAGAGCGTTCGATGACTTGAGGTTGGTAGAGCCACAGAGTACATGATATACACAGTAGAGCCATCCATTTTCAATTAACAAAAAAGGAGGATTTTTTTTATGTTTGTTACCTCAGAACTTTGTTGTTTAGAAACCAATTTCTTGTTTTGTTTGAGGTTATACTTTTAGATTGGTCCCATAGTAATTTAATCAAAATCGGTTCAGTAGTTTACTTTTGAAATAAACATAACTGAAAAAAAGTCGTTGAAGTGAACAAAACTGTCTATTTTGCTTCCTTGTGACTTTTCAGTGGTCCCTGCGGTCAATAGAACAGTCCGATTGAAGTCGGTTGTTGCGTTAAACCTTGATTATGATTGAGTGATCAGACACAATACCGCAATTGTACGAAACAACTCGCAAATTAAATCTTAGTTTCTACCACGTTTTTATTCTACTCGGTTTCCACTGACTTTTAATTATTTTCGGTTTGAAATGCACCTGAGGAGATACGGTTATTGCACAGAAAGCTCATAATGCCCGTAAACCGTAGATATACGAGATACGAATGGGACAAGGATTGATGACGCACGCGATAATGTTGCCAGCTAGGAATCAGGAAGTGTGACCTAAATAATAAAGTGACACAGTCCGAAGGATATTAATTATTTCGGACCTGGAATACTCATTGTGGCAGCACAATTTTTTATGTAACAGTTATAGTAAAGTAAGCATCATCATCATCTCTCTGCCCTTATCCCACACTTAGGTGGGGTCGGCACATGTCTTCTTCTTCCATTCGTCTCTATCAGCCGTCATCTCTGTACTCAGGCCTGCTTTGTTCATATCCTCTTTCACAAAGTCCATCTTTTCTTTGGTCTCCCTAAAAATCTTCTCGTAAATCCAGTAAAGTAAGAGACTAAGTTTTTAGAAAAAGTTGTCGGACCTTTGTCCGAACCTAGTCAAAACGAATGCACTATCAACGATTTTTTTAGCAAAATTACGAACTATAGTTATTTATGAATGACTGACATTTGAGTGCATGTTACCTAACTCATCATTAATTTATTTCCCAAACTAACCCAAAAATAACTAAACCAAACCAAACAGTGACAGCGTCATAAAGTGCTCAAAAAGCATTTACGGCCAGGAAGTGCTCAAACGTGATTATGCACGGCACGGGATGAAGTGCTGAAGTATTGTCCACTGTAAGACTATGACATAACAGCTCGGCTAAAATTAGCGAATAGCGGCGCGGCTGCATCTTTGCAGGTGCGCGGTGTTGCCATCCCGCAAGCAATTACCCTGATTTTAGGGAGTTTTTTTTTAATCAAAATAATGTTATGTATATTTTTCACCTAAGTTATTCAATCAGGTTAATAATTTATATTTGCTTAAGTACAATCGGTTAGCTTTTACTTAACGTGTGCGATATAAACAGTAGATTTGTGAACTGTCCATTGATAGGTTCATTTAGTATTTTGATAAATCGGTGGTTCATTTATAGCAAAGTTTCCTAGTGTTCATATATTCCGTCGAAAGTTTATTATTTAACGTGTTTAATGGGGATTGAATCGAATGGATTGAATGGGGAAAAAATCCCCATTTTATTTAGCTTAAGTAAAACATAATACTTATCAAAAAAAATATATACTAAAACATTTCGTGAGGTTTAAGTAACTTATTCACCTCTCCACTTTTTTTAAATTTATTCACAACTAAATCAGTTTATATATTTAAATGTACAAATGTGCAAACGAGAAAGCGACGCGTGCAATTCTAGACCTTAAAACCGTAAAATTATAAACACACTATTCTTGCAATCTTACGGTGACATTTCCAACTAACAGAAAAATTACCTACATTACCGCTAGCCAATAGATTAATGGTGCTTATCTTGGCACTACGTTCAGTAAAAACTGTTGGTAACGAGACGAGCTGATGGTTATTAATTGGATGCGGACGCGCAACTTGGAAAGTGTTTCTAATTACTTAGTGGAAAAGTAGAATCAACCTAGTTTGAATAGATCACGAGCGCGAGCGATAGTTCTTAAGGTCCGTACTAACATACGGTTTTGCTCGATCGAACTATGATGTCGAGTAAAAACCATGGCATGCACTTTCGTCCACACATTCAGCATTATCTATCGAGTGACGCGCACTGTACAGTATTCACCGAACCGTTCGAGCCTTAATTCCATCGAGCCGGTTCGATGCGTGCCTTCAACAAAGTTTTGCGGTCCACACGTTAATATTTACTCGTTTTGGAGTAAAACTATCGAGGAAAACCGTATGTGAGTACGGAGCTTTACTCTGCATTAATATACACCACCAATATTTAATTAGGTACCAAAGAATTTAATGGCAATGCAGACGGGGTACTACGTTGTATCTGTGCAGTCAATTTTGGAATTCTTCAAAATGATAGTGACAGGGGCGCGAGCGCGGCGCCCGAACCGAGCTGCAGCGAGCTGCGAGCCAGCTTGGTACCCGGGTTTGCCAAACGATGAATGAAGCTTAATTTTTTATCAATGATGAATACTGACTGATGCAAAGCCATAGGAAAACGACTAACGGTAACAGATATCCAATTTTTTACAAATTTAATTTGTCTAAAATTTTAGCCTGGACAAACTCGTACCTTAGGTATGATACCTATGCATATAAAAAATAATAATTAATATACATTATATGTATAAGTAGATAAATGGCGTGTGTGAGCTAGTATAACCTAAGACTATAGTTTTTTGAATAGTGAGTGATTTACATTTTATTATATTACATTTTAACTTACTATATTGTTTTAAAAATACGGTATTTTCAAGTTTGTAGCGGCATTAGTGATAAACGATGCTTATTATACCAGTGAATAACACATTGATAGCTATAATTTCAATAATACTTTCACTAAAATCGCGTTTTTATGTAAAGTTATGCTAATTTACCAACACGTCTGATTCCATAGTTAGGTCTGACACCTGCTGTGTGTTGTATACAGCTACAGGATGTAGCTAAAAACTACCTCAAGTACAAGTTAAGAATAGCAGGGAAAAATTTAGTCAATTTGAAAAAAAAGGAGCTAAGAATACAAAAGTCCAAGTGTCGTCTGGTTCTAGTAGGTTAATAACCTTTATTTGTTCGTGCAAGTAGCTAGTATTTTTTTTTGTCCAGCTTAAGTAGTTAAGTGTCTTTAAATTAATATGAATACAATTTAACTTATCAGAATTATTCCCATCTGTTACCCTGCTCGGTCACCCTAGGGTGACAAATGGGATAAACAAGTTATATCTGTCCCCCTGTGACCAATAGATAGAGCTATTTATTCCCATATGTCCTCCAATTAAAAAAATAATTTAAAGAGATCATGAGAATCTATAATCTAAAATAAAATTATTGACACTATTAAAAAAGTCAATTGTTGAAAACAGACATTTACTTTTCTAAGTGTTGCCAGATCGAGCTGAAAACTGAAAGTATTTTCGTTTCTATAGCGATAAACAAGATGAATATTCTCATGCTAATCTTAATTCTCCGTTCAACATGTTTACGAGGAGTGAAAATTGCGAACGAGGTATCCAATTGATACATGGAATGCGCTGACTAATGCAACATACGATTCAGTCTATAATGTATTACCTTACTACCTGAGTCAGAATATTTCTATAAGTAGGTCATACTGTTTATACTTACTATAAAGTCAATAACCTCATTTCATACCGATTTTCCTATATTCCTGCATCATTATGAACATTGGTATTGCATTGTTTTTTTTTTTATTTCAAAACTAAAAGAATGGGGATTAAATTTACTTTTAAAGGTAAGTACTGACCGCGCCCCCTAGTAATGTAACGCTTCGAATGTTACATTACTAGTCTTTTATTATTATTATTATTAGTTATTTATTTATTTTTTGTTATTTTTATTAGTTATCTTTTATTATTATTATTTTATTATTAGTATCTTTGACATTACTGTGATTTTAGCGAACGCCGCAATGTAACATGCTCGCCGCGAATGATAAATTACACAGAAAACACCGGTCAGTAAAAAGCTTTTTGAAATAAATATCTACTCGCTCGACCAACGCACTATATGTATAAAAAAATGGTTTGCAATGAGTAATTTAAAATAAATTACATTTATGTAATGAACAATAATAAAATATCTTGATCTAACCTAAGCCATTGAGAATCGAACCCATGATCTTTATAAATTCTTATGCAAAAGCGCTACTTGCACTATGCACAAAAGTATATCCAATGATTTCGAAAAAGAGAAGTAACAGGCTTTTTCATTGGTAATAAATCTACATCGTAAAAAAGTAACAAAGGTTATTTGAAAACCGAGATATTTCATTTTTATTGACAAGGTGTCTGAAATGGTTTGGTCCTGTCTTACAACTCCATTTTGGTTTGATACTGTCTATCATGGTGTTCTATAGGAACACCGTTATTCATCTATGGCGCAATTTTACTCGTCTATGTACATATTTTCATTAGATTTACGGCAGTTTTGTAGGTGAAAAAAGCAGGTCATCTTAACAATAAACATGCTGTATAAAACTTGTATATTTACCAGTAAACTGACCGATTTACGTAGTATTTAGATATTAACCGCCAGATTGTAATTCTCGACTCGTGACCTGCATTCCTAGAGAATGCTGTCGGAAGATGTATAGCGCTATTTGTGGCTCTCCAGGTTCTGTGTGTCACATTCAGAGATTAATAACGGTGTTCCTATAGAACACCAAGATTTAAAGTATCAAAGCAAGGCGTAGACGGAAAACCAAGACAAAAAGTCACAGTCAATAATTTTTTTTTTATAATGTTTGATCCTTTTTATCAGTAACAGGGCTAGATAACTTTTAAATTTATCTAGCCCTGTTACTTTTGGCGCGTTTTCAATATACTACGGTATGATTCTTTGATATAAAACTTCTATGGTGACGATATTTTCGTAAAATCCATTGGAAAAGAGTTCTAATCTTTATTAAAAGTATAGATTTAAAAGGTGATACCTGCACAATAATTAATGCATATCTTGTTAGTAAGAGATCACTTCTGCCTATAACCAGAACAGTGCTACACAGGAGTTCTCACATAGGCCGGTTCAAGTGTGCAACACTGCACCTGGACTTTTGTAGCCAAGTCTCGAAAGCTCAGTAATAAACTATGAATACTAAGTCTGAAAATCTTCCTTAAAACTCGAATCTTTAACCTCAAACCCACGGGAATAATATTATTTGAACCGGTATCCTTAAGGCCCAGAATCCCGCTATCAATGTAGCTCGCACATTGACCAAGTAGAAATTTGCGGTGAAATTGTTACTACAACCTCAAGAAATGTTTTAGTATTATTTTTTGTTTCGATATGTTATGTTACAATAGGCGAAGGAGATTCCCTGTGATGGGCCTCACAGCAACGTGCGTGAGGGACACCGGTACGTGTTCTTCGGATATCCCGGGGTCCCTCTAATGCGCAGAGGTCGGCCACCATGGGGTTTTAGTCGGTATGAGTCCGACATACCCCTCCGCCCTCCCCCAAGGGCGATGGGCATCCATGAGGATTTCCCCATGTTAAAAAAAAAAGGCGAAGGAGATTGGAAAAACATTTTTGCCCTATTTCCTTCGCTTATGTTAAACATATCTAAACAAAAAAATTTACTAAATAATTTCGTGAGGTTGTAGTAACAAATTCACCGCTCCAATTTTTTTTTAAATTTATACTCAGTCTATTTATATCTTCAAAAATGTACACATATGCGAGCGAGATAGCGCTGCGCGGGATTCTAGGCCTTAAAACAAGCTACAAAATAATATTGTTTCTACAAATTTTTGACAGCTAATAAAGTTTATAGCCAGTCTAATAATAAAGGCGGTAAAAGTTCGGTCGTCGGTCCGCACACAAATAGATTTGATTGAAAATATTCGTGCGTTCGCTTTGTTTTCTATAGTTTTCGAAATTTCCACAAAGAAAATAGGTGTCGAATTACAGGTGCAATTAGAAATTCTCGTTCTAATTACAGTTCTGTTGATGGATACTGGCAACACTGAAATACTTTGCTTTCGAGACAGACTACAGAAATCCAAAATATTTCAAAGTGAACGAGCGATATGTTGCACTGATTTTTGAAATTCAAAGCCTTTATTATCATAGTGCTATTAGTTATATTCGTTATATTCTGCTGCTAAGTGGTGATGTGCAAGGTTTACTGTGTTCTGGTTTGAAGGGTACGGTAGCTACTTAGCTAGTTATTTCAATAACTGACCATCAAAATTTGCAAAAGTAGACAAATGATAGGATCTTTCTGATACGACCGTACAATAATTTTACGCGATCATCTCGTTCTGAATCCGAAAATCTAACAGAAATGCATTTGGATTTCTGCCAAAATCCTCAATGCCACAGCATTGTTTTCAAAAACAGACAAATTTCCACCGTCACTCACGTGGGCATATAATTTACGTAGATGTATGTATATGTATTTATATTTTGTATGTATGTGATTATTCATTGCATCGAAATATGTTATTTCTCATGATTTATTCACGAGTCACGACTCGAAAACTGGAAGCCAAAAATAATGTTCATTTGAGTATTGGCTGCCACTGAAAAATGTTGTGTGTCGGTATTTAGACAGTAATTTTTAATACCAATTAGAATTTTATTAAAATTTGGTATTTTGATAGATTAGCCAGTTTTTATTTTGTTTATAAATAGAGTTACAAAGTGTTTATCCGGTTTTTTAAGTGTATTAATTATTCATCATGACTATGATTCCAATTTTAAGTAAGTGTCAAAAATTTAGAAAATATTTGGTAACTTACATTTTAGTAATTTATAAAACATCGAGATTAGATCGCTTGCGTTATTTTATTATTCGATTGTTATTTTTAAAAAAAAATAGCGAGACTTACAGTCGCATATGTGTAGGTAACATGTGTCATCTCATTTAAATTTTGAAAAGATTCTATTTATTTCATTTTCTAAGGTTGGTTTTATCTGACGGCTAACTTCCTGTAACACATTTCCGTTGCATTTCACGAAATCACCGCCACAAATTGACAGAAAGCGAGAGGAAAGATGTGACATCAAAAATTAGGATTTTGTCTGTGATTTGGATATTTGGCATTCAGTCCATTATTTGTAATCCCTAAAAATATTTTTTGTAAAGACTCACTTTTTGTAACCCGAAAACCTTACGTTCAAGTCTAAAATCGCATTACCCTACCAGCCATTGGTAGATTTATCTGGTATTAACAACATACCTCTTTACAACATGCGCAGCCGAGTAAACCCGCATGTTGCGTGACAGTTACAAACATGGCGAATTAGAAATTATGTCCATGTATCCACTTCCCAGACTTATTTGCATTACTAGTAATGATAAGTAGAAAACTGGAAACTCTGGTAATATACTAGTTTTGATAAAAAGTATACCAAGTTTATGAAAACAAATATCCTGACATCAGTCAATATAGCTTCCTCCTGACTGACTATATTATACTAATATTATACTGTATTGATGATTTTATGAATTTTAAATTTTGCTGCTGCATACTATTTATTGTGACTTTTATTAACCCCCTAACTCTGATAAGATTTGCTTCATGGATTGACTCTTATAGGCACCTCTACTAGACGGATACTGAACTCAAGCATTGATATTCTAATTTAAACACTATGTAGTTAGTTATCTAGTAATTTAGTTATCGGTAGCAGCTTGCTCATTATAGTTAGTTAATTTAGACCTAGTACTAAGTACTTAAAACATTTGCACGGCCGAAAGGTCGAATATAGTGATTCAAAGTTATACAACCAACATATGTAGACACCTATATTCATGCAAATAAATGTATCATTCATTCATTCATTCATTCATTCATTCATTCATTCATTGACTGACTGGCAGACAATGCACAGGCTAAACCACTTAACGTACAGACTTGAAATTTGGAGGGTAGTTCGTCAAAAAGTGTACTAAAAAAGGAAAGGCCACTTGCAGTCGCCATTTCAATCTCTCATACAAAGATACATGTATAAATTTCTTCGTAAATTGGTGAAAAAAAGAAAATAATACCTAATAATAGTTATTTGATTGTAACGGGTATTTATCGCGCTCAAATCATATGTTTTTGTGTCCCGACGTTTCGACTGCAACAAATAACGTTATAATCGAATTTTGGCGGGAACATGAAAAATGGCGCATTGGCGGCATTAAATTAATTGACAAAACATGTATAACTTTGAGTGTTTAAGTGTAAAAACGGTGGTTTTTTATCCATTAAGTGCTCGTGAACGTGTATAAGTGTTGGTGAATAGTGTGATGCTGTAAAACGTGACTTTTCGTGTTGCCTCCAAAACTCCATAGAAGCCTCTAGTAACGTCGCAACCACCACTACTTTACAGGGGCATGACTTGACTTAAGACAAAATAATCTCTCCAATTACTTGACACTGGCTATATACCTTTGATGTGAAGCTAAAAAGTTCTTCGAAACAAAAACGTTATAATCTATATATATATATATATATATATAACTATCTCCTACTAATATTATAAACGCGAAAGTTTGTAAGGATGGATAGATGGATGGATGTTTGTTCCTCTTTCACGTAAAAACTACTGAATGGATTTTAATGAAACTTTACAATAATATAGCTTATACATCAGAATAACACATAGACTACAATTTATAAAGATACCTGCGCAGACCAAGTCGTTGGCACCAGCTGGTGTGTGATAATCGCGAAAGTCTACGAAAAACGAAAACCTAATAATGTTTGGACATTTCACACAACGCCATCTAGCCCTTACATATATACTTTGTTTTGTAAAAACAATAGGAACTGTAGAAAATACCCAGGTTCAGGAAAAACACCGATGTACATTACACAAATGTTTGTCCTGAAGCTGGAATCGAACCCGCGACACTGCGTAGCAGCCCAATCATCTGTGTCGTCAAATGTTAAGATACCTATTTATTGTATTGCTTTCTTCCAGAGCACAACACAATGGCGCTAGCGACGGCTTCGGCCACCATGGAGTCTTCATCCAGCCTCATCCAATCAGAGTCCAGGGTGCAGCGGACTTACCAAGAAATGCAGGTATAATCAAGCTTAAAGTTTATAAAAACTGAAAACCCGAATGCATAAATATTACCTCCATATAGGATTTCTAATACTATATTTTTGTTCCATGGTTTCATGGTATTTTTGTAATCTCATTTTAATTTCCTTTATTTTGATACCCTACTCGATAGGTATATAACAATTTTATTTTAACGAGTTACTATTGAGGCCCAAATATCCACCATTTTGATTATTATTAAACCCATCTAAAAACACTCGGGTTATTGAGACGAATCCAGCGATACCGCAATTGTCAAAATACATCCAGCCGTTTGGAAGATTTGAGGTTACAAATACCTACATACATACGATACGCGCGACATAACCCTTCCTTGGCAGTCGGGTAACAATTAACTTAACTCCCACAACTTTGTTTGCTTGGACTAAGTATTTCTGTAACCTACTGTTCAACTGCTGCTTTACTTGTAATTTTCATTCATCGTTTGGCAAACTCGGGTACTTCATTCGAGCCAGCTCGCTGCAGTTCGGCTCGGGCGCCGCACTCTCCCCGCTGTCACTCTGTCATTTTGTAGTAACCAAAAATTCTGACTGCACAGATACCACGTAGTAGCCCTTCTGCATTGACCATTTAAGTTTTTTTGGTAATTAAAAATTGGTGGTGTAAATTGTAAATAGGAGGCTGAAAAGTGCTTCGATTTTCTTCGAGAAAAGGTAGTAACACGGCCGGCTCGTCTTGGCTACGGAGTCAATGCCGTGACTCCAAACATAAAAAAAATTGAGAGCTTTTCATGATACATAAATTTTTCTTGCAAAAAAGTGAACGCCATTTGGATCGGGCGGCAATTATGCTCCGACTAGATTTTACCGCCTATTTCGGTTGTGTTCATAGCAGCTATAGGCCTTAAGAGGCATCCTCAAATCCGAATTCCATACAAAATGTTTCGGACAAATACTCAAAAAGTACGCCGTATTATAGTAATTTCTTCACACTATTCGTTTCGTCCATGTTTTTTGATTTCGTCAACAAAAAAAGTGAAAGGTTTCATACTTTAATTTATATATTATACGTGTTTTAAAATTAACCCTACTAACTTAATATGGAATAACTTTGTATGGAATTCGTATTTGAGGATTAGCCTTAAGGCAAACTATTTGTATTCCAGGTGACTCAAGAGCACAGCACTCGCAGTTCCAGCGCCAGTTCCACGCTCAAGAAGAAGAAGTCCAGGAGACACAAGGATGAGGGAGCCATATCTGTGGTGAGAACCTTCGACCCTGAATCAGATATCCTATTCCGTTATGTTACTACCTATGTCCGGAAAACTGAAGGGTCAAAATGGCTCAAAGCGTTTCGTGTAAATAGTGCCCTGTGCGCTGCAGGCATTTTCTTTAAGAACTTGCCTGTGCGCTCCTGCGCACTTTGATACGCCAAATTACATTTCCTACAAATATGTCCTGCCCAATTCCACTTCAGTGTCCTTATTTTGTCTTTGTAAACAAAAACAATAATCTCTCTCAACACCCTCAACAACCACCCGATCTAAAGCTAGTTTATATTTTTACATTAAAAAAGCCGTGTTGGTCGAGTGGGAGGTGCCTCGACTTTCGATCCGAAGGTCGTGAGTTCGAACCCGGTCGTACACCAATGGATTTTTCTGTTCAAGTAAAAGATTTATGTGTGCATTTAAAACACGTGCTTAATGGTGAAGGAAAACATCGTGAGGAAACCGGCATGTCGTAGAACATAAAGTTCGAAAACATATGCCAAGTGTACGAAAGGAGCCTCTTCTATCTTATATATATATATATCTAATATATTATAACCGACCTAGGGTCGAGACCCTAGGTCCATGGGGAATGGGAGCCTTCCGCGTTTTTAAAATTTTGTCAGAGCGTCTGGTCGAAGCGACGCGTGATCAGAGGGCTGGCAGCTATCTGGGCCAAAGAATAAGCCTTGCTATACAAAGAGGCAATGCAGCCAGTATCCTCGGCACGCTGCCATCGGGTATCGAGTTGGAGCAGTTGAGCTACCTATAGATCGTTTGCAACGGTCTATGGGTGGCCCAATTGTTTCCTTTTGTAAATTTTGTAATATACCTATGTATAGATTGTAGTAGTTAGTGTATATATTATATATATAATATATTATATATAGTCCTTTCACTACACTGGTTCGAAAGAATTGGTGACACGATAAGAAGAAGAAGATTTTACATCAAAACGTTTTCTCCACAGTCCAAAAGTTCCGAAAAGCTTCACAAAAAACTTGGCGCTGCTGCAGAAGGGAAAGGGGAACCGAACTGCTCCAAATGTTCCCGCCCAGTGTACGCCATGGAGCGAGTGAAGGCGGAGAAGCGAGTGTGGCACAAGGAATGCTTCCGCTGCGTGCAGTGCAGCAAACAGCTCACGTGAGTATACACCGTGCAAGTTTGTATTGTATTTTTTTTTAAAAGAGGAATAAACAAAGAGGAAGAGACTTCAAAAAAAGAGGAGGTACTCAATTCGGTTATTTTTATGTACAGACATCGTCATAGATAAGTATCCCCCTTGCATTATAATATACAGCTTCAAATCCCTTTAAATCACCGTCGCCGCAAATGGAGAAGTTTTGCCTTTAAAAAATAGATTAAATTTGTATAACCGTGTGTGAGCCTAAAAATAATTAGTATTATAATTTTTTGAAAGGATTTATAGCTGGGTGTCTTGTGCAAGGGGGATACTTATCTCTGACGCTGTCTGTACCTATATGTGTTACATCAGAACTTTGTTTTTTATAAACCGATTTGATATATTATATTTTCGTTTGAGAGGTTATACTTTCAGATTGGTGCCTGTCTAAGCTTAGCAAAGTAAAAGTTCACTTTCTTTTTTCGTTAATGTATATTGAAGTATAAGTAGGTTTTTTACTATAAATTATTACAATTGATGGAGCACACGTCAAGGTTTAGAGGTCGCGGTGGCCATCTTGCTTTTCTCATGGTGTGCTGCGCGGTGAGGTGCGCGGCGCGGGGCGGGGCGCGGGCGCCAGACGGAGACGCCCCCCAACCCCGCGAGGGGTAGGCGCAGTGGCTAGTACGCCGACAGTCCTATATAAATTTCATCAAAACCGTAGTGCACGAAAGGAGCCTCTTCAAGGCGCACTTGAAATCCTTTCACCACACTGGTTCGATCGAAGGAACTAGTGACACGATAATTATTATTATCAAAACCGTCTCAGTAGTTTAATTTTTAAATCAAAAGAACTGAAAAAATATGTCGTCAAAGTGAAAAAAATTCGTATTTTGTTTCCCTGTGAATTTTAAGTAGTGTTTACGATCACTAAAACGTTCCAATTGAATTCGGTTGTTGTATGTTTATATATTTTTATTTTGTTATTATACAAAATCCACAGGATTATTATAGCTTAGACTTATTATTTAAACTTACAGCCAATAATGGATTTACATTTTGTATGTAAAACCTTGATTATGTAATCAAAATAAATAAAATAATAATAATATATTGACTATATGATGTGTTTTATGTAGAGTGGAGACTTACCAGAGCGACCACACGACGCTTTACTGCAAGCCGCACTTCAAGCAGCTGTTCGAGCCGAAGCCAGTTGACGATGACGAAGATCAAATTGACGGTCAGTTTAAATAATAATAATAAAATTATTAAATAATAATAATAATAATAAGATAATAATAATAATAATATACAGATATCAACTACCAAAATTTTAAAAAAATTTAGACCTAAGATGTGTGTCTATTGAAATAAATATATTTTGATTTTTGATTTATTGTAAAACACATGTAACAATGAACTACTTAAGTTTGGTCCAGTTGAAAAAATCACCGTGTATATAAATTATCAAACACGAAATTATATATTTTGACGAAAACTTAAATAAAAAAACATAACCCTTCCTTAACAGTCGGGTAAAAATAAATTACAATTCTATATTTTTGCAAAAGGTTATTGTCTGATAAATATATTTTCAACCGACTTCAAAAAAAGGGCGGTTCCCAAATCGGTTTTTTTATGTTTGTTGCCGATTTGAAAAATATTTTCCCATTACCATAGAAAATTGAAAAACAATATTGCGTATTTTGCTTCCCTATGACTTTTCAGTGGTGTTTACGGTGTTGTATGTTTTTGTAAAACCTTGATTATTTTCTTTCAGCTGCCCCCAAAAAACACCAGATGATCATTTGCGAAAACAATCCCGTGGAATTGCCGCCAGATGTCGTTAGAGGTAATGAAAAGTGTGTTGTGTGCTTAAGACCTCACGATAGAAGTAAAATTTATATTAAGGCGAGGTTAATTAATACTAAATATAACTATTTTTCTTTTTCTTCAATATGACAGTGAGTACATTAACATAACCCCCCCCCCCCCCCCCACGCAAACACTCTTGCATTCACTCCCCCCATCACACATGCATTAACACACCATTTCCGACTTCATACCTTTATACATTTACACACCCCCTTACCCATTTCACACTCATATGCACTCTCTTACAAACATAATTTAAACAGTAAAAGTACAACCCTTTTGTTTGTTATGTTATGAGTCAAAAATTTAGAATATTAAATAAAATGTAGGTATTGCATAGTTTCACCAAGATAAGTAGGTAATTATAAAAATCTAAATTAGTTCATACTTACTTAACATACCTATATTATTAAGAGTGTAATGATTTGCCGTCTAGTTTTTGATATGTTAGTTATTCTTGTCCCATGGTTGCCCCAGTACTGTTTATTAAATTGGAAAACCGGTCGCCCGCGATACAGGCTTTGTCCTCGTGCGGGGACCACAGTTAACAAGTGTGTTATTGTAATTTTTATTTTGGTAAATAAATGATTTTGTATTTTGTATAACAATAGAAAGGATACTACTTCAAAAATAGAATTAGTTCAAGGCCATAGCATCAACAATACAGGCATTATATTAATAAATAGTATAAATATATTTCGGGAGAGGTCCGTAGTTTTCTCTTAAATTCCTTCAGAACAGCTCCACTATCATAGTTGTCAGGGCCGGGTTCCGTAGAAAACACAAAGACAGTTCATTTGCAATCACATCTTGACATGTTTTATTCACTTCAACCGCACATATTACCATATATATACCATATATATATATATATATATACTTCAACAACAACTAGAGAACCAGTTACAAGACGCGATCCGGGTATTGAGCACTATTACATCACAATTATGATCAATAATCCAAAACAAAACAAATTGTCCAAAAACCATTAGTCATACCACAATATAGATTACAATTCTGTAAAAAAAACAGTTATGCAATGGCAGTAAAGATTTATAATAAATTACCTAATGCATTTAGAGACCTGAAAGACAATGAATTAAAACACAAGTTGTATAATTGGCTCTGTGATAGATGCTTTTATTCATTAAATGATTATTTTAATTTTAAGTTCCCCTAATATTAAATGACCTACTCAATTTGTTTACTCTTAACGAATTTTAATGTTTTTTGACGAATTTTAATGTATGTATGTATTTTATTATATACTATTAATTATTAATGAATTATTTTTATTAGCAATTTATGTAAGAACTATTAACAATTATTTAGCACTAATTTGAAGTATTTGCACGACAAAAGTTGATGCAGTGATTCTAATTTAAAGTAAGACCACAATGTACCTGTATTACGCAAATAAAGATTCATTCATTCATTCATTCATTCATAACAATACACAACCATGACCATCGCGCCATTTCTTCTCATGAACCATAGACTAAACATAGTGTCAGCCGCCGTTTCGCTAAGGAGTTTTCGCTACGTTCACACCTAACCTCATTTGTCAAGCAACTGGCCTCATTTACACCATTCGGTATATATTTAGTAATAAATCCGCTTAAATTCCCAACAAAGGTCCCAATTAACTTAACTCTAGTTAAATATTTATATTATTTATAAATATTTATGGATTTCTGCACAGTAACGCCAATGAATCCATCAATTATCAACAATACAGGCTCCTTAATTTGTATTATTATAATTACGCTACCATTTTTTGATGTTGTTCAAGTAAAAGAAAAGACAGTAGACACATTACCTTCTGCACTTAGTAATGTTTTACCTGCCGACTTTACCCGAAGTAGTGTTACATCCGAGCGTTGGGAGCCCAGTAGCACAGTCTAATTTACTCCGCACTAAATATTTTGATCAGTGCGCCTAAAATACTATTCACTTCAAAAAACATTTTACATTAAATAATGCATATGTGTAAACTTTTTATTGGCCCTAAACACCTATCCTAACTATTGTTTACAACAAGCTGTAGGTTTAAAAAAAACTGATAATCTTATATTATGCTACCGAATTTATTTCGGCGGGTTCTATGTTAAGGCTTATCCTCAAATCCAATTCCATACAAAATGTTTCGGACAAATACTCAAAAAGTACGCCGTATTATAGTAATTTCTTTACACTATTCGTTTCGTCCATGTTTTTGATTTCGTCAACAAAAAAAGTGAAAGGTTTCATAGTTTAATTTAGATTTTATACGTGTTTTTAAGTTAGTAGGGTTAATTTTAAAACACGTATAAAATCTAAATTAAAGTATGAAACCTTTCACTTTTTTTGTTGACGAAATCGAAAAACATGGACGAAACGAATAGTGTGAAGAAATTACTATAATACGGCGTACTTTTTGAGTAATTGTCCGAAACATTTTGTATGGAAATTTGCCTTGAAGATTCCCCTTAATAAACTTTTAGCTTCTTGCGAGTATTATCTATTATAAATCCTCATTATGTCCCACAGCATCAGACAAGCCGGAACTGGGCTTGGAAGAGCTGACGCAGCTGGATGTGAAGTCCCGCTTCGAGATGTTCGAGAACGCGGGCAAGCAGGAGGCGCCGCGCCCCGCCTCCCCGCCGCATGCTAAGGAGAAGAGCCGCGCGCTGCTCGCCAAACTAGCCAAGTGAGTAGCTAAATGGGCAAGTGAGTAGCTAACTAGGCAAGTGAATGCCAGCCATTGGTCTTCAAACTAGCCAAGTGAGAAGAAAACGAGCCAAATGAATTTAATCCAATTCAATTGAAAGTGAGCCAAGTCGATTTGGTTTAAGAATAGTATATATTTCATAGCTTATATATAAGAAAATAAATACTAATGTTTAATAAATAAAATAAAATAAAGTGAGTAGCAAACTAGACAAGTGAGTAGCAAACTAGCCAAGTGAGAAGCCAACTAGACAAGTGAGTGCCAGCCATTGCTCGTCAAACTAGCCAAGTGAGTAGCAAACTAGCCAAGTGAGAAGCCAACTAGACAAGTGAGTAGCAAACTAGACAAGTGAGTAGCGAACTAGACAAGTGTGTAGAAAACTAGCAAAGTGAGTAACAAACCAGACAAGTGAGTGCCAGCCATTGCTCGTCAAACTAGCCAAATGAGTAGATAACTAGTCAAGTGAGTACCTGCCATTGCTCGTCAAACTAGGCAAGTGAGTGCCAGCCACAGCTTGCCAAACTAGCCAACTAAGTGGCAACCATTGCTCGTCAAACAGCAAAGTTAGTAGCAAACTAGCCAAGTTAGTGCCAGCCACTACTCGCCAAACTAGCGAAGTGAGTCTGATCCCACTGCCCCGTCAGAAACTACACTACTTCCGTAGAAAAAAAAACTGAGTGCGAAACCTTGACTAGACTCAACTAGACGAACCTAGACTATATTTTATTCTGATAAAGCCGCAGAAGTTTTGGGCGTTCAATAAATTATGTCATTCCTGTTTTTTACCCGACTGCCAAGAAAGGGTTATCTTTTTGGCGCGTATCTTGTATGTATGAATGTAAATTTCTTTGTTACCTCGTATCTTCCAAACGGCTGGATGGATTTTGACAATTGAGGTATCGTTAGATTCGTCTCAATTACCCGAGTGTTCTTAGATTAAAAAAATAATAATCTAATAATAATGGCGGATTGTTGAGGCTAAATAGTAATTCGTTAAAAAAAATGTTTACCAAACCTATCGAGTAGGGTATCAAAATAAAGGAAATTAAAAGTTAATTACAAAAAAAATTATATAAATCGTATGTTTATTGCCAAAAGACTATCAAAGAACAAAAATAAAGTGTTAGAAATCCTATACAGCGATAATATTAAGAAAGTTCCCATTTCACTAAAAACTTACTCCTTTCTCCTAGTAAACATACAATAATATTAACTAGAACAACATTTTGATAACCCATAAAATACAGCAATGAGCGCTTTCATCTTTTTATTTAGCACCGGTATTTGCTGTTCTATTTTGAACTCTATGACAGGTGAAATTATAGTTCAGTTTTATTCATGTCCATCTGGGTTCGTGTGGTATCTTTTACATGTGCGTGGTGCGGTCGAATGATCTTGATCCTTGATACTTATTTTGTTTTTGAGTTTTTTTTATTAATTTATACATGAAAAATATATGTTATCTATCAATAAAGTTAACCTCTTCTTCTTATCCTATCACTAGTTACTTAGAACCAGTGTGGTGAAAGGATTTCAAGTGCGCCTCGTAGAGGCTCCTTTCGTGCACTCGACACATGTTTTCGAACTTTCGGTTCTACGACATGCCGGTTTCCTCACGATGTTTTCTATCACCGTTGCGAGAACGTAGGATGCAAACATAGATTTTTTCGACCGAAAAAACCCATTTACGCATAACTTCCACCGGGATTCGAACCCGCGACCATCAGATCGTAAGGTAAGGGCCTCATCCACTCGGCCACCACGTCCTCATACCCATGCATAATATACATTCCAAGTCTTTAGGTTCAGTCGTTTTGCCTGTGTATTCTCTGAAGGCCAGGACAAATTAATTTATGCTACATCATTATATTTATTATTCTTATCTTATCTTAACAGCCCGCTGGATCATTGGTGGGCAAGCCTCCCTATATTATTATTACTAAACCACGTAAAATATCTACAATTACTAGCATATAAAATAGATTTTTTTTTGTTTAGTGTATACTTTTTTAACTCTAATACTATTACAATCTAGCCAAAGTAGGCCCACGTTCTCGCAACGGTGATAGAAAACATCGTGAGGAAACCGGCATGTCGTAGAACCGAAAGTTCGAAAACATGTGTCGAGTGCACGAAAGGAGCCTCTACGAGGCGCACTTGAAATCCTTTCACCACACTGGTTCTAAGTAACTAGTGATAGGATAAGAAGAAGAGGTTAACTTTGTTGATAGGTAACATATATTTTTCATGTATAAATTAAATGAGTAAATTTATAAACTAAAATATATTCAACGAATGTATCAAAACTATTAGCGCTGCTATAGAAGCACTTGCGTCATGAAGGAGGCGTCCATTTAGTCTATTTCGGATCCCTTGAGAAGCTCCTTCCCACAACTTTAGGCGAATCAATCGTTTTGTTCACCATACATTGCTGGTTTTATAGTTGAACTTGTATTCAACTACGGAAAACGATAATAAATTACATTTATTCAGAAACAATTAACATAATAGATACTTAAACCTAAAGAGTTACATTTTTGTATAATATATGTGGTGGTGGAGTGAAAACCACGTCCATGAATATATGACACATTATTAAGAACAAACAAATAACTAACGCTTTTAATTAAAAAAAATCAAAATGATAAAATAAAAGGAGACGAGAGATTCGTTACTTCTCTCACAGTCTAATGACTTAATTTTTAATGTGAAAAAAAATAATAAAAGCTTTAGTTATGGTAAAAATAATAATAAAATATAAAAAATTAGTTGAATTTTCAATCATTATTGCTTATAATCATCAGTGAAAAAGAAAACATTCGACATAAATAATTAATTTTACATAAACCCAGCAATGTATTAGTAACAATTTAAAACTATCGCCATTCCTTCAAGCTCTGGAATGAAACATTTTTCAGTCAGACTCAAATTACCAAAAGGTTTATATCACCTGTAAACAAATTTCACGCGAAAATGAGCTTTATTTCCTTTGAAATAGGGTTGTAGTTATTTTTGGCGTATGAAGGTTGATTTTTGTATTAGTGAGTAATAGGGTTATCGTGTGTGGTGGTTTTTTTTAAACAGTTATTAATGAGTGGTGGGGCTGTGTGGCGGGTTTGGGGAATTGTGATATCGCTGTGGGGAGTGATTTTTTTTTATTGGAAAAATGAGCAGGTATAGTTTCAATAAGTATTTATTGATGTGAACCATCTTTCCTCTTGCTTTCTGTCAATTAGTAGCAGTGATTTCGTGAAATGTATCGTAAGTGTGTATAAGGAAGTTCGCCCTCAGATGGTACGGTCTCGAACGAATGTCATCGGCTTTTGATGTCAGCATCAAAAGCCGATGACCACATTAGATTTTCTAAATCGCTTTACACCATATTTGACAATATATATTTGACAATATAGTGGAAAGTTAATTTTGAACTTGACTGATGTTCATTCAATACTAGCGCTTATCATGTTGAGCGATTTAGGTATAAATAAATGGTGTAAGGCGATTTTGAAAATCTGAATTTGGTCAAAGACTTTTGATGCTGACTGATTACTAACCTAAAAATGAAGTAAATAGAATAATTCTCAATTTAAATAAGATGTTAGATTGATTTTTTTTTTCTTAAATTTACGATAATAATACCGTAAAACTGTAAATGGTTTTGATTGGTTTATTTCATGGCAGACTCTAGTAGTGCTTTCTACTTTCCGACAGTTTGTTATTTAACGTGTTTGATAACCGTTAAATTGTAAGAACCTTTAAAATTACGATGACTAAATACATCCTATATCTAACCTATCTATCCTAACCCTATCTTTTTTTTTTTTTTTTAACTTGGGGAAATCCTCATGGATGCCCACCGCCCTTGGGGGTGGGCGGAGGGGTATGTCGGACTCATACCGACTAAAACCCCATGGTGGCCGACCTCTGCGCATTAGAGGGACCCCGGGATATCCGAAGAACACGTACCGGTGTCCCTCACGCACGTTGCTGTGAGGCCCATCCCAGGGAAGGCTTGCACCGACCCCGAGCTCCGCTTGCAGTGCATGCCTACCCGTGCACTGCAGCCGTCCCGGATTCGAGTATAATGCAGCCAGAGCCCCCACTCCGACCGCTCTCGAACCCAGCAAGATCTCCCTCATTGGCAGGAGACACCGCCGCCCCTCATGGGGCGGACGGCCCGGGATGTCCCACCTGGACACCTCGGCCCCGCCGTCTCCGAGCGGGATCGGATCTCTCGCGATCCCGCTCAGCAGCCTCTTTCTGAACCATGACGGTCTCACAGAAAGAGGCTACTGCCCTCCACGCTGTCGCCTCTGCCAGCATTGCCGCAACAACGCTAGGCAGGGTGAGGTCTTGCCCGATTTGGTCCATCAGGACCCGCCGTTCGGAGCTCCACGCCGAGCACTCCTCGAGCGTGTGCTGGGCAGAGTCCTGGTCCCTCCCGACCCTATAACCCTATCTATCCTAACCTATCCTATATATAAACTATCTAAAGTTTTTGACCTGAGTTGATTTATTATATTCGCTAACATTAAATACTATTATAAAGGGTTTTTCAATTAGCACGCGTAGATTTTGGCGGTCCGTGGCGGCCATTTGGTTTGATTTCTTAAATATTTTATTTATTAATCAGTTACTAATGCCAAATTACCATGGATTATGGTTACACGATTGAACAGCACGTACAAATGATAAAACTTTATTATCAAAATGTATCAAAGTGTTCGTTAGTGCGAACATTACGCGCATTGCGCCAATTTTACGTGGTGGCCTTTCACAGTCGAATCTTCAAATTTTGGGGGGTTTCTCAAATTCGCAGGTTTATGCATATAAACCTTTTTTGAAAAACCCTTTATTAAACGCCGGATCAAATTTTACCAAAGAATCTTGTGTTAATTGGTTAATTCGTTGCAGGTTCAAGGCAAAAGGCATGGATGTGGGTGTTTCGGACGAGTATCTTAACGGAGTGCCCGTGGAGGCCAGCTCCAGCGAACCTGAAGAAGAGGAAGATGGTGAGTGTCAACATCATACACCAACATGATGATGTATAATCATTGTACTTCAACACCATCATAAGGGTGCCTTTCCACCAGAGATGTGCTATGCTGCGAAGATGTGAAATCTACGCCACGAAAATATGTGACCGTTTACACCAATACTAAGCTGTGCGAGTAAGATGCGCTATGAAGATGCGCCGCCGCAAAGTAGCTGCGCGAGAAAGATGCGCAGCTCGAGCTTTGCGATGTATCGATAGTAGGGAAGCGGCGAGGCCGGCGCGGTGAGGGGAGATATACGGCCCACAGCAGGCATCCATAGCACGCATCCATAGCACGCATCCATAGCACGCATCCATAGCACGCATCCATAGCACGCATTCATAGCACGCATCCATAGCACGCATCCATAGCACGCATCCATAGCACGCATCCATAGCACGCATCAATAGCACGCATCCATAGCACGCATCTATAGCACGCATCAATAGCACGCATCCATAGCACGCATCAATAGCACGCATCCATAGCACGCATCAATAGCACGCATCCATAGCACGCATCAATAGCACGCATCCATAGCACGCATCCATAGCACGCATCAATAGCACGCATCCATAGCACGCATCCATAGCACGCATCCATAGCACGCATCCATAGCACGCATCCATAGCACGTATCCATAGCACGCATCCATAGCACGTATCCATAGCACGCATCCTTCCATATAAAAAACATAGCTTAGTTGAATCCATTTCCACCAGTGCTAAGCTATGTGCACCAATGAATATGATTGATGGATATCAAACGCATCCATAGCAACGTAGCATAGCACATCTCTGGTGGAAAAGCACCCTAAAAAAGCAGTGTTGGTCGAGCGGGAGGTGCCTGGACTTGCGATCCGAAGGTCGTGGGCTCGAACCCGGTTGTACCCCAATGGATTTTTCTGTTCATAAAATCTAGGTGTGCATTAAAACACGTGTTAACGGTGAAGGAAAACATGAGGAAACCGGCATGTCATAGAACCTAAAAAAGTTCGAAAACATGTGTCAAGTGCACGAAAGGAGTCTCTTCGAGGCGAAATCCTTTCACCACACTGGTTAGAAATAATTAGTGATACTATAAGAAGAAGAAGACCATCATGTATCAACATTATACAGGACCCAAATCCAAAATGAGATGTAGGCTATTAGCCTAAGCCATAGGCTTATTTTTATTTATTTTGGATTTGGGCTATAAAACATCTACAGACACAAAGAAACCAATGAACAATTTTATTTTTAACCGACTTCAAACAAGTAAGAGGTTCCCAATTGGGTTGATTGTTTCCCTCATATTTTGACACTAACGAAATGGGTGCTCGTTTCAGTTTGTTTGTTGAAGTGAAAAATCTTGTGTTTACACGGTTCTGAAGTCCATTTTATACTCGACCTGAATATCCGCCCTTGTCTTCGGCTCGGGCTGATAAAAGTCTCGTGTAATAAATATATCTTCCTTCAGGCCCTTGGTGAACAAATAACTATTTAACAGTACTTTATTAATCTATACTAAAACTTTCTCCATCTGTAGACGAAGACTCCGATCTCAAAAAATCGTACAAGCACACGACGAGTCGCGAACAGCCCGTCTCCTTCTGCAACATGAGCGAGATCATGAACCGCTTTGAGAGCGGACAGGACTCCGCCGGCGAGAGACATCGCGAGAGGAAGCAGGAGATTCAGAACATACGCAGCAGACTTTTTATGGTGAGTGACATACAGGACATACGCAGCATACTGTGATACAGAACATACGCAGCATACTATGATACAGGACATACGCAGCTGGCTGGTAATGGTGAGTGAGTGAATGAATGATAGGTACATTTATTTAAATCGTACAAGCACAAAACGAGTCGCGAACAGCCCGTCTCCTTCTGCAACATAAGCGAGATAATGAAGCGCTTTGAGAGCGGTCAGGACTCCGCCGGCGAGAGACATCCTGAGAGGAAGCTGGCGATACAGAACATACGTAACAGACTTTGTATGGTGAGTGAGATACAGATCATACCCTGCAGACTGTGATACAGATCATACGCTGCAGACTGTGATACAGATCATACGCAGCAGACTGTAATACAGAACATACGCAGCAGACTGTTTATGGTGAGTGAGGTACAGGACATACGCAGCAGACTGTTTTTGGCGAGTGTTATTAGCGCCAAAAGCGTAGAATACCCATATTATGCCCTATATAGGAAATTAGCACGGGTTGAACCAACATGAACTTAATTAATAGTAGATTATGCATCTCCTGGTGTTAAAGTTAAAGCAGTGTTTTATGTCGCGGGTGGCATATTGAACCCCGAGTGTAAGAAGGGACTCAGTTAATGTGGAGTCCTGAGTGACGCGAGGGGTTCAAGCTACCCAAGACGAAGACAGGCTTTATCCCAGAGGAGCATACTCTACTTTTCACACCTTCTGCGAGGCAATAAACAGCCAGAGCTCCAGCAGCGAACACCGTCTTTTCTTTGGCGTTCTTTAAAATCGCGCCTTTTTTTGTTTTTGAGTTGTGCTTATGGTGGCCAGTTCGATTTTAAAAAAAACCTCTTTACAATGCCGTATGGGCATTTTTTACTTAGAGTTTTCCAAGAGTTTCCACACGAATGTGATGTTCCAAATTAAAATCACTTTACTCCCTTGGGTGTTTCATACAACTTTACCTACCTTGGGAAGTAAGAACCTTTAGATTGCATGATATGTAATAGGATATTGTCGAGCAGGTGGTGTGAAAAAATAATAATTAAGAGGATATGTGAAACTGTCAGAAATGACAGCGGCCGAATTCATCATCATCGGTTCCTCCACAGTCCGATTTGACTGCAGATAAGGGCCTCAAGTGTTAACCCTTTGCCCTGACGTCAACTCTCGGAGACAACAGTCCTCGGGTCTTTGGGCTTAGTCCTTCGTGCCGTCTTGACTTCGTTGGACATTTCGTCGGCTAGTCTGCGGTTTTTGTGCCGCTTGTGGCTTGACTGTGATTTCGCTGTTACTGTCCTTCTTCAACCCCTCCAGTCAGTGGGATTATAAGTTAAAAAATAACTTAAAATATTATAAGTTAAAAAATAATAGACCTAAAGTTGGGATTTGACAAAAAGGAAAAGTTGAAGCAAAATTAAAAAGTATAAAAATATAATTGATTGATTCAGGCGTTACTTTGCTGTACCCTACACTAGGTCTCTAGTATATTTATGCAAACACGAAAAAGTTATGTATGTATTTTTAGATTCTCGGCCCAATATTTATATTTAGTTCAATTTTCATAAAACTTTCAGGATATTTGACTCCGATATACTTACATTGTTTTAGTCTATGAACTGTAACATAATTGAACTGTTACAGAAATAACAGTTCATGAAAAAAAAGCAAAAGTTTGCTTCTGGTTCAAATACCTCTATAGGTTGAACTTATAACCTTGATTCAATATTCATATACTTATTAACAAATAGTATAAACATATTTAGTAATAAATCTGCTTAGTTTCTAAACAAATTTTATATTTTATTATACATTGTTTACATTAAGCGGATTTATTACTAAATATATTTATACTATTTGTTTATAAGTATATGAATATTGAATTAGGTAGGTTAAGGTTATAAGTTCAACCTATAGAGGTATTTGAACCAGAAGCAAACTCTGTTTTTTTTTCATGAACTGTTATTTCTGTAACAGTTCAATTATGTTACAGTTCATAGACTAAAACAATGTAAGTATATCGGAGTCAAATATCCTGAAAGTTTTATGAAAATTGAACTAAATATAAATATTGGGCCGAGAATCTAAAAATACATACATAACTTTTTCGTGTTTGCATAAATATACTAGAGACCTAGTTTAGGGTACAGAGCTCTAGTAGGTAAATCTAAAATTTAAGATAAGTCTGCCATGATATCCATTACAATGTACCCGATCCATATTTAAGAAACCAATGAACAATACTTAATGTCTAACCTAATATTTTTTTGTTTCAGGGCAAACAAGCTAAGATCAAAGAAATGTATGAACAGTCAGTTCTGCAAAGCGAACAAGGTATGAAAAAGAATTAAAAAATTGAAAATTCAAACTCACATCTAATTGAGAACACATAACCCAGAAAAACTAAACAAGCGTTATCTAAATATGTCATCACAGTCTATTCTTACCCAGTAATGCTTGCAGGTGTGACGTCAGCAGACAAGATCTCCCGCGAGTTCGATTTAGACGCGGAAAAAGCGCGCGCCATCAAACAACGCTTCGAAAATGGAGGATTTAATGATGAAAACCAACCGCCGAAGAACAGAGAAGTGGTTGATACATCACTCTTTAATGATGGTGAGTTATTCTTATACTAGAAGGAAAAAATAAATTAACCGAATAAACGAATGAACTGAATATATAAACAAATGAACCGAACAGTTAAAACAATAACCTGAATATACACGGTCAAATTTTAATCACCATAAAAAAAAATCGCATAGTCAGTTGCCGTTACTGAACACATATACGGCAAAAAAACTTGAAAAAATTAAGTCAATTTTTTGTCAAAATAAATTTTATTAAAATTGCTTAACTGTTACAGTTAGTCGTTTTCCTATGGATTTGCGTCATGCGGTACCTTTAATTGATAATAATTTAAGTTTTATTAATCGTTTGGCAAACCCGGGTACCTATACTCCGATTTATAATTCAAGATTTTTTTGTAAACAAAGAAGTGTCATGATATGTCACTGTAACAGAGACAGGTCAGGGTTAAAAACGAGTTTATACCACGGATCACTATTACTAGTAATGGCGCGCGGTTTTGCTTGTGCGATAGTTTCCTATTTTACCTAAATAATTCTTAACCAAACTTACTTACTTACGTACTTCAGAACACTGAAAAGTAGGTAGAATAGGAAATAAAAATTGTGAATCTAAACTTTTGGGATATTAATCATAATAATGCCAAGGTGCATAGCAGATACCTAACAAATATTCATTCGATTCACACAATTGCACACGAGATGCGAAAAAAAAACGCATTTGACTTCGTTAACGGATAAGAGACGAATAAAATATACAAACACACGTTTAGGTCAAAATCCAAAAATTGTTTCGAACTTCTGTGATTTACTCCGATGATACCAATGTCTTAAAATATTTTTCGCTAATATTTTTTCATCGTGTTATAACTTTCTGAAAAAAAATGAATAAAATATAATAATCAGTACAAAACAATTGCTATTTTCCATTCTATGGATATTGAGAATAGTGACTAGAAAATAAACCGTACCATAAGTATTTAGGAAAATTTAGTAAACATCACTTTAATAAGTATTTTTTAGGGTGGTCACACCTTTGTTTACAAAAAAAAATCTTGAATTCTGAATCAGGGTATAGCTCGAGTCAGCTCGCAAAACCTCGGCTCGGGCGCCGCACTCGCGCCGCTGTCACTCGCACATTTTGTACAAATCCAAAATTCTGACAGCACAGATGCAACGTAGTATCCCGTCTGCATTGCCCATTTTTTTTTTTTTGGTAATTAAAAATTGGTGGTGTATAAACAAATGAACCGAACAGTTAAACCAATGAACTGAACAAATAAACCAATGAACCTAACTCATAAACCAATTAACCTAACTAATAAACCAATGAACTGAACGAATAAACCAACGAACCGAAAAATTAAACCAATAACCCGAATAAAATAAAGAAATTAACCATACAAATAAAACAATGAACTGTACAAATAACCAATGACTGAATATCTCTAAAATAAAGAGTATAATATAAATGTAAAAGCTTGGGAGTGTATACATGGTCTGTGCAGCTGACTGAAGTAGCATCTATTATATTGTAGTTAAATAAATAGTATAATTTTATAAACAAAACAAAATTGGTTTAAAGTTGGTTTACGGACGATAGTTAAACGTGACTACCAACGTAACGGGACAATGAGCGTTACCGGACAATTACGTCAACGTTTTCGTGCATGCAGCCGGCGTTCATCGATTTATTAGACGTAGACACGTCAAAATAAACAAATATTTTTTTTCCATTGTCGCAGGTATCGGCAAAAAGTCGCGCTCCATATTCCTGGAGCTGGACGCGAACGCGAAGAACCTGCCCCCCACCTCCCCGCCGCCGCACGACCCTCCCAAGCGGAAGGAGATCGTGAGTATCATCGTACATAGCAATACCGTTGGGAGACGTCCCCTGCAGGATGCCGTCTAGATGGGTACCAAATCGACATAGTGAAAAATACATGTTTGCTTATGTTAGTCAATGATTCTACATGCCTTTATAGCTTCTCGGATGAGTGGTTTCAGAGATATACGGAATTTATGTTAAAACTTTCAGCCCCCGTTTGGACCCCTTGGGGTACGAATATTTGAAATTCCTTTCTTAGTACACATTTCCAGCTCTTGAAAAACATATTCTCCAAGTTTCAAGTCTCTACATTCAGCGGTTTAGTCTTTACTTTGTTGAACGCAAATCCTTAGAAAAGTCTTGAATTTTCCTGATTTTTATTAAAAAATTGACCCTTTCCTTTCAGTTTTTAAAAATCTGAAAATCCTGAAACATGTGTTTGTTGATTTAGTCAATGAGTCTACATGCCAAATTTCAAGCTTCTAAGATGAGTGGTTTCAAAGATATACGGCATTTATGTTAAAACTTTGACCCCCCGTTTGGACCCTTTAGGGTGCGAATATTTCAAATTCCTTTCTTAGTACTCACTTTCAGCTCTCGGAAATCGCATCCTCCAAGTTTCAAGTCTCTACATGCATCGGCTTGGCCTGTACTTTGTCTGTCCGTCAGTCAGTCAGGTTCTAGCCTTTTATAGTTATTGATAATCTGTAAAAGTATATCATAAAGGCAAAGTTCTGAAGAAAAAAATAATAAAAAATCTGCCGAATTGAGAACATCCTTTTATGAAGTCGTTTGAAAATATATATATTTCCCGACCCACAGCCATTCATCCCCAAAGACGTGGTCCGCTCCGACGACAAAGTGGAAGACGTGAGGATTGAGACAGCGGACATTTCTGACAAGTTCCGCTTCTTCGAGACGTACCAGCCGCAGGCACCGCGCAAGCAGTTCCGCATGACGCCGCCCAGGCAGATCCAGGTGAGATAGCCTAGTGTACCAATCTGACAGCACTTTTCAACAGCTTACAGCACTTTACAGCAACCTTATAGCACTTTACAATAACCTTATAGTACTTTTCAGCAACCTTACAGCACTTCTATACAACATACGGCACTTAACAATAACATACGGTACTTAACAGCAACCTTAAATCACTTTATAGCAACCTTACACCACTTCACAACAACATTACAGCACTTCACAGCAACCTTATAGCAATTTACAACAACATACGTCACTTTAAATAAAGCACTTTATAGCAACCTTATAGTAATTCATAGCAACTTTATCACTACAGCAACCTAGCACTTCACAGCACCCTTACAATATTTAATAACAACTTTTCATCACATCACAATAACTTATAGTACTTTACAGCAATATTAGAGCACTTCACAACAGCTTACAATACTTTACTGCAACCTTACAGCACTCCACAACGACCATACATCAATACGCAATAACTTACAGCCCTTCACAGCTACCTTTGATCACTTCACAGCAACCCTACAAACCTCACAGCAACCTTACAAAACCTTACAAAGCTACAACACACTTCATAGCAATTTACAGCACTTCACAACAACTTTACAGCACTTCACAGCTCTGCTAACCTTTTTGAGCCTGAATTGCATTAGTTCTATGTTCGGCATTTTAATTAGGGTTACTACATTCTACAGCCTACATTCAGAGCATGTAAATAGTAGTTTTAACTTTTATGTATAATTTTCTGGTAAATTAAAACATTTTTTCTTTCTTTCTTTTTTTTTATAAATAATTCCTTGTTTGTATTTCCAGCGTCCGAAATCCCCCTCCCCCGAGCTATACCACGAGCCCGGCGTGGCGCGCAGCTCCGAACCCGCACCCGATGCCAGCCTCGCCGCCACTAGACAGACGGCGTCGCGCATGATCAACGTGTTCCGGCAGATGGAGGAGCAGAAAAAATACCCCGAGGACACCGGTATGTTGAACTAGGAGGGTATGAACCGGGAGGGTGGGTATATTGAACCGGGAAGGTATATTGAACCGGGAGAGTATATTAAACCAGGAGGATATGCTGACGCGGGAGGGTATGTCGAAATAGGGTATGTTGATGTGGGAGGATATTTTGAACCCGCGCTCGATGTCAGTCTCGCCGCCACTAGGCAGACGGCGTCTCGCATGATCAATGTTTTCCGACCGATGGAGAGCAGAAGAAATATCCCGAGGACACCGGTCTGTAGCATGTTGAACTGGGAGGGTAAATAAAACCTGGAGGGTATATAAAATGAAATGAAATAGAATTTATTTGCCTATACAATACAATAGAAACTCATAACTAATCTAAATAATTCTAACTTAAAAAGACTTACTTACTCTAACCTTCTCGTATTTATTAAGTGTATGTATTTGTATGGCAAAAAAGGACTCAACTCAGCGATATCGAACAACTAAAATTTGTTAAACTGTGATAGTAGGAACCAGGAGAGTATATTGAACCTGGAAGGTATATCGAACCAGGTAGGTATATTGAACTGTGAGGTTATGTTGAACCAAAAGGGTATGAACCGGGAGGGCATGATAAACCTGGAGGGTATGTTGTATCAGGAGAGTTTGTTGAATCAGAAGTGCATGTATTATAGCAGTGTTTGAACCAGAAATGTTTATTGAAAAAACAAAATACTTTCGAAATACAAGTGTTTAGTTAACCAGAAGTGCCTCAAAGAAAAGTCCAAAGTATTTTGAAAAATACTCAGATGATATAAATGTCATTGGACAAGCAGGAAAAAATAGTTCTATCTGTTACCTTCTAGGAGACAGGGGGACAAATAGAACTGTTAAAATTTATAAAAGTTTCAATTGTCCCCCTTATAGCAACGGGTGGACAGATAGAACTTTTTTATCTTATCTGTCACCCTAGGGATTCTACAGATATTTAATAATAATTAATTATTTTTATGTTCTTCAGGTCCGAAACCACTGAAGTGTTTCACCCCCCCGCCCCCTGGCGAGAAGACGCACACGGGTGACACCACCTCCGAGGAGGAATACTCGTCGGAGGAGGAGTATGAGGAGGACAGCGAGGAGGAACGTCGCCGGCTGTGTAGCGAGGCCAGGGGTCAGGACGAGGCTTTGAAACAGGTAACATTTACCACTATTTTGTCGGTGTTGCTCGCGTTATCTTAAGAAAAAGTTACCTTTTGTTTACCTTTTTACCCGACTGCCAAGGAAGGGTTATGTTTTTCGCGCGTATCTTGTATTATATATTACCTCGTATCTTCCAAACGGCTGGATGGATTTTGACAGTGACTGTTTTAAAAAAATCAAAATGGCTAATTTTTGGCGCTAAATAGTAAGTCGTTAATACTTTTTTGTATATCAAACCTATCAAGTAGGGTATCAAAATGAAGGTATTTTAAAGGAGATTACAAATATATACATATAAGTTATATATGTTTACATTTAATTTGGAATAATGAATTGACAATGAATTTATTATTATTACGCAGTCGGTTTTACAGTTTTTTTTTAATTTAAACGTACAAAACAAACAAACATTCACACACTCACACCCCTGCACTAGGATCCCCTGTGTCGCAGGTGGCATGGACACATACAAGACATCACAACATCCAAGACCTGAGAACAAACATTTGTGTTCGTCACAAATATTTGCCCCGGCCGGGGATCGAACCCGGAACACCAAGCTTCGTAGGCAGGGACACTACCAACTAAGCCACGGTATCGTCAATTTAAGCTTGTTATTAAGCACTTTCTTGTTTGTCCAGTGGAATCTTGCAAAACATTAGAGTTGCAAGATTCCACTGTAATGTAATGTGTACTGTAGAACCAAAACCGCTATATCTATATCTATATCTATATCTTTATCTCTATCTCTATCTCTATAGGAAGCGATATAGAGTAAAAGCAAAAAAAATAGTTTTTAGATTTTGAATTTACCTTGATTGTTATTAGATCCTACAGTCTTATACTAAAATTTAGCTCAATTGGTTAAGTAGTTTAGGGGAGTTTTGGCGGGAACATGAAGAGTGGCGCATTGGCGGCATTAAATTAATTGACAAAACTTGTATAACTTTGAGTGTTTATGTGTAAAAACGGTGGTTTTTTATCCATTAAGTGCTCGTGAACGTGTATGAGTGTTGGTGAATAGTGTAATGCTGTAAAACGTGACTTTTCGTGTTGCCTCCAAAACTCCATAGAAGCCTCTAGTAAAGTCGCAACCACCACTACTTTACAGGGGCATGACTTCTCTTATCGACTCTGACTTACGACAAAATAATCTCTCCAATTACATGACACTGGCTATATACCTTTGATGTGAAGCCAAAATAGAAGAACTTAGGTTCTTCAAAGAAAAAAAAAAAAGTAGTTTAGGGCGAAATTGATCAACAAACATACATCCCCTGCCGGATATCATCTAGATGGGCACCAACACAGCGCGTCAGATATTTCGCCGCAAAACAGTAAAGCGCAAGCATTACTGTGTTCCGGTTTGAAGAGCACCCGTCACAAAAAAGTAACAAATAATTGTTTTGTTTTCATAGGCTCAACAGTTGGCCAGGACGAAGAGTTTCCGCGACCGTTTCGAGAAGTGGTCCGAGTCGGAACCGCAACGTTCTCCCTCCGCCGTCGTCATCCAACGGGAGCACGACGACGAGTCGCAGCTGGAGACTGCCAAGAGGTAACCACTCTCATGCCCCACCACATATATATATATATGTATATTATATTACGCAGCTGGAGACTGCCAAGAGGTAACCACTCTCATGCCCCACCACATATATATATATATGTATATTATATTACGCAACTGGAGACTGCCAAGAGGTAACCACTCTCATGCCCCACCACATATATATATATGTATATTATATTACGCAACTGGAGACTGCCAAGAGGTAACCACTCTCATGCCCCACCACATATATATATATATGTATATTATATTACGCAACTGGAGACTGCCAAGAGGTAACCACTCTCATGCCCCACCACATATATATATATGTATATTATATTACGCAACTGGAGACTGCCAAGAGGTAACCACTCTCATGCCCCACCACATATATATATATGTATATTATATTACGCAACTGGAGACTGCCAAGAGGTAACCACTCTCATGCCCCACCACATATATATATATGTATATTATATTACGCAACTGGAGACTGCCAAGAGGTAACCACTCTCATGCCCCACCACATATATATATATGTATATTATATTACGCAACTGGAGACTGCCAAGAGGTAACCACTCTCATGCCCCACCACATATATATATATGTATATTATATTATATGTATATTAGATTGTTGACATCAATAATATCAATACAAATATTTTAAATAAGAAAACGTTCTGTATGTAATAGGTATACTAACGAGCCTACAATCTAATATTATGTAAGTTAAGTACCTACTAAATATAAAAATGAACTCAAAGTTGTTGCGCTCTGACAGGGTTCATGTGCATTGTGTACTGGCTACTTACACCTAAGTTGTATTCCATCTGTATGCTAATGAGAACAATAAAGTAAACTATGAAACCATTCCGAGAAGTGGCCCGAACGGAGTGGCTGCGGTCATTCCGTCACAGGTTTGATTCCCGTTGGAACTAAAAGCTTATAGACAGTTTCGCCAAAACGTTCGAAGCTATTGAGTCATTGCAGCATAACTTCAAATAAAATTAAAAAATACAATAATAAAAGTTCCATCTGTCCCCTTTTTAGAAACGGGGGGACAGATAGAATATATTTGTCCCGTCTGTCCCACAAGGCGGACAGAGCAGGGTTACACATGGGAAAAAATCGCAAAGGAACAACATGAACATTGGTGTTTTTCATCAGTCTCGTATTTGTGAATTTAACCAATTTTTGACGTGACTACGTCTAATAAATCGATGAACGCCGGCTGCATGCACGAAAACGTTGACGTCATTGTCCGGTAACGCTCATTGTCCCCTTACGCTTGTTATGACGTTGTCACGTTAAACTATCGTTCGTAAACCAACTTTTACAGACAACCAATTTTATTTTAAATTTATTTCTTTATCATTAAGGGTAATCGTCAAGGCAAATTAAAGTATGGTTAAATTTAAATTTAAATTAACCATACGAACTTAAAAACACGTATAAAATCTAAATTAAAGTATGAAACCTCTCACTTTTTTTGTTGACTAAATCAAAAAACATGGACGAAACGAATAGTGTGAAGAAATTACTATAATACGGCGTACTTTTTGAGTATTTGTCCCAAACATTTTGTATGGAATTCGGATTTGAGGATTCCCCTCAATTTCATATTCTTAAATCGTTAATTGTTATAAAACTGAAAAAGTATAGGCAAATACTGATAGTAAAAAAATGTTATTGGTTTCAGCTTGCGACAAAAATTCGAGACCATGAATGTTACCAGCACCGTGTCCAAGACTGTGGCCGCCAGAGTCAACAGATTTGTGGTGAGTGAATGTAGCTATGTTTAGGTCATAGGAAGGTGTGGTCTCTTTGTAGCATCGTATAGAAGAAAGAACACTTCAAATAACAATATTTTCTATGGCGGCAGTACTTTTTGCTAATAAACCGACTTCAAATAATCAAGGTTTTACTAAAACATACAACAACCGACTTCAATCGGACTGTTGTAGTGAACGTAGGCACCACTGACAAATCACAGGGAAGCCAAATACGCAATTTTGTTCACTTCAGCGATTTTTTTCAGTTATTTTGATTGTAAACCAAAGTACTGTAAGTAAAGTAAAGTACTTTAATGAAGCTGTGGGACCAATTTGAACATATATTCTCTCAAAAAAAATTCAAATCGGTTTATAAACAACTAAATTATTAGGTAACAAACATTAAAAAAAAACCCCCCGAAATTGATCCTACTCCTTTTTTTCAGTCGGTTGAAAAGGTAAACAAATGAATCCTTGTGTTGATAAAAAAAATATTGAAGCAAAAAATAGTTCTTTTTTTTTTTTTGTTTCGAAGAACCTAAGTTTTTCGGTTTTGGCTTCACATCAAAGGTATATAGCCAGTGTCAAGTAATTGGAGAGATTATTTTGTCATATAATAAGTCAGAGTCGATAAGTCAAGTCATGCCCCTGTAAAGTAGTGGTGGTTGCGACTTTACTAGAGGCTTCTATGGAGTTTTGGAGGCAACACGAAAAGTCACGTTTTACAGCATTACACTATTCACCAACACTCATACACGTTCACGAGCTCTTAATGGATAAAAAACCACCGTTTTTACACTTAAACACTCAAAGTTATACAAGTTTTGTCAATTAATTCAATGCCGCCAATGCGCCATTTTTCATGTTCCCACCAAAAACTCCAAAAAAAAATTATTTTCACTTCTCATCGTCTCACTTTATTCTATAGCGGCATTTCGCGTCAATAAACAACCTCGCTCGTTTTTTTTTTTATTTCTAACCTACATTTCTTGTTCAAACTTTAGCTTGGTTTATCTTTGTTTCAGTAATCATCGCCTAATCTACTGAAATACCAAAGTGTTAACCCGTCATGTTGCAGTCAGTATGCCAGTTTGTATTATCTAGTTAAGTTTCACGGAATTTTCACATAGATTAAATATTTATTTAGAATTGATATAGATAGAGATATTATGCATTTTTTAAAACATTTTTGACAACTTTTCTTAGGTATTTTGAGAATTTAATGATTATGAGAGTAATAAAAATACAGTTCTAACTAGATTTTCGTTCAGCGGTAACCAAATAGCTCAATTGTAAAGCACACACGAAGAGTTAAGGTTGCGGGTTCAAATCCCGCTATGGTCAAAAAATTTGAGTGCAAAATTATACAAATTGATTTATTTCGGTTCAAGACTACAAGGATTGATTGATAATTGAATCGTTCAATGTCATACGCATTATGTAATAAAAAAAATCAATTGTTATTGTCCAATTCTAGTTAGTTTATCCAAATTGAAATAGATATTTGTAATAAATGTATAAGTAAACTGTGTATTTTCATTACATGAAGAACATAATTTGTAGGCAGGTTTCTTACATTTAATTATTCAACTTTTTTCAATTCGTTTATCCAAATTGAGATGTTAAAGTAAACTGTGTTTTTTCATTTATAAAGAACATTAATTTATAAGCAAGTTTCTTGGACAATTTTTTTTTCTATGTTCATACTTAGCCTATAGTTCATACCCTGAGGGTGCCGAGTCCGTTGTTATTACTCTGACAATTTAGGTATAAGTAAATAAGTGCCTTATATTGTGCAATCTCATATTTACTATTGAATCTCCAAATTATACTATTTTATATTATTTACGTATATGTTTATATTTTGACAATAATTTAATTTATAAGTTTGTAAAACTGTAATCTGCGCACAAATTCTTGCATTTTGCAAGTTTTCCTTCAGTTATTCAATGAGATATAGAGATATATCTCATTTTGAATAATATCTTAGAGTGTTCTATTTATTGTTATCTTTCGCAGGTACGTAATAGATATTTATATTTAATCTTTAAAATCTTATTTTCCATGACATGAAAACTGCCATGTTTCATCAATATAGTATTTATTTTGACTAGCTCTTACGATTTTGACATTGTATAAAATATGAAGTATTTTATATTACCTATCAAATATTTTCTAAAATTATATTTCTCTTGCCAAAGTGCCATTTCAATTTCTAATTTAATAACCATTATTAATTATCTGTAGTAAATAAGCATTTTTATATTTTGTACGATTTGACTGAATTACAACTGAATTTATGTAATTAAAGAATCGTTCAATTTATCTTAAATCTTGAATCGGCGGATAATAAAATGTCAAAACTTCTGACTTTGTTTTATTTTATTAATCTCTTGACAAATGTTAACTCTCTTTAATTAGTATTATTAATATTAATAAATAACTAAAGTTACAAACACAAATTAGGTACCATACCCACGAAGGTGTAAAAAATCCTTCATTAATTTCAGCTTCCTCCTCGTGCTACTAATGCCTAGATCACACGTAGGTACCGAGTACTCGGTACGTACAAACATAGCACCGAGTGCTCGGCTGAGCGAATGACGTAAGTTAAATCCAAATCAAATTCTTGGACTTTATGTCCTCCTGGTACCTTGGACAGAGGCACAGACACACTGTCCTATCAAACAAATCAACTTCTTGGGCTTTATGTCGTCCTGGTACCTTGGACAGATGCACAGACACACTGTCCTATCCATCAAATCAACTTCTTGGGCTTTATGTCGTCCTGGTACCTTGGACAGATGCACAGACACACTGTCCTATCCATCAAATCAACTTCTTGGGCTTTATGTCGTCCTGGTACCTTGGACAGATGCACAGACACACTGTCCTATCCATCAAATCAACTTCTTGGGCTTTATGTCGTCCTGGTACCTTGGACAGAGGCACAGGCACACTGTCCTATCAAACAAATCAACTTCTTAGGGTTTATGTCCTCCTGGTACCTTGGACAGCGGCACAGACACACTATCAAACAAATCAACTTCTTAGGGTTTATGTCCTCCTGGTACCTTGGACAGATGCACAGACACACTGTCCTATCAAACAAATCAACTTCTTAGCTTTATGTCGTCCTGGTACCTTGGACAGAGGCATAGGCACACTGTCCTATCCATCAAATCAACTTCTTAGCTTTATGTCGTCCTGGTACCTTGGATAGAGGCACAGACACACTGTCCTATCAAAGAAATCAACTCCTTTTTGGGCTTTATGTCGTCCTGGTACCTTGGACAGAGGCACAGACACACTGTCCTATCAAACAAATCAACTTCTTGGGCTTTATGTCGTCCTGGTACCTTGGACAGAGGCATAGGCACACTGTCCTATCCATCAAATCAACTTCTGCGGGCTTTATGTCGTCCTGGTACCTTGGACAGAGGCACAGGCACACTGTCCTATCAAACAAATCAACTCCTTTTTGGGCTTTATGTCGTCCTGGTACCTTGGACAGCGGCACAGACACTGTCCTATCAAACAAATCAACTTCTTAGGGTTTATGTCCTCCTGGTACCTTGGACAGATGCACAGACACACTGTCCTATCCATCAAATCAACTTCTTGGGCTTTATGTCGTCCTGGTACCTTGGACAGAGGCACAGACACACTGTCCTATCCATCAAATCAGCTTCTGAGGGCTTTATGTCGTCCTGGTACCTTGGACAGCGGCACAGGCACACTGTCCTATCAAACAAATCAACTTCTTAGGGTTTATGTCCTCCTGGTACCTTGGACAGAGGCACAGACTCACTGACTGTACGGGTAAATTATAAATAATTTAAGTACCAGAACATATATTATAAGTACCATTTACCTACTTACCTAAGCTCTTATATAGATTAGCAAACAAATTTTATCTAGATATCCTACAAGTCTGCATTCTAAAAAAAGATATATCAAGCATATACCTACTACATAAAAAAATAAAACTTCACAGCTTTTTACGTATTTATAGGATAGGATAAGGGTTTGTAAAATAAAATACATAAGTATTATGGTACTCTTTATTTTTTAAATTTGAAGTCTTTTATTTTACAGTTTTCTCATGGTATCAAATTTTTAGACTTAACTGTGCGTCTGTTGTTGTTTCCTACCATTATCTAGAACTAGATATTCGAAGGCAAAATCTCATTCAATACAAATAATTTAAGTCAACCGAGGTAAATGCAACAATGCTATTGCGACTTTGCAGTGCACGAAAGGAGCCTCTTCGAGGCGCACTTGAAATCCTTTCACCACACTGTTTCGAAAGAACTAGGGACACGAAGAAGATTGCGACTTTTTAAAATTACTAAAAAACTATTAAAATATAGCAAAGTCTGCAATTTGGTGTTGGTTATTTTCACTAAAATATAGTGCACGAAAGGAGCGTCTTCGAGGCGTACTTTTTAGACTTTTTTAAACTTAAAAATTTTTCTTTAAAATTTGTTATTATTATTTAATTTCTTTTTTACATTTTAAATATTTAGTCATGACATTTATAAATTATACGATACCTAGATAAACCTAATGAAATAACCAGATAGACCTTTGATATAATCGAACTCAGAAATACCATGTTGCATTCGCCCTGACAGGGTCCATGTACTATACCTAGTCTGTAACTACCACTTAAGACCTAAAATACTTACCTGTATGTACATGGAGGCAATAAATAAATACAATACAATACAATACTTAAAAATCCTTTTAACATACTGATTCGAAAGAACTAATGATACGATAAAAAGAAGAATATACCGCAACAGATTGCAAACATTGCTGTACTTTTGATACATATTAAGTCACTCAAAAAATCGCAATAGATATCATTGACGCATTACCTCAGTTGACCTTAAAAAAATTATGCTACTTTTGATTAAATAATCCTCACACACAAAAATGTCAATTGTTTGGAAAAAAAACTGAACTTCTAAAAAAATAAGTAGGTATTTTAGAGTATATAAAATTGTGTCTACTTTACAAACGCACAGACAAGCCAAATACTATTGTAATCTATTATTAACTAACGACAATCACACCACTTTAGGAAATAAATTAAAAACTTAAAACTTTTATGCCGACTTCTTGCACCAAACTTTCTAAGTTCCTAAGCAATTACTTTACTCGCTTGGCAGTTCTTAACGGTCAGAATGCCCAGATTCTGACCGTTAAGGGGCATCCTCAAATCTGAATTCCATACAATTTTTTTCGGACAAATACTCAAAAAGTACGCCGTATTATAGTAATTTCTTCACACTATTCGTTTCGTCCATGTTTTTTGAATTCGTGAACAAAAAAAGTGAAAGGTTTCATACTTTTATTTAGATTTTATACGTGTTTTAAAATTAACCCTACCAACTTAAAAACACGTATAAAATCTAAATTAAAGTATGAAACCTTTCACTTTTTTAGTTCACGAAATCAAAAAACATGGACAAAACGAATAGTGTGAAGAAATTACTATAATACGGCGTACTTTTTGAGTATTTGTCCGAAACATTTTGTATGGAATTCGGATTTGAGGATTACCCTTAAGAACTACCAAGCGAGTAAAGTAATTGCTTAGGGACTTCGACAGTTTGGTGCAAGTAGACATTACACTCATTGTTGTTTGATATTTACAGTTTCAGCATTTCTGTGGTTTAGTGACGGAAGCCGTGTTGGCCGAGTGGGAGTGGTCTCAACTTTCTATCCGAAGGTTGTGGGTTCGAGCTCGGTCGTACACCAATGGATTTTTCTGTTAAACAATCTATGTGTGCATTATAACACGTGCTTGGGGGTGAAGGAAAACATCGTGAGTAAACCGGTATGTCATAGAAAGTAAAAAGTTCGAAAACATGTAGTGTAAAGTGCACGAAAGGAGCCTCTTCGAGGCGCGCTCGAAATCCTTTCACCACACTGGTTCGAAAGAACGAGTGATACGATGAGACGTATGACGTGTTTTAATGGACCGGGTTCGAACCTAAGATTTTCGGATCGAAAGTCGAGGCACCTCCCACTTAGCCAACACGGTCCCAGCAGTGGGAACATTACAGATTTATTTATTTTTTAGCTCTGGTATTCTTCATTTATATTAAAATCTAGCTGCTAATGGCTTCAAATAATATAAATATTAATACAATTAAAATTGATTAGTTTTAGGATTTCGTTGCGAAACAAAAAACCTTTTTTACCTGACTGCGAAGAAAGATTTACGGATGTAATATTTTGAAGTGAAAACTTCTTTAGGCGCTTAGCGCTTTATTTTGTTAGTATTGAATGAAACTGAGCCGTAACGCTCGGTTATGTAACGCTCGTTCGGATAAAGTCGGATTGAGTAGTCTTGATGAAGTTTTCACTTCTGTCGTAGTCGTTTTTTAACAATTAGATAAAATTCAATCACTTAACCACAGAAGTGTCTCCAAACTTTCCTCATCTATGTGAAAATAATAATATATTATTTTAGTGCAATAATAATTAATGTATGGTGACATAAATTTTAATTTAATACCTTTTTCATCTTTCATAGAAACTCTTCAAATCACATACAACCCGCAGTTTTAGATTGTTATAAAAAAAATATTTTTCTAATCTATTATTTATTCCTAAATTGTTTTTAGGTAAAAATTGGTACCTATGCAAAATGCTATTTCGGAGTAAAACATTTTTTAATTACATCTTTTAATACTGACATTATTAGAAATAAAATAATTGTTAAAACCACTTCATAACTGTAGAAAACTGGAACTTAATAAAAAAATTGAAAGATTATTGCTGACTTCTAGGAAATTTTCAAAGTTCCTACGCAACAACTTTACTCACTTGATAGTTCTTAACGGTCAGAATCTGTACTGTTAAGAACTACCAAGCGAGTAAAGTAATTGCTTAGGGACTTTCGACAGTTTGGTGCAAGTAGGCATATGAGTTCGAACTTTAAAAAAATGCCATTTTTTGTTTACCAGTTTCAGAGTACTGTACCAAAATATTAAAAACGGAACACTTATATTCGAATATTTATTGTACTTTCGATCTACAAATAGTACAAAACGCGTGTTAAAAAGTATACAATAGCTCGATCATGAACTTTTCGCGTTATCGTATCGTATCCGTCACCGAGAAGTCAACAGTATTGATTATTTTCATAACATCGTACATTCGTACTTCATATATTAGACGTCTCGGTGACGATACCATAACGTTAACGCTAAAGTTCATGATCGAGCCTCGGTACAGAGGGTATTAATTTAAGGGGCATCCTCAAATCTGAATTCCATACAATTTTTTTCGGACAAATACTCAAAAAGTACGCCGTATTATAGTAATTTCTTCACACTATTCGTTTCGTCCATTTTTTTTTATTTGGTGAACAAAAAAATGAAAGGTTTCATACTATAATTTAGATTTTATACGTGTTTTTAAGTTAGTAGGGTTAATTTTAAAACACGAATCAAAAAACATGGACGAAACGAATAGTGTGAAGAAATTACTATAATACGGCGTACTTTTTGAGTATTTGTCCGAAACATTTTGTATGGAATTCGGATTTGAGGATTGCCCTTAAATTAAATCACTGGTATTCTACTAAATAATTGCATTTTAAATCTAAAACTGCGCATCCAACACTCGTTCCGTCTTCTAGCCTCTAAGAGACCTTCTTATATTTATATTTACAAAAAATACTCTAACTTATGTTAAAAATGGGTCCCGTTTACACGTTGTCAAGTTGACATGAGAGTTAGTGGATAGACTTTACCTTCGATTATAATTATGTACATTAATATCTTAAAATTTAATTATAATGTACAATAAATAATATCTTAAAAATTTCAAACTGATTCTGATGACCTATTTTAAACCGACTTTAAAAAAAGAAGGTCATTGTTCTCAATATGTTATGTTTATACTTCAGAACTTTGTTGTTTATAAACCGATTTGAAAACATAACTTCAGTAAATTAGCACTGTTCTGGTCATTAGCGTGATCTCTAACCAACAGGAGAGCGCTTAGCTCATCTGTATTATTATTATTAGCTCATTAATTTATTCATTTTTAATTTTTCAAAATTATTGTTATCAATTTTATTTATTAAATAAAATGTTATTTAGTACCTAATGTAATTCGCTCTTTAATTAATGTTGCTTCTGCCGTCTTAATTAATATAAAATAAATAATTACAAATCTCGTCACTCGTCACTCGTCACGTATGAAAAAAAAACCATATAGATGGAATCCTGTACTTTCTCCTGTACATTACTGTCCACTATCTCATCAACTTGACCTCGTGTAAACAGAACCTTAAATCAAGGGCGGCCGTAGTGTATACCTATCCTTTGATAATACAGTGTATCCTAATATTTAAGGCAAAAAATTGTGATGACATATGTTTTTTACACAATCACGCTAAAAATACTGAATTTGGTTAAAATTTGGTAGTGAAAAGGACTGAGGTAAATTTACGTGCAATCGGTAAGGTCAACTGAGGTAAATTTACGTGCAATCGGTAAGGTCAACTGAGGTAAATTTACGCACAATCTGTAAGGTCAACTGAGGTAAATTCACGTACAATCGGTAAGGTCAACTGAGGTAAATGCATCAATGGGGCATATAGTAAGTAATGTTAATATAAAGATAAATATTTCCTCATTCTGGCAAATTTGTTTTTAACCCCTTTTTCCAATAATAAATAGTTAAGTCCAATTTAAGTAATAATCAAATTAATTTTAAAATGCAGGCCTTTAACTATAGATGGAAACAATAATATCTTTTTGAGATTTAAGAGTTAATTTTATAGTTTTAACCAATCAAAGAACCCAAATCAAATTAAATTTTTAAACTAGCTTTATTTCATAAACAATCATGAATTACTATTATGCCAAATTTTATACCAAAGCTTCAGTTGTTCCAGCTTGATTGTGTAAAAATCACACCTCACAAATTAGCATTTATGTTAAATTATCATTTTTGGGCCCAAATCCCCTTTTTGAGATCAACACTGCCGACCCCCCTTGATTACTTTGTCTCTGTCACAAATATCACTGTCACTTTGTCACTGTCACTAATCTGGTGGTCGGTGTAACACTTCCGGTATTCTTGCTTGCATTGACACTGTTTTAACATCTTTCCCACTGTCTGACCGTTCTTTGTGATCTTTTGAACTTTCTGAACGGTTATGGTCTTCTTTGTGTTCTTTCGAACTCTCTGAACGGTTATGGTCTGACCGAGTATGGTCCGGTTTCTTTTTATCATCTTTGTGATCTTTTTTGTGATCTCTGGACCGGTCTGATCGATGGTGGGATGATTTGTGACGGGATGTAGAATGTCTTCTGTGATCTTTGTCCGAATCTATTCTATGTTTGTCAGTGTGTCTGTGAGATTGATGGTTTCTGTCACGGTCAACTTTGTCCCGGTCAGACTTTTCTGATCGGTCAGATTTCTCTGACCGTGGTTCTCTTTCTTTCTCGATTCTGATTTCTGGTTTCTCACTCTTGATCTCAGCTTTGATCGAGTTAGTTTCTGTTTTGATCGGTTTCGGTTCAGATCTCTCCTCTTTGACCGAATCAACCTTTTCAGCCTTTACATTAGAAACATCATCCTTTTCAGATTTCTCATCAACTTTTTCCGTTTTTACATCAATCTTGTCAGTTTTAATGTCAGTTTTCTTGTCAGTCCTCTTGTCATGTTTGTTAATGTCAAAACTTTTCCTGTTATGTGACAGTTTCTGTGGTTTGTTCAGTTTCTCGTGGAATTTAGCGCTTAGTACCCTCATTTCAATAACACCAGCTTTGTGCTTTGAAGACTTCTTGGATTCTGAAACCAAAAATGTTTTATTTAAGCAAATGTTTCTTTGAGAATCAAATAGATAGATAGATAATTTTATTCTTTATTGTAAACATGGAAAATAACAAATACAAGACTTAAAACTAATAATTGGTACAATTGGCGGCGTATCGCTGAGAGCGATTTCTTCCAGGCAACCAACAGGCATTGGAGATGATTTAAATATAAGTAGCATTAAAAAAAAATAAAGAATACTATGTTTTATAAAATCCTAATACATAAACAACCTATAATAAACTAATACATATTAAATATAAATATATGTACGTATAGATAATGCTTGATGAATGTGAGAAATATAAGACCTGAAATATTACTTAGTAGTCGATGATGTTTGTCTTAGATAGAACTCTTAGACTTTAGCCTTAAAGGTATGAGGAACAAATAGATACTTATTTTCACTTCTTATGCTCGTAAAGTTCGATATTATAGACCTAGACAGGGGGAGTAAAACTGCATTTTGGGCCCTAGGGAAAAAGTAATTGCTTATAAAATCTGTTCAAAGAGGTTCAGTTTGTAATAGGTTTCATAGATCAGGGTATTATGAGGGTCTTTACCATAACTTATTTCTAATTTGGAATATCGTTTTTACATTGCTTGGCTGTCTCTGTTTTTGAATTACAAAATGGGCGCTTATTTCTGTTCAAATTAGTTTAATTTCCAAACAACTAATACAGCTGCATAACATTTAGTCTGCACAACAAAAAAGTAATAACCACAGTCAATAATATTATTTGTTTACCAAGGGACTGAAGCAAGGCATTTTATATGAGACTTTTATCAACCCGAGCCGAAGGCGAGGGCGGATATTTAAGTCGAGCATAAAATGGTTTTCAGGTTGCGCGTTTGGTTTAATGTTAGTAGGTAGGTTACCTGAGGTGGGCGTGTGCGGCGTGTGGGCGTGGGCGTGGGCCGGCAATGTGGGCGTGGGCGTGGGCACGGGCGTGGGCGCGGCGGCGCGCTCCTCCGCTGGAGACGAGGAGGTCGAGCCGGGGTAGTATTGCTTCAGCCTGAGATGCCACGCTAGAATAACATCGTATATTTTTAATATTTATTTAATTCTTTTAATTCAAATTCAAAATATTTATTTCAGACTCTTAGTCCATAAAAGTAGGTACAAAATTCATTTTAAGAAGAACAAAATCAATAAATTAGATAAAATTAAAACATCAAAATAAAATAATTGATTGATTCAGGCGTTACTTTGCGGAAATCCATAAATATCAACAAATTATATAAATATATTTAGCAATAAATCCGCTTGATTTCTAAACAAAGGTTTTAATTAACTTAACTTTAGTTTAGAACTTTAGTACATATTACTATATTATAAACCAAAGAGTCAACGAACAGAAAACCAAAGTTTAAAGATACGACACGTGTTTCGCCTCTACACGAGGCATCATCAGGAGGTGTGGACTCGCCGAAGACTAGTTACTCGTTTCGAACTTCGGCGAGTCCACAGCAGCTGTATAAGATGCCACAGAATTGGGCTATCTACCCTATCGGCAACAACGCGTAGGATGCTGTTGGTGCTACCGCGGTACGGCAGAGGATCGAGGCAGCTCTCTTTCTGAGGATGGTGTGGAAGCCATCCGTGTGGGCGTCTGCGAGCATGCCTGATGCTGCAGCACCTTGGCAGCCCCAGCAACATCCTAAACGCGTTGTTGAACTGTACACGCAGAGCGTTGATTGTCTTCAGCGTAGTTGGTCCATAGATTGCATGTGTAAAAAGACTGGCAGAAGGCCTTGAACAGAGACACCTTTACTACTCCCGTGCATCATCTCTTAATGTATGACATGATTACATTTTTAAAGGCAATCTTTTTGTCTTACAATACTGTAAAAAAATCATTTTTGGGGCATACAATATCGGCAAAACGCGCGCCGACCGAATTTTTCATGAGTGATCGCTATGAGAGGTGAGTGACGTCATCGCTATGAGAGGTGAGTGACGTCATCGCTATGAGAGGTGAGTGACGTCATCGCTATGAGAGGTGAGTGACGTCATCGCTACGAGGTGAGTGACGTCATCGCTATGAGAGGTGAGTGACGTCATCGCTACGAGGTGAGTGACGTCATCGCTATGAGAGGTGAGTGACGTCATCGCTACGAGAGGTGAGTGACGTCATCGCTACGAGAGGTGAGTGACGTCATCGCTACGAGAGGTGAGTGACGTCATCGCTATGAGAGGTGAGTGACGTCATCGCTACGAGAGGTGAGTGACGTCATCGCTATGAGAGGTGAGTGACGTCATCGCTATGAGAGGTGAGTGACGTCATCGCTATGAGAGGTGAGTGACGTCATCGCTACGAGAGGTGAGTGACGTCATCGCTACGAGAGGTGAGTGACGTCATCGCTATGAGAGGTGAGTGACGTCATCGCTACGAGAAGTTAGTGACGTCATCGCTACGAGAGGTGAGTGACGTCATCGCTATGAGAGGTGAGTGACGTCATCGCTATGAGAGGTGAGTGACGTCATCGCTATGAGAGGTGAGTGACGTCATCGCTATGAGAGGTGAGTGACGTCATCGCTACGAGAGGTGAGTGACGTCATCGCTACGAGAGGTGAGTGACGTCATCGCTACGAGAGGTGAGTGACGTCATCGCTACGAGAAGTTAGTGACGTCATCGCTACGAGAGGTGAGTGACGTCATCGCTATGAGAGGTGAGTGACGTCATCGCTATGAGAGGTGAGTGACGTCATCGCTATGAGAGGTGAGTGACGTCATCGCTATGAGAGGTGAGTGACGTCATCGCTATGAGAGGTGAGTGACGTCATCGCTATGAGGGGTGAGTGACGTCATCGCTATGAGAGGTGAGTGACGTCATCGCTATGAGAGGTGAGTGACGTCATCGCTATGAGAGGTGAGTGACGTCATCGCTATGAGAGGTGAGTGACGTCATCGCTATGAGAGGTGAGTGACGTCATCGCTATGAGAGGTGAGTGACGTTTTAATAACCATAAAAAAAAAATACGCATATTCAGTTGCCGTTACTGAACACATCATTTGGCAAACCCGGGTACCTAGCTCGAGCCAGCTCGCCGCTGCTCGGCTCGAGCGCCGCACTCGCTCCGCTGTCACTCGCACATTTTTTAGAAATCCAAAATTCTGACTGCACAGATGCAACGTAGTACCCCGTTTGCATTGCCCATTTAATTTTTTTTTGGTAATAAAAAATTGGTAGTGTATATGTTCCTATGGAAAGAAATTGAATTGAATTGAATTGTCATTTGACTTTTCACTTGGTTCAGCCGGTTCAGTTGGTTCATTAGTTCAGTTGTTTCATTAGTTCAGTTGGTTCATTAGTTTAGTTGGTTCATTAGTTCAGTTGGTTCATTAGTTCAGTTGGTTCATTAGTTCAGTTGGTTCATTAGTTCAGTTGGTTCATTAGTTTAGTTGGTTCATTAGTTTAGTTGGTTCATTGGTTCAGTTTGTTCATTAGTTCAGTTGGTTCATTAGTTCAGTTGGTTCATTAGTTCAGTTGGTTCATTGGTTCAGTTGGTTCATTGGTTCAGTTGGTTCATTAGTTCAGTTGGTTCATTAGTTCAGTTGGTTCATTAGTTCAGTTGGTTCATTAGTTCAGTTGGTTCATTAGTTCAGTTGGTTCATTAGTTCAGTTGGTTCATTAGTTCAGTTGGTTCATTAGTTCAGTTGGTTCATTAGTTCAGTTGGTTCATTGGTTCAGTCCGACACTCACCGACGGACGCGACGGCGGAGACGGTCCGGAACTGGTGGATGATGTTCCTGGGCAGGAAGTACACGTCGTCGGCGCACAGCGGCAGGCGCGAGTACCGCACGCCCTCTCTGCGTAGTTGGTTCAGTTTCGCCTCTTCCAACCTGCAACAAAATAGATAAACAGATAAACATTTTATTGGTAATTAATTATAGTATTAGGATAATTGATTCAGGCAATAGTATAAATATATTTATCAACAAATTATATAAATATATTTAGTAATAAATCCGCTTAATTTCTAAACAAAGGGTTTAATTAACTTAACTTTAGTTTAGAACTTTAGTATATATCATATATAGTATTATATATATCATATATATTACATACACTACTTATATATTATATAAATTATATATTTTAAATATATATATATATAATATACATTAATAAATTGTTGATATTTATGGATTTCCGCAAAGTAACGCCTGAATCAATCAATTATCTTAAATATATTTAGTAATAAGTCCGCTTAATTTCTTAACAAAGGTCTTAATTAACTTAACTCTAGCTTAGAATCTTAATATCTAAACCAAAGCGCCGAAAACAGTAAACCCAAGTCAGAATTCGACACGTGTTTCGCCTCTACACGAGGCATGCTCAGGAGATGTTGACTCGCCGAAATCTGAAACGAGAGGACAAACACCGTCGCTCGTATTTTATTTATATCTGTTGCGGCGGACCGATCTTATCCGAAGCGTCATCGCCAGCGCTCGGTCAGTCGTTTGTCGCACGATCTGACGTCACAAAAATCCGTAACAAAGGAGATCTTGGAATATTCGTACTTAAGGGGAATCCCCAAATCTGAATTCCATACAAAATGTTTCGGACAAATACTCAAAAAAAACGCCGTATTACAGTAATTTCTTCACACTATTCGTTTCGTCCATGTTTATTGATTTCGTCAACAAAAAAAGTGAAAGGTTTCATACTTTAATTTAGATTTTAAAATTAACCCTACTAACTTAAAAACATGTATAAAATCTAAATTAAGGTATGAAACCTTTCACTTTTTATGTTGACGAAATCAAAAAACACGAAACGAATAGTGTGAAGAAATTACTATAATACGGCGTACTTTTTGAGTATTTGTCCGAAACATTTTTTATGGAATTTGGATTTGAGGATTAGCCTTAAGTCATTCAAGAGTGTAATATTTGTTGAATAGTGTTTAAAAATTTTTTTCTAAAGAATCTAGATTGAATGTTTTATTATATAGCATAATAATAGCAAATTAGCATAGCATAATCAGCCTGTATCGTTCCTACAGCTGGGCCTCAGGCCTTCTCTCCGCCAGGGGAGATGGTTCTTCCACCTCGTGAACCCAACACGGATTGGTGGATAGATAGATAGATTAGGCCAGTCAAATTAGGTTTCACCACGGAATGAGAAATAATAAGCTGAAAATTCGTATACAAGATGTATTTTGGAGTTTTTTAAGTTGTCTCATAAGTAATATAAAAAGGTTTATTAATTATAACCTCTGGACACAGGATATCACGATGAGTAGGTAAGTCAGTCAGTGGTATTTCGCTCTTCGCCTTCTATCTCAATAACGGTTGAGTGTATGAAAAAATGTTTGCAACTTTGCAACAAAATTTGTCGCTAATTTAACGCTCTACATTTTTTTTATAGATGACAACATCGCGAAAAACCGATGATCGTAACCTTTGACTTTGAATAGCTTACGACGCAGACTTTTGAGACTACTTTTATTTAGAACACCAAAATGAAGGTGTATACGAGGTTTCAGCAATTTCTCAATTCGAGATTGGTCCCTTTTTTTTCCTTATTTGACAGGCCTAGTATGTATAGTTCTGATGATGTAGTCAGCCGTCGATCTGATGACGGTGTCGCACTCACCACGTGACGCACTGCGAGATGGGCGGCTCGTACAGGTCCAGCTGCAGCAGCTGCACCAGCTTGTTGAAGTCCGCCGCGTGGAAGGCGACAACGTCCTTCGTGATGCGCCCGCGATCAGATTCATCTCCGCAGTGGATCGCTTTCAAGACTCCTGTATGAATGAATGAATGAATGAATGAATGTAATACTTTATTGTGACATACACTGGTAACACAAGACAATAAATATTATGAGGATATTGCAAAATTAACAAGCCTAAATTTTTGTTAAAACTGAAAATCCGACTGCGAAAATATTATAGTACATTGATTGCAAAATCATTATTAAAATGACTCATTTATTTTTGTAATCTCCATTAAATTTCCTTCATTTTCAACAACCTACTATTTAGCGCCAAAAATCCACAATTTTGATTATTTTTGTTTTAAAAACCCATCTAAAAACTCTCGGGTTATTGAGACGAATCTAACGATACCTTAACCACAGATAATATAATACTATACTAGTACTACTCGGGCGAATGAACATGACCCTGGCTCGAATGACGTTTGTGCAAAGTACAGCGTGGAATTGGATAATGTTGATAGAGAAGAGGTCCTGTAATACTTGGTAATGATAAGTAATGATAAGGCTTCGCAATTAGAGAAAGAACAAACACGGAGGGCGCCGCGCGGGGGGGCGGGGGACGCATCAAGTGCCGGGCGAGAGTGGCAGCCAGGTGCCATGTTCATTCGCCCGAGTAGTACCTTAAGGGTAAACCTCAAATCCGAGTTCCATACAAAAATGTTTCGGACAAATACTCAAAAAGTACGCCGTATTATAGTAATTTCTACACACTATTCGTTTCCTCTATGTTTTTTGATTTCGTGAACAAAAAAAGTGAATGGTTTCATACTTTAATTTAGATTTTATACGTGTTTTTAAGTTAGTAGGGTTAATTTTAAAACACGTATAAAATCTAAATTAAAGTATGAAACCTTTCACTTTTTTTGAGTATTTGTCTGAAACATTTTTGTATGGAATTAGGATTTGAGGATGCCCCTTAACTGTCAAAATCCATCCAGCCGTTTGGAAGATACGAGGTGACAAATAAATTTACATAAATACGTACAAAATACGCGCGAAAAACATAACTCTCCCTTATCGGGTAAAAACCCCCATGACGCATTTACCTTACTTGACTATAATTTAAAACCAATGTCAGAAATTTTTTTATATGATTTTTATTGGAGTGAGACCTTCGATCGACCACAATCTCGCCTGATGTTAAGTGATGAGGTGGCCGACGATGAATCTCGAAGGTCTAGAAGCATGGTTCGAGGATATATAACAACATATATATCCGATATATATCAAGCTAATATATCCGATATATATCAAGCTAATATATCCGATATATATCAAATGTTTTTTTAATAAAATATGGTAATACTAAAATGTATAAAAAATCATACATATTATTAAGTATTTTTTAGAGTTTGTTACTGTATTTCTACTTCCCAAAAGTAGATGGCGTGGAAGTAGACTTAAAACATACTTTCTAACCGTTGAAGCGCTTTGAAATAAAAAAAAAATACTATTGACTGATAAGAATTAATAAAAAGGTTTTATAATTTTAAGTTGATTTTTTTGATATAAAGGATTTTATGTTTTTCGTTGATTTAGCCTGATCTAAAAGATGATTTTAAGATTTGGTTTCATTTGTCTGATTTTAAGTAAGTACCTAAATAAGTAAAGCATTTTTATAATTTTAGTATGTTTTTGTAACACATTTGCAAATAGTATTCATAAATAATACAATAAAGTAAAAGCTTTCATACAAAATTGATATATATCCGATATATATTATAAATATGCGATATTTTGATATTTATAATAAATATCGGATATTTTCGAACCCTGTCTAGAAGACACCTATTTACTCGTTTCTTGAAGAGTCAGAGATCGTAGTTGAAGCAGGTAGCGAGTTCCATTCCTTAGCATAGCTTAGATTTGGGATTTTGGTACTCACCGACGGCGGCGGTGGTCATGCGGTCCAGGCCGTGGCCGACGTGGTCGGCGTGCGCGCGGGTGCGGTCCTCGAAGAGGAACTCGCGCGCCTCACTGTACCGCGGCAGGTATTGCAGGTTGCGGAGCTCGTTGATGCCCGTCCTGAACAATAAATAATAAATCATAAACATATAAGAACCACAGATTAATAACGGTGTTCCTATAGAACACCAAGATAGACAGTATGAAACCAAAATGGATGAGGAATACAAGACAGACAATTTTCAGACACCCTGTCAATAAAAATTATACAGGGTCATCCAAAAAGTGACGTCAAATTTTTTTTTAGATTCCTCACTCCTGTGAGTATCCGAAAATACCCCATGTATGTTCTGCGATTTTGAGTAGTTTAGAAGTTATGATTTTTTTTAATGTATATTTGCGAATTTACTGCCGGAGCACCTTAAAAAAACTCATAACTTGATTGATAGTAAGTTTTTTTTATTTTTTTTTCTTAAACATGATTGTCTTGAATTACTCTTTCATACGTTACAATCAACTGCACAACATTCTTCATTACAAGTTACCGAAAAAATGGCCGAAAGTGAAAATTTTAGGGTTGAGTTGAACGTTGCAAAATTTTCAAAATTTTCTTAACAATACCAAAATTGATGTTTCATAGATTCAAACTATTTTTAAAAACTTTAGCAATAAGTCAGCTTGCCAAATAATAATAAAAAATGTTGCTCCTAACAGTTTTAACATATAATATTTATCTAGCCCTGGAACTTGTCATTTTCAAAATTTAGCATCGTACTAAAATGTACTAGAAGTTAGCCAATTTGGCTCGCTCTTTAAGGCACATTTTTTGTGTACATTGTGATTCTATACTTCAATACTTCTGTGATAAGAACATGCTTAAATTTATATAATCAGAAAACCCACCATTAGGTAAAATTTTACTTATTGTGTAGTAATCGCAAATATACAAAAAAACTATCCAAAATTGCGATAACCCCCTTGCATTAATACTGCCGCCATTTCGACATAGAAAAATAAATATTACCACACATGTATCGCTCACATCACATTAGATTCATTCAGTACTTGCTAGTTGCTCACCTGCGTTTCTTGATGGGACTCTTGCCAAGTTCCGCGGTGGGGACCAACTGCTCCCCAGGCCGGATCCACAGTATGGGTCCGTCGTTGGATTCGCGGGGTTCCATTTCCACGGCCGACAATGGTCCCCACGGCATCGTCTGGGGAATAATATTAGTTATACACAACCAATTTTTAATTAGCAAAAAAAATGGGCAATGCAGACGGGGTACTACGTTGTAACTGTGCAGTCTGAATTTTGGATTTCTACAAAATGTGCGAGGGACAGCGGCGCGAGTGCGGCGCCCGAGCCGAGCTGCGGCGAGCTGGCTCGAGCTAGGTACCCGGGTTTGCCAAACGATGAATAAAACTTAAATTATTATCAATGAAGGGTACCGCCTGACGCAAATCCATAGGAAAAAAAATCGACTTAATTTTTTCCAGTTTTTTTGCCATATCTGTGTTCAGTAACTGACTATGTGTTTTTTTTTGTAATTTAAAATTGACGGTGTATAAGAGGGATCGCTTTTCGAAGTCAGTTGGAAATACAAGCAGGGAGTTCTTCTTTTCTTCTTAGCGCAATTAATTAACCATGGGAGCCTTCCGCGTTTTCAAAATTTTGTCAGAGCGTCTGGTCGAAGCGACGCGTGATCAGAGGGCTGGCAGCTATCTGGGCCAAAGAATAAGCCTTGCTATACAAAGAGGCAATGCAGCCAGTATCCTCGGCACGCTGCCATCGGGTATCGAGTTGGAGCAGCTGAGCTACCTATAGATCGTTTGCAACGGTCTATGGGTGGCCCAATTGTTTCCATTTGTAAATTTTGTAATATAGATTGTAGTACTTAGCTTATGCTGTATTAAAAAAATAATGTCTAAATAACATGCCAGTGGCATTCATTTCTTTATTATTTAAGGTGAATCCTCAAGGCAAAATTTCCATACAAAATGTTTCGGACAAATACTCAAAAAGTACGCCGTATTATAGTTATTTCTTCACACTCGTTTCGTCCATGTTTTTTGATTTCGTCAACAAAACAAGTGAAAGCTTTCATTTTTTAATTTAGATTTTATACGTGTTTAAAAAATAACCCTACTAACTTAAAAACACGTATAAAATCTAATTCAAAGTATGAAACCTTTCACTTTTTTTGTTGACGAAATCAAAAAACATGGACCAAAGGAATAGTGTGAAGAAATTACTATAATACGGCGTACTTTTTGAGTATCTGTCCGAAACATTTTGTATGGAATTCGGATTTGAGGATCAGCCTTAAGTATTGAGTTGCTTTATATTATTGTTCTCCTTTTCTTTATTTTTTATGTAAGCACTAATCTTAAGTTAGTTTATCATCATTTTCTTAATATTCTTATATCTATCCGTGGGAACCTGTAATTGGCTCTCTAAAGCTAAACTATAGTCTACCTAGAAGTATAAATAAATAAATAAAATACGTCGGTAGGTGTTACCATCTGCAGGAACGGACAGCGACTGAGCAGATCCAGCATTTCTGGGAAGTACCCCCCCACTTCTTCGTGCACGGTGCCCACGAGCGAGATCTGGTGCAGCGGCCCGCAGCGGCACGTGCCCGCGCTGTACGTGTTCTGCACCTGTTCAACAGATAAACAAGGTTTTGAACATACTTCAACCGACGTCAATTGGACTGTTCTAGTGACGTAACACAACTGAATAGTAACAGGGAAGCAAAATACGCAATTTCGTTTATTATTATTTTTATTATAAATTATTATTTATTACTAGCTGTGCCCGCGTGCGACTTCGTCACCCGTGGAAGAATTGTTTATTGTCGATGTCGTTTGTTCCACCCGCAAAAGACATGTCACAGAATAGCAAAGTGTCAGTACTAAGCAAGTCAATCATTCTTGAACATTTTCAAACCCTCTTTTTAACCACTCAAACAATAAATTTAGTAAAAACTGAAATACTTGGCGGATATTATAAAAATGCAACTTTCAATTGAATATTTTGTTAACCTGAGACAGGTTAATTCAACTTGTGGTCTAATAACACCTTCAATCCGTACTTATTCATCTTTTAACTGTAAGACTAATCCTCAAATCCGAATTCCATACAAAATGTTTCGGACAAATACTCAAAAAGTACGCCGTATTATAGTAATTTCTTCACACTATTCGTTTAGTCCATGTTTTTTGATTTCGTCAACAAAAAAAGTGAAAGGTTTCATACTTTAATTTAGATTTTATACGTGTTTTTAAGTAAGTAGGGTTAATTTTAAAACACGTATAAAATCTAAATTAAAGTATGAAACCTTTCACTTTAATTTAAATTTTGAGTATTTGTCCGAAACATTTTGTATGGAAATTTGCCTTGAGGATTCCCCTTAATATTGAAAATCGGTGATACCCGTATCTTATTATTTGTTTTGAAAATGGTACAGGTGGCGGGAAACACATACGAAGGTAGAGCGTTCCACTGTCTTGCTGTGCGTATTATGAAAGAGCTCGAGAAACGTTTCGTTCGTGTCGGCGGCATGTCGATAACGAAGGGGTGGAACGAATCACCACGCCTGGTTGTCCAATCTAATCTTTTGGGTTGGAATCTCGCCTCGAGACGTGTCCGAAGTACTTTTCGAGAGGATGCAAGTTTGAACTAAGACCTGTAGACGCTTTTTGATAGAGTTCTGGAGTATGGAGTTATGCAAGTTTGAACTAAGACCTGTAGACGCTTTTTGATAGAGTTCTGGAGTATGGAGTTATGCAAGTTTGAACTAAGACCTGTAGACGCTGTTTGATAGAGTTCCTGGAGTATGGAGTTATTGTTATTCGTAGCTGGGCATTAACTCGTTAATCCGTTAATTAACAAAGTTAACATTTTGATTAACGGATTAACTTTTAAAATTGTTAACGGACACGTTAACTTCCGTTAATATGCAGAAGTCCGTTAATCATTAATCCAATGCTTTATAATAGTTACCGCACGGTATAGAATTCTCGATAAAATGTCGCTGGACATGAAATCAAAAGACTCGTTCAATATTCATTAAATACAATACTATTATCACGCTGCGCTGCATCACATTATCACATTTAAACACTAAAACAAGCCTCGCTTTCAGACGAGAACTTCAACATGTTTATGTCCATGAAAGAATATGCACCTTATGCCCGACGATTAAATTACACATTTGAATTATACAAGTATTTTGTCTTGTTCCTAACCTGTTATCTTCCAGGACCTAAACCAACAGGTTTTATAAGTTCACTAACGCAACTATATAAAGATGCAATTTTACACGGATTAACGATTATCGTTAGCTTGCGTTAATTCTTCCGAAATTTGAGCTAACTTTTTTATAGCGGATTAACGATTAACGAAGTTAACTATTTGATTAACGGTGCCCAGCTATGTTGTCATTGTACCTGCTGGTAGTATCTGCTGATGGTGGTGGTCTCGATGTCGGAGGCGCGCGCCAGCACGCCGGCCTTGACGGTAAGGTTGGGGTGCGTCTGCGAGAGGTAGTCCAGCAGGCAGGGGAACTGCCCCGCCGCGCCTCGCACCACGCCGCACACGAAGTACGCCCAGCCTTCGCTGTCCTCGGAGAATACCAGCTGGAAAGTATTGTAATATTGGAAATCCTATCCCACTTCTAGTTTTTCAACTGACTTCAAAACGTAAGAAGTCAAAATAAAAAAAAGTTTATTTTTTTTACAAAAACAACTTATAGGGTAAACCAACCTATTATTGGCACCCTAGAGTTATGTTAGAAAAAAAAAGAAAATTTTAGATTAGGTATTCAATTTCAGTATACTTTTATTACTTTTAAAAGCATACTGAAATTGAATCTACAATTTTCTTGTTTTTTCTAACTAAACTCTAGGGTGCCAATAATAGGTTGGTTTACCCTATATTTGGATTGAAGTTTATGTGACATGAATAATTTGAAATCTGTTATGGCCTTATTTATGGTGAGTAACATAGTATAGGGAGGTGCACTAAGGGCCAGGCCCAACACTGCGTTGCGGCGTCGCATCTTCACGCAAGCAGAAGTAGAACACGGGCGGGAACATGAAAAATGGCGCATTGGCGGCATTAAATTAATTGACAAAACTTGTATAACATTGAGTGTTTAAGTGTAAAAACGGTGGTTTTTTATCCATTTTTTTTTTTTTTTTTTATTTTTATTTAAACATTCACACACTCACACCCCTGCACTAGGATTCCCTTTAACTTCCCATTAAGTGCTCGTGAACGTGTATGAGTGTTGGTGAATAGTGTAATGCTGTAAAACGTGACTTTTCGTGTTGCCTCCAAAACTCCATAGAAGCCTCTAGTAAAGTCGCAACCACCACTACTTTACAGGGGCATGACTTGACTTATCGACTCTGACTTATGACAAAATAATATCTCCAATTACTTGACACTGGCTATATACCTTTGATGTGAAGCCAAAACCGAAGAACTTAGGTTCTTCGAAAGAAAAAAAAAAAGTAGAACACGCTCAGTGTGGTCTATGTCTCATTAGAAACTGCGTTTGTTAGCGTCTTATCGTACGATGCGATCCGATGAAATATTTGCGTTGCGACATCGCATGCATTTCTGTACGATGTTGTTTTTGCGATACGACACCGCAACGCAGTGTTGTGGCTTGGCTCTAACAACAATTATGGTGAACGACCGAAATAAAATAATTTGTAAAAAAGGAGGAAGTTATCAATTCAGCAGAATGTTTTTTTATTGTTTGCTATCACAAAACTTGGTTGTTTATATATAACCGATTTGAAAAAAATATATTTGAAAGGATATACCTACTTCCAGATTGTCCTATAGAAATTTTATAAAAATCGATTCCGTACTTTGGTTTTGAAATCAAAATAACTGAAAAAAAAAAGTCGTTGATGTGGTGTGTTGAAAAAATTGCGTATCTTGCTTCCCTGTGACTTTTCAGTGGTGCCTACGGTCATAACAACCGTCCGATTGAAGTCGGTTTCGGTTGTTGTATGTTTTTAAATAAAATAAAAATACATAAGAAATTTTGATGGTCAGACTAAGGGCATCCATAGGTTTTCACATTGCCATATGCAGTACCATGAACACCAGAAGTGAAGGCACGTTACCTTGAGGAACTCCCTGGCTAAGGCCTCCTGTTGGATCGCGTTGAGCGTGTCTACGTCTCTCTGGTTCAGGTAAACGACACTAGCGCCGCCGTTTGGATGAGTCTCTACGCGCATCAGTCTGAGGGAAAAGAATAGAATAGAATAGAATACTTATGCTTTATTGTATCATCTTAAAATAAATACAAACTAAAACTATTTTCGAGAGACGGAAAACGCAATAGAGGGCGTTAACAAACAAGATGGGAGGATGACCTAAAACTTACAGCTGGACAGCACTGGAGAAGGGTAGCACAAGACAGAACCCAGTAGAAGGGGTTAGAGGAGGCCTATGCCAAGAGGCACACCGAACTGCGGGACATCCTTTAATACTTTATTTATATTACTACATTATAAGAAAAAAATGAGAAAACCTAAAGTTTGGAATAAATGGCTTATTATTATTATTATTTAAAACTATCTTCCAGACAACCAGACAAGACAATATTGTTAAGAAAAAAAATTATTTAAACTACAGTGAATAAACAGTGTACCGAAAAGATATCCTACTAATATTATTAACGCGAAAGTTTAAGTATGGATGGATGGATGTTTGTTACACTTTCACGTAAAAACTACTGAATGGATTTTAATGAAACTTTACAATAATACAGCTTTATACATCAGAATAACACATAGGGTACAATTTATAAAGATACCTGCGCAGACGGAGTCGCGGGCACCAGCTAGTATTAGATAAAGAATGGTTATATGAGCTTCAGAAACATTGAAAAGAACAAGAAATGTGGACTAAAATTTCAACATCACGTTATAATGCTTTTGCTCTATCTCGCTTCTTTTAAATAAATTGATTTTGACGACACGGATGGTCGAGTGGCAAGTGCGTTGGACTGCTATGCCAAGTGTCGCGGGTTCGATTCCGTTTCGGGACAAACATTTTAGTAACGAACATCGATGTTCGTCCCGAGTCTGGATGTTTTCTATTTATTCTATGTATGTATTTTATTTACAAAAAAAAGTATTTAAATATTCAATCAGTTTATCCGGTTCCCATAGTACAAGCTCTGCTTAGTTTGGGGCTAGATGGCGTTGTGTGAAATGTCGAAAATAATTATTTACATTTATTTTTGAATGCATTATCGATCTAGTTATGAGCTACCCTAAAAGTTTCAGCCAGATAGCTAATCGGGAAGTGCTTGAAATAAGAGTTACAATATCCCACACATAACGACAGACAGGCAAACAACAAAGCCGTTTCATAAAAACGTGGTACAGTCAGCTGCACAGACATGACTGTACATGGTAATAGAAATACAAAAATTTTAAGCCTTTCCTTTCGTAATACTTAAGTTGAGTTACTGACATTTTGCTATTTGAGTGACACGGGCCACCTATAATGTCAAAAAATCCAATATAGCGGCTGTAAGCAGCCATTTTGTATATTTAATTCAGCAAATACAATCATTACTTGATGCGCACTTGAAATCCTTTCACCACACTGGTTCAAAAGAACTAGTGACACGATAAGAAGAAGATGAAGATTACATGATGGATTTTGTTATATGAGATTTCAATGGATTCGTATGGATTATTGGATCATTTAGATTAAATCAAGTGTCAATAATCCAAAATCGAGACAGTATTTGCAGGCAAGTTTTTGTTTCTTCAAACATAAACTTGTTTATCTTTAAACGCCGCCGCAGCTCAATTACGCCGATTGCACGCCGATGAATCAATCAATCAATCAATCAAATAATTTATTTGCGTAGTAAGGGTTCTTAAAATTCTACTACAGAAATGGTGGTGCCAACTTACATCTACCACTTAGGCATGCAAAACTGTTATCCTATTTATTAATATGTTAAATGATACTATAAATGTCCAAAAAGAATAGAAATAAAATTAACTAAACGCAATATCACAAAAAAAGAAGCGAAAAATATCTAATTCATGTCAAGTGGAAATAATTTCAATCATAAATCAATGCCATACCTATGGTACTTGAGTCCCTTCACAGCGGGATTGTCGGCTACAGCCGTCCACGTGTCCGACGCGGTCGGTCGATCACGCCGACACTGCACGCCGATTGAGCAACGCTTTACACGCGCGCGACGCCGACAATGCGTACAAGATGATGATGAAGATGTGTGACGGGACGAATGAGACCTGGAAGCAAAACATGATATTAATTGAAACAGTAGTGTATCCCTAAAGGTTAAACAGAAGTGGATCCTAAAGGGTAAACAGAAAAGGATCCTAAAGTGATAACAGAAGTGGTTCCTAAAGAGTAAACAGAAATTAATCCTAAAGGATGAACAGAAGTGAATCCTAAGGTGTAGACAGAAGACAAATATTTAATAACGTTCCTGATGACATTAAAAAATTGCCAACACAAATGTTTGTAAGTAAATTTAAGAAATGGCTTATTGACAAATCTTTTTATAATGTAACAGAAAATCTAACTAAAAAAAATAATTAATTTAAATTTTTATAAAACTTACCTATTTTATAAGTTATTTGCATGCTGTATTTACGGTGAAGTGTGCGAGACTTAAACTAGTTTAAGACCTTAAATGTAACCATACTTCAAGCAAAATAAATAATTTCATTTAATTTCATTTCGAAGTGAGGATAAACAGAAGTGAATCCTAATGGAATATACATCAGTGAATCTTAAGAGATAAAACAGAAGTGAATCCTAAAGGATGAACAGAAGTGCAACAATCAACATAAAGAACATAAAGTTCAAAAACTTGTGTCAAGTGCACGAAAGAAGCCTCTTTGAGGCGCACTTGAAATCATTTCACCACACTGGTTTGAAAGAATTAGTGACACGATAAGAAGAAGAACAGTATGCATCGTAAAGGGTAAACAGAAGTAAAGTAGTTAATATTCTACGAGTTTTACATTAAATCTCACCTTTCTCTATCCCTGTCTTTATCTCTCTCCCTATCTCTATCTTTCTCCTTCTCCCGTTCTCTGCTCTCCTTCCTTTCTGTAACTTTATCCTCAGTTTGGATACTCTTTCCAATTGAGGAAAAGATTTGGGGTGAAGAAGAATTTTCCATCTTCATTTTGAATGGTAACTCCAAGTTACCATAGCATGGTAACTCTCGTCTCGGAGTAGATTGGAACCTAATAGCCTTCATGGTAAGACTGAAATGAGTAGCTGGTTTCCGAAGGTTTGAAGTCTCCAACAAAACATTCGATCTCGTGACCCGAGGGTATTTGTAACGGAACATTGAGTTTTGAAAGTGTGTATTTATGATTCCGAGCTGTCGTGATACGGATGAAAAAAGCCGTTTTGTGAGGTCATCATCTGGTATTTTATTGGATATTCTGGTTTGCTTGATGGAGGCATTGAGACCTTCAAACCAATCGGTTTTGATCGGCCCCTGTGTGAAATTGATGTAGGATTCTTCGGAGAAGAGAAGAGGGTTTCTGGGGGGTGCGGTTTTCTTCATAAGATGAAGGTTGAGGATGGCCGCGTCACCGAATCCTCCGGAGTCGAAGACTGGCCAGATTTTAGTGAGCTTGGCTGGAGATGCGGTTGAGTTGAAGACGCAAAGCTCGCGAGATTCCGAGCTCAGTTTGCGTTTACGACCTGGGAAAAAGAAAAAAGGTCGTATAAGTAAGTTACAAGACTCGTATGGGACTCTCTTAATTTGACGACACAGATGGTCGAGTGCCAAGTGCATTGGACTGCTACGCTGAGTGTCGCGGGTTCGATTCCCGCTTCAGGAGCATTTGTGTGATGAACATCGGCGTTTGTCCTGTATGTATTTACAATTTTTTTTTATTAAGTATTGTATCAGTTATCTGGTTCCCATCATACAAGCTTGCTTAGTTTGGGGCTAGATGACGTTGAGTGAAATGTCCAAACATTATTATTATTATTATTAATGGCGAGAGATCCCGCCTGCCCATGACCAGAACAGTCCTAAACAGGACTTTTTTTTTTATTTTTTTTTTTTTTTTTGCTTATTTGCGATCAGTATCTTTACTATGGGCAAATGTTCTGTTTTGTTTTTGCTGTTTTTGCTGTTTTTGCGTGGATCGCACATCTGCGAACTCACTGCTTTCTGTTAAGTATATGCTTTCTCCTTAATCTCCCTTTGTACTTCGGGTTGAGAAGTTCTCGGGCTAGTTCATTCGGGTGGCTCTCCAGTCTCGCCGAGTAAGTGCGAGCTATCGCTTTTATCTCGTCGGATACTGGGGTGATTGTGCTGGTTTTGAGTTCTTCGTACAATTCCGTGGTTTTTATGAACCATGGTGCGTTGGTTATGTTTCTCAGAATTCCATTTTGAGCTCTCTGTATGATGGATATATTGGAATTGCACGCTGACCCCCACAATTGGATGCCATATGTCCAGATCGGTTTTAGGATGACCTTGTATATGAGGAGCTTGTTGTCTGTGCTTAGTACCGAGTTCCTCCCAAGCAGCCAGTGTAAGTTTCGGTACCTCAGGTTCAGTTCGTCTCTTTTCTTTTGAAGATGTTTTTTCCAAGTAAGTCGCCGATCGAGGTGCACTCCCAGGTCCTAAACAGGACTGTGAATAACAAGTTAGTTGCAGCACTCACTACTATATCGCTCAAATAACATCCAGGAGAATTTGCCTAAAATACTGGTGAATGCCAAAAATCTGATTTCTCGAATGACTTGTATTGTTGTTTACAGCGTTGATGACACAGGGCTAGTTTACAAGCCAGCGAGTTCGCTTGTAGCTTGTAAATTCGCGCCGTGTCATCAGGCTTTATACACCCTGCTTGTTGACAATATGACAATCCTTCCCGAAAACTAACTCGCTCACTCGCTAGCTTTTAGCTTGTAAACTAGACCTGTGTCATCGACGCTTAAGTGCGTTGTCCGATTAGCTGATTAACCGAGGGTATTTGCTGCTCGTGTATTGTTTTTAGCAGCACGTGTACAAGCGACAACCCACAAGAGACGCCTCATGCTACTGAGACGCTCGCTAGAAAAAACCGAGCGTTAACGCCTGTATACGCGCGATGGGTTTTGAAGTTTTTCGAGTACTAATCTGCCTGTAGATGCGCGATAAAAAAAACACTAGTCTGAAACCGCACTAATATAGTTAAGACCAATCCTCAAATCCGAATTCCATACAAAATGTTTCGGACAAATACTCAAAAAGTATGCCGTATTATAGTAATTTCTTCACACTATTCGTTTTGTCCATGTTTTTGATTTTGTGAACAAATAAAGTGAAAGGTTTCATACTTTAATTTAGATTTTATACGTGTTTTTAAGTTAGTAGGGTTAATATTAAAACATGTATAAAATCTAAATTAAAGTTTGAAACCTTTCACTTTTAAATATAGTTTCTTTGATTTTTGGCAGGAGAAATGAAGCAAAATCATTTACTTATTTATATTTGTGTTCGTAAAGTCATCTATAAATGAAATAAATGCTTGAATAACAAAGTTTATTTGATTTTTGATAGACTAAGATGGCCTGTGTGAATCAAAGTCCTGTGTATTACTGTTATAGTATTGGGCAGGAGTGATCTCTTATTATCAGGAGAGTTCTTAGCTTGCTTTTTCACTTGTTGATATACCTACAAAAATAAAATAAAATGAAGAACAAGATTTATATCTCATAGGACAAGTCCAATAACGGAAAAGGTAGCTGGGACAGAGTTAATCGGTTTTCAGGGGGCCATAAACAATGCATGCTTCAACTGTAAGCCAGAACAAACCTCTGTACCCCACAGAATAAGAACTCTTCAGATTGGTTCAGTAGTACAGGAGGAGGACCTTGAAATCAAGGCCCTTTAGCACTTTACAGTTCGACACAGCATGACAATTACATTATAAATGCATTTTGTGAGAATGATGAATGAATGTAAATGAAAGTTTATTGTTTACTAACACTGAAACAACTTTGCAGTAGAAGCTTGAAAATAGTCGTTTAAAAAAAATAGCTATTCGCAGCAGTCTTGTAGCAATGATCCACAAACTTTTGGAAATATATATGCCGATTTGCAACAAACTATCAAAATTCCTAAGCAAAGCTTGACAGTTCTTAACGGTCAGAATCTGGACTGTTAAGAAATACCAAGTGAGTAAAGTAATTGCTTAGGGGCTTTGACAGTTTGGTGCAAGTAGGCAATAGTCTATAGCAAAATAGAAAGTACTTGTCTAGATTTCAGCAAGGTCAGCCATGATGCAATTGTTACAAATCTGCATCAATAATCTCTGAACTACAGTCAACGATGCAAAACCATCCATGAATTTTCCATCCAAAGTCCTGATAGAGAACTAAAAAGGATAAAGTGTGTTTACAAACATATTTGACCTCTATTGTGATGTAAGAAACCAAATGATAGGTTAATCCTTTTCCCACCAAAAAACAACACGACTAGATCGAAGTTGTGAAGTCACCAGAACTGACAGGACGTCTGTGGACGACTGCTATAGGTTTGTAGGTATGAACAAAGCAATATACCTTTAGATTCTGCGACTGGTGCGTGTCGTGATTTCGTTGACATACTTGGACCGTTCGCCGATTTAGACAGTTTACTGCAGTCGTAGGAAGGACGACGCCGCTTTGTTGCCTCGCCGGCATCTCCCCCGTTTTCCGAACCACGAGAACCAGCAACGTAATCACGATTTTCATGCACTTTTACATGAGAGAGTCTGGAGTCATTTGATGACGCCATTGTCGGATCGTCAGAGTTAGATAACACGCGAAATGAACACAGTTCGTCAATTAAACATTGACACCGATGATAAGTTCTGTTTTCTGCACACTTACACCATTTATTAGGACATTACAATGTCAGAAACACATTTCTTGCGAATAAAAAACAACTTTGCGACGCCATTTCTACGGCTGCCTCGTCGGTGTTGCCAGTTAACGAAATACAAAATACGGATATTATTAAATGAAAGCGGAGCGGGTTGCGGAAGTTGTGTATAAAACTCTCACCCCAAGGAAAAGGTACCCGGCCAAAAGTTTTGAAAATGATTTTTATGAACAATTTTTTTAACCCCCAAGTGATGCTGCGGAAGCCAGCATGTCAAATCAAATAGCCCATGATAGGCCGATAGGGCATAGTTTGGGTTTGCGCCGGTTTTAAAAAATGCAGTAAAATGCGGAAAACAAACAAAAGCATGCAGCACTGAGCCTCAAAAAAGTTTATTTTTTACAATTAAAGTTTTTATTTTAGCTACATATTTTACTTTGTAAAATTCGATATTTTTTTAATAGTTATTAATTTATTGTAACACAAATAAAGCAAAATTTTAATAAAATGATGTTACAGACTACGCCTTGTCCATAGCAGTCACGTTATTCTCTGTGACTTAGTTCCAAGCTTTTAGAAAAGATGGCGCTACTAATTACTATACTAGCGCCATCTACGGAGAACACACCACACTAGCACTACCGTTCTAAACCGACAAAAAAGACGAGACTCTTATTTCAACCTCCAATATTTAGTGGTTCATTAAAAAATAAACTAAGAATATAATAAGTTAATACTTATGCGATCATGTAAGTACTTACCTATTAACTAGGGTTTCTTAAAATGTCATTCTATACCTAATAAGTGCCTAAAAATCGTCATCGATAACAGGCGTGTGTATAAATCACGTTGATTAGCATTCAGCGAGAACTCCCAGGTTCGATTCCCGTAAACATTTGTATGCGAATAACATAATGATGGGTGACCATGAATGGCAAATTTTGTGTGTTGGTGGCATAGTTTTGAGAAATAACTGACTGAAGATAATATTAAAGATTATTTTGAAAAACAACCAAACACCAAAAACCTACCAAAAATGGGAATTTACTTATTATTTAACAAGCGTAAAGATTATAAAAACTGAAAACCCAGCTGCCGTATATTATTGAAATATTGGATTTTTGACTCTATAATTTTATTTTATGGCATTCTCATGAATAAAACTAATTTAGAGATAACTTATTTACCGAAATCCATGAAGTTTTGATAGTTTTTTGACTTAGGTAGGTACATTGTCATTTATCTAAATCCGTTGTCAGATGAACACTACATTTATATAATATCTACACTCGTTAAACATAGGTAACCCCCTTTCTTCCAGTCGGATAAGTAAGATAGGAACTAAGTAGGTAACTATGTAGGCACGAGTAAATTTACTGACGAAAAAGAAGTTAAGTCAGCTATTTTGGAGGCTATAACAAAAACATTTTTTTCGTAGTTAATAACTAGCTTTTTAAGAGATCTGAAAAATGAATTAGGCTTATGGGAGAATACATATAAAAAGGAAAAATAATAACATGCATAATTTGACCCTTCTTCTTTGCCATTCCGCGAACGTTTTGACCTCCCGTCGTACCTATATAAAAACCGTCTTCTGGCAAGCGATTTTCTCCAATAAGTACCTACTTGGCAACTATTATCAAAAAAATTTAAAAATTTTTAAGAAACAATTTCTCGTTTATATGTCAATATTTAGACTTTATTGATACAAAAAAACTGAAAAGTTTGAATGAGTTGACGATTACATCTTTGATTCACCATTTCATCCAAACTGGCTGAAATTTAGTGGATGACTCAAAAAACGAAAACAAAATCGTTGCGAAATTCAAAAGGGTCTTTTGCACACCATTCGACGACCTTCAACAACAACGTGGTAAGACAAGAATCCCAATTTTCACGAGCACAACTTTGATAACTTAGTAAAGATTAATAATAATTAATAATAGCAGAACACTACGGATTATTGTTAAGAATCTATAATATTTTAGGGTAAGTATTACAAATTCTTCATAGTGTTAGGTTACTAGGCAATCACATTATTATGATTAAAATTAATAAATAATTGGTTTTTTTTACAAGCGTACGGAAACACACGGAACAGAATCTTCTCGTTTTATAATATTTTATACGTTGTACTTAGATATTGAACTGAAATACATTTATTTATCTTAGCGTACCTATTCAAGTATATAAAATACTAGTTTACATAGGTAGGTATAAGCTTATTCATTAATATAACGTTGGTAATAATAACAATAATTGTTTTACGATGACGTCAATTTGACAATAAGTTTTATGAACGCCGAGTTATTTATCATTGAGGCCCGTTGTATGTTGTGTTGCTTACGAATATTATGTAAAATAGCATATAAAAGACTAGATAATCAATTCGCATATTCTCGCATAGACAATGACTGTGTGGCTCAGTGGCCTCGCAAAATTAAAAATAAATGCGAAAAACCTATGGCAGCGTCGGCGACTGTCCCGCTCGCGTTCTACATTCGAAATAATAATTGTATTAAGGAAACATGAGCGCGGCGCATGTGTTTGTTTGTTTGTTTACCCGTCATGACGTCATATGTTTATTCTCGCGGGGAAGTCGGGGCGCAATGGATACTACTGGCAAAAAGATAAGCAAATGTAATACAAAAATAATAAATAAAATAAGATGTATGGTCACGTAAGCACATCTGGTATAGGTATACTAAATAACATAAGTTTAGTAATCTAATATTAAAAAATCGTACCAATGGTAGTTAAAAAGCTTGTATAGTGGGGTTGAATGTGCAAATGTGTGTGTGTTTATTCTGTTTTTCAATTTTTCGTTTATATATTTAGTTAATTATATTAAATTACTTTACTTAAATTTTGTAATATAGATTGTAGTAGTTAGCTTATGCTGTAATAAATTTTATTCGTTAAAGGATTGCTTTACTTAATAAAAAATCAATAAAGTTAGTCTATTATAAATAATTAAATGAACCACCTAAGAGGTGTAACTTTGGAGATTCTAGAGTTAACAGGATACTTATCTGAAATTAAAGTAATTGAGAGTTCTTTCTGGTAAATAAATGATACCTGCTGAATTATTGTGACCCCGTTTTATTGATGATTAACCTATACACACAAACTAGACAGACACATTGTCAGACGGTGCCCACTCGAAGGTATGGCTGGATACAGGAAGACATTTTACCATTTTATTGGAGTCCATCAGTGGACTACGTGTTGGCGAGCAGGATAGGAGGTAAGTACCTCGACTCTCAATCTGAAGGTCGTGGGTTCGAACCCGGTCGTACACCAAGTGCTTCGACTCTCGATCCGAAAGTCGTGGGTTCTATCGAACCCAACCAATATGCCAATGGATTTTTCTGTTAAAAAATCTAAGAGTGTATTAAAAACACGTGCTAAATGGCGAAGGAAAACATCGTGAGGAAACCGGGCGGCGGCGTGTCATAGAATCTAAAAAGTTGAAAAACATAGTGCACGAAAGGAGCCTCTTCGATGTGCACTTGAAATTATTTCATCACACTGGGTCGAAAGAACTAGTGATCTAAATCTAGTGAAAGAACTAGAGTCATCAGATCAGAAGAAGTGGACTTCAAAAGATTGATGCTGATGACGTAAATTTAAATATTGATTATGTACGGCCATAAGGACCCTTGCTAATCAACTGTATCATGTCGCATTCGATTATCTCATCTTTTCCTTTCGATAGGTCGTTGACGCAGTATCAGATCCGTTAGCAGATAATTAATATCCTAAGAAATGCAAAAGTGTTGGCCATTTGTCAAGGATATCATGCATGCCCTGCTGCCCCTTGTTTACACACGCACACTGACACACTCACGCACACTTAGCCGCTCCCGTCGAGCCGCTTATTTAGGTATATTGTTGTTTATTTTATTCGGCGCTATGCTCCGACACGGGGCGAGCCTTTCGACTCAGTTTTAACGCGCACGTTTTATGAAACGACAACTATGCGTCGATGTTCGCTCGCCGGCGATAATAATTATTCATATCGGAACCGCTTCTACCGACCGAAATAGCAACGCGGTAAACAAATTCGCGATTTTATTGGCATGTTCACTTTTTGATTAAAATAATTGATCGTGTTTTTAACTTACCTATTTACCTACTTATTTTTCATAACATATTCGCAAGTCGGTCGCCGGTGCCGCCTCGGTTGTCTCCGCGAATCTTAATAGCAGTTAATCATAGTTTATTTTTGCCGTGAAACGTGTGTTAATGTGCGGGGCCACTTGTCGCGTCTCTTATTTTTCTATAGTTTGATTGAAATTCGTTAAATTGCGGAAGTGATTTGAGCCGTGAAAAAATTATATTTGCAAATTCGCACTTCTGATTCAAGACTGTTCGATTAAGAACACAATTGGACTAAGAACTATTTTATTTGTGTGAGGTAAAGTGGACTAAATATACAAGTTGATTTGATTCTCTTTTCAAATCGTGATTTTTGAGTGATAGCGCGCGCTTTTCCGGAGTTTGCTCTGTTTTCCGAATTATAAACTTTGGCGGGAGTTTAGCGGGGTGATAATAGAGAAGTAGGCTACACAGAAAGTTTGGAAAAGTGTTGAGTACACAATATCGGATGCTGGCGAGTGTTTTTTCTACGCGTTTTCGAGGCTAAGCGCTAGTTGTTTGAACAAGTGTGTTTTCTAATGGATTTATTTTGAGGTGAGTTTAAATTTACTTGTGTGTTGGTGTTTGTATTGTTTGCTTTTCGTGTTTTGTGTGCGTGTTCGCGCTGGTGGCGGGAAACCGAATACCTAGCCGGTTCTTTGTGTGTGCGAGTGTACAAACAATGGCCGTGTGTGAGTACGACTTATTGTCACTTTGTATAAGAGGGGAGACAAGGAGGGAGAGGTTACTTGTCATGTATTTAGGCGAAGACGAAACTTTGATGAGTTTATTTTTTAATTTATGTCAACCGTATAGTGCTTGTAAGGCAAAATGTAGAGAAGAGTAATGTCACTGTATTTACTCACGTATCGAGCATCGCTTTTTATCTTTATTGATTTTTGACATCACGCCACCAAATGTATCTAATGAGTAAACGCGAAAAAATTATTGCCTTTCTATTTCGCCTGTTTAATTTATAATAATTTTATCCTTATGTAGTGACTAATGATTTCTTATTGAAGCATAGGTAAACTATAAAAATATTAAGCAAGTAATCTTATCCAAGTAATAAGAAATTACTTATATACTTGGACATTTCAATCTCAATAAAGACTCTTTAATTACGTCTTGACTTTCTATAATTTTCTTTTTAATTTAATAAAGATCGCATGACCCACTTTGCCCCATCTTCCCCTATCTGAGACTACATTTTTGTTTTAGTAGGTAGGTACCTACCTATAGATGTTTGTGTATTTCATATAATATAATGTACTTACCTAGTATTTACATCATTTTTACTCCACGTTTAGTGCTATAAGTACATTATAATATTAATAATCATTCATACAGTATTTTGTTGAAAATATCATAGCTATTCAGTTACATACTTAATTAAAACTATTCTTAATTTAGGTAGGAAACTAATGGCAATAAAATTAGCACAAACGTAGCATTCGTTAACTTTTCATGTAAATTTGACTACAAAAAAGTAAGAACCATATAAAAAATTGAGTTAATTTGTATCAAGGACTTTAATAATATAATAAGGTATTACCTCATTTAGGGTATAAGAGTACCTTACCTATAATTGTACCTAGTAGGTACTACCTACTCGCCAAAGTATTTTTTTTATGAAAAAAAGGGCCGAGGCGTCTTTCTCCTAATGGTTAGAGATCACGCCTGCCCATAACTTAAACAGTGCAGCACAGGACTTAGATTAACATGGTCTGGTGCAACACTACTATTAGTGCTCGTCCACTTTGAGACATTTTGATGGACAGTCTCAAAAGTCTTTTACAAACTGCAGCGCCCTTCTAACAGGAACACAGTAATGCTTACATATTACTGCTTTGCGACACAATATCTAACACTTCGTTTGTACCCAACCCACCTAAACGTAAAAAAGTAATCACTCATAGGATAACACAAAATTTAAATACAGACGTCGTCGGATGGAAGAAAAAGTTGATAAGTACACAAACCCTTGTTTTTTTCATCCCCTTATTTGCTTTTCCCAGTCCTTGAAAGACGTTTCGAACCAGAAATTGAACCCTCTTTTACCCTGTGAAATTCCAAAGATTATTATTAGAATCATTATGAACTATGATTAAAAACCCAATTTATTATACCAGTAGGTAAAGGTATCAATATATAATAAAAAGTCCTGACTAGCTGACTGACTCACAATTTAGCGGGTGTGTTCGCCAAGGGAGAAAGTGCGTACTAAGAAAGCAATTTAAAAAATACGAAATGGGAATAAAGTTGCGGGCCTAAGCAATTAATTCTTCTTCTTCTTTCGGTGCCGTCTCCTATCGGAGGTTGGCAATCAATAGGGCTATTTGCACCTTGGACACTGCAGCGCGGAATAGAGATCGAGAACTCTTGTTATACCAATGTCGTAAGTTTTTGAGCCAAGACATTCGGCGTCTGCCGGGCCTTCTTTTGCCTTGGATGTTACCCTGTATGATGAGCTGAAGGAGTTCGTTTTTGTCATTACGCATGATGTGACCAAAGTATTGGAGCTTGCGTGTCTTTGCAGTCGTGGTTGTTCAGCAAGTAATTATAAAATAATAATTAATTACAAATATTCCGACATATTCCTAAAAAAACGCACTAATTATGTCGTTGAGGAAGCGAAATAGAGCAAAAGCATAAAAAACTTGGTTTTTAGAATTTTAATATACATTTAGGCTTGTTTATATTACAATATTAATTTAATTTTGGAATAAACAAGACTATGTACTAACATTAAAATTCTACTGTGACATAGTTTTGAAAATTTTGGCTGTTGGGATTTCAGATTAGCGGATTCGCTGCTCGTGTTTTATTTTTTGCAGCGCGTATAAGCGCGACAAGCCGCGAGTGACATCTCCTGCAACTCGCTAGAAAAAACCAAGCGTAAACGCCGGTGTATACGGCTTACGCGTGTATACGCGCGTTGGGTTAGAAGTTTCGCGAGAACCAATCAGCCCGTATACGTGCGACAAAAATAAGTCGAAAACCGACTTAGTCATACTACTAGGCGACCCTAAGTGTGTTATGACAAATTGCCATGTTATCATTTCCTGTCAGTCTTATTGTACTTATCATTTTCTGAATAATAATAATAATGATTAGATAATGCTTTTTAATACTACAAAATTCAGGTGAACACTGACCTAAGCCGTTTGACTCATAAAATGCGAAAATAATAATGCGGTTAGTATTTCACTTATTAACGTAGTTAGTGTTTAAAATAAATAAATATACACTAAGTTAGTGCATATTTATATATTTTTATTATTAAAAAAACCTTAAAGTTACACAAATAATAATACATTATTATAACGTGGTAACATTCACAATACTCAAGTTTTCATTTATAAATTAATTATCAATTCAAAGAATTAATAATACAAAATATTATATAATGTTTAATAACAAAATATTATATTATTTAATAATGTTAATAAACAATAATGTAAAAATATGACTTTGACCGTTTTTCCTAAAAGGTGCCGACATCGATCATACATAATCGAGACAGGCGAGGGAAATACAATTTGAAATTAGAACAACCAAATTTAAAAAAAGAACGGTCATGTATACCAAATTAATAGACATACAGCTTACCTACTTCCTACTTCTTACATCGTAAGAGTAACAAACATTATTTTAAAAATGAAGATATTTAATTTTTTTGACAGGGTGTCTGAAAATTTTCTGTCCTGTATTCCGCATACATTTTGGTTTGATACAGTCCATCTTGGTGTTGTATAGGAACACCGTTATTTATCTAGGTATTAAGGGCTAGGATAATTATTACAGTTAATAATTACTAGGCTTTTATTGCTAATAAAACTTAATCTTAATACTTTTTTAAATATTTCAACATTTTTGTTGACATACACCTCGTGTCTGAATTTTTTATCCTGTTTTCGAATTATTCCCATCCCCTAGGGGGACAGATGGGCCAAACAAGTTCTATCTGTCCCCCTTTCAGCAACAGGGTGACAGATGGAACGTTTCGCCTCCATCTTGGTGTTCTACAGGAACACCGTTTTTATTCTATGGTAAGTATACTTACATTAATACCCACATAGTAATTAGTAGGACAGGTTAAGTATCTGCCTGCCGCAATCTAAGTACTTACCTGACTTACACCTGTGACAAGTACCTACCTAAATTTATGGTGACCTAGGTTATATCTTTTAAGAAAAGGAATTCGCACGTGTATGATGCTACTTAAAAAAAACGTAAAAACTACTGAATGGATTTTAATAAAACTTAACAATAATATAGCTTATACATCAGAATAACACATAGGCTACAATTTATATCGATATTGTGTGAATTGTCCGGTACTCGAATCCTGCGCAGAAATCCTGCGCAGACGAAGTCGCGGGCCCCAGCTAGTACTTAATAAAGAATTATTTCATTCTAAACATATAAATAGATATCCTGCCTAGGCATCAACATGTAAATAAATGATAAACTTAGCAACAATGTATAGGTTAATGGTATATATTAGCTCAAAATAAATTTTGAAAGCAATAAAATGTAAAATGCCGTCAATTTACCAATTTTTTTCTATATGACAAATAAAATAAGTAAATAGGTAATAAATTAATTATTTTATTAATAGACTGGGAGGCATTAAAAATACAAGTTAATGCCTACTTGCACCAAACTGTCAAAAATCCTAAGCAATTACTTTATTCGCTCAGAATATCTTAACGGTCGGAATCTAAATAGTTAAGATTTTCCAATTGAGTAAAGTAATTGCTTAGGAACGATGACAGTTTGGTGCAAGTGGGCTTTTTAACTGTTGTTACCTAAATGTTAAAAATCTATCGTGAATGAGGAAATAATTTTGAAAATGGAATTATTTCGTTTTCATTGACGAGACGTCTGAATTATACATACATTGACGCCATCTTTCTTCAAGTATTTTTTTTTTATTTTATCTTCGATTTAATCTACTGCTTGTAAAATATTAGTATTAATTATAATGTTAGATTAGTTTGAAGTTAATAAATCCATCTAATTTTTTAATTCGAATTTATAAATATTGAATAATTCCAGAGCCGTACTCAGGTTATCCCGACTACATAGTAGGGGCAGCATTTTTTCTGCAGATGCATGAAAAATTCTTAAAAAAATGTAGTCTGCGCTAGATACAGATTGTTTAGGAAACAAAAGGAGGTCGGAAGCGTGGCTGATAGCCACTATTTAGATTTCGAGGCCGCTACATTATTTAGGTTGTTTTGTTTTATCAGTAGGAAGGCGCAATTTTGCAGCATGGCGTGTATTTGTAAATATTTCAGATGAAACAATCGTTTTATACCTATACCCCATTGTATCCTACTTGATATAAGTAATATAATAAAGGTTTTACAAAGATATACTGCAACCGACTTCTATTGGCATATTCTAATGATCGTAAATACCAGTTGACACTAAACATAAAACACTCAAAAGTCACAGGGAAGCAAAATACGTAATTTCTTTACTTCGACGAAACATTTTTTTTCAATTACATATTTCTATTTAAAATCCTAACTCCTGGACTGATTTTGACGATATTTCTGTGGGACTAATCTGAAAGTATATCCTCTCAAATAAAGTATATTGTGTTACTCTATCACGCCAAAAATTAATCTGGCAAAACTTAAGACAATTGCGATTTTTTAAGCTTTTTTTAGAGTCTTAAATAGATAAATCCCAAATATCTGATTAGATAAATTATGAAGGTAATGGTATTATAACCTAGGTATGCTATTTGCTAGCTATTTTGTATTCTATGTATAGTCTTAAACTAGCAAATATCTAGGTAGATAAATACATAAAACACTCCTTTGTTTTTTTTATACGAACAAACAACTAAATGACTTAGAAATCCCATACAAACAGTTATAAACGTGCGTTTTTTTATTTATTTTACCTACTTAATTATCGCGAAGCCACACCACACCTGTGTTTTCTGTGTGTTTTGCATATACTGTGTGTTTGTTGTGTATTTTTGCAAGGCCCGAGTCGATAACGCTATCGCTCGTCACGCCTACACGCTCAGACTCACACACGCACACAAAAAAAACAATTCGTGTTTCGTTGCTATGGCTGAAGTTCACGAAAAACTATCTGTTAAAGGTCTAACAAATTTATATTATGATTTACAAACAAATATTTTTGACCAAATTACTTAATCTGAACATAATGGCCTTATTGTAATACTTTGCGTCAATTTCTTCGGGGATACATAATTGCATACGTAACAGTGCGGATTTGAATTACAGTAAAATATGAAATTTGTAAATAAATTATTAGCTATCAACCAAAATACTTATTATTTTATTTATATTTGAATTTTAAAACACTCTAGACGTAAAATATGCTATCTGATCCGTTAAGACTTAAACGTCTGTTAGTTGTTGGTGGACTCTGGCCAAAGGCCAAAAGGCTTGTTTGGTTTACGATTGTAACCAAATAAGAGTAAGTAGAATACAAGTCGTTTTTGTACTAGAACCTACTAGTCAAAAAAATTAATAATTAAAAATTTATTATAATAGATTTCCCGTTGTTTTAGTTATAACTTAAGAATAATATTGCCCTTAATAATATTATCCATTTTATTTAGAATTAACAATATTTCATGCCTATTTTTATTAAATTTATTATGGTTTTAGAATTAGAATTAGAATGGTTTTAGGAAGGTATAGTCCATTGCTATAATAGTGTGATTATGACTAACCACTTATATGTTGGTGGTATTTTTGGTCCCTTTTCCTTTATTTGTTTTCAATTAAGTACTGATAAAGTTGATTAATTAATTTATAAATTAGTTTCGATCAACTAATTTGTTATTATTTTATGGTTTAATATTATAATAATCTTGAATTATTCTATTGTTCGCTATAAATTTTGTTTATGTTACGCTACATAAAGTAGTTAGTCAGTTACCATGCCTATATATTTTAGTTTATTCTGAGATCAATGTGTAACGGGTACCTATATTATATATATATTCAATATTCATGTATAGCATAAGTATATTATGTGTATTGTCTATTGAATACCCGAAGTAAGCTGGTATTAATACTAAATACTGAAATAATTAATTGTACAATAATCAAGGTTTTAAAAAAACATAAAACAACCGACTTCAATCCGCCTGTCCTTGTGACCGTAGGAACCACTGAAAAGTCACACGGAAGCAAAAATATTTTTTTAAATCGGTTTATAAGCAACAAAGTTCTGAGGTAACAAAAATTAAAAAAGAACTTTCTCCTTTTTTGAAGTTGGTTGAAAATACTCTAAGCTACTTTTTTGCTCAAAAAATTGTTAGAATTTTTACTCTAAACTAACTACGAGTAGGTAGCTAGGTAGTAATAAAACTAACAAAATTAGTTAGTTTTATTAAAACTCTAGTAGAGTTTGCAATATTTAATATTGCAAACTCTACCATAGTTTTAATCGAAACATTAAAAAAACAATTTAGGTACATTTTAATTTTCCACTTCGTACCTAGAATCAGAGCTAGTAGATAATAATCATACACACAATTAATTATTTGTAAGTCTGTCTACACAACAATGTTAAGAAAGGCATTCCCAGCGTTCTTTGTGCTATTTCCCCTGTCTCAAATCTTGCATAACTACTCTTTGCTGCTGTCGAGTAAGTGAAATTGAACTTTAGTACTGCATGGTATGGTTTATAAATGAATGGGTCCTAGATCTAGATATGGTCTTTAATTTAGATATCTGCATGTGTTGTGTTCAAATGGATGTCGGTATGTTTTTTTAAAGTCTAAGAAAAGTCACAGACATAGATCAAGATCCTAGATCTATCTGTGATTTTAGTACCGAATTGATTGTACTTCATCAGATTAGCGAAATAAAGAAATTGGTTAAGAATAGTGGAGAATTAATTGTATTAATGAATCTGCAAAATATTAAATTTGGAATTATTGTGAACAACAATGTTGGAATTATTTACACGTTAATTTTTTAAATAGAAAAGTTCAAGTATTCAACGAATATAGGTACCTATAATTATCTTCCCATAATGTTTTTTTTTAAAGAAATAAAAAATAAGTCTAATAATTCTATGTCAAAAAACACGATAAAGAGTCTCGTAATTCTGGACGTTTTTAGTATAAGAGCGCCAAACAAAGTATGAAAATCTTATGCATAACTAATAGGTACCTACTTATTACCTTCTTGAACCAAACTTCGGATTTTCTAAGCAATTACGTTACTGGCTAAGAAGATCTTAACGGTCTGAATCTGGACAGTTTAGTGCAAGTTGCATACCTAAATCTGATGACATTAGGTACTCGACTGATCTTTTGGTATAAGTAAACCACACTTTGTGGTTTCCTTAGCATTATTTCTGCAAAATTGACATTCAAAGAGATGGCCTTGAAATTTGCACTACTTTCCCCCCATGAATCACTTATTGTTTCCTGAGTCCTTATCTGTACATTGTACACCTAGAGTCAAATCAAGTGTACCTAACTTACCTACCTACCTATAAGACAATTTTTTTTACCTTTCGTGATGATGACGATATGATTTCGTGAAATGCAATGGAAGTGTGTAACAGGAAGTTAGCCCACAGATAGTGAATGAGATGTCAGTATTACAAGTTATATGCGACTATGTACTGTGAGGCTCGCTTGTTTCTTTTTATAAGTAGGTAATATCTTTCCTCTCACTTTCTGTCGATTTGTGGGAGTAATTTCGTGAAAATGGGACGGAAGTGAGTAACAGGAAGTTAGCCTTCAAATTGTATCAACTATCAACCTCAGAAAATTGAAGTTAATTATTATCCTTCCTTTAGATGAGATTTCAGATGTTACACGTCTTATGCGACTACTGTAAGGCTCGCTCGTTTTTTTGTGTGTTATTACATCTTTCCTCTCACTTTCTGTCGATTTGTGGAAGTAATTTCGTGAAAATGGGACGGAATGAAAGTAAATAGAATCTCTATAGCTAGTAGGTACTCTGTGTAGTACCAGTAGTACTCTGTGTTAGTACCTACTCTGTGCCTATAGGTATGAAATGTCAAATGTTACACATCATACCTAATATGAAACTACCGAAGACTCGCGCGTTTTTGTTTTTAGCTTCAGTCATTCCATTTTCAAAAGTCCGATTCTTATAAATCTCAAAATTGTTTCAAGCCAGCAACATTACTTTAGTCGTAATAAAAATATTATTTCATCATCAGTGCTGAGGCAGAATTTATTCGAGCCGGGCAAACAACAACATTTTGTGTGTACCGTACACACAGCGGCTGTGAAAACACACAGACAGCACACATACACACATCCACACACAAAACAAACCAGGAAACGTCTAGCGAAAAACAAACAAGGGTCTTTTGTATTGTGTAAACAATTGGCTGGTCGTATGCAACAGGCATGACGTTGCCATGAAAAAAAAAACAAAAATACAGGTTATCTTCAATAGATGGCGTTGTTCTGTCTTAACCTTGCCTCCTACGCACGTGGTTCTAGAGATAAAATAAAGATGGCGATAGTAACGCTAAGCTAATGAATATACCTAAATAATTATTGTAAAGAAAAAGGGTGGCTTTTGGTTTGGGCGTTTTGTGCATATACCTAAATTACAATGTTGTACTAGGACTATATTATTTTATTTAGTTAATATTATTTAGTATTGTAATAGGACTTTCATCTTAAAACAGGCTAACACACGCAACTTTGTTTGAAAAATTCTTTAACAATTCAATATGCGTGGTAGGTACGCGCCTACACTACGCGACGAAAACATCCTCGAAATTTCAAGTCTCTTCGTCTATTGGTTTGGTCTGTGAGTCGTTTGTCGGTCAGTCAGGAAGCCTTTTCTCTTTATTCTATGTACCTACAGACAGGGGCTTAATTCGCTAAGCTGTCATCGGTTTTCGTTATCGAATGTGTTGACTTGTGGATTGACAATGACATAATGTAGGCCAATGACAGCTGTCAAACAAAAGACTATGACTTGACTCGAAAAAAATAAGAGAGCGCGGTGAAAAATCATGGCATCGATATAGAGAGTTTTTGTAATGTGTTTATTGGATTAATATGATTGTATTTCAGCTCTAAGGTGGTATCTAGCACATTAAGTAAGTAAATTCTACAAATGGTAGGTAAGGTACGTCAATTATGGTATTTTGGTCACCCATTTTGTGCCAAAATTTACGTACCATTCGATAACGAAAGAGAGAGAGTGCTGCTCTACTACGCAAAATCTCATTATTAACAATAATAATTATTATTTATAATTCTTGAATGCATAAGTAAAATTACATTGCCCAATGGACGGGCATAATGCCTAAAAGCATTCTCTACAAGCCAACAATGTATGCACTTATCTCTACAAATGTAGAGTCGGTATTTTTCGTGAAACAAATATTAATTGCGGTCTACGAAGAAATGTTTTGTTTCTTCGTATGTAGATTGCGTTAAAAATAAAAAAAAATGTAAAGCCTTCGTCCTGACTGACAGACGGTCAAACCACTGAAAGCAGAGACTTGAAATTTGGAGGGTAGGTATGTTCGTCAAAAAGTGAAGGCGCGTAGGTAATAAGAAAGGAATTTGTTAATTTCTTAACGCAATCGAAGGCGGTAGGGTCGGCTCTGTAATTGTCTTTACACCCAGCTTACGCCGGTGTTCTCCTGTGATTAATCCACTTGTAGTTTATGTTATGGTTATATCTTAAGTGGTTTAATCACATCAGTACCTAGTTTACTCACGCACATACATGATGTGTTTGTGTGAGTGGTTTAATCACAGAAGAACACCGGCGTAAGCTGGGTGTAAAGACCAATATAGAGCCGACTGTATATAGGATGTTTCTATAAAGGTATATGATAAGGATAGAGATACTAGCACAGAAGTATTAAATTATAGAATCACAATGTGAAACACGCCAACAAAAGGGAGCCACATTGGCTAACTTCTAGTACATTTTGGTCCGTTGCTTAAGGCCCATTTACACGATGCAAGTTTCTTGCCTGTTGCATACCATTAAATTGAAGCAATAAATAACTTGCATTGTCTAAACAACACGTAACATTCTTGATCTGTCATCTATCTGTCAGACAAGTTTTGTTTCAAAACTTGTCTTGGTGTAAACAGCACATGCTATAATTTCTCAAGCAATTCTTGTATTCAACTGGATTTTCTCTTCATATGCAAACATGAGTGCAGTGAGTGACGGTATGTTAATAACACCGTAAATTTTCTATCACCAGAAATAAAAATACGCAGACAGTTGCTGTTTCTGAACACTGATATGGAAAAAATATGATATTAGATAGAAATATTTTTTTTATTTTTTTTTGGTTATTAAAAATTGGTGGTGTATATTCTCAATGAACTTTATTAGATCAGCACAACCAAATTTTAAAAATTTTGGACTCATATTTTTTTGAAATAGTAGCTTCTAAAACGTTCAACACTTGAATGAAAATTTGCCAGCGCAAAAACGTGCAATACTTGAAGCAACCCGCTGAAAAATGATAAACGCACATACAAGTCTGTGTTAAGACAAGTCAAAACTTGACAGCAATAATCGCCCTAACATAATTGTATTGGTGTAAACAAAAGGCATCAGCAATTCTTTTATGTCAAGACTTTCATACAATAATTGCATTCCATTTTTTTACTTATTGCCGCGTGTAAACAGTTACTTACAATTCTTGAAGATCAATAATTGCGCGTCATGTATTGCATTCAATTATTGCCGTTGTATGTACAAGAAAATGGTATCGTGTAAATGGGCCTTTATTTTCGACAAAGAGAAGTAACAGTAACAGTGCTAGATGAATATTATATGTTAAGACTATTAGGCTTTTTCATTGTCAATAAAACTACATCGTAAAAAGTAACAAACTTAATTTAAAAATAGAGATATTTCATTTTTATTGACAGGTTGTCTGAAAATTTTCTGTCCTGTATTCCGCATCCATTTTGCTTTTAAACTGTCCATCGTTGGTGTTGTATAGGAACACCATTATTTATCTATGTATACTAGGTGCTCGGTACTAAGTATCTATAAAAATAATTTGTTGTAAACCTATACCTTTATTCAAGTAAATTTTATTAACACTTGGTCATTCCCAGACGCCAATAACATGTTGTTGTAAGAAAATACCTTCAAGGCAACGGCCTTAAAAAAAAGTAATAAGTAAATCATATTTTTGCCATAGAATTACCAGCATTAATATGTAGAAAATAAAGTGTAGGATCGGATAATAAAATACAGAAGTGATCTCTTCTAAAATACGCCACTGAGCTTGATCTGCGGCGCTTTCTGTCAGCTCCCTACAGACATAGACAAACACGTACTGAGTACTCGGCCGAGACAGTGAAAGCTTTACATTACTCGCTCAGCCAAGCACTCGGCGCTATGTTTATCCGTACCGAGTACTCGGCCGAGAGCACTGTCTCGGCCGAATACTCGTTACGTGTGATCTAGGCAACAGTGACAGAATGCCTGTTACTATACGTGCCGATCTTCTTCTTATAATGTCACTAGTTCTTTCGAACCAGTATGGTGAAAGGATTTCAAGTGCATGTCGAAGATGCTCCTTTCGTGCACAGATACATGTTTTCGAACTTTTTAGGTTCTATGACATGACGGTTTCCTTACGATGTTTTCCTTCACCGTTAAGCACTGTTTAAATGCACACATAGATTTTTGAACAGAAAAATCCATTGGTGTACAACAGGGTTCGATCGAACCCATGACTTTCGGATTGAAAGTCGAGACACGTGCCGATAGTTAGCAAAAGCATAGCATAATCAGCCTATAATGTTCCCACTGCTGGGGACTCAGGCCTACTCTCGGCTAAGAGAGCTTAATCCATCACGCGGACCCAATGCGGATTGGTGGATGTCACATGCCATAGAACATTTTTTTTTTCCTGTCCTCTGACATGCCGGTTTCCTCACGATGTTTTCCTTCACAGTTGCGAGAACGTGGGGTTCATACATAGATTTATTCAACCGAAAAAACCTATTTACGCATGACTGCCACCGGGATTCGAACCCGCGACCATCAGATCGCAAGGCAAGGGCTTCATCCACTCGGCCACCACGTCCTCAACCGATAGTTAAATGGATTCGAAATCCAACTAATAATAGTAATATTTATTGAGACATAATAACAACAAATTATATAAATATATTTAGTAATAAATCCGCTTGATTTCTAAACAAAGGTTTTAATTAACTTAACTTTAGTTTAGAACTTTAGTACATATTACTATATTATAAACCAAAGAGTCAACGAACAGAAAACCAAAGTTTAAAGATACGACACGTGTTTCACTTTAAACTTTGGTTTTCTGTTGATGGTAGAGGAGCGGACTCTGAATTGGCCAATGACAGTGCTTGAAATCTCTACTTCGAACAGCTCCACGTCAGTGGAAACGCACATTTAGGCTGATTTTTATTCCGATTCTACGCGGGAGAAGCCGCTAACAACAGCTTGTTCAAGAATAAGCATTGTAATGCAGTAGCTAGTTCTGGAATAAGCTCGTACTGAGAGCTCAAAAGTGAACATAATACCCCGCAATTATGTTCAACGGTAGCTAGCAACAACATTTATTTACATACGCACTCCAATAACAAGCCTATTTTGATTTCAACGAAGCGTTCGACTCGGTACCTCAGCACCTACCGACCTACCACGTCATACTAACATACAAGTCGTCAAGTTTATTATTGTTTTTGTCCATTACAGATTGTAACCAAAACATCGGAGCCGTGCTTCAGTCGTGTGGAGAGCTCTCGTGAGGCGTACCGCAGGGTGCGCTCCGGACCGCTGCTGTTTACTGTTCACAGTGCATAGTGCAGGACTTTGAATCTGAATGTGTCTCCAAAGGGATGATGGTGTTTACGTGAATGAAACGGTAAATTTCTTTCTTATCATTCTTAGCCTGTAAATAGCCTTAAATACGTAAAGTCAATGTGTGAATCAAAGTCCTGTGTAGCACTGTTCAGGTGATGAGCAGGCGTAATCTCTTACCATCAGGAGAGCGCTTAACTCGACTCGTCACAAACAAACCATAAAAAGAAGAGTGGTCATAAGCCGCCGAATTTTGATGACAGACATTTAATCTAATTCTCATCCAACTAATATGACTATTGGGAAGAATTGTAAACATGGATTCATAATAATCCCAAGCTTTTGGAAGATGATGATGAGAAGAAAAATGATATGTATGTTTGAGGGTATGTCAGCTGCACCAACATGTATACACTCCCAAGTTTTCACATTTATTGTTATACAAGCATTTTCAAATTAATGTAGTCCTCATAATTGTCATAATTATTGTCAGAAGAAGATTTTTTTTGAAAAATTAAGAGTATGATATAAATGTGAAAGCTTGAGAGTGTATACCCGTATACATACGGGTGCAACTGACGGGTACGTACATACCCTCGAACATACATATTATTTTTCTTAAATTTTAACGACGTATGGAGCTTTATAACAATTGTATTGAACTTTAGGATTCAAATCTAAATCCTACGTCGTCACTTTACAGAAAAAATTGAAAATGATTTTCAATAAAAATATTACCCTCCTTAAAATATGTTTTGAAAATGTCTTTGAAAAACTTCGGATAATTTTAAAAACACTTTTTAAATTACAATATAGCTTTTGATTTTCAATGATTGTGCTTTTTCCGCCAAGAGTCATGACGTGGCGGTTTTTCAAAAAAACATGTTTTGCTACGCTTTTTGAAAGAAAGAGACAGTATAGAGAGACAGATGATTTAATTGGTTGATACACGAATAAAAATAATTTTGATGTACATTTTGCAATTGGCAACTTTGATTAGGTACTACATCAAGACAGAATAGTGCAACACCCTTTGGATTATGTTTACTATGAAATATATGAATATTTAAAAAAAAAGTTGATAACTATGGATTCAGATGGCTATTTCCCAATTCTTACACTCAGATAATAAATTATACTAATTTATTCATATTTTTTTATCAGGTATTATGATTTAAAAACGAAACTACTGAACCGATTTTATATTTTTTTATGGGACAAATCTGAAAGTACTGAAAGCACCTTTCAAAAAAAAAAATGATATAGTTTTATAAATTAATAAGTTCTCTGGTAAATACATTAATGTCTACTAAACTTAAACAGTCAAATCTCCAATCTCCATGCCTAGTAATAGGTAGGTTGGTTACATTCCTTCCTGTTTCTGACTCACATAATGTAGGTAGAGCTTATAAGGACCTCCCACATACAAAAACACCTCTATCGCAATATAATTTAAAACAAAACCAATGTTATGTTTACAAAAACATAAAGGTAAACTTCGTGCAGCGAGAAATGCGAATCTAAACAATACTTTACAAATCGATTATGGTGGTTTTTATATTAATAAACATAAAAATTGAATGAAAACATACATATTGGTGCAGGGCTGTAATCAGGACTAAAAGTTGTGGGGATGTCATAAATTAGGGGGCTAAATTGTAACGTAACTTATTATTTATGCTAAGCCCTAATGAAGATGAATATGGTAGGATAACAGACCAAGTGCCACTGCAATTATAGGTGAAGACGACCTGCAAGAGGTAGTTGAGAATTAACTTAATTATTAGTGGATATTGTCTCATCTTAATCATATTAATCTAGGCTACTTACTATATATGTCTGTCTTGCATTTTCTCTATAATCGTTTTTCGGATCCACGCGATATAGGCTAGCCCTAATCCATTGGTTAAACATTTAAAATGTAACCTTTTTTGAAATAAATATTACCTAATATCAATATTAATAAAAGGAGCACTATAATATAAATAAATATTACTCCTTATTACTACTCCTTTTTTTTCTATTTGAAACAGTCGTACGCTCTGCCCCGCTACTTCTATTAAAATCCTGTCCAATGTCTGTTGGTTGCCTGGGAAAAATCGCTCTCAGCGATAAGGCCGCTAATTGTACCACTCTTTAGTTTAGAGCCTTGTATTTGTTATTTTCCATGTGTACAATAAAAAAATATCTATCTATATTTTGTATATTTTTGAAATGACCCCAAAGAAAGTAAGAAAAGCGCCCTGTTGACGACCCTGACAGCGATATCAGATTATTATAAACATGAAAATCGAATGAAAACATACACATTGGAGGTTGTAAGCCGATTCTGTATACAAATGGTTATTTTATAAATAACTGCATCGATTATAATCGGTACAGGTGCATGTCGATATTGCCATTTTTATAATACAAACATAATGTCGTACATAGGTACATACAACATACATAAAATCATAACATCCAGCATCAAGGTGGATGTAAATTGTGTTTTAAGTATTCAGTAAAACAGAACAGTGCACGAAAGCAGCCTCTTTGAGGCACACTTGAAGTCCTTTTACCATACTGGTTCAAAACAACTAGTGTGTTAGTGACACGATAAGAAGAAGAAGTAAAACAGAAACGCTTATGAATCTCGGTGTTTGTCCGTCTGTCACACATGTTTTTTTATCTCATACCTACCTAGTTGACAACTTTGTTTGCGTTGCGAATAACCAAAAATACTTTCTTAGTACACTTAGGCGTTGTCTTAATAGAACGCGATCACGCGATCGTCGCGCGAGCAAGTGATGCGACCGTCGCGCGAATCCGCCATCAAACGTACTAACGTCAAATAGGCGTCCCGATTGGCATTCGCGCGATCGCGCGACGCGACGCGATGCCAATTGGGACGCCTATTTGACGTTAGTTCGTTTGATCGCGTGATCGCGCGATCGACGTTCGCGCGAACTTGCGATGGTCGCGTCATCGCGTTCTATTAGGACACTGCCTTAAATTTTTTCACGAACAAACCCTCGAATTCTCAAGTCTCTACATTCAGTGGTTGGGTCTGTGCGTTCTGTCAGTCAGTCAGTCAGCCTTTTACATTACATATAAATTGATCAAGCTCTTTTATTTGAATTTAGTCCATGTTTTTATTTAAGTCTATTTATATTAGTAAAAAAAAACTGTCGAAGGATGTATTCTAAGCTTGGAGACATTGTAAAATTCAAGGTATTACCAGTATTACTTGAAAATAAGACATATTTATAATTTTGGCCAATAGATCAATAATGCTTTGACTAATTTAGGATTTAGCTTATCGCAAAAACGTGATAAAAATCAATAAATATAAGGATTGATCTGACTGACTGACAGACAACGTACAGGCCAAACCACTAATCGTAGAGACATGAAACTTATAGGATGTAATCGTCAAGAAGTGCATGCACGTACTAAGAACGAATTTTTATTCATTTGCAATGCACACGAAGATGCGGGCGTCGCTAGTTGCTTATACGGATCATTTTCAATGCCAAACATCTTTCAGAAGCAAACATTTTTTTTATAGTTAACATAAACAGTAGACAGGTACAGTCAGCTGCACAGACATGTATAAACTACCAAGCTTTCACATTTATATTATACTCTTAGTTTTGCAAAAACATTCTGCTTCTGACAAGAATTCTGACAAGTACGAGGACTACATTATTTTGAAAATGCTAGCGTGCACTTGTCTTTGCAAAATTAAGATTAATATAAATGTGAAAGTTTGGGAGTGTATACATGTCTCTGCAGCTGTTTGTACCAGGTATATGTAGACGGCAAAGAGAGAGAGAGAGAGAGAGAGAGAGAGAGAGATGAGTGTTGTTCATTATCAGGCATTATGTACCTACGCAAATCGGTTATCAGCGTATTTACAAAAGACTATCACACAGATAAGAGACAAACAAAAACAAGTCGGGCTCACGTATGTACATCGAAAGTAGGTAAATGTGTCAGTCAGTCGCAAAATAATGCTAAAAATATTTGGAGCATTTCATCAATCAATCAATATAAAATAAGTTTTCAATAGAAAATGATTATCTATTCTTATATAAGATACTACGATTGAGAAGAGATCACAACTTTGTTGTAGGTAGGTATACATATAAACCGATTTGAAAAATATTTTTTTGTTTGAGAGGAGGATATACTTTCAAATTGGTCCCATAGAAATATTATCAAAATTAGTTAAGTAGTTTACGTTTCAAATCAAAATTACTGAAAAAAAAGTCGTTGAAGTGAACAAAATTGCGTATTGCTTCCCAGTGACTTTTCAGGGATGCTTACAGTCACTAGAACAGTCCGATTGAAGTCGGTTGTTGTATGTTTTAGTAAAACCTTGTGATGAGTGTGCTAGGTTTTTTTTAAATAGCTTAGATGGGTTAATTAGTACCATTTTTGTTTTCTGTGTTAATCTAATTAAATGAACAATGTTGCCTTGTTCAAATAAGATTCATAAAAAATAAAAATGGTGTTCAAAACTCTACATTTTCATTGATATAATTTGTATCGCAATGCTGCAATATTATTTATTTATAAAGTAATAAAGAAGATAAAGGCACAATAAAGTATTTATTTAAATAACTTATCAGTAAGTAATGTGTTTACTTCAGGGAAAGATAGTATGTATGGTTCAATTAATTCGATAAACTGACTCATTGATGCCTATAAACGAGTGTTTCTAGTGTTTTCACTTAAAAAAATGGAAAAATGACCTTTAAAAAAATTATGACTTAAATAATATGTTTTTCTTTTCTTCAACTTCTAAATCTTTTAGTTTTTTTTGTGTTGATATTTTTTTTTTGTGTTCTGACTACAAGTATACAAGGAGATTGATATTTTTTCTCCTTGAACGGTGGCTCCAACCCTATTCTTAATACCACCCTGTCCAAGCCTGTGATTTCGACTGGATTTTTTCATAAAAAATAATTCATTTTTGTTTGTTTCAGAGACCAATGGTGCAGTTACCTCTAGTGGTAAGTAAATTTATATACAGTCAGCTGCACAGACATGTAAACACTCCCAAGCATTCAAATTTATATTATACCAATAAATACTCTTAATTTTGCGTAGACATTGTTCTTCAGACAAGTAAGATTAGGTAGGTACTACATTAATTTGAAAATGCTTGCGTGCACTTTTATTTGCAAAATTAAGAGCAATATAAATGTGAAAGCTTGAGTGAAAGAGTGTATATATACATATGTCTGTGCAGCTGACTGTACTTCATGAAAAAAAAAACATTTCTTAGGTACGATTTTACGCAAAAAGGACACTCATTTATTAAAATTAATTCAAACGTTTAGCCTGCAAGAAGATACACTCGAAACATACACTCTAAAAACATAACCCTTTTTCTTCGCAGTCGGGTAAAATACCAGATATTGGGGAAAAACTCCCTTGTTTATAATTCTGATCAATCTTGAATTTAAGCTGCTTACATTTGCCCTTTTTATGTACCTATCTAGACTTTATTACCTCTTATTAATACCTACATAAGGGCTTTTGAGTAAGTATTTAAGACTCTAACTACATTATCTACTTATGGCCCAGAAATCCGCGCGAAGCTATCTCGCTCGCACATTTGTACATTTTTGAGGATATAAATTGACTATATAAATTTCAAAAAATTGGAGCGGTGAATTTGTTAGTACAGCCACCTACAGCCTAACGAAATGTATTAATTTTATGAAATACAAATAAAATTAAGAACCGCCACCTTTTCTATTTTCGTTCGTCAATAACAGTTTTTTAACAATATAATTAACCGACTTCAAATTTAACTGGAAAAAGTCCCAGGAAAGCATAAATGCAAAATCGCTTACGTCGACGACGTATATTTTTTCAGTTACTTAAATTTAAAAACTAACGTCTGAACTGATTTTAATGAAATTTCATATCAACAAAAAATAATTCTTCAAATCGGTTTATTAACTTTTTTTTAAGTCAGGGAAAATATATACAAAACGCTCACATGTATTGTCACGAGCATATAGAACCTAGGATTAAAAACTAGAAGTAGTCCAACCCACCAATAGGCATTAGAAACCAATGATCGAAAGGAAATCGTGTGAAAAATAGGCACATAAAAGTATTTTTCTTTGGAGTCGTAAAAATACTGCTTTCTTCGAGGTGATTCGGCCACAGCGTTTAAGGGATAATAAACCTCGCTCTATGTACAAGGCACGGAAGTATTATTGTATAGAAACACAATGTACCTACTACTCGAGCAAATCAACATGACACCTGGCGGAATGACGTTTGTTCGAAGTACAGCGTGAAATTGGATAATCTTAATAGAGAAGAGGTCCTGTAATACTTGGTAATGATATGTAATGATAAGGCTTCGCAATTAGAGGAAGAAGAAACACGGAGGGCGCCGCGCGGGGCAGCGGGGGCAGTTCCGAGCCACGTGTCAGCCAGGTGTCATGTTAATTCGTCCGAGTAGTAGTAGTAGTAGGTATATTAAAAACGCGACAAATAAATGAAGCCACTTTGGCTAACTTCTAGTACATTTTGGTCCGATGCTAATATTTGAAAAAAGAGATGTAACAGGGCTAGAAAAATATTATGTTAAAACTACTCCCTAGGCTTTTTCATGTTAATAAAACTACATTGTATGTAACAAACATTATTTGAAAATGGAGATATTTCATGTTTATTGACAAGGTGTCTGAAATTTTTTACGACTCCATTTTGATTTGATACTGTCCATCTTGGTGTTCTATAGGAATACCGTTATTCATCTATGGTACAAGGTTAATAAAAAAAGTTATGCAGAAGCAAGGAAGTTAAAACAAAAAAGGTACATAATAAACATAATATGTAAGTACCTAGGTACAGTCAGCTGCGCAGACATGTATACACTCCCAAGCTTTTACATTTATACAGGGTTACTGGAAACTCGACGTACTTATTCCTTGCAGGGCGTGATAAAACAGCCAAAATGCAATTAACTTAATTCCGGATGTATGGTCATAAAGTCAGTTGTTTTCAATAAATTTAAAATTTAAGGTTTATCACGATAATACCCCGATTTTCACATTTATAGCTTAATAAAAAAAAATAGTTGTCTGAAAAGTTGGTTTACGGTCGATAATTTAACGTGACAAAGTCAACAGCGTAACGGGTGAGCGTTACCGGTTTTTTTTAGTGATTGCTGACATAAACGTAGCTCTCAAAACAATTAAAAACCACACAATACTTTATAGATCCTTTTTTATTATGGCGTATTTTCAATGCTATCATTCCATTCTTCTGTGGGTAAAAAACCAACAAGAACGGACATAACCAAAATGGCGTCAGCTATTACAAAACCACAGCTTCAGTAGACAAAACCTAGTCTTAATTTCAGATTCCAGACCAACGTAATACCAGGCGAAATTGGAAGGGGTGAAATGGGGGTTAAATAGGAGTGAAAAGGGGGTAAAGTGGGGGTGTCTGCTATACCCTATAAACCATGCTTAGCACTTTATTGTTCTAGAAACTAGTGTTGAGAGAATATCGCAGGCCGCCATTGTGTTCTAGTTTAAGAGATGGAGAATGAATTCTTATAGGATATAAAAACAGAAAACTTGGGTGTTTAGATTGCATGGCATTATCGTAGCAGTATTCTGTATTCTATCGTACGAAGTAAATCCATTCTCTTGTGATTATTATTGAGTTCCACTGTGACATCAAACTTCCCTTGAGAGCTTTATTTGATTATCTTTGAAAATAGCTAATGTACTCTATATTGTATTTCAATTGCATAAGTTTGCTTCTTTAATAATAATGATATCGCGTGATTTCTTAAAAACAATCACAATTTTATATATTTAAAGATAATATCCTATGGTAAATTAACCAAATGAATCTTACACAAAGGCGAAAGTTGAAAGGTTTTACAAAATTTAATGATAAAAGATAACCGAGGTAAAATTTGGAGTCTAAAATGCGATTTTTCTTGAAATGGCTCAAAACTTTTTACTCACACAAACACTTAAAGTGTGTGTGTGTGTGTGTGTGTGTGTATGTAAACTACTGATGTGATTAAACCACTTAAGATATACCCATAATATAAACCACCAGTGGTTTAATCACAGGATAACACTGGCGTAAGCTGGATGTAAAAATCATTACAGGGCCGACTACGTGGCATAAATTTAGAAACAACATGGAATACTTTGCTTATTATAAACACACACATAGATATTATTTTAAATGAAAATAAATAATTAAATGTGAAAGCTCCTAGCGTGGGCGGTCGCTTTACAGCGAGGCTGGGCGCCACTGTTCAGTGGGCGGGACCCGCCCAGCGCTCATCATGCCTTCATACTCCGGATCCTCGCTCATAGCCTTTTAATTAATACTTTTTGTACCCAGCTCCTGCTCTCAGAACTAAAAAGTTGAGTCTTAATAATCAAGGTTTTATAAAAACATACAGCAACCGACTTGAATAGGACTGTTCTAGTGACCGTAGGCACCATTTTGTTCAAAGCCAAAGTACTGAACCGAATTTTATGAAATTCCTATGAGACTAATCTGGAAATACACGTTTAAATATTATTTTTTTCAAATCGGTTTATAAGCAACAGAGTTTTGAGGTAACATATTATATTAAAAAAAACCGAATTGATAACTTCCTCCTATTTTGAAGTCGGTTGAAAACTGTTGGAAGCCGGCTTTTTTGTCTGGGACGATATACTTCCAGATTGCTCCCATAGAAATTTCATGAAACATGAAAAAAACGGTTTAGTATGTTCGTTCTGAAACTATTATTATTAGTTATTTTTATAACTGAAAAAACGACAAGTAAACGAAATTGCGTATTTTTCTTCCCTGTGACTATTCAGTGGTGTTTACGGTCACTAGAACAGTCCAATTGAAGTCGGTTGTAGTATGTTTAAGTAAAACCTTGATTATCATACATTTTGTTGGTGAAGTTTTCATACAACAAAATGTATGAAAACTGACGGAAGTCGGCTTTCGGCGACTGTAGTCGAACACTCGTTTGCGAGTGCACTTAGTACTTAACACCTATGGTTTAAAAAGCCTTGTTGGCCGAATGGGAGGTGCCTCGACTTTCGATCCGAAGGTCGTGGGTACGAACCTGGTGGTCGTACACCAACGGATTTTTTCTGATCAAAAAAACCTATGTGTGCATTAAAACCCGTGGTTAACGGTGAAGGAAAAAATCGCGAGAAAACCGGCAGAACCTAAAAAAAAGTTTGAAAACATCATGTGCACGAAAGGAGCCTCTTCGAGGCGCACTTGAAATCTTTTCAACACTCTGGTTCGACTAGTGACATGATAAGAAGAATATGGTTAAGATTATGCGTTGATTCATCAGTGAGTCAATTAAAAATAGTTTAGTACCTAATCAGTGACGTAGATTAGGTAAAATCAGGTTTGCGGTTTGAGGACTTTCCCTTGAATTACCAAAGCACCAAGTGTGTATACTGTAGGCATACATAATTTTCCTTGTTCCTTATATTTTTATCTTTATTTCCTCTTGAAAACCTATTTTAACAATAAAAACAAAATCATGTTTTATATCACGAAATACGTCATTTAGGTAAACCCGCTACCTAACCTACCTACCTACCCTACTTGTTTCTATCTAGCTTATAGGTATTTCCTTTAAAATAACGCTTTTTTCATCATTATTTGCTTTCACATAAAAAAAATAATAAGACCTTAAGGCTAATCCTCAAGGCAAATTTCCATACAAAATGTTTCGGACAAATACTCAAAAAGTACGCCGTATTATAGTAATTTTTTCACTTCTTCACTATTCGTTTCGTCTATGTTTTCCAATTGAGTCATTAAAAATTAGTAAGGTTTCATACTTTAATTTAGATTTTATACGTGTTTTAAAATGAACACTACTAATTTAAAAACATGTAAAAATCTAAATTGAAGTATGAAACCTTACCTACTAATTTTTGTTGACACAATTGGAAAACATAGCCGAAACGAATAGTGTGAAGAAATTACTATAATACGGCGAACTTTTTGAGTATTTGTCCGAAACATTTGGTATGGAAATTTGCCTTGAGGATTCCCCTTAAGTCGTTTATCCTCAATTCAACCCTGCCTTTAATTTTTCTTTCATAATTATAACAGCCAAAATAGCTAATACAGAAAGAATAACGTTTAAAAAAAAATTAAATGTTTTTGCTTGAAGTTTTCCAATGATTATAGATGAGAACTAGAGAACTAGAAAACAGATACCCGATTTCACTCAAAAGAAAGAAAATATAGGTACTCTTAAATTTAAAGGTTAGTTAATAATAGATTTTTAGGTAGGTATTTATTTTTATATTATTTATAATAAAATAAATATATTATTCTACTCTAAACGAGATGTTAACCCTTCTGCACACTCTGTCCCACATTCCCCAAATGTCTAAATGTCACCCCAACTCAGATGACACATTTATTATAATTCTCTGGATGAATAGTAACATCGATCGGTGCTAAATCATCGGCCAATAAAAATGTCAATGGCCTCCACCCTGGCCTCAGTCACACTGACGCGACATGCGACAACTAGACTATGAAACATTTTGACATCTCTTTTGACCGAGCGAACGGAGATCTCAGAGTCTAGATATACTACGTCGAATCGGGGTTTGATCTGTCAGTGTGTGTATTTATTTTATGTATAATGATAATAATGTTTGGACATTTCACACATCGCCATCTAGCCCCAAACTATGCAAGCTTGTACTATGGGAACCAGATAACTGATAGAAAACTTATTTTTATACTTATTTTTTTTAATACATACATAGAAAACACCCAGACTTATGTATGTTATGTATGTATAATTTGTCCGCCGATAACTGTTGAACCACTGGTAAGTTCAAGACAATTTTTAAATTCGTAGATGAGCCATATCGGTTCAGGAGTTTAGATTCGTGTGATTTTGATTCTGATCGCGGATTGAGATAATTGTAAGTATTTTTCACATATAGGTAAACGTATTTTATTATAAAACAGGTGTAGTCAAACAACATCCAAATTATTATTGTTAAGCACGCACGAATGAGTAAAATAATAATATCTATTTTTGCTATAACACCATACGAGCAGTAGCTCGTAAGTAAGGGCAGTAGCCCGTGGCTCCTCAAGCGGTACAAGCTTAAATTTTCTAAAAACTGAAAACCCGACCGCCTAATCATTATCGCCAAATTCGATTTTGACACCTATTTTAATCCATGACACTCCCATGACCAAAACTAATATAAACATACTTCATTTTCTAAAATCCATATAGTTTTGATGGTTTTTTGGTCATTTTTTCTCATATTTTGGTGCCTTACAGCCGCCATATTAGATTTATTGACATTTTTAAGCTAGCAGACACTCGCGTAACCTAGACAATTCCAACGAAACATCATTTATCAAAATCCGTTTAGCCTTCAGGGCGGCGCATAGAGTTAGACCTACCATACATACACACAATAACATAGCCCTCCTTCTTCCCGGTAGAGTAAAAAGTATTTAATTACCTTTTCCAGCTCTTAAAAATAAAGAAATATAAATGTTTTTATTTGCCAAAAAAATTAAAAGTTACAACTAAACAAAGCTTACTAACCGCAGTTACTATACAACAATATATTTAGATAGGTACATCTAAATATATGTATAGTGAGAAAAAAATAATATATATAAACAAAATAAAAGTGGAAAAAAAAATAAAAACAAATTACTCACTTAATGGATACAGTAAGCCTACCTACTTAGTCTGATTTTAGTCAGAAGTCTGTACTAGACCGAGTTTCAGGCAAATAATTTCAGTAGTTTTGGTTTGATTGATAAGGAAGCGTCCATCCGTCCATTTATTATTCATTCATTCTAAAAACATTAAAAGCAAACATTTATATTATATTAGTTTAAGTGAGACTAGCCTACTCGCGTAGGTTAGTGGGTACCATAAATACATTAAGTATTTAAATTTTTATTAAAATACACAAATAAACTGGACACGAATTGAAAATGTGCAAAAAATGCGGAACTGGACGACCTTGTGTAAACATGTTTAATTTTAGAAAATTATAATTGCAAACACAACAACAAACTACGCAAATTTGGGCTCTTTTGGCACCTACTATAAAATAGTTGCCAAACAAGGAAAGAGATCGAAGTTTTTTTTAAGTATGTATAATGAGATTTATAACTAATTATTTCGTGACACATACCTACTTTGATTCATATCAAGCGCTAGTGAATAAGATTTTTTGGATGTATATGCATTTGATGTTTAGTATGAAACAAATCTCTTGTCTTTTCAACGTATTTTATGTTTTTATTTCACATATAAATGTTGTGTAACAACCTAGTAGATAATGAAATTACTGGGCTTTCGAGACTGACCATCAAAATATCTCAATGTGGACAAGTGATATCTTACCATTAGGAGAGCGCCTTGTACCTACCTGCTCTGACTCCAAGAAATTAACTACCTGGCTTTTAATTAGTTAACAGTTAACACCTATTTATATTTCAGATTATAATCATTTGCACACAATAACATTGGAGGAATATTACGAAAACTGGTATTTTCGTCCATTAAATTAAAAAAAAAACAAAATAAAATCTAAAATCAATACATATAATAAAGCAAGAGACCACGAATTCTTGTACATATGTTTTTTTTACGGAAACGTGTTCAGACGAGTAAAAATAACTTGGCCTATTTTTTTTTTATTAGAAGACTTTGTTTGTTTGTGTGTGCGTCCATCACGTAAAAACTACTGAACGGATTTTATATGTTTAGTGGGTAAAAAGAGGGTTTGAAAATGTGCAAGTATTGATTGACTTCCTTAGTAATGACAATTTGCTATTCTTTGACATTTCCTCCGCGGGTGGAACAAACAACATCGACAATAAACCATTCTTCTACGGGTGACGAAGTCGCACGCGGGTTCAGCTAGTTTATAAGATAAGTTAAGTTAAATAAAACAAAAAACAAGTTAAAGTTACAATCGCTATTTTGAATAAATTGGTGTAGTTGTATAGTTTTTCCTGTTGTTGAATTCATAATTAGACTACGCATTGTTGAAATTATACTAACTTCTATGGACCTAACTACTTAAAGCACTTTGTAAACAGTGTGGTAGCAAAAAAGTTTTAATCTAGGGAACATGGGCTACGTTCGAAAAATCCTTATGTTACAATGCGGTGTAAATGAGCCCACGCATGCGCGGACCCTTCTTATTGGATTATAATTGAAATAAATCCAGTTTCTCTCCCCACAGACTTGCTGAAAACTGATTACTTTCATATCTTGATCTTAGTCGTTTTATTCGATAAAGTTTTCATGATTTCAGCCAGATTTTAACTATAAATGTATGCATGCAACCTCCTTGACATGGATTTTTTTTGAGATTTTAAAAAAGGTTGATAAGTTAAGAGAGATCAAATAAGTATTGCTATTTTTTATGAGATGTATTAAGTAAAATAACTGTTTTCAGGAGTTGTGAAACAAATCGCGTTGCGCCAAAAATAAACATTTTGCATCGTCAATATTTTCGCGCTTCTGCGGCGCGCATGCGCTTTACACCTCGATCAGATGCCGTCGCTGTCAAAAATATGCAAATTAATCCATAAAAAAGCGATTTAACATTCTACTACAACCCCATAACTAGTTGGAAAGTCATATTTCAAAATGTGGAACTGTAATTTTGAGAGGAATGCATTTTGGTTTGATTTTTTTGGTTGCGTGCGGGTGTTGTTGTCCCGTTCGGCGGCCAGGGCGCATGCTCCGCTGTAATGTTTATATTATTTGTATTTGAGCTGTGTATCAAGTAAACTATAACTACCACAGGCGTAGCGCCAATACTGAGGGCCAGTGCCCGCCCCACCCCTCTTCGGTAGTTAAATATTTCTTGCTTATTTCGCAAGCATTGTTGTTGCCGCGGCGTCGAAGGCTGTTGTGTATTGTTTATACGCGCGATTTGGCAAATACATTTTTAAATATAGAACAGAATACGGATTTTGAACTGAAACTTTTTTTATACTGGCTAGTAATTATTTTTTTTGTATGTTGAGTGGGATGCATAAAATTGCATCGAGGTAAATAATTTGCATCGGGAACTGCAGTCGCGGTGGTGCTTATGAGTGGTAATTTTCGTCGCTGTTTAGTGTCTCGGTATTTTATTGTTTTATTATTGTTGTTTTTAATTATTTTTGTGAATCTTGTGAGTGAAATAATGTTAGGCAATGGATTTTTAGCAACGAGTATGTAAGTTTTATGCGTGTTTCGAGGTGACTTTTCCGGATTATGGTCAACTGTTCTGAATTGTAATGAGATGTAATTTTATTGCAAATCTATGCAAATGTAGAGATTTACATTTATATAAAAAATATTTGAATTTACATAGTGACTTAATATTAGCTTGCTTTTTCTTTATTCTAAAATACTAATTAGTTCATACGATAAAATAATTAATTTCCTCTATTATTATTTTTTTCATAACGATTAGCTCCTTCAAGGTAAAATTACCTCGCGCGGAGAAAAGTTTAGAATTCAAAGTTGGAACTTATAAGCACGTGGCCTGTCGCTCATGTGCTCCGGCCGGCCAATCACAGCGTCGCTCATCAGCGGCGACCAATGAGAGAGAGCCACTGAAAAGCGCTGCCTTTGACAGCTGATAAGAGACACGCGGCCACTTTTCTTTTTTCAACTTTTAATTTTCTGGGTGTTTTCGGGTTAATTTCATCCTTGTACACTGCATTACATCTTTCGGTGAATACTTTTTTTTGCTAATTATTAGGCTTACTTTTGAACACCAGATCTCGTTAGTTAAAATGTTTTTTTAAACAATGAAAAACAATTTTTAATTACACAATGAACATTTTTTTAAGTGCACAATGAAAAATTTGTTTTCCATAAATAATTCTAGTTTGTAATTTTGTTGTGGCTTAAAAAAATGAAACTCTGATATACTAATTGAACGTTCATGGTACATAAGGAAAATTTTTTTTGCAATTTAGATAGATAAGATAAGATAATTTAATTCGTTATTCAAATAATTTGGGAAAAGTTCTTGAAGTCTTAAATCAGAGATTAATGCAAAAAAAGGATTTAAATTACCCTCCTTCCTTGCAGTTGGATAAAATGGCCATATTTCTATATTTGCCATTAACTAGACGTGAGGTAATTTCACCAGATAAACAAACACAGTAAAAGTCATGTTTTGTGTAAAATATAAATGCAAGTTTTTTTCTAAACACGCATTTTGGCACGTATTGTTTTGATTCGTACTTTCGCAGTACTACTTTCTTTAGTAATTGTTGTTTTACTGGAAAAGGTTACTAATATAAATAATTATGTAGTTAAGTAATTTTTACCTATTGCGTTTTGCTAGGTTAACGAAAATTATGAAATACTAACTGTTGTCCACGTATTTATTCTATACGTCTTTTTTATCGTGTTACTTCGAACCAGTGTGGTGAAAGGATTTCAAGTGCGCCTCGAAGAGGCTCCTATCGTGCACTTAGCACATGTTTTCGTACTTTAGGTTCTATGACATGCCGGTTTTCTCACCGTGTTTTAAATGATACACAGATCTTTTTGAATAGAAAAGTCCACTGGTCGTATACGACCGGGTTCGAACTTGCGATTTTCGGATTGGAAGTCGAGGCACCTTCACTCAGCCAAAACGACTTTATTCTCGAAAATTCTGTAAAAATCCCTAAAATTACCTCACGTTATTAATGGATGTCCCTTTTTGACCGATCGAAGAGAGATCTCTTAGTCTAAATATACTAGGACGAATCAGCGTTTGATCTGTGAAAGTATGTATGTATGTGGGGTATGTATGTATGTATGTGGGGTATGTATGTATGTTTGTATGTCCGACGATAACTGTCGAACCGCTCATCCGATCAGCATGAAATTTATCAGGTTAGGTAGATAAGTTCAAAACATTTTTTGAGTTCGTAGATAAGCCAAATCAGTTCAGGGTTTTAGGCGCGAGAGGTTTGGGGCGGACTCCTAGTTATTCTATTTTTATGTCATCAAAAAAAAAATTATACAAAGGGTTGAAGAGAAGACTTGATAGGCTAAAACACTGAACAAAACACTAAAAAAAATATTTACATCGTTTTGGAATCCGCAATTTCGAATAGATTTTTTTGGAATTTATAAAAAATAAAAGGTTTTTAAGGGGAATCCTTAAGGCAAATTTCCATACAAAATGTCTCGGACAAATACTCAAAAAGTACGCCGTATTATAGTAATTTCTTCACACTATTCGTTTCCTCCATGTTTTTTGATTTCGCCAACAAAAAAAGTGAAAGGCTTCATACTTTTATATAGATTTTATACGTGTTTTTAAGTTAGTGGGGTTAATTTTAAGTTTTAAAATTAACCCTACTAATTTTTTAGTGTGAAGAAATAACTATAATACGGCGTACTTTTTGAGTATTTGTCCGAAAAAAATTGTATGGAATTCGGATTTGAGGATTAGCCTTAAATTCACAATTTTTGATCAAACACCTCGCTAACAACTCTTGATTCTCTTTGAATTCAAAGCTGTTAGTTCAACCGTTAGCACTTGGCTATCGAATCACCATAGATGTATAATAGTATAGAATCATACCGTTGATATATTGAAAACACGCCAAAAAAGTTGGCTTATTTAGCAAACTTCTAGTACATTTTGGTCCGATGCAAAATTTTAAAAAGAGATGTAACAGGCCTAAGGAAATGTTAAGGTTAAAATTACTAGATATTTTAATTGTTAATAAAACTTCATCGTAAAAAGTAACAGAAAGTAAATAAAAATTGATATACATAAGTATTTCATTTTCACTGAAGAAGTATCTAAATTTTTTGTTCTGTTTTACGACTATCTGGTTTGAAGATGTAAATTTTTGGTATATATATATATATATAGGAACATCGTTATGCATCTATGCATATTACTTTATTTAATATCTAGGCTGCATTCAACGAGCTCTACATGCCTAGAATTGGATCATTCTAGGCATGTAAAGCTCAATCACGGCAATCTAATTACCGTCTAGTTTTATTACAAGCTTTTCATTCATCAATATATAAGGATTTGTCCTGTCTGACTGAGAACGCTTAGAACCATTGAATGTAGAGATTCGAAATTCGGAAGGTTTATTCGTCAAGAAGTAGGTACTACCACTCGATATAGGTTTTCTTAAAAATGGGACCTTTTCATAAGTTTACCATCAAACATTACTTCCTAAAATTTGATCCAAATAAGCGACACTCGATGATAACGCATTAATACAGGTGTGATTTTTTTTAAAATCAGTTGGTTCTTTTCCCGACTAGGGTAATTGGTTTTTATAAAATCTGAGTATGCCTTTTAGTTTTCTTCGTAATCGTTTTTAAATTTTAGCCTGTTGAAAAAATCACCCTGTATATTGATATTGGTGTTGATTGATAAATAAGGCCGTAATAAGAAAAGGACTTTCGAAAATCTAAACCCCAAAGAGTCCCAAGGGGGTCAAAGCTTTTAAAGAATGTCTCTAACTAAAAAACATGTGTTTCATGATAAAATTTTCAAAATGAGGTCTAAGGAGCAACAAGAAAGACGGTAATTCTAATTGAGAAGACCATGCGAATGAAGTTGCGAGAATAGTCTAGTGCTGTAAACAATCTGCCTGGTCTAATGGTAATGGTAATAAATGAATGAATGAGAACTCTTTATTTTACTAAGGAACGCACAGATACACATACAGGTTATTATATCGAGTGACCGATATTTAAGGGGGTTGTTTCTCAAGTTATTTTATCGGTTAATAAATGACAAAAAGTGTTTTTTTTTCAAAGAACTTCAATAAACAAAAAGAGTAAGTATATGAATTGCAGACCAGACCAGACAGAATGTGTACATAAAAATAACACAAATACAAACTATATATACGTGTTGTATGACAATATAAAACATAATTATCAGTAAGAGCAGGTATTTTATATGCTAATTTAACTGTAGCAAAGAATAAGTAATATTATGTGACTGTAGGCAGACAGCATAAATATTATAAGAACATACTACATATTTCCAGGAGTAATTAACGCAGACGTTCAAGTAGATATACTACAGATTTAACTGAAATACTACGCATACACTAATGCAATATAAAAGCTGGAAAGTCGTTTAATATCAAAGGCGGGCGGCACTATAAAGCGGGTGGGCGTGTCACTTTTCAGCGGCGAGCCGCCATTGGCTGAGAGACGCTTTGATCTCGCCGCCGTCACTGAACAGGGGGGAGGAGCGGCGCTTTTCAGGGGCTGAAAACTGAAATTACAATTTCAGCGTATTATTTATAGACTTGAATACTTTTGTAATTTGTACGTAGAATAATTTGAGAAATCGAGGTACTCATGAAAGAAGTTAAACAGAAAGCAATTTAAACATAGCTCAAAGAAATTTGAAGATCTATTGAGAATAATATTTTGATATACCTAGTTTTAAAACTATTTTTTAAGCTTAAGTACCTATTTTTTTTAATATAATCGTATAAACCAAGTTTATTACATTAAAAGTTTATAGAAGCCTGTTAGGAGTAAAATATTTTACTCGCAAAAGATTTGTTGCCCAAGTTTTTTTCATTAAAAAACTCTGGGACCTCAGTTTTTAATTAAAAATTCCATTCTCTCTGAGAGGCGAGCTTCGTTACGCTAGAGCCGTTACCAACGCAATGCTACGAACGTAACGAAGGATACTCTTCGAAACTACTACATTTTAGTTAATTTGCAAATGGAGTGAAAAATCAACCTATGTTTAAAAAAAGTACTATATTATAATATATTATTATGTTATGAGATTGTCACTCTAAAACTACTTGATCCATAATGGGTGTTAATAAGATTTGTAGGTAAAAAAAATTGAAAGATTTTATTTCAAAAATAGTCTTACAATATGGTACCTACACTACATAGCATATTAATTAAGAAATAAAAAGAAATACAATAAAACAGAAACCCTATTTTGATAAAAACAGAGAAGGAGTAGAGTGGTTGATAACTAGTAGGAATTAAATTTATTTACGAATTTACTTATACATATCTGCATATCAAAAATACTCTGAACTACATTATTTCACTCACAAAGGTAATATCCATAAAATAATTTTAAAAATATAGCGTTGAATACTTATCAACTGTACAATTTCAGATATATTATAAATAAAGAACAATGAGTTCAAGTATTCAATTAGTCGAAACGATGACTGTTAGTTAGTAAGGCAGTGAGTTTACCGATACTCTGAAGTGAGATTTACCAAGAAACAGAAGAAAGAAGACCGTGAAATGCTGTATGCTGTAAGACAGGTAAGAGACATTTAATAGTAGATTATGCACTAAGGGGATAAAGCAGTATCTTATGTCGCTGGTGGCATATTAAACCCTGAGCTAACGAGGGACTCAGTTAACTCCTGAGGGAAGCGAGGGAGTTATGTAGAGTCCTGCACTCAGGACTCTAACGCCCTCACTTCCATCCATTTAGATGGAATCCTGCAGGAACGTTCTCACTTTTTCACACATTTGAGCATGATATGTAATTGGACAATGTCCAATTTGATATCATCAAGGTAAAGCAAAGCATTACCTCTCAAGGGAGGTAATGTTGTATGAAACTCACAAGGGTAGTAATGTGATTTGAATTTGGAACGTCAAATTCGTGTGGAAACTCGTGGAGAATTATTATTATTGTAATCGTTATTAACTTATTCTCGCTGTCACTAATTCAACTAGAGTTTTAGTAGGTATACTTATAACGAGATTTTTTTCTCCATGTGATTAGATTTAGGTATATACACAATATTGATTGATTAAAATTGATACTTCTATGAATAGGGTTCTAGCACCTTCTTAGCTACCTTCATGTTATTGTTTGGAGCGACAGGGTCACGACGGTTGTTGTAACAATATGCCAAACAATGAAACTTGATAAGTCAACATACAGCTGTGCTGATTCAAACTTCAGGCGCGGTATGTAGCCTAGCCACGCGATAAGGTAGGCTAAAGGCTTTAAAATTATGTATAGCTAATGCATTAAGCTTTATAAATATATATAGCTTAATGTAATAATAGGTTTATATACTAAACTTACTTACTACTATGAGTTATACCTAAAAACTTTAAAAACTAACAGTATTTAAGTAGGTACTTTTGTGACCGTCAACACTAGGACAAATCAAAAAAATGTAAATCCATTGTTGGCTGTAAGTTTAAATAATAAGTCTAAGTTATATTAATTCTAAGAGCTGTGGATTTTGTATAATAAAAAATAAATCAAAAATAAAATATTATTGTAGATAAATTTTAAAATTCATCCATAGTCGTCCGTATGTGAAAAATTGGAGTCGCTGCGTTGCATTCTTACTCAGTAACGGTACAGGTTACAAACTTGATGTTTATACATATACAGTGATTACTTGAGAGTTTATCTAAATAATAATGATATTAAAAATATAAATAATATAATAATCTAAATAAATAATAAGTAAGACAGAAACACGATTCGTCTCACTTTTCTTGATAATTATTTTTTTTGAAATCGGCCCTTATAAAATCTGTTTTACATCCATCCTCCGAATTTAGAGAATATTTACGGTCATTTTTAATACTGAACGAAGAGAGTAAAATTTGGAGGGTTTAGGTATATTCGTCAAGAAGTGTAGACGCGTAGCACAGAAGTATTTAAAGTATAGAATCACATTATATGTAATACATTGAAAATGACAAAAAAAATGGGAGCCACGTTGGCGAAATTCTAGTAAATTTTGGTCCGAGGCTTAATTTCAAAAAAGAAAAGTAACAGTGCTAGATAAATATTATATGTTAAAACTACTAGCCTTTTCATTTCCAATAAAACTACATCGTAAAAAGTAACAAACATTGTTTGAAAATATAGATACTTATTTCATTTTTATTGATAAGGTATCGGAATTTTTTTGGTCCTGTCTTACGACTCCATTTTGATTTGATACTGTCTATCTTGGTGTTCTATAGGGACACCGTTATTCATCTATGGCGCGTAGTTAGATCGATTTTTTTATTCGCAGTGCAAACGTAGTTGTATGTATGTATCAGCTAGTAAGTCATCAACTTGCCCTTGAAGTCTTAAAACTGTTAATCGCTTACACAAATAAATATTTTGCAGTAATGCACATTACATAATTGTTTGTGCAATAATGTTTGTTCGTCACGTAGTTGATAAGATACTAAGGTTACTAATAATAATGAATAAGCAGATACTGTTACCAAAATAAAATAACATGGAATTAGTACGTGATTATTTTAATTTCCGGATTTTCCATCCCTCACTTCTTGACTTTGGGTGAGTATAACTTTGTCCTGTGAAATCCTGTAACGGATTGTTTAGGTATCATTGTGACCCGCATTCCTATTATAAACGTCTACCAAATCTTTTTTTTTAACTTCTACCTTTTATTCAAATTAGGAAAGAAAGAAAAAGAAATAAATAAATTTATTATCTCAAGCATCGATGACACACAAGCGTTTTTACACGCTGATTTTTAGCGTTTTTAAACGCTAGCGTGTGAGCGTGTTAGCGTTTGGGAAGGATTGTCAACCAGCAGATTGTTAAAGCGCCGATGACACTGGGCGACTTTACATGCTACAAGCGAAGTCGCTGGCGTGTCATCGTACTATAACGAATAAAAATCAACAAATTATATAAATATATTTAGTAATAAATCCGCTTGATTTCTAAACAAAGTTTTTAATTAACTTAACTTTAGTTTAGAACTTTAGTACATATTACTATATTATAAACCAAAGAGTCAACGAACAGAAAACCAAAGTTTAAAGATACGACACGTGTTTCGCCTCTACACGAGGCATCATCAGGAGGTGTGGACTCGCCGAAGTTCGAAACGAGAGTACGAATAAAATTGTTTAGGTGTCATTGTGACCCGCATTCATATTATAAACAAATAGTACAGATAGATTTCTTAAGAAATCAATATATCTTTAAAGCTTTCCTTACTGACTGACTAAATAACAGGCAACGCAATAGGTAAACTATTTAACGTAGAGACTTGTAGTTTCGAGGGTAAGTATGTTCGTCAAAAAGTGTTAAAAAGGGAAGCGTGTTATGGGTCTGGCATACTTGGTTTCGAATTCCTGAGGTGTAGTTGTGCCCCGCATTTCAAAATAAGGAAATGTGGATCGAAACTAAGAAACTGAAATTTATGAAACCAATTATGTTAATGACCAATGCAAACGAAGTAGCGTAGCGGGTGTCAACTAGAGCTAGTATAATATAGAATAGAAATTATAATAATGTTTTCAATGCACATACCTATGGATGTTATTAAAAATAGTTTACAATATCGTTGGTACGTGTTTATAATAGTTATATCAAAACAAATCTCTACGATAGGTGACCTCATTAAGTAAATATGTTTACATAGGAAAGTATATGTTATGTATGTACTGTTGGTTGACGTGTGTGAAAGCAATGCTGTATATTATTTTACAGCTATTTTATTACAATTCAATATTACATACAACCTATATTACAAATTTTGTAATATAGATTGTAGTATATAGCTTATGCTGTAATAAATATAACATTTTATTACATAGTTAGGAACTAGCTGACGCCCGCAAATTCGTTTCCATTGTGAATTAATAAAATCACTTTCTTAATACGCGCCTGCACTTTTTGATAAACACACTCTCCAAGTTTCAAGTCTCTACGTTCAACGGTTTAGGCTGTACGTTGTCTGTCAGTCAGTCAGTCAGGTCCAAGCCTTCTATACACCGCAAATTATTAAACACCAGTAGAAAAAATACGCATAGTCAGTTGCCGTTACTGAACACAGTTGTGGCAAAAAAACTTGAAAGAATTAAGTCGAAATTTTGTAAAAATCTATTTGCGTCAGACGGTACCCACTCATCATTGAAAATAATTTAAGTTTTATTCGTCGTTTCGCAAACCCGGGTACCTAGCTCGAGCCAGCTCGCAAAAGCTCGGCTCGGGCGCCACACTTGCCCCGTTGTCACTCTGGCATTTTGTAGAAATCCAAAAATCTGACTGCACAGATACATCGCAGTACCCCTTCTGCATTGTCCATTTAAGTTTTTTTGGTAATTAAAAAAATTTACTCGTATATTGATGTTTTATCAATAATACATATTAGGTAATAATTTTTGCAAGCCCAAGTGGTAGATGTAAGTTGGCAACACCCTGAGACCACAAGGGACACTGCATGGAAACACTTATCACGCAAATAAATGATTTGATTGATTGATTAATTTGTTACAGCATAAATAAGCTAAATACTACTATAATCTACAAAATATACAAAAGGAAACAATTGGGCCACCCATAGACCGTAGCAAACAATCTCTCTATAGGTACCTCAACTGTTCCAAATCGATACCCGATGGCAGAGTGCCGAGGATACTGGCTGCATTGCCTCTTTCAAGCAAGGCTTATTCTTTGGCCGAGATAGCAATTTTTTTGGTAGATAATATCATAGAAGTATTAAAGTATAGAAACACAATGTAGTACTTTGGAAATGCGACCAAGAAAAGGGGGCCACATTGGCTTCTAGTACATTCAAAATCAAAATCAAAATATATTTATTTCAATAGACACACATCTTAGGTCTAAAAATTTTTTTACAATTTTGGTAGCTGATATCTATATATATTTAACCAAGCGGGGTCGGTTTTGTTATACACTCCGAACTAGTTTGGACAACTGTATCTCGGAGCGTATAACTAGCCGCCTCGCAAGGTGTGCTGTTTTACAGATTTGTGCACTTCAGTGTGTGTACTGTAGCAGGTATTAGTACTGTGCCTAAGTTATGAGTATGTGTGTTTGTTGTGCAGTGTTTATATTATTTTACAGAGTAGGTATAGGTATAGGTATGACCTTAAGTACATATATAAAAGAATATGTTCTTCTTCAGCCCTACGACATTCGTCTTGGGTTCAATTAGGTACTTAGTTTAAGTACCTAATTGCTGAAGGACATTTCTTGTAAGTAGGTATGTAGTAATACATGTACTTATATTATGTTAATCTAACCTAAATATAAAGTATAATTTAGCAACATTAAGGTGTACAATTATAAGATTTAGTACTTAAGTTAAAATAGTGTAGTAGTAATGTAAGATATACATAGAATGAGGATTATATATAGTTATATATAGTTGTATGTAAGCATATAAATGATTTCTCCCTCGATAAATAAAGCACCTTTAATATAGTTACTCAGTGTGTTTCATTAATTCTTCTGTCTGATCATAGGATAGTGATTTTAGATAGTGGGTTATAGTTACTTTACATTGGTGGTGTGACTTATCTTTCAGCTGACATTGCCTGGATATTTTGTTATAAATAATAGGACCTAGGTAGGGGAAGAAGTGATGGGTAAATCTTGTTCTGAAATTTGTTAGTACGTAAACATTATCCTGACGGCGCTTGTTTGTTAATATTACCGGTATTTTATGCTGTTCGATAATAATTGCCTTAATGAAGCATTGCCGAACTGTTAGGATCGGTAATTCGGAATACAGCTCGTAAGTTGGGTAGCGGAACGGCTTGAAGGTCATTACCTTGAGTAAGGCCCTTTGGGCTCTTTCAAGTGTAAGTAGGGATGTTTTTGGGCAACCCCCCCATGATTGTATGCAGTAGGTCAGTAAGCATTGACCAAGGGCGAAATAAATTGTAATTAATTGACTGACATCACAAACATGGCGCAAGGATTTGAACACATAAATAAGTTTTCTTAGTCTACCGGATAATGTTTTAATGTGCGATTTCCAGTTGAGATGACAGTCTATTATTACGCCAAGGTATTTAATTTCTCTAGTTGGAAGTACTTCCAAGCACGAGCATACTTCTTCTCTTTCACATTGGTGAGATATGATTTTAATGACAGATGAGGACGGCTGACTATTACTTTTCATGCTGAATGGAATGTATTTAGTTTTTGAAATATTGAGCGTAAGAAGGTTTTGGTCTAGCCAGCTGACAACCGTTTTGAAGCCTCTGTTTGCGACTGTATTTGTGGCGCTCCACGACTCTCCTGTAAATAAGAGTACTGTGTCGTCTGCAAACGTTATGATGTGGCCATTTTCTAATGCGAGGTTACATAAATCATTAATATAGATTAAGAAGAGACTTGGGCCCAAAATACTGCCCTGGGGCACTCCAAAATTAATGCCTACTTCATCACTGAGGTGGTCTCCTATGCGTGTAAGTTGCGTGCGGTTTTTTAGGTATTCAGTAAAAAGTTTGTGTTGTGTTCCTCGAATGCCAATTGCGTATAGCTTATCTAAAAGGAGAGAAATTGATACCGTATCAAATGCCTTGGCAAGATCGAGGAACACAGCCACACACTTCTTTTTATCATCTAATGCTTTGAGAATGTTAAAAGTTAGTTTATTAACTGCGTCCGACGTTGAGACTTTGTTTTGAAAACCAAACTGGTTTTTGGATAGAATGTCATATTTATGTAGGTAGTTTTTAAGTCTTTTGTTCATTATTTTTTCTATTATTTTCGATAGTGTGGGGAGTAACGAGATTGGACGATAGTTCGAGATGACTTTTCTGTCGCCCGCTTTGTAAATAGGGATAAGTATGGATTTTTTAAGTGCAACAGGAAAACATCCTTCTTCAAAACATTTATTACAAATAATAGCTATGGGATGTGCTAGGAAGTCTTCTCCTAATTTAAAAATAGTTGAAGGGATACCGTCCCATCCAGTGCTGTTTATATTTCTAAGATTTCGAATGATTCCTTTAACCTCGTTTTCGTCAGTTGGTAGGAGAACAAAAGAATTAGGGGTCGATATCATTTTAACCTTATGTAAATTGTGCTCAACATGTAAATTATCTTTAGTTCTATTAATTATATCATTTGCTAGATTTGATCCCACATTACAGAAATAGGCGTTTACGTGGTTGGCCGAGTCTTCACCAGATGCTTTAATATTTATTAGTTCATGATTGATATTGTTATTTTTATTCATATGACAAAGTTCTTTTATGCATTCCCATTGTTTTTTAACATTTCTTTTGTGTGTATTTAATTGCGATTTGAAATATTTATTTTTAAGATTTTTTAATGTTTTATTGCATGTGTTTCTGTATCTCAGGTAAGTGATTTTTAAAATAACGTTATTTGGGTCATGTTTTAGCTTTTTATGCAGTCTGTCGCGGTTTCTAATGCATCGAAGTAGTCCGTCCGTTACCCAAGGCTTTATGGTTCTACTTCTACGAGGGATGGATAACTTTGTTGTGTGTTTTTTTATAGAATTTATAATAATAGTCAAAAAAGTATCTGTTGCCTCATTAGGGTTTTTATTCTTTAAGATTTCAGCCCAGTTATGATTGCTAAGGTCTACAATGACTGCCGGATAATCTATTTTTTGTCTCAGTTTGCTTTTAGAGTTTACTTGTTTGGGGCCTCTACTTAGTGATAAGATTACTGTTGAATGATCAGAAACTGTAGAATTACAAATTACCGTCTTAGCGACGGATTTAAGTTTAACAAAACAATGATCAAGGCAGCTTGATTGACGAGTAGGGATAAGGTGTGAGGGTAATAGACCATATGAAGCCATAAGGTTCTGATATTCTGAGGACCTATGGTCGTCGTTATTTGTTTTAATATCTATATTAATATCGCCGATGACAATTATTTGCTGAAACCTTTTAAGATCTGTAAGGATTTTATCGATCGACTCCATAAAACTTACTATGTTATGGAAGGAAGGAGGTCTATATATGCAGATAAATGCATATTCATTTTTGTATGTGACAATAAGGCAGTTGGCGTCGGCAAAGTTTGGTGGCTCAAAGACATCTACATCAAAACCATTTTTTACAAAGACGATTACCCCGTCATTTTGGTTAATCGATTTCATGGTTCTATATGAGACATAGTTATTAATAACTGGTAGATTTATCACTTTAGACAACCAGCATTCAGTAAGCACTATGAGGTCTTCCTTAATATTTAGTCTGTTTAAAAGTAAGTGAAAGTCATCAAAATTATGATTAACACTGCGTATATTTTGAGTGACTATATTAAAGCTTGGTTTCTTAGTTTTTAGTATTCCCCGACAAAGTTCCGGCTCATCAATTTGGAGTGAAACTCCGACATTGATATTACTATCAATATCTTCAAAAATTTCAGTGATGTTATTCATCCTCCTTGGTATTGATAGATACATACCCACAGTGGGGTCTCGGGAGGGGAATGTAGGTGATGAGCAGGTACACTTTTAGGAGGGGCGGCTACGCAACTAATAGTATTTAATAATACCGGGAGATCATGTTCTTGCTTTTGTAACATACATAAAATACATAATATACTAATACTTCTATAATAATATAATTGTTGAGTGGTATTTTTGTGCTGTGATACGGAACTAGTCAGTTGAATATTAATTAATAACGAAAAACACATTTGTAGAATAAGTATTAACGAAAAACAATACATATAAGATATTTTGTAGGTATGATTTTTAATTTTAATATAAGAGAGATAAACACACATAGAATAGATTATTATCCACCTTACATAATAACTAAGCTCAGTTTGATAACTAAGGATAGGGTACGACTTACTAATATTTTTACTGTGTAAGTGACATATGAAATATAGAAAATGCAATAATAGAAATAATCGAAATAATCTCGCATAAGACCGGTTCAGTATTTTTTTACCATGCGGTAGTCACTTGGAAAAAGGTGATAGATCCTCTTCAGCATTTACACGAACGGGCGTTGAGCCCTCTTCTAGCTTCACGAAAACATTCCCGAAAGAGGTCCAGGCAGCTCCTAGTTTTTTATTCTTCACACACTGCCGCGCAACGTAGAAAATACGTCATACGTCATAAAATACGTACGACATTTTGAACCGATGCCAATTTTCGAAAAGGAGAAATAACAGGGCTAAATAACTATTATATGTTAAAACTACTAGGCTTTTTCATTGTCAATAAAACTACATCGTAAAAAGTAACAAACATTATTTGAAAATAGAGATATTTCATTTTTATTGACAGGGTGTCTGAAAATTTTCTGTTCTGTATTCCGCATCCATTTTGCTTTGATACTGTCCATCTTGTTATTATCTATAGGAACACCGTTATTCATCTGCGACACAGGGAATCCTAGTGCAGGGGTGTGAGTGTGTGAATGTTTATGTTATCTATGAATAATATTGATTGATTGATTGTCTCCAGGGTCCGGAGCCGGCACTGAACTCGACCCCGGGTGGCGCTGCTAAGCCGCCGCTCCTCAACGCATTCGAGCTGGACCGGTGTTTGGACAGGTAACACTTTCTCTGCGTTTATCATCATCATCACCATTAGACATGTAAGCCTTGAATTGACCATTGACTGGCGTCTTTTGCAGGGTTTCATCTAGGCATGGAAAGTATACCGAGTGAGTAATGATTCTATGTACCTGACAACTATCGCAGGTTTCGCAAATGTAGGTTGTTTGCCGCGCCTAGATCGCGTACAGCGGCCCGAGCCGCCTCACCACTGCCGCGCGCTCTCACCGCTCTCAACGCTCTCCTGGACTACAACCCTGGTTTAGACCTCTTTGCGGATACTTGGACGAAGATTTTGTCGGAATGTTTGAGGTTTTGTGAGCGAGATGTATGAATGTTAATCATTAATTTATTCAGTTTTATATAATTCATTTTTTAATTTTCCTAAATTATTGTTATCAATTTTACTTAATTTTATATTCCATTTTCCTTAGATTTTAATTTATCTGTTTTAATCATATGTTATTTATTACCCTAGTAATTCGCTCTTTAATTAATATAATTGGCTGCTGCCGTTTTAATTAAAGTAAAATAAATAAATACAAAAATACAAAAAATACCGAGTAACATGTTATTGATCATGGTATTAAACTGATCGCACATAACACTTGTCTGTTACAAAATAACCAGTAATATCCGCCCGGCGCGCCGTGGTAGGCGATCTTTTATGACGCCGGTCGGTGTGAATGATTCTTGTCGTGTCGTCATTCCCAATTTAATTCGTATCGTATTGTAGGTAAATAACAATAACAGTCAGTGAGTGGGAGTGATTGCGTGACGTTGCGTCATGCGTGAATTATTTTAACAATTACAATGACATTAGTCACACTAGGCCACTAATGACAAATAACAGTGTGTTAAAAAATCACCGGTTATAGAGCTGTTACAAAATGAAATTATATCTCCATGTGACAATGAAATAGAAGTAGCAATCATTTCTATGCCTAATTTCATCTAAATGGCTTCTAAAACCAAGCAGTACCGTGAAGCAAATCTAAACCTGCAACCTGCAAGTATAAAGGTGTATTCACATGATACACATTACAGCTCGGTTGTAGTTATTTGATGGTAGTAGGTGCTCATCTAGACAGTATGGTTAGCCACAGAGGACATAATAATAATAATAATAATAAAAAATCTTTATTGTAAAAACACATGTAACAATGTACAATTATTGTTTTACAAAAGGGGGTCTTATCGTTTAATACGATCTCTTACAAACTACCTACCTAAAACTAAAACTAACCTAACCTAATTTGTACATTGTTTTCTCGGGAATATTTCTTCATGAAGATGTTGTCGACAGAGAGGAGTCCAGGTGGGGCGGAGAGGCGGCGCGGCGTCGCCGGCGCAGCCCGCCACCGCGCCGCGCGTCGCCACCGCGCGATCATGAACCGCTCGCACTGGCTAGGGTGAGTTAACATCACCAACCTACATCGTCATCAGCCCACTTTAGGGTGCCTTTCCACCAGAGATGTGCTATGCAGCTATGCTGCGAAGATGTGAATTCTACGCTACGAAAATATGTCACCGTTTCCACCAATACTAAGCTGTGTAGCTGTGCGAGGAAGATGCGCTATGAAGATGCGCCGCCGCAAAGTAGCTGCGCGAGAAAGATGCGCTATGAAGATGCGCCGCTGCAAAGTAGCTGCGCGAGATAGATGCGCTATGAAGATGCGCCGCTGCAAAGTAGCTGCGCGAGATAGATGCGCTATGAAGATGCGCCGCCGCAAAGTAGCTGCGCGAGAAAGATGCGCTATGAAGATGCGCCGCTGCAAAGTAGCTGCGCGAGATAGATGCGCTATGAAGATGCGCCGCTGCAAAGTAGCTGCGCGAGAAAGATGCGCAGCTCCAGCTTTGCGATGTATCGATAGTAGGGAAGCGGCGAGGCCGGCGCGGTGAGGGGAGATATACGGCCCACAGCAGGCATCCATAGCACGCATCCATAGCACGCAACCTTCCATATAAAAAACATAGCTTAGTTGAATCCATTTCCACCAGTGCTAAGCTATGTGCACCAATGAATATGATTGGTTGATATCAAACGCATCCATAGCAACGTAGCATGGCACATCTCTGGTGGAAAAGCACCCTTAGACCACTGCTGGACTAAGGGCCAGGCCACAACACTGCGTTGCGGCATCGCATCTTCACTCAAGCAGAAGTAGAACAAGCGCAGTGCGGTCCATGTCTCACTAGAAACTGATGGTTAGCGTCTTATCGTACGATGTCGTATCCGATGAAATTTTCGCGTTGCGACAACGCATCGCATTTCTGTACGACGTTATTTTTGCGATACGACGCCGCAATGCAGTGTTGTGGCCGGGCCCGTACTTACATTCAATTTTCTAAGGACTTACAGGAGGCGTTAGGCCCCCTCCCCTTTTTCATAGCACAAAGGCCAGTCATATTAGCCAGACGCTATACGCCACGCTTGAGTAGGTACTTAAATTTTCGAGAGGAACGGCTCGAATCCAAACTAAATTGAAATGTTGGCATGTTTTCGATTGACTTTAACATTTCTGGCGGGCAATGCCTAATGAAACAAGGCGTGATGAGAGTTCTTGTAGAGCTCTAACGAGACAGCTATATATGAAACAAAACAAGATTATTAACAGAAATATTTGACCAATAGAGTACCAACCACCAGGCCTCAGCCCCGACTTCCCCTGCTGGTGGCTCTGCGCACTCCAGCCCCGCCCCAGTCTCCCCTACAGGCTCGGTAGCTGGAGCCCGCTCGCCGCTACCGCTGGTAGCCCCGGACTTGCTGGCGATGCAGCTGTTAGATCAACACTCACAGCTGCAAGCGCTGATGAAGCAACGTCTGTTCCACCAGCACCATATGCAGAAGCAGGTAACACTCCAGCTCTTCCTGTGTCTCTTGTGACGCGATTTGCTGGTCACGCAGTTATTGGATCAGCATTCACAAGACGCTCCCACCAGCATTATATGCAGAAGTAGATAATTCATAGGCAGATATACTTCAATGCTTCGGATTTTATCAAACAGTGACTTCATAGAACAATTATATATGTACATCATGCAGTAATTATTTGTCTTGCTTTCCCAGAAGGTGTTTCAGATAAATCAAAACTTTGACAAATTTCATAATATGCACGCACATCAAAACGGCTACTAATGTTTTCAATATCCATCTTACAAAGTAGCACATTGAAAATTCCGTTTTTGCATGATTACATCTTATCCTAACTCACTTACCTTTCGGCATTTGACCCTGGATCTTTCACAGCACATGACTACGGAGGCTGCCAAGAGACAACTGGAGCAATCCAGGATGCAAGACCAGCTCAACTTGAACCTGCTGTCCCAGTCACATCTCCCACCACCAGACAGTTCGCCAAGTAAGACTTCAACACTACACTTTTTTAAGCTACTGGCTTTTTGATAATTATCAAAAAGCTCAATCAATAATTATAATTATTTGGACTTCTCTTCTTTGATAACAGACAGCTCGCGAAGTAAGCTTTCGATACTACCTACACTGTATTCTAAGCTTCAGGTTTTTTGATAATTGAATCATCTTCTTTGATATTTTTCTAAAAAAAAAGTAATACTCTAAAACGTTGATAAACTTGTTGTGATTTATCTAAATGATTTTCATGTCCACTTTAGTTCCACTAGTACTTTTCTTTACCATTATTATAACACCGGTGTTACGGGTCGTAACGTACATACAACTCGCAGCGAGCATGTTACGTTACGCCATATGCTTACATCTATTTAACATGCTCGTTTTGAACCGCTTACAGCAAAGGGATTCGCCAAAAAAACCAACAGCAGACAGCTCGTTGCTTACTTGTTCAGGCTCGTTTCCACGTACTGACTGCACGAATGCTTGCTTTGTACCATGTTACATTACGCCCCGTAACACCGGCCAGTACCAACCATTAGGAGTGGTTAGAAGACAGTTCCCTTTTAACTTCTTGTGTCCATTAGGTTCGCTTCAACAGCAGCTGGGAGCTCAACAACAACAGTTGGTTCAGCAGCTGCAAGCTGTTCAGCGTCAGTACCTGATGCACGGACCGTTGTCGGTGCCTCCAAATGCTCCTCCTGGTTAGTGCTATCGTCAACTTATAAATCATCTATTAGGTATTCTACGGATCATTGATCAGAGTAGAGTTTGCGTCATTTTCTTTTAATTGCAACGTTATTCTAAAATATTAAGTTCGTATTCATCTATTAAATGTATCATCAAAATTTTCTTAATTTGTAAATCATCATCTTTATCATTATCAACTATGGTTATTGTCTATTCATATACTGAATAACTTTGTACCTTTAACCGATTGTATTTCTTAAATCATTTTAGGCCTAAGGACATCTAACATATGTTTCCATCAGCACTACAGCTTTTTTTAAGAAACTGTTCTAACTGGGATTCATTAACTAACTAAAACAATATAGGTACAAATCTATAACTTGGATACAAATCTTGCCTAAACGTAAAACAATCATCAGTTTTATACCTTGGATTCTTAACTTAAATAAAGGGCATCTGTATTTAGGTTCAGACTTTTCAGGTCTCATGCTTTGGGGCAGCGAGATGGAGGAGCATCCTCTCTTCGGGCGAGGAGTCTGCAAGTGGCCGGGTTGTGACGCTCTGGCTGACGATTACCAAGCGTTTGTCAAGTAAGTTTGTTATCTTCTATTACTGTCCTACTGATAAAAGGTCTATTATTATTCTCACATCACAACGATTCCCACCTTCTTCAATAATCTCTTCATCTTGTTCTCTGACTATTTCTTTGAAGGTTCTCTTTTCACAGTTTAATTAAGTATTTCGGTTAAGGTGTTTCATTGATCAGATAAAACTCTTAAGAAAGTTACGTTCAATACTTTTTAATTTCATAAAGGTAAAATATAACATCATAACAGAAAAAACTGTCATTTTCCAGCAATGCAATTTTCAATCAGGGCTGTTTTGGTGTTATATTCAAAACTCATTAATGGGCTCATAAAGAACACGTCAAGTATTTATGATATCAAAAGTTCCAAAGAAATAAAAAAAACTTGGAAATTAAAATAGAACTCCTTTTTTTAGACATCTAGAAGCAGCCCACACTCTCGACGACCGCTCTGCTGCGCAGGCGCGTGTTCAGATGCAAGTGGTAGCTCAACTGGAATTGCAGCTTCGACGCGAACGAGATCGTCTGGCCGCCATGATGCGTCATCTTCATGCTGCTAGGGACACATCACATCATGCTGCTAAACACGCTCATGGTAAATAGATAGCAACTCTTTTTGCACTTCAAGAAACAAAAACAGCATACAGAAACACTAAGAACAAAATAACTGAAGCACAATGGATGATCTTGCTTGTGACTGGTTATTATTATGTGTATAAAGGCGCCTGAAGTCCATGGCGGATTTGCGGCTTAAATTGAATGTTATTTTCAGGAGCTCCCAACGAAGGCGCGTCTCCTGGTCCAGTCAGACGACGCGTCTCCGACAAATCAGGAGTAGCTATTGCTGGTGGTAATACATTTTTTTATAAATATACCTACTCGTTGAGCCGATATGTATTAATACAAGTGTACTTATCAATCATCTATCTCTAATGATTGAAGATAAAACACCGTTTGCAGTCAGAAAAAAAGTCTCTTTAATGTTGAAGTAGAAATTATTTCAAAATTTTACGACATGATCAGAAGATTTAAATATTTTATGCATACTTTTCTGTCTAAGGTCTTCCGTACATGCTCGAAAGAGCCGGATTAGATGTGCAACAAGGTAATATAAGTTTAGAATGCATCTCGGCAGGTGCGTTGCTACAAATATACCATCAAAATATAGTTCCACTAATAATAATTAATGTTTTATTTAAATTTTTTATTTTGTTTGTTTCCAGAAATACAACGCAATCGCGAATTTTACAAGAGCGCTGACGTACGACCCCCATTTACATACGCCTCGCTCATTCGTCAGGTTTGTATTCCAGTAAAGCTTTTGACACCATGTTTAATGTATAAAATTATGTAGGTAGCTTTCAAAGAACAATTATTTTCAAATCATAATCCAAATTTATGACATGTCAAACTGTTTTGACAAGTAACCACAATTTTCGCAAAAACTTCCGGTGTACCACAGGGATCAAACCTAGCACCACCTTTATATTTCCTCTACACAGGATTTTATTGTTATTCTTTGGGCAATAACATTTTTTCTGTACGACATTTCAGGCGATAATTGAATCTCCGGACAAGCAATTGACTTTGAATGAGATCTACAACTGGTTCCAGACCACATTCTGCTACTTCCGGCGCAACGCTGCAACTTGGAAGGTATGTTTTACATTAAAATTTATAATATTGACTAAAGGTATTTGACCTTTAAAAAATATTTTTTGAAACATTAATTTATTATGATTGATCGATTTATTATCCTTCAATCAAACCTCAGTATATTTAATTGTCGTTAAAGTTTCGCCAAATCTTGAATGGTAAGGTAAAAACATTTCAAAAGTGGATCCTAGACCACTCAATGAAAATAAAAGAATGTTTATACCTATGTAAGAGTCAAGTATCTTAAAAAATAACGTAGATTATGTGAAGTCATTAATCTTAACTAAACTCTAATTAATTATAACTACGATCTTATTTCTACTAGTTGGGTTTTTAATGTTTCGTTGGAACCTAAAAGGTAAATTATATCTTGTGTAAATTATTAAACTGTCCTTTCTTTTGGTTCTGTAATATTTTCAATGTCACTTCCGAGGCTTCTATAACATTATTTTCCATACTGAATTCATAATGTGAGTGATATACGACATTGAAAATAGTACATAATTATTTTAAGTAAGGAACTCTATACTGATAAAATGTGTAGCGTCTACGTTATCTGTTTAGAATGATTTTGCCAAACGATAATGCACTATCTTCTACAAAGCTTTGTTTATGACACAACGACTTTTTACCAAGTTTCAACCAGAATCTCTTTCGACGATATCATCTCTATTTCGCGAATTTTTTTGAGATATGTTTTTGTTTTCTGTGTTCGTCGTGACGCGATTACCTTACGATTCTTAAATTTATGCTTAGGTAAAATTAAATAACAGGAATACTTTCATTATCGTTTCTTAATACATTTTAGATATCTTGTTCTTTTGATCACCAACATAGTTCGTAATCCTTCATTCTCTTGTAAGCCAGTATCTTTAGTACCCGAATTTTAAACCCTCGAAGTTTTCTCAACGTTAATGTCTTTCAAAAGTTATTGTAAATAGTGCATCATCGTCAAACTTTAGACCCCATAAAAACGAGCCATCAAACACAGAACGCAGTCCGGCACAACTTATCGCTTCACAAATGCTTCATGCGAGTGGAGAACGTCAAAGGAGCAGTGTGGACCGTCGATGAGGTGGAGTTCTACAAACGCCGCCCGCAGCGGGCAGCGCACGCACCCCCACCGCCGATGCCGGGGTACGGCCCCCGGCCTAGACCTGTTCTACAATATGAACATAACACTTGAACATTTTACACTGAACAATGAACATGAAATACACGAAACATTACATGCACTTGTAAGAATGGAGTTACAAACTTCAACATGAATGATGTGTTCTATGTACAATATTTTACACTTGAACATAAAACAATGAACATACAATAAACAATAACACACTGAACAATAAACAAAAACCATGCAGTTCTGTTTAAACAGAGTAAAAGAACCTAACACATTTGATATTACGCATTAAACACTAGAACCTAATACTGAATACATGGAATACACAACCATGTTCTGCACTTTAAAACACTTTATCCTTTTTTTTTAATGAACACGAAATTTAAACACAAATTGTTTCACAGGGTAAACTTTTGAACACTTGAACATACTCGTATGATAAGTAGACCGAACCTGTGTATAATATTTATTAAAAATGCAGTTATAAAATTGGTTACACGTAAGACACTTGAACAATAGTACGAGTAAATACACTGAACAATTGAACATTGAATGAAAGTTATTATACAGTATTCCACACAATATATTCACACTAAACATGAACATTCTACAAAAAAAACTGAACAAAGAACATACAGATCGCAGAAAAGAAGTTCATACACTAATATTGTAGTTAATACTTAAACTACACTTACAATAAAAAATACGCTGGCAAGAACATTTATAATAACACTATATACGATAAATTTTTAAACACTCGAATATGAGCAACATTTTAAAAAAAATTCATCAGATGTACATGAATTATTTGTATATGAACGAACACAACATTACGCAACATACACTAAAAATAAATATTACGTATCTACACCATACAGTCCCTACAACACATACATACTTAAAACGAATTTAATTATTTTCTCAAAAAAAAATACACGCGAGCATTTTAACAACCTAAAACACCTCTTTGCCACTATTCAAAAATACGAGCACACTTTACAAATATAAACATAACATAAATTATAAGGAATCACGAAAGATATTCAAATAACTAAACATTTACAGCTATAATTCTATACATACAATTATCAACCAATATTGATAAATATACTTAGATATTAATTTTACTCTCTGCTACATAAATTGTAATAAAGTTAAAGGTAAAAATTAGTATTACTTACTACCAACTGTCACAACATACGAAAGTAAGAAGTTATTTGAACGACACTATAAAACAAATACACATACACCTGTTCGTTACTTGAATAGTTGTAACAAATGTACCAACCAAAAATGAAAAGAAAGAGAAAAATACGCATTTATTTAACGCAAACTGATTGGTGACTGGGTATTAGGGAGTTAGTACAAAAAATCCTGAAAGATTTAGAAATTCCCTGTAAAATGAAATCATGGCACATGCTATTTTAAGCACAGTCGTACATAACATACGCCTATGCTATGGTATTTGATGATGTATATTATATATGTATATATTATCAAAGGCTAAGGTTTAAAATTCAAATTATTGTTTAATGTTTTATTCAGTAGGTATTTCAATTACTTAACATAATTTTTGCTAATGTGCTGATTTTAAAATTACTTTTGAAACTAAAATAAACATATTATACCGGTTTATCTGGTTCTCATTAATTATTTTTACAATGAAATACAATTTACTTACTACGCAGAGGACCACAGCTCAAACAACACATAAACACAACTTCCCACACTGCACACATAACACTGAACAGTTTCGGTATATTTTTAATCTTCTCTTAAATATTTTCTATCTAATCTAGCGATGTATCTAACTCTTACATGTAAATAAACGTTTTCCATTTCAGATTCAAATTTGTAATTTTGTGTAGTGAGTTTGAATTTGTGAGTAACGTTATAACTGGGAGTAACTGTTATGGCGTTACCGTTGTGAGGTCTTGTTATTTCGTATATAGGTCTCGTATTATTGTGTGTTCGTGGGTTTGGGCGCAGGGTGACTAAAATTTTTCTCGCTTGCCTAACCTCGCTCCACTCCTCTTTCCTCGGGTCCAGATTCCTGCATGTCTTGAAGATGTTCTCCACGACGATCTACCTGTGCTCTCATCGTAGCATCCGTTTCTTTATCTTTAAATCAAAACGATGAAAGCGCATCTTTACCATGTGAACTTTGGATGTAGACTGTGCTAAATTATAGAACGCTATCCGGACGAACCTGTCGTTGCACAAATGTTTCGTCCGCTACGAAGATGACTTTGGCTCGTTCTGGATGGTGGATGATGCGGAGTTTGTGAAGAGACGACACCTGAGCCGCGGCAGGCCGAGGAAATATGAGCCGACGCAGCCCGGACCCAACGCCTCACAGTAAGGGCGCGCGCCTACCGTTGCGACCGTCCAACGAATCTAGACCACAAAACCAACGCTACATAACGATAGTCTGAAAATTAAAAAGCCTCCATTAAGGAGCTCTATAACAAAATAGATATTAACATAGTAATTGCTAATAAAGATGATATACAGGTCCACAATCCTAAATCCACTCGAGAATTTACATTTCCCGGACTATAATTTATGTTCTGAACTATAGGTTAGCTTATCAAAGAAAACACTTTACAATATGCGTTTGAAAATGAATCGGTAACTAAAATTTACATAATAGAGAATCGTTGGACGATCGCGTCCAGTTCTAGCATCATTTTGTATGTTAAATATTCACTAGAAATCATCATTAATACAAAAATGGTAATTTCTGGTACACATTTAGATTGATGTCTGATCATTATGTAAAGTGTATCAAGTCACTGTAAGCTTAGAATAATTCAACATGTTATGTTAGTTTATTAGAAACACGTGATTGTTTAAAAATATTAGCTGTTTTATGAAGCAGTGTGATCTTTATAGAAGTTGTATCGTATAGATTCACTACAATCACACTAGCTTCATAAATATTAGTCTGCAAAGCTATAACCGATTGTTTTGCCTTAGATTTTAACATCACATCGATAATGTTTAAAAATATAGCTTAAACCATGATAATTATTTTGCTGATGTAATTTCCGATCTTATATACGACGTGCGTGAGTTTAAAATGAACTGTAACATTATGCATGTTTGCTAATTGTGTATTGTAAGGATCGTCGTTGGATTCCCAAGTAAGATTAAAGATATTTAACTTTTATAACTATTCAAAATCTTTAATCTGGGCATGATATCCCCAATTGTGAGGTAAGTGTCGCTTTTTGGGCTTTGCATGTGCTGTTTCTGTCGCATGGTTTATCTTTATCTCTTTTATAAGCTTGCCTTTTATCTCTTTTCTCTTTTATTATATTTATATTATCTTTCTCTTTCATTACGTACACACTAACTGTAACACAAACCACCTGAACAGACGAATTGGACGTTCATTCAAAATTGTACACTCCACACAAATAACACGAACAAATCACTAGTTTTAAAATGATGAGTTTCGATTCATTATTTTAGAAGAGGTCTTTTGGCCGGGGTATGATTTTTTTATTATTTTACTCTTCCAAATCAAAATCAGAATATATTTAAATTAACTACATTAAATCAAATTTCAGAATAATGTTCCTTGAATTTTTGATATTAAATTCAATATATTTTTGAGAATCAATTAAATTACAGTCAAAATGTTTATTTTTGTTAGAACTCGTATGTTTGGAAGTCAGTAAATTTCAATTGCTGGTATGTTCCTCCAGGTTCATGGGAGCTCAAAGTCCGCCAATGCTGACAAGTCCCCACAGTTACAACGAAGCCCTAAAGAGAAACCTTCAGGTAGGTTTATCTATAGCAGACATTCCCTGCAGGGTTCTGTATTGGTTTGTAGCACTCATCAAGGCGGAATCATGCAGTAAATGTAAGCATTAAGTAACTGTTTCGGTTTGAAATTCAGCTAGAGAAATATATTGGTTTCTGCAAAGTGAAGTCTTAAGTAAGTAGTTGCTTTTGCCGTTGGCAACATGCCACTCGTGTGTAAGAGCTCCTAATCATCCCAATATTATCAAATAGATTTTCTTCATAGATAACTTTCTGATCATTCCCAGGATGGATAAGGATATAGAAATTACTATTGGATATAGACCACTCATGGATATAGAAATAATGTGGTCTGTAAACTAGAAGTTTAAGGCCTATAAAATATATAAATAATGATAAAGATAAAAACATTTATTTCTTGTAGGTCTTATAGTACATACAAAGACAGGTAACAATTTTAAGTATAAAATGAATATATTAAAAGTATACCTAAATTAAATTATATTAAAGGTGAAAAACTGTTTTAACTATTGTATGTATACATGTACTTTGTAATATTCATTGGAAAGACCCGAATTAGAAGAATCTTTGAGTACCTCGTTCTAACTAAGTTTAATACTTGTAAGTAGAGACGAGGGATTCGCTGCTTCAGCTAGCTTCAAGTAATACAGTAATAATTGAGTTTGATTTTTGATTTTCTTAATGAGAGTAAATCATAGAGCACTGTGAAGAATACTGTATGCATAAAAATATAATAAAAGAAATAAAATCTTCAATAACAAAGGAGAGACTTTGATCTTAAAAAATAAAGAAACAACAAATATAAAAAAAAAAAAAAAAAAAAAAAAACAAATGTAGATGGTATGCGATATTCATACATAGGTATATACCTATATATATTTTACCTACTGCCTTTTGTGTGTGTGTGTTGGTGATAACAACACTTATGCTGTTACTTTCAGGGTATGATGGAAGACTGCAACCTCTCGTACATGTCTGGTGAGGATCACATGATGCAGACTGAGGAATATCCCTCTTCCCACGAAGATTACAGGTAAACAGAACAGTTTCACTTGTGATAAGTGCCATGTTAAGTGTTTCTAGTTACTAGCTAAAAGATAGATAGATAGATAACACTTTATTGCACACCACAAAACAAGAAAATAAACAAGAACACTAAGAGTATATAAAAGTGAAGCACAATGTGCGGTCTTATCGCTAAAAGCAATCTCTTCCAGACAACCTTTGGATGGCTCTGGAAATGATGGGAATAGATAATGACGTTGACGTGTTTAAATAAGTTATATACATAAACCTACATAAACATAATACTTATATAATAAATACTATACGTAAAAGATAATTATTATATAATATAATATAATACTAGATATACTATTCATATAAATAAAGGAATTGGCAGTTAAAGATAATGAGTCTGCAAATTTTTTATTAAATGGCGAGCGTTTTAGCACTTCTGATATCTCATGGGAGATCATTCCATAGTGAAATAGCTAGTAGAGTGAGGGATTTGCGATAGAATAAAGATGAGTAAACAGGAGTTTTTAGAAGCTTAGTATTCTATAGGTGATACCTGCCTACTATTATAAGTACAGGAAGTAATCATCTGTGTTCGCTAGTCAAGAAAGGTCTAATACTGTTTTGGTGTTCATGGATGATGTTGTAGCAGCATCCCGCCACTACCATATCATGCATCATCTCTCTCCGGCGGCATCTCTTTCTAAGTGACGTGCAACTCCGGGACGAACAAATATTTATACCTTCGTATCAACTCTCGAATATTCTAGGAAAGCCTCTCCAGCCTACCTACGAAGGCCCTTTCAAAGTATTAGAACGAGATGGAAAGACTTTCAAACTGCAGCTGCCAGGAAACCGATCGAACGTCATTTCAATCGATCGCCTCAAACCAGCTTACACTGTGAACGAGGACCCATCAGACAACTCATCGCTTCCACCTGCAACAAATCAAGATATACCAACAAATAAGATAACCGCACGAAATCCTTCGCCAGCTCCAGTCACAACAGCAACTCCTAGCCAGAATACTCCGTCCATCCTAAGAACCACTCGAGCAGGGCGCGCCATCAATCTTCCGGTACGCTTTCGCTAGGGGAAGAGTTATGTAGCAGCATCCCGCCACTACCATATCATGCATCATCTCTCTCCGGCGGCATCTCTTTCTAAGTGACGTGCAACTCCGGGACGAACAAATATTTATACCTTCGTATCAACTCTCGAATATTCTAGGACAGCCTCGACCAATCACAGATCAAGAACAGGACAGATTCAGCAAAGAACGAAATAGAGATACTTTTTACTCGATCAACGACCATACTAACACCGGCCTAAATTTAATATATAAATAGCGCATTTTTCCGCAATAAGGCACCATTTGGTTCATACAAATCTAAGAAGTTGTTTAAGTGAAAATCTCCTGAACTCAAGATAGGAAAGTGTTAGTGCTTCCAGACAACGGATCTCTCTCACTCCCTACAATGTATTCCAGCCGATCCCAGATGATGAATGGCTACGGCAGTGGCAGCTCGCACGAAGTGAAAGCTGAAGACTTGAGTGCTGAGACTCCCGACATCAAACCCAACATCTACGCTCTCAAGAACGAGATGCAGGCTTCTGACTATTCCAATAAAGGTAAAATAATTTAAAAACAGTCCATCACAGGACCAAGCGGCACCGTTAGACGGCAACGTGGCTCAGTTGGTAGTGACCCTGCCTACGAAGCTTGGTGTTCCGGGTTCGATCCCCGGCCGGGGCCAATATTTGTGTGACGAACACAAATGTTTGCTTGGATGTTGTGATGTCTTGTGTCCATGCCACCTGCGACACAGGGAATCCTAGTGCAGGGGTAGTAAAATAGTGTGTGAATGTTTATGAATGTTTAAGCCTTTTAAACCGACTTAAAAAAAGAAGGAGGTTATTAATTCGGTTAAATGTTTTTTTAATATGTGTTAGCTCAGTTTTTTTTTTTTTTAATTTATTTATATCATATATAAGTAATCATAATTGCGTATTTTGCTTCCTTGTGACTTGTACCGTCCGATTGAAGTCAGTTGTTGTATGCTTTTGTAAAACCTTGATTATACTGGGATAGTGTTTGTTTATGCGAAAGCTGAGATTTTTTTTTTCTAATCATGAATATTTTTTTTTTTCAATAACACCGAGATAATCCATAATTGTGCTTTGTTGTCCTACCTTTTTCATGGAGAACCTATTCCCGCGCTTAATTACTCAACTAAAACTAACCGCATGTATACGGTTAGTTTTTTTTAAACAAAAACTGAGCCTTTATTGAGATATTTTTCAAAATTTAACAGGTGTTAATTTTTTTTTATCCAATCTATTCTGAGCAAACTAATTTCAGGTTTCGCATAAACCTAAACTAACCCAGTATAATGTATGTATATTGATTAATTGATTAATATTTCCAGGTGACTACCCAAAAGAAACGCCCAGCAATCGCTCTGGGCAAACCAGTCCTTATGAGGATTACCCGCGTGAGGAGCGGTACAGACCCTCGATGTCACACATCAAAGACGAAGCTGAGAATCTCTCCTTGAATGAACAGAGATCTGACAAATAGACGTGGGCTTGAACGTGTTCATGAACATTTGATACGCGTGTTCAAGAACAGTTGATACGCGTGTTCATGAAGAGTTGATACGCGTGTTCATAGACAGTTGATACGCATGATTATGAACAGTCGATACGCGTGTCATGATTAATTGATACGAGTGTTCATGCTTTAATATAAGCGTTCATGAATTATATGGTACGAGTGATCGTAATATTTGCGACGCGTAGTCATCACTTAGGAGTGTCCAAATTAAACATAATAGTGTGATAGTGAGAAAAGACTGTCATCAGTGGTAAAATACAAAGGTTATGAGCAATTAAAAAAATAACGAAGTTCCGAACTGACAAGTTTAAAATGAAGAATTATTAACGTACTAGATGTTTTTACCACAATTGGCGCTGAGAAAGAAAATTTTCACGTAAATGATCCAGTTGATGCAAGTGTTCATGTTCACTCTGTTCCCAGTTCACAATGTTTAGTATGAACACGTTTTACGCAAGGACGTTACAAAATATCACAGTATGTAATACATAATATTACGGGTGTAGATCTATTTCATTATTAGATGGTGTTTATAGAAAGTGTAATGTGTTCACGTACGGAATTTTTATAACTATAATCATAGACAAATGGAACAGAGCTATCAAGATGATAGTTTGTACTCTTACCATTTTAGAGGAGACCGTAATTTTGATAGACTTGTTCTTTTGAATCGGACGATCTCTGCTGAGGAATTGTACGATTGTAACCAAATATTTTTTTTCTATTATCACCCGGTTTAACGGGACTTCGAAGTATTAATAGGTTTTACTTATTTTTAGTTAGTTCTTAGTAGATTTGGTAGCTGCGCTGATCCAAAATCATTAGGCGTATTTAGATTAAGCGTTAGAGAAATGTAGAAAACGAATTGTGAGGAGTCAACGATTTAAAACCTTAAAAGGTCCATATCAATATTTAAATGTATTTAATCATTGTTTGTTACTGATGATAAGAACAATAAATAGATGTATTGGTCTTAATTAAAGTTATAGTTACGCCAAGCGTTTCGTTGACTTTCAATTTGGTTATTTTTGCAAAAGAAACTACTTAAAAAACAGCGCGTACAATACGTACACATAGATCTTAACGCGTGGTATGAAAATTATTTGGCCAAAGTGTATATTATTCTTAAAATATATACCTATCCTTAAAATAAATTGTTACATACAAAGATAATAATAATGTCATACTACTCGTATAAGATCAAAAGATCTCAGTAGTTTATGCTCCAGCCAACAGGTACAAAAAACAGCTCTTATTATTAAAACAGTTATTAAGATTAGCATATTTTTGTGATGAACGATCTGACGATTATATTATTATTTTTTATATTTTTTTTTGTTGAGTGGCATTATTTAAGTGACGCTTAGCGGCGTTAAGAATTCCATTTTATGTAACTTTAGATAAGATAGGCTGTAAATATTTATCATGACTTTCATGAATTGTATAAATTCTTTACGGTTACATTAGAAATCACGTTTACTTATAAAATAATGCTTAAATCGTTCATGTTGTAGAGACTAGATGAATAATGTAGTTAAAATGTTCACTTATTGTACTTATCTATAAACTAATTGGAAATTGGTTTGAATTAAGCATATTTTCCGTGCATTTTTCTGCATTTATTGATTGAATTACTAAAACTGTTAAATACTTTACTTTCATATTGAAAATAATAGCATAAATCTCTGATGTTATTTTAGTAAAATAACGCTTTTTATAAAGGTTTTTCTCAAAGGAGGTGAAGTAACCATATCACATCTATGTATGTATACTTATAATATTCGTAGGTACATTGAATATGTTAAATGTATGGCTAAATATTCAGAATTATAACTTCATTAATATAGAAAATATGATAACCGCCTTTTAAAGTATACCAAGTAAGAAATAAACTGTAAACGTTTGCTGCCACAATTTTTTTTAGTTCAGGAGACAATTAAGTATTTTTAAAATATTTACACAGAAGCTTAAGTTATCACTTGTACAACTTTACAACACGATACACATAATTATATTTGGATAATATTTGGAATTGATTTTGTTGTATATCTTTTATGATGGGTTTAAGTCTTGTATGATTTTTATTAAAATGGAAAATATATCTAAGTTATTTAAAATTAAAATGACCTACATACCCAAATAATCAGTTATATACTTGGTACCAACAAATAGGTTAAAAAAACCGATTTTGTATAGTTCTTTATGAAAATTACAAACCTACAAAAATAGAATTTCACATAAATATTTTCCATTTTGATTTTGTTGAATGTATGCGACTGTTGTGAACCCATGTATAGGGCTCTAATAAATTTAGATCATTGTAAATTATACCTAATTAGTGTTGTATTAAACGAATTCATTACAATAACCTTAATGTGTTTTATTTTATTAATAACTAGTTGCCAACTAAACCAAATTGCATCTGCACTTCTTGATTAACGTAGCTAAGTTCTAAGTTTGAAGTATCTACGTCCAGTGGTTTGGCCTGTACGTTGTCTGTCAGTCAGTTATTGATAGAACACTTAGCCCAAGTGTTCGAGAATAAATGTTTGATACGAATGTTCAAATTCACGTTCATGATTGGCTCGAATGACATAAGTTTAATTTTATTTGATTTGACAACTTTATGCAGTCTTTATGCATTTAAATATAATTCATCATGTTTTATGGACCCTAGTTGTCTCTTTCAAAACGACTTCAAAAAAGAGGAGTTTCTCAATTCGGTTGAATTTTTTCAATGTTTGTTACATCAGAACTTTGTTGTTTATAAACCAATTTTGAAATCCTTGTTGCATATATATATACTTTCAGATTGCTCGATTGATTACGAAATTGCTTAAATGCTTCCCTGTGACTTTTCAGTGGTGATTACGGTCACTAGAACAGTCGAATTGAAGTCTGTTGTAGGTACTTGAGCCACAAGTTCTTATAAAACTTTGATTATTTTGGAATTTTTCTACTAAGTATTATTCGAATTCTATTAAAAAAAATAGGAATTTTGAAAGATCAAAGTTGTAGGTACAGTCAGCTACACAGACATGTAAACAATCCCAACACAGATATTTATGTCTGTGACTCCCAAGCTTACACATTTACAGATCTCTATATTTTGCAAAGAAAAGTGAACGCAAGCATTTTCAAATTAAGGCCAATCCTCAAATCCGAATTCCATACAAAATGATTCGGACAAATACTCAAAAAGTACGCCGTATTATAGTAATTTCTTCAAACTATTAGTTTCATCCATGTTTAAGTTAGTAGGGTTAATTTTAAAACACGTTGAAAATCTAAATTAAAGTATGAAACCTTTCACTTTTTTTGTTGACGAAATCAAAAAAACATGGACGAAACGAATCGTATGAAGAAATTACTATAATACGGCGTACTTTTTGAGTATTTGTCCGAAACATTTTGTATGGAACTCGGATTTGAGGATTAGCCTTAATGTATTAATCTTACTGTCAGAAGAAGAATGTCTTTGCAATATTAAAAGTATAATATAAATGTGAAAGCTTGGGAGTGTATACATGTCTGTGCAGCTGACTGTACATAACTTATCTTCATCACCCGTCGGCTAATTACAGCCGTCAGGAACCAACTGTGCAAAAAACGGTATGTAATTAACCTAACTTCCAGAACAAAAATACTCAGTTTGGTATGTGTCACCGGATGTGATGACACTAATTTGTTTAAACTATAATTAATTAGCTAAAGAAAGAGCTTTCAATAACCTACTTAGTATTCGAATAATATGCGAAAGTTAGATACTACTCGGGCGAGTAAACATGACACCTGGCTCGAATGACGTTTGTGCAAAGCAAAGCGTGAAATTGGATAATCTTGATAGAGAAGAGGTCCTGTAATACTTGGTAATGATAAGTAATGATAAGGCTTCGCAATTAGAGGAAGAAGAAACACGGAGGGCGCCGCGCGGGGCAGCGGGGGACGCATCAAGTTCCGAGCCACTTGTCAGCCATGTGTCATGTTGATTCGCCCGAAAATATTATTACCTATACGTCTAGGCAAGCGCAGTGTAGGACGACCTTTGGCCAGATGGAGCGATGATCTGCGCGCTATAGCTGGCAGAAGGTGATTGAGAAGAGCCGAAGATCGGGCTCAGTGGCGCGCCTTGGACTGCTATTAGGTTGATGATAATGATGATAATTATTATATGGATATTGTAATGAAGAGGTTGAGCTTTTTTTAAGAAATTCTACCTTTTCTGTTTTAGCACTTAAAACGTAGTGTGTCGGTAAAATAAAGTTAGAAGGTCAAAAGGAATCAAAATATTTCATTTTTTTATAAAAGACTAGCTGATGCCTACAACTTCGTTTGCGTTGTGAATTAACAAAATTTATTTACTAATAGGTACGCGTTTAATTCAAGACGAATATACCCTCTAAATTTCAAGTCCCTACGTTCAGTGGTTTGGCCTCTTGGTTGTCTGTCAGTCAGCCAGGACCAAGCCTTTTAAAAGATAGATATACCTAAGCGCGTTTTTTAGAGGACGTGGTGGCCGAGTGGATGAGGCCCTTACCTTGCGATCTGATGGTCGCGGGTTCGAATCCCGGTCATGCGTAAATAGGTTTTTTCAGTCGAAAACATCTATGAATGCATCCCACGTTCTCGCAACGGTGAAGGAAATCATCGTGAGGAAACCGGCATGTCGTAGAACCTAAAGTTCGAAAAAATGTCGAGTGCACGAAAGGAGCCTCTTCGAGGCGCACTTGAAATCCTTTCACCACACTGGTTCGAAGGAAGTAAGTGACACGATAAGAAGAAGCGCGTTTTTTAACGTCGACTTTCTTGGAAACTATATGCACACCACAAATTGTTAATTACGAAAATAACTTAAATGGGCAATGCAGAATGTGGGTTTCTACAAAATAACCGAGTGACAGCGGTGCGAGCCGAGCTGCAGCGAGCTGGCTCGAGCTAAGGTACCCGAGTTTGCCAAACGATGCACGATGGTCGATGAATAAAACTTAAATCATTATCATTGATGGGTAGCGCCTGACGCAAGGCCATAGGAAAACGAGTAACGGTACCGGTTACCCAATTTTTATCGTATTTATTCTGACAAAAATTTGACGTTTTGACATTAAAAAAAAAACATTTTTGTCATATCCATGTTCAGTAATGGCAACTTATTATGCGTATTTTTCTGGTAATTTAAAGTTTGCGGTGTATAGGAATCTGAAGATATTTAAGAACTTCCATTAAAAAAATTCTAATGATCAAGAAGGTAGGTTAGTTAGGTACAATTTGCCGGAAGTGCACGAAGTGAAGGTGCACGGATGGCAAATGTGACGCTTACTCATGATGATGCACCGACATTCTGATCATTATCCACGAAAAAGTGCTAAAATTAGAGGCATGATATCATGTCTGGCAATCTTTTTCAGGAGTTTTAAGACCAACCAAAATAGGACTTAAGACTTTATGTAAAAATATCTAGCTCTTCGAAAAGTTCAAATTCATAAATCTAAGTTTTCTTTCACCGTACTCATTCTCTTTCAATCTGTAGAAAAACTGAAAGATTATAGCTTCCATCAAAAACAAGCTGAAAACCTGACTTCCAAAATATTAAACATTGATTGCCAAATTATTCTATCAACTAAACATTTTACTTTACACTTATGACCTATACAAAGTATAGTTTTGTAATCTCCTATGAATTACCTCCTCTTTGATAGTAAAAAATATTATGACAGACTATTTAGCGGCAAAAATCCGCCGTTTTGATTTTTTTTCGCAACACATCTAAGGACTCTCGGATTATTGACTTATAAATATCTTACCTTAATTGTATACCTTATTTTTTGAAATCTATCCATCCGTTTGGAAGATACTAGGTGTGCGGTTTTTAAACCAAATTTTGAGTATGTGTTTTGAGTTTTGAAAGTAGGTACAGTGTCTTGGGCTGAAAACGTTTCTACTGATTTCCGAAGGCAATTGAACACCACCTACCTTATGAACTGCTGCTCCTGGCTTGTTGGTTTGGTAGCAGGCAAGGTCCTGTGAACTCGCACGGCGAGTCCAGGTTCGAAAAGTCTTTGGAAAAGCACACAGTACGGCTATGAACTCGCGACACTTCACTAGTATCAAAATGTTGAGATGCAGTTTTGGTACGGCCAAAAATTGAGGGAAAATCGACGGATTTTGAGTAGAACGTCCACTGACACGCATTCGATCACAATATATCCACCAATGCACTGAGCCTCGAGCTCTTCACGTTCGGGCAGGCGGTGATTTACCAAACTACCCTCAAAATAACAATAGAAACGCAACACTTTATTCCTCTCCACTAGTACTTTGTTCCTCCGTGACACTAGGTAACGTAGAACTTTACACACAGATACAAATTATGCGCGAAAAAAAAAAAAACTTAATAGATTTTCTTTTGTCATTTAGATAGCAAAACATCTGATGCCCATTGGCTGATGATGTGGGCCATGTCCACTGCTGTACATAGGCATAGAAGTATTAAAGTAAAGAAACACAATGTAAACATTGAAAATGCGACCAAGAAAAGGGAGCCACATTGGCTAACTTCTAGTACATTTTGGTCCGATGCTAATTTTCGAAAAAGAGAAGTAAGGCTTTTTCATTGTCAATAAAATTACATCGTAAAAAGTATCAAACATTCTTTGAAAATAGAGATACATATTTCATTTTTATTGACAGGGTGTCTGAAACTTTTCGGTCCTATATACCGCATCCATTTTGGTTTGCTACTGTCCATCTTGTTCTATAGGAACACCGTTATTCATCAATGTACGTAGACCTCTCCCGGCCTGTCCAATCCTCTCCTATCCTTCATCCCTTCGCAGTTAGTCACTACACCTGGCCAGAACACGTATTCTACTACGTTCCTAAGTCATGGTCTCAAGAACTCGTTCACCCCAGCCATCTTGGACATGTGGTCGCCATAATAAAATTATAATTAATGAAGAAAACGTCAATTGACTATCTTCAACAATTAGAAAGGGCTTGCACGATATTATCGATATGCCATACACCGTGCTCGCTTGATTTATGGCGTGTAACAAGTGTAGCGTAGTGCTGTTCTAGTATCGATATGGATACAATTCTATCGATAGTAGTTATAGGTAAAGGGTCGCTAATGTCAAACACAGGCACTATGATATTTTTGATAAATAAACGATTTATTTACCATTTTGAATTCTTCATAACATTTGGTCATACAACTTTTGAGCATTGTTTTTAAAAATTAAACATAATAATGTAAAGTAAAGAATACTGATCTTCTGATTTTTAAAGTTTGTAGCGCAAATGAAGGTGCAATTATTTATATAAATATTATTGTATGAGGCATCTGCAGTATAATAAATCTGTTTATTTATTGACAACGGCCTAAAACTATGTTTTTTAATACTTATGCATTTTAGGTAGAGTATCGACTCAACTCTCTCTATCGACATATTTTTCATCGAATCTTCCCTATCTTTACTCGCTGACATGTGGCTCTTAATTATAACTCAACTCAACTCATACAAAACCACTGAACCGACAAAAAACGTAAAATAACTCTGATATAATCCACACTCTGGTTACTGAACTCTATCTATAGAAAAAAAAAATTAAACTTTTTTCAACCTTTTTCACGCACATGTTCAGGAATGGGTTAAAGATTCATGGATTTTTTGTTTCCGAAAGTGTCATTTGGATTTGAAATGGAAAGTTAGGGGTTAATATGGTATTTTTGTTAGTTTTAAATGTTTTTTTCAACAAGATGAGTAATGGGTGCATGTGGGAATCATTTCGGTGAGTCGAATGTCGATACACGTGAGAATTATTTTTTGCAACTATTTCAACTAAAAACCCTTGTTTTGGTATTTATATTAAGTTTAGTTCATAACGTAATGTTTTTTTTTATCAATGAAAATTAAAGTATTTTCAAATCCATCTTAAAAAAAAAATCGTAAGTAAATTTTTTTATGCATTTCAGATTATCAAGTAAAGTTTTGCTTATGAGGTAAATAAATGTTAAATCAAGATATTTTTTGTTAGAACAATGCACTTACAATTTAGTGGATAGAGCCATTTAGTTAACTAGTTACTACAATAAGTAATAGGTGCACGATAAGGTAGAACTGAACCTGCTCATAGAACAATATAACAATGAAGAAGTAAAAATACCCATATCAAACAAAATAACAACTAGACAGATACACTAAAAACGCCAAAAATGAATAATTTCTACGGGAAACGAGCCATAGCGTATCAGATTCCGACCATTATTAACAAAATACCTCATGAAAAGATCAAAGACATTAACATTAAAAACTACAAATACATATACAAAAAAATACTATTAGATAGAATAGAGTAATATATAAGGTAAACAAAAAGTAATTCATAAAAACATTAGGTAGTAATACGAAGCAGAATAGATTACCATATGTTAAATAGATAAGTATATAATTATATATGCATAATTATATGTATATATATATATATAAAGTATTAGTATATTATGCGTAGATCATATTAGATAGTTAGTTCATTTTCGTAAGCATTCGAAGCTACAGATTGATGTTTATAAATAGGTGAAGACAACAACTTACAATTAAGTGAGATACTTGAATATCGAAACACCCTGTATAGTCAACACATTGCCCCGATCAGATATGCTGATAAGCTTAATATACCTACATCCAATTACGAAGTTTAGTGTCTCAGAAATGCAATGTCGCTAAAAACGATAATGTTTACACCTAGTATAAACTGAGGCCGCAGCTCGCTTTAACATAATTATTTAATAGTATAGTTTATGTTGTTTTTGGGTCCTAGACAAACCTGGTAAGGTTTTAAGGCGCCCTTAGAATAGAAAATATTGTTAACTTTTTAGTAAATAAATAAATACAAATACAAAATACAAAGTTAGTCTACTTACATTTATGCTCAGTTTAGGTTGATATCAGGATGATAACCACAAACCTTAATAATGTAGATAATCAATGCAAAACCAAAACCCACAAATCTTCCTTCCTTTCATGATCTTTGGCAGTTTCCCACCATTTCCCATCGAAAAACCTAGTAATTTTCAAACATAATACCTATTGATGAATAACGGTGTTCCTATAGAACACTAAGATAGCCTAACCTAAATGGAGTCGAAGGACAGGACAAAAAATTTTCAGACACCCTGTCAATAAATATGAAATATCTCCATTTTCAAATAATGTTTGTTACTTTTTACGATGTAGTTTTATCAACAGTGAAAAAGCCTAGTAGTTTTAACATTACATAATATTTATATAACTCTGTTACTACTCTTTTTCAAAAATTTGCATCGTACTAACATGTACTAGGAATTAGCCAATGTGGGTCCCTTTTTTTTGGCACATTTTCAATTTACCTACTACATTGTGTTTCTATACTTTAATACTTCTGTGCCTATAAGTATCTCAAATAGTTTGATTATAAAAAGTCCCAATGACCATAAAGTACAAATGACAAAAAAATACTCATTCCTAGTCAATAACCTTAAAAATAAACATTTGTATAAGTTTTAACCATCAATTATCTTCAAAAACAGATCTTGCGACGAACGGGATTTTTTATCAGAAAAAATATAAAGCTTTCAAAGGAAAGTTTATTTATATAATTGTTTTTTATAACATGTGGTAGAGTGTGGCACAATTACTCGCTACCATTATTGTATTTCTGTTTTTTTAACTCACATGTGCGCGTGCGCTTACTTTTGTACCTATTCAGGGTTGGCCAAGCTGCGGCCCGCTGTAAATGCAGTATAGTAAAACAAAATTAGAGTCCATTGACGCAGAAACAGCCATCTGCGGCTATCTACATTAAACGTCCATCAGAAAAAAATAATATTTTATATAAAAACAAAAATAAGAAGCATTTATTAAATATTCAATAGTGGTCTGATAAAAAATGGCTTACTTATACCAGTTTTTACTGAGATCTAGTACTATCTACATAACTAGTTTTTGTATGCCTACTTGCACCAAACTGTCAAAGTCCGAAAGCATTTACTTTACTGACCGTTAAGAACTACCAAGCGAGTAAAGTAAGTGCTTAGGGACTTTGACAGTTTGGTGCAAGTAGGCAGTAGTGTCAATAAAATAGGAATTTGTTTAGTATTGGCTTTTATAAAATGGGTACCTATCACCAGCCGGGGCCGCGCCCGGGCGGATAACACCGGTGATTTTGTAACAGACTTGCACCTGTATTCAAAGTCATTCCTCAAACTCAAACTCGACACCGTGGCTTAGTTGGTAGTGACCCTGCCTACGAAGCTTGGGTGTTCCGGGTTCGATCCCCAGCCGGGGCAAATATTTGTCACGAACACGAATGTTTGTTCGGCTGTCACCTGTCAAATTTCAAATGTAAGTATTTCCTTGAGTGAAAAAATCGTCTTAGTATACGGTGTTAGTCTCAGAATGTAACAAGTGTTATGTGTGATCAACTTTATACAATAAAAAATAACATATTTCTCAGTCGGTATACCTTCCATGCCTAGTTATGAGAATTGAGTATGTTAGCATAATAATAAAATAATTAACAACGGGCCGCAGTTGAGCATCTGTGCCAAGCACGAGTGTTATAATTCGGTGTACCACCGCGACGATCACTGGCTGCCAAACTTTTCACAGCTTTCACTAAAAATAGAAATATAGTTTACAGTTGAAAACAATAAAATTGTTTTTGGTTAGGATAGGTTTTTGAGGTGAAAACTTATTTAGGCGTACTGAGCAAAATATTTCGTGGGGAGTGAATAAGACTGGGCTACCGGGCTCCCAAAGCTCGTATTATAACACTACTTCAGGCACGGAGGAAAAAAGTACTTCAGGTAAAGTCGGCTAGTGTAATATTACTAAGTAAAGATAGTAATTTGTCTACTGTCTTTTTTTTTACCTGAAAGAAATCGAATATATATAGAATTATTTAAAAAAAATGTATCTACTGCGCAATTCAAAAAAATATTTAATAGTGAAATGGATAAACCTACAACTATTGGAGTAACCTACCTTTTTTATGTATACATTTTTGAGAATTAGTACAAAAAGATAAGACAAAACATTTAACAAGCTTAAAGTTAAAAAAAAACTGGAAACCCGACTGCGAAATAATTATACATTCATTGTCAATTCATTATTCCAAATTAAATTTCAACATATAACTTACATATATTTTTGTAAAATACCTTCATTTTGATACCCTACTCGATGGGTTTGGTAAACAAAAAATTATTAACGTACTATTTAGCTCCAAAAATCCGCCATTATGATTTTTTTTTAAACCCTCCTAAGTACACTCGGGTGATTGAGAAGAATCTAACGATACCTTAACTGTCAAAATCCATCCAGCCGTTTGGAAGATACGAGGTAACACAGAAATTTACATACATACAAGATACGCGCGAAAAACATAATTCTTCCTTGGCAGTCGGGTAAAACAGTCACGAATGGTTTGTCATAGATGTGGGCTGGTTCTCCTAGTTTAGATCTCCACAGATTTAGATGTCTGTGTAGATGGAAAATCTCGAAAAGTTTGAGTGCCGCTCTCCTGAAACAAGTGTAAGCATTTCTCGACATCTCATGGCCTAGTTATAAACGGTCGTTCATTAATCATAGAATAATGCTTGAAGTCCTAACTTGTGTTGTATTAGGCCATCTGAATGAGGCAAGACCTTGATGAAAATAGACATTTTTAGAAACACTATTTTTGTGATGCATAAAATGATACAATGTTTTTTTTATCAAGTCATAAAAAAAATAGGATCGTGCAAGTTTTCTAAGATATTATTATGGTATATTTTTTTTCACTTAAATGCATAATACAAATACAAAGTGAAAAAGTTTTTTTAACGTTCGGAGGTAAAATAACTCCGCATTATTAATTAGTTCAGAATTTGGTAAGAAAGCAAAGTTCAAAATATAAAAAAAAAACGGTGTGAATGCTTACAATTTTTAAAAGTATGAAACGAGAAAATATTCTCATCTGAAGTATTCATTATCGTGGTCCGTGGTCATACTTACCCACATACACACTGGATAAGAGCATAACCCTCCTTTTTGCTTCGCCGTAGTCAGGTAAAAAGTACCTAATATTCTTATAGGTTATTTATTTTTACTTAACAAACAGACAGTGCACGAAAGGAGCCTCTTCGAGGCGCACTTTAAATCCTTTCACCACACTGGTTCGAAAGAACTAGTAACACGATAAGAAGAAGAACAAGACTTCACAAACGATTTTTTTTTTAATACCACGAATAAATTAAATTAAATATTAAATAACCCTTTAAAATAATCGTTATTACTATCAGTTAACTTTCATTTAATACTACAACATGCTAAATCGATCAGCCAACACGTGTCACACAAGTGCAAGACAATAAATATAAAATACAAGATAATAAAACATAAAAGTAAAATAAAACATAGCATGCGCGTGCATTGTGCTTTCTACAACTGTTTTTGTAACCGTCGACGTCGCTATAAAAAGTTTTGTTAGTGTTATAACAATTTTATTTCATCTTAGAAAAGCAATAAGGGTTCATCTCTTGCATTTTTACTTACAGGATGCAATTTTAGCAGCTTCGATGGCAAAATACGAATAGAGGGTTAACTATATTTTTTATAAAAACTTAAATTTAAGAGGTAAAAAATTTACTAATGAATTTAATTATTAAAAAAGAAATGAAACAATGCAAAGCTGTTTCTGAAATCGAAAAAATACATTCAGAAACGACTTTGTTTTGGGATTTTTTTTCATATTAAATAAGCGAATTAAAAAACATTTTTATACATTTATCAAGTTAAAAGACCAAATAATATAACCACATTTTTCCTAAAACTGGACGGCTATCGGTTTTTAAACCTTCGCATTTTGGCAAACCATCACAGATTATTATTTAATACTTTATTGCACACACTTAAATGTAGCACAAAAGGAGGACTTAATGCTAGAGCATTTTCTACCAGTCAACCAGTTGATGGTAGAAAAAAGAATAACTGGCGTACAAATTAAATGCTAATTACCTAAATATATATCCTACTAATATTATAAACGCGAAAGTTTGTAAGGATGGATGGATGGATGGATGGATGGATGGATGTTTGTTCCTCTTTCACGTAAAAACTACTGAATGGATTTTAATGAAACTTTACAATAATATAGCTTATACATCAGAATAACACATAGGCTACAATTTATAAAGATACCTGCGCAGACGAAGTCGCGGGCACCAGCTAGTTTAATATAAAAATACAAAATAATTATGTATTCATATATATATATATAATTAAAATGACTAAATAAATAATATATTAATATATATATATTAATGTTATTTAATACAGCATAAGCTAACTACTACAATCTATATCAATATATATACCTATAGGTATATTACAAAATTTTACAAAAGGAAACAATTGAGCCACCCATAGACCGTTGCAAACGATCTATAGGTAGCTCAACTGCTCCAACTTGATACCCGATGGCAGCGTGCCGAGGATACTGGCTGCATTGCCTCTTTGTATGCAAGGCTTATTCTTTGGCCCAGATAGCTGCCAGCCCTCTGATCACTCGTCGCTTCGACCAGACGCTCTGACAAAATTTTAAAAACGCGGAAGGCTCCCATTCCCCATGGACCTAGGGTCTCGACCCCAAAGGGCTCAAACATGTACGACCTATCAAGACCTACATATTTACGCCGCTTGAGATCTTCAGCAGAGTTTGCCGCCGCACCAGCCCTAACTTGCGTCCCTGGCAAATGAGAAGGTGCCAAAGTGTCTACGCATGTAGCGTCCCACACCAAGGGCCTGCCCATTCTCCATGGGATAAGCGTCATACCGTCAGGCCGCTTACCATCGTCACGACTTAGACCGTTCGGCTCGAGAACGGCTGGCACATTGGCGGTGGTAAAAGCCCGGCGAATGATTTCGTTAAGACTACTGTGGCGGGAAATTCTGTCAGCACTCCTAGTGCACGATAATCCATGGTGACCAAGATGTTCGACCGCAGTACCACACCGGCATCTATGTGGAGCGCAGCATGGAGCGCAAGCAACCGCAGACGTGTTGCAACGCGGAAAGTTAAAGGGTCCAATTATATTTATATTATATATTAATTAGATTACAATGTAGCAACTACCATTGTAGCCTCTTAATATCTATCAGCTTGTATTATAATAAACTGTCGGTCATAGTTCGCATCGATAGCGAACTGGATCAATAATATCGAGCCCTGATCTGAATGCCTCGTGTGACCAAGATACTTGGTAGCAGGGTGTTCAACTTAGTCGTATCAAGGGTCAAGATTAACAGTGATTTATGCAAAATGTAGGAAATGTCGACAGAATTGTAAACACTGAAATATTGTTGGCTGAAAATTTTCGAATAAAAAAATGGCGTGTGCCTATAACCAAACCACAGTTATAACAGAAGTGAAAACTTCAACAAGGCGTCTCGAGACGCCTTTTTTTATTATTGAAATACATATTTAGTTATTTTCTGTTTTGATGCCATGCCGGTTTCCTCACCTAACCTTAACTTGATTCTAATATTAATCCTCATTTGCCTAAAATAAAAAAACAAAAAAAATACAAATCGTATATAACCGTATAATAATAACTATACAAAATGCAAAGCGCACCTACAAATAAGCTAGTTTTAGCATAAAAAATGTCAGTTTACAAAAAAATACAATAGGAGTACTCGTTCTACTACTATGCTATACTACTATACTAGTGGAGGCCGTGGTGGCCGAGTGGATGAGGCCCTTACCTTGCGATCTGATGGTCGCGGGTACGAATCCCGGTGGCAGTCATGCGTAAATAGGTTTTTTCGGTCGAAAAAATCTATGTATTCATAATTGATTGATTCAGGCGTTACTTTGCGGAAATCCATATATATCAACAAATTATATAAATATATTTAGTAATAAATCCGCTTAATTTCTAAACAAAGGTTTTAATTAACTTAACTTTAGTTCAACAAAACCAAAGAGTCAACGAACAGAAAACCTAAGTTTAAAGATACGACACGTGTTTTGCCTCTACACGAGTTTAGATTCTTAACGAGTTAAGAATCTAAGTAATGTAACTTTTTCAAAAAATGAGAATTCTTAACTTGAAAAAGGATTAAAATATAACATACAACCAAAATTGTGTAAGAATACGTTAGAAACATTAGCAGTAGATACAGAAATAGCAATTTTCAGGAGTAAAAAAGATGATTCAGTTGCGCATCAGGTCGTAAATGTAATAAAACAGTCTCTGAATTCATCTAACCCAGTCAGTTCTGAATTTCAGATTCTAAAATCTCTTACTAGTAAATTAGATCAAAATAATTTGATTGTTTTAAAAGCGGACAAAGGCAACACTGTAGTCATACTAAATAAAATTGATTATACACAGAAAGTAGAGGAAGTTATTCAGGGTAATGATTTTGAACAATTGCAGTCTGATCCAACTAAAGGTTTCATTACACAACTAAAAAATGAAGTTAATAATATTAAATTTCTTTCTCCAGACTCGTTAAAATACCTCATTCCAATGAATCCAAGAGCACCTATGCTTTATGGTCTACCAAAAATTCATAAAGATAATATTCCTATTAATCCTGTTGTTTCATATATTGGTGCTCCTGCCTACAACTTGTCGAAATATCTCAATAATGTTCTTAAGTCAAAATCAGGTTTCAATCCAAAATACAGTTTGAAAAATAGTTTAGATTTAGTAAATAAAATCAAGAGTTTAAATCTGCCGCCAGGATGTAGGTTGTTGTCTTTGGATGTTGAGTCTATTCACAAATGTTCCATATGAGGAATGTTTAGATATTTTCAAGGAACACTTTTGAGAAGAAACATTTACTTCCTGAAGAGGTAGAGGAATTGCTTGATCTTACAAAAGTATGCATGGAACAAAATTACTTTCGCTTTAACAATAATTATTTTAAGCAAAAAGAAGGGTTAGCTATGGGTTCGCCTCTTAGTCCGTTAATGGCAGACATTTTCAGGGATCATTTCTAAAATAAATACTTAGTAAATCAGGCAAATATTATTTACTATTATAGATATGTAGATGATATATTAGTATGTTGGACAGGTACTCTTCGCCAAATTGATGTTCTTTTGACAAAAATCAATAACATTCATCCAAAAATTAGGTTCAAACTAGAGTTGGAATCGGAGAATTCTCTCAACTTTTTGGATTTAACTATAACTAGGGTCAATAGGAAACATTAATTTAAAATTTATAGAAAACCTACTTACACTGATGTTACAATTCCAGCTTCATCTTGTCATCCAGTCCAACACAAATTAGCGGCTTATCGAAGTTTTGTTCACAGGTTAATGTCGTTGCCATTATCAGAAGCAGATTTCAAAGAAGAGCTCAACATAATTTATTACACAGCACAAAATAACGGGTACAATAAAAACATGGTTGATAATTTGATCAAAAATAAACGTCGAAACATTGTTTGTTCATAATTGTATGCATTGCCACCGGATAGGTCTGAGAAATATTTAGGTAGTCTTACTTATATGGGAACAATTACCAACTGAAAAGATTTCAAAAACATTATCTAAAAACAATAAATTGCGTTCAATTTGTAACGGGAAAGATAAATTAGAGAATCATAAAAAAGCTGGTGTCTATAAATTAACTTGTGATGATTGTAATGCTGTTTATGTAGGTCAAACGGGTCGTAGTTTTCAGACAAGATACAAAGAACATATTTCAGCGTATAGAAATGACTGTCCAGAAAAGTCACATTTTGCAAAGCACTTAATAGACACTGGTCATTCTTTAAACGATTACAATACTTTTAATATATTACATACATGTGAAAAAGGTTTTAGGTTAAATATTTTGGAGTGTTTAGAAATTTTAAAACACAATACAACAAATATTACGCTGATGCCTCGTGTAGAGGCGAAACACGTATCGTATCTTTAAACTTTGGTTTTCTATTCGTTGACTCTTTGATTTAGTTGAACTAAAGTTAAGTTAATTAAAACCTTTGTTAAGAAATTAAGCGGATTTATTACTAAATATATTTATATAATTTGTTGAAACTATGTATTCATCCCACGTTCTCGCAACGGTGAAGGAAAACATCGTGAGGAAACCGGCATGTCGTAGAACCAAAAGTTCGAAAACATGTGTCGAGTGCACGAAAGGAGCCTCTTCGAGGCGCACTTGAAATCCTTTCACCACACTGGTTTGATGGAACTAGTGACACGATAAGAAGAAGAAGTGGTAGTAAAATAATATTTTTGCCACAATATTAATACCAACTTATAAAATTTATACCTACGAGCAAACTGAGGCTAAACATACATTTTAATACCTTGTTCATTTATTGTACCTACCTTCTTGACATGGTACTAAAACATTATGCGCCCAATTATTATCCCAAATTTAGGTTAACGACCCTTTTTCCAATAATAAAAGAGACACATCGAAAACCTTTTTTTTCCAAAACTTAACAAAAACTGTGAAGACGATGGTAATGACTACCAGTCAACGAGTTTTTTTTTTTGTAATACGGATTACTAATAAAATTAAGTTGTAGCATAACTTTTTGTAAGACAATCCCTGTTCGTAGAGGGTTGGTACAGCTTAAATGGTTGTCTGAAAAAGTACATTATATTATTTTTTATTATTATTATTTTCTTTTATTCAGTTTTAACTTTACTCGACCTGTGCACCCCCGACCATCTTGTATTATCGTAACCGTCTCCATACTGGTTGTCTGGAAGAGATCGCTTAATAGCGATAAGACCGCCCATTGTACTAAATATTTTGTAATGTTTCCTTCTCTTTGTCATTGTTATTTGTCTTATGGTGTACAATAAAGCATTTTCATTCATTCATTCATTATACTGTCAAGGAATATTTTGATATGTCTTTGTATTAGGTAAATTAAATGCACACTGTTAAGTATAAATGTTAGTACGTAGTTATACTATAGGTAATAATTTAGGCGATACTAGATTTTTTTTAATATGTTACCTTAGGTATAGAACTATATTGTACGTCCGCAATGGATAAACTGTAGTAAGCACTGAACTATACATACTAACACCTTGTATACCGACACAGTTCTGAACAATAATATATTCTTTATCTTTATCGTAAATTTATTACACGACACGGATGGTCGAGTGGTAAGTGTGTTGGACTGCCACGTCGGTGTCGCGGGTTCGATTCCCGCTTCAGACAAACATTTGTGTGATTCTTCTTATCGTATCACTAGTTCTTTCAAAACCAGTGTGGTGAAAGGATTTCAAGTGCGCCGAAGAGGCTCCTTTCGTGCACATGTTTTCGAACTTTTGGTTCTACGACATGCCGGCTTCTTCACGATGTTTTCCTTCACCGTTGCGAGAACGTAGGATGCGTATAGATTTTTTCGACCGAAAAAACCAATTTACGCATGACTGCCTCCGGGATTCGAACCCGCGACCATCAGATCGCAAGGTAAGGTTCTCATCCACTCGGCCACTACGTTCTCTATTCGTGTGATGAGCATCGGTGTTTGTCCTGAGTCTGTGTGTTTTCTATACACCGATTTTTTTTTATCACCAGAAAAAAAATACGCACAATCAGTTGCAGAACATAGATACGGCAAAAAAACTTGAAAAAATAAGGTCGATTTTTGTTCGAAATAAATTGGATAATAATTGGATAACTGTTACCGTTAGTCGCTTTCGTATGGTAAATCCATACGAAGGAAGGAAGGAACGTCAGGATTTACTTAAATTATTACATCATTGATAATAATTTAAGTTTTATTCATCGTTTCGCAAATCCGGGCACCTAGCTCGAGCCAGCTTGCTGCAGCTCGGCTCCGGCGCCGCACTCACGCCGCTGTCACTCTGTCATTTTGTAGAAACCCAAAATTCTGACTGCACAGATACAACGTAGTACCCCGTCTGCATTGCCCATTTCTTTTTGTAAGTAAAAATCGGTGGTGTATATTGTGAGAATATAGTTAATACATTGTATATTGACAATTATTATCATTGTCAGAGCGTCTGGTCGAAGCGACGCGTGATCAGAGGGCTGGCAGCTCTCTGGGCCAAAGAATAAGCCTTGCTATACAAAGAGGCAATGCAGCCAGTATCCTCGGCACGCTGCCATCGGGTATCGAGTTAGAGCACAGTTGAGCTACTTATAGATCGTTTGCAACGGTCTATGGGTGGCCCAATTGTTTCCTTTTGTAAATTTATTTAGTAGTTAGCTTATGCTGTAATAAAATTAACTACATTCTCACAATATACAAGTTTTTATTACAGCATAAGCTAGCTACTACAATCTATATTACAAAATTTACAAAAGGAAACAATTGGGCCACCCATAGACCGTTGCAAACGATCTATAGGTAGCTCAACTGCTCCAACTCGATACCCGATGGCAGCGTGCCGAAGATACTGGCTGCATTGCCTCTTTGTATAGCAAGGCTTATTCTTTGTAGTCAATACATTGTTTTACGTCAAATAAATTGAATCGAATGAAGTAGTAAAATTTCATAATCCTGAAAGTTAAGAAAATAGTGACAAGACGTGTATCAATAAAACTCTACTTGGCGCCAAAAATGGTAAAAGCTTATGAACAAACCAATTTTCAGCAATTTTTATCTTGATATTGAATTGTGAACCTTAGGATACTAGATATAAGAACGAGTTAGTACCATCCCAGGATTTTCAGTAACGCCTGAAGCGTGGCACGTGAAAAGCACATGTTTCGAAGGAGTTAATACAAAGATAGTAAGTTATTGGAAGTGTCTATTTGTATACTTTATGATTTTTGATGTGTGACATCTTTCCTCTCGCTATCATTCAATCTGTGGAAGTAATTTTGTGAAATGGGATGGAAGTGTGTAACAGGAAGCCAGGGAACCGCGATTTTATTTGACCAATGAGTATTAGCCGTCATATGGTACCAACTTCAGAAAAATTAAATAAATAGAATTTGAATGATTTGAAAAAGACGCTTTCCTCTTTATTGTTTATAACCAAGGTGACATGTCAGGTATAACATATCTTATGCGAATTATTTTTATGTAACATTTATGAAATAAGGATTTACAAATACAGGGTAAATTTAATACTCTCGACCGCTCTCTGAGGGCAAAATCTAAAAAAAATATTAGGGGTCCCGGGCTCGATTTTGATAAAATAGGAATGTATGGTGACAACCAATATTTTTATTTTTTATAATTTTCAAAAATTATAAAAAAAAGGTAAAGACCTGATAACAAACAATATTTATAAAATAACAATGGGTTGTATGTTGTTGGAACGCTTAAAAATCTATGGTAAAGTTTTCTAAAAAGATGATCTACGAGTGAATAAACCTCAACAAGGAACTGTGACGTAAAAAAAATTACCTCAACGCAAGACTCTTTTAGTAACCATAGCTCTGTGTGTTTCAGTTGAATGGCGTATCCCGGTGTCTTCCAGCTCTCCTGTCATTATCGTTTCTCACCCGGTTGTGTCAACCCGCGTCTCCTCTTGTGTCAAACTAACAGTTAACCCCAAAATACTATCGATATAATAATATCGACAATGATTTATATTAGATTAGTGTTGTAATATTAACGTGTTTGGAATTTTTCAGGTGAGAATTTTTTTTATTTTTTTTAATACTAATTTAAACAATATTTTTTTATTGATGTTGTAGAAGTGTTATAATAAGTTTGAAGTTTTTATATGTCTGTGTCGGTTGGGGTCCGTCCAAGTGTCCGTATGTCTGTAACATCCATCGATAATGATTTATATTACCCGTACCCGTAGTACTCTTAGCTCCGGAACGAATTAAACGATTATTTATTATTAATATTTTTTTATATTATTTTAATGTTTTATTTAATATTAACAAAGTTGGTATGCAAGGCACTTAGAATGTTGTATAAGTAGTTGTTAATATATTTTTCGTAAATTTTATTTATCTAAGTATTTTATATTTTGTTTTGTTAATCGATTCTAATCGAAGTTTATCGATTTACCATTATTTTACCTTACACAGTCCATTGGTTTGAGTGTTTTGTTTTAGTTAGAATAAGGGAATGAATTCCTCCAAAGATCCTAATTGTTTTTTTTAAATAATATAATAATATTAATTTCACCAATTTAGCATTATTTTTCTTATCAACGTAAATCATTGAATGTTTAACCATAGTGAATATTAAACATCCCAACACATTGGAAAATAGCTGAGATTTAATTCGATTAAATTAACCGTCAACTAAAAAACAATCGGTCCATTAGTTTGTACAGTTGCCAGTTGCTAGGTATGCAGCTTTGCGATGATATGCCCAAACGTACTTAGGGGTAACTTGCACGATGGCAACTGCGTGCACCACATGGTACCTGCATGGCAACTAAATTAAATTGCAAACAGGCCTTAATTAATAAACAGCAATATATTTTATTTAGATTATACACCGGAATTTTAAATCACCAAAAAAAAATCGCAAGAAGTTACAGTTACTGAAAACAGATAGATACTTATGGCAAAAAAAAATTAGATCGAAGTTTTGTCAAAATAAATTTGATAAAAATTGGATAACTGTTGCAGTTATGCCCATCATTGATAATAATTTAAGTTTTATTCATCGTTTGGAAAACCCGGGCAAAAGCTCGGCTCTGGCGCCGCACTCGCTCCGCTGTCTCTCTGTAATTTTAAAGAAACCCAAAATTCTGACTTCACAGATACAACGTTGTACTCCTTATAAATTGTCCAATTAGAAGTTTTTTTGGTAATTAAATTTGTGGTGCCTATTATAATAAAAGACATGATAATGAAACGTCTTAATTAATAATTATTCAGTTTTAAAGGTGAATGACTGATCAATCAGTCATCTTTCAGCCCATCACTTGCTGAACAAAAAATAACGTAACTTCCTCAGAAAAAAAGGATATAGGCAACAGCTCTTGAACACGTGTCATTCAATAATAAGACAAATAAACGATTAAATTTATAATTCGCAGATGCCGAGCCGCGCGCGATGAAACTTTAAGAGAAAGTTTATTTTTATAATAATAGCAACGAGCCACATGCGAAACTCGAGGCATAAACAGAAACACCACATGCCAATTACTACCTCTCAAAGATTACTGAACTCTAGCCGGTAAATGAACCTAGAAATATGGCGGAATATGATATCATACCTTGCTACGACGAAGAGGAATTATTTAGCGATAGAAAAAACAACGTAACTGATCTCCACGCTTATTACATGACGCAATTCAATTTGGAACTGGAAAATAATCAGAAAAAGAAGGATAACTTCAAATTTGGAACAGAAGAGAGCTTTGATTTTGAAGTTCTGGACAGTTGGAATGATAATGTGAACACTGGAACAGATTTCGAAATGATAGATGAAGTAATCGACAGTAATATCAACGAACAGAACATAAAAGAAGTTTTATTAGATCTAGACAGCATTGATTTTGAAGAAAAGAGCTCTAAAACAGATTCGTCCAATACTAAAGAACAAGTAAACAGTTTTTATGTATCTAACAATGAATATATCGACGATGAATCATTGATCGATGAGCTTTGCAGAGAAGACGAATCGAGACTGACTCCCGAAGGATTCAAAGATGAATATCTCAGTACAAACATGACTGAAAAAAATCTACTGCCATCGATTGACACTGTATTTAACAAGAGATACAACTACAACAACGGAGAGATCCAAAAACAAAACTATACTGATGTAAATACGCCAATAATGAATACTCCTATAAGTAGTATAGATCATTATAGTTACCCAAACAATATACTGTACAATTTGGACAACAATAACCGATACATTCTTCCAGACACGCCTACAAGTTGCACAGAATTCAACTTTGAAAGGAATGAAAGAAAGATTTCTGTCTGCGAATCCATCGAAAGTGATGTACAAAGTTCTGTGTACTACGATGAAAACTCAGAAACATTTGATGAAGATGAACTGTTTGTTAATCTGGACGATTTTGGAATTCACATGGAAGGGGAAAATGAATCTTCCAGAGATAATCAAATAGCAAAGAATAACAGAAAAGCTGAGAAAGATAAAAGTCAGGGTACAGACAATTTTGATACTTTTTTAAAATATATATTTTGATAAGAAGTTTTAGACAAATTAACTTATATATTATTCATTTCAGGTGAAAGGATCTGCCAATGGGAACACTGTTACGAGAAATACCCGAATCAAAGCACTCTGGTAGAGCACATTGAAAGAGCACACGTTAACACTTACAAAGGTAGAGAAATTGAACTTTTTAACAGTATTTCTAGAATCTCTGATTAAACAAGACTTAGGTAATTTATTTTCTCTCAATTATAAGGTTGAGATTCATGTGCTTATCGTTAGTGATAAGATCATTCTAATAGCCTCCATTTTTAAACCTCAGTGCAAAAAGAGGCTTTTTATTTAAAGTTAAATTTAACCGAGATGGTGGTTCGCAATTTTTTTTATAAAATATGTTTTTATTTATAAACAGTGGTTGTAACAGCTCTTTTTAATAGAGTAAGGGGTTCTTTTTATATTTTATTTGTAGATTTTTTTTATAAAAATGTTAGTACCTATTTATAAAATATGTATTATTGTAGGTGATGAATTCAGCTGCCTCTGGCGTGAGTGCGCCCGCGCACGTCGACCGTTCAACGCGAGGTACAAGCTACTCATCCATATGAGGGTACATTCTGGACACAAACCTAACAGATGCCATGTAAGTTACTTTCTGTTGCACTGTTTGTATTTTTTTTAGGATAATTCGATTAGCCTGTTGTTTTGCCCGCGTGATAAAAAGCCTGTTTCTTTTCAATCTAATCGGATTAGTAGTTTTGGTAAACTTTCACATAATAATATAATATTATGTTAAAGTTTACCAAATTAATAATAATTTATCTAGTTGTTTCTAACTTCGTCTTCATGGAGTCGTGATAGAGTATACGTACCTAAATAGTTTTCAACTCCTATACTTTACCGAATTTCAACCATATTCGTTAGGTGGTGTCGGTGTGATTGAGTTTATAACAATCCATATACAAGATACAAGATACAAGTATATCTATACATCCTAAAAAAACTTTTTTTTAAATAAGCTTACGTATCTCTCAAACTTCTCTCAGGTAGGCCTCAATTATACAAAACGGCATAAGTCGAAAGCACGACGCAGCCGGAACAAAAATATAATCGCATGACGCGTCGCTTACAGATTTTGTTTGAAAAAGACCGTACCTTCGCCTTATTCTCTTCTGTATAACTCAGGTCTTAGACATAAAAATTTTATCAATGTCCTTCAGCACCCTGGCTGTGGCAAGGCCTTCTCCCGGCTTGAAAACTTGAAGATCCACGTGCGTTCTCACACGGGCGAGCGTCCCTACGCCTGTCCTGCACCGCACTGCAGGAAAGCGTTCTCCAACTCCTCAGATCGAGCTAAGCATCAGCGCACGCATTTCAATGCTGTAAGTTACCATCGACCAACCTCATACCCGCAGATTCGCTATGTAGCGACTTTAACCGCGTTAGTACATCTGTACGAACGCGGTTTAAGTGAATTATTTCCATCTGTCACCCTGCTATGTCTCCCTAGGGAGTCAGATGGGACAAAAGAGTTCTTTCTATCCCCGTGTGATGGAACTCTTATTAATTTTAAAAGTTCTATCTGTCCGCTATCACCAATAGGTGGACAGATAGCACAATTTAAACAACTATGTCATCCAGTTTTTGTAAAACCTTGATTATTAAGCGTACTTAAAATCTCTTTAATCTGCAAGTCTGTGGTTCCGGCATACTCAAAAGGCTTTACAATGCTCTGCGGATCCAGTATAATTATATTTTTTTAATCTACGAAAAGAAAGTTATGACTTTACGATAAATTATAGTCCTACTGTTTATAAGTACTTATGTTTCTGAGAGCATCAAAATAATTTTGAGTTTTGTGTACCTTCAGAACAATGAATTTTAAACATACCCTTGTTTTTCAGAGACCATACGCCTGCGGTGCCATCGGCTGCGGAAAGCGCTACACAGACCCCTCATCTCTCCGCAAGCACGTCAAATCTCACCCTCACATGGCATCTGTGCCCAGGACCTGTATCCCGGCTGCCAGACCCCTCAGACGTGAGGAACAGCCCATCCCCAGGTCTCCAGCTAAACTGGCCACGCTGAGGTGCATCAGGGATAAATTGACTGTCCCCAAGTTGAATAGACTCTAAACTCTGATCCATCATTTCTTCGCAAGCACGTCAAGTCTCATCCTCACATGGCAATTGTGCCCAGGACCTGTATCCCAGCTGCCAGACCCCTCAGATGAGAGGAACAGCCCATCCCCAGGTCTCCAGCTAAACTGGCCACGCTGAGGTGCATCAGGGATAAATTGACTGTCCCCAAGTTGAATAGACTCTAAACTCTGATCCATCATTTCTTCGCAAGCACGTCAAGTCTCATCCTCACATGGCAATTGTGCCCAGGACCTGTATCCCAGCTGCCAGACCCCTCAGATGAGAGGAACAGCCCATCCCCAGGTCTCCAGCTAAACTGGCCACGCTGAGGTGCATCAGGGATAAATTGACTGTCCCCAAGTTGAATAGACTCTAAACTCTGATCCATCATTTCTTCGCAAGCACGTCAAGTCTCATCCTCACATGGCAATTGTGCCCAGGACCTGTATCCCAGCTGCCAGACCCCTCAGATGAGAGGAACAGCCCATCCCCAGGTCTCCAGCTAAACTGGCCACGCTGAGGTGCATCAGGGATAAATTGACTGTCCCCAAGTTGAATAGACTCTAAACTCTGATCCATCATTTCTTCGCAAGCACGTCAAGTCTCATCCTCACATGGCAATTGTGCCCAGGACCTGTATCCCAGCTGCCAGACCCCTCATACGAGAGGAACAGCTCATCCCCAGGTCTCCAGCTAAACTGGCCACGCTGAGGTGCATCAGGGATAAATTGACAGTCCCAAAATTGAAGACTCTAAATATAAAAAAAAATTATACATAACGCTTAAAATTTTTGAAGATAGATTTTGAACACATGACGATGAGTGACGCAAATTAATTTCCAATAGGCTTGTTTCCTGCTAAAGCGACCAATTGTAGATGAATAAAGCCTGGTCAGATTAAGGGTAATCCTCAAATCCGAATTCCATACAAAATGTTTCGGACAAATACTCAAAAAGTACGCCATATTATTAAGTTAGTAGGGTTAATTTTAAAACACGTATAAAAGCTAAATTAAAGTATAAACCTTTCACTTTTTTGTTGACGAAATTAAAAAACATGGACGAAACGAATAGTGTGAAGAAATTACTATAATACGGCGTACTTTTTGAGTATTTGTCCCAAACATTTTGTATGGAATTCGGATTTGAGGATTACCCTTAACACTGAAAGCAAAAAATCATTAATTTTCATTATAATTAGAAAAATTTACTCACAATTTTTTTTTTAGGTTTTTAAAGTGTACAAAACTTGTAAGATATTTTTTATAATTGTCCTCGTTGATTGATGGTTAAGTAATTGTAAAAACTTAAGTAAATTGAAGCTCAATGAAAGACTGAAAGAACTCAATTGGCTCAAGATAAGTTAAGTTTTTCTTTATCTAAAATTTATATTTGTGTTTTAAAAACAAAAGCTCAAAGTTTGACCAAATTTAATTATAATGATTTAAGTTTGTAATTTTAATTATTGTCTAAAATTGATCTCATCAAAAAGACATACGAACATTTTTAATTTTAATTTTGTATATAGTATGTAGTCATTTAAGGTAAACTTCCATTTTGCACCTATTTTTGCTCAATTTTGTATAAAATATTAGGCAATAATATAGACGTAAGATCTTAATATTTTATCAATAAAAGTAAGTACTTAGTTATCTAAATTTTGATACTATTTTTGTTACATTTTGAAATACAAATAGTGTGAAGTTTTAAAATGCTAATGTTAGTAAAAAAAAAAAATTACGTGCATGGGCAGTTAATTTTAAGTAAGTTAAATATTTTAGAATGATGTACAAAATGGATGCTTTCCAAAGAATCTCGTATTAAAAATATGCTTATTTTTTAAGTTTTCCAATAAGAGATCTCTTTTGCTTGTATTTTTATGTTAGGACTGACCAAAACTAAAAATAAAACTAAGCTTGTACAAAGATACTTTAAAATTTCATGTAGTTTTTCATCTTGCTCATTGGTTTACTTACATACAAATAGGTAAATAAACTATTAGTCCGCCCCAAACTCTGACCTCTCGCGCCTAAACCCCTAAACCGATTTGGCTCATCTATGAATTTAAAAATTGTTTTGAACTTACCTACACACCTGCCAAATTTCATAAGGATCGGATGAGTGGTTCGAGAGTTATCATCGGACTAACATTCATACATATACAGATATTATATAGGGTGGTTATTTGAGAAGGGCCCTGATGGCCAAGTCCGAAACCACGAGAGTTAAAGCCAAGTCGAAAAAAGAGTCATGCCCTCGATTTGTAAGAAAACAATAACTGCATATTATTTTAATCTTTTATCAACAAATTATATATATATATTTAGTAATAAATCCGCTTAATTTCTAAACAAAGGTTTTAATTAACTTAACTTTAGTTCAACTAAACCAAAGAGTCAACGAACAGAAAACCAAAGTTTAAAGATACGACACGTGTTTCGCCTCTACACGAGGCATCATCAGGAGGTGTGGACTCGCCGAAACTTAAAACTTTTGTTGACTCTTTGGTTTAGTTGAACTAAAGTTAAGTTAATTAAAACCTTTGTTTAGAAATTAAGCGGATTTATTACTAAATATATTTATATAATTTGTTGATATTTATGGATTTCCGCAAAGTAACGCCTGAATCAATCAATTATCTTTAATCTTTTACTTTTGACGGAGATCGATCCAAATGATTTTAAAAAAGACTGTAGAAGTAGTATTGTAGAGTATTATTGAACCAATAATACAGGGAGGGATTCTGTTACAGATAAGGATCATTCTTATCAAAAAAATGTATTACTTAAATTAAAGGAAGTAGCAAATTTTTACTATTTCATAATTTTTACGCTACTCGAAAAACCACCCTGTATACTTTGTTAGATTAAACGTAGATTCGTATTTTATACTGTATTAGAAACGTATTTAGTATATCTAGACCATGAGACCTCTCTTTTTTTCGGTCAATAAATTAATAAGTCTCAGGTCGTTTCAATAAGTATTTTGATGATTCTAAGTGCACCTGCAAACGCGTCGTCGACTACAGCGAACGGTGGCCGGCGTCCGTCAGTTTTCATACAGTTTGTAGCTGTCGGGCGCAGCCGCTAAATGTGTCGCCGGCCACCGGTCCCTGTACTCGGCAACGCGTTTGCGGATGCACTAAATATCAAAGCTTTGTACACATTTATATCGAAATTTATAATGTCGTTAATTGTATGACAGCTTCTGTCATTATTGTTTTAAAATAAAAAGTAAAATATGACTTCTGATTTCTTTGCTTTTTACACCCTCATTTGAAAACATACAACGCCATCTAGCCCCAAACTAAGCAGAGCTTGTACTATGGGAACCAGATAACTGATAGAATACTTAAATATCAATTTTTGTAAATACCTTCATACATGGAATATATAGAAAACACCCAGTCTCAGGACAAACACCGATGTTCATCACACAAATATTTGTCCTGAAGCGGAAATCGAACCCGCGACACCAGGCGTGGCAGTCCAACACACTAGCCACTCAACCAATCGTGTCGTGTGTCTACGACCCTGCTCCCTTTAAGTTGAGAGGATAAGAGAACCCGTGTCAAGTTATCTTACAAAACTAGGTAAAGGTCTGCAACATAAGTCTGCAACAATGTATTTACGACTTACAGTTATGCCCTGTGCCCAATTGCAACAAACGGTCTGAATTTGGACCGTAATATTCCCAAAATTCCCACTAGTGTGCAGTGGATGGCTAGGGATTAGCCAGAACTACACTGATACAGTGAATATTCCACTCGTTCTTAACCCAGCAGCGCCTTTGACTTGACATCTCCTTACAATACGGCCGACGTATCTTGGCGAGTCTGAACATAGGCTATGCGAACTTTAGCGCATGTACGCACGTATTACATTGTTTAATGTGTACAATATATCAACACGGGCGAAAGCGCGGGCTTATGCTAGTAGGTTTATAAAAAAGAAATTGTCATCAACAGTTTTCTATTGCGTGTTTTCATGCGCTAAAGTTCGCATAGCCTATGTTCAGACTCGCCAAGATACGACGGCCGTAGGTAGGTAATAGGTATTCGATGCAATTTTTTGCAGCCATAGCAGTATCTATCTATATATATATATATATATATATATAGTATATATACATATAATAAAGCAGAAGACCCCGAATTTCTGTACATATGTTTTTTTTGACGGAAACGTGTTCATATGAGATTAATTAACATGCCCCATTTTTTTTTGATTGGAAGACTTTGTTTGTGGGTTTGTGTGTTCGTCCATCACGTAAAAACTACCGAACGGATTTAACTGAAACTTTATGATATCATAGCTATTAAGCCTGAAATGGTTATATGCTATATAATATTCCGCTACATTTTTTAGAGGGTAGATATAAAAGTTTAAAGTTTGTATGGAAACAGTTTTTTTTATGAGTGTAAAATAATTAGATACGGGTTTCACCGATTTTCAAAATTAAAGTTATAATATGTAAAAGTACGGATTTAAGGTGTTATAAGACCAAAAGTTGAATGACCCTATCTCCTCAGGTAAACACAATATTTAATTTAAAGTTGCATTTTTATAACCTCCGAAGATATGTACCGCTAAGTTTTTGAGTTTTCTACTAAATTCAATGTTTGAGTGGTTAAAAAGAGGGTTTGAAAATGTGCAAGTTTTTATTGACTTGCTTAGTATTGACACTTTGCTATTCTGTGATATTTCTCTCGCGGGTGGAACAAACAACATCGACAATAAACAATTCGTCCACGGGTGATGAAGTTGCACGCGGGTAAAGCTAGTTCTCTTTATGAACAATAACACCCCTTTGTGAATTTACAACTAGAACCATCGTCTGAATAAACGAATCTATTTATAAAAAAAGTTGGAAAACCCCATATCAGCCGAAACAGGTCAATTAAGTACTTATTATTATTATTATTATTATTAAGCCGTATTTGCCCGTTATTTTTCTTTAATTTATTTTTGATTATTTTCTTCGGGGCACCCATTTTTGGGTAAAGGCCTCCTCCAACCCTGTCTAGTCCAGGTAGCGCCTGCCACTCCCATGAGGTGGTCATTCCACCTCCGCCTTGTTCTTCCTCTAGGACGAATAGAGTTTCTTGGGAACCAGTGAAGTACTCTTTCACTCCATCTTCCATCTCCTGCTCTGCCTACATGTCCAGCCCATCTCCACTTTAATCTGCAGGCCATTTCTCCGGCGTCAATGAATTTTTGTTATTTTTCTTATATCGGATATTCTTTTTCTGTCTGCTAGTTTTAAGCCTAACATACTTCTTTCAGCAGATCTTTGAAAGACTTGGATTCGGTATATTAGGTCAATTAAGTACTTGCATATAACAATTCAACACAAAAATAAGGTTCGCATATTTTTGCGATACACAAATTATAATTTTTATCATGAATTAAAAATGGTTTATTCATGAAAAAAATTAACATTACAGAATACCTAGAATCCTAGATCGTTACATTTTTAAATTCTTAGGAAGAATTAATACAAACAGAAACTAACAAAACAAAACAATTATAATCTCTGAATTTTAACATAAAAAAACATTGAACATTCACACACTCACACCCCTGCACTAGGATTCCCTGTGTCGCAGGTGGCATGGACACACACAAGACATCACAACATCCAAGACCCGAGAACAAACATTTGTGTTCGTCACACAAATATTTGCCCCGGCCGGGGATCGAACCCGGAACACCAAGTTTCTTAGGCAGGGACACTAACAACTTCTTATCGTGTCACTAGTTCCTTCGAAGGAACCAGTGTGGTGAAAGGATTTCAAGTGCGCCCCGAAGAGGCTCCTTTCGTGCACTCGACACATGTTTTCGAACTTTAGGTTCTACGACATGCCGGTTTCCTCACGATATTTTCCTTCACCGTTGCGAGAACGTGGGATGCATACATAGATTTTTTCGATCGAAAAACCCCATTTACGCATAACTGCCACCGGGATTCGAACCCGCGACCATCAGATCGCTAAGCAAGGGCTTCATCCACTCGACCATCACGTCCTCTACTCGTACAACAACTAAGCCACGGTGATGTCAATTTATAATGATTACTTTCAAAGAAACAAGAGTGAGTGGATCCGAAAAATCCGATGCTTACCTAAGCCGCAATTGAGCTCAATGGCGAACCTTGAGAGACCTTTGCCCATCAGTAGAAGATGATAACAAAGAATATCTATCGTTCTGAGACCTCGTGCCATCTAGATCCTAGGTAAATGTCCTAAGCTACAATGTCTCTATCTGGGGTGTAGGGTCAGTATAAACACGTGTAGAGTTGGTATAAATAGAGAGGGTGGTCCAGGGATGCACCAGAAGTCATCTTCTCTACCACCCAGTAACACAGCGGCTGAGATGAAGTTATTGGTATTGACGGCGATTATCGGTGAGTATTTTTATTTGCGAGTGTATTTTTCGTTTTCTTATATGTTTTTTGAAGTGAAAACTTCTTTAGGTGCGCTAAGCAAAATATTTTGCCTATTTGCATACACACGCCATTTTGGTTTTATGATTTTATTTCTAAGTGAGAATCTTTAAAATAAATTGAGTATAAATTCAAATTAACCAAATGATAATAACTTTTAAAATCTAATACTTTTTATTCATTTTACTAAAAATAAAATTTCCTAAAAAAAGACCTATAATTGGCTGAATTACTTTATTACATTAGATTAACCTGTTCATTATGTAAATTGCTGTTGGTCTTTTGAATATATAAATAAATATAATGTAATACTTTAAACAACATTAAAATTAATAACACTACTTACATTATTAATTTGTTTGCTCTTTTGTGCGAGAATACTTTCCGAAATGTTTATTTTTTTAAGTTGAAGTTTTTATATTATCACCTGACAGCGATTGTACCTACCTACAGTAAGTCATAATAATGATTACGTGTGTGTATGTGAAGTGCATTGCGAATCCGGTATTTTTTAGTAACTTTAGGCGCTGCGCAAACAAATGTCCTGTCACCTGTTTCTGATATTAGACACTGGCAACTGCAGATTTTCATTCAAAACAGAAGCCGCAGTGTCTGGTATCAGACACAGGACACTCGTTTGCGCAGCACCTTTGTTCTAACGATTGACTAAGCGAATGTGCGAAATGAAATACCTACTTGCTCCTAGTTTGTTTCCAAAAAAACATGAAGCCGGTTTCCGCACTAACAGTTTTCTACCAGTTCTCCGCTAAATTGAAATATGTGAAGGTTGGTTCAATCTGGTATTTCTTGTAAATATTCAAAAATCCTTTCTTAGTAGGTACCTACCTACCTACTCTCTTTCAAGCTCTGAAAGCAAATATCCTATAAGTGTCAAGTCTCTACGTTCAGTAGTTTGGACTCTAAGTTGTCTGTCTGCTAGTCAGGACCAAGCCTATTATGCAATCTTGAAGATAATGACCTTACGGAGTAGAACAATTAAAAGAATCACCTACCTATCTCTCTATTTAAACATGAAGATCAGACAAGAGCAGTTCAAACGTTATCAACAAACATAATTTACATACAAACGCCGATTTGTCTAATTCTTACTAAGCTTTGTGCCTTCCCGATGACGACACTTAATCGACCGTCTTTCTTCTTCCAGCCGCCGTCTCAACAACACAGTTGAGCGGGAGCCAGCAGCCAGATAGCCAGTCTCCATGGCAGGTCGGCAAGCTGTACCGCTATGAGGTGCAGTCGCGCACCCTGGCCCAGTTCTACCAGGGCCAAGCCAGCTCTGGCAGCGCCTTTAAGGCCCAATTCATAGTCCGCGTCCAGGCCCCCGGGAAACTGCAGGCTAAGCTCCTAAACCCGCAACATGCGCAGGTGCATCAACAGCTGCCCGAGAACCGCGAGCTTCCTGAAGATCTGAAGTACCAGCCCGTGCCGAACCTCGACCAACCCTTCGAGATTGTTCTCGATGGAGGCCGTGTCGTTTCCCTCGGTCTGCCCGCTGCGTTCTCTCTCCCTCACGAGAATCTCGTCAAGGGTCTGATCAGCGCTCTCCAGGTCGACTTATCTACTCACCGCAACATCCACAGCTCTCAAGACAACTATGACAAGGAATCCCAGCAAGGTCTGTTCAGAAAGATGGAGGCTGATGTCACTGGTGACTGTGAGACGCTCTACGCCGTGTCGCCGGTCCCCGCTGAGTGGCGCCGTGAACTCCCCAACTTCGCTTCGGATGAGGATCCCATTGAAATCACTAAGAGCAAGAACTACGGCCACTGTCACCACAGAGTCGCGTATCACTTCGGAGTCCCCGAAGGTGCGGAATGGACGGGAACAGCCCACAAGCCCGAGGAGGAACAGTTCATCAGACGTGCGACTGTTTCACGTATCCTTGCTTCCAAACAGGGACACATCTACAAATCTGAGACCACTAGCACCGTTTACGTCCACCCTCACCTCTACGGGAAGCAGAAAGCCGAAGTGTACAGTCGCGTCAACCTGAACTTGGTCTCCTTTGAGCAAGACAGCGAAGCCGAATGGCAGAAACCGGAAGGCACTGTCAAACTGATCAAAAGTCTGTTGTACTCTGTATCCAACAAACAGGTAGCTTATCACGATAAGTCCTCTTCATCCTCTTCATCGGAATCGCATGAGCACTTGCAACAAGAGCAGGTGCAAAAAAACAGGATTCGTCGTTTTGCCAAGGCTCCCAAGGTCGTGGCTGTAAGCAAGGACAATGCTAACCACAATAAACAGTCCAGCTCATCCAGCTCATCCAGCTCATCTTCTTCAAGCTCGAGTGACTCATCTTCGGCATACGTCAATGATGAGATTCCCAACATCAACGAGCCCGCTTACGCCGCTCTTTACATGGGCTCTCAGCCCCGCGCCGACAAGAAACAGAACACCATGAATGCTCAGAAACTGCTCCAGGATATTGCCCAGCAATTGCAGAACCCCAACAACATGCCCAAGGCCGACTTCCTGTCCAAATTCAATATCCTTGTTCGCGTGATCGCGGCCATGAGCACTGAACAGCTCGGCCAGACCAGCCGCAGCATCGAAGTCGCCAAGTCTTCTAACAACATCGTCAAGTCGGACATGTGGATGATCTACCGTGATGCTGTCGCCCAGGCCGGTACTCTCCCCGCCTTCCAGCAGATCAAGACCTGGATCCAAAACAAGAAAATCCAGGGTGAGGAAGCCGCTGAGGTAGTTGCTACTTTGGCCAACACACTTCGCTACCCAACCAAGGAAGTCATGTCTCAGTTCTTCAAGCTCGCCGTAAGCACTGAAGTGAGCCAGCAGAGATTCCTGAACACATCTGCTCTGATCTCCGCTACCAGGTTGATCAACATGGGCCAGATTAACAACGATACTGCACACTCATACTACCCCACTCACATGTACGGACGATTGGCTCGCAAACACGACACCTTCGTTCTTGACGAGATCCTGCCCCATCTCTCTCAGGAGCTTAAAAATGCCATCCAGCAAGGAGACAGTGGTAAGGCTCAGGTGTACATCCAGGCTATTGGCAACCTGGGTCATCGCGAAATTCTAAAAGTGTTCGCCCCCTACTTGGAAGGCAAGATCCCTACTTCGACTTACCTCCGCGCCCAAATGGTCAACAACCTGCAAGTTCTGACCCAGCAGGAGGATAAGTACGCCCGTGCTGTGCTATACTCTATTCTGAGGAACACTGCTGAGCATTACGAAGTGAGAGTGGCTGCCATCAATAGGATCTTCATGGCCAAGCCTTCCAGCGCCATGATGCAGTCCATGGCTCTCATGACTAACGATGACCCCAGTGTGCAAGTTCGTGCTGCTCTGAAATCAGGCATCAATTCTGCCGCTCAACTTACCAACCCTCGCTACATGGAATTGTAAGTTAAAAACTTCGTTGGTAAATTTTGGTCTTCGATACAAGCCGTTTTTAAATTGTCTCAATTTTTATAAGTACTCACTTTTTTTCTTATTTTTAGGGCTAGAACCGCTGAAGCCGCCAGATGGATGTTGACTAAAGAGAATTTCGGTTACCAACAGTCCCTCAAGTACTTGGCCGATAACTTTGACAATGAGAACAAATTGAACACCTTCAGCTCTTTGTCCTCCATCGGAAGTGAAGACAGTTTCATTCCCAAGTCTATTTGGTACGCCCTGAGGAGCAAAAACAGTGGTCTGAGAGGCAGCAAAGTATGTACCTACTTACAAACAAGTTGAAATAGTAGTCGTTCAATGAATAAGATTATAAAAAATGTTTATATTTTATTTTCCAGATCTATGCTTCCGTCTCCAGCGTTTCTGAGTTCTTTGAATATTTGAAAGAAAACACATTTACTGCCCGCCCCAAGTCTCAGGCTAACCACAAGTACCCCGCTGAGAAGATCGCTCAGATGCTCAACATCAAGCGCGAGTCCCAACAGCCACTGGAAGCTTCTTTCTATATCAACCTCCTTAACCAAGAGAGATTTTTCGCCTTCGGCGAAAGTGACCTGCAACAATTACCCCAGGACATCAAACAATACATGAATGAAGTCAAGCAGGGAGTTGACAAGCACTACACCAAGGTCCTCAATCAGGCTCAAGTTTCCATCATGTTCCCTCTCGCTACGGGCATGCCTTTCATCTTCAAATACAAGGAACCCACTGTCATCCACATCCAAAGCAAAGCCAAGGGAGATATCAACTACAACAACGAAGAACAGAACTTCCAAGCTTCCATGGACAAAGAGATCCAATTCACTTATGCTAGAAACATTGATGGTAATGTTGGATTCATGGATACTCTCTCAGACCAGTACTCCAGCGTGGGTATTGTGAACAAGGTTCAAATTAACTTGCCCGTTAAGATGAACATCAAGCTGGAACCAAAGGGACTGAAACTCCGCGTCCAACCCCTGCACCCTGAACAAGACACTACCCTCGTGCATTACAGTGTGTGGCCATACAGCGCTAACCAGAAGAAAGACGTTCTAGTCACCATTTCCCAAGACCCCACCACAAAGGTCATCGAACGCTCCAGGAAGGTTGTGAACACTGACAGCAAGATCGGCCAGAAAATCGGTATGCTGTTCCACCTGCAAGGATATTCATACTCAGAAGACTTCAGAAACGTGCAGAAGATGTTCCCGTCCAGTGACATGCTGTCCAACATTGTCTACGTCTTTGACCAACAAGATGTTGCTCTGACTCACTACAACTTCAGATACCTCAAGCAGTCTCAGAACAAAGCTGCCACTTTCCACGTGGTTTATGGTAAGTTGACAGAAGAAGGTGGCTAAGAACGTTTAAAGTCAATTACAGCCTAAAGTAAACATCATGTACTCATGGCTTTTTTATTGCAGACAAGCTCCAGAACCAGAAAGAGGGAGGCGAAATCGGCGAAGCCACAGATTTGCAAGACGTGACTCCCAACAGTGATGCTCGTCGTCAAGAGATTGTCAAGCGTGCAGCTGCTGGCATCAACACTGCTCGCGTCCAGGTTGTTGACATTAGCGCCGTCTTTGAGGGACCCCAGAAGACCGAGTATATCTTGACCGCTGCCCTTGGAGGAAGCCCCATCGACCCTAAGATCCAATATGCTGTCTTCGCTGGTGTCAACTCACCCCGTGGAAGCAACCAGGTCAACGCTGTCGGCAAGATCCAAAAGCCTGAAATCAATGCCCTGAACTTCCTGCAGGCTCTGCAAAAGGAGCTTAAAGTATCGATCACAACTGATATTAAGTTCGGTCAAGCTGGCCGCATTCATGTCGATGCCCAGGCCCTTCGCAGCCAGGAGTACACAGAAGAGCTCAAGGCTCATCCCACAGCCAAGCAATGCACCAACGAAATAGCTCAGAACAACTTCTACCAGGCAGCTTGCCACAAGATCAACGTCATGGCTCACGCCCCGGACAGCCTGCAGGCTACTGTCACCTACAAAAACATCGACAACCAATACAAGAACATGACGTACCACTTCTATCACATGGTCAAGAGCTTCGGCTACTGGAACAGTGAACTGAACCCGATGAAGAAATTGCAAGAAGGAAAAGTGGAGTTCAACGTGAAGGCTGCGTATACTCAGAACATCCTCGACTGGACCATGACATCCGAGTACGGCCGAATTCAAGTAAACAGCCTGCCGATCCGAAGGTGGCTCGCTCCTGCTTTGGCTTTCTACGAGCCCCTCGGAGTCTACGACCGCATCCGGAACCACTACACCCGTAACCAATTCTTGCGTAAGAAGACTTACTTAACCAGCTACATTTGAAACTTATCACCAAATATGCTTTCATCATCATCATCATCAGCCCACATTAGTCCACTGCTGGACGTAGGACTCTTCCGTTTCGTGCCACTGAGCCCGGTCTTCGGCTCTCCGCATCCACTTTTTACCGGCTGCCTTACGTACGTTTGGCGATACGCGGTCTCCATTCAAGAACCCGCCTGCTCCAGCGGTTATCGGTTCTTCGGCATACATGGCCAGCCCACTGCCACTTTATACAAATATGCTTTAACTAACCATAATCTAAGTATGCATGGCGAATTTTTTAAAATGATTTTTCTCCACCAGCTTACTGTACCGTCGATGGCTCTCGCATCAAAACCTTCAGCAACCGTAGCTATGACTACACCCTGAGCAGCTCCTGGCACGTGGTGATGCAGGACCAGGCTAAGGAACACGAGAACTGGCAAGACCTGGTCATCCTCGCAAGGAGGTCCAGCCCCAACCAACAGGAGGTCTACATTTCATACAAGTGAGTATTTGTGTAGCCTAAAAGATAATGATATTTTTCATCATCAGACTCATGTGCATTTTGATTCCCCAATGGAACGTTATTCACTACAAACCGTCTCGCGATTCTTGATTTTGAACCTTCTTCAACTTGTACTTGAAATGTCTATGTGAAAAGCTAATAAAACCGTTTTTTCCTCCTTTCAGAACTGAAACTGGCAAGGACCTAGAAATCGAGATCACCCCAGCTCAGGGCTCCCAGAAAAACGTGCAGGTCAAGACCAACGGCAAGAAGGTGTCTGAAGGCAACCTCAACATTTACTGGGACGATGTTTCTGACAAGCACCTCCTGAAGTACTACACTCAACCTGATGGTGTCCTCATTCTGTCCATCGACCACAGCAGACTTCGCGTAGTGTACGACGGTCAAAGGGTAGTGGTCCTGTCAAACGAACACCGAGACACAACCAGAGGCATCTGCGGTCGTATGTCGGGTGAGCCCCGTGACGATTACAAGACCCCTAACGGTCTGGTCGACCAGCCTGAACTCTACGCCGCGTCCTTTGCTCTGAATGACGAGAACAGCGACCCTCAGACCCAGGAACTCCAAAACAAGGCAAAACAGCAGGCGTACCAGCCCAAGAACCAGTTCACCTCGATCCTTCGCTCAGACATTGAATGGCAGAACAACATGCAATCGTCTTCCGAGGAGGATCTGAGCGGTCAGACTGTGTACCGGTCCAGAAGCTACTTGAAGCAGAAGCAGGAATGCAAGCTGCAGCAGCAAGTCCAGTATTACGAGAACCATGGGGAGATTTGCATCACCACCTCTCGTGTGCCAGCTTGCCAGTCACACTGCCGCGGTGAGGGTTATAAGGTTCAGCCTGTTCAGGTGACTTGCAGACCGAAACTTGACCAGCAGTACTGGGGTTTGAGGGACCAAATCCGCCAGGGACAGAACCCTCAGGTTTCCGGAGTACCTCAGCTTAAGCAGTACAAGGTACCCACTGCTTGCGTAGCGTAAATTTTTACTCTATGTAGACGAATACAGCGAGGCTTGAAAAATGATATTTTGTAATTAATATACCTAGTATCTTATTTATTTATGAACTTTGGAAATATAGTATTTATGTATGAAAAATCTATAATTGTGTATATGTTTATACGTTTTATGTATTTATGGATACAAATGAATATCTATGTAGGTATTAGTATTATTATACCTAGATAATTTTTATTATTTAGAGTAGAACAATGAGCAAAGAAAAATAAAAAAAAATATTTATGTATTGAAACAGTCTTGTTTTTAAGCATCACTTTAATAGCTGTTCCTTCCTTTTTGTTTGAGCCCCTAATTGCATCCACAGATTTATCAGAGTAGGTTAGAAAGTACCTACTAAATTGCATCTGCTAAAGGAATTTCTAGCGGTCTGCTATGCTTTGATTAAATTAAAAGGCGTTACACAAAATATGCCAAAAAATATCAAGCGCAAATTAAAACATAACTCTTTCTAACTTCTAACACCTCAAAAAGTATTTACTTACACTGTAGTAAGTAGGTACTTACTATTTGAGCAGTTAGTCGTTAAATTATTATTTTAAATGAATTTATTTAGGAACAAGATAATTACAAGACGGTGGCGTGCGCACCTGAACGTCACTATCTGTCAGCCAGCTGATTGTCAATGTCAAAAGATGTGTGATTTGTCTGTCAGTCATTACAACTTCACTTTTTTGTGGCGCACGCATCTTCGCTTAGCTGATTTTCGCGTTTTTCGTTATATTTAGCGCTGTAAATTACTAAAAATATCAACTTAATTGAATCAAAAAAGTGTTTAAATATTAGGTTTGTGTTTTCACAGCAGTGTTTGTCACTTTTGATTTAAAATTCGAATCCGGAAGTTACAGCCAGCTCTCGGTAAGTGTTCTTGCTTTTTTGTTTTCATTATTAACTATTTTATAATGTAAGTATGTTTATCCAGCCAGTGCTTTTCGGCCAGTGAACTTTTGATGACTTAGCTTAGGGTAAATGTACCCTATGTGCCTTCGATTTATGTAGGCTAAGCTACTACCTATCAAGTGGTAAAAGGGGTCAGAGGGTCGCAAACGGGGTACTAAACAAAATAGGATTTAGAATATGAGGCTATGCACGCTCGATTCGCTCGCGTGTTAACACAAAAAAAAACTATAACCTACCATCACCCAACTTCTATCTAGTAGATTTTGACCTCTATCTTGGCGGTCGTTGACCTAGAGTTCAATACCCTGAACTAAAGTTTCTCCCCATGCCATCCATCTCTGATGGTACCATAAGAAGTGGATGTTTATAAGGAATAGTATAGAATAGTAGTATAGGCTAATGTTTTGTCAAAAATGTTCTAAGTATTTTGCCTCAGTGCTCTGTTACAATATGCTCGGTACAGAACATGTGATGTAAAATTATAATAATACTTGGATATTTCATGCAACGCCATGTAGCCTCCAAACTATGCAGGCTTGTATTGGATTATGGGAACCAGATGACTTATGCAATACTAAATACATAGAAAACACACAGACTCAAGATCAAACACCAATGTTCATCACACATATTATTGTCCAGAAGCAGAAATCAAAGCTCGACGGGACAGGTGGTCCAGTGGAAATGTGTTGGACTGCCACGCCAGTGTTGCAGTTTCAATGACCGCTTCAGGACAAACATTTGTGTGGTAAACATTGGTATTAGAAATTGGTGTTAGAAAACACCCATGTACTCTATGTATGTATTTACACAAAAAAAAGTATATAAGAATTGTATCAGGTATCTGGTTCCCAAAGTTTAAGTTTGCTTAGTTCCGGGGATAGATGAATAACGGTGTTCCTATAGAACACATCCACAGTACCAAACCAAAATGGATGTGGTATAAAGGACCAAAAATATTCAGACACCCTGTCAATAAAAATGAAATATCTCTATTTTCAAATAATGTTTGTTACTTTTTACGTTGTAGTTTTATGGACAATGAAAAAGCCTAGTAGTTATTTAGCCCTGTTATTTCTCTTTTTCGAAATTTAGCCTCAGACCAAAATGTACTAGAAGTTAGCCAATGTGGCTTCCATTTCTTGGTCGCATTCTCCATATACTACATTGTGTTTCTATACTTTAATACTTCTGAGGTTCTGAGCTAAATGGGGTTGTGTGAAACTTCCAATCCAAAGATAAAAAAAATGATACCAGGCAGTCCAGACCCACAACATACTTTACTTGTCACTGGACCATCTGTGTCGTCTATGTGGCTGATTATTTTATATCTTCAAGGTAGGCATTGGACAATATGAACACTCCAATAATTGTCAATGTTTTACACAATATGAATAAATATTATATTTTAATCCGGTCAATCTAGCTCTAAAAAGAGAGGTAAGCTTGCAGCAATTGAGACAGAGCTAAAAATTGGTACGAATGTTGAGGACACCATTATTAATGAACTATGAAAAGCCCCTGAAAATCCCATGTGTTTACATTGATGAAAAGTGTTGTGATAAGGCTTATGCCCATATTGGGTACAGACAAGCTCTTATAATGGATGACAAAATGTTTACTACTCTGGCAAATGAACATGACCTGGCTGACACATGGTTCGGAACTTGCTTCCCCTGCTGCCCCGCCGTCCCTCCGTGTTTCTTCTTCCTCTAATTGCGAAGCCTTATCATTACCAAGTATTATAGGACCTCTTTTCTATCAAGATTATCCAATTCCACACTGTACTTGCAAGAACGTCATTCGAGCCAGGTGTCATGTTGATTCTATCGAGTTATAAGACAAATGCTCTGCTTAGTTTGGGTTTAGACAATTAGACATGACCAATATTATTGAACATATATTAAAAAAAACCAATTGCAGAAAAACATTAGTACGATACAAACCCCTTACCAAGACAAAATTAATAAAATTGAATTTGTATTATTTGGGTATGGAATTATCAGTATAGGTAATTAGGTACCTATAGAAGCATACGGTCTGGTGGTAATGGAAAATGCTGCAAAGTATCTGGACACTTTAGCCAACTTCTATATTTTAGACTGATGCAATATTTCAAAACAGAGAGGCAAATAGCTCTTGTGAGTTATTTTAATTTAAAATAACTAGATATATGCAGTATTCAGTCATTTATTGCCATATTGGATAGGTAGGTTACATCTTAGGTCTTAATAAGTTGTCTATGAGTAAGAGCAGCTACACAATATTAACCATTTTCATATTCTTTCTCATGACATTTTCATTGATGTATTGAACTTCAACATACAACGTATTTTATAAAATGCAAATATTTCATTGTTTTTATTGCGTATCTATCATCGATATTTTCCTTTGAAGCTTTGTGTCCGGGTGTTCTATAGAAACACCATGTTTGATATATGTATTTGGGTATAAGTCTTGGAATTCACATAGGCATTGGACAAAGTACACTTACATCCTACTGATACCGGAGGCTTATACTTATTGCATCTTTCGTAAGCGGGTGGTTCGATTGCGTCATTTATACGTCAGTGCCGCGCCTCTGTCCCTTTGCGCTCTGATTGGCCGCACGTGACCTTCAACACGTATGCGCTAACGCAAGGTGCACCGCAGGGGCCGTGGTTGGGCCCGCTATCCTTTCACGTGCATAGCTCTGAATCATTTTACGGTGCAAAACAATACAACGAAGATTATGATAGGCTCCTAGCACCCTTTTAACCTGACTTTGCAATACGGCCTACGTATCTTGGCGAGTCTGAACAAAGGCTATGCGAACTTAAGCGCATACTCGTGTAGAAAACTGTTGATGCCAATTTATTTTTTATAAACCAACTAGCATAATCCCGCGCGAAAAGGTAATTATACATATAAAACAATGTAATACGTGTGTACTTGCGCTAAAGTTCGCATAGCCTATGTTCAGACTCGCTAAGATACGTCGGCCGTATTGTACAATACAACAATACTCACACTCGATTTGATATTAATTCGAATACAGTGCTGTTCACAAGCACGTCTTTCAAGAACCATGGCAGGTTTTTTATTGCATCAAATTATTTTTAAAACAAAAAAACAACAGGTTTTTGATAAAAAAACACCATTTAATTCCGGATCTTCTAAATGTCGCAAGTCCCAGTTGACATTGAATTTATTATACCAATTTGCAATAACTTTACTAATATCATTGATACAGCAACTAACAACATATTATATAATTCAAATAAGTAGGTATTTTGTGAGATTGTTCAAAAAGTATAGCTACTGCCCTGATGATGATTTATGGTCGCGGGTTCGAATCCCGGTGGCAGTCATGCGTAAATGGGTTTTTTCGGTCGAAAAAGCTATGTATGCATCCCACGTTCTCGCAACGGTGAAGGAAAACATCGTGAGGAAACCGGCATGTCGTAGAACCTAAAAGTTCGAAAACATGTGTCGAGTGCACGAAAGGAGCCTCTTCGAGGCGCACTTGAAATCCCTTTACCACACTGGTTCGAAGGAACTAGTGACACGATAAGAAGAAGAAGCTACTGTCCGCGGCTTCGCACGCTTTATATCGAGATAAAAGTAGCCTTTCTAGCTCAAACCGTCGGAAGGCGTCCTCTGCAGGATGACGTTTAATGGGTACCAAAACGGTGTCAGATATTCTGCCGTAAAGCAGTAATGTATAAGCATTACTGTGTTCTGGTTTGAAGGGCACTGTAGCTATTGAAATTACTGGGCTTTCGAGAGCTTAGCTCGTCTCGTCCCAAGTTTACATAAAAATATACCATACCGATCTTCAGCTCAGTTTTGTAGTTTAACTGTGATTGAGGAACAAACATTCATCTTTTAATCGAAATATACGAATCGTAACTAAAATGCATGATATCTAATATCTCTCCATCAGTAACGAACGGTCGTTATATCATTAGATCTTTGACGACGCAGACTCCGAAACTTTGGTATTCGAAGTTCTAGACTTCTGACTGTAGCAATAACAAATCAAGCGACCGACGCAAGCGCACGACCCTCGCAAATTTAGACAATTGCTACCGCCAATTATCTACGTCATTCAATCACGACTCAATTACAACCTTGCCTCCTTCATCACAAGTGTCAATATCCTCTGCATCATTGATTTGACGCACAAGCAAGGGTATTCCTGTCCTGGGAGATTTGATAATAAGATCATTCGTTTCAATTTCGGGTTGGCTTTGATTGGTTAGTTGGTGTGGTCATTAATCTTGTCAAAAGTGATTTTATAAAGCAAAGTTAGTGAAGCCTACTCAAGCCAATTTTTCAATAAAGATTATTATACTGAAATTCCTCAATCTTCTTAAGTTTCTTTTCCTTAATACCCTTAATACTTTTGATTCCCTTGTATACCACTTTCCATAAAACTTTTGTCATTGCTGGTCTTTGCATATTTTACTACTGTACTGTACTGTGTTTGTGTTTGTGTGTGTGTGTACTGTGTTATCTGAAAAATAAAATATAATTGAATTGAATTTATATTTTGTTTAATCCTAGGATTTTTCCTCAATTCTTTAGTTTCCAATAATTATCAGTAACTTTCATCATCTTAGCAAGTGTCAACGATGTTTGTGTTCATGTCACGTCCAGTGGAATCTACCGATGTGTACTTTATAAGATCGATCGCCACATCTGTTGCGGCACTCTTATCTTTGAGTAAACTTTCCTTCAAGGTGTTTATACTTAAGACATTGTCAGCTTATTTTGTAATCAAGATTTCAATTACAAAATATGATTACTTGTAATTTGCGACAAAATGATTGATTTTTTTTTCGTACCGCAAAATGTTCAAGTGAGTGCGCAAAGTAGTTATCGTGCCATATCATCATCATCCATTCATTCATTCATTCATTCATTATGTAGAGACAGACATACTGTGTTCCGATTTGAAAGACACTGTAGATAATAGAATTACTTAAATTTCGAAATAATGTCTGCACCCGCTTTGTTAATCATTTTCGTGTGTAGCACTGTTATGGTCATGCTCAGACTTGATTTCTTGCCACCTATAGTCCTTAGATCGTCTCGTCATTTGTTATGTTACCATAAAAAGTTCCAAGTGTCAGGTAACTCTAGCATTGGCATTATCTTGAGATTGCTCATGACATTCATCATTCATATCAGAACTGCTTTATTATATATTTTTTACTACTACTAATCTAAGCTGAATTTTATACAAATATTTGCATAGCTCATTAATTCTGTAAATAGCGTGTTTGACGAAGATACCAAGAATATCAACCTGAGACGTAAGTTGATGCAACTTTGCGAAATTGATGCGTTTCATACGATGTTTATGAATGGCATGAGAAAAGTTCTAAGAGGTTATGAATATTTAAATGAACTTAGTAAGTTAGATCCTTTTTTAATAATCTTAACTTAAAATCTATAGGAAATGGAATACTTAAATGTACTCTATCCGCCTGTTCGTTTTTTTTTTTCGTTTTTTTTCTGTCGCAGTCACCGCCAGGGCTAAGCGGTAAAAGCAAGAAATGTAATATTTGGCACGTTTAAATATGAAACAAAAGTACACAAAATAAGGGGATGCAAGAAGGAATTGTAAAAAGTCATGGAGAACCTATCTAATTAAGGATTTATAGAAAAACCTGCGTATTTAAGTAGACCTCTAATCAAACAGAAACGAACGTGCTGTTATTAGTGACGTAAACTGTGAACTACATAATGATTTGGCTTGCATAGTAGACTCGCATTGTAAGCAAGGCAATGAAATCTACCTCTATATTGCGCAATCGCTTTCTGCAAAGCTTTTGATTTACATGACTGCATTACCTACTGACCTAGATACACCTATTTAACGCTAGACATAGACTTGTTCGATATGCCAGCGGTCGACGACACGGTTAGCCTTAAAGAGCTTGAACTTATAGATCTAGAAAATTAAATGACTGCCATACAGCCTACAGGTACAACCAGTGGACGCAGAGACTTGATACTTGGAGGATGAAATCGTCAAGAGCTGAAAGTGTTTATCTCAGAACGGAATTTTTTTAATTCGCACGCAACGCAAATGAAGTTTGTCCGTAGAGTGACACTGATGAAAGATGGTAAAACGGTGGATGAATTTTCTCAATGTAAGCGAACGTAGGTATCACTATATTCCAAGTCATCCAACTCCTGTAAAGAACTGTCGGTCATAGGTCACTTCTTTAAGTACTTCTTACTATTCATAAAAAATACTGTTGATCAAGATATTGATTTGATAGAAACATCTTTCTAACCAGCATTGCCACCCTTTTGATGAAATTCATTGGGTGCTATTTAGATATCATTTTATAACATTCCAAGAAATAACAGTAGGTAAAGTATTCATCTACCAAGAGTAGGACAATCGACCTACTTCTATGTCACGAATAACAGTGTTACTTGTGGAAACCGATGGGTTCTTTTTTTTTTGGTTGGGATTTTTTAAAAACGAATAACAACATGACACTGGGTATTTACTTGTAAAAGCTACGTAGCCCAGGCTACGCTTCGATGGTCACGCACGCACGGGCTATACGAGTATTTGATTGATGAATCACAAAAAGGGGATTTTGACGAATTCGTGGAATGTGTTGTATCAATATTTGCTTTGGGTCTGGATGGTGGATTTTGTACTGAGATTTTATGGTGACACATCTCTCTTGTTTGATGGCTTGCCAAATCCTTTCTTATTGCGATAATTACCTAGTTACCAGCTATAGAACTTACCTATAGACCTAGCTGTACTGTAGGTTCATTTTTAGCAAGATCTGAATGAATGAAAACTCTTTATTGTAGCAGGAAACTTAAAGATTAATACAAGATAATTAATGAGCATGTACAATGATTGAACGATCTTCATCATCAGCGGGTTATTTATTAATAACTTGCATGGGATTGCATTAAAATTATGAATACCTACTATATCTACTAGTGCGAATCACTAGCGTGTATTGGTTTTATCAGTACTAGGGCTTTCAGTCTCGATGACTTTCGGAGTCCCGGGAAAAAAAAATCGAGACTCGATGCGGTCTCGAAATTCCCGGGAAAAACGAGACTTTCGAGACTATTTCAATAGTACTTATAGGCACACTAGGATCGGCATTTAGACAGTCAAAACAAGATATTTTAATCTAGTACTTTAATAAACAATTCAAATGTTAACATCTATTACTTTTATTAAAAAAAAAATCACTTTGAGCATCAATATTGCGTCAAAAAGCATGTTAGAGTACAATAATTTAATTATTAAATAGTGCATAGGTACTCTACGCTGTCATTTCGTGTCATTTATTAATAACTCAGTGGGTTATTTATTAATAACTTGCATGGGATAACAAATCAGCGGGTTATTTATTAATAACTTGCATGGGATTGCATTAAAATTATGAATACCTACTATATCTACTAGTGCGAATCACTAGCGTGTATTGGTTTTATCAGTACTAGGGCTTTCAGTCTCGATGACTTTCGGAGTCCCGGGAAAAAAAAATCGAGACTCGATGCGGTCTCGAAATTCCCGGGAAAAACGAGACTTTCGAGACTATTTCAATAGTACTTATAGGCACACTAGGATCGGCATTTAGACAGTCAAAACAAGATATTTTAATCTAGTACTTTAATAAACAATTCAAATGTTAACATCTATTACTTTTATTAAAAAAAAAATCACTTTGAGCATCAATATTGCGTCAAAAAGCATGTTAGAGTACAATAATTTAATTATTAAATAGTGCATAGGTACTCTACGCTGTCATTTCGTGTCATAATGTTGCAACAAAAAACACAAGTAGGTACAACATGAAATTCACGTAAAATCCAGATCAATCAGATGTTTTATTAACTTATTTGAAAACATCTTATAACTCTACCGTGAATTAGATAGATACCTTTCAGCGAACCTTTTAGCTAACACATCACAGTTTAACTTTACAATCTAGTATTTAATGATGTTCGATGTTCCAGATTTATCAAAATCCGCGTTTTTCTTCGAAATATTTTAATTTTTAATTTAGAATTAAATCGTTCCACATTCCACATTTATTTGCCCTTTTTAGCAGGCTAAAGTCATAAGACTATACCACTTTGTCTTAGGATGGGTTTGTAAAAAATATTTTTTTTTTTGTATGCATATATTTAGGTTTGGCATGTTTTGGTTGTGCTTATTAAACTTTTAAGACTTTATATTATGTATTCACATACTTCATAATCTGAAGGTTAAATAGACGTACTACGAAAAATCCTGACATCTTACTGTAAACTCTATTTAATGTGAATAAAAGTACATTTCATTTCATTCCATTTCTTATCCTTGTTTTAGATTATACTTAGGGCTACTCTACACTGAATATTGTTAACATTTTTCTAAGTATCGAAAGTCTCGTTATTCCCGGTACCGAAACCATCAGTCTCGAGTCTCGAAAATAACAAAAAATCGTCGAGACTCTCGGGATTTTCGAGACCGAGACTCCCGGGATGAAAGCCTTAATCAGTACAGCCTTGATTTTTCGTATCTTTTGATAACGTCACGTTTTTGATTCGGCGGGGTATTTTTTAATTCTTGTAATTCTTTAATGTACAGACAGCGTCAGAGATAAGTATCCTCCTTGCACAAGACACCCAGCTATAAATCCTTTCAAAAATTGTAATACTTAAAATTATTTTTAGGCTTACATACAGTTATACAAATATAATGTATTTTTTAAAGGCAAAACTTCTCTATTCATCGCGACGGTGATTTAAAGGGATTTGAAGCTGGGTATTATAATGCAAAGGGGATACTTATCTATGACGCTGTCTGTACACACAAACACGTTAAAATATAATTCATATAAGAAAAAAACTTGTAGGTACAGACAGAGGTGTGTTTAATCCTAATAAGAGTTTTCTTTCAGCAAACCTTTGAGGTTAGAGAGAGGCTATAAAAAGTTATTAGAAAATATATTTTTACTGCAATATCAAAATAAAAATAGTAATTCTTCTAGTAAAACATTCTTGTGAGCTGGGAACCATAACCTTCTGTCCTTTGCTCCAAATCTAGACTCTTCGTCTGGCCATTTCTTAGGGTGAGTCCAATTAAACCTGTATTCAAAGCAGCAATGAAGGTGTGTTCTTGCAATTTCTACTGTGATTGCAGTGTTATTGCACCGAGCTTAGTTACGAGGTCGACAACTTTCTATCAAGCCTCGAATTAGTTCTGTCGGCGAGCGATTTCTCTGATACCACAAGGTACTAAAGCATCTCATTAATTTATTTCGTTTATCAATTTTATCATTGATATTCTTAGCTGAGTATGATGGACGGTCTTTTTCAAAACTTGTCAAAGAAATGTCATTGGAATCTTAAGTGATTGCTAACTGGATGATGATTTTTCCCACTACCTATATCCTATGTTATGTACACTTCTGTTTAAAAGTCTTCAATCACCACTGTCAGTCGTCACTCATCATCATAAGCAAAATCCTATTGTATGCCCCATCAGGATAAAATATTGTTTCTTAATAAAATTTAAGATCTAAATGTACACAGTTTTAAACAATAAATGTTTCCTATTTCTTATTTTCTTAACATTTCACCATAAATATTTAAGACTTTATTGTATTTCATAAAAACAATATTTTCTATAACATTATACATTATTGTCACGGTTGTGAAAACGCTGATAAAAAAATTGGTTGTCTATAAAGTTGGTGTTCGGACGATAGTTTAACGTGACTACCGGCGTAACGGGACAATGAGCGTTACCGGACAGTGACGTCAACGTTTTCGTGCATGCAGCCGGCGTTCATCGATTTATTTGACGTAGTCACGTCAAAAAAACGTCATTCCATTTAAACTTAACATTTTCGCTTAGACATCACCAATTCAGTTTGATCATTAGATACTTTACCTCGCTCGCTTATCGTCTGTGTTTTCGATAAATGGCCTGCGCTGGAGTGGATGACGTCAAGAGGCGCGTTTATTTCAACCAATGAGAAGCCTGTCTCTTAGAGGCTCGGCGCTGTCATGGCTGCCTTCATAATTTATGTGAGTGGCTTTTCCTTGAATTCTATGGAAGGGCTAACGGTTTGTAAGAATACCATTAATGTACATTAAGTTCTTGGAAAACTACTCTACATGTTGTGCGTTATCAAGATTTTTAACACGTGCAGCATAGTTATGTTAGTACACTTTTGCAGCTGATGTTTGCTTCTTAGTGCGATGATCGTGCAAATCATTGTCACTCAATGTTTTAATTATTTTTTTTTAATAAAAAAAAAAAATTGTCAGAGCGTCTGGTCGAAGCGACGCGTGATCAGAGGGCTGGCAGCTATCTGGGCCAAAGAATAAGCCTTGCTATACAAAGAGGCAATGCAGCCAGTATCCTCGGCACGCTGCCATCGGGTATCGAGTTGGAGCAGTTGAGCTACCTATAGATCGTTTGCAACGGTCTATGGGTGGCCCAATTGTTTCCTTTTGTAAATTTTGTAATATAGATTGTAGTAGTTAGCTTATGCTGTTAAATTAGATACCTTTATTTTATGTCACTCAATTCCCCTGATAAATCATGATTGTATGTAATTGTAATATTGTGATTGTGAAGCAGTTCCATTCATGCATTCATTAGAGGAAATTCTGATGGTACATATTAATAACAATCAGGGCTACATCAATTTAACTAAAGACGCTTCAGAGCTAATATCAGAAAAGAAATTAGTTGATTTGAAACGCAAATGAAGTTGTGAGTTTAAAGAAAAATATCGCTACATAAAAACTACTGAACCCCTTAAATGTAATTACTATTACATTGGTATACTTACCATGCGATATCAATTAATTGATAAATCATGTTCATAATTTTTAGTTCCTCTTAAGTTTAGGCATGTCAGTGTTTGTCAGCAACTATCATAGAAAACGCTGATGTAATTTTGTTACATAATGATGATAAGTCGGTTTGATAAACTACTCTGAACATAGCATAAAAGTTAAATATTCGGCTAATAATAATAACACCAGATGAAATCGATGTTGGATGCAAAGAAAAAAAAAACGTGTTGTCTTTAAAGTTGGCTTACGGAGGATAGTTTAACGTAACAACGTCATAACAAAACATTGACAGCGTAACGAGACAATGAGCGTTACCGGACAATGACGTCAACGTTTTCGTGCATGCAGCTGGCGTTCATCAATTTATTAGACGTATAGTCACGTCAAAAAAACATTGAATAATATCTGGACGACTAATAAATCCATTAATCTGAATCAATCACAGTCTGTATTTCATTGTTTATATTATCCAATCAATCATAACGATAATATAATCAAGATTATATAGTGACATGTATAAATATAAATCTATCATCATCAATAGACAGCATATATTTTTTGACTTTAATTTACTTCAGGATCTATACCTATATATATATATAGAATATATACCTTCCTGAAATATATTAAAAAAAAATGACTAAGTCATATATCCTTAATGTGTCTATACATAGGTACATACTTCTGGCTGATGCCTAAAAACTACTTTAAAATGAGTACATACACAAATATTGTACATTAAAAACGTAAATCATGATGAGATGAATATATCTTCAGAACCCACATAATAAGTGCGATGTGTTTTATGTGTTTATATGTTCCTATTTATATCCTCTGTATACCTAATAACTCAGGTATGTTGTATGTTGTATAGTCACGTGCAAAGCCTGCAGTCTCACGTGTCGACTGAAGTCAGCTCTTGATTGTATTCCTAGGCTTCGTTGTGTGCCTCGATCAAGGTCATGATTGTAAACATTTATTATTACCAATATCTTGTAAACTTTATCAAAAATTGGAGAAGTATCTATATTGGATCCAAAATATTCATTGTTTTATTGTTTTTTAATTTGATTTTTCTTGATTTATTCATCGTTTATGACACTATATTCAGTGAAATCATCATTATTAATTTAGTCTTGGTTTCACATGCAGACTTATGTAAGGCTCAAAATATCGATTCCAAAGTCGTGAATGTTGGTGAATCATCAAAACAACACTCACTGAAAGAAACATGTTGGAAATACTTGAAAATGTTAGGTTCAAATGGTAATGTGTGTAACTAACCATACCTGAGACAAATAATAATTCATTCACTCATACTCATGCCTACTCAACTAGCAACTGTTACAGAAAACTTGATGTTTCTTGTCTTTCCATTTTTATTATCATCTCTCTACAACTTTATTTTGGTTTTAATACTTATTACCCAGACAATTTTTTTAGCCAAAACCCATTTCCACTTGGGTCACCATTATACAAGCGATTCTGCTAGTATAGTACCTACCTTCCTGTGGCAGTAGGTTAGGTACCGAACTCTTCTTTGGTTCAAGTCATTGCCTGAGAATCTTAATGCCTCTTGCACCAAACTGTCAAAGCTCCTAAGCAATTACTTTTCTTGCTTGACAGTTCTTAACAGTACAAATTCAGACCGTTAAGAACTGTCAAGCGAGTTAAGTAATTGCTTAGGAGCTTTACAGTTTGGTGCAAGTAGGCATTAATGTTTCTTTCTTTTAATATCTTCTTCTTCTTCGTGTTCTTCATTACTGAAGGTTGTGCCCGTCTTAAAAGACTTGACTTTGATTATATCAAAGGTTAATTTGTATATTATTATTATCCAAGTAAACGAAAATGTAACGTGACGTGACGTCGGAAGACGTGGTGGCCGAGTGGATGAGGCCCTTGCCTTGCGATCTGATGGTCGCGGGTTCGAATCCCGGTGGCAGTCATGCGTAAATGGGTTTTTTCGGTCGAAAAAATCTATGTATGCACCCCACGTTCTCGCAACGGTGAAGGAAAACATCGTGAGGAAACCGGGATGTCAACGGACAGAAAACCATAAAAAAAATATGTTCTATGGCATGCGACATCCACCAATCCGCATTGGGTCCGCGTGGTGGATTAAGACCCATTCACTCTCCTGCCGAGAGTAGGCCTGAGTCCCAGCAGTGGGAACATTATAGGCTGATAATGCTATGCTAAATGCTAATGCTAAACGAAAATGCGTATTTTCACATTTCATTTCACACAAAGCTATCTAGCCCCAAACTAAGCAGAGCTTGTACTATGGGAACCAGATAACTGATAGTATGAATGGTATGATTAAAGAGTCTATATATCCATACCCGATTTTATCTATCTCTGTCAAATATCTCTAAACATAAATTCAGTATCTAATATCTACACTAACCTAGTCTAGATTCATGCTCTCATATAATTTCAAAACTTAGCCCGCGATGACAGGATGGTAACAAAACGTAACAATACAAGGGCATTATTGCCATATGTGGCGTCTGCTCCTATTGTCCTCCTTGTTTATTCAAACTGCTACTCTGCTTCTATAACAATACGGTTTGTATTCAAAGTAATGCTTATGTGTGCTTCATATTTCTACATCCTTGATATTGATATAGTTTTGGCTGTACCAGTTGGTTTTGTCTAAATAGTTTCGTTTTCTTTAAAATACCTCTATATCTTAGGAACGGTGGATATTACTTTACTTTTATCACCGATGTGTAAGTAGATGAAAGTAGAGTATTCACAAAAAGCGTATTTTTTGAAGAAGTACCTATTCAAAAAAGGTATTAAGACCCCGAATCCTGCGAGCCGCTATCTCGCTCACACATTTGTACATTTTTGAAGATATAAAATGACTGAATATAAATTTTGACATAAGCGAAAGAGATTGGGAATAACAGTTTTGCCCTATTTCCTTCGCTTATGTTAAACATATCAAAACAAAAAATATACTTAAACATTTCGTGAGGTTTAGTTACGAATACATACACTTTTCTTTTAATTCGTCTCCTTTTTAATGAAGTAAGTGTTAGACATAATTTACCTAACTATGTTAATATTTGTTTCCTCTCCTGTGTGTCTAATGTCTATTACGGCAAATTAATTTCATTTCATTTAACTTCATTTCATTTAACTTCATTTCATTTAACTTCATTTCATTTCATTTCCTACTTGCCTTGTGGCTACAGCTGTTGCGTCTACGCCTCGGCTCTATCTTGGAGTCAACTTCATCATCTCCCTGCTCTTCTTATTTTTACGTTTTTATTATGTAAGTTTACGTAGATACCTATATTTTGTGTTATCTCTGTAAGAAACAAGGTGACTCAAACGTTGGCATCTACAACCATGATGGATCGTCATTTCGTCGTGCACACTATAAATAACTCTATTGTATATTGGTTTAACGTCTACGTTATGTACGTCTGTTTCCCTGACTGACTTATTTATGTTATTAAAATAGTCGTATTTTTCTTTTAATTCATCATTATCATCATGGTATGGATTTAGGCCACTTGCTGATATTAATAAAATTAATGAAAAATAAATAATTAGTGCACGAAATGATCCTCTTCGATGCGCACTTGAAATCCTTTCACCACACTGGTTCGTAACAACTAGTGACACGATAAGAAGAATCTTATCGTATTTTCGAAAAAGAGAAGTAACAGGGCTAAATAACTATTATATCTTAAAACTACTAGGCTGTTTCATTGTTAATAAAACTACATCGTAAAAAGTAACAAACATTATTTGAAAATAGAGATATTTCATTTTTATTGACAGGGTGTCTGAAAATTTTCGGTCCTATACCGCATTCATTTTGGTTTGGTACTGTCCATCTTGGTGTTCTATAGGAACACCATTATTCATCTATGGTAAAGTATAGCTTATAGCTAGAAGGTATACAATTTTTCGTAGCAAAACATTATCGTAAGATATCTCTGAACCAATCAGAACGCATTACGTTTGAATAACAATCATACATATTGCCACAGAATACATATAAAGGAAATAAATTACAAATTATATACAATATCTTAGGTTACCTATCTAATGATAACTGAACAAAGAAAATGATTCTCACAATTTGCTTTTGAAAATCTTGATAAGAGGAGTAATCTTAGATCAAAATGCATGAAACTTAAAAGAAGATAGGTACATTTTAGTGTTATAATAATAATTATGAGCAATTTTTTATTAAGCAACACACTGCTTGTGAATATAATTAAACAAATAAATATTTTGGACATTTCACACAACCCCATCTAGCCCCAAACCAAGCACAGCTTGTAATATGGAAACCAGATAACTGATAGAACACTTAGATATTTTTTTTGGTAAAACATAAAAATACATAGACTCAGGATACACATCAAAGTTCATCACATAAGTGTTTGTCCTGAAGCGGGAATCGAACCCGCGACACCGGCGTGGCAGTCCAAAACACTTGCTACTCGACGATCCGTGTCGTCAACTTAGATATAGGATTAAAAACTAGTAGATCTAGATATTTTTACGTATTTCTAAAAGTCCTATATTGGTTTGTCTTAAAACTCCTTCTTCTTATCGTGTCACTAGTTCCTTCGAACCAGTGTAGTGAAAGGATTTCAAGTGCGCCTAGAAGAGGCTCCTTTCGTGCACTCGACACATGTTTTCGAACTTCTAGGTTCTACGACATGCCGGCTTCCTCACGATGTTTTCCTTCCCCGTTGCGAGAATTTGGGATGCATACATAGATTTTTTCGACCGAAAAACTCATTAACGCATGACTGCCACCGGGATTCGAAACCGCGACCATCAGATCGCAAGGTAAAGGCCTCATCCACTTGGCCACCACGTCCCCACGTCCTTAAAACTCCTGAAACAGATAGCCAGACATGCTATCATGCCTTTAATTTAAGTACTTTTTAGTGGAGGATGATCAGTATGTCGGTGCATCACGTCAATTTATATAAGTAGATAAAGTATAGGAAAGGACATCCTCTTAATTTTTTTTTATTGAGGTTCTCTCTCTCTTTGCACGAGCGGATATACAAAAAACAGGCTACTCAGTTAATTTTCTTAGTCTACAGTCTAAAATCTAGTCACAAATAGATATTTTTTGTGCTACTTTTTACTTGCCAACTATCGTCTCTATTTCTAACACTTTTTTTGCTTACAAGCGTTGCAGGTTAGGTAGGCAACTCATTAAGACTTCGCACAACACACACACACACACATCACATTCACACTCCACACACACCACTGACAAACACAATGCGATTATTTGTTTGTTTGTAATTTACTGCTGTTAGAGTTACTAATTATCTACCCAGACTTACCTACCTATAATTCTTATATATTTACAGTAAACAAAATGTAGACTCAATTTGGTTTAAGAATAGTATATATTTCATAGCTTATATAAGAAAAAAATGTAACTGTGAGTCTAATGTTAAATAAATAAAATAAAATAAAATAAAAATAAAATAAATATTATGTAAGTTTCGTTTACTACCGTTACTTACTTCTGGTTTTTTTACACTACACGTTGTCTGTTTTTTATTATTCCTATTTGAAATCAAAATAATAGAGAAGGGTTTAACTAACAAATCGATATTTCTATCTGTTTTTGATTTTGCATTTACATTATTTCTGCGTCAAGCAAATTGTCGATATAAAACCTATCTAGATGGGGAACATATTTTTTTTAATTATTTATTTTCTCTTGCCAAGAACGTAATTTGCAGCTGTGGACCCCAAAAGTCATACTTTCGTACATACTATTTATTTGTTGATAGACGAGAAGCTTTCGCTGATGTGTCTATATCACACAGTGTTGTAATTTTTAATCATTTTTTTACACTTTTTTAAATATATTCTTGTTGGTTCGTAACCAAGTGTCGAGTTCGTTCTTAAACAAATTTGTAAATGCTGCAGAAACAACATCTTCCGGCAGTATATTCCAGTTGGGCACCACTCTGTTGCTAAGAAAGTGACTAACCTTACCTATGTAAAAAGCAAACTTGATAAAACAAACCTTGCAAAAATCATCTTGCAAATCAGCATCACACCACAGAATAATCATACGTACGAAATCCAACGCGTCATTCAAACTTCTGCTACTGGCTAACTCACACAAACACTTCATATATACGTACAAGACACTTTCATCAAACACCTTACCTTTGTGCATGTGTGTGCACTCAATGCGAAACAACAATTCTGTCAGTTGATACCTGACCGCAGGACGGAACGGACGTGTTCGACTTTACGTGCGCGATATATCGAAACTTGTGTTGTGTTGTGATCTGTATACAATATCTTGGTGAGTTATCTAACCGTGACCGTACATCCAGAAATAAACCATTTGGCAAAGTACCCCGTTTTTCACCCTTGGCGTATGACTGATCTGCTTTGCATATAGATATTTCAAACATTCAATGTCCTGTAATCTTTCAGCTTGCTTCTAGACAGACTGATTTGTTCTTGGGCTTTGTCACGCATTCCTGACTACTTCCACGTGTCATGCATGAGATTTCATAATAGTTATTATATAAAATTTGCCGACCTTTACTTTTTTAAGAACGTTTATAATAACCTTGTGGTCCACGAAAGACTTCACCTCTGAACAATTTGGCTTCATGAATGTTTTAATTCTGCCTCCATTATATTCAAATATGTGTGTAATACAACTTGTAATATTATTTTTCTTTAGGTGTACTAATCATACTTGTTATGATGAGATAGATTTTTGTACCATAATTTGGATTATAATTATGTTCTAACCTAATTCTGGGGCTAGGAAAGACTTGAAAAAGGCAAATGCAAACCGAATTCCATGTAGTAGAAATGTAGGATAGTGGCTATTATTTCTAAAAACAGATCCTTTTATCATTATCCTTGTTTTCACACAGAAGATCAGAATTTTGGCAATACACACCGTAAATTATCAATTACCATTAACAAAATAAATTTGATAAAAATTGGATATAGTTATGTATATTACCGTTGGTAGTTTTTCTATGGATTTGCGTCAGTGGGTACCCTTTGCTGATAATAATTTAAGTTTTATTCATCGTTCAGCAAACTCGGGTACCCAACTCGAGCCAGCTCGCAGCAGCTCGGCTCGGGCACCGCACTCGCGCCGCTGTCACTATCATTTTGTAGAAATCCAAAATTATGACTGCATAATTTTGGATTATGCATAGTCCATATTTTTTTTATAGTTGTAAAGTTAAATAATAAGTGCGTATAAAAATGGATTATACTGTACTTTGAAATACATACATTAGGTAGGTAGTTTCTGACTTGTTTAGTGGTGACTGTTATGATACTTTTTCCTTGTAGGTATTTAGTTTAACATAATATACTATTTATAACCATTCAATAAAAAATAATTTGTTACGGAGCGTTTCTAACGACGTTATTAAATTGTTTTGTATTCTGTGCATTGTTCTTATTATACATATTTTCAATGAGTCGTGATAATTTTAAAAATATTTATGTAGTTGTTTGCAACATGTTTTACTGTCTCAACTAACATTGTCGCTCTTAACAATGTTTTTACTAATCCGTTTTAATAAATGGCCAGAAGCATTATTGCAGAAATGTTAATTGATAACGTTTTATGAATATTTAGTTATTACCTTTATATAAGCTTCATAACATCGTCGCCAAATGAAGCCAGGTAAAGATGGAATCATTTAATTGGTGTCCAAGTGTGATCAATTGACCCCGCTGACTCCTTGGTGTCAATTGAAGACTTCAGCAATTGGAACGGTCGGCTAATTTTGGCTTAGTACAAATGTACATGCCACATTCGTAAAATGCCACAGTCGTAAAAAAACAAAGAAAAGGACATATTCTTTGAATAATTATTATGAAAAAACTTTCTTGTAATTTTGAAGACCTTTAAATGGGCTTTTAGCTTTTAGTCGCGAGCTTGAAAAGGTCTTATGCAAATAAGGCTTTCAACACGTAAGTTTCCCTAAAAATTTCGTAATTTTTAAGGTTATTTAATAAAGCATTATAACACTAATATAGGAACTCTATGTTCCTCCTAGTTTATCGAAGCCTAAAACTCTGGTAGCAAGAAAGTAGGTTATTTGCAAAAAAAGACTTAAATAATTTCTCCAAAAATCTCTTTATTAACAGATCAGAACGAATGCATCTTACCCACAGAAGTATTAAAGTATAGAAACACAATGTAGTACATTGAAAATATGCCCAGTAAAAGGGAGCCACTTTGGCTAACTTCTAGTACATTTTGGTCCGATGCTTATTTTCAAAAAAGAGAAGTAACAGGGCTAGATAAATATTATATGTAAAAAGTACTAGGCTTTTCCATTGTTAATAAAACTACATCGTAAAAAGGTAACAAACATTATTTGAAAATGGAGATATTTCATATTTATTGACGGGGTGTCTGAAAATTTTCTGTCCTGCACTTCGCATCCATTTTGGTTTGACATTAAGGCTATTTGCTAAAAGGGCTTAAAAGCGTTCATTTTATCTTCATCAGTTACCAATAAAATCTAAATGATTTAAAACGATAGCCAAAAACAAACGCAATCGTTGCAGCATACTAACAAGCACGTACGCAGCGGAAATATTCAAATATCGAACGCGCGTCACGTTGAATTTAGAATTTTAAATTTCGAACTCGATCTGAAACAATTGTTTCAGATAACAAACTATGCGCATGAGTTGAAATTTTAAATTTGATGTGAGGCTAGATCATAGACGAATAACGGTGTTCCTATAGAACACCAAGATGGACAGTATCAAACCAAAATTGATGCGGAATACAGGACAGACAATTTTCAGACACCCTGTCAATAAAAATGTAATATCTCTATTTTCAAATAATGTTTGTTACTTTTTACGATGGAGTTTTATTAACAATGAAAAAGCCTAGTAGTTTTAACATATAATATTTATCTAGCACTGTTAAGTACTTTTTTTTTAAATTAAGTCTTAGACCAAAATGAACTAAGTCATGTGGCTCCCTTACTACATTGCGATTCTACATGTTAATACTTCTGTGTTTATTAAACTAAAGTAAACTAGTTTAAATATTTTTTCTAAAAAATATTAAGTAATAATAAAACATGTATGTTATTCTATGCTCTACTCACCCAATATAAAAAAAACTTGAATACTCAACTGACTTTAACCGGTTAAGTACTTTCAAATGTAAGGTCACCTGTTTGATCTTTAATCTTCAATTCTTTTTAGAATATCAAAATTATTAATTATTTATATTATTCATATGCAAACACAGTACAGCAATATAAACTAAGTTATTCAGTGAATTTACAGGGAAAGTACAATATTTTACAACTAGGTTATAATGCCAAAATGTGTGCAACTTTTTTAAATCATATATAAACTACGAATGAATTTTTAGCAATAACTAAATTCATATTATTATATTTCAAACCTTTGTTTTTTGTAATCATTTGCTAAATTTGTCAATAATGTCTTGCATAAAACATCTAATATGTATTTAAGTAGCATACATTTTTAATATGTACCTATTTAATAGTTATCGTGAGATCGTCCATACCCTAAAACATAATAGTCAATACATAGTAGTACATGTACACACTTTGCTAAGAATACAGTATTGTGTGTTAGGTTTGCATACCTTGATCTTCATTCGCAAGTGAAAACTAGAATACACCGGTTTCTAGATCATGTTACGTGTGGAAAACCACTTAGAAGTTTAGATACCTATGTATACACATGAATATATAGATAAATAACGGTGTTCCTATAGAACACCAAGATAGACAGTATTAAACCAAAATGGATGCGGAATACAGGACAGAACATTTTGAGACACCCTGTCAATGAAAATCAAATATCTCTCTTTTTAAATAATGTTTGTTACTTTATTAAATTATACTGTATATTTTCAAAGAAATACTAATTATTTAACTAATCTGTGTATAAGTAAATGTGTAATTTGTTATAAGTTTTTAAATAAGTCATTATAAGTGCTTTAAAAAACAGAAAAAAATATATGTTTTGTCTAGTTCTAGGAATTTACGTAAACTGGAATTGTGCTTGAATAAGTTATGAAATAGAGAACTTTTGAAAAAAATGTTACTCTTGAATTTTAATGTTTGCTACCTCAGAACTTTGTTGTTTTTAAACCAATTTAAAAATTATTTGTGATAAAAGGTACAATTTAGATTCGTGAATAAATATTCACGATATTGAAATAAAATTTTCTGGTTCTTATATCAAGGAACATAAAGACCAGTTTACCTTAATGTATGTTTGGTTCATAGTATGATATAGTTAGAATGTTATATCGTGATATAGCGCTTGCAAATTGTCTCTAATTCGATATAATTTTCTTGTTATTTCCGTTCGTATGTACCTATTTCATGTAGAGTTTGCAATTTCGTTTCTATTTATGTCTTGGGAATGTCAATGTCCTTATTATCTGTGCTATTTTTCATATAAACGATCTTTAGAATATATTAGTTCTTTCTTAGTCAGTCTTTAAGAGTAATCAGTAAAAATGAGTATCGATAACGTACTTTTCACCACCTGCTCTACAATGTCCAATTGCATATCATATAATTTCATCGTAAAGTAAATCATTATTTCCCTAGAGAGGTAAAATTGTATGAAACTCCTAAGGGAGTAAAGTGATTTGAATTTGGAACGTAAAATTAGTGTGAAAACTCATGGAAAAATCTAAGTAAACTAAAGCCCATTGCCATTGTTAGAGGTTTGTTCGGAAATCGAAATGGCCAACATAAGCAGAACTCAAAAAAAGAGAAAAAAGGCGCGACTTCAAAGATTGTGAAACAAAAGACGGTGTTTTCTGCTTGAGCCCTGGCTTTTTATTGTCTCGCAGAAGGTGTGCAAAGTAGAGTACGGTCCTCTGGGATAAAGCCTGTCTTCGTCTTGGGAAGCTTGAACCCCTCGCGTCACTCAGGATTCTATATAACTCCCTCGCTTCGCTCAAGAGTTTACTGAGTTCCTCGTTAGCTCAGGGTTCAACATGCCGCCCGCGTCACAAGACAGTGCTTTATTCCCTTGGTGCATAATCTACTATTACCTTTTCTAAAAATTAGTCTATTAATAGCTATCACTGTTTTTTTGTTCTATTTTAAAAAGACGTTAGGTAATTCTTAAACCATGCCTGTTGTTTAAAATGTGCGTACTTTCTAATTAGCTCGAATATAATCAGCCGTCTCATTGCCGGAACGCGAATGAGTCGACCTTGCTTTGCAAATTGAAGTCGAAGGGTATGCTATAAATAGCTTCCAATTCAATACTAATTAATATTTTCGTTCTAAAAGTACCATACAGTACTAGTTGTTACCCGTAACTTTGTTTACATTGCGAATTAACATTGTAAAAAGGTTTGTTAAAAAGGTTTTTAGGTAAACTGGCCAATGGCCACCATAAGTAGAGTATGCTCCTCTGGGATGAAGCTTGTCTTCGTCTTAGTAGGTAGCTTGAACCCCTCGCGTCACTCGGAACTCAACTTAACTCCCTTGCTTCGCTCAGGAGTTGACTGAGACCCTCGTTAGCTCAGGGTTCAATATGCCACCCGCGACATAAGATACTACCATATCCCTTAGTGCATAATCTACTATTACGATTCTCAATCAAATAGAGATTCTTAAAAATGAAGTCTAGTATCTGTAATATTCCTCTATCTTATTGTCATGATTCAAATTTTTTAAATTTTAAAATACTTACCATATATTTAAGCAATATAATTAAACATTCCGTGTCGTCTGCCTTTTGATATGTCTTCGCTTTTCCAACCTTCACAAAGTCATTGACCCGCTCAGATGCCAAATTGTCTGCTTTACAATTTTCTGTAATAAGTGCGCAAATTTTGGCTGCATGACAAAGAATTTACTTCGACTACCATTCGGTATACAATATTACGTTTAACCATTTCTGTCTTAAAACCGAGTTATTTTAGGTGTTCTTTATTTTCTCTGTATGTTTAGTTGAATAACGTAATATGTATTATCTCGTCAAAGCTAATAAGTTCTTTCGTATATTTATTTCTTACTAACTCGTAGAATCGGTTCAGTGCTTTAAGCATGATTTAGATTCCCGTCATCTTCACAAATTTCAGCATTAAATATAAGCAGAAAATTCTAAGTAGGTATGTATTATTAAGTTCTTTTTTAATCAGTACGGTCATAGACCACTTTCACTAATTAATTGTTTATATATCGCACATAACAATTATACAGATTTTATTAAATTTAAAAGTCACGTTAACATAATTAAATAATCATAAACAATAAACAAAAGTGACACTTGGCAATAATAGAAACAATTAGCAAAATGAAATTAGATAGGTAATAATTTGGTCACTACTAGATATTAATTAATTTTCAGTATCAGAATCAGAAACTTTTTATTGTATGAACTGTGTATACAAAGATCTTAAATTATTGTTCAGAAACAACAGTTTATGTATGTGTAAGTATGGTCATACAATATGCCTTAAGGCAATTTTTCAAAGCTACTAACCTAAAAATAAGTAAGTATTTAAATAAGACTATTAAACTTATAATCACTCTCACAAAACACCAGACACTTTATCATCAGCTTCTTCCATTCATCCGCAAATACATCAAATATATTATTCTTCATTACTGAAGGTTTTTGTACCTTGATTAGGGGGCATCCATTAATTACGTGAGGCTTTTAGGGGGGTGAGGGGGTCAAGTTAAACCTCATCCAATCTCACGTGGGGGGAGGGGTGGTCTCGGCAAATCTCACGTAAGTTTTTTCCGCAGGAAAATATGTAATGCTATGAGAAAACTGGGTGTAATTCAGTAAAAAATGATTCTCTACTATAATAAGTACCTACGACGAAAAATCTCACGTGAGATTAGAGGAGTAGGGGGAGGGGTCGAGCGAAATCTCACGAATTCTCACCAAGGGGGGAGGAGGGGTCGAAAAATCGCCAAAATTACCTCACGTAATTAATGGATGCCCCCTTACTATATCATTCATCATTGATATATCAAGCTGCCTTCATGCGTGTCTGTTATCTACATTGCTCATATTAGGTTTGCGTTATAAACAACTCAAAATTATTAACAGGTATTAGCTAGAGTATATTACCCACACCCCATCGGAAGATTCCGTAGTCGAGCCAGAGAGAGCTGCCAAGCTACAAACGCGTACATGTTGTTATTTACGATCGTCCTTGCTCATATATTATAGGTTCATTCAGGCCAATATACAGTGGCTTTGCTCAGGTTGGAATGTCAAAACAATTTGAACATAATAATTTGGTTATATCTACACTCATTTATTGGATGCTACAATGCTATAAATCATTATGCATAAAATATGTTTTAAAATGAAAAAAAAATTTACCAACTAAAACACAAGACTAAGGTATAATAATTATTAAACCTTACACTATATCACTTTTACGTTCTTTCATTTTTGTAAACTCATAAACTTCATATTCATTGAAACATAGTGTAAGAAAATGTTTGGATGAGTTGTCGAATACATTTCTTGGATTCGTTATTTCATCCGAATCGGATGTTAGGTGGACGAGATAACGAATGCCTCATTCTATCACTTGTTTCTATACCATACCTCTTTCACAGATCTCATGCCAAACTATCTATAGTAAATCTAAGTGGCGTGATAATCCCATGAAGACTCATCTTCTATTTATACCCTGGGAAGGTGTGTGGTGGCAAGAGGTGTGGCAAGATTCATTATAATCATATCAGCCCGTCTGCACCCATTGCTGAGTATAAGCTTCTTTGGCACGCCACTTGTCGCGATGTTGTGCGAGACGCATCCAGCATATTTGCCCGCTACCGTACTACTCGGGCGAATTAACATGACACCTGGCTGACACGTGGCTCGGAACTTGATGCTTCCCCCGCTTCCTCTAATTGCGAAGCCTTATCATTACCAAGTATTACAGGACCTTTTCTATCAAGATTATCCAATTCCACGCTGTACTTTGCACAAACGTCATTCGAGCCAGGTGTCATGTTAATTCGACCGAGTAGTAGCTATGTCGTCGGCCCACCTGGCAAGTGGTCTACCACGTTGTCTTCTCGCGTCCCTTGATTACTGTCTCCAAACACATACCTTGAAATTCATCATCATCATCAGCCTATCGCAGTCCACTGCTGGACATAGGCCTCTCCCAATGAGCGCCATCGCGCCCTGTCTTCGGCTTGCCGCATCCATCTTCTGCCTGCAACCTTTCGCAGATCGTCACCCCACCTGGCTGGAGGGCGTCCCACACTTTGTTTTCGATTCGCGGTCTCCACTCAAGAACTCGTTTACCCCAGCGGTTATCGGTTCTTCGGCAAATATGGCCAGCCCACTTCAGCTTGCTAATTCTCTGAGCTATGTCGGTAACCTTGGTCCCCTGTCGGATAACCTCATTACGGATCATGTCCTTCAGATATCTTGAAATTATGACTGTGGCATCCACAATGACCCTTTTGACGTCGTTGGGGGTGTGACCGTGTGACTTGGCAGCGATGTAATGCGCACGTGCGTAAGCGCATGCCCACCAGTTTTGCATCACGTTGCTTGTTCAGTACTTATGTGGGCGATTCGTTCACGTGATCCCAGGAACGGGAACGCGACATTTTGCGATAGTTTTAAAATAAATCGCCTGACGTCTAACCCAGCGAACTGGTGTCATCTTCAACGTCCGATTTCGTGCAATTTGGCACTCTTGAATACGATTTTAGAGCGGTTTCGATTTAGTAAAATGTAACGGAACTAAACGAAATCGACAACGCGGTTGTACTTCTAGATTTTATGCGATTTGACGTAGACAAATCGATTTTAGATTTTGATCAAGAGTGCCAACAAAATCTGGAACTGTAGTGAAAATTGGAATTGATACTGTATTGGAATTTGATAGTTAGATATTCTTTATTGCACACCTTATAGTAATAATAAAATTCTTTGTGAAACACATGTAACAATGTACAACTAAAGTTTTACAAAAGGCGGTGTTATATATGAAAAGAAACCATACTGAAGAAAAAGTGGTACAACAGGCGGCCTTATCGCTAAATAATGATTACCTACAATTGCCAGAAAACTATTTGGATGAAAATGAATATTTACTTTGTTACATATAAAAATTATTGAATTTAATTTGGAATCAGGGATATATGTTTGTCAGATAACCATCGGCTAGAATAGCGTTTGAGGAACAAGGCTTGCACATCAGTGTTCTTATATTAGAATATTCCAAACATAGGAAAAATCCAGAACATGGTCACGTTTCAGCCAAGGTTGGCCAAAGGTAAGCCAATCTTCCAATTGATAGTGAAGTCAATTGGTTGAATCAACAGCGGAAGCTCACGCTTAGCTGTTCCGCGCATGAAATGTGTAAATATTATGTAGATGACTCTGTAGATAAATCCATACGATAGATGAGTTTCCGGTTTGTTTAACCTAAGTTAATCGAACTTATTTTATACTAGCTGACATTAGCTATTTCGTTTGAGTTGCTTATTAACAAAATTCTTTCGTACGCACTTTCAGACACACTCTCCAAGTTTCAAGTCTCTACGTTTAGTGATTTGGCTTGTGCGTTGACTGTCAGTCAAGATTAAGATTAAGTCTGGAACCCAAACTACTCTGTGTATATCAATTGAATTGAAAGCATTCAAAAAAAGTTTTTGCGCTTTATTAATTTCAAATTAAACACTTATGAATTGGAGTATAACTTAAATTGTGCTAAGCAGCACCTAATCCCACTCTATCTAAGACGAGACTTTGCTGATATTATATATTTGTCACGAATCATAACATCTTCTATAGATTGTTCGCAGTTGTTGAGTAAAATTCAGGTCCATACTCCAAAACGAACATTCCGGAATAGTAACTTGTTCTATCTACCTTCTGTATTGACTAATTATAGGAAAAATTATTTCTTACATAGAGCGAGATATAGATTTAACCAGTTTTCTAAAGAGCATGACCTTGACCCTTTCAAATGCAGCATATCCAGCCTAAGAAATACATTAAATAACTCATTTTTTATGCAATACAAAACCCAAAGCAAAGAAGCTAATTTATAAAATGATAAATAACTAGATAGTTACAACAAATTAAATAAATGATATAGTGAATGTGAAATGATAAACAATGGTATTGATAATATTGTAGTTTTTAATTTGTTAGTCTTTCTATCTATAATGATTTTCTATATGTGGGAACCTTTAAATGGCCACCTATCACTTAACCAAATATTATATATTGTTATGTTGTGCTGATGGATCCCCTAAAATAAATAAATAATAATTGTATACCTATTGATTTATATTAGGTGATTAATCACAGCCAGAAGTTGTTTTGTCATTCTCAGTTATAATAATTTAAAGAGTGCTGGAGGGTTTATTACCGTGTATATTTTTTTATTTTATAGTGTCTCTTCGAATGATAGTCAACAGTCTCTAAGTAGTCTAATCTAAAAGTTCACCAGGATATACATATGTATACATAGATATGACACCCTTTTCTACAATATTATATTTAGTATCTAGTATATCTTTTTTTAACATTTTTAGAAGTTATTAGTAACTCATAGGTTTATTTCCATACATCCAATTATCTCATTGGAAACTTTTACACAATTGTTGTATAATTATTTAGCTTTCTCTTGACTTCCGATAACAATGGCCAGAGGTCAGTTTTACAATTGTAGTAAGTAAACTAATTATCATGTGGCGTCACTTTTTTCAACAGAATCAAATTAAAGAGCACGGTAAATTTATGTTTGCCTTTTTATTAAATCTGAAGAAAAAACTATGTGATGCTTCATGTCGTGGAACAGTGATTGATGTCTTACTTTATCTAATAATACTTTATTTCAATGCGTCTGTCTGTCATGTTTTATAGTTTTATATCTTCTCGTTCCGGGTTATGTATATAACTAACTATACTGATTATGAAAAATTAATCATAAAACTGGGGCCATAAGAGACGTCCTTGAGGGACTCTAGACTTAAGTCATGAAAGTAATTTAAGTTTTATTAAAATTAATGGTATTGTTGGTGACAATTTAAGTAATATCCTAATGACATTTGATAATATCCTAATATTATTTGACAAAAATTACATTTTCATCAATGATTGATCGATGTGTAGTCAGTCAAACGCCTTACGAAATACCAAATTAAGTATTTTTTGCTTTTGTTACAGATCAAAACCGCGGCACAAAAAGTGCCATTGATTGGGACATCCACCGTAGCCATATCACACAAAATGATCCTCCAGCCCTTTAGGAGGAAACCGTTTAAAATTCTTAGCACCTACTTGAATACGTGAAAACAAATCTAAATCATAGACAATATCTACAATACCAAAAACTCAAGTGATTTCTAGTTCCTTTAGTTAATGATCAGTGATATTAGTGTTAAGTGTTGTGTTGCCATTAGTGTTTTGTTGAGTTATAGTAAAGATAATGTCTAAGATGTGGTGCTTTATTGGTGTTCTGCTGGTGGTAGCTGCGGAAGCAAACCGAAGAGATCTACCTCCAACTTGTGATAGGTAAGTTCTTTCATCATCATTTTTAGCTGTATGATTGATTCATTTATTTATTCCTTAAACGTTAACCCAATTTTATTGTTCATCCCACTGATGGGCAAAAGCCCTTTTTCTATTTCGTTTTCTCTTGTGTCAAGCGGATTCAGATCGTTAATCTTTTCATCTAGTAGAGTTCATTTTCTTCTTTTTTTTGTGATCACTTGGACATCACGTTGTGGTTTTGCTTGATCAATCTTAATTGCCTTTGATATGCAGGCACTCCCTTACCTGTTTTCGCAATATATCACATATCTCTATTTAACTGATTTGCGTAATTGTTTGTTTTTTATATATATTGATCCAAGATCAAACAAAGGTAATAGACGGTAAAACATTATCGTCAGAGACGCCTGCTGATGATCTGCTAGTCTAAGTCTGGGTGTTTTTTATGTATCCCATATCAGGTATCTGGTTCTCATACTACAAGCTTGCATAGTTTAGGGCTAGATGGCGTTGTGTGATTTTTTATAAAAATAGTCGAGCGTTTGACCACCACCTCACCTCATGGAAAGTGACGGTGTGGTCGAGGATGGAGCACGCTTGGCTATAAGAAACTGATTCACTCTGGACTTGAACACACCGAGATTGTACTACTCGGGCGAATGAACATGACAAGCGTGGAATTGGATAATCTTGATAGAGAAGAGGTTCTGTAATACTTGGTAATGATAAGTAATGATAAGGCTTCACAACGCTGGGCAGCGGGCTCAAGTTCCGAGCCACGTGTTAGCCAGGTGTCATGTTCATTTGCCCGAGATTCGCAGTTTGGGAAAACAGACAAACAATGTCTAAATAATGGGAAATGTCCAAACATTATTATTATTATTATAAGTATCGATAACGATAATCATTATTGCGCGTGCGCCGATGCTCGCTGAGTGCCGGAAACACGCTCGCGTTGTGGCCTTGCGATTGTAATTATTCAATCTGTGGTGCCGGCATTAAATGTCGCAGTGCACTTGTTATGCAAGATTTTATAGAGATTATTCGTCTGATTCATAACAAATGATTGAAAGAGGAAATAAAAGATGGCCCAAAAAAACAAAGATACTAAAATTCCGGTGAACACTCCTAGCACTAATTTTGATATTATACCCCGATATACCCCGATTTATAATTCAAGATATTTTTGTAAACAAAGAAGTGTCATGATATGTCACTGTAACAGAGACAGGTCAGGGTTAAAAACGAGTTTATACCTCGGATCACTATTACTAGTAATGGCGCGTGGTTTGCTTGTGCGATAGTTTCCTATTTTACCTGAATAATTCTTAACCAAACATATTCAGGTACTTTAGAATACCGAAAAGTAGGTAGAATAGGAAATTGAATTTGTGAATTTATACTTCTGAGATATTAATCATAATATTATGCAAAGGTGCATAGCAGATTCCTAACAAAAAATCATTCGATTCACACAATTGCACACGAGATGCGAAAAAAGAAAGCATTCGACTTCGTAAACGGACAAGAGACGAATAAAATTTACAAACACACGTTTAGGTCAAAATCCATAAATTGTTTCGAACTTCTGTAATTAACTCCGATGATACCAATGTCTTAAAATATTCTTGGCTAATATTTTTTCGTCGTGTTATAACTTTCTAAAAAAAATATAATAAAATATAATAATCAGTACAAAACCATTGCTATTTTCCATTTTATGGATATTGACTAGAAAATAAACCGTACCATAAGTATTCAGGAAAATTGAGTAAACGTCACCTTGATAAGTATTTTCTTAGGGTTATTAACCTATGTTTACAAAAAAAATCTTGAATTCTGAATCGGGGTATAGACGGAATCCTGCAAACGACGTAGCTGAACCATGAAAAAAAAGAAAAAAATATGTGTTTCTATAGTTTTTTGTAGACTTTCGCGATGATTACACATTGTTATTAAGTCATTAAGGGTCTTTATCGCGTTTACTTTTATGTCTGCTTTTATCTGCTTGTTTACGATATTTTTGGACATTTCACACAACGCCATCTAGCAGAGCTTGTACTATAAGAACCAGATAAACTGATAGAACACTTAAATACTTTTTTTTGTAAATACATACATAGAATACATAGAAAACACCCAGACTCAGGACAAACATCGATGTTCGTCACACCCGTTTGTCCCGAAGCGGGAATCGAACCCGAACACTCGGCGTACCAGTCCAACGCACTTGCCACTCGACCATCCGTGTCGTCACAAATCCCCGTAATATTTAAATAACTGATAACCATATCCTCTTTTTTCAGTTTGATCTATTGCCATGGTCCTCTCCTGGATACGGTTCAGATGGCCGGGCTCTACAACGACTCCAAGACCTTCGTGGATATGAAGATCAAGTGGTCCCCCAACATCACCATGGAACACTTCTTCCAGATGATGAACAGGTATACACTTGGATTCATTTATCATAAGATAGAAAGGATATGTTTTTTTTGACGTGGCTACGTCTAAAAAACTTACTTACTCTAAACTAACTCTACGTTCTATGGGTTACCCAATTTTTTTTTTTTTAATAAAATTCTTTATTTCTCTCAAGTACCTACTTACATTTTAGTATAAGCCCTAGTTACCTAACTAAGTTTGAAAAACTTGTACTATGGTAAATAGTGCCTTCCAATATTATTATTATTTAACTAGTACAGGTTTTAATGGTTTCCTTTTGTAAATTTTGTAATCTAGCTAGATTGTAGTAGTTAAATAAAATTTACTCTACGTTAAGGTCATTGTCCGGTAACGCTGTCATTGTCCCGTTACGCTGATAGTCACGTTAAATCATCAAATCATTTATTTTCTGTTGTGCGCCATAATTGTTAGTGCAGTTACCTTTATACTATGTTAGTCAGTTAACAGATTTCAAAATATTCTTGTCACATAACTTCAATTCAAATAAACTATCGTTCGTAAACCAACTTTATAGTTAACCAATCTTTTTATAAAAACAATTTGAATAATTGTTTTGATGGTGAAAGGGTTTCATCACCACACTGGCACTGGTTTGAAAGAAATAGTGACAAAATTAGAAGAACATTATTACTACTCGGGCGAATGAACATGACACCTGGTTCGAATAACGTTTGTGCGAAGTACAGCGTGGAATTGGATAATGTTGATAGAGAAGAGGTCCTGTACTTGGTAATGATAAGGCTTCGCAATTGGAGGAAGAACAAACACGGAGGGCGCGCGCGGGGCGCGGGCAAGCATCAAGTTCCGAGCCACGTGTCAGCCAGGTGTCATGTTCATTCGCCCGAGTAGTAGTTTTACTTTCCACCACCGCAACAATGATAACATAACCCATGTTCCTCCAGGACAGACTCCCAGCCGACGAAGGCGGATATCCAGGAGTTTGTAAACAACAACTTCGACCCTGAAGGCTCTGAGTTTGAGGAGTGGCGGCCTACGGACTGGAAGGATAACCCTAGTAAGATACTTGACCATTCTACCATCCCAAATCTCAGTATCCCACATCCTAGTAACCCATATCTCAGTAATTCACATCCCGGTACGGTAACCCACATCTCAGTATTCAGTATTTTTATTGCAGTCAATAAGTCTTAGTTTTAATTGTTTACAAAGTTAAAACAGAACATACTTATAGAACATATTGAATCCTAAAATAGGGCATAGCAACATTAGAGCAGGAGCGGTCCGAATCAACATATTGCGGTGTAATAAATCAATTTTACGTACCTAATTATATAATTTTTCAAGTATTACATGTCAAATTTGTCGTTAAAATATTCTTGTATACTGTAATAACTTTTTTTTAATAAGAATGTCAGTCTCCCACATCCCGGTATCTCACATCCCCAGTATCCCACTTTCCGGTATCCCATATCCCACATCCCGGTATCCTACAAATTCAATGACAAAGTATATTTATTGCTTGAAATACATGTGTACAACGTTGACAAAATAAATACAGTATCAATGTATCCTGTCGTCCCGGGCGTGCAATTTTTGTTTACAAAGAATTAAACATCCCCCCATCCCAGTATCCCAGTAGAAGGCGTGCTGGCCAAGTGGATTAGGCCTTTACCTTGCGATCTGATGGTCGCGGGTTCGAATCCCGGTGGCAGTCATGCGTAAATGGGGTTTTCGGTCGAAAAAATCGTTCATTTTGAGTAAACCGGAATGTCGTTAAAACTCAAAGTTCGAAAACATGTTTCGATTGCACGAAAGGAGCCTCTTCGAGACGCACTTCAAATCCTTTCACCACACTGGTTCGAAGGAACTAGTGACACGATAAGAAGAAGTATCCCACATTCCAGTATTTCACATCCCGGTATCCCACATCCCGGTATCCCACATCTCAGTAACCAAATTGTATTAAATTATTTACAAAAAAAAAGTATATAAGTATTGTATCAGCTATCTGGTTCCTCTATTACAAGTTTGCTTAGCTTGGAGTTAGATGGCGTTGTGTGTTTATAGTAACATACATTATTTGTGTATTGTACTGTATTGTATGTATTTGTATTGTACTTCTCAGATTATGGCATATCAAATTTTATATCCAGAAGGTCAAGCAGTGCCTACAACACAATTTGTATCTTATACTTAGTGTAGGCTCTGCACACCAATATTATACTTACAAGCCAATGCGTAATTGTTGTAATAATGTTTTACTATATATTTTCAAGCTTGTTTTTTGATAAATAAAAAAATTGAAATTGAAATATCTTCCTGATTACAGCGTTTCTCCAGAGAATCAAAGACCCTCACCTTCACCAATGGGCTTCTGACCTCAACCGACTATGGCTGCAGCTGGGGAGGAAGATGAAAGAAGAGGTCAAACACAACCAGGATCTGTACTCCATCATCTACGTCGAGAATCCAGTTATAGTACCTGGTAAGTATAGAAGTATACACATACTACTCGGGCGAACGAACATGCCACCTGGGTGACACTCTCGCTCGGAACTTGATGCTTCCCCCGCGCGGCGCCCTCCGTGTTTCTTCTCCCTCTAATTGCGAAGCCTTATCATTACTTATCATTACCAAGTATTACAGGACCTCTTCTCTATCAAGATTATCCAATTCCACGCTGTACTTTGCACAAAAGGCATTCGAGCCAGGTGTCATGTTCATTCGCCTGAGTAGTAAGTGTTAAGGTGTTAACATAACTGAATAAATTATCCTTGTCTCCAGGTGGAAGATTCCGAGAGTTCTACTATTGGGACTCATACTGGATCATCAAAGGTCTTCTCCTGTCGGAGATGCGAGCGACAGCGCGGGGCATGGTCTCCAACTTCCTCAATATAGTGGAGAGGATTGGCTTCATACCCAACGGAGGCAGGATATACTATGTGATGAGGTAAATATCCAAGATTAAATAAGACTTGATTGATTCAGGCGTTACTTTGCGGAAATCCATAAATATCAACAAATTATATAAAATATATTTAGTAATAAATCCGCTTGATTTCTAAACAAAGGTTTTAATTAACTTAACTTTAGTTTAGAACTTTAGTACATATTACTATATTATAAACCAAAGAGTCAACGAACAGAAAACCAAAGTTTAAAGATACGACACGTGTTTCGCCTCTACACGAGGCATCATCAGGAGGTGTGGACTCGCCGAAGTTCGAAACGAGAGTGAACCGTGAAACGAGAGTGAGAGTAGTACTAAAGTTCTAAACTAAAGTTAAGTTAATTAAAACCTTTGTTTAGAAATCAAGCGGATTTATTACTAAATATATTTATATAATTTGTTGATAAATAAGACTTAGCTAGATTTAGATTATATGGTATTTTTGCTATTAGGGCTTACACTAGATTATCTATGGGTAGTGCTAGATCATCCATGAGTCCTCGTATTACTGTGATTTATACTAGATTATATATGGTTAGTTCTAGGACTCGTACTGAATCATCTATGGGGACTATAACTAGATTATTGATCGTGATGATCTATGAAACGAAATAACATTATTTTTCAACAAATTATATAAATATATTTAGTAATAAATCCGCTTAATTTCTAAACAAAGGTTTTAATTAACTTAACTTTAGTTCAACGTTAAACCAAAGAGTCAACGAACAAAAAAAAATGCTGTTTATGTAGGTCAAACGGGTCGTAGTTTTCAGACAAGATACAAAGAGCATGATTCAGCGTATAGAAATAACTGTCCAGAAAAAACATTTTGCAAAGCACTTAATAGACACTGGTCATTCTTTAAACGATAACAATACTTTTAATATATTACATACACGATAAGAAAAAGGTTTTAGGTTAAATATTTTGGAGTGTTTAGAAATTTTAAAACACAATACAACAAATATTACGCTGTTGAATGATTTAAATACGAGTATTCCAAGGTCTCCTTGGTACAGACTAGGAGGTACTTGGGACAGGCGACTCATCGCCATAACGGGTATAAATACGGGCCAGGCAACGTTGTTTATTCACTCAATCAATGTCAATATAGGACGAATGCAAGCTTTGTTAAGTTGACCCTTTACAAAGCTTGCATTCGTCCTATATTGACATACGCTTCCGTGGTGTTTTGTCATACGCGTCACGTAGTTCGTTTACAAGCTGTGCAAAGCATATTTTTGCGCAGAATTTCCGGAGCCCCAGGCTATATGCGAAACATAGACCTCCACCGCGATTTCGATCTCGAGTCCGTTGTTCACTTCATGAAGCGCGCCGCCCGGCGGCATTATGACCTCGCGCCCCACCATCCGAATCCTCTCATTTCGAACGGTCCCGACTATCCTAAAGACCCGCCAGTAGTCAAATCCCTCCGTAGGCCTAAACATATTCTAGGCGACCCAGATGACGACATCACCGCCGCCAATCCGGTGGCGGAAATGCAGTCATCTCGCGACAGACGTAACACTCCACAATTCGCTTACCGACCGCGCCGGCGCGGTCGGAATCTCTCTTACAGGCCCTCTACATCGTTAGGTTCGATTCCTAACGGTGCCTTGGGTCAATAGTCCAATCATCCCCCTGGCAACAGTCCAAGCCGAGGTTCGACCCACCGTTGGGTACCCTTGTGCTGTTTGCCCCAACCTAAATTTTAAGGCAGAGCGCCATCTGCGCTCGCCGAGAGTCCGGTGACGCAGTAACAGCCATCTGCGGCTAACTGCATTAAACGTCCATCCGAAAAAAAAAAAAAAAAAAAAAAAAAAAATGTTTATTCACTCTCGTTTCGAACTTCGGCGAGTCCACACCTCCTGATGATGCCTCGTGTAGAGGCGAAACACGTGTCGTATCTTTAAACTTTGGTTTTCTGTTCGTTGACTCTTTGGTTTAGTTGAACTAAAGTTAAGTTAATTAAAACCTTTGTTTAGAAATTAAGCGGATTTATTACTAAATATATTTATATAATTTGTTGATATTTATGGATTTCCGCAAAGTAACGCCTGAATCAATCAATTAACATTATTTTGTTTTGCCATTTTTTTTTTTGTTTTTTTGAGCTAGATTTGTCTAAAAGACAGATCAAAATATCTAATTAATGTATAGTTCTTGCAACAAGATTAGCGCTGTCAAAGTACTCACACTAATGCAATTACACTTACTTTGACAAAAGAATGATAATTTTGACAGATCACAAAAGGGACACGCCGCTCTTTCTTATCGTGTCACTAGTTCCCAAATTTAGGATGATAATTTTGACAGATCACAAAAGGAACACGCCGCGCTTTCTTATCGTCTCACTAGTTCTTTCGAACCAGGGTGGTGAAATGATTTCAAGTGCACCTCGAAGACCCGCGCTCTTATTCACAGACACTACACAAGAGCACGTGTGAATGTGTTGTGAATGCCGATTTTTAAATAAACAAACATAACAAACATTCACACACTCACACCCCTGCACTAGGATTCCCTGTGTCGCAGGTGGCATGGACACACACAACACATCACAACATCCAAGACCCGAGAACAAACATTTGTGTTCGTCACAGATATTTGCCCCGGCCGGGGATCGAACCCGGAACACCAAGCTTCGTAGGCAGGGTCACTACCAACTAAGCCACGGAGTCGTCAAATATTATAATAATCAATAAATTATAAAAAATCTAAATTAAATAAAAATTATATTTGATATTTTCAAACCATTTTGCCCGCTATTTCAGATCGCAGCCTCCCCTTCTGATCCCAATGGTTCAGCTCATCATGGACGATTTCGGAGACGACAATTTCCTTCGCCAGCACATCCATACCCTGGACCGGGAGTTTGACTTCTGGATGACTAATCACACTGTGGACATAGAGAGGGATGGAAATAGGTATGTAATACTAAAACCGGTATCGGTACCTTATTTCGACGACACGGATGGTCGAATGGCAAGTGTATTGGACTGCCAAGCCCGGTATCGCGGGTTCGATTCCCGCTTCAGGACCAAGATTTGTGTGATGAATATCGGTGTTTGTCCTGAGTCTGGGTGTTTACTATGTATACTGTGTATGTATTTACAAAAAAAAAGTATTTAAGAATGATATCAGCCATCTGGTTCCCATAGTACAAGCTCTGCTTAGTTTGGGGCTAGATGGCGTTGTGTGAAATGTCCAAAATATTTATTTATATTTACTAGCTGACCCGCGTGCGACTTCGTCACCCGTAGAAGAATTGTTTATAGTCGATGTTGTTTGTTCCACCCGCGGGAGAAATGTCACAGAATAGCAAAGTGCACTAAGCAAGTCAATCAGCACTTGCACATTTTCAAACCCTCTTTTTAACCACTCAAACATTGAATTTAGTTGAAAATTGAAAAACTGGGATGTACTTTTCTTCAGAGATTATTAAAATGCAACTTTCAATTAATAATTTTCTATATACATATGTACAAGACTTCTATATCTACCCTTTGAAGAGCGTAATATTACATAGCCCTTTCATGCTTAGAAGTTATGAGATCGTAAAGTTTCAGTTAAATCCGTTCAGTAGTTTTTACGTGATGGACGAACAAACAAAACAAAAAAAATGGGGGTAAGAATAACCTATCTGAACACGATACCGTAAAAAAATGTACGAGAATTCGGGGCCTCTTTCTTTATTATATTTATAGATTTTTCATAATTTAAGTCATAATTGATGGCCATGACTAATGGCGCCGAGACATAGACGCTTACGCAGGAGGCTGTGTACCGTTTAAGAGTTGCACAGAGAGCCATGGAGCGTGCCATTCTCGGCGTCAAACTTATAGATCGAGTCCCTAACATCGAGATCCGAAAACGAACTAAGGTTCAGGACATAGGAAAACGGATCATGAAACTTAAATGGAGTTGGGCGGGACACCTGGTCAGACGTGGTGATGACAGGTGGAGCAGGGCTTTAACAGAATGGTGGCCGAGAACTGGCAAGCGAAGTGTCGGACGTCCGGCCGCGAGATGGGTCGACGACATTGTCAGCGTCGTGGGCCGAACCTGGACCCGCTTAGCACAGGACCGGGCAGCGTGGCGAGAGCAAAGAGAGGCCTATACCCAGCAGTGGGTCAAGTCTGGGCTGCGGATGATAATGATGATGAAGTCATAATTATTCACAAGCCTCTCAGTAATTAATTTGATTAATATTATGTTTTAGGTACAAGCTGGCGCGATATAACGATATGTCTCAAGGACCCAGACCAGAGAGTTACAAGGAAGACATTGATTGTGCAAAGTAAGTAGATAGCAATTATCTGTTTTCAACCAACTTCAAAAAAAGTGGTTCTCAATTAGGCAGATTTCTTTTTTGACGTGACTACGTCTTATTAATCGATGAACGCCGGCTGCATGCACGAAAAAGTTGACGTCATTGTCCCGTTAGGCGTTGTCCTAATAGAACGCGATCACGCGATCGTCGCGCGAGCAAGCCAGTCCAAAGAAGCGGCACTAACTGCGTATCACGGATATGTTTCCTCAGTACTAGCCTATGGACTCATACTGTGGGGAGACTCTACTCTTTTTGAAAAAGCTTTTAGGGCACAGAAAAAGTGTGTTAGGGCTATCTGTGGAGCGTGGTTTATAGATAGTTGCAAACCTATATTTCAGGAATTTCGCATTCTTCCCTTACCTTGCATGTACATAAGGGACTTGTGTGCATTTGTCAAGCAAAACCCTAGCTACTTTAAAACCATGTCAGTAAGAAATCCACGGCACAGAAATATTTTATATCATCCACCATGTAGACTCAAGCTTGTAAAAAGTAATGCCTTTTTTAGTGCCATTAACATATATAACAAACTGCCAAATAGATTCAAAGACCTACATTTATATATATTTAAACGCAAAGTAAATGAGTGGCTGATAGAAAAATGTTTTTATGACGTCAAGGAATATATAAATTTTGTGGATGACGCAGTTAACTCTAAGTAATATTGTATGAATTTTTTATTGACATTAAGTACTTTTTAATTTGCTATTTCATTATTTTAATCAATTAATCATAATCATTCTTTAGTTTAAATATAATTTTGCACGCCTCGAATGGAGGCAGAATGTATAGGACCCTTGATTGACATGTAACAACCTATTATGTACCTACATTTTAGCAAATAAATGATTATCTTATCTTATCTTATCTTAAGCGATGCGACCGTCGCGCGAATCCGCCATCAAACGTACTAACGTCAAATAGGCGTCCCGATTGTCAATCGCGCGATCGCGCGACGCGACGCGATGCCAATTGGGACGCCTATTTGACGTTAGTTCGTTTGATCGCGTGATCGCGTGATCGACGTTCGCGCGAACTTGCGATGGTCGCGTCATCGCGTTCTATTAGGACACTGCCTTACGCTGTCAATGTTTTCTTATGACGTTGTCACGTTAAACTATCGTCCGTAAACCAACATTACAGACGACCAATTTTTTTTCCTTTTTATAATTTTTAACCTCATATCAGAACTTATCAGAACTTTGTCGTATTAACCAATTAACACTATAATCTCGGAGTCTTCAAGTCAAGAGTGAATATGTTCTTACTATGCAAGCGTGCTACATCCTCGACCACACCGTCACTTACCATCAGGTGAGGTTGTGGTCAAATGCTTGCCTATTCCATATAAAAAAAATAATAATTGGAAAATTATTTTTTTGTTTGATTTAATAAAATCGGTTGGATATTTTAGTTTTTAAATCAAAATAATTATAATGTCGTCAAAGTACTTTATACTTTTATTTTCTTATTTATATTAAAAACAAATATACATATATTTGTAATGATTACGCCCATTGTACTATATTTTGTAATGTTTCCTTCTATATGTTATTGTTTTTTGTCTTATGGTGTACATAAAGCATTTTCATTCATTCATTACGTGTGTATTGAGTATGTGGTGGCCGAGTGGATGAGGCCCTTACCTTGCGGTTTGATGGTCACGGGTTCGAATCCCTGTGGCAGTCATGCGTAAATGGGTTTTTTCGGTCGAAAAAAATCTATACGCATCCTACGTTCTCGCAACGGTGAAGGAAAACATCGTGAGGAAACCGGCATGTCGTAGAACCTAAAGTTCGAAAACATGTTTCGAGTGCACGAAAGGAGCCTATCGAGGCGCACTTGAAATCCTTTCACCACACTGGTTCGAAGAAACTAGTGACACGATAAGAAGAAGAAGAAGATTCATTCATTCATTCATGATTTTCGCAGACATTTCTCCAAACACGAAGATAAAGAGGAGCTATATGCTGAACTGAAGGCAGCTGCAGAGTCAGGGTGGGATTTCTCATCACGCTGGTTCATCCTCAACGGAACCAACAAAGGTATTTTCTCAAACATGCTTGGAAATTCTAACCTTATTTTGACCTTTTTCGAGTTAAATCTACCTTGCCGGCCTAGACCTAAATAAATTAATATGAAATTTCATATGAGGAAGATATTTAGACTCGACCTGAAATTAAAGAAACGGTAAGAACTGTTTATAAACTTGTTATATCCAAAATTAGAAGACTACATTATGCACTAATTAATTTCCGCGCATTTATTGGGAAAAGTACTATTTCTCAAACATGCTTGGAAATTCTAACCTTATTTTGACAACCTTTTTCGAGTTAAATCTACCTTGCCAGCCTAGACCTAAATAAATTACTATGAAATTTCATATCGTTTTCAAAATACCTTTCTTATTACGCACTTTCAGCTCTTCACGAACACATCCTCCAAGTTTCGAGTCTCTATGTTCATAGGTTAGGCTTGTACGTTGTCTATCAGTCAGTCAGTTCCTTTTTGATGTTATATTGATGTCAATCATAGATGAATAACGATGTTCCTATAGAACAAGATGGACAGTATCAAACCAAAAGGGAATCGTAAGACAGGACCAAAAAATTTCAGACACCTTGTCAATAAAAATAAAATATCTCCATTTCCAAATATTTCCGAGATAATAAATAATATTTATCTAGCCCTGTTACTTCTCTTTTTCGAAAATTTGCATCAGACCAAAATTTACTAGAAATTAGCCAAAATGGCTCCCTTTTACTGGTCACATTTTCAATGTACTACATTGTGTTTCTGTTATTTAATACTTCTGTGATGTCAATATATTCGCCATCGAATTGTTATCTTCTAGCTAAGTCCAGAGCTTAGTGTGAGACGATAGATAACTGACCTAACTAACAATGTAGTTATGGTTTCAAATAAATTAATGATATAAAAAAATGGTTTGAAATTAAATATTTCAATTATGTTTACTCAGAGTTATACCGACAATTCAAGCCAGCACACTTCGCTCTGTTGAACATCACTGGTTATAAACAAGTTGGTGGTACGTGGTGTGTACATGGAAAATACCATTAGTACATAAAAAAATACCATTTATACATCAATAATAGTATTAGTACATAAAAATACCATTACAACATGAAAAAATATTATTTGTACATGAAATATACCATTATTGCATAAAAAAATATCATCAGTAGGTACTTATAGTATACCATTTTAGTTAGATATAATCCACCTGATTTGTGTTTTCTGTGGTATGTGTACTAGAGTTCTGCACTTTGAATTTATTTTCATGTTTTATTTAATAAATACTATTTATATCAATGTAATTTTCAACATCTATAAATTCTACATAGTTATTAGATTGAAACAAGTATTTATCGCACTCACCTTATCTATTTTTAACGACCAAATGAGTTTCGTCTGCCCTCTCTTCACTGCGATGCCAGTCAACCCGTGACCACGGCTGTTGCAATACAGTCGAAACGTCGGGACGAAAATAGATGAGGTAAGCGCGATAAATACCTGTTACAATCGAACACCCGTATTCTAAGATGATTTTTACACCCAATGAAATACTTACGTGAGTGCCTTTAAGCTAAGGAAAAATGGTAATGGTCTTTTTCACGTAAGTTTCAAGTATTTTTTTCGAGTAAATAGGTACGTAGATATTGATTGAAATTTGACAGGTGATATAAGAAACTTGAACTCACGTAAGTTAATTCTCCATTATTTTCTTAAGGTGATATTTTTTTGAGCGCGGCGGCGGCCATTTTCTTACTTACATACATTGTACGTAAGGTGAGTTTGAGGATACGGACTGACTTAGAATATGGGTGTCTACGAAAAATCCATAATTTTACTTCCTAGTTCTACCCACAAATAAAAAAAAACCTCCATTTTCCCAGGAAACCTGACTAACTTGAAGACCCGCTCCATCATCCCGGTGGACCTGAACGCCATCATGGCGTGGAACGCCCAGCTCATGACGGACTTCCACGAGAGATTGGACAACAAGGCCAAAGCGGAGTACTACCGGGGGGTGCACGCCGACTTCATGATCGCCATCGACCAGGTAAGTAGGAGTAGATAGATAGATAGATAGATAGAAATACTTTATTGTACACCAGAACTTATGATTAAATCTTAACATAAAAAATATAAAGTACAATGGGCGGTCTTATCGCTAGGAAGCGATTTCTTCCAGACAACCTTTGGATGGAAAGGGAATAAACAAAAAAAAGAGAAAGCGTGGTTGGGGGTACTAATAGTTAAGTTAGTTGGCAAAAACGGACACTAATGTAAAAATTAAACTAACTTATAGTAGAAATAAAAAGTAACAAAGTTAAGTAAAAAGAACCTGATATAGATAGGTATAAATAATAATATACAAATAACTAAAATAATAATAACTAAAAATATACACTTAAATAAATATATAAACACATAAAATATAGAGTAGGTGTCTGACTGATGTACTGACGGATGATGGACTGACAGACTGATGGACTGATAGATAGATAGATAGTAACTCTTTATTGTACACCCCGAGAAAATATACATTATAAAAGGAAACAAATAAAAAAAACCAAAAATAATAGAGGCTACAATGGGCGGCCTTATCGCTAAAAGCGATTTCGTCCAGGCAACCTTTCAAAAAAAAAATCAGGCAAGACTGACTGACTGATTGACTAATAGACTGACGGACGATATACTGACTGACTGATGAACTAACTGATTGACTAATTGATTGATTGATAGACTGATGTTTGATTGGGCTGATAGATTGATGGACTGAATGATGGGAGAACCGCTTCATCATCGCGGTGGACATGAACGCTAGCATGGCGTGGTATCGTATTACATTTATAGTATGTACAGTCGGTTCTGTAATGGTATTTACACCCAGCTTACGCCGGTGTTCTCCCTATCGCATCGGTAGTTTTCTAATTCTACATATTCTGTTTAGTTTGACGCTAGATGGCGATGTGTAAAATGGGTGTAGGTAGGCGTAAAATATCAACAAATTATATAAATATATTTAGTAATAAATCCGCTTAATTTCTAAACAAAGGTTTTAATTAACTTAACTTTAGTTTAGAACTTTAGTACATATTACTATATTATAAACCAAAGAGTCAACGAACAGAAAACCAAACTTTAGAGATACTTTAAACCTTATCTTTAAACTAATTTCTAAAATATTAAAAATAAATAAAAATAATTAAATATAAAAATAGTATCTTTAAACTTTGGTTTTCTGTTCGTTGACTCTTTGGTTTATAATATAGTAATATGTACTAAAGTTCTAAACTAAAGTTAAGTTAATTCAAACCTTTGTTTAGAAATTAAGCGGATTTATTACTAAATATATTTATATAATTTGTTGATATTTATGGATTTCCGCAAAGTGACGCCTGAATCAATCAATTATCTTAGGCGTAAAATACATAAATGTAGTTAGGTATTTTACTTTAAGAAACCCACTACTTATGTATGTACCCTACTTGGCAATAAATAAATGAATACTAAATGAATGAATACTAAAATGTCGATTAATTATCATTTTAAAAGATTTCAACTCATTCAAACTCCTTCATTTTGTTTCAGCTCCTATGGCATGAAGATGTAGGAGTTTGGCTGGACTACAGTCTAGAGTCTCACAGAAGAAGAGATTACTTCTACCCGTCCAACTTGGCACCTCTATGGACCGGAAGTTACGACAAGGCCCGGAAACCGTACTACGTCAGCAGGGTCATCAACTACTTGGACAAAGTCAAGGTAATTCTTTATCCTACGCAAAGTTATATTATGTTTTACATAATATTTTTTTTTATCTGTGAACAGTGTCGTCGAAAAGTAACAAAATTCCTTTCTAAGTACGCTTTCATTTCTTTACAAACATACCCTCCCAATTTCAAGTCTCTACATTCAGTATTACAGTAGTTACAGCCTGGGCTTTGTCTGTCTGTCAGTAAATGAAATTTATGAGAATTAAGCCTGAGATATTGATTGTTAATAAATAATACAAAATTAATATTTTGAACATTTCACACAACGCCATCTAGCCCCAAACTTAGCAGAGCTAGGATTATTGGGACCAGATAATTGATACAACTTACTTATAATATATATAAATTATTCTACTACTTAGAATGTGTAGAAAACATTCAGATAAGACGAACATCAATGTTCATCACACAAATGTTTGATCTGAAGCGGGAATCGAACCTGCGTCACTCGTCCACCCGTTTCATCAATTGATGATTAATAGTTTCAATTTTCCCGATTCCAAGGTGGATATCTTCGAAGGTGGCATCCCCACGACATTCGAGCACTCTGGGGAACAATGGGACTACCCAAACGCGTGGCCTCCACTACAGTACATCGTAGTCACTGGCCTTCACAATACAGGCCAGCCAGAGGCCATACGATACGCCACCGAAATGGCCACGAAATGGGTGCGGTCCAACTTTGAAGTTTGGAAAGATAAGACTGCTATGCTTGAAAAGGTAAGTGTGATACAATAAAAAAAATGTGTCACTTTTCAACCGCCATTTGAAACCAAAATACAGCGTGGCAACTTACGGTCGCTTAATGAAACTAAAAAACAATGAGGCACCTTTCTGTCGTCATATTGCAACTAAAATACAAAAGGTACCATACCTTTCTGCCGCTACACTGAAACAAAAATACAACGTGGCACAAAACTGCCGCTGTATTAAAACAAAAATACAACGTGGCACAAAACTGCCGCTGTATTAAAACAAAAATACAACGTGGCACAAAACTGCCGCTATATCGAAACAAAAATACAACGTGGCACGTTACTGCCATATTTGAATTTTTTTACGTTTATTGTGCCTCACTCACCCACACACACATAAAAATTGACCGAACGAAGAGAGGTCTTTTACTCTTAGTTTGGATATACTGAGACGAATAGCGGTGTTTGATCTGTCAAAGTGTATATATGTGAGTAAGTATGTATGTTTGTCCGACGATAACTCTCGAACCGATCATCCAATCGTCATAAATTTGGGCTTGTGGGTCGGTAGTTTCAAAACAATTTTCGAGTGCGTAAATGAGCCTAATCGGTCCAGAGGTTTAGGCGCGTGAGGTCAAAGTTTGGGACAAACTCATCATCTCCCTGCCCTTATCCCACACTTAGGTAGGGTCGACACAACATGTCTTCTTCCATTCGTCTCTATCAGCCGTCATCTCTGTACTCACGCCTGCTTTGTTCATATCCTCTTTCCCACAGTCCATCCATATTTTCTTTTCACACTCTTCTTTCTACTTTCATATAACACTCTTCTAGTGACATGGCATTCAATTTTGCTTTGTGTGTACTACAGAGACATTCATATACGATTGTGAAATTGTGGTTGAATAAATAAATGAAATGAAATTACAGTATGATGCGACGATATTCGGCGGTCTTGGAGGCGGCGGCGAATACGTTGTGCAAACTGGCTTCGGTTGGACCAACGGAGTTATTATGGCTCTGCTCAACCAATATGGAGGTAAGTTCTCCCCTATAGGATTCCGTCTAAACTCTTTTCGCGGAGTCGACCTAATATAGCTCTCTCCCTCTCTCTCTTGCACATTTGTATGCAAGTGAAAGGGATGCACCGTAATGCCTAGATCTCGTGATCTCGTTAGCCGAGACAGTACAATGCTACTCGTTCGAGACAGCGAAAGCTCATCACTCGCTCAGCCGAGCAATCGGCGCTATGTTTATACCGAGACAGTGCTCTCCGTTTATTATCATAACACGTGCGCTTTCTGTTACTTTTATGTCACTATTGCCTAGATCACACGTACCGAGTACTCGGCCGAGACGTATAAACATAGCGCCGAGTGCTCGGCTGAGCGAGTGATGGAAGCTTTTACTGTCTCGGCCGAGTACTCGGTACGTGTGATCTAGGCATTAGTTTGGTACCGATACAGTGGCAGATATTCAGCCGCAAAGCATTAATGTGTACACATTTCTGTTCTGGTTTGAAGGGCACTGTACCTACCTATTTAAATTTCTAATGTATTTTACCAGCGGATAAGCTTAATACGGGTTCGATTCCCAGCTTTTGCCAATAGCAATTTTTTTAATTACTTACTAGGCATGGAAATGATTGTTACTTCTATTTCATTGTCACATGGTGATATGATATCATTTGTAACAGTATAATCACAATGTGATAATGTCACATTTTGTCATAATAATGCACGCATGATGCGACGTCACGCAATCACTCCCACTCACAGTCAGCACAATACTGACTGTCTGTTATTGTTATTTACGATACGAATGTAATTTGTGAATGTTAACAAGTATCATGACATCACAGTGTACAAAATCGCCAGCCGAAGCGCGCTGGGCGGACCGCCTTTTAGCAACACGGGGACAGATAGAACTTTTTTGTCCCATCTGTCACCCTAGGCGGACAGAGCAGGGTGACTGATGGGAATTATTCATATGGGAAATATTCTCAGAAAGTAACAAGTGTTATGTGTGATCAGTTTTATACCATGATAAATAACATGTTACTCGGTATACTCTCCATGCATATTACTTACTGTATCATTTACTTACTAATTAATGTTTTTATTCATCGTCACCAGTCGCTGAGTCGCTAGGTACGTCACTCATTCATACATATTATGTACTGTCTGTATAAATAGATGTTGTAGCATTAATTTTTAGTATTTTGTTTATAGTTGAATACATTTATTTTAATAATTTGAATATGAAGGCTTTAAAATAATCACTTATCCTAATTTTTTAAAGTATTTATTATGGTAATTTATTGGTGAAGGGTTAAATGTGGTAAAAAGGTTATAATTTATTTTTTGAGTATTTTAAATTTAAATAATAAATAAATAAACATAAAAAACAAAATGTATGTTTAGTTATTTTTAGTATTTATTGATCATATCTTAGAACTATTATAACAGAACATCCCAATGCAATAGTGTTATATCCATAATGTTATAACATAATAATTATCTGATTATAACAATATAAATAATATCATTTCCAGTCGCTAGTCAATTTATTTTCATTATTTCGTTCATTTTGCATGCCTTCAGCTTATTTTATCATTTCATTAATGTTCTACACAGTGTTGTAACATAATTTTTAGGCTTAATTTTATTACAAATAATGCACAATGTCTTATGTTTACAGGTTATTATATTATTTTAGTTAATGTTTGCATGTTTGATGGGCTCTCCTGAGACTAACTTTGGTTTTGGATATTATCTATGTATTTATTTTATAGTTAATAGTAGATGTTGATTGGGCGTATTTTGAATAGCTTGAATTTATAGTATTTTAGTTTAAAAGTAGAATTGTTCTGTAGTCAATATATTGTCGGTATTTTTAATTAAGGACTGGCAAACTAAACCTTAAGCAAGCAAAGCAAGCTGCTTTTAGTAGATGATTATGTTTTACTATTTATTCTCTGCAATCCATGAAGAAATCCCCCAGCCAAATCAACTTATTTTGAACAGCTTATACTTGAGAAAGCAAAGCGAGCCCTAATTCGCTTATATCCGTTTAATAAAATACACATCTAATATAAAGCAGCATAAATAGCGAGCCAAGCGAGCTACACGCATAAAGTTCAATAAACAACATAGATAAACTAGTCGATTTATTCTTACAAAAACCAAAAGCCTCGTCTAGAAGAGCCCTTATAGCGCCGGGATCCTCAATCCTGGCTGATAATGGGCTGTTTGACAGATGCGTTGTCTTCAGCGGACGCGTTCGGCACGGCCTCCGGAGCCGTGTACGGGGCTCAGGTCGGCGCAGGCGGCGTCGCCACGGCACTTCTAGCCGTGCTCGCTTCGTTGGCGGCCGGAACCTTGGGGTGAGGTGAGTGTCACAAATGATTATCACAAGTATTTTAAACCGAAAAAGAAAAAAAACTTTGAAAGAGCTATGTTATTTTATAATTCTAGTACCTAGTCAGCCCAGCTGTGGACTTAACTGCTGATGATAAGTAAAATCAGAATCAAATTATTTAAGTGAGCCGATAGCAGTGAAGCGAGTAAAGCGAGCCACATGAAAAAGAAAATTGAAGAAATTACAAAATACAATCTGGTTTCAAAACATTATTTCTAGTTCGATTAAAAACTGTGTATGGGTGAGAAGAGCCGAAAGTTGGGCTCAGTAGCACACCTTAGGAGTGGTTTTCGGCTCTTCCATAGTACAAGTTTTTCAAACTTAGTTTGGTGACTAAAATGTAAAAAAGTAGGTACTTGAGAGAAATAAAGTTTTTTTTTCTTTTATAGTTGCAGTGGTTTTCGTTTATACTACCTAATTGTTGTTTTCTTTGTTACAGATATAATTTTATTTTGGACTACAAGTATACGAGGCCCAAAAGTAAGACCATTCCATTTATTTCTAGTTTAAATTAAATTTAAACCTTCTCCATTTTAGCAAAATTTAGTGAAAGTACAAAATAAAAACTATACCTACTATTTATATTTTAGGAAAATTTACAAGGTGCCCAAATGTTAGATTGATAGATATATACTTTATATTAGAGTACATTCCATTTAGAGTACATTCCATTTAGAGTACCTACATTCCATTTCGTGTACATTCCATTCAGTAACAAAGGTTTAATGAAGTAAGTACCTACCTATTATCTATAATTTGATTTGAGATAAATTATATTATAACATACTTTACATTAAAACTATCTTAGAATAATGATAATTTAAATTATTTTAGCAAAATTACAAATAATTATTACAAGAATAAGTTTTAAAAACCTACTTATATTAGTCGCAAAACGAAAGAGTTATTCACATGCTTATATTTTTTTATTAAAATACATATATTTTGTGTGATATTGAATGTATCAGTATTTATGATTTATTTAATGTTAATAAATGCTTGGAATGTATAAAACATCTTACCATAAATTTAAGCAATGCAGCTATTATTCTAGGCCTTTTTTTAGATTTAAAAAATGTATACCTATACGTTAAGATATTGATAACTTGTGTTTCCTAACTAGAGTGATAAAAAATAATTCCTTATAATTTTATCTTATTATTATACTCGTGTGAAATAAATCTTTAAAAGTTATGTTTAAATCAGTGTGATAAACTATTTTTATTGATTTTTTTTAGAAAATCTACGTAGAAACATAATTTTAACATAACCATAATTATAAAGTAGGCACCAATAATTCTTGGAATAAAAAAAATATGAATATCAAATTTAAAGTCATACTTTTAATCCATTTTGTACAATTGTATTCTTAAGTCATACACAATTTATAAAGTAACCCATTCGGACTTTTTGTTTGATGTGTTATATCTCTCGCCTCTGTTAATTTGCGGCAGTGATTTCGTGATATGCAACGGAAATGTGTAACAGAAAATTATCCGACAGGTGGTACTAACCCCAGACAAATTAAGGAAATAGAATTCTTCTAAATTTAAATCAGATGTCAGATGTTACACATCATATTCGACTAATGTAAGGCTCGCTCGTTTTGACGTGACTACGTCTAATAAATAGATAAACGCCGGATGCATGCACGAAAACGTTGACGTCATTAGTAACGCTGTCATTGCCCGGTAACGCTCATTGTCCGGTAACGCGTTAAACTATCGTCCGGAAATCAACTTTACAGTCAACCATTTTTTGTTTTATTTATTTTCTGATTTAAACACAACACATTATTAGATAAATAAAAAAACTATAATTATAATAATAACTGTAGCTGTGGTTGCAAAATCTAGTTACTAATTACGGTGACCTTGTTTCAACAATGCTGTGCTGTAACCGCTCTGTCATTTCAAATGACACACTGTATAAATATACTATACTACACATATAAATACAACCTAGTACAGTACTCATCATCAATGGCCTATTTCATCTATGGAAGATGATTCAAGCAGCGTTCGTTGTTGAGGTGCGGCACCTACGAGAATGACTAATAAGGCCGATACGAGAGCGACAGGCACGGCCGCATAAGTCGCAAACAAAGTTTTCACACCACCTGCTCGACAATGTCCAATTACATATCATGCTATGATCAAGGTAAAGCAAAGCATTACCTCTCTAGGGAGGTAATGTTGTATGAAACTCCCAAGGGTTGTAATGTGATTTGAATTTGACGTTCCAAATTTTGGAACGTCAAATTCGTGTGGAAACTCGTGGAAAACTCTAAGTAAAAGAACGCCCATATGGCACTGTAAAAAGGTTTGTTCGAAAATCGAACTGGCCATTCATAAAAAAAAGAAAAAAGGCGCGACTTTAAAGATTGTGAAACAAAAGACGGTGTTCGCTGCTGTAGCCCTGGCTTGTTATTGCCTCGCAGAAGGTGTGAAAAGTAGAGTATGCTCCTCTGGGATAAAGCCTGTCTTCGTCTTGGGTAGCTTGAACCCCTCGCGTCACTCAGGACTCTACATAACTCCCTCGCTTCGCTCAGGAGTTAACTGAGTCCTTCGTTAGCTCAGGGTTCAATATGCCACCCGCGACATAAGACACTGCTTTATCCCCTTAGTGCATAATCTACTATTGTTCCCGGGGATGGTGGAGGCAGCGCGGCACGCTGATGTCTCAGTTCACGCTTAAGAGACAGAAGCTCGAACCAGGTGTTGTGAGCGGTGACGCCGTCCCAAAGCGTTTTCCTCCAAATGTCTCGATGTTCAGACTCCTTTTCCCAGCTTTTGGGATCGATTTCAAAGGAAACCATGGTTTCCTTTGTACAGTACTAATAACCCTGTAAATACACAGAGTATTTTGTAGTTTGGGTGTAAAGTGAATTAGAGTTTCGTTTCGACTGTACTATAAAATACATCCAACTTGTAGTTGTAATATAAACAAAATAAAACAGACTAGGTATAGGTATTAAAAATAAAAACAAGTATACAGTGTTAAATAATTTATAAGAATTATTAAATTCAAAGAGAAACTAAAACTCAAAAAACGTTTATTCAAAGTTAACATTATTTATACAGGATGTTACATAAAACCCTAAATGTTAGATCCATGAGGGTGTTGTAAGGTTTCGAATACTTGATCAGGACTCTTTATATTGTCGTACACAAAAAAAAATCTGTTAGCAAAATAACCGCCGTATTCGAATAAAAAAACAACAAAATACTGTCATTTCTAGGTTCTGCTTCTATCCAGACTGCAATTTTACAATTTACCCATAATTTTGTCACATTTCCACTTCTATTCTTCTCATAAACCCGCATCCTTTTGATCTGGAATAATCTAGAATCCCACGCAACACGCATGCTGTTGCGTGATACAGTGATACTTTAACTGCTACTTAAAAAAAAATGTATAAAACGTGGTGTGTGTATTAAGTTATTTATTTCTTTATTTTTTATTACTTCCTAGTTTATTATCAACTGTATAAATAAGTAAAATGAGAGAACTACCCTCATTTTTAACGACCAAAATGCGGGTAGTTCTCTCATTTCACCGCGACGGTAGCTCCAATACGCCAGTCAACCCGTGACCACGGCTGTTGCAATACAGTCGAAACGTCGGGACACAAAAACATACGAGGTTAGCGTGATAAATACCCGTTATAATCAAAAAACTAAGAGTGAATAAGTTCTTAGGCAAGCGTGCTACATCCTCGACCACACCACTATCTACGACTACTCCTATCGACGACCGTCACTTACCATCAGGTGAGGTTGTGGTCAAATGCTTGCCTATTGCATATATATAAAAAAAAAGTATTTTATCCTTTCGATTTAAAAATTATCGATGCCGTGCGAAAATCTTGTGTCAGGCTTTTGTCGTGCAAAATAAGAAAAGACTACTATGCGCTGACGCCTTATTATATTAATCGCCATATACCCGCTTATGCTTACAGGGCGATTCAAGACTAATACTTAAATACATAGGTAACACATAACCAGGTAGGTAAAAATACAGTCTTATCTATTCTCTTCTATCTTCAAGGTGGTACATTCAATGTCAATGGCGACATTTGCCCCTGGTCATTTAGACCCTGGATTTATTACAGGACGTCTAAAATTAGCTCGCTCTCGACAATTGTACTGTCAGCAACAAAAGTGTCCTCTGAATTTATTATTATTTATGTCAACTACAAAACTTAGTTTGATACCGTTTTAGTTAAAAAAACTACCCCTGAGCCGATAAGAAGTGGATATACATAATGAAAAAAAAAAGCATAATGCCCGGGTTACACGAGGCTAGTATTTCAAGCAGGAATTCAGGAAGCAAGCTAGTGATAGTACAGACAGCGTCAGAGATAAGTATCCTCCTTGCACAAGACACCCAGCTATAAATCCTTTAAAAAAATTGTAATAATTAAAATTATTTTCAGGCTTACATACGGTTATACAAATATAATCTATTTTTAAAAGGCGAAACTTCTACATTCATCGCGACGGTGATTTAAAGGGATCTGAAGCTGGGTATTATAATGCTAGGGGGATACTTATCTATGACGCTGTCTGTACCGAAACTAGCAAGCTAGCAGGTCTAGCTTCGTGTTTCTAGGCTAGTAATCTAGTGGTAATGTAAGCTAGTTCTGTCTACACGAATCTAGAGTTGCTAGCTTACTATCACTAGTTTGCTATCCTGGTTTGAAGTACTGGCCTCGTGTAACCCGGGCATAAAGGCTGAAAAATCTATACTTCTGTTGCTGACTGTACCTGAGTCATACGTCTTCCCAGGCCTATTTTAACCCGCTAATTGTAGCGGATACTGACGGTTTTCTAGCGACAATCTTAAATGCATCTTGTTCCTTGTTATTCCATATTCTATTATAATCATTGGACAATCACACAACGCCATCTAGCCCCAATACTAAAGGCATTTATTTTTTCAACCGACATCAAAAAAGGAGGACGTTCTCTATTCGGTTTAATATATATTTAAGATGGACAGTACGATACCAAAATGGATGCGGTATATAGGACAGAACATTTTCAGACACCCTGTCAATGAAAATGAAATATCTATTTTCAAATAATGTTTGTTACTTTTTACGATGGAACTTTATTAACAATGAAAAAACCTAGTAGTTGTAACATATAATAGTTATTTAGCTATTACTTCTTTTTCGAAAATTAGCTTCGGACCAAAATGTACTAGAAGTTAGCCAATGTAGCTCCCTTTTCTTGGATAATGATACTGACGGTTTTCTAGCGACAATCTTAAATGCATCTTGGTCCTTGTTACTCCATGTTCTATTATAATCATTGGACAATCACACAACGCCATCTAGCCCCAATACTCAAGGCTACTGATACTTATCTGTGATGCTGTCTGTACCTATAACATTGTGTTTCTGTACTTTAATACTTCTGCGTTTATTTCTTATTTCAAGGTCATATACCTACCTTAAAATATACCTAGGATTTTATAGGTAAATAGGCACCTTGCTACTGAAGACATAACTTACCTAAATACATCTAAACTCATCATAACATCCGTTTGACTGCCACAGAGTAAATATTACCCGCAGATAAGTAAATAATAATATGCCCACATCACTTTGTGTAAATATATCAATTACCATTATAACCTTGTGGAAAAGTATATTTTCAACCGACTTCAAAAAGAAGTAGGTTATCAATTCGGTTGAATGGTTTTTTTTATGCTTGTTACCTCAGAAATTTGTTGTTTATGAACCGATTTAAAAAAAAAATCTTTTTTTCTTTGTGATGATATACTTTCAAATTGGTCCGATAAAAATTTCATCAAAATCAGTTCAGTAGTTTAGTTTATAAATCAAAATAACTGAAAAAAATATGTCGGTGAAGTGAACAAAATTGCCCATAACCATAACAGTGTAGTACTGCTATATAGCGCTCGTCCACATTGAGACATTTTCACGGCCAGACTCGAAAGCCCAGTAGCTTCACTAGCTTCAATACCCTTCCAACCCTAACACAGTAATGCTAACACATTACTGCTTTGTGACATAATATCTGACACTACCTACCTACATGTATTAACATACGCTAAGTACCAATTATCATTGTTTTCGGATGTAACACGTCTTGTCGCAATTGTCACCTTTCTAGATCTATGAAAGCCGTAGAATTGTAACAATATCTGAAAAGGTACGATTTTTATGCCTATTTTTGAAAAATACCCTTGGAATTAATCAGTTGAGGAAAAAAATATTCCCGACATCCCCACTGCTGCGGTTGGTGGTGGGGTTTTCGGGATTTTCTTACCAAAATCCCCACTACTGGGGATTGCTAGTGGGGATTTCTGAAATAAGCCGTTTAATTTAAGGGAATTTAAGTTTTTTGACGTGACTACGTCTAATAAATCGATGAACGCCGGCTGCATGCACGAAAACGTTGACGTCATTGTCCGGTAACGAGCATCCTTTACGCTGTCATTGTCCGGTAACGCTCATTGTCCTGTTACGCTGTTACGTCATCAATGTTTTGTTATGACGTTGTCACGTTAAACTATCGTCCGTAAACGAACTTTACAGACAACCAATTTTTTTTTAAGTCCATGCTAATAATATCCTTAATTTTTAGCTTTAAATAAAAAAACAGTTTTAAATTTTTAATGTAAAAAAAAAATGTCCGCTATGCCCCAGTGGGCTAACCTTCAGTGAGAATTTGCAACTTTTATTGTGTACTTGAATACAATGTCACTGATAAAATCGCGTGTGAATTTTATGTGAAGGCCTTTGTACACTTATTGTGTACTTTATTTATATACATTTATTTAAATGTAAGGATATCTACATAGGTACTGTAAAGTGGATATTTCAAGACAAATATATTCCCGAAAGCCCTACTGCGGTCTTCGAGAATCTAGCCAAAGGAGATGTTATTGCAAGGCGCACCTACGTACCCCTCTGTTGGCCATATATTCTTGGCCATTCACGTTAAATAAAACTATACGCTGTATTTGATAACTGTGTGCATATTTTATGATGGTGTGCGAGATTATTATAGTGTGCGTTTACATGAATAAGATTTTGTTTGGCGCGTGTGCAATGCGTGTTTACCTCGTCCCCCGTAAAAAATGGCAGAAAATTATGTAAGCAGATTCTGACGTATGACGTCTCCTTTGGCTAGATTCTCGAAGACTGCGGTTGGTGTTAGTGGGGATTTAGAGCCACTTTAGTTATACCACGAGTTGTAAGGATCAGAATCCTTGAGGGTGTTGTTAGGCTTGATCAAGAACTTTCGCGTTAACGTTATCGTATCGTATCCTCCACCAAGAAGTCAACACTTGGTATGATTATTTTTCAAAACGTCATACAAGGCTGATGACTTCTCAGTGACGGATACGATACGACAACGTAAACGCGAAAGTTTACAAAAAAAACTGTATAAAAAACTTTGAAAAAATTTTCAATTAGTACTTACTACTTCGCATACCTAATTAGAAATGGAATGTAAGAAATAAAACTCGAAACCGACAAAATATTTAATGAAGTTAAACAAATGTAAAATTTGTTAAAAATTACAGAAAACCTATTGTGTTAATCTTGAATTAATGAAAAAAATGTTGATGAATGAAACCTGAAACAAGAAAACACATTATTTTTATTACTGTAACATCTATTTAAATGGTTGCGAAATACGGTAGGTACCTAATTATTATTTTCAACCTACTTCCAAAAGAGGAGGTTATCAATTCGGTTGATTTTTTTTATGTTTGTTATCGAAGAACTTCGTCACTGATAAACCGTTTTTGAAAAATATACTTTAGTATTTGAAAGGATACACTTCCAAATTGGTCCCTTATAAATTCATGAAAATCGGTTTTGAATTCAAAAATGAAAAAAATTACGTCATCCAAGTAAACGAAATTGCGTATTTTTGTGACTTTTAATTGGTGTTAACGGTCACTATTTCTTACTTTTCAGTTTAATTGGAAGTCGGCTAGTTATTTTTTTTGTAAAAAAGTTCAAATAATTTGACGTGACCACGTCTAATAAATCGATGAACGCCGGCTGCATGCACGAAAACGTTGACGTCATTGTCCGGTAACGCTCATTGTCCCGTTACGCTGGTAGTCACGTTAAACTATCGTCCGTAAACCAACTTTACAAATAACCAATTTTATTATGTTGGAATAATAATTGTACGAATTACTCACCAATTGACTTTTTTAACTCAATTCTTTCTCTCTGATCCATATATTTTGCGTGACTTTTAAACGTATATTTTTAGCAGTGTAATGTTTATTAACTGAGAATCATTTACACGTCTACTCTCCGCGAAGGTCGGAATATAACTGCGCGCTGCATCGCGCATTCACTGCTTGCGTATGCGCAAGTAATTATTTGATTTAATCTGTTCACCATTATACAGGCTGTTGTGACTTTGATACCTTGATTTTTTTTATTGAAAAAAATAAACGGTGCTTTTGATGTTTTGAATAACATTTATTCAGCTCGTTAACAAGTTTTTGGATATTTTTAAAGCACACACTCTATAACAGTCGGGTAAAAAGGTGAAATCCATAGATGAATAACGGTGTTCCTATAGAATACCAAGATGAACAGTATCAAAGCAAAAAGTATGCGGAATACAGGACAGAAAATTTTTGACAGATTTTGAGGGTCTTATTAAAATGAAATATCTCTATTTTCAAATCATGTTTGTTACTTTTTAAGATATAGTTTTATTAACAATGAAAAAGCCTAGTAGTTTTAACAATATTTATCTAGCCATTACTTCTCTTATTCGGAAAATTTGCATCGGACCAAAATGTACCGACTAGGAGTTAGCCAATGTGGCTCCCTTTTTATTGGCACATATTCAATTTACTACATTGTGATTCTTTACTTTAATACTTCTGTGGTGAAATATTATTAGCAACTAGCCAATTAAAATTCTAATAATAATAATAATGTTTATAAATCTACCTCGAACATTTTTTAATGAGAAGCGAGTACCTAACGACACCCTGTATATTTCAAGTAGGTATATTTATAACAATCAATGTGAACTTAAAATTAATGAAAATTTAAAGTTTATATTTGTATTTATTTCAAGCCTTTAATTGAAAATAAGTGGACGTCCTTTACCTGAACATTTAATCGACCCTTGTTGTAAAACGGGCATATCCTTAAAATTAAATATTTTTAGATACAACGTTCATACCTTCAATGTTTTGACAAGTTTTTTTTTTCATATCGTACTTCGGTAATTTTGAAAAAAAAATAAGTACCTAATGTTTTTATGAATGAATGAATGATCTTTGTCTCAAATAGGTAAGTTACAGACTGGTCTTATGAATGTATATAGTAGGGTTACATACTTCAGTGTAGAATACAGTATACCAATTTTCTATTAATAAATATGGCTTATGTTTGTCATAATCTCGATTAATGTGTCTACAAATTATATAAAAAGTTATGAAAATCGTTTTGTTATTACTCAAATGCTTGTTTTTTTTTCAGAAAAAAAAGTTGCGATACCCTTCAATGTTCTTGATAAGATGTAAAAAATTGTGTACAAGATCTTTTTGTACAAAAAAAAACAATATTACCTATTTATATGAAAATTATTGTGTTACTACTCAGTGCCTAGTTCATACCTTCATTGTTCCTGTCAAGATTACAAAATTATGTAAAAGAAGTTCTTAAAACAGAAGGAAAAAGACCAACAACGTTAATGTTTAAGTAACATACTTATATGAAAATCATTGTGTAACTACATGTCAAGTGCCTAATTTTTTTTTCAGAAAAATAAATAACGAAACACGATATTACACGATTTATATCAGAAGTCTACAAATCGTGCACAACATGTACTTGAGAAGTCAACAAGTAACATTTGCAGCACATATGTAGACATTCAGTAAACAAAACGAACGAGCGACATGATTCGTTATTGATCTGTAAATAGCTTATTAACTACTAATATATTTTTATCAGTAAATAAAAGTACGTTTTATTACTTGCCATTAGTTTAAAATTTGCGTAAACTGTATAAACAAAATTTTTAAATTTTAGCAACCTTTTTGCGATTTTTTAGTATGATAAAAGAACTAACTATAATATTATCTTTTTAGATTTATTATAGAAAGTAGTTTTTATAGCATAAGCTAACTATTACATTCTATAATATAAAATTTACAAAAGGAAACAATTGGGCCACCCGCAAACGATCTATAAGTAGCTCAACTGCTCCAACTCGACACCCTATGGCAGTGTGTCGAGGATACTGGCTGCATTGCCTCTTTGTATAGCCAGGCTTATTCTTTAGCCGAGATAGCTGCTAGCCCTCTGATTACGCGTCGCTTCCACCAGTCGTTATGGCAACATTTTTAAAACGCGGAAGGCTATTATATTGTTTGTATCAGTAAATAAAAAGTACGGATAATTACTAGCCATTATAGTTTATGTATAAACTATTTTTTTTTTTTTAATTTCAGCAACCATTTTTCGACTTTATTTAGGTATAAGAAAAAACTATAATGTAATTAAAACACATACAAACTTACATAAATTTAATAATCGTCAGATACAACATTTTGGCACCTTGTCGTACTTTTAAGACAGAACACGACTTTATATTTAAACAAAAATACATGTAATCTAGAATGTAATATAATTAAGTACATAGGTACCTAAATTAATCCGGCTTACCTATCCAGCAGAAATACTGATTTTTACCATGTTTTTTTTATGATGTCACTTTTATGTCTGTCTGCTAGTTTTTTTTGCCTTTATTATAATTAGTAAGAATTATTAACAAATCTTTTGGACCTCATTTACAACATCAACATTTTCAAATCTCTACCAACCAATTCTTTTGGGCCTCATTTACATCAACATTTTCAATCTTCTACCAACCAATTCTTTTGGGGTTCTTTTACTACATCAACATTTTCAAATCTCTGCCAACCAATGTTTTTGGGGCCATCAAATTCTTTTGAATTTAAAGAAAACAAATAGTATAATAATTAATTTATTTTGGCCTCGTGTACAACATCAACATCTTAAATATTATTCCATAACTAACAAATCTTTCTCCTTCCAGGGTTCTCATCTACAAGAACAGGAAGGGCTACGTCCAGCTATCCTCAGGGTCTGGAGACGATGAAAAGCTTCTCAGTCCTAAGAAAGTGTATACGGAACTCAGAAGTTTCAACGGATCCAGCCAAAGACAACGGTAAAAACAAAACAAATGCCGAGTTACACCAAATCGTCAAAGTTCCTAAGCCATTTCTTTACGCCCCTGGCACTTCTTACCTGAAACTTAATTCTCTGAGGAGTCATCGACTCTCGTTATCGAATGGTAATTGTTACGTCAATTTTGGCATTTTATTCTACCATTTTGTGCCAAAATTGACCATTCTATAACGTAAACGATGACAGCTTGATTAATTGGGGCCTAATTCATTAAGCTGTCATCGGCTCTCATTATCAAATAGTTGGTACGTCAATTTTTATTTACCATTCGATAACGAAGACCGATGAAAGCTTAACATATTGTTTAGTCCCTTGTCCAGTTTCATGTCGACTTGCACCAAACTTAGGAACTCCTGAGTAATTACTTTACTTACTTTACTTTGGTTGCAAGATTTTAATGGTTGAATCTGGACCGCAAAGATATGTCAAGCGAGTAAATTAGGATAGGAACTTTGACAGTTTGGTGCAAGTAGCCATATATCTAGTAAAAAGGTATTTAAACTTAGCTCTAGGTCGGAATATTTTTTGGTTTTCAGTGGAATGTAAAATACTGTCTTGATTTGGTACAGTCGCCTGCACGAATATGTCTACTTCCGTTCCAAAATAATGTCACAGGATGTATAGCGAAAGCTCAATAATTATGTCACCATCAACTTGTATCCTATGTATTTATGTATAGATTTTCTCATTATTATTATTTTTGCAGGTTTGTGACACTTTATTACACAAATAAATATGTCATAATTTTTTAATTTTATTAATAAATTTTGGCACTGTGACATGACTTTGAAAAATTTTGAACGTATTTTTCCTAATGCAGCGACTGTACCTAATTTTCCAGTTGCGACTTTTTATAGTCTATAAAACAACGGACTTTGCAATTCGACATTGAAAATGTTTGTCAAAAAATTCAAGAAATAATAATACGTGTTTTACGGGTACATATTTTGTTTTAGGTAGTAAATTCTAGATAAAAAAGTACTTTTCTTGGATTTTCTGACAACTTTCAAATGTCTACAAACCTTAGCAAAGTACCTCTACTATTGGTTTGTGATTCGAATGAATTACGATCGTGGTTTCGAACGTGAAAAGTATAGTGTAGACTGATATTTTGGGAAGAACAGACAACGACTAGTTTGCAATTTTTAACTGATGAGTGTTTTTTTAATAGATTGTAATCGAGTTGGAATTGAAGAGTGAGTTACTTTCGAGAATGCCAAGTGACAAATAGTAAGGTCTCTTCGGAATGTACAAAAACAGCTGAGACACACAGTAGGTACTCTATGTGCTGTGAAGTGAAATAATAGTTTAAAAAAAACAGTATGTTTATGTTTATTGTTTGTGTATAAAAACATAAAATACAATTAAAGAAATGAAATTATTCTACATGTCTCATTACCATTGTTTGAAAATTAATTGTAATATTTTGACTATAATTTCGTTTCTTTGATGACTGTATCGATGCAAATAATTATGAATGATTAAAAATGAAAAAATATTTTATTAAGTAGTTAGCAAAATCTATTTTAAATCATAAAAAAAAAACATTACAATCATTCGAAAAAGGTTTTAAAAGTGTGAGAAACATCGCTCAACTTAACTTCTATGAAGCAATACATGTATACATTTAGTTAAATACAGCCAGTATTCTCAAAATACTCTAAATTTATAGTAAAATTGTGTTTACTTAGTGTTAGTAGCTTAGCTAGAACAAGTTGCTACACCAAATAATCAAAATTTGAATCAGCTTTCAAGTAGTTATTAAGTGTTGATCAATTACCTACAAGTTTAGACAATTCAAAACGTGTAGTAAAAGTTTGTTAACATTTTGATAAAAAAAATGAAATTTTCGAACTTTAAAAGTGAAAATAATGTTTTGATTTAGTTTAGCTACTAACATAGTGTAAACGCATCATTAGTCCTTCCTATAATACTACGTTTTATTATTTAATTTAAAAATAATGGACATACACAACAGTCATCTTCTTTAGATAAGTATTACATAGTATTATTAGAACTAGCTTATAATAAATATAAATAAATAGTATTATGTAAGTAGACAATTTTTTTTATAATAAAATATTTATTGATTTGTTTTGGATATCGAATACCTAGTGCGAAAAAGCACTAAGTCATATTTTAAAATTTTTGCAATTTATAGTAATTACAAGATACATATACTATAAGTTTAATGTGGTTTAAAAAATACGGATATTAAAATGACTTTAAGGTTTTTCTTTGGTATCCAATATAATAATTATATTATTTATTTTGTGTATATTTAAGTGCATTTATTCAAAAAGTGTGTTTTGAGAATACTGTCTCCAGTGTTTGTTCTTCTGTTTTATTTTATGGTGTAATTATTTAAAGTAAGACAAAATAGTGTTTTATTCGTTATATTAGAAATCATTTTAATTTTTTTTGTGTGAGATTATCGATAAATATTATTCTTAAGTAATTTATTTATGGGGAATATCTCGTAAAACTCAAACTGCGATAGTTTTTAGACTTCTATTATAGCACTTTAAGAACTGTATTTTTTCAACATAATAAATGCAGATTCGTAGATAAGTCTTGTAAGTACATATTATTTGAATTTTTGAATTCGCTAAACTTAAGTCACTTAAATGACCTAAGTAAACTTAAGTGACTTAAATTTAGCAAATTTATAACATTTAAGTGCTGGCCACTGACAGAAAAGTATTTTTTTATTTCCAATCTCATTGTAGAAATGTAAATACTTTAAAAGTTAGGTATTCATGACATCAAATAGGATAATGTGTATTATTAATGTTTCGATTCAGTGATTCCCCCAGTTGTAGGAAATAACTGCGTGGAAAACACTGAACTACTCGACATTTTATGTTAAGACAAAGTTTTTTATTTTGTAAAATGCATAGCTGATAGAGAAAATAATCCACGCATGTGATACAATGTAGACAAAATGAAATAATGCACATTTATATTTAAATATAATCAATTGAAAAACTCTATATTGCAAGTTTTGTCCCCAAAAAGCTTTTGTTGTGATATAGTTTTGTATAAAAATCGCGTTTTTTCTATAGTTCCTAGGTTTTTAATATTATTTTTCACCTTTTCTTAGATTATTGGGTTGCTATATTTTACTTGTGGATGCTCGATACCTGACATTGTGATGCCATTGTGTATTAGATTAGATATTTTGACAAATAAATAAGATTTATAAACTGAGATTTTATTTCTTTGTATTTTCGTCCGTGGGTATCGGACTAACCATATTATTTTAAAATAAAATGCAAAAATTAATGAATCTAAAGATAATTTTTTTTTTTAGCCTTTTTAATGGTTAGTTATATACCTAGATAGATTATCTATCCTATATTGATATTAACGACTAAATAAAATTATTTAAAAAAAATGTTTTAAATCAAATGGAAATAAATATTATAACTTTATTTATCAGATAAATTAAGACTGTATCTAAAACTTTTTTATTACAGCATAAGCTAACTACTACAATCTATATATAGGTATATTACAAATTTTACAAAAGGAAACAATTGGGCCACCCATAGACCGTTGCAAACGATCTATAGGTAGCTCAGCTGCTCCAACTCGATACCCGATGGCAGCGTGCCGAGGATACTGGCTGCATTGCCTCTTGGTATAGCAAGGCTTATTCTTTGGCCCAGATAGCTGCCAGCCCTCTGATCACGCGTCGCTTCGACCAGACGCTCTAATAAAATTTTAAAAACGCGGAAGGCTCCCATTCCCTATGGACCTAGGGTCTCGACCCCAAAGGGCTCAAACATGTACAACCTATCAAGACCTACATATTTACGCCGCTTGAGATCTTCAGCAGAGTTTGCCGCCGCACCAGCCCTAACTTGCGTCCCTGGCAAATGAGAAGGTGCCAAAGTGTCTACGCATGTAGCGTCCCACACCAAGGGCCTGCCCATTCTCCATGGGATAAGCGTCATACCGTCAGGCCGCTTACCATCGTCACGACTTAGACCGTTCGGCTCGAGAACGGCTGGCACATTGGCGGTGGTAAAAGCCCGGCGAATGATTTCGTTAAGACTACTGTGGCGGGAAATTCTGCCAGCACTCCTAGTGCACGATAATCCATGGTGACCAAGATGTTCGACCGCAGTACCACACCGGCATCTATGTGGAGCGCAGCATGGAGCACCCAACCGCAGACATGTTGCAACGCGGAAAGTTAAAGGGTCCAATAATGTGCCAATCGTTTGTGAGGGTAATGCTTGCAGCCAAAGTCCTGACTCCCATTTGGAAACGGCTAGGACGATCTGACGGGCTAGAGCACGTTTGTAACAGACAGTTCCGTGTTAGCTCACAGATAGGCCCGTCCCATTGCCTTTGAGACGAAAGGGTTTTGGGGGGAGTAGTATTTGGCCAAGCAATTTGCCAAGCGTTCCTGGCCTCGTCTAAATGTGAAATTTTGAAAATGTTGCCAGATTAAATTTTATTTTTATTTTAATATATCAGATTAGGTAGATTTATTAATTAATGACTTACTATCGACCACAATTTCTTTATAAAGAAAGTGCTTAGTTAAATAAATGTAAAATAGTGTTTAATTTGCGGTGTTATCGCTAAAACGACATTTCTTCCAAAGCACTTTTGGATGGAAAAGAAACAAGTAGGTAGAACTAAAAGTAGGTTAAAAATTTATATTAAAGTTCATTGACATGTACTTACGAAAATCCACTTGCAAGTGATACAGCGTGCAAAAATAAGACCTAAGCATAAATAAAAATACAGTCATCAAATTTTTCAATGAAAACCAATTTTAGTATCGAATCAAAGTTACGATGGACATGAACATTTTAATACTTTTCCTACAATTCTCCATAATTACTTGCAATCTCAATATAACGGACACTTCATTCAAAATCAAATTTATTTTGGAAAATTATAAAAGTAACAATAAATGTAGGTATAAAAGATGTCTAAAATCTGATGATATAACCTCTTTCGTAGGAAAAACCTTGACTTTTTTTGATAAAACGGAACGCTATGGAGATTTTCTTAAATATAGGAATGTAAGTGAATGTGATAATGGAAAAAGTGAAAGCTATATAAATGAACATATTTTAAAGGGGTTAATACATCATGATGATGTGCCTGAAAAACATTGGCATGAATACAAGGTAAGTTTTAAATATATTTTTATAATACTTAATTAAACGGCTTATTAAATTACCTATTATTTGTTAAATATTGTATTTTTTTTACGACTTTAAGACTTTATATAATTTTACTTAATAATATTGTGTATATCTTACTACTCTTTCATAATATTGTATGATATAGTGAAGACTGCAGTAGGGAGGAAACCTGTGGAGGAAACCTATGAAGAATTTTCTTATTAAGATAGATGGATTTAACGAAAAAAAAACTTATTATTTATTTTATTATTTCTATGTAAACTAATCCTCATGTAGGTAGGTCAAAATTTTAAGAAATAGTCTTACACCCTTTTAGGCAGTGCACCAAAAAGAATACTTCTCAATCAACCACGAGATGGCAGCACTTCGGAAATGGCGGGAGAACCTCAAACGAGTCGCTGAACACAACAGACAATACTTGGCGGGAAACCTCTCGTATTCACTGAGTTTAAACCATTTCGCTGATTTGGTAAGAATTTTTTCGCTTTCCACGTATTAAGATTGAAAAACATTGGGTGAATTTACATACGACTATTTAGTTCTACGGTTCACCACAAGATGGCGCTTAACTCAATAAAAGTTTCGAAGTAGAACTATAGCAGCTACTCACTACTTTGCATAAGTACAAACTTGCTTATTTTGGGGCTAGATGGCGTTGTGTGATATTTCCAAATATTAATTATAAGAAAGAAAAAAATATTTATTTTGACATAATTAAAACTGTTCAAGCACACAATGACAGTAAAGTATACCTACTTAACAAAGTAGGAAAGAAGGTAGGTATTGCATTATATTAAGTATTATTTTTAAGTCCTCAATGTCCCACTGCTGGGAAAATGCCTCCCATTATATAACATTAAACGTGGTCTGTTTTTTTAGAGCGTGACAGAATATTTCAAGAAAATCCTGAAGCTGATGAATACAATACCGCTCTTGGATCCCGCTGAAGACCACCACAAGACGGCTTACAGGAAAATCTTGAAGAACCAGGTGCCTGAAAGAGTAAGTCTTCCGCTGTAAACACTGATCGAATGAATGTGAATTCTTCATTGTACCACACGAGTTATTATGTTTATCAGTTGTCAGTTGAGGACGTGGTGACCGAGTGGATGAGGCCCTTGCCTTGCGATCTGATGGTCGCGGATTCGAATCCCGGTGGCAGTCATACATAAATGGGTTTTTTCGGTCGAAAAATCTATGTATGCATCCCACGTTCTCGCAACGGCGAAGGAAAACATCGTGAGGAAACCGGCATGTCGTAGAACCTAAAAGTTAGAAAACATGTGTCGAGTGCACGAAAGGAGCCTCTTCGAGGCGCACTTGAAATTCTTTCACCACACTGGTTCGAAAGAACTAGTGACACGATAAGAAAACGAAGTTGTCAACCGACTTCAAAAAAAGAGGAGAGACTCAAATCGGTTGTTTTTTTTATTTTTTGTTACTTGAGATCTTTGTTGCATATAAACCGATTTCGTTTGAGAGGTTATACTAGATATCAGATTGGTCCCATACAAACATCAACACCTGTTCAGTAATTTGGTTTTTAAATCAAAATAACTGGAAAAATTATTACCTATGTCGTCAAACTAAACGAAATTGCGTATTTTGCGACTCAAATTCAAACAAAAAAGATTTTTTCAAATGGGTTTTTATACAACAAAGTTCCTCAGTAAGGTACCTCAGTAACAAACATTAAAAAACAACCGTATTCAGAACTTCCTCTTTTTTTTAAGTCTGATGAAAACGTGGTAAAAGGAGCTATTATTTATTTCCACTTTTCAATCTGAGGGTAATGTCAACCCAGGTGGATTGGCGCCATCGCGGATTCAAACCCCGTAGAGAACAGCAATACCGGTGTGGAGCCTGCTACGCCTTCGCAGTCAGCCACGCTCTGCAAGCCCAGATGTACAAGAGACATAGAAGCTGGGGGGAACTAAGGTTGGTCCCTTGTTGGGTAATATGTAGAAATAATCGACATATTTATTAACATAATTGATTGATTCTCGTTTCGAACTTCGGCGAGTCCACACCTCCTGATGATGCCTCGTGTAGAGGCGAAACACGTGTCGTATCTTTAAACTTTGGTTTTCTGTTCGTTGACTCTTTGGTTTATAATATAGTAATATGTACTAAAGTTCTAAACTAAAGTTAAGTTAATTAAAACCTTTGTTTAGAAATCAAGCGGATTTATTACTAAATATATTTATATAATTTGTTGATATTTATTAACAGACTTCAATCGGACTGTTCTAGTGACCGTAGGCACCACTGAAAAGTCACAGGAAAGCAAATACGCAATTTAGTTCACTACAAAACTTTTTTTTCAGTTATTTTGATTTCAAAACCAAAGTACTGAACTGATTTTCATGAAATTTCTATGGAACCAATCTGGAAGAATATCCTTTAAAATAAAAAAGAATATAAATGAAGATTTTTTTCAAATCTGTTTATATTCAACAAAGTTATGAGGTAACAAACATAAAAAAAAACCATTCAACTGAATTAATAACCTTCTCCTTTTTTAAGTCGGTTAAAAAATAAATAAAGTAATTTATTACATCGCAATTCGATCTATATTACAAAACTAGCTGATAATGTTAACAATTACTACTGTTTTTGGGTTGCGACTTGCGACGTAATAAATTTTTTTACACATTTTTTTTTTAATTAACTCATTTTTTTTTTAATTAACTCATTTTTCGCCTACTTAGTAGTAGACGAAAAATGAGTTCATTGCAAAAAAAAGTATAGTAGTCTAATACTTTCTTTAAAGCGTCGATGACACACGACTTTTTTACAAGCTACTTGTTTGCGAGTTTAAAAGCTAGCGTGTGAGTGTGTTAGCTTTTGGGAAGGATTGTCAACAAGCAGATTGTAAAAAAGCCGATGACACTGGTCGAGTTTACACGCTACAAGCGAACTCGCTGGTTTGTAGCGTGTAAAAAAGCCGTGTGTCATCGACGCTTAAGCAACATCTGTTGGTAGGTGCCCTCAAAATTATACCAAAACATAAATATCTTGGTACCCAGCCCCCAGCAGATAGTGGACTGCAGCCACAGAGATGGTAACATGGGCTGCGATGGAGGCTCCATCCGTGCTGCCCTGCGCTACGCCGCCAGGAGAGGGCTGATGGACGAGCGACGGTACCCCTATGTTGGCCGAGTGAGTCCTCATCAGTCTACAGTAGCTCGTAAATGTCTGGTCCTGTATCTAGCCCCTAGCCAGATGGGCTGCGATGGAAGCTCTATCCGTGCTCCCCTGCGCTACGCCGCCAGGAGAGGGTTCATGGACGAGCGACGGTATCCTTATATTGGAAGGGTGAGTCCTCATCAGATCACCCTTGTAATAATAACAAAGCTTGTACTATGGAAACCAACATAATTGATAGAATAATTTATACTTACTTTTTATTTAATAAAATAGTATAAATATATTTAGTAATAAATCCGCTTAACTTCCAAACAAAGGTCCCAAGGTCTTAATTCTAGTTTAAAATTTTAATATCTAAACCAAAGCGCTGAAAACAGAAAACCCAAGTCAGAACTCGACACGTGTTTCGCCTCTACACGAGGCATCCTCAGAGATGTTGACCCGCCGAAATCCGAATATTTATGGATTTCCGCAAAGTAACGCCTGAATCAATTAATAACTTTTTATTTGTATAACTCAGTAACAGTTGGTAGCCGTATCTAAATAGATCATGTTTCAACTCAGATTTGTCGTTCATCAAACATTTCGTAATTTAAGCTGCTAAAATCTTAAATATTCTGGGCTAATGATCAACATCTAACAGCACTTAAATCTACAGCCAATTGCCAGTTCTGCACTGGTCTAGTCCATGGAACTAATGGTAAGTCTGGAAGGAAACTTTGCAAATAATTGAAGAAAATATGCGTATAACCTGGTGACTATCATTTCCGTATTTTCCACCGACTCAAAAAAAAGGATGAGGTTATCAATTCAGTTGATTTTCTTTGTATCAGAATTTTGTTGTTGAAACCAATTTATAAAATATTTTTCATTTCTTTTGAGAGGATTACTTTCAAATCCCATAGAAATTTCATCAAAATCGGTTCAATAGTTCGATTTATAACCACAAAAACGAACGAACTCGTAAGTATTAAGCTTCCCTGTGACTATTTGAAAGAGATGGCAGTGTTATATATGATTGGAATATGATTTATAATCAATTATTTGGACGGAAATTCCTTCCAGACTTGTCTGTAGTTCCATGGTCTGATCTAGGTATTATAGGTCCTGTCACTGCCACTCAGATAACGTACCTCTTGCATTCGAATATCACGAGCAATTTGAATTGTCAGGTCCAATCGGAAGATGCTAAAAGCAGATCTATGAGCTAAATCTGATGAATTATTTATTCATTTATTTGTTGATAGACGAGCTACTTTGTGTCTTCGTCACACAGTGTTGGATTTTTTTATAATTTTGTGTCAGTCATATTGTATGGATTTTTACAAAATTATAGAGTGACATTCGGGAGTGAAAGAGTGGCACTCGGGCGCGATTGCGGCACTTTTGCGAGCTGGCTCGAGCTAGGTACCCGGGTTTGCCAAACGATGAATAAAACTTAAATTATTACCAATGTTGGGTACCGCCTTCTTCTTATCGTGTCACTACTTCCTTCGAACCAGTGTGGTGAAAGGATTTCAAGTGCGCTTCGATGAGGCTCCTTTCGTGCACTCCACACATGTTTTCGAACTTTTAAGTTCTACGACATGCTGGTTTCCTCACGATGTTTTCTTTCACCGTAGTGAGAACGTGGGATGCATACATAGATTTTTTCGACCGATAAAACCCATTTACGCGTGACTGCCACCGGCATTCGAACCCGCGACCATCATTTCGCAAGGTAATGGCCTTATCCATTCGGCCACCACATCTTCATCCGGTACCGCCTGACGCAAATCTATAGGAAAACGACTAACAGTAACAGTTATTAAAAATTTATTAAATTTATTTTGAAAAAAATATCGACTAAATTTTTTCAAGTTTTGTTGCCATATCTGTGTTCAGTAGAGGCAACTGATTATGCTTACTTTTTTCTCAAAAAATTGAGGTGTATATTGCTGATTTACAGAGGGGTCACTGTAAATACAGCCGGAGCTTGGTAGCAGCGAAGCCACGGCGCTGGGCCATGCTTCCGCCCGGAGACGAAGCAGCAATGGAGCGAGCGTTGGCTGCAATAGGTCCTCTTGCAGTGGGGGTCAACGCTGCGCCTTTTACCTTTCAACTTTACAGGTACTTTCTAGCAACAAGATATATATACCACCACAACACACCACATATAACCCAACAGCTTTACAACGAATGGGGCTGGCGGTACCGAAGCGACGTATGACCGGCACGGACGGCACTATTGGCCAAAGACGTAGGCCTATATTATTCGCGCGCCCGCCCGGAGTCCGAACTCGGGCCGGCGAAGCTGCCCCCACACCACGAGCGCTTGCGCTATTGAACGAGTTCATATCACAAACTGACGCCGACGTATTCTTTGACAATCCGAGCAAGGTTTATTGTTTGATCAACTTATTTCTTAATTATTGAATCAATTTATCCAAGTCTGTTTAAACTATTATTTTTGACATTTGTTATATTATCATAATTTATTGACTATAATATTATCTTTGACATTTTTATTTTCTTAATCTGTAAAGTAAATAATAAGTTTATTTATTTTAAACTGTACATTGTGTGTAGAATAGTGTTTGGGCGCCTTGGAGTTATCTGTAAGCCCATTCAGAGTTTTTTCGAAATAAATATCTAAATATCTAAAATATCTAGCAGCTAGCAGTAGACCAACTAAGGTCGTCGGGTCATCAAAGCCGCAAATTTATAATAGGAGCTCAAAAATTTCTTCCATCGTAGGCATACCATTTACAGGTACTTTCTAACATAGCTATCGAGCAGCTAGAGATCTAGTTCGCCTTCTAGTAAGACAGGAATGGAGACTATACACAACACACATCACTATAGACGTATCGCGACGTCACGCAATCACTTCTACTCACAGGCTACTGACTGAATGTTATAATTATTAATTTAAAATTGTGAATGGTGTACGCCGACACACACTGACGGCGACGGCTGTGATGTCATGATACATGACATCACAGCGTCTGCCGGCGTACAAAATCAGAAAGTAGCAAGTGTTATATGTGATCAGTTTTATACCATGTTATACTTATAACATGTTACTCGGTATATACCTTGCTACTTTCTGATTTTGTACGCCGGCAGACGCTTGACATCACAGCCGTCGCCGTCAGTGTGTGTCGGCGTACACCATTCACAATTTTAAATTAATAAAAATTAATAATTATAACATTCAGTCAGTAGTGGAGCCTGTGAGTAGAAGTGATTGCCTACAACATTTTGCCCCCAGAAGTTCGGTCAATGATGATTTTGCCCCTAACAATGATTTAGCCCCTATAGGAGTTAATGATGATTTTGACCCCAGGAGATATGGTAGTGGTATTTTTGTCCCAGCCCAGGAGCTTAATGACGATTTTTCCCCAAGGAGTGGCATCTACGATGACCCCTTCTGCCTGCCCTGGCACCTGAATCACGCCATGCTACTGGTGGGGTACACTCCTCAATACTGGATCCTGCTTAATTGGTGGGGAAAAGGATGGGGGGAAAATGGCTACATGAGGTGAGATAGATACCTAGTTATACTACTCGGGCGAATGAACATGACACCTGGCTGACACGTGGCCCGGAACTTGATGCGTCCCCCGCTGCCCCGCGCGGCGCTCTCCGTGTTTCTTCTTCCTCTAATTGCGAAGCCTTATCATTACTTATCATTACCAAGTATTGCAGGACCTCTTCTCTATCAAGATTATCCAATTCCACGCTGTACTTTGCACAAACGTCATTCGAGCCAGGTGTCATGTTCATTCGCCCGAGTAGTACTTGCACACTCATCAGTGGTTAAGTTTACTTCCTTGACCATCTTATTCTTAAAGTGTCACTAGTTTTTTCGAACCAGGGTGGTGAAAGGATTTCAAGTGCGCCTTGAAGAGGCTCCTTTCGTGCACTTGACACATATTTTCGAACTTTTTAGGTTCTATGACATGCCGGTTTCCTCACGATGTTTTCCTTCCCCGTAAGCACGTGTAATAATGCACACATAGATATTTGAACAGAATAATCCATTGGTGTACGACCGGGTTCGAACCCACGACCGTCGGTTCGAAAGTCGAGGCACCTCCCACTCAGCCAACACGGCTTTTTGACTTTCCTTGACTTTTATTCGCCTTTGCGCGAGCGAAGCCAGATAGGTGATTGTTAAGGCCCAGAATCCCGCGCGCTGCTATCTCGCTCGGACATTTGTACATTTTTGAAAATATAAATTGACTGAGTATAAATTTCGAAAAGCGAGCGGTGAATTTATTACTAAAACCTCACGAAATATTTTAGTATATTTTTTGTTTTGTAACGTTTGTTATAAGCGAAGGAGATCGGGAATAAACAATTTATATCTTCAAAAATTTACAAATATGCGAATAAGATAGCGGTCCGCGGGATTCTTGGCCTTAACAAAGCTTTTTAAACTAATCTACTATTTTTTTTTTCATTTACAACTTCCATGTTTTCAGGATAAGGCGAGGATTCAACAGGTGCGGTGTTGCTAACATGGCCGCTTATGTGGAATTATGATTAATCTTTGTCGAAAAAAATTTCCATTTTACAAAAAAGGGTTAAACACCTAAATCACTTGTACAGTTTTTCTGTCAAAATCTTCGAGAATCTAGCCAAAGGAGATGTTATTGCAATTATTGCAAGGCGTACCCCTCTGCTGGCCATATACCTATTACCTACCTACCCATCTTGGCCATTCACGTTAAATAAAACTGTTGCGTTTCTATTGTTATTTTGAGGGTAGTTTGGTAAATCACTGCCTGCCCGAACGTGAAGAGCTCGAGGCTCTTCAGTGCATTGGCGGGAGTCATTGTGATCGGTTCCGTGTGGACGTTCTACTCAAAATCCGTCGATTTTCCCTACATTTATGGCCGTGCATCTCAACATTTTGATACTAGTGAAGTGTCGCGGGTTCATAGCCGTGCTGTGTGCTTTTCCTAAGACTTTTCGAACCTGGACACGCCGTGCGAGTTCACAGGACCTTGCCTGCCACCAAACCAACAAGCCAGGAGTAGCAGTTCATAAGGTAGGTGGTGTTCAATTGCCTTCGGAAATCAGTAGAAACGTTTTCAGCCCTAGACACTGTACTTTCAAAACTCAAAACACATACTCGTACTCTAAGCATAATTAATCTCAAAAGGTTTGGTTTAAAAACCGCACAAAAACTATACGCCGTATTTGATAACTGTGTGCATGTTAAAAGATGGTGTGCGAAATTATTGTAGTGTGCCTTTACATGAATAAGCTTTGTTAGGCGCGTGTGCAATTTTATTATTATTATTTACTTTAACTAAAACGGCTTACACCAATGCAATGCGTGTTTACTTCGTCCCCCGTCAAAAAAAAACAGAAAATTATGTTAGCAGATTCTGACGTGTATCGTCTCCTTTTGCTGAATTCTCGAAGGTGAAAATAAATATATTTTCTGTCAAATAAATATATTTTCAGGCAAAATAAATATATTTTCTGTAAAAATTAATATATTTTCTGTAAAAATAAATATATTTTCTGTAAATATAAGTATATTTTCTGTAAAATAAATACATTTCTTGTCCATAATATTTCTAAAACAGTAAATGACAATTGACAAACGATCTTGTTTACGTATTCCGATAAAACATAGTTAACGCACCCGACGCGGCCCGCCCGGCGCGGCGCCCCGTACGGCGGAACGTACGCATGTAACTTGTTCACAGGCTGAATCACGAAAATTTTTGACACTCGCATTCGTATTGAATCAGAGAAGTCGACAGAGTAACGTTTTGAAAAGTTTTATACAAAAAAACCCTTTTATGACGGTTTCGATACGAATGCGATTGTCAAAAAATTTCGTGATACAGCCTGTAGTAACCAGTGACAGGTTGAATGATGAAGGTGTCTTGGTTAACACAGGTACGAAAAACTCGTATTTTTCTTTGGAAAATGTGAAAAACTAAAGTGGGTAAGATGGATGAGTATCACTAGAGGGAAATAGGTTACTACGAATGACCTTATAGTTTTTGACTGTTGCTTCACGACCTAAATCTTACTCATAAACATGTCCGTCCAGCTTAAGTAAAAAAATGTGAAAAAATAAATAAATAAATAATGTTTAGGCATTTTTCAAAAATAGCTATCTAGCCCCAAACGAATCGTTTGACGACACGGCTGGTCTGGTTGTTTTTCTATGTATTCTATGTATGTATTTACAAAACAAAGAATTTAAGTATTCTACCATCTGGTTCCCATAGCTCTGCTTAGTTTGGAGCTAGATGGCGTTGTGTGAAATGTCGTAAATATTTAAAAAAAATCTGAATATTTACTAGGGAACCAAGATATAAATTGATTGAGAATAAATTTCAAGAAAGTGAAGCGCTGAATTGTTACTACAACCTCACGAAATATTTTAGTATACTTATGTTAAACATAAGCAAAAGAGATTAGGCAAACTATTTTCCGCTTGAAAAAGTCTTTCGCCTTCGCAAATATGTCTAACTGTGCGAGCGAGATAGCGGCACATATAAAATACACCCCAAATTTTGAGTAACCAAAAAAAACTTAAATGGGCAATACACAAGGGTACCTACTACGTTGTAATCTATGCAGTCAGAGTTTTGGGTTTCTTGATGGCAGAGTGACAGCGGAGCGAATGCGGCGCCCGAGCCGAGCTTTTGCGAGCTGGCTCAATCTTGGTACCCGGGTTTGCCAAACGATGAATGAAACTTAAATTATTATCAATGATGGGTACCTATTGACGCAAGGCCATAAGAAAACAACTAACGGGAACAGTTGTCCAATTTGTATCATATTTATTTAGAAAGAGTCTACCTTATTTTTGCAAGTTTTTTGCCATATCATATCTGTGCTCAGTAACGGCAACTGATTATGCCTATTTTTTTTCTGATGATTAAAAATTTGCGGTGTATTTACTAAGCATCAGTACAAAAATGTTTTTGTTACAACGAAATGTCATCCTACCTTCAGACTGATAAATGACCCTCGTGGCTCGCGGGTGAAAAAACAACATTTGTTACTCACCCTCTACTTGTCTACCTTTAGGTAACCTGGACGAAAATATAATTGGATTTTGTAGACTTTCGCAAAAGCTATTTTTGTAGTGGAAAAAATCTAAATGAAATTTATATCATTATCAACGACGCGTACCGATTGACGCAAAGCCATAGAAAAACTACTAACGGTTACAGTGTGCCCAACTTTTATCATATTTATAAGCAGTGTTGGCAGAGTGGAAGGTACCTCGACTTCCGATCCGAAGAACTTGGGTTCGAACCCGGTCGTACATCAATGGATTTTTCTGATCAAAAAATCTATGTGTGCTTAACGGTCAAGGAAAACATCGTGAGGAAACCGTCATGTCATAGAACCTTAAAAGTTCTAAAACGATGTGTCAAGTGCACGAAAGGAGCCTCTTCGAAAGAACTAGTGAGTGACACGATAAGAAAATCATAACTGTTTTTGAAAAATAAACCAGGTAGGTACTTTTTTTTGTGCCATAATTGTGTTCAGTAACGACAACTGATTATGCGTACATTATTTTCTGGTAATTAAAAACTTGTGGCCTTATAATTTTATTATAAGTATGAAACTATGAAAGCCTTCAGTTTTGATGCGATCGGGATGCTGTATCCATTTCCGTCGCGTTGCCGACGACCGGAAGATGATCAATTATTCCGTTAGCCACTTCCGGTCCGCTTATTGGTGAAACGAGAGCTTAGAGCTGAACCGAATTCATGTTCGATTATCTTAAACAATATCAACAGATAGAAGTATTAAAGTACAGAAACACAATGTAGTACATTGAAAATATGCCCAGTAAAAGGGAGCCACTTTGGCTAACTTCTAGTACATTTTGGTCCGATGTAAATTTTCGAAAAAGAGAAGTAACAGGGCTAGATAAACATTATATGTTAAAACTACTAGGTTTTTCATTGTTAATAAAACTACATCGTAAAAAGTAACAAACATTATTTCAAAATCGAGATATTTCATTTTTATTGACAAGGTGTCTGATATTTTTTGGTCCTGTCTTACGATTCCCTTTTGGTTTGATACTGTCCATCTTGTTCTATAGGAACATCGTTATTTATCTATGTATCAACATATGTTTGTACCTAAATAGGGATTATTCCCATCTGTCACCCTGCTCAGTCCGCCTAGGGCGACAGATGGGACAAAAAAGTTCTATCTGTCCCACCGTTGCTGATAGGGTGACAGATGGCTAGATGAAGCGATGACCTGCGCAGAAAGTGGATGAGAAGCGCCGAAGATCGGTCTCAGACTTGAGTGGTTAATAACATTGACGTTTATTATGTTTTTTTTAATCTGTTTTGTCCAATTTTTGGGCATAATCTCCCCAATCTTTCCACTTGTCGCGGTCTTTTACGGCCTCCTACCATTCCCTCTCGAATCCGTCCAGATCGTCCCTCCAACGCTTTCTCGGCCGATCCCTACGCCCGCCGCCGTCCGTCTTCAGGTATCCAGAGCGTGGCCAGTCTAATAATTAACACATAGGTACTCCTAGTTTCAAGTCTCTACGTCCAGCGGTCTGGCCTGGGCGTTGTCAGTCAGTCAGTCAGTCAGTCAGTGAGGACTCCTCATCATCATCATAATCCGCAGCCTGACTTGACCCACTGCTGGGTATAGGCCTCTCTTTGCTCTCTCCACGCTGCCCGGTCCTGTGCTAAGCGGTTCCAGGTTCGGCCCACGACGCTGACAATGTCGTCGACCCATCTCATGTCAGTGAGGACTAAACCTTTTAAATTTATTGATACCAACACCGAATTTCAGCCAAACTATTTCAGTAGCTTAAGCGTGATTTAGGAACGAACATCCACTACTATCTACCCATTCATCTTTGAAAAGTTTTGCCTTTTTCATAACAGTAGATTTTTTGTCAGATAACAAATAGCTCTTTTAAAAGTTATTTTTCAGTGACATAAGTTTTTTCATAATAAGTAATTCTTGCAAGCCATTAAACAGAGATTTCATAATAAATTCCTTGTCGCGGTTTGAAGTTGGCAATAACTTGAAAATTAAACGTCCAAGTCGTAAAAGAAAGAAATAGTCCATTTAAGTTGGGTCCGTATTTCATAACGTAAGTTTTATAACTTAAGTTATTTCTTAACTTAAGTTTTTAAGTTGTTGAAAGTACGCATACGTATTAAGAAAATAGTTTTGTCGATTCGCAATGCAAACGAAGTTGCGAACGTCAGTAGTACTTATATTACTCAACTAGCTGATGCCCACGACTTCGTCTGCGCAGGTATCTTTATAAATTGTAGCCTATGTGTTATTCTGATGTATAAACTATATTATTGTAAAGTTTCATTAAAATCCATTCAGTAGTTTTTACGTGAAAGAGGAATAAACGAGGCTTCCGTCGATTGGGACCACTAGGTTTTGGACCGCGGTCCCAAACGACGGAACGATTAAATTTAATTATTTTTCTTCCGGCGATTGGGACCACTCTCGAATGAAAAAATCTATTGTTCAAGACAAATACAGTACAGTCAAAGGCAAAAGTATTGAGAACAAAACTCTTTGATTGAAAAAATATTTATTTTTAAAAAATAATAAAAAAAATCTAATTATAAACAATTATTAGAGGTTAAAATGTTTCATTTCTCTTTGATGAACTATATTGTTTTTTATTACCCTAAGTCTGTAGTATTAAAATTTGTTATTTTCAACTTAAAATATAATATGGCTTAGTAGTCAAATAAAATATTTAGGTATAATCTAGTGTGCACACCTTTTTGTATAAAAAATTATTATGAATTTTATATTACAAAAAAATTGTTATATAATATTTTTAGAATATGAATAAAACTATAAAAATAATATGGGTATTCTAACAAAAAGAAACACTAAAGTTGATACTAAGTTAAAAAACATATTGACTCAATTAAGTCTATAAATAAGTCAAAAAGTGTAAAACATACCTGATGATTTAATATTTGAACCAAGTTACACTGCACTAATTGTATTCTCACATTTCAAACAAACATTCAGAACTGTGTCTCATAACCATCTAATAACAAACTGTTCAATGCAAATATTTCACCTTTTTAAACTGATAAGCTTCTTATCAGTGATTGGTCGAACGAGCCACCAAAATTCCCGTTTGGAACAAAAGGGCTGCATAACCTTGAGATCGACAGGCTAAATGGGCTGGGGTTAGAGAGGGATAGCATTTAATTTCGTTACAAACTTACCTGCGCGGCTAAACTTAGTGAACGGGCTGGTTTAAACTGTTAGCGCATGGAATAAATCCACGTCTAGGATATGAATAAATTTATAGGATGCACTTTTATTTCGGATCAGTATCTGAAGACGACTGTACAATATACGTCACGTGGTTAGTGGTCCCAATCGACGGATTCAAAAATGTATTCCGGCGATTAGGACCGCGGTCCAAAACCTAGTGGTCCCAATCGACGGAAGCCTCGAATAAACATCCATCCATCCATCCATCCTTACAAACTTTCGCGTTTATAATATTATAGGATTTAATATGAGTTTTTTTTTGTTATGTAAACGTGGGACGAGATGAGCTAAGCGCTCTCCTGATAGTAAGAGCTCACGCCTTCTTCAGAAGCACTGTTCTGGTCATGAGCAAGGACTTAGCATAATCAAAAAAAATACGGTCTCAGAATTTTAAAACTATATTGTTTGTATTCGGTTCTCTTACTGTTTTTTTAATGATTACTATAAGTTTACTAGATTTAAGCAGGATTTTTATTACTACTCGGGTGAATTAACATGACACCTGGCTGACACGTGGCTCGGAACTTGATGCGTCCCCTGCTACCCCGTGCGGCGCCCTCCGTGTTTCTTCTTCCTCTAATTGCGAAGCCTTATCATTACTTATCATTACCAAGTATTACAGAACCTCTTCTCTATCAATATTATCCAATTCCACGCTGTACTTTGCACAAACGTCATTCGAGCCAGGGTGTCATGTTCATTCGCCCGAGTAGTAGAGTTAGTTTGTAAGAGCCTTTTCAAAACACAAACGTATAACATACATACCTATTTAGAAGCAAACGATAGATAAACATTTTCGAGTATTCTATTTAAATTGGAATATATATAGGCACTCCTTTATATAGACACTTCTTATTTATGTCCAATTTACATTTTATTTAAAGTATTTCAAGGTAATTTAACTATTTATTATGTATCTACGTATAAAATGTATATTCAAACATTTAAATGCAATTTATTTTGGTAGGTAGGTATCTAATTTTCAAAAGTTCCTTTTATGAGTCTTCCTAAAACTTTTTAAGTAGTGGGGCATGTCAAAATCTATAACCGACTTAAAAAGAAAGAGTTATTATAAATAATAAATGTTTATGTATCTACATACGTATATTTTTGTATTAATTGTTGATGGAAACACCAGGCCCAAATTTATCTGAAGACTTTAATCATGGCGTTTGGAGATAAATATTACAGGCGACAAGTAAGTAAATACTTAGGTACTTATGTCATCTTATGTACAACCTAATAGCTTCTTGCCTTAGACGTTCGGTATCATCAAAATAGGGGTAACGGGTTTGATTTACTACTACAAGTTTCTGAAGTTGATACAATCTGACGTCCAACTGTTACACACTTCCGTCCCATTTTCACGAAATTACTCCCACAAATTGACAGAATGTGAGAGGAAGGATGCTAAACATCAAAAGCGATATTTTTACTTACAGCTCTTCGTAATGTGTGGAATCTGGGCTCAGGGAATGAGTTGTGGCGTCATCCTAGCCTATCCGAATGTTCTGGTCACCTCGCCATCCAATGGAAATGATGCTGGTATCCACATCTCATCTGGACATGCCTTGTGGCTAAGTAAGTCATCTGAACTATCTTTTTTAATAAGTAAAATTAAATCCTATCTTACTTCCTACTAATATTATTCGAGAAAAGGATAGTACGGCCGTGCCACTTTTTTGCTCGACTTGCGCTCGCGTTTATTTGGGAGCCCGGGAAAGTTTGTAAGGATGGATGGATGGATGGATGGATGTTTATTACTCTTTCACGTAAAAACTACTGAATGGATTTTAATGAAACTTTACAATAATAATAGCCTTTACATCAGAATAACACATAGGCTACAATTTATAAAGATACCTGCGCAGACGAAGGCGCGGGCACCAGCTAGTAATTTAATAATAAAAAAATTATAAATATTTTGAACATTTCACACAACGCCATCTAGCCCAAACTAAGCAGAGCTTGTACTATGGGAACCAGATAGAATACTTAAATATATTTTGTTTGTAAATACATAGGTACATACATAGAATATAATGAAGACACCCAGACTCTGGACAACAGGTTCATCATACAAATGTTTGTCCTGAAGCGGGAATCGAACCCGCGACACCGGGCGTAGCAGCCCAATACACTTGCCATTCGACCATCCTTGTCTTCGTTTTGCCCCCGCAGCATGAACTTCATCTATAATAGCCCGCAATTACAGAAGTATTAAAGTATAGAATCACAATGAAAATGTGACAGGAAAATGGGAGCCACATTGGCTAACTTCTAGTACATTTTGGTCCGATGCTAATTTTCGAAAAAGAGAAGTTATAGGGCTAGGTTAATATTATATGTTAAAACTACTAGGCTTCTTCATTGTTAATAAAACTACAACGTAAATATTAACATACATTATTTGAAAATAGAGATATTTCATTTTTATTGACGGGGTGTCTGATCGTTTTTTTCTGTATTCCGCGTCCGTTTTTCTTTGATACTGTCTATCTTGGTGTTTTATAGAAACACCCGTCATTCATCAATGCCCGCAATACAATACTTAATGCTTATTTATCTAATTTATATTATTCTGGATTTCAGCCTCAAGCGTGGGTTTATCAGGCGTAATAGGATTTTTGGTCCTCTCAGCTCTATTCCAAGTCTACGGTCGGAAGGTAGCTCATGTCGTCCTCTGCGTGTTTCACCTCATCTCCTGGATCATCTTTTTCTTCGCCAACAGCCTCACCTGGCTTCATATCGGTCGATTCTTCCACGGTCTTGCTTTCGGTATCGTCTACCTCAACGGAGTTATCATCAGCGAATACTCCAGCCCCGTTTCGAGGGGGTACTTCATTACATTGATGAAAGTCATCATGGGAACGGGATCTTTGATCTGTCATTTCTTATCCTTATGGTCGTGGAGAGAATCAGCGGCAGCGGCGGCTGGCATTGCAGCTTTGGCTGTTATTTTGACAATGTGCTGGCCAGAAAGCCCTTCATACTATGCGTCAAAAGGGAGGTTCGCAGAATGCAAAAAGGTTTTCACCTGGCTACACGGCTCGTCTATTGAAAAGAAGAAGGAACTAGCGGAAATAATATCAGCTCAAATGGAAACTTTAGAGAAGAAGAGGGCGAACAAGATAACTCAAAAGAATAGAGTTAGGATATTCCTGAGAAAATTTCTGAAAAAGGACTTCCAAAAGGCTCTGTTCCTATCGTTTTTGATTACTCTAGCTTTAGATACGTGTGGAAGATACTATGTTGTAGCATTTATTGTACAAATTATGCAAGAATTAGTCGGTTCTGGAGAAGCTGTGTACTATTCCATTGCAGTGGATTGTATAACAATAATAGCATTATCAATTTCATGTTTTCTTGTTAGATTTATCAACAGGCGTACAATTTTATTCCTATTTGGCTTTATCAATGTTATGTTAATGTTTTTGATCACCCTGAATATGTATTTGAAGTACAGATATAAAGTTGTAGCTGATGTGGAGTGGCTGCCTCCATTTTTGTTGCTTTTGCAAAACTTTGTAGTAAATGTGAGCGTTATACCAATATGCTTTGCTCTGTTAGGTGAAGTATTTCCATTAGAATACAGAGGGATAGGTTCATTTGTATCTGGTGTGATGTTTTGTCTTTTTTACGGAGCTAACTTATTATTAACACCGATATTGTTACAAAATGTAGGTTTAGGAGGGACGTATGCTTCGTATGGTACATTCTTAGCAGTTTCACTCATAATGCTATATTATACTGTACCAGAAACTAAGAATAGGACGTTGCAAGAGATTGAAGATGAGATAAAAGGGGTACAGAGAGATGCTGCTGATTGTTTGTTAAATTTGAAAAATGATATTGCAGGCACATGAGTCGATGCTATAATAATAGGTATAAGTTACTCAGATTTTAAATATATGTATAAACCATCAGGCAGTGTTTTTACGAACGCTCTTTGCTTTATGTCCGTAAGTGTAATAAGATGTATATGTCAGTCTCAATATTTTGTCAAAAAGGTAACGAAAAAGTATCCACCTAGGATTTACGTTTTTCTCTTATTTATAATTTCCGACACAACCCATTGCTTTTGTTTCGTTCAAACGTTTTTAGTCTTTTAAAAGAGTTGACTTGAAGCCCATATCGGATTGTATAAGTATGTTACGGCTCTCCTTTCATAAATTATGTTTATTTTTGGCTATGAATTATAATGGTAATCGTGTAGTTTTGCTCATTATTATGTAAATCATACGTCATATTTGGTAACAATTTTGAAATAAATTAAAGAGGCTTATAGATATTCGCCCAAATACCTAGTTGCTAGTGCTAAATATAACATTATACATAGTCTATCGTGTCGGCAGAAACTTATAAACGAAAAACGACAATAGGTAGAAATTAGAAAAATATATTTAGTAATAAATAAGTGCGCTTGTGATCACTTATACTGAATTCTTGAATATTTTTTTCTGTATTTATTTATTTACTGTTAAATTACCTATACACCACAAGCTTTAAATTACCAAAAAAACTTCTACCAAAATTACCAAAAAATCTGAGCAGTCAGAATTTTTGGTTACTACAAAATAGTGAGTGACAGCGGGGCGAGTGCGGCGCTCGAGTCGTGCTGCAGCGAGCTGGCTCGAGCTGGATACCTACCCGAGTTTGCCAAACGATTAATAAATGGCTTGCGTCCATAGGCCGGCATCAGACGTATCGGACGCATCGCATCAAACGGATTAATTAGACTGCGTCCACTGTATCGGCAGCGATCGGATTGCCAACGCGAGTATCAGCAATCGGATTTCCGGCCGATGCCACCTTCATTCGGATTTTTGTAGTGATCGTACGTGCGGAAAGTGTTTGTGAGAATGGAGGAAAGCGAAGAAGAAGTCGTTATTGCTTGTTTATTAGCAGAAGAGAAAAAACAAGAAAAAAAATCTAGAAAAAGGAAGCATAACTTCTGGATACACAGACGATGCGGAGCGAGCGCGCGGGGCGCGTCCACTGATCGGCATTCCGTATGACGTCATCGGTACACATCTCATGTAGGCATGCCGATGAGCGGTCCGTACGGTGCGGATCAGTGGACGCTGTTGTATGAGTTTATATACAAGGCAACCTAAAATCCGTTAGGTACGTGCGATGCGTCCGATACGTCCGATGTCGGCCTGTGGACGCTTAGCTTAAAACTTCAATTATTTTCAATGAATACCGATTGACCCAAGGCCATAGAAAAACAAGTGACGGTAACAAACTATAAAAACTGGTTAAGGCCAATCCTCAAATCCGAATTCCATACAAAATGATTCGGACAAATACTCAAAAAGTACGCCGTATTATAGTAATTTCTTCACACTATTCGTTTCGTCCATGTTTTTTAATTTCGTCATTAAAAAAAGTGAAAGGTTTCATACTTTAATTTAGATTTTATACGTGTTTTAAAATTAACCCTACTACCTTAAAAACACGTATAAATCTAAATTAAAGTATGAAACCTTTCACTTTTTTTGTTGACGAAATCAAAACAACATGGATGTCTTCAAGGCAAGAGTGAATAGGATTATTCTAGGTAAGCGTGCTACATCGTCGACCACATCGTCACTTACCATCAGGTGAGATGGTGGTCAAACGCAAGCCTATATTTAGTAAAAAAAAAATAAAAAATTTGACATAGTTTCTTATACTGGCTCTAACTTCATAACATAGTGCTGTAACCGTAGTAGAGTTATAATATCCTTTTTTCATAAGTGGTTGTGTTATTTATACGCATTACGTTCTATTTGACAACTTAGGTTAGGTTTTTTTCAATCTGTACTATTACACCTTTTCTTTTAGAATGAATTTTGTAAATCCGTAAAATATGTATTATATTTGTTTCAAAGAACATAAATTCTAAAGTTTTAGCTAAATATGTAGTCTGTTGTAGCCATTCCAATAGCCATGTTATAGCATGGTCGGACCAGATAGAAGCTTATAGAAGACTATTTCATTGATAAGCGGCTTTCTAAAAAGAGGAAAACATCATATTTTTGGTAACTGAAAAATCATCAGATCTAAGATCAGAGAAAGAAGAAAAATGGCATATGGAGATAAATATTATTGGAGACAGGTAAATACCTTGGTTTTATGTTAACACTATCCTATATGACGACACGGTCAGTCGAGTGGCAAGTTCGCGGGTTCGATTCCCACTTCCGGACAAACATTTGTGTGATGAATATCGGTGTTTGTTTGTCCGAATGTTTTCTATTAAATGTTTATAAAAATGTCTATTATTTGGTTCTCATAGTACAATCTCTGCTTAGTTTGGGGCTAGATGGCGTTGTATGAAATGTCCAAAATATCGTCCGGAGCGTCCATTAACAACGTGAGGTGATTTTGGCAATTTTGCGACTCCCCTCAACCCTTAGAGAGTTGTCGTGAGATTCATACAACACAACACCATCCCTGAATCTCACGTAAAATTTTATGAAATGACTATTTTTAATGTAAAAAAGTTAATCTGTGTTTCATAGCGTTTGATTAATTTGCTCAATTATTTTTATTGATCAAGCAAAGCGAAGTTAATATTAAGATTCAGCTATATTTTGGTGTATAAATGGTGGTATTTTTTACTCAATCCAAACCATTTTTGAACTGTTCTGTTTCTTGAAAAAAAAATACTTGATATACCCCCTCTCACCCCCACATGAAAATGGGTGAGATTCGGCTCGTCCCCCCCAAATGCCACACGTAATTAATGAACAGCCCCAAAAACTACCAGTCAAAAAAGTCGCCTTTTTTGAGCCAATAGTCTGTCTGCTATTGGCTCAAAAAAGGACAGACAATCCAAGATGGAATTTGCTTTCAGGTGTTTGTAATGTCTGGAATCTGGGTTCAAGGCATGAGCTTCGGCGTTATCTTAGCCTATCCGTCTGTCCTGATGAGCACCCCTACCAATGGAACTGATGATGGTATCTACATCTCGCCTGAACATGCTTCGTGGCTTGGTGAGTCATTTTAATCTCATGCCTACAGCTGCTAAGTCTGCAAGATTGATTTGATTTTGTACATCATCATTTTAGTTTAGTTAATCTAAATTGCAAAACCAAAATTGTCTATCGCCCGATATACATTATTATTTATTTATCAGCTATGATCGTCCCACTGCTGGGCAAAGGCCTCTCTTTTCTCTTTCCATACATCTCGACATAGGACATCGGTGGTCTATGTTTTGGTGAACAAATCAAGTTCGTCTCGCCATAGTCTCCTAGGTCTTTCACGACGTCGGTTGACATTGGGTGGACTCCATTCTGTGGTGGTTTTTGCCCACAGTTCGCTGGACATGCGACTGACGACCGATATACATAAGCCAACAATAAAAAGAGCTGATAATCTTCAAGCTGATGGATAGATGCCTATAGATATTCATAAAACATAAACTAGGAACTATACCGCATTAAAATAGGTTCTCCGCTCTGCTTTGAAGATGGCAACTGCGATTCAACAAACATACACATGATATACATATTACTCCTATTTTTGTATTTGTTATTTGAAAGAACATGAAGTTTATATCCGTAAATAGAATCAAATTGCCAAGACTCAAGACTCTGGCGGCAGTGATATTGTTCTTATCAATAAAGAGTACCTAAGGATCATTTTTCCTATCACTCAAGGATGAAACTATTTACATCTACATAATAATTCATCAGTTAATAAATTATTGGTTTCTTTATCTGGAATTTATGTTTTTTTTTCAGCTTCCAGCGTAGGAATATCGGGCGTAATAGGATTCTTGGTCCTCTCAGCCATATTTGAAATCTTCGGTCGGAAGGTTGTTCATGTCATCCTTTGCCTAGTCCACTTCATCTCCTGGATTATCTTCTACTTCGCAAACAGCCTCGTCTGGCTCTACATTGGCCGATTCTTCCACGGACTCGCTTTGGGTATTGTCTACAACAACGGAATCATTATCAGCGAATACTCCAGCCCCGTTTCGAGGGGGTATTTCATTACAATGATGAAAGTCATCATGGGGATGGGCTCATTGGTCTGTCATTTCTTATCCTTATGGTCGTGGAAAGAATCAGCAGCAGCGGCGGCTGGTATTGCAGCTTTGGCTGTTATGTTGACAATGTGCTGGCCGGAAAGTCCTTCATACTATGCGTCAAAAGGGAGGTTCGCAGAATGCAAAAAGGTTTTCACCTGGCTCCACGGCTCGTCGATTGAAAAGCAGAAGGAGCTAGCGGAAATAATATCAGCTCAAATGGAAACGTTAGAAAAGAAGAGGGTGAAAAAGACAACGCAAAAGAATAGAGTTATGGCATATCTGAAAACATTTCTGAAAAAGGATTTCCAAAAAGCTCTGCTCCTATCATTGTTGATAACTCTAGCTTTAGACACGTGTGGAAGATACTATGTTGTAGCATTTATTGTACAAATTATGCAAGAATTAGTCGGTTCTGGAGAAGCTGTGTACTATTCCATTGCAGTGGATTGTATTACAATAATGTCACTATCAATTTCATGTTTCCTCGTTAGATATATTAACAGACGAACGATTTTATTCCTATTTGGTTTCATAAATGTAATGCTAATGTTTTCGATCACTTTGAATATGTATTTGAAGTACAGATATAAAGTTGTGGCTGATGTGGAGTGGCTGCCTCCACTTTTATTGCTTTTGCAAAACTTTGTAGTAAATGTGAGCGTTATACCAATATGCTTTGCTTTGTTAGGTGAAGTATTTCCATTAGAATACAGAGGGATAGGTTCATCTGTGTCTGGTGTGCTGTTTTGCTTATTCTACGGCGTAAATATTAAAGTTACACCAATTATGATTCAAGATCTAGGTTTAGGAGGAACGTATGCTACGTATGGTTCATGCTTAGCAGTTATACTTTTAATGCTATACTACACTGTACCAGAAACAAAGAACAGAACGTTGCAAGAGATCGAAGATGAGATTAAAGGTGTGAAGAGAGATACTGCTGATTGTTTGTTGAAAATAAGAGATAATATTGCTAGCATTTGATCTAAGTAATACGTTATATGATTTTTTATACAATGAATAATTTGTAAAAGGCAGATTAATATGTAGGTATTAAAAATATTCATATCATTAGCTAAAATATAAACAGATTAATCGTTGCAAATGGCGAATCCCTATTGTACTAAAACTAAAACTACACCTAAACTAAACTAAACCTAGATACTGAAACTAGAACTAAATTATTAAAAGCGTATAATTAGAATATTGTTAGAATATAAAATATTTGTTTAAAAAATGCCTTTGATTAATAACGTAGTTGTGATGTTGAGTTCCGCTTTTATTACCTATATGCAGAGGTATACGTGTCTAAAAAAAAGATCTGTGGTAATCAACTGAACGAAGTAGTATAGTATATAAAGTAAGTAGTATAAACGATTCATTCAAATATTATCATCCACTGGATTCCCCAAAAGGCAAGGATGGGAATTGTAGCATCGTCAAAGGGAGATATATTCCAAAGCAGCTGAAATCCGACTTTGACAAAGGAGTATTAATTGTTCACAGCACTTTACATATAATATTTCGTGGATGGATGAGAGATTGAATTGGGATCTTGAAAAATATGGTAATACATCTGTTGTCACTGTACCTTCGTCGAAGATGTGGACTCCGGAACTCAAGATCTCGTATGTTGTATTTGACGAGGGTGTTCGAGATATGGACAAATGTCATATTTGATTTCCTCCCATATTCAAACAGCTCGTCCATGGTTTTTGTGGCTTGCGGAGTTCGCTTAACATAATCAGCCTATAATGTTCCCACTGCTGGGACTTAGGCCTACTTTCGGCAGGAGAGTGAATGGGTCTTAATCCACCACGCGGACCCAATGCGGATTGTCACATGCCAAGGAACATTTTTTTTTCTGTCCTTTGAAATGCCTGTTTCCCCACGATGTTTTCCTTCACTGTTGCGAGAACGTGGGATGCATAATAGATTTTTTGGACCGATAAAACCCATTTCCGCATGACTGCCACCGGGATTCGAACCCGCAACCATCAGATCGCAAGGCAAGGGCCTCATCCACATGGCCACCACGTCCTTGTCAGTATCACTTGCAAGAAGAATTTTTGGAACTGGCTTATTATATGCAAATATGTGACCTAGAGAGAGACCTAGAGAATATGAGGACGTGGTAGCCGAGTGGATAAGACCCTTGCATTGCGATCTGATGGTCGCGGGTACGAATCCCAGTGGCAGTCATGGGCGTAAATGGGTTTTTTCGGTCGAAAAAATCTTTGTATGCATCCCACGTTCTCGCAACGGTGAAGGAAAACATCGTGAGGAAACCAGCATGTCTAAGGACAGAATAAAAAAAAATGTTCTTTGGCATGTGACATCCACCAATCCGCATTGGGTCCGCGTGGTGGATTAAGACCCATTCACTCTCCTGCCGAGAGTAGGCCTGAGTCCCAGCAGTGGGAACATTATAGGCTGATGCTATGTGACCTAGAAATTGGACTGACCAAGCCCATTCCTTACGTGCAATTTGATCCTGAAAAGCCTCACTCATCGGATTCTTTAGAGTTGGGACTAATAGGAGGATGAATTTGGATTGATTTTGAGCATGTCAAATTCAAAACTTCTAAATTACCTAGTAAGCATTAGTTTCGTTTTGGAGCGTATAGCTGATTGTTTAGCAAACTTCTTTGTATTTCCATGCGTCATTCTATCCATTGTTACTGTTATTATAATTATAAGAATGTTATTATTATAATAATAATGGAGAATTAATCTTTGCATCCAGTTACAAAGATACAATACTATTATATCATTGAAACTGGATGCAAAGAGTATTGTTCGTTCTTATGTGTAATGGTTTTGTTTGCTGTCATTTTAATTTTCTATGCACTATAGGAAAATATTTACCTGATATGGAAGTGGATGGATATACGAGTAGAGGAAGGCCGAAGAAGAGACGGATGGACTGTGTGAAAGACGATATGAATAAAACAGGTGTAAGTACAGAGATGACGGCTGATATAGAAGAATGGAAGAAGAAGACATGTTGTGCCGACCCCACCTAAGTGGGAAAAGGACCAGGAAATGATGAATTTCACAGAATCGCCTACATTTTTGAAACTTCAGGATTCATTAACCATTAATGATTTTTAACCTCGAATTGATATGTAGGTATTTTAAATATAATAATATGTAGAAATAAAGTAGAAATACCAATTGTGATAATACATGTTAAAGAATATGTTAAGAATAGTTTGATGAAAATTATATTACCCGTTTTAGACAATTGTACCAAAAATAGAATGTAGTGGTTCCTATATATTTGCGTAATATATGAAATGCTGGACTGGTATCTGTTGCTACTGTCGTTTATATAACTTTATATATTGCTTATAAGCCTGGTCCCCATAGAAAATAAACTAGCTGACACTTTACAACTTTATTTGCGTTGTGAATTAGCAAAATTCCTATTTCTTATTACGCACTTACCTACACTTCTTGATAAACATGCCTTCCAAATTTCGTGTCTCATTCGTGCATTGGTTAGGTCTGTGCGTTGTCTGCCAGTTAGTCAAAAAATATTTAAAAATCTGTTCGTAAAAGTGAAAAGTTTTTTATTGTAATATTTAATTATGTATATTTATGTTGCTCATTATAAACACTTAAGTTAGTTAAAGTTAAAACTAATAAAAGGGGATTCTGCTACACAAGATTTTTTAAACTGAAAAATAAAACAGCAATATCATATCACGAATGAGACATTATGAATAATAGATTACTGATCATTTAAATTTTTTGATCATTCGTCATTTCTGATGGATTCAATTTCCGCCATATTTACAGATTAAATAAAATCTGAAATATATTATTAGCTAAGGAAATTGAAAAATGCAGGAGATTTGATCATTCATCAAATATTTTTCATTTGTATAGTATCAGATATATAATTTTCAGTAAAAAAAAACAATTGAGTGGCAAGTGTGTTGGACTGCCACGCTGGTGTCGTAAGTTCGATTCCCGCTTCGAGACAAACATTTTTGTGATGCTTGGTGTTTGTTCTGAGTCTGGGTTATATATATATATATGCTATTACTAATTTATTACAAAGTAAACAAATGTATGTAATTATATGTATTTACAACAAGAAATTAATGCCGACGAAAACTAAAGTTTTTAAGCAATTACTTAACTCGCTTGACAGTTCTTAGCGGTCTGAATTTAAAACGTTAAGAACTGGCACGGGAACTGGCAAGCAAGAAAAGTAATTGCTCAGGAGCTTTGACAGTTTGGTGCAAGTAGGCATAAGTATTTTGAGTTTAATTACCTACCTATCTATTTTATCAGTTAGTTGGTTCCCATAGTTCATAGTACAAGCTTGTTAGTTTGGGGTAGATGGCGTTGTGTGAAGTGTCCAAAAAATATTAATTTCGGTAGATAGGTACTTATTTATTTAATGGTGGAAGACCAGCCAATAATTTTACAGCTATATATTCAGGAAATGCGTTGAAATCACCGTCTCGCCGACCGCCGCGTAAAAAATTCAAACCATGTCACCACCCGTCGAGTTTCAATTAAATGTTACCAACTTTGCCCGCTAGTTAGGAACTTGCTTTATTTGTGTCTGGAATTTCGACTGAATTTTCAGTTTCTTTATTTTTATCTAATGAAGCCATCTGCATTATTTTTAGGATAAAACACAAGGAAAGATACATAAAACAAGCTTAAAGTTTAAAAAAACTGAAAATGACTGCGAAATAATTACCCATAGGTATATATTCATTGTTATTGTCAATTCATTATTCTGAATTAAATTTAAACATATAATATGTAGGTACCTACCTATATATTTTTAATGTAAAAGTAATGTCCTTTATAATACCTTCATTTTGATACCCTACTCGATGGGTTTGGTAAACAAAAAAATATTAACGACTTTTTACTTATTTATCTCCAAAAATCCGCGATTTTGATTTTTTTTTTAAAACCTAACTAAGAACGCTTGGGTGATTGAGACGAATCTTAATAATTTATCATTATATACCTTAACTGTTAAAATCCATTCAGCCGTTTGGAAGAAACGAGATATTACATAAATTTACGTACAAGATACGCGCGAAAAACATAACCCTTCTTTGGCAGTCGGGTAATAGGTTTGTACGATTATGTAGCTTTTTAACTTTTCTTACACTCTCGACTCATTCAAAGTTACGCAAAAAAGGATCGTATTCGAAGTTATAACAAGGTGGAGTTAATAAATTTCTCTGTCAAGTCCCGACGGGCAAAAGTTTAAATTAGACTTTTCGTATTAAAGTATCTTGAAGTTCGATAGGGCTCTCGGATTTTGGTGTATCGCTCCACGCAGCCTTGAATTAGGCGTACGGGAAGCTGACTTTCATGAATTTTTTCAAGAGCTTCCCGTGTTATTCACTTCAATAATGAGTGTCTTAGCTTATAACAATGACCGTCGGTCGATTTTACCTCGGTCGTAAGAGAGAGCTGTCGGTGGCAGTGTTGACAGATCTTATTATCTACTCATAAATTCCTTTTATACTAGGTAGGTATAGGTACTTATATAAAAAGTAGAGCGCACGCCACAGGCGCCAATCATAAAGTTTATAGCAATGAGCAAGAACGCGCAATATGATGCTTTAAAATTTCAGGCGTAAGTATGATAAAGTTGGGCTTACTTACTCATTTCACCTACGCTATGCGTATGCGGTGTTTATTCTCAAATTTTCAGGGAAATGGAGTAAATAAAAACGAAGGTCGTATAAGAAACTTGGAAAATGGATAATAGCGATACAATTTCGAAGTTGGAATAGCATCGTCGGATTCACCCCGTTGGGATTGCCAATTCATAACTGAGTCCATCTTAGTTTTAATGCTATTTTCCAATCGTCCGGCACAACTTGTTATTGGTTTTCAAAAGTTTGTCGACGCTCTCGTTGATACGGGGTCGGCGCGGCGAGTGGTTCAAATATGTCCTCATAAGTACTTGTAGATGCATCGTTTAGTAGGCAATAGCCACCTCGTAAATACCTACCTATGTAGTAGAAACAGAAGAGATAGAAAAATGCATTTTCATGAAATCAGACATGCACATGCACATTGTCTAAGGTCTACCTAATACCTACTATTACTAGGTACCTACTATCATTATTTTAAACCCCTTATAGAAGCCCTGACAAGGTTGAATAACCTCCTTTACATAATTTTGCCTTCGGTCAATCAAGAAGAAATATTTATGTAGGTACATACCGACCTACCTAGTCTACCTACATAATTATTATGTAAGTATAGTAAAAACAATGTAGTAATGAAATTTTGGATTTGATGCCAGTCTATATGGGTTCGGTAAAGTATTGCAAACTTGGGGTTCTTCGAGTTCAGTTTACCCGGTAAAAAAATACAAGTAGCCCCATCTATCGCATGTAACCTCAAACTTGACGAAAGCGGAAGATGGCCGTCGCGTGCCGAAACCGACGAACGAAGCTCCGTTTGTTTACCACGAAAAAAAAGTTTTTATCCGGGAAATAGTGGCTTAATGAATAAAAGTAATATAAAAAGTTATTCGTGTAACATCAATTGTGGTTTTTAGTGTGTTTTTCACGTGTTCCAATCTTTATTTAACATAAAAAGTGCGTTTTCAAGTGTGAGTGTCGAGTGTGCAACTAGTTTTGAGTTGTGTTTTTGGAATGTTGTGAATTCAACTTTGGAATAGAGCTTTTGTTGCCGGAGGAACGTCTCGGAACATCTCTAATCTACTCTCAAGGTAAATACTTATCTTTTAAATAGTTTTTAGAACTTTTCAAAGTTAGTTTTGTTTACATCGTAACGCGCATGATCTGTGAACTTGGAAAAAGTTACCGACTTACCGAATACAACATAGTAAGTCCATAAGTAATCCAATCTAGACGAAGTGCGCTCTTTACTTATTCCAATTCCTAATTTACTAAGTAAGAAACGATTCTCATAAGAAATTTTATCCGTCATTTCTTCTCTTATTTACACGACGTAAGTAGTGAGAACTTTTGATATATTATTAGAGTTATTAAAGTTTTATTGTAACGATCTACAAGTATTACATATTTCAAATGGCCAATTCGATCGTTAATATTCATTGTGTTAATAAACAATGATTCTCAATCTTGGCATGTCTTGGTAGGTAAGGTTACCAACAGTTTTTTTAGTAAGAACTTTTTTCAATTTCGTCCATTGACCTCTTTGCGGTACTCCTTTGTAATCAGTTTCTATTGAAAAAAAAAACAATTGCCAATTTAATTATGTAGATTAGGTTGAATTGAATACTATCATTGAAATTGATAGATTATTGCGTAAAAAGCCGTGTTGGCTGAGTGGGTGGTGCCTAGACTTTCGATCCGAAGGTCGTGAGTTCGAATCCGGTGGTACACCAATGAAGTTTCTCAAAAAGTTCTAAGTGTGCATTTAAATCACGTGCTTAACGATGAAGGTAAACATCGTGAGGAAACCGGCATGTCAAGTGCACGAAAGGAGCCTCTTCGAGGCGCACTTGAAATACTTTCACCACACTGATCCGAAAGAACTAATGACCCGATAAGAAGACGAAGAAGAAGGAGTATAGCATAATTTGCTTTATAGCAACATAAATTCATATAACTATTACATTCTCAATTCTCAAAAGCTTTCCCATTTAATTAATTTAATTAATTTTTTGAAATTGTTCAAAAGCATACCGTGAAAAATACCCGATAATGCACCAGTTGAAATATTCATAATGCAAATATATCTGATTTACAGTCTGTCGATGCAGACTTTATGAATTGAACAGCATTGTTTAATGTGTTCAATTAACTGTTGGTCTTGGTTTTCATGACAGAATAATTAATTATTTCTTTGTTCATAATGGAATAATTAATTTATTTTTATGTTCGAAAACAAAAGTGATGAATTGGGAATCTGATGATTGAGGGCATTGACGACACTGTGGCTTAGTTGGTAGTGACCCTGCCTATGAAGCTTGGTGTTCCGGGTTCAATACAAATGTTTGTTCTCAGGTCTTGGATGTTGTGATGTCTTTTGTCCATGTCACCTGCGACACAGGGAATCCTAGCGCAGGGGTGTGAGTGTGTGAATGTTTATTGAAATGAGAGGGAGATAGGCCTGCATTACACATTTTTGCCTTAGCATAAGCATAGTATAATCAGCCTATACTGTTCCCACTGCTGGGACTCAGGCCTACTCTCGGCAGGAGAGTGAATGGGTCTTAATCCACCACGCGGACCCAATGCAGATTGGTGGATGTCGCATGCCATAGAACATTTTTTTTTTTTGGTTTTCTGTCCGTTGACATGCCGGTTTCCTCACGATGTTTTCCTTCACCGTTGCGAGAACGTGGGGTGCATACATAGATTTTTTCGACCGATAAAACCCATTTACGCATGACTGCCACCGGGATTCGAACCCGCGACCATCAGATCGCAAGGCAAGGGCCTCATCCACTCGGCCACCACGTCCTCTGTCCACATTTTTGCCTTCTTATGTCTAAAAGACAGTAAAGTGACTCGACTAAATTTTTGGGTATAGCCAAAAATGAAATAAACATTAGGATTAGTAAACCATTGTTGTCAATTCAGATGTCGCCACAACTAAACTAAACTAACAAACTTAACAAATTATATAAATATATTTAGTAATAAATCCACTTAATTTCTAAACAAAGGTTTTAATTAACTTAACTTTAGTTCAACTAAACCAAAGAGTCAAAGAACAGAAAACCAAAGTTTAAAGATACGACACATGTTTCGCCTCTACACGAGGCATCATCAGGATGTGTGGACTCGCCGAAGTTGAAACGAGAGTTTCAAATTTATTACTAAATATACTTGTATAATTTGTTAATATTTATGGATTTCCGCAAAAATACGCCTGAATCAATCAATTATCTTAAACTAAACTAATTTGACAGCATTAAAAATTATGCCATTCTTTTATTTTGATCGTTATAAAACGAACAGCAACATTTTTAATGTCGTCAAATGAGTTTAGTTTAATTTTTTCGACATCTGAACTTGACACCATTATAGTTTAGTGTGCAATATATACCTAGTACATTAGTACCATAGTGGTACAAAATTATGGGTCCTTTTATTAGGTACATCCAAAAACGTGCCACTTAAAAATGGTTAACTAATCCTAGTGGTACTAAGTGGCACGTTTACATGGTACAAGGTTGCCTGGAAGAGATCGCTGCTTAGCGATAAGGCTGCCCATTGTACATGCTCCATGCTCATTATGTATCTTTAAGATTCCTAGTACAATAAAGAGTTCTCATTCATTCATTCATTAAAATAACGACGACAAACAACGACGAACGTTGCTTATTCACTCTCGTTTCGAACTTCGGCGAGTCCACACCTCCTGATGATGCCTCGTGTAGAGGCGAAACACGTGTCGTATCTTTAAACTTTGGTTTTCTGTTCGTTGACTCTTTGGTTTATAATATAGTAATATGTACTAAAGTTCTAAACTAAAGTTAAGTTAATTAAAACCTTTGTTCAGAAATCAAGCGGATTTATTACTAAATATATTTATATAATTTGTTAATAGCAATATAGCAGCAATCAGCTGTAAAAAAATATAGTTTAAAAAAAACTAGAGTTGCTAGGTACCTGTTGCTTTGCTTACAATGGCTTACATACATTTAGTATTGAGTGGTAATGTACAGTGCACGAAAGGAGCTTCTTCGAGGCGCACTTGAAATCTTTTCACTACACTGGTTTGAAGGAACTAGTGACACGATAAGAAGAAGTATTGAGTTGGATGGAAGTTTGCTGCTCAATCACACCAAAACTACTCAACCGATTAGGCTTAAATTCCATTTTTAAAACCCGGTCATTCCTATCAATAGAAATTGATAAAAATGAAGTCCTTTCATAACTGGGTTACTCAAGGGTTCATTGAACTCATTTGACCTAAAACCAATAACCAAATACCAATGTTGATTGACCCTAATATATCTGTTTACTATTCATAGATGACCCATCCCAGCATCAATATGATTCCTGACATCCTCTGAAGATTCCTGTTACCCTAATGATCCCAGAAAGACACTTATGTCCTTATATTCCTGATATACCCTGAAGATTCCTGATTCCCTGGATATTCCTGATTTCCTGATGATTTCTGATACCCTGAAGAAGCCTGATTTCCTGATGATTTCTAATACCATGAAGATTCATAATTTTCTGAAGATTCCTGATAGCCTGAAAATTCCTGATACCCTAAATATTCCTGATACCATGAAGATTCCTGATACCCTGAAGATTCCTAAATTCCTGATGATTGCTGATACCCTGAAGATTTTTGAAACCCTGAAGATTCCTGATACCCTGAATATTCCTCTATTCTCCTACAGGACCGATCCTTCTGAATACTTTTCCCTTGAAATTAGTAATAACCTGACTCGAAATCCCTGCTATGCAAAATTGGACTAATATAATTTATTTTCAACTGCCTAAGGCGTCGATGACACACAAGCGTTTTTACAAGCTGATTGTTGGCGTTTTTAAACGCTAGCGCGTGAACGTGTTAGCTTTTGTGAAGGATTGTCAACAAGCTGATTGTAAAAACGCCGATGACACTGGGCGACTTTACACGCTACATGCGAAGGTGCTGGCGTGTAGCGTGTAAAAAAGCAGTGTGTCATCGTGCTAAAACAGGCCTCTACTGTTAAAAAAAGCTCTGCCCCGTAGCTATTTACGTTAATATTTACGGGAATATATCCAGAGCACGTGAACACCAATTTATTTGTCCAAATAAAGATGTCCGTAGGTATTATCAGGTCGAATTCAGGAAAATTAACTGCACTGAAAATCAGCCAGGTGTCATCGGTGCCATAGTATATTTAGTAAAAAAGTAGATTAATTATGTTAATCACTCACTTATATGATAGTTCAAAAATATTCTTTGAACATCGTAATCCTCATCATTAACAGCCTATGAGATTGTCCACTGTTGGGTATAAACCTCTTTCCTCAAACATCGTAATGATCGTAACACATAATTCATAATTCATTTATTTTCAATTTCAAGTATTTACATTCAATTTAAATATCTAACATAATTTTTACTTATTGGCTTGCTGGAGACATAGTATGGGTTTCAGCACCTACACTAAGCTGTTAAGCTTGTGCCGTAGATGCTGGTACCTTCCAGGAACATTGTGATTTTCAGCCAAGAAGTAGGACTAATCTACGCAGGAGGATCTATGGAAGTACATTTAAGTATATTATTATTTATATTGAAATTTATGATTAAGAATTTATTCAGTTAGCTAATTATATTCTGTTACCTCAAACTTTCAAATTATTAAAGTACATCAACTAGGTAGGTATACTCTTTGTTTCCTAACATCAAATACTTTGGTGAATTCGGGTGTCAGAGGATGTGTGGTTTATATGTTTGCATGCGTGGTGTTTATGAGTGTGTGTGTATGTGTGTGTATTCTTGATGTAACACAGATAGTTTGATAATTTTAAATTTATTGCGACGTGAAGATATTGTAAAAATATATTAAATATTGTAAAGAATCATTTCGAATTCTCGATTAAAAAAGTCTTGAAATAAAAACCCTAAACAAATAGTTTGTTCATCTGTCAGGGAACTAAGATGCCTTAGTTACTTTCAGACAAATGCTTGAAACTTTAGTAAGAAGTAAGAACAATACCCCACTCTATTTGCATCGGAACCGGGGTTTCGGTACTATTACTTTCAAAGTTTCAACTCTTCAATTAAAACACACTACTTTGCATTTACCTAATGACTTGGATGTAACTTAATAAACTGATTTGCGTGACTGATTATCCTAATGTACTATGTCAGTATTGTTTTGCATTCATCGATGCATCCCAATAAATCAGCCGGTCAGGGAATGGTAATTTTCATGCGACACGACCGTCTTTGTCCAGGTAATGGTAAGCAATACACGTAGGATGCTCGTAATAGGTGTAAAATTATCTGATAATTTTGTAATAGAAATAGCATAGAAAGTCTAGCTCTTTGATTATCTACCTCATCAGATAAATCATAGGTCTAGCTACTACACGGGCGAATCAACATGACACCTGGCTGACACTTGGCTCCAAACTTGATGCTCCCCCGCTGCCCCGCGCGGCGCCCTCCGTGTTCCTGCGAAGCCTCATCATTACTTATCATTACCAAGTACAGGACCTCTTCTCTACCAAGATTATCCAATTCCACGCTGTACTTTGCACAAACGTCATTCGAGCCAGGTGTCATGTCGATTCGCCCGAGTAGTAGCTAAAATGTGATAGAAATTTCATTCATAAATTCATTCATAAATTATACAAATCAATCGATCAAATTAGGACGTGGTGGCCGAATGGATGAGGCCCTTGCTTTGCGATCTGATGGTCGCGGGTTCGAATCCCGGTGGCAGTCATGCGTGAATGGATTTTTTCGGTCGAAAATATCTATGTTCGCATCCCATATTCTCGCAACGGTGAAGGAAAACATCGTGAGGATGGCATGTCAAAGGACAGAAAAAAAATGTTGTATGTCATGTGACATCCACCAATCCGCATTGGGTCCGCGAGGTGGTTAACCCATTCGCTCTTCTGCCGAGAGTAGGCCTGAGTCCCAGCAGTGGGAACATTATAGGCTGATTATGCTATGCTTATGCTAATCAATCAAATCGTTTATTTGCGTAGTAAGGGCATGCAAAATTGTCAAGGTTTTACAAAAACATACTTCAACCGACTTCAATTGGACCATTTTAGTAACCGTAAACAACACTGAATAGTCATAGTACGGGAGGCGACGATGCTAAATAAGGATTTGCTCGAGCGTCATTGAGACCTATTGGGTTGCAAAGCTTAGATGATAAGAAGAAAAAAATGTTATATAATATATACCTTTTCATCGGTGGGGGAAGCGGCTATAGGCTTTTTAAAATGTAAAAAAAAAACTGTTGCATGGACATACTCGAGCGCGTCAGATATTGATAGCATCATGGTCCTTCGTATTTTTAATAATGTAACGTTTGTTAATCTGACCGTTTGCATGATGGCCTTATCTAGGGGACTCATATTTGGTGGAGGTACTTAACCGGGTACAAGGTATCCCCCTGTATATTAAACTGCCGCGCTGGAGTAACTCCCGAAATCCCCTCTTCGGCTCCCCTACCATCACAGGGAAGCAAAATACGCAATTTCGTTTACTTCATTTGGATGGCTGCATTTTTTCAGTTATTTTGATTTCAAAACCAAAATACTTAAGCGATGTTCATGAAATTTCTACGGAGACCAATCTGGAAGTATATTGAGATTCAAACAACCGAATTGAGAACCTCTTCATTTATTGAAGTCGGATGAAAATGGAACGTAACTACACATTTCAATATTTTCAATAACGTTTCGTTACTTCCTAACCTCGAAACGAGCCGATCTTATTTTATTTTATATGCGGCCATTCCCTAAAACGATATACCTACCTCCTTAGAAAATATTGGAAATATGGTAAACACAATAAGTACTTTAACTTTACCTACTCAGAGTGTGTTAACAAACCTAAACATACAATCCAGTGTCTTGTATAACAATTGAGATAAAAACGCGTCAAATTTTAAAAGGATTTTAAGACGTTTTGAGTGTAGTATAGAGGTGAACGCACACTTCTCCACGGCGAACGCATCGATCGTTCCGAACATAACGAATTTTAGAATTATTTTTATGAAATCCATTGAAACCTCGCACCGTCCGCGTCGAATCGTCCGATTCTGGAAGAACCCCAGAATACCTAGACAAATTCGGATGACGTCATCAAATTCAGCGCGAGCGATGCGCTCGCATTCTGAAAGTGCGTGTGTAAGAACAACGCGCGTTATGCAATCGAGTACCTACTACTTCGTTTTAATCAATACAAAAATGTGTGGTTCTAACTTAATTGTATTGGTACAAAGATACGAAGAGCTGTACATGTACAATCTGCAACATCGTCACTATATCAATCAATGACGAGAGTTCTTTCGGCGCGGTTGATTCTTTCTTTGCTGTCGTTTCATTCGGTGCGGATAGATATGCGAGGCCTTATTAACTTTGATTCGTCCGACGCGTTCGGCTGGATAAGTGTGCAATTACCTTAAAGATAAGTAGAGTTTTTTTTATGTTTTGAGGAAAATCAAGTTGACATTAAGCTCACTTTGTAGGTTAGAAGTGGGCGGTTTAAGAGGAATAGCGACAAGTTAAAATGTCCAGAAAAAAAATGATTATGCTTGGGTTTTTTAAGGGCAAATAGATTTTTTCTTCCAAGTAGAATAATAGTATATTTAATAAAGAATCTTCCTTTTAGACTTGATTTATTAGCCACTTCCGAAAAACAACTTGATTATAAAAAGATTTAAGACTAAAAGTACCTACAAACCTACTTAAAAGAACAGGGCTTTATGAATAAGAATAAGAAAAAAAATATTTGCTTACACATTTAACATACAAAAAACAATAACTCATTACAGAGGAGAAAAAAGTGTAACACAAAATGGGAAGTCACTCAGCCACTTCTGAGGTGCGACTTTTGAGACCCACTGTGTAGTGTAGGTACCTATTATAATTACATACTTAGGTAAGTACTGTTTTGGTTTTGGGCAACAATTAAATGTGATATACATTATCCATGGTTGCCCATGACCATTAATAAAAAAAATACCGATTGTATAAAAACGCTAAACGAATCATTACCTTTGATACCTTTCTACCGATTTCGATTACAGCGTGACAAATCTTGATTAACCGCCGATTAAACAATTAGCTCACGCTCGTAAAAGACCCGGTTAAGTGGGTTCGAGTGATAGTTTTACGCAACTCTGGTTTAATTCCTCAAAGAGGTTGGAAGTACTTGGAAAGTACTTTGAGTTCCAATAAGTTGGACGTTATGAGCTTGTTCAACTTTGCCCATTGAGGAAACCATCTTTTATTACCTTCTGAATTATATGATCAGAGTTTTGGCGGGAACGTTACAAGCCCAGTCACGTTCCCACCGACAAAATATTTTGCTCGTCGCGCCTAAAGAAGTTTTCACTTCAATAACAGACAAGTGTTTGACTACGACATTACTTTTTTATGCATTATAACATTGTTTTTTTTCTAACATGGCAATACTTGTAGGGTTGCAGCCAAGTTAAAGTTGACGCAGAGCAGATGTCACCGAAGCACTTGAACGTAGAACTTGGAGAGGGCTCAATTGCGTGGCAGCCAAGATCCAAGTTGGAGTTCGGAAACTCATTCTATGGGTTATTACTTCTTTCGAGTCGGAGTTCGTATGGAATTGTCATTTTAATCGCTCAAAGTTACAGGAACTTGCTAATGTTTACTCCTGTTTTTGACGCATTCTCTAAAGACTTCGTAACTTCGTTACAATTTCTACAAACATTTCCGCAGTAGGTTGCTCGTAAAGTTAAATTTTATATACCTAGACAGAGTATGTAAATATAAATATAAAGTCAGCTCGAAACGCTTTGATGAAGCTTTCACTTCTGTTCGCACTCGCCGTTTTTTTTAAATAATCAAACGAATAATTCCAAAAAGATAAATAAGGATTCAAATAAATCACCTAATTAAAATCATGCGTAAGAAGCTTTAGATTTTCTTTAATTTTCTAATTAGGCAATCAAATGTAAGCAACTGCTCATCATAACGCTGTCATACAAAAACTTCACGGACACGTGGCGCTTCAACCATAAATAATAGAAATATTCATAATACCCACTACCCCAAATGCTGGAATCGCAATAAATATTGTATGCAATTGGTGTACAACATGTTATTTGCTAACTCACAATCCCCTTTGGTACAGGGGCTGTTTCCATTCATAATATTGCTATAATCCCCCTGTACTGTGTTGCTATAATATCCATTCAAAAACCAGTTCTATCCAAAAGAAAACAAAGTGTATTATTGTGAGACTGAATATGGCAACCCTAGATTTATGTTGCTTATTACATTTTACACGCGTGAAATGAACACGTAAAAAGGAATGCAATTTTCTGCCTTATTTATGTTAGCGTAAAAACTATTTGCTTCTAAAATCGAACCCTTTTGACAATTTGATCGTAAATTATCTACTTTAGGTTTTCGTCGAGCGCCATATTGGTTTTAGCCTCATAAAACTTGTCAACAACGTAATTTTTAAAGTAGAATGTAACGACTCATGATTAATGTTTGTAATTAACCAAGATTTCTACTACTCATAATAGTTTGAGTTGACACGGATGGTCAAGTGGCAAGTGTGTCGGACTGCCACGCCGGTGTCGCGGGTTCGATTCCCGCTTCAAGACAAACATTGGTGTGATGAACATCGGTGTTTGTCCTGAGTCTGGGTGTTTTCTATCTATCCTATATACCCATGTATTTACAAAAAAAGTATATAAGTATTGTATCAGTTATCTGGTTCCCATAGTACAAGCTCTGCTAAGTTTGGGGCTAGATGGTGCTGTAACTAAAATATTTATTATTTATTTATAAGTTAAATTTTTGGACATTTTAAGTTGCATACTTATAGAGCACTCGCGTGACCCTAAAGATACAACGAAACTCATTTTTTTAATTTTAAAGTTCTTTTCCAATCCCTTCAATGAATAGCTTTTCATTCATTCATTTTTAAGGAAACTATAAACCGCATAACTTTAGGCTGCATTCGACTTTTGTGACCTAGAGCTAAAACGAAAAAATAAAATAATCTTCAGGCAGCATTAAAACTCATTGTACCATGACATGAAGTTATTACAAACCCCTTTATCTCTCTCTACATCAGAGCGATAGAGATGGGACACAGAGGTTAATTAAATTATCGATGTGCTCTACTTTTCGTGTGAGCGAGTTAGCGATGATATCCAGATTTCTCTATTTAACACATTTATTTGAACATCTTGGTTAAGAAACAACATTTTTTTGGTATTCATTTGTTCACTACCTATCTATTAATTTTCAAAATTATCTAAATTAAATTCAGCGTTATCTCTAATTTACTTATATTCCTTGTTATTACTGTTATTATGTTTTTTTTTACTTAAAGTTATTGTGTCTACTATTGAAAAAAATGTTTTATGTATGTTTTTGAACTGTAACATCTTTCCTCTCGCTTTCTATGAATTTTTGGCAGGAAATTCGTGAATTGCAACGGAAGTGTGTTACAGGAACTTAGCAATCTCAGAAAAATGAAGTAAATCCTTCATAATTTAAATGGGATGTCAGATATTATATTATATGCGGCTTTTGTAAGGCTCGCTTCTGTTTTTTAACCACCTATTAAGCTGATTAAATTCTACTACTTATTTACGAAAATCATACAAATTATTGTTCTAAAATAGAGTCTTTGCGATTTTACTACATCACTAATGTAACATGCCTAATCTGTTCTGCTCCTATCTTGGGGTCATAGGCCAACAGATACCGTAAGAATGCTTCCCGCTCAATCAAAACTGAAATCTATCGATACCAGATAAAGATCACTATTCCTTGTCAGCAACTTTAAAAGAGCGATGTGAAACTCGACCTACATCTGAATGATATATGGTCCCAACCCTCGTGCTATCGGAGATTGATTAATAATGTGTCTTATCAGGGAGCATTAGGGTTGTATTTCGGTTATTAAGTGTTTTTTTGTTGCCAGGTGGCTGGTACTACCGTTGAATAAAATGCTATGATAGTTAAAAGCGATGCAAAACAAAGTGATTTTACGAATGAGGTAGATAGATAGATAGATGAACACTTTATTGTACACCAACAAGAACAAAACTGAGTAAAACAATAGAACAAGTACCTATTCAAAGCCTGTAAGCGATCTCTTCCAAATGTAGATGGCTAAGATAAACTTTACTTAGATATATGCATAGATGAATAACGGTGTTCATATAGAACACCAAGATAGACAAAATCAAATCAAAATGGATGCGGAATACAGGACAGACAATTTTCAGACACCTTGTCAATAAAAATGAAATAGGTATCTCTAATTTCAAATAATGTTTGTTACATTTTACGATCACTTTTATTAACAATGGAAAAGCCTGGTAGTTTTATAATATAGGTAATATTAATATCAAGCCTAATTACTTCTTTTTTGAAAATTAGCATCGGACCAAAATGTGCTAGAAGTTAGGCAATGTGGCTCCCTTTTCTTGGACGTATTTTCAATGTACTACAGTGTGTTTCTATAATTTTGCTTCTATGGCTATATGTATTTATGAAAGTTTGAACTTTGGCTTCGAAATTTGCCTCGAAGCTTTATTGGCTTTAAGTTAAAGTGCACTTAGTAATTATGCAAAGTAAACAATATATTAAGAGATACAAGTTATACCACAGATTATAATCTTTATCGTAAATTCCGTCTTTGCGAAACCCGACGTGCGAAACGTCCCTTATTTCGAAAGGGTTGTTCCCGAAATCACCAACTAGTCCCACTAGTGGGGATTTAGAAAAAAGATCCCGCAATCCTCACTACCAACCACAGTGAGGATATCGGATTTTTTTCCTGACACTATAATGAACAATTAACATAATATCGAACAGTAACTACTTATCTTTAGATAACTATTTATTTTTATCATCATTTCTAATTATACCAAAACTACATACTAATTTATTTTTCAGAACTAGGTACATTCGTTGTTAAATGGAAAAAAAATGAGGATTAAAATCTAAAAACTGTTACCTATTAGTGATTGTCTGTGATTGTTATAAAAATATCCAAAGAAGTGCGCCGTATTATTTGAAATAATGTTAGTGATTCATCATAATAGTGTCCTAAAAGGCACACATGTGAATCAGAATATTGTAATTGCTACCAGTTGCTGTGATGACAATAAATATATTGACCATAGAGTATAGTGGGGATTACGGAAAAATAAATCCTGATCCACTGCGGTGGACCCACTATGGTAGATCGATCCCGAACAAAAAGAAAATTCCCCACTACCTGAGTAATTTTCTTTTTTTTTCTGGAATAACCCTCGAAAGTCAATAACAAAAAAAGTATCAAACAGCGACAATCAGAGCACTCTATCGGAAAAGTTCGAATATTGTTGAAATAATTGGTGCGTCAACGTTTCCCACTTCCGGAGGGCTGTCAAAGTATTTCCTTACGTTTTCCGGTTCGTCACGGCCAGTCCGGCCAATTAGCCGGAATCTTTGTTGGTTCTCTTTTGCATCGTTTTCGCTTGGACAAGTCGTTTTTCTTTATCAATATTTGAATTGGACCTTTTTGAGTCGACTTTTTGTGTCAATATTTGCAATATTTTGTAGGAAGGAGATTGCGAATGATTGCAAAAAAGATTATTGTTTAGCAAACAATATTTTTATGGTCCAGAACCTTCTGTTTGACGACACGATTGGTTGAGTGGCAAGTGTGTTGGACTGCCACGCCGGTGTCGCGGGTTCGATTCCCGCTTCAGGACAAACAATTATGCGATGATCATCGGTGTTGGTCCTAAGTCTGGGTGTTTTCTATGTTTTGATTACAAGAAAAAGTTTGCAAGTAGGCATTATTATGCAGCTATGTTTAGTTTGGGGCTAGATGGCGTTGTGTAACATTTTATATTTTTAGACATTTCTAACAATATTAATTTATTATTCATCAATGAGTAATAATGCAAATTTTATTAAATTATTTCATTTTGTGTCGTAAATTATCCGAAAACATCGAAAATTATGAAGCGATAAACCAAATCGTCACTTTTATCAAAGAAACTGAATTACTAGCAAACAAATAATATTGATGGATGAAGATTTACGGCCACCTCACTCTCCTTTTCAAGAGTGGGCCTGAATCCCATTATAACTACATAATAGATGATTATGATGAAAGCATAGATGAATAACGGTGTTCCTATAGAACAAGATGGACAGTACCAAACCAAAATGTTCGGTTTAATCGGTTATAGGACCAAAAATTTCAGACCCTATACCTATCAATAAAAATGAAATATCTCTATTTTCAAATAAGTAATGTTTGTTACTTTTTACGATGTAGTTTTATTGACAATGAAAAAGCCTAGTAGTTTTAAAATAGTTATTTAGCTCTTTTTACGAAAATTAGCATCGGACCAAAATGTACTTAAAAGTAAGCCAATAGTGGCTCCCTGTTCTTCGTCGCATTTTCAATGTACATACTACATTGTGTTTCTATACTTTAATACTTCTATGGATGACAGATACCTTCCTCTACAGCTTTATTTAGAAACGAGTTTTAAGCCGACCAGTACCTATTTTTCATTGTTGTTCCAATATGCGAAAAATTATATCGTCGTAATTATAGAATGGTGATATGAATTTAAATGACATTTATTTATATTTTGTCTATGGTAACGTATGTAGTTTGCGTATGGTGCAAACGGAACGTAAGTAAATGATACGTTCAAAAAGGTTTTGTTACGATGGCTGTTTTGCCTAGCATCTGTCACATAACATGTCAAAAAATTGCCATAGATAGTCCTTGCCCAAACTAGGGGGCCACTAGGTTTAGATAAATAAGCAGATTTTTCCGTAAGTCATGAATAAAGATGCTCGTTTGGTTCCCAGCTAGTCCTCCTTGTGATATTTCTTAATTGTAAGAGGAACACTAGTCTAGAACTGGGAAAGTCAGGGGGTTACCCCGAGTTTAGTCCTCGTTTCTAAATAAACCTGATAGAGGTTCAAAATGGTTTTAAAACTCCATTAGCGATATTACCCACACTTTCGAAAGTAAACAAAGTTAATATTAATATTATTTATTCTTTCGTTATTCTATGACTAATATAGATTCTGATTCACAGAATTTACTGTTAGGAAATCACGTCCTTTGTTTTAGATACGAACGTTTATCATTTATAATAAGAAACACACTGGCCTATTTACTTATCATTATTATTTAGACATTTCAACATCGGTTTGTTCTGAGTCTGGGTGTTTTCTATGTATTCTATGTTTGTATTTACAAAAAAACTAGTATTTAAGTATTCTATTAGTCAGTTATCTGGTTTCCATAGTAGAAGCTCTGCTTAGTTTGACAAAATATTTATTATTATTACTTCCCTATACAGGGCGTCCCACGGATGTGACGAAAGTACCTTGAATATTGTAGATGGAACATTTTACTGAAAGAAGACATTGCTTGAATTTAAAAAACAATTTAAACTGCATTCATAGATATTTAAATAATTACATGGTTGAACCGGGAATCGAACCCGTTACACGGGAAAAATAATCAGCCTGTAGCTTTATTATACCGATCAAAAGGCTTCATCATAAATATTATTTTTTGCTAAATAACATAGTGTTACAAATAAAAGGAATTTTAACATTTTATGTGAAATTTTGTTCAGAAAGTAAATTTGTATAAAGTACCTACTATACACCTGAGATCCTTTGGCCCTTCTGAGTCTAGCTGTAAATGATCAAAGCGGAGACAGCCCTAATATGTATATGTTAACAAAATATAAAGTTTGAGTAGGTAGCTAGCTAGTAGATTCCAACATTTCCAAGTATGCTGATATGATGAATAATGAATATCAAATTCACATTATATTTTTATAAGGCAGAGCATCATAAACTCACGCCTTTTTATGATAAATAAAGGCTACCTATTAATTGATTCAGGCGTTACTTTGCGGAAATCCATAAATATCAACAAATTATATAAATATAACCGAAGTTTGAAACGAGAGTGAATAAACAACGACAAGCGACTCATCTCCACAACGGGTATAAATACGGGCCGGGCAACGTTGTTTATTCACTCTCGTTTCAAACTTCGGCGAGTCCACACCTCCTGATGATGCCTCGTGTAGAGGCGAAACACGTGTCGTATCTTTAAACTTTGGTTTTCTGTTCGTTGACTCTTTGGTTTAGTTGAACTAAAGTTAAGTTAATTAAAACCTTTGTTTAGAAATTAAGCGGATTTATTACCAAATATATTTATGTAATTTGTTGATAAGGCTACCTATATTTTAAAAATAATTATCTAGTTCTGTTGTTCATAATACTGTTAGAAAATGTATTACCCACACGATAAAGGCTTTATCTAATGATAATTAAATACATAAATAAATAAATATTTTGGACATTTCACATAACGCCATCTATAATCAGAACTTGTAGGTCTATGCTATGGAAACCAGATGACTGATACTCAAATACTTTGTTTGTAAATACATAGGTACATGGAATATATAGAAAACACGATGTTCATAGTTATCCCACAAATGTTTCTCCTGAGGCGGGAATCGACCCGGGAAATTAAAACCTTCTGTATATTTTATTGACATCCCTTAGTTGGTTTTTTTTATAGTTATAGATCTTCGACCTCAATCTCACTTGGGGCCTAATTCAGTAAGCTGTCATCGACACTCGTTATCGAATGGTACGTCAATTTTGTCATTTTTATCTCTTATTTTGTGCGTTAATTGACGTATTCGATAACGAGAGTCGATGACTGCTCAGCGAATTATCCCTTGATCTAAAGTGATGTTTGTTTTTATTTATTCATTATTTATTACTATTATTATTATTAATTAAAAAGTGATACACACACATGATAAGGTTAACAATTTTTTTGACGTTTTACGTATGACGTGGCGTTATGGTCTTAGGACTTTAGTCTATAAACTTTACTCTTTTTTACTACTTTACTACTTGACTTTAGTCTATACAAAAAAAATAGCTATTAAGTATTTAAAAAAAAACTATTTTGACGTTCTCAGATAATTGTATCATCTGGTCTAGTTACCTATAAATAAAAATACTTGTCAAATGAGACTATTCTCATGTTTCAGAATACGGCTCTTAAAATGTTGGACAAAAATGCCACAAACAGAAGTTTTGCTGTCAGATAACTATATTTAGAAATGGTAGGGCGCTAGTGGATTTAATGGACTACCGTCATTACTCAACCACGCAACGGATGCGTCAGAATGGCTTAAAAAACTAAAAACGAGGATAACAGTTGCATTCCTCCTATTTTTTGTCTATGACATGTTTTTTTATAAAAACTACAATATGGCGGGAATTTTGTTGCATGAAGTGAAAAGAAGATTGGGCATCGTAGGTCCCGGCAGGCAATTATTTTACCTACTTGACAATACATTTCGATATTTTTATTTTAAGCATATTTTTTTGTAATCTAAGCAGTACAGTCTAAAGGCGTAAAAGCCGTGTTGGCTGAGTGGGTCGTGTCGCGACTTTCGTTACGAAGATCGTAGGTACGGATCCATCGTACACCAATGGATTGTGTCACCATGTGTCAAGTGCACGAAAGGAGCCTCTTCGAGGCGCACTTAAAATCCTTTCACCACACTTTTTCGAAAGAACTAGTGACACGATATAAAGAAGAAGTACAGTCTTACAAAAAAGTCATGCATGCAGGTTGAAAAAAAATCGCGACTAGAGCCCCATACATGTTTGCCCATTGTCTTTTTAAAATACTCTTCCTTGGTTCTAGTCATGAAGTTTATTTAACGGGCACTATGTTTAAAGAAAGCAAACATAGATGAATAACTTTGTTCCTAATTTCCTACAGACCACCAAGATAGACAATATCAAACCAAAATGAAGTCGAAAAACAGGGCAAAAAAAAAATTCAGACGCCTCGTCAATACAAATGAAATATCTTCATTTTCAAATAATATTTGTTACTTTTTACGTTGGAGTTTAATTAACAAAGAAAAAGTGTAATAGAGTTAGATTAACTATTACTTCTCATTCTCGAAATTTAGCCTCAGGCCAAAATGTACTAGAAGTTGGTAATTGCGATTTCAATGTACCTATCTATTAAACTAAGGTATCTTGTTTCTGAACGAAAACAAAGTAATAAGAAAATAACGAGCAGTTAGCAGTTTCCCCTGAGAAATAGATGCGAAGTGAAATAAAAATATTGGCAAAGCTCTCTCGCATTACGCCAGATTCATGCTACAAACTTATCTCTCTTTTATAAAACTGTTTCTTTTAGCTTCATTTTGCTTCGAAGTTAATTTTTAATCTCACTGTCCGTGATTTCCGAATTTTAAATCTGTGGTCTTTTATTTTTATATTATTTAAGGAGACAATATGAAAAGTCAAGTTTCACAGCATTAATACTAAGTATTACCTACTCACCAACACTCATACACATTCACGATCACAACGGGCAAAAAACTATAATTTTTACACCTTAAGAATCCTCAAAGCAAATTTCCATACAAAATGTTTCGGACAAATACTCAAAAAGTACGCCGTATATAGTAATTTCTGCACACTATTCGTTTCATCCATGTTTTTTGATTTCGTCAACAAAAAAAGTTTAAGGTTTCATTAATTTAGATTTTATACGTGTTTTTAACTTAGTAGGGTTAATTTTAATTAGGTTAATCTTTTCACGTTCCCGCCGAAACTCCGGCCTTTTATTTTCTTCTTAATTTCGTTCTTAAATCTGGCCAGTCACATTTTTTTTAAAATAATGTGTGATAATCATAAATGTTTGAATTTCGAACAAGTTTATGGCGCCGATCACACGATACGATCGAGGCGAATCACAAATTGCGGCAATAGCAACCGATGTGACGACAATCCAATTGATTTTGATTTGACTCGCACGAACGTAATCCAAGCTCTGGTTTATAAAATTGCTCTGCAAATTCACTTGAAACAGTACCTTTTTATACTACATCGTACTATGATATCGAATTTCAAATTGACTCTCCAAAGAGTCCTACGTTGCAGCCAGTTCGACCTCTTTGGTGTTTAAAGTACGAATAAATCTGAAATTCTACGGAAAAAGACTTCGAGAATCCAAGAAAAGGTTATACGTCAGAATCTGCTAACATAATTTTCTGCCATTTTTGACGGGGGACGAGGTAAACACGCATTGCACACGCGCCTAACAAAATCTTATTCATGTAAACGCACACTATAATAATCTCGCACACCATCTTAAAATATGCACACAGTTATCAAATACAGCGTATAGTTTTATTTGACGTGAATGGCCAAGAAGGTTATATGGCCAGCAGAGGGGTACGCCTTGCATTACCATCTCCTTTGGCTAGATTCTCGAAGGAATAAGACAATTTAATTTTCCTTTTCTACGAGACTTCTGAAAGTTGAAGCGAATCGTTAAGGTCTTGACAAAGCTTTGCGGTAACTGGAACCGACTTTACCCAAAGTAATGATACATCCGAGCATTGGGAGCTCAGTAGCCCAGTCCAATTCACTCCCCACGAAATATTTTGCTTAGTGCGCCTAAAGAAACCAAGGTTTTACAAAAACATACAACAACCGACTTCAATTGGACTGTTTTCGTGACCGTAAACACCACTGAATAGTCACCGGGAAGCAAAATACGCAATTTATTTTTCTTGGATGACGTCATTTTTTCACTTATTTTGATTTCAAAACCAAAGTACTAAGGCGATTTTTATGGAATATTTTTTCAAATCGGTTTATAAACAAGAAAGTTCAAAAGTAACAAACATCAAAAAAAAAATTGGTTGACTGTAAAGTTGATTTACGATATAACCACCAGCGTAACGGGACAATAAGCGTTACCGGACAATGACAGCGTTACTGGACAATGACGTCAACGTTTTCGTTCATGCAGCCGGCGTTCATCGATTTATTAGACGTAAATTAAATAAGACGATAATCTCCTTTTGAAGTCGGTTGAAAAGTAACCAAAGGCCTTTGACCCAGAATCCGAAATGTCTTAACATGGCAGACGAATGACTATTAAGATCAATGGAGGAATGTATATCACTGAATTACTGAGATTGAAGCCCAGACACGACACAGGGAAGCTGCCACCGAAACGACCATGTTGCAGGCAAACTACGGAATTAGGTATTTGCTGAAATCCGGAATTGTAGACTGTTTTTTATGTGTGACATCTTTCCTTTCGATTTCCATAAAATTTTGAAAGTAATTTTGAGAAATTGGGACGGAAGTGTGCTATAGGAATTTGGCCGTCAGCTGGTACCAACTTCAGCCACTTCAACCACCAAAATGAAGTCAATATAAATATAAATATGTGTATTTGTAAATAAAACTGCGCGTTAAAGATTTCTGTATTATCTTGATTGCGTAGATTGCCCAAAAGTCAGTTTTAATACTCCACAACCATCCATTTTTAATGTTATTGCAATGAAATAAACGTTCCAAGGATAACTGAATTGCAATCGACAATAAGATAATTTTGAAAAAGGAGCAATGAGAAAAGTATTTCATGTGTTTGTTCTCCGATTTTACTCGTATAATAATTTAGATAAGTAAGTACTTTTATTAGGTTTTATCTTTATGATTGTTTTACTTGACCTTACAAGAATGAATTATTATTGCTAATTTCTTGAAAAGTCAAGTCTCAAGTCTCAAGAAGGTAGCTAGCTACTTTATTAAAAATTAAATAACATAGGGATAACTGTTTTATTAAGATGTGTTTCTCTCTCTCTTTTTTGTATTGTTTTATTTTTTAAGATTTTGTAAAACTATTGTTACATACCTACACCTAACTCGATCAACTATTTGAATTTAAATTTTAAGATGAGCAAACATAATGCTGCTTGTGCTCAAAATAATTGCGAATGAAACACAATAACTAATATATTGTAAGTATTTAATTATTTTTTAAAGTAAGCCTCTATACCTACCAACTTTATATTCAATCTATCTTCCTGTGAGTTCTACAAACATGAACTGTCTATTTCCAGCCACTGATAAACCATCAGCATTCAGCACCACATTGCAAAATAACATACTATTTTCACTCCTTTTCTTGTTTCAAGAGCTGGAAACATTCGTAACTCCCTGAATTTGAATTTCACCGCAGCATTAATGGCATCAGTTGTCAAACTCGTTTGACAGGTGTCCGCGATAAGAGCCCTCAGGCTAAGGGGCCGAGTCAAGACTTGAGAAACAGATGTCTCTGACTTTGTTTATCTTCGTGGGTTTTGTAAACAGGGATGTAATTTACGCGTATGTCTAACAATAAAATAATCATTTATATTTCAGGAATAAGGTTAAAGTACGAAATAAGTAGAGTAAGTAGGTTTGAGAACTTAAAGAAAAAACATTATAGACTGATTTATGCAAAGTTTTATAGGTATAACATGGTAGGTATAACTAATAAATATATAGTGCGCCAAAAGTATTTACCCGCGCGTGAAGGTCTTAAAGAGTTAAAGTCAGGGTGCATACATTCCCGCGGCCCTTACTCTCACCTCCAAAAAGTGATGATAAAAGCCCCAAGTAATTTTTCCAACTATAATTTAATCTCCTAGAAAAGGTTAGGTGTTGCCGCCGTTCGGTAGGTACTAAGATAACCAACCTTTTCGTGGGTCCAACTATGTTTTGTATGAAACATAATTATAATGTTTTGTAGGTAACTATAATACATAATCAAGGTTTTACAAAAACAAATTACAACCGACTTCAATTGGACTGTTTTAGTGACTGTAAACACCGTACGGAATTTCGCTTTGCTTCGACGACATATTATTTTCAGTTATGTTGATTTTAAAAACTAAACTATTGACAAGATTTTGTCTCTCAAAAAATATTTTATCAAATCGGTTTATAAATCAGAAAGTTCTGAAGTAACAAACATAAAAAAAAACAACCGGATTGAAAACCTCCTGCTTTTTTAAAGTCAGTTGAAAACCACAACTGTTATTTTCAAATCAGGTAAAGTTAAAAAAATATTTAAGCCCTGTGGGAACGCGATATCCCTGTAAAGCCATCAATGGCCGGTAAGGCGTAAAATGGGACGAATAATGAATGCTATTGGCCTCAAAATTACAAGGTGCAATATACATGGTCTTTAAATAATAAGGTTTAGCAGCCAAGTGGTATTTTTTTTACATTTCATTTGCAGAATGTAAAGAATTCTTTTTTCAATGAAAGTGGTGTTACCACATTTAAAAACTTGAAAAAGGCGGGTTACAATAAAACCATACACTACTTCTTATCGTGTCACTAGTCCTTTCGAACCAGTGTGATGAAGGATTTCAAGTACGCCTAGAAGAGGCTCCTTCGTGCACTGGGCTGATATGGTAAGTATGTACATACCTATCATATCACCTACCTATCTATGTATGGGCTGATACTTAAGTAAGTGTAAAAATATTAGTAGAACTACTCCATCTTTCCTCACATTCGTTCCAAATGCTATAAATATAATTTTACGTGAGTACGTAGGTACGTATTACTTAATGTTTTTTTAATCGAACATGATTGATCATAGATAAAAAGATATTGAAAATACTATTTACACTATAAAATACTATAATAATTTATTTGAGCTATAATTAATAATGGTATATTTTGTAATGGTATAAAGACTCGTAAAATTTATAAAATTGGTAGTTTTGTACGATGGCAAGTGAACTACGCCAATCGAAGCATAAAACCACCTGGTAAATATTGTTTGTCCAATAACAAATATTAACAATTTAGATGCTCATCATACCGAGTCATAAACTCAAATTTAATAATCCATACGTTATTCCAGCAAAGAAGGAAACACGATGAGAGTTGGTAATGGCTTTTATCATATTTATTATACCATTTAAATATGTAAAATCCAATATGGATTTCCCTACACACGCGCCTTACAAAAACAGCCCTTGAGGTAAAAACAGGTTATGCACAGGGTGCTTACAAAATTATTTATGAATAATATTTAATTTCATCATATCATTCACAATAATTACGAATTCTATTTTAAGAATACACATTATGGGCTAAGTTATGTCAGCGTAAAATTGCTAAAATAGTAAGATGACCATTTAACCGTTCGTAAAACGGTTATTTTATACCAAGTAATTAAAATATTTGTCGATTAAATTGTCAAAACAGCTATTAATGAATATCTCTAATATTAATCACATTCTTATACAATTCTATTTATTCTTCTATTTATGACTTAAGTTAAGTAATAACTAAAATCAATAAGTTGTTAACTAGATTTAATCTAAAAAACTCAATCTATGTTTGTGTGTTTGTTTCTCAATAAAATACTTACACATCCATTCAAAATATTCGAAGGAAACCCCGATGCTTATTTTAGGTTTTACAGAATCAAACGCACCACACACGTTTCAACAGACGATAAATTCACCAAGACCGTATTTTACGATCACCCTAAGGAGAAAATAAATAAACAAGGTTTTAAACGTATCTCTTTACGACCACACGTTTAGAACAGCCTGTATGTACGGAGTGTATTAAATTTAATGTTAGAAAAATAATTTGCATGACAAAAGGGAATATGAAATTCCCGCACATTTTTCGTTCTTTGTATGAGACTTTGCAACGTGGAAGTGGGTATTTTATTAGAGTTTGCCTGCAAGTTTACTTTTGGGCTTGAGAAAAATGAACCTTTGATATGATATTTTGAAGACAAGTCCTTATAATTTTTTTTTTCATATTTTTTACATATGAAAAGAAAAAAAACAGGATTACAGTAGTTGCATATGATCATCATCAACATCTGACATCTCATCTTTGTAATAAGCAACATTTAAATTTGGAATGTTTCTATAATTAACTTCATTTTACCATCTGACGGCCAACTTCCTGTTGCACACTTCCCTCCCATTTTCACGAAACTACTCCCACAAATTGACAGACAGCGAGGGAAAAGATGTTACACATAAAACATTAACATTTTTAAATAAGTATGAAAAGAAATAATAAAAAAAATTTACCAATTTATTAAGTTCATTCTATTTGTTATTTTCCGTGTGTACAGTCAGCTGCACTTACATGTATACACTCTCAAGCTTTCACATTTATATTATACTCTTAATTTTGCAAAGACATTCTTCTTCTGTCAAGAATTCTAACAAGTAAGTGGACTACGTTAATTTGAAAATGCTTGCGTGCTCTTGTCTTTGCAAAATTAAGAGTAATTTAAATGTGAAAGCTTGGAAGTGTATACATGTTAGTTCAGCTGACTGTACCTTTATAAAGAATTATCTATTTATCTAAGTTTTAAATGAAGTAGAGATCGCATTGATTTCTGTGTTGTATTGTATTCATCTTGTCGATTTGAAATCGACGAGCTACTAACACTACAACCAAAATAACTCTGGTGACGAAGTTAAATAACCTACCGGCTTATGCCTAGATCACACGTACCGAGTAAACGGGCGAGACAGTAAAATGTTACTCGGCCGAGACAGTGAAAGCTTACATCATTCGCTCAGCCGAGCACTCGGCGCTATGTTTATACGTACCGAGTACTCGGCCGAGAGCACTGTCTCGGCCGAGTACTCGGTACGTGTGATCAAGGCATTAGTATGCCCGGCTTATGCAGCTGAAACAGCTTTGACACCGAGCTATTGTTCAAACAAACCTGCCAGTTTAAAAAGCTGTTTCGGTCGATTACCCGTATAAAACTACAAAGTGTTCAGCGTTTTGCCGAACAGTGTTGCCAACTTTGTTTAACCGAGCACCAAACCTGCACTTCCGAGCGATGGGTAAAAATGCTGATTGAATTCCCTGGCTCCAGACCAAGTTAGAAATCAAATTAGTTGATTATTTCAGTGTTTGGATCCACTAAATGTGCCTAACTTTTCGATCAATGGAATTCAGCGGCAAGCTTTCTCTTGGCAGTCATTAGTGAATAAGGCGAAGTAAACGCAAGCTAGAGGCCCTTACCTGCAACCACGGAACTTTGCAGATGACCTACGAACGAAGCAATTAAAATCCCTTGACCCTAGAACGCACACGCGTGTAATTGCTGCTTCTCTCCGAATACATGTTTAGAATTCAAATACCTACGCATTGCATGCGGCTAGTATACGCATATTTTTCATAGCCAGTCATTCATTCATATCGTGTCACTAGTTCTTTCGAACCAGTGTGGTGAAAAGATATCAAGTGCGCCTCAAAGAGGCTCCGTTCGTGCACTTGACACATGCCAGTTTCCTCACGATGTTTTCCTTCACCATTAAGCACGTGTATTAATGCATACATATATTTTTTGAACAAAAAAAATCTATTGGTGTACGACTGGGTTCGATCGAATCGAACCCACGACCTTCGGATCGAAAGTCGAGGCACTTTTTATAGCCAGTAACATCCAGTATGATAACTCCATATATTTCCAACAGAACGCATTCATCACCAAAGTCCCTCGAAAATTAGACTTGTAATACGTAATTAGAGAGAAATTAAGCATTCGTCGTAGAGTCACGTCAGGCTCTCGTCTATCAACGAGCCAGAAAACAGGCGTGTAATCTATGCAGGGCTGCCGCTTGCAACTAGTACGAGTAATCTACGCATCAAATTAAGTTCAAATACCTAGCTAGAAACCCGAAACCAGGCGCTGTTTAGGTGGCATAGTTATAATCAAGTATTTTTTTGCTGGAGGCAAGGGCCTCAAGTATGTATTAACCCTGACATCTTGCAAGAGATAAGAAATTACTCAGAATTTTTAAAATTACTTCTTTGGAATTTTTGGGTTGAAATCCAGGATTCTCGCCTAATTGATAACAAAATGTGGTAGGTTAGATTAGAGCCTTACTACACGCCAGCGAATTCGCTTGTAGCGTGTAAAGTCGCCCAGTGTCATCGGCGTTTTTACAATCTGCTTGTTGACAATCCTTCCCAAACGCTAACACGCTCACACGCTAGCGTTTAAAAACGCCAACAATTAGCTTGTAAAAACGCTTGTGTGTCATCGACGCTTTATTTTAGTCTTTCTGAAAACGCTTGTCGCTCTGCTTGTCGCTCTATTTTATTTCCTGGCCTTTTATTCCGCGATTATGCAAACCGCTCATAATTGCGTTAACGCCGAGGGAACCATTTCGCTCAAAATGTGTTTGACGTGTAATTTCATTATTTTATTGTGGTACAATTGAATTACCCGACACTTCGTGGAGTTTTGCCGCGAATCAGATAAATACGAAACTTTTTCGCGGTGTTTTTAATTTGATTTTCGAGTTTTAGGACAGACTAAATTGGTTAGTCAATCCTATCCGTGTTTGTTAGTATAGTAATTAGCCTAAAATAATCTTGTTTATAGTTTCAAGGTAGTACTTAATTATTTTTATTTTAATTTGGAATAAACTTTTGGAGTCGTTTCAGCGAAATCGGTAAACTAATAACATGTAATTATAGTTAATTTAAATTGTGAAATGTTTGCTTTACGACTTATACCATCTTATACTCATCCATCCATACCAAGATGGCACACACGTTTCTAATAATACCTACATATGTATGTATACGTGACCCCGGCTTAGACCTGGGAAGAATAGAACCTCGGTTTAGTACATAACCTAGGTTTACTAGATAGCCTAGGTAAATCAAACTGCACATCTTAAGTCCCTCGGCGCTACGAGGACACTGGACATCTCTAGAGCGGAATAATTGGAGATCTGGCTTTAAGAAGATAAATGGAGGCGCCATTTTGAATCTTTTAGCCAGTTACTAACACGAAAAGAAACTATCATTTATTTATTTAACACTTACATAATGTGAGGAAGGGCTTAATGCTATAGTAGCATTTTGTAACAGTCTTTTTTTTTTAATTAATTGAGGTTGGAAAATAATTACAATTTCATAGTTTTGTATGAATTCTGGAAAACTCTAGTTTTAGACTGGGTCCATATGTATTATGGTCTTATATTAAGGGGAATCCTCAAATCGGAATTCCATACAAAATGTTTCGGAAAAATACTCAAAAAGTACGCCGTATTATAGTAATTTCTTCACACTATTCGTTTCATCCATGTTTTTTGATTTCGTCAACAAAAAAAGTGAAAAGTTTCATACTTTAATTTAGATTATGTATAATGTATAAGTATGAAGAAATTACTATAATACGGCGTACTTTTTGAGTATTTGTCCGAATCATTTTGTATGGAATTCGGATTTGAGGATTGGCCTTAAAGCGAACTCTGTAGAATGCTCTTAGCTCTATCTAGACTAGTGACTAGAGTCCTAGACTTGTAGAGAGCTCTTGTGTGTAGCGCTTGTCAAGTCCGTGTACACGAATTTGGCGAGGTGTACTAAATATGTGAAGACGTACTTCAAATTTCCAGTTACTATTCTATAAATGTAGCGCAGTTTTATCCAAGCAAAAACATAATATTTACTAAATTAAAAAAAAAATCTTAAGCGAAGTTTCAGTTTCTATTCCATAGTAAAGTAAAGTAAAGTAAAGTAAAAAATATTTTATTTGTGACAACTGTTATACAAGAATAACTATGCTACTTATATATAGGTATAATACCATGCTAATCGTCGAACTAACTTAATAACCTACTTAACTTAAGTTGACACAAAATGGCGTCCAACTCAGCATTTAAGTTCCATAAATGTACCTACCTATTTAGCGCCTAGTTAGAGAAAGCATTTAATATATTTACGTAATATTTAGGTTCGTTTCTTAAATTTAAAAAAATATATCCTACATCAAGAAATCTTACCATCAAGTAAGATCAAACGCAAAGCTGTAATTAGTTAAAAAAAATCGGGCATTAAATTGCCAGAAATTTTGGTATTTAGTTTCAAGTTATGCTTATTCAGACTAAAAACGAATCGTATCTTTTCTATTCGTAACAACCACAAACACTCAAAAACATCTTGATCCTATCCACCACTAAAGATCAAACGCTATGATTCCAAGCTTCCTCTAGCCAAACAGGGCACTTACCACCTCATATTTGTAATAAACCTGTCAGTAAAAACACAAAGTCAAGTCTAAATATAAAGCTATCCACGGGAGATGGTCTAATTAGACGTAAATAACACGGTTGGTTTCCAATTCAGACTTTATAATGATGTCGTGAGATAAACTTAGCACTTTCTGCGATACAAAAATAAGAAGAGGCTTCAAATGGGTACACCCTAGGGCCTGACATCAACTTGTAACCTTGATTTCCGAAATAATTTAAGTAGGTAACATGTTACAAATATCCTAGATCATTCTGCGGATCTGCGGATGAGGAATAAAAACCTACTAAAATCTTTTGGAAAACAAGATAATAGGTTGATTTCAGGGCCATGAGTCTCCACCTGAAGTCTTTAAGTTCAAATGTTACTTGCTATTTGATTAGGCATGTTTCGGGTCACCCTTTGTCTCAGTGAGACGTGTTTGTTGTAATAATTACTATCAGAACATAATATGAGATACTGAGGCCTTTAATAGTCGAATGGAGAGGGTAAAGATCGTAAACCTAGCGCCCTCACCTCGATTTCTCTGAGATAATGATGGCCTTAATTGATTTGACCCATAACTATACAAAGTTTTAAAATAGATAACGAATAATAAATAAACATATTTCATTGATAAACTTTTCTTCGCTGTAGGTAGTTAAGTACTTAATACTTATTATCTTATCTATCTATAAGCTGTTATTTGAAATAAACGTATTTTCCATTTACTAAAAATTGATCAGGTTCTGCTTTTGAATTATTGAAACAGTATTTTAATAAATTGACGCAATACGAGACATTTAAATAGAAAGAAAAATTAAGATTCCAGCGTAACTTCTATCACGTATTTAGTTTCAAGTTATGCTTATTCAGACTAAAAACGAATCGTATCTTTTCTATTCGTAACAACCACAAACACTCAAAAACATCTTGATCCTATCCACCACTAAAGATCAAACGCTATGATTCCAAGCTTCCTCTAGCCAAACAGGGCACTTACCACCTCATATTTGTAATAAACCTGTCAGTAAAAACACAAAGTCAAGTCTAAATATAAAGCTATCCACGGGAGATGGTCTAATTAGACGTAAATAACACGGTTGGTTTCCAATTCAGACTTTATAATGATGTCGTGAGATAAACTTAGCACTTTCTGCGATACAAAAATAAGAAGAGGCTTCAAATGGGTACACCCTAGGGCCTGACATCAACTTGTAACCTTGATTTCCGAAATAATTTAAGTAGGTAACATGTTACAAATATCCTAGATCATTCTGCGGATCTGCGGATGAGGAATAAAAACCTACTAAAATCTTTTGGAAAACAAGATAATAGGTTGATTTCAGGGCCATGAGTCTCCACCTGAAGTCTTTACCCAAAAATAGTAATGGATGTTACTGTTCTGCTCTGACATTTATTAACAGCGTATAACTTAGTATTCGATCACACAAGCTCGTATCTACTTAGCATTCAAGCAATAAAGCGAAATTCAAATTAATACACCTGCATAAACGTCGAGAAATCTGAACCTCTATCTCAAATCGTTTGACAATGTGACATTACGTGACATTATCTAACTTACGTTTGATTCGAAACACAAGTTCAAATGTTACTTGCTATTTGATTAGGCATGTTTCGGGTCACCCTTTGTCTCAGTGAGACGTGTTTGTTGTAATAATTACTATCAGAACATAATATGAGATACTGAGGCCTTTAATAGTCGAATGGAGAGGGTAAAGATCGTAAACCTAGCGCCCTCACCTCGATTTCTCTGAGATAATGATGGCCTTAATTGATTTGACCCATAACTATACAAAGTTTTAAAATAGATAACGAATAATAAATAAACATATTTCATTGATAAACTTTTCTTCGCTGTAGGTAGTTAAGTACTTAATACTTATTATCTTATCTATCTATAAGCTGTTATTTGAAATAAACGTATTTTCCATTTACTAAAAATTGATCAGGTTCTGCTTTTGAATTATTGAAACAGTATTTTAATAAATTGACGCAATACGAGACATTTAAATAGAAAGAAAAATTAAGATTCCAGCGTAACTTCTATCACGTAATCACGTTGTCATAAAAAAAATAGACTTAAAAAAGGGATGAGGTGAGGGTATCAAGCTAAGGCTTAATAAGGAGCTCCATCTTAGGGCAAATACAATTTATCCTAAGTACCTAGTATTCTATTGTGTTAAAAGCTAAATGCGTTCTATAAAAATACAAGGTTCTGAGAATTTCTGAGTTTCTCATGTTACTAGCGTATTTAATTTCTTAGAAAAGATGTCAAGAGTGCAGCCAATCAAAACCTTATTCATAATCCTAATTTTTTTGCATGTTATCTCAAATACGAAACGAAAAGGTGTCTCCAAAATTTCCTACTAAATAAATTATGCTCTATAAAGTATTTTCGTTTGAGATTTCGTTACAAATGTTGCAAATAATGTGTAACATAGAGCTATGAGTAAGCCTGGAAAGACATTTCTTTTTTTTTGGATGGACGTTTAATGCCGTTGGCCGCAGATGGTAGTTACTGGGTCTTATTTGGGTTTCTACAAAATAACAGAGTGATAGCGGCGCGAATGCGGCGCCCGAGCCGAGCTTTTGCAAGCTGACTCGAGCTAGGTACCCGGGTTTGCCAAACGATGAATAGAACTTAAATTATTATCAATGATGGGTTCTACCGCCTGACCATAGAAAAACGACTAACGGTAACAGTTATCCAATTTATTTTGACAAAAATTCGACTTAATTTTTCTTTTTTTTTATATCCTCGTTCAATAACGGCAACTGATTATGCGTATTTTTTTCTGGTTATAAAAATTTGTGATGTATAACATAAATTGTGTAAAATGACTATCTTATCCTATGTACTATTTTTTTTTTGCACAAAAAACCCTTCCAGACCCTTCCTATACCTAATTCCATGTTTATGAATGTGAGGTTTAATCCTGTCGTGAATCGGAGAATTAGCTAACGGAAGCGCGTGAATGTAGGCTGGATTTTCTGAAGATATTTTGGTATGATTTATGAAAGAATTAGGGTTGTACTCAGGTTGAAAATGGGGTTATTTAAGTACTTTTTTTAGAAAGTACTAAAATAACCCTATTTTCACTGTATTATATTTTATTGGTATTTTACAATTGTTATTAAAGAAAATGACTATTATTATTGAAATGAAAAATACAAAAGGGGGCAAAGTGCGCACCTACCTAATAGTTATTACTCAGTACATACAGACAGATTAACTAATAAGTACCTAGCTTGATACTATGAAACAATTAAATAATGTTACTTTACGTCTGTCTGTGGTAGGATTCTGTTTCAATAGCGACACGATGAATTTTCCTAATATATTTTAATGATGTAGATTATCGATTTAATTCCAATTAAAAATTGAAAAAGTATTTACTAACATGTAGAGTTGTTTAAAAAAATCATGTACTTACTTTCTATTCATAGAGCCTAGTGCATTATACGTTTTCATATTGAATATGTTAAGTTGGAATGAAAATAAGTAGATTAATAAAGACTATTTTGAAAAAAAAAATTCTTGGTAATAAGTTAAGTCCTAGTTAAAGCCGTTTTTTTACCCTATAAAATTAAATAAAACAATAATTTAATATCTAAGTACATAAATCCCCTGATGATTCGACCCCTTAATTCGGCCCAATGGTTCGAGTATTTACGTGACATTTTACGATGTAAATTGATAAAGGTGGATCATAAGACCTACTTTGTGAGGTTATTTTGAAAGGTTGTGGTATTCTTTGGAGTTTCTACTTTAGGGTTGCCAGTTTTCTTCTGTCAGCTAGTAAATGCATGATTTTGACTACAAAAGAAAAACCTTTTTGATGTTAGTTCGAAGAATAACAATTCAAACTAGACCATATCTAAGTCTAGCTTTGACTGAATAAACATTTTACCTTTCATAATTCTTTCACAAAAAAGTTATCTAATATTATAATTTTAAGAATAAGATTGTTTTAAAACAAACACGCCAACCAATTTGTGAATCAATTACGAACCAACTCTTCCGTTAAACGTCATGTGTCAAATTAATGGACCTTTTGACATCTGTCACTAAATAATTTCATGGAACCCGTCTCTCTCTCGACACTCTTGAGTAACTAATCATGTTGGGGTCTTGTATTTTCTCTTTTACATTTCTAGCTGTCAAAACCTACTTGAAAAACAAATAAAAGTTTAGTACTAATTATTTCGTTGAAAATGGCGTTCTAATTTCAAGTTTTTCTAAATAAATCAATCAACAGATCGCAATGTCAAAATAAACGCATGTTTAGTTGAGATGTCATAAATGTCAAATGAGTTAGGGTTGTCTCGCGCGGGTAATTAGGTAAGAAATGCGGTGGGCGTAGTGTGCATCGATTTGGGCGCGCAAATAAGTGATCTCCGGGCGTAATGAACTCGTATTCGAACCGATTGTTTTAGGGGTGACACTGTAATAAGTTAAATTTCATTTTCTGTGTTAATCAACGAGGTTTTTATGGATCTGTTAACAAGTTGGAAGGCGATAAAACGTTCAGATTATTATGAATTCAAAGCATTTGTAAAAAGTCATCAATCATAAAAAAAAACTTTAAATTTCGAGGATATGTTTGTGAAAAAGTGTAGACGCGTACTATAATGGATTGTTTTTTAATTTGCAATATAAGCGAAATTGCAGGTGTCAGCTAGTCTTTAATAATATTATGCTGTATTGTTTTGTAATTATATAAATCGTGATTTAAAAATCCACATTTTGAATAAAATTTACGTGTATTCTTAATATAATTACCAAATTCTAAAATCAACTCGGCTAGCACTCAACAATTAATCGTGGAACTTTGCCTCGAACATGCCTCTATTATTTTAATTAACACAGTAATACACATGTTACATTCCGCGACAGCCCTGAGCTTCGCACGCGATGACGCGTGACTTGCCACACTCGTAGCGTGTTCGCCACACGTGACAGCCCTAGCAGCAACCCTAGAACGAAAAAAAGAGTAGTTTTGTTATGCATCATTATTACCCTAAATATCTATAGAAATCTATTGGTAAGTCTAGACACACCACAGAGTCCCGATCAGCACTTTTTAACCACTTTCTGCTAGCCCTAGATTTACTTGCTTCATGAAATCAAAGTGTGAAAAATCGCACACATTCGCTAGAAAGATAACTTTAAACATTCATTCATTTTTCTATGGAAATCATACTATTAGAAATAATTTATTTCAGAAGGTAGGTTAGGTACTCGTATTACCTAAAAGGTTCATTTAAAATACACAAAAAAATAGAAAAGAAATTTATATTAAAAAAAAAATAAGAAAAAATATGAAATTAAATTACTATATATACTGGGTATGATTTTGAAATGAATACCTAATGTATGTTATTGAAACTGCCAATGTGATTTCAAGGTTACAAGACATGGTTAACGATATAACCTGTAGACATAGCTTTTGCGACATAGACATAACTACCTTGATTCGGTAGATGGCGTCTTTTTTCTTGATTTCATTACACTCATATTTTAAATCGCATTAAACAACTACTTTTTGTTCTCTCAATGAAGAATTTCTCAGTGATGTGTCTAGACGAGTTAATTAATTAGCGATTGGACATAAGAAACCAATATTAATGTGATTGGTTACGTTTTTACTTCGGTCTGGTGGTAAAAAGGTTTTAGAGAAAATTGAATTAAATCCTGAGAGATCAAAGACCTAAAGTCATGGTTACAGATACGTGTTAGTCGCGGTTTCAACTAGTATAAAAATTGCCAATTTTTTTTCTTATCATAAGTTTCAGCTTTATCGTTTCTGTTGCTTCGGCGTGTTTGGACAAATTAACAACAAAAAACATCTATCTATTTATCCTTGCAAACTTTTTATAATAACAAGGATTTACAAAAGCATACTACAACCGACTTCAATTGGACTGTTCTAGTGACCGTAAACACCATTGAATAGTCATAGCAAAGCAAAATACACAATATCGTTTACTTCGACGATATATTTTTTTCAGTTATGTTGATTTTTAACTAAACTACTGAATTTTCAAGATTATTATGAAATTTCTATGGGACCAATTTGAAAGTATTTCTCCAAAACAAAATGAAAAAAAAAAACAAAAATATATTTTCAAATCGGTTTATAAACAACAAATTTCTGAGATAACAAACCCAAAAAGTAACAAAATTGAGAATCGTCTCCTTTTTGAAGTCGGATGAAAAGATACCAACTCAGGGAAAAAAAAAAAAAAAAAAAGATATGTAAGCATTTGTAAAAGCTCGCTTTTTAGTCCATTATCTCTTGATTATTATATTTTTTAAATAATCTATGTTATACTGATCCCATGTTTCTATTTCACGCAAATTTTGTGCGCATATAATTTAGAATGTAAGTAACTTTCGCCTCGTATCGCTAAATTTTATAATTATTTACCTTATTTACGCTCACATATCGTAAAGGCTTTCGCGGCATCCTTAAAGATAACTATCCAGGGCTAGCTATGCTATTTTTTCGATAAAAAAACGAGCGAGTGAGCCTTACAGTAGTCGCATATGATGTGTAACATCTGACATGTGCCACTGAAGAAAAATAACAATGTGTTACTAAATCACCGGTGATTTCACTGTTACAAAATGACATCATATCACAATGTGACAATGAAATAAAAGTATGTAGCAATAATTTTCATGCCTTGTAAGTTTAAAGGCAAAAAAGTAAAATTACCTAATAGTAAAATGTCTGGAAATTATTTCGTCATATGGGAGAGCGTAATATTTCAGTAGGCTTTTTTAACTTCATTAATACAGGTATTGAATTTGATTAAACGTCGATGACACAAGCATTTTTACAAGCTGATTGTTGGCGAGCTTAAAAGCTAGCGTGTGAGCGTGTTAGCGTTTGACACACAAAACTTTCTATACACGCTCAGAAGCGAACTAGCTAGCGAGTGTGTCATACGCAGAGATACACGCTACAAGCCAAATTTTAAGTTTTATTTTTTTTAATTTCTATATTATTTTTTATATACCTACATAGTTATAGTCAAATTGTTTTCCTTCACCGTTTAGTAGGTGTTTGTATTTATCTATTACCTACTATTGCTACATTACTTCTATAAGTTGCTCACGTTGGTATTTATAATTAATACCTACCGACCCGCTAGTGGTCTTCATACCTACGTAAAATTGATTTATAACGCAGTGGGCTATAATATAGTTAATGTAAGATGTTATAATTATTAAGAAAATGTATATTATAGTTTTTTGTTGTCCCAAATAAATAAAATAAAAATAAAAGCCAACAAGCCAACACGCCAACGATGATGACACAAGGCTTTTTTTCAAGCTACAAGCCAATACGCCAGCGAGTGGCGTGTAAATTAGCCCGGCTATCTATTTTATATCAGAGTTTTTACAAGCGGACTGTAAAGAAGTAGATTGTAACGACGCCGATGACACTGGGCGACTTTACACGCTACAAGCGTAAACGCTGGCTTGTAGCGTGCAAAAAAGCCGTATGTCAGCGACGCTTTAGATAATATATCCTGGATTCCTGGCTTATACTGGTCTGCAATCCTAAACCAGGTTAAATTGAAACCCATCCCAAATGTATGATGAGCTCGCATGAGGTAACATTTATTATTTATTACAGAGATGTTTTTGCAATGTATATAATGTTGGTATGGAAATGTGAATAAATTATGGTTTGGTAATGTTGCTGAACAACACGAGTTCCTTATTTGTCGTACGGTTTTGTTGTATTAGCAACAAAAAAAGGAGAAGGTTCTAAAATCGTTTTGTTTTTTTTATGTTTGTTACGTCCGAACTTTGTTGTATATAAACCGATTAAAAAAAAAATGGTTTGAGAGGATATACTTTCAGATTAGTCCCTTACTTTCATCAAAATCGGTTCAGTAGTTTCGTTTTGAAATAAAAATAACTGATAAAAATATGTCGTGGAATTAAACAAAATTGCGTATATTACTTCCTTGACTTTTTTTTCTTTTGACTTTTCCTTGACTATACAGTGGTGTTAACGGTCACTAGAACAGTCCAATTGAAGTCGGTTGCAGTATGATTTTGTAAAACGTTGATTATTAGGTACATATTGAATTTTAGCACTAGAGTAGGAGTATTTATTTGCTGAGGCTATCCTGTAGCGACAATGAGTAATTCTTGCACATAACACAGTAATGCATTAAAATTCTCACTTATAGTACGATGACATACGGTTTTTCTACACGCTACACGCCAGCGACTTCGCTTATAGCGTGTAATGTCGCCCAGTGTTATCGACGTTTTTACAATCAGCTTCTTTACAATCAGCTTGTAAAAAAGGGGCTTTACACGCCACACCCTAGCGTGTGACGTGTAGCCTGGAAAAGCCGTGTGTCATCATCGCTGGCGTGTAGGCTTGTTCGCTTGTTGGCTTGTAGCGAGTATCTTTGCCTATGACACACTCGCTAGCTAGTTCGCTTCTGAGCGTGTAGAAAGTTTTGTGTTTCATCGACAAACGCCACGCTCACACGCTAGCGTTTGAAAAGGCTTATACCCAAGATCTCCACGAGCCATTGTTCTAAAAAAACAGGTTCATTCTTTGATTACCAACGGCTCGACGACTTTTAAAATAAATTAATATTCCTTTACCAACTGCTCCATGGAATTGTTTGGTATAGTCAGCAATAAAAATCAATATAGGATAGGACAAATATTTGTTTCTTCATGACTAATAATAGACAATGAATAGATAAATCAGGACTCTTTCTTGGATCACAAAAATATTAGAACGGTGAATAAAATCAATGTTATACACATTAAAAAACACAGTTTCTACTGTGACATGATTCCTTGAAAATTACAGATGCAGCGTGTGGGTTTTTAGGTGAACAAGTGTGACGATCTTCATGAAGAATCCTTTGTCCTAAAATTTTGAACATGGCTCCGCATTTTCAAAATTTTACTGTGTGTACGATTTTCCACATTTGCGTCCCATCGCCAACAACCAGCTTGTAAAACTTGCTTGTGAGGACGTGGTGCCCGAGTGGATGAGGCTCACCTTGCGATCTGATAGTCGCGGGTTCGAATCCCGGTGGCAGTCATGCGTAATGGAATTTTTCGGTCGAAAAAAATCTCACGTATCCCACGTTCTCACAACGGTGAAGGAAAACATCGTGAGGAAACCGGCATGTCGTAGATCCTAAAGTTCGAAACCAGGTGTCGAGTGCACGAAAGGAGCCTCTTCGAGGCGCACTTGAAATCCTTTCACCACACTGGTTCGAAGGAACTAGTGACACGATAAGAAGAAACTTGTAAAAAAGCTTGTGTGTCATCGACGCTTTAAACTTATCTTTATCTTATCTAATCACATACAAGATCTCAGTTGCAAATCTCCAGGGCCTAAACACAACAATAAACGCCCGGGTGGTTCAAGAAATGCAATTACGCAAAGTGCTACTAAAACACGCAACTCCACATAAAAATCGTATCTACCGGTACTTTTATCCGGGAATTTGAGTAAGGGGATCTCCACACGGGGCCAGATATTCTACTCTTCATATTAATGAAGAGTAGATTATTTTAGTGTAGGTAAGCATTTTACAGTATTATAATCAAAATACTTGCTGACAAAAATGTCCTAATAAATGAAATTGCATAGCATGTTCTGGTCTTCTTCTTATCGTGTCACCAGTTCTTTCGAACCATTGTGGTGAAAGGATTTCAAATGCGCCTCGAAGAGGCTCCATTCGTGCACTTGACACATGCTTTCGAACTTTTTAGGTTCTATAACATGCCGGATCCCTCACGATGTTTTCCTTCATCGTTAAGCACGTATTTTAATGCACACATAGATTTTTTGAACAGAAATTCACAGTCTCCACTTATAAACTCGTTTACCCCAGCAGTTATCGGTTCTTCGGCAGATAATTCGACTTCGGTTAATTTATCAAACATCACAAAATAGCCTAACCTATCCAAGTAAGCCTAGCCTAGCCTAGGCCTATGTGATTGAAACTTTTGTGAAAAAAAAAACAAGCGGCTAATACGCTCGGTTTAAGCTAAGTAGTCTGAAAGCGCACTAATGTAAATGCATCATTTTAATTCGACCCTGAAATGAATGAATGGTGAATGATGATAAAATAGGTAAGGGGGCATCCATTAATTACGTGAGGCTTTTAGGGGGGTGAGGGGGTCGAGTCAAAACTCACCCAATCTCACGTGGGGGGAGGGGTGGTCTCGGTAAAACTCACGTATTTTTTTTTACCGCTGGAATTTTTTTTCCGCAGGAAAAAGTGTAATGCTGTGAGAAAACGGGATGAAATTCAGGAAAATGTTTCTCCACTAAAATATGACGAAAAATCTCACGTGAGATTAGGGGTGAAGGGGGAGGGGTCGAGCAAAATCTCACGAAATCTCACTAAGGGGGGTGGAGGGGTCGAAAAATCGCCAAAATTACCTCACGTAATTAATGGATGCCCCCTAAATGAACATTTATTTTATCATCATGTTCATATTTTTCTGTACGATGATTTTTGATCGATTAGTATCTCCGTGTGCGTAGGCCCTTACGTGTATTGCAGACCCATCTTCACCCCGCGGTCGCGACCCAAGAATTTACTTAACACCAGAAACTGTAAAGGAGGGTATAAAATCGGGTTATAAAACTGTCATTGAGCGTTTTACGAACGTACTCAAAATGTTCATGATGTTTTGAACTGCGAAATAGCGGTAAAGGTGTTCAGAGTTCGTCCGTCGTCGAAATAGCCACAACCATAGAAGTATTAAAGTGCAGTAGAATCACAATGAAGTAGGTACTTTGAAAATGCGCTAGGAAAAAGAGAGCCACATTGGGTACATTCTAGTACATTTTGATCAGGGGCAAATTTTCAAAATAGAGAAATAACAGGTCTAGATAAATATTATATGTTAAAACTACTTGGTTTATACATTGTAAAATAATATCGTAAAAAGTAACAAAAATTTATAAATAGTATAAATATATTTAGTAATAAATCCGCTTAACTTCTAAATAAAGGTCTTTATTAACTTAACTAAGTTTAGAATTTTAGTATCTAAACCAAAGCGCCGAAAACAGAACACCCAAGTCAGAACTCGACATGTGTTTCGCCCCTACACCTCAGGAGATGTAACAAAAAATATTTGTAGATAGAAAAATATTATTTATTGACAGTGTTTGAAAATTTTCTGTTCTGTATTCCGCATCCATTTTGATTTGATACTGTCTATCTTGGTGTTCTATAGTAAAACCGTTATTCATATATGCGGTAAAGGTGTTCAGAGTTTGTCTGTCGTCAAAATAGCCACAACCAACCCTTATTGGATGAAGTTTTGTGTGTAAACAGTTTTAGGATATAACTTGGCTATTAATCTGCTTTATTGATATAAATCACGATTTATCGAATCACGGTTTGTTGAATGCTCGTTATTGCGCATAACTATTGATCGAATACAATTTAAATATTTTTAATAGACCTCAAAATAGTAGGTTTTTTTTTTACCTCAAAACTTTGTTGTTTATAAACCGATTCGATTTTTTATATTACGTCATCCAAGTAAACGGAAATGCGTATTTTGCTTCCCTGTGACTCTATTCAGTGGTTTTCACGGTCACTAAAACAGTTCAATTGAAGTTGGTTGTATGTAAGTAGTTCGTTTTTGTAAAACATTGATTTGAATTACTAAATTACAAGCCCAAAGAGAACTGATGTGATCTTTGGACGACCGCGGCTGAATTTCATAAAACTTGGCTACCATAAAAATAATACAGTCAAAGGCTTTTTATAACCTTTTTAACGAATTGGGGTTAAAATCATGTTGGTACACTGTCAGAAACACGATAGATAATAACTTAGAAAGATAACATATTTATCGATAAGTATACTATCTCTCTAAGTTTCAGTTTAGTACATTCGCATGGATCCACATCGCTAAAGATATGAGATCTGAATAGCATTACTTTGTCGATAACAGTTTTATACCTTATGGTAAATGTTTTTCGAGTTTTATTCGTTTACTCTACGATAAGGTCGAATATTTGACAATGTCTTCAAGTTGAGCATTTTAGGGTTGTAAAATGGTAGTTTAGTGTCTTTATTTTGATAGTTTTAGTTTTCGCGTGACTATTAAAGAGTCGTTTGACTGTGATACTTTACCGCAAATAACGTTTTATCGAATAAGGCGGTGTCCTAATAGAACGCGATGACGCGACCATCGCAAGTTCGCGCGATCACGCGTTCAAACGAACTAACGTCAAATAGGCGTCCCAATTGGCATCGCGTCGCGTCGCGTGATCGCGCGATTGCCGATCGGGACGCCTATTTGACGTTAGTACGTTTGATCGCGGATTCGCGCGACGGTCGCATCGCTTGCTCTGCTATGATGCAGAAAAACATTTGCAGTGCGTTGGCATCAATCAATAGCTAAAATTGCATAGCCAACATTTTTTTATAAAAAAATCTCTATTACAATATTCAATATTATTATTTAAATGGCTTGGACCGGACTGGCTGACAGACAACGTACAGGCCAAACCGCAGAACGCAGAGACTTGAAACTTGGAGGGTGTGTGCGTCCAGATAAGAATTTATCTGGACGCACACACCAATATATAAATACATACATATATAAATTAATTAAAAATAAAACTTAATATGGAATGATTTCTAAAATTTCGGACTAAATAATACCTAAGTATAATCAAGACGACATGGATGGTCAAGTGGCAAGTGCGTTGGACTGTTACACCGAGTGTCGCGGTTTCGATTCCCGTTTCGGGACAAACATTTGTGCGACGACCATCGGTGTTTGTCCTGAGTCTGGGTGTTTTCTATTTATTATATGTATTTAAAAAAAAGTATTTAAGTATTCTATCGGTTTACCCGGTTCCCATAGTACAAGCTCTGCTTAGTTTGGGGCTAGATGGCGTTGTGTGAAATGTCCAAAATATTTATTTATTTATTTAAGAACTACATATTTAAATGTAAATATAATAAAATACCATGTTACTTGCAACGATGAAGTTTTGTTTTTAAGAATTCAACAAATCTATCATTGTCATACAAGAATAATTACATTGAGCATAATGCCAGGCAAATTTAGACATAACATATTATTAATAAGGTAGTTTAAGTCAAATAGACGTATGATAAGTTTTTGGTATAAAAATAAGGTCAAAATTGTGGGAATAAAATACAGACACAATAATTATGCGGTCTGTGTGTGGTTTTCAAATTACTTATTTAGTGTGAAGCGGCGGCTACCGTGAAAAATGCTTAGTACATGCACTCGTGATAGCTTTATGCAGTAGATATGCAGTAAAAATATTTTTTTTATTTGTAGCTATGTAAGAAAGATAAAATTAAGTATTAAAATTACTGAAAGAACTGCCTCACTATGCATAAGATTAGAGCAAAGAGTCAAAGAACAGAAAACCAACGTTTAAAGTTTGAAACGAGTCAAACTTCGGCGAGTCCACACCTCCTGATGATGCCTCGTGTAGAGGCGAAACACGTGTCATATCTTTAAACTTTGGTTTTCTGTTCTTTGACTCTTTGGTTTAGTTGAACTAAAGTTAAGTTAATTAAAACCTTTGTTTAGAAATTAAGCGGATTTATTACTAAATATATTTATATAATTTGTTGATAAGATTAGAGGTTTTTCGAGAATGGATTTAAAAAAAAGTTTTGTTTTAAGATACAAGAGATTAATAAAATAAGTTTAAATCGAAAAAGGAATTTTGATAAATCGCTATGCAAACAAACTTGCAGACGTCAGCTAGTCAATTCACAATAAATATGGTTTGTAGAACCGGTAGTGTAAAAGCCAAAATACCTAATTCTTTTTATCGCTAATTGTTTTATTATTAAATTCTATCTGTTTTTTTAATGGTTATTTGATTAAATCAGAGTTATTTCAACTCCAAAGGTTTCTATCATCCAAGTATTCCAAACTTTTACAATAAGCTTTTTTAATTAGAAGTAATAAGGGCTTGGAATTTTGTAATCGAAAAATCTTGTATGTCATTTGGAATTTTGTTATTGAAACGTAAATATAACTTAAACATTTGAAAAATGATTAAGCAATAAATATATTTTTAATTTTTATATTTACGTAATTTTTTTTTTGTATTTGTTTTTTTTTATTGTATAAATTGAATTTAAGAACCAATAATTCTTTTTTTTTTTCAAATAAGTGGGCACAAATTTTTATTCTTCAATTCCATTTGATTTTACAGCCCATTTGATTCCTACAACGCTTCTTGCTTCCCATCCTACCTGTTGCATAACACCGTACATTAATGTATTCCGTACCCAACACGACGTAATAATCCTCACCTAGCTCCGAGACTAATTCGTCTGATGATGCCATTAGTCCGGGAGCCAGCGCCGGATTTTTTACGACATTTTGTTTAATGTGTCTGTTTGTTGATTAGATGTATGTATTTGTATGACCGGATGTGATAATTGTATGAATTCTGAGAGGTTTGATAACATTTTTTGTAAGTTCGGTTTTGGAATTTTCAAAATGGTATGTATGTACTTACACAAGTTTCTAAAATAGTGTATAACATTTGCTCGAGTAGTAGGTACAGATAGGGTTAAAACGCTTCGTCCAAACTGACTGACCGACAAACACAGGCCAAACCACTGGACATAGAGACTTGAAATTTTGGAGGTATGTTCGTCAAAAAGTGTAAACGCGTACTTAGAAAAGAATAAACATAAAAAATATAATCAAAGACAGATAAAAATAAATGTGATAATTTTCCCTAGGGAAAGAAAAAATATGAAAAGTATAGGTAATTAGTAAATCAGTAAGTAAAAATAAAAACTACTATAGTTAAAAATACAAATATAACATGGAATTGAGAACAAAATAGCTACTCTACATATTGATTTTATCTTACAAAATTTTAACAATTTATTTTTCGTCTATCGGCTGGCGCAATGTGGTATCTCAAGAAATCATCTTTTTTGTTAATAAGCATCGCCGTAATCTATATATAATGGGTTCACATGTCTTCCTAGTAATTACTCCAAGATATAGTTTTCGACTATATTTTATGGTACAGTGAGCTGGAGTGGTACAAGTCTTAAGCTTAAGAGAAATCAAATAAATTTTAGTTTTGATAGCATCAAACGATACCGCGAGTCCGCCATGACATCTTGTATTTTAATTAAGATAAAATGTTTAAGTTTTTGTACCTATCTATCCCTTATTTAAAACTAAGAACTTACGTATGCCAAATAAAGCATTTATTATTTTAATATACTCATATAAAAAACACTTCAGTCAAATCCAAATAAAAATTTTGACTGAGCTTCTGAATCGAGGCTTACAAAAGTCTTTCAATCTTTTACAAAAAACTACACACGAGTCACATAATATTTTTGACAGCTGCAGCTCAACTTTGTAACAGAATTACTTATTTTATAGACTTTTTATTATAGTTACTCTGAGTATGACATAAAAAACACATACTAAATCACATCCTAAACTAAAATCACATACTAAAATCATATAAATTTAACTCAAGGCTAACCGATAACAGGCAGTATTATCGCTTAGTTAAATTGAGTTAAAGTTAGTTTTTGACTTGAGTTAAAGTTAAGTTAAATTTTAAAAAAGATATAGTGTATGTATAATATGCTGTAATAAACTATTTACCATAAAAAAAATATGTATATATTAGGTATTTTAAATTGATATATTTTGAAAAATAAATTTTTAACCGCTAACTCATGTAACTTGTACACAAGCGAAGGCGGGGCACAGACTTAGTGGGCGTGATTTTAATACCGGTTTCGATTAGATTTCTACAAATTAGTTTATTTAAATTGTATTTCGGTTATCAAAAATTTTTGAGGAATCCCAAAACAGTGAAATTGGAATCCGTCCATTGAAAACCTTTTGATGTTAATTTCATGGAGTCTAGATTTATCACTTGTAATAAAGTTTCAAACTTAAAATAGCAATTAAATCAAAACGACGAATCATCACAGATTTTCTGAATGTATACATAATCTTTTTAATGGGTTAATTATGGGTTTCGTATAATCAAATTATTTTCGAATGAGTTTATCCATCGACTCTTTCTAACGTCAAATTTAATCAAGTCTGATGCTCTGAGAAACCCACGTACATTTTTTTGATTAGATTAATATGTATAGTAAGAGGCAGTGCTAATAGAGTTGCGATTTTTTTTATTAACATTTTCATTTTACAGAAAACATGGTATAAAATGTGATACAGAAGGTATTATAGTAGCTATACTTAAGCAGTAGTTATACTTAAATTTAAAATTAAAATATTAGTTTTGTATCGTACTGTATTAGTAACATAAAATGTGCAATATTAATATGAATAATATGAAAATATAAATATTAGGTAATAAAAAATAAATAAGAAAAATAGGAACAAAAAATCTTTATATTGTACCTAGGCACCTACAACTTAAAACTAAGGCACTTAAATTTAATTTTGTATGATTCTTCAATTCCAATTTATAAACAACTTTTGCAATATATATTTTTTATTATATTTGTGGTTTGATGGTTTCAAAGTGATGATTAATGAATGAGTAGAATTTAATTTAATATAATTAATAATTTACGTAATATGAATCAATTACGATTATGTATATGTAATAAATTAATACAATAAAACAAAATGTATGTACGTATACATTTACCAAAACGCAATTCTTACCCGAACACTAAATTATCTATTCATGCCAAATTCCATTTACTATGTAATTTTGCACTATCTATAAATATTTCATGTCTGTTTCAGGTACTAACCATCAAAGCGACCCTTAAGGGATTAAATAAAAATCGTTGACCGCACTGGGGCTAAGGGTCCCTTAATGGGACATTAAGGTAATAAGGGCCCCTTAAGGTTCACGCATTGATCGCTTCAAGTGTTCTCAGTATTGAGAAAGTTCCTTTCGTCCTTCGTTTGTAGTACAAGAGAAGATCTTCAGCGAAGATATGGAAAGGGAGTATAAAAAATACTTTAATGTTATTATTATTACGTGCCTATTTATTTTTTATAGTACCTAGTAGCACTTTTTTTTATTGGTCCTAATCCATATAAATATTAAATATTATCTATAAATATTATCTTTCGTTGCCATTCGCCATTTATATCAGATATGACAGGCTTAAATTAGTGGTCACGTATCAAATAACATAAAAAACGAGCGAGACTTAACAGTTGTCGCTTAATGATGTGTTACATCTGACATATCATCAGGATTCTATTTACTTCATTTTTCTAAGGTTGGTCCATCTGACGGCTTAATTCCTGTTACACACTTCCGTTGCATTTCACGAATTTTTTGCCACAAATAGACAGGAAAGATGTTACTCATCAAAATACAATGTGTGTTTAAGACCCCATGATAGAAGTGAAAACTTCATCACCATAGTTGACTTGAACCGGCTTTACCCGAACGAGCATTACATAACTGAGCGTGATGGCTCAGTCACATTGAATACCATCAAAATAAAGATATAACATCATAAAAAATGCTCAGTGCGCCAAAGAAGTTTTCACTTAAAAAATCACCTGTGACGATTAACTATCAAATGAATTACACGAAAAAAAAAATCGTTAGAAAACTTACTATTATTGTGCTTATTATCTTGACTATGAATTTTTTTGAAAAACAAAACTGTTTGCAATTATTGATCTAAGCTTTTTTTTCCGCTAGGACTATGAAAAAGTTTATTTATATTCTTGGGATAAAAACGTATAAAATAATGTAGGACAGAAAACTAACGTTTTTCACTTAGACCACTTTACCCCTCGGATCGCGAGGCGTGTTGCGGTCAAGGAATGGAGCTATAAGTCCAAGATTGGGATTCTATTGATTCGACCTGTTGAGCATCGAAATCGGGACTTTCTTGGGTTGGTGAGTTGTGGTCGCCGCCGGCCGAATCGTAACCAGAAAGTTTGGAAAATTAGTTCAGAACATGGATGAATAACGGTGTTCTATAGGAACTATCAAGATTTAAAATAGTTTGACAAAAGCCGTGTTGGTCACCACACTGTTTCAAAAAAACTAGTGACACGATAAGATGAACCAAGATAGACAGTATCAAATCAAGATGGAGTCTTAAATAAAGGAAAAAATATCTGACATTTCGTCGGTAAAAATGATTTTTTATTACTTTTTACGATGGAGTTTTATTAACAATGAAAAAATATAAAATGCCTAGTAACGAAATATAGCTTTGGACCAAAATGTACTAGAAGTTGGGTTGGCTAAAATTTTACATTTATTTTAACTATATTTTTATATCTAAATAAAAGAAGGAATATTTTTGGGTTTTGGGTATATTGAGAACCAGCCATTTCTAGACAGAGTAAGAAACAAAGATATTGAATAAAATAAAAAGTCTTGATAGTTCAAAACAAATTAAATTCTAAAATTCTTGTTGAAACTCAACAACGTTCGCATAAATAACAATTTAGGATCCAGCAAAACAATGGTGTCACTGAAAACGATGCTCGGGAAAGGGGTTGTTCCACTTGCGACCATTTTTTCAACTTTATATATTTGTTTTTCTTGAGAACATTCTGATACAGAGACCTCATCGGAAACCACGTGAAATTTATAAATGATGGTTGAAAAATACTGACGAAAAACGTAATAACTTATTCAAGATATTTTTTTACACTGATTATTACGGATATCACGATGTAATTAGGTTCAGCAGCGCTCCATAGAGATACACGCGAGTAGTATATTATACAGCTATCGATAGTAGTCTATAGTTCTTTGGAAACATCTAAAATTTAAGGTATAAGTTATCTTTGAAAATAACTTAGTACCTACTAACACCCGTATTCTAACACGTATTTACAATCAAGGAAATACTTACATTTCAATTTGACAGGTGACAGATGTAACCTTAGATAAAGCGGCGGCCATTTTTCTACTTGCGTAAGGTTTTGGGAGTTTAGGGATAAGGAATGACTTAGAATACGGGTAAGTAAGTGCAAGCATTGCTAGTTATGTAAAAAAGGTAAACAGGGACAGAATAGACCCAATAGTAACGCACCCATCGTCTACATTTCTAAATCCATTCCACACAGCGCAGACACGCTATGTCTTTTAAATAAACACATCGTGCTCGGATGACGTTCGTGCGAGGTCGTGAATGCTCGGGTGTCTTCGGTAATGGATGGGAATTTCGACGTAAACGGGCGTAAGGGGAATAAACATTTTGGCTAAGATCACAAAACTGAAAATGATAATTTTTTTACCACGTTGGATTACCTATGTGCACTTTTTTTGGCAAAGTATAACATCAAGATTTCAGTGTGCCATTCTTATTTTTTTTTCTGATTGATTTTGCCGTATTATTCTAATGTGGACAGCTTAATACAGAAATGGTATCAACTTGAAGTAGTAAACCTAGTACTAGTTGGTACTAGTGAATGAATGAATAAGTTTTTTTATCGTAAATTTGATAACCACTGAAACGCAAAATGACATCACACATAACTAGTGCAGCCAAAAAATATGTGCCTGAAGAAAAATTGGTTGTCTGTAAAGTTGGTTTACGGACGATAGTTTAACGTGACTACCAGCGTAACGGGGCAATGAACGTTACCGGACAATGACGTCAAAATTTTCGTGCATGCAGCCAGTGGCGCCGCGGCGGCATTCATTGATTTATTAGACGTTGTCACGTCAAAAACAGCTGTTAACCTTTTGATTGACTAAATACGTACCTACTCTACCAGAACTCGTACAAAAGAAGTAAGTATGAAGCTCCGATACTAGGATCGGTATTCCCCTTAGCTGCGTTCGCTTCCGCTATTTTTTATTTCGTCCGCTCTCTTTTCTAATACGTGGTTGATTTATTGGTTGAAGGCAGAAGATATAGGCGTTTTTTTGTACCTTGATTATTTTTATAATAATTTATTTACAAATCAACATTAAGGGGAATCCTCAAATCCGAATTCCATACAAAATGTTTTGGACAAATACTCAAAAAGTACGCCGTATTTCAGTAATTTCTTCGCACTATTCGTTTCGTCCATGTTTTTTGATTTCGTCAACAAAAAAATTTAAAGGTTTCATACTTAAATTTAGATTTTATACGTGTTTTAAAATTAACCCTACTAACTTAAAAACACGTATAAAATCTAAATTAAAGTATGAAACCTTCCACTTTTTTTGTTCACGAAATAAAAAACATGGACGAAACGAATAGTGTGAAGAAATTACTGTACTGTACTGTAATACGCCGTACTTTTTGTGTATTTGTCCGAATCAATTTGTATGGAATTCGGATTTGAGGATAAGCCTTAAACTCATAAGCTATACCTACATATTTATATCGAAAAAAATGGTTTGGTTCGGGTGATAAGCTGATTAGGGAGCAAACATTTAAAATCTATTCATCTGACTCTGTTTCTCGAAGGACCAATTAAACTACTGGTTGCCATAATTTACATTGTCAAAAGGGTGTATTTTGCTTAAGACTAAACGAAAGAAGTGAAAACTTCATTAATCCTTACTAAAACAAACTAAAAATTAAATATTCTTAAATTATTTATTGCACATTTAAAAATATTTTAATATTCACAAGTAATTAATAAAAGGCATGTACATAAGCGAGCTTAACCCTTAAAAGAGTTTTCTTCCAGCAAACCTTTTGAGTATAAGGAGAACTTTGGCTTAAATCTAGGTTTAAAATTCTGCGTTTCCTTAGACCACGGCGATGGTCAATGTTTATAGAGGAAGCAGGGAATCCCGGCAAACAACGGAAGCGGTACGCCGAATCGCACTTTTGCGTTACGTCACGGGAAATAAAACGTAAAAAATAAACAAAATTCTTTATGAAATACGAAAATTACTAGTTAACAAGCGTTTAAGTAGTTTTTAGAACTGGTGATTCAAACACAGACAGTGAAGTCCAGTTCACTGTTTTGGTAATGGGTAAACGAGTGCCCGTCTCACAACGAGGAGTACCGTTGGGAGACGTCCGCAGTCATATTAGATGAGTACCAACAGTGCCAGATGGCTGGTAGCTGTCTCAACCAAATAATGAGTTATGTTATTGAAATTATTTAAGTATGTAGTTAATTATATTATTGGCTGTTTTTTATACTTGACGACACGTATGGTCGAATGGCAAGTGTATTGGACTGCCACGCCTAGTGTTGTGGGTTCGATTCCCACTTCAGGACAAACATTTGTGTGATGAACATCGGTGTTTGTCCTGAGTCTGGGTGTTTACTATGTATGTATTTAAAAAAAGTATTTAAGTATGCTATCAGCCATCTGGTTTCCATAGTACAAGTTCTGCTTAGTTTGGGGCTAGATGGCGTTGTGTGAAATGTTTGATATATTTATTTATATTTTTATACAAACACTACATAAGTGGTACTGCGGACAGAGCTAGATTTAAAACTAAGTCTATAAAAGACATTTTTAAAACCCATTCCGTTTCACGTCACACCACAATCTTACTTGAGGATCCAAGGGCAGCTGTCAGCCTAATTCTGAATTCAGGTCTCGGAAGCACCTGATGGCAGATAACCATACCTTACCTACCTTTATACCGAGATGCCTTGCTGGATCCGTGTGAGATTTAGGCACTTAAGGGTTTTGGTTTTAGGAAATTCATATTTAGATACCTACGTAGAAAGAAAAGTTCTCTGCTTAGTGTGGGGCTAGATGGCGTTCTGTGAAATGTCCAAAATAATAATTTGTTTATTATTTAAAAATCTTACAGCTTTTTTATTAAACGAGGACTAAACTCGAGGTAAATTTCGAGCAATCCAGCTGAAACTTTGAGGGTAGCTCACAACTCGATGATTATATATATGTTTGTATAATCTATGTTTGGTAAAATAAACAAGATATAGTAAAAAAACGTGATTTTTGGTTTTTAATCTACATCTTGTAATTCCTTAAAACTTGCTTTACTTCTAAACGGCCTATACCCTTTTCCCGAAGTATTCGTAGACCTAATTCTCCGGCAAAGTAACCATGTTAGCTGCTAGCGAGTGTAGCGACGTGCATCCACGAATCGAATTATTTGCTGCTTGATCGAAGCAAGCAGGAAATATTAGTGGCTTCTGCTTCTTAATTAAACTTTGACTTAAATTAAAAAGTTTTTTATTATGTTATTTTTAATTTAAGTGTTTTTTTATCATGTTGGAAGGAAGGTGCTGGCTGGAAGGTGCTGGCTGCTGCCACATAGTTTTATTTAAACTTTTACAGTGGTCAACGCTCCCATTTTATTATGTATTCCTTTTATGTTCCAAATAAATTATTTTAATTTAAATTTGACTTCGCTTGTGTGTTTCATAAGAAAACGAATTTCATGTAGGCATTTGATCATACATAACGCTCTCATTAAAATATTATGTGAATAATTTTCATGGGTCTGAAAATTATACTTACAGGGAATTTAACTCATTTCCTTCTGGGTAAGTACTAAAACTTTAATGTCTTAGGCTCCACCAAAAGACTTTTATAAATTTACTATTATTTCATCTCCGCTGCGTTGTAAAGAATTAAAAAAAAAGTTTTCAATGCGAAATCCGATAAATGCAGTTAAATTATAAATTATAAGAGCAAAATTTTAATTCAATTTAATAATAATTTAATTTCAAATACAATTTATTTTAATTTATGACTGATTATGTGTAATTTTTAATTTGTAATATGTTATTTACCTTAGAATAAGCCGTAGAATTAACAAAATATGGTGTAATACCGAAATAAAAGATTTGAATTGAAAATTGAAATTGAATTGAAATGGTGATGGATGAATAAAATGGATGTTTGTTCCTCAACCACGCCAAAACTACTAAGCCGATTGTGCTAAAATTTGGTATGGCGACAATTATGATCTACAAAATTAGCTTGCGTTTGATCAGCAATTGGTATTTTTAGACACGCTTACCTACCAGAAAAAATTGTACAAAGTTTTAGTATTATTTTTGTTTTTGTAGTAAGTATATTTAATATGAGTGTATTATTAACTTTGGGATTACGTTCTGCAAAACAAATAATTATCACGGGCTTCACCGAGTTTCAAATTTAAAGTTAAAACATGCAAAAGTACGAATTGAAGGTGTTATTAGACCAAAAGTTGAATACTAATTTCAATGTTTGAGTGAGTAAAAAGAGGGTTTGAAAATGTGCAAGTATTGATTGACTTCCTTAGTACTGACAATTTGCTATTCTTTGACATTTCCTCCGCGGGTGGAACAAACAACATCGACAATAAACCATTCTTCTACGGGTGACGAAGTCGCACGCGGGTTCAGCTAGTTTAATATAAGAGAAGAAGATTGCCCTATTCCCTTGCCCTAGGCAAGTGGTGGGAACATCCAGACGATGGTAGAGAGTTCCACTCCCTTGCTGTACGTATGATAAAGACTTCGATACACCACGAAGCAGGGTGCGGCAGAATGTCGATAAATTAACCCGTGTACCGATGTCCTTAACTTGTGGGGTAAAGTCAGCAGTTTGGCGAAGACCGTGTTCAGAAAAGAACGTGTTCCGAAAAGGACAAAACTTGGATAATTCATATTTCACGAACGTCCATTGGTCCCTAAGTGTAGTTTTGACCCACTTAACGCCACAGAGTATCAACGAATCGGCTGGTATATCTAACCTATTAAATAATTGTTTACTTATATGACGAAATTTTGCACGATTTAAAATGTAGAACCTACATAGGACACCAATTTATTTAAGACTATTATAAAGGTACTTGGTGTTTTGGGAAATAAATTATCTTGAACTTACGGAATGGTTAAGGATTTAATAAATTTTACAGGGTCATCCTAATTTGCTTATTATTTTTGTATTGGAAAGATTCATAGAAGTATTAAAAGTATACCTTAGATTCTAAGTCTTAGTTAGAACATCCAAAACCGCCAAAAATATATGGCTAATTTATCCAACTTCTAGTACATTTTAGTCTGATGCAAAATTTTGAAAAGGAGACAAGTAACACAGATAGAGAAATATTGAAAGGTTAAAATTAGGTACTAGACTAATTCATTGTTACTTAGAATCCATGGTAAAAAGTTACAAATAATATTTGAAAAAAAAGTTATTTCAATTTTATTAAGGGTTTTATTGAATTCTGAATAGTTTTTGTCATATTTTCGACTCCATCTTGGTTTGAAGATAATAAAATTATTTATTGCGCTTTGAGTACATACATTTTAGATTTAGCTCTAATTAACTAATGTAAGTTTTTTAAAAACTTGCAAGATGTCCATATTGGTGTTGTATAGGATCATCGTTATGGATTATGGATGGAGTATACTCCGGGTGAGTGAGCTGTTCTGATGCTGGGCTGTGTCTTTTTCTATTCATGAGTGTCCCTACATTCTTCGAGGACAGTCAAACAGTAATTTGAAAGTTTCGGCTCATCAAAATGCTGTGAAAGTCTGTATCTTTACCTCGTTTGTGGGGTTTTCTATTTGCAAGTTTAACCCTGTTTCTTTCACAACTTATTTTACAAACCGACTTCAAAAAAGGAAGAGGTTCTTAATTCGTTTTTATTAATGTTTTTTTTTTGAGAGGATACCCTTTCAGATTGGTCCCATAGAAATATCATGAAAGGCAGTTTAGTAGGTACTTTGGTTTCGAAATCAAAATAACTGAAAAAATTACGTCATCCAAGTAATCGAAATTGTGTATTTTGCTATGACTATTCAGTGGTGTTCTAGCAATAGTAAGTACCCTTAAAATCTAAACACAGTAATGCTAACATATTACGGTAAAGAATAAGAACAATACCGACGACACCGTGGCTTAGTTGGTAGTGACCCTGCCTACGAAGCTTGGTGTTCCGGGTTCGATCCCCGGCCGGGGCAAATATTTGTGACGAACACAAATGTTTGTTCTCGGGTCTTGTATGTTGTGATGTCTTGTATGTGTCCATGCCACCTGCGACACAGGGAATCCTAGTGCAGGGGTGTGAGTGTGTGAATGTTTGTTTGTTTGTTGTTTAAAAATAATAATATTGTCCGTATCTGCCCCTAACCCCCTAACAAGCAATTATCGTTTGATTCTATTGACAAAAGATGACCTCTAGCGATCATTGCAAAAACAGCTTTGTAAAGGAATAACGGTTAGAATCGATTGAATTATTCTAAGAGATTATAAACATCTGTCGCTTGATGTTATGTGATTTACGCATAAATTTCGATGAAAAATGCTTTATTTTATAATTTCTACATCAAAATGAATCGACATTAATCTAACTAAATATTACCTATTGGAAATTCGCTTGTAAACTAACAAAAAGTTTATGGATTTCCAAAAGGCATCAAACTAACTGAAGAACCGTAAAAAGACCACCTCTAATTCGATTTTGACATTCCTAAGATGAATTGAGAAAAAAGGTTGCCAGCATTTCATCCAATATTTGAAAAGAGCGATTTGATTTAATTGTTAAATGTCATTGGATTTCGTAGGTTTTCGCGATTAATCACACTTAGTTATTTGAATAAAAACGGGTATTTATCATTAAAATTAATAATTGATTCCTACAGTATTGTAACTATCATAAATATTAATGATACTATACTCAGACATGTAATAAAGAGAACCAATTGACTTAAAAAAAAAATTATGACTTCCGGAATTGAGTTTTAATATTCACCAAACTTTTTATAAACCTAAAAACTCGGAAGTTCAAATCCTCTTAAATATACGGAAAAATTCCAAAACTGAATTACCCCATAAACAGGCGAAAATACGATGCATTAATAATTCTGAAATCCTGAAAAAGTCATTAAAAATAACACTCGAAAGTTATAATCGTTTTGGCGGGTCCGTCCGGCCAAGTTTAGATTAAACTTGTCACCCCAGACTTTGAGGGTTGCCAGATATATCTTCAAGAGTATGTTTGATGGTTCCGTACATTTTTTTTTATTAGGAATAGGCAAGCATTTGACCACAACCTCAGCTGATGGTAAGTGACAATGTGGTCGAGGATGTAGCACGCTTGCCTAGTAAGAACTTATTCACTCTTGACTTGAAGACTCCTAGATTATAATGTGCAAGTGTATATTTTACTTAGTGAATGAATTAATGACAAAGGGAAAAGGCCTCTTTTTGTTACTTTGTTTGGATATATTTAAATATTATTATTCTGTTTTTTACGTTCGTGTTTTTTCCGTGTCTCAACTGAAGCCAATGTCCATGCTGAAAATCAGCGTTGCAGTCTACTGCTTTGCATTATACTGCAACACATGCTGAGCATGAACTTTTTTTGACTGCATTATACATGCACATTCTATAAATCTGAGTACCTACTTACCTATTTTGAAGTATACTTTATTGTCATTGTGTTCTTGTATTTTTAAGTCATATTAAATATTTTTCTTTCTTTCTTGACAAAGGCTTCGTCCAGTTTTAATGCTTATCGCTAATCGTTGTTGAATTTTCACTAGAAGGTTGAGCAGGTACGGAACCCCAAATTTCCAAGGAATATTCGCTACCCAACAGAACTGATGCATACGAAATTAGAACCGTTTTTAGGGTACCCTAAGTACGGCCGTTTTTGCCGCCAAAGCGAATCCCTATTTAATTGTCTCCGGAAATCGGCTTTTGATTGATGTCTTCCAGTTGTGTGATCTTTTTTTTTTTCCATTAGATTTTCTGGGTGTTTGGTAGAAAAATTCTAATAAATTACCTATTTTTGTTTTTTTTTTTGCCATGGCTGTTATTTGTCGTAACTTGTTTTGTAATACTCTTAAATTTTGTTGTTATTAACTCTTTATTAAAAAAAATATATTACCTACATACTTATAATATGTAGAGCGATCCAGGATTTTTTTTAAATCTGAGACATTTGATGATTTTTTTAAACTCTATTATACTAACTCATTAAAAAATTGGAGATTCCTTTTTATTTTTCCACTAACAGTACTATTTTTTACTACCTTGCTTTTTTTTCATTTTACATTCTTGAATCTTCAAATGATCCAAATTAATTAAAAATAACATTTCCCCCCTTATCTAAAGAAAGTTATAATTAATTAAATTTCATTATATTCAATGAATAGCCAAAATCGCCACCTAAGATAACAATCTCCCCTAATTCTCGCCTTTTTAATTAATAATTGTTATTATAACTATTAGTAGGGGTTATTAAATGGTTATAACTACTTTGATTATAGTTTTATAGCTCCTATAATTATAAAAACTTGTTCACAACTCATTCAATGATAATTATATTTTAACTAGCTGAGGTCCGCGACTTCTTTGAGTTGCGAATTTTCAAAATTCCTTTCTTAGTACTTTCAGCTTTTGACGAACACATCCTCTAAGTGTTAAGTCTCTTCGTTCAGCGGTTTCGCCTGTACGTTGTCAGTCAGGTCCAAGCCTTTATGTATATGCATTATACCTACCCATAATAAAATATAATAATACAGACATTTTTGAGAGCAATTGTAATTGTGTGTGAAGAACTAATTCTTATCTGCACTTAAAATTTGTACGGTATTTTCAAATTCAAGATTCAAAATCTTTTATTTCGGTATTACACCATATTTTGTTAATATAAGGCTTATTCTAAGGTTAGTAACATATTAAAAATTAAAATTACATTGTATTTGAATCAAAAATTTTCTCTAATATTTTATTTTTATATTATTTTCTAGTCGTTTGTATAACTATCAATTCGTGTGCCAAATATTAATCAAGGTTTTACAAAAACATACAACGACCGACTTCAATCGGACGGTTCTAGTGACCGTAGGCACCGCTGAAAAGTCACAGGGACGCAAAATACGCAATTTTGTTTACTACGACGCCATATTTTTTTTCCTAATTTGATTTAAAAATTAAATCACGAAACTGATTTTGATGAAATTCTATGGGACCAATCTGTAAGTATATTATTATCCTCTCAAACAAAAAAATAATCAAATTGGTTTATAAACAACAAAGATAACAAACATAAAATAAACATTTAACCGAATTGATAGCCTTCTCCTTTGTAGAAGTCGGTTGAAAAACGGATGTATTATAAATATTCTGTGACATACAGACAGACATGCATCCAAAAAGGCTAAACAAAACTATAGAATTTCTTGTTCCCTAAAAAGACCATCAGCGAATGCCTACAACGCGTGGCAAAAAAGCAGTTACATCAAAATTGAAAAGAGTCTAAAGACCCCACATCGCCGCCATCTTGATTCCACGGCTGATATCGCGATACTCCTATTAATGACTTATTCCTCCTTTGCATTCACCCCACAATATGCGTATACACTCGACAGTAACGCAACATTCAGAGGTTATTTTTAATTCGCTGCTGATATACTATTACAGCAAATAATCAAGGTTTTACAAAAATACACAAAACAGACTTTAATCGGACTGTTCTAGTATTTGTATTTATTTATTTCAAAAGATAGAAGCTTACAGTTTTAACCAAAACACTTACTACCATAGACTAAAACTTAAAAAAACTAATAAATTCTAGATAATATTTCTTTTTATCATTTTTCAATTTTATCATTAAATATATTTTTCAATTTTATCATTAAATATATCGACATGCTGATATATTTAATGATAAAATGTCATATTTAATGATAGTGACCGTAAACACCACTGAATAGTCACAGAAGCAAAATGCGCAATTTTGTTCACTTCAACGACTTTTTTTCAGTTATTTTGATTTCAAAACCAAAGTTAAAACCGATTTTTAAAAAAGATTATTCAAATCCTACTATCTGAGGCAACATTATAGTTACTGGGTCCTCTGAATTGTGTTACAGTGTAACACCCTAAGTTAGTAAACCCCAACAGTTTTCTAGTAGATGTTATCGCATTCGACCCTACAACTATTTGAGGTTGATGATTGTTAGTTCCGTGATAACAATTCGATTGAATACTTTGATATTGATAGGAATTCGAAATTGATGGAGTTTACTGGCTTGTAAATGTGTTTATTTGACTAATGTTTTATGATGGAATTCTATCAATCTTGTTTTGTATTTTTAAAATATCAAAATATATTAAAAAAACTAATCAAGTTTTTTAATATATTTTAGTGTGTTAACCTTAACATTAAGCATGTATAGAAATCTATTTAAATTGTGTTTTTGTTTATTTATTTATTTTATTTTTATTTTTAAATGTAATACGTTTTCACCAATCAACAGATTTCTGATGGACATCGCATGACATTAATATGTATTTTTAAGTCGATATTAAATTGTCAAAGTTAATAAAATTAAAAAATCAGATATATATTTTATTAAGAAATCATGCCAAAACTGATAAACAAACTGGGCTGCAATTTGTAGAGATGTCGTGGCCGGATCATTGAATTGGCCATTTCATGAAGTGGCTGGCCGTATTTCATGAAATGGCCAATTCAATGATCGGGCCACGACAGAGATACAGAGATAGTTTAGAATCTAGAAAATACATAGTCCATATTTTATTTCGATAAGAAGCAAAGCTGCGGCAGATGATACACAAGATAGATACAGCAGATACTTTAATTTAGATTTTATACGTGTTTTAAAATTAACCCTACTAAAATAAAAATACGTATAAAATCTAAATTAAAGTATGAAACCTTTCACTTTTTTTGTTGACGAAATCAAAATACATTGACGAAACGAATAGTGTGAAGAAATTACTATAATACGGCGTACTTTTTGAGTATTTGTCCGAAACATTTTGTATGGTATTCGGATTTGTGGATTAGCCTTATATTTTTTTATTATTATTTTATTCAAAAATTTAAAAAAAAATCAAATTTATTATTCCAAACTAAGTCCATATTATGTTCACCATTATGCGTTAGTTTAGAGAAGAGTGTGAATGCGAAACGCTTACATTTACAATATTCGTACAAAATTATAATTAACTAATACATTCTCAAATACTATGAAAATATTCTCATTAACGCCAAGCTTGCTCCACAAATTATTTCCAACGTTTAAGTTTTCAATAAACGTCCAAATATACGGGTTTAATCCAAACTTATTAATATTCAACTCCTACGTATCATTTACATAATGTTAGAGCGAATGAGATTACATCAATGGGAGTGCATGTTTTTTTAGATGATTCGTTGTGATTGGCTGAAATAATGTTTTGATTTCCGTTTCAATCGATTAGTCTGATGCCTAGATCACACGTACCGAGTACTCGACCGAGACAGTCAAAAGTTACTCGGCCGAGACAGTGAAAGCTTACGTCACTCGCTCAGCCGAGCACTCGGCGCTATGTTTATACGAACCGAGTACGTACCGGTACGTGTGACGTATACAATAATGAGATCTTCAAATATTGAATTTAATTTTTTTTTTATAAATTGTTTAAAGCCGCAGATTCTCTGTTTGTTGGAATTGAGTAACAATAATTTACCTACCAAAGGAGTGAGTAATTAAACACCCACTCGTGACTGTGACACACGGACGGACGGTTCAGCAAACTAAGAAAACCAATATTAACAATATAAAAAAAAACCGAATTTAGAACAGACTTCAAAAAATAAATCCTTTTTTGAAGTCGGTTGATAAAAGTCTTAGTTCTGACTAACTGACTGAACACACCGAATACTGAACCAGTTGTGCTAAAATTAAGTTTGGATAATATACTAAGTTAAGTGACTGAAAAAGTTTTAGCGTATTCGAGCAATAAACATTTCTTTTCAACCACTACCAATAATCACAGTAAAATTATGTAAATGTTTCCGAGGAAACATTTACATTTATAATTTTACTGTGATTATTGAAATGAAATATTGTTTAACTACTTATCTAGCAAGATAAGAACATGTGTTTACAATGAGGTATTAATCTATGAGTAAATTTTATGTCCTGCCGCTATTTTTTTAAATGTTTTTTTTATTGACATGAATGTTTGTTTTTTCTACCTACCTGTGTGTCCCACTATCACGGACTCAAAGTACGCCTTGAATTATGTATCAAAGCGTGATCGAAACGGCTTTGTTGCTAATTGTCTGTTCCAGGCGCCATGCTTAAGGCGGTCGCTCACTGAGACGGCACCAATTTAGTACCGACACGGCACCAATCCAACACCAATCCGGCGCCAACAAGGCACCAATCCGGCACTAATCCGATACCATTCAGGTATCAATTCGGTACCGTCTCGGTACTAATCCGGCATCAATTGCAAGTGTTTTAGTTTGCCACGCCGCTATTGTGGGTTCAATTCTCGTATGAGGACAATCATCGGCTTACCCGTGATTAATGATCGATCACACATTATCTCAAAGAATAACTGGCACTAGTTAGGTTACATTCAAACCTTACCAGTGTCAGTTATTCTTTCGCCCAGAAATGTGTTGCGGCTCGAATAATACAGTATGAAATAATTGAGTTTTCGACACTAACTACCAAATGACTACCAATAAAAATGGGTAAGCTCCGAAACTTATTTTAAAAGTCATCTGCTTGTACATATGTTAGACTAAATAAATTTTTATTTTGTATTAAAGTGCCGTCAAATCGGTGCTGTTATAGTGAGCGTTAACCTTTAGATACACGGCATTTGCAATGTAAATAATATACCTCATTGTTTCCAACGTAAGGATTATTTTTGCATAACTTTGTGACAAAATGGTTGAGTGCTAGAACTTCTGTCTTTTCTTGCAATAAGTGCTTTGTTACCATAAAAACAGAAGAAATAAAAAATTAGGAAGTTGAAGGAATCTTAGAAAATTTTAATCTCAAAAAAGGGTATAATATCAGTTATCTGGTTCCCATAGTACAAGCTCTACTTAGTTTGGGGCTAGATGGCGTTGTGTGAAATGTCCAAATATTTTTAATTTATCAAGCGACTTTAAAAAGGAGGAGTTTATCAATTCCGTTGAATGTTTTTTTTAAATGTTTATTTACCTTTAAACTTTGTTGTTTATAAATAATTTGAAAAATCCTCTTAGGTCCCATAGGCAGTGTCCTAATAGAACGCGATGACGCGACCATCGCAAGTTGGCGCGAACGTCAATCGCGCGATTACGCGATCAAACGTACTAACGTCAACTAGGCGTCCCAATTGGCATCGCGTCGCGCGATCGCGCGATTGCCAATCGGGACGCCTATTTGACGTTAGTACGTTTGATCGCGGATTCGCGCGAGACGGTCGCATCGCTTGCTCGCGCGACGATCGCGTGATGGCGTTCTATTAGGACAACGCCATAGAAATTTTATCAAAATCGGTTATGTAGATTAGGTTATAAATCAAAATAACTAAAAAAAGAGCCGTTGATTGCGTATTTTGCTTCCATGTGACTTTTCAGTGGTGTTTACGGTTACTAGAACGGTCCGATTGGAGTCGGTTTTTGTAAAACCTTGTTTATTTATTATTAACTGACGCCGTATTTTCAAAATCCTTTTCATAGTACTCACTTTCAGCTCTTGACGAACACATCCTTCAAGTTTCAAGTCTCTTCGTTCAGTGGTTTGTCGCCTGTGCGTTGTCGGTCAGTCAGGCAGTCAGGACTAAGCCATTTATATGTATACAGGGCGTCCCACGGATATGCCACATAGAGGGAAAGTACCTTCAATATTGTAGACGGATGGTTCAACCATGTTATTATTTAAACATCTATAAATGCAGTTTAAATTGTTTTTTAAATTCAAATAATGTCTTCTTTCAGTTAAATGTTCCATATGCAATATTCAAGGTACCTTACCTCCATGTGGTATATTAGTGAGACGCCCTGTGTACTGATTTAATTTTGGCTGATTAATAATATTATATTCCATATGGCTAAAAAAACATATCATTTAATATCACACATACATACGTAACAAACATTTTCTATAATAACAGCAGAATTCCTCAAATCACAGCGCCGCAGAATCGGACTACGTAATAATATCATTAAAACTTCGCACAAAAGGGATTATGTATCCCGTTCTGTGAGTGAGAAACCGGTCCAATAGGGATGGAAAAGGTCGGAAAAGCCGGATAAACTGGATTTTGATCGTCGGTGTTGCTGTGCTCACATAACTATTCTTTACCTACGGAACGAAAGTGCTGACAGATGAAGAATTTAAATTTAAATTTGTTATTTTCCTTCCTTGTACTTATGTACATGTCGTGGCCGGATCATTAAATTGGCCATTTCATGAAGTGGCTGGCCATTTCATGAAATACGGTCATTGTAACACGTTGCCACGACATGTACATGAGTACAATACCCGCTGGCCACATCATGAAATGGCCTGGCCAGATCAATGAACAGTCAGCGTTTAATGATATGAACAGCTAAACGCGTGGCCATTTCATGAAATGGCCAAATTGATGTTCACTAACGTTTGGCCACTTCATGAAAGGGCCAAGCATTATTGATCATATCGTAAAAATAGTTATATTATCCACCGTTAGAGGCGCTGATATCGTTTTGTTTTTGTTATGCAACATGGCGGCGGACAGGTATTCTGATAAAAAAAGGGTGACCACGCAACGAAAATTGTTGGACTGTTATTGGATTACAAAATATGACTTCATGGAAATTGCGGGTGAATGACTATAATTTTTAAAAACTATAATACTTAAATATGTTTAAAAAACTATATTTAAGTGTTTATTTATGCCATCGGTAATCTGTATAATCTTGTATTATTATAAGTATTATCTACCTGCGATGATTTTCTGTCACGAGGCTCTCTTAGCTAGTTTTAATCGCGTGTGGGCGCGCAAAAAAAACCACATAACCTACCGAGACCGAGCTGTCCATTTCATGAAATACGGCCATTTCATGAAATGGCCAGCCACTTCATGAAATGGCCATTTCAATGATCCGGCCACGACACACATACGTTTACGTACTTATGCAAGTACCCAGTTGTACATATTTTCAGTTTCTCAAAACAAATATAGCAACGCATAAATTTAAGCGTACATAACATTAAATACTGAATTCAAGTTGAGTCCTTATTTTTTACGAAAAAAACATTATTTGTTATTTGATCGCTTAGAAATTGTTCGGCTGTATTTTTTTTAAACCAAGTTGGTAACGATATTGTAAGCCTAAAAGTAAAGCCGGAAAGAAAAGCCGGATAAATCATATAAAAGCCGGATGCTCGACATCCCTATCGAGACGAGAGGCAACAATAGGAATCCTTGGTTGTTATGATACAATGTGCTGGCATCAGCAAATGTTTCTTGCTTCGTGATTCCATTGAAATTATTTGAGGAAAATGGGATATAGCAATGCTTTCGAGCGTCCATGAAATAATATTGACAAATTTTCAAATAAGTATTTATAAATACAATTACAAATCGTTTATTTTGCCAAAATAAAAATTTACATTAAAACACTTGTTTGTTGTCAACTTTGTACAGCAAGGGCTTGAAGCAAGGTTTTTCACAAGATTTTTTTTACTTCAATTGGGAGGTAATTTAACAAATTCCTAATAAATGAGCGCCCCTAACGTAATTAAAAAACAGAGACAGTCATCCAATGTTACTCGATATTCGTAATTCGAAAATAGTTATGTTTAGGTCCCTCATAAAACCCTGATTTATTATTATGAAGATCCGAAATTCTTAATTTGAAAACTGTTTTCAACTTCTGGCATATTACAAACTGAAACTCTTTCGACAGATCTTACAAGCAATTACTTTTTTGCCCTAGGGCCTAAAATGTAGTTTTACTCCCCCATAAAGCATGCACGGCGCATAAGAAGTGTAAAGGAATTTTGTTCATTCGCAAAGCAAACTTAGTTGTGGGTGTCATGCTAATGTAATGCATAATAGATTTGTTTTATTCAGATTTCATTCATTTTATCCACGCCATGAAACATCGCTACATTATCACCATTAAATTGATTAGGTACTAAACTGTAAGAAAAATAAAAGTACTCAAAGTATATAAATACGACGAAATGGCGAATAAATAACTGAAGTCTAGCACTAAATTGCTAAGTGCAGGGAATAAAAGTTGACAATGTAAAATTTAATATCAGTAACACAACTAAGTAGCTATAGTACAACTAAGTTGCAATACGCAGATGAAATGTAGTCCTATGTATGTAAGAACTACGCATTGTTACATTACTTTGTATGTATCGCTGTGAACGTCAAATAAATCTTTAACTGATTAGTTTAAGTTATTATATTTTGATTTTTAACAAAAATATTGACTAGTGCGATGTGAATAGTAAAAATAGAACAAATATCTGAAGACTCCTTTTGACATAGTAGTTTTTACACAATAATAATATCTAATTCAAGATTTTGAGAGCACTTTATTTATATTAGAAGTCAATCAATCTGTTTGGAATTAACATTAACTGATATTGTCTGAGATTGAAGCATAAATAAGATAGGAACTCAACATGAAAATGCATAAATATTTGAAATGACATCTCTAGATTATCATAAAGCCTTAGCTTTACAGGAAAATGTCATGTTTAGATTACTTTGAGGTCGTAAGTCAAGTTATAGTGCCGGCCGCGAAGAATCTCAAAGGCATACAAAAGTTGTGCTACTTGTTTTACAGTATACTATGCACTCAAGTTTATGAAAGCTGTTGCATTTTACAATACCTTATAGATTGATGGGTTTTCGTATTTCTTTATGGATGTATGGATCAATGAATGCTTTTGCTAGCTTCGCTGTTAAATTTTGTTTTATCGTTTTTCGATGTTTTACTATTCGTATTTTCCATTTATTTTATGTTTTAGTAGTAATTATTTATTGTGTATGATATTTTTGATACATATTTAAAATTTCGTTTATGTTTCATAAATTGTTTTTATGCATTTAGCAACCAATATTATTGAAAGTAGATTACGCCAACAACTTCGTTTGTTTTGAGAACTAACCAAAAAAACCTATACCCGCACTTCATGACGAACATTCACCTCCGAATTTCAAGTCTCTGCGTTCAGTGGTTCAGCCTGGGCGTTGTCTCTCAGTCAATCAGTCAGAACAAAGCCTTTCAACCAACTTCAAATAGGAGGTTCTCTATTCAGAAAATGTTTTTGCTTGTTTTTAATGGTTGTTACAACTTTATTGTTTATAAACCGATTTAAAAAACATGTTTTGTTTTAGAGGATATACCTGGTATATTGGTATATGCTTTTAGATTGGTCCCATAAAAAAATCATCAAAACCTGTTCAGTATTTTTGTTTTTTAATTAAAATATTTGAAAAAATATGTCGTCGAAGTAAACGAAATTACGTATTTTGTTCCCTGAACCCCTGTCACTAGTCAGTGGTGTTTACGGTCACTAGAACAGTCCAATTGAAGTCGGTTGTAGTAAGTTTTTGTAAAACCTTGATTATTATAATAAAAATGTGTTTATATTTCGACATATACTTTCGAAGCTTTGAGGCAGTTCGTTAACTACGCCACCAAACCTTCATTCGTGTCCTAATTGGCAAGATTCGGCCCCAATAAATCGTTTAACCCGTACATTGGTAATACTGGTATTGCTGGCCTCAAATCGGGCCCATAACCGTACGGGCCGAAACCGAATGGGCCCAATAACCGCGGCAATAATGGCCCAAGCCTGCCAAGTGCCGCGGGCCAATGTGATGTTACTGTGATATGAGCTATTGCCAGCAATGTATGTTATAAATAATAATAAATTTTCACAGATGGATTTTTACCCGACTGTCAAAGAAGGGTTATGTTTTTCGCGCGTGTCTTGTATACATATTTATTTGTTACCTCATATCTTCAGTTAAGGTATCGTTAGATTCGTCTAAATATTCCGAGTGTCCTTAGATTTTAAAAATAAATTACCAAAATGTATGTAATTTTTGGCGCTAAATCGTTTATAATTTTTTGTTAACCAAACCTATCGAGTAGGATATCAAAATGAAGGAAATTAAAAGGAGATCACAAAAATATATATACTTGTATGTATAAGTCGTACATTTGTTTAAATTTAATTTGAAATAATTTTAGCAACTCGGTTCGGGGGAATCACTGAAGAGAAATAATATTTATTTTGAAATTCAGTGATTCCCCCATTCGTGCGAATATACTTCGTGGGAAACGCAGAACCAGTCGAATTGGCAATCAATGCATATATTTTCGGGTTTCATTTTTTAAACTTTAAGCTTGTTTGAGCTTCTAAACTGTATCCGTGTAAAATTTCTGAATAAAATACTTGTTCATGAAGTTTTGGTGCGAGATTTACTCTCGAAAAACTTTACCCTCCATTATCGCAGTCGGTTCAAAATGTAATAAAATTTAAAATGTACTTCTACAAATAAGCTTGTATTCTTGACACGCATCAGAGCCCAGAGCATACATTTTTGAAATGAAGACATAAATTGGGGCCAAACGAAACTCATGTTAAATGACCCTTGAACGAGTAGCATGCTACTGCAGGGTCATTAGAAACTAGCTCCTGACGACGGCTTCGCCTAAAACTGAAAACCCAAAATACATACATATTATCGTAATATTGGATTTCTGAAACTTTATTTTGGATTCTATGACAATCCTAAGAAAATAAAAGTATGTATGACTTGTATATATATTTGTAATCTTCTTTTAATTTCCTTCATTTTGATACCCTACTCGATAAGTTTGAAAAAGATAAATTTATTAACGACCTACTATTTAGCGCCAAAAATTAGCCATTTCTTTTTTTTCTTTTAAAAACCCGTCTAAGAATACTCGGGATATTAAGACGCCGGCTTATAGCTTGTAAACTAGCCCTGTGTGATTGACGCTTTATTGCTATGGTTTTCTATACATTTGCGTCCTGTTATTAATCATTTTGACACGCAAAAGTTACAGTGGCGCCACCATCGGTCATAATTTATAAATAAACACTAACGCAGTAATTTCTAGTTGACACATTTTCTAAATACTCCATACATCATAGTCCACACAACTTGACAAATTAGCACCTTACATTACCCACCTTCTTCGTAGTCGGGTAAATATAGCACGTTATTAGGTCGTTAATCGCGCCGCTGTCAGTAGGACCACGCCTTTACCTCGCCCTACCTTATTATCGCTAGCCTGTGAAAAGAAATAAAAATGTAATATTTATCATTATTTGACATTTTGATACGCTTGGTGCGTCTAAGAACATTTTTTTTACGATATTTGTAAATTTTGGATTATCATTCCTTTTTTTTTATTAAAATATTGCCAAGGTATCAATTTGTTATATCAAATCAGAGTTTTGCAAAAACATACTACAACTGACTTCAATTAGACTGTTCTAGTGACCGTAAATACCACTGAAAGTCACAGGGAAGCAAAATACCCAATTTCGTTTACTTCGAAGACATATTTTTAGTTACATATTTGGATTTTAAACTAAACCACTGAACCGATCTCGATGAAATTTCTACAGGACCAATCTGAAAATATTTCGTTTTAAACAAAAAAAAATATCGTCAAGAGTTTCAAGCTTTACCGAAAATATTCTAAAAACAAAAAAAAAATTACAGGCTGAGTAAAATCCATCATTTACACACTTCACAAGAACTATAAAAAAGTCTGAAAGCTTTTTGCATAAACTGAATATTTTTCAGCCCCATCATACATAACTTAGCTGAAAATATTTTCAGCTCATAAATCTACGTCGTTCGTCACACAAACTAAGGCCTAGTTGTGGATAAGCGGAGCGACGAGCGTAAGCGAGATACGCTAGACCGGTAAAGTCAAAAACGATGGCGATGCTAATTCAACATTTTAAGAATTCAACATTTTGCGAAACAATAAAAACAATGTTCTGGGAAATAATACATTTTGGGATTTCAACATTATGAAACTTAAACATTTTGCGAAACTAAAAAATCTACATTCTGGGAAATAATACATTTTGGGCTTTCAACAATAAGAGGGTCCAACATTCTGTTCCTAAAGGGCTAATTGTATTTATATGATTCCAAAAAAAAAAACAGAAAAATTATGGCTTTATGGTATTTTGTGACGTTTCTTAACACAAAATTCAAAATATGTAAACGAAGCATAATTTGATGGTTCTCAAAGCCAAATAAATAATATTATGAACAAGGCCATTATTCAATGCTACGCTTATCGCTCAGCTTATCGCTACAAATAATTGTGCAGAGGTCTAAGCTCGTTCGTCTGTTAATATGTAAATGTAACTTGATGAAGACGCTTTATGTGTCAAGTTTCTAAGATAACAAATAAGTTAGTCCTGGCCCAGTCGGGTGTTAAACACTTAGAATATTGTGTAACTTAAGATGAGAAAATAACTTGGGGTTTATTTGTAAGATTTTATACAACAAAGTTATTTCGAATCATATTAACAAATTACTAAAGTTTGACTTAAAAAAATATAATAATAAATGTCAGAAGTCTGAGTTTTAGCTCAGGATACATTTTCACCAGCAGTGACTTAAGTCGCGATAAAAAGCTAGTTAAAACAAACTTTTGACATGATAATATTAGTATGATTTAACTGAAAACAAAACTTCCGTATTTAGTTAGTTATTCCCAAATTGAATGACATCGCATGTCAGTCGCCATTAACCTTCTCAACATAAATAAAGTCCGCTCGGTTCGCAGGCCGGCGCGCGACTAACTCGACTTGATTAGTTTGTTTTGACAGTAACGCCATCTCGCGTGATCTATGCGCTTTTAGTTGTGGTGTGTTTCTGTTTTGTTTGTTAATGATTTTATTGAGAATACTGATGTGTGGGGTTTTAAATGTCTAAACAGTATTTAAAAGAAACGCTTGTTTTACTTCCATGTTTTTGGTAGCGTTATGAAATTTAAAACTGTGTTGCGGTTTGACCTGACCATGAAACTGTCTTAAGTGGACAAGCGCTGATAGCAGTGTTGCACCGGCCTATGTAAATCTGTTAAATTTGTAATTGTTCTATCTACTTTATTTTTTGAGGTTGGTACTATCTGACAGCCAACTTCCTGTTACACACTTCAGTCCCATTTTCACGAAATTGCTCCCTCAAATTGATAGAAAGCCAGAGGAAAGATGTTACACATCTAAAACCGTAACAAACTAAAATTTGGAAAGAAGTTACTGCTCTCCGATTTATAAGTTTCTCGATTAACAAGTTTCAAGTTTCTTAGAGGCTCGTTAAATTTAATTTGAAACGAGATTTAAAAGATTTAATACGAGTTGACGAGTTTGGGGATAGGGAAAGAGCTTTTAGGAAATTGTTTAGAATAGTTAGGAACTTTGTAGAAATACGCTTGACGGTGTTTTGGCAAGTTTACCCACTTAGGCTGCGTTTCCACCAGAGATGTGCGAGGATGCGTAGTGAGGGATGTGTTTGTAAAGAACCAATACTATCGCTTCATTTCGCCTCGGTCAGCACAGCTCTAGAGGAAACGGCTCAGCGGAGCTAGATTTTTGCACATACAAAACAAGCGAGGGATGTGTTGAAAATGAGAGGAATATGATGCGAGGTTTACGACATACTGTACCAGCCAGTCCACAGACGGAGTTTGTTGGAAGTAGAAGTGCGCAAAATAGATAAGGATAATTGGAAAAAGAAGATACTTTTATATATAACCATTTGCGATGAAGGAATGGAAGCAGAAGATACAGAGTTTATAATTTTCACCCGTCGTCACATTTCACAGCTTCGCAACGCATCCTCGCACTACACATTATTCACAGCTCTGCTACACATCCTCGTACGACACATTTCCCTCGCATATCTCTGGTGGAAACGCAGCCTTACTGTTTCTCTAATGATAATGAAGTGGAAATTACTTTGGCAAAGCTTTTTAGGGTTCCGAGTTCGAGAAAGGATCCCTTTAGAATTTTGCTATCTATTTGTTCGTACGTCCGATATAGTTATCAAACATACGAAAAGACAAGTGTTGAAGTTTCTTACTAACTCCGAGACGAATTCAACCTATGTATTTGTAGTTATATAGGCTTAGACTTTTTTTTAATTATATCTAATTTTAATTCAGACAACTGTTTTCATATCGAAATTTCAAGTCTCTACGTCCAGTGTTTTAGCCTGTGCATTGTCTGTCAGTCAGTCAGTATGACAAAGTCTTTTGAATAATAAGCTATCGCCCGCAACTTTGTTTGCATTATGAATTAATAATATCCCTATCTTAGTACGCTCCTAAACTTCTTGACGACCACACCCTCCAAGTTTCAAGTCTCTACGTTCAGCGGTTTGGCCTGTACTTTGTCTGTCAGTCAGTCAGTCAGGTCCAAGTCTTTTATATAATAATATGTTGATTGATAAGGTTAATAATAGTAGATTAGCACTGAGGGGATAAAGCAGTGTCTTTTGTCGCAGGTGGCATATTGAACCCTGAGCTAACGAGGGACTCAGTTAACTCCTGAGCGAAGCGAGGGAGTTATGTAGAGTCCTAAGTGACGCGAGGGGTTCAAGGTTCCCAAGACGAAGACAGGCATTTTCCCAGAGGAGTATACTCTACTTTTCACATTGTCTGCGAGGCAATACAAAACCAGGGCTTCATCAGCGAACTCCGTTTTATGTTTCACAATCTTTGTAGTCGCGCCTTTTTTTTTTATGAGTGGCTAGTTCGATTTTCGAACAAACCTTTTTACAATGCCATATGGGCGTTCTTTTACTTAGAGTTTTCCACGAGTTTCCACGAATTTGACATTTCAAATTCAAATCACATACAGCCCTTGGGAGTTTTATACAATATTACTTACCTAGGGAGGTAATGCTTTGCTTTACCTTGATGATATCATGATATGTAACTGGACATTGTCGAGCAGGTGGTGTGAAAAATTAGACATATAGACATAATACGTAAAAATATCAAAATTCTCGTTCAATATTTTCAAAAGCCTTATTATGAAAATTATGATTTTGTCTACTGAAAACTTAATTTCCTTTTCCCAATTACCCTCGATCTAATTGAATAATCCTTCTTACCAGACTTTTCTCTTTCAGGTAAAATTCCGATGGATGCGTCACGTGATCACGTCGCGGACCAAGTTTTTTAATGAGCTGCCGCCGTCACAGCTCTTGAAGAAAAGCTGGGTATTCAAAATGCATGGTACAAAGTTTTTGATTGTAACAGGTATTTATCGCGCTCACCTCGTTTTTGTGTGATAATCGCGACAGTCTTCGAAAAACTATGCATGGTACACTTGTACTATGTACAGAAGTAAAAAGTAAGGTAACTGAGGGGCTACACACACGTGTAGTGCACTCGACACATGTTTTCGAACTTTAAGTTATACGACATGCCGGTTTCCTCACGATGTTTTCTTTCATCGTTGCGAGAACGTGGTATGCATACATAGATTTTTTCGACCGAAAAAACCCATTTCCGCATGACTGCCACCGGGATTCGAACCCGCGACCATCAGATCGCAAGGTAAGGGCCTCATCCAATCGGCCACCACGTCCTCTTTATCATTTTTAATATTTCATTTTTCATTTTAACTCTGTACCCATTTGAATAGCTAAGCACCTAGAATAGACGAACCTCAACCTCAACCAACGACACCTCATATATAAATACATCTTTCTTCGCAGTCGGGTAAAAATCTACTAGTATTCTACACTAAGTTTCGTTGAGCCTACTGAAGCAGTGAAAGTGAAGCAGCTGAACAATTTCGACTGTGACAGCATTAAGACTGCCAGGATAATTTGGAGAACTTTAATGAGATGTCCCGACCTCAGTGTTCAAGTTGGGAGAATTTCTTTCTCAATGCGGTTGAGTGGTGCGTCTGGACCTAAGTTATATTAGAGCATATATGAATAACAGTGTTCTATATGTATGCGGAATACAAGACAGAAAGTTTTCAGACACCCTTTCAATAATAATTAAATGTCTCTATTTTGAAATAATGTTTGTTACTTTTTACTATGTAGTTTTATTAACAATGAAAAAGCCTAGTGGATTTAACATATAATATTTATCTAGCCCTGTTACTTCACTTTTTCGAAAATTAGTATCGGACCAAAATGTACTAGAAGTTAGCCAATGTGGCTCCCCTTTTTTGGCGCTTATTTAATCTATAGTTGTAACATTATAATACATAACTACTATAAAATAAAGTACCTGTATTGTTGATGCTATGATCATGAACAAAATGTTTTTTTACTTATCATGCTCGTAAAGTTAAATTTTATGAGAAAGATACAGAGAAAGTAAAACTGTATTTTGGGCCCTAGGGAAAAAAGTAATTGCTTATAAAATCTGTTCAAAAAGGGTGAAAAGTAGTTGTATTTCGTATTATTAACCTCGCCTTTAAATAATTTTTCTCTTCTGTAGTGTGGTCTTAAGTACACAACTTTTTTTTGTTAATTTCTTAAAAAAGGTGAAAGTATTTTACAAAAACGTCAAGGGTGGATTTTCGGTAATAATTCACAAGGGATCTCGGGGGTTTTAATTAACGATTATAACTCCAAAACTTGGGGTTGTAATGTTGTTTTCCTCGGCGGGGTGATTTATGAGAGGGGGTGAACTTTTTTTTATTGAAAATATTTAAATGCTGTCAATGAAGTTCGTCACTTTACAAGTTATCTTTTATTCTGATTAATCGGAGTCAAACAATTACCGTATTGTTTTAAAATCAAAATATGTAACTAAAAAAATGACGTCATCCAAACAAATGAATTTTAGTATATTGCTTTCTTGTGATTATTCAGTGGTGTTAACGGTCACTAATTGAAGTTGGTTGTAGTATTTTTTTGTAAAACCTTATTATTTGTTCCATGACATGTAATATACCTACAGAGTGTAACAAAAATTAAAGAAAATCTTGACCATTATCAATGTTTTAAATAACTTAATCTGTAATAGTATATTGTGGGAAAAATATAATGATATTCACAATGAAAAGTAGCTGAAATAGCAATATTTCACCCATTGCATATTCGCCCCATTTAACCCCCCATTCGATTGCAGCTAATAATCATAAAATCTATTATTTACGCCCCGTAACACGTCAAATTGAGTCATTACGCGAATACTACCGTAAATACAGGGTTTACTCGTCAAAAGAAAACCTATACTGCTATAAAGAGAACTTCTTATGATATGAAAAAATATATAACTTGAAAAAAGTTTTCAGCTTCCAGCATGAATGAATGAATGAATGAATGAAAACTCTTTATTGTACCAGGAAACTTAAAGATAAATACAAGATAATTAGTGAGCATGTACAATGGGCGGCCTTATCGCTAAACAGCGATCTCTTCCAGGCAACCTTGGGATCGAGAGTGAGACCAAAATACGAAAACATACCAAAATACGAAAGCATGAAACCTTTTACAAACGGTACTCTACAGATTTTGAAAGCAATCACTTTTTGCCCAGGGCCTAAAATACAGTTTTACTCCCTCTGTACCTAGCATAAAGTTGATCGTTACGAGCATGAGAAGTGAACCAGGAATTTTGTTAATACGCAACATAAAAAAGGTGACAGCTAGTCGTAGTTATTTCTCCATAGTATAAAAGCAAATAGGCTAGTAAAGTGACAGTGTCATAAACGCAAAACGACACAAAACTGAATGAGACATTGGATACTAAGCGTCCGGTGCTAACTCCTTTTATTTGTGCTGTCAGTTTAAAATAGCATTCCATTTTGTGACTGTTCATAATCTATTTCGATTTTATTTAAGAGCAAACTTCCTACGTGAGAAATGGAAATGTATGTTTGTTTATGGTTTAAATAGTATTTTGCCAACCTAAATAAGCTTAAAGTATGCAAAAATTCTATAGAAAAAAATGTCAACGGAATAAAAAGAAACGATAAAGTAAAGTTAAAAATCATAAAAGGAAAAACAAAGTTCAAACATGTAGATAGAACAATCAAGCACATAAATCAGCTATAAAATCATGCGAATAGCTAAGGGTTAAATTTACACATTCTATAAATTTTAGACTATATTTTGACAATATATACAAAATCTCTTGAGGTACGAGAAAATACAAAGATTTTTATTGATAATATTAAAAATGTAGCTTTTTCGAACAAAAACAGTGGAAATTGAGGAAGAAACATGGAAAGGATAGTCAGGGCTGCCCAAACATCTGTGGGCTGCAGTTATGGCGGCCCTACCAGGTGTTACTTACTTACTACGGTACAAGACAAAGGATAATGTTTTAAAAATTAATCAAGGTTTTACAAAAACATACAACAACCGACTTCAATTGGACGGTTCCATGACCGTAGGCACCACTGTCAAGTCACAGGGAAGCAAAATACGTAGTTTTGTTTACTTCGACGTCATTTTGCAGTTTTTCAGAATTCAATCAATAAAATTAAATCGAAAAAAAAATGTTTCTCAAATAGTCCTCTTGCAGCCGCCACTTTTTTTTTTATTTTAACTTGCGTGCTCTAGACGAATCTAACAAAATCTCATAATTTTTCAAAACTAGCCATTTAGCCTCGAAAATGCGCCAAAAGAACAGACTCCTAACACCTGAAAGATATTACCCTTCTCTTTTTCAGTCGCCTAAAAACGCTAAAATGTAGTCCATTTTTCTTTACCAAGAGGTTTGCTTGCACCACAATGGTTCTAACGAGGCTCTCCAAATTGAACTAATTAGATACATTTGCGTGCGAGCCTCCGACAAAGGCGGTATTGCGGTAAAAGTATTCTTAAATTAGTGCCATTTTTGCTCCTACCGCTTTAAGGTTATGTTTAGCGAGTTTTATCCGACTGCGACATAGCGAAAGGAGCGTAATTTTGATTTATTTTATTTTGCCTGAAGTATGATTACATCGAAGGTCTTAAAACTAGTGTAGATCTCACACACTTCACCGTAAAAGTGTAAGTTAAAGTAAAGTGGATAAATAATAATATGTAGGTATGTTATAATAAAAATCTTAATTCACGCACTCAAGGAATCAAACAATAAAAATCATCGCCAATTTCAGAATGTCTCAACTCAATACTCAATCATTTTATTGTTATCAAATGGTAAGAGGATAACAGTAATTCACATACAGTGTAGGATCTCATGCGAGCCCCTTTAGGGCACTACAATAGAAGGCTGGCAGACCGAAGTTTTGAACAATAGGTATGTAACACATTTATATTATTTAAGTATGTCAATTGAAAACAAATTACAATATTTTTTATCCTTTTTTTTCTCACTATCACATTACAATCTCAATAATGTAAGGTACCTTCAATCAAATTTAATTATTATAAATAAATATTCTGTATAACAATATAAAATGATTTGACAATAAGCCAGCTTTTGAATTTACGTACAAACATTTTTATGTATGTTTGTAAGTTCGCTCGTCTTTTATTTCTTAGAGATACGAAAGCCGCGCCATGCATCTTAAAATCATGTGACATATGCATGCATGCATATGCTTATAGCGCTCGTCCACTTTAAAAAAACACTTTGCTTGCCACAATAACTAGCTTTCTGTTTTCATAGTTGTGTTGTGTTATCTATGTACAGAGTGTGTCGTAATGAGTGGATAATCCTTCAGGTGCGGGTGGGGGACTTCAGGACCGATCAGAAAATGAAAATATGTACCCAGTAAAAATCCGTCCGACGTTTTCAAAACTTCCATTTTGTTTTTACCTTTGTTCATTGTTTTTGCTGCCAAGACTACAAATCTAAGAATTTGCTTATTTTGTTTTTGCTAGAGCATTCCTGGATAACTGTGCTATCGAATGGTATTTCCTGTTTTTGTGCCATAGGTACAGTTTTTTTGGTACAGCATTATTTATCAAAGAAATGTGTTTTGCTCATTTTTTTCCAAAACTTTGATCTCCTGTGGTGTAAAAAAAAATGTATGGTGACCTAGGTGACCAACTTGTGAAAAACTTGCCTACTTCATTGGCATTCCGAAATAGTATAGCACTTGGTGTTTCCACCTACCAATTCCACGAAGATTCTTGTTATTACCCTAAAAATAGTGCTCTAACATTGCCAGTTCTCAAAATAGCCAGAGCCGGTATCCGAAAAGGTAATTCAAAATCGGAATTCTTTTTTCAACTGACGTCCACACTGACGCTAAAAGCGTTCGTGTGTTCTGTACGGGCGTGGAATAATTGCAGCGAGTCTGTTGACTCCAGATAGATAAAAAAATCGCCAAGCGCGAGATCTGTCTAGCTATTATACCAAATCACTTCGTTGAGCCATGGCTTTTAATAGGCATAATCAATAATCATTTATTTAGTAAATAAAATATTTACATACAGTTCTGACATTAGGCAAATATGTTTTTAAGATTTTATTTTAAGGCACAGAATCCAGCTAGCCGCTATCTCGCTTGCACATTTGTAAATTTTTGATGATATAAATTGACTGCGTGAAATAAAAAAAAAAGTGCATCGGTCGGTTTGTTACTACAACCTCACGAAAAGCTTTGGTATATTTTTGCTTTGATATGTTTTACAGAAGCGAAGGAAATTGGGCGAAACTGTTTTCCCTATTTCCTTCGTCTAGGCTGTGCTGTGCATGTGCAAGCGAGATGGATTCTGTGCCTTTAAAAAAACTACATTACAGAAAGCGCTAAGACGAGTATAATTTTATTAAGTTTCGATTTATTTATTTAGTTTTTCTCCGAATTTATTTAGTTCTTTCCGATTTTTTTAATCTACTACGGAACGCTAAAAATAAATTGGAAAAAGTGATAGGATATGAGATTGTGGATTTCAAAGAAACTTTTTGTGACAAAAAAATATACAGAGCATATTGTACAGTGTTTTTAAATTCAGTATTGGATTTTCGCAGCCACAAAACATTTTTCATATCGAGCTAGAAGTAGATTCAAATAACAGGTGGATTTTTTTAGAAAAATATTCGTGGACACTGTTTTTGTGGGAAAAACTAACAAAAAGCAAACTAAATAGCTTTTTAAAATATTTTTTATTCGAATATATATCTGATATTTAAATACTGCTAGCCAAAAGTTATATCGCCATCTTCCAGCACTTTTACAAAATATTTAAAAAAAATGTATCAAATAATTCGTAGCTCTAATTTTCTGTTTAGTCAATAGTATTAAGATTAATATATTTATTTTATATTTAATAAGCCAATAAATGAAATGTTGTTTTATACTATCTTAGATAAAACATCAAAATATATAACTTCGTTTTTTATTTTCGACCCCTCTTGACGTCAAAAGCTTCCAAACCTATTTACACAGATTTCCAAAAAGTGAATGCGCATCCGTTTGCTTCATTTTTCATTTATTTTCAAAAGCGTTTTGGGAAAAGTCCACCTCATTAATCCCGGAAATATCGGGAAATCGGGATACTCACGTTTGGACGATACCAACCGAGTAACAAGATTATTTGCGCGTTAATTAACATATCGACGGTATAATTTTAATTTCGTCAACGATACCCGTATTTAAGGGATGTGAAATATAAATTGACTGTGCAAACTACAGCAAATTTTTACCCTTATTTTAAAAAAGCTCTTTCTGCATTCATATCACCCAAAATTCTTTCAAGGTTTTTGTAAAATCGAAAAATTCTAGTTATCGCGTGCCTTACAAATTTTCGTCTATTTGTCAGTTACATGTGTTTTTTACATGACTGCGAAGGAGGGTTATGTTTTTTGTGTTATGTTTGTATGTACTTATGCTTGTCTTGTCGGATTCTTTATAGCGCTCTAAACGGCTGAAATATTTTTTACAAAAGAGTAGAAGAAGGTCGAAAGAGTGGTTATCTAAAATGTCAAAAAATCCAATATTCCAATTATACATAGGTACTTTGTGTTTGCTCTTGAATTACCGATATTTAAGGGGGTTGTTTTTCAAGTTTTTTTATCAGTAAATCCGCCCTTCCCCCACGACCTTCCCCACTCCCTTGTTTTCTTACAAAAACTGCGCCAGTTCGTGTACCAAAATGACCATAACTAAATACCTATAAGTACTAGCAATATGAAATTGATGTTATTTGAATGGTAAAAGGTTACTTTAGCAATCGTGATACCGTTTTTATTGATATTATGTTATTGACAGGACATAACAGACAGCTTGTCTACAGGTTTTTGGTTTCAATAAACTGCATCATGGCAATCTTATTACGACTTCATCCACGCAGATTCTGGTAACATACCGATTACCGAGTGGCTTATGACGACTGGTAGATCCGGACCAAAAGCAGGAGACGTGACTACGTCTAAACAATCGATGAACGCCGGCTGCATGCACGAAAACGTTGATGTCATTGTCCGGTAACACTCATTGTCCCGTTAAACTATCGTCCGTAAACCAACTTTATAGACAACCATTTTTTTTAAGTCCGTAATATCGGACCCCATCCCTAGTCGTGGTCCGTGATTCACAGATAATTACCTCGAGAGTATCACGTGTCGAGTGCAGATTGATTTAGCTGGCTTATTTTTTAACCCACTGATAATTAATTAATTAACTTTTAATGGAAGAAAAAATACAGCCTGTAATGTTCCTGGGAATTAGGCCTATAGAGCTTAGAGAGCAAAAATGTCCCTTTATTTTTTCTAGTTATATACTTCTATTAGAAACATTTCTTTATATAATTTACGAGGTTTTCACGCCTCGAACGTAATCGTAGATTTATTTGGCTTGTTTTTTTTTATTTACAACAAATGATTATATTTTCACAAATAATTAGGTACTAAGAACTTAATTTTTTCATTCATGTTTAGAATTTCTTTAAAATTATGATGTCTTTAGGTTACCTATTAAAACAATACGTGATCGCAGCCTTAAAGGTTATACAGGTTGTTTTTTTTCGACTGGGCTTGGATGTGAACATCCAAAAGTATTTGAATATAACAACAACAAACATTCACACACTCACACCCCTGCATTAGGATTCCCTGTGTCGCAGATGGCATGGACACATACAAGACATCACAACATCCAAGACCCGAGAACAAACATTCGTGTTCGTCACAAATATTTGCCCCGGCCGGGGATCGAACCCGGAACACCAAGCTTCGTAGGCAGGGTCACTACCAACTAAGCCAAGGTGTCGTCAAGTAGTAAGAAACGTTCAAAGGAGTCTCGAGTCTCACTTTCTTTAGCCGGGAATCAAACCCGTTGATTTTAAAAATAAAAAAAACTGTGTGCCGCATTAAACTATGTCGTTTATAAGGATCAAATTCTGAAGGAACGGTCTCATTTCTAAGAAAATTAAAGTTAGTACTGGGTGTATACAGGGTGTTTTTGTGATCAAAGGAAGATTTGTGTAGAATCTCCAGCCACCTCACACATTAGGGAAACAGCTTATGAACTCTGTATAAATTATCGGCACGATGTAGTGTAATGGCGGGAATTATTTATCGTCAGCGCGTGGGCATGATGGTGGTGAGGGCATGGTCATAAGCGGAAGCGGGAATCGAAATCTGGTTGTAAGACATATTAATGTATAAGAAGCTCTAGTTTGTTTGATTGATACCATAAACTATTAATACTATAAACTCTTTGTGAGGATGAATGATTGTTCCTCAATCACGCCGAAATAACTCAACCGATTGAGTAAAAATTAATATACCCTTAAAGAGTATGAATATTTTTAAGAGGACCCTTGCACAGTGGCTAAAGGTTGGAAGGCGGGGAGTGAGTTGGGGCAGAAATTTGCCCAGTGGGACGAGCCAGGTTAATAAAAAAAATGAGTATGAAATGGATAAGTCACCGGCAGTGTCCAACCAAATTTGACAATTTCCTATTAAAATAAGTTGATCATTTATGTAACGTACGCACTAGCATTCCATTATATTTTGATGATACCTCAAAATCACAATAACAAGATAATAATGATGATAAATTGAGTTACTTTATCTTAATTCTTCTTCATATTCCGTACAAAAATATAAATAGCCTACTTTTAAGATACTTACCCGAAATACTTTATTTTATCAGACATCAGCATTCTTCAATTAGTAAAGGTACCGTAAAGTAACCACGGTAGATAACACGCTACCGCCTATGACAAACCTACCAGTCTAAACAGCTTTTCCGCGTTAAGCTAAAGAGCACTCTCGTTATGTATTGATGTGCATTAATTATGTAACAGAACAGTGCAGTGTCACTTTACGTTTGTTTAGTCTAGGGTTTTTTGAGAATTACTACGGAACGCCAAAAAGAAATTGGGAAAAAAACGGAGTCTTTTAGCGGACGAAAATAAACAATAGTTTTTATAGTTCCATAAAAAAATACTGGTATAAAAAAATTACAGGTTGTATGGTAAGTGTTTTTTTTTATATTACACCTACATAGTAATAATTTTAAAAATTCAAATGTTTTAAAAGTTATCATAGTTTAAAAAAAATAAGCTGTTAATAATACCTATTAATTTAATTATTTTAATATTTTTTATTTAGTTAACATCTCCTGAGGATGCCTCGTGTAGAGGCGAAACACGTGTCCACTTGGGTTTTCTGTTTTCGGCGTTTTGGTTCAGATACAAAAATTTTAAACTAGAGTTAAGTTAATTGGGACCTTTGTTTGGAAGTTAAGCGGATTTATTACTATATATTTTTATACTATTTATTAATATTTATGTATTTCCGCAAAGTAACGCCTGAATCTATCAATTTTATTATACCTTTCATAGTTGTAAGTTTTATACATTTTGAGAAAATCGAATCAGAGTTCCAAGGCAGGCCAGGTTATTTGCTGTCCAGTGTATGAAGCAGTGTTCTTTGCCACGGTCACCCATCCTTACCCACTTAGACGTAGGTTTAACATAATGATCTATTAGAAGCAGGATATCATACCACGTTACCGTTTTTCAAGTAGACCACTAAAACCTAACGGAACCCTTTGCCTAGACTAAGTATGGACGTGAGTACAGTCGTCTGCAAAGTTTACGTCCAAATTTTAAAAAAATGCAAGTACATTGCTTATTTTCAACCTAATGACATATTTTTTTACGTCACTACGTATAGTAAATTGATGAACGCCGCCTGCATGCATGAAAACTTTGACGTTATTGGTAACGATTTCATTGTCCGGTAACGCTGTCATTGTCCGGTAACGTTCATTGTCCCGTTACGCTGGTAATCACGTTAAACTATCGTCCGTAAACCAACTTTACAGACAACCAATTTTTTTTAATGTAATTAGGTGCTAAATTTTATTATGTATATCAATATTATCGCTGACTTTTCATTACTCAAAGGATTGTTCCTGACTGACAGACCACGTACAGGCCAAACCATCATCTCCCTGCCCTTATCCCACACTTAGGTGGGGTCGGCACAACATGTCTTCTTCTTCCATTCGTCTCTATCAGCCGTCATATCTGTACTCACGCCTGCTTTGTTCATATCCTCTTTCACACAGTTCATCCACCTTTTCTTTGGTCTTCCTCTTCTCGTAAATCCATCTACTTTCATATCTAACACTCTCCTAGTGACATACAGCCAAACCACTGAATGTAAATGCTTGAAATTTCGAAGGTATGGGCGTCAAGAAGTTAAAGCGCGTTTAGTAAGCGAGTAAAGAAAGGTATTTAGGTCTTTCCGAAAATTCTTAAATTCAACATTTATATTATGAGTTGGATTTTGGCATATATTCATACTGACATTATTTTTAACTATCGCTAACTTTTATAATTTTTTGAAAATTTTAGACGTAAACTTTGTGCAGGCCACTGTACATTATGTACATTATGTGGCCTTGGCACTTTTATCGGCCAATATGGGCCCAATTTACCTAATGGCCTAAAATTCTGCTATGTCATAATATTTAAAAAATAATCAACAGTATTAGTGCATACTTTCCCTTTACAACAGTGGTTTTTAGATTCAAAATCTAAAAACCACTTTTTTTGTGTTTTCTCTATTTCGCTTCCTTTACGAGATACCTGTAGCGGTTTTATGATTTTAAGGTTAGTTCGATATTTTTATATTAAATTTTATTTTTATTTTCAAGTGACTTCAAAAAAGAAGGAGGTTATCAATTAGTTTGAATGATTTTTTTTATTTTTGTTACCTCAGTACTTTTTTGTTTATGAACCGATTTTAAAAATTCATTTTTTTTGTTTGAGAATTTATACGTACTATCAGATTGATCCTATTAAAATATCAAAATAGGTTGAGTAGTTTAGTTTTAAGGGGAATCCTCAAATCCAAATTCCATACAAAATGTTTCGGACAAATACTCAAAAAGTACGCCTTAATATAGTAATTTCTGCACACTATTCGTTTCGTCCATGTTTTTTGATTTTGTCAACAAAAAAAAGGGAAAGGTTTCATACTTTAATTTAGATTTTATACGTGTTTTAAAATTAACCCTACTAACTTGATTACCCTTAAAATCAAAAACACTGAAAAAAAGTGTGGTCGAAGTGAACAAAGTTGTGATTTAGCTTCCCTGTGACTTTTCAGTAGTGCCTACGGTCACTAGAACAGTCCAATTGAAGTCGGTTGTCTATGTTTTTGTAAAACCTTGATTATAATATTTAAAGATTTTAGGTATGTGTTCACCAATGATAATCGGAAGATTAGGCCTCTTCGTCCGTTATCTTTGACGTTTAATTTATGAAAATTCGTGTCAAAAACGTCAAAACAACTGTTTAAAACTTAACCATCTGTTGGTCTTCTTCTTATCGTATCACTAGTTCTTTGGAACCAGTGTGGTGAAAGGATTTCAAGTGCGCCTCGAAGAGGCTCCCTTCGTGCACTCGACACATGTTTTCGAACTTTAGGTTCTACGACATGCCGGTTTCCTCTCGATGTTTTCTTTCACCGTTGCGAGAACGTGGGATGCATACATAGATTTTTTTGACCGAAAAAACCCATTTATGCATGACTGCCACCGGGTTCGAACCCGCGACCATCAGATCGCAAGGCAAGGGCCTCATCTCTTGGTTAACTCTGGTCTTAGAATGCATTGTCATAGAGTTGTAAGCTACCCTGAAAGTTTCACACGGATACCTAATCAGGAAGTGCTCGAAATTTGAGTTGCAAGATTCCACCCGGAACGACAGACAGACAAGAAAGTGACTTCATAAAAACGTGTTAAAATTATACTTTGGTCAAACAATAAACTAATTTACGTACAGGAAGTAACATTAGATACGCCTTAAAATTATAAAAAAAACAACAATTCAACATTTACATAAATCATAACACACACATGTAAGTTACACATAATGCAACCGGTTGAGAGCCTGCGGGACGTCTGCTGGCTGTTAGGGTGAGGTTATAGCATAAGCGATAGCGGGTAGCGGTAGCGGGGCTGCTTGTTGCCTACAAGTCTTCTTCTTATCGTGTCAATGGCATACTGAGTGCTGCCCACGAGTGGTATTGGGATAAAAAGTGACCTAAAAGTAGCCTTCAGGAGTTTCGGCTCGTTTTAGCGACAATTATCAGCCTATCTATCCATCCTTACAAGCTTATAACCGCTTTATTCGATTTTTGGCCATCCCCTAGCTTGACGAACCAACAACTTCTTTGTAAAAGAATCATCCTTCCATCCAGCTACTTTACGAGGCGCGCCTTAAGTTGAACGAAACATTAATACAATCCTATTCACAAACGCTTGTAAAATAAACCCTTTCACTGCAGTCAGGTAATAAAACTATTCAAATTCAAACAACCGTTGTTACTCATGTTTTTATCTTACGACTTATATCCGCTATCAATCTCGAATATTTAAAATTAAATTGAACGTCATAGTCGTTCACACAATCACCTCCCTTTGTCCACTATTTTATAACTAAGTTTTTACATTTTGTAGGTTTTTTTTATGATGATGTGCAATAAAGAATAATCTAACTACCAGTGAAAAACACAAACCAGATAATAAATAACATGAAGGTTCGCCGCCGACGGATACCTCTTGCAGCCCATCAACACGCTACCGCTCTCGCTACCGCTATTGCTTCCGCTCATGCTTACAACCACGCCTTAACTAAAGTCAGTGACACCGGTGCGCCCGCGCAGCCTCCTACTAGACCGCAGCTTTTAGATCCATTACTGAATGAACACATAAATAACGAACGACTTTGATTTGTTTGACGAAACCTGGAATGTCGGATTGTGTGGTAATATGTTACTTGAAACGAATGTTTTTTTTCTGATGGGAACTAAAATGGTACAAGATCTAATGAATAATTGAATGTCTGATGGTCAGACGACACAAACATTGTTTTTTTTATTATGAAAAAATGTTGGTTACCTACTTAATACACGTTCGATATTTAAATTATTTTAGATAGGAAAGTGTTCTCGATTTTGTTAACTGTTATATTGTTAATTGTATAATCGAATGAATGTAGTAATAATTGTGTTACATAAAATCAAGAATTATTTTATATATTTTTAAAAGCCCAGACACAATCAATCAAAACGACTTTAAAAGAATCTAACGTTTCCAAATTTAACAAAGCTAATCCTCAAATCCCATTCCATACAAAATGTTTCGGACAAATACTCAAAAAGTACGCCGTATTATAGTAATTAGTTAATTAGCCGTATATTTACACTTTTAAGTTAGTAGGGTTAATTTTAAAACACGTATAAAATCTAAGTTAAAGTATGAAACCTTTCACTTTTTTTGTTCACGAAATCAAAAAACATAGAGGAAACGAATAAAATGTAGAAATTACTATAATATGGCGTACTTTTTGAGTATTTGTCCGAAACATTTTGTATGGAAATTTGCCTTGAGGATTTCAGGATTACCCTTAAGTTATAAAATTTAACTTATAAAATTAGCATCATTCTCGGCCTCAATCGTAAACAAAAATTTCGTCAAATTTACCCCAAATCCCCAAATTTACCCCCGAAATCGAGGGAAAAAGCCAATTATGAAATGGGGTAGTTTCATTGAATTAAGATGTTTGTCACAATAGGCCGGGATCGCCCCTTCAAATTTGATTTTAGGGGAAAGTTGTAAAGTCTTTCTTATTCCCCAGGAACTTCCTCTCTTTATCGTCGCCAGTTTTATAAACGAGGGTTTACGTAAACCTAGGTTTTACATAAACGATGTGACAATGTAATAACTAATAAATAATATACCTATTTATTTAAACATTTTTACCGTTGCACTTCGTCCCTGTTTAGATTCCGTCTATATGGGTACTAACACTGCCAACATAGTGCCAGATATTATGCCGCCAAGCAGTAATGTGTAAGCTTTACTATGTTCCGGTTTGAAGGACGCTAAAGCTAGTGAAATTACCGGGCTTACGAGACTGACCATCAAAATGCCGTAAGGTGGACGAATGCTATATCAGTGTTGCATTTCTTCTTATCGTGTCATTAATTCTTTCGAACCAGTGTGGTGAAAGGATTTCAAGTGCGCCTCGAATAGGCTCCTTTCTTGCACTACTACTAGGTACTACTACGACAGTGTTGCACTGGTCTATGCGAAATAAAGTCCTGTGTAGCACTGTTCTTGTTATGGGCAGGCGTGATCTCTTTCCATCAGGAGAGCGTCTAGCTCGTGTCGTCACTTCTTGTTCTTGACAAAATAAAACTATGATTTAATGTTCACATCTTTACCTACGAATGTTTAAAATGTAACTAAATTGTCCTTATAAATCTAATTTACTTTCGTCTTGTTTCAGGTACAGTCAAACTAAGTAACTTCAAGTTACTCGTCCAGGAGTTTACTAGAGGTCAATTTACGGACAGGTCACAAAAGTCAAAGGTCACATAACGACCGAAGTTCATCGAATGGATCGAAAAATGGTTCTTTAGAAACCTTACGTTTGCGATATCCCATGACCAAAATAGGTGAGTTGTTTTATTAACTCATCCAACACAAACTCGTCCACTTTGGATGAATTATTATTAACGAATTGATGTTTTTTTTCGTTTTTCAACTCATCTAATTTCTTTTTTTGTTAATCGCTAACATTTCTATAATAGTTTTGATATAAAAGGCTGTGTAAAATTGAATATGACCACACGAATGGTTGAGTGGCAATTATGTTGGACTGCCTTGCCAAATATTGCGAGTTCAATTCCCGTTCACTTTCCGTGTTACTATGTTTTTCACTTTGAAATACAAAGTTTGGTGAATAAATAAATATTTCATAATATTAGGGCTGGTGCGGCGGCAAACTCTGCTGAAGATCTCAAGCGGCGTAAATATGTAGGTCTTGATAGGTCGTACATGTTTGAGCCCTTTGGGGTCGAGACCCTAGGTCCATGGGGAATGGGAGCCTTCCGCGTTTTTAAAATTTTGTCAGAGCGTCTGGTCGAAGCGACGCGTGATCAGAGGGCTGGCAGCTATCTGGGCCAAAGAATAAGCCTTGCTATACAAAGAGGCAATGCAGCCAGTATCCTCGGCACGCTGCCATCGGGTATCGAGTTGGAGCAGTTGAGCTACCTATAGATCGTTTGCAACGGTCTATGGGTGGCCCAATTGTTTCCTTTTGTAAATTTTATAATATACCTATATATAGATTGTAGTAGTTAGCTTATGCTGTAATAAACGAATTTCATAATAATAATATTTTATAATTTTTAATATTTCTTGTCTTCGGCAAATTTTTAATATTTGGTTTTTTTTTTGCATAGACTAAAAACTCAGAATCAGGACGAACCGATTCATCACACAAATATTTAATTTAGTCCTGAGCGGGTATCCAACCCGCGACACCGACATGGCAATCTAACACACTTGCCACTCGACCAATCGAATCGTCGAAGTATAGACTAATACATATAGGTTACATATTTATATACATGGTCAAATTTTAATCACCATAAAAAAAAATCGCATAGTTTAAAATTAAGTCGATTTTTTCTCAAAATTAATTTGATTAAAATTGGATAACTGTTACCGTTAATCGTTTTCCTATGGATTTGCGTCAGACTGTGCCCTTAATTGATAATAATTTAAGTTCTATTCATCGTTTGGCAAACCCGGGTACCTAGCTCGAGCCAGCTCGCAAAACCTCGGCTCGGGCGCCGCACTCGCTCCGCTGTCACTCTGCCATTTTGTAGAAATGCAAAATTCTGACTGTACAGATGCAACGTAGTACCCCGTCTGCATTGCCCATTTAATTTTTTTTGGAAATAAAAATTGTTGGTGTATATGTATATAGGTTTACGTGTTCCCTAATTGGCCTTGCTAATAGGAACATTCAATCAAAGAATCAGTGGGATTAGCGACCCTATAGATCGATGGGAGCCAAATAAATCCAACATGGCGGCTGGATTTATGTCTCCATAGATTATTGAAGGGGACATTTCATTTGAAGTGAGTGGGTGGAACTTTCAAATGCTGACGACACGATTGGTCGAGTGGCAAGTGTTTCGCGGGTTTGAATCCCGCTTCAGGATAAGCACTTGTGTTATGAACACTTGTGTTTTCTATGTATGTATTTAGAATAATCAAGGTTTTACAACAACCGACTTCAATAGGACGGTTCTATTGACCGTAGGCACCACTGTCAAGTCACAGGGAAGCAAAATATGCAATTTCGTTTACTTCAACGACATTAATGTTTTTCAGTTATTTTGATTTAAAAACCATACTACTGAACCGATTATGATAAAATTTCTATGGGACCAATATGAAAGTATATCCTCTCAAACAACTAAATAATTTTTAAATCGGTTTATAAACAACCAAGTTCTGAGGTAACAAACATAAAAAAACACCCGAATTGATAACCTCCTCTATTTTTGAAGTCTGAAGAAATAGCATTTAAGTATAACATAAGTTAATTAAAACAAAAATAATATTCTCAAACTCAACATCAAAAACTAATAAATACTTTTTTTAATTTCAAACCATTCGGTAAAGTTATAAAACATTCCAGTTACATAAAATGGATGTATATTGAAATCATAAATGTATAACAGTGTTCCTATCGAACACAAAGATGGACAGTATAAAACCAAAATGGATGCGGTATAAATAGGACAATAAATTTTCAGACACCCTTTCAATAAAAATGAAATATCTCTATTTTCAAATAATGTGTGTTACTTTTCAAGATGGAGTTTTATTAACAATGATAAAGCCTAGTAGTTTTAACATATAATAATATATCTAGCCCTGTTTCTTCTCTTTTTCGTAATTTAGTTTCATTAGCCTCGTTAGCTTCGTAAGTTAGTGCAAAATGTACTAGAAGTTAGACAATGTGGCTCCTTTTTTTTGACGCATTTTCAATATACTAAATTGTGTTTCTTTACTTTAATATATCTGTGATTGAAACTTATTGACATTTTAGTAACAAATAAACCACAAACTCAAGTAAAGCAATATATCATAGAACTTTAATAAATCTATAAGTTATGACAAATGTTTAGGTTTCAACTTATTGAATGATGTATTGATACTGTTCAATAAATTATTTTGGATTTGATCAAAAGAAAAATAAAAATAGTTTTAGATAGAAAACATTATTATATGAACGCCATTTTTTTTTAAGATGGAAAAGGACATCGCCTTTTTACCCGACTGCCAAGGAAGGGTTATATTTTTCACGCGTATCTTGTATGTATGCAGTATGTATGTATGTAAATTTGTTGTTACCTCGTATCTTCCAAACGGCTGGATGGATTTTGACAGTTAAGGTATCGTTATTCGTCTCAATAACTCGAGTGTCCTTAGATGGGTTTTAAACAAAAAATCAAAATCGCGGATTTTTGGCGCTAAATAGTATAATAGTAGGTTGTCGAAAAAAGGTTTGGTAACCGATAAAGTTTCTATGGTACCAATCTGAAAGTAGGTATATCCTCTCAAACAAACAAAAAAGGTTTTTTTGAATAAACAACGAAGTTCTGAGGTAATAAACATAAAAAAAACATTCCCACGAATGGATAACCTCCTCTTTTATTGAAGTTGTTTGAAAAATAGCATAGTCCCAAAATGTATTTGACTGTAATTTCTGTTTCAGTGTTAAACTGAATTTCGTGTTTTTAAAACAAGCAGCTAAAATTAATCCCTATTTCTACCTAAAGAAACTAATATCTCTGGGCTAAATTGTCTGAAATATTTGGTTTCTTAGCTAAGGTCATCGACTTCAAAGTCTAAACAGACTGAGAAAATGTTATATGTTCTAAATCAGAGGTATATTAAGTTACCCCACAGTAATAAGCCGTATTGAAGCTCTGAAAGAGCGTAGGCGTCATATACCTGTAGGGCTGCGTATAAACTAACAAGCTTGTTTCAAGGCATAAACGATAAGTTTTATATCTACTTGAAAATAAGTCGAGATATGCTCCAAACCAGAGTTATATAGAGTTACCCCACAGTAATAAGCCGTATTGAAGCACTGAATCAGCGTAAGTGTCCTATACCTGTAGGGTTGCTTCTAAACTAACAAGCTTGTTTCAAGGCATAAACGATAAGTTTTATATCTACTTGAAAATAAGTCGACATATGCTCCAAACCAGAGTTATATTTTTATTTTATTTTATTTATTGATCACCAACACAGTATACACTAATACATTTTTTTGGTTACATGATACATTGCTCAGGCCAAGTGCCACTGCAATTATAGGTGAAGACGACATGCAAGAGGTAATTGAGCGAGTAACTATTATATAGAGTTACCCCACAGTAATAAGCCGTATTGAAGCACTGAATGAGCGTAAGTGTCCTATACCTGTAGGGTTGCATACAAGCTTGTTTCAAGGCATAAACGATAAGTTTTTTGTGTAGGTGATTGTTGTTTATCGATGAAGGTAGCGCCAGTGATGGATAAATTAAGAGGTAACAGGATAGCTTGGTATGGACTTGTGATGCGAAGGGAAGAATGTCATGTGACTAGGAGAGTGCTGAATATGGAAGTGGATGGATATAAGAGGGAAGGCCAAAGAAAAGATGGATGGACTGTGTGAAAGATGATATGAACAAAACAGGTGTAAGTACAGAGATGACGGCTGATAGAGACAAATGGAACAAGACATGTTGTGCCGACCCCACCTAAGTGGGAAAAGGACCAGAAAATCAATGAATGATGACCTTTTGTTAGTCGATGTCCTAACGTGATTTTATTTTATTTTATTTTTACAATTTTTGGAAAACTTAAAGCTAGTTAAGAACTATAGTATAGAAAGTAAGTGCTTAGGGCCAATTAAAAGTTTCCACCTATTACTAAAAATTTTAAGTAATGCAATGAACAAAGAAACGTAGACGATAACACACGTCTAAGCCTATGCGTCATTTAACATAGATATATAGATATAACTGAGTTTAGGTACTTGAGAAGAAATGTTTTCCTAATACACGCTTCAGTTGAGTGCGCTGGTACAAAACAGATCAATATCGATATCTGCCTGTGTAGTTAAAGTATTGAAACATCTGCATACCCTTATTATGTATGAGTTTTGTCTGTAATTGGTTCTTACTAGAGGAACATTGAGGAAGTTAGGTTTCCGGAATGAAATTATGTTAGTTCGCAGTCCAATATGTTCGAGTAGCTCCGCACATTCAACCGTCCACCGTCAATTCGCCACGTTTAATAGTCGTTAACGTTAAGTAACGTTATTCAATTTTCTTCTCCTTATCGTGTCACTAATTCTTTTCGAACCAGTGTGGTGAAAGGATTTCAAGTGCGCTTCAAGAGGCTCCTTTCATGCAGGTCACGTTATTCAATAGTATTTATTTTTTTGAGATTTTTACGTTTTTTTGCAAATTTATTGTAAAAAAGTTGCACATAAGTACGTACATAAGTGTCAGTTGTGCCCTTAGTAATAGTGTGTTAATATTACTGTGCTCCGGTTGTAAGTGTCTTGGCTGCGCTTTCAACTTGGACCACAGATAATCAAAAAGGAACACAAACGTCGAGTTTCACACTCTGTTGTTGGTTGTGGCTGATTTTCACCGGTATTCTTGATTAGGATTTTAGCTTATCGAGTTTGGTAATTTAGCCGACTGCTAGACAAGATTAACGTACATAAAATCAAAACAACTTATAGCCTATTCAACCGACTTCAGTAAAGGAGGAGCCGTGAATTTTATAAGTTTGTTGAATGAGAGATAATAAGCCGTAAACTATGTATACACCTTCATTTTGGTGTTAATAAATAGTATAAATATATTTAGTAACAAATCCGCTTAATTTCACAAATACAAAGGTCTCAATCAACTTAACTCTTATTTTGAATTTTAGTATCTAAACCAAAGCTTTCAAAGAACATTTTCTGATTTAAGTTGACTATTTATTAATATTTATAGATTTCCGCAAAGTAACGCCTAAATCAATTATCTTCATTTTGGTGTTCTAAAAGTTATCTCAAAAGTCACATAAAATCACATGTCTGTGTGAATTAAATATTTAGACTGAAATATCTCTACCAAAAACACAGCCCACTCCAGTTTGTAGAGCCAATACTGGTACCAATTAAAAAGGACTTTATATCGTAAATACGGACGTCAACATAAAGAAAACGTAAAAGAAAATAATTAAACAAACCACACAGGAGGTTGTTTAAAAATAATTAGTTTTTAAGAGAACGAATGTTCGGTACAAAATTTGCATTCTCGGTTTAGTGCAGTTGTGAAATAAATGTTAAATTACAATGCGACTGCTAAAATAACGTTTTATAGCAGTCAAGGGTATTTTTTGTTTAGATAACCTACCTAATGTTCGTAGCAAAACCTCGGTCTGCCTGCCTCCTACCTATAAACATTAAACATTAAACATTCACACATCCACACTCCCGCACTAGGATTCCCTGTGTCGCAGGTGGCATGGACACATACAAGACATCACAAAATCCAAGACCCGAGAACAAACATTTGTGTTCGTCACACAAATATTTGCCCCGGCCGGTGATCGAACCCGGAACACCAAGCTTCGTAGGCAGGGTCACTAACAACTAAGCCACGGTGTCGTCAAACCGTCGTCGGTACCCATATGTAGATATTGTCGTGCCCCAAAAGAGGCTCACGTGTGATCCTACCACTTTATTGTGTAGATACCTCTTTGTTAGCATTTTTACCATGTGAAGACAATAAATGTAGAGTATTGAAAGGTTTTGCAAACAAACATAGTACAATAGACTTCAATTGGACTGTTTTAGTGACCGTAAACACCACTGAAAAGTCACGGGGAAGCGAAATACGCAATTTCGTTTACTTCGACGACATATTTTTTTTCAGTTAAACATAAGCATAATCAGCCTATAATGTTCCCACTGCTGGGACTCAGGCCTACTCTCGGCTAAGAGAGCGAATGGGTCTTAATCCACCACGCGGACCCAATGCGGATTAGTGGATTTCAAATGCCATAGAACATTTTTTTTTTTTCCTGTCCTCTGACGTTTTGGTTTCCTCACGATGTTTTCATTCACCGTTGCGAGAACGTGGGATGCATACATAGACTTTTTCAACCGAAAAAACCCATTTACGCATGACTGCCACCGGGATTCGAACCCGCAACCATCAGATCGCAAGGCAAGGGCCTCATCCACTCGGCCACCACGTCCTCACGTGGTTTTTTTAGTTATTTGGATATAAAAACTAAACTACTGAATAGATTTTGGTGAAATTAGTTGGTACCAATATGAAAGTATAAATATTTAAACAAAAAAATATTTTTACAAATCGGTTTATAAAGAACAAAGTTCTAAGGTAACAAATAATAAAAAAAAAACCGAATTGATAACCTTCCTTTTGAAGTCGGTTGAAAATACACATATTCGGTTGCCGTTACTGAACACTGGTGGTGTATAAAAGTCTTGGACCTAACTGACTGACTGATAGACGACGTACAGGCCAAACCGCTGAACGTAGAGACTTGAAACTTGGAGGATGTGTTCGTCAAGAGCTAAAAGTGAGTACTCACTTTTTAATTTAAGGAATTTCAAAAATTCGCAACTTAAACGAAGTTGCGGGTGGGTGGGTGTCAGCTTCCTAGTTGTATTGAAAATTAATTAGAGTAAAATAAAAATAATAAATCATTATTGCTGTCAAAAAAGGTGCCTAGGTTTTCACTAAAGTTTGCAGACTTCAATGAAAAATCTAATAAAACGCAGAATTCAGATTTCATTTCAAAGTGTTGACCGCGCGCGCCGTTGTCGGCGAGTAAATATTATTTCAACTTTTAATATCTCCACTGCTGAACCAGAATTCTTTTGATAAAACTATCTAGATGTTTTTAAGTGAATTATTTAGGCGCACTGAGCATAATATTTCGTAGAGAGTGAATGTGCAACTGGACTCCCAACGTCGGATGAAATATTACGATGACACACGGCTTCGTAACTTTTTACATAACTATGTTTTTTCATTGGAATGGACTTCATTAGCTACTTCTTAAAAAAAATGAATAAATTTATAATTAAAAATTTGTTTATTAAAGCTGAAAGCGTCAATGACACACGTCTTTTTTACAAGGTAAGGTACAAGCCAGCGAGTTCGCTTGTAGCTTGTAAACTCGCCCAGTGTCATCGGCTTTTTTACAATCTGCTTCTTGACAATCCTTCCCGAAAAAAACAATCAGCTTGTAAAAAAGCTGTGTGTCCATCCACGCTTCAGGCTAATCCTCAATCATTAATTTAGATTTTATACGTGTTTTAAAATTAACACTAGGGTCTAATTTAAAAACACGTATAAAATCTAAATTAAAGTATGAAACCTTACTAATTTTTGTTCACGCAATCAGAAAACATAGACGAAAGAAATTACTATAATACGGCGTACTTTTTGAGTATTTGTCCGAAACATTTTGCCTTGTGTTTGCCTTGAGGATTACCCTTAAGAGGCTATGTGAAAATTTGGAGTCGCTGTGTTTCATTCTTACTCGGTAACGGTACTGTTTACAAACTTGATGTTAATACAGTGATTACTTGAGGATATAATCTAAATAAATTTAAGACAGAAACACGATTGGTGAAACTTTTCTCGATAGATTTATTTTTTGAATAAGGCCCTCTTAAAATCTGATTTACATCTATCCTCCGAATTTAAAGAATATTTACGGTTTATTTTTATACCATTGAGTGAGCAATCACAGAACTTAGATAAATGTAAAAGTATTTTTTTTATAAATCAGTACTTTTCAAGCAATACGATGTTTTATCATTTGTTGCTTACGTCCGTTACTTTTGAGCGACAAAAATCTATATCTAACCTCTTCCCTCGGGGTAAGGTATCTAATTGCGCTATCTCTGTCTTACAATTCGGCAGCTGTCATTTCTGACAGTTTCACATATCCTCTTAAGGCTCAATAAGAGCTAAGTTAAAAGGTCTAACTAAAAAGGCTAACATCTTTCTGCACAGTCGGGAAAAAGGCGCAATTAAAATTCCAATGAGTCACTATTCACGAAAGTTTCTCACTCATTTTTTTTTATTCTCCGTAATTTCAAGACATCAATCACCAACTATCTGTTTTGATCGGGCCCTTATGCAAAATGTTTCGAGAAAGTTCTGATATTATTCGATTTTTCACGTGTAATTCGAAAGATCTTATAAGGATGCCCGATTTATTTTACGCCGTACCAGATAATACAAAATATCAGATACATGCAAATTATACAGGGTGTAAAATGACTACTCTCGTAATCGAAAAACCACGCATAGAAAATATGTAGGTATACAGGCCTCGCGAAAAGTGTGAAACAATATTGATAGGATTTTTTTTAAGATGTAGGATGTGTAAAAACACAAATGTTGTATGGATTGTAATAAAACGATTAAGTCACATAGTACGTGCCGAAAAAACAAATGTTATAGTTAGTAGGTAAAAAAAGAGTGAATTTAAAGACCTATGCAATATATACAAGATATATATTGCATAGGTCTATATATATAATATATACAAGATGCAAGTGCAAAAGCGCTTCACTGCGTATTGTAATGATGCACACATTGTACGATATGATTGAACAAGTCAAGTTTTCATTTAATTATCATAGATTGTTTATCATATTACAATTACCTACTTCAATTGAATTATCATTACAACTTGACAATTTCAACTATATCGTACAATGTGTGCATCATTACAATACGCAATAAAGCGCTTTTGAACTTGCATTTAGGTCTTTATTTCCATTCTTTTTTTTTCTAAGTACTAGATAGATAGATAGAAAATTCTTTATTGCACTGAGCAAATAGTACAAAAGTGAACTTATGTAATGCTGTATGTAGCGTTATCTTCCAACTTAAACTTTATTATAGGTATACAAAAAATATATACCGTATTTTTAAGAAAACCAGTGAATACACTATAAAAAGCTCAACTGGTCCAACTCCCCGCTCTACATGGCAGTATGTTAAAGTTACCTACTTAAGTTTATATTTTATGTAAAGATCAGAATTCGATCGATAAAAAAAACCATACCCAACACGAGTAACTCGACACCGAGTAATCTCGATCGAATCACAATTCGATTAACTGAATTTTATATTCGCTTGACGTTCTCGTAATAACTGGTGAAAAAAGATTGAATCTTTGAAATTAGTCTCAGAATGGATCTTAATTATAGGGCTCATAATTGATGGGTAGGACTTTGATGTAGTTTATCTATCAGGAATTATAAAGAGACGAAATTAAGGTTGGGGAAGGAAGAATTTTGTAAAAAGTTAACAAAATGTCGATCAAACTCGTGGACACATTGATGGCGCGACAAATCTCAATAATTTCTTGTTCTTATCGGTGTTTTATGTTTTAAATTTGTAAGAATTTTTGCTATTTCGTGGCACTTATTTTCTGTTTCAAGCTGGTATAATCGATTAACTAGTTCAAAATTATTTTTTAGGTACTAACATTAAATTTTATTTTATTTTTGTTTCCTTATTGTACATGTTTTTTATTACTTGTATTTTAATACTAAATTTTTCATTAACTTGTGAAGCATGTAAGTTCAGTTGTTATAGCTTGATTTAGCAAGAAACAACAATCTCTGCACTGTAACTTTCGAGTTTCCTTATAATAATACTAGCTGACACCGGCAACTTCGTTAACATTGTGATTTAATAAAATCTCTCTTCTTAGTACGCACCTGCACTTCTTGACGAACACACCCTTCAATTTTCAAGTCTCTACGTTCAGTTGTTAGGCCTGTAGGTTTTCTCAGAAAACAGAAAACTATTTTATCAGTCAGTAAGGTCCCAAGCCTTTTTTATACATTGATTATTTGTATTGTAAGATGCGCAATTTGTGAATAACGCTTTGTTAATATAAATGAAAGGACAGTATTGTCAAAACCGTTCTACTTAATTTATATTATTTATAATATTAACTAAATAAACCATAAATCTAGGTCTCTCTTTATCTAGGTAAGGACTTGGATATTCTCTGCTAGAGATAACTTTAAGCTCTTCATAACAAACGCTCAAAGAATAACTTGAACAGCTCTAAATAGCGTGAAACTTTATTATTTTGCTAGAAAACTGAAAACTTTACGCAAGTTGCTTTCAAACGGTTTATTCAGAGACAAACACCCGAGGAACTATTGTCACGTCCGTCTGTTGGTTTTAATATTTTTATTTTAAAGTTATTTTTAGTTCAACGAGTAACGGGGTAAATATTTTACTATAAAAACTTACTTTAATAGTAACATGAGGTTTATTTTATTATTATCTAAAGTAATAAAAAAAGTTACACAAGACAGAAGTGAAAACTTCTTCAGGGGTGAGGTTAATAATAAGAAATATAAATATTTTTGAGTCGTTCGTCATCTTGTACACTATCCAATTCGGATGAAATGACGAATCCAAAACTCAATTTAATTCCATAATTCGCCAACTCATCTAAACTTTTTTTTCACAGTTTGACAGTGAGTACACTGACATGACAGTAGAAAGGATGCTAATTCAAAAATACATTTTGTTCACGGTCATAGCATCAATAATGCAGGCACTTTATTAGGTAGTATTATAATGTTATGCTACCATGATTTGATTTCGTTCAGCTAAAAGAAAAGACGACAAGTAAGTAGACACATAACGATCTTCACTTAGTAATATTATACCAGTCGACTTTAGCCGAAGTAGTGTTACATCCGAGCGTCGGGAGCCCAGTAGCCAAGTCCATTTCACCCCACGAAATATATTGCTCAGTTCGCCTAAAAGTTTTCACAATAATAAAAAAAAATATTAAAATTTTGTACATATACCGCAAAAAATATGTGCGAAATAATACCAGTAACAATGTTAACAAGTATAGCTGTAATAATCTGAGATAATACAAACAGGACGTGTATGAAGCCGGGAGCGGGTGGCAGTCATAGTGAGAGCGTTTAGCGAGGCGGAGCGACAAGCGAAAATATTATTGTAACCATATTATAAAATGCAAAAGTGTGTGATGGTGTATATACAGCTGGCTTTTTGCTCCTCAATCACGCTAAATCTACTTAATTGATTTGACTGGAATTCGGTATAAGTATAGTTTATGAGCTGGATTAAATAATTTTTAGATGCTATGCCAGCAAATGATAATGCATGAAGTGATAATTGCCTACGACCAGAACAAAGGACGCGTATGTAGCACACATAAGACTTTACAACAAGCCGGTGCAACACTGCTTAACTTCGTCAAGGCAAAGAATAAGTAATATTATTACATAAAGAAGCTGAACTCTTTTCAAAGTAGCAAATCAAAGTACGATATTTTGAGTGCAATTGTCACGATGCTAAAGTTTATATTGTTTTACTCGTCAGAAGCGCATCGGCTAGCATAAAGGCAACCGCTCCCACCAACCGCACCTACCCCGCGGCTTCCCTCGAGAAATGTCACTTTACGTCAGGTGTAGAGATAAGGGTGTGCGTACTTTTAACGTCTGAAGAAGAAGGCACATACACATAGACCTATAAAAGCTTTATAAAAGTATTTAATAAATGTATGTAGGTACATACATGCCATATATATATTATTACACATTACACATACCTACAATTTTATTAGATGCTTATTGTTTTTTTTAAACATACCACAATTGTAGCGACTTATTTTCAGCAAATGAGCTACAATACACAGTATTTTTGTTTCAACTTGTAAGTACCTTAGGTTAAGCGCACACTTACCTCGCGTGCTCGTGTGCCTCGCTGTGGCCTCGTTCGCGTTTTGTTAGCTTAAGTCATATTTGCGTGTACTACTTGATTCGATCTATTGCGCTGTGTTAGGGTGGCTACGCATAGCCTATATTAACACAAGCTGCGCAGCGCCGAGTTGATCTGTACGGGCGAGCCCGCGCTGCTGACGAGCCCAAGTCAAGTCACTCCATCTTACAGCGCGTGTTAACACGGACCAATAGGACGTGCAGCCACGCGACTGCCCGGGCTGCCCGAGCCATTGGCTTCACATGACCCGTGGTCCAGCGTGCCGCAGCCAGTGTTAACACAGGAGTGAGAAGGCACCATTAGTGAAGATGGAGATGCCTGTTCAGCAAATTGTGATGTATCTTCGTCACAATTTACTGAGCAGGCGTCTCTTTTTCTATCTAGATAATGAGGAGTACATGAGCTTTGTGCAAAATGAGCGAAAAAATTTCAGACTTTCTTTGGCCATTTGTCATTTGTCTTGGTCATTCGGTCGTCATCTTTCAATGAAAGCCTTTATGCAGACAATGTATTTTAATTTTGTAATGACTTATAAGTCTAGGTACAAATAATTCAAAAACAAGACGTGCGCTTTCAATTGCGCGTAGAGCTAAGTGCCTTTTCGGGGGCGGTTTCAGGGTCGGCATTTCGTAAACGTATTTGTTTGTACGAAAACAATCACAGATTTTTCAATATGCTGAGAGCAGACACGATGACTTCTTGGTTTTGTTTCAGGTTTGATTAGATCTGTTCCACCAATTTTTTGCAACCACAGGATACGCCTAAAATTAATTACGGATAAATAACTAGTATGTCATCTAACGTCTTATAGTTGTAACGTCTTATCGAACGAGGCTGCAGTGAGGCGCGACACACGAGGCATACGCCGAGGCAGGTGTGCGGCTATCTTAATGCGCTTAGGAAATAGATCGTGGCAAAAAAGCGATTGATTGATTTTTGATGAAAGTTCGCCTATTTATCTAGATAGATAATGTCTATTGTCGGTAGGTACTTATTTAAAATAATAAACTTACAACTCTTCGTCTTTTGGAAGTTTCATTGCTTATTCTGTTCTGGCATCCATGAACCGCACAAAAATGCCTTAGGCTTAGGCATATTATTTATTTGAATACCTAGTAGGTAAGTTTATGTAGTAATTAATTTTACTTTTTCAAATATAGTTTTATCTTTTTACTAATGTCAAATCAATATTTATTTAAAGAAAACGTCAAACAGGGTATGATGAAAGCTGCGCGCTGCGCGCCGCTGAAACGCGCAAGCGCATCGCGGCTGGCAGCCCATACATTTTTGTACAGTCTGCTGTACACGAAATTGTAGGTATATATCGCTGAACCAAGCGCGAGTTACGGAGCACTGGTCAAGGTCAGGAGATTGACATATATGCCTAGATCACACGTACCGAGTTTTTTACTGTCTCTGCCGAATACTCGGTACGTGTGATCTAGGTTATCTACCTAAAATGGCATCAAATCAATATGGCGTTTGTAATCCACCATAAATGATGTGAAAAAGTTACAAAAAGCCATCTAAACTAGTCAGATCTTCGATTAAGTGTGTTTAGTTAATTTTGTTTTGGTCATAGGAGACTCAAAGAAAAAATAAAGTCTCAAAAATCCGATATAACGGTAATATTTTGGCAGTTTTCATTGTTTATAAACTATAAGCTTGTTCATAATCGCTTTCCGCTCGCATTGCGCACCCACACTCATAACTCTTGCGTCCCTTATCCGGATAAGCTGACGCTTCGCAGCGGGATCTGTAAGAAACTGAGCTACAAGTATGTAAACTCTACATCACATTGTATTTTGAACCGACTTCAAAAAAGGTGGAGGTTCTTAATTGGGTATAACTTTGAGCGTTATACTGTAAAAGCGTTGGTTTTTACCCATTTAGTGCTCCTAAATGTGTTAAAGTGTTGATTAATAGTGTAAAGGTCGTAGCACACATATCAAGTCGGAAACGGATTGTCACCGTATCAACTGGAGCTGTTCAGTATTCTCTGTATTATTTATATTTATCATGGTATAAAACTGATCGCACGTAACACTTGTTACTTTTTGAGACAAAGTCGGTTATAAAATCACCGGTGATATTCGCTGTATGAAACTCCCTACTGCAACGCACACACATCGGAGTCGTAACGTAATCGCCTCGACTCGGGACAACCTCCGGTACGGTGCGTGGTTAACTTGCAGGTCCTGCACTTACGGCTCGTCGTCCCCGCGCATACGGCTCGTTGTCCCCGCGCATACGGCTCGTTGTCCCCGCGCTTACGGCTCAATGTCCCTGCGCTTACGGTTCGACGTCCCCGCGCTAACGGCTCGACGTCCCCGCACTTACGGTTCGACGTCCCTACGCTTACGGCTTAACATCCCCGCGCTTAAGGCTCGTTGTCCCCGCACTTACGTATCGTCGTCCCTGCGCTTACAGCTCGACGTCCCCGCGCTTACGGCTTGTCTTCCCTGTTTAAGCGAGAGGAAATATGTTATTCATCAATAAATAAAAAAAAACATAAAATACATATAAGCATAAGCAGAATCAGCCTATAATGTTCCCACTGCTGGGACTCAAGCCTACTCTCGTCAGGAGAGTGAATGGGTCTTAATCAACCACGCAGACCCAATGCGGGTTGGTGGATGTCACATGCCATAGATTTTTCTTTGCTGTTTTTAGACATGCCGGTTTCCTCACGATGTTTTCCTTCACCGTTGCGAGAACGTGGGATGCATACATAGATTTTTTCTACCGAAAAAAACCCACGCGCATGACTGCCACCGGGATTCGAACCCGCGACTACCAGATTGCAAGGCAAGGGCCTCATCCAATCGGCCACCAAGTCCTCTTAAAAATATACGCTAGAAAAATGTATTATTTTCCATCGCAATCGGGTAAAAAGAGCGTATAATACAAACAGCAAAGATCCTCTGATTACCATCTGTCTGAATGCTAAACTCGATTGAATGATCATATCTCGGATTATTCGGGATCGGCTTCAATTTCGATGTATACCGGCCCCTACTATTTGTCGCCGGATTATTTTGTTGGAATGAGTTGCATTCGAGAACGTTAAAGCGTAAAAGTGGGTGTTTCGTTATCGGTAGTTTTAATTTTACAGCCTGTGTGGTCGAATACGAATGACATTTTAAAACCTAGTTTATTCATGCATTTTTATTTTTATATGGTACAAACAACTCAGGTCAACTTGACTGCAAATTATTTTACTTAGTTTTTGGCTGAACAAGTTAAATTCTTTCAACTAATCTTAATAAACTAGAAAGTAGGATTATTGCAATGTCTTAGTGAGCATAGGATTTTTAATGCCATAAATCAATAAAACTTATTAGAGTTTGATAAATAAAACTTTCATGGATTCGTCTAGATCATGCGATTATCCTATTCAAGATTTAAAATATTTATTTGCAAGTCTAACATAGTTAAAGAACATTATATTATTATCAAGAATGTAGGACTCTTATTTTGGACATGTCTATGCAAAGTAAACTACTATTTATTTTGAAAAGTATATTGAAGTAGGTAAGTATTTTGTAGGTTTTTATAAATTATTAGAATAAATTGATGGAGCACACGTCAAGGATGAGAGGTCGCGGTGGCCATCTTGCTTTTCTTCTGGTGTGCTGCGGGGTGAGGTGCGCGGCGCGGGGCGACGCGGGCGCCAGACGCCCCCCAACCCCGCGAGGGGTAGGCGCAGTGGCTCGTGCGCCGACATTTAGCCGGGCTTGGAAGCGCTGCGGCTGCGGCTGCGGCTTTCAATATGAGTTCTCATGCTTCAGTCGGTAGAGCGACCACCCTGTTCAGGGCTCTTCTTTCTATGCCCCGATGGGTCTTAAAATCGGCCACTCTGCCGACTCCATCTTTACCGACGTAGATGCGGGTGACTCGCCCCAGTTTCCATCGTAAGGTGGGCGAGTATTCCCGGAAGACACCAAGGTCCCCGACCTTCATGGTGTCTCCCTTTGTTAAATTCTTGTTCCGTTTTTGAAGTTCGGATAGGTAGTCAGAACTCCACCTCTCCCAGAATCTGCTCCGGATGGCCTCCACCATTTTGTAGCGGCAGCGGATGGTCGTCACCGTTGGAGCAGGTGGCGAGGGCTGCGATGGCGGCGCCGGCGTGGGCAGTGCTGCGAGTGGCCGCCCGATGAGGAAGTGCCCTGGGGTGAGAGGAGAAGGATCGCATGGGTCGTTGGTCAAAGGAATTAAGGGTCGGGAGTTGAGTATCGCTTCGATTTGCGTGAAGAGTGTACTCAACTCCTCGAATGTTAGGCTAGCATTTCCTACTTCACGTTTAAGGTGATGTTTGGCGCTCTTTACGGCGGCTTCCCATAGCCCGCCAAATGTAGGAGAGTACGGTGGGGAAAACATGAATTTAATGCCCTCGTTCGCGGAGTAATCCTGAAGAGAACGAAGACTTGATCGCAGGACCCTACTTAATTCATTGTTTGCCCCTACAAATGTTTTAGCGTTATCGCAAGAAATAATGTCAGGCTTACCTCGTCTCGAGATCATTCTTTTTAAGCATGAAAGAAAGGCCTTGGTACTGAGGTCACTGACCGTTTCTAGATGTACTGCTTTGGTGGTGAAACAAACAAAAATACATAAGTAACATTTAGATATCTTATTACCTCGGCCAATTTTACTAGAAATCATGAACGGACCAGTAAAGTCAGTACCACAGACTTGAAATGGAAAGTAGGGGGTGACCCTAGTGGAAGGGAGGCTTCCTTGGTATGGTTCTATAGCCCTAGCTTTAAGTTTTGTGCAAATTATACAGCTTCTAACTATACTCCTAGCTAGATTTCTGCCACCAATGGGCCAAAACTGTTGTCTAAAGGAACTAAGCAATAGCTGAGGGCCCGCATGCATAAGATGAATGTGTTTAGCCCTCATCAAGAGTTTGGTGAAATAGTGCTTGCCGTCAAGCAAGGCAGGATGCTTTTGCTCGCAACTGAGCGAGCTGTGGTCGAGACGCCCGCCGACTTTCAAGGTGGCGCCAGCGTCGTCACGTTCAAGAAAGGGAGCCAACTGTAAAATTGCACATTTATGTTTAAGTTGTTTACCTTTTAATAAAGTATCAATTTCCGTCGGGAATGATTCTAATTGACTTTGTCTGATAAGGAAATTGCGAGATGTATCAAGCTCGCTGGTTTGTAATGGACTGGTGTCTTTAGTTTTGGTCTTACAATTTTTTATGAATCTAAAGACATATGCATAGCATCTAATCAATCTATTAGCATTTGAAAATCGATTGAAATCAACAATGTTAGGTATTTCTACGATATTATGAACATGAATTGATTTCTTAAGTTCAGGTAAATCAATTCTAGTTTTATTAGGAGCTTGTGGCCACTCAGGTTCCGGATTTAAGAGAAACTGAGGGCCGCGCCACCACAGGTCGGCGCAGGATAAGGCGGAGGGTTCCACGCCTCGGGAAGCGAGATCAGCGGGATTGAGATCAGTGGGAACGTACCTCCATTCATCATGTGCAGTCAACTCACGGATGTCGTTGACTCGATTGCATACAAAAGGTTTCAGTAGTTTAGGCTGGGTCTTGATCCAAGCTAATGTAATGGTTGAATCAGACCATAAGATTTTATTATGAATATCGCAACGAAGTGCTTGGGTTACCTTGACTGCGAGGCGAGCTCCGAGGAGGGCCGCGCTTAGTTCAAGACGCGGTATCGTCAGGGGCTTCAAGGGCGCGACTCGAGTCTTAGCGCAGAGAAGGTTGGTCGTTACATGACCGAAGACATCGACTGACCGTAGGTACACACATGCGGCGTAAGCATTCTGCGATGCGTCTACGAAGCAGTGCAGCTCTGTCTGAACTGAAGAAGAGCAGAGCGCGAACCTCGGTACTGAAATGGAAAGCAAAGTATTAAGATTGTTTACCATTTTTTGCCAAGTCTTTTTAATGTCATTAGGTACGGGATCATCCCATTGAAGGTTTTTTATGAGCCATAATTTTTGAAGTAATATTTTGAGTGCAATGGAGCAAGGGCTCAGTATCCCCAGGGGATCAAATATTTTACAAGTATTTGATAGTATTACCCTTTTTGTTATTTTATCATGCATTTGAAGGTTCACAGAGAACTTAAATTCATCAGTCTCTGGTGCCCACACTACCCCCAAGACACTGGACTGTTTGTTTAAATCCAAATTTTGTCTCTCAGTTTTATTCTCAAAAATTTGTGGGCAGTTGGTTCTGAATTTATGTAAGGTTAAGCAGGCAGAACTAAGGACTTCTGATACTTTGCTAAGAATGTGAGCCAGTTCATCAGGACTTGAGGCACCCGTAAGGCAGTCGTCGATATAGAAATCTTTAAGTATAGTTTCTGAAGCTACGGGGTCATTGCACTCAAGTGCCAGCTGTTTAAGACATCTGGTACTGAGGAAGGGACTTGCTGCATGTCCATAGGTAACCGTCTGAAGTTGAAAAATGACAAGTTTTTCATGATTATTATTTCTCCATAGTATAAGTTGGAGGTTCCTCTGTGTGGGATCTAAAGCCAAATTTCTGTACATCTTAAGAATGTCGCCAGATAAGACATATTCATGCTGTCTAAATCGTACTAGTATATTAAACAGTTCATCCTGCACTACTGGTCCGACACACTGAATGTCATTTAATGATTTTTTGCTAGACGTCTGTGCAGAGCCATTAAATACAACGCGCAGCTTTGTAGTTTCACTACTTTCCTTTATGACTGCGTGATGCGGCATGAAGTAGCCAAATGAAGGTCTATCTACTTTTATGGAGTGACCTAGCTCTTCATACTCTTTTATGAAGTCAGTATACTGCTCTTTTAAGTCAGGATTTTTATCAAGCTTCCTTTCCAAACTAAGAAAACGCTTTCCAGCTATTCTATATGAATCGCCTAGAGCTTGCTCTGGTTGTTCATGCAGAGGCATTTTTACACAAAACCTACCACTCTCTAAGCGTGTAGTGTTTTCTACAAAATGTTTCTCACAGAATTCTTCTTCAGGTGACATGGTCAATTCTGAAGATGGAAGCTCCTCAAGACTCCAGAATTTTGTTAAGTTGTCACTGATTTCTTTTGTGAAGTTACAATGTGTAACATTTTTATGTGTTACTTTTTGTGTTATTTGTGTGTTATGTGTGTCACCGTTTTTATGCTGGTAACATTGGAGAGGTCCTGCCACTAACCAACCTAACTTGGATTCTTGAAGAATGGGCTTACTGGGACCTAACCTGATTTGTTTGGCAGAGATAACCTCAAAGAATATCTCAGCGCCTAGGAGCATATCTACCTCAGCGGGCAGATGAAAGTTTGGATCAGCCAATTCAATGGTTGCTGGCAAGTCAAGATCAGAAACATTGATGGGCTCATTAGGTAAGTAGCCAGTTATTTGGGGTACTACATAGAACTTAAGATTCGCTTGAAACAAATTGTTTGTTGAGTAAATTGTTAATTTACAGCTATCAGTTATAGGAACTTGTGAATTATTCAAGGCAGATATGCATAAAGAATCTGTTTTCTCACTAATGATTCCTACTTTATTTTTCAGGGATTCCGTTATGAAGGATGACTGGCTTCCTGCATCAAGTAAAGCACGAGCCAGGAAAGTTGTGTTGTTTTTAGGATCAACAACTTGGATTACAGCTGTACACAGAAGTACCTGACTGGTGGACCGAGCAGACAGTGACACAATACTTGATGAGGTTGGCACGGTCTCAACGGCTGTATTCCCTACTGAAGATGGGTGTAAGAGTGTGTTATGTTTCTCTCTACATTCCCTACAGGAACCTAAACGACAGTCAGCTGCAACGTGGCCCCTACGGAGACAGTTCATGCAAAGGTTTAAATTCAAGACCTCCCTCAAGCGAGCTTCCGTAGTTAAGTCCCTAAAGACGTTGCAATCTATTATTCTGTGCTGCTTCTTACACATTGGGCATGCTAATGTAAGTGCATGCTTAGAGCCTGATGACGTCACAAAGCTCTTGGTGTTGTTTGATTGAAATAAAGGTTTATTCAAGCTACTATCAGGTTTCCTTTGAACCCTGACCTGATATGCAGGTTTATGATCAGGTTTTTCATTCTTATTCAAGTAGATGGTTTCCAGAATGTCTGCCCTATTTCTCAAGAATTGTACAAACTCATCAAGAGTGGGAAGCTTAGTTAAGCTATTTTTATGTTTCTCCCACTTTCTTGCAGTTACTTGATCTAATTTTGATGCAATTATGTATATTATGAGAACATCCCATTTATCTGTAGGTAGTTCTAGGTTATCAAGAGCCCTTAAGTTTTTAAGGAAGTGATCAATCAAGTACCTAATCGCTTTGTATGACTCATGTAATAAGGGATCTATATTAAATAATGCCTTAATGTGATTATTTATCAGAAGCTTCTTATTGTCATAGCGTTCGCATAATAATTTCCAAGCAACCTGATAATTATTGGATGTCAGTTCAATAGATTTTATGACTATTGCAGCACTTCCCTCTAACGATGAACGCAGGTAATGAAATTTATTTATGTCTGGGATGGAATCATTGCTATGAATTAAAGAATCAAAGGTATCTTTGTATTCCATCCATTTTGAGTACTGACCATCATAAGTTGGAAGGTTTATGGTCGGGAGACGGACTACATTGTTACTGCAGCTGTTACAAGCAGACCGGACTGAGTGTTGGCTACCATCAGCATGTTTCGGTTGAGTTTCCTTTGTATTTGACTCTATGATATCCTGAGCAAAACATATCAAGTGAAAGAACCTATCTTCAGTCTCATCTCGGTCATTCTTTAAAGTGTCATCCAACATTTCCAACTTATTTTGAACCTCATCAAATTCAGCAAACAATGTTTCAGTTTTACTTAAGCGGAGAATTATTTCCTTTATTTGTAATGAATTTAAGGCAGGTGATTTAGCATCATCCTGATTATTTGATTCTCCTAATGAATTCAAATAATTTTCAAAGTTAGTTAAGCGTCCCTTTATTGATCGTCTCAAATTATGTAACTTTTTGATTTCATCATCGCTTGATTTACTGGAAGAACTTTCACCCTCTACCTTTTCATGAGGAATATCAAGATGAAGTCTAGGTTTAGGTGAGACTGACATTGTTGCCTTTTATGAATTTAACTTACCTATATAAAGTTTTATAAAGTTTAAAGTTTATGGATATTAAGCGAGAGTAAGTAGTAAGTACAATGAATGGGCAGAACTATGAATTAAGTAAAGTATCTGTGCATCAAACCAGCGTTTTGAAGCGGCGGCGGTCAAGTCTCCGTGGCACGTTACGGTGTCGACGCGGCAGGGCGGCAGCGAGCGCCCTACACGGCCCGCGGCGACACGGTGCTCCGGCGCGCAACGTCAAGGCGCGGTACCGGGGAATCACGGGGCTCCGGCGCGCAATATCAAGGCGCGTTCACGTGGCGGTGAAGTCGATCTCGCAACGGATGCGCAGATCGCCCTGGAATCGATTGGCGATTCCCGTAAATACTTATGCAAAACACGTGTTTTATGTCTAAAGAGTGTTTAGGTTATTACGCAAAAGAGGGCATAAAACCACACCAAAATGATACCACAATTTGAAGAAAATAACCACCTGACGCTTTCTCAAATAACCTAACTTATTGTTCGTGCGCAAGAGTCACGACCCGTAATGGCAAAGCGTAGTGTAGGAAATGCTTGTGACACTCGCGAAGAATTACAAGCACGCTTTAATACAAATCGAAACGGGAATTAGATAGAGGTAGGATAGGTAAAAGGAAGGCACTTAGCTGATGTTTGAGTTTCGCAGACACGCAGATTACACGCAAGCAAGCAAGCCCACGCCAAGCACACGCCACGCGGGCTTGTAACCACACCAGTCCAATCCACGCTTCCTCGTGCCCCACGTTGGGAACTTTGTCTATGCAAAGTAAACTACTATTTATTTTGAAAAGTATATTGAAGTAGGTAAGTATTTTGTAGGTTTTTATAAATTATTAGAATAAATTGATGGAGCACACGTCAAGGATGAGAGGTCGCGGTGGCCATCTTGCTTTTCTTCTGGTGTGCTGCGGGGTGAGGTGCGCGGCGCGGGGCGACGCGGGCGCCAGACGCCCCCCAACCCCGCGAGGGGTAGGCGCAGTGGCTCGTGCGCCGACAGACATAATATTAATTTTCGATTAAAATCATTTATGGCTATAGAAGTCGGGTTTCCTACAACAAAAAACATAGAGCTTGTTTATGTGAATTGCTTTCGAGTTTCCCTAGTAATGCCAACGTAATCCCATAGTTTTTCTCGACTATGATGTAATTTGATATCTTTACCAGAATATTCGCTTATTCTAGTCTATAGTTATCGAGATCTTTAACCATTTTTGCCAACTAGTGTCGAGACGAGCTAGCCGCTCTTTTCGTAATAAGAGATCACGTTTCCCTTGACTAGAATAGTACTGCACAATCACATAGGCCGTTGAAACACTAGCGCTTGTCCACTTGGAGACATTTTGAATTTATGGCCAAATCTAAAAAGTTGCCAATCTACCTACGAACATTAGTTCGTAGTAGGGTATTAACCCTATTAGAAAAAGTAGGTTTTTTTTGGTGTGTAACATTTTTCCTCTCGCTTTCTGTCAATTTGTGGGATTAAATCGTGAAAATGGGACGGAAGTGTGTAACAGGAATTTGGTCATTAGATGGTATAAACTTCAGAAAAATTCAGTAAATAGAATCATTCCAAATTTAAATATTGCTTATTATCAAGGTGAGATGTCAGATGTTACACATCATATGCGACTACTGTAAAAGCTCGCTCGTTTTTAACCGACTTCAAAAAAGGGGGAGGTTCATTTCGGTTGTTTTCTTTAATGTTTGTTTTTATTTGAAAGGATATACATACTTCTAGATTGATCCCATAGAAATTTCATGAAAATCGGTTCACACCTTTGCTTTTGAAATCAAAATAATTGAAAAAAGTCGTCAAAGTAAACGAAATTGCGTATTTTGCTTCCTTGTGACTATTCAGTGGTGTTTACGGTTACTAAAACAGTCGAATTGAATTCGGTTGTACATAGTTGCGTATATCATAGTAACTTGTGGTTTTAGTATGTTTTTGTAAAACCTTGAATATTTTATTTCAAGATATTTGAATTACAATTGTTAATTGATTGTTTGCGGAAATCCATAAATATCAATAAATTATATAAATATATTTAGTAATAAATCCGCTTAATTTCTAAACAAAGGTTTTAATTAACTTAACTTTAGTTCAACTAAACCAAAGAGTCAAAGAACAACGTTCAACGTTGGGCAACGTTGTTTATTCACTCTCGTTTCAAACTTCGGCGAGTCCACACCTCCTGATGATGCCTCGTGTAGAGGCGAAACACGTGTCGTATCTTTAAACTTTGGTTTTCTGTTCTTTGACTCTTTGGTTTAGTTGAACTAAAGTTAAGTTAATTAAAACCTTTGTTTAGAAATTAAGCGGATTTATTACTAAATATATTTATATAATTTATTGATATTTACAATTGTTACGTAGTATCATGTTCATCATCATCATCAGCCAGGTAGGACCCACTGCTGGGTATAGGCCTCCTTTCGCTTTAACCAGCCTCCACGATCTTGTGCATCTCTGATCCATGTAGTCCCCGCGACCCTTGCGACGTCGTCGACCATATATAGTATATTAACAAACAAACAAACAAAACAAACATTCACACACTCACACCCCTGCACTAGGATTCCCTGTGTCGCAGGTGGCATGGACACATACAAGACATCACAACATCCAAGACCCGAGAACAAACATTTGTGTTCGTCACAAATATTTGCCCCGGCCGGGGATCGAACTCGGAACACCAAGCTTCGTAGGCAGGGTCATTACCAACTAAGCCACGGTGTCGTCAATATATAGTATCATGTTAACGTAGATGAACTCTACGTATTGTTACGTCGCCCGGGGCACGTTGTCACGTTATAATGAGCGATCATGTCCCATCTGTTAACGTATTACGTATCTAATACTGATCACGTGTTTACTGTTTCATTCCATATAACTAGGTAATTTGATTTATTCCAATTACGAATTCCGTTATTAGGATTAGTGTTGAATTTGGATATATTTCAAAATACGTCGTACTCGAAATTAATTCATTATTTTATAAGCCTTGTTGTACCTTCTCATTTGCCAGGGACGCAAGTTAGGGCTGGTGCGGCGGAAAACTCTGCTGAAGATCTCAAGCGGCGTAAATATGTAGGTCTTGATAGGTCGTACATGTTTGAGCCCTTTGGGGTCGAGACCCTAGGTCCATGGGGAATGGGAGCCTTCCGCGTTTTTAAAATTTTGTCAGAGCCTCTGGTCGAAGCGACGCGTGCTCAGAGGGCTGGCAGCTATCTGGGCCAAAGAATAAGCCTTGCTACACAAAGAGGCAATGCAGCCAGTCTCCTCGGCACGCTGGCATCGGGTATCGAGTTGGAGGAGTTGAGCTACCTATACATCGTTTTTAACGATCTATGGGTGCCCCAATTGTTTCCGTTAGTACATATTTTGATATAGATTGTAGTAGAAAGTTTAAAGTGACTCGTGTTCTCGTTTTTCGTGCATGCAGCCGGCGCGGCGGTGTTCATAGATTTATTAGACGTATTCACGTCAAAATAAGATGTATTTTTTTTTTTTACGTAATAATGAAACAATAAGAATGTGATGCCTCTCAAATGCCTTAATCATTATTTTAGCTTAATTTTTTTTTTTTCAATTTAAAAAAAAATGTATTTGGTTCGGCACTAAAATCATCGTTTTTTAACCCTTTGGAGTTATTTCCTATAAAATAGTTTTAATTGTTGAAAATTTAGGATATAAGTATATATTAAACAATATCCCAAATTCTCAACAATGGCATCAAAACTTCACTTTTCATCGACAACCAAACAATGCACCCTCTATTCAATATCATATTTTTATGACAACCCCCTGTATAAGGGCTGATTAATCATTGTTTACTTTTGGTAATATCCTACACATTCTTCAATCTATTTTCGACTTTATGACCATAAACCTAGAGTCCTTTTTCACTTGAAGCTTTTAGGTAAATATTTATTCTTTCCTTGTGTATTTTCTACAGGCTGTTTTGAACTCTCTATCAATGCAATAGAGTTGAGTTTTGCATGCAATTTGAAGGGATTTCGAGAGTTTTTTTTGGGGTAACCTCTATTAGTATTGGGTATTATTTTATAATTTCGCCATTCAATGCAGATGCGGTTTCAACAATTCATTCATTGATTATTTGTTTTAGGATATGACTGACAGTTCAATAACTTTTATGCCTACTTGCACCAAACTGTCAGAGTCCCTAAGCAATTACTTTACTCGCTTGGTAGTTCTTAACAGTTCAGATTCTGACCGTTAAGAACTGTCAAGTGAGTTAAGTAATTGCTTAGGTTTTTTGAAAGTTTGGTGCAAGTTGACAATAGACCTAATCAATTTTAAGTTTTTTACAGCTTACTACTACAATCTATATTACAAAATTTACAAAAGGAAACAATTGGGCCAAACGATCTATAGGTAGCTCAACTGCTCCAACTCGATACGATGGAATAAATTATCTGGGTGCGTTATACTTATTATGTGTATATTCGACATATTTTATCTGCACTGTAAATTACATTTTCTCAAAAAAAAAATTGCATTTAACCATTATCTTTTCAACAGATTTCAAAGTAGGAGGAGGTTCTCAATTGAATGTTATTTTTTTAATGTTTGCTTAGAATATTTTTTTTTTGCGAGGATACACTTTCAGATTGCTCCTATACAAATTTAATCAAAATATATACAGGAGATTAAGTAGCTGTTCAGTTTTTATATCAAAATTACTAAAAAATATATGTTATTGAAGTTGCGTGTACGAAATGGCGTGTTTTGCTTCTCTGTGACTTTTGAGTGGTGTTTACTTACGGTCACTAAAACAATCAAATTGAAGTCGGGTGTTCTATGTTTTTGTAAAACCTTGATTATAAGTCAACTTATTCCATATTCGATTATCAAGTAAAAACTCAACATAATGGTAACTGATACATCCTATTAATATTCGTAATAAAAAAAATTACATATTTGAAAGATAGCGAGTAAAAAGATTTTCTAACAAAAGCTCTTAGCCTTTGGTAACTACGAATGGTGCAATGGCGCGATGGCGTCAAAAAAGTTCAAAATATATCATAGTGTAGCGATGGCCAACATTTTTCCGAACATTTAATTGGAAGCGCCGACTTGGGAGTCGTTGACTGTCCGTGTTCCGGACGAATTAGTTTTATTCTGAAACGGACGCGACGCAAAACAGTGGAAAATAATTTAAAAAAACAAATTTCGAATACCTGTTGAAAAATCCCATCAATGGATTTTTTGTCCTATTTTGTTATCCATTGGGTGAAAATTATGTTAAATCTACTTAACTAGAGTATTCTTGTATTATTTTGTTTATCTATTGTGATGTTTATTAAGTTTGTATGTTTTCTAAATATGGACCTCGGTGTTTAATAATAGGTACAGTATTTTTTTCTATTCTAGTAGATTGTTCCGTCCTATTCTTTTATAATTCTATTATAATTGGTTGCCTAGCCTACGAGGCGCACTTGAAATCCTTTCACCACCCTGGTTCGAAAGAACTAGTGGTAGTACGATAAGAAGAATCAATAATTATAAAAAAGTGCACCAAATCTTTCATTTTTGAAACTATCAAAAGTTACACAGTACTTTCGGATTTAGATTTGCTGCTAGATACGTTGTTGTTAATCTCCCAAAAAACAGAAATATTAGGGAAATCTCCCTAATTTTGCAAATTTTACCTCACTCCCGACAAATACTGCAACGCAATAACGTAAGGCGGAAAATCCCGTAAGCCAGTCTCCGTTCCTACCACAATGATGACATACGTCCGATGCGTGCGGTATGATCCGCGGTAGGGCTTAGTAAGAAAGCGTAGCGGGTGGAAGAGCGTTTAAAAATGTCGTTCTCCTACCTTGGTATTCGATGCCGCTGTCCTTTTGTTCCAATATTTCGTGTCCATCCTAAGGTTGCCTGGAAGAGATCAGTTTTACCGATAAGGCTGCCCTTTGTACCATTTTTTCTTGTATTTTGTCTTTTCTTATACATTTTATTTTTCAGCTTTCTCACAAAAACTCCTGCAGTTCATCACAGCGGCAGGGTTTAGTGAGGAACTCTAACCGCATAGGTTCAAGTGGCGAGCACAATAGATCGACAACGGTCGCAGTGTCACTAAAGCCGCACATCAATAATAAAAAAATAAAAAATTATAATAGATGCAAGATAGAATTTATCTATCCAATTATGTTGCGAAAAATGAGGATAGATATAAAGACAAAGTAACCTTAGTAACGCCAAAACTTGAACTTGACTTGAATCAATTTGGCTGATAACCTTTCATCGCTTTTTATTTCAAAGCTCTTATGTAGCACTGATTTGGTCATGGGCAGGCGTAATATCTTACTTAACCATTCGACAATGCGATACGTCAATTAAAGTTGTCCTGTCCGTTAAATCAAGTATTTGTTTCTCGCTAACCTTGGGTTTTAACACCATCTCACTCCGTCGCTCCCGCTTACCGCTCCGCCTATGACCATCTCCCACCTCACCGGCCTAAAGCAATGCGGATTCGTAAGCAAGGCACGCGCGCTCTAACCGGGGCGGTATTATTGCGATTTGCAGTTGAGTGCGACACCCCTGCCGTTAGAGACTTGCAACTTCTTTAGCCGACTACAAGAACGCTTCTTATCGTGTCACAGTTCTTTCGAACCAGTGTGGTGAAAGGATTTCAAGTGCGTTTCAAGTGCTCCTTTCATGCACTTGACACATGGTTTTCGAACTTTTTAGGTTATCCAAGTAATCGAAATTGCGTATTTTGCTTCCCTGTGACTATTGACACTGACGACAGACGGATGGTCGAATGGCAAGTGTGTTGGATTGCCACGCCCGGTGTCGCGGGTTCGATTCCCGCTTCACGTCAAACATCTGTGTGATGAACATCGGTGTTTGTCCTGAGTCTGAGTGTTTTCTATGTATAAAGCATTTTCTACCGGCCAACCTTATAGGTATTGATAAATGTTGGCGTGCTAACTTATACCTATAACTTAAACAATGGTATTTACAAGACTTATCAAAAGTTACACATATTAAACAAATTTGGTTACAGAGAAAGCAGTAGGAGAGAAAAGTTTATCAGCTGATGAAAATCTAAAATAGCTCCTTACACTAAATAAATAAAATAAATAAATAATAATATAAAATAAAGATGAAATAGGTTAATAGAATTATATATCAGTAACATAATATCTTAGGCCCGTTAGGAATTAATAACAAATGATTTTGAAAAAGGAGGCCTAATACCTAATACCTAGGCATTGTAGGCATTGTATGTATTCTATGTATGTATTAAAAAAAAGTATGTAAGTATTCTATCAGCCATCCGGTTTCCATAGTACAAGCTCCACTTAGTTTGAGACTAGATGGCGTTGTGAAATGTCAAAAATATTAATTATATATAACTATTATTATTTATTACTAGCTGGTGCCCGCGACTTCGTCTGCGCAGGTATCTTTATAAATTGTAGCCTATGTGTTATTCTGATGTATAAACTATATTATTGTAAAGTTTCATTAAAATCCATTCAGTAGTTTTTACGTGAAAGCGGAACAAACATCCATCCATCCATCCATCCATCCATCCATCCATCCTTACAAACTTTCGCGTTTATAATATTAAGTAGGATTCAGTGGTGCCTACGGTCATTAGTGCAGTCCAATTGAAGTCGGTCGTTGTATGTTCTTGTAAAACCTTGAATTATCAAGGTTTTACAAAAACATACAAAAACCGGTAGGGTTTATAAATCAATATAAATAGGGTATAATTACCCTATTTATATAAAAAAAAAACACTTAATTTTTCAGTTTTTTTACCATATATGTCAGTAACGGCAACTGATTATGTGTATTTTGTTAATTTTTTTTTAGTTCGTAGACCTAAATCAGTTCAGAGGTTTAGGAAATAATACTGTACCCTTATTTCATTCAAAATCTGCCCACGGCTTCGTCTGTGTTGCACTTTTTATGGTACGTTATCAATCTAACGAACTATTTACAACATAATGCTGCCAACATAACGACAGTAATATGTTGTGATTCCGTCGTGTTGGCAACACATTTCCTACTAATCAATGTTACCATCATTAAAAACTTGAATTGATTAAGTTATAGTACAGTCAGTTATTCATGAACCACTCCTATTATTTCCTTTACCTATTCCTTCGTTTTATTTCCTATCCTATTCTTCTTCTTATCATTTTACTAGTTCTTTCGAACCAGGGTGGTGAAAGTATTTCAAGTGCGCCTCAAACAGGCTCCTTTCGTGCACTTCGTTTAGGTTTCCTCACGATGTTTTCTTTCACCTTTAACCACGTCCTATTCATATCCTACCTATCCTATAATACTTATATAAAAAAGGCATAGTTTATGAGAAATAGATGATGTTTATTGTTTAATCACGCTGAAATGACTGTAACAATTGAGCTGAAATTTTGTATGAGTATGTTTTTAGAAGAAAATAAAATTGAATAATTCCGTATTATTAACCTCGCCCCTGAATAAGTTTTCACTTCTGTCGTGTTAAAGACACAACCTTTTTATTAATATTTTTATGTAGGTACATAAAATAATGACTAAATTGACGTATGAACTTTACAAGGATAATAAAACTCACAGATTAATTGTAGTATCAATATGCAATAAAATTGTACAGTCGTGCACGGAATGCCTTCGTTTATTTATTTATTGCATGGAAATTATGGTTCCGTGTAAAATATCGAAACTAAAATATTTTTATTGCAGTTAGTGAATTAAATTATTCTGAATTACTACTAATGGTTGAGCGGCAAACAATCGGTATTATATGTTTAAATAAAATATAATTAGATAAAGAATATAGTAATGCTTCAGAAGTATTGGTTTAAGCAACAAACATCCATACACACCCATCTATTTTATTCATTCATTCTTAGAAACTTTCTTATTTATAACATTAGTGTAATTAGCCATATATTGGCCATATACGTAGGTATATGGCCAATATTACTTAATTTAGACCACAATATTAATTTACGCTAGTTTATTTAGTTAGACGGTTTTTTTTTAATATATGAAAATACCTAAATATTAAATGCGATAATGGTAAAGAAAAATTAATCGACTTATAGCCTCATATACCTATAGTCTCTCCAGGCAATACAATGGGCAAAACTTAGTTTAAAAAACCTACGGAACCCACATCCCAAACTCAATCAATAAACCACATTTTATCCTCGCGTTGTTTCACCGGCGGTGTCAAGTTACAAGCCCAAATAAAATAATTTAAGCACTTATTTTATTTTTAATGAATTTAAGACCCGATCGTGAACGACGTAATTTATTAGGTCTTACTCCACGGAGCGTGTTTCACTTGATTAAACTTAAATAAGGAAGAAACGAGCAATTTGGGTTTTGTAAATTAAAAAGAAAAGTAAGGGTCACGAATACGTTTAAGTATCTCTAATTTAGAACGTAATGTTTGTCGTATTTATTTGGACTTCCTTTTTCGAATTCGGTTTATTTTTCTGAATGAACGGTTTTTAATCGGTATTTTCTGTTGGCAATTCATTTTTGTGGTGAACTGTACCTTTGAAATAGATTCTATTAAATTTCACAACATCAATAGGTTGACTGGTAGAAAATGCTTTAGCATTAAGTTCTCCATATGTACCATATTTTTGACAAATTTGTGTACAAAAAAGTACTAGAAAAGTATTAATAAATGTATTCATAAGTAATTTATTATAAACACTTCTTTCATTTAAAAAATAATTTTCATTTCGGTTTAATTGCAACTAAGTTCTGAGGTAACAAACATTTAAACAAAAAAAATTGAACTGAATTGATAAATTCCACTTTTTTGAAGTCGGTTGAAAGCAATTAAGAACTAATGATCACCACAGAAATGCTTACCCCGCGCAAAACACTAAACTTCACATGTTATTTCTACTCTGTACAGTAGATAATGACAGTATCCAGTATTTTGGACCTCAAAAACAAAACAAAGCTGCTAAGCCCTAGAAACCCAGTAATGCTTGCCTCGGCCTAGTCACAAGCCAGAATACAGCGTGCTCCGTTTGTGGGATAAGCTTGGTACATGAATATTAAAGTGAAACGTTATTGTGGACGCATTTATACCGAACTGTAACAATATATGAGTTGGTGTTACAAATGCACTAGGTATGCTATTTTGGGAACCGAACGTGACGTCATCGCCGCTTAACGGCTCTTAATGAATCAGTCAAATCATTTATTACTGATAAAAGTGATGTGTTATTTTATTAAATCTTATTATCGTGTCACATGTTCTTTCGACCCAGTTTGGTGAAAGGATTTAAAGTGTGCCTCGAAGAGGCTCCTTTCGTGCACTTATTAAATAAATTACATGCGGAATAAACTTTAAAATTGCATGTCCGTTTTTTTCTGTCCTACCCACGCTCTAAACCAACTGAGCTAAGCATCTTGCAGTACACGACTTCAAAAAATGTACATTTTAATAGTTTTTCGTAGATTTTCGCGATTAACACACACACGGTATTTATCGCGCTCACCTCATATTTTTTTGTGTCCCGACGTTTCGACTGTAGTGCAACAGCCGTGACACAAAAACATATGAGGTGAGTGCGATAAATACCCGTTATAATCGAATAACTATGTACTTTTTAAGTCTTTAGTACACGACATTTATTTTTAGCCGTAGCTTCATTTAGAACAGTAGTCGATATTATTTAATAAACATGTACTTGGAAATCATTCGAAACATAATTATTTTTGAGAAGTTAAGCACCATAAAATTATATTTAATATTATCCTTAAGAGAGTTCTATTAATTTTTAATACCAGAGATTTTACAAGAATTTAAATGAACGAAGAAGCTTTCTTTGATAACGAACGAAGCTTGTTTGTTTTCAAACTCTTTGATGCACTCCAAGTAGGTAAATATTTTTTTCCTTATTAATATTTTCAGATCAGATTTAATTAAGTTCAAGAAAATTAAGTTTTACCTTATTAATTTTAAATGACCTAATAAGAAACTGAAACACAGATCCCGTTAATTTTGAAAATGCAAAAACAAACAGGATATATGGATGTCTTTAACCAATAACCACGAAACCGGTGAACCAATTGAGATGAATTTTGGTATGCGTATAGTTAATGGGTTTGAAAAGAATATAGGCTATTTTTTAACCCGCTATGACACGGGCAAAGTCACTGGCAGAAGTTGTTAATAGGTTCTTTAATGTAGTCTGTTATTACCTTGCAGACAAAAGATGGATTTTCAAAGACGCTACAGAGCTCCTTTGTGAGAGAGACAACAGGTCGTCAGACAGTCTATTGAATCCCTTATTATGCGTTGTAATTTAAATAATAACGTGTACCTATAGTTATTTAAAAGACCATAATCTTATATCCGCTCTGGAAGTTTGCTTAATGGAGACTCACTTTTGATCCAGGAATTGATTTTACTCAATTTCCATTTCAATTCAATTCAATAGTTTATTTTGCTTTGATGATCTTAAATTATATATAATGAGTACCAAACATACACCCTGTGAGGGCACAACAAAGTGAAACTTAAAGAGTATCTAGTAATAAAAGTATTGCTAAAACTTATAATTTATAACTTATATTTATACCTATACTATGTACCTACCTAACTATTTTCTTAAATCTTTATCTGTTATTTTTGACTACGTCTAATAAATCAATCAACGCCGCCGCATCGGCCGGCTGCATGCACGAAAACGTTGTCATTATTGTCCGGTAACGCTCATTGTCCCGTTACGCTGGTAGTCACGTTAAACTGTTGTCCATGAACCAACTTTACAAACAACCATTTTCTTATTTTTTTATTTAATTGTATTCCTTTATTTTAGTGATACCATGATGAATTTAATCCAGAAAAGCACGTTCACACTGTACTGTAACACGGAATTAACCTGTTTGTCATGAAATCCTATTGTATTTATCATTGTTTTACAATAACTTACGTTACAGGACAGTGTGAATGCGTCTGTAAGTGCCGAGCCGTCACGAGCGCGGATCAAATGCAGAACGCCTCTTTGCATATTCGGAGTGTTTGACTAACGTGCTTTTACCAAATACACATAAATCCAGTGCTAGATTAAATTCGGTGCTGAATTAAATTCGGTACTGGATTAAGTTCATCATGGTATAACAAATTCAAGGAACACCATGTAATTATCTAAAATACACAGAAATTGAGTAAAATGCATGTGGTAGAAATGCGAATGCTCAGATAAATGTGTGGTACGACTAGAAAGGATAAGATTAGAAATGAGTAGGTATATTAGAGGAAGCCTGAAAGAAGCGCCACTGGCGCTACGTATGTGGTAGGACTAGAATGGATAAGATTAGAAACGAGTAGGTATATTAGAGGAAGCCTGAAAGAAGCGCATCTGGCGCTACGTATGTGGTAGGACTAGAATGGATAAGATTAGAAACGAGTAGGTATATTAGAGGAAGCCTGAAAGAAGCGCATCTGGCGCTACGTATGTGGTAGGACTAGAATGGATAAGATTAGAAACGAGTAGGTATATTAGAGGAAGCCTGAAAGAAGCGCATCTGGCGCTACGTATGTGGTAGGACTAGAATGGATAAGATTAGAAACGAGTAGGTATATTAGAGGAAGCCTGAAAGAAGCGCATCTGGCGCTACGTATGTGGTAGGACTAGAATGGATAAGATTAGAAACGAGTAGGTATATTAGAGGAAGCCTGAAAGAAGCGCCACTGGCGCTACGTATGTGGTAGGACTAGAATGGATAAGATTAGAAACGAGTAGGTATATTAGAGGAATCCTGAAAGAAGCGAATCTGGCGCTACGTATGTGGTAGGACTAGAATGGATAAGATTAGAAATGAGTAGGTATATTAGAGGAAGCCTGAAAGAAGCGCCAGTGACAGATAAGTTGAGGAGTAACAGGTTATCGTGGTATGGGCATGTAATGCAGAGGGATGAATGCCATGTCACTAGAGGAGTGTTAGATATGAAAGTTGGATATACGAGTAGAGGAAAGCCAAAGAAAAGATGGATAGGATGTGTGAAAGATGATATGAACAAAGCAGGTGTGAGTACAGAGATGACGGCTGAAAGAGACGAATGTAAGAAGAAGACATGTTGTGCCGATGAGGGCACCAAGATTATGATGACACTTGTGCCTAAATCACACGTACCGAATACTAAGAAGAGTCCGATGTCGCAGCAACTGCGGCCAACATCATTAAACGCTCATCCGAAAAAAAAGGAATTTAGTCAATTCGCAACGCAAACGAAGTTGTGGTTTTCAGCTAGTTATAATAAATGATTCATAACCTAAAAGGTACCAGACAATTGTTAAAAAAGTTACAGTGACACATACGGGTTAAATGTTAAATGACTCATGTTCATGCTCAAAATTCCATACGTACAGTTGACTGCAATATGTCTCCGACTCTTCCAAAGTTTCTGAATTAATAAATAGCTAAATTTCATTAAGGCCCCGAACCCCACACGCCGCTATCTCGCTTCCGCTTTTGTACATATTTGAAAACAACTATTTTTCCCTATTTTCTTCCCTTATGTAATGAAATTTATTTGCCGTAATAGACACTAACGCATAAAATAAAAAAAATAAAACGCAGATAAAATTAATTCATTGACATTTTTCGCTTTTTTAAACATACCAAAAATATACTAAAACATTTCGTGAGGTTGAAGTATAACTTCACCATTCAGATTGTTGAAATTTATAGACACTCAATTTGTACCTTGTTAAATGTACGAATGTGGGAGCGAAATAACGACGCACTAGATTCTGGGCCTTAAGCAAAACAACGAAATCTCAAAATCTTAGCGACTGTACTTGTTTTATAAATATGGTTTCTCGGTAACTTGAATAATAGAGTTTTTGTTATAATTAAATTGCCAATATATGCATTTTGATTGAAACAAAAACTCATACGTTGTGTGCGTCAGATCGCATGAATACAAACATTTTAGTGTTTTTACTCAAAAATGCAGAATACATTGATGCGTCAATGCATTCCTTTTAAATTCGTTGAAAATCGTCATCGCCATGATTTGTCATCGTAAGGAAAAATAAAAACTAGTGAATTTCTATTATTACCCGACCGTGAAGAAGGGTAAATGTTTTTTGAATTTTTATGACGCCCTGAAGGCTAAGCTACTCAACGGATTTTGGCAAAAGAGTGTCATTGGATTCGTCTAGATCACAGGAGTGAAATAGCTACTTAAAATGTGTAAAAAATCAATATGGCGTCTGTAATGTCCCTGCAATGTTTAAAACAGTGACAAAAACACCTTCATCACTTGATGAATTTCAGTAGAGGCATTTCAAAACTTTCAAAACTTCACTTAGGTTAAACATGCCAAAACAGAAAAATATACTTAAACATTTTGTGAGGTTGTAGTAACGAATTCAACGCTCCACTCTTTTTAAATTTATACTTAGTCAATTTATATCTTCAAAAAGGTTTATTCCCGAAATACCCACCGGCCATCCCCACCGGTGGAGATTTTGGGAAAAAAGGCTGAATCCCCCACCAACACCAACCACCAACCGCAGTGGGGATGACGGGAATATTTTTCTCTCGAAATCCCCACTATTATGAACAATGAACATAATATTTAAAACAAAATTCGTATTAGAATCGTGCGTGGCATATATATAGTTACAATGTAAAAATCAAAGCTTGTTGCTCTCATTTAGCATATAGTGATATATTCTATTAGTGATTTTCTGTGATATGTGATTGTAATAATAATAATAATAAATAAATAAAAAATAAATAAATAAATAAAAACTTTAATTGGGCACAAGAAATTTGACGGTACAATAAAGAATTTAAGTAGGTAGGTTACTTAATGTAACGGTTACATAACAATAACAATGTAGTACCAGAGTTTAGTCTCTGTTCCTCGCACTAGGACTGAGAGCCTGTAAAGCGAGGTCACAGCGATTCCGCTAAGGCCTATTTTCATTACTGTAACATTTGAGTTCTTTAAATTAAATAATAATAATAAAAGTCATTTATTTCAGGCCATAAAAAAACCCATAAATTTACAAAGTGCCTAACTAAAGTACTTAAGATTAACCTATCTATCTATTTATTTATTTACGGTTCTCACTCTGGTGCACTGAGAGCCAGAACCTGTACATGGGGCTATATATGTTATCAGCCAAAGACTTAAGTATGCTGTTTTTGGAGCTCCTAATACCGGCCCAAAAGGAAGCAATTCTGGACCTGATTATGGCGAAGAAATCCGGAACCCGTGCATCAGCAAACATGCTTGACGCACTACAAAACCTTGGCTTTTTCATGAGGATGCGATATGCGTCATTATAATAAAAATTATCCAAAGACGTGTGCCTTTTATTTGTAATATTATGTTCATTGTTCATAATAATAGTAGGGATTTCGAGACAAAAATATTTCCGAAATCCCCAATGCGGTTGGTGCACTAAACTTAAACCTTTCGAAAGTACATTTAAATTCAAGAGTAATCTTAGGGAGTTCTTATCAAAGAAGTTCTACTACTCTATAGACGAATTTTGTAATGACAAATCAGGCATTTGATGACATACTAGAAACAATACTGTAATAATTATAACTAGTGACATTATTTGAAGTGAAGTTAATTTAATTAAGTTTAATTTTATGTGATTTAATGTGTCAAGTGAAATATGGATCTTGTAGTCCGAAATAAAATATTTTTATTTATTTATTTATTTATTTATTATTACTGTTATTTTAAATTAGAATTAAATTGTTTTGACATACCTTGTAAATTTATACCTGCTGACATAAGTCTAACTGTTCTTAATTTATCTGAATCTGACTATATTTTTATTTAATTTGTTGGTAGTAACTTTTCTTACATGAGCTGGAAACACTTCACAATTTATGTTTTTGTTTGTATTCCGTTTTCTTGTTTCTAGGTTTAATTTGATCTCTTGTTTAAAAAGTTACTTGTTAAAAAGTTAAAAAAAGTAGTTGTTAAAAGTTAGTAAAAAGTTATGTGATCTTGCGTTGTTTAGTGTATGTCCTATATTTCCGACACAATGTAAAAATATTTTAGATTAAATGAAATGAAATGCTTGATGTTGGTGGGGATTTAGAGACTTTTTTTCCGAAATCCCCACCAGTGGGGATGGCCACTGGGGATTTTGGTAATAAGCCTTCAAAAATGTGCAAAAGTGCAAGCGAGATAGCGGCGCGTTGGATTTTGAGCCTTACAAAAACCGAATTAACTGTAATCAGATTCCTTTCCCTGTAAAATGAATTAGTGAAATAATTATTTTGGATTCGCTCCAATATTCAACTCTTCAATTAATAATTGGTTAATTTGGGCAATGCCTAATTAGCGTTTTAGAGTGGAATTATTTACCTCTAAATTCCAATTAAATGCACTGAAAATTTAATAATTTTACCCAATCTACTAATGTACGAGCTATTTATTTGTTGACTACAGTACAGACTATAATTAGTGAGTTTTCCGACTTCCTGACTATAAAATATTTGATAAATTTACTGCAAAATTGTATAATTAAATATAACTTATGCCTAGATCACACGTACCGAGTACTCGGTACGTATAAACATAGCGCTGAGTGCTCGGCTGAGAAAAAAAGTGTAAGTTTTATACTTTAATTTAGATTTTATACGTGTTTTAAAATTTACCCTACTAACTTAAAAACACGTATAAAATCTAAATTAAAGTATGAAACCTTACACTTTTTTTGTTGACGAAATCGAAACACATGGACGAAACGAATAGTGTGAAGAAATTACTATAATACGGCGTACTTTTTGAGTATTTGTTCGAAACATTTTGTATGGAATTCGGATTTGAGGATTAGCCTTAAGCTTTCACTGTCTCGGCCGAGTAAAATTTTACTGTCTTGGCCGAGTACTCGGTACGTGTGATCTAGGCATAAATTATGAAATCAATTTGATTTTAAAGGGGCGGTGGCTATACACTAAAGTGATGGATTTCGGTATACGAGGTTTTTTCAACCGTCTTCAAAAAAGGAGGAGGTTATCAATTCTGTTGATTTTTTTATGTTTGTCACCTCAGAACTTTGTTGTAATAAAAATAAAAATAAACTTTGCTTTTAAAATCAAAACAACTGAAAAAATTACGTCATCCAAGTAAAAAAAATTGCGTATTTTGCTTCCCTGTGACTTTTCAGTGGTGTTAACGGTCACTAGAACAGTCCAATTGAAGTTTCTCATGTTCTTTTTTCTATTAAAAGTAGTATCATTAAGTTTCAACATGAAAGCTTTATTCAAATACCTTATCTTTTAAACCTAGTGTTTGAATAAACCTAAGATCGTGCTCAGTGCAACCCGCCCAGGGCAAAAGAAGCATGAGTACCGCCTGTTGCGGCCAGCGTTCTTATTTTGTGGTGTCCTGACTAGGGATGGGGTAAAAATTTCGTTTTATCGATAAAAATAATGATTTTCGATGATTTGTGCTGTCTATAATCTGAACGCAAGGTTTTTTCTCTTCTCATGGTGCTATAGATTGGACTGATATCATAGTGCATAATATGAAATGATTTCAATCTTACAGATACCTACTACTTATAAGTTAATCACATTAGGCTCTAGCTTGATAGTTTAGAGTGAGTAGAAAAAAATGTAGCTCTAGTGTTAATGAAGTTAGCCGCAGATGATTGTTACTGTGACTCTAGTATTAGAGCCACTTTGTTATTGAAACATAATAAATAATTATAATTATAATTTTTACCAACATAAAATGACCGTTTGAAAGTAGACGATCAAGCACTGAGGTAATACTGTAATGTAGATAAAACGCCTTCAAATTATTGATCTGTTTTCGCGGTGTTATCGATATTTGTCAAGTTACACACTAGTTTTATCGATAGAAACACATCCCTTAAAATACATTTACCCGTGTATTGTGCATGACCCGACACATCCAAGACCACCCTTTGTCTACCTTCAGTCTCCACATAATCGATAATTTAAATGCACGTCACTACAAATGCGTTATTGAAGCGTGCTCATGGCGCCAGTAGAGACACAGGCAAAATAAAATAACTGGGTTATTTTAACTCGGCTGCAAAGATGAGTGTTTACGATATAGAAATTAAAGTTTCAGAAATAAAAAATGGTCGTTGTATTTATTTTTAATAGGTACAAGGTCCGTTTAAACATAAGGTCAAGTAATTATATGATATTAAAGCTTATATGTTTTTATTTATCTAACTTACTTTTATTAACTACTGCCCGTGGCTTCGCTCGCAACGCATGTCATCAAGATAAAAATAAAATATGTTAATTTCCAGCTGTAGGTACGCATACTTCTTATCTTATCGGAGAGTGTCAAAATCGAATCTTAGTCAAAGTAGAAGTTAGTAGAAATAGAATTGACGTAGAACAAGTTAGTAGAAGAAGAATGTTTATTCTAGGAAACTTAATATTAACTTAGACATAACTTATTAATGTGTTACTGCTTGTTTACCCAAATAAATAAAATTTGCTATAGTTTCATTTGATTTGAAACTAAAGTGTTAGGTACGTAAAAATAACCTAGCTCTTTACCATATACACTGTACTGAGCTTCGTCGTAGAGATTTTATGGTAATCGGATTTTCCATTTATCGATGTATTTCTAATAATACGAAAAATTCCCAAGATTCAGGTAACTTGTAAGAAAATTGTGAAGTAAGTATTTGCTCTAATTTGGCTATTTTTATACACAGCTAATTTATATTAATAGATTCTAAAATACGTTACAACAAGATACAGGGTGTAATAATATATAATGATGTATTAACGACACGTAGAAAAACAAAGTTCAATTTTTTCTTTCGTAGCTCGAATGTTTTTTGTCGCATAATATTGGTCTAAATATTTCTGAAACTATGGTTCGAATGCGTTGTTAAAGTTTCCGGAAGTAATTTTTGTACAAAGCTTATTTATACTTTGTACAAATTCTATTCGATTTTGTTTCGTTTTTTTTAATTATAATAGATTTTATTTTATCGATAAAATACTGAGTATTGGGTTACCACACTTACCACATCACTATTATGGCGTGTTCATGACACTTGCAATGAGTAAGTAGATAGATTGGAGTAATATGGCCAATTGTAGAACACGAATATACTCAAGCTTATGGACATGGATGAATTAATAGATATATAAATAATATGATATATGAATGAATGAAGGAAAATGTTTTTTTGTACGTCATAAGAAAATAAATTAATCATAAAGATAATGTTAATTGTTTGTTAATTATGCCATTATGTACTTTGACTAAACCGATTTTGACTGAAATTCGGTATGTGTAAGCTTAAAAAATACATTTTTTTTCTTGATAGTGTTAACGCGCTACTGCGTTGAATTTAAATTTAAATTTTCAATTTAATTATCAAAAAACAAGCTTAAAAATATATAGTAAAAACATTATTACATCAGTTATGCATTGGCTTGTAAGTATTATAATGGTGTGCAGAGCCTAATTTAAGAAATTGTTTTTTTGTTTTTTTAACAGTATATTAATTAAAGATTAGTATAAAAATATAGATTAAGTACCTACTTATTTAATAAAAAATATGTTTACTTGTTTCAGGTATAACAAGTGAATAGCTGGCACTACGCTAGTACTCGTCGAGCTCAAATCCTGCAGAGGACACTTCCCAGCTGTATATATGTATAGCTATCATCATCATGATGATGATGATGATAGCTATACATATATACATGATGATGATCATCATCATCAGCCCACTTTAGTCCACTGCTGGACGTAGGCCTCTCCCATAACGCGCCACTGAGCCCGGTCTTCGGCTCTCCGCATCCACTTTTTACCGGCTGCCTTTCGTAGGTCGTCGCTCCACCTGGCCGGAGGGCGCCCTACACTACGTTTGCCGATACGCGGTCTCCACTCAAGAACCCGCCTGCTCCAGCGGTTGTCGGTTCTTCGGCATACATGGCCAGCCCACTGCCACTTCAGCTTGCTAATCCTATGAGCTATGTCGATGACTTTGGTTCTTTGTCGGATAACCTCGTTGCGGATTTTATCCTTCAAAGAGACTCCCAACATAGCTCGTTCCATAGCTCGCTGAGCAACCTTAAACTGGTGGACTAGCCCTACCGTGAGTGTCCACGTTTCGGCTCCGTATGTCATAACAGGTAGGACGCACTGATTGAAAACTTTAGTTTTCAGGCACTGTGGAATGGACGACGTGAAGACTCGACGTAGCTTGCCAAAAGCGGCCCAGCCCAATTGGATTCTTCTCCTGGCTTCTTTCTCGAAGTTGTTTCTACCTAACTGCAGGGTCTGCCCAAGGTAGACGTATTCTTGAACAACTTCGAGTGGGAAGCCGTTGACGGTAATCGGACCCGGGTTGATATGACCATTGAGCATAACTTTGGTTTTATCCATGTTCATCCGGAGTCCAATTTGTTGAGAAGAATCAGCTAGGCCATCCAACATTTCCTGTAGCTCCTGCAGCGATTCCGCCATTAGGACTATGTCATCAGCGAATCGTAAGTGTGAGATGTACTCGCCATTAATGTTTATGCCCATCTTTTTCCAGTCCAGCGTCTTAAACAAATCCTCCAATGCGTTAGTAAACAGTTTTGGGGATATTACATCCCCCTGTCTCACTCCCCTACGCAATGGTATAGGATTAGACTGCTGGTCCTGTACTTGGACATTCATTGTGGCAGAGTTGTAGAGGCATCTCAACACTTCGATATAACGGTAGTCCACTTGGCATCTCTGCAGGGATTCCAGAACAGCCCAAGTCTCGACGGAGTCGAAGGCCTTCTCGTAGTCCACAAATGCAAGACACAGAGGCCGATTATACTCTTCGGACTTCTGTATAATCTGCCTCACGGTGTGGATGTGGTCTACGGTGCCGTAACCACTTCGAAACCCAGCCTGTTCTGGAGGTTGGAATTCGTCGAGTCTTCTTGCGAGACGATTTGTGATGACTCGTGAGAACAACTTATAGACGTGGCTCAGAAGTGAAATGGGTCTATAATTCTTAAGAAGGGTTTTATCTCCTTTCTTAAAGAACAATACAACAATACTTCTGTTCCACGCCTCCGGAGTTCTCCCGCAGTGAATAACGGAGTTGAAGATCTTCTGCAGCTCTGCTAGTATAGGGGCTCCTCCTGCTTTGAGAAGCTCTGTTGTGATTCCGTCATCACCGGGGGCTTTTCCGTTTTTAAGTTGTCTCAGAGCCATCAAAATTTCATCTACGCTAACGTCCGGCAGTTCATCGGTAGAGTGGCGTGTGAGTGTGGCTCTAGTATCGTGATTATCAGGTTCAGGGTGAGCGGCATGAGATTCGTATAGCTGGCCATAGAAATTTTCAATCTCAGCGAGTATATGCGGCTTCGATAGGGCGATGCAGCCGTCTGATGTTTTGAGCTTCGTCAGGTGACTCCTTCCAAGCTGCTGGTTGAACACTTTTGATCCTCGATTCTGCTCAATCGTCTTTTCAATACGGCGTGTACTAGAGCATCGAAGATCACGTCGAACCAGTTTCCCAATCTGCTTGTTGAGAGCCGACCGCTGTGACGGAGTGGCTTGTGTGTCTTCTCGCCTTATCGACATTAGCCGCAAAGTCTCATCCGAGAGTTCTGATTTCTTGCCTATACGTTTCCCGCTGAAGAGTTTGGCACCCTCTTCCCTCACGATTTCTACCACACTATGGAGTTTCTCGTCAATGTCTTCAGTGCTTTCCAGGGCGGCGAATCGATTTTCCAAAGTTATCTGAAAGGCTTCGGACCCCGCATCGATTTGAATAGGGCTTGGCCGGAGCGTAGACTTTATCATGCGGCGTCTTTCTAACTGGACATCGATATTTAGGGTGCCTCGTACCATTCGGTGGTCGCTGCCGGTGTTGAACCTACTAACCACGGTAACATCCCTAAATATGCGTCTTTTGTCTGACATGATAAAGTCAATCTCGTTCTTCGTCACGGAATCGGGGCTACGCCACGTCCACTTCCTCTGGGGTTTTTTCTCAAAGAAAGAATTCATTAAGAACAGCCCCTCCTGCTCGAGGAAGTTGACGAGCATTTGCCCCCTATGGTTCCTACTTCCAAATCCATGCGGCCCTAGTTTCGATTCGCCAACTTCCTGTACTCCAACTTTAGCGTTGAAGTCTCCCATGACAACGTTGAAGTGAGCCTTGGTAGTGTTATGGAGAGCTCTGGATATGTCCTCATAAAGAGACTCTACCTCTTCATCCGTATGTGTTGAGGTTGGTGCGTAGACCTGAACGACCTTCAAGCTATAGCGCTTGGATAGCTTGATGATCAGGTATGCAACCCGGCTCGACACACTGGAAATCTCTTCAACATTGTCAGCGAAGGCTTTATTAACGAGAAATCCCACGCCACCTTGGGATAGTTGGTCTCCCTCTCGGAAATACAAAAGGTGGCCCGACTGTAGAGTTATGGTGTCCTCTCCCTCTCTTCGGACTTCACACAACCCGAGTATGTGCCATCTTATGTTGCTCAGTTCCGATTCTAGTTGTGCCAGATGCTCGTCAAGGCGCAGTGTCCGTCCGTTGTACGTCGCCAAGGTCAGTTGTTTTTGGTAGCCTACCGTAGCTCGGGGATTCTTCGCACCCCTTACCCTGCCGTTACCATGGTCGCTACCGTTACCAGGAATAGCAGGGCGGCCGGGAACTAGGGGCCGTTGTGTATTTGCGCCTATCATGGAAGGTAATTGCCCTAATCTCCGCGCTGGGCAGGCGTGTTGGAGATCGCAGAGGGCATAGCTTTTTACACCATTGACACTGCTGCCTGTCCATGGCCAGAAATTTAGCTGTGCCTAATTTAGGCTGGGCTATACCACTCTCAGCCGGTAGCCAGAGCCCCGTTCGTTATTTAGCAGGATGACCGCGGGCAGGTGGGGTTGGCTTGGAGTGAAATGTTGGTGGGTTCGCTCCGTACATCCCATACATGTATACATCTCCGTACATGTATAGCTATATACATATATATATATATATATATATTATTATTAGTTTAAATCACTCCTGATGTACCGGAACACAGTCATGCTTTCACATTGCTTTGCGGCAGAGGATCTGGCATTGGATAAAATAGAAACAAACCTACTCCAATGTAGTGTAAGATTTCAAGAAACATTATAAAACCGAATTAACCAAACATTTGGACTCACAAACAAACAAACACATCAATCGATTGCTTCACTGTCCCACATTCTAAATATAACAGCGATTTCCCGGCTTTACTCGAAATTAAATAGGACAGAAATATATAGTGTGTTGTTTCTTGTAAGGTGGTTTGAAAATCCGCCGACTTGTGGTATACTGGATACTGGATATCCCACGGGTATAGAACGTGGAGGGCAAGTACTTTAAATAATAAAGTAAAAAGTTTTGCTTATTGATATAAGTATCTTCATTTTTGAAAGGTAATAACAAAATATCGCGACAAGTGGAAGGGTTTGGGGAAGACTTTTGCCCAATAAATGGGACACAGCAGGTTAAAAAAAGTAATCTTGTATACCTACTTACTTACTACTACTATCTTACTGTATTTTCTGTCATAGTATATAAGTGTTACTCCATAAGAAGTGGTTGTAATTACGAGGAAATAAATAAATTATCTTATCTTATCTTAATAACAAAGAATCAAAAATATTATGTACCGTAGTAATATATCATTCAAAGATTTTCAAAAAATCTTTCCTGAGCAATCTTTGTCGATTGGTGTCAACTGTCATACTTCTTTATCCGACTACGAAGAAGGAAATATATGTTTTTTGACTGTATTTATACAAATAAGTGTGACTATATGCGCCGCCCTTCAGGCTAAACGGCTGAACCGATAATGATAAATTATATAATCGCTGGATTATTTTAGGTCACACGAGTGTCATAGGTTAACTTAAACGTCAAAAAATCCAATATGGCGGCTGTACATAGGCACCAAAATGCATAAAAAATTACAAAAGACAAACAAAACTTGGTACATTTCGCTAAGTGAGGTACGTTAGATTGGTTTTGACCATGGGAGTGTCAGAAAACAAAAACGAAGTGCTGAAAAACCTATAACGCGATAATATCAACAATGCATTCTTGCAGTTAAGTTTTTTTTTTATGGTAAGCTTGTTCCTTAATCACAGGTTTTCATTCGCACTGACTTGAAACACAATTACTGTAAAATAGGTTAATAATGTTTGTCTAGTGGTTTAACACTCATTTGATTCGGTAATTTATTCGTTTAACATAACGAATTGTAACGATATTTTGACTAACGGATTTATAGGCTTTATAATTAACATGGATTTACGTATGATTTACTTTCTGACGACACGGTTGGTCGAGTAGCAAGTGTGTTGGACTGCTACGCCGGTGTCGCGGGTTCGGTTCCCGCTTCAGGACAAACACTTGTGTGATGAATATCGGTGTTTGTTCCGAGTCTGAGTGTTTTTTTATGTATTATACGTATGTATTTAAAAAAAGTATACATATAAGTATTGTATCAGTTATATGTTTCCCATAGTAGAAGCTCTTAGTTTGGCTGGATGGCGCTGTGTGATATGTCCAAAATTATTTTTCGTTACTTTGTTATTTAAACAATTATTAAAGTGTAACACATACCTAATAATTAAATAGGAAAAAAGACTAAAAAATCCAATAAAACTCTTTACTGCCGACATTTTATTGACATTATTGAAGCTAAGCTCATCACATATGCCGATGAAGTACTATTATGACGCTCGTCCACTTTGAGAAAACTTAATTGTTAATTCAAAAGCTAGGTTTCACTAGGTACAGTGCCCAAACTGAATCACAGTAATGCCTACTCTACATAATTCATGTAAGTATGTAGATTTTATTCAAAGCGCTCAATTATCGCACTGATTTCACAATCAGTAGGTATTTTTGTATACAGGGTGTTGAAACACAAAACAAGATATTTGTAACTGAATCACAATTAACACATAATCGAGCGCCCTCTGCGCTCAAGAGTCCAGTGCCGCAGTAACAGCCATCTGAGGGTAACTGCATTAACAGTCTTTCCGATAAAAAAAATGGTTGTCCATTAGGTTGGTTTACGGACGATAGTTTAACGTGACTACCGGCGTAACGGGACAATGAGCGTTACCGGACAATGACGTCAACGTTATCGTGCATGCAGCCAGCGCGGCGGCGTTCGTCCATTTATTAGACGAAGTCACCTCAAAAAGTAAAGACATAAAACGACAGTACTGATCGAGCTAAAATTTAGATATGAGGTAGACTAAGCCGCGGGCAGTAGCATGTTCGATAGATTAGTGGACAAAGCAGTAAAACATGAGCTCAATTTGTCGTTCAAAGTTTGGCTCAGCCCTACCTAGGCGAGCTAGACAAATTAGATAACGTTATGTGGATATAGGTAGCTGGATATGACACCGGTACGTGTTCTTCAAGATATCCCGGGGTCCCTCTAATGCGCAGAGGTCGGCCACCATGGGGTTTTAGTCGGTATGAGTCCGACATACCCCTCCGCCCTCCCCCAAGGGCGGTGGGCATCCATGAGGATTTCCCCATGTAAAAAAAAAAAAAAAAGGTAGCTGGATATGACAGTTTAAATATACAGGGTGTATTTTTAGAATACGATATTTTATTACATACTCGTAGATCTATGATGGATATGACAGTTTTAATGTACAGATAGGGTTTGCAATATTCGTAAAATTTTACTATTCGAATAAAATGAATAATTGTAGAGCCAATTATTCGAATATTCGGATATTCGAATATTTTTTTGACATTTATTGAAAATAATACAATATTGATTAAACACACACAAGAGCAGCTAGACTGGGCTTTAGTTTGATTTCAACATAGCTCTATTAAAATAATATCAAATATTTTAATTATTACCGACACTGACGTAGTTTTCAAATGATACCACTCTGCCTTTCTCTTTGCCTCCTTCTCAAAATTGTTTCTACCTTACCACAAAATCTACCTGAGGTACCTGTACTCTGGAACAATTTCAAGAAGGTGGCCTTTGAGAACGACGGGTCTCGGATGGTCAATGATCATGACTTTGCTTTTATCCAAATTCATGCCGAGACCGACCTGTCGCGAGGCTGCTGCTAGGCCGTCCAGCATCGGTTGCAGCTTCTCCAGCGACTCCGCCATCAAGACTATGTCATCTCGCCGTTTATGTTAATGTCCTTTCCAGTCCATCGTCTTAAACACGTCCTCCAATGCGCTTGTGAACAATTTTGGGGATATGAAATCCCCCTGTCTCACACCTCGCGCAGTTGGATGGCCTTAGATTGCTGGTCCTGTACTCTGTCTGACACTAATGGTGGCAGCGTCATAAACGCATCTCAGCACTTTGATATAACGATGAGCCTACTTGGCATCTCTGTAAGGATTCCAGAACAGCCCAGGTTTCAAGAGAGTCGAATGCCTTCTCATATTTCACAATAGCTAGCCACAGGGGCTAATTATACTCTTCGGACTTCCCTATAATCTACCTCATTAAGCTTATAGACGTTGCTCAGGTGTGCTTTAAAATTGTTTTGTATGCATGTAGAAAACTACTAACTATACTCCTGTTCAACGCCTTTGGAGTTTTCCCACAGTGAATGTCAAAATTAAAGAGGCTTTGCAGTTCTTATACAACAGGAGGTCCTTCTGCCTTCAGAAGTTCTGAAGTAACTAAGTCTTCTTCACCGAGAGCCTTTAAATTTTTAGCTATCTCAGAGCCAACACGAATTATGAATTAATTATGAATTATAGTGGAGTGTCAGGGTGGCTCTGAAGTCGTGGTCGTTATGTTCGGGAGAGGAGCATTTGCGGCGTACTCGAAAATCTCCAGCTTTGACAAAGTGGTCCTGCCCTCATGAGTTGTTAACATTGTCAGGTGGCTCCTTCCAAGCTGCTGCAAAATCAATACTTTGGACCCTCAGTTTCGCGCTATTGCTTCCTCAATTTAGCGGGTATTGAAGGTCGTGCCGTATCATCTTCGCAATCTGTTTGTTCAGGTCTGACCTCTGACGAGGTGGCCTGGGTGGTTTCTCGCCTTATAGTCATCATCCGAGAGTTTGGACTTCCTGCCTGTACGCCACATTTAGCAGAAATTGATGCCCTCATTCCTAAGACTTTCAACCACGGTATGTAGGGCCTCATCAACATCTTCAGTACACCAATGCAACGAATCTTTCCTCGAGAAGGTTCTAGAGCTTATGGAAGCCCGCCATGATTTGGAGTGGATTTTGTCGGAGCGTAGACTTCATCAGACGGTTTCTCTCGAGTTTGATAATCTATGTTCGAACATTGGTTACATTTTACCTACATAACATAACATTCATTCAGTTTTTATTATAGCTTCATACATAAACATTAACATTACAATTACTAATGTATAATCAACTCTCTGTTTTAAACTTTGATAATATGAACGTAAAAAACTTAGAGCGGCCAAACATCTTTGTTCTTAAGCAGTGACACAAGTAATTTGTCGAAGAAAATCATCTTCTTCGACACTGGAGGATGAGATAGAGAGCAGTTAATTATATGCTCAGGTTAAATGTGTACCAGGTTGTCCACCGCTTTCAAAGAGAACCATCTCTACTTGAATTTTAGTGCCAAGATAAGTACTTATATTACTTTATAAACTATTCGAATATTCGGATAATTTAAATGAATTATTCGAATTTGAAAATGGACCGGATATTCGGATAAAATGAATATTCGAATATCCGAATTGCAAACCCTATGTACAGAGTGTAACTCTAGAATTCAAATAATTATATAAATGTTTAATAGTTACTCAATCACGCAAAAACGACTCAATGAATTTGCATAAAACGTAGTACGGAAATAATTTATTATCTGAACCATATAGGATACTTTTTAGGTTAAGAACAAAATTCTATAGTCAACGGGGACAAAGTATAGGTAACTAAAAAAAAACAGATTTTCCAGGAAACTTTTCATATTGATTTATTTTTTTACTCGTTAATCATTTTAAACCGAAAAAAAATACACTTCCAGGAACCAACATATCCGTGTTGCCAAACTCAGACTTCAACTAATGAAACTACACTAGATCAACTCGACTAACTGAATAACGAATCTGTCCGCCATTTGTACCGTACTGTGTAATGAGCTCGTAGCTATTGTGAGATATTCCGGACCGATCACATTGTGACGGTCTCACTCTAAATTTATCATCATAGCTTTACGTCGATGACACAGGGCTAGTTTACAGCTACAAGCTGGCCAGTTTAAAAGCTAGCGAGTGAGCGAGTTAGCTTTCGGAAGAATTGTCAACAAGTAGATTGTAAAAAGCCGATGACACGGGGCGAGTTACAAGCTACAAGCGAACTTGCTGGCTTGTAGCTTGTTAACTAGCCTTGTTTCATCGACGCTTAAGACACACTTATTATTATTTTCGAAGTGAGAACTTCTTAAGGCGCGCTGAGTAATTTATTTTGTGGGTATTGAATGAGACTGAGCCATCAGGCTCGGTTATGTAACGCTCGTTCGGGTAAATTCGGCTCGAGTCGACTCAGGTGATGAAGATTTCACTTTTATCGTGTAAGCACACTTCGTTTTTATGCCTTGGTTCTTAAGGTCGATTTTGTAAGTTGACCCCGTGTATTACAAAATTACAATTTACTCAAGATTACAAAATTTATGGATTCGTAAACATCTTTACTGTTATTAATTTAGCTCTTTCATCCTGTATATAATATATTTTTAACATACTTTAATCAATTGAATACTTTTACCCTGTATAAAATATCCTTTTTACCATCCTTTGATCAATTTAGTTCCTATAGTTATTTGATTGTAACGGGTATTTACCGCGCTCGTCTCATAATGTTTTTGTGTTTCGACGTTCGTGTGAATTTAGTACCTACTTTCACCTTGTATACGAAAAATCACCTAATTCTCTATGATAAAGGCGAAATTTAGTGGTCATATTTAGATGGATGTTTGCTCTTCAATCACGCCAAAACCGCTTGAGCTGAAAATCGGTATGCGTATAGTTTAAAAGCTGGGAAAGGACATAGACAAATTTTTATTCACTTTTCATACCAGGTAAGTCCGCGGGCAAAAACAAGTATGCAGCAAGTTATCTCGTAGGAACAGACTCCTCGATCCGTTTCGTAATTGAATTTCTATGTTTATGTAAACTAATGCCTGAGGATTACAGGTTAATGTTGGATTTCATTAGGGATTTGTATGAGTAATCGAGGTAGATTTTCAACGTTACCATGGCCCGCTCCACTCCTTATTATTATCTTTACCCCACATCGAAACTACTGAATCGATTTAGCTGAAATTTGGTACATTGATTATAATAATCGGTTAACATTATGAGCTGGAAAAAGACAAAGAAACATAGAAAAATATAAACAGAATGTCAAAAATCCATATCGTTTGAACCATAAAGCTATCTCCAAACGGGACGAGATTCGAAGTGTTTATGCGGACGATCTCGCACCGACTCGCACGAGCTCCTAACGCACGGCGCACCTTTAAAGTTACCGAGTCATAACATGGATTGGCGGATTCATTTTGCGGTGTATCGTATGGCCCAGAATAGATTATATTATCTGCTACCAAAGTATTGTAATTTTAATTTCGATTTAAACGTGTTACTTTGATTTAATGTGAAGCATTGTGCAGTACAAAATATATCACACTGCATCAACTGTATACAAACGCTTCATTAAGCTATGGCCTTATGAAGGTATCTCCGGATCAAGTCATCTCCGGAGATTGGAATTTATATATTCGTATGTTAGGTGCAAACTAATTTGAAATCGATCTGTATGAATAAGAATGTATTTTATATTCAATCTTGTTTCAAAACACACCTTATTTGACTGCAATAGATGTATCTGACGTAGATCCGCTAACACGGACGACACTCTTCCTGTAGTGCGGGCAGATCCGCGTCTATCCTTAAAATCAAGGATCGTGGGAACGATCCATTAGAAACCAGGTTCTTTATACTTATCGTTTTTTCCTCCAATTCGGTCCACAAAAATCCGTTAACTGATTTTTTTTTCCAAATAAACATTTTCGCGAAATGTCCGAAATATCCAGGAATACACAAAATGTCACATTTCAATCCCAGCTGTGTCCGTCCGTCTGTCCGTCGATAAATATTCAAAGGGTTCAGCCGCAGTTTAAAGTTGACATCCAATATATATGTATATAGAAATGTAGGCGACCCGAAAAAGCCGTGTTGGCCGAGTGGGAGGTGCCTCGACTTTCGATCCGAAGGTCGTGGGTTCAAACCCGGTCGTAAACCAATGAATTTATCTGTTAAAAAAAATCTAAGTGTGCATTAAAATACGTGCTTAACGGTGAAGTCCACGAAAGGAGCCTCTTCGAGGCGCACTTGAAATCCTTTCACCACACTGGTTCGAAATAATTAGTGACACAATAAGTGAAAAAGTTCTAAAACATTGTGCACGAAAGGAGCCTCGGTCTCAAAAACCCAGTAATTTCAGTACAGTGTACTTCAAACCAGACCACAGTTATGCTTTCACATTACTGCTTTGTAACAGAATATCTGGCACAGAGTCGAAATTCACTTCTAATGGTCAAAAAATCTCATGCTTTCCTTACAAAAGACGTTCCCGAATTTTGATTTGGCGGCCAGAGATATGTTATGGTAATAATATTTTGGGTTTAATGGTGGCTATGGAGTTTGGCAAGTAAAGGGTTTAGGGATTTTTGGATAAATCTGTGATCTCTTTATTTTTAACCTTTTATTGAAAAATGTTTTTTTCCTGTTTGTTTACTTTTGCAAGTGTAACAAAGAAGCTTTTAGAAAAATAAAAAAAAACTAATAAGGAAAATACTCTCAACCGATTTCAAAAAAGGACCCTCCTTTTTTGAAAATTCGGTTGTTCTTGAAAACCTCAGAACATTTTCACATATCAACCGATTTGGAAAGTTCTGTTTTTGGTTTGAAAGAAAATATTTTTAAATTGGTCTCATACAAGTTTTATCAAAAAATATGTCGTACTAGCCGAAATTGCGTATTTTGCTTCTCTGTGACTTTTCAGTTTACAGACAAAAAAAACATAAAACAGAATAAAACACTCAGACTCAGGACAAACACCGATGTTTATCACACAAAATGTTTGTCCTGAAGCGGGAATCGAACCCGCGACATCAATGTAGCAAACAACACAATGTCCAACACAGTTGCCACTCTAAAACGCTAAAAAAACCTGTGTTGGCCGAGTGGGAGGTGCCTCGACTTTCGATCCGAAAGTCGTGGTTTCGAACCCGGTCGTACACCAATGGATTTTTCTGTTTTAAAAATCGATATGTGCATTTAAAACACGTACTTAACGGTGAAGGAAAACATTGTGAGGAAACCGGCATGTAATAGAACCTATAAAGTTCGAAAAACATGTATCAAGTGCACGAAAGGAAGGGCACTTGTAATCCTTTCACCACACTGGTTCGAAGGAACTAGTTAAGAAGAAGCCACTCGACCAATCATGTCGTCGAACTGAAAAAAAAAATGTGTCGTACTAACCGAAATTTCGTATTTTGCTTCCATGTGACTTTTCAGTGGTGTTTTACAGTCACTAGAATAGTCCAATCGATGTCGGTTGTAGTAAAAAAAAAAAAAATCGTGTAAGTTTTTGTAAAACCTAGATTTTTTTACAAACAGCTCTAAGTAAAAGAACAACTTATTTAAAGTTGTGCAACTCAGACCATTAAAAGGAGAATCTGAGTTATCTCAAACTCGTCAACTTAGCAAAAGTTAAAGTTACAGGTGCATTAAGTTAAAAGTTTGGCCAAAGTTACCACTTCACTTTAACTCGCTAACCGCTCGGCTCTTACTAACAAACAATACTATGAGAAATTATTATCTAGACAAGTTAAACACAAATAACTTTAAGTTTATCTTAAATTAAATGAGCAAATACCTAGATCAATTACCTACCTTGCATTGCATACCTAGTATTTTTGACTTCAATTGGACTGTTCTAGTATTGGAAAACAATTATAATGGCGAAGGAAAACATCGAGAGGAAACCGACATGTCATAGAACCTAAAAAGTTTGAAAACATTGTGTGAAGTGCACGAAAGGAGCCTCTTCGAGGCGCACTTGATATCCTCTCCCCACACTGGCTCGAAAGAACTAGTGACACGATAAGAAGAAGTGACTAATCACCATTGAAAAGTCACAGGGAAGTAAAATACGGAATTTCGTTTACTTTGACGATTTACTTTTTTTCAGTTATTTCAATTTAAAAACTTAAGTACTGAACCGATTTGGATGAAAATTCTATGGGACCAATCTGAAAGTATATCCTCCAAAACAAAGAATATTTTCAAATCGGTTTGCGGGTTCGATTCCCGCTGCAGGGTGTTTTCTATGTATTATGTGCTATGGGAACCAGATGGCTGATAGAATACTTAATTATTTTTTTTTGTAAATAACAACAAAGTTCTGAGGTAAACATTGAAAAAACAGCCGAATTGAGAACCTACTGCTTTTTTTGAAGTCGGTTAATAATGCAAAAGTTTATGAATGAATTTACAAATGGACGTTCGATGCTTCTTTAAGATGTAAAGCATTTATAAATGTCGCTCGTGACTTTCATACAACGCGAGCGAAGTCGTAAACTACAGCTACGAAATAAAACTATCATTACACAAAGCGTATCATACACATAAATGAATAAATAAATAGTATTTAACAAAAATGATGGCAACACTACAATTGACGGCCGCGCCGAATAAGCGCGTAACTCTATTGCAACTACGTAAAGATCTTTTTCTAAGTTCGAAACCTGATTCGAATGGTCGAATAATATTGTGGAAATACTACGTTATGAGGAGGTGATCCATCAAAGTCCACGAAGGTCTGGTTTGCTCTCGATCAAATAAGTCAGAACATTATTATTAATTATATTTACGTATAAAATAAAGCTTTTTAACTTTCTTTGAACCTGGATAATATATTCGCTGGTGACACAGAGATTTATTGTCCATAAAGAAAACAAGAAACGGCCTAATACCTACTAAAAAATAGTTTCAACATCAAAAAAATTATACCTATAAAAAATATTGATGTCATTGTAGTGTCTCGTCTCGTGTGAGTTTTTAAAATGCCTTAAAGCCTTGACTTACTTGGCTTGACGACGATGTTTTTATTGTTATAGCCGGAGTCGACAATTAAACGAGCCCTCCGAATGGAAACGCTCAGTTGTAAATGCCACTTTCTGTCAAATGGTAAAGAGATATTCGTTAATTCGTTTCGGGATAGAGATTGCATTTTAATTTTTAACATAGTAAGACAATTGTGTCCATAACACAGCACATGATATTTTTGGCAAGTTATTCAAAACAAAAAATCGCCTTTGGAAGAAAAATTTTAAAAGGTGAATGCTAGACTTTCTGGATTTATTACTATTCACATATTGCATTTTCGGGTTTTTCTCTCAAAAAAGTGAGCCATGAATAACTGGCTTAATTAATTTCATATTCGTCTACCGGGAAGAGAAAGTGCATAAGCGATTTTTTTAAAATTCTGGTTATTAGGTTTGCCCGACGGACCACACGGAACCTTGCAAAAACAGCTGAATCACTTTAAATATGAATTGAAAATAAGTTTAAAAAAAATTGTGAATATATTGACATACTTACCTAGAAAAAAATCCAATATCTGATGACCAATCGTACAAATGTGATGTTCATTATGAAAATTTAAGAATCCGTACAACATATGCACGAGTATCTGTGAAAATTTGTAAGACAATCCTTTTCCTTATGACATAAGATGGCCTAGAACTAGACATAACAATTAACATTGATATTAATCTAAGTTCTTCAAGCCGTTTAGCCTGCAGAATGTTTCTAAGAGACTTAATTTTTTCTTACTAATTAGCCTCTAATTATAGGCTCCCGTTTGATCACCATTTCACCTGAAGAGTGTCAATACGGTCGACAATGTAGCACGCTTACGTATACAATCCCATATACATTTTCAGTCAGATAAAAGTAAGCTAGCTGTTCTCATCCTAGTTCGTCTGAAAGTCTAGATCGTCCGCCGGCCGAATTGGCACATTGCCGAGTGCATTTGGCACGAAGCGTACGCAAATTACTGTTTACATTATGTCGTGAGCAGGATTATACAAAGGAGTCGAAATTGCTTCTAGTTGGCGATAAAAACTTCGAATGAATAAAAGCTAGTTCTAATTTTCGACTGTCGCCCGTTATTAAATAATTGTTTGTTTATTGTTTATTGTTTATTGGTAATCAACAGCATATATATTATAAAAATTATCTTAAATATAGTATAAGTAACAATGCAAATTATAGATTACCCAGTATCTATAGAGAGTTATATCAATGCGAGTTTGGTACTTATTGAACTGACAGGTTACCTACCTACATGAAATTCTACTTCATGAAGTTATAACCCACAGGTTGTAGGTTGTAAGCTACTACATTACAAAATAATTAAAAATAATTATGCCTTCTATCTACTGAATACTAATAGTAAGTTGCCATTAGGCTGAGTTTACATGGTGTACCAAGTTACAAACATAAAAAATAATACAATAATTATGCTTTCTTATCCACTGAACAACTAATATTAAGTTGCCATTAGGCTGAGTTTACATAGTGTGCCAAGTTACAGACATAAACATTAGTTTTAATCACAATGTTAAAGTTTCGGTCTGGTTAAGAAAACTAAGCCAAATTGCTTAAGAGACCATGTGTCAAACGATAAGATTCGGTGTTGTTTTGTTTGCTGTCACGTAAACATGATTAGTTTATTTAGGGGTAGAAAACAATTGCAATTAATGTAGTTACTTCAAAGTATTATTGTGCATTCTATGGTTTAACAGCATTGGTAATATGCAAAATTAAAGCAGTCAATGTCTAGTGCATTATGTTACTTGTAAATACAGTATAAATCAGTATTCCTGAATTTAATACTAATATAAGGTATAAGTTCTTAAGATTAAATTATAAAAAGAAGACAATTCAATCATCTATTACATATAGTATAATATAGGTAGGTACCTATTGTTTGTTTAGAATTACTTATAACTGGAGTAGATTATCAATTTGTGACAGGTGAAAGCTTCAATTTTGAAGCTATTTGATTACGATAACTATTTCTGCTCTTACATGAGAATAGGTCAATGTCGCAAAATAAATCATTAAAGTTTCTGCATATTCTAGTAATTGTTTCATTTCTTCCGTAATTCCTTTTATGAAGTGGTACGTATAGTAGTGCTTTAGTGTGTCTAGTTCGTCTACTAGGAACACACAAACCTATAGCTCTCACTAATTCTGAACAATCTACTGATCCATGAAGAATATCGTACAATAGCATCATTTCATGAAGGAGACGTCGCTTGTCAAGTGATATAATATTGTGGCCTATACAGCTGTCTTCGTAGTTAGCAAAGGAGCTTCGTGTTCGATAATTAAGAAAATTTATGATTTTTTTTTGCAGGTGTTCTAGATTGTTTTTATATATGTTGTACTCAGGAGACCATACACAACATCCATACTCTAGGGTACTTCTAACATAAGCATAATACACAGCTTTTATGCATTGCGCGTTTGTAAACTTAGAGCATGTACGCATGATGAAACCTAGACTTCTATAAGCTTTATTAGAGATTTTTTCAATATGAAAGTTCATAAGAAATTTGCTATCAAAAAAAATTCCAAGATCGCGGATCTGATTTACTCTCTGCAAGTTAACACCATTAAAATTATAGTTATTTGTAATCTGATTTTGTTTACGCGTAAATGTAATGACTGAGCATTTACTAATATTAACTGTTATTCTGTTTAATTCGTAGTAGCTATTGAGTCTATTAAGATCTTCTTGCATCGAGATCGCATCTTCATAATTTTTAATGGCTTTAAATATTTTGGTATCATCAGCGTACATTAAAAGTATCATCAGCGTACATTAAAAATAAATCTAAATAAAAAAAAAAAAACAAAAATAAATTTTACTTAGAAAAGTAAACGTCTCGTCAAAACTATCGTAAAGCCACAAATGACGCAATAAGCCACAGGCTGGTCGACGAAATGTTCAGCGAAATGTTGCCCCCGAGAGTTGAAGTCAGGGCGAAGAGTTCAGATCAGACTATGGAAAAACGATGATGACGTCTCGTCTCAAAAGATGTGCCTTAAGGCGAAAGTTTGTCACTCAGTCACGCCTAAACTACTCAACCGATTGAATTGAAATTTGGTATAGGTATTGTTTATAAGCTTTTGAAGCTTTTAATCATGATACCACACTGGTGAAGCAACAGACTTTCAAATACCTGTAGCCATAGATAGATTAATAACAGTGTTCCTATTAGAACACTAAGATTGTCAGTATCAAAGCAAGATGAAGGCAAAAACAGGAAAAAAAAATTAGATCATAAAAATAATCTCCATTTTCTTTATACATATTTTGTTACTTTTTGAAATAGCGTTATATTAACAATTACATTATTATTATATGAGCTGTCCCATGGCAAATGCCTCCCCCCATTTTAATAACCACAATTACATAACCTAAGGAATTTTCTAGCTCTGTTTTTAAAAATTTTGTATAGGACCAATTTATAATTGAAATTGGCGAAATTAGCCAATTTTTTTGCGCATTTTTAATGCGCTACGGTATGATCCTATCTTCGGATGAGAACGACCCATCTTATAATACTTCTGCCTGGAGCCTCTTCTGCATTGATTATTAATATCACGCCTGGCGAGCCATAATACATTTTAACGCAATCTCCGTAGTCCGGGTCCGAAAACCGTATAATTTGTCACCAATTCATCCCCGGCGCAGAGATGTTTAATATTCTAATGGCGTCTCCCCGATGGCACCAGGTGTAAATTGTGGCCAAATAGTCTGATGTGGACGCCGTTGTTTGGACAGATGACGTCAAATTGGTATGTTTATGCGTCATCGTGCGGCAACTTTTGATATTGCTTTTGTTAAACGTATAGGTGGTAAATCCAACTTCGACATGCTATATATTTACGCGCTGATTCAAGCCTCCTTGAAGCGGTGTGTAATAAAAACAAGAAATGTGGGTTGAAAAATCTAAAAACCACGTTTTGAGACTTTTGCTCTATCTCGCTTCTAATACGAGATATAGCGGTTTTTTTTTTAGAATACCTACATTGTAATCGAGTTGTGAGCTACTCTGAACTCTGATAACTAATCGGAAAGTGTTCGAAATTCGAGTTGCAAAATTCCTCCCGGAACGACAGGAAGAGAGACGGACCAACAAGAAACTGACTTAATGAAAGAGATAAAAAGATGGTGTTGTATTTATACTTTATTATGAAATTGACCATGTATGGTCACTCGTGGAGAATCACTAGGATTGGTATTATGGTAAGACCTACTCAGACAGAATGTGCAGAATAATTTCTAAAAATGGAATTACTTGATTATTTGTCGAGATCGCTATAAACACTCATTTTATTGTTTGGATCACATTTTATTATAAAATACCCTTATTTAGTTTTAATCAACCGAAAAATCGAAACTCCTAATAAAAAGTTAAATGCATTATATTTTTTTGTAAACAAAATCATACAATATAACATACTCAATCATTCTAAAGATTTTATATTATAAGTTCAAATTGTACATTTTCAAATGAACCCAGCCACATTTTGAAACATTGAGTACCATAATCTTCACTTTGAATGTTAAATGAATTCAAATCGCCACACATTTGCATTGGTTTCGATGGTCGCAAAAAGCGATTTTATGACTTTACATACTTTCGCCAAAAGCGGTACGAATTTTTATGTGAACATAAAATTGAACATAAAAACTCAGTTATTATGTGTAATCAAATGAGTGCTTTAATGGAATTAAATGAATCTCGTAGCATTTTGTTTTATGATGAAAATAATGAATTTTATGTAAATAGTTCTATGCTATTAGATTCTCATTATTGTTGACTGAAAAGTTGAAATACACAAAAAAAAACATCAGTATGTAAAAAATTAAGGTTTTACAAAAACATAGACAACAGACTTCAATTGGACTGTTTTAGTGACCGTAAACACCACTGAAACGTCACAGGGAAGCAAAATACGCAATTTCGTTAACTTCTTGTTGTTGACAAAAAATATTTAGTTATTTTGATTTATTTTTTTAATTTCGTCAACAAAAAAAGTGAAAGGTACTTTAATTTAGATTTTATACGTATTTTAAAATTTACCTTACTAACTTAAAAACACGAATAAAATCTAAATTAAAGTATGAAACCTTTCACTTTTTTTGTTGACGAAATCATAAAACATGGACGAAACGAATAGTGTGATGAAATTACTATAATACGGCGTACTTTTTGAGTATTTGTCCGAAACATTTTGTATGGAATTCGGATTTGAGGATTAGCCTTAAAAACTAAACTTCTAAACCGATTTTGATTAAATTTCTATGGGACTTATCTAAAAGTAGGTATATTATCTGAAACAATAAAATAATTTTTAAAATCGGTTCATAAACAACAAAGTTCTGGGCTAACAAACATTAAAAAAAAAACATTCCATCAAATTGATAACCTCCTCTTTTTTTGAAGTCGGTTGGAAATTGTAGCTAAAGGCACTTGCTTGATAATGTTAGTCCGCAGTTGTCAATAAGTTTTAGCAGAAAATGCTGCAAAATTAAGGTATGTACCCATCAATCCTCTTCCGTAGATTACTCCAACTTAATTCCTGAGCCATCCAGATAAAATCTGGCCTGCTTCGAGTCTGGATGCGAGCCAAATGTGGCTAATACACCATGCGGTGGGCGTGCTACTCACACCTTAGGGCGCCTTCAAATTAGAAGCGCGAGGAAGCGCCACAGTGGCGCTTCTACTAGTTTTCATACAATATCTAGACGCGCAGATGCAACGCCACTATCGTGACATAGATACCTATCTATCTATCTATTCAGCCGGTAACACCCACTGCTGGGTAAAGGCCTCATCTCTATTGCGCCATTCTTGCCGATCTTGTGCGAGGCGGATCCACTGTGGTCCAGCTGCCTTAACGATGTCATCCGACCATCGGGCTGGTGGTCTGCCCCGAGGCCGCCGCAACATTGAGCCATCGGCCTCCACTCCGTGAGTGCTTTGGACCACCGATGCTCATCCCGCCTGGCCAAGTGTCCTGCCCATTTCCACATAAGCCTCGCAATCCGTATACCCACATCTTCGACCTTAGTTCGACTTACATAGATTATAGATATAGATAGAAAATGCTTTATTGCACAAAGTAAAAAAACAAGTACATAGGCTAACTTAATGCTAGTTAGCATTCTCTTCCAGCTAACCTCTGCGTATTATGGCGATGTGGTAGTGCTAAATGTGTTACACAGTGGCGCGTCTAGAGAAGTCAGTCAGTAGAAGCGCGCCACAGTGACGCCACAGTGGCGCTTCCTCACGCCTCTAATTTGAAGGTGCTTTAGACTTGTCACCGTATAATAATAATAATGTTTGGATATTTCAGCTAAGCCGAAGCACGACTCTCTCGCGTCTATTTACAAGTTTTTACTTAGTTGGAGCGAGGAGCTCAAGAATTTCTGCACATAGGTTTAGAACAAAGTACAAAATTATGTTGAAAACAAATATCATATCATACAAAAGCTTAGTAAATCTTTTCTTATCCCGAAATAATCATTATTATTTATTCAAAGCATGTACAGGTCTCAGTTATTCAGTGTATTATTAACGATCATCAACAATAGAGCCGACTTTACCCGAAGTGTTACATCCGAGCGTTGTGAGCCCAGTAGCTTAGTCCAATTCACTCCCCGCGAAACATTTTGCTCAGTGCGCCTAAAGAAGTTTTCACTTCAAAAATACCGTGTAGTATCTACTACATAAATCACACACAGATAGCTAAACTGCATAATTTATGAATATGATACAATCTTCACAGGTTTACGAATCTATGCGTGTTGGTTTTGAGAAGCAAGTTGTGTCGTTGCAGTGAGTAGCCAGCCTATTTGGTTCAGTTCCTGCATCGACTGCTGGTTTATCTGGTGCCTAGGCTTAAAATTAGAGCCTAATGTTTTATCAAGGTAACAAATTAAGCAAAAAATTTTGTTTAAATAATTCACGCATGACGCGACGTCGCGCAATCACTTCCGCTCACAGTAAGGGCGAGTTTATATGACACGGAATATCACTGCGTTGCGGTCGTGCAGCGACAGTACTGTGACCACGCGGTCGCCGTTCATCTCAGTTCATTCTCAGTTCATCCATCTTCGAAATCACGACGTCTCACGCGCAAGTTTGTAAAGCGACTGACGGTCGAAGGAAAGACGAATGCGGGGACGCGGGCGCGGGGCTTACATCGAGAACATTCGAGTGATACGAGCGAGGCGGCCGCGCGGCGGCCGTGTGATCGAGGAGCGGACGCCGCGCGATCGCCGCGCAGTTAGTTACTCACAAAGAATTTCAACATTAAGTCCTAGTTAATAAAACATAAATTTGCTATGACTGAACAGTTAGTACGCGGTCACCGCGCGGTCGGGGCGGCCGCAAGAAATTTGTCGCGTCGTCTAACCGCAGCCTAAGCACTCTGTGTGTTATTGTTATTTACGATACGAATGAAATTGTGAATGGGGACAAGTATCATGACATCACAGCGTACAACGCCGGGACGCGCCGCCCGCGCCGGGTGGATATTGTAACAGACTTGGTCTCAGAAAGTAACTAGTGTTACAATGATACATCAAACACGTTACTTTTTATACTTTCCATGACTAAACAGTTGCTTTCTCTTCCATTGAATAACCCGACCCTGTAACAACTGCTATGATTTTTGAAATCATAGCAGTTGTTACAGGGTCGGGTTCCCTTCACGTTCAAAAGGTAATTAATCCTGGACTTATCGCTTTCCTAATCCAGTGCTTCTGAGACAATATTCAATGTTGTATTTGTAAGGCTATTCAAATTATGCTAATAATGCCACCCCTCTTCCACCGCTTTTGATAACATCTTGAGGGTTGTCAACGAGAGCCGTGAGCCAAGTTGGTAGAGATTTTTCAGCCAGCCTCGCCCGGCTCATATGCCTAGATCACACGCAGTGCTCTCGGCCGAGTACTCGGTACTTCTACGTGTGATCTAGGCAAAAGTTTCAATCTAGACCGTGTGGATCCGTTTGGTTTTACACTAATAGAAATCTCACTAGGCGTCGATCACAGCAACCGGGAAAGCAATTTCAGTGTCAAACAAATGTTGTCTACATACTGATAAGACCAGTATTGCAGGTACACTGACAGGTATTTTAATTAGGCAGGTATAGTTGATATAATTTCACAGAAAGTGCACTGTTGTCCGTCCGCTGCTACCTTGGTGTGATTTGACTTTCAACTTTGCTTAGCTATTTTTTCGTAAATCAAAGCCTAATAATGGCATCGCTAAATAATAATAATAGACTAAAAATATTTATTACAGCATAAGTTTACTACTACAATCTTACAAAATTTACAAAAGGAAACAATTGGGTCACCATAGACCGTTGCAAACGATCTATAGGTAACTCAAATGCTCCAACTCGATAGCCAATGGCAGCGTGCCGAGGATACTGGCTGCATTGCCTCTTTGTATTGCAAGGGTTATTCTTTGGCCAAGCTAGCTGCCAGCCCTCTGATCACGCGTCGCTTCGACCAGACGCTCTGACAAATTTCCGCATTTTGAAAACGCGGAAGGCTCTCATCCCCCATGGACCTAGGGTCTCGACCCCAAAGGGCTCAAACATATTTATTAAAATGCAGAGCCAAAGATGCCAAGGGGCTTAACAAAAAACTAAAAAAAATCACTTAAAAAAACTTGTTATGTTAACAAAAAATATTATAATTAGCTTGCAGATAAATTATTATCACATGTAAACACGAACGGAGGCGTGTGTAATTTGTTGAAGTCATTTGTTTTCGTGTAATAAGTAAATTACAAGTTCCGAACCCCGGGGGGTAAACATTTATTACATTTATGTGTAAATTTTGAACTGTAGGTTCTGCACGAGTTCAAGGTTCTTTGATATCTATAAAAGGGACTTTTAGTAAACATGAAAAAATATTCCTTATGCAAGAATTATTTATTAGATTAGTATTCAACAATGTTGACTATGAAATCATCAATTTTCAATCTATCCAGTTTTCATGTGTCAAATCTTACCCAAATAAAAAAAAACTTTGGCCAAGGTTTTTCACATGAAACTTGTTAGTATATTATTAGATTTTTTACTACACGTTTGTAATGTTTTACAAGAAGTTATTTTTAAATCTTCAAAGTTTTTTAGCCTCTTCGAGGCGCACTTGAAATCCTTTCACCATACTGGTTTGAAATAACTAGTGACACGATAAGAAGAAGATGAAGTCTTCAAAAATGTAGGTACGCGCGAGCGAGAGGGCGCATCACTATACGCGATAAACAAGATGAAGTATTTAGGTAATAAGAAAAACCTCGGTCTGCCTCCTACCATATTGTAATGCCCCAAAGGGGTTTACATGTGAATCAAAATACTGTAATTGTTACCATCTTACCAAACCTTTGTGATGACAATAAATATATACGGCAGGTAATATATTACAGCATAAGCTAACTACTACAATCTATATTACAAAATTTACAAAAGGAAACAATTGGGCCACCCATAGACCGTTGCAAACGATCTATAGGTTGCTCAACTGCTCCAACTCGATACCCGATAGCCGTGCGTGCCGAGGATACTGGCTGCATTGCCTCTTTGTATTGCAAGGCTTATTCTTTGGCCGAGATAGCTGCCAGCCCTCTGATCACGCGTCGCTTCGACCAGACGCTTTGACAAAATATATTGAGAATATAATATCTTATAAATATATTGAGTATTGAATACGAAATCCAAAATAATCCATAAACCATAAATAAATATTCAAGCAAGTCTCTCAATCTCAGTTTTTTATAAGAAGTTCTAGAGCCGTCATCGTGCGCCCGCGCAGCTGACAAAGGTCCTGTCAATTATACTGACAGTTAAATAATTTCACCGCTTTCAATGGCCGACAGCGGGATGCAAAACGTTTTTTATTTCTGTTGGCTTTTGCATATATAATTGGATTTTATGTTTTTGCCTTGGAATTATGTATGTTTGTTTTGTATGAAGGTTTAACATGATACTTTATAACTTTTTCACGTTTCGTTGTAAAAGTTATTAACTAATTAGTATTCGTTTAAGGCTCAGAATCGTGTGCGTCGCTATTTCGCTCGCATATTTGTACATTTTTGAAAATATAAATTGACTGAGTATAAATTTCAAACAAGCTTAAAGTTTAAAAAAAACTGAAAAACCGACTGCGATGTAATTATACATTCGTTGTGAATTCATTAGTCCAAATTAAATTTAAACATATAACATATATATATTTTTGTAATTTCCTTTAAAATATCTTTATTTTGACCCTACTCGATGGGTTTGTTAAACAAAAAATATTAACGACTTACTATTGACGACACCGTGGCTTAGTTGGTAGTGACCCTGCCTACGAAGCTTGGTGTTCCGGGTTCGATCCCCGGCCGGGGCAAATATTTGTGACGAACACAAATGTTTGTTCTCGGGTCTTGGGTGTTGTGATGTCTTGTATGTGTCCATGCCACCTGCGACACAGGGAATCCTAGTGTAGGGGTGTGAGTGTGTGAACGTTTATTTATTATTTATTTATTTATTTAGTTCCAAAGAACCGCCATTTTGATTATTTATTTTTAAAACCCATCTAAGAAGTCTCGGTTAATTGATTCGAATCTAACGATATCTTAACTTTCAAAATCCATCCAGCCGTTTGGAAGATACGAGGTAACATAGTTTACATACTAGAAGATACGCGCGTTAAACATAACCCTTCCTTGGCAGTCGGGTAAAAAGTGGATCAATGAATTTGTTACTAAAACCTCACGAAATGTTTGAGTAGAGTTTTTGTTTAACATAAGCAGATTTGGAAAAGCAGTTTTGCCCAATCTCCTTCGCTTATTCTCTTCTCCTCGGATTCTAATGAATACTTGACGTCACGCATGGTCGAATGGCATTGGACTGCCACGCCCGGTATCGCGGGTTCGATTCCCGCTTCACGACAAACATTTGTGTGATGAACATCAGTGTTTGTCCTGAGTCTGGGTGATTTCTATGTATTCTTTGTATGTATTTCCAAAAAAAAAGTATTTAAGTATTTTATCAGTCATCTGGTTCCCATAGTACAAGCTCTGCTTAGTTTGGGGCTAGATGGCGATGTGTGAAATGTCCAAAATATTTATTTATATATTTATTAACTTATCCCTAGGTAGTAAAATATTCTTGATTGAGTAAACTTCCGTAAGAAAATAGGAACGTAAACGTAAAACGTTACGTTCATTACTACGTTTGATTTATTCAACAAAGGGAATTCATTCCCTCACCTCTTGTTACGCACTAGCATTACCCTCCGATGGCAATTAGGGAATAGTGGGGAGGGGGAATTTACGGAACGTTAGATACGGAAAGTTTTACGGATACGGAAGTTTAACCGATACGGAAATTTTACGAATAGAGTTTTTTGGTAACTTTTGTGGTTTCGGTGGACACATTTTTGATTTTAATTTATTCCGAACATTTTCCGTTGACACAGCTGTTTATACATTATTTGATATTGTTTTAAACCGAACATTTTCCGTGGACACAGCCGCTTAAAAACATACATATTTGATACTGGTTTATTCCGGACATTTTCCGTATAAGACTACATCACTACGCATGTTGGCACAGCTAATAACTTGAGTGTAAACAAGCGATATTTGCCGAGCGATTCTCATCCTTGGAGCCGACCATTTATTCCCATCATAACATCCTGCTAAGTCAACATTATCAAATACTAAAAGAGATTACATTATAATAATATATTAACATACTTTTGACTTGAGGAATTGAATGCGAAGAGCTGAGGATCGAGCTTAGTGGTGCAACTTTTAAGAGAAATCTACCTTCCTACGTTTTGGAATTTTGGCGTCCCCTTCTTATTATTAAACAGTGTGGTGAAGATTTCAAGTGCGCCTCAATGAGTCTCCTTTCGCGCACTTTCGACGTGCACACACACTTTCGGGCGTCCTCTGCGGGATGTCGTCTAGATATACTATTGGGTACAATAGTGTCAAATTTTCCGCTGCAAAGTAGTAATGTAAAGTATTACTGTGTTCCGGAACTTTCACATTTATATTATACTCCTTATTTTTCTAATACATTCTTCTTCTGACAAGAATTCTGACAAGTAAGATAACTAAATTAATTTGAAAATGCTTGCGTGCATTTTTCTTTGCAAAATGAAGAGTGATATAGAGTGAAATCTAGATTTGCGCGGAAACAATTTAACGTGATTGCTCCTAATCTATATAACACGTTTAATAGTGAGCAGAACATTAAATCTGTAAATAATAACATAATTAAAAAACATATACTTGCTTGGGTTAAGCATTTTGATTATGACGGCATTGAAAAAATGCTGTCTGGTTTTTATTATTAATATCTAATATTATAGGTACATATAACACATATATATATATATATATTATACACACACACACACACACACACACACACACACACACATACACATACACTCAACACTATTGTTATATTTTATACTGAATTATTTCTGAGGTCATCTGTCTATTATATTTTTTTATTTTTTTTCTCTCGAAAATATTATAACTTTTATTGTTTAAAATTATGTAAATTTTCTAACCTAAGTTTAATTTAAAAATTGATTTAAATTATTTCCCTTTGTAATAGACATAACCCAAATTGTAATAAACAGGAGAAGACTCAGGCTCCTGAAATACAGCTTTCTGCTAGTTCGGGACCTGTGGATTCACTCTTTTGTAAACATATTATGTCCGAATAAATATTACTATTACTATAAATGTGAAAACTTGGGATTGTATACATGTCTGTGCAGCTGACTGTACCTAAGTACTGGGTTTTTACTGACCATCAAAATGTCTTAATGTGGACGAGTGCTATAACAGTGTTGCACCGGCTTTTTTTTGTTTTGAAATCAAAATAACTGAAAAAAATACGTCACTCAAGCAAACGAAATTGCGTATTTTGCTTCCCTGTGACTATTCAGTGGTGTTGACGGTCACTAGAACAGTCCAATTTAAGTCGGTTGTAGTATACTTTTGTAAAACCTTGATTATATATTATATATTAATTATTACTCCAAAGAATTGATGCGAATAAAAATATTTCATACTAGCTGGTGCCCGCGACTTTGTCTGCGCAGGTATCTTTATAAATTGTAGCCTATGTGTCATTCTGATGTATAAGCTATATTATTGTAAAGTTTCATTAAAATCCATTCAGTAGTTTTTACGTGAAAGAGTAACAAACATCTATCCATCCATCCATGAGGACGTGGTGGATGAGGCCCTTGCCTTGCGATCTGATGGTCGCGGATTCGAATCCCGGTGACAGTCATGCGTAAATGGGTTTTTTCGGTCGAAAAATCTATGCATGCATCCCACGTTCTCGCACGCAACGGTGAAGGAAAACATCGTGAGGAAACCGGCATGTCGTAGAACCTAAAGTTCGAAAACATGTGTCAAGTGCACGAAAGGAGCCTCTTCGAGGCGCACTTGAAATCCTTTCACCACGCTGGTTCGAAGGAACTAGGGACACGATATTTTTTTTATCCATCCATCCATCCAGTAGCGTTTATAATATTAGTAGGATTTTATATTCAGAATCCAAAAATAAATGTAAAATGGTACGACTATGAAATCAAGTGAAAACGACCGTCGCGTCGTCATGAAATGAGCGTAAGTTACAAATACCGACTTCGCCTCGGGTTAGTTCATAAACACTTGACCACACGCGAGCAGCATGGACACCGCTGGTAATAGGGTGACCATTTATAACCAACTTTACTAACATATTTTTTTTCGATGAACGACGGCTGCATGCCAAAAAACGTTGACGTCATTGTCCGGATAACGCTGTTAACTGGTAACGCTCATTGTCCGGTAACGCTGGTAGTCACGTTTAACTATCGGCCGTAAACCAACTTTACAGATAACCAATTTTTTACGTGTTATTTCCAAATTTTTTACTCTGGCATGGAATTCAGATATTTTTAGGCTTTTCTATTTCTTTTCTTATTGTTTTATAATAACAAATGTGATTCTCTTTAAATAAAATTACACAATTTTTTTAACAGTTACCTTTACATTGTAAGTGCTTTAATTATATAAATAAGTGGCAAAACAGCGCTACACAGGACTTTTTCTTATAGCCTGGTGCTACATTAGAAGGCATCATTTTTGGTGGTCAGCCCCGAAAATTTCACCAGCTACTGGGCCTTTCAAACTAGAACACAGTAATGCTTCACTTATATTCACGCCTTAATATCTGGCACTAAGTTGGTGGAAAAAACAGCCTAATCAGTTTAGAGATAGATTTAACTAATAACGAAATACTTAAAGAAAACACTTAAAACCCTTACGCCAAGAATATACAAAATCTATTTAAACTCAGTGAGGCTTTAAACCCGAAAATGTTTTCCAAAGATAACAAAAAGTTCTATTCGTGAATAATCTTTGACAAGCTTTAAGTCTGTATACAGAACAACAATCTAAAGAAATATGTTTTGCAACAAAATCATTAAGTAGGTGTATTTTTTTTAACCGCTTATTTTTTGTTGTTTATTTGAACACATATTTTATTACGCTTCCATTTTTTTGGTTAACAGGTACTTACGCTTTTTTGGTTAACTCGTTTTTGAAAAATGACCTTTTTTTACCAAAATCTTGGTCATCCTACTTACAACACTTTATGACTTAAAAAATTACATCCACATCCGTCCATATAGTATGATTTCAATATTTTAATGTGTTTACATTAAAACAATTTTAAACATGTCCAATGAGTTGTCTTAAAGTTGTTATAACTGCTGTGAACATAAGGCTTCGTGTTTGCATAAGCGTAGCGTGAAGCGGAGCGATCAGTGTCTTGTCTACGATTTATTCGCACAATTTCAGATAGTAGTTCAGGGGTCATAGAACCTCATGCTCCAGCACAACGCTGAGTTGAGCCCAATTTTGCCAATAAATCTTTAGACTTCTGACTGAAATCACACTAAGTAGGTTGACTAAGTAGGCTTACTGTATCCATTAAGTGAGTAATTTGTTTGTGTTTTTTTTTGGCAAATAAAAACATTTCTATTTCTATTTCTAGTTCAAAGCTGTCACTCATTCAAAAATATCTTAAAATAACACATAGGTGAGTTAGGTACAGTCCATAGTTACCAATAAATTATTCATTTTCATATCTCTGAACTGATAAAAAAGTGAACTTATTTAGTAGCATAGCATAGCATAATCAGACTATAATGGTCCCACAGCTGGGACTCAGGCCTACTCTCGGCTAAGAGAGCAATACAAAATACAAAATCGTTTATTTAGCAAAATAAAAATTACAATAACACACTTGTTAACTGTGGTCCCCGCACGAGGACAAAGCCTGTATCGCGGGCGACCGGTTTACCAATTTGATATACAGTACTGGGGCAAACATGGGACAAGACTATCTAACATATCAAAAACTAGACGGCAAATCATTACACAATAATATAAGTATGTTAAGTAAGTATGTACTAATTTAGATTTTTATAATTACCTTACTTATCTTGGTGAAACTATGCAATTCATTTTATTTCATATTCTGAATTCTTGACTCATAACATAACAAACAAATGGTTGTACTTTTACTGTTTAAATTATGTTTGTAAGAGAGTGCATGTGAGTGTGAAATGGGTAAGGGGTGTGTAAATGTATAAAGGTATGAAGTCGGAAATGGTGTGTTTATGCATGTGTGTTGGGGAAAGCGTCTCTTAATTTAAACCTCCTAAAATTCGAATCGAATGTGGTCCGAATTTTCTGTGTTAATTCATCATTTCCTCACAAATTTTAAATCGCTCTGCTTGTTATTGTAACAAGCAGAGCGATTTAAAATTTGTGAGGCTCGCATTACTTTATTTTTTTATTATTTTTCTCGTTACTAAGAGTTTAAGGGATAAAAGTACTTTGGTAAATTATAAAAGTTGCGCTAAATAGTATAAAAGTGTTTATGAAAATACTATTTGTGTAAATGATATTATGTAATCTCAACAAACAAAAGCTACATTACACATTTTGATATTTTAATTTCTAAAACTAAGTTAGAGTTAAATTACTCATGGCCTACTCTGGCTAGATTGTAATAGTATAAGAGTACATTAAAAAGTAATTAAAGTGCACCAAACAAAAAAAAAAGGTTAAAAACGCATTTTTCTACTTAAAAAAACTGATAAAGTCAACTGAGGTAAATGCGGCTATAAATTAAAGTAAAATTTACAGCATAATATGTCGGCAGACTTTGCTGTACTTTTCATAGTTTTTGAAAATTTTCATACATTCGCAAAAAGTCCAATTGACGCATTTACCTCAGTTGACTCTATATATAAAAAAGAAAAGAGTGAATAATAGATTTTTTATGGTTATATAAAAAATCCGGTAATTTTAATCAAAAATGTCTAATTATTTAATAATGAATCTCGAAGATGTCTCTATCCAAGGCAATAACTTAGCTGTATCATAAATCTGTCACCACGGGTAATAAGGCGCGGTGCGTACCGGTGTTGTGTTGCTTTTTAATGAATGAATGAATGAACGATTTTGTTGTGTTCACTCATTTAATTACATTAGTTACTTCTGATTCTCAACATCTATAAATATTTTTTTGTTTGAAAGGATATTCTTCTATATTGACCAATTTATTAGATAATACATAGAAATTTCATGGAAATCGGTTCTGTACTACGTGTTAAATAAAAAAAAAAAAAAAGAATGACATCATCCAAGTAAACGAAATTGCGTATTTTGCTTCTCTGTGACTATTCAGTGGTGTTTACGGTCACTAGAACAGTCCGATCGAAGTCAGTTGTAGACGTTGTAGTATGTTTTTGTAAAATCTGGATTATTTCAGTATGTTTTTGTTAAAAACTTTGATTAATAACCGTTTAAACATATTAACTAATTTAAATAGCTATGAGAGCTAAAATATCAATTTATTTCTCCAAATGAAGCACAAATCCAATATATTTATTTATTTAAATGAAGCTAAACCTACTGAAATATTTACTCCTAAACCCTTAGCAAGTATTTGTACAACACCTGACTTGAACCCATAAAATCACCATAAACCAATACACAAGAAATCCATTAATACTTTCCCCCCACCTCCCCTTCAGTAACATTCCCTTCAAAGGTAAACGTCGATAGCATTTCTAGCAAAAACAGATTTACTACTGACTCCGCTTTTCATGTCGAGTACCGTACTTTTTCAACCGACTTCAAAAATGAGGAGGTTCTCAATTCGGTTGTTTGTTTTGTTACCTCAGATTTTTTTGTTTATAAACAATTTGAAAAATTCTTTTTTGTTTTAGAGGTTATACTTTCAGAGCCAATTTGGCTTCCTTTTATTTGACACATTTTCAATGTACTACATTGTTTCTTTACTTTAATACTTCTGTGGTTAAATAATTGTTTATCGCGTTTTATCTATTTCTTAGTTAAAAAAAACTCGATAACAGATGTTTGATCTTGATTTTACTTGAGCAAAATTTTATTCTACCCTGTAGCTGTTTTCTTAAAAATATATGTACATACAAAGAAAAACTTCTACCCCAAATTTTCGTTTTAGAAACTTTTTTTTTCACCTGAATTTCACAGTCAAATGCACGCAAAACTCTAAACTCAAAAAAGCAACTTCGTTATTCATAATATCCATTGGAAGGATATAATAATATGGCTTCATTAACTAGCTAGACCATGATTGTATGAATACATGACCGTTTCATATATCTTTAAAGAGGATTGTACAATAAAGAATAATTAAGCATGGTATTTTTTTTTCATCAGTATAAAAATATACACTAATCAGTTGCTGGTACTCAACACGGATATGTCAAAAAAACTTGAAAAAATTAAGTCGATTTTTCTTAAAATAAATTAGATAAAATTGGATAACTGTTACCGTTAGTCGTTTAACTATGGATTTGCGTCAGGAGGTACCCATCATTGATAATAATTTAAGTTTCATTCATCGTTTGTCACAACCGGGCACCAGCTGGCCGCAGCTCGCTGCAGCTCGGCTCGGGCACCGCACTCGCCCCGCTGTCACTCTGTCATTCTGTATAAATCCAAAATGTTGACTGCACAGATACAACGTAGTACCCCATCTGCATTGTCCATTTAAGTTTTTTGGTAATTAAAAAATTGTGGTGTATATTGTATATTTATTTCACTTGAATGTCCCAAACCCAAGTCTGCAATACCCCTAATAATGCAGTGAGCACTGTTCACTTGTTGTGAAGTGTGTTCTTGCATTGTAATTATGCAAATAAAGCCTTTTGTGTTCGCTCTAACACAATTAAAACTTTGTTAAAGTTGTAGACTAGATTTATAGAAACAGAGTCTTTTACTTCCTACATTCTCGAAATCCAACTAACCATGCACAGTGGGGTTTTCGGGAATAATTTCCTCTAAAACCCCACCAGTGGATAGCTCTCGAAATGCCTAACGATGCCTACTTGTGGGGTTTTTGGGAATATTTTTCCCTCAAACCCAGAAGTGGGGATGGTAAGCTTTTAAAATCCTCACTAACCATGCCACTCGTGGGGTTTTCGGGTATCATTTGCCCTAAAACCGCAATAGTGGGGATTGTAAGTGGAGATTTAGAGAACGTTCCACTAAGGTTGGTTTTGTAGTGTGGATTTCGCAATTGATTTTTCTCGAAATTCCCACTATTTTAGACAATGAACACTAAATGCCTCGATTAAATTTAATTTAATCCATGTTATTATATGCAGCAACAAAATGTATGAAAACCGACCGACGCTGGCTACCGATGGCTGCAGTAGGCGACCCGTTTGCGGGTGCAACATTGTACCCTCGGGTCACACACGGGTCACACTCACGACTAAGTTTAATAGACTATCAACTAATCTAGCTGAACTATGTGTTATTGCAATTTAGTACGTGCACTAGTTTTGGACTTAGAAGTGCCGGGGCGAGACATAAAAATAATTGTATCAAAAAGTCATTTTATTACAAACTAGCGTGCGCTTACCTTACACAATGATGTGTTTTTGGTTCTAAAGAAAACTTTACCAAAAAAATTCTGATCATAGTCATTTATTACATTATTGCCATGGCACACGTAACATGAGTCACGGACTTAAATAAAAATTACAAGTAAGTATTCATTTACACCGTGTAGACTGTTTGAAACCATTGCAACGATTTATTTGGTAGTAGGTACCAATTTCCTTTAAAAAAAAGAGAAGAAGAAAAAGACTTCAGTCATATTATTACCTTATAATCATTTATTTTTTGTTTTAATCATAGATAATCTAGGTTTTCTCTGTTTAAATGCAGAAAAAATCGTTACAGATGATTAAATCAGGTTGAATAAAATCTTGTAAAATCATCCGTTTAGTATGTCAATCGAATTTATAAACGTATTTAGTATATTACTATTTATTGATTTACTTTAAATAAAACTGTTAGAAACCAATTACAATATTTTAAAAATTAAATTATTTTAAAATTACTCACATTATAAATTTAAAATAGTCAAACATTATAATAATAATACCTACATAATTAATTATACTTAAATCAAAATTTACATTCGCAGAACCAATGGCAATCTGAGATTAGCTCTCTCCATTGGTCTGCAAATATGTACGTAGGTAGAATAACGTGCCATTCAGAAAGGGACTCTACATTCCCTTTTAAAACTTTTCTGGTCGAAAACGTTTTCTCTACCAGGAAACAAAAAGTTCTAGAGCTTTTATCTTGCATTAAAACAAATCATTATGAAAATGTTCATATTACCAGAGTGATTTTGAACTTAAAACAACGCTATGACTAAACGCAGTCTTATTCAATAAAAATAAATTGGTTGTCTGTAAAGTTGGTTTACAGACGATAGTTTAACGCGACTACTAGCGTAACGGGACAATGAGCGTTACCGGACAATGAAGTCAACGTTTTCGCGCATGCATCCGGCGCGGCGGCATTCATCGATTTATTAGACGTAGTCACGTCAAAAAAAATGCCTCCCGTTCCGGCTTCGTCACGTTGGAATTCAATAGTACCTAGGTACCAACACCAAAACCAGTTTTAGGTAGTGGTGTTATCGAAACTAAGTTACCGGTAGAATGGAAAAACAGGACGTTTAGTTTTGATAGCAATTGTTTAGGATTTTGGGTTCAGTTTAATAAAGCCATTAAAATAAATCCAAACGAAATTGGTTCTTGATTTGGTTCTCGGACACTTAAATAAAACTGTTTATTTCAGAAAAATACTGCAGTTGGAAGTCTATCATTATTATTTCTATTTTCAACAGACTTCAAAAAAAGAGGAGGTTATCAATTCGGTTGAAAGTGTTTTTTTTTGTATGTTTGTTATCCGATTTGAAAATATATTTTTTTATTTGAAATGTTTGAAATATTTATGTATTTTTTGAGAGGATATACTGCCAGATTGGTCCCATAGAAATTTCATGAATAGGTTCAATACTTTGGTTTTGTAATGAAAATAACTGAAGAATTGACGTCATCCAAGTAAACTAAATGCATATTTTGCTTCCCTGTGACTATTCAGTGGTGTTGACGAAGTCGGTTGTAGTATGTTTTTGTAAAACCTTGATTATTTTATGCTAGAATTATTGATAAACTAGCTTTTTTTCTGCCCGCAACTTCGCGCGTTACGATTTGAAAAAATCCTTTTAAAGAACGCGCCACAAAAACCTCTTGAACCAAGGAAATTTCGAGGGTATTATACGTACTATACCTTCAAATTTGTAGTCTATACGTCTACTGGTTTTGTCTGTAGGCTGTCTATCAGTCAGTCAGGTTCAAGCCCTACACTTAATTAACTGTTGAATTTAAAAATCATTATACTTTGAAAATAAACTTAGAATTAAATTTAATAACGGTGAAATAACCTTTGGATTAGCAGCCTCCAAATCACTATAGACAAATTCTCAAAAACATGTCTTAGGGCGTTTGCAATCATTGACCAAAAACTATTTTGCCAATACTATTACAAAGTCCATGTAAAAAACAACTCTATTACTAAACAATACAATTGAAAATCGATGTGAAATAACTCGGGGATTCTTCCCACACATGTCTATAGAAAAAAACGGACAGGACGCAGGTAGAAAATGAATACAAAAGATAAGTGAAGTGCGTTCGTTTCTTCCAACACAACCTTTTGCCGGCTTCAAAGGACTTCTAACCTTGCTATTATTGATATAAAGATTAAAATCGATTGATTTCGTTCGGGTGCAGTGTCTGACGTTCCTTGCTCGTCGGTCAAATTTTTATGTTTGGAACGTTTAGGGATTTTTAGGTTAGTTTCGTTCCGTTTCGCGGTCGCGATGATGTGTTCTCGTGTTTATTTAGTTTTCTAAATTCATTTACTGTGTTTTAATAGTGTTTTTGTGTTTAAAAAAGTGTGGTGTAAACAGAGGATCGGAAAAGGCGATAGGGAAGAGTTGTTCTATTTTTGAGTGGTGAAATTGTGATTGGATTGCTCTCTTTGGATTACGCTCTAGCGCATGTTCGAAGGTACATACATATAAATATGTTTTAGGCATAGATAAATGACGGTGTTCCTATAGAACATCAAGAGAGACAGTATCAAAGAAAAATGGATTGAATACAGGACAGAAAATTTTCAGACACCCTGTCAATAAAAATGAAATATCTTTATTTTCAAATATTATTTGTTACCTTTTACGATGGCGTTTTATTAACAATGTTTTACATATAATATTTATCTAGCTCTGTTACTTCTCTGTTTTGAAATTATGCTTCTTACCAAAATTTACTAGAAGTTAGTCAATTGAGATCCCTTTTTATGGAGCATTTTCAATGGACTACAGTTCTATTCTTTAATGCTTCTGTGTATGTGCATACATAATGTTACTCCTTCACGTCGAAACATGGAATAAAAATTATACTGTTATCTCGTAATGTAAATTGAGTATTCCTATTTTGGCTAAATGGGGCATCACTGACTATATCGCGATAAAATGAGCTATCCCACTATCATTCACAGGAAAATTATATTTTTCTTTAAGGCCAAGAATCTTGCGGGCCGCTATCCATTTCATCTGGCCATTTTGCTGTGATACTGTCCATCTTGGTGTTCTATAGAAACACCGTTATTCATTAATGCATACATACATTTTACTACTCATCCTCAACTTATAGTATTAGGCAGTGTCCTAATAGAACGCGATCACACGCGTCGTGCGAGCAAGCGATGCGACCGTCGCGCGAATCCGCGATCAAACGTACTAACGTCAAATAGGCGTCCCGATTGGCAATCACGTGATCGCGTTCTATTAGGACAACGCCTAACCTGTGTGGCTACTCCTGGGGAAAGGCATCCTTTTTGGAACGTTTATCTCTAAAAGTAAACTGTCATTTTTACGATTCTTGGCGTAAGGTCTATCGTTCATTTAGATTTCTCAAGCACAGATAACATACGATTATTAATTCAATTTGTTTATTTGTCTCAATTATGGTTAGTTACAAACGAGTCTTTAATAAGTGAGTAAATGATAGACTATTTAAAGGTAGTTTGTAAATAAAGTCGTAGTGCAGTTACATTACTACCCTCCGTACTAGTTCTCACTGTATGACGGACGAGTGTCGTTCCTCTTCAACACTAACAGCTTGTATCCTACTTCCTATAATATTATAAACGCGAAAGTTTGTAAGGATGGATGGATGGATGGATGTTTGTTCCTCTTTCACGTTAAAACTACCGAATGGATTTTAATGAAACTTTACAATAATATAGCTTATACATCAGAATAACACATAGACTACAATTTATAAAGATAGCTGCGCTGACGAAGTCGCGGGCACCAGCTAGTAGTAGATAATACATAAAGTATGTGGTTATAGAGTCCTATATTCGATTCGGGTACGAATGCAATGGCGGTAATTTATAATAAACTAACTTTTTAAATAATATTTTTGAAATGAAAATAAAGGAAATGCTTTTAAAAATGCTATTACGAGCTGCAAGATTTAAGAATGACGGCCCGTTTCTATTAGTTGCATCACCCTAAACGGATAATATTGTGTAGGTAGCTGTATTTTTATCTATCTGACTTACCAATACCTGAAATGTAACCTACTACTTGGGCGAATGAACATGACACCTGGCTCGAATGACGTTTGTGCAAAGTACAGCGTGGAATTGGATAATCTTGATAGAGAAGAGGTCTTGTAATACTTGGTAATGATAAGGCTTCGCAATTAGAGGAAGAAGAAACACGGAGGGCGTCGCGCGGGGCAGCGGGGGAAGCATCAAGTTCCGAGCGACATGTCAGCCAGGTGTCATGTTCATTCGCCCGAGTAGTACCTACCGAATATTGCAAAAATAAACCACTGAATACTGAATACATTGAAATGTATGATTCAAAAAGTGACGCCATCTTTCAAGAATGTTTCCCACAATGGGGTTTCTATCCTATATTATTCTACTCCCGAAAGAAAGATTCTTTCAAAAGGAAAGTAAGACAATCTTGATGTGACTCACCCAGAGTTGGCAAAGTTGTGATCCGGGGATGATTGCGTGGATATGAGATTGGCGGAAGCTTACAACTTTGTATCCTGTGGAAGTTGATTGGTTAGAACTAACTGGAAATTATGTGGGAAATTGGTCTACGGAATATGGACTTGTTATTTACCTAAATATTGTAATAATAATAACCTAAAGGATGAAATAACGAGGATGTGGCGATTAGATAAAGTATCTATTGTCCCAATATTTTTATCAACAACAGGGGCTATCCCCAATCAGTTATTCCAGTCACTGAATACACTAGATCTGCCTATGCACACCTTTACACTACTTCAAAAGGCGTAGGATCGTCCGGAAATTCCTGCAAATTGATATAACTACTGACGTGCAACCATCTGCCGCGTCAACCAACTCTTCTGAAGTACACTTGGCTTAGGCCCGTGTACCTCCGCGTCTGGCGTTAGGCGCGTGTGTGATCCGCGGTCGAATCCGATCGGGACCCCGTGACCCTGTCAAGTGATGGTGCGCCGTCGAGCGTCTCGTCTGGTTTTTTTTTTTTTTTTTTTAATCTCCTTATTTTCTTGCCAACTGCCATTCTGGGGCATTGAGCTAGAGGTGTGAGGGTTGTGTTAAAAGGCATGTATGGTGTACCCCCAGTGGAGTACCCATTTTCTAATTGTATCTCCTAATCTTTGATTAGGTCTTGAGGAGCTCTTCTTTTGATTCGTTTGAATGTTCTGGTTGCCGGGTTCATAAGTTTGGAGGCTAGTTCGTTCGGATGGCGTTCGATGCGTTCGGCGTATGATTGTAAAGCCCTCTTTATGTCATCTTTGACTGTCAGCATCTTGAGATCACGGTGGAGTTGGCTGTTTGTGATGTGCCATGGAGCATCAGTAATCATGCGAATCAGCAATCATGCAATGCGATCATCATAAATCTCGTCTGGTGACGAGTGGTTTGACGACGCATTAGCACTAAGGTGATTGAAGGCATGTCAATGGGTTTTTAGCCGGTATGCTACCAGTTACTAGCACTCTGCTAGTAACCAGGTGGTGAGCCCGACATACCCCTACGGTCCTCCCCGGGCCGGAGGATATGAGTTAACTGCATTTTCCCATTGTTAAAAAAAAAAAAAAAAAGCCCCGTGTACCTCAATTTTCCTGCCCATCAGCCGAGTTAATAAGGATCAAATTAAAAATAATAATAATAATCAGCCTATAATGTTCCCACTGCTGGGACTCAGGCCTACTCTCGGCAGGAGAGCGAAAGGGTCATAATCCATCACGCGGACCCACGGATGTCACATGCCATAGAACATTTTTTTTCTGTCCTTTGACATGGAACCCGCGACCATCAGATTGCAAGGCAAGGGCCTCATCCACTCGGCCACCACGTCCTCGTCCACGTCCTAAATAGGTATTGTATTAGGTATTTATTTATTGCCTCCCGTAGACGTTTTAAGTTGTATAGAAATTGTCAAAATTACTAAGATTTTTCATTGTTAAAACTCCACCGACAAAACATAATCTATTATAGAAAACCTTATACGTAAACTGATAGTTTCCACTCTAGCAAGTGTCTGATATATAACTTACCGATTACATCCGGTTACCTACCGGAAATTCGAAGCCGGACAGTGAATGTCCACTGTCGTATTATGTAGATCACTAGATGCTACCTACAGTAACAATTTTTTTAAATTAAATTTATTTTTAAATTAAATGCCCAGGCTTTAGCAATAATACAAGTGGTTTTTCACCTGTCCTCTACGTCATCAGCCTGTTAGTGCACGAAAGGAGCCACTTTGAGGCGCACTTGAAATTCTTTAACCACACTGGTTCGATTGAATTAGTGACACGATAAGAAGAAGAAGATCAGTTTGTTGTCGTCGTCTGGGCGGGAAAAAAAAACCAACTGATTTTTTTTTTTACTATTTATAGGCGTGCGTTTGACCACCATCTCACCTGATTGTAAGTGACGATGCAGTCGACGATGTAGCACGCTTACCTAGATCAAATCAAAATAATAATCGATTTATAAAATGAAATAAAGATAGAAATAATCGATGGGATGGAAATATTAGTAAGATGTTATCGCTTCCTCCTATAGAAACGGTAATAGTAAAACACTCAGTTATCAACTATGTACCTAATATTGTTCCGTTGGTTGTGTCTCTCCTATAAGACTCAATAAAGAAATATTGCTCATTTCGAATAAATAAATAATAAATTATGTTGTTCGCTAAAGAGGCCATTACAATTAATCTGGGCCCATAATTACAAAAAATGGACGTTTACGGCCATTCTTTATGATCTTCTTTAAGTTATTTGGCTTTAGAATTGATATTTTTATTTATTTATTTATTTATTAAGGCAAATGCCAACAGCACACACAATTCACATTAGTTACAACACTCAAAAACATAAATATCTAAAATGTGGACCAGTTACAGGCTTGCACAACACTCAAAAACATACAGACAACAGCTAAAACAAAAATACTTCTAAAAACTTAACCTAAATACAAAAGAAAATAAAAAGATGGATGAAACTAAGATTAAGTAAATAAATGAATACTTAGACAAAACAAAAATTATAAAAGCACAACTTATGAATTAGAGTCTAGTGTACACACAAATTGTTTCCTTAGTTTATTTCTAAATACATTTATAGAGTCACCAAACAGATCTAAATCATTCAATAATTGTAATGTATGACTATACTCGTTACAAATTCGGGTAAACGGAGAATTTGGCTTATCGGTTTTCTAGGGAATTGATGCGGTACTGATAAAGAGATGCGGTTGATTAAATTATAATAACCTGTATAACCATTAACAACTTTATATAAAAATAGCAGATCATGGCATTTTCTACGGTTTTTTAGAGATGACATTTTAAAATAACTTAGGCTATTCGTGTAGGGTCCTGTGTGAAAAACCAGACTCAAAACTTTCAACCCTTTGTGAATGAACAGCATAAAATGGATTCCAGACTACAGATGCAAATTCTATTCAAAATTATCGCTTTTTATCCGTCTTTTTTGCCGGACTTTTATCTTTTATTTCCGCAACTTCGTTTGCGTTGCGAATTATAAAAATTCACTTTTTAGGTGCGCGCCTACACTTCGTCCAGTGGTTCAGCTTATGCGTTGTCTGTCAGTCAGTCAGATCCAAGCCTTTTCAACCGACTTCAAAAAGGAGGCGGTTATCAATTCGGTTGTTTTTTTTGTGAGGTTATACTTTAATTTTCACATATTGGTGGATTTTATCAAAATCGATTTAGTAGTTTAGTTTTTAAATCAAAATAAGTCAAAAAAAAGTGAACAAAATTGCTTATTTTGCTTCCCTGTGACTTTTCAGTGGTGCCTACGGTCACTGGAACCGTCCGATTGAAGTCGGTTGTTGTATGTTTTTGTAAAACCTTGATTACAGTGATAACGTAAATATAATAAACGTAGGTATATTTATTACACACGGTCAATTTTTAATCACCAGAAAAAAAATACATATGGTTAGTTGCCGTTACTGAACACAGATATGGCAAAAAAACTTTAAAAATAAGACTAATAAACAATGAAAACTATCATTATATATTCATACTTATACCACATAGTACTGAGATTATCGTGACCAAGTACCTAACTGGTTTTTATACGGCTTTCCCTATTTCCGGCTTTATTCCAAAAACAAATTTAATACCTTAAAGCGACTGATATTTTAATGGATCTCTGATTGTTTATATTCAATGTCTTAGAGAAATAAATAGTATAATGGTAATAACTGTCTAATACATATTTATGGTGCTGTAACTTGTATGGTAGTCAATAATAATTACATTATTAGTGACGTCTGCCTGTAATGTGAGACTCGTGGGATTCAACATGCTTTATGCCCTGATCAAACGTACCGAGCATACGGCCGAGACAGTGCTCTCGGCCTAGTACTCGGTGCGTATAAACATAGCGCCGAGTACTCGGCTGAGCGAGTGATGCTTCACTGTTTCGGCCGAGAAACATTTTACTGTCTCGCCCGTTAGATCAGTACGTGTAATCTAGGCATTAGTGCACAGACATAGGCGGTGTCCTAATAGAACGCGATCACGCGATCGTCGCGCGAGCAAGCGATGCGACCGTCGCGCGATCGCGCGTTTGCCAATCGGGACGCCTATTTGACGTTAGTACGTTTGATCGCGCGATCGCGCGAATGTCATCGAACTTGCGATGGTCCCGTCATCGCGTTCTATTAGGACACTGCCTTAGATCTAGAATATCTGTGCACTAGTGATATGAAATGTTTGCAATGTTGGGTAGAGTTCAGAGTTAGCAGAGTTGGTAGAGTTCAAAAAAGAGAATTTCGGAGAACGAAGAGGTCCAGTTGTGTTTGCATAAGTGTAGCATGCCTACTCTATCTATGTCACTACGAATACCAAGGAATTTATAAACGTAGCTTATAAATTCCTTGACACATATACCTATATATTTAATCGGCTAAATAAATAAATTAATAAATATTGGAAATTTCACACAACGCCATCTAGCCCCTAACTTAACAAAGTTTGTAACATGGGAACCAGATAACTGATAGGATACTTATTTTATTTTTGTAAATACATAGAATATAATAGAAAACACCTCAAAATAAACACAGATGTTCATCACACAAAAACATACTCCTAAATGCTCCATTTCTCCGAAACCTAACACTTCAAATTTTAATTATGATTTTTCTTTTGTTACAGATGTATCTCATCTAAAATGTAGTGCAGTGTCATAATGGCCCAAAAGATGGCGCGAGTGTTCAGTGTGTGTTGTGTCGTCCTGCTCGCGCACATGGCCGGCGGCAAGCAGATGAGCGAGACGCTGCAGCGTGCTCTGTCTGCCGTGCGTGGACCCAGTCCTGGAGCCAAGAAGCTGCTGAACATTCCTGAAGATGGAGGTAAGTCACATCAACCTGGATCCTACTAATATTTTAAACGCGAAAGTATGACATCAAATGACCAGGGAATTTCATTAGGTAGGTAGTACAGTGAGAAATTTTAAATAAAAGTAGATAATAGTACATTATGATATAAGTGCGGTAAGTTGATAATTACAGCCGAGGCGATATTGCTAGCCCGAGCCGTAGGTGAGGGCTACAAGAAAGCAGAGGCTGTAATTATCAAAGCGCACGTATGTCATACGACGTTTTATAACACATTTGCGAGGAAATAAATAAAACACGGACATTTCAAATAAAAACAATACAGCGAAAAGAAACAGCGCGCGGAATATTTTTTACTTGCTCTCAAATTAGCGATGCGGGCGCATCAGCGCTTTTTTTTAAGGCAAAGGCACAAAAACAGCCAGTATTACTAATTAAGTAAATTAATACTTTTGTGTTTTGTTACATTTAAATGGTTGTAATTCATGGTCTATATAATTTAAATTAAAGAATTAAATGTTTATTTATTGTATTTTATCTTCCAGAGTTAACTTTATTCATAAAATGTTGACCACTTTATTTCTGACATAAAAACTCTTTGCTAAGATTTAAAAAAGTACCGTTCGTTTTAAACGGAGAACCTTGATAAAGCTTCCTTTTTTAATTAAATTACCGCACTAGTGCGTTTTACATTACATTACCGCACGAGTGCGTAATGAGATACAATACGATATTGAAATTGGTGCAATAATATACCCTTTACGAGCAAATGTGTTATAAATAAATTAATAAATACTACCACTGTATCTCATAAAGAAAGCGTGATAGAGCAAAAGCATAAAAACGTTGGTTTTTGGAGTAAAATCTTTATTCCTTGTTATCTTCATAGAAAGACTTATTTTTTATCCACTACGATGTCGTTTTCAAACTTTCGCTAACCCCGAAACCTTTTTAATAAAACACAAAAAAAAACTCCATTATTTCGGATTACCCTAAAAGCCGGATATTAACAAATGAATTACCCGTCCAAGGCTGATGGCTGTAAAGTTTTATTACAGGGCCGTAATTACTGAAAAAAGAGAATTACAAGGCAAGTTGACGGATGAAGCAATGCTGAAAGGACGTCTAATTAGTCAAAAGTTTGGACTCGTCTCATTACCTGGTTAAGGCGAGGTCATTTTTCAGGGTTGCATCATAAGGACTGGTTCCCAGAAAACCCATTTCCCGAAAAACCCAAGAATTTCGAAATAAAACGATCATGGCTTTACCATGGTGGTTGACCATGGTGACACATTGACAATGGAATTTTTAATTCTCACAAAAAAACTGGTTGCAACCACTTTGATATGTTTGAGAGATAACCCTCCTTCTTCGCAGTCGGGTAAAAAATAAATGACTTATTGACATACATTCATCTCTTTTTGAGACCATTTAAGATTAATTAAATTAGATTAAATTTTCAAAAAAAATAGGTATTGCTATTGCTCGCGTCTGTACAAAATGGTCAAGTCATGTGGGTAGGTACGTTTTATTTCAAAATTCTTTGGTTTTTTGGGAAATGGGTTTCTGGGAACCAGTCAAAAATTGATACCTAGTTTTTTCTAAAACCTGATGCTAATGCTCCTTCATTTGTGGGATTGTACGATTCTAGGTATCCAAGGTCTTCATTTTTACGTGACGACTGACTTTACCCTTCAAAATACCCAACCCTCGAGATGACCGAAGTTTCTTTATTAATTAAGGAACTCCACCAATTACTGGGTTCTTTCGTAACTCGGAGGTATCACGTTTGGGGTGATTGGATTTCGCGAGTTTTCCTTGTCGTGTTATCCAGTGGTTTTGGTGCTGAGGGATTCGGACTGTTAGGAAGTTGTAACTCTATTAGAAAATTAGAAGGGTAACTCAAAGTTAACGTGCGCTGTAGCATTGTTGCACCGACCTATGTGAATTCAAGTCTTGGCAGTGCAGGCGTGATGTCTTAACTTAAGGAGAGCGCATAACTCGTCACTTGTTTACATAAAAAAAAAACTGTGTGGTTATTGTCTTGTATGGATAGTCAAATGGCAAGTATGTTGGATTGTCAGACTTACATAGATAGATAGATAATGCTTTATTGTACACATGGAAATTAACATATACAACAAGGCTTAAATCTAGAGTGGTACAATTGGCGGCCTTGTCGCTAAGAGTGATTTCATCCAGGCAACCAACAGGCATTGGAGATGATTTAAATAGAAATGGGGCGTACAATTCTTTCCAAAAATACATACATACAGTTCATATATTCAGTACATAGTACATACAATTTTACAGTAAATAATGTCTGTAATATACATCTCATACACTCGAAAAACATAACTCTTCGTCGCCGTCGGTAAAAATCAAGTAAAATACTTCATTTCTCATAAAAATACCGATGACATTCCTAAACCGTGGTCTAAAGATGGCCCGTGCCCAACTTGGCCCAATAAACTAATTACGCCCAGTCATGGCCATCTTGAAAGCCTTTTTATCTCGGAGACTGATTGGAGAACATTACTCAGCGGCTTTTTTGTCTCCCGATTTACTCAGTTCCGCTTAATGTGCAGATAGAGGCAATTGATGACCCGGGGATGAATTTTGTATGAATAATTTTAAGGTTTTTTTTTCGGGCTCTTTAATGCGAACTCTTTGATAATTAACCTAAATCTGGTGTGTACATTGAGCGGACAAAAGGGACGCTTGTTGCAAAATAATATCGTCCCTGTTTTAATCTGAGCATTTTTTGAGCACTTCTAAAAGTCGTCATTTTAAGCCGCTTAAAGCATTTCTATTAATCTCGTCTAGCAAAATAGGAAAAACCGTGTTGGCCGAGTGAGAAGTGCCTCGAATTTTGATCCCAAGGTTGTGAGTTCGAACCCGGTCGTACACCGATGGATTTTAATGTTCAAAAGGATCTATGTGTGCCATTTTAAAAACACGTGCGGTGTAAGAAGGAAAAACGGTAAAGGAAAACATCGCGAGGAAACTGTTCATGTCATAGAACCTAAAAGTTCTAAAAACATCTGTCAAAGTGCACGAAAAGAGCCTCTTCGGCGTACTTGAAAACCTTACACTACACTGGTTCGAAAGAACTAGTGACACGATAAGAAGTAAAATATGCGATAAACCAACACCACACTAAATAAAATCAAATCATTTGTTTATTTTCAGATAACATTAAATCAATAAATTAATTAATAATTAAATTAATATTATAATAAAATACTTAAATTAATAAACTGAAAGATAAGAGACTGTTATTTATTACAGCATAAGCTAACTACTACAATCTATATATAGGTATATTACAAAATTTACAAAAGGAAACAATTGGGCCACCCATAGACCGTTGCAAACGATCTATAAGTAGCTCAACTGCTCCAACTCGATATAAACTGAAATGTATTTTTATTGAATACCCAGAATCCCGCGCGCCGCTTTCTTGCTTGCACATTTCTTTCTACATTATTAATTTACTGTGTGCATTTTTTAAGTATAAATTTCAAATCAGTATAAACAACAATATTCTGAGAAAACAAAAAAAAAATATATATATTGAGAACCTCCTCCGTTTTTTGAAGTCAGTTGAAAAAAAATTCAAAATTTCTTTGAAAATTTAATCAAAACCAATTTGAGCACTTCCAAGCTAGAATCCGTCGAATGCAGTCCAAATAACTGAAAGCTAATGCTGTAACTTAGACGATTCTATTTCCATAGGATTTGCTACGAATCTGCATAACTTTGCCCATGTTTAGATCGAGCTAGTTGTTTAGTAGAGTGTTTAGTAGAGTTGGGAACTTTAATCAGTAGAGGAAACAGGGAACTAGTAATTTGTTTTATAAACTTACTGGTTCAAAACAAAGGGTTTACCTAGTAAGTTTCGAGTAGAAAGCTAAGATCATTAATGCGATATATAAGATGATTTAGCTTTGAATTATTTAGAAATTTAAATCAGTATTAAAGGCCACTGGCTTATACGAGAAAGAAGGAATATGTATGTTGTTTTTAAGAACCGAAACATTTAGGCTGAAAAAAACTTTAAATCCTTAAGATTTATTATTTTACTGAAAGAAAACATTCCTTTATTTTTGAAAAGGAACAAAACTGTATTCATATATTTTTCGTTAAACTTACCTTACGAAATCGAACCGGCTAAAAACATTTAAAAAAATAAACACTCATTTTATTCTGCTAATCGATAGGATTATTGTTGTATGAACATAGTTGTTTTACGTGAGATTAGGTATTTTTTTTCAATTTTATGGGTATTTATATCTTAAAAAAACATATAAGTAGGTATTGTATCAGTTATCTATTTTCCATAGTACAAGTTCTGCTTAGTTTGGGGCTAGATGGCATTGTGTGAAATGTCCAAACATTATTTGATCTTAACCTTACATTTGATTTCTCTAGCAATTTAGAAAGCGAATCAAACTGAGCCAGTATTTTAGTTCACTGAGCCACTACTCTCAACCCTTAAGTCCACGTAGCTAGTGGCACTTTGCATATAAATTCTTGGGCACTAACAGCTCATGCTTTACATTACGGGCTCAAACTGACATCTCGTTATAGAAATAGCCAGAAACAGGTAATGTATAAATTGCAATCTGAAGTTATCTTCCAAAACCACCTGGGTACACTGAAATTTGATATAGCTGAGAAAATTACATTACTTTCATATTCTTTTTTTATGACAAACATCGGAAACCCTTCGTTCGTTAACTATCGGTAACCATAAAAGTGCTATATATAAATCTATGGTAAGAGTTTTCAGTCCGTCTCAAGGGTTATAATACTGTCTTTACAATTGCTTTTCTCATGGCCGAGATTGAGCTTTATAAGAACAAAGTCATTTTAAAGCCCTTAAAAATACTATAACATTTTTTTTTAAAACCACTATGTTTTTTGTTGACATTTTACACAACACCATCTATCCCAAAAATAAACACGCTTGTACTAATATTATGGGAACCAGATAACTTATATACTTTTTTTTGTAAATTAATACATACATAGAAAACACCCAGACTCAGGATAAACACTGGTGTTCATCAGAAATGTTGATTCTGAAGCGAGAATCGAACCCGCGACACCTGCGTGGTAGTCCAAAACACTTGCCACTCGATCATCCATGCCGTCTACTTAGATTATTTACTGGTTAAAGAAAACAATGCATAAACAGGTTAATATTCATTAACTTTAACGAGCTTAACCCTTAAAGCACGTGGTATAAAAGTGCTCTGTGGTATAAATTATTATAAAATTAATGTAAATTGTGCTTAGTTACCATCTTTGCAGCCACTGTGTCCCAAAAATCGTTGCTCTCCGTCTGAATAGTTGCCCGTATTTGAATAACTAGCAAATTATGCTGTCCCGGGCATTGTTTGAGCACCTTTAGGTGCCTTTGGCTCTACGCTTTCCGCACGATCGACAACCTTGTCCTCAAACTATAAATGTTACTTCCATGAATTCATATAAAAAAATCCCTGAATTCAAAAATCCAGTGAATATAATGACAACATGTATTGTGTCCGAGGTCAAGTTTAAACAATTGAATCTCAATAATTGCAAAGAAATTAAAATATGAAATTCAATTTGCAAGTTAATCAATATTATGTATCATACATAATAAAAATCAACGAAGATACACGATTTTGGTGAGCGCAACAACAGATAACGGGAGCTTATAGTTCCTACCAAAAAAACGTTTGTCGACCCTTTATCACTCACAAATTACATAGATAGTTGTGGTCATAAATTATTATTTAGTGGCTAACTGTAATTTTTAATAGCGTGGGCTGAAAATTATGGACAAATATGGCATAAATCAACTAAAGATGAAATTTCAAACCGTTGTTGTAAAGAAATCAAAATAAGCAGCTGTTAACATCTCTAACACAATTATCCTGCTCAGAATCCTTTAATACTTACATAAATGTATTCTCTTTCTACATTAATTAAAGACAATAATTGTTATGAAATGTCTGAAAAGAGGGAAAAAAGTAATTAAGACTTGGTTAACAATCGTATGGAAGGTCTAAAGTCTAAAGCGTTATGAGTTGAGCCAATTTTCCGCTGAAGTCCGTTCATAGCGGACCGTGTGTTAGAGTTTTGAGGTTTTAAAAGTTAGACATAGCATGAAATATAACTAGTTTTGTACAGTCAGCTGCACAGACATGTATAGACTCGAATTTTCATTTGGCAACACTATTTCTGCAGGTTAACATTTATTTTACTTATATCATTAATTATTTATCAAGTTCCTAATGTGATGTTTCTAAATTACTTTCTCGAAAAAAAAATTGTTTTAATTTTATCTTGAAGTAACCGCTTTTCAGCCGACTTCAAGAAAAAGGGTTATCAATTCAGTTTAATGTTTTTTTTTTGTGGTACCCCGTACCTCTTAACTTTAAAGTTTATAAACCGATTTAAAAAAATATTTTTTGTGTTTTATAGGATATACTTTTAGATCGGTCCCATAGACATTTCATCGAAAACGGTTTAGTATTTTAGTTTTTAAATCAAAATACTGAACTGCAAAATATATGGCGTTGAAGTAAACAAAATTGCGTATTTTGCTTCCCTGTGACTTGTCAGTGGTGCCTACGGTCACTTGAACCGTCCGATTGAAGTCGGTAGTATGATTTTGTAAAACCTTGTTTCAATTTGAACACAAAAAGTAACAGTTAAATATTCACCCTCTATTCGAGTAGGTAAGTACCTGAAATAACATTATAACAAAATTTATTCACACCCCGTCATTATCACCTGAGGATTAAAACCTTCTAATCAACGAAAACAATTTTACCCTATATTTTCCCCCCATAATTTAATCCCATAATCATTTTCTTCAAGTTCACCTGATCTTCAAAAACATTTATTACTGTGCATTCATTAACAAAGGGTAAAAGGAATTTTCGTTTTACAAAGATCTCGCTTTGGGCAAATATTATACAACTTTTGCTTAAATTATAGAGTAGGGTTAAAAAAAGTTATTTGAATATGTGAACATTCAGCGGACACAAGATAATCAGGGGCTGTGCTTAGCGGACGCTCCATTTCATTGGTTAATATTAGTCGTATTATGATAGGTACTAGTTACATTAGTAAATATTTATACAACTTTTGCTTAAATTATAGAGTAGGGTTGATTTTTTTCTTTTAACGTGTGAACAGTCAGCAGGATACTGGATAATCAGGGGCTGTGCTTAGCGGACACTGCATTTCATTGGTTAATATAAGTCATTAAAGTGGTTAACTAGTTGACAACCGTAACTTTGTTTCCGTTTCTCTACGTTCAGGGATTTTGGCTGTACCTTTTCTGTCAGTCATGATTATACAAACAAACAGACCAAATAAGGACAAATTGCAAAATAAAATTACTAGTTCATTTTTATTATCGCTTGCTAAGCGGATGGTTCGTTCGGTTTCTATTGTGTTGCGATGACCAGATAGTAGTGTCTGATTTTGTATCAAAATTGTATATGTATAATCGATCGTTAGCAGAAATAAATAAAAAATTTAAACCATTCATTATTTTTAACTACCGATACTTAATTTGTAAACCAAACAATGAAGAGCGGATAACCTGATAATTTACCGTTTTACTTCTATCCTCTAAATATGGATACATAAACCTGAAAATTAGGAACATCTAACGTGCCTGGAACAATTTTGTGGTTTCCTAAAATTGGCTTGTAATTTAGACTTTTCAACTTTTGCCCTTACTGAGTGGTATGTTAACCCGAAATGGGTTACTTTTTCATCGGGCGAAACTTTTGGGTCATCATCGTTTGCGGAGATTATTATCGGAATAGTCGAGTTACTTCAAGGACTCGTTTGATGTATTATATACGAAAGTTAGTTTTGCTGTCGGGGCTTACAAGCCTGTAAAATCAAATCAAAAATCAAAACTGTTTATTTCAGTTTTAAATGATAGCTCATGTTAGTAGGTTATGTACCTACTAACATTATGAGCTATCATAGCCTTATTATAAAGTAAAAGCCTGATGACCCGGTTAAAACAAGAAGTACAAAACGTAAGTCATTGTATTCTTTGTACATACCTATTGTTCTGACCGGGGCCGACAGCTTAAGGCCACTTTAAATTTCTATAAAATTGAAGGAATAAGCAATATCGTAGTATGTTGTTTAAAGGTGTCTCGGGTTTGATTCCCGCTTCAGGACAATCACTTGGGGTGATTAACATCGGTGTTTGTCCTGAGTCTAGGTGTTTTCTATGTATTATATTCTATGTACATATGTACCTATTTGCAAAGAAAAAAAGTATTTAAGTATTCTATCAGATTACTAGTTCCCACAGTACAATCTCAGCTTAGTTTAGGGCTAGATGGCGTTGTGTAAAATGCCCAAAATATTAATTATCATTCATCATCATTTTCTGGTCCTTTTCCTACTTACGTGGGGTCGGCACAACATGTCTTCTTCCATTCTTCTCTATCAGCCGTCATCTCTGTACCTTCACCTGTTTTATTCATAACATCTTTCACACAGTCCATCCATCCTTTCTTCGGCCTTCCTCTACTCTTATATCCATCCACTTCCATATTCAGCACTCTTCTAGTCACATGACATTCTTCCCTTCGCATCACGTGTCCATACCAAGCTAGCCTGTTATCTATTAATTTTTCCATCACTGGCGCCACCTTCAGGCTTCCTCATATAATCCCAATGAGCGCCACTAAGCCGGGTTATCGGCACTTCTTCGCAATATTTTACTGGATGCCTCCCACAATTTGTCATTATTATCTTGAATAATATAAACACTAACTAAAACCCAACTTCTCTAGTATATATTCAGGCCTAAATCATAAATAAATAATGTATGTTGAACATAGCATATAATACTATCTGAAAGTATATCTGTTTTGAAAACGCAGACTTGAAATTCACTACCACATCGACAAGAATAAATTTTACAGGGCCCAGTAAGACGTTACATCTTTTATTTTTATTTTATTCAGACTCAATGTGAATGAAAATCAATGAGACCGTATACTACGCAGTAGAAATGGGAGTTCAAAGCGGAGATCAAAATGAATGGCCGACTGTTACCATGTCAAAGGGTCGAAGACAGGGTCAGGGGCTTATTACGTGTGAAGATTATCTTTTTTCAACCGACTTCAAAAAAAGGAGGCGGTTCGCAATTCGATTTTTTTGTTACCTTAGAACTTTGTTGTTTGTAAACGGATGAAAAAATATTTTTGTTTGAGAGGTTATAGTTTCAGATTAGTCCTATAGAAATTTCATGAAAATCAGTTCAGTACTTTGGTTTTGAAATCAATATAACTGTAATAATGACGTCAGCCAAGTAAATGAAATTGCGTATTTTGCTTCCCTGTGACTATTCAGTGGTGTTAATGATCACTACTGCAAAATAAGTACCTGCATTGTTGAAAAAAAAGTTCTTGTCATGTCAATGTAACTGTCAAACTATGAAAAATGTTTTACTCGATAGTTTTACTCCAAAACGAGTATATATATACGTGTGGACCGCAAAACTTATGCTCAAAGGCTCGCATCGAGCCGGCTCGATGGTATTAAGGCTCGAACGGTTCGGTGAATAATGTACAGTGCGCGTCACTCGATAGATAATGCTGAATGTGTGGACGAAAGTTCATGCCATGGTTTTTACTCGACATGATAGCTCGATCGAGCAAAACCGTATGTGAGTACGGAGCTTATCACAATCGCCTTCTGTCTTATTCTCATGCAAGTTTTCTAAAGCTAAAGCCGTGTTGGCCGTGTGGAACTTTCGATCCAAACGTCGTGAAGGAATACGGTGAAGGAAAACATCGTGAGGAAACCGGCATGTCATAGAACCTAAAATGTTCGAAAACATGTATTGCGTCAAGTGCACGAAAGGAGCTTTTTCGAGGCGCACTTGAAATCCTTTCACCACACTGGTTCGAGAGAACTAGTGACACGATAAGAAGAATGCAAGTTTTCTTATTTCTTAGAACTCTTCTAAGAACATCATAAACTAAATTCCAATTCATGACATCTCAAATAAGTTCTAAGAAATTAAAGGCAATAGACTCCGCCATCCACACGAAACTGGGCCAATTCCCAAATCTATTGTATTGAGTTGAAAAGAAATGTCCGGGCCTACTCATATATTGGCCGATTGCTCTGCCAGGATTTACGAGAGTGCTCCGGGAGACGTGTTACGGTCGTGTGATGGGTGGTGAGAGGTTGACAATTAATATGTGTTTTATGGTGATATATTGGGGAGGAAAAACTATGAAATAAGATATGTTGGAGTATCTTAGGATAAAAAAACTTTGCGTATGAGTTAACTTATTTTATTCTTATGTTTTGGAAAGTTTTAAAATTGTTGATATTTATTTTCGGTTTTAAAATTCGTTAAATTATTATTTTTCTTATCGTGTCACTAGTTCTTTCGAACCAGTGTAGTGAAAGGATTACAAGTGCGTCTCGAAGAGGCTCCTCTCATGAACTTGAGACATGTTTTCGAACTGTTTAGGTTCTATGGCATGCCGGTTTCCTCACGATGTTTTCCTTCACCGTTAAGCACGTGTTTAATGCACACATATTTTTTTGAACAGAAAATCCATTGGTGTACGACCGGGCTGGAACCCCCGATCATCGAATGGAAAGTCGAGGTACCTCCCACTCAGCCAACACGGCTTTATTAAAGAAAGAAAGAAAAAGCTCAAATACATACTAAACTATTTAAAAGTAAGGATATTAGTCACCCATTGATAATATTGAATTTACGCAATATTCAAGAATCAGAATTATAAACTTTCAATAGATTGTAAACACTACAAAGGTCTGATACGAAATGGAGCAATCAATACTCAGTTCACAAATTTCTACAAGCTTTTTGATGACATAATATGCATTTATAAAATGTCATCAAAACTACCTTGTATCTTCTCATACAAATCTCTTTCGCTACAGTGCATTCAGTCAAGCAGTGAATATTTTATGATACGTACTACCATTCATACATTAACATTATACATAATGGATGTTTCGCACTATAACCATAATCCTTGCTTTAGTACCGGAATATCACATAACTAGTTAGTTTGTCAACCAACGCATCCGCTATGTGATTCACGACTGTTGTGCAAACCTCTGTAGCAAATTTGTATATATGTTTAAAAATCTTAATCGTTTTCGTAATAATTTACTAATTACTTATCAAGCAATATAATTCGATGGGTTATCGATTTATCACAAGTGTATTACTTGGGTGTTTATAAAGATCGCATTACCAAGTGTCTTAAGGCATAGAAGATCAATATACTCTTAAGGTAAGCGTGCTCAAATAGGCCACGAAATCAAACGTAGACCTATTTTTAACCGACGAAAAAGAGGTGTGTTCGCAGTTCGCCCCGTATATTTTTTTAATAAAAAAGAAAGTTTCACTCTTTTTTTATCTAATAAACCAAAACCGAAAAATAATCTAGTACCTATTAGTTTAAGAATTATTAATATTTCCAATATTTTCATGTTTGTTATTGTTCAATTTTTCTGTTGGGTTTTGGGTTCTCTAATAATTATTTTTGTAATTCCAGCGTTTGAATTCCAAGTGATCTGATGGCAAGTGACGAAATCGTTGAAAATATAATATTTTCTTTCACCCAATTAATACAATTAATAATAAGTAATAAAATATGATTACAGGTCAAAAACTTAGAACTTCTAATCAAATAAAATAAACTACGAGTACATAAGTAATTAAAATAATTCATAAAATATGTAATTAATTACACTATCAATCGATTTAAAATTAATGAATTCCTCATATGTATAGAATATCTGCTCAACACGCCAGCGTTTTAGTTTGGCTTTAAAACTGATCAAGCTTTCAGCGGCTTCTGTGTTTCGGGAGCTTATCCGCTGTCCGCTGACACGGCAGATATAACAAAAACTCTAACGACTAACCGGGCAGCGCCATCCGTCCTCAGAAAGACGCTTGATGAATTCCACCACTTTATCAGAAACTTCGTTAAGGTCAAAATTTCATGCAATAACTCAGTAGACGAGGTACCTCTGAAAAATGTCCTAAGATCTCAGCATTAGGTGTCGCAAACTCGTATTTAAATGAGATGAATGACGGTGGAAACGACGCTTGGCTTTTCATAAAGCTGATGGCATTGTAGAGACAGCAGCGGAGAACCTTTTTAAACTAACTAGCCCGTGTGCCCTAAACTTCGCACGCAAAGTTGAGCAAAACTATTTTTACCTGTTTCGTTTAGTTTAAATATATCAAATCATAAGTATACCAAAACATTTCGTTAGGAAGTAGTAATAAAATCACCGTTCAACTTTTTTGAAATATATATTCAGCCAATTTCTATCTTCAAAAATGTACGAATGTGCGAGCGAGATAGCAGCGCGCGGGATTCTGAGCCTTAAATCTCTTAACCGATTTGCTCATCTACAAACTCAAAACGTGTTTTGAATTTACTTACCCACCTGCCAAGTTTCATGACAATCAGATGAGTGGTTCGACAGTTATCGTCGGTTAAACGTACATACAAACCCACATACATACATACATACATACAAATCCCGATCCGCTCCCAATAGAAAACGAATAAGTACCTAAAGATAATTTTGGCCCGTCAATAATATAATTAACTACATTATATTTGTATAGCATTCATAAATGTAAGTTAGGTAATTGACGAGAAAATAATAGATGCTATTGAAATATTTTTGAAATTCCTCAGAGCGGATTGTCTTCATAGATGAAATGTCCGCTACATGTGCACATTTTTTTAAATTTACCTTCGTAATTCAGTATAAACATACTTTTACTTATAGTGTTTTTAGAATTTTTTTTGCCTCTCCGTCTATCACCCAGCTCGCTACCTTATCGCCAGAAGCTTTGAAAACTTGTTTGTTCAATGGTCCGTTTGTATTTTTGGCGTTACATGCAAACATTTTGCTTGGAAGCTTTTAAACTGAGCGAGGAACGCGACTTCTATGCAAAAGTTACAGAATATTTAGAAAAATATATTTCGTTTGAAAGCAAGAAATAAAACACTTGAAATATTTTAAGAAGCACGAATGCTTATGAATCTATAGTGTCGATGACACAGGGCTCTGTCGGGTAAAAATTTAAACACCGCAAATTTTTAATCAACAAAAAAATACGCATAATCAGTTACCGGTACTGAACACAGAAATGGCAAAATAACTTGAAAAAATTGTCAATATTTTTAAAAAAATCGGACAACTGTTACCGTTAGTCGTTTTCCTTTGGCCTTGCATCAATTGGTACCTATCTTTGATAATATAATTAAAGTTTCATTCATCGTTTGCCAAACCCGGGTACCTAGCTCGAGTCAGCTCGCAAAAGCTCGGCTCGGGCGCCGCACTCGCGCCGCTGTCAGTCTCATTTTGTAGAAACCTAAAATTCTGACTGCACAGATACAACGTAGTACCCTTTCTGCAATGCCTATTTAAGTTTTTTTTTGTAATTAAAATTTTGTGGTGTATAGATACAGCCCAGAGAGCGTATTACTCGGGCGAATGAACATGACACCTGGCTCGAATGACGTTTGTGCAAAGTACAGCGTGGAATTGGATAATCTTGATAGAGAACAGGTCCTGTAATACCTACTTGGTAATGATAAGTAAAGGTAAGATAAGGCTTCGCAATTAGAGGAAGAAGAAACACGGAGGGCGCCGCGCGGGGCAGCGGGGGAAGCATCAAGTTCCGAGCGAGAGTGTCAGCCAGGTGTCATGTTCATTCGCCCGAGTAGTAAATACCAGTACGTTCCATGACAAACGAATGTCGTAGAAATATCCCTATCGGTGTCGAATCGGCTAAAAATACCGACATACCGATTACAAGACACAACAATAAAACTGTCCGTTGGTTTGTCAGACACAGTTTGTGACCTAGTTTTGTTTTAAACCCTCTTTTTATAGATTTGGCACTGTGGTTTATGGAGTTGAGATTTTTTAGAAATAGCGTTTTAAGGCCAATCCTCAAATCCGAATTCCATACAAAATGTTTCAAACAAATACCCAAAAAGTTCGCCGTATTATAGTAATTTCTTCACACTATTCGTTTCGTCCATGTTTTTTGATTTCGTCAACAAAAAAAGTAAAAGGTTTCATACCTTAATTTAGATTTTATACGTGTTTTAAAATTAACCCTACTAACTTAAAAACACGTATAAAATCTATATTAAAGTATGAAATCTTTCAGTTTTTTTGTTGACGAAATCAAAAAAACATGGACGAAACGAATAGTGTGAAGAAATTACTATAGTACGGCGTACTTTTTGAGTATTTGTCCGAAACATTTTGTATGGAATTGGATTTGAGGATTAGCCTTAAACCCTCTTTTTATAGATTTGGCACTGTGGTTTATGGAGTTGGGATTTTTTAGAAATAGCGTTTTAAAAATTTGATGAAATATCACATATTTTCATGTGAATTTTACTTCTTATCGTCTTATCGTGTCACTAGTTCCTTCAAACCAGTGTGGTGAAAGGATTTCAAGTGCGCCTCGAAGAGGCTCCTTTCGTGCACTCGACACATGTTTTCGAACTTTTGATTCTACGACATGCCGGTTTCCTCACGATGTTTTCCTTCACCGTTGCGAGAACGTGGGATGCATACATATAATTTTTCGACCGAAAAAACCTATTTTACACATGACTGCCACCGGGATTCGTACCTGCGACCATCGGATCGCAAGGTAAGGGCCTCATCCACTCGGCCACCACGTCCTCAATTTTACTGGAAACTATGTAATATATACTATTATCTACCTATTTATTTGATACCATGACATATGTGGTATCGAGATAAAAAGTTATTTTCGAGATGATAATCAAAGTTATAAATTACTGCTCAATCGGCTTAGTATTTTCGGCTTGATTGAGGACCACACATCCATCCATCCTTACAAAACTTTGCATTTATAATATGAATGGTACTATTAATATGATTTAGATATTCATACATTATATAAAAAATTCAGTAGACGCTTAGGATGTGTAACATCTGACATTACGTTTAAATTTGGAATGATTATATTTAGGTACTTCATTTTTCTTTGAGTGGTACCATCTGACGGCTAACTTTATGTTACACACTTCCGTTTCATTTCACGAAATACATTACGTTTAAATTTGGAAGGATTATATTTAGGTACTTCATTTTTCTTTGAGTAGTACCATCTGACGGCTAACTTTCTGTTACACACTTCAGTATCATTTCACGAAATCACATCCACAAATCGAGACATATCAAAAATACACTTTTGCCAGGTCACGATTTCGGAGATATGTATTTCAAAGTTTCCGTGTGCACTCGCCCTTATAACATTTTCGATTTGACTGTGATGTACGATTTCACGGTCCGATAATTTACAGTCCGTTATCCGGATGGTTTGACAAAGGTCGGTTTTAGAGGTTAATCAAATTACTTTTAAAAAATATAGGTACTATTTTTATTTGAACAAATTATCGTTAAAATTTAAAGTACCTACCTGCTTACAAGTAACAATTTGCAATTAGGATTTTACCTTTTTTTTAGTTGAAGTACATAGATATAGTACCTACATAGTTACGCTATCATTATTCGATGTCGTTCAGATTAAATAAAAGTCAGTAGATACATTATCCATCTTCACTTAGTAATATTATATCAGCCGACTTTACCCGAAGTAGTGTTACATCCGAGCGTTAGGAGCCCAGTCCAATTCACACCCCATTTCGTGGGTTTGCTCAGTTCAGTTTGCTCAGTGCATCTAAATAAGTTTTAACTTAATAAATTTATATCATTACACAGTTAACAGTAGGTACGACACTGTAAGACTCGACACTAGAAGACACTAGAAGATCCGAAGGTCGTGGGTTCGTACCTGGTCGTACAACAATGGATTTTTCTGTTAATAAAATCTATGTCTGCATTAAAACACGTGCTTAACGGTGAAGGAAAATATTGTGAGGAAAACCGGCATGTCATAGAACATAAAAAGTTCGAAAAACATGTGTCAAGTGCACGAAAGGAGCCTCTTCGAGGCGCACTTGAAATCCTATCACCACACTGGTTCAAAAGAGCTAGTCACACGATGAAAATAAATTCAATAAGTATAGGTTTTAAAAGTATTTCGGCCATGAAAATGCTCTACCGGTCGCTGCCATTCTAGTGAGAAACGGGAATTGAGACTTAAAATTCTCTAAGAATAGGTAAGATACTCTTAAATTTCTAGGTACTCAATGGCACTCTTTCATAGCAATAATGTCAGCTTAGCGCGCTCTGGAACTTGCCAAGTACACTATTCTAGATAATAATCAAATTCTTATTTAATGCTCATTAGCCATTCAAATGAAGAATTTTTATTCGAAAGTAAAAATATTTTTCGTTTATATTTGAAGTGAAAATCTATTTTAGGCGCACTGAGAAAAATATTTGTTTACTAGTGAAATGGTAAAAATATAGATATGTATTTCGAATAACCGCCTTTGAAGAAGTTTTCACTTCTATCGTGTGGTCTTAAATAGGTACACAGTTTTATTAACCTTGTTTCTGTTACTATTTTTATTAATCATAATACGCCTTACAATTTGGTCGAAGCAAAAAAATGCAGTAGATATTTATACTTAATGAAAATCTCTATGGTCAGAATAGCTACCATTTTTCTTTATCCGACAAATATTTGAGTAAGTAGGTATATAATTTGCTTAAAGGCTTCGCCAAACAGAACGCGTACTTGCGTCGCGTCAGGGCGCTAAGTTGATGCCGCGCTATTGCGCCGAACTGTGTTGTACTACTCGGGCGAGTAAACATGACACCTGGCTGCCACGTGGCTCGGAACTTGATGTTTCCCCCTCTGCCCCGCGCGGTGCCCTTCGTGTTTCTTCTTATCATTACCAAGTATTACAGGACCTCTTCTCTATCAAGATTATCCAATTCCACGCTGTTTTTTGCACAAACGTCCATTTGAGCCAGGTGTCATGTTTATTCGCCCGAGTTATACTATGACGGTATTTTACTGTCACACCGAGCGCCGGCGCTAGCAGTACGCAACGTTCTGTCGCGGCGTCAGGACTGTTTGACAGGCTCTCCATATATCTGTACACCACAATGCAGCGTTATAGCTCAACGTAACGTTACGCCCTGACGCGGCGTAAGTACGCGTTCTGTTTGGCGAAACCTTAACTTGCTTTTGAACTGTAGAAAATAAACAAAGAAGAGATTCTCATTTCGACCCATGTATTTTTTTCTATGTATGAACTCGTATGTATACTACATAGAAAATTCAATCGTGAACGTAATTATAAACCTAATCATACAAAATAACTAACATTTCTGTTTCATAACAAAAAAAAAGTAACTGATAGCTTTTTCTGACCTCAACAAACAATTAAATAATTAAATCTAAGAGAATTCATCGCATTTCACTGAGGAACTAAAAACTCGTGCAATTAAAATTCTCAGAATCCCTTTAATACGAGATTCAAGGCAAAGTTGATTAATTAATACTGAACTCTTAACCCTTAGAAACATTCGAAAACCTTTAATTGGTCGCTCAGATGTCTTGTGATACAATGTCGTAGCGAGTGTCGGATTTTGTGACTCGATTTTATGTAAAATGATAATAGTGGAAATGAGGAAATTTCCGGAAAATTGCTACAAGGTATTTTCAAGTTAAGGATGACACTGTAAGTATTACTTTAAATTATTGAAAAAAGGAAAGGAATAGCTCAGAAATATGGTCAAGTTTGTGAAAAATGAGCGTTTTATGTAAATTTCTTTACAGAAACGTTAGTTTTTGATTTTCAATTTCAAAGTATTTATTTCAATAAACGTATCCTAGCACAGTTCTAATGTAAATTATTCCGAGAACTAGACAAACATTAATTTCTATTGTGATTTTATCTTGACAATTTAGATTTTTTTTTAAACTTATAAAATAATAACACATATACACACAGATTAATTAAGGGTGGGTAATTAAGTAAGAAGTGTTTGTAAGAAAAACATACAATAATAGAAAAATCACGTAGGATTTTGTACTAGCACTACATTTAGCAGCATACTTATACTCGGGAGTAAAGGATAGTCTGTCTCTACAAGAGAGTTAGCTTTTGATTATGTAAATACAAAACCAGTCAATAATTCATGGTTTAGTGACACGATGTTGTTTCGAGAGTTGGATTTTGTAAAACGGTTTCAGAAATTCGATATTTTTGCTTTTTACTGAGGTTGAAAACAGCATGGCCATAATTCTGGTAAACCACTGTAATAACTGTTATTCATAAGTATTTTTATGTCACGTAGCAGTTGAAAATACGAAACTTTGTGACACATAGTTGTTTAAAAGAGCACACATTTTATGATAGCTTTAAATTGAATACGCTTAGCTATCGCACGTTTGGAGTGTTTATGTCCTGCTATTTTGTTTGATCGACTTTTCCAACTGCATAAGGATTTTATGGTCTGCTGTGCTAGTTTGAAAAAATGTAACATTGAACTAAGTCAACTAGCTTATTTTGAATTATAAAATTAAAAAAGTGACATGAATATATCAGCGTAAAATTGCAAAAACCGGAAGTAACCGTGAGTCAACTAACAGTTTTTAACAGCTTTACATGACATGGATAATAAATAATATAAAAAAAACATTTCTTTTGCTATTTGCTTTCTCGCTAGCTATAAAAATTAAGGCCCAATGGTTTTTTCAGACTTAATTTTCTCTGTGTACAAGTATCGGCACGAAACTTTAGCGCTGACCGTTATTGCGCAGAAGTGAAAAGAAAGGTACCTGAGGGGGACTATACATACAATAAACATGCGCAGTAACTCCCCCGCGTATCGTTCAGCGCTAGACTTACGTGCCGCTACTTATTGTCTATGCTATTTTCAGCGGATCTATAGTCTAGAATTCTCTCACCAAATCAGCCAGCAACCATGAATGAACCAACTAGAATTATCATAAATCATGTTAGCCATAATTATACCCACTTGCTGTACAATCTAAGATCCCGTGTGTAGCGGAGTTAGCATAACTTGGTCCGTGTTGACTAAGCCAGCTTACACAGCGCAGCCATGTTTGTGCAACTCAGATCATTTTGGAATTTTTAATTGTTATTAAAAATTGCGGCGATGTAGCTAGAAATGGACTTAGCCAGCATTTTCCGTAGCGGTTTTCGGGTTGTGGATTTTCGTTGACGGTTGTTGCTTGCGTTTTCTAGTGTTAACAATAGGGAAGAGTTTTGTAGTAAGCAGATTTTTGATTATTTTACCCAACTGCGAAGGAGGAATGTGTTCCAGTTGTATTTTATTTACGTTCTGTAGGCTAAACGGCTCAATGGATTTTGACAAATGAGGTGTCATTGGATTTGGCAAGGTTACACAAAATATACAAATTAAGAAGACTTTACTTTCTTCGGCGCTACAACCCTTAATGGGTCTTGGCCACTTCCTCAATGGACTGCCACTCGCTGCGAACTTTGGCCTTCCTTCTCCAGGTGGTAAACTTTCCTATGGCCTTGAGATCTTCGTCGATGCAGTCGCACCATCTCTTCTTCGGCCTTCCTCGCGGTCTTTTCTGCTGCGGCTTCCAGTTAGTGATAACTTTGGGCGCCCTATCCTCGCCCATTCTCTCTACGTGCCCGGCCCATCTCAGACGCTGTGATTTAATAAACCTAACGATCGTCTCCTGATCCATCAGAGCATCCTGCTCATGGTTCATCTTGATACGATAACAAATTAAGAAGACTTGTCAAATATTAATCGATGAAGAGTTTTTTTTTAATAATATAGGTACATTATAAATTTTTAATTGCCAAAAAACTTAAATGGGCAATGCAGAAGGGGTACCACGTTGTAACTGTGCAGTCAGAATATAAAATGTGCGAGTGACAGCGGCGCGAGTGCGGCGCCCGAGCCGAGCTTTTGCAAGCTGAAGTTTGAAGTCTGTTTTTGTATGCTTTTGTAAAACCTTGATTATTATTTGAAGTCTGTTGAAAATAGATTCATGTGACATAGTGATGTGATTTTTTACATTCACCCTCGTACAAGAACTTTATGTCATTGCGACAATAGAAAGAGTTTCTCGAATAGAGTCTCGTCGATACAGCAGCGCATCAACAGCCATACAACTATGCCTCGTTTACACGTAGTCAAATGTACAGTCGAGTGTTTATTAGAGAAGAGAAAGAAGTAAATTTTGAACGTAAACTGAAAGACATTCTTATTAAAAAAAGTTATTATAGTAAACAAGATTTTTTTAACGACAAATTTGACATTTAATGCTTGAAAAATGATATAATTAGGTATGTAAAATTGATTTATGATTCAGTCCGCTCCTGCTCTAATGCTGCTATGCCCTATTTTAGGGTTCAATATGTTCTATGAGTATGTTCTGTGTAACTTTGTAAACAATTAAAACTAAGACTTATTGACTGCAATAAAAATACTGAATAGGTACTGAATACTACATATTTATTTTATTACATGTAAGTGATGTGGTGACAGTCGCGTAAATTACGCCGGTGGGTGTCGCGGGCTCGATTCTCGTTCAGGACAAACATTTGTGTGATAAACATCGGTGTTTATCCTGAGTCTGGGTGTGTTCTAATTATTCTATGTAGGTATTCTATCTTTTTACAAAAACAGGTTTAGAAGTATTGATCCAGTTATCTGGTTCCCATAGTACGCTCTGCTTAGTTTAGGGCTAGATGTCGTTGTGTGAAATGTCTTATATCCCATGGGGATAGTTTTTTTCTTACGAAGAACCTAAGTTCTTCGGTTTTGGCTTCACATCAAAGGTATATAGACAGTGTCAAGTAATTGGAGAGATTATTTAAGTTTTGTCATCAGTCAGAGTAACGACTCTCATCAGTCAAGTCATGCCCCTGTAAAGTAGTGGTGGTTGCGACTTTACTAAAGGCTTCTATGGAGTTTTGGAGGCAACACAAAAAGTCACGTTTTACAGCATTACACTATTCACCAACACTCATACACGTTCACGAGCACTTAATGGATAAAAAACCACCGTTTTTACACTTAAACACTCAAAGTTATACAAGTTTTGTCGACTAATTTAATGCCGCCAATGCGCCATTTTTCATGTTCCCGCCAAAAATCCCATGGGGATAGTTGGAATGTCGTTGCAACTCGACTGTCACTATCCTGTCACCGTCACTGTCCCGTCAACTTGAACGTGTCAGTTATCTGGTTCCTGTAGTACAAGCTCTGCTTAGTTTAGGGATAGATGGCGGTGTGTGAAATGTCCTATGCCATGGGATAGTTGGAATGTCGTTTCAACTTGACTGTCACCGGCACTGTTCTGTCAACTTGAACGTGTAAACAGGGCTTTTGTTAACTTAGAAAACATGTAACAAAGAGTTCGCAGCTAATAGCCAATGTCGACAACCGAAGTTGAGGGATAGTTCACAACTGATGTGCACAACTTCGTTGGACGAAACTTGCGAAGTGATACGGTTTTGCGTTGCGACTTGTGTTGTCATCTAGGCCAGTCGCAAACGAGACGCTGGCTCAAGCGATTTGGTGGCCGGCGACAATCATTTTTCATATATAACCGTAGAGGCCGTAGAGACTTGAAAATTCATAAGCGCATATAAGAAAGGAATTTTGAGAGTTAGAACCTAACTTAGGGAGTTGAAAATAGGCCAAAGCTTACATTTTACTTGTAAAAATTATCATGATTGCTTCGTTAATGATTTTTTTCTTACCTACTCGATGGCTACGAAACGAACTAGAAAAGAAAACACATAAATAAAAAAATATTAAATAACCGAAGCTATAGTAACAAACATTTAAAAAAATACAACCGAATTGAGAACTTTAAAAATAGGAAGCGGCGCGAACAAAGTCGCGGAAATTAAGTACCTCAATAACCCCGAAAATAACTTCGTCAAAAATACCTCGGACCGAAGTTCCTTTCAACCCCTATTCTGACAAAAGAGGTGGCAAATAGGAATTATTCTTCCAATAGAAATTTTCTCACATTCAGGAGAGTGGTTTTTCTAAAAGCAACTAAAGGTTCTATTCAAGAGGGCACGGTTCGTCGCGTATCATCTATGAGGTTATTGGGGACACACGGTTGGGGCGGGTGGACAACCATAGATAGATAGAAAATGCTTTATCTATCTATCTATGGTCCCTAGGTAAAAAACAAGTACACAGACGAACTTAATGCTAATTAGAATTCTCTTCCAGCTAACCTATGTGTATTATGGAGATGATAACATAGATTTGAGACGGTATATCTCAACGATAAGTAAAAAAAATATAGAATCTTATTGTCATAATTTATGTTATTGGTGGAAATCATAATTATATTAAGTACTAATAAAGTCTTTATAAAATGTTTTTATTCATATCATTAGCAACATTAGGTCTACAATCAAACATACAAAATAATTATATACTTTATTATATTATAAGTTAAAACTGATACATGGATCTGATCAGTCGTTTCTCATTTTTAATACCAGTATGTCACGAAAAGGGTTTAAGATATCCCTTTTTTGCGAAAATTAGATTGCACCCCTTTTCTATGACAGGACCCTATGCTTTCAATCCCTGGGGCGTTTATTTACCCTAAATAGTGAACTGGACCCTAAATTATGGACTGTCCCCTAATAGTGGACATAGGACACTGTTTAATTATGTTTACTTTGTCGCGTCCATAAACAAGGAAGCCATTTTATACCCATTTCAGGGATGTTAGTCATTAAAGGATGAACGGATATTAGAAATGGAAATTAGCGTACGAACTACGTACCGGAACTAGCTACGTACGTAGTGTAGTCTACTCGTCGTCTAATTTAGTAGGTACTACTCGGGCGAATGAACATGACACCTGGCTCGAATGACGTTTGTGCAAAGTACAGCGTGGAATTGGATAATCTTGATAGAGAAGAGGTCCTGTAATACTTGGTAATGATAAGTAATGATAAGGCTTCGCAATTAGAGGAAGAAGAAACACGGAGGGCGCCGGCCGGGGGGCGGGGGACGCAGCAAGCTCCGAGCGAGAGTGTCAGCCAGTACTGATGTTTCCTCTGAGGAGACAATTCTGAGATTGGTACCATCTGACGGCTAACTTCATGTTACACACTTCCGTCACATTTCACGAAATCACTGCCACAAATTGACAGAAAGCGAAAAGAAAGATGTGAATAAAAAATATCAAATACGACACAAGACAGAAATAGTTAGGCATCAGAAAGTCTGACAATTTATGTAAATCAACTTCTTTACATTTTATTTTAAAAATCGAACATAGTTTTGCGTATTTAAATTGACACAACAAAATATCATACGAAATAACTGTAAAGATAAACGAGAAAAAGTCGCGAATTGAATTTCGAAGCGATTTTTATTGGAAATTCAAGTACGCGCGCATTCCCAGTAGACTTCCGGTCTCACCGAGTGTTCGGCATTTGAACCTGATAAGATACACTTTGAATCGTAAACGTTCAAATTTCGAATGCTTTTGGGGTAATAAGTACCTACGTACCGTTAGCGACAGAAGTTGCTAAATCTACAATTTTCCTCTTTTTATTTGAGATTCCTATTAGGGTAAGTCCGGGGTAGATGGCCCTACTAACTTAGAGGACCTAAATTTGGAATAAATTTAATGATTTAAACTACCATTTTGACTAATAATTAAACTTTGACTATCCATCTTACTATATTAATATAATAATCAATATCAAAATCAACAGATATGGCACTATTGACTATTTCAAAAAAAAATACGATTGGCTATCTCTCCCAGAGTGTCCGGGAGTGATAGCCATAGGGCTTTGGGGGAGATGGCCAGTTGTTTTCTTGCCCTTTCCTTTACCCTCAGGGTATTTTCATTAATTTTTTCTTATTACCACAGTTAGAACACAACATGTCATCGTATTCAGTACAATTTTCCTGGACCCAAAGCAAACATAATTTTAAATTTCAGTCAGTCTTCATCGAGTTGGGTTCTGTAGTAGAAATTTTCACCACAACCTCTGTCAACTGCTTCCTCTCTGTCTTTATTTGCACTTTCAGAAGTATCACCCAAAACCAGAATTTCTTTGCAACTTCTATCTGAGATCCTGCGAATAGTTTTACGTTTCCTAGCAGTATTTTATTTGGGCTTGTACTTTGTCCAAAGCATTTTTAAGGTCTCCTTCAATCCAATTACCTCTAGTTGAATGCCTGCCTTCCGGACATAGAGTTTGGCATCTGTAAAAACCCTTTTTTGTTATATGTTCGTCTTGAAATAACTTCATATTTTAAGGCCATCTTCCCCAGAAACAACATGGTCATCTATCCCAATATAATGGGGGAGATGGCCATACCGGTTTTTAAATTTATTTTATCACCCTCATGGTTCATTTTGAGGTTAGAATATGAGGAAAGTTATTTACCTTACGATAACACCACAAAAAGAAGCATAATTCTAAAAACTTTTCTATGACCACATAATATGTCAACCCCTTACCTTATATTACATGGGTGTTGAAAAAACTAAGTGATTTTACTCATTTAAAACTCAAATTACGCGCAAAAATCACCCTGACACTGGTTGTTGGCTGGAAAGCGAAGCATACTATACTGTCAATAACGTCATCTACCTGTTATAAGTTGGTTTTTTTTCACCTGGTCATCTCTCCCTTACGGCCATCTACCCCGGAATTACCCTATATGTAGTAGTTGACTTTAATATAATTATTAATTTGAAAAAATAAGAAACGTGTGCTTTTTCAAAAAAAATAATGTGTTTTTCACTTAATTACGACGAGTTTTTCGAGATTATAATGTTATTTTGGACTGTCTATTGATTTGTGTGTTTTAATTTTATATCCGTTTCCTATATTTCGTAAACTTTGCAAATGGATATCAATTCTGGGGTAAAACGGGGCTTCCCCGTCTAGGGACGCGGCCTCTTGCATTCATATTCAAATGTGAGTTTAAATTGATATGTAAAAATGTCCTTTCAATGTCGGTATCAGATTATTTCACAGATTAATCGATATTTTGTATAATAATTAAGGTTTTACAAAAACATAGTAAGTACAACCGACTTCAATTGGAAAGTTCTAGTAACCGTAAACACCTCTGAAAAATCACAGGGACGCAAAACCGCAATTTTGTTCACTTCGACGACTATTTTTTCAGTTTTTTTGATTTAAAAAGTTAACTACTCAACCGAATTTCATGAAATTTCTATGGTACCAATATGTAAGTATCCTCTCATACAACTTTTTTAAAGCGAGTTTTAAAGCTAGCAAGTCAGCGAATTAGCGGTCCGAAAGGATATTCAACTAGCAGATTGTAAAAAAGCCGATGACAAGGGGCTAGTTTACAAGCCGCTAGCAAACTTGCTGATTTGTAGCTTGTAAACTAGCTCTGTGTCATCGACGCTTAACTTATAATGACTTAATTCAATTCAAATTCCATGTATCAAATTTAAACATAGAACAAGCGAGCTCTGAAAGCTATTCGTTTAAACTCGAAACTTTTTCGAACCCCTTATACGTACCAAATAGTTTAGCAAATTGGAAACATTCCTTCGAAAACTAACACCCTGTACAAAGTTTCGACGGTCGCATAGTTCGTGCGACATAAAATGAAACATCCTGTATGCACCTTCATTAGCAAATGCAATGCTTTGTTCGTTTCGAAACCTCTGACATGCTCTTTTGACAACACCCTGTATTTATGCTTCTGTTTTTAAATTCGTTGTTTATGAAATTGTCTTTGAAAAATGCGAGGGAAAATAAACATTGCGTTTTTTGTAATGTGGTAAAAAAAAATATCAATTTTTTTATATATTTTAGATTTATTTTTTCTGTTTGTTATCTTAGGTTCTTTATTTAATTGTATCATCGCTTTTAAATTTTTTGATCATTTTTCTAACTTTTTTACGTAGTAGTATGTTGAAATTGGCTCAATGATTTAATAAAAAAATTCAACAGATTTTGAAATCAATTTTGACAAGCGTTTTAAGCTACTTACATGTTTCTTTAATAGTTGGGACAATGATTCTAACGAAACATAAGTAATTAAAAATTTAAAGGAAGTGTTAATTAACGAAAACCAAGAACAATGCTCCATTCTTAAGCCAATAATTCAAACACTACACCAATAATATTCCGGATACATAACGATTTCCGGTTAACAAAATTGCTATTATCCATTCATTGTTAAATGCTCATGATATAAATTAAAACTTCGCGCAATTTTTACCCGACTGAGAAGGAGAGTGAATAATTTTAATAATTTATTTTTTGAAAAAAGCTAACATTTAGACTTAAAAACATTGACATAGCATACTTACAGTTACGTTTCAATTGTCAAAATTTTTTTTTTGTTGTCTGTCGAGTGTGCATTGTGATTCAAACTCCACTGTTCTGGTCATGGGCAGGTGTGATCCCTTACTATTAGGTAAGCGCCTAGCTCATTTCGTGACTTCTTTACATGAAAAAAAAATGCTGAAGAATTCTTCCGCAATTTCTGTACTGTTTTTGAAAAGACTATCAGTAGGCCTCTAGTTGTATTTACTCTGCGGCCAAACTTAGACAAAGATAAACATTGTATCAAAACATTAATGGATCTTTCTATTTGTTCTCCGTCGCCATTTTGGCGATCGTTTTAACAGGCAAGTTTTGCACAACTTCTAAATGGATTCGTGATTTTATATTAGTTTGGACAATCATCGATTCATTATGAATTCGGAAAACATCAACTTGGAGTATTTTCATGAGGTCAGTCCAAAAGTAAAAAAAATATGAGATTTTTTTTTATGTTTTGGACCTTACTTTTTTGCCTTGAGAGGCACGCATACGAAAACCTAAACAGCTTTATTTAGAAACGAGTTTTACGCCGACCAGGATTTATCATTGTTGTTCCAATATGCGCAAAATTATATCATCGTAGTTGTAGAAAGGTGATTTGAATGTAGGTAAATGACTTTTATTTATATTTTATCTATGGTAACGAATGTAGTTTGAATAGTGCAAACGGAACGTAAGTACATGATACGCTTAGAAAGGTTTTGTTATGCTGATGGCCGTGTTGCCTAGCAACTGTCAGATAACATGTCAAAAATCTGCCATAGATAGTCCTTGCCCAAACTAGGGGGCCACTAGGTTTAGAGAAATAAGCAGATTTTTCCCGTAAGTCATGAATAAAGATGCTCGTTTGGTTAGTCCCTGCCTGTCCTCCTTGTGAAATTTCTTAATTGTAAGAGGAAAACTAGTTTAGAACTGGGAAAGTCAGGGGGTGACCTCGAGTTTAGTCTTCGTTTCTAAATAAAGCTGAGAGTTAGTGGATTTTTCAACCTGCTGAGTTTGTTCCCTTACAAAAAAGCGGAAATCTGGTTTGCGACCGTAATAAGTTTTAATATATCTGAGAAAACACTTATATTAATTAGCTCATAGGGTGTTTGCCATAACCTTGAAGATTAATATAGAAGACAATCGCTTAGTACGCAAAATATTTTTTTTTGACGTGGCTAGACTACCTACGTCTAATAAATCGATGATCGCCGCCGCGCCGGCTGTATGCACGAAAACGTTGACGTCATTGTCCGGTAACGCTCATTGTCCCGTTACGCTAGTAGTCACGTTAAACTATCGTCCGTAAACCAACTTTACAGACAATTTTTTTTTCTCTCTTTCTGAAGTCTGTCATTAAATCCGAAAAGATAATGCCCGAGATACACGAGGCATTTTTTTTAAGCCAGGATAGCAATCTTGCCTGACTTTCTAGTGAAATTTTTCTAGTGAATAGTGTTTGACTATCTAGTGAAACTCAGGCGTTAGGAAAATAAATTTATAACTAATTTTAACGTAATACTTTTATTGAAAAGGTTTAAAATGGGTTAAGAGAAGACGTATTATGAAAGTTATCTAGAAAAAGCGATTCTTTAGAAGTTAGATATCGCGATAAACGTATAAAGGGCCAATTAAATCTGTCAACGACAATATAGAGGGTTCCCGCGGATTGCCGTTTAAGACCAAACTTCCGGTAAATAGAGAAACTTTTCAAGAGATAACTTGGATTTTATCGAAGTTTCAAGATGCAAGAATTAAATTAACCAAAATTGTATTTGACTTTTTAGAAACTGTTCGAACAATTATCCGTAAGTTTTGGTTTGATTTCCGGTATGACAAGAATAAAACCTATATCGAGCGTTTTTTGCTTTAAGATTTCGAATGATCTAGCAAAAATTTTGAAGCTCATAGCAATAAACGCGCGATTAAGTAAAATTATTGGATTTTACATTAGAGAAATAATAATGTATTGATGAAGGTGCTAAAAAAAACTATGCCTGCCCTATGAAGTATTCATACAATACAATGCCATCAAGCAATAAGACCGTCCTTGTAATTTTCGTTTGTATTTCTTGTTTTTAATGTAATTTTTAGGTGATATAAAATATTCTATCCATCTATCTCTCTACAATACCACTTACTTACAACCTTAGAAAATAACAAAGGGTTGAGAATTTTTTTTTTGCTACTTCGTTATTTTCTGTGCATCGTGATGGCAGCCCTATTTCAGAATAATGAATACAGTGTGCCACATGACTTATTTTATTGCGAAATAAAAAAAATTTATCGTTAGTTATTTTGAGCGCATACAGGAGGCTACAGTTGATTGCAAAAGTTTTCAAACCAAATAAAAAAAAGGTGCTTTTGTGAAGTGGTTCCGTACATAAATTATGATATTTTTACGTTTTCTATTATGTCGCCATTGTTAAAACAGCTAGATTACCTTTCAAACAAGGCCTTTCGTACTTTAACTCCATCGCTTCTGGGTGGCGTTAACGAAAAAATAATCCTTACTCTAGTAATATAATTAAATACGTATGTATGTAAGTTATAAGGTATTTATTACTTTGTTTGTTGTTGCCTGCAAATAAAACTATTATTATTAAAATTAAATTTGTTTATTATGCCTTAAAAGATTTTGTAAATCTTTAAGATTTAGCCAGATCGACAAAATAAATGTTCTTACTATTTGAGCCCTTTCAAATAAAAAGTTATAAGCCAAGCCTTTGCCCCATAATAGGACACAGCACTGGTTGATAAATATAAATCTAACTGCAAAACTTGGTAAATAACACTTTAAAATTAGAGTTATTTAATTTTCGGAAATCCAACGGGCCCCTAAAGAAACGCAGTATCCACAATATTTTGTCGTCAAAAGCCTTTCGTGGTAACTTCGCGGTTTTTTCACTTTGTAGATTTCTGGTTTTTCCGGATATGGACGTTCTATCTTTATCGCGGGAAAATATCGCTTTATAAATTGCTCTTTCCGCAGTTATTGAAAAGCCATATGGATAAGGGCCTACGTAGACGATGGACTAAAACAGACTATAAATATGACATTGAAATCTAATCACAATAACCAGTTTGTTTTTAGGTTCAGGTATCTTCTGATTTTGTCCCACATTCTGCGGATAAGCAGTAATGTGTGAGCATTATTGTGTTCTAATCTGAAAGGCAAGTGGCTAATAAAATTACTGGTTTTATAAGACTGGACATCAAAATGGAATTCTAACAATAATCGCTTTACGAATTGCTACATAGTAAACCTTTGCGTACAACGTACGTACGTACTATACAATGCTGCGTATCTCTGCCTAAATGAGTACAGTCAGCAACACAATTACTATTATTAGTGCTTCAGTGTTTTTTGACCTCGATTCGACCCATTTGACTTATAAAACATTATAGTTTCGTCCCAGCCCTAAAGCACGTAAAAAAGTATAAAATTCAGATTAGCGGATTCGCCGCTCGTACTTTATTTTCAACCTACCTCAAAAAAAGAGGAAATTATCAATTCGGTTGAATGTTTTGTTTTATTATGATTCTTATCTCAGAACTTCATTGTTAATAAACCGATTTGAAAAAATCTTTTTTTGATTGAGATACTTTTATATTGGTCCCATATAAATTTTATCAAAATCGGTTCGCTAGTTTAGGTTTTAAATAAAAATAACTAACAAAAAAAACGTTGAAGTGAACAAAATTGCATATTTTGCTTCCCTGTGATTTTTCAGTGGTGCCTACGGTCACTAGAGCAGTCCGATTGAAGTCGGTTGTTGTATGTTTTTGTAAAACCTTGTTTGCATAATCGTGTGCGCATTGGGCGGAGCTGGGCGGAGCGGAGAGGAGCGGACCGTGAATTGGCCAATAACAGTGCTCAAAATTCCACTTCCACTCCACTTCGAGCACTTATTTTTATCGTGTCATTCCTTTCGAGCCAGTGCGGTGAAAGGATGTCTGGATGTCAGTGGAAATGCACCCTTAGCCGAGAGTAGGCCTGAGTTCTATCATTGGACACATTAAAGGCTGATTATGCTAAGTTAGTATTCTGTAGCTTTGTGTGAAAGACTATTATAGTTACGACTGTACCTGTACAGTAGGTACTACTCGGGCGAATAAACATGACACCTGGCTCGAATGACGTTTGTGCAAAGTACAGCGTGGAATGGATAATCTTGATAGAGAAGAGGTCCTGTAATACTTGGTAATGATAAGTAATGATAAGGCTTCGCAATTAGAGGAAGAACAAACACGGAGGGCGCCGCGCGGGGCAGCGGGGGAGGCATCAAGTTCCGAGTTCACGTGCCAGCCAGGTGTCATGTTGATCCGCCCGAATAGTAGGTAGGTATACAGTTTTTAGGAAAGGTCATTATATTTTTATAATCTACTTCTATCGTCGACTGTACTCTTGCTCCTGAGGGTGTCTGGTAACCAAATTGTATGGCTCCCCTCAACGCTATTGTTTTGAGGGATGTTGCATGCGTCTACGTCTGACGGGGCGGGAGAAAAAAAAATACAGGATGTTTTATTGAATATATCGGTCTGTTCGGAATAATAATCAAAATCTAACAAAAGATGATTCATAGAGAAGCAAAACACGCTATTTCGTGTGCTATAAATACTTTTTTTAAATATTTCGTTGTTAATATATAAACAAAATAATTGATATTATGAACCTACCATTTCACTAGCATTTTCTCAATATCAGTGAGAAGCGGGATCTTGTAGAAATAATTAAGGTTTTACAAAAAATACTACAACGGACTCTAATTCGACTGTTCCAGTGATCGTAAACAACACTGAATAGTCACAGGGAAGCAAAATACGAAATTTTAAATTCGTAAATATTTGCTGGACATATTTTTTTCAGTTATTTTGATTCAAAACTAAACTACTGAACGAATTTCTACGAAACTAATCTGAAAGCATATCCTTTCAAACAAAGAACAGTTTTTTCAAATAGTTTTATAAACAACTAAGTTCTGAGGTAAAAAAAAGCAACCGAATTAAGAACCTCTTCCTTTTTTGAAGTCGGTTGAAAAATCCGATTACGACAAAATGCAGTCACATTGCCAAAATGTATAAAACAAGTTTATATTTCCCTTATCTTAACCCTTGTACAAGTCACCCAGTTAATTTAAATATTGTTGTACAGATAATAATATTGTTGTTCAGTTAATATTATTGTTGTTTCCGGTTCCTGTTGCAATTACATGGCCTTCCGTAGCCCGGAAAGGGAAGACATATAAGGGTGGTTTATAGTTACAAATACGGAACTCAATGTTATTAGTTTGGAGCTACCCTTAGCCATAGATGAATAACGGTGTTCCTATAGAACACCAAGATAGACAGTATCAAAACTAGATAGAGTCGTAAACAGGACAAAAAAAAATTCAGACCCCTTGTCAATAAAAATGAAATATCTCCATTTTCAAGTATCTTTTGTTACTTTTTACGATGGAGTTTTATTAACTATGAAAAAGCCTAGTGATTCTTAACTGTAATATTATACTAGCGCTGTTCCTTCTGTTTCGAAAATTAGCATTGGACCAAAATGTACTAGAAGTTAGCAATTTAGAACACTTATTTTGCGAATTTTCAATGTACTACATTGTGAATCTGTACGATAATACTTCTATGCCTATCAGTTATCAGTCTCTCATTCTATCAGTCAGTCGTTTCCACTAATACCTATTATCATTAAATAGCTGTTATTTGTGAATATTTCTTTTTTATCTTTGCTCTTCTTTGTTCTCTGTTTTTTTAATAAAATTGTCAGTACTTATAAATACTTAGACATAACATTCACACTCTCACACCCCTGCACTAGGATTCCCTGTGTCGCAGGTGGCATGGACACATACAACACATCACAACATCCAAGACCCGAATAACAAATTATAATAAAATATAATATAATATATAACATAATAATAATATTAATACATATCCTTGTATACTTTCTCCATCTGTAAAATAAAATATGATGTGCTATAATTATGTGGTAAATCAATATTAAATTTAATAGTATTTTTATTACAGCATAAGCTAACTACTACAGTCTATATTACAAATGAAAACAATTGGGCCACCCATAGAGACCTTTGCCAACGATCTATAGGTAGCTCAACTGCTCCAACTCGATACCCGATGGCAGCAATTATTAATAAATATTGATAATAATAATAACCATTAATTTAAGTCAACAATATTACAGAAATGCAATATGGGCCTAATATTATAAACGCGAAAGTTAGTAAAAATTGATGAATGGATGGATGTTTGTTACTCTTTCACGTAAAAACTACTGAGTGGGTTTTAATGAAACTTTACAATATTGTAGATCATACATCAGAATAACACATAGGCTACAATTTATAAAGATACCTGCGCAGACGAAGTCGCGGGTAAAAATATAAATGTTTGTCTATGTCTATGTCATTCTTGCTGAAGACGTAATCTATACCCAGCTATACACAATCTATGTCGGCGTGTCTGTCTGGGCGTTACAAAAGCCTGGAAGGGTGACGTCACTTCCAGGTGAGATGGCTGCATACTTAGCGACCCTCCTGCTGAAGGGTTGGGGTTGAAAGAAAGGAAATTAAGCGGGTCTCCACTTAATAGAAGAAAAAAAAATTGACGTGACTACGTCTAATAAATCGATGAACGCCTCCGCGCCGACTGTATGCAAGAAAAGTTGACGTCATTGTCCGGTAACGCTCATTGTTCCGTTACGCTGGTAGTCACGTTAAACTATCGTCCGTAAACCAACTTTACAGACAACCAATTTATTTTTTGTGTACTACTGATGTTGTTAAGAATTTGGAGTAGGTAGTACTTACATAGTTTAAACCCGGATGTAGGAGAAGCCCTGCTAGAAAATCTGCAAAAATATTGACGTCATTTTGGAAATATTTGTTTTGATAAATTCTTATCTTATCTGCTTATTGATGTGTTTATCGCCTTCCTCTCGCTTTCTGTTAATTTGTGGCAGTGATTTCGTGAAATGCGACGGAAGTGTGTAACAGGAAGTCAGATGGTATCAACCTCAGAAAAATGAAGTAAATAGAATCATTCCAAATTTAAATGTTGCTTATTACCGAGGTGAGATGTCAGATGTTACACATTATATGCGACTACTGTAAGAGTCGCTCGTTTTTCTACTAAACTTACGTTACAAAAGGCCAGTTCTAAAAACCGCTTTCTCCTATAAATTACACCAGATTCAAAAGACCTCACGTACTTGAATAAGGAATTGTCGCCTAAAAGATTAATCTTACATCAAAATTGATTTTTAGTTTTTTTCATTCGTTCATGTCAAAGCCACGCGTTGCTGAACAAATGTGTAATGGCATTTGAATTGTTTTCTTCAATATATAAAAAGCCTTGGTCCTAACTGACGCACTGACAACATACAGGCATTTATGAACGAAGAGACTTGAAATTTGCAGGGTAGGTTCGAAGTGTTAAGAAAGGAATTTAAGAAAAAAAAAAATAAAAAAAAAAAAAAAAAATATACTACGTTTACTTAAATTTGTACCTACCTTTATACTAAGACCTTTGTAAAATAAATGTTTTTTTTTTAAGAGAAAGAAGAAGAGTTAATTTGTAATGCAAACGAAATTGCAGGTGTCAGCTAATTAATTAAGAACGGTGAAGGAAAATACCGTGAGATAACTGCCATGTCATATAATTAATAAAAAGAGAAAAAATACCGATTGCTGAATAAAAAAAACAATTTAGTGTCCTTATATTTTTGAAAAGATGGTCTAAGGATGCCTTCAAATATTCTATCACTCATCAATAAATATCTATAAAAGGCCAAGGGCGCCTTCAAATTAGAGGCGTGTGTAAGCGCCACTGTGACGCGCTGGCCGCGCTTCTAATAGCTTTCATACAATATCTAGACGCGCAGTTGCAGTGCCACTATCGTGACATAGTGGCGCGACTTGATATTGTATGAAAACTAGTATAGAAGCGACACTGAGGCGCTTTCTCACGCCTCTAAGATAAGATAAGATAAGATAATCATTTATTTGCTAGAATGTAGGTACATAATAGGTTGTTACATGTCAATCAAGGGTCCTATACATTCTGCCTCCATTCGAGGCGTGCAAAATTATATTTAAACTAAAGAATGATTATGATTAATTATTAAAATAATGAAATAGCAAATTAAAAAGTACTTAATGTCAATAAAAATTTCATACAATATTACTTAGAGTTAACTGCGTCATCCACAAAATTTATATATTCCTTGACGTCATAAAAACATTTTTCTATCAGCCACTCATTTACTTTGCGTTTAAATATATATAAAGGTAGGTCTTTGAATCTATTTGGCAGTTTGTTATATATGTTAATGGCACTAAAAAAAGGCATTACTTTTTACAAGCTTGAGTCTACATGGTGGATGATATAAAATATTTCTGTGCCGTGGATTTCTTACTGACATGGTTTTAAAGTAGCTAGGGTTTTGCTTGACAAATACACAGAAGTCCCTTATGTACATGCAAGGTAAGGGAAGAATGCGAAATTCCTGAAATATATATCTAATATGAAGGCTCGTCTGCTCAACAATCATTAATATATATATAGCTTTAACTTGACTGGCTGACTGACTAAAATACAATGTACAGTACAGACCAAACCGCTGAACGAAGATACTTGAAACATAGATAATGTATTTGTCAAGAGCTGAAAGTGAGACGAAGGAATTTAAAAAAATCGCAACGTAAATAGAGTAGAGCAGAGGACGTGGTGGCCGAGTAGAGGACGTGGCCCTTGCCTTGTGATCTGATGGTCGCGGGTTCGAATCCCGGTGGCAGTCATGTATAATGGGTTTTTTCGGTCGAAAAAATCTATGTATGCATCTCACGCTCTCGCAACGGCGAAGGAAAACTTCGTGAGGAAACCGGCATGTCAAAGGACAATAAAAAAATGTTCTATGGCATGTGACATACACCAATCCGCATTGGCTCCGCGTGATGGATTAAGACCCTTTCGCTCTCCTGCCGAGAGTAGGCCTGAGGTCCAGCAGTGGGAACATTATGCTGATTATGCTTATGCTACGCTACGTAAATAAAGTTGCGGGCGTCAGCAGAGTCTAGTATATTTGGCTTCCCCGATTTCAAAACACCATGATTTTCCACCAAAACAAACATTACGAATATAAGGAAAATACTGACCGCGATTCAATGGAAGCAAAATACTTTAGGCGCTCTGTATTCTCATTGAAGAAGCAATGGGGTGAAATTTACCCTTCATTCTTGAGCGTTAACAATGACTGTATATTTATTCTGAAAATAAAGTGAAGACCCTCGGTATAAGGATCTTAGACAAAGGAAAAAAAAGTTTTTTTTGGAATGTAAAAAAGTCAAAGTATTTTGTAGTATACTGTACTTTTAGGCCGTCTTGTAGTGAAAACTTCTTTAGGCGCACTGAGAAAAGTATTTCGTACGTTCTGATGTTACACTGCTTCGGGTAAAGTCGGGTGGTTTAATATTACTAAGAGAAGATGGTAATGTGTCTACTGTTTTTTCTTTTAGGTACCTGAAAGACATCAAATAATGGTAGCGCAACACTATAATACTACAAATTAAAGTGCTTGTACGTATTGTTGATGCTATGACCGCGATCCAAATGTATTTTTAAATTGGCATCCTTTCTTCTGTCTTGAATGTACTCACTATCAAACTGTGGAAAATAGTTGTATTTCATAATATTATTAACCACGCCTTTGAAGAAGTTTTCACTTTTGTCGTGTCGGCTTAAGCACACTACTCTTTTTTTTTTGTCTGAATATGTTAAAAATAATGGTTCATCATTTATGTATTTTTTATTAATAATTTAAAGCGGAAATATTTTTAAATACATACATAAAAACTTTTTCTTTTCGTCCCACACTCTGTATATTATGACAAGAAAATGTTGATTTGTCTAACCAACAAGCTAAAAAACATATTACCCTTCTTCGCAGTCGGGTAAAACTTATTCCAAATTCGAAAACCCGTAGTTTTAGTTCATTCATCGATTTGAGGCTCAAATTGTGTTATAAACTTTCAAGCACGGCACTTATCAATTACGACTTGTTTTGCTTCAATTTGTTATCAAAACTTTATTAATTCAATTAACAACAATTCTCATAATTGTGTAGCGTAGATAATTGAAAAGTTTTTAATGAATCTAATACCTTAACTATCTAACGCCCGCAACTTCTTTTGCGTTACGAATTCAAAAAATAATCTCAGTACTACTCGGCCGAATAAACATGGCTCGAATGACGTTTGTGCAAAGCACAGCGTGGAATTTGATAATCTTGATAGAGAAGAGGTCCTGTAATACTTGGTAATGATAAGTAATGATAAGGCTTAGCAATTAGAGGAAGAAGAAACACGGAGGGCGCCGCGCGGGGTAGCGGGGGACGCAGCAAGTGGCGAGCGAGAGTGTCAGCCAGGTGTCATGTTGATTCGCCCGAGTAGTATTACATACTCACTTTCAGCGCTTGACGAACAAATACTCCAAGTTTAAGTCTCTACGTTTAGTAGTCTGGCTTGTTAGTCGTCTGTCAGTCATCAGTCGGTCATCTATGCTGCCCTTCAAACTGGAACACAGTAATGCTTATACATTACAGCTTGGCTGCAGAATATCTGGCATTGTGCTGGTTGGTACCCATCTAGACGGAATCCTGTGGGGGACATCCCCCTGGCTTCCAAGGGTTAAAGCATGACCTATTTATATTGCTGAAAAATTAAAAATAAAATAGAAATACGAGAATTTGCTTGAAATTAAAAGACAACACCGATACCCATTTTTATAAATACAGTAAACGACAAAAATATCTTTATTTCTTTCTTCTAAATTATATTAAAACTCACGATTCAACGCATATTATATCCGTTCATAACATTACTATATTATTTTTGTGACCTCTAAAAAATCAAAAATAATCTCGGCAAATATCCTATTTACACCACAATAATAATTAGAATTAATTTTTCATACTATTCCTGACTTAAAAACAAAACTGACTGACTTTTTTTACTAATTTAGGCCCTGAAAATAACGTAAAAATATATTTGTATAAGTCTTAAAAATACGTCTAATTTCAATAAATTTATGGATGATGATTGAGCTGTTGATTTTTTAAAATACTGAAGTACCTATCTTTTTTATTTTAGTGTGTGAAAATATTAATTTTATTAAGTAAATATAACTTCTAGATTGTATTGCAATAGTAGTAAAAATAACTTTTGTCGCTGACTGTACCTACTGAACACAAACATTGTGGAATCAATTAAAAGTTGCTACGATTGGAGTGTTGCCAACTGTTTTGTTATAACAGTAATAAACAATTCTAACTCTTATTTCTATCCTGCAGAACGTTCAAAATCGCGTGACAATTTCACTTTGAAACAGCACACGATTTTGAACGGTATACTGATGAAATAGAGTTGTAAATCAATTGAGTTTGACTGTCACTGATATTCAAAATAAGACTAGAGTCCTGAAACTAAGTAGTATTGAAATGTTTTGTTATTTCTATCAATAAACACCATCACACTATGCTGGAGCCGTATTTAATGGTGAAGGAAAACATCGTGAGGAAATCGGCTTGTCATAGAACCTAAAAAGTTCGAAAAACATGTGTCAAGTGCACAATAGAAGCTTCTTCGAGGCGCACTTGAATTTTTTAACTTTCGTTAAGCGTCGAAAGCATGGAAAGGAGAATCAAGCAGCAGATTGTAAAAACGCCGATGACACTGGCCGACTTTACACGCTACAAGCGAAGTCGCTGGCGTGTAGCGTATAAAAAAGCCGTGTGTCATCGTTCTATATAATGTAGATAGTTTTAAGAAGCTCGTTCACATTTTAGTACATCAGATAACCTGTCACGTTATGTGTCAGACAATGACACAAGTATGCGATAAGATTTTATGTCTGTCTGTCATCTATACGCAAATAATGACTTAGATCAGGCTACTGATTTAATAACGGGATATTTCACGTTTTGTACCTTGCATTGTACAGTGTGTGGCAAAATAAATACACCTGAAGGGGAAATATTTTCTGTTTGTTGTTTTCTGAAACCATTTTGTTTTGTAGTTTTTTGATTATAACGGGTATTTATCGCGCTAACCTCGTATGTTTTTGTGTCCCGACGTTTCGACTGTATTGCAACAGCCGTGGTCACGGGTTGACTGGCGTATTGGAGCTACCGTCGCGGTGAAATGAGAGAACTACCCTCATTTTGGTCGTTAAAAATGTTCGGTCGGCACACCACACTGACGACATCCGGACACTTAAGCGGTGTTTTAAAAGCGTTCCGCGTGCACTTTGCAATCACTGGGTTCCATGACGTTGAGAGTCTGTATCCGTCTTCACCACCCCCGTGACCACGGCTGTTGCAATACAGTCGAAACGTCGGGACACAAAAACATACGAGGTTAGCGCGATAAATACCCGTTATAATCAAAAAACTATGTGTGATAATCGCGAAAGTCTACGAAAAACATTTTGTTTTGTTCCTAAAAATATGATTATTGGCGATTTTTAAGAAAAAATTCTGCTATTATGTTTTTTGTTTAGCAACAGTCATCCATAGGTATACTTAGTAAGAAATTGAGTAAATTTATTGAATTGGTAAAATACACTCACAAAATTATTTTTGACGTTACTACGTCAAATAAAATCGATGAACGCCGGCTGCATGCACGAAAACGTTGACGTCATTGTCCCGTTACGCTGGTGTCACGTTAAACTATCTTCCGTAAACCAACTTTACAGGCAACAATTTTTTTTCCTGATCAAAAGGAATCCGTCAAAAAATCTAACAAAATCCAATATAAAATCTACGATTGGCTATTAAGGTCCTAAATCGCAGGTTGTAGGGAACCCCACTTTACCGCGTTTAGGGTTCCCTATCAGAGGTACATCGAATTTTCGTTCACACATAATAAAACGTATTAAGGTTGGCTGTCTGTCACACCAGTATAAATGGGTCAAGGCGAGTCAATCTATCTACAACTCGGGCGAATGAACATTATTGAACATGACACCTGGCTCGAATGATGTTTGTGCAAAGTACAGCGTGGAATTGAATAATTTTAATAGAGACGAGGTCCTGTAATACTTGGTAATGATAAGTAATGATTAGGTTTCGCAATTAGAGGAATAAGAAACACGGAGGGCGCCGCGCGTGGCAGCTGGGGAAGCATCAAGTTCCGAGCCACGTGTCAGCCAGGTGTCATGTTCATTCGCCCGAGTAGTATCTATGTAACTAAAATCTACACCTATATATAAATATAAATGACTTGGACCTGACTGACTGACTGACAGACAACGTACAGGCCAAACCGCGAAACGTAGAGACTTGAAACTTGTAGGGTGTGTTCGTCAAGGGCGCGTATTAAGAAAGTAATTTTAATAAACTGAATTGCGATCTAGTAATTCATAAAGAGATTAAACGACAGAAGTTGAATAAAATGTTGCATAATGCATCTCCTTGGTTGCCACGAGAAAAAAGTTCATTCCATTTTTTAATAATGCGTGAAATATGAGTTTTTTTATAGTTATTTATTCGGCCGCTAAAGACGACAGTTATGAATTTTCATATTATAAACTTTGCCGGTCGCTTCTCGTATCTAAATAACCTGTACAGTGTACTGTTATTTCGATTTACTCGTATATCGAAAAATATTTTCCAAATAGTAATTCAATTTCTATGCGTGTTTGAGAAAAACTTATTTCTCAGATGTCAACATTACGCTTCAGTGTAAATGCGTCCTCTGCAAACACGCGTTCGAAGCAATCTCACTTCAATTTTACACGCGTTTGCGCGTAATGCGATCTCCCGTCAGCCGCGGAGCGTCGACCTACATTGCGCTTTTCATGCTACGTACTTCCCTGTTCTTGAAACTAAACTAGCAATGGATGTTTAACTTTATTACTTGAAGGTTTTTCAAATTATACGAGGGTCAAGTATGAAAGGGTTTGGGTGTATGAAAAATAATTTTATTAACATTTCAATAGCTTTATTTACTTATATTTCATTGAGATTTTGAAGTGATAAGGAAAAGTATATTTAATAAATAGATTATTTTACTTGATGCGGAATTCTAAAACTATATTTAGCATATTTGCCTTAAATATATTTACTGGTAACACATCCGATAACATTAAAATTTTCTGCGAAATAACTATCTGAAAATATACAAAGTTTTTATAATTATCTTACTATATACATATTTTCATACATATGAATGAATAAATGTTCGAGATTTGTATGACCATTAACAGAGTAGGTAAAACTACATAATTATGTGCAAATTTAAAGTAAAAGGCAAAGAATCAGTCGTCAAAAAGTTAATAAAAAACATGTGAAAATCCTCAATAAACCGTACCCACCGACCACAACACTCAATAACCCGAAAACTCGTTAATTAAAAATATTTATACGAAACAAAAGCAAAAATGCCAAACGTTTTTAATCACCCGAACGAAGTATGAAATTAATTCGAGTGCTCTCCGTTACAGTGCGGTGTAAATTGGGCCACAGGGTTATGTATTGCTCGTCCAACTTTTTATACCATACTGTAAGCAAATACTAAGTACTGTAATGTAATACTGAGTACTACTATTTTTTTTTGCAATGATGTGGCGAGTATTATTTAGATATTTTTTTTTTGTGTCACTTCAGTTTATTATAAAAAAAGTTTAAGTTTGTAAAGATGAATAGAAGTACGTTTTAGCTATATTGTAGCCTAAACTACTGAACCCGATTGTACTGAAATTTGGTAAATGACGAGTATACAAATGTCTTATAAGATGAGACTCGTCAAAGTAAATGAAATAATTAATATTAATACCTACGTGTAATTAGTTATAGATGAATATATTGAATCGAAATTGAATCTATATGGGCATAGTTTTATGAGCCAAACATAACTTATGCTTAACTTATGAAAGGTTGCCTGGAAGAAATCGCTTTTGACGAAAAGGCCGAGTGTGGCCTTTATTATTCTTGGTTATTTCATTTTTAAGATTCATGTTATAATGTATGTTTCCTCAGGGTGAACAATAAAGCGTTACTATCCATCTTTTTTTCTATGCTACCTTGTATTTCCATAATACGATAAGGGTAAAACCGCAACCAGCAGAAATAATATTTAACAAGAAATTTCGTAATGCTAAATGAATTTCAAAACCAAAAATACTCGTAACTACCGCCATTCTGCCATTTCAAGACCACAGTCAGACTGCACAGTGCGGTGTAAAGCGCGCTCGTAAAGTGGCTCGGTTTACGATCGTGTCAGTCACACCGTTTGATGTCACACTTATTTGGGTTGGTAAATTTTAGGGAGTTTTTGGCGCCAATTTGGGAGTGATTTTAATTTTATGGTCACGTTTTAGTATCGGTTACGAAACGTGACAGAGTGTGGAGTAAAGATAGGCTTTTTGGGAAAATGCTTAGATTTTACTGTTATTTAATGGGAAATTTTGAGTAATTCTATAGTTTAGCTTTGTGAAATAGTATATTGTACTTAATAATACTTAAATAGCTTACATTTGTAAATGATTTTCCCTGTTTTATGGGTCAGACTATATTGTTCCCACTGCTAGGACTCAGATCTACTCTCGGCTAGAAGAGCGAAAGGGTCTTAATTCATCACGCAAAACCAACGCCGATTGGTGGATAGGAACGAATGCATCAATATAAAAATGTTATTATTTGCGTAAGCCACATCGAAGCAAATTAAATAGCATGATATACTTCTGGCAAAATAAATCATTTCATTTCATAATTTCAAAGCATTTCATTTCATGATCAATTAATCAGTACAATCAATTACAATCAAGTACATTCATTAAGAACAATCAATCTGAACTTTAAAAAAAATCAATGCCAACCATTTTTTTTAAATAAGTTTAAGTTTTTAAATTAGTATCTACATAGCCTATTTTCTAAGCAGGGCAACAGAGTAGGTCATTCTACAATAAAAATAAACCGTGTACACGGTGTTAGTAGTAATAAAAATAACGAGCGCGCACTTAATAAGATTGAATGTTACACTTCGGTGTAAATGTGGCCAGATTAATCGTTAACGCAGTGTTTCAAGTTTTATACATTTTTAATTAGGTTTATTGGCGTTGTCGAGTTGCGTTTAAAAACATTGCATGTTCTTAATGACTGTGTTACATTTCGGTGTAAATCTAGAAAAAAACAAACTGGACTTTTAACTTTTTTTTAAGGTTATGTAAGTGCTTTTGCGATTTATGCATTGGCACTAAGCCACTAGGCCAGCTAGGCCAGTCTAGCTGACTAAGTAACTTGAAGCTAAAAAAACGGGGTCTAAGTAGATAAAATAGTAACATAGTAACAGTTTTAGTGAAATATCATAGTTACACAGAAGTATTAAATTAAAGTATAGAATCACAATGTAGTACATTGTAATTGCGTCAAAGAAAGGGAGCCCCCTTGGCTAAATTCTAGCACATTTTGGTCCGATGCAAATTTTCAAAATAGAGAAGTAACAAGGCTTTTTTCATTGTTAATAAAACTACATCGTAAAAAGTAACAAACATTATTTGAAAATGAGATATTTCATTCTTATTGACAGACATTTTTATCTGAAAACTTTCTGTCCTGTATTCCGCATCCATTTTGGTTTGATACTGTTTATCTTGGTGTTCTATAGGAACGCCGTTATTTATCTATGCATAGTAAATAATCAATATTTTACCAAAACATACTGCAATAACCGACTTCAATAGGACTTTTCTAGTGACCGTAAACACCACTGACAGGGAAGCAAAATACGCAATTTCGTTTACTTAAGGCTTGCGTCCATACGCCGGCATCGGACGTATCGGAGGCATCGCACATAACGGATTTTAGTTTGCCTTGCATAGAAACTCATACAACAGCGTCCACTGATCGGTATTCCGTATGACGTCATCGGCAATGCCTACATGCGATGCGTACCGATGACGTCATACGGAATGCCGATCAGTGGACGCGCCCCGCGCGCTCGCTCCGCATTGTCGGCCATTTGTCGCGAAACGTAATCGCGATTATCATTATATAGCGAGAAATGTCATAAGGCATTACAAAAATCCGAATGAAGGTGACATCGGCAATCCGATTGCTAATACTCACGTCGGCAATCCGATCGTTGCCGATACAGTGGACGCAGTCTAATGATTCCGTTGCGTACGATGCGTCCGATACGTCGGATGCCGGTTTGTGGACGCTTAGCTTTATACGACATTATTTTCAGTTATGTTGATTTAAAAACTAAACCCTTAAAAATATCTTTGAAAAAATATTCGAATGGAAAAATCACATAAAAAAAATGTTTTAAATGTGAGACTCGAATCTGAAAGTCAAACTAAAGTCTAATAAAACGCCAAAAAACTACTGAATAAATTCGAGTATTTACGTACATAGGTTTTAATAGTGCGCAGGTTTGAATCCCGACTGTTGACATTTGGTCTCGCAGTGATATTAAATCCCGAGTTTATTGGAAATCCTAGCTTTTTGGTTTTTATTTTGCTGAATATTCCTACAGTGGATATTGAGCATTGTAGTTTAAACCTAGGCTCTAATTTTGTGCTTTTTTCAGTTTTATCGTAGTCCTAAATACTTTATTAATGTTTTTTTTTACTTTTGTTTCAGGTAAATAACTTAATTACCATGAACAAAATTACCATGAACGAAGTAATCGAAATATACAAGGTGTTTTACATAATGTAAGTAAATAAGATAAAAAAAAATATAATTTTGCGCTCATTAATCTTTGTAAAATAATCAATTTTAAAGCTAGGTTTAAAATAAACAAGAGTTTATCACTTAGGTACTATTTACTATGCTTAATGTACGTGCAAATGTCCCCGTTGGCACTGTACGATCATTCCCGTAGCTATATTTACGAGAAAACCCGTATTTATTTTCTTGATTTCTCGTATTAATTTACGTGAATTCCCGTATCAATATATTCCAAAAGAAACTTCCAGTAGCTAAGCAGTTTATCTGTCCGACCCATAACGGTATTTAAAGCTAAAAGACAGTTAATATTTTTAAAGCTGCGCAGCGGCATATTGCGTGTCATCATTTGTCCAGGGATTTTGAATATCTAAGCCTTTGGTCCAAGTTAAAAGAGGCAGAGAAATTATAATTATTTTTTGACTTGTCACGACTGAGATAACCTGTATGTACTGTGCAGTAGAGTGAAATTCTGAACACATTGGTATAACAATTTTTAGCTAGCTCCAAAAAAAAAAATTGTATATCTTCATGGTGCCAAGAATACTGTCTGGATTCCTGCGCTATCGCTAATGCCTAGATCACACGTACCAAACAAACAACAAAAGGGCTAGATAGTAAAATATTTCTAGGCTGAGACAGTGATTAATGAGAAAGTAATTAGCTTACATCACTCGCTCAGCCGAGCACTCAGCGCTATGTTTATACGTATCGAGTACTCGGCCGAGTACTTGGTACGTGTGATCTAGGCATAAGTGCGATTTCATATTAACGAGCCGCGAGAGACGCCTCATGCTAATACTGACAATACTAAATAAGCAGCAACAGTGAAATAATCTTATTTATTTATTCAGTCACTAGTTCTTTCAAACCAGTGTGTAGAAAGAATTTTAAGTGCGCCTCGAAGAGGCTCCTTTCGTGCACTTACATAAAAAAACTTTAGTACTAACATAAAAAAATGAAATATCTAAAAAGTCATGAGTGGTTTGTCCTAGATAATTATATCCATTTAATATTTCGGTCGGCCCATTACACTTGGACCACACCCCAAGTCCGCAGAGATGGAGGATGGAGATTAATGGCGGCTCTCAGTAGCTCATATAATGCGATTATCTTGTACTAAACAATGGACCAGCACTTTTATTTGAGGTGTGTGATGATGTATCCATTTTTTTTATTATGTGTTTTTTTTTGCAACTTTCTGCTTACGTGGTTTGTTTGTTGCGGGTTCTACACATTAACATTTTATATATCACTTATTTAACTGAAAAAAAAATTGGGAGAAATTTTTAGAGGGTTAAAAACAGTTTTAATTAATTAGGTAAGTAACTGATTTTGAACAAATAAGTTTCAAGTTTTGGTTGAGTCGAATGATGGTTTGACATCATTATACTAACCAGTGTATAAAGATAAAATAATTCATTCGATCAAAAACAAGCAAGCAATAATTAAATAAACATTATTAAAAACACGATAAGAAGAAGAAGAATTAATTATTAATTCTTCTTCTTCTTATCGTGTCACTAGTTCCTTCAAGCCAGTGTGGTGAAAGGATTTCAAGTGCGCCTCGAAGAGGCTCCTTTCGTGCACTCGACACATGTTTTCGAACTTTTAGGTTCTACGACATGCCGGTTTCCTCACGATGTTTTTCTTCACCGTTGCGAGAACGTGGGATGCATACATAGATTTTTTCGACCGAAAAAACCCATTTTACGCATGACTGCCACCGGGATTCGAAACCGCGACCATCAGATCGCAAGGCAAGGGCCTCATCCACTTGGCTACCACGTCCTCATAATCTTATTATAAATATAATAAAAGATAATCTTAACCATTAATTTAGATAGCTTGTGTTGCATTAAATGTGAATGCAGTGCCTACACTAAGTATGGTACTTGTGTTGTAGGGACTGTGTTGTAGGGACTGCCTGACCTTCGGAATAACTGTCACAGTATGCCATACTCTGAGGAGTTTCATGGTTGATTTTTTACATCGTAAATTTTTAATTACCAGAAAAAATAAATACGCATAATCAGTTGCCGGTATTTACACAGATATGGCAAAAAAACTTGAAAAAATAAAGTCATTTTTTTGATTGGATTTGCGTTAGCTGGAACCCATCATTGATAATGATTTAAGTTTTATCCATCGTTTGGCAAACCCGGGTACCTAGCTCCGAGCCAGCTCGCAAAAGCTCGGCTCGGGCGCCGCACTTGCGACGCTGTCACTCTGTCATTTTGTAGAAAATTTTTTTGTGTTAAAAATTAGTGAGTTTTAATGTAAAATAGTATCATAATTAAGTACATTAAAATCAGTAACATTACTAACATGCAATTGTAACGTTATTAAGTTTGATAATGACGTATGTAGAGTCTGAAAACGTGGAGGGTGTTATTAAATCAGCATCCATTCGTTTATTTTCCAAGCCATAGCTACCTCCAGCTTACAATAAAAACCGCATGAGTAATAGCCACGTCCAACAGACAGACGGACAGATACAAGACTGATTAACGAGCTGCCTCCACAGATTTGATCGTGATAGCTACTCACTACCTTCTACTGGTCGGATTAACTGTACTTACTGTACAGTCAGCCGCACAGACATGTATACACTTCTAACACCCGTATTCTAAGTCATTCCTCAACCTCAAACTCTCCTTATAGTAATAAAATGGCCGCCGCTCAACTAAAGGTTCGGCTGTCACCTGTCAAATTTCAAATGTAAGTATGTGCTTGAGTGAAAGAATCGTCTTAGAATACCGGTGTAAGCTTTTGCAAGTATAGTAGGTATACTCTTAATTTCGCAAATACATTCTTCTTTTGACAATAATTCTGACATGTAAGATGACTACAATAATTTAAAAAAAAGTTCTAAGGAAACAAACAATAAAGCCTGCTCGCTGCAGCTCGGCTCGGGCGCCGCACTCGCGCCGCTTTCATTCTATCATTTTGTAGAAACCCAAAATTCTGACTGCACAGATACAACAAAGAACCCCTTCTGCATTGCCCAATTAAGTTTTTTGATAATTTAAAATGTATGGTGTATGTGGTTATTCTGGCTGGATTAGAGATCCTATATATATTCTTATATAAATCATATCGGAACGCTAATGCATTGAGGCATTAGCCAAACTCTGAGTTCGTGGCTCAGATGTTCCCACTTCAACTGTTCTAGAGGTGGAACGAGATTTATGAGACGCAAAACGTGGTTTTTTTGAAACCATAAAATACCTACAAAAGTCACCTGTTTTATATAAAAAAATTACAGTATAATCCTTAGTTTAGATGATTTCTTTCACTAGGATATTCAGAGAAAATTCAAAAACTTAAAACTAGTCGGCCCCTTGGCTCCCTTCAGTACTTTTCAGCATTTATCCAACCGATACCATAGCTACTACTCGGGCGAATGAACATGCCACCTGGCTGACACTCTCGCTTGGATTACAGGACCGGTTCTCTATCAAGATTATCCAATGCCACGCTGTACTTTGCACAAACGTCATTCGAGCCAGGTGTCATGTTAATTCGACCGTGTTATATGTTATCGGTTTACATGACCAAGTCAGGGCTCTAGAGTCCGGTGACGCAGTAACAGCCATCTGCGGCTAACTGCAGAACTAAACGTCATAACTAAAAGTCCATCCGAAAAAAAAAAAAAAAAAAAAACTAAGTCAGGGCACTGCAAACATAATGGCCTTCTTAATTCTTTTAAATATTACTATTATTTATTATTATTTTTTTATTCACAATGAGATTTGCTCTAGAACATTTTGATAAAACAAAAACTGCAGTTATCCATAGCTCATGTTACTCATTGCAAATAAATTGGTGCTAGCCTTTAAGCGTAGCGAGTGCGAGTTCAACTCAGGTGAGTCTCGCTGACAATCTGACAAACGTCCCAAGCAGTAGTCTTGGAGCTAGTGACAATAATTATGAGTAGTATGCAACCAATTTGTGGAACAAAATTTAAATACATTATAGTAAAAATAAACATAATTACGTTAATTTTATTACACTTAACTAAAATTCACTTTAAAAAATCTTGAAGTATCAGAATATAGTTAGATAGATTTTTTATCTATTTAGTTAACTATTATTACAGCATAAGCTAACTACTACAATCTATATATATTACAAAATTTACAAAAGGAAACAATTGCGCCACCCATAGACCGTTGCAAACGATCTATAGGTAGCTCAACTGCTCCATCTCGATACCCGATGGCAGCGTGCCGAGGATACTGGCTTCATTGCCTCTTTGTATAGCAAGGCTTATTCTTTGGCCCAGATAGCTGCCAGCCCTCTGATCACGCGTCGCTTCGACCAGACGCTCTGTCAAAATTTTAAAAACGCGGAAGGCTCCCATTCCCCATGGACCTAGGGTCTCGACCCCAAAGGGCTCAAACATGTACGACCTATCAAGACCTACATATTTACGCCGCTTGAGATCTTCAGCAGAGTTTTCCGCCGCACCAGCCCTAACTTGCGTCCCTGGCAAATGAGAAGGTGCCAAAGTGTCTACGCATGTAGCGTCCCACACCAAGGGCCTGCCCATTCTCCATGGGATAAGCGTCATACCGTCAGGCCGCTTACCATCGTCACGACGTAATATAGTTAGATAGATTGTTTTTTGTGTAATTTTTTTAATGGTAAAAAACTAAACTTACTTGCAACTGTGCAGTTTACATAAATATAAGTTATTTACTGCGCGCGGTTTCGTTAGACTGCGTGGTATCGAGTTAAAAGTTTTCCATATCCTTTGACAAGGCTAAAACTAAAAGTTTACCATTACTTAAAAGTTGTAAGGGTATTTTTTTTTAATGCAAACAAGTGACGCGATGAGCAAGACGTTATTTTTATGGTAAGAAATCACGCCTGCCCATGACCGAAACAGTGCTAAACCGGACTTTGATTTACATAGGTCGGTGTAACACTGCTATTAACGCTCGTCCACTTTTAAATATTTTTATGGTCAATCTCAAAAGCCCAGTAATTTCACTTGCTTTTCAAACCGGAACACAGTAATACTGACACATTACTGCTGAGCGGCAGAATATTTGGTACTATTGTATTTATTAAGAAGTGTATTTATATATTATTTAGTTGTAAAATTAGTATAGTATTACTATTATTTTATAGCATAGTGTTTATAATAATTGTTAGTAAGTATATATTTAGTTGTCACAAATTAATTATATTTTACTTTACTTTACTTTTACGACGTGCAGTTTTGTGAATTTGCGTCAGCTACTGTAGATACTATAATAGTAGATTATGCACTAAGGGGATAAAGCAGTGTCTTATGTCGCGGGTGGCATATTGAACCCTGAGCTAACGAGGGACTCAGTTAGCTCCTGAGCGAAGCTAGGGAGTTATGTAGAGTCCTGAGTGACGCGAGGGGTTCAAGCTGCCCAAGACGAAGACAGGCTTTATCCCAGAGGAGCATACTCTACTTTTCACACCTTCTGCGAGGCAATAAAAAGCAAGGGCTCCGAACTCAGCAGCCAACACCGTCTTTTGTTTCACAATGTTTGAAGTCGCGCCTTTTTTCTTTTTTTTTATGAGTGGCCAGTTCGATTTTAGAACAAATCTTTTTCAATGCCATTATGGGCGTTCTTTTACTTAGAGTTTTCCACAAGTTTCCAAACGAATTTGACGTTCCAAATTCAAATTTCATTACTACCCTTGGGAGTTTCATACAACATTACATCCCTAGGTAGGTAATGCTTTGCTTTACCTTGATGATAGCATGATATGTAATGTGATATTGTCGAGCAGGTGGTGTGAAAAATATAATATAACCCAGCTCTTAGACTATTGTATGCAATGCACACGTCTCGCTGGAGTTTTGAGCGTGCTTTGAAAACTACCGAATACGTACTTAACATGACGATTCGCTATGCATTATGCAACTAAGTTTTCTAACAAATACTGTAAAGGTGTCTTGTTTTCATGTATTTCATTATGTTCAATTTTATCTGAAAACAAGGTTTTACAAAAACATACAACAACCAACTTCAATCGGAGTGTTCTAGTGACCGTAGGCACCACTGTCAAGTCACAGGGAAGCAAAAAATAAAAATAAAAATAAACAACCTAATGAGAACCTTTTTATGAAGTCGGTTGAAAATAGATATTTTTACCTATGCTATTTTTGCAAATCCTAAAATTATTTTGACGTGACTACGTCTAATAAATCGATGAACGCCGGCTACATGCACGTCATTGTCCGGTAACGCTCATTGTCCCGTTACGCTGGTTATGACGTTGTCACATTAAACTATCTTCCGTAAACCAAGTTAACAGACAACCAATATTTTAAACTCTACCAAACTCCAAAGCATACTAGGTACCTAAGCTTATTCCTATGCTAAATATTCGTTACCAAGGTCCAAATTAGCCTGACATAAGGCCGGCTACACACGGGTCATAGATAGAGCACGTCCGCGCCTTTTTTCTTGCATATGAAATGTGTCGATTAATTAAAGTTTGAGTGTGTTGCGTGCCTTATCTAGTTGGGTGTGTAAACAATGCTTTACATGGGGTTAGAGGTTATCTACCCTTTCTCTATGTAAAGTGTATGGGGTTTTAACCTACTGCTCAGAAAGAGAGTAAGGTAAATCAGGGCTAGATGTCCTATAATCAAGATTTTACAAAAACATAGTAGGTAAGGTACAACCGACTTCAATTGAACTGTTTTAGTGACCGTAAATACCACTGAAATCACAGGGAATCAAAATCTGCAATTTCGTTTAATTCGACGACATATTTTTTTCAGTTATTATGATATTAAATCTAACTACTGAACCGATTTATACATTTAATACCGTTGGGAGGCATACCCCCTGGACGATACCGTCTAGATGGGTACCTATTATAGATATTCTGTCGCAAAGCAGTAATGTGTAAGCATTACTGTGTTCCGACTTAAAAGGCACTGTAGGTAGTGAAATTACTGGGCTTTTAGACTGACTAACAAAATATCTCACAAGCGCTATATAGCAATGTTGCATCGGCCTATGGGAATCAGTCTTGTGTAGCACTGTTATATAGTTTTGTGCAGGCGTGATATATTACCACCAGGAGAGCGCCTAAATAGTCTGACCACTTCATAACGGCAAAAAAAAAATACAATTTTCTTAAGTAATTACAACAAATTAACAAACAAAAGCGGAAGTAATAGTCAAATTGAAAAAGTTAAAAAATATTTCACAAAAAGGCTAATGAACACTGAACAGGCCACAACAAGTTGTTAAAATAACACTAATAAGCCTCATAAAAAACCCTAAATGAGTCGAAACAGTTTTTGGGAGCTGAAAGTTGGAATATATTAAAAGTTCCGTGTTGCACGCCAGTGAAAACTGGAAATAACTGGTTTTAACTTAAAAATAAAACGAAAGTACCTATTGAGTTCTGTTGTGTTTTATGGATCTTGTATTAAAATTAATGTAAAATAAATACCTAACTAATGTATCCATGGACATTTCACACAACGCCATCTAGACCCAAACTAAGAAAGCTTGTACCATGGGAGAACTGATAAAATACTTGCATAAGTAATACTTTATTTTTGTAAATACATACTTAGGATACATAAATATGTATGTATGTAAACACAAATTGATCATAATATAGGTAGGTAATAAATAACTGTAGGTACTTAACAACAATTCATCCAAAGTGGATGGACGAGTTTGAGATTTGAGATTCTACCCCATCGTTTGAGAGATGAAAAAATTACCATTTCGACACAAACGCACCTATTTCGACCGGAACGCATCGTAGGCGTGGCCATTTTTGTGACCATCACAGATATGAATCAATGCAAAAATCAACCAATTGACAATAAAAAGGTATCTACTAATAATTATATGCTTAAGACCACACTACAGAAGTTAAAACTTCTTCAAAAGCGAGGTTAATAATACTAAATACAACATTTTTTCACAGTTTGACAGTGATAGACATGACAGTCGAAAGGTAATTCAAAAATACATTCTGTTCACGGCCATACCATCATCAATATCTGCACTTTATTTTGTAGCATTATAATTAATGTTACGCTACCATTATTTGATGTCGTTCAGGTAAAAGAAAAGACAGTAGACACATTACCATCTTCACTTAGTAACATTATACCTTGCTTGCTGGCTTTACCCGAAGTAGTGTTACATCCGAGAGTTGGGAGCCCAGCTGCCCAGTCCTATTCACTCACACACACCCACGAAATATTTTACTCAGCGCGCCTTAAGGGGAATCCTCAAGGTAAATTTTAAAACACGTATAAAATCCAAATGAAAGTATGAAACCTTTCACTTTTTTTTGTTGACTAAATCAAATCATAGACGAAACGAATAGTGTGAAGAAATTACTATAATACGCCGTACTTTTTGAGTATTTGTCCGAAACATTTTGTATGGAATTCGGATTTGAGGATTAGCCTTAAGAAGTTTTCACACAAAAAAAACTGAGTTAGCTGTTACATTTTAAGCTATTATTGCAAGTTAGTCATTCCCAAGCGAAATTCACTGGAATTTATTCAAATTAAAGTGTGTACATGTCTGTCTGTTTGCGTAATGTAGGTATTTTGAAACACTAACAGAATAATGATTCAGGATGAAGTTATAAACTACATTTGAATTCTAGTGAGTGAGGTCATACTAAACGACTAAAAGCACACTGTACTGTACATACTAGGGCTTTCAGTCTTGATGACTTTCTGAGTCACGGGAAAAAAAAATCGAGACTCGATCCGGTCTCGAAATTCCCGGGAAAAACGAGACTTTCGAGACTATATCAAAAGTACTTATAGGCACACTCATAGGATCGGTATTTAGGCATATTATGACCTTTTAGCGAACACAATGACAGTTTAACTTAACAATCCAGTATTTGATGATGTTCAGTGATGTTGGATGTTCAAGATTTATCAAAAATCCGCGTTTTTCTTTCGAATTGGTTCCACATTCCAGAGCAGCAATACTTTTTTTTTTAATTTGCCTTTTTTGGCAAGCTAAAGTCATAAGACTATACCACCTTGTCTTAACCTTGTTTTAAATTATACTAAGGGCTACTTCTACACTGAATATTGTTAAGATTTTTTTAAGTATCAAAGGTCTCGTTATTCCCGGTACCGAAACCATCAGTCTCGAGTCTCGAAAATAATAAAAAATAGTCGAAACTCTCGAAATTTTCGAGACAGAGACTCCCGGGATGAAAGCCTAAAGCCTTACTCATACATAAAATCTTTTACAAACTAAACTTCTTTTCGACAGTTTTTATTCTGTTCTGTTCTTGAAAGCACTTTCTGTAGGAAACACTCATAATACTAACGCAATATTTGTATTTAAGGCATAAAAAATAATTATTAGCATAACATAGTTCCAGTTTGAGTAACCTGTAGCAACAACTGGGCTTTTAAGGCCCAGAATTCTGCGCGCTGCTATCTCGCTCGCACTTTTGTACATTGTTGAAGTTATGAATTGACTGAGTGTAAATTTAAAAAATAAATTGATACTGATGAATTTGTTACTAATACCTTACGAAATGTTAAGTATATGTTTTGTTTTGATATGTTTAACATAAGCAGAGGAGTTGGGATAAATAGTTTTAACTTTAAAAAAAAAATCTGTCAAGTTTTCAAAAATGTACAAATGTGCGAGCGCGATAGCGGTTATTCTGGGCCTTAAAACTGATCAAAATATTGACACAGTAATCATTAACGAAACATTATACCTACTTATCTCACAAAATATTTACTTGAAAATATAACTTATTAAAATTATCTTATCTCAAAAGTAAATAAGACCCATTCAACGATCGATCGCTATTTAATTAAAGTCAATTGACATACTCCATTCCTAAATAAGCCCTACAATTTTCCAAAAGAAGCGCAAAATATTCTCTTATTTTTCCTAATTCCGAGAGCGAATCAAATACTCTTACGAAAACATTTGATCAAATGTAACGTATCTTAAGGCTGAATACTGATATCCGACATTTAAAAAAGCTTCAGAATAGGTCACGCGCGCCAAATAAATCATGACAAGTTACGAATCGAACTTCACATTTGAGAAAAAATCGCCAAGTGCTAGTAAGTGTCGTATTACTAGGGTTCCGAACAGATACAATCAAGATATTTTTTTGACGTGACTACGTCTAATAAATCGATGAACGCCGGCTGCATGCACGAAAACGTTGGCGTTATTGTCCGCTATCACTGTCATTGTCCGGTAACGCCCATTGTCCCGTTACGCTGATTATATCTCGACATAAATACGTTTTATTAAGTGTTCTGATTTTCAAACTTCGTTCGGAACACTAAAAAGGACGTTCATGATTTATATCTGAAAAAAGAACGCGCGGTGATGCGTTCCGAATGCTCCGATTTGAAGATCTATACGTGGACGGAATAAGGGATCAAGCTTGCCAGATTTCACTAAGATTTTGGATAGATATTCTAAAAAAAAACAAGTCAGATTAATCTAAAACAAATAATTATGAAAATAAAATATTTGAAGTACGAATCACCTTAAATGTTAAAAGGCTGAATGCTATAAATATATATATAAATACTGAGCTCTGCAATAAAAAAAACAGTGTGTGCTGACAGAAGTGAAAACTTCATCAAGACGCCTTTAGCCAACTTTACTTGAAAGAGCGTTACATAGCTGAGCATGACGGCTCAGTCTCATTAAAACCCACAAAATAAAGTGCACAGCGCACATAAATAACTTTTCACTTAAAAAAACTCTATTGTGTGTCGCTGTTTCAATCTTTTGCAGACGCTTTCTTCGTACAGTATCACAGCATAGGCAGTCTACCACAAAAATACTGCCAATCAAAATATGTTTGAAGGCTCCAATAAGCTTCTCTTTGGCTAGATCTAGCCAAAATCTGCAAAGTTGGCAACATGAGCTCAGATTCTAAAGCTCAACAAAGCCTGACCAGATGCCAGATTTTGCGACGCGTTCAATTTTACGGTCTACGAGTTTATAGATAGAACTATCATTTTATTGTTTTCGATGCAATTGAAGTCCAAGTTATCTTTCTGGTTTAAGCATCGACCATCGATACTTATCAACCGACTTCAAAAAGGGAGGAGATTCTCGATTCGGTTCAATGTTTTTTTTATGTTCGTTACCTCTGAACCTTGTTGTTTATAAACCGATTTGGATTTTTTTTTTTATCAAGGTCCTGTGTAGCACTGTTCTGGTCATCTTCTTATCGTGTCACTAGTTCCTTCGAACCAGTGTGGTGAAAGGATTTCAAGTGCGCCTCGACGAGGCTCCTTTCGTGCACTTGACATATTTTTTTCGAACTTTATGTTCTATGACATGCCGATTTCCTCTCGATGTTTCCTTCACCGTTAATCACGTGTCTTAATGAACACATAGATTTGTTAAACAGGAAAATCCATTCCGAATCCATCCGAAGGTTGAGGCACCTCCCAATACCGCTTCATGGTGATATCACACCTCTCCATCCAAAGGTTGCCTGGAAGAACTCGCTTTTAGCGATAAGGCCATTGAAGCCTCTATTATTTTTGGTTATTTTATTTTTAAGCTTCCTTTTAAAATGGATGTTTCCTCGGGGTGTACAATAAAGTGTTACTATCTATCTATTTATATTTAGCCGATTTGTAATGATGACTTCACGTCCGATTAAGGCAAGGATTCCAAGTAGTCGTGACCGCAAGTTTACGGACTGCAAGCTTCGCTTACCGATTGCATCAGACGACTTAATTTGTGGGAACTCTAATTTTATAGTTCATGACGAATTTTTAGTCGTTATTAATAAATTCGATAATGCGCATTTTTAAACCAAAAATGAGTCAATTTGACATATTCCCGTCCGATACCAAAACCTAATACCAATGGTATTTGTTTAGTAACAAACATTATTTAAAAATAGAGTTATTTCATTTTTATTGACAGGGTGTCTGAAAATTTTCGGTCTTATATACCGCATCCATTTTGGTTTGGTACTGTCCATCTTATTCTTTAAGAACACAGTTATTCATCTATGCTCTTACAGTAAAAAAAAACCCGCAAGAAAAACTATCGATTACGATACATACTAGCGATTACGGAGCACTGGCTCACAGAAAACAAATTGAAATGTGTGGCGATCGACGGCTACAAATTAGCGTCGTATTATTGTAGGAGTAATAAAGCTCACGGAGGGTCGTGTATTTTTGTTAAAAACGTAAATTGCATTGAAAATGCTTATCTTATATCACTATCAATAGAACAGTATTGTGAAGTATCAGCGGTAGACCTTATTGATTATGGAATCACGATTGTTTGTGTTTACAGAACGAATGCAATTAGCTCGAACGATTTTTTTACACACTTAGAAAGTCTGCTCGATAAGATATCTGAATTAGACATAGATTGCGTAGTAGTAGGAGACTTCAACGTAAATTGTATAGGCGACTTATCTTCTGATTCTAAAAAGCTCTCTGACTTATTGTCGGCTCACGATATGACTAATTTGGTGGACTTCCCGACCCGGATTACGCCAGCTACTTCTACTTGCCTCGATCATGTATACTCGAACTTACCGACGGGCGCTGTTAAAACAACACCTGTCGTGACTAATTTAAGCGATCATCTAGCGGTCCGTGGTGAGATTTTTTGCATCCGCAAAATCCCACCACGGACGTGTATCATCCGAAAAATGTCGAGGGCGAATCATCAAAGTTTCGTGACTGCATTAGAAAGCGTCGACTGGTACTCGATTAAAGAAAAGCATAATTCCGCTGGAGGACTATCTACGGCTCTAATTAATATAATACGAGGTAAGTTTGATATTTGTTTTCCTTTGAAACGAGTGAACACTAAAAAACGTGACTCATCGTGGATGACTTCTGATATTAAAAATATGAAATCTCTTATTGTTGACATGATTAATTTAAATTCTTTATTCCCTAATGATGATTCAATTAAATTATTTATTCAAAATCTTAATTGTAAGCTTGACATCCTTATTAATAACACTAAAGTACATTTTTATTCGAAATTTATTAAAACGAGCAACAACCAATCCAAATCTTTGTGGAAAGTGGTAAATAGGGAAAGGGGGAAAGACAACGCTGTCTGCCCAAACTTCACCAACGTTTTGAAAGATGACACGGGAGCAAAGTTCTCAACAGCGAAAGATGCCGTTGATGCGATAAATTCTAGGTTCCTAAATGCAGCGGCGGCGTGCGGCGCACCTAGCGCGGACGTCGCTGGTGTGCTCCGCGCACTGGCGGCGGCGCGGCTGCCAGCCACCGCGCAGCTGGTACTATCTCTCTGGGTGGTTTAAGATGAACGGTCTGGGTTTGAATCTACGAAAGACTCACTTTGTTCATTTTCGTCTATCTGGGCGGGCGGTGAGGCCCCTACTGGTGCGCGCCGAAGGGACAACCATTGGCCAAGCGGAGACTACCACCTTTCTTGGCTTCGAGATGGATAGAGGCCTTACTTGGGAGAGGCACAAAGATAAATTGTGTGGTAGAATAGGTAGCGCATGTTCCGCACTCCGGCGCGTCGCTCGTGTGGTGCCGGCGGAGGTGGCGCGAAGTTGCTATTTTTCAACTGTGCACTCGTTGTTACAGTACGGCGCTGAGCTGTGGGGGCGCGCTGCTGATTGGGAGCGCGCCTTCCGCATGCAAAAACGAGCCATACGAGCACTAGTCAAAATACCCAGTGACATCTCCGCCCGGCCCCACTTCAAAGAACTTGGGATACTTACGCTGCCCAGCATAGTGATAATGCAAGTGGCAGTGTACGTGAGGTTGAACCCAGGCGAGTTCCAGAAGCATAGCGACGTCCACTCGTACAGCACACGGAACGCGGACAAGCTTGCGGCCGTGGCCCGCTCCCTCACGAAGTCCTCCAAGCTGACGCATGTCATGGGCCCGACAGTGTATAATAAGCTCCCTCTGAGCGTCACATCCGCTGAAAGTCTTCCTAGCTTCAAAGCCCGATTAAAGCACTGGTTGATCGAGCAGACCTTCTACTCAGTGAACGATTATATAACGATTAGTTTGACTACCAAATTGTAGGTACCTACGTACTCTTAATGTTTGTGTTTGTTAGTGTTTATATTATTATTTCAAATAATTTATGGAATTTATTATATTATTATAATAAGAACATTGTGAACAACAGACCTGTAAATTTTTTTACCAAATAAATACTTATGACTTATGACTTATCCAAACGAGCATCTTTTTATTCATGACTTATGTCGAAAATTTGCTTTGTTTTCTCCAAACAGGTTTTTAAATTTAACCCTTCTAACTTAAAAACACGTATAAAATCTAAATTAAAGTATGAAACCTTTCACTTATTTTGTAAAATAATGAAATAACTAAATCAAAAAACATGGACGAAACGAATAGTGTGAAGAAATTACTATAATACGGCGTACTTTTTGAGTATTTGTCCGAAACATTTTGTATGGAAATTTTCCTTGAGGATTCCCCTTAAGCCTAGCTTTTTACATTGACCTAAAATTCTGTTTATTTTTAAAATAGAAGTTATTTTAATACATAAGTAATATTAATTTTATTTTATGTTTCTACCATTTAAATAGTTTTTAAGTAGTTCTGTAAATAAATAATTAATAATTGACCTACCTTTATAAATGCTACAGTAAGTTAAGATCAACGTCAAATATCGAAGAATTATGAAAAAAAAAAACTTGCTATGGGAACCAGACAACTGATAGAATACTAAAATACCTACTACTAATAATTTGAATGGATAATAAATTACTCACAATTGCAATAAACAGGTACTAAAACCACACCTTTAAGACCTATCTGCGCTTACGCAACTCAACTAGCGAAAGGAAGAGGTCATGACCTCCACCACCTCAATGCACACTGGTTTGTATTCTATCGGTAATGTGAATATTATGGGTATTTGTATTTGAATCTAATAATGTTTTATGACATCACTAACTGCTGCCCGCATCTTCTTTTGCGTTGCGAATTATTATTAACAATAGAGGACGTGATGGCCGAGTGGATGAGACCCTTGCCTTGCGATCCGATGGTCGCGGGCTCGAAACCCGGTGCCAGTCATGCGTGTATGGGTTTTTTCGGTCGAAAAAATCTTTGTATGCATCCCACGTTCTCGCAACGGTGAAGGAAAACATCGTGAGGAAACCGGCATGTCGTAGAACCTACAGTTCGAAAACATGTGTCGAGTGCACGAAAGGAGCCTCTGCGAGGCGCACTTGAAATCCTTTCACCACACTGGTTCGAAGGAACTAGTGACACGATAAGAAGAATTAACAATAGTGTACTATTATTATTTATTTATAAAATTAAAACGGTTAAACCAATTAAATTACTTAATTTAAAATTAGAATTAGATTGGAATATAATAAATTATTAACAAAACAATTAAACAAATTAAATGAAAGAAAAATAATATTGAGAATTACATAATTTTAAATAACAGAATCATAACACACACAAAAATTAATTTAATTCTACCCTTTCACAGAACCTGAGGCACTCTTATGATTATTATGATTATGCATTTAGATTCCTGAATGAAGTTAAATGGGGTTTAAGCTGCCCAAGACGAAGACAAACTTTATCCCAGAAGAGCATACTCTACTTTTCACACCTTCTGCGAGACAATAAAAAGCCAGGGCTTCAGCAGCAAACACCGTCTTTTGTCTCACGTCTTTTAGTTATGCTTATGGTGGCCAGTTCGATTTTCAAACAAACCTATTTACAAGGCCACCTGGGAATTTGATTACTAGAGTTTTCCACGAGTTACCACACGAATTTGACGTAAAAAAATTAAATCACTTTACTCCCTTGGGAGTTTTATGCAACTTTACCTCCCTTGGGCGGTAATGCTTTACTTTACATTGAGATTGCATGATATGTTATTGGACATTGTCGAGCAGTGGTAGTGAGAAAAAATCATTTCCTACCCTCATCGTTTCAAGCCGGACAGACAGACAAAAACGAAAACGTGGTAAAAAGGTGCACATTCGACCACAAAAACATCTGACCCTAGATTTTTACCTAACACCAGTAGCCAGAAAACTTGACTTAAAACTTACTTGATTTATCTAAATTGCTAAGGTCTTTAAGATGAACATAAAAATAAAGGATTTGAGATCTCTTGCAACTTTCTAAAACTGGCTTTTTGCAATAGTAGCTCATGTAACTCATAACCTCGATGTTAAAAAATTATGTGTATACATACGGAAAAATCTTATTAATAAATAGTTAAAGTTTTCTAAAAAAATAAAAAATATCGTGTCACTGTCTTTATATAGGTTAAAACCGGAATAGATGCCCCAGAAGATTTTTTTTATTTTCCAGAAAGAAAATGCATATAATAGACTATACACTACTATATAAAAATACATATACATACTAGATATAAAATAGAAAAAACATATGATAGATAATATGTGCTCCATTTTCTCAAAAAAACCTTACGTTTGAAATTCAAATGAAAGTAATAATAGGTAAGATACTAAGGACATTTAACTATACATATAATAAAGTAGTAGTCCCCGAATTCATGTACAGACAGCGTCATAGATAAGTATCCCCCTTGCATTATAATACTCAGCTTCAAATCCCTTTAAATGACCGTTGCGGCAAATGTAGAAGTTTTGCCTTTAAAAAATAGATTAGGTATATTTTTATAACCGTATGTAAGCCTAAAAATAATTTTGAGTAATACAATTTTTTGTAAGGATTTATAGCTGGGCGTCTTGTGCAAGGGGGATACTTATCTCTGACGCTGTCTGTACATACATTTTTTTTGACGTTTTTGAGTTTAAAAACATGACCCAATTTATTTATTTTTTATTGGTAGACTTAGTTTGTTCATTTGTTTGTGTGTACGTCCAGCACGTATAAACTACTGAACGGATTTAACTGAAACTTTACAATATCATAGGTACGAAGCCTGAAAAGGACATAAGCTATATAAAATTACGCTATATCTCTTCAGAGGGTAGATATAGGAGTATACGTATTGATTGACTTGCTCTGTACCGACACTTTGCTATTCTATGACATTTCTTCAGCGGGTGACGAAGTCGCACGCGGAGCAGCTAGTATATTATTTGTATATGTACTTCATCATCATCAGCCCACTTTAGTCCACTGCTGGACGTAGGCCTCTCCCATAACGCGCCGCTGAGCTCGGTCTTCGGCTCTCCGCATCCACTTTTTACCGGCTGCCTTCCGTAAGTCGTCACTCCTCCTGGCCGGAGGGCGCCCTACACTACGCTTGCCGATACGCGGTCTCCACTCAAGAACCCGCCTGCTCCAGCGCCTACTTCAGCTTGCTAATCCTGAGAGCTATGTCGATCACTTTGGTTCTTTGTCGGATAACCTCGTTCCGGATTTTATCCTTTAAAGAAACTAACATAGCTCTTTCCATAGCTCTCTGAGCGACCTTAAACTATATAATATATGTACTTATATGTATATAAATATTATATAAGCTTTACCTAGGATCACTTATGCAACTAGACACTCGAACGTATGAGCTATTCGCAATGACCATTCGATTCTCACGAGGCGATTGTGAAATAAGTTCGTAGGTCAAAGAGGCGTGCTGCGCTCGAGAAATATCTTGATATATCTATTGTGTAATAAACTTTTAAGTCGCTAAAACAATGTTACAAATAATTATTTAAATTATCATGCTGTTACAATAAGTATTATGACACCATAACATGATAAATATTTCTCTATTCTATTATAATCTGTAACCGAGAGAATGCCTGAGTCTCAGTGAGGACAATTTAGGCTGTTTATGCTATTATTATAGAAATAATCATACATAATGTAGGTATAATTTTAATTCATAATCATTGAAATGTACCAAATAAAGGTAACTTCTATGTATAAGTACATTTTGATGCGAGGCTTAATTTTGAAAAATAGAAGTAAAGCGTCGATGACACGGCTTTTTTACACGCTACAAGCCAGTGAGTTCGCCTGTAGCTTGTAAACTTGTAAACTCGCTCAGTGTGATCGGCTTTGTTACAATCTGCTTGTTGACATCCTTCCCGAAAGCTAACTCGCTCACTCGCTAGCTTTTAAACTGGCTTTCTTGTAGCGTGTACACTAGCCGTGTGTCATCGACGCTTAACAGGTAGTTATATTATAAGGTTTCAACGTACAGGCCAAACCGCTGGATATAAAGACTTTATATTTCGAGGGTAATAAAATAGGCGAGTACTAAGAAAAAAAATGAGGACGTGGTGGCCGAGTGGATGAGGCCCTTACCTTGCGATCTGATGGTCGCGGGTTCGAAAAAATCTATGAATGCATCCTACGTTCTCGCAACGGTGAAGGAAAAACATCGTGAGGAAACCGGCATGTCGTAGAACCTAAAAGTTCGAAAACATATGTCGAGTGCACGAAAGGAGCCTTTTCGAGACGCACTTGAAATCCTTTCACCACACTGGTTCGAAGGAACTAGTGACACAATAAGAAGAAGAAAAAAAAATGGTAATTAACAACGCAAACGAAGTTGCAGGCGCCGGCTAGTAGTGCTAGCTGAATATAATCGATTGCGTGTCCTTGTTATTTAAATGATTCGATTGATGCATCGAATTATTATGAAAGGTCATCAGATAATGCACCTTTCAATGCTTAGGTATTGTTAATTAGTTGGAATATGTTGTACTGGTTAATTTACGCGATTTCATCCGCACTATCGAGAATAATCAAGGCATTACAAAAACATTTAACAAACGACTTCAATTAGACTGTTTAGTGACCGTAACCACTGAAAAGTCACAAGGAAGCAAAATACGCAATTTCGTTAACTTGGATGACGTAATTTTTTCAGTTATTTTGATTTTAGAACCTGAGTACTGAACCGATTTTTATGTAATTTCTATGGGACCAATCTGGGAGTAAATATATCCTCCCAAACAATTTTTTTTTCTAAACGGTTTATATACAATAAAGTTCTGAGGTTACAAACAACGTTTTGACGTGATTTTGTTGCGTAGCACTGTTTTGGTAATAAGCAGATGTGATGTTTTACCATCGGGAAATAACTTTGTAATAAAGGGGTGAGGTCAAAGGTCAAAGTTCTGAACTTATCCATGAAAATACCTTGAGTCCATTAAGGTGTCATAAACAAAAGGTGTCTCATACACTTCCATACAATTGTATGGCTACATACAAAAGGCAGGGGTTCTTGGCCTGAACTGCACATTTCAAAGGATAAAGTGACGTTATTGTTCGCTGCGAAATTTAATATTGTGGATGACAAAGCCACAGGGCTGATGCAAGGAGAATTACTCCATGGATGTGGGAAGTAATGGATGTATGGATGTGGCTGAATATTAAAGAAGCTTAAAGTTTATTAAAACTTAAAAGCCGACTGCAAAAACATTGTGCATTGATTTCCAATTCATTGTTCCAAATTAAATTGAAACGTATGACTTATATTTTTGTAATCTCCTATTAATTTCTTTCAATAAAAAAAAATTGAAAAACTAACCGTTACCGTAAGTTGTTTTCCTATAGTCTACGTACCCATCATTGATAATAAGTAAAGTTTCATTCATCGTTTAGCAAACCCGGGCACCTAGCTCGAGCCAGCTCGCTGCAGCTCGGCTCGGGCGCCACACTCTCCCCGCTGTCACTCTGTCATTTTGTAGAAACCCAAAATTCTGACTGCACAGATACAACGTAGTACCCCTTCTGCATTGCCCATTTAAGTTTTTATGGTAATTAAAAATTTGTGGTGTATATGTATTAAAACAAACAAAACAAACAAACATTCACACACTCACACCCCTGCACTAGGATTCCCTGTGTCGCAGGTGGCATGGACACATACAAGACATCACAACATCCAAGACCCGAGAACAAACATTTGTGTTCGTCACAAATATTTGCCCCGGCAGGGGATCGAACCCGGAACTCCAAGCTTCGTAGGCAGGGTCACTACCAACTAAGCCACGGTGTCGTATTAGTAGATATTAAAACTACCACATCCAAACCAGCACACATGGCAGTATTGTTACTGTAACATGTTGCATAGCTGTCCCTGATCTCAGAGTAATTCATGCTCGAAGTAATTAAATTCATGTTCATAATATAATGATACTCTAAGCTAAGACCTTAATATTACCATTAATATTACAAACTAGTTGTAATCTAGTACCTAATAAAAGAAATGGTTTTTTATGGAAAAAATAACCAATTTCAAATGAGTTATTTCATGGTTCGAGTTCTGCTTCAGGATAAACATTTTAACGACACGATTGGTCGAGTGGCAAGTGTGCTGGACTGCCTCGCCGTGCCGCGGATTCGATTCCCGCTTCAGGACAAGCACTTGTGTGATGAACATCGGTATTTTTGTCCTGAGTCTGAGTGTTTCAATAGTACACTATGTATGTTTTTAAAAAAGTATTTTAGTATTCTATCATGTATCTGGTTCCTATAGTACAAGCTCTGCTTAGTTTGGGACTAGATGGCGTTGTGTGAAATATTCAAACCCTATTTATTTTAGTTAGGCACAAAATTTCATAGTTTTTGTATGGAAAATATTAGAAAATGGATAATAATAGGAATAAACAAACACAATGCGATTATTTGTTTGTTTGTAATTTACTGCTGTTAGAGTTACTAATTATCTACCCAGACTTACCTACCTATAATTCTTATATATTTACAGTAAACAAAATGTAGACTCAATTTGGTTTAAGAATAGTATATATTTCATAGCTTAATAAGAAAAAAATGTAACTGTGAGTTTAATGTTAAATAAATAAAATAAATAAAAAAATAAATAAGACCCTAGCTATTTTTTACCAAGCAAGAGAAGCCACGGTCAACAACTACATCAAAATAAAGTACCTTAAGCATAAACATAATAACAGCAAGTAATAAAAAAAAAACAAGTCACACCCACGTAACTTCTAAGTGTTACAGATCAAAAGATTAAAAAAACGTGTCAGAACAGACAGACAAACATCACTCTGTATGCTGTTATAGTTTTGCGTAGGATTTAAGAATTTTTATTGTGAATTTTCGACCATATAGCGAGATAATGTTCAAATGGGGTGCGAGTGAAAGTAGGTGAAAATGATGACTAACAATGATGCAATCGTCCATCACGTGAAAACTATTGAATGGATTTAAGGGGAATCCTCAAGGCAAATTTCCATAAAATGTTTCGGACCAATACTCAAAAAGTAGGTACGCCGTATTATAGTAATTTCTTCATCATATTAATATTAACCCTACTAACTTAAAAACACGTATAAAATCCAAATTAATGTATGAAACATTTTACTTTTTTTGTTGACGAAATCAAAAAACATGGACGAAACGAATAGTGTGAAGAAATTACTATAATACTGCGTACTTTTTTAGTATTTTTCCGAAACATTTTGTATGGAATTCGGATTTGAGGATTAGCCTTAACTGAAACTTTACGATATCATAGCTCTAAGGCTGAAAAGGACATACCTAGGCTATATAATATATATCGTCGGAGGGTATGTATATAAGTTCAAAGTCTGTATGGGAAAAGTTTTATTAATAAGTGTATCCATCTCGAAACTTTAGAATATTTTTTTTCAAAATAAATAATTACAAACGGGTTTCACCGATTTTCAAAATTAAAGTTTAAAGATGTAAAGTATGGATTGAAGGTATTTGTTGAATGAACCTGTCTCCTCAGACAAAAAAAATATTTGATTGAAAGTAGCATTTTTATAATTCCGGAAGATGAATATCATACCGGCATGTATTTTAGTTTTCCACAAAATTAATTGTTTGAGTGGGTAAAAAGAAGAATTGAAAATGTGCAAGTATTGATTGACTTGCTTAGTACTGACACTTTGATATTCTGTGGCATATTTCCGCGGGTTGAAGTCACACGCTGAATTGCTATAACCTCTGGAAAGAATATTTTGATCAAAGATCCAAAGAAAAAGGTATATGGTACCGTACGATCCAACCACATCAAATGAGCTCACCGTGGATAGATAACACCCTGATGACTCGGCGCGATATTGTTACAGCTCTAAGACTCAGATCTGGACACATTCCATGCAATAAGTTTTCATTTTTAATGCGCAAATCTACCTCGCCTAATTGTCCGACGTGTAATGTACTTGATGATGTTTATCACGTACTCATGGAATGTACCCAAAACTGTAGTATTAGAAATAGTATTAGCTTAAATTTTAGTTCAATTGGTAGTTGCAACAGTATTTTATCTGAGCCATTGTCAGAAAAGGCAAAACAATTGTACAAATTAGTAAATAATAGGAGTTAATTTTTTGTTTCGAAGTTTAATAAGTACTTACCATGTTTTAGTTTATTTTATAAGTTTATGAGACTTTATTTGTTTTTTAGTTAAATTAAGGTACATTTTTTTGTTAAATTTATCAGGGCGGCATTATCGCTTAAGCGACAAAGCCCTCTTTATTGATTAAAAAAAAAAAAAAAGTCACAAGCGGGTAAGCTAGTATTACAATATTTATGGGCGGAATGTTAACGGACTGTTTCAACCTTTAAAATGTTCTTAGTAGTTGAGAAACTGATGACAATGCATTAACACAGGCAGTGACAAGCATCGAATGTTGATTTTTATCTTCGATACTTGGCCAGAAATTCATAAAGGTCAAATACATTATCAGACGAAGTTGACCACGATAGCTTTGGACTTCGGATAAAATTGCGTTAGGATCGGAACACAGCCAAAGAAATACTTTAGATTTAGAATTACATTACATTATTACATCTTATTAATTACATCTATTATAATTATTATCATATGTTTTTCGTAGAATTTCGCGATTATCACACATAGTTATTTGGTAGTTATCGCGCTCACCTCGTATGTTTTTGTGTCCCGAGCGACGTTTCGACTGTATTACAACAGCCGTAATCACGGGTTGACTGGCGTATTATTATCATATGACTAAATCTTGCTATACTAATATAAAAAAAAAAGTTAAATAAATCCATCGCTCCATTAACTTTTTGCATTACATTGCGTGATAGTCCAGGTTTAAGGTCTGATTTATACAGAAGCGACATAAGGCAAAGGCACGGTCTTTTTCATACAAAATCTGAAAGCGACGCGTCATTCGATTATATGTTTGTATCTTCGCCTTTTGCAGTTTCTGTATAAATGAGGCCTCAAGTAGGTTAATAGATACATCCCTCAATTTTCTCCTGATTTACCAATTTAATATATATATATTTTATAAAAATATTTTAAGTTTTTTGCCATATTTGTGCTCAGTAACAGAAACTGATTATGTGTATTTTTTTGGTCATTAAAAATTATGTGTTTTTGTGGACAACACTGTAACTTCTTCTTATCGTGTCACTAGTTATTTCGAACCAGTGTGATAAAAGGATTTCAAGTGCGCCTCGGAGAGGCTCCTTTCGTGCACTGTATCAAATAATGTGAATAGTTCATACTTAAAGTAGGCTTTTACGCAATCATGTTCGTCTCAATGCAGATTGATTGTTTTAAACAGCGTAAGTGAAATCACAAGGTCCATACTCCATTGTGCCCACCATTAACATAAGTTATGCATCTTACCTGTTGTAACGTATAATGTAAGCATTACTGGGTCATATGTGTCATCGATATAATAGACTTCATCATAGACGAGAAACACGCAACAGATGGTCAAAAAAGGTTAATTTTAAAAGTAATTTAGGAGCTATTGCTTTTAATTTAGGTGATGAATCAATTTACAAAATAAGGATCTCTGAATATTGTAACATGAGAAGAAAAATCATTTTTTTTTGTTTAACTTTCCTCTTGCATTCTGTTAATTGAGGACGTGGTGGCCGAGTGGATAAGACCCTTGCATTGCGATCTGATGGTCGCGGGTACGAATCCCAGTGGCAGTCATGGGCGTAAATGGGTTTTTTCGGTCGAAAAAATCTTTGTATGCATCCTACGTTCTCGCAACGGTGAAGGAAAACACCGTGAGGAAACCGGCATGTCTAAGGAAAGAATAAAAAAAAATGTTCTATGGCATGTGACATCCACCAATCCGCATTGGGTCCGCGTGGTGGATTAAGACCCATTCACTCTCCTGCCGAGAGTAGGCCTGAGTCCCAGCAGTGGGAACATTATAGGCTGATTATGCTTATTCTGTTAATTTGCGGGGGTAATTTGGAAGTTGGCCGTCGGATGGTACCAATCTCTGAAAAATTAAGTAAATAGAATCATTCCGAATTTAAATTTTGCTTATTATCAATGTGAGATGTCCAATGTTACACATCATAAGCGGCTATTGTAAATCTCACTCAATTTTTTTTTATTTGTGATGCTTGTCTTGTTTTAACAATCATACGTTTTTAATCACAAGGTCCATACTCCATTGTGCCCACCATTAACATAAGTTATGCATCTTAACCTGTTTTAACTTATAATGTAAGCATTACTGAGTCATATGTGTCATCGATATAATAGACTTCATCATAGACAAAAAAACACGCAACAGATGTTTAAAAAAGGTCAATTTGTTGGGGCAATTTCGTGAAAAATGGGATGGAAGTGGAATTAACACTACTCATTTAAAAACACGTATAAATTCTAAATTAAAGAATGAAACCTTACTAATTTTTGTTGACACAATCTGAAAACATAGACGAAACGAATAGTGTGAAGTAATTTACTATAATATGGCGTACTATTTGAGTATTTGTCCGAAACATTTTGTATGGAAATTTGCCATAACCTGTTGTAACTTATAATGTAAGCTTTACTGGGTTATGTGTGTCATCGATATAATAGACTTCATCATAGGCAAGAAACACGCAACAGATGGTCAAAAAAGGTTAATTTTAAAAGTAATATTTGGATCTGTTTTTAATTTAGAAGATCTATCAATTTAAAAATTTAGGTTCTATGAATATTGCATAACATAATATTTAATAATAACGAGCGAGCCTATTACAATAGTCGCATATATATGATCTGTAACATAATGACATCTCAATTAAATTTGGAAGGATTCTATTTACTTCATTTTCTAAGGTTGCTGACTGCTAACTTCCTGTTACACACTTCCGTTGCGTTTCACGAAATTACTGCCACAAATTGACAGAAAGCTAGAGGAAAGATGTTACACGTCAAAAACTTTTTTTTGTTACAATACAAAAACATAAGAGTCGCTTTGTTTATAAATAGTTCATACAGAAATGAGATATTCTGTAATATTATATATCAGATTTCATAGGTTTATTCTATACTCTATACAGGTAATTTCAGTTAACTTAAGGTTAAGTTCGGCATTAACTTGTATACCTGAACTAGTGTAAACTGTTCATTAGAAAGTTATATTGTAAGGTCCATAGCAGGCAAGTTCAATTAAACCAATTAACCTATAGTGTTCAGTGCGCAGGATATAGTTCCCGAATTAAAATAGGTCACTCACTATTTGGACTATAATAGCACAAAGCATACCTAGCCTACAGTAAGGTAACATTTAAAAACATGACATTGTTAATAATCAAGCAGTAATATCTAAGCATTACTGTGTTCCGGTATTTAGATCACTTACTGAACTTTCGAGATTGACCATCAAAACGACTCAAAGTGGACGAGCGCTATATAGCGTGTCATATTATTTTTAATGCGACGTCATAAAGCTTATAACCAGCAAACGAAAAAGATGCTTCTAACGATACCTCATTCAAATTTGTCAAATTATGATGATATGAGGGAACAGATGAACGAACATACATAATAATATGTACTGCCCTCATCTCATACCCACATACATACCCATAATCATACATACACATAATCCTCTGTCCTAAATGTCTCAAAGTGGAGTAATAATTAAAAAAAAGTGTAGCGGTGAGTATATCATTTCTTTTGATGTGTTTAACATAAGCGAAGGAGATTGGGAAAAAACTGTTTTTCCCTATGTTTAAACTCAGTCAGTTTATATCTCCAACAAGGTTTTACAAAAACATACAACCGACTGCAATCGGTCTGTTCTAATCACCGTAGGCACCACTACAAAGTCACAAGGAAGCAAAATACGCAATTTCGTTTACTTGGATTTTCAGTTACTTTGATTACAGAACCAAAGTACTGTACCGATTTCCATGAAATTTAAATGGAACCAATCTGTAAATTTAACCTTTCAAATAAAAAGTTTTCTTCAAATTTACAACAAAGTTCTGAGGTAATAAACATTAAAAAACCGAAATGAGAACCGCTTTTTGGAGTCAAAGAGACAAGTCTCGGAAATAAAAAAATTGAATCAATTTATTTACATAAAAAATTTATTACTGTATTATAAAGTACTAATATTTATAACAGAGATTAATAATAAATAACACAGAAATATATAAAAAAAATAAAAATAAACTATAAATAACCTAGTCGGTCGTTGTCACCACCAGACGGCAACGTGCCCAGAACGCTGGCGGCATTGCCACGTTGAATGGCAATGCTTATACGCTGTGCAAAGTTGAATTTATTTACAACAATTCAAGTCATTTATTTAGATAATAGAACTTAACACAAATTTGTACTGATTCTGAATCGACTTAGTTTTTGAGGCGATCAGGTCTACTGTTCGTATTATATCTTAGTGATATTTAGACAGAAGTTAGCTCTAGTTAAGGATGTCTGGAATTTACTGAAACTTAATTATGATAATGACTGGCCAAAAACAGTATGTTGGTATATTTTGAAAGGTTCAACCTTTGCGCAAGTTTGGGCTAGAGTTTAGGCTTGAAGTAAAGTTATGTGGTCTGGTTTAAGAAGAGATTTTAGAACATAAAGATCATGAGAAGTTATTCTAGTAAATTATTTTTGACTTAAGATTTTGATACTGGTTTGTTTTTGTCGATTTTTTTTTAATTCTCTTCTCTATGTAATTGTTTTTTTCTAATGGTGTACAAAAAAGCATTATCATTCATTCATTCATTTTGCTTTTTTCTTTAACAAAATTATTTAAGTGTCAGTTTTGCATCAGGAGAGCGCCTAGCTCGTCTTGTCACTTGTTTCCATAATAAAAAAATGATTGCCTGTAAAGTTGGTTTACGGACGATTTAACTTGACTTGACCAGCATAAAGGGACAATGAGCGTTACCGGACAATGACGTCAATGTTTTCGTGCATGCAACCGGGCGGCGCGGCGGCGTTCATCAATTTATAAGACGTGGTCGGTCACGTCAAAAGCTACTCCTTAAAGTAGGTATGTTTTTCCTTTTCAGATGTATATTTGATATTCGTTTCTATATCTCAAAGCTTTTATTTGTCCTAATTATAACAATAATTCAGTATTCCGAAGAAATTTCCGATTCGTTGATTTCCCAAGCGGTTGTAATAAGTAATAACTTCTGTTTGTTTGTCACTAATTAGCTGGGGCAAAGGAAATTGGCCTTTAAATTAGGGGAAATAAGGTCTGTTTTGGAATATGGTTTGTAATTTACCTATATTATTTTAGCAATCTGTTTTTGCTTCAAGACTTTTTATTGGTTGAATTTTAAGTTTTACGTACTCGCTTTGTTTGTTGGTAGGCAAATTCCAATTAAGCGTTTCCTTAATTTTGATACTTTACTCGATAAGTTAGGTTGATTAACAATTATAAACGATTTACTGATTAGCGCCAAAAATCCGCCATATTGCTAATTTATTTTAAAAACCCATCTCATACTAATCTAACGATACCTTAACTGACAAAATCCATCCAGCCGTTTGGATAACATACAAGATAAGCGCGAAAAACATATTCCTTGGCTGTCGGGTAAAAAAGTGGAGCGGTGAATTTTTTGCATTACCTTACGAAATGTTTTTGGAAGTTAGCAAAGGAAATAGGGCAAAACTATGTAATTCCCAATTTCCTTCGCTTATATTTCGCTCGGACTGATTGCGCGAGTGAAGAGGCGTGCATTATATTAACTTTTTCTAGATCAATATTATAAAAAGCTTTGTAATTACTGACTGATTCACTGACTGAGTGACAGACTGACTCACTGACTGAGTGACAGACAGCCTACAAACTAAACGTAATCAAAGTTGCGGGTGTCATCTAGTTAAATATGTTGGAATTTCAGTATCGACTCACCGACAATACTAATTATGTACAATACTCATAGTGCGTAATTTTTCGAACCATTTGCTTCGCCGGTCTTTGTTGTAGAACTGCAATTATGTGGGGAGAAGCCATTGTAAATAGCTCACAGTAGAACAACTTACGACACAGGTTACTGATAATTAAAAAACAATAGTTTATCGATTTACTTACTTATGTAGTTACTAACTTTAACAAAAACCGAAAACTCGCTTACAACCTATCAATTAATGTTGCATAAAAAATACTTATGGCCGCTTGCCTGTCGTAATTATGAATTTCATGACATTTAAGTTGTGTAAAACGAATAGATATGTATGTCACCCCGTATCTAGATGAACTCAGTTCATGATCAGACGTTGAATAACATAGATACGTTTTTTTTATTAACAAATGTATAAACGTCAGTAACAAACAATCGTTAAATATGTAGTTAATTCATTTATTTTTAATAAAACGACTACCAATCACATTATTTACTAATACTAAAATAATCACATAAAAATTATCATATTATTTGGAATAATCTAAAATATGTAAAAAAAAGTGCTTTGCGCTATTACTGTTTTTACAATATACTGTGGCATTACGGTCCCGTGATTGGGTAATAATTATTGGTCTTATTACGTACGGTTAGATGCGCAAGACTCGCTCCAAATGGACGAATCAAATTGTAGAATGCAGTGATTTTGCCGCCAAAATGATTCTCTAAGAAAGTGCTACTCGAATTTCAACACTATCTTGGATGATTTAAGAACTAGATTTGATTAAAAACAAATTAAGGCAACTTAACCCTTAAATATGCGATATTTCTACGCAAAAATGGCAACAATCAGTGTGGTCCTAATTTGGATGGGTGACCGGAAGTATAGTTTAGCGCTCGTCCACTTTGAAACATTTTGATAATCAGTCTCGATGGTCTAGTAATTACACTACTTACAGTGTAACTACCCTTTAAACCGGAACTCAGTAATGCTTACACATTACTTCTTAGTAGCAGTGTATCTGGCACTATATTGGTTGAAATTTAGACGGAATCCTGCAGGGTATGCCTCCCAACTGAAAATTGTCGACAGGCTTACTCTCGATAAGCGAGAACAGTGAAATATTATGACAAATATTACGGCCGATTCGAACGTATGAATAAAGATTGGCCATAGATTAATAATTTTCTTTCTATTGAACTCCAAGATTAACAACTTCAAAGCACGATGGAGACTGAAAACAAGACAAAAAAGTTTCAAAAATCCTGTGAATATAAATTAAACATCTCCATTTTTTATATTTTGATGTGTAACCTCTATCCTCTCGATTTCTTTAATTTGTGGCAGTGATTTCGTGAAATGCAACGGAATTTTGTAACAGGAAATAAGCCGTTAGATGGTACCAACGCCTCAGAAAAATTAAGTACCTAAATATAATAATCCTTCCAATTTTAAATAATGAGATGTGATGCTCGCTCGTTTTTTTTGTTAATTTGTACGATGAAGTTTCTATGAAAAAAATTATATATAATGTTTTGCTAAATTGACTAACTTTTTTGCGCGTTTCCATTATATTATGGTATGATTCTACACTATAATATTTCTATGAGATTGACCCCATTTCTCATTCCTGAGACATTTTACTTATGGGCGGTAGTTGTAAATTTTCTATTCTACGACCTATTTTATTGCAACCAATTTTCCACTCTATTATATCGATATAGAGTTCAAAATATTGTAGCTTTTAAGGCAATAAATTTGGATTAAATACGTAAGCTTATGGGAGAAATATCTTAGTTTTAGCAAAGAATTGTTCTAATGATCTGATTTAAAACTTGTCGCAATGTTTTCTTCTGAAATATTTGGGTCGGATGCTACGAAACTTTTATTTGTTTTGTAAAATATATTTTTTCTTATTTGAAAATGTTAAATGGGTATAATTTACATTTATTTTACTTTCCTACTTGTATCGCGAGTGCTAAAACAGTCGCGGTCGCCAACATCGAAAGGCTACCTTTTCGACTTCAAAAATGAAGGAGGTTATCAATCCGGTTGAATGATTTTTGACGCGACCACGTCTAATGAATCGATGAACGCCGGCTGCATTGAAGTCATTGTCCGGTAACGCTCATTGTCCCGTTACGCTGGTTATGACGTCACGTTAAACTATCGTCCGTAAACCAATTTTACATACAATCGATTTTTTATAAATGTGTTCAGTAACGGCAACTGATTATGCGTACCTTCCTTTTTTTCTGTTAATAAACATTAGTAAAGCAAGGGTCCAAGTAAGTTTTGTGCCAACGGGTTCAATAAAGAGATCATAAATTCTATTCATTAAAATTACACGTAAAACAAAAACTTTATGATCCGTGAAATCAAATTAATAATTAATTACTCAAGACAATCATTAAATTAATGAATGAAAACGGACCTTTAGCAGTATTAGGCTTTATTGTTGCGCTAGAAATGTGATATCCGGCTTTTAGAATAAGATTATTATTAATGAACTATGCGAAATTGGACGTAAGTAGTTATTTTCACACCACCTGCTCGACAATATCCAATTACATATCATGCTATCATCAAGGTAAAGCAAATCATTACCTACCAAGGGAGGTAATGTTGTATGAAACTCCCAAGGGTAGTAATGTGATTTGAATTTGGAACGTCAAATTCGTGTGGAAACTCGTGGAAAAGTCTAAGTAAAAGAACGCCCATATGGCATTGTAAAAAGGTTTGTTCTAAAATCGAACTGGCCGCTTATAAAAAAAAGAAAAAAGGCGCGACTACAAAGATTGTAAAACAAAAGACGGTGTTGGCTGCTTAGTTCGGAGCCCTGGCTTTTTATTGTGTCGCAGAAGGTGTGAAAAGTAGAGTATGCTTCTCTGGGATAAAGACTGTCTTCGTCTTGGGCAGCTTGAACCCCTCGCGTCACTCAGAACTCTACATAACTCCCTCGCTTCGCTCAGGAGTTAACTGAGTCCCTCGTTAGCTCAGGATTCAATATGCCACCCGCGACATAAGACACTGCTTCATCCCCTTAGTGCATAATCTACTATTGTTTATTGCTGGATTGAAGCAAGACATTTCCGTATATAATGAGCTTCAGGAAACTTTTAAGTTCAGATAATTATTTCGATACCTTCGTACTCCTTTTCCCTTTTTTTTTAAATACGAAGGTATAGTAAGCGTCAAACAACTTGTCCTCTGGCGAACCACGTGACAAAGATGCGCAGAACCAATTTGATATACGTTTTGATATACGTATAATTTTTTTTATTGCGTAAAAATTATAGTATAGACTATTTTCTTATCCGGTCTTTTTAAGAATTAAGGCAAATTATCCGGCTTTTCTCACCACAGCCCTAAACTTTAGAAGTTTCCTTTGAAATTGAAGAAGGGTCTGTCAGGGACATTTCTAATTTGATGTTCGACCCTGAAAGTTGTAATTCATAAGATATTTTCATAATAACGTATATTTCAATGAGTGCTCAATGTAATAGTAAAGTTCTTAATTAATGCTGAAAATTGATAATTATTTTGGCAATTTTTAAACATTTGGGTCTGCATTTATTTTTATCAAAATAACCCATACTTTAAGTAATCCTTAATTTTGAAACAATTTTTTTTTAAAGTTTAAAACGAAATAATGTAACGTGGCTAACAGGTTTAACTAATACATTTTATATATTAAAACTACTAGACTTTTTCATTAATAATAAAGCTACGTCGTAAAAAGTAATAAATAATATTTGAAAATATACATATTTAATTTTTATCGACATGTCTGAAATTTTTTCTGTCCGCATCGAATTTGGTTTGATACTGTCTGTGTTCTATAGGAACACCCTTACTCATCTATGGTAATCTATGGTATGGTATAATAAAAAAAAATAGTGAGTTATTTTCTAATTGAATGATCTTAAACCCCTAGCGAATCATAACTTAATACAATAATAAGTTAGACATCTGTGCAAACTATAAATAGTCCACGCCGCAGATAATAATCCAATCATCTCACAAGTTGATAAGTAAATTAAGTTAAGGATCTTGCACATCAGGTTATACAATCCTTAATGCCACTTAATGCCAAGTGCCAAGTATGCTGCCAAACACAACTTGGGTTAACTCAGTTTTTAGTTTTTGCAATTTGTTATCTATGTATTATCTCATACTTAACAGAATTAAAATATTAGAATAACAACCCAAGTTATGAGTGGAATTTTTATTTTATTTTTAATTTTAATTTTAAGCCGTTTTGGCCGAGTGGAAGGTGCCTCGACTTTAGATCCGAAGGTCATGAGATCGAACCCGGTCGAACACCAATGGATTTTACTGTTCAAAAAATCAATGTGTGCATTAAAACACGTGTTTGACGATGAAAGAAAACAACGTGAGGAAACAGGCATGTCATAGAATCTAAAAAGTTCGAAAAACATATTTCAAGTGCACGAAAGGAGCTTCTTTGAGCAGCTTCTTGAAATCCTTTCACCACACTGGTGCGAAAGAACTAGTGATACGATAAGTAGAATCGGGTTTAAGTAAAACGAATCCAATAGAACAAGCTAGCTTTATAATTAACCCTTTATAGCCCTAGCTTAAACCCCCTTACCCTCCTCAATGGGTCATAATCTACCTAACTAATAGTTGATTGTAGTTAAACATAGTCTAAGTTGTGAAACAAGCTAGTTAGACTAACCCTTAAATAGTTGAGCCGTAGTCTACAACCCCCTTTACCTCCCCAGTGGGTCATATCATGGTTAGAACAAATATTGTAGGAGCCAGTTCTAGACACTGTTAAGTTTATCTAAACCTAGTCTAGGTGTGTGTTAGTAATTAGGGTAGACTGGGGTTGAACTGACATTGCTAATTGGTTAGACAAATGGTTTTAAGATCCAATCGTTTATATTCATTTAGGTTAAGCCATGAGACTTTCTGGCGGATAGTTAATTCCGAAAAGGGGGCTAATTTTGTATATTTTTTTTTTCGGAGTAATACATGAATAAGAACCAACTGAGAAGTTAAACTAAATAAGAAACACAATAAATTAAATATTGATCAAGATAATATTTTGTAGATAATAATGTAAGCTTGATTTTTGGTATTTTTTTTTATTATAATGTATATTTCAATATTTTGGGTTTTTTAATTGTACATTGTAAGTGCTTGTTTATATACTTTTGTATAATATTTTTAATTTTTTGTGTATATGTGTTGAATTTAGCGTTGGCGAGACGTAACGTAGATTAATTGACCTATTCCTTTCTAATACCGAAAACTAATACCAATGGTATTTGTTTATTACCCTAATTAATATTCTATTCCCGACGAATACCACTCACAAACGAATCCCAAAAAAAGTTAAACGGTATGAAATACAGTCAGTAACAAAAATGCTTTTAAATGTAATTTTAAGTCGTGTTTATTTTTTCAAAATCAGTCTTTTCAAACAAATTAAAGTGTAGTAGGAAAACGTTTGGTTCATTATTATAATAACACAGACAATCAGACATACATATACGTAATTAAATTACCTAAATTCTTACACTCTCAGAAGGTTTTTTTTTACAGTCTCTAAAATACAACAATTGAAGAATATCACAAACGATCAACGTTTAGTATTATTATTATGGAAGTAGGTTCTTATTTACTTAAACTTATAAATACAAAAAAAAAAAACTTAACTCTACAACAGTAGGTAACAATTTTGGAAAACGTATGAAAAAATAGAAAAACTATTTTAGAATATCAGATAATCAACTTAGAGTATACAATAAGAATCAACTTTCTTACTTAGTAAAAATTATCAAATTTTTGGCATTACTTATTATTGGCATTATTATTGGCATATTCGTAACTATTAACTTGTTATTATGAAATATCAGATATGCCAACTTTAATATTAAAACATAATAATCAACTTTTTTACCTAGTAAAAAATATCAAATGTTTGGCATACCAATCATAAGTATTTTGTATAGGTAGGTATTATTATAACTAATCATATATTTTTTATTTTTTAAAAACATTGACCTACGGTAATTTTTTGGTCAACCAGTTGGTCAGTTACGTATATTTGATTCACTGTATAACAATTTTTTTAACTATATTAATTTTTTTTTAAATAATAATATAATTTATGCAAGGACAAAATTATTGTAAGAAAAACAGACCTTGTTTCATTGATTTAGCGTTGAATGAAGAGAATTCGTAAAGGTTTATTGTATTATGATAGGTTGTATTGTATTTTGATCATAATATTAAATAATTAGAAAATAAATTGTTTCTGTGACTGTACCAAAAGCTATGTTTTGGTATTAGTTGGGAATAGATTTGGTACTTTATTGAAATATTTAAAATTTAGTATTTGTCGGGAATAGAATATTTTTTAGGGTAATAAACAAATACCACTGGTATTAGTTTTTGGTATCGGACGGGAATAGGTCGATTAATTAACGATCTTGAATCTTTATCTTTAAACTGACAGGATATGAAAAATCTCATTATTATATCAACAATTTGTACTATATTCATGCAAATAAATTATAAGCATAAAGCTCAAATCTTTTTTTGCTACATCCTTTCTCGACATCAAAATTCGAAAACTCACTCCACTATTCAAATATGGCAGATGTTCACTTTCTCCTCAGATCACATAAAAGTCAAGAAATAGTTTTCATATTCCCCATGTCAGTCACACTCGTAATATTCAGATATGAAACGCCACCTGCTAAGGTGAGTTTGTCCTGTCTCCCCTTTTTCCCTTCCCCCCTCGTTTGACCCCCTCTTAGCCCCTTTTCGGCTCAATATCACGCCATCGATAGGTTCGGATTTGAATTTTTCTTTTGCTACTTTTTATACGGTAAAAATATCTACTTATTTCGTTAGTTTTTTAGTGTTATAAACTAGGTTTGGAATGTTTGAAACCATAGGTGTGACGGATTTTTTACATAAATATCTAATTGTACCTTTTTGTTACAGGTACGTTCCATAATGAAAACATTAAAGGGGTGAAGCCCCTTTTCGTTTATTGTACGTGATAACGTTGTAAGTGATACAATCTATTTTTTTTAATTTATTTATTCGATATAACCAATTTATAATACATTGGTTGATTATGTTAACACTAATAAACCACTAACTAAGGTAATATAAGCCTTCTATTGTGTCCTGTCCTGTCCCTAGAAAATTCACATTGTGTATATAAAATTGGTATCGACAAAATCAATTCCCATGAACTTAAAAAAATAGGGGAAGTTAGGGCGAATCGGACACTACTCCATAAATCAATAACTGGATATTAAATAAAATACCCTCCAATATATCAAACCGAGGAAAAACCATTTTATATTGAGCCGTAATTCCTCAAGAATATTGATAAATAAGGGTCTAGGGATAATGGTGGGGTGATACGTCAAATGTGTAATGTGTATTTAATTCGGGGACTTATTGTGCTTATTAGGATTCGATTGTGAACGATTTCTTATGGCAATTTATTGTTGGGTTTATTTTTGTCTGGATATATTATTGGATCAATTGGACGGTATTATTTATTTTATTTGTAAATAGCTTACACCCCCAACTTTTCGTCGTTTAAATGTCGTTTAGGTCGGAAACTTGCAGGCTTTTAGTGTAGCTCACTACTCGATGACAATGAATTCTTAATCCATTTAAAAATTAAAAATAAAAACTCTAACCTCAACTCAAACAAAATAACATTTAAACTGCTAGGTTTATTACGTAGAGGAAGCAAGATAGAGCAAAATAATAAAACGTGGTTATTATTATATTTAATTTGTACATGCTTTTTTAGTTCATGCTAGTTATAGGCTGTGATCGACGATATCGCACGCTTGCCTAGAATATTCCTTTTAACTTTTGCCTTAATTAATGACATCCAATTGGTAGTGATAGAGAAACACCGACTTTATTCAATCTCTTAGTGCAGACCTGTCCCTACATTATAAAAAGGATATTATATTAAATTTTTTATGTATAAGGCTATATTCCTTTTAAAGGATATATTGTACTATGTAATAGGATATATTGAAATATACCCTTATGTGTAAAGTAATATTATTTTTATACTGTAGGTATCCTCCAGTTTTCAAAGTTTATAAGGTCTTAAGTTCGGGTTTTCCGGACCGGAAAAATCATCAATCTGACTGATTGAAATTAATGTGCTTATTCTTAACATAGACTTTTGCTTTATAAATAATGAGTAATGTTTAATATACCACGAATGTGGTTAGCTTAAATGAATTCAGTAATTTTGCAATAATATTTGCATTATTAAATAGAAAACTACGCAAAATTGCGGTTTGTTTTATAGAGATGTGTTCAAATAATAAATCCTAGATAAATACTCTAAATTTTTAAATTGATCTGTCGTAGACACTTGCGGTCAAATAGATAAAAAGTACGAAAAGAAAAAAAAGCCCAAGATATGTTTCTTTCTCACAGTTTACATACATTTTGTTGATGTAGTGCGTGGCTGATATACGGTACACAGTATTGCTAACCTACACGATCGTCAATTTGTGTAAAATTTGGCATCTAAACCTGAATTGAGTTTCTGGAAAGTACTAAAAGTTACCCTCACCCCTTTCTAACCCTTACATTCCGCGAACTTTTTGACCTCCCCTCGTATTAAAACTGATTGTCACCGGCTTCTGGTCACTGTGGTCTGTAGCTCGTTTGCGGCGACCGTATGCTTTTATCTAGGAGTTTTTGACAGGACGCAGACTTATCACCATTAAGGCTAGATCAATCACTTGAAAAAATTGGATAATACAATGGCAAAAACACTATCCTAAACAATGTTCACATTTCGAAAACAAACCTAGGTGTTTTCACACAAAATAAACATGTTGATTTATCACCTGCTTGCACTAACGCCGCGCAAACTTGCGTGAGTAAACACGTCAACGAATGAGTAGCATACACAACACACCTTATCATATGGCGAACTTTTACTATACAGGGTGTATGCTTATTATAACTTTTACTATAAAAGGTGGCCCCGTTAGGTAAAAAATATTATAATATATCCTGCAATATCACATTTTTAGTACTTAAGATTGTGTCTAATGCAAATAAATTTGATTTGAATTTGCATGAGATATTGCACAATCGTACTGATTTATGTTATTAATTTTATATATTTATACGTACTTTTATTACAGCATAAGCTAACTACTACAATCTATATTACAAAATGTACACAAAGGAACAATTGGGCCAGCAATAATCTGTTGCAAACGATCTATAGGTAGCTCTACTGCTCGAATTCGATACCCGATGGCAGCGTGCCGAGGATACTGGCTTATTCTCTGGGCGAGATAGCTGCCAGCACTCTAATCATGCGTCGCTTCGACCCAGACCCAATTAACTTTATATGATGGAGATTATATTATTTTTTTCTGCCCGCAGTCCTATCTGCATCTAAGTAAATTTTTAACCTAATTGGTACAGTAGTTTAGGTGTGATGAGTCACAAACATCCATCCATACACACAAACATACACCTTTAGATATAATGTGTGAACACTGATATGTTCTACGTTGTCAAGTTAAAAGGCCTGAATAGAACCTTTAGGCGGTGTCCTAATAGAACGCGATCACGCGATCGTCGCACGAGCAAGCGATGCGACCGTCGCGCGATCGCGCGATCAAACGTACTAACGTCAAATAGGCGTCCCGATTGGCAATCGCGCGATCGCGCGACGCGACGCGATGCCAATTGGGATTCCTATTTGACGTTAGTACGTTTGATCGCGTGATCGCGCGATCGACGTTCGCGCGAACTTGCGATGGTCGCGTCATCGCGTTCTATTAGGACACTGCCTTACATGTAAACAACTTCAAAAAAGAACCAACAATAACAACAATCACGTTTTGAAGAAATTGGTAACCAATAAATGTTTTACTACAGATGATCCGGGTAAATACATACTGAAATTGGGATGGGCCTGTAGATAATCCATGGCTTTGTATTAGATTATCTATTCACTTACGACCACTGCCAAGGCCACCCTGTATATTCAATACATCTAATCATATGACGTAAGGAAACATGCCCATTGTAGCTACTTCCGGCCCTAATACGGCTACAAAAGGTCGAATTTGTAACCCAATATACTGTTCGTCTATTTATCAAGTGCTCGGTTTGTCCCCACGCTCCCCTTATTGATACGTGATGTACGGTTATTTGATTGAGCCAATTTGGAAGTTTGAAATATTTTCGCGCTTATTTTACTGTCATGTATAAAATATTGTTGTTTTCGCACATTTCGTTTGAGATTGTTTGGGGATAATGTGAAATGTTTGTGTTTTTATTTATTTTATTAGTATTTTAATTTATTAGATGGGTCTGAGGGTTATTAAAGGGAATTTTAGAAGTCAGAAATATTACAATTTTCCAATATTAGATTTCTCGAGTGTAGAGATTCTTTAGTTAGGTACTTTGGCATTCGATAAAATTTTTAAAAATAACCAATATGTTTTCTTACTTTCATATAAAAAATATTTGCGAGCATAATAAATGTTTCTTGTTTACCCTAAACTACTGAATCGATTAAGCTTAAAGAAAAAAAAAAGCATAGTTCCACACGACTGCTCATTGTCCTGTTACGCTGGTAGTCATGTTAAACTATCGTCCGTAAACCAACTTTACATTTTAATAGGTATTATATATAAACTCATTTATGAAGAAGAATTGTTATTCATTTTGTCTACCCGTGTGTCTCAAATAAAGCCATACAAAATAGACTTGCGTAGCTCATTCCGGACACTCGGCAATCATCAGTGCCGTGTGTACTTTATTGTAGGCCCACTTTGCCCTACCTCCCCTTGAAAGTGATGCAATTTGGTGTTCCAAATATGAACGTGATTGTATCCGAAGTCTTTTCTGTTTTATGACTAGCTTAAGTCAGAGGGCTTAATTATTTCTTAAAATTAAGTAATCACTAGGTTATGTATTCTTAGCTTTCATTTGATACTCCATAAAAATTATGTAGAAATATTATTCCTCTAATTTATTTTATAATTTTTTTCTAGCTATTTTTTAAGTCTTAAAGAGTCAAAATAAAAAAAAAAATAAAAAAAATATATTATTATGAAATTGAATATATATTATGAATTTATTTCTAGCTTCTTTTATCTTCCTAATTGTTTTACGATTTCTATGGTTTGGAGAACTATAAACATAAACCGATAAACCTCCTCATCCTTGCCGGGTCGGGTAAAAAAAAATACTAACTCTCTAGAACTTGCTAAAAAACAAGAAGCTACTAAAACGTTTTTTTAAGTACAATTTACGTTACTATCTCGGTCAAAGAATAAGCCTTGCAATATACAAAGAGACGCTGCAGCCAGTATCCTCGGCACACTGCCATCGGGTATCGAGTTGGAGCAGTTGAGCTACCTATAGATCGTTTGCAACGGTCTATGGGTGGCCCAATTGTTTCCTTTTGTAAATTTTGTATTTTAGATTGCAGTATTTAGCTTATGCTGTAATAAAATTTAAGTTAATAGGTATCCATATTACTTTCTCAGATAATCTCTAAATTAATCACACACCTCCGGCTTTCGAGATAAGCTCTTTGGTTCCGATCTTAAAGATATTCATATCTAACCAATAAATTAAGATAATGCATCTTACAAGGAACAATGAATGTCTGTGTTAGAGATGGACGTTGTCCGGTCTTTTTATATATTATCCGGCTTTTTAAAACTCATTTTTGGTTTGGTAGGTGGTTTTCTTAAGTATCTAGATGCGTTGTTTTTTTTTGTACCTAGTTGTTGTAAAGTTTTGCGTTTGCGTTACAAATAATCAAAATTCATCTTTTAGTACGCGAAGTGTTAGCTTCTGGATGAAAAAACTCTCGAAATTTCAAGTCTCTTCGTCCAGTGATTGAGCGTTGTCTATCAGTAAGTCAGCCAGGACTACGTATCTTTACATATCGATGTATCATCATAATTTCTCTTTCACTTATCGTAACACCAAACTACAGAAAAAAAATTAGAAAAGAAAGAAAAGAAAAGAAATAATTTTATTGTCATGGAAAAATAAATGAACAAAACAGGTTAAATTACAGCAAAAAAATGTCCTCCATACAATGGGGGCGTAGCTCAGCTTTAATGCTGCAGCGTACTGGCAGCACGCTGCAGCGCTGGTGTTCTGCCAGACCCCAGTGGCGACGACACGGAACGTATTAAATCTATCCAAAAAACTAAATCTACTAAAATAAGACAAAAAACATTTTTAAAAGACCTAATTATACTATACAACTTTTGTCATACTGGCAACATTACCTATATACGCAAGATCACCCAATTGGGCCATTTGAATTTTTTAGCCATAGACAAGGCTAGAGTGATTATAGCAATCATCCAATGGCATACTGCAATTCGATGAATCAAGCATCCTATACGACGCGTATCGCGACTTGATTGCGACGCCATATTGAGAAAAAAAAAAGAAAGAAGTGGAAAATTGAAAATGTTTGCTTCTGAAACATACGCCATTACGAAATAAAGTATAAAAAATTGCAAGTGCGTGGGAGAATCAAAAATAAGTGGTAATGCGAGTAGACTAGAAGTCATCTGTGTAAGTTACATTTTATTTACTTTGTTGAGCATGTACTGGTTTCTGTACTGCGATAAGTTCTTTTTTTAGGGTAAATTTGAACGTTTTAACATATTTTAATATTGTGGATTTTCAAATGTTTTGTCGTTTGCAAAAGTTTTACAATGGAAATTGATCTATTGATCGTAAAACTAGGTGGTAAAATGATATTACGTACAACAAGTAATTTTCTTACCAAAATATTTTCAAAATTTTCCGGCTTTTTCCAGCTCTATCCATATCAGATGTTATCGCGGAGATGGAACAGGCTTTACCCATTTAAGAGATAAGGTATTCGCATTGCGGCTCTCGTAAAAGTTTCGTGGTCTGGTTGTTTGTGTTTGTATGTAGAGATTTCGCAGATGTTAAGGTAAGAATACCATTTGTAGGTTAAATAAAGTGTTTTTAGATGTGTGGTTCAGGGGTAAATTTATTTAAGGCTAATACTCAAATCCGAATTCCATACAAAATATTTCGGACAAATACTCAAAAAGTACGCCGTATTATAGTAATTTCTTCACACTATTCGTTTCGTCCATGTTTTTCGATTTCGTCAACAAAAAAAGTGTAAGGTTTCATTTTTAATTTAGATTTTATACGTGTTTTTAAGTTAGTAGGGGTAAATTTAATGTAAAATTATTATATTGTTCTTCTTCTACTACTTCTTATCGTATCTAGTTCTTTGAATCAGTATGGTGAAAGGATTTCAAGTGCGCTTTGAAGAGGCTCCTTTCGTGCACTATTATACTATTTTGTTCTTACCCGAATATGATAGTTAAACTACATTATTTTTAAATTTTTTTTTTCATAGTAAATTCATTTATTTGTATGATGTAAGACTAACTACTAACTCATGCTAAAACATAATAAAACCAAAATTACTTAACCAGCTATAAAAAAAAAATAACCTATCTAAACTACATAAATACAAAAATTTCCTTCATTAACTTTTCCTTCATAATATGAAAAAAATAATTTAATTATTATTAATAATTTATAAATAAAAATACATATATATTCACAACCTTACATTTGCTATCTGTCACTTACATTCTCTATTACTAGTCGACCTAGATTACATCCAGTAAATAACCTAGGTCGTAATAAATAATCTAGCTCACTCCCTAGGATTTATTGGAAATTCTAGAAGTGAAAGAAATCTCTTCCCATTGTCAGTGTGTGATCGAAGGAATTTAATTTAAAGGACAATACGTGGGTTCTAGACTATTATGATCTTTCCATCCTTGTCGAGTGAGCTAATGGCTGAATTAATAAATAAAAAAAATGGTTGTTTGTAAAGTTGGTTGACGGACGATAGTTTAACGTGAATATCAGCGTAACGGACAATGAGCGTTACCGGACAGTGACGTCAACGTTTTCGTGCATGCAGCCGGCGCGGCGGCGTTCGTCGATTTATCAAACGTGGTCACGTCAATAATTTAATAATCAAGGTTTACAAAAACATATAATTTCTATGGGACCAATCTTTTCAAATTTGTTCAGAAATAGCAAAGTCCAGAGGTAAATAAATAGTAGGTACTAGTGGTGGACTTACCGCCTTAAAGCTACCTCTTTTAGACAACTTTGTATGACTCCGTGGCTGGCTGTAATAATGATCTTTAGCCATTAGAAATCATACGTTTTTTTTTGTCTCGGTACAAAATTCATTTAATATTAACATACTAGTTGTTGCCCGCAGCCTCGTCTGCATTTTTTTACTAGGTTCCTAGGTTTTCCTAGGTTTAGTTCTTCCCTATTCGGCTGAAACATTCAGGGTAGCTCACAACTCGATGACAATGCATTCTAAAGCCATTTAATTGAAGACGACACGGATGGTTGCATGGTAATTGTATTGGACTGCCACGCCCGGTGTCGCGGGTTCAATTCCCGCTTCAGGACAAACATTTAATTTTGTGTGATGAACATCGATGTTTGTCCTGAGTCTGGGTGTTTTATATGCATTCTATGTATGTATTTACAAAAAAAAGTATTTGAGTACATATTCTATCAGCCATCTAGTTCTCATAGTACAAGCTCTGCTTAGTTTGGGGCTAGATGGCGTTGTGTGAAATGTCCAAAATATTTATTTATTTAATTATTTTAAATAATAAAAAACAGACCCATTCATAAAAAAACTATAACAAAATTCTATACGAGTATCTCGTAAAGGAAGGGAGATAGAGAAATAGACAATAGACAAAAAAAGGTCGTTTTCAGACTTTTAACCTACAATATGCTATTTCCAGTTTTTTTTTTCAAATAATCCGGAATTGAATTAGTTTAGAACGATTATTTCAGTAGTTCTGTCGTTAACAAGAAGCCAACATCTATCTATCCTTATCAATAATATTTTTCGTAGTATGTGTGTTCATATCGTATGTAGTCAACTACATGACAGTAATTAATGTATTTTATAGTATCAATGAAATAGGTAACTAAAGACTTACTATACTCGGTCAATGAAATCAGCATTAAAGATAGTGATGCTAACGATTATCGATGTTTAAACGATTAGTGAAGTCCCGTTAAGATAGTCGATACTTTCATCGATAAGTGGACCACTATCAAGTTAATTCATTATACTCATAACAATAAATTTGCATGATATAAACATATTTTGAACGTAATTTTGTATGAATTAAAAAACATGAAATTAAAATACATTACTTGTAGATTAAATACATTGACTTGAATTAAATACATTGACTTGATTTAAATACGGCTTGTGGGGTCTTGTTTTTAATTAAATTTAAAAGGTAAGCAGTGTAGTGCGGGATTAATGATTGTTATTGGGATAAACCAGGATTTAAGAATTAAATTGAGTGGATTTAAAAGTCAATGCTCGCGGCTCCATTTGAGAGGTTCCTATCGAGTAACAATATTACTCGTAGGAAAAATATTCCAACGAGTAACATTGTTACTCGATGGGAATACAAGCTTAAAGTTTATAAAAACTAAAAACCCGACTGCGAAAATTTTATACTTACATTGATTACAAATTCATGATTCCAAATTTAATTTAAAGTTATGACTTTGGTAATTTTTATAATCTCCTTTTAATTATTTTCATTTTGATACCCTATTTGATAGGTTTGATAAACAAATTTTTTTGGCGTTGTGTAAAATGACCAAAAATTTAATACAACGCCATTTTTTTCCTATTGTATCATAAAATTTATGGGTTTGACGGTAATTGGAATATTTAAACAGTCTAACAAATTTAATAAAAAAAACAAAAAGTCCCTATTCAACGTAATTTAAGCGATGAAAAAAACCGGGCACGCATGTCCCGAGTTAAATATGCAAAATAGCCGCACTGCGAAAAGCAAAATTTCGAACCAACTTTTTAATTGAAATAGCAAGTTATTGAAAAATCCGTGCGTGATTTTCAACATCGTTGGAATTATTTTTTTTGTAGTGCGGTCACTTGAAAAAAATTATACCTTGAATTTGGCATTCAAATTGAAATGGGATGTGACGTCACTACTCGACGCTAAAACAATTAAACCGCAATCCACCGGAAAAATAAAAAACAAAATGCGCGGGAAAAATGCAAATTGGGACGAGATTTTTTCTATTATTTTTTTCTGAAAACATTCACTCTTTCGAGTTGCTAACAATGTGTTAGTTTTTGTGGTAATTAGAGGATTTTCGTTACTTTTTATGTGTATTTTACACAACTAGCTTAGAAAAAAAAATTGGTTGTCTGTAAAGTTGGTCTACGGATGAAAGTTTAGCGTGACTACCAGCGTAACGGGACAATAAGCGTTACCGGACAATGACGTCTACGTTTTCGTGCAAGCGGCCGGCGTTCATCGATTTATTAGACGTAGTCACGTCAAAAAACAGAGAAATCGTATATTTTGTAGAACCGTCTAGAATCTTGACAGACTAGATTTATATTATAGACACTAGATTGAGTCAGTCTATCACAGGCATTTTATTTTTTAGACACGCTTTATTTTATAATATATATAATAGAGGGAAAAAAATGAGTCTAGTTTCTAGCTACAAGTTCAAAATAGCTAAAAAAAATTATGTGATAGACAGACTCTACCTAGAGTCTATAATATATGGATCTAAAGTGTGTCTAGATTCAAGACGAATCCACAAAATAGTCGATTTCTCTAGGTATATATTTTTCCTTACACTTATTAATCGATCGTTCAAGTCTCAAAGAAAGTTAACAACAAAGCTTTAATTTATGCATTGATAAACATCAAGAATCGAATTGAAACTATAAAAACAAATACGATAATAAACAACAGACTAACAGCTCCTAATGACAGACCAAAATGATTATTAATCACTTTTCTACTTAATTGTAGTAATTAATATCGTACGTTATTGGTTGAAGTGCCGTGTTGGTTTTCTTGCGTAGGTCGCTAACGATATGGAATTTCGTAAGGTGGTCTGAACGGCGTTCCGGGTTGCCAGCTGAATGAAAAAAATATAAATTTTCTACAAATAAGAATATTTTTCTAAGCAAAGTGATTTACAATTTTAAGATAAATATTTTTCAAGTTTTTGTGCCAAAAGTTTCATAGATATCAAATATCAAAAACGCGCTAAAACAAAAAAAAATTTTTTTTTTTTTAAATTCTTAAGTTTGTTTTATGCTCTATAAAGCTGCATTACCACTCACTGACTGATTGACATAATTGTTCTCGAACCGCGAATCGTCACGTGACGATTCGCACGTCCGCCTCGGGAACTATCTCGAAAAGTACATGTCGTATCGACATGCGGTTTTCACTAAAGGTATTAGGATCTCTAAAACAAAGCACGCGAGCTGCTTGCAGCTCGCGCACCACCCAAAAAACTAGTTTAAGATATAAAACCAAAGAGGTTTTTTTAGTTTACAATTTAATCTATACTAGGTAGATATAGATTTAATGGTTACAATACAATAAAAAGGATAGATACATGTTTGTATAACAATCAAGCCACACCAAACTGATCTAAATGGGTTGAAATTTAGTATGAAACCTAGGTCAGGTTTCAAGATTTCAGGACCTATAAAAGGACATATATGGACGACAACGACTCAAAATAATTGGTAAAATATTAATTTGACAAAATACATAGGTTAATCCTTTATTGTTATTTTTTTCGTGACTTTTCTGTCAAATTTATTATTGTTATTTATTATTTTTTCCCAATATTATTAAAAATATTGTTGAAATTTTTTTTTTTTAAATTGACTAGTAATTTAAAAAACAATATTCTTGTTTTTCTTGTTCTTATCGTGTCACTAGTTCTTTCGAACCAGTTTGGTGAAAGGATTTCAAGTGCGTACAGTACAGTGCTCTTATTATCCTAAAACTAGTCAATAAAATACTATTTTCTATTGACAATGAGTTAACATGTTAACACTACAACCTTCGTAATGAACCATTCGAGATTTAACACCCGACCATTAAGTCGAAGGGCTATCGCGATCGTTCGCCGTAATGTCGATTAGGGGTCGTAAAGATGGACCACTTATGGTGACAATCGACTTCACTCCGTTGATTTCTTGTGTCAATTGAACGACTTTTATTTTGTGGTTCTCAAACTTTTACATAAAATTCCATTTGCTGTTTATTAAAAAAACTTACGTGATAAAAGTGAAATGTTAAAAAATCTGTACTTAAAAACGTTTTTAAAAATAAATATATTTAAGCCGTTTGTCGTCTCGTCCACTAAAATTCATTCAATTCGGTTGAAATGATGAATCAAAAATATGTAATCGTCAACAAATCCAAACTTTTTGACGTGACTACGTCTAATAAATCGATGAACGCCGGCTGCATGCACGAAAACGTTGACGTCATTGTCCGGTAACGCTCATTGTCACGTTAAGTTATCGTCCGTAAACCAACTTTACATGCAACCATTTTTTTTTACATATTTTTTTTTACTAATATACTAATTAGTACGGGAAAATGATATCATAAAAAAACATATTTTCTGTATAGTTGCTAAATTACTAATACTTTATAGTACTAAGCAACTATAGTAGAGAAAGTAGAAATAAGTACAGTTACTTCGCCAGCCAGAGTTTTGTTTGTGTCTAAATCCTCCCTGAGTAATATGGGTCATAAAAGTTTGAGAACCACCTTTACCATCAAGCAACATGTAACTGCTGTGATTGGCTGGAATTGAAGATCGTTACACTAATCGATGGTTAAGAACGAACAGGACTGGCTTACATAAGCTCTGATCAAAATTTACACGGTTTTTTACAGATAAAATGGAGTGCTTGGAGTAAATGTCGGATTAAGGGTTTTAAATAAGAAAAAGATACCTATTGAACCCTAATTGTTAGTCCTTAGTGTGGTTCTTTCAAGTTTACTTTCAGTAGGTATAAATATATTACAGTATTGAGACTCCATTGCTGAAAAAAATTCTTTACGGTCGCGGCAAACGAGCCACCAATCACAGCGACCGGTGGCGGGCGACCGACAGGTCACATACAATTTATTCAATTATTTAATTTGAGTCAATATTGGCCAATATTTTATCAAAACACGCCTAATTTGACTGCACTATTTCGTCGCTGTAGTGCGTCGCCGCTACACGCCGGTGGCTCGTTTGCTGCTGACCTTAGTAGATTTCTATCAATGGATTCTCGTATGTCTTATTCATACAATTCATAGTAAACCATGTCTAGCATCCAATATACAGATATCATTTAGTTTCTTTGATGAGTAACATCTTTCCTCGGGAGTGATTTCGTGAAAAGGGACGAAGTGTGTAACGGGAAGCGTAACAGGAAGTGTGCCGTCAGCTGGTACTACCTACCTCAGAAAAAATAAATAAATATAATTATTCCCAATATAAATATTGCTTATTACCAAGGAGATGTCAAATGTTACACATCATTATGCGATTACTGTAAAGCGTCGACGACACACAGCTTTCTTGCACGCTATTTGTTGGCGAGTTAGCTTTTGGGAAGGATTGCCAACACGCAGATTGTAAAAAAGCCTATTTAACACAGAGCGACTTTACAAGCTACAAGCGAACTCGCTGACTTGTAGCGTGTAAAAAACAGTGTCATCGACGCTTAAGGCAGTGTCCTAATAGAACGCGATGACGCGACCATCGCAAGTTCGCGCGAACGTCGATCGCGCGATATATATAAGGACAATGCAAGGCATTGTCCTGATAGAACGCGATCACGCGAACGTCGCGCGAGCAAGCGATGCGACCGTCGCGCGAATCCGCGATCAAACGTACTAACGTCAAATAGGCGTCCCGATTGGCAATCGCGCGATCGCGCGACGCGACGCGATGCCAATTGGGACGCCTATTTGACGTTAGTACGTTTGATCGCGCGATCGACGTTCGCGCGTACTTGCGATGGTCGCGTCATCGCGTTCTATTAGAACACTGCCTGAGGCTCGCTCGATTTTTTGATTGCAATTTAAGTATTTTCCGTAAAGCTATACGTTAACTTGATAACGTAACTACCCTGAAAGCCGGTCACAGTTCTCGGTTCTGTGGTTCCAACTCTCAACTTCAGCACATTATACCATTAAGGTGACAACGTCTATTACCGTCTAAAGACTTTGCTGATAGATAGCTTACTGTCCGGCTTTTTTAGTTTATTCGAATATTTAGTTTACGGCTTTTTGGGAGTTGACTAAGTCCATGACAAACTTTGAGATAAAAAACTTTTTTTTTTCGTAAAAAGATAAGCATAGCTTAGATATGAATTATTCCATCTGTCACCCTCCTCTGTCCGCCTAGGGTGACAGATGGGACAAAAAGTTATATCTGTCCCACCGTTGCTGAAAGGTTGACAGAAGATAGATATAAATTCCTTATTGTACACCAAAACTTAAGATTAAATCCTAACATATAAAATATAAAGTACAATGCGCGGCCTTATCGCTAAGAAGCGATTTCTTTCAGACAACCTTTGGATGGAGAGCTAATAAAAAAAGGGTAGATGCATCCTAGAAAGTTTAATTTTAAAGGGTTTATACCCTTTAAAATTTATAAATTTATAAAAAAAACGCTTATATGGTACGGAACCTCATACAAACCGATCTCTACTAACATCTATATAATTTTTTCTAACATTGATTTTCGTCATTGTTGATTTTGATTAGCTGATTTAAAGTGTTATTACTTAAAATAGTATCTAATTAAATCGTTATTCTTTTTGGGGTATTGCCAAGCTAACCGACTTTTAAAGCGTCCGGCTTTTTGTGCAATACATTCGGCTTTTTTGTTTATCGACATCTCTATAAGTACTTTAGAACTGTAAAGTGATAAACAAGTAAATTTGGTAGTTTCCGGGGTGTCGGAGATATTTACCGTTTTCGTATCTGATGATGGAAGTTTCAAACAATTGTATCTCTCATTGATAAGAAATGCCTATTTTATGTACTTATATTTCATGATTCCCTTTGTTTATTCTATGATTTTATGTCCGAATATGCGAATAAATACGAATAAGACCGTTTTTCGGTTCCATCTAGCTCTACAGTACTCGCGCCGAGCAGTAATGTGTAAGCATAACTGTGTTCTGGTTTGAATGTTACGGTAGCTTGTGAAATTACAGGTTTTTGAGACTGAACATCAAAATGTCTCAAAGTGAAAAAGCTGCAGAAAAAAAATATATAATAAAAAAAATAGTCTTTATTCTTTTGTTTTCTCCTGTGCTGTTGTACTCTATAATAAATACTAATGTGAATAAATGTGTTTTAAACAAAACAATAAAAAAATCGTATGGTAATTGCAAATCACTCTCTGCTCATTCGTTTTGCGCTTTCTAAGTCAGAGTAAAAAAAGCTTGACTATGGAACCTATTATTTTGGTCGAGTGCCAAATTTCAATTCAATTTTAATTTATTTACACTTTTAAATTACTTACAAATAATTATAAAGTAGGTTATTAGTCCCCACTCTAGGCTCTGGGTCTGTATGAGCTGCTCAGGCGAGATGGTGGTCAAACGCTTGACTGTTATTATACAAAAAAGAAAAAAAAGGGGGTAATAAAGACGATTCAAACACAAAATAAACAGTATAAATATTTTATTAATAATTTGTTCAATTATAAGTCAACAAAATGTATTATAAATATATTGGTATTATTTATTATACATTAATAAAAAATGAATTGGCTTTAAATAAATTCATTCAAAAGTTATTTAAAAGCCCGAATAAAATATTAAAATTAAATGGGTCCTCATGCAAATGCAATGCAAATTGAAAAAAATCCTTTCTTATTACGAGCATACTTCACAAATTCCAAGGTCTAAGTTAGTGGTTTAGCCTGTGCGTCGTTTAGTCAGTCAAATAATATTACAATATTGTTGTATATTTTATTATAACTTGTCATACATGATTAAATTGTTGTGTTTATTACATAAACTTAAGCTTTCTTGACTGTTAACATGGTTCATACTCATACATTTCTGCCTACGATTCTTACCTACTTTTTTAGCTGTGTTCTATACCCAGTTTCATACGTTTCTAAGATTGCTGAGTAATTAGATTAAGTGAGCGAATGAACTGCTCAGTCATTCATTTGTTAGAGGATTATTGAATAAAAAGTGTTTTATTCGCAAGTCATAATTTACCGACTTATGGATAGATTTAAAAATTTTATCTGTAATTTTTAACAGCTTTCTGTGATAAATTTGTATTTGTACAAAATATTTTTATAGACAAAAAAATTACAAAAAAGTTTTTTTGCTTTAAAACCACACGACAGAAGTGAAAACTTTTTCGAAGGAGAGATTATTAGGAGGAGGAGGAGAGGAATATTACGAATACAACTATTTTTCACAGTTTGACAGTGAGTACTGGGAGCCCAGTAGCCCAGTCCAATCAGCCCCCACGAAATATTTTGTGGTGAAAGGATTTCAAGTGCGCTTCGAAGAGGCTCCTTCGTGAACTTGACATTTATTTTTCGATCTTTTTGGGTTCTATGACATGCCTCACGATGTTTGTGTTTTAAATCTTAATAAAAAGTATTTGAAGCCGTGTTGGCCGAGTGGGAAGTGCGAGGTAGACTTTCGATCCGAATGTCATTTTTTTTATTGGGTGACAGACAGGAATAAAATAATTCTGTCTGTCCCCTGTTACTGACAGGGGGACAGATAAAACTTTTTCAAATTTTAGGAGTTCCATCTGTCACCCTCTTGCCAAAAGGGGGACATATAGAACTTTTTTGGCCCATCTGTCACCCTAGGTGGACAGAGCAGGGTGACAGATGGGAATAATTCGTGAGTTCGAACCCGGTCGGATTTTTCTTGAAAAGTTATCATATATGTATTTGTGAGCTTTTAGTCCGGCTTTTTGGGCATTTCCAAAAACCATGTCACATCACTACTCATTAGATGACAACCCAAGACCACTTACAAAATACAGCCTTACAAGGACATGTCACATGTGACGTCACATACTATTATGACGTCATTTCACCCCACTCGTAGATAACGGTACAGTCGGGGTCAAAACATTTAGATTTTATTTTATTTTATTTTTTTTATTTTTTATTATACAAAATCTAAATGTTTTGACCCCGACTGTACCGTTATCTACGAGTGGGGTGAAATGACGTCATAATAGTATGTGACGTCACATGTGAAATGTCCTTGTAAGGTATTGATGTTGTAAGATTGCGAGTTATTTATTGTACGCATCTAACATCTGTACCAACATACAAGTGTTTTACACCGACTTCACTCACGTATTCCTACCATTTTATGAGAAAGAAAAATCTTTGCAACTTTGTATTAATATTACCTACAAGTTATTTGTTTTATAAAAAAAAACCATAATGAATTTTTTTTCAGTTATTTTGATTTAAAAACAAAATTTCTGAACTGATTTTATGATCTGATGTATGTTTCGATTTGGTAAATTATTTTTTTTATATTAATAATAAATTATTTGTTTTGCACAAAAAAATTGCCGGTACAATACTTACAATAACAAATTAAGTAGGTACGTTACTTTTTTATTACATATATGTTTTTCGCGCGTATCTTGTATGTATGTAAATTTCTTTGTTTTTATCGTTACATTCGTTATTGAGACGCCCAAGTGATCTTAGATGGTTTTAAAAAAAATCAAAATGGCGGATTTATGGCGCTAAATAGTAGTTAGGTCGTTGAAAATGTTTTGCTCACCAAACCTATGAAGTAGGGTATCAAAATGAAGGAAATTTAAAGAAGAGTACAAAAACATGTATAAGTCATATGTTTAAATTTTATTTGAAATAATGAATTGGCAATCAATGTTAGTATAATAATTTCGCAGTCGGGCTTAAAATTAACCCTACTAACTTAAAAACACGTATAAAATCTAAATTAAAGTATGAAACCTTTCACTTTTTTTGTTCACGAAATCAAAAAACATGGACAAAACGAATAGTGTGAAGAAATTACTATAATACGGCGTACTTTTTGAGTATTTGTTCGAAACATTTTGTATGTAATTCGGATTTGCGGTTTTATAGTATTATCTCATGCTGGTTAAAACAAATAATTATACTCTGTGTTCAGTCTGTCTATTCTCAAGGGGAAAACATACAGTAGTCAGTATGTATTACGTAAACAGCGAATAATCAAGGAAAAACCAACATGGAACTGAATCTAAACATAATTAAACCCGTTATCGTACATTACCCAGTTAAATTAACTGTTGTGTTGCGGTTCAAGTATGAACCATTTCTTTTGGGAAATTCCCTGCATGATGTTTGGGTGGGTGACACAGTTCCAGGTATTCCGCCGCCCTGTGTTACTGTGTGAAGGGACCAACATAGTGCCAGATATTCCACCACCGACAAGTGACGTCTAAGCGTCTAAGCGTTCCGGTTTGTAACTCCATAGTGATATTACTTGGGTTTTGAGACTGATCATTCAAATGTATCAAAGTGCATGAGCGCTTTGAGTCAGAATTGTTGATATTTATCAATTAACTGTTATATACCACAAAGCTGAAATTACAAGAGAAAAAATACGCATATAATCAGTTGCATCCACTGAAAAGATATGGCAAAAAAACTTAAAAAAATATGTTGAATTTATTCCAAAATAAATATGATAAATATTGGACATACTGTTACCGTTAGTCGTTTTTATATGGCTTTCAAATTCAAATTCTGACTGCACAGACACAATATGGTACCCCTTCTACATTGTGCATTTAAGTTTTTTTGGTTTTAAAACTTGTGGTGTATATTTAAACGCCTTTTCTAAAATCCGGGAATCAGAAAGCCTTTCATGATAGGTTTATTGGTCTAAGGCTGAAAAAGTCCTGTTTAGCACTGTTCTGATCATAACTAGGCGTAAAATTCTACCATTAAATGAGTGCCTTGCAGCTCGTCTTGTGACTTCTTTCCATAAAATGGTTGATGCAGAGACATTAAGCTGTTACAAAATATATTTCCTGTCGCCACATTATACATTTTCTTTTCACCACACCGATAACGTTAATGCGAAAGTTTGTGAGGTTGAATGGTTGGAAGGATGATGGATTTTAGTTTTACTTGCGCCTCGTCACTACTGAACCGATTTGCAAAACTGATGTATGAAGTTTTCCATATTTTTATCTTCGAAGCTAATTTAGCCTTTCATCTTTCAAATTTGATGCATGTTTTATATATCGATTTATTAATTTACCAATTTACAATTATGGTAAAACTGGGTTAGATGCTATAGAAAGATAGGTTCTCCTTATCCTAAAACCTTACTTTCGAAAATAAAAGAAAAGTAATAATAGGTAAAGTTTTTAGCATATATCTTTTAAGTAAGTTATTTAGAAGAAGTTCACTTATCCTTCTGCGGCATCTAATAAGGTGTTACCCTACACCCTAAAATAGCAATGAAAATAAGAAATAACAATGAATAAAACAGTATTGTTAAACAAAAATAAATCACGAACGCTATCATTTACCAGTTTCGAATTTTTTCATAGTCCAAAATATATTTCTAGGAGTGACCAAATATTTATGAGACGTGGCTTAAATATGACAGGACCAGTATATGTCAACATACCCTAAGTTCCTAGTTGAACCGTAACATGTGGGATGCCCGCAATATAGCAGTGTCGCCGACAGAGCAATCTTCAGTGAAAAAGCATCACTTAAAATTTGCGCTAATATTACCTTCATGGAAAATAATTCAAGATAGAAATGCCTACTTCGGTTGTAGCGTCTAAAGTCGCTCAGTGTCATTGGCGTTTTTACAATCTGCTTCTTTACAATCCGCTGTGAAAAAATAGAAAGCCGGGATAATTTACACGCCATACGTGTTGGCTTGCTGCGTGTAAAAAAGCCGTGTGTCAGCATCGTTGGCGTGTTGTAGCTGACTTGTGACTTGTAGCGAGTATCTTTGCGTATGACACATTCGCTAGCTAGTTCGCTTCTGAGCGTGGAGAAAGTTTTGTGTGTCAATAATGGCGTTTAAAAACGCCAACAATCAGCGTGTAAATAAAGCTTGTGTGTCATCGACGCTTAATAATACGATGACACACGGCTTTTTTACACGCTACACGCCAGCGACTTCGCTTGTAGCGTGTAAAGTCGCCCAGTGTCATCGTCGTTTTTTACAATCTGCTTGATGACAATCCTTCCCAAAAGCTAACACGCTCACCCGCTAGCGTTTAAAAACGCCAACAATCAGTTTGTAAAAAAGTTTGTGTGTCATCGACGCTTTAGATCACAGTTCTATCTTTGTTCTTGTTCCTCGACAACCTAGTACCACCATTTGCGTTTCGACGCGCCTAATTTTTCTCGTAGCTTGTCTCGCTACGGTCGCTTGAGGTGAAATTTCAAATTGTTCGCGTCTTATATTGTAGTTTATTTCTAAGTATAATGAGTTTTTGTTGAAAACTGCAAATTGTTGCTCTGAAGTGTTCTGATGATGAGGGCCATTTGTTTTGCTTATTTTACTGAGAATTGTCTGAAACTTGTCAAATAAATGTGTTGTTTTAGTGTTTAATTCAATTGTTTTAGGAGTTTTGGCGGGAACATGAAAAATGGCGCATTGGCGGCATTAAATTAATTGACAAAACTTGTATAACTTTGAGTGTTTAAGTGTAAAAACGGTGGTTTTTTATCCATTAAATGCTCGTGAACGTGTATGAGTGTTGGTGAATAGTGTAATGCTGTAAAACGTGACTTTTCGTGTTGCCTCCAAAACTCCATAGAAGCCTCTAGTAAAGTCGCAACCACCACTACTTTACAGGGGCATGACTTGACTTATCGACTCTGACTTATGACCAAATAATATCTCCAATTACTTGACACTGGCTATATACCTTTGATGTGAAGCCAAAACCGAAGAACTGAGGTTCTTCGAAAGAAAAAAAAAAAAAATGTTTTAGGGTTTAATCTAGAGATCGGTGTTCTGCTGAGCTTAACGTTATTTTTTTATATTTTTGTATAGACATGTATACACTCCCAAGCTTTCACATTTATTTTACTCATAATTTTGCAAGGAAAAGTGCACGTAAGCATTTGCAAATTGATTTATGTCATCAATAGTAAATTATATAATTATTATTATAATCAATCATCATCAGTCATCTTAATTGTCAGAATTCATGTCAGAAGAAGAATGTCTTTGCGAAATGAAGAGTTTAATGTCATGTAAAATCTAGTGACTGTATACTTGTCTGTGCAGCTGACTGTACATGCTGAAGCCACTGCCGTACCACCTTTTGTATGAAAATTATTATATTAATTAATTCTTTATTACTTTTAAAATCAAAATTAATATAATCATATATCGTATTACATTCTTTTAAAAACGGAGATATTACATTAGTTAGAGTCTTAAAAACACGTGCTTGACGGTGAAGGAAAACATTGTGAGTAAACCAGCATGTCATAGAACCTAAAAAGTTCGAAAAACATGTGTCAAGTACACGAAAGGAGTCTCTTCAAGGCGCACTTGAAATCCTTTCACCACGCTGGTTCGAAAGAACAAATGACACGATAAGAAGAAGTTACAGTCTGGACTTGGCTCAGATTTTTTTTATTTATTAAATAGTCCGTTTGAAAATGTTTTAAAAACATGAATATTAATGAAAAGACGCTCCTCAAAGGTAATGAATGTACAAAAGTCGTTGCCTTGAGAACTTCCTCCTTTTTTAACGTCGGTTATTATACAAGAGTGTCGAATCTCTGAGTGGATGGGTGGCATAAAGTTTTAAATTTTGTTTGTAATGTAATGACATGTTTTTGTAGACCAAGAGCTCTAAGAAAAACAGTTCATTTTTTTATTTTGTACGTCCAAGTACCAAACTGTTTAGAAAAATAATAAGAAAATTATATTTCTTCACATAATGGTTTCATAGTTGGCACATATTTTCCTGTAATAATTCAGTATTTGCCCAATAAATGAGACAACACAAGATTATTAAAAAAAAAACTTCAGAATTTTCTATTTTTTTTTGGTTAAAAAACAATTTTTATAAGAGACCTTAACCAAAAATATATTTTATACCTCAGTGTTTTTAAACATACGTAAACTCATCCGAAGTGATCCGAAGTTAAGTGAAGTGAAGTGAGAAGATACGATCGGTTTTATTGTGGGGCATTATACATAATTTACTTTTTAAATTATTTTAAAACTACAATAAAGTGTCGCTAGCTCCTGTTTTATAACGAACTTCATCAACTTTCCTCATGAGAAAAAAACTCGTATTTCTTGTTAAGTTTACTGCGATGTTCTGTAATTTCGTAATATTACTGTCATGCAAATAGCTTGTTGACTGGGCTATGTATATGGCAAATGCTAATGATAGAACCTTAATATTGGTAGTTATTAAAATTAGGGTAGTAAAAATATGTAAATCTAAGACTAGTTATTTCTACACCAATGTCCTGATGAAGCAAGCCATTTTATACGAAACTTTTATCAGTCCGAGCCAATGGCGAGTGCGGATATATAAGTCGAGCTTAAAATGGGCTTCAAACAAAGTATACAGAAGATTTTTTACTTGAATTTCGAGGATTTCGAACAATTTGAAATTAAACTTAAATGAGTGCATATTTCAAACCGAGCCATTCAATGTTTCTACAATATTCGAAATTCGAAAAGAGTTATGATTAGGTCCCTCATAACACCCCTGATCTATGGGGATGACCGAAGTTCGTAATTTGAAAAAAGTTCTCAGGTAAGAAAAAAAATTAAAGGATAATTTTTATTTTACGGGATTAAGTCGCACGCTAGATATGTAGTCGAAAATAAAAATAGTATAAATATTCTTAAAATAAATTCATTCTCTACCGTTCCTTGTCTTAATCAAAATCACTGGAATCCATTCCACAATGGATGTTTTCTTAAATCTGAAGTGGGTCGCCCCCTCTATCCCACTCTTCAGCAAATAAATTAGGTTGCGTAGATGGAATGGTGGTAAAAGTAGGTTTATGCTAATTTTGAAAAAAATCAAGAAAAAAACAAGTTTCTTCCAATTTGATTTATTTGATTTTTGGCGACGAAAATAATCTTCGGTCTGGTGAAATTTTATTTAAATATGAAAAGCTGATGCTGCGACTTTGCTCAGTTTCATTTTCCGGATTTTGAAGTACATTTTCTATGTTTAAATATAAATTGAATAAGTTCATATTTAATTATTTAACAAGGAATACATAGGTCTATCTGTACCTCTATTGGTAACAGGGGTATGGATAGAACTATTCAAATAATAAAATTTCCATCTGTCTCCCTATTAGCAACAGAGGGACAGATAGAACTTTTTGTCCCATCAGCAGGGTGACAAATGGGAATAATTCGGATATAAGATATTTATTACAACTTACTAAAATTACTTAGCTAGCTATAAAAATAAAGATAAACACATCTTAATTTAACAAAAAAATATTTAACTAGTAATATAATTAAAATTTATTTTTACAAATTTTACTCATACTCTAATTTAAAGATTGCCAATTACTATTCTGCACTTCTTCTCCTTATCGTGTCACTAGTTCTTTCGAACCAGTGTGGTGAAAGAATTACAAGTGCGCCTCGAAGAGGCTCCTTTCGTAAACTATACTCTTTAGTTGCATCTGAATTTATTTTAATTTAATAACCCAAATCACACTAATTATAATTAACCTAGTTCAAAAATCTTTTGAGTTGTTGAACTTCAGTCTAGATGTCTAACAGCCAAGGGCAAAACGACCATTTTAAAACCATTACCTAAATGTCTCGCAAACAAATTCTCATAATGACTTAAATCTAGTGAAAATAACGACCACAATTTGCATAAAAACCTATCATTTTTTAAATTCACACTAATAATTGAAAACTAGTTGTCACCTGCAACTTTGTTTGCGTTGCGAATTAAAAAAATCATTTTATAGATTTATTATTCCTACACTTCTTAACGAACATGCCCTCGAAATTTTAAGTCTTTACGTTCAGTGGTTTGACGTTGTCTGTCAGTCAGGTCCAAGCTTTTTATATACACCGTACATTTTTAATCACCAGAAAAAAATACACATAATCAGTTGCCGTTACTGAACACAGATTCATTTGTGTCGGTATGTCAAAAAAACCTTAATATATATATTTTTTTTTACATAAATTTGATAAAAATGTGTTAACTGTTACCGATAGTCGTTTTCCTATGGCCTTGCGTCAATAAGTAGTATAGGTACCCATAATTTAAGTTTCATTCATCGTTTGACAAACCCGGGTACCTTTTTTTTTTTTTTTTTACATGGGGAAATCCTCATGGATGCCCCCCGCCCTTGGGGGAGGGCGGAGGGGTATGTCGGACTCATGCCGACTAAAACCCCATGGTGGCCGACCTCTGCGCATTAGAGGGACCCCGGGATATCCGAAGAACACGTACCGGTGTCCCTCACGCACGTTGCTGTGAGGCCCATCCCAGGGAAGGCTTGCGCCAACTCCGAGCTCCGCTTGCAGTGCATGCCTACCCGTGCACTGCAGCCGTCCCGGGTTCGAGTATAATGCAGCCAGAGCCCCCACTCCGACCGCTCTCGAACCCAGCAAGATCTCCCTCATTTGCAGGAGACACCGCCACCCCTCATGGGAAACCCGGGTACCTAGCTCGAGCCAGCTTACTGCAGCTCGGGTCAGGCGCCGCACTCGCGCCGCTGTCGTTCTGTAATTTTATAGAAACCCAATATTCTGACTGCACAGATTCAACGTAGTACCCCTTCTGCAATGCCCACTTAAGTTTTTTCGCTAATTAAAAATGTGTGGCGTATATTGATGTAATCCAATATCATCATCATCAGCCTATCGCAGTCCACTGTTGGACATAGGCCTCTCCCAATGAGCGCCATCGCGCCCTGTCTTCGGCTTGCCGCATCCATTTTCTGCCTGCAACCTTCCGCAGATCGTCACCCCACCTGGCCGAAGGGCGTCCTACACTACGTTTGCCGATTCGCGGTCTCCACTCAAGAACTCGTTTACCCCAGCGGTTATCGGTTCTTCGGCAGATATGACCAGCCCACTGCCACTTCAGCTTGCTAATTCTCTGAGCTATGTCGGTAACCTTGGTCCTCTGTCGGATAACCTCATTACGGATCATATCCTTCAGAGAGACGCCGAGCATAGCCCGTTCCATAGCTCGCTGAGCGACTTTAAACTGGTGGACTAGCCGTACCGTGAGTGTCCACGTCTCAGCTCCGTATGTCATGACGGGTAGGACGCACTGGTTAAAAACTTTCGTTTTTAAACTTTGCGGTATGGGTGACGAAAAGACCCAACGCAGTTTTCCAAATGCTGCCCAGCCCAGTTGAATCCTCCTCTTGGCCTCCTTTTCAAAATTGTTTCTACCTACAACGTAGTACCCCTTCTGCAATGCCCACTTAATTTTTTTCGGTAATTAAAAATGTGTGGCGTATATTGATGTAATCCAATATGTACCTAAATAATAACAATAAATATTCAATTTCCATTATCAAGCCACGAAATGATCACGTTAAGAAACAACATTTCGAAAGATTCAAAAACATCAACTCAAAGAACTAACAATAAACAGCACCGCAGACTAAACTACTAAACGAGGATTGCAAACTACCTCCAAACCGTACTGAATAAATATCAATCGACTCAAAGTGAGCGCGATAATGGTTCCGTACCGTAATTTAGGGTTAGGGATTACCGATCGAATTGCGAAACCCCGATCTTGGGTTCCGACGAGCGCTCTTTAGGGATATAGTTTTAGACACACTAGGAGAAGCGATAATATATATTTTTTTTTTTATCGAATTAATCAATTAAAATGATTCGTTAATTATAACTTTAACCGACACAGTGTATCAAGTAACGATGCAGATTGATAGTTTAAGATTTTTGATTTATCGATAAGATTTTGAATCGGTTACACGATATTTTGATCGATTAAATAAAGCGGACCGCTCATCGCTAAACATAATTTATATTTATGTGTAAATTAAAACACGTGCTTCACTCTGAAGAAAAACATCGTGAGTAAACCGGTATGTCATAGAACCTTAAAAGTTCGAAAACATGTGTCAAGTGCACGAAAGGAGCCTCTTTCAGGCGCACTTGAAATCCTTTCACCACACTCACTAGTTCGAAAAAAACTATTGACAGAATAAAAATGAAGAAGATTGCTAACTGGGAGAGTTAAAAAAGTTTATCTGTCAGTCAGTCAGGTCATTAATTGATTGATATGATTAATGATTAATTTTCGAATTTGGTATCCCAAAGATCCAAATCTCTTGGTGTGTCTGTAGTTTTACGCGTCAGACAGTAACGCCCGTTACGAGCTCGTAGCACTGTTACAAACTACCGTTTTTATACCTGTTCTAGGTGTTGTACTCAATTTGTTACTGAGCTATTACGCTACTAAAATGCTCAATAAATTAAATCTATAGGTAGGTACTTCAAGAACCTATTCTATATAGTTATTTGATTGTAACGGGTATTTATCGCGCTCACCTCGTTTTTGTGTCCCGACGTTTCTAAAACCTATTCTAACCTATTCTAATTTTTTTTTGATGTGTAACATTATTCCTCTCGCTTTCTGTCAATTTGTGGGAGTAATTTTGTGAAAATGGGATGGAAGTGTGTAACAGGAAGTTAACTGTCAGATGGTACAAAATATGATAACCTCAAAAAATTAAGTAAATCCTTCCAAATTTAAATGAGATGTCAGATGTTATTCATCATATGAGACTACTGTAAGGAGCTGTGTGGCTCTTCCTCACGCCTCTAATTTGAAGACGCCCTAATGCCTAGATCACACGTACCGAGTACTTGGCCGAGACAGTAAAATGTTACTCGGCCGAGACAGTGAAAGCTTACATCACTCGCTCAGCCGAGCACTTGGCGCTACGTTTATACGTTCCGTGTACTCGGCTATGTTTATACGTTCCGAGTACTCGGTACGTGTGATCAAGGCATAAGGCTCGCTCGTTTACTATGTCACGATAGTAGCGCTGCAACCGCGTGGAGGTATTGTATGAAAACTAGTAGAAGCACTGCCACTGTGGCGCTTCCTCACGCCTTTAATTTTAAGGCCTGAGGCTCGTTTTTTTAACTGTTATTATCCAATAAAATTTATATTTAGCTGCAGTTTCAAATATTTTAAATCCAGTCTAGATTTTCTCAAGTCTACATCACAGCAAATACAGAGTGTAGTCGATTAATGGCCGCGCTGTTTTCTTATTGTCCCGGCGGATTCTCGCTTTGTCACCGCACTATTAGACGCTGATTAATTCCCTTTAGGAGGCGTTCACAGCGAGGTTTTCCTATGACCAAAACAGTCAAGACTCGAGCAGTCAGATATCTAATACTTAAATAAAAATATTTCATTTCGGACTACTAAAAGAAATAAATAAAATAAAAATTATTATTTCAGACCATAGATCCATATACATAATGTTATCTTAAAAACTTAGGCACTAAGTTATGAAACATAAAATTAAGATCCATTTTCTATCATTACAATATTAAATTAATTAAATTGTATTGAATCAAATTTATTTAAATTTAATAGTCATAAAGTTATAAATATGTCAATTGAATAATGGCATGCCTATCCGCTGCAAATAAGTTTTCCATTTGCATCAGATTCCGTTACAAATATTGTATTTATTAGTTATATCCTTGAACTATAATACCAGATGCATTATTTATCATCATCATCATCATCCGCAGCCTGGCTTGACCCACTGCTGGGTATAGGCCTCTCTCTGCTCTCGCCACGCTGCCCAGTCCTGTGCTAAGCGGGTCCAGGTTCGGCCCACGACGCTGACAATGTCGTCGACCCATCTCGCGGCCGGACGTCCGACACTTCGCTTGCCAGTTCTCGGCCACCATTCTGTTAAAGCCCTGCTCCACCTGTCATCACCACGTCTGACCAGGTGTCCCGCCCAACTCCATTTGAGTTTCATGATCCGTTTTCCTATGCCCTGAACCTTAGTTCGTTTTCGGATCTCGATGTTAGGGACTCGATCTATAAGTTTGACGCCGAGCATGGCACGCTCCATAGCTCTCTGTGCAACTCTTAAACGGTACACAGCCTCCTGCGTAAGCGTCCATGTCTCGGCGCCATAAGTCATGGTGGGCAGAACACACTGGTCATATAAGCGGGTTTTCAGACAGGTTTATTTATTATGCCATCATTATATTCCAAACAAGAAATTTCCTTAATTTATCACACCTATCATTTGTAACCTATACTTTACATGTATTTTTATATATTTTTTGTATAATGATGGTTTAGTCATGAGCAGACGTGATCTCTTACCATAAGGAGAGCGCAAAGTTAGTCTCGCTCGTCTCATGTTTACATAAAAAAAATATCAAAAATATATAAATTCTGTTGATATTCCAAGCAGTATAAAAATAAAATAAAATTGCTAGGGCACGCTTTAAAAGTGTTACTCATACCATTTGTTGTACACCGGCCTTACCCCAATCAATAACCCGTCAACGCTCGCGGTTACATTTTATCGCCAGAGCGTGTCATTCCTAATGCGTCGTTAGGCTGTTTTTTGTTTTTTGTTATAGGTACTTATAATCATTCAAATACGTACTCTTTTCTTTTAGTTTACCCCATACTTTGAATCCATGCGACTAAACCCCTGAACTCATTTGGCTCATCTACAAAAATATTTTGAACTTATACTACCATCCTGCCAAATTTAATCAAGATCGGATGAGCGATTCCATAGCGATAGTTGAACAAATAAAATGCATACATACTTAAATAATTTGATAGATCAAATGCCTAGTACTAGGATACTAGGATTCGTCCTAGTATATCTAGAGACCTCTCTGCGTTTAGTCAGTAAATGATTGACAAAATTTCCAGAAATCCGCGCGTCGGCGCGGACATTTCGCTTGCACACTTGTGAATTTTTGAAGATATAAATTGAGTATATATATATATATACTAAGTACTACTAACCTACCTTAAGTATTTACATATAATAGTTAAAACAGCATAGAATAAAACATGTACCACTTGTAACGGGAAGGGCTCTCAATTCTGTAATACAGTATATAAAAACTAAAATGGAAAACAGCGACTGTACCATTACTTTGGACAAATGTTTTGAAATAAACAATTTTGTATTTTGTATTTTGACTGAGTATAAATTTTAAAAAAGTGGACCGTTGAATTTGTTACTCACAAAATGTGCTAGTCAGTTGCGGGTTCGAATCCCGCTGAGAACAAAAATTTCGGGCACAAAAACAGTGATTATTTTTGAAACACCACTTTTCAACCTAACCCTTCAACCCTCAATCGCCTCTGGGCCTGAGAGCCCTTCGTCTGAGGGCCGTATGAGACATATTGTGCCAAATGAGACACATGTAACCATTTGAGTGCACCTAAATGAGCACTTACGCGAGTATTGCAGGGGTAAAGATGTTTTGAAGATTTGTGGGTCCAAAGTGGGGGATTCGAGTTTTGTATTGCTTTGGGGCGTAGTAGGTACTTTAGGGTTATTACGAAAAAAAATTAAGATTAAAAAAATCTCCTATTTTGGATGACCAGTGGAGTCTACCCATGACCAAAACAGTCTTAGGGGTCTTTGAATCACATAAGTGCTCTCCTAAACGGAACATAGTAATGGCTTACACAGTCACTGCCATAATATAACCCTACTTCTTCTAGTCGGGTAAAAACACGAATAAACACATATTCTAATTGTAAGATTTATCTTCAAACTAAGTTACATTTACATCCTATTTCTAGAATAAAACTGTAGAGTGTGGCATTGTTACTTTAAATTTAAATATTTATCAGATCAGAGTTGCAATTTACAACTGTCACAAGTGTGTGTAGTATACGGAGAAACTCTTCGAGAATCTAGATTCTCTAGCAAAAGGAGACGTCAAACGTCAGAATTTGCAAACATACATTTCTGCCATTTTTGACGGGGGACGACGTAAACACGCATTGCACACGCGCCTTAAAATCTTATTGATATAAATGCACACTATAATAATCTCGCACACCATCATAAAATATGCACACAGTTATCAAATACAGCGTATAGTTTTATTTAACGTGAATGGCCAAGAAGGTTATATGGCCAACAGTTAACGCCTTGCATTAACATCTCCTTTGGCTAGATTCTCGAAGTAGAAACTGTATAGTCTGTCTGTATACCCTCGTGTTCAGTTTAACTTTGAATTCAATACGCTTTGCTATTTGCCTTTGAGTTATAAGAATACACAATACGTTCTACTTGTGAGAATGAATGGATGGATGTTTGCTCCTTAATCATGTCAAAACTACTGCACTGAATGTTTTGTTTAGGGTGTGGATATAATTTAGAATATTACAACATACTTCGATCGACTATTCTAAGTGACCAAAATTACACAAAAGCAAAATAAGTAAAAACTAAAGTTAATATAAGTACAGAAAGCAAAATACGTAATATCTGTGTATGGACGACATATTTGTTCAACAATTACATGGATAAATAGATAGTAAGTAACGCTTTACGGTACACCCCGAGAAAACATTCAATATAACAGGAAGCTTAAAAATATAATAACCAAAAATAATAGAGGCAAAAACAGGCAGCCTTTTCGCTGAAGGCGATTTCTTACAGGCAACCTTTAGCCAGTTACCATTTGGACCCATACCGAATTTTAAATCAATAAGCTCAGTATTACAATAGTTCAGGTGTGATTCACAAACAAACATCCATCCATCCACCTTCACAAACTTTCGCATTTCTAATTGAGAAGTGAAGAAAAACAGTGTAAGTAAAGGCGCGGCGCGACTGATGGCGAGTTTTCTTTTTGTCGCGCTAAAAGCGATTTATTGTTGCGCGTGTCGCAGAGTCCCGGGTCGCGCGTCAATTGGCTATTTCCAGCTTTGATGTGGACAAGTGGCGACACTGACTTAGTAGAGCTAGGAATTGTATAGATTGGACACAATATAATAAACTAAATCACTGACTGAACCGATTTGAATGAAATTCCTATGGGACGAAACTGAAAATATAACCTCTCAAACAAAATTCATTCAAATCGGTTGATTAACAACAAACAAACCTTTCAACCGAATTTATAACCGACTTCAATCGGACCGTTCTAGTGACGTAGGCACTACTGAATAGTCACAGGGAAGCAAAAAACGCGACTTTTTTTGTTATATCACAACGGGTACAAATAGGGGCCGGGCAACGTTGTTTATTCACTCCCGTTTCAAACTTCGGCGAGTCCACACCTCTTGATGATGCCTCGTGTAGAGGCGAAACACGTGTCGTATCTTAAAACTTTGGTTTTCTGTTCTTTGACTCTTTGGTTTAGTTGAACTAAAGTTAAGTTAATTAAAACCTTTGTTTGGAAATTAAGCGGATTTATTACTAAATATATTTATATAATTTGTTGATATTTATGGATTTCCGTAAAGTGACGCCTGAATCAATCAATTAAAATATTGTTATTTGTTATTCCCATCATTACGAGCTATTAGCGAGATTGATTGTTTCTGTTTGATCTTTTTAATGGCTTGTTGTCATTTTGTGCCAATAAAAGTGAAATAGTGATAATTATTAGGCTCAATTTACACGCGGAATGGAACGGAAGCGAACGAAATCGTGCATGGCATAATTTATGCTATGTACAGTCGGCTCTGTAATTGTCTTTACACCCTGCTTACGCCGGTGTTCTCCTTTGATTACTCACGCAAACACAATAATCTGTCTTACTTTATGTCAATCCTGTAACGTTCAAAAAAGATACAAGCTTAACAAAAATTTACGACACGATTGGTCGAGTGGCAAGTGTATTGGACTGCCAAGCCGGTGTCGCGGGTTCGATTCTCGCGCCAGGACGAGCACTTGTGTGATGAACATCGGTGTTTGTTCTGAGTCTGGGCATTTCCTATGTATTCTATGTGTATGTATTAAAAAAAAGGTATTTTAGTATTTTATCAATTATCTGGTTCCCATAGTAGGTACAAGGTCTGCTTAAATTGGGGCTAGATTGCGCTGTGTGAAATGTCGAAAATGTTTGTTGAATAAGCTGCTTTATCTTTAAACACCAACATGCCGGAACTTGAATAGGCTGCTTTACACATCTCAGGCTCTCATGTGAAGCACCCTGTACTCCACTGGACCATACCTCTGACCACTTGCAGCAGATTTTCAAGTGCCCACTCCTTTGAAACTTTTGAAATTGAGGCTATGAGGACTTATTTGATATGAGGTCAGATACGGGAAATACGAAGGTATAAGTTAAAAAAATTGTAGTATTAGTGAATAAATATAATAATAAATATTTTGGACATTTCACACAACACCTATGTTAAGATGTTCCGACTGAGTAAAGTAATTGCTTAAGAACTTTAACATGTTTAGTTCAAGTAGGCTCAAGTAGTTAAAACTTCATAAGTGAAAAATATAAATGAGGATTACTGAAAACCTTCGTACAAACAAAATTTTACATTGTATTCATTTATTTCAGATAACCATTATTGATCCATATTACATAATTAACATTTAAATTTAATTAAATTGCACAGGTATGTCGTTTTTTTCCGTTAAGTCATCCATTTTTAGACCTTTTTTCAGACTTATCTAAACTCAGTTCGTATCCTAATATAAAAATAATATTTTATCTCTAATACCATAATCATATTAATTTGTCTAATATTTGTTATCATTTAATAACAAATTTTCAACAACTATTCTCAGTTTTGGGAGTTCTAAGGATAGTTAAATTAATTTAGCTAACTTGCACTAGTTGCAAATTTGTTTATTGATTCTATCTCTACAATTATTTCGAAACTTACACAAATTCAGAATTGAAAGCTCTCTTCAAAGTTTGGAAATCTGAGATACTTACTTTGATTGAAATACCTACTTAGGTAGGTTGTCAGAGCGTCTGGTCGAAGCGACGCGTGATCAGAGGGCTGGCAGCTATCTCGGCCAAAGAATAAGCCTTGCTATACAAAGAGGCAATGCAGCCAGTATCCTTAGCACGCTGCCATCGGGTATCGAGTTGGAGCAGTTGAGCTACCTATAGATTGTTTGCCGGGATAAAGTTTTTAAACGAATTCTAATTTGATTTTAGATAATAGTTTATTTATTATGATTTATTAATTAAAAACGCTTTTACGCGAGATTTTTTTTTCCTGAACCTGACTTCAAAATACTCCGTTGAGAATTTTTCGATAATTCTTTTAATTTATATTTGGTCATCCAAGAACAATTGAAGTTAAGTTTTTTTTTATCTTAAATTATCGCTGACAATCTTTTTCAAACCCGGGAGGCACACTTTGATAGATTAATAAATCCTTTCATTACGAAAATTGAGGTAAAAGTTTTATTTTTTAGCAGTTTTTTTTTTAACTAATTTTATAAAATGCTTGTGTTTGTAAGGATGGATGGATAAGGCTACTCTATCTAGCACAAACAACTAAACCAATTGGACCAAAATTTGGTATTTTAGGAACTATAAAAAACAATACACTTTGATCTATCATCCATTCATAATTTGCCATCCCATTCGTCCCAAAGCCCACCCAATCGCGGTTCCCGATCCGACACCGGTTGTGAATGGCTCTTACACTCGTGGTATTAAATATTCCTATAGTTTTTTTTGCAATAAGGGACATTTTGATTATGAATGGTATAGGTATCTATTTTAAGAAAATATTTAAAAAAAAATTACAATTTCTTTCATTGTCAGAATATAATTTTACTTACGATAGAAAAACAGAAACTAAGTTTTTCAAATATTATGTTGCAGAAAAAACTTGATCAATAACTTTGTTGACTCTGAAACTAGCAATTTTATATTTTTTTCAAATAAGTTGATATCCTTTTTTAAACTTAATGTAGTGATTCTGAAATTGTGATATTCAATGTGATAATATAGCACGAAAGGAGCCTTTCGAGGCGCACTTGAAATCCTTTCACCACACTGCTTCTGCTAGTGACACGATACAAATAAATGTGATATATGATGTGTTTTACATATAAAATTGTCTCAATCACAGTTGTAAAAAAATCCACAACAATCTAAATTTTTTTTGGATTATGCAAAAATATCAAGGAAACCTTTTCTATGTACTATTTATACCAGTCCTTGGCTCTTTGCATCCACTTCTAATAAATTATTCATACATTATTAAAGTAAATATTACTAAGTTATATTAGTAGATAGAACACTTTATTGTACGTAAACCCCGAGGAAACACATTATAAGAAGCTTAAAAATAAAATTACCAAAAATAATAGAGGCTTCAATGTAGTAAGTATATAAATATTATCAAAAGCAAATATACTACTACATACGTTAATAATATCTACAAAACAAAATAATCTAAAAACTATCAAGTGCTTTGAAACGCAGCACAAAGTTTCGTAATTTCAACTTTGAATAGCACAAAAGGGAAAAATACAAAAATACGTAAAGAAATCATAAAGTGCAGACGTTTGACATTCCCACACAATTTACTATCATCAATCAACGAGTTCACACAGTCAATATCAGAATAGTTGGTCTAATACCAACCTCACATCGCACTAAAACCCTGAGTGACTGTGAGTGAGTGGGTTGACTCCATTTTCCCCAATTGGACTCGTTACTCGGTCCTTTGTGCGTGTTAAAAAAACCACACGGTTGATATACTTACAGTTTGCCCCAAACTTTGACATCACGCGCCTAAGCCTCTAAATCAATTTGACTTATCTACGAACTCAATTTTTTTTTTATTTACATACAAACCTACCAAATTTTATGACGATCAAATGTGCGGTTCGAGAGTTATCATCGGACAAACATACAAACGCTGATTCACCCTAGTATCTAGATTCTGATACTTCTCTTCGTTCGATAAAAATTGGATGAAATTTTGTGGAGGAGATGACAAACGACTCAAAAACACAGAAAACGCACACAAATCACTAAACGTAAAACCTTGATTTGAGGGTATTTTTGTAAAGAAGTGCGTATACTAAGAAAGGACTTTTGTTAATTCGTAAACTAAGTTGTATGTGTCATAATTTTTTTATATAAATTTTCAAAAATCGTGTAAGTTTTTACGTTTTTACGGCAAGCGACAGAAAGCCGAATGTCGCTTCTTCAGCAATATTGTGTATTAAATGAACCAGCTTTTCTCCAATTTAGCTGTGCATTGACGCAACAAAAATACCCAACAAATTGATCAATAACTTAATACCCATCGCTCTGTTGGGTAAAATGAGTAATCGCAAAATAATGGCATCCAATGACAGCCGTTGCGCAAAAAAGGTCCAACTTGATGGAGAAACTCTTTATATAAGTGTTTATTTGTAAAACTAAATGTCACGACCTTAAATATAAATTAACAAATAGATATTTGACTTCTGCTTGTTTAGGCAATGTTAAAAAAAAATACAGAGAGACAGCCTACAAGGTAAAACTAAAGGAAGTAGGGACTGAAAATTTCTAGGGCATAGAAGTATTAAAGTATAGAGTCACACTGTAGTAAATTGAAAATGCGACCATGAAAATGGAGCCACATTGGCTACTTCTAGTACATTTTGGTCCGATGTAAATTTTCTAAATAAGAGAAGTAACAGGGCTAGATAACTATTATATGTTCAAACTACTAGGTTTTTTCATTGTTAATAAAACTACATCGTAAAAAGTAACAAACATTATTTGAAAATTGAGATATTTCATTTTTATTGACAAGATGTTTGAAATTTTTTGGTCCTGTCTTACGATTCTCTTTTGGTTTGATACAGTCCATCTTGTTCTATAGGAACATCGTTATTCATCTATGGTCCTATCATATCGAATCCTTTATTGCTAAGTGTACCTAGCAAACCCATGGACCCGTTGGGGTAGGAAATATTATTTATTTTAAAAAGCCATTGACCCGTTGGTAATCAAAGTATGAACCTAGTTTTTTTGATAACAATGGAGTCGTAGTCGTCCTGGGAATAAGCCAAAATGTGTATGTTCGTCAAAAAGTTTCGGCCAAACCCGCGAAACGAAAGTGGCGTGACTGTACCACTTAACCATTTGAGCCTTCGTAGCTTTAAACAACATGACTTTACTTCAACCAGTTAGGAACTAACGAAAAACTAGGCAAAGACACCGAAGCCGAAATTAAGTTTTGTAGAAGTAAGATTTTGTTGAAAGTGGGACATTTTGTTGAAAGCGGAACGTCCCGCTACTGGTATTAAAGTGAGGTAAACAAACAGAACTTTAAGACGCTGCATCTTGTAAGGGGTGCAGACATGGTGATGAGCGTAGCGATTTGAAATATATAAAGAAACTATATTTTTTTACCCCTTGATGTAACAATATAAGTTTTTTGTCGTAACTACGTCTAATAAATCGATGAACGCTGGTTGTATGAACGAAAACGTTGACGTCATTGTGCGGTAAAGCTGTCATTGTCCGCTAACGCTCATTGTTCCGTTACGCTGGTAGTCAGCTTAAACTATCTTCCGTAAACCAATTTTACAGAAAACCATTTTTTTTAATGTTTTTAACGTATGTGTCTGAGTTTTTTTTATTTGAAGACTAATTTAATCGTGATGAATATTATATCCATGTTTCACGGGAAAAGTGTAGCCGTTGGAAAATCTTTAGCTTTTTTATGTGTCGGTAATTTGAATATAAAAAATATGTGATCTCCATATCTATTTATTTGACTCGATAACGCGTCAATAAAATATCAAAATAAGCAATAAAGAGCTCTTTACATTTTCTTTGTCTCATAAATAATGTATTAACTACTTCTTATTTCCTTTATCAGGGCCCCATTATCGGATAAAAGCTCTTTTTATTGTTTATAAAAAACGGCTTTAGGACTTATTTAAATTAGCTTCAACTTTAGGCTGCCTTACTTGGAAAACTAAACAAAAAAAATTAGAATATACGGGCATTTAAAATCTTCTGTTGACCATCAATCAAAACGCTCTCGCTCCGCTTATGACTAAGCTCATTAAACTTAATCTCAACATCATGAAACACGTAAATAGATCGTGACTTAAACTTGGATTTGTGATGGATTTATGTTTATGATCCCTGCCTACTCCTGTGTCGCTATGCCACAGCACGTAGGTAAGTCGTGGGTTCAAAACTATGATGTATGACAAGTATGGAAGTTAGTCATACAGCGATTTTTTGAAAATCTTTGAATGTAGGAAAACTTCTTTCAAAATTGAAGGTTTGCCTCTATTCAGCATAACTTTCTAACTTCATTAAGTTTTTTTTATGTTAACATGGTATGAGACTGCTCATGACTTTGTTCCCCTATTAGCAACAGGGGGACAGATAGAACTTTTTTGTCCCATCTGTCACCCTAGGGGGACAGAGCAGGGTGACAAATGGGAATAATTCACCAGAACAGTGCTACACAGGACTTTGATTCACATAGGCCGGACTGCTAAAGCGCTCGTCCACATTGAGACATTTTGATGGTCAGTCTTGAAAGCCCATTAATTTCACTAGCTACAGTGCTCTTCAAACCGGAACACAGAAATGCTAACACATTACTGCTTTGCATCCATCCATTGTTGTACGACTGAGTTCGAACCCAAAACCTTCGAATCGAAATTCGAGGCAAATCCCATTAGGACAACACGGCTAAGTAAGCTTGTAATATGGGAAACTAGATATCTGATAGATAGAATACTTCTATACTTTTTTTTTGTAAATACATACATAGAATACATAGAAAACACCCAGACTCAGGACAAACACCGATGTTCATCACACAAATATTTGTCCTGAGTGGGAATCGAACCCGCGACACCGGGCCTGGCAGTCTACCACACTTGCCACTCAACCATCAGTGTCGTCGACAATAACAAAATAATCTCTCGCTAAAACCAAAGCAAAGAAAATCGCTATTCTTCAGCGTTGTATCTCGAAAGCAGGTATTTAACTCTAAAACAACGCGAACGCTTTCTGAATAAATTGTAAGAGGAGATTCCTCGGTATTTCACGTCTTGTTGTTACTATCTCTGGAAATGCAGTTTTGTACAGATTTAAAAGAAAAGAGGAGAAAATTCTATAAATGGGAAGCAAGATTGGTTGGTTCTACTTGCGGCTTTGATTACATGTTAAGGCTAATCCTAAAGATTTTGTACGTGTTTTTAAGTTAAAAGGGTTAATTTTAAAACACGTATAAAATCTAAATTAAAGTATGAAACTTTTCACTTTTTTTGTTGACGAAATCAAAAAACATGGACGAAACGAATAGTGTGATGAAATTACTATAATACGGCGTACTTTTTGAGTATTTGTCCGAATCATTTTGTATGGAATTCGGATTTGAGGATTGGCCTTAACGTTTGTCTTTAGATTAATAACGGTGTTCCTATACAACACCAATGAAAACAGTATGAAACCAAAATGGATGCGGAATACAGAACAAAATTTATCAGACACCCTGTCAATAAAAATCAATTATCTCATATTCAAATAATGTTTGTTACTTTTTACGATGTAGTTTTATTAACAATGAAAAAGCCTAGTAGTTTTAACATCTAAAATTTCTAGTCCTGTTAATTCTCTTTTTCGAAAATTTGCAGCAGACCACAATGTACCTACTAGAAATTAGCCAATGGGATTTTTACGCTTTTTCAATGTACTACATTCTTCTTCTTATCGTGTCACTAGTTCCTTCAAACCAGTGTGGTGAAAGGATTTCAATTTCAATTTTTCTTTCGTGCACTCGACACATGTTTTCGAACTTTTTGGTTCTACGACATGCCCGTTTCCTCACGATGTTTTCCTTCACCATTGCGAAAATTAATACATCTGTGTTTTTCCTTGATTGAGTTGTAAATAACAAAACCAAAATCTATTGACACAAAATCCAATGCTATGGAACTCTTCTAGTCATGTGCAGGCGTGATTTTTTTAAGAAATAGTAGTAGTAATAATAGTAATAGTAATAGTAGTTATACTATACGAGAGGAACTCGGCTCTCATCACATGCTTACAAAATGGCCGATTAAGGTCGGCATCCTTCACTAAAAACTGATGTTTAATATTTAAACCCTGTATCTAGATAAGTAATATATTTACCTATCTGACTGTCAAGCGTAATGCTGCAGACTTACTCTACCTCACTTTACCCCAGGTCGTATTACTGAGCATTGCAACACCACCATTAGTCGGCGAGTCGAATTCAATACAGCTCACAATGACGAAATTAATATATTTTGGATGTGGTATTCTATACAGTCTTAAGTCATTTTTAAGGCCTAGATTCCGCGCTTCGCTATCTCCTGCTTGCTTGCACATTTGTGTATTTTTGAAGATTTTAATTAACTAAGTATTAATTTCAAAAAACCACCACCAGTGGAGCGGTGAATCTGTTACTACACCTCACGAAATGTGTTAGCAAATTTTTGTTTGGCTTACTCCGGCGTTTACGTTCGTTTTATTGATGTCAAGTGTCAAAAAATAGATAGATAGATTATTCTTTATTGAACATCATTTCATTTCATTTATTCTCAAACAATTTTTACATTGTGTCGGAATACAAACAATAACATAACATAAATTGTGAATAGTATAGTGTTACCAGCTCATATAAGAAAAGTTACTACCAAAAAATAAAAATATAGAATCATCAAATTCAGATAATTTAAGAAAATTTAGACTTATGTCATCGGTTATAGATTTACAAGGTATGTCAAAACAATTTAATTCTAATTTAAAAATAAAACAAAAATGTCACTAGTTATAGTTCATCATTATAATGACAAAGAAAATATACAGAAATAAAACAATTAAGTCAAAGATAATAAAGAAAGAAAGAAAGAAAAACTATTTATTTGTGATAATAACTTAAGGTACACTGTACACAGGTTGACACACATTAAACACAGTAAAGAACATTCAGTCAAAGCGGGTGCGAACAATAAAAACAAAAACAGCCGCGACGAAAAAGCTCAGTTAAAACGCTAGTTTAAACTGCTCTAAAGCCTCAGTGACACAGGGTAGCTACAAGCCAGCGAGTTCGCTAGTAGTAAACTCGCCCCATCTCATCGGCTATTTTACAATCAGCTAGTTGACAATCCTTCCGGACCGCTCAACTCGCTCACTCGCTAGCTTTTAAACTCGCAGCTCGTCAACTAGCTCTATGTCATGGACGCTTTACAAACGCATCCAAATTCTTCCCACATCCTCACCTCTCGTCATTAAACCGTGCCTTTTGATGGTCTATCGTGATCGGATCTCAAACACACCCGCGGTTCTGATCATCAAGGTTCCATTCATTCTCACGAGCGTACGTAATTGTACATAAACACTTTGGAAATTAACTTTATGTATAATTTTATTTATTATGTAGAGATAATTTTTCAACTGAGCTTGAATAACCAATTCCTAAACTTAGTTAAATATCGGAAAACGCTCAAAATACTGGCGATTTTATAAATATCAATTATCTTAGCCGGGAATCGAACCAGTTCGTTTTGGAAAAAATAAACATAGCTATAGTGTCGCTTATAGGGATCAAATTCAGGGAAATAATGTTTATTTTACTTACGTGTTACTAACGTTATTGGTTAATGTTCGAAAAAAATATGTGTGCATTAAAAAAAAACGTGCTTAACGGAGAAGGAAAACATCGTGAGAAAACTGGCATGTCATAGAACCTAAGAAATCGTAAACTCGTGTCAAGTGCATGAAGAAGCCTCTTCGAGGCGCACTTGAAATCCTTTCACCACACTAGGTTCAAAAGTGACACGATAAGAAGAAGAAGACCGAGCGCCTTGAAAATCGATTCTTAAGGAGTATTAAAAATCGACGCCCGAATACCACAAATTGCGGGCCAATTGGGCCGGTTGATCCAAAAGTACAGTTGGCACAATAGGTTGTAGTTATGATTGAAATAACATGGCGGTAATGAAGCGAGGCAGTGACTGGTGCGCGCGTGACGAGCTACTACTGTGACCATGTATTAATCAGATCGGGTACATTTTTATGCATATTGCTGATATTGCGCACCCTCATACCTACCGTATCACTCATTGTCAGTGTCAATTTATTGTTGTCCGTTGGAAGACGCTTCGAACCGGGATATAGTAAAAACTTGTCCGGTTCTTAAGGGGAATCCTCAAGGCAAATTTCCATACCAAATGTTTCGGACAAATACTCAAAAAGTACGCCGTATTATAGTAATTTCTTCACACTATTCGTTTCGTCCATGTTTTTTGATTTCGTCAACAAAAAAAGTGAAAGGTTTCATACTTTAATTTAGATTTTAAACGTGTTTTAAAATTAACCCTATGTATGGAATTGGATTTGAGGATTAGCCTTAACGCATCTGTCTAGAAATACCTAGTATGAGCAATAATATTCTTAAAAACAAAAATCACAATTTTATACGCAATACTAATTCTAAGCATTAGTTTAATAATGATGTAAGTACTAGTTACCTAGTGTGCCGACCGAACATTTTTAACGACTAAAATGAGGGTAGTTCCTTCATTTCACCGCGACGGTAGCTCCAGTACGCCAGTCAACCCATGACCACGGCTGTTGCAATACAGTCGAAACGTCGGGACACAAAAACATGATTAGATGAGCGCGATAAATACCAGTTATAATCAAATAACTAGTATATAGTTACCTTTAAGTTTTTGTGTCAATAAAAAATATTTATTTATTATTTATTACATAGGGCGTTTTAAAACGTGCGCGCGTTTTGAGAACCCCGAATTGTAAGCGCGCGCTGCTTGTCAAGTCGCATGTGTACACTTCAATATAATTCGGGGTACTCAACCACTAATTTATAATTACCAGAAAAAATACGAATAGTTAGTTGTCGTTACTGAACAAATTATTTGGCAAAAAAACTAGAAAAATTAAGTTTTCAAGATAAATATTATTAAAATTGGACAATTAATGACTTTCAGATACCTAAGGTCCATTCTTACAAACTAGAAAAAAAAATATGTTAAATATTAGATTTAGCGCAGAAGTCAACAGAATTAAGGACTATCTTGAAAATTCCCAAAATCTTGGTCACCGTCCACAAGTAGCAATTGCTTCATCCAATCGCCGACTAACCGACAGAGCCAGTAAACATAATAAGCAAGGAAAATGGGAAACTGTTCCATTGTCCCGCTCTCATGGGATTTGACGGTGTATTGAACTATTTTATATTATTGTTTAGATTTCGTTGTAGCAGTTTTCTGCGCGATTGTACTGATGGTTAACGATAGCTTTTAGTTCAGGAAAACTCAGATTTATGACGTGACTACGTCTTATAAATCGATAAACGCCGCCGCGCCAGCTGCATGCACGAAAACGTTGACGTCATTGTCCGGTAACGCTCATTGTCCGGTAACGCTTATTGTCCCGTTACGCTGGTAGTCACGTTTAACTATCGTCTGTAAACCAACTTTACCTACAACCATTTTTTTTATAGAAAACTGTTTTTTTTGGGTAGAAGGTTAATGCAGTTGAATAGACGGACATGTTAATCAAAATATTGTAATTGTAACCTTACCATACCATTGTGATGACAATAAATATATTAAGTATTGAGTATTGGAATTAAAAATAAAAAAACGCCTGTTACAAAATAATCGTACAACCTGTGAATGTCGATAACCGATATAAAACAATTTTTCTCACAAATATGAGTCGTTTGGGAACTTTTTAAAGTGCACTAAAGTATCGTCGAGTGGCCGGGCAAGATTGTGACGTCACTTCCGTAATACCTTCGTCCGGGGATTTAGGAAATTGTTGTTTTAAAACATTTTGCTGTGGTCAGAAAAGATTTACGAAAATTTTAAAAGCAATTTAAACGTAGATTTTTGAGAACCGACTTCAAAAAAGAGGATGTCCTCTATTCGGTTGAACGTTCTTCAGAACTTTGTTGTTTATAATGGCGTATTCCCAGGCGCTCCACGAGTGCATTGTTCTCAAAAAAATAAGTTCATTCTTTGATTACCAACGGCTCCACGGCTTTTAAAATAAATTAATATTTCACAACCAATAGCTCCATGGATTGAATTGTTTGGTACAGTTAGCAATAAAAAACAATATAGGATTGGTAATTATTTGTTTTTTAATTAATTGTTGTTTTTTGTTTTATTTATTGAACACCAACACAGTGTACACTAATTCATTTTTTGAGGAACATGATACATAAAAGGCCAAGTGCCACTGCAACTATAGGTGAAGACGACATGCAAGAGGTAGTTGAGCGAGTAACTTAAGGGTAATCCTCAAGGAAAATTTCCATACAAAGTCTTTCGAACAATTCTCAAAAAGTACGCCGTATTATAGTAATTTCTTCACACTATTCGTTTCGTCCATGTTTTCCGCTTGTGTGAACAAAAATAAGTAAGGTTTCATACTTTAATTTAGATTTTATACGTGTTTTTAAAATTAGTCGAAATTCATGAAAACTCACGACACAGAATAGTTAATAGTCACATGCCAACTATTAGTATTAGTCACATGCCAACTAGTAGTCGTGAGTTTTCATGAATTTCGACTATTTTTAAAACACGCGTAAAATCTAAATTCAAGTATGAAACCTTACTAATTTTTGTTCACACAATCGGAAAACATACGAAACGAATAGTGTGAAGTAATTACTATAATACGGCGTACTTTTCAAGTGTTTGTGCGAAACACTTTGTATGGAAATTTCCCATAATGAAATAATATTATTACAAATTATCTAAAACTTTGAGCAAAATGTTAGTTTCACGCTTCGGGACAAACATTTGTGTGATGGTATTTGTTCTGAGTCCTGAGGGTTTTTATGTAGGTATTCTAAATATGTACAAATTATAAAAAAAGTATTTAAGTATTGTATCAGTTATTTTGTTCCCATAGTATCAGCTCTGTTTAGTTTGGGGCTAGATGTCGTGGAATTAAAAGACCCAAAAATATTAATATATTACGTATCTCTTAAATGAAGTCCATTTATCACGTCAGTGAACATAATAATTAAAGGCGTTAAATTTATTTATTCGTAGTTTCTACTCATTTATTTTTTGCACAGAATACCGTTACTCCGTTACTTCGTTCCGTTACCGTTGCTCGTATATTTCGCAAACATATGTTCTGGGCGTTACGCCATATATCAATAGCGACGCCCCTTGTCATGCGAATATCGAATAAATAAATAGATTTATTATACAAAAGAGGCTGGTGAAATTTTAATATTGTGGCCTATTCTGTTGGCACCAAATCTATCTTCTATACGTGTCAGCTACACAAACATGTATACACTCCCAAGCTTTTACATATTATACTCTTAATTTTGCTTAAGCTTTTTTGCTTGCTTAAGAAATTCTTCTTCTAACAAGATTTCTAACAAGTAAGATGACTACATTAATTGGAAAACCCTGCGTGCACTTTTCTTTGCAAAATTAAGTGTGAAAGCTTGGGAGTGTATATGTCGCAGGCATTTTGTATAACTCGGCATTTTACAAACGGCGTCGTCCGTTTACAAACGCTCGCTGTTTTGCAATATGCCGAAGGCAAATTGACAACTCCTTCAATTCGACATTAGTTGAAAATGTAGGGTGACCATTATACAAAAAGTAGTAAGTACTTTGATAGCCTTTGATGATTTTCTGTCATTAGTACAGACTAATAAAATAAAAGGTAAATTAAAAATAAATAAAAGCACGCTCGCTTCGCTTGTGTGTAGGCGCACAGTGAGCAATGTCCTTATAACCTACCGTCTCCTAACTCTTATCAGCAGAGATGGTTTTCTGTCATTAGGCTCAAACCTAGGTCTTGCTCGACGGTCGTGTCTTTAGAAAGCATTAGACTCCATGGACACCTTAGTTTTTTATGTCATTTTACAAACGGCGTTTGAATGATCCATCAATGTTGTGGCATATTATAAAATGCCGAGGTAATTTACAATTTGCCTTCGGCATATTGCAAGACAGCGAGCGTTTGTAAACGGACGACGCAGTTTGTAAAATGCCGAGTTATACAATATGCCTGCGACATATACATGTCTGTGTCGCTGACTGTATACATATATGTTTTTTTTTGCCGGAAACCTGTTCAGCCGAGTCTTAATAACATGCCCCAAATTATTTTTATTGGAAGACTGTATTTGTTTGTTTGTGTGTGCGTCCATCACGTAAAAACTACTGAACGGATTTAACTGAAACTTTACAATATCATAGGTACGAAGCCTGTTAAGAACATAGGCTATGTAAAATTACTATTAAAAATAGTCAGTCTCCTAAAAATATGCCTGTTTACTGTCAAAACTAATAACTAAAAATAAACTGACTGTTTATGAGTTTTGACTGATTTTTGAGGGCGTTAGTCAATAATGCTTTTGACTGATTTTTCTAGTCAATATTGGTTTTGACCGATTAACTATCATACAAAACTAGTTTTGATTTTCGCGGTCAATATTTAATTTGACCGGTTATGAGTTTTGACTATAACACCTATACCAAATTTTAGCTCAATGTGTTCAGTGGTTTATCGGGGTTGAATCGCAAACATCAACCTCCATCCAACTAGTACATTACCCTTGTCTTCTAATCGAGAAAGGATTTTAAATGCGCCTCAAAGAGGCTCCTTTCGTGCACTGTTTTTTAATATTTGTATTAATCTTGTGTTTTTTTAATATTGGTAGGAAGGAAGTAATAATTTTATGAAACAAAGAGTAGTCTTACCGCTAAAAGCGATTGTCTTTCAGATTTTCACGTCATATCGGTTGTAAAATTTTCAAAAGAAGAACCGACACGCATTTATCCTCTCTATATAAAGATCCATTTGGGTTTTATTGACTATCCTGTATGGTACAGAACGGACATTGTCTACGTCACGTAATATATCTTTTAGCACTTTCGCAATAACACCACCGATAGTTCTGGAAAGTTCCTCGTGGTGTAATGAAAAATGTTCTTCGCCCCTACTACGAGAATTCGAACGTAATTATTACAGAACTCGAACGGAACTCATGGTATAGTGATGACTTACTTTCGAGTATTGTTTTGTTAATCAGTCATTACAAGAGTGAAGCCTTTCAGCATCGTAGCTCCCAATTAATGTATCAGGTTGTAATTCCCCCTGCAGGATTGATATTACTATTATCATAATGCCAGTTATATAAAAGCCGCTCATTGTTTTTCGCTGTTGCTAGATTGCAAATCCAGATTTCTTTACCTACTGGACTAATAATGACGTAAAATAAATGATCTCAACCAAGTAATGAATTGACGCTCATGATGTTCTTCAATATTTATAGGATTTTTTAAAATGATTTATATAAAACATATATTACGGAACCCTCGACGCGTGAGTGTAACTCGCATCAATATATTTTTTTTATTTTCACGGAAACCACATCTACATTATTATGTATTTCCTTTCCTTATTATGCCTTTTTTTTATAAAAAATTGTCTTACGTTTTACCATTGCCTGATGGGAAGCGATGTCGTGGCTTTTTTTAACACGCTCACCTAGAAGATGCTGGTAGATGCGATCTTTAAAAACACCCAAGTTATAGGTCTTTTATCTATATATTTTTATAGTTCTCTCTTATTATCCTCCTTCAACTTCTCGTGGTAGGGGACCTCATCCGTGACAAATGTCGTTAAGTTTGCAACTTGCTATTGCATTTTTGTCTCATAATTTTTCTTTGCGACTACTTTGTTAGAACAATTGCGACAATGAACGACTGCCCATCGCTTTTCAAAGTAAACATGTGTTAGTACAATAGGCAATAGTCGAAAGCCATTTGGCGGCTTTGAAACTACGAAACTGTTGTTAACTGCTAGGTCATATAAAAAGTATTCTTCTTCAAAAAGTATTTATTAATATATATATGTATAATGAATTTACGGAAAAAAGTATTGTTCTCTATCATTTATTATCAAATAAGTAGGTACTTATTTAAAAAAAAACATCCTGTATATATTTTTTTTCTTAGACTTTCCTAAATGGGATGAGAAAGATGTTTCAAAGTGCTCAAAATTATCTAAACATATTTTGACCCGGTTGGGGATCGAACCCGGAGCACAAAGCTTCGTAGACACCGTACTATACAATCTAACCATGGCGCTGTCATAGATTTCATTTTTTTAATTTTTTTCTCTCCTGATGGTATGAGATCACGCTGCTCATGACCAGAACAGTGCTACACAGAACATTTGACAGGATTCACGTACACATAGGCTGGCGCAACACTGCTAAAGCGCTCGTCCACACTGAGATATTATTTTGAAGGTCAGTCTCAAAAGCCCTGTAAATTCACTACTACTGTGTTCTGCGTGTGTGAGCGCTACAGTGCCCTTCAAAGCTGAACACAGTAATGCTTACACATGACTGCTTTGCGGCGGTGACAGTGATGACATCGCAACACTCTTATATCTCGTTTGACTGCATTAAGTACATTCAAGCACACAAGCATGAAGATCAAAGACAAGACGGCCTTGGGTGACCGTCGACCCGCTGACTAATCTGACTTTGACATCTGACACTTGCGCCATTTGACACGTGTCAGCGTGTCAGTGTGTCAGTCCGTGTACATCACTCACGAGCACAAAGGCGACTTGAGAAATGTGAGGTGTTGATGTCAGTTTTGGTCTTCAAAGCTTTAAGCAAGACTTAAACCGAGCTTGTTAAATGATGTGGTAAATTAGATGCTATCCGTGGCTGTGCTTGCGTGGTACCGAGAAAAAATACAATTTGTGGTTTTTCCAAGTTAACAGACTACATCTATCCCGAATTTTAGTTAAATACATTCAGTACTTTTTGCGTGATTTAATTACAAACTTCTAAAACCCTGATTTTTTGCATTTATAAATTACTATATTTCGCCAACGACTCTACCAGCGTTTAAGTCTTCCATCCATTTTATGGACTACATCTGTGTCAAATTTTATCCTAATTGTTATCGTATCCTTAGTGGGAGGTTCCTTGACTTCAGATCCGAAGGTCGTGGGTTAGAACCCGGTCGTAGCTACACCGATGGATTTTTCTGTTAAAAAAATCTATGTGTGCATGTGATTTACAGTGAAGGAAAACATCGTGAGGCAACCAGCATGTCATAGAACCTAAAAAGTTCGACAACATGTGTCAAATGCATGAGAGGAGTTTTTGCCTTTCACCACACCAGTTCGAAAGAACTAGTGACACGAAAAGAAGAAGATCCTATCCTTAATTATTGGAAACTGTAAAAGTTTTTTTAACCACCCCTTAGCATGAACATAGTTTTTTTGTAAGAGAAACACTTACCTATAGACCTGAAAAAAAAACCCGAGGTTATCTCGAGTTTAGAACTCGTTTCGTAATAAAGCTGTAAAAGTTCCTCGTCGGTATAAAAAACATTAAAAACACTGGATTGTGCCCCAAGCCTCCCTACAACACTTACGCCATTATTCATTTTAATCCTCTTCACATCCATCTTACAGGCTCAGAATCCATTTGTTAAGAGACCCACTGATTTGGTTTATCTCGTCATATAAGCTGGAAACCCAGCCATGTGTGTCCCCATTGAAACTTCCACTTTTGGGTAAATAGGGTAACCCGTTTGGCCATTTCAACCTAAATTTGAACCTAAAAAGTTTGCAGGAAAGGAGCCTCTTCGAGGCGCACTTGAAATCCTTTCACCACACTGGTTCGAAAGAACTAGTGACACGATAAGAAGAAGAAGACCAAAATGGACACTTGTTTTAAATCGGAAATGGCAGAATGAGTTTTTTTACCCGATTGCGAAAATGTAGTTAGCTTTATGTAGAGGTTTTTTTGTGAGGATGAATTTGGATCTTTGTTGTTAAATCGCGATTGAACCAATGAACTGATTGGTTTTTTTATATATTTTAAATAGCGCTTGCGTTTGATTTTGACTCGCCTAAAGCGACGTGAAATTTTGGTTAAGACGGTGGGTTTCTAACCAGGGACATCTACATAACTTAGTAATATTATACCAGCCCACTTTACTCAAAGTAGTGTTACACCCGAGTGTTGTCCGGTAGCCCAGTCCAATTCACTCCCCACAAAATATTTTTCTCAGAATAAAAAAAAAACACACAGACAAAGCTGTAGACAATCGCTAGTATTGAAGTAAGTATAGATTAAAGCCAATAAAACAACATTTTATCATTCTAACCTAGAAAATTGTAATAAATCTTATCACTTCGGTTTGAGTAAATAAAACTGTTACATAAAACATTTTCCTGCCAACCGTTCAGACGTGGTACAGTCGGCACGAATGTTTTGTTTCACACATAGAATAATAATAAATAATGTTTGGACATTTCACACAACGCCATCTAGCCCCAAACTAAGCAGAGCTTGTACTATGGGAACCAGAAAAACTGATAGAATACGTAAATACTTTTGTTTTAAATACATACATTATGTAGAATACCTAGAAAACATCCAGATTTAGGACAAACATCGATGTTCGTCACACAAATGTTTGCCATGAAGCGAGAATAGAACCCGCAACACTCGGTGTAGCAGTCCAACGCACTTGCCACTCGACCATCCGTGTCTTCACTTTAAATTTAAATAAATAATGTTTGGACATTTCACTACTAAGCAAGCTGGTATTATGGGAACCAGATAACTGTTGGATTACTATTTTGTATACGTTTGCTCTATCTCGCTTATTTTACGAGATGTAGCGGTTTTTATATTGCGATTTTAGAATGCATTGTCAACGAGTTGTGAGCTACCCTCAAAGTTTCAGTCGGATAGGTAATCGGAAGTGCTCAAAATTTGAGTTGCCAGATCCCACCAAGAACGACAGACAAGAAAGTGACTTATATTAATAAAAAAAGTGGTGATAAATAAAGTAAAAAAAATATTGTATCACTTTTGTGACCGACTGTACGTCGCGGCGGAAATCCGCTGGACACCCGACTCGAACTTGCTTCTGTAGATATGAAAAAAATGACATGCTTTGCTTTTCTTCGGCTAAAAATATCTAAATTTACGATTTTGACACCAAACTATTTTTAAAATTTCATTTGAAGGGGTTCTAAGAAATCTTAATTTCCATATTTTTTTCAGAAAAATTCAAACTTACATTCAACTGTTCTTATATTGCTATATTATAAATATTGTGTAATTTGCGTATAAAATATTTTTAAATTTATTTACGTATATTTTTTTGTTTCAGGTAAGATAAATCAATATAAATTCTGAACCATGAAAAGTATTGGTAAGTAAAAAAGCCATAGATACTTCAAAGAAACACATATCGCTTTAAAAATGAAATAAATAAATAATTTAACGATTAAAATTACGTATGTAGAGTACGAGTATTCCGTAAATTCTTTGATTAAATATACGTGATAAAATCTCCTATTTATCAACATACAAACTTAATCTTTCAGATATAAATCAAAAAAATATTTTTACTGGTTCTTGTAGCGTTTAGAATAAGTCTCAATTTAGCCTGATTTATGATTTTGGGGACAAATTGAGGGTATCGTTAAGTTTGTTTTCATGTTTATGACAGGTATAACTTCTCTTTGACAATAATCTGGTTTTGATGTCTTCATAAAACCCATCTGGTATCTTGGGGTCTTTGACACAGTAAGTAGACTAAACGCAGTACAGGCACTTGAAAAACTATGATTTTTATCAATATAAAGGGTGGATTTTTTAACTGGTTTAAGATGGACAAATCTTAAAGTATGGAGTATATTGAAAAACGCTCAAAGGACTCTCAGATACGATTCTGTTTTTTGACGTGACTACGTCTAATACTTCGATGAACGCCGGCTGCATGCACGAAAACGTTGACGTCATTGGTAACGCTGTCATTTTCCGTTAACGCTCATTGTCCGGTAACGCTGTCATTGTCCGGTAACGCTCATTGTCCCTTTAAACTATCGTCCGTAAACCTACTTTACAGACAAGCTATTATTTATCAACATACAGGGTGAATTTTTCAACTGACCTAAGATGGTCAAATTATAAAGTCAGTATGAGGAATATTGAAAAACACTCAAAGGGCCCATGGTGCCGAATTTAATGAAAAAATACTCAGATTTTTTTAAAATAAATTACCCTAGCTGGGAACCGAACTAGTTGATTTTGTAAAAAAAATGCACAACCTATTATGCGATGCTTAATTGTCAAGTTTCACCGTCTACTAGTTTATAGTCAGTGAATCAGTCCTAACAGATAACCTACAGGCTTCTTCTTATCGTTCGAAAACATGTGTCGAGTGCACGAAAGGAGCCTCTTCGAGACGCACTTGAAATCCTTTTACCACCCTGGTTCGAAAGAACAAGTTACACGATAAGAAGAAGAAGACACAGTTCAACGAACATAAAATATTTTATGGAGTTTTCTTACTGCTTTTAATTATAAATAGTTATTGTGTTCGGGTCTAGAGAGGTTTAATTTAAGTTCGGGGTCATTTTGGGACTCATGTCTTGTGTAGTGATAATGCCTTTGACGATTGTTGGGGTGATAAGGAAATTGGGACCTAATTCAAAATAAGAATGACGTGTAAGTATGAAGGTAGGTATGATAAGCGGATGGTTATTATCAATGCATTAAAAAAAATGTATACAGGTTGTTTTGTTTTTTTTAAAAAAACTCATTTTATTATACAGGGTAAGATAAAGGAATTAATTATCTTTATTTTTGCGTTGAATATGTAACTACTACAACTACTTATAATGATATTTTAAAAAAACAAGCCAATTTTAATTGATTTTAATTAAAAACAGTATTTACACTTAGAATAAATAAAAATATGTCGGTTGTCTGTACATATAACTAAATAATCAATAATTAAGGAAAATAATGTAGTTTTTTTAAGTTTGTTTCGTTTTTCTAACGGCATCGGTACTCAAAAACTGAACACATACACATAATTCTGTAGCTTATAATTTTGGTAGTATTCGTACCAAAAACATATCAGTATTATCTTAAAATGATTCATATTGGGTACCTTAAGAGACCAATTTGGTAAACAAACATTATTCCCGCGATCAAAAAAAAAAACATATACAGGGTGACATTAAAAGGAATTGGATCGTTATTCATTTCCCGTAATATTATAGTAATTTTCCCTTACGCTATAACATTTGACATTTGAAAAATTCAGTTTGAGTGAAGTTAATTTGGACCGAAGTGTTTTCTTAAGGTGAGGACTTTTTTGAGTCGGCAATTTTTACGTTTTTTTAAATTGCGATTATAAAAACTGTGCATAAATCACACATATTGAAGTAACAGAACATGAAGTATTTTTTTTCTACTCTAATTTGAATATTACTGCTGTCTGCGACTTGCCCGTGCGGTATTGGAATGAAAAGTAACCTATATTTTTACAAACTGATAAATATATCCAGCAGCCAAACCTGCTTAATAGTTTTGGCATGATTGAGGAACAAACACTCATTCATCCATCCATTATATCATTCGCGATTCTTTATAATTACTAGTAGGATAGGATTTCTAAAACTGCACTCAATGGTTTTTTGTCACCTAAATATAAATGTTTTTTTACCTTGTCTACTGTATAATGATGTTTTTTGTTACCCTGTATACTTAATTTTTTCAACCTGTATACAAATGTTTTTTACCCTGTATGCAGATGTTTTTTCACCCTGTATAAAGAACTACATAAAAAACCCGTCAACTGTCTCCACCAGATATTATCTCAGACAATGATAAGTTTCCACTGAATTGTTTATTTGCTATTCGGGGAATAAGGGTGGCTGCAGTCACACCGATCCGTAACCACGAGCATGAATCTTGAATGAATGTTACTTTTTAGTATTTTATTTCACACAAAATAACAGACAAAAAAAGGACATCACATATTTTTTTTGCTGGAAACAAAAAGATTCTGGTTATACCTTTTATATTATAGCAAAATAACAAAAATACTAATTACTTTGTTTATTGTTTACTTATTACGCAAAATGTATTCTTCAATATTTACCTACCTATTTTCAGAAAACTAGTAATTTCGAGTTGTAGTTATTGAAAATATCGCCAAAAAATATATAATACAATTTTTTACCTGCTAGTTACCTATCTACTCAACGATTTTAGCTTAACTTAACTGCTTAAAAAAACCAAAACAGCTAAGAAAAAAAAAGTTACTAAGCAGTTTTAAATTTTGTAGGCAGCTCTGTTCGTTACGGTGTAAACGCAGCCAATACAAAAGATACTGTCCTTCCAAAGGGGAAACATTGTTTTTCTCCTCGTAACTGTTCTACTGACTTATTTTTCAAGTATTTTGCCTCAATGTGGGTTAAGGACGGGAGAATAAAGAAGAGAATAAATTTACTATTTTGTATTGGTTTTGAGAATAACTTATATATGTTATTTATGTTAATTTGTTGCTACCTATAGATTGTTTGCAACGGTCTATAAGTGACCCAATTGTATCCTTTCGTACATTTTGTTATATAGATTGTAGAAGTTACCTGTGTTCATTTTGAATTATTAAATGAACATGAGTATAATTTGTGGCTTTATCAAAAAGCAATTAAAACAGTTTTTAATAAGACTTATTTTGAACGTGATTTTTTTTATATGTTAGGATGTGAGTTATTTTGGATGAAATTAAACATAAAATTTAGTTTGAACCATAGAACTATTAAAGTTAAGAATCACACTGTAGTACATTGAAAATGCGACCAAGGGCTTTTTTTTGTTTTTTTTTTCATTTATACATTTTGTAATTTTCGAAAATGAAAAGTAACAGGGCTAGATAGCTATTATACATAATTATGTTAAAACTACTAGGCTTTTTCATTGTCAATAAAACTACATCGTAAAAAGTTACAAACATTATTTGAAAGTAGAAATATTTCATTTTTATTGACAGGGAGTCTAAAAATTTTCTGTCCTATATACCGCATCCATTTTGGTTTGATACTGTCCATCTTGGTGTTCTATAGGAACACCGTTATTAATCTATGGTTTGAACCTAGACTAATTTACGTTTCCTATCCGATCCGTTAGGGTTAGTATTCATATTATTTATTTTCAGAAAAAAAATGTTATAATTACTTATATACTTGGGTAAAGCCGCTAGCAAAAGCTAGTAAGCCATAAAATGTAAAACAACTAATTATACTATAAGACAGAATCATAAGCATAGGTTTGTGATTACTACTATGTGTTTGTACTACGTTTTAACGTGAGTACTTAAGTACGGGAATTTGTATAAAGCAAATATTTCACCTAAACATCCTTTCCCGGGTCTCTCAACTGTGAAAGCACAATGTGTATCACTATTAAGGTGAAGCTTCAGTTGTAGAGCATTAGCATGAATGAAAGAATGAATGAACGAGTATTCTTTATTGTACCAAAGAACATATTTATTTAACACTTTAACACTTATATGTGTGAGGGAAATTGATAATTTATAATAATATTTATAATTAAAAATAATTGATAAAACTCATTTAAAACTAAATTTGGGTTTCCGAGCTGAAATGAAAGAAGGAATGAGAACTCTTTATTGTACCAAAGAACATAGGTATTGAATGAACACTTTAACACTTACATGTGTGAGGGAAATTGATAATTTATATTTATAATTAATAATAATTGATAAAATTCATTTAAAACTGAGATTGGGTTTGCGAGCGATATTCGTGCAAATTAACGCAAAACTTAGGTAATCCTTCGATAAGGTTCGCCGTCGACGAAAACGTCATGGAGGCCATCATCTTCATCATCCTCCATCCTTCATCATTTTCTACCAGTCAACCCGGGCATGCAAAAAATGTGGCGTAGCATGTCATTTAGAACTTTTTGCAATTGTGTTGCGATTTAAAATGCCCATTTTTGTAACAAATTTTCACTGTTGAGGATTTTGTGTGAAGATCTACGTATATAAATCCGTTACTGAGGGTTCACCTTAAATAAAACGTCCAGTCCCTTTTGCTGCCAGCTTAATTATAAACTACAATTTTCACTCTTTAATTTCGAGACTAGAGGTGTCGCGAGTTTCTCGGCTAATTTTTCGGCAAAAATTCGTTCAGGTTCAAAGGTATCGGAATGTTTGAGCCGCCTAAATTTTCACGTAACCTTTTCGTTTGTGAATGTAATAAAAAGTACAAGCAGCGTTATTTTAATTTACTGCGTAGTTACGTGTACGGTTTATGTGTATAGTGATTTGCTAAATATCTGTTACATAATTATGTATATTCCCCATTTCTGAGGGTCAGACTTAGAAAGCATTATCAAAGAAAATACTTATCTGAGGAATAGCGTGACTCCCCATTTCTGAGGATTAGAAAGCATTATTTAAAAAAAATACTTTTCTGATGAATAGCGTGTTGTGGGCTGTGTATCAAATGAAAGCTTATGAAACTTGAGTATTTAATTGTTAAACTAAATTCGTCAACATCGCCTTATTTTCAAAACACAGAGTAATGTTCTTCGGTCAATAGCAAAGTTGTTTATTGGTGAAACAATATTATCTTCGGCTATTTTTCGGCATTATCGTTGTAGCCAGTCTAACCTAACCTAACCTAACCTACCCCTGCTTAGTGACCGACGTCCCGTGAAATCCAGGTTTAAGTTACGCTCTGTTACCTTTCATGGTAAATGGAATTAAGGATTAGTTTACAAAAAAATGTCTGCCAAGCATATTTTTATGCAAATCTCTCCTAGTGTTCTGTTAGTCTCATTAACACCTTCCCGCACCAAAATTACTATTAAGTATCTTGACGACACCATTGGTCGAGTGGCAAGTGTGTTGGACTGCCACGCTGGTGTCGCGGGTTCGATTCCCGCTTCAGGACAAACATTTGTGTGATGCACATCGATGTTTGTCCTGAGTCTGGATGTTTTCTATGTATTTTATACATATATGTATCTACAAGAAAATTAAAAGGTACTTATTTCAGTATTGTATCAGCTATCTGGTAGTATTGTATCAGTCATATTGCAAGCTCTGCTTAGTTTGGGGCTAGATGGCGTTGTGTGAAATGTCCCAAATATTTTATTTTTTATATTAAGTATCTACTTTACTCGCTAAGAAGATCTTAACGGTCTGAATCTATATCCTAAATCTTTTTCTAGCGAATAAAATAATTGCTTTAACGTTGATGATACAGAGCTAGTTTAAAAACAGTCGGCAGTCTAGTGATAAGCCATTTGGCTGACTTATGCCCACTAAAACCAAACTATCAAAGCTCCTAAGCAATTACTTTTCTTGCTTGCCGGTTCTAACTGTCAAGCGAGTTAAGTAATTGCTTAGGAACTTTGGTGCAAGTCGGCATAAAAAGTTTATAAGTCCTAAAATACTGCCTTAACCTGGTTTAAAAACTAAATTTATGTCTCCATTATTTCAAAAGCAATTATTTCACTTCCATATTTTTCCAGCATCTCCCAAAAGCTAATTTCGTGTTTCCTCAACCGTGTAATACGTAAAGGAACGTCTGAGTAAGCATTACTGTGTGAGTAATTATTGTATGTTATTGTGCATAGCTAACTGTGTGTGACCGGAGTTAATCAAGTTTCAGTTTGTATCGCTTTGAACAAAGCAATTCTAAAACAGTGCTTTACTTAAAAATATCTCTTATGCCTAAATTACACGTACCGAGTACTCGGCCGAGACAGTAAAATGTTACTCAGCCGAGACATTGAAAGCTTACATCACTTGCTCTGCCGAGCACTCGGCGTTATGTTTATACGTATCGAGTACTCGGCCGAGAGCACTGTCTCGGCCGAGTAGATACTCGGTACATGTGATCTAGGCATTATAATCATATATGACCTTAAGGGGAATCCTCAAATCCGAATTCCATACAAAATTTTTCGGACAAATACTCAAAATGTACGCCGTATTATAGTAACATAGTACGGCGTACATTTTGAGTATTTGTCCGAAAAATTATGCTCTCTCATAGAAATACATAGTACATACATGCCGACTAGCACCAAACTATCAAAATTCCTAAGCAATTACTTAATTCGCTTGACAGTTCGTAACAGTCTGAATTTGGACCGTTAAGAACTAGCAAGCAAGAAAAGTAATTGCTTAGGAGCTTTAAAAGTTTGGTGCAAGTAGGCAACAAAGTCTTATTTATACAGATTTAATACAAGAAATAAAGATAAACCAAATGTACCTAAAACTAGACTTGTTCACATAAATCCTAATACTTACCAAAATATCAAGCGAGCGCAGTGCGGAAGCAAAATACACTAAGAAACGAAACAAAAAGAGAAATATCGCTATTCTAACTTTCACTTTTTTCACGGGTCACGCAAAAATTTTAACCCTTCCGCAACTGGGTCACAAAAAATCGCAATGTAACACAATATCGTAATTTGTTCCGTTGACATTCAGGCCTAAACAAACGATTGTTACTAACACGGCATTGTACCGCCAACAAAAAATCATTCGCTTTTTGCGCAAAAGTTGAACACAATAAGTTATCCGAAAAGCGTTGGGTATGGATAGTGTCACGTAGGGATGGGGTAGGGATGTGCTAAATCGGTAGTGAATTTTATTAGGAAAAACCTTGTGTGATGCATTTTTTTTAGCTTTTTGTGTTTTGTGTCGACAAAGGGTTCCTTGTGTTTGTATGAGTGTAATGATTTTTTTTTGTGGATCATGTACCTGTGGAACTTTGATATTATTGTCATTAAGTAGACTATGTGGAGAGGTAATAGATACATAATTCATCTAGGCTATTTTGTCATCATTATCTATTTGTAGTTTAAAAACTGGACTTCTCAATTTAATTTACCACGAGATTAAAATATAACAGCTAACGTTTTTTGTGAATATGTAATTGTATCCATATATAATACCCCAACCCTATTGTAGTACAGTCAGCAAAATAGGCTAGCTCAACCGGGTTGCTAGTGGCTCGAGCACAAAGGCCCACGTTCCGTGTTGAGTGGCTAGGTGCTATCGCTAGGTGTAGCTTTGATGTTTGGTTCTGAGAAATTAGATGTTAGGTACTTACCTACACACCTTGCCTATTAAGTTTATGTTCTTGTCAGGACAATCAAACTAGGTCTGAGAATTTCTTTGTTCATCTTTTGTTATTTCACAAGAGAATATAAACACACGTCACACCCCGAAACTACTGAACGGATTGGGTTTAAATTTTAATCTATTTTTTCCTACTTCAAGGCCTCAAAGAATACTGAGAAATCAAGGTACGAAAGCCCTTATTACAAAACTTTTAGAGTTATTTGTCAATTTTGCGACTATTTTAGATACTATGTTTATTAATTTACGCATCCTTTGAACGGTTAACGTCACAAGTCACAACATAAAAATATAAAAAACATCAAAAGCAAAATTTAAAAAAAATATTATCTCACACCAACAAAACGTTACCTGTTCATAAAACACAATAGAGATCAAAGTGCCATCGACGTTCAAAGGGTTAATTAGGATATCGACGCAGAATACGCAACAGTTTGTACACGATATGAGATTTACTAAGGATATTGATATGGAATATGTATTAGTTACTAAGGAAATTGACACAGTGAAGGTTAGAGTTAGTAGGGACGTGTGTATAGTATATGTAAGAGTTACTACGGATATTGTATCGTCGTGTGTGGTTTTTATCCCACATCGTATCGTACTACTGTCATTCTTTAAACTGTTATTAGACTTCAAAGATACTAACGAATAAAAATGGAATGTGTTATGAACTTTGAATAACGCAGCTACTTACGGGTTAATTTATTTTCAACCGACTTCAAAAGGAGGAGGTTCACAATTCGGTTGTTTTTTATGTTTTTTCCTCAGAACTTTCTTGTTTATAAACCGATTTGAAAAAAAATACATCAATACAAAAACATACTGCTACCGATGTAAATTGGACCTTTTTAGTGACCGTAAACACCACTAAATAGTCACGAGGAAGCAAAATACCCAATTTCATTTTCTTTTAAGACGTCACATTTTCAATTATTTTGATTTCAAAACCAAAGTAGGTACTGAACCGATTTTCATGTTTCTATGGGACCAATATGAAAGTACCTATGTATGTCCTCTTAAACAAAAAATTAGAAAGCTGAGGTGACAAAAAACTTTTCTTTTTTTGAAGTCGGTTAATAAACCTTAGCATCATCCAAGAGATCGATCCTATCTGAAAACACTTGCCCGAACACCGAACCCGCGATTGGCAACGCGCCAACCATACGCAGCCTGCGGGATATCGCTAGGTTTTTTAAGCTAGATAAAAAATATATACTAGTAAATATAGGTGTTGAAATAGGGTTTTGTTCTACAAATAATATATTTTACGTCTGTGTTCTGTAAGTTTTACTTTGAAAAGGAAAAAAGTAAGTGCCTATTTTGAAATTCTTGACAGGTTAAAATACAAAATATCTTAAGTTATTAACTTCGCCTGATTTCTTCCATCGTGATAAAAAATAGATTTTGTTTTATTTCAGCTCACAAACTTCACTTAAAACTAATTTCTGCCAAATCAGCAGTTTTGGCTTGATTTAGGAACAAATAATTATCTTTACAAACAGCCTTTATGATATTAGAAGGAAGACAATTTTTTTTTTATAGTAAATGTTGTGACCATGTAGGCGCTCTCCTGATGGTAAGAGATCACGCCTGCCCATAACCATTACAGTGCTAAACCGGACTTTGATTCACATAGGCCGGTGGAACACTGGTATAGCGATCGTCCACCTTGAAATATTTTTATAGTTAATATCGAAAGCCCAGTAATTTCACTAGATACATATGCCCTTCGAACCGGAACACAGTAATGCTTACACATTACTGCTTTGCGGCAGAATATCTGGCACAAAGTTAGCATCCATTTAGACGGCATCCTGCAAGGGGTGCAAGAGTAGTAGTAGTAATTTCACTAGCTACAGTGCCCTTCGAATCGGAGCACAGTAATGCATACACGTTACTGCTTTGCGGCAGCATATCTGGCACTGTGTTGGTATCACTAAAGTGTTAATCAAGAGCTGAAAGTGAGTACTAAGAAATAAATTATAAAAATTCGAAACGCAAACGATTACCTCGTTTGCGTTTCGAATTTTTATAATTTTTAAACTTTAAAAAGTAAACTTAACTTTATAAAGTAAGAAATACTTTTTTTTGTAAATATATAAATATATATTAGAAGGAAGTCAAAATGGTTTAAAATCTTTCTCAAGGCTTAAAATCCAATAACCCTGTAGTACCTACAGTGACGAATATGGGTCAGCGCGACCGACTTGTCAAACACAGCTGAACGGCACGGCTGAAGATAATCGAAGCCATCCGCTTTTATTTATCGAATTTCCAGTGCAGTATTTTTAGAAAAAATAATGCTCGTGTTTAAGTTTTTTTTATAACGTATCAGGATAGCTTTAGATCAGAAAAGGGTGTAAGCAAGAGGCTGGTGAGTTTGATAGATTTTTTAAGTGATTTTAATTTCTATAGACCAGTTATTACTTATTACTCACTCATTACTCATATAATCAAGGTTTTACAAAAACATACAACAACCGACTTCAATCGGACTGTTCAAGTGACCGTAGGCACCACTGAAAAGTCACAGGGAAGAAAATACGCAATTTTGTTCAACTTCAACGACTTTTTTTTTAGTTATTTTGATTTAAACACTAAACTACTAAACCGATTTTGATAAAAATTATAAACATAAAAAAACCAACCGAATTGATAACCTCCTCCGTTTTTTAAGTCGGTTGTTAAAATATAAAGTTTCATTTAATTTTTATGACACGTAAGTAAAATAACTTCCTATTTGGTCTTCATAAAAAATGGATGAACCAGTTTAATTTTAATATCGACAAAAAAAAACAGAAACCTGTCAATCTCCATTCCACATCTCATTGTACAATGTACATGTACAGCCAGCAACGTCAACGAAATTGAAAACTGACGTTTTGTTCATAAGTAACGTCAGCACCAGCGCACGGGTCGAGCGAGTGTGGGAATAAATCAAAAGTATTGTAAAACTTTGTGCATTTAAAATACCCCTCGCCGAAAGGGTTAAATACTATGCTCTATGAATATAAGTGACGAGTTGAGTTATGCGCTCTCCAGATGGTAAGAGATCACGCCTGCCCATGATCAGAACAGTGCTACACAGGATGGATAGGCCGGTGCAACACTGTTGTAGCGCTCGTCCACTTTTTCTTATCGTGTCCTTAGTTCTTTCGAACCAGTGTGGTGAAAGGATTTCAAGTGCACCTAGAAGAGGCTCCTTTCGTACACTCGTCCCTTAAGAAACCATTTACTGTATCATCATATTTACATTTACATACAAAATAATATAAACTAACATTAAACATAAAAAATAGTGGTTGTATGAAGTTCAATTTTTTTTATAAATAATTTAATATTCAGTCTCCAAAGTCCACTAATTTCACTAGCATCAATGCCCTTCAAACTGGAACACAGTAATGCTTGACATAACCGGTAGAACGTCAAAAATATGTTCAATTATTTTGCAAAACTCCCGCCAAGTTTGATAAATGGGCGGTAAAAAAGTCCACGTCCGGTACTTTATTAAGGCTTCCTTGTCACCTGAGGGTAAGGTTTTATGCCATTTTAAACTCTGTAGCCAATAAGGCTTTCATCCCGGGAGTCTCGGTCTCGAAAATTTCGAGAGTCCCGACGATTTTTTATTATTTTCGGGACTCGAGACTGATGGTTTTGGTACCGGGAATAACGAGACTTATGATACTTAAAAAATCTTAACAATATTCAGTTTAGAAGAAGCCCTTAGTAATTTAAAACAAGGATAAGATAAGGTAGTAGTCTTATGACCTTATCCTGCCAAAAAATGGCAACTTAAAAAAAATATTATTGCTGTGGAATGTGGAACCATTTCAAAACGCGGATTTTAATAAATCTGGATTGTAAAGTTAATCTGTGATGTGTTCACTAATAGGCCGTAAAATACCTAAATGCCGATCCTATGAGTGTGCCTATAAGTAGGTACTATTGAAATAGTCTCGAAAGTCTCGTTTTTCCCGGGAATTTCGAGACCGCATCGAGTCTCGATTTTTTTCCCGGGATTCAGAAAGTCATCGAGACCGAAAGCCCTAGTAGCCAATGAGGGCTTTTCAATGAGACATTAAAAAAAAAGTAGTTGGCGTATACATGGCGCTGTATGAAACGCAAGTGTCAAAAATATTTTTTTTTTCTTTCGAAGAACTTAAGTTCTTCGGTTTTGGCTTCACATCAAAGGTCCAGCCAGTGTCAATAATTGGAGAGATTATTTTGTCATAAGTCAAAGTCGATAAGTCAAGTCATGCCCCTGTAAAGTAGTGGTGGTTGCGACTTTACTAGAGGCTTCTATGGAGTTTTGGAGGCAACACGAAAAGTCACGTTTTACAGCATTACACTATTCACCAACACTCATACACGTTCACGAGCACTTAATGGATAAAAAACCACCGTTTTTACACTTATACACTCAAAGTTATACAAGTTTTGTCAATTAATTTAATGCCGCCAATGCGCCATTTTTCATGATCCCGCCAAAACTCCCAAAAAAAAAAATTAGAACTTGAAAATTTCGTTGTCTAATAAGACACAAGACTTGACATTGACAATTGACTTTTGTGCAGCGCCATCTAGTGACCAAAATAAAAAGCGTGATTGTTTTTTTTTATTGAAAAGGGCCCATTTTTTTTCATTGAGTGCCGTGGTTGCCTCGTCGATGTAAAAAAAAAATTAAACCGACTCTAAAAAAGGAGAGGTTCTATATTCGGATGTGTTTTTGATGTTTGTAACCTCAAAACTTTGTTGTTTATAAATCGATTTGAAATAATATTTTTTTTAGTAGACTCTAGCTAGGTTATATTTTCAGATTAGCTTCAGATTAGCTAGGCACCCATTGTATGGAGGACTCTGTTTTGTTGTAATTTGACCTTTTTTGTTCATTTTTTTTCCATCAATAATATTATTTCTTTTCTTTTCTAGATCCCATAGATTTTTTATCAAAATCGGTTCGGAAGTTTAGTTTTTAAATCAAGATAACTGAAAAAAAGTCGTTACAGTGAACGAAATTGCGTATTTTGCTTCCCTGTGAGTTGTAAGTGGTAATGGACTAGTCCGATTGGAGTCGGTTGTTGTACGTTTTTGTAAAACCTTGTTTATTATAATTATATACATGTTTTTGATAAAAAATGATGATACTGCATAATTTCGATCGAATTTTTAAATAACCTCTATTGGTTCTGAAAAAATAATCCAATTTCCGTTTTTTTTTATTTCCGTATCGATATTTGAACTAATAAATATTTACTCACAGGAATATAATTTATTCTCTTTTATAACTTACATAAAGCGAATGTGTTGTGTTATAAAGCGGTGTCACATCGAAAATAGTTCGATGGGTCTTTTTGAACTACTAACACAAATTCAGCTAGCACAGACAGATTTATTGAATAGAATATTCTATAATTCTTTATTGTATCACCTTCATATCATAAATAAAATAAATTATATTTGATATATTATTAATGATTATTCATTTATAAATCAATAAACAATTAAAGAAACTTAAATTACAAGGCCGGTTAAGACCGGACAGCAAATTCTTCCATACAACAGTATTTATTTAATTATTCGTTAGATATAAAGGTCAGAGTTGAATAAATTATGAATACCAACTTAGTTACAAGCGCAAAAAAGCAAAATATAATAAAATAAAAGATAAACAATTAGGTAAAAAATGCACTATTTTTTCTTTTCAGCAACAAACCACCTTACTATACTAAAATACCTGACATTTTAAAAGTAAAATAATTCATTTTTACGTTGTCCATGACAATTCATGGTTTTATTACCCCAATTATAAAGCTACCTTTGTAATTGGTACTTTTATCATGTCAAATTTTGTCACAGATGTCGGTATTTAATCGTCGCAAGAATACCAAAAAGCTCACAAATGCTCTTATAGCATTTTCAACCATTAGAAATGTTAATAAAGACTAAATTTGAATGGAGGTAGAATTAATATTTGCGTGGACGAACTGAGGATCAAAAAGCTTTGAAAAAGTTGTATAATGCCGATAATAGAACAAAAATATAAATAAAATTTCTCTTTTTTGGAAAAATTGTAGAAAAGAATTCTTGAGAAGTATTCTAAACATATGTAATATTTACAACATTCTGACTTAGTTACGAGATTGTTACGGGTATTTATCGCGCTCACCTTATATACCTGTCCGTTACAATCTAATAATTAGTTAAAGTGTGATAACAATTATAATTTTGATAAAAAACAAGGGTTTTTGGATTTCAAATATAAGATGTTGGTACATATTTAACACGTAAAATGTCCATCCATCCTCCATCTAGCCCCAAACTAAGCAAACTATGGGAACTAGATAACTGATACAATACTTATATACTTTTTTAAATACATTTAAAGAATAATAGTATTAAGTAGGTATTCATTTAGAGATTTTTCAGTCCCACCCGCGCAGTCAGTGTTAGTATGGGATATTGTATGGCAATATTGAAGGAGCAAGCGTGCATTCTTAGGCTAAAACATCGCTCCCTATAATTATTTCCTATAATAATCTTCGTAACCCCTTCTTTGGCCAATCCTTAGTCCACCCCACTACCTGGTTTCTTCTACAACAACCAAAAGCGAGAAAATTACTCTTGTAGTTAGCCGCTACCAAAATTACTTTCTTTGAAAGGTACTTGAAGGTATGTTTACTCTGGTCAAGTGCTAGGGACAGTCTACTAATAGTATCAAAATTACTTAGCTCACAGACTCCAATTGTATCTACTAATTTAAAATTAAAAAAAAAAATGTTTTTAAATAATAAGCTAAACTAAAAAAATCTAGTTAAAAAAAGTTAAAATAAAAAACTCAAGTCAAATACTTACACTTGTTTCGCTTCTCCCCGAGGCATTTTCAAATGATGTTACGAGACAAGACTTTTTAACGTCTAATAGATCGATGAACGCCGGCTGCATGCACAAAAACGTTGACGTCATTGTCCGGTAACGCTGTCATTGTCCCGTTACGCTGGTAGTCACGTTAAACTATCGGCCGTAAACCAACTTAGCAGACAACCAATTTTTTGATTAGGTATCAAAACAGGTTACTTTTGAGTTCATTAAAACATTAAAAACTTATGGTGTTCTGTATAGGAACACCGTAATTAATCTATACCTACTACAAAAAGGTCACTGGATTTATTTCCGAAAATAAAATGAATACCTGTTACGCGTGCTCTGTCGTTTTTGCATATTATTTTCAGTAGAATAACTTTACCAAAGCGAACAAGAGAATAATAAAAAAATACGTTCAGTTACTTTCCATCCCACTGTATCTATTAGACCTACCACCAATTTTTTTTCAAGAGTACTCGTATTGAATTCGTCACAGAGAAGTCAACAGTATAAAGTTTTGAAAATTTCATATACAGTGAAAGCTTCTCTGACGGATTTTGATACGAATGCGCACATCAAAACATTTTTGTGATTAGGCTACCGTATTAAAAAGCTTGCCAGTCACTCGCCTGGCAACTTAAACGCCGTGCATGGTTCGCTGTCCACGAAAATTACATTGTTATGCTCCGTTCACCATCAACTAGTGTTGTTATTCTGTGGCGTGGGACGCATGGTTGGTGTGTGGGCGAAATTCTGATTAAAAATATGACTTTTTATGAGAAATCGAGTTAGATGGACAAAAATAAGTTGGTGTTTTAGAAGATTTTTGCTATGTTTGCATTAATACTCAAATTTCGATTTATAAAACTGGAAGCGCTTAAAATTTATATATACTCAAAAAACTCGTCAAATACGTATGAATGAATGAATTGTCTATTCCAACACACGGGGTGTCACACATTAAAAAATAGTATTAAGCGATTACAAAAAAATATTGAGTATTTTTTCATACTTCTTTAAAATAAAGTTAGAAAATTACAGAGTGAAAGGTGACGAATTTTCTCAAAATCTCTCGCGAAAACGAATAAAAATCTCGAAGTGAATTGCTGAAAGGATTTATAAACCTGAAGAATTTGACTATCTTCACTCCAGGATTCCTCTCAGAATGGATTATTAACGGAAAAATCGAATTATCGCGAACACTCGGCGCAGATGCGAACCAATTTAATTTTCACGTTCGGCAGCCACCGGGCTTACTGTAGCCCTATCACCAAACTTGTCACAAGTGTACTCGTATCGAACTCGTCACAGAGAAGTCAACAGCTATCTATCCCAAATAACTGTAAGTTTACACAAATAGATGAAACAAAAAAAATCTTAAAATATTTTATTTTATTTTCTAAGATCACATGTCATAGAATTTAATTAGTTCAAAAACATGTGTCAAGTGCACGAAAGGAGCCTCTTCGAGGCGCACTTGAAATCCTTTCACCACACTGGGTCATTAGTGACACGAAAAGAATGTGTGTAAATGTATAAATTCGATACAAATACGTTGGTAATTAATCTTGATTTTTTTGTATGATTTTCCGTTTATGTTTTGAAACGTCATACAAACTGTTGACTTTTCTGTGACGGATTCGATACGAATACGCTTGTCAAAAAGTTCAGTGATAGAGTTGCTGAAACTTGGTTGTGACCTCGTTTTTATTAGCTCAGGAGTAATATTTATTATTCAGGACTGAAGAAAAACTGAAGCATACTCTTAATTTGCGTAACGTTTTTAGAACATGGTGTGCACACAGATTGACTTGACTGAAACGATCCATATGACTGCCGCTGGGATTCAAACCCGCCACCATCAGATAGCAAAGCTAAGGCCACTACCACTCGGCCGCGAAGCCTTATAAATAGTTATTTGTAATACCAAAGGCCTGAAGAAAGTCATTCATACGAGACTTTAAGGCAGATATTTAAGTCGAGTATAAAATGGGCTTCAGGAACGAGTTTGCGAGGAAATTCAACAAATTCGAACTGAAACGAATGCCTTTCGTAATTCATAAATAGAAACAGCCACCCAATATTACCACGATATACCTCACAATACCCTGATCTATAGATATTATCAATATGCGTATGGTTCAAAATTTGAAAAAAAGTTCTCAACTTCCGGCATGAAATTTATTACAAACAGAACCTCTTTTACAAACTGAACTTCTTTGAACTTTAAAAACAATTACATTTGCCCTAGGGCCTCAAATATTTTACTTCCAGTGTACCTAGCATAATATTAATCTTTACGAACACGAAAAGTGAAAAAAAATTGGTGGATGAAATAAATTTCTTGAACTCACATCAGCCGTGTGAGCTAACCGTTATTACCCTTAGTACACCCTGGTCGGCCATTCGACGCGGTTCACTTTACTATAATTTATAGTTACTATATTAACATGGACACTACAATTTGTAACACTACCCCTGAAGACAGAGCTCTATAAATCTGCGGATGGACCTAAAATATATCCGAAAGTAATTTTTGAAGTGATAAGCTCTGTAGGCACACTGAGCAAAATATTTCATGGGGTGAATTGGGCTGAACTACTGGGCTCCCAACGCTCGGATGTAACTTCGGGTAAAGTCAGCTAGTATAATATTACAAGTGAATCTACTGTCTTTCCTTTTCCTAAACGACATCAAATAAGCGTAACATTATAAAACACCAAATCATAATGAAATAACACGCCAAAATTCCGCCATTTTAATTTTGTTTTATATAAACCAGTCTAAAAACACTCTGGTTATGGAGACGAATCTAATGATACCTTAAATGTCAAAATCCATTCAGCCGTTTGGAAGATACGAGGTAACAAAGAAATTTACATACATACTCGAACCTACATACAAGATACGCGCGAAAAACATAACCCTTCCTTGACAGTCGGGTAAAAAATATTGATTTAGGTACCTATGATGCCTACCTATGAAACAATGATAGGGTACCTAATTATCTGAAGAAGAAGAAGTCTAATGTTCCAGGAAATTAAAATAAGAAGTGTATACATAAAATTTGGCATTAGTATAAAAATAAAATTATACAATTTTCTGGTTCTATTAATGATTACAGGAATATTTGTACAAGCGATCCGACTGTGGAACTCTCTTCCTGTAGCTATCCGCAATTCCACCTCCATTGGGGTCTTCAATTGGGGTATACCTAGGCTCCATGCTGAACGACCAGGGAGGATGCGAAAAAGAAATACGACGACGAACTCAAATGGCCAAGTCTGCAATGAGCAAGCTTACGAAAATCTGGCAAAATAGAAAGGTATCAAACACTACCAAAAAGAGACTCGTAAGAACCTTGGTCTTCTCAATCTTTTTATATGGCGCTGAATCCTGGACTATCCGGGCTGTTGACAGGAAAAAGATAGATGCGTTCGAAATGTAGTGCTGGAGGAGAATGTTGCGCATCCCATGGACTGCTAAAAGAACGAACAAGTCGATACTAGAACAACTAGCCATTAAGACCAGGTTGTCAACCGTTTGTTATCAACGTGTCCTTAGTTACTTTGGCCATATAGCCCGAAGGCAACCCGACAATTTTGAAAAACTGGTTTAAGTGGGAAAGTTTGAAAGCAAAAGACCACGCGGCCGATCACCTAGCCGCTGGTCCGACCAGGTCAAGACACTCACGGGACTCCCTGTCTCTGCCGCCCTGAGACATGCAGAAGACAGACAAGCATGGAAGCAGCTTGTCAATCGAGCCACTCAAGTCTTTCAAGACGGGCACGACCTTCAGTAATGAAGTACACGAAGAAGAAGAAGGGGTCTTCAAATCCAAACTATCTTGTCACTACTTGGCACTCGAGAATACTTGAGCATTTTATTTTTTATTTATTAGTGTATTTTGTATAATATCGTAAGTATTATGTTAATAAAATAAGCTTTACATATACTATTTTCTTTCTTCAATAACACATCTCCATAATACGCAGAGGTTAGCTGGGAGAGAATGCTAACTAGCATTAAGTTCGCAAATGTACTTGTTTTTTACTTTGTGCAATAAAGCATTTTCTATCTATCTGTCTATCTACAAGTTTTCAAAAACATTCCGTTTTCAACCGTAAAATTATAGGGTCTATTGAATGCCATTGATTGGCAGACGGCACGGAATGGAACCAATGGAACCAATGGCACCAATGGCACTCAATAATATCCTTCCGTCTTTCAACTACGGTCCACTGAGTCGTGAATGAGCGATTCAGTTTCTTTGAACCGAAGACGTTTATTTAATATAAATTATGTTACATATATGGCATGATAACAGAACAACGGTGAAGGAAAACTTCGTAAGGAAACCAGCAAATTATAGAACCGAGAAAAGAAAGAAAAAAAAATTGGTTGTCTGTAAAGTTGGTTTACGGACGATAATTTAATGAGAATCCTCGAGGCAAATTTCCATACAAAATGTTTCGGACAAATACTCAAAAAGTACGCCGTATTATAGTAATTTCTTCACACTATTCGTTTCGTCCATGTTTTTTGATTTCGTCATCAAAAAAAAATGAAAGGTTTCATACTCTAATTTAGATTTTATACGTGTTTTAAAATTAACCCTACTAACTTAAAACACGTATAAAATCTAAATTAAAGTAAAAAGTAATATTTAAATGGCATGATTATTTATTTCCTTCATATTTCTGAGGTTGGTATTAAACGGCCAACTTCCTGTTACACACTTCCGTCCCGTTTTTACGAAAATACTACCACAAATTGACAAAGTACAGATGTTACACATCGAAAATAATGGACACCCATTATTTTCGATGTTTAAAATACATAGGATACACATCCTATGTATTTTACAAAAAAAAGTATCTAATGCCTACTTTCACCAAACTGTCAAAGTCCCTAAGCAATTACTTTACTCGCTTGGCAGTTCTTAACGGTCAGAATCTTGACTGTTAAGAACTATCAAGCGAGGAACTTTGAAAGTTTGATGCAATTCGGCATAAGTATTGTATCAGTTATCTGGTTCCCATAGTACAAGCTCTGCTTAGTTTAAGGCTAGACGGCGTTGTGATAATCCCATTTTTTTTATTTATTAAATTTCCCATGTTTTTAATTTATTTATATATTTTTGGTCATTTTCGTATATTTTTTCCCACGTCCTCGTGCCGAGTGACCTGTAATTTTAATAAAAGTCATCCCTCAGCGGAGCCATAAAAATGTTGACGAAAAGACGACAAAAACATTATTTATCCTATGTAAACGCTGTTTAATAAAACACGAAATGGGAACCATTTGGGAAATTTCTTAGAAGAGTTAGGTCTATTGCCCTGAAATTTTGATAGGTCTTCGTAGAACCCACGACAAGAGCGCGACTGAAACATACTGAAACGGGTTCATGAATTTAATATTTAATACCTATTTGAAGCTACCCGCTGGAGCGACGACATAGTAAAGGTGGCTGGAAAACTATGGTCTAGAACAGCTAGAGACAGGCAAAAATGGAAAACCCTGGAGGAGGCTTTCACCGCCATAGGCGGTCCCTACACATAATAAATATAATCCTTATGTATTTGTAATATGTAATTTGTGTAAAGGAAATAAAATCTTTGTTTTTATTTTTTTTATTTTTATATAATTTATTTTACCTATTTGAAACTGAATTCTAGAAGCCTTTCAGTTTTAGCTTATTTCCAACTAACTGACGTGTGCAACTTCGTTTGCGTTGCGAATTAACAAAATGCCTTTCTTATTATAATTCATAATTCATATATTTTCAATTTCAAGCATTTACATTCAATTTAAGTATCTATTAAGTAAGTTTAAGTATTACGCTCCTGCACTTCTAATTCTAATTCCAATTTGGGGAAGGGGTTACGTATGGTCTGCACTGACGTCCCGCTGTGGGGTGTATTATGCATTGACCCCTTTTTGTACTAACTCTACCCCAGCCAGCCCAGCTCCCCAAAATAGCGGAGCAGGACCCTGGGTTGATGGATGGTGAGTTTCCCGGTAGGGTCATCTGGGCCCGTATCCAGGATTTTCCTCAGCCCAGCTCCTGCACTATTTGACGAACACATCCTCAAAGGTACAATTTGTCTTTACGTTCAGTGGTTTGGTCTGTCCGTTGTCTGCCAGTTAGGACCAAGCCTTTTGTAAAATGATAAAAAAAATACAAGGTTTTACAAAAACATACAACAACCGACTTCAATCGGACTGTTCTAAGTTCTAGTGACCGTAAACACCGTAAATTCCACTGAAAAGTCACAGGGAAGCAAAATACGTAAATTTGTTCAATTCAAATACTTTTTTTATTTTGATTTAAAAACTAAAGTACTGAACCGATTTTGATGAAATTTCTATGGAACCAATCCGAAAGTATAAGATCATCGGTTTATAAACAACTAAGTTCTGTAACAAACATTAAAAAAAATCATCTGGATTGATAACCTCCTCCCTTTTTAATGTCGGTTAAAAAATAATATTATTTTGAACATTCAGTTATTTCCATTAATTTCGTAATTTTCATGACCACAACATTACACGACTTTCGTTATTTAGTAGCCAAAACAATTTCGTTTATACCCAAGAAACATTTCGACCCAAGAATGAATTCTTGGCCCAAGAGGTGAGTAATAGTGGCCCATTAATTGGAGAATTTCAGGAAAACGGGGCCGGATCGTAAATTGAAAAGAAAACGCATGGCACATTAACGAGCGTAGTGGGAGCTGTTACAGTAAGTACCTTAGTACCACAGAACCAGCTTAGATTTGTAGAAACATTGGATATTTTCAACCGACTTCAAGAAAGAAGAAGGTGAGTACCTTCTTCTTTCTTGAAGTCAAATTCGGTTGAATATTTTCACCAATTATTAATTACCTAAAAAAATTAAGTGGGCAATGCAGACGGGGTACTACGTTGTATCTGAGTAGTCAGAATTTTGGATTTCTACTAAATGGGCAAATGACAGCGGCGCGAGTGCGGCGCCCGAGCCGAGCTTTTGAAAGCTGGCTTGAGCTAGGTACCCGGGTTTCACGGGGAGGTATGCACTGCAAGCGGAGCTCGGAGTCGGCGCAAGCCTTCCCTGGGATGGGCCTCACAGCAACGTGCGTGAGGGACACCGGTACGAGTTCTGTAAGATATCCCGGGGACCCTCTAATGCGCAGAGGTCGGCCATCATGGGGTTTTAGTTGGTTAAAGTCCGACATACCCCTCCGCCCTCCCCCAAGGGCGGTGGGCATCCATGAGTATTTCCCCATGTAAAAAAAAAGGTACCCGGGTTTGCCAAACGATGAATAAAACTTAAATTCTATTTCTATTACTATTTCTATAAATTATTATCAATGATGGGTACCGCCTGACGCAAATCCATAGAATAACGACTAACGGTAACAGTTATCCTATTTTTATCAAATTTATTTTGACAAAAAATTGACTTAATTTTTACAAGTATTGTTTCCATGTATGTGTTCAGTAACGGCAACTAATTATGCGTTTTTTTTTTCTGGTGATTAAATTTTCGGTGTATACATATTTTGTATGTTTTCAAGATTCAAGATTTTTATTCGCCAGAACATAATATACATAAAATGTGTTGTTAAAACATAATAATTGTGCCTTATATATATATAAACATTTATGGTGTGCGAATTTTATAGTGAATGAATATAATATTATTTTGATGTTTGTTACCTCCGAACTTTGTTGTTTATAAACCGATTTAAAAAAATATTTTGTTAGGTTAGGTTATACTTTCAGATTTGTACTTTTTTTTTATACTTTATACTTTTTTTTATACTTTTTTTTATCAAAAATTGATTAGTAGATTAGTTTTATAATCAAAATAACTGAAAAAAAAAAGTCGTTGAAGTGATCAATAATGCGTATTTTGCTTCCCTGTGACTTTTCAGTGGTTCTAACGATCACAAAAACAGTCCAATTGAAGTCGGTTGTTGTAAGTTTTTGTAAAACCTTGATTATTTTGTTTTTACAATGAAAAAAAAATTACGCATCCCCTTAAAATACTTTTTTTAAATCGGTTCATAAACGACAAAGTTCAGAGATAACAAACATTAAAAAAAATACATTCAACCAAATTGATAACCTCCTCCATTTAGAAGTCGGTTGAAGAAAAGACTGTGTTAAAACAGGTCGTGAGAAGGGGTGATCCGGACTCGTCCGCGGCGCGTACAAATGACCTTAGCACGGCGCGGTACGTGTTAGCACAGGACGTGTGAAGTCACCATTAGACCAACTTAAGGCCTCAAATGATGTGAAAATTATACAACCTTATCATGAAATATGAACCATCGTAAGGTAGCGTAAGTTCTTACCGTAGAACGTAAGTGAACGTGAGACCGTAGAACGTAAGTGAACGTAGTCCTGAGTCCGTAAATCCCCTCAATATGGGCATTAAGCTTGCTCCCTAATTGGAAAGGGCATTAAACAGCTACGGTCGTGATACAGGTAATTTAGAATAGCTGGTCCATTTTCGGCAAGATCCACGTAAAAAAACGAATAAATAACTAAAAAACGAGCGTGTAAGACTCACATATGATATTATGTAACATCTGACATCTCACCTTGTTAATAGAAATATTTAAATATGGGATTATTCTATTCACTTAATTTTTCTTCTGATGGCCAACTTCCTGTAACACACTCCCGTCCCATATTCAGGAAATTACAACCCAAAAATTGTCCGAAAGCGAGAGATATGAAAGATGATACACATCAAAAAACAAAAATCTCTCACACCTCTTAAAATTTCCATACCCGGGCTAGATTTTCTGAATAGTACGCAGCTTAATAATAAGTTAAATGTTTTATCGTGTAGAATTTGATTATTCCCATCTGTCACCCTGCTCTGTCACCTTTATCTGTCACTCTAGGAGGACAGATAGAACTTTTATTAATTCAAAATTTTATCTGCCCCCTGTCACCAATAGGCGGACATATAAACCTATTTATTCCTGTCTGTCCAGTGAAAAATAGTAGACCAGCTGTTGTATTTTTGGGCTGTGCACATATAAAATGATTTATTGTGGGTCCCAATAGCCGTATCAAATTACAGGCCTAGGACTTATCAAATATTTATGAAATTTTGTCTTAGGGAGGTTTACCGTAAATCTCTTATAAATTCTCATGTACTTACCTTATAAACATAAGTCTTATTTGAGGTACAAAAGTATACATTTATGGATTAAACATATGCCAATAATAAATGTGAAATGTCCTTTTTATAGATTTTTAGACACGGTTTACAGAAATTATGTTCTTGAGACGTATATAAGATTGTTAGAAAATATAGCTGTCCCCTAGGATTCTCTAAATAGGTATAAGTATAGAGGATAAGTATTAAAAAATCCAAAAAACATTTATCGATACTAACATTTCAACGTCTCTAAAAAAAACAAGCAAGTTCATCAACATTATTATACCTACCCTGTATATTTTCCTGAACCCATAACATCTAATGAAACTTGAACCTTATTTGTTGTGTAGTAAGGTGCTTATTTGGACAGCAATGTATTGAAATATAGCCCTTAATGCAGTGCACGACGTGGGATAGATCGCCTCATTAAAATCTATTATAGGGTGTTTAAAATATGGCTGTCTAATAGGTTATCATCAGTAATAAACGTGTGTTTCATATGAGAATAGGTATACTCGAATTATTACTCCGTTATTTTAGCTCTAAAACAAGGGGATGCGCACATGGAAAAATGTTTAATGCAAAATCTATTGAAAACGTTATGTTCTTCATATTTATAATAGATAGTATCACCATTGGAGCCATAGAAACCGAGATAATCGCGAAAAACCGACGTTGGTGACCTTTGACCTTGAATAACTTTTTTTGCACACGTGAGATTTTTGAAGATTTTTTAGGTACAGTTATTTTATAATGGTGTCCCCAACATTTGTATCAATTTTCAGCTCTGTCCGAATTAATGCAAGGTCGAATATCTAACTTGATCGGACTAAATCGGGAAGTACTCGAAATTTGAGTGCCAAGACCCGGAACGACAGAGATACAGACAAGAAAGTGTAATAAGTAAAAACGCTGTATAATCAAATCACTCATAATATTATTCATGACTTTCATAATAACATACTTGAGTTTAAATAACATCTTTAATTAAACAGTTTCATCTAACACAAACATACAAACATACGGTACAATAAGTTACACGTATCTACGGAGAATCGGCCCGCCTTAATTCAACGCTTGCATGATAAACCACATCCAGTATGCGCGGCTTGAATATACACGTTACAAAAAACCACATGCTATGTGGTTTTTTGTAACGTGTATATTCACTTATAGGTACATTTACTTATAGGTAAATTTTAATTATTGATGATTTAACATCACATTAAATGTTAAAATTCATGGTCTTCCTTTTATTTGTGACACTATGTTATTTAGCATAAAATAATCCTTATGATGAAGCCTTTCGATCGGTATGATAAAGCTACAGTTGATTATTTTTCTCGTGTAACGGGTTCGATTCCCGGTTCAAATACAAATACAAATTATTTATTGGCAACACCATGGTTACAACCATGTAATTATTTAAATATCTATGAATGCAGTTCAAATTGTTTTTTAAATTCAAATAATGTCTTCTTTCAGTAAAATGTTCCATCTAGAATATTCAAGATACTTTCCCTCCATGTGGCATAGCCGTGGGACGCCCTGTATATGTACAAGGTGTATATTAATTCCCTAAAAACTTATTCTTGTTTTTTTCCGTCCATGTCACATATTATTATATGATACGCATAGTGAAGTAGCGCGTACTGCATCGCTATCTGCGTCTCGCGGCTTCGCTGCCGTTTCACTCAACACCTCGATCTTGGTTTTTATTGTGCTACATTTATACATGGATGTCGTATGGATGTCAGGACATATGGATGTGGCTCTAATTTTGCTATGGATTTTATATTTTGTATCACTGTTAGTCAATGGTCTCATATTTTTATAGAATTCACGAATGATTAATATAGTCTGAAATATGGTACGGACAATAAATCTCTACAAAAGAAAATATATTTATAGTCATTATATGGAGATTTTTTTTTCAACCGACTTCAAAAAAGGAAGGAAGAATTCGGATTAATCTTTTTTTTATGTTTGTAACTTACCTCTTGTTGGTTTATAAACCGATTTAAAATAATATTTTTTTACTTATTTGAAAGAAAATATTTCCAGATTGGTCTTATAGAAGTTTCATGAAAATCAGTTAAAACTGAAAGAAACAGTCATAACTGAAAAAAAAACGTCATACAAGTAAAATAAATTGCGTATTTTGCTTCCCTGTGACTATTCAGTGGTGTTTACGGTCACTAAAACAATCCAATTGAAGTCTGTTGTTGTATGTTATTGTAAATTCACACCATATTTTTTGCACGCCCGGGTTGACTGGTAGAAAATGCTATTATAGCATTAAGTCCTCCCTCACTTATGTAAGTGTTAAAGTGTTAAAATAAATAAATAAATAAATAAATTCTTGATTTATTAATTAAACACATAAAAAAAAATAACCAATTTTCAAAGCTTTTTTCTTATTACGGCATGTCGTAAAACCTAAAAGTTCGAAAACATGTGTCGAGTGCACGAAAGGAGCCTTTTCGAGGCGTACTTGAAATCGTTTCACCACAGTGGTTCGATGGAACTAGTGACACGATAAGAAGATTACGTATTTATCTTCATCAGCCGCTTTCATGACCGTTACAGTGTCATCTCCCATAATCAACACTGTCCGTATACCACATCCAAGTGTTTCATCATCTAACAAGATACCCGCCCCACCTTAAGGGTGCGCAATTTCGCTGATAACATCACCCGGCCCGGGGCACGCGGTGCCTTAAATTATTCAAATAAAATCCCTCTCCATATCTGTGATTGTAAATTTCGGTGTACAGATGCGTACACTTGAGGCCCTGGAAAATTGGACTTGGTCTCAATAGCCGGGATAAGTTTCACGTGAGGTAGTTTTTACAGATAACATATTACATCAATGTAGAAATAAAACCACTGGACTCAGAGACTTGAAATTTAGAGGGATTATTCGTCAAGTGTAGACACGTACTAAGACAGAAAATTTGTTAATTCGCAACGCAAACGAAGTTGCAGGACCACTAGATAAATAAAAATGGTTACAAGACAAGTATTTAAAAAAAAAATATTCTTAATATGAATATTTTTAAGCTATTTTATACCTATGTAAAATTCGGAAATCAAATTGTATATTATTTTTATTTATATTTATTTTGTCAGTAAGTGTACACTCAAAAACAAAGGGCGTGGTGTTTTTGACATCACCTGCTCAGTTCCGTTATAATAACATACATTGTACAGACAGATATACGTAACTGATTTCACTGTGAACATCCCAACAACCATAAAACATTCTCAAAATGGAATCAGTTAAATTAAAATTGAGGGTAGGAATTATTTTATTCTTGTGAGATGAATGATTGGTTTATTAATTTACAGCATAAGCTAACTACTACAGTGTATATTACAAAATTTACAAAAGGAAACAATTGGGCCACCCATAGACCATTGCAAACAATCTATAGGTAGCTCAACTGCTCCAACTCGATACCCGATGGCAGCGTGCCGAGGATACTGGCTGCATTGCCTCTTTGTATTGCAAGGCTTAGGGTGCCTTTCCACCAGAGATGTGCTATGCTACGTTGCTATGGATGCGTTTGATATCCACCAATCATATTAATTAGTGCACATAGCTTAGCACTGGTGGAAACGGATTCAACTAAACTATGCGTTCTATATGGAAGGATGCGTGCTATGGATGCGTGCTATGGATGCGTGCTATGGATGTGTGCTATGGATGCGTGTTAAATAAGTCATCTGCACTTAAAAAACAGAAAAAATATATGTTTGTCTAGTTTTTAGGAATATACGTACACTGGAACTATGCTAGAATAAGTTATGAAATAAAGAATTTTTGAAATTGAAATTATGGATGCGTGCTATGGATGCCTGCTATGCCGCTTCCCTGCTATCGATACATCGCATAGCTCGAACTGCGCATCTTTCTCGCACAGCTACTTTGCGGCGGCGCATCTTCATAGCGCATCTTCCTCGCACAGCTACTTTGCGGCGGCGCATCTTCATAGCGCATCTTCCTCGCACAGCTACTTTGCGGCGGCGCATCTTCATAGCGCATCTTCCTCGCACAGCTACTTTGCGGCGGCGCATCTTCATAGCGCATCTTCCTCGCACAGCTACTTTGCGGCGGCGCATCTTCATAGCGCATCTTCCTCGCACAGCTACTTTGCGGCGGCGCATCTTCATAGCGCATCTTCCTCGCACAGCTACTTTGCGGCGGCGCATCTTCATAGCGCATCTTCCTCGCACAGCTACTTTGCGGCGGCGCATCTTCATAGCGCATCTTTCTCGCACAGCTACTTTGCGGCGGCGCATCTTCATAGCGCATCTTTCTCGCACAGCTACTTTGCGGCGGCGCATCTTCATAGCGCATCTTCCTCGCACAGCAACATAGCTTAGTGTTGGTGGAAACGGTGACATATTTTCGTAGCGTAGAATTCACATCTTCGCAGCATATCTGCATAGCACATCTCTGGTGGAAAGGCACCCTTATTCTATGGCCGAGATAGCTGCCAGCCCTCTAGTATTTTTCCTTTCTCAACCGACTTCAAAAGGGAGGAGGTTATCAATTCGCTTGAATCTTTTTTTTATGTATGTTACCTATGAACTTTTTTGTTTATAAACTGATTTGAGAGGATATACATTCAGATTGGTCCCATTGAAATTTCATCAAAATTGGTTCAGTAGCTTAGTTTTAAAATCATAACAACTGAAGTAAACAAAATTGTGTATTTTCCTTCCCTGTGACTTGTCAGTGGTGCCTACGGTCACTAGAACCGTCTAATTGAAGTCGATTGTTGTATGTTTTTGTAAAACCTTGATTTCGATACCATTCGCAGCAAAGATAAGATAAGATAACATAATTTATTTATTTCCTCGTAATTACAACCTCTTCTTATGGAGTAACACTTATAACAGAAAATACAGTAAGGTAGTAGTAGTAAGTAAGTAGGTATAGAAGAACGTAACTAGCGTCAGACTCGCTGCGAGTTTTTAGCGAAACATTAATAATTATGTATCGAAGATTCAAGTCTACAACTAGAATTACAATAGTGTAATAATAATATATATTCGCAGCAAAGGCAATATCTCATTCATTCATTCATTTATTGTTTCATTTGCACACAGGTTATATAACTTAGGTGTAAGTGGCTTATAGGTACACAATGCACATGCACCCTGTAAGGGCGCAACAACTTTAAGTTAATTTTTTGCTCGGTAGGCATCTAATTTACTTATGTTTATTTCATAGTCAAATTAATTATGTATTACAAAAATATTGATATATTAGCATTAGTTAGGTGATTTGTATTTTTGTTTGAGTGATGTCAATTTCTAAATATTGTTAATTCTAATGTCAATTTTAATTTTAATGTCAAATAAATATGCTTAATGGCAATATTTTTATAATTTCTAAAAATAAGTAATAATAGTATTAATTTTCATTTTATATAGGTACCTACACTTAAACAAAAAACTTATCATTGACAGTCAACATTTATCTGATAGAAATTCGTTCACATTGTAATAGCATTTTTCCATTAGGAATAATTTAAATTGTTTTTGAAATAAATTATCGCTCACAGCATTTTTTATCATTTCTGGTACATTGTTATTATCTTAACGAGCCTATGGTGCGGACTTTTGCCTACAGTTTTCAAGTTAGTTGCCGGTTGCACTAATTTATTTTTATGTCGTCTAATACAGTCTGGGTTGAGATCTAACTTCGACTTAAACAATTCTCGATGCTTCCTTACAAATAGTGATCCTTGCAATATGTAGATACATGGGAGGGTCAGTATTTCTCTTTGTTTGAAGTGTCGTTCTCATTTTCTGTTCTCATCATCATCTAGCAATAGCATACGTAATAGTACGATGACACACGGCTTTTTGAACGCTGATTGTTGGCGTTTTTAAACGCTAGCGTGTGAGCGTGTTAGCTTTTGGGAAGGATTGTCAACAAGCAGATTGGTAAAACGCCGATGACACTGTAACGTTGTGGGTATAAAATGCGAGAGAGAGAGAAGGAAACCTCTAAAAGGTGAGGTTTTCTATCAAGGACTAGCTCAGTCGGGGTCACGTTATCAGAAAAGAAGTAAACTATTTGGTGTGTGGGATCCTTAAAAGCTAATAAATTAAAGGAGGTTTATTTTATATTTGTTTATTCTATATTTCTGCATATTCTTAAGAGGTAATATCATTCTTGCTTAAGCTAAACACCTTAAGTAAGTATAAAGTCATGTTGATTTTCTATTACTTTCACATGTAAGATTTATTTACTAAAACCTTAAAAACTAGGTTAGGGTGTTACTTAGACTAGGTCTCAAGTGTCCATAAATGATCCTAAGGACCAGCCGGAGCTGATTCCGGTTGAATCCCACTTGACCCCTCGCGGTGTCAGATGGGATTTTTGGCACGTGCTTGGCCAAAACTTTTACAATGTTACCTTTGTTCGTTAACGAAGCTTCCCGTGGTTGTAGCTTCCATAAGCGCACGGTGCCGGTCTATCTAAAGTCGAGACACGCTAAATTTTACCTCCGCTCGCCTTTGGAAGCCACGGCCCAGGTCTACCTCCGATATTTCGCGGACACCGCGTATCTAAATTATATACTTCGTGTAACCGAGCAATGCTCCACGTAGGATTTAAAAGTATTGAGAAAGGATCGCTGCGGTCAATACACAGCTCGCAAGCGTAAAATTTAAATGCCTATCTACCTTTTAGACGTAAAGTTGTACCACCGCATGAGAAGCACAATGTTGTTAACGAAACGTGTTTTATTCTAAATTTGCACCTACAATAGATTTTGTTTAAACCTTATTTAACCACCAGCCTAGCTAGGACTCCGCCCGCAGTGAAATGTAAATCAGCAACCAAAAGAAAAAAGAGTTGAGGGTTGCATGGAACGCACCCACCTGATGAAAGCTATGTAGGTCCACGAGACGGGAACCTCTGGACGCCTGTGGTCGTGTCCCCACGGGGATCACCCCACCGTGGTACCCGACGCCTCTCCGCTTTAGATCTGGAACAGGCGTCACCTTATTAGCTGGTTCCCGCTTTATTCCCTCACACTATTCTGCCGCATAATATGCAATTCCTTACCTTTAAATTGGCTTATCCTTGTTTTCCCCTGGACGTCAGCTATTCCGGAAACCCGAAGGGTCCTTTGGGTGACGCGTGGGTCTACTTTTGGTAGGGCTCGGCGCCGGCGTGGTTGGCAGCTTTCCAGATTTCCCGTCTGGAACGAAACGTGATTATTCGAAAGATGAACGAACGCGCTCCGGAATCCCGTCACACAACTCTAAAAACATACCTCGTGGATGTTGGAAGAACACCTCAGAAATTTATAAGATGTCGACTGTCCGTCGTGCACCGGATCTACGAGCGAAGTGAAGTCTCTCAGCAAAGGACATGAATCGCAGGAAAACGTCACTAACTCATCTTTGGAATGTTCTAGAAGCTTGCGATTTTATTCACAGGACAGTGACTCTTATCAACCTACCAATAGAGTTCAAAATCACCTGTTTACGTAAACGCTGCCCTCTCTTGACGAGTGGTCGAAGGATCGATATCCATCTCACGCACTCGACCATACTGAGCTAAGAATGTTCTAGAACTTTCGGTTTTATTCACAGGACAGTGACTCTTATCAACCTAGCCATAGAGTTCAAAATCACCTGTTTACATAACCGCTGCCATCTGTTGACTAGTGGACGAAGTTCCTAGTCACGCCGTTTGCCTAAATTAGTGGTTCTGATTATGTATCATCCCTCCGCTAATTATTAATGTCATGAAGTCTGGTACTAGAAATATTAGCCGTTTTCCAGAGATGGCGCTGTGACCACAACGCTACAACACTGGGCGACATTACACGCTACAAGCGTAAACGCTGGCTTGTAGCGTGTAAAGTCGCTCAGTGTCATCGTACTATAAGACATTTTTTTACAATTACCATGCTCAAAGTTGAAATTACACAGTTCCGGTCAAACGTAATGGCAGTAAAAATATACAACAAAATCCCTGAACAATTAAAAGACGAAGAGAAAGAAGTAAATTATGAACGCAAACTGAAAGACATTCTTTTTAAAAAAGTTATTACAGTATACAAGAATTTTTAACGACAAATTTGAGATATATAAAATTGAAAAATTATATAATTAGGTATGTAAAATTGATTTATGATTCGGTCCGCTCCTGCTCTAATGTTGCTATGCCCTATTTTAGGGTTCAATATGTTCTATGAGTATGTTCTGTGTTAACTTTGTAAATAATTAAAACTAAGACTTATTGACTGCAATAAAAATACTGAATACTGAATACATATTTTTTTAGTGTTTGTTAGTCGACCATACAATAATTTATCTACAAAAAAATATTTCTCGAGAACTTACCAAATAAACAAGAAAAACAGCATTTCTGCACGAAGATACGTAAATACGTAAAAGTGAATAAAACCTCGTCCTGTTTTGCCGCCAGCCGTAAATCCAATAACCGCCTCATTTGATTGCCGCCCAAGTGACAGTTGTACGAATTACCATCTCACAGATATAAAGTTATATAGCGATTCTAAGGCAGTGTCCTAATAGAACGCGATGACGCGACCATCGCAAGTTCGCGCGAACGTCGATCGCGCGATCACACGATCAAACGTACTAACGTCAAATAAGCGTCCCAATTGGCAACGCGTCGCGTCACGCGTATTCGCGCGACGGTCGCATCGCTTGCTCGCGTGACGATCGCGTGATCGCGTTCTATTAGGACAACGCCTGATATCTGTACATGTTAGCCATAGATGAATAACGGTGTTCCAATATAACACCAAGATAGACAGATCCAAGATCCAAGATGGAGAAGTAAGACAGAACCAAAAAATATCAGACACCTCCTCAATAAAAATGAATAACTATGTCCATTTCAAATATTTTTGTTACTTTTTACGATGGTATTTGATTATCAATGAAAAATCCTAGTAATTCTTAACTATCTTACTATACTAGCGCTGTTCCTTTTCTGTTTCGAAAATTTGCATAGGACCAAATGTACTAGTAGTTAGCAAATGTGGCTCCCTTTTTCTTGGAGCATTTTCAATGTACTACATTGTGATTCTATACATTAATACTTGTATGGTTCATAATGCCTAGATCACACGTACCGAGTACTCGACCGTGACAATAAATGTTACTCGGCCGAGACAGTGAAAGCTTTGTCACTTGCTCAGCCGAGCACTCGGCGCTATGTTACGTTCCGAGTACTCGGCCGAGAACACTGTCTCGGCCGTTTGCTCGGTACGTGTGATCAAGGCATAAGTTCTCCCTTAGGCTATCTTGATCACGTTACAAATTAGGTACAGGGTGATCTCAGGGGAAGTGGCTCTGATTGGTGGATTATACTGGAGTAGGTGTTGTAACTGAACTATACAGGTTGTGGTAAAAATTAACTTCAAAGGAAAGTACCTTTGTTTTTAAAGATATACGCTGTTTTGTTCTGGGAAACAGTAAAATGAAAAAAAAGTAAGTAACGAAATTTTTGACAATTTAACCATATTTTATTAAGTCACTTTCTAGTTTGTCACCAGCTGAAACTTTTAGGGTAGCTCACAACTCAATGATAATACCCACTGAAACCATTTTAATAATAAAAAAAAAAATTATAATAAAAAAATCTAAATAACCTCAAAAACCTATAAAAACCGCTATGTCGAAGCGAAAAAGCATAAGAAAACGTGGTTTTTAGTTGTTTTGGCTCTTTGAATCATACAGTCAGAAATTTATGAAAAATACCTTATTGATCATGAAAATATTTCTTTATTTAACTCCAAAAAAATAATTTCGTCAGTGTTTGTAATGTAAACACTATATTTTTAGTATGAATATTTATATTTGGGTTACTTCGTCGGATCGAAATACTCATACACACACACAGTAGTACGTAAATAACATAATATACGCGCCTATCCACTATCTACCCACCGCTCAGTCAGAAAGAACCCGAGGGGCTCACAGTAGAAAAATAACAGTAATATAACTTCAAGACATGTAATAACCCAGTAAGTGTGATTTATAACTGTAATATAGTTCTGTGCCATATAACGTTACGAACTAATACACACACTACTTTACTTATAGTAGGCTTGTAAGGACAAAATTAAATACATTTAGTCAGGTTTACGCATACAGGGTCATCCAAAAAGTGACGTCAAAAATTTTTTTTTAGATTTCTCACACCTGGGTGTATCCGAAAATACCCCATGTATGTTCCGCGATTTTTAGTAGTTTAGAAGTTATGATTTTTTTAATGTGTATTTTCGAATTGAATAACTTAATGAATAGTAAGTTTTTTTTTTTTTTCAAACATGATTGTCTTGAATTATTCTTTTATACGTTATAATCAACTACACAACATTCTTCATTACAAGTTACCGAAAAAAGGGTCGAAAGTGAAAATTTTAGGTTTGAGTTGAACAGAGTAAAATTTTCAAAATTTTCGCAACAGTACAAAATTTTTGTTTCATAGGTTCAAACTACTTTTAAAAACTTCAACACTTTGTCAGCTTGCCAAATAATAAAAAAAATGTTTGAAAAATATTGCCTGTTAAGAGCAACATTTTTTTTATATATAACATAAGTAATGTGTGTAAGAAAGGATGGATGATGCGACGCTTAAACTACTAAAGTGACTGAACTCAAATTTTATATACCTAGCTTTTGAGTTGAAAAAGGACTATAGTTTTGAGATTTTTAGCAGCGTGAGTAAATGGTAAGTAATACAAAATCTCATACTTACTCTCGCTCATACAAAACTGTTTTCCTACAATAGATAGATACAATATGGATCCGTTAGGTATGTATTGTGACTTTTTGGTTGGAATTCAGGCTTAAATCTAGTAAATTAACTACAAAAACTTACAATTGCACGAGTTAAAACAATGTAGGCTTTTATTTACTCCGCAAACTTTAACTACACAAATGTACGCTAAATACAATCTAGTTTACATACGATCGCGCTTTATATTGAAAACATCTAGAAGTCCTATCACAAAACTTTTTGACAAGCGTATTAGTATCGAAACCGATACAGAAGAGTTATAGCTTAGCAAAAAAGAGTAGAAAATTATGGAGGTGCCACTGTGCTGTTTGTATGGCGACCGCTTCAACCGAATAGCGTACCAACCTTGTCTTGATACTTATTTGTGTATTTTTGTAAGATGAATTTATTTACAAGGGCCCTTGCCCAACAAAGGGACAACATAAGCTGATAAAAAATATATTTACACTCAAAGCGTAATTTATTCAAAGCAGTAAGTATTGTTTAATTGCACAAGGACGTGTTCTCGTCATGCAACTGATTACTATGAACCTACCTTAAAGTAAGTTTGAATGTCACTCACTCCTAGTGCTTTAACATTTTTAGGAATTATAAAAAAAGACATTATACAACAATAATATATTTTTTTCCGATTATTCTTCCCCTAAATATTCCACTCCCTCCTCATCCATGTATGTATTGGCTAGATCTGAGCTCAGATTCAGAGGTACTGCTGCTATCATCTTCAAGATTTATGACTAATCTCTCTATATCTTCGTATAGAGTTCCCTGTCACTCACAGTGCTCCTTTTCTATTTTTATAACGTGCTGGCATGAATTCTTCCAATCCTCCTCGGTAATAGCTTGAAGTGTACGTTCAGCAACTTCTTGTAAAACGATCGTCGAATCTACATTTATATAATGCAAAGTAGCTCATGTGACTCAAGTATCAAAGATAATTGATTGATTCAGGCGTTACTTTGCGGAAATCCATAAATATCAACAAATTATATAAATATATTTAGTAATAATTCCGCTTAATTTCAAAGTTTAAAGATACGACACGTGTTTCGCCTTTACACGAGGCATCATCAGGAGGTGTGGAAGTCCGAAACGAGAGTGAAACGTGTCGTATCTTTAAACTTTGAAATTAAGCGGAATTATTACTAAATATATTTATATAATTTGTTCTTGGGCTTCATGTTCCGCCAGACATCGCCTGTACACCTTATAAATAATCTCCCTGCCAACACTTCAAATGGTTTTATTCATTATTTTTCACTTTTGTATTTATTTTACGTAAATAATCACTGTTTGAAATAAAAATTCTACGAAGTCGTAAAGTTTGTTGACATGAAACTTCATTATTTTTAAGAATGTTGCCAGGCGCCAGCAGACAAAAAAACGTCATTGTTTCGTAAATATAGCACTAACATGGTTGTTGACACTGACAATTCATACGTCAAACTTTTTATAACTTGTACCCTCAATATTCCCTATACAGTTTTTTGGTGGGAACGTGAAAATGTCGCATTCGCGGCATTAAATTATTTGACAAAACTTGTATTACTTTGAGTGTTTAAGTGTAAAAACGGTGGTTTTTTATCCAATAAGTGCTCGTGAACGTGTATGAGTGTTGGTGAATAGTGTAATGCTGTATAACGTGACTTTTCGTGTTGCCTCCAAAACTCCATAGAAGCCTCTAGTAAAGTTGCAACCACCACTACTTTACAGGGGCATGACTTGACTTTTAGCGACTCAGACTGATAACTTTAACATAATCTCTCAAATTACTTGACACTGGCTGACCTTAGATGTGAAGCTAAAACCGAAGAACGTAAAGTTCTTGACAAAAAATATAAAAAAGTCCTATAACTACCTACCTGCCATCCCATATCTTGAGGGTAGACGAAAACCACGCATTACTCTCTTGGAAACTTGCCGCGAACGAGTCGAGACATCATTCTTATGATTCTCCTCGAATATCATCAAAACTACGTAAAATCAGCCGCGTACCGCGCAAATCCCTTCGCCGAGTTCCATAGTGCACCAAAATCATCAAAATTAGCAATTCTAGGAGTGGAAATGATTATCGCGAGCGAACCTACGACGCGATCCAACACCAAGCGCACCAAGACGTCTCAGAGAACCAGCCAGGTGAGTCTACCTATCCTCTAAATATTTTCCTAACCAGTCATATACGGTTTACTTTTCTGTGGTTGTATGAATGTATGTTGACTCCATTTTCCGCAACTGGACTCGTTAATCGGTCCTTTTTGCATGAGTATATTACCTGTCTAAGGGTGCCTTTCCACCAGAGATGTGCTATGCAGCTATGCTGCGAAGATGTGAAATCTACGCTACAAAAATATGTGACCGTTTCCATCAATACTAAGTTATGTAGGTGTGCGAGTAAGATGAGCTATGAAAATGCGCCGCCGCAAATTAGCTGCTATCCAGAATCTATGTTTTCTTCGTCGGAGTAAAAAGATGAACAACAATTCATCTTCCTCGATGAGCTTCTTCGCACATTGCGAGATAAAGAATAACTTTTTGCTTCCACGATGGCATGTCTACTTTCAGCGACAAAAGCGGGCATACTGTAGGTACTCTGCTCTGCACATAGCTACACCACTCGCGAAGGCCCATAGCACACATCCTTCCATAATAAAAATCTTTATTCACCGTTGCATACATCGATTTTTTCGACCAAAAAACCTCAACGCATGACTGCCACCGGGATTCGAACCCGCGACCATCAGATTGTAAGGCAAGGGCCTCATCCACTTGGCCACCACGTCCTCACCAGTGTCCTGTCTAGTTTCTGTGGTTTCGCAAAACTAATTTTAAATACATTGAATGTACCTACACTATAACAATCTAGATAGATAATTATGTATTGTACACATGGAAAATAACAAATAGGTAGAAGGCTTAAAACTAAGAAGTGGTTTCATTGGCGGCCTTATCGCTGAGTATGATTTCTTCCTGGCAACCAACTCTTTTACTTTACATACGATCGCTCTTTATATTGAAAACGTCCAGAAATCTATCAATAAATATGGGACGAGACGAGCTAAGCGCTCTCCTGATAGTAAGAGATCACGCCTGCTCATGACCAGAACAGTGCTACGCAGAACTTTGATTCACTCAGGCCAGTGAAACACTGCCAAAGCGCTCGTCCTCATTGAGACATTTTGATGGTCAGTCTCGATAGCCCAGTAATTTCACTAGCTACTGTGCCCTTCAAACCGGAACATAGTTATGCTTACACATTACTGCATTGCGGCAGATTATCTGACACTGTGTTGGATCTAGACGACATCCTGCAGGGGTTGCCTCCCAACGGTAAAAAGTATTCGTATCGAATCTGTCACACACTGGGTGTATGAAAATGTACAAAACGTAAAACTGTTGACTTCTTTGTGGTTTCGACATGAATATGATTGTCAAAAACTTTGGTGATCGGTGATGGCTACAGGTCCAGGAATCGAATCGCAATTCGAAGTACTAATTAAAGCAAGAATTCCTGCCTAGGATAGAATCTATGGTAATGCCATGCAAATTTCTACTCTAAGATTGTAGGAGTTAGTTTTAGAATTGAAATAAGATGCGACTTCTAGATTTGAAACCTTTGATTGGATCGACTGAGTCTTGAACTAAGTACTTACTAAGTTTTTTTAGTTCCTTTCTTAGTACTACGGGCTTACACTTTATAACGAAAATACCCTCTAAATTACAAGTCTTTACGTTCAGTGGTTTGGCCTGTGGGTTGTCTTGTCTGTCAGACGGTCAGTCAGTCAGGACCAAGATTTTATATATTTTACTAACGCCCGCAATTTCGTTAGCATTGCGAATTTATGAAACGATAACGAACATACCCTCAAAATTTCACGTCCAATGCGTTGTCTGTCAGTCAGTTAAGTTCAAGTCTTCTACTATTCGGGCGAATAAACATGACACCTGGCGGACACGTGGCACTTGATGCTTCCCCCGCTGCCCCGCGCGGCGCCCTCCGTGTTTCTTCTTCCTCTCATTGCGAAGCCTTATCATTACTTATCATTACCAAGTATTACAGGACCTCTTCTCTATCAAGATTATCCAATTCCACGCTGTACTTTGCACAAACGTCATTAAAGTTAAGTGTCATGTTTATTCGCCCGAGTAGTATATATATTGTTGTAATATTAATTGACGTTAAACAAGGCTTTGTATTTAAGGAAATGCTCGAAATTGTAATGAAATGTATCGATTTTATTATTTTTTATTCAATCGACAAAAATATCTCCGATGTGCACATCAAAGTTGTCCTCCTTTGTCGCAGATACACCTGGAAAATCCCCTCGCGTCACTTTTCCATGCTTCACCATCTGTAAAATATTCTCCACTATTTTCTCCATTTCATTATCTTCTCTCATTATCTCTGTCTCTTTCTCAATTATCTTCAGTTCCATATTCATCCAATCTTCAGAAGTCATCATTGCTACTGAACTAAACGTATTCTCAAGCATCAATTTTGCATTAAGCACGGATGTTCGAATATTCTTATGTATATCTCCAAAAAACTCAAGTGCTTCGTACTCATTCGGACAGAGCACCACTTCCAGTCCAAAACTTTTGAATATATCTTCATATAACCCCTTATCTTTGTATTTCTTCTTGTGTATTTTGACAAGGTTGTATAACATAGCTTTGTGATCGTTTTTCTCGAATGGTATATCATTCTGATCCAACCATTTCATCATTTCTTCTTTAGTACTAAATGGCGTTATTTTACCCTTTATTGCTGGTTGGGTGAGAACAACTACAGTTTCTGGTGGAATTTGTCGCAGAAGATCACTCTGGATCCACTGTTTTATTTTATGGTCTCCAAGATCTATAGCATCAAATTTACTGATCAATCCGGTTAAAGGCGTAGCAGCTATAGCAAAGTACGATTCATGCTGATCGTTCTTATTTTCAATTTTCTTAATTGCAACGTAAACTATCTTTCTTTCTGCGCGCCTGTTATTTTCCATCTGTTTCAGGTATAAGGTTCTTTTATATCCGAATCTGGGGTTTTCAGACAGAATATAACTGTTTATTCTTGGGAAGTAGTGAAAATCAACCAGGCCATTCTTTACGAGACCGCGGATTGTCAATTTTGTGTAGTACGGTAGGTTTCGCAATTCGTTTAACTTTTTAAAAAAATCCACGATTGTGGGAAGCTTTTTCTTTTCTACGTAGAAGTAGATGAATATTTCGCGTACATCGTTGTATACAAAGTGCAGTACATTGTTTGGAAATTTTCTAATGTCATTTATTACTTTTGTAAACGATCTATCCGTTCTCGTTTCAGAACACACACTTTTTAAGTAAATTTCTGGCAGTTTAGTATAGTATTTCAATTTGTCTACCATCGAGCTGTTAGACAAATCAAGAAGATTGTGCACCTCAGATTGACATCCATCCAAAATGTTCTTTGTAACATTGATTTTCTCTCTAAGATCTATGCATTTCAATTCATTCATATCATTTTTGACGAGTAGATATTTCTTGTATTTAGTTTCATCCGATTCTGGTTCAAGACTGATTTCTTCAATCACTATTGTATCTCTCGTTTTATTTTCATTTCCCGAATGTATTGCGAGTTTTTCAATCTCTTCATCTAAATCGACGTAGTCACATTCTTCATCAGACATTGTCCCTTAAAATAAAGAAAACATTATTAAGTAAAATCAAGTTTACTTATACGTATATTTTGTACTAAGCTAGAGATCTTTTAATCTAAAAATGCACACCCCTTTAATAATAGGTTAGTATTTCCTTATATTTGCCTCGACTATCACCAGAATATATTTTTTGACTGAAATATTTTTGTAGGATGTACCTATTAGCTATATGTATATTTCATAGAATATCTTAGCGCAAGAAAGGAGCCTATTTGAGGCGCACTTGAAATCCTTTCACCACCCTGGTTAAAAAGAACTGTGTCACTAGTTCTTTCGAACCTAAGAAACATTCGAACCAAAGATAAGAAGATAGAATATCTTATTTCGTAGTTGAGTTTACTTACTTACGCATAAAATAATAAGTAGGCTTTAACTGCAAAGCTTGCTTACCTGTTTTTCAAAATGGCGTTGGAAAAAACAGTCGCTTTACAAACATAAGTTTCTTAATATCAAATCGAAAAAATAATAATAAAATAAAATAAGTCACTGAACTTTTAGACAAAAAACGATCATTAATATTCGTATTTGTAATTTATTATTATCAAGACAACAACTCAACATGGACGACGAAGCACAACTACACATTTTGGAAGGCAAAGCCGGCCGTCAGAACGAACTGGCAACGCCGCATTTGCACCGCTAGCGCCCACTCGCTCACTCACGCACGTTTTGTCTCGCGTCTCGCCGTCTCCTGTGAATGGTATACGCTTGGTTAGGGTTCAACAGTTCTACGCAATAAGAAACTTATTGTTAAAATATTTTTAGCAATACCTAGGCACCACGGTTCACAACCAACGTTGGGTATTGGATATAAATTTTAAAGGGTCACATAAGGTACTCATTAGAAAGTGTAACTGGCTTACGTAATTAATTTCATATTAGTTTGTTTTATTTTATATTTATCTCGCGATAAAATATTCTGTTCAATATTATAAGCAAGTGCTTTGGTTTAATATTATGTATTTGGATCTTGCGAATGAATAATTCTGTTACTTTGTATTTTATTTTATTTTATTGTTGTATTTTTGTGTGTAATGGATCTTTGTGTCTGAATAAATAAATATTATTATATATACTAATATTATTATATGTTAAATATTATAAGTGCTTAATATTCAGAATTCTGTTTTAATATCAAGTAGAAATGTTCAGAAAATATTTTGTAGAAAAATATAATTAAGCCGGTATTTTAAATAAGTGATCTTTATTCATTAGCATACGTTTGAGTTTGCATTTATGAGATTTCCTTATATCTATCACTGGCATTTTGTGTCGTTTTTTACATTAAAAATTAAACGTACGATATGTACTTACATTAAAAGTTATAAATAAATCGCACACTTATCAAGCGTGCGATAATGTAAGATAGCGCCCCGTGCTCGAGACCGGTTTCGGCCGAGCGCGATGCGTCATCGCATCAGACGAAGACAGCAATACACACTGAACCCATCTCTCTCATACCAAGCGCAAGTTGTTCTTGAATATTGCATCCTTGCCAGCTCTACTCAGTTTGATTTTAACATTAGCGTGCGCGATACGTGTTTGTGAAAATGCCCGACGAAAAGAGAAAAATTGTTCAGCGGCTTTTGCGAAAACTCACGAACGATACCGATCCAGTTTCTCACAAGGATTACCTGGAAAAAGCTGTGAATTTAACGGGTTTGCACTCCAAAACCTTAAATGCCCTAAACACTTCATCTGAAACTAAAATTGACGTCGATTCTTTCGAGCGTTCATCAATTTACAGTAGCTTATGTTCCTTCTATATTGCGAAAGGCAAATTACCTACAACTTGGGAGCTTTTCGACGCCCTGAATAATTCGTCGAACTTCGCAGGACGGACGCATATGAACATCACAAGTTTTAGAAAGCTGCTTGTGAAATTAGACTTCATCTGGAAGAAAACATCGGACTCCCAAGTCGGTGTTATCGAAAAACCACTGGTAAGATTTGAACGATACAACTATTTGAAAGAAATTCGGAAGAACAGAGCAAATAGACGTATCAATATACTTTTTGTTGATGAAAATGCATACAACAAACATGGAATGTACATGAATATTGAAAATAGTAGTGAGTTTGATACATTTTCTGAAGACGCTTGGCAACAGAGGGTAATATACGGTATAGGGTCAAAACAGATACTATGCTTGAAAGAGATAGATGAGTTCAATGAACGCGAATTTGAAGACTGGGTTTTAGAACTTTCTTCTGTTCTTAACGCCCCAAGTGTTATAGTAATCCAAGATATGGTACACCATAACGCTAAGTTGATTGAAACACCAACGCTATACAGCACTAAGGCAGAAGTGATAAAATGGCTGAACTATTTTGACGTGCCACATGACGAAAGCCTCTCGAAAGCAGAACTGCATCGTCTCATGGAAGAATACACTAACTTAGACGAGCCATTATACAAAATTGATGGTCTAATCAAATCTCGGGGCCATACCGTTCTTCGTCTTCCAAAGAGCATCAAAGAACTGACTCCAGCAGTCATGCTTTTGGATCTGATTGAGAAAAACATGAATGTTAATGGTGGACCTTACGAACTAGGAACTAGAGATAAAGAAGAGGATAATGTAAGGAAATGTTTTATGAATCTGATGGCTAGTACAGAACGGTATCTAGACGTGATGATGAATTCTGTCGCTTCTAAGGAGATGATGTTAATGCATGTTGAGAGCAATGTTGATAAGGTGTTTGATCAACTGACTTCATTAAGCCCTTTAAGGAAGTCAATTGAAGATGACTCCGATGTTGCGTCTTGCAGTGAAGACGAGGAATGAAAGAGTTGGATTTTCCACTTACAAATTTCGTATTTTAATGATTTTTGTGAATACTGTTGTCTGTTATCCATCAGAAAATGTTTTCTAATATAAATACTTACTGGATAATAAAATTTCATTTAAAATGGTCATTGTTATAATGTTCAAAGTTATAGTAAAATTTTCTAAACTGATTTGAGTAAAAATTCTCCTATTTTACTAGTTTTCTTTTTTCCTATCTCTTCATTACAAAGGGAATTGTTTTTTTTTTAAAGTGCAACTATTTTTGGGAAGATTTTTTTTTGTGATTGTACTAGACTATTTAAGACTAGACTATTTTAACTAAGTTGGTATATAATTAATATAAGCTGCATATGAGTTGAAAGTTTTCTTTCCTTTTGTTAATTTACTTAAAATAAAAAAGACTCTTCTCCACAAAAAGGGCGAGAAATCGGTAATTGGCAATTACCGACCGATTAGTCTTATCTCCCATTTATATAAAACTTTCATAAAAGTCATAGAATACCGTATCTCTGGCGATCTGGATCAACATCAGCCCGCTGAGCAGGCCGGTTTTCGCCGCGGTCTCTCAACAACAGATCACCTTCATGCTATCAACTTACTAATTGAAAAATACTCCGAATTTAACATACCTCTGTACTTAGCATTCATAGATTATTCAAAAGCTTTCGATAGTATTAAACACGATGCCCTTTTTGAATCCCTCTCTAACCAAAATATAGATCCAACCTACATCCATCTCCTTCGAAACATATACAGCTCTAGCACAGCCGCAATCAAACTATCGTCATGCACCGGCTCTTCCTTCCGTATTGAAAAAGGGGTAAAACAAGGGGACCCACTCTCCCCTAAACTATTTACAGCCACACTAGAAGAAGTTTTCAGAACACTGACACAAGAATGGGCAAATAAAGGGATTGTCATAGGCGAACGGCGATTGACGAACCTCCGCTTCGCTGACGACATTGTGTTATTCTCCTCTTCAGCCGCAGAACTAGGCTGCATGCTCAACGACTTGAACCAGGCCAGCCTCGTGGTTGGACTTGCGATGAACATGTCGAAGACCAAGTTGATGACCAACAGCACCAAAACCAAGCTATACGTCCAAGGGGTTGAAATTGCATATGTCTGTGAGTATGTGTATCTCGGCCAACTAGTCTCCTTCCAAACACGACAAGAGAAAGAAGTCACACGTCGTACAGAAAATGCCTGGAGGAGCTATTGGTCGATGAAACATCTAATGAAAGGCACACTTCCACTATGCCTCAAACGCAGGCTCATGGACATGTGCATTCTCCCCACACTCACATACGGCGCACAGACTTGGTCTTTGACGCTTCAGCAAAGGTCCAAACTCGAGGTATGTCAGCGGGCCATGGAGCGTAGCTTATTAGGGGTTAAACTCACCGACCGAATAAGAAACTCTGTTTTGCGCTCTAAAACAAAAGTTCAAGACGTTACCCAAAAATCAGCCCAGCTCAAGTGGGATTGGGCCGGCCACGTTTCCCGTATGCCAGACGAGCTTTGGGCCAAAGCGACAAACGATTGGGTACCCCTCAATGCTAAAAGGCGGCGTGGCAGACCGAAACGAAGATGGCGTGACGAGCTAGACGCATACCAACTAGACTGGCCCACTGCAGCACAGGACAGAAAGTTGTGGAAACAAGGGAGGGAGGCCTTTGCCCTGCAGTGGGACGATACAGGCTAATAATAATAATAATAAAAAAGAAAAGAATGTAGTAAAGACCCGAATCAGATGAATCTTTGAGTACGTCGTCCTAACTAAGTACTAGACTTGTAAGTAGGAACGAGGGATCGCTGCTTCAGCTTGCTTCAGGAGATTTCTACAGTATTATTTTATTTTATTTTTGAGTTTGTTTAACTAAGAGGTAAATAGTAGAGAAATTAGAAGAATACCGTATACATAAAATATAAAGGTAAAATAAATCAAAACTTAGGACACGGGAGTAGATTTAAATCTTATTTAAATAGAGTACATAGATTGTTATTTTTACTGCCTTTTATGTGTTTGTGTGTGTGTGTACTGTTTAAACATGATACATGCGTTCTCAATTTTTGTTCAACAGTTTACAATTTAACAGTTTTTTAAAAATTGCTGACATAACTAGGAAACTTACATAAATCCTTTTAGCCACTCCATTTACACTCTTATATTATGGTATATAAGGTTAATTTTATCTCAGTGTGGTCTGCAGATCTGAGGGTGTAAAGCTTGGATGCTTAATGGTGATTGGTTCCTGATATTGAAGGTGTAATTACCAACAACGGTAAAAGCACCTGGTCTCCACAGATCAATAGAGGACTAGAAGAGTTGTGAGGCGTCGATAATCTTAGGAGCTTTTTTTTTTTATCAATATAATTAATTAATGTTTCAAAAGTTCTTTATTTCAATAAATTTATCCTAGCATAGGTTCAGTGTTGATGATTGCTAGAAATAGACAAAAAAAAATCTGTTTTATTAAATCGATAACTCATTATCACCAATAAACATATATATAATATATATATATAATAATGTAATTGCAGACTCCGAGTAAGTTTATAATTGTGATGTTGATATTACAAACAGCAGAACTAAAATTGAAGTGTTTTATATATGTACATAAATGTATATGTACAGTCAACTGCACATACATGTATACACTCCCAAGCTTTCACATTTATAAAACTCTTAATTTTGCAAAGAAAAGTGCACGCTAGCATTTTCAAATTAATTTAGTCCTCTTACCTGTCAGAATTCTTGTCAGAAGAACTTGTCTTTGCAAAATTAAGAGTATAATACAAATGTTAAAGCTTGGGAGTGTTTACATGTCTGTGCAGCTGACTGTACATAACAAACAGATAAAGTCCACTACTGAACGTAGGTCACTCCCAAGGCGCGCCACTGAGCCCGACCTTCCGCTCTTCTCATCCATCTTCTTCCAACTCCAGATCGGCGTTTTATAATTGCCTATCTATCCTCTACTTTATCTTTGGGAAACACCTGTGGTCGCTGAATATTGCAGATGGTCGATACCGATGAATTGGTGATTGTATCGTGGAACGTTTATCACAGACTTGTTATAGCCCGTGGTTTTACCCATATTTTTTTCCCTAACCTATACTGTCCCACTGCTGGGCAAAGGTTTCTCCCATACTTTTACAAGCTTTCCGGTAACTTACCCATAATATACTATAATTAATACTATTGTATATTTGCCATAAGTATCTGTGTTTAGTAACGGCAACTGACCAATCTGACCATGTGTGTTTTTTTTTCTGGTGATTAAAAATTGACCGTGCATTTTGATTGTATCGCCAGACATAGAGGCATATTAAATAAATAAATAAATATTTTGGTCATTTTTTTTATAAAGAAAAACTTACAACACATGATTTAATTTTCTATAAAAAAAATACACGGTGTTGTTTTTCTTTATTTTTTAAATTGATCAACACTTAGCCTCACGAATCAGACAGGGATTTTAAACACGCTGTATCTACCACATAATTATAATACCACCCTTGTTATTTGAGTTAGTACCAAAAAAAAACCTGGTATCAAAATACTCTAAATAGGCATAGGTACCAAGCGAAAACTGGGTAAAGCAAATATCGGTGGAAACGGTCGATTCGGAAATGGTATGAAAAAATATGTAACCGGGATACTGCAGTATGCAAATCGCACCCCGAGGCGCGAGGTCATCGCTATAAGGCTAGTGTGTAGTGGTGGGAAGAGCGATTTATGTTTTGTTGACGAGCGATATTATATACAGAGCGTTCTTATGTGTGTGTGTGTTCTTAAAATGTATTTTTCAACCGACTTCAAAAAAGGTAGAGGTTATCAATTTGGTTGTTTTTATTGTTTGTTACCTCATAAGTCATAACTTTGTTGTTTGTTTGTTGTTGATAAACCGTTTTGAAAAAATATTTTTATAAGGATAAACTTCCATATTGGTCCATTCGATTTTCATGAAAATCGGTTCAGTACTTTGGTTTTGAAATCAAAATAATTAAAAAAATGTCGTCGAAGTAAACAGTATTGCGTGCCTATTTTGCTTCCCTGTGACTTTTCAGTGGTGTTAACGGTCACTAGAACAGTCCCATTGAAGTCGGTTGTCTTTGTTTTTTTAAAACCTTGATTATATTAAAAAAAAACTCTCAGATCGCTCTCTCGCGATCGAAAATAATACATATTTTTTTTCTCATTATCTCATTATATATATATATATTATTATTATCGTCAAGATGGGATGTTAGAACTTGGGACAAATCTATGAAATAAGATAGAAAGATAGATAATATTTTTTTAATATATAATTAATACTTTATTGCTTACAACTAGGATATAACAATTGGATTTACTTAATCTAATTAAAGGCAATACAAAAGGCGGCCTTTTCGCTAAAAGCATCTCTTCCAGGCAACCGTTTCATGGACAGTAATGATAGAGAAAGAGAAGGGGGTATTAGGGCTAGTAGATAGAGTTTATTGGAAATATATAGCGAATAATAAATATAAATAATATTATACATACATAACATACACTCGAAAAAATACGCATAATCAGTTACCGTTACTGAACACAGATATGGCAAAAAAACTTAAATCGAATGTTTGTCAAGATTAATTTGATAAAAATTGTATAAGTGTTACCGTTAGTAGTTTTCCTATGGATTCGTGGCAGGCGGTACCCTTTATTGATAATAATTTAAGTTTTATTAAACATCTAGCTAGAGTCAGCTCGTTGCAGCTCGGCTCGGGCGCCGCACTCGCCCCGCTGTCGCTCATTTAGTAGAAACGCAAAATTCTGTCCGCCCAGATCGTGCAGTGTCAAGTGCACGAAAGCCTCTTCGAGGTGCACTAGTAATTATTTCACCACACTGGTTCGAAAGAACTAGTGACACGATAAGTTATATCTCCTTCAAAATACTTGAAGTACTAGCTAAGACGGTGCGAAGCTCGATCGGATTTAAATTTCAAAGCGCTTTGGAAACTAGCGCGATGATATGCTGATACGCTATCGATTTCAATTAACGTTCCTTCCTTCTCGTGTGAGCCAGTGGCTGGCCTAAGGGTGCGTTTCCACTGACGCGGAGCTGGAAGGAGTAGAGAGGAGCGGATCGTGAACTGGCCAATCCATAGTCATTCCATTCAGCTCAGCGTCTGTGGAAACTCACCCTTAGGCCAGCCACTGGCTTTGAGGTTTTGAGTTATGAGTTTAATATTACTTGTTTTTTTTTTTTAAGTTTTTTTTAATCATTTTCAAATGCCGATGACACACGGCTAGTTTACACGCTACAATCCAGCAAGTTTAAAAGCTCTGAAGTGAGCGAGTTAGTTTTCGGGAAGGATTGTCAACAAGCAGAAAGTAAAAAAGCCGATGACATACTGGGCCAGATACGAGCTACAAGCGAACAAAAGCAAATCAGTGTGGTGAATGGATTTCAAGTGCGCCTCGAAGAGGCTTCTTTCGTGCACTTGACACATGTTTTCTTCAACTTTTTAGGCAACTAAATAATATGTTTTTTCTTTTCTTTTTACAGGTAAGGATTAGATAACTTCAGAAATTTACTTAGAAAAATATACCTCGGTAAGTAATTATAAGTAATCAATAAGCATATTAAAGATAGAAGACTAATTACATCCGTAAGACGATTTTTTCACTTAAAGAAATAATACTGTAACAATAATAATAATGTTTGGACATTCTACACAACCCCATCTAGCCCCAAACTAAGTAAGCCTGTACTGTGAGAACCAGAAAACTGATAGAATACTTATATACTTTTTTTGTAAATACATTCGTAGAATACATAGAAAACACCCAAACTCAGGAAAAACGCTGTTCAGCACACAAATATTTGTCCTGAGCGGGAATCGAACCCGCGACACCGGGTGTGGCAATCTAACACACTTGCCACTCGACCATCCGTGTCTTCATCGAAATACTAATAACACACACTAGCAGTTAAGTAATACACCACCAATTTAAAAATTACCAAAAAAAAAAAATGGCAATGCAGACGGGACTTTGCATCTGTTCAGTCCAAAGAACTTGTATACTATGTATCTAGAATGCCGACTCACACGAAAACTGCGAGCCGAAAGAGCTAGAACCAGTAAGGAGTGTGTCTCGTTCTGTAGGGCGACCATAATTTTTGAACTTTGAATATTTCATTGAGACATAAACAAGCAACCAAAGGAAAATTCAATCTGCTCAATAAGCTATCAATGTTATATACATACGTTACTTTGCATTATTGTTTTAAAATTATATTATACAAAGGTGCATTAAAATATCAACAAAAAAGAGGGCGGTGCGCCGCATTCTTGTGAGGTATATCTGATTCAATGGCTTTAATACTGTTTCTTTCGAACAATAATTATTTTTCTCGGCAGTTAGGTACCTAACCTACATGACAGCGACTGTACTAAACCTTTCAACTGAATCTGAATAACATTTAGAGCAAATCGTCTAATTTCGAAAATAGTCCCACTTATTTCAAAAATTATGGCCATGTTAATTTTAATTGTATGCTGGCAACTGTGTGAACGAGACACACTCCTTAACGAGGGGGTCTCTATCAAGCATTAAAATCCTTATATTTAGATTTAATTAAAAAAGAACTTTATTTCCAAGTAATAAGGTTCAGAATTCTTAATCCTTAAATAAAACAAAATGGCGTGTTAGCTCTCTAGATACATAGTATAGAAGCTCTTTGGTTCAGTCAGAATTTTGAATTTCTACAAAATGTCAGAGTGACAGCGGAGCGAGTGCCGCGCCCGAGCTGAGGTTTTGCGAGCTGGCTCGAGCTAGGTGCCCGGGTTTGCGAAACGATGAATAAAACTTAAATTATTATCAATAAAAGATACCACCCGACGCAAATCCATAGGAAAACGACTAACGGTAACAGTTATCCAATTTAAATCAAATTATTTTGACAAAAAATCGACTTAATTTTTTCAAGTTTTTTTGCCATATCTGTGTTCAGTAACGGCAACTGACTATGCGTATTTTTTTCCTGGTGATTAAAAATTGACCGTGTATATTTATAACTTGCCTACAATACTTTGGTTGGCACTACTAACACACTCGGCTAGATTGCTACTTACTCAGAACCTCATAAATTATCAAAACTCGACCAAATTGTTATCATACGCGGTTTATAATTAACGACTAAATTATGAGAAATGGTCTCCGAATTAATCAAGAATAATTACTACTGGTTCTCGTAAATGGAATATGTTAGGCACTAATTTATTGAATGTGAAAGTCTGTGACGATAAATGGATAGATTGATGCTTAGTCACGCCAAATCAACTGTAACGATCTGACTGAAAAATTAGATTAAATTAATTAAATTAAATTAGATTAATATTGGTCGTACACCAATGGATTTTTCTGTTCAGAAAATCTATGTGTGCATTAAAACACGTGCTTAACGTCATAGAACCTAAAAAGTTCGAAAACAAGTGTCAAGTGCACGAAAGGAGCCTCTTCGAGGCGCACTTGAAATCCTTTCACCACACTGGTTCAAACGAACTGGTGACACGATGAGAAGAAGACTGAAAATACGTAGCAAGCATAAGAGCTAAAACAGCATATGGAAATCTGCGTCCTATTCTAGCTTGAGATAGATAGATAGATTTATTCTTTCTTGCACTGCACTCTATAAAATGACGATAGATGAAGAGAAACAATAATAAAGAAAAAGTAGTGCAATAGACGGCCTTATCGCTTAAAGCTATCTCTTCCAAACAACTTTGAGAACAAAATTAAAAGTAGTTCTACTTTAATCTCCATACCTCGTGGATTTTTAGGTTTGTTTCCATAGTATTTTGAAATACGTATTATTTCGCACTGACAACGTTGCTTCGCTTTGCGAGTCTCTTTAGTGAAAAGTTAGTAAGCTCGAGAAGACTCGAACGACTTTCACGCGGAATGGAATCTAGTTACACTCAGTCGAGTTCTCGTGGTACTAAGTCATTATTAATTTAAATCGTTTTATGTCGCGTGCGTGACAGCTATTATTATCACATGATTCCCAAAATAGTATATACGTATTTCTAGAATTTAATTTTAATAATTAAAGCTTTTAATTTTGTATTGCTTTGCTTTGTGAAACGAAATAATTGCTATAATTACATATTTTTTGTTTATGTAGGTAAACGTAGGTAGGTACTTTTAAGGAAATAAAAAACCTACTTATTTTGTTAAAAAACAAATCCTTTATAGACGCGGGCAACAGCTTATTATATTAAAAATAGGTACCTTCGAGTTTTCATCTATGAGAATCATGAACATTTTGAACATCACATAATAATAATGTTAAGACATTTCACACAACGCCATCTAGCCCCAAACTAAGCGAGATTGTAGTATGGGAACAAGGTAACTGATAGAATACGTCTTACTTACTTTTTTTTTTGTAAAAACGTACATAGGAACATTACTACACACAAAGGAAACATGAGCAAAGCGGGTCACGTTTACACCAACAAAAAAATGATTCCCGTTTACAACGGTGCAGATTCTTTCCGTGGGTAAATATTACACCATACATAATTTTTATAATTACCTATCTATCTACTTACTTAACTTACCTACTTACTAAGTAATAATATCACCCGAGCGTAATACAGGGTGGTGATATACGACAGAAGTGCCTTATACAGGGTGCTTGTGCGTAATTATGTTTAGTTGGCATACAGAGGGTTTCATATTGTAGCTTGATTGAGTTTAAACTATATAGGATCAGATATCACTTAGTTTAAATTATACAGGGTGTCCTACAGCTATGCCATATCATATGAAGGATAAAAGAAGAAGACGTGACAAACATAAAGTGGTCACTCAAGCATCTAAAACTACATTAATGCACAAAAGCATATTCTGCACAGCACCATCGGTCTACAATAAGTTGCCACAGACATTGAGAGAGCTGCCTTGTTCAATGTTCGAGAGAAAGCTGAAGACAATGTTGAGCAGTAAATGTTATTACGCCTTACAGGAATTTATGAACGACAAAAATTTAACTTAGTAATTAATTATACATGACACTTTAATCTTTTTTATAATTACTTTTTTATGTTTTCTTTTTTTGCTCTTGTTTATTATTTCATATGTACCTACTTGCTATGTTAACTTTCATGGACATTTATTTTTATTACTATTTTGTTTCATGTAGGTATTACTATAAGACGTGTTCATGATGTAAATCAAATATTGCATGCCCGCGATGGTAGAATACATTGAATCTCTATAATTTTTTTTCATCCTCATGTACATGTATTTCACGCAATAAATAAATACTTTACTTTACTAAGTACTTTGAATATTAAAGTTAGAAGGTTTTGCTTTAGGCTCAGAATTCCGCGTACCGCTATCTCACTCGCACATTTGTACATTTTCAACCGACTTCAAAAAATGAATGAAAGGTTAGATGTTTTTATGTTTGATACCTCATAACTTTCTTATTTTTATACCGATTTGAAAAAAAAGGATATACTTCCAAATTTGTCCTAAAGAAATTTTATGAAAAAAAAATCTTTGAAGTGAACAAAATTGCGTATTTTGCTTCCCTGTGACTTTTTAGTGGTGCCTACGGTAATGTTTTGTATAACTTTACTTTCCTTTTTATAATAATTACAACGTACAACATTTTATCCATATAACTACTGTCATATTTAAAAAAAAATATAAGCCTGATTTGTAATTACCATCAATTGGTTGACTGGTAGAAGATGCTCTAGCATTAAGTCCTCCATTTGTATTATATTTTGATAAGTCTGTGCAATAAAGTATTAAATAAATAAATAAAACCTTGGTCTACAAATCTATAGACGTGGTGGCCGAGTGGATGAGGCCCTTGCCTTACGATCCGATGGTCGCGGGTTCGAATCCCGGTGGCAGTCATGCGTAAATGGGATTTTTCTGTCAAAAAAATCTATGTATGCATCCCACGTTCTCGCAACGGTGAAGGAAAACATCGTGAGGAAACCGGCATGTTAAAAACAGAAACAAAAATGTTGTATGGCATGTGACATCCACCAATCCGCATTGGGTCCGCGTGATGGATCCCATTCGCTATCCTGCCGAGAGTAGGCCTGAGTCCCAGCAGCGGAAACATTATAGGCTGATTATGCTTGTGCTACAAATCTATAAATTTTTGTTTGAGAGGATATACTTTCAGATAGGTCCTATAGAGTTTTCATCAAAATCGGTACTTTAGGATTAGTCCCATAGAAATTTCATGAAAATTGGTACTTTAGGATTAGTCCCATAGAAATTTCATGAAAATTGGTACTTTAGGATTAGTCCCATAGAAATTTCATGAAAATTGGTACTTTAGGATTAGTCCCATAGAAATTTCATGAAAATTGGTACTTTAGGATTAGTCCCATAGAAATTTCATGAAAATCGGTTTAGTACTTTGGTTTTGAACTTGAAAATAACTAAATTTGTATTTTGCGTATTTTGCTTCCCTGTGACTTTCCAGTGGTGTTAACCATCACTAAAACAGTCCAATTGAAGCCGGTTGTACTATGTTTTTTAAAACCTTGATTATACTGATCGATGTCGAAAGTTCAGTAAGTGTCCTAAAAACCGGAACACAGTAATGCTTAGATACTACTGCTTGGCGGTAAAATAAATTGGCACCAGTATGGTCTTTTTCTGTTTTCTACAAACTTGTGTCCTCGGGAATTTTCGGCTTTCTTCGTGTGAGGTCGTGTGTTCGCTTCATTTACCCGGGTCGTACGGTGTCTGCCAAGTCATCCAGTGGGTAACGGAAATTACTCATCCGGAGTTCAGTAAGTGACCTAAAAACCGGAACACAGTAATGCTTAGATACTACTGCTCGGCGGTAAAATAAATTGGCTCCAGTATGGTCTTTTCTGTTTTCTACAAACTTCTGTTCTCGGGAATTTTCGGCTTTCTTCGTGTGAGGTCGTGTGTTCGCTTCATTTACCCGGGTCGTACGGTTTCGGCCAAGTCATCCAGTAATGAGTAACGGAAATTACTCATCCGGACAAGGTCCTAACTGGTTGAACACTTTGAACAGGTAAGAAAGTGTTAGCGTGATTGAGGCCGACCATATTGTAATTTTTCACGCTGAATTTGGCTGAAAAGTCTTTTCGAGGCGCACTTGAAATCCTTTCACCACACTTGTTCGGAAGAACTTGTGACATGATAAGAAGACGGCTTAATTTTATCAAGAAGCAAGATATTTTAACCGCATTTAAAAAGGAGGAGGTTATTTATAAATTCGGTTGAATGTTTTTTTTTTTTTTATTTTACTTCAGGACTTTGTTGTTTATAAACCGATTTGAATTTTTTTTGTTTGAGAGGATATACTTTCAGATTAGTCTTATAGAAATTTCATCACAAGTGGTTAAGTACCTAGTTAAGTTTTTACGCCTAGGCCTTCGTCCAAAAATGGACATCCCTAAATAATAGTAAATAAATAAACCATCATTATATAAAACAAAGAAACAAAAACCAAAATAGAGTATAAAATATTGTATTAAACTACTTTTACTTGTACTTAAATAATATACACTGCATGATAGATTAATAATAGCTCTACCAATTTATCTTTAATTAAGTTAACTAGTTGAACAAAATGTTACTTAAGTTTCTCTGGGAAAATAAAAGGCTTATTTATTTATTAGTTAAGTTATTAAGTCAAAATAACTGAAAAAAAGTCGTTCTTGTGGACAAACTTGCGTATTTTGCTTCCATGTGACTTGTAAAAAAAAGTCGTTCAAGTGGACAAACTTGCGTATTTTGCTTCCATGTGACTTGTAAAAAAAAGTCGTTCAAGTGGACAAAATTGCGTATTTGCTTCCATGTGACTTGTAAAAAAAAATCGTTCAAAGGGACAAAATTGCGTATTTTGCTTCCATGTGACTTGTAAAAAAAAGTCGTTCAAGTGGACAAAATTGCGTATTTTGCTTCCATGTGACTTGTCAGTGGTGCCTACGGTCACTACAACAGTCCGATTGAAGTCGGTTTTGTTGTATGTTTTTGTAAAACCTTGACTATTTTTATTATCATTATTATTATTATTATTAATTTAATTTATCATGATTTTTAGGACAAAAAGGTCAATGATCATCAAGGATATCCTAAAATCGATAGATATTAAATGATACGTTACGTCAGTTTTACTGTATCTCTGTAGATACAGGTCTACTCTAGACTACCAGGAGTGCTAGAGATATTCTACCGCTAAGCAGTAATGTGTAAGCATTACTGTGTTACGGTTTAAAGGGCACTGTAGCTAGTAAAATAACTGAGATTTAGATACCACTTATCATAACTCATAAGCTATTCTTATCATTTTGTTACATTTAAAACAATCTACCACGCAGACCCTTACAGATAAGCATACATTTTTTATTTCGGTAAATGCCAACTTAAATTATTTTATGGGTTCAACCATCTGAACAAAAGTGCCCAAAATCCTTTCAAAATGAGTAAGGAATGCCATCGATCCGGAATCCGAAGTACAATAACGGAACTAACAAGGGTAAGAAAAACACGAAACTATTGGGCCGCGGAGCGCCAATAAACGCTTCGTCCGCGGATGTTATCAATAGATATAAATTTGCTGGATGTGGCCGAAATAAAAGATTGACTACCGGCCAACCTTATGGGTATTGATTAATGTTTGCGTGCTAATTTATGTACATACATACAATGGTATTTTAAAGACAAATTAAAAGTTACACTTATTAAACAAAGGTGTAAAACCTTTTTTGAATAAGTATGTATTAAATCTAGAAAATAATATAATTAGAATGTAAAATTTAAAGGTTTTATGCAAAGGATACTAAATTATCTTATTGAAACCTCGTCCCAAATTTATCATCATTATGAAGAAAGCGGTACTACTTATTAATTTATTTAAACGAGTTATTTCCGCACTTACCCAAATTAATGCACTTTGCCTTGACAGTGGACGGTGGTCGCTGGACCTGTCAATTATTTTGAAAATGACAGTGACTTATAATCTATCCCGCGAATGTCCCTTCCATGGACAAGTAGACCCGCAAATAGCTTGTTATTAAAAAGAGCCCAGAACAATCTGTGCGAGCTCGGCGCGCCTATTCTCCCGCATCCAATTACCAAAGAGTTGGTTATGCCAGACCTCGGCCGTTGCGTGTGTTATGCTTATGATGTGAGGGTCTTACTTAGCTGTGAAACTTGGTTTAGCTTTTAAAAAACATATCTGTGGAAATTTTACTATAAGGAGTCGTCACCTGCAGAATTACATGTCGAATATTGTAATCTTCTTCTTATCGTGTCACTAGTGTTGAACCAGTGTGGTGAAAGGATTTCAAACGCGACGCAAAGAGGCTCCTTTTCGTGCACTTGACACTTATTTTTCTTTAGCTTTTTAATTTCTCTGACATGCCAGTTTCCACACGATGTTTTTCGTCCTAAAGCTGTTTACATTATGCTTCTAAACTTTTAAAGTGTTTTTGTTCACAATAAACATTGATTTATTGAGAGGTTTTAAAAAAGTCTCAAAGTGTTAAAGCTCAAGCAGTGTTCCACTGGTTTTTTTTTTAAATCAAGCTTTTTTCCGAGCACCTTAGGCACCAAGTACATAGACCCGAAATCCATTACACAGTAAGCCTTTAAAAAAAATACAAATTTCGAAAATATTTTTTTCGGGTTGGAGTTTTTATAAAGCTTATTTTAACCTAAATTGAGCTTAAGCATGGTATTAAATTTTATCACGTTATGAAAATATGTTCATGGATATATCCATTTTCGTAGGTAACTTGATAAAACTTAATTAATTACATAAATGTATATAAGTAATGTAATCTAAGTACCCTTTTAACCCGCCCATAACGTATACGTTGGTTATTTTTAACAAAAATGTATTTTACATAAAATATATTTCTATTCTAGTCTAGACCGATATCTCGTAAATTACACGGTTGGACACCGAATTCAATTAAGCCCTAACCATAAACCACAGACTAACTTTACACTTTACTTTGCTTATAATTTTGCAGATTTAGTTACTGAAAACTAGCTTAAAGCGTTGATGACACACGGCTTTTTTACACGCTACAAGCCAACGAGTTCACTTGTAGTGTGTAAACTCGCCCAGAGTCATAGGCTTTTTATCAATCTGCTTGTTGACAATCCTTCCCAAAAGCTCGCTCACACGCTAGCTTTTAAATTCGCCAACAATCAGCTTGTAAAAAAGGCGTGTGTCATCGACGCCCAACTCTGAATAGAAGCACGTCTAATTCGGTGTATGCATTACTGCCAGAACCAACTAGCTTTCGTTATCTAAACTGATAGTATTTTTTTTGCAAAATCAGAGATGCATGTATTGTGTAAGCTTTAGTGTGTTCCGTTTTGAAAGTCACCCGGTATGGAAATTTTATGAGAAGTGAAATAATATAAGCGTTACTTTTTTGCGTTGTTACTGTTAGCGCACAAAAGAAGCCTATTCGAGGCGCACTTGATTTTTTTTCCAGTTCTTTTGATAAAAAACCTAAACTACTGAACTGATTTTGATTTTGATTTTGAAATATCTATAGCACCAATCTGAAGGTGTATCCTCTCAAACAAAAAAAATTTTCAAATCTGGTTATAAACAACAAAGTTCTGAGGTAGCAAACATTAAAAAAACATTCAACCGAATTGATAACCTCCTCCGTTTTTGAAGTCGGTTAAAAAAAAACCTATATTAGGTACCTAACCTATGTAGTACCTATGAAGTTTACCTTTCTGCCCTCAAATAGACATATTGAAGCCCTTTCATCAAAAGGCCACGCAGGATTAGGGTTTGAAACGCTCATTTTAGGGCGGGCGGGATCCAATCCGCCCTACATGAGTACCTGGTGTCGACAGGCTGACAAACCTGGGTCTATCCTTAGATGAACTTGGGTTTATTCGGTGTTTAAGTATTTTATGTAATAGTAACTGACTCGCGTCGACTTCGTTTTTACCTATATATCATAGCTATTTTCCTAAAAAAAGAAGTAGATTGAAGTGAAAATCACACCTAAGTAGGTACTAGGTAGGTACCACCAGAACAGTTTAGGTATTAAAAATGATGATCTTAGTACTTCTGACATTTTATTACATATTAAACACTCTGAACTTTCAATTTTTTTTATTTAATTTCTAAATCTACAAATATTTAGTAGACTTTATTATAATACTTCGAAAAAAGACATCTAATATATTAGATTTTATTTACACCAAATACCAATAATAGTGCGAATTCCACAAATCTCAAATGAAGTCTGAAAATCTTAATTTAAGTACTGAAGGTGTCAGCATTTTAAGAATACTGACAGACATAATGTTCTGACTTTATAATGCAGGGTTTATAAAGCTGTGTCTACATTACAGGGGGTAGGGAATTAAGGTTTTAGCGGTGTTAAGGGTGTAAATACTGCTTAAGGTGGTGTAAGTCTCTGGGGTTTGAACAAACAAAGGGCGGTTTTTATCCAACTGCGATGAAGTAGACAAAAAGGAGGACGTTTTCAATTCGGTTTTTTTTTTGTTTATTACCTTTGAACGCTCTGTTTATAAAAGGATATGAAAAAATATTTTTCGTTTGAATAAATAAGTATATCAGATTGGTCCTACAGTATTTTTTTCGAAATCGGTTAAATGTTCAGTTTTTAGTTTTTAAATCAAATAACCTGAAAAAGTATGCCGTCGAAGTAAACGCAATTGTGTATTTTGTTTCGCTGTGACTTTTCAGTGGTGTTAACAGACTTTAAATATTGTAATTGAAGTCGGTTGTCTATCATTTTGTTATTAAGATTAAATAATAATCATAATCCTGATGGATTTTGACAAAAGGTATCTATGGATTCATCTAGAATCTAGATTCTAGATCATAGGAGTGTCATAGGATTTGATTCTATCATAGTTTCGTAAATCTAAAATGGCAGAATTATGCAGGCAGTTTAATGAAATGTCTATATTTTTTTTTGTTTTTGAATAGGTAATTCAGAAATTTCAAGTTGGCTACATTTTCAGACTTTTCATATAAAACCAAAGTTAGGAAAGTTATACTTATTTGTGAAATCCGTAAATGTTCTACTGAAAAGTTTTGAAAAGTAATTAAATTTTCCAATTTCAATCGCGTTGAAAGTGTTGAAATCTATTTTTACTTTGTAAAGCTATTGAAAGTTAGTTTAATAGTAGTTATAGTTAATGTTAAGGGTGCTTGTCCGATTTTCCCCGTTTTATGGGAAAAAGTTACGGCTGGGGCACATTTACAGCGTACGGTAACATACAGGTGCTAACGAACCCATAAGTTACAGTATTGTATTGGATCAAAAAATAGTTTTTATAGGCCATAAACTAGGTTAATCAACGCCGAAGTTAAAAAAATCACAGAACAGAAAAAAAAAGTTCTTTTTGCATGTGACATCCTTATTTTTTAGCGAGAATAATAAGTATTTATTATAATTAATCAAACTAAATTAACAATTCATTTTCTATATGATAAATATTTGTGTGATGCACATCGATGTTTGTCTGGGTGTTTTCTATGTATTTGTTTACAAAAAAAAGTATATAAGAATTCTATCAGTTACCTGGTTCCCATAATACACGCTTACTTAGTTTGGGCTAGATGGCGTTGTGTAAAATGTCCAAACATTATTATTACTAATAAAGATCGCTACGTTTCGGTGTGACATCCGTCCATTTCATGTAAACTATTTTACTTCCACACGGTCTATTAATAGCCATAATATTCTCAATTAGCCACCCGCGGGACGCTACACGACTGGACAAACTGTTCAGCCAATTGATTTTTAATTTGCTGACGGTCGTACGAGCTTATAGGCCGTAAAGGAGGATGTGTTTTACGTTTATAGGTTTTAACCTGAGTTTATAGTTTTAATTATAATTTTAGTGGGGAGATCTACTTAGGTAATAAAAGTGGGTTGTGTGTGAGATTGCTCTGATAAAAAAGTGTGACTTTTTCATATATAGACAATTTTTCTTGCTTGGCCAAAATGTCGTATTAAAAAACTGGTCGGGTTTAAAACAAAAATATACATATAACTTAAAATACTTTTTTAAGTACAAAGCAATATATTTGCGAGCTGCAATATATTGTTCCAATTAATTCCCTAATATTTTGTTCGTCCTAAACAAATACTTACCCCAAAAATATTTATTTTCCTCTGAAAATGGGAAAAAAGCCCAAATCTAGAAACACTGTTTTTACACACGTGATTGCGAGCTGGTGCTTAAAAAAAACTTTCACAAGTCGCTAATAAGTCGCCAGTAGGGTAAATATTTAATTCATCTATTACCAACACAAACTGTCGTATAAAGTATAATAACAAGCTTAAGGGCAGCAGCAAACGAGCCATCGATCACAACGACCGGTGGCCGGCGACCGTCAGTTTCCATACATTTTGTTGCTGTAGATTGTCGCCGCTACCAGCGACACGTGTAGCTCGTTTGCGGCGACCGTAAAGTTTAAAAAATACTGAAAACCCGACTGAATATAACCGAGAATATGTTGGATTTCATACCAATTTAATGGTTTGAAGATTATGTTCATATACCAAAATCCATCAAGTTATGAGGGGTTTTGGTCACTTCTTCATGCATTTTGGTGGCTAATAGCCGCTATTAGAATTTTTTTACATTTTATGTAGCTCCAGACCTCATTATGTCTATCTATCTATCTTTATATCCAGCCGGTAACACCCACTGCTGGGTAAAGGCCTCTTCTCTATTTCGCCATTCTTGCCGATCTTGTGCAAGGCAGAAACAGTGTGGTCCAGCTGCCTTAACGATATCATTAAGGCAGCTGGACCACACTTTGACTTATAATTGAACAATTTTTTTTTTTTTAATTTTTTTTACTATTTATAGGCTTTCGTTTGACCACCATCTCACCTGATGGTAAGTGACGATGTGGTCGACGATGTAGCACGCTTACCTAGAATAATCCTATTCACTCTTGCCTTGAAGACACCCAAATTATAGTGATCGGGAAACACTGACGCCGGCAGAGCATTCCATTCCTTGGCGGTTCGCATAATGAAAGTGGAAGCAAAGCGCTTTGTGCGAATACATAGTATGTCCACTATGTAGGGATGGCGCAATCCCGCCGCATGTCCCTCGGCCTCCACTCTGTGAGTGCTTTGGTCCACCGATGGTCATCCCGCCTGGCCAAATGTCCTGCCCATTTCCACTTAAGGGTAATCCTCAAATCCGAATTCCATACAAAATATTTCGGACAAATACTCAAAAAGTACGCCGAAAACGAATAGTGCGAAGAAATTACTATAATGTCCATGTTTTTTGATTTCGTCATCAAAAAAAGTGAAAGGTTTCATACTCTAATTTAGATTTTATACGTGTTTTTAAGTTAGTAGGGTTAATTTTAAAACACGTATAAAATCAGGATTAAAGTATGAAACCTTTCACTTTTTGTGTTAACGAAATCAAAAAACATGGACGAAACGAATAGTGTGAAGAAATAACTATAATACGACGTGTCTCTTTTTGAGTATTTGTCCGAAACATTTTGTATGGAATTCGGATTTGAGGATTACCCTTAAGCCTCGCAATTATGTCTACACTCAAAAAACTTGACCCATCTTCTTCGTAGTCGGGTAAAAACTTTGAGAGGCACGATCAATAGCGTCATTAAAATAAACAACCCTCGTAAAATAGAATAAGAAAAATCTACAACTTTTTTTAAAAAGCAAAGATTTATTTCAATAGTCGTCGCGATCTTCCTTTTACTTAGGCAGAAAAGTTTTGCAATATTATAATAATTGTTTCAACCCAGCTCGCGTATCAATCATTGTTTCGACCCACCTAACGATTTACTACGTATTATATTGTTTCAACTCAATTACCTGTTACCTATTCTTGTTTAGACCTACTTTTCAAACCATGGCTGTTTTAATGTTTCAACCCATTGACGGTAGTTATTCCTGTTTCGACCCATTATAAAATTAATTTTAATATTTTCGCATTTTTTTTTCTCCTGAAAACTTGATGACTGATGAAAAACACATAACGCTTTTGGCGAGCGTACCGACGATATACAAACATTTTTGTTAGGATTTGATAAAAATAGCAAAAAAAATCTAAAATAAAATAAACCCTTTATTTAAATATTCTATTGTATCCATTGAGCTCGTTATACGGATCGCTCATAGTCTTCATTTATCAGGCAAGCTCATTAAAAAGCGCTTGAAAGCTGCAAAAAGCGGGGCTAAGCGATAACTGCGCTTGTTTGTCAGACAGTCTTTGGAATAGTTTATATTAAAGAGTTCTTTAATAAGTAATTATTTTATTTTTATTCGTCTGAATGTTTATAGAGTCTGATGTTATTAATTGAAATCACCATAATTTGGACATTATGATTTATTGTGTAATGTTTGACTGGCTACTGCGTTGGTTTTGGTATCGGGAATAAAAAGTATAACTCTGGTGAATTAACATGACACCTGGCTATATGACGTTTGTGCAAAGTACAGTGTGGAATTGGATAATTTTGGTAGAGAAGAGGACGTGAGATGCTTGTTGATGATAAGGCTTCCCAATAAGAGGAAGAAGAAACACGGAGGACGCTGAGTGGGGCCGCGGGGGATGCATCGAGTTCCGAGCCAGGTGTCATGTTAATTCGACAGAGTAATAAGTTATGTCCAAGCAATTTCAGTCAAATCGGTTCAGCTTTGGCGTGATTGAGGAATAAAAATCCATCTATCCATCGTCTACTAAATTTCTCCTTTTGAATCTTAGAATTATGTCGTCACCGTTTTACTATTTAAATAAAAATAAACACAAAAATAATCTACAAATATATTCGCAATCATATTCTACTTATTCCAGCATTAAAATAGCGGAAAATCTCCTAAAAATAAATAGTATTTATGCGACATCTGATAATCAGCTTCGCTCAGATTACTTTAGCCTCTTGAGGGTATAGGCGGTTATAGACTTGATTAACTTTCGTGAATATGTTTTCGCTTCTTGAGGAAAATCGCTAACATTTTAAGAAATATCTAACTTAGGTAGGACTCTTGAAATAAAATAATAAAGTGGTTTTTCGTAGACTTTCGCGATTATCACACATAGTTGACTGTCAACCCGTGACCACGTCTGTTGCAATACAGTCGAGGTGAGCGCGATAAATACCCGTTATAATCAAATAACAATAATAAAGGTTTTAAAAATCATACTACAACCAACTTCAATTGGACTGTTTTAGTAAAAAAAAAAAGTAAAATTATTTATTATCAAACAAAAATGACTTAGCTTGTATTTGCCATGTAAACATTATCATAATCCTTACATGTTAAATACAAGCTAAGTTTAGCTAAGCTACCCAAGCTAAGTGTATTTACAATTACCAGTGCATTTTGTAGGGAGATTCAAACATTATAATTCATATTTACTAACGCGCCCCCCCCCCCCCCCCCCACACACTAGGCAAGTCTGAATAGTGGAGAGTAGTGACCGTTAACACCACTGAAAAATCACAGGGAAGCAAAATACGCAAGTTTGTTTACTTCGACGACCTTAATTTTTTCAGTTATTTTGATTTAAAAACTCGAGATAGAGAACCGCTTTCCTTTTTGAAGGTGATTGAAAACCAATCAATTTTTCACACAAAACTCTGTATTTCTAAACCCTAAATTATCTAAAATGGTTGTGTTTTAAATAAAACAAACTGAAAAAAATGGCTGATACTATGACGATAAAGGACAAAAAATCATTTATGCTATTCTTTACACTCTTACCAGTGTCCTTTACATTCCCAGTATTAATATTAAATGGACTCTAAAAAGCAATAACTATGAAATTGAAGTAGAGATTTGTAGAAATATCCCTAAAAATACGTCTTTGTTATTTTAAAATCACAGCGTTTGATCACGTAAAAACCATATTCCTTTCTCAATGTTTTCCCAACCCGAGTAAAATAATGGGAAAGGTCGACAAACACTGTTTTAGTATTCCTTATCTTGAAATGAAAACGGTTGGTACTTATTATCCCAAACTCTAGACGAAGTTAACAGGCAACATGAAACTTAATGAATAAAGCTCTAATATCTATGATTGTTGCGAAAATTTTGAGAAGATTGATGAAAAGGGATGTTTTTGACTTTATTACGCCAAAACTACTGGATCTGAAAAATATAAAAATTATGAGCTGGAAAAAGACTATCTCGATACCATGCAAATGAAATCATCGACAGGAGCGACTAGTTATACTAATATTGTTATACATTTTTAATTCAACGAAAAAAAAATATTCCATTCGCCTAGCAAGCGAGATCCGTTTTCCTGTGAAAAATATTTAAGATTATTTCTCGGATATTCAAACTAAACTAAGATAAAGAGGGAATTAAAAAAAATCCTGCAGACATTTTCTACAGAAAATGCAGCGAAATGTCTTAATTTTGCACGGAATGAGCCCAGCTTTCTAAACGTATAAGAAACAGAAGTGGAGTGCTATCGCTGAACATCAGAAACACGGATTAAGCTTTTGTCTAGAAATACCTTATTTTTGACCAGCAAAATGCTTATTGGGGGCTTTATTTAGGGAATCTTGATTTATTCCTACTTTGAAATCATAGAATAATACGACATTTTTGTTATACTGACTCTGGGAGTCGCTGACGATTCGGACACAAAATATGCGGACACTGTGTCCGAATTGAGACTTTTTAAAATCAATATTTTTTCCACTGACGTTTCGGACACCATCAAAATATCAAAGCTGTTTAGTACAGTCAGATCAAAAAGTGATAAATTATAATACCATATCGGACTATTTTACATACCATGTTGAAAAAAAAACAAAAATCATTCAAAACGTATATACGTTATTCAGTATAAAAATCAACATCTTGATTCTGGATTACTGCAATTTTGATTTTAAAATATTTTATACCACTAAATTGACCAGCAAAACGCTTATTGGGGACTTCGTTTAGGGGTTCTTAATTTATTTCTACTTCGAAATCATAGAATAATAGGATTTGTTAAACTTCTTCTAAATTCTGGATTATTGAAATTTTGATTTTTAAATATTTTATACCATTACATTACATTATAATGTGGGTTGAAAAAAGAATATTGTGTCTGTTTTCAATATGCAAATGAATTACAATATGGATCGAAACATTTTTTTTTTTCATTTGATATTTATTTTTACGCTACCTACTTAATATGTTGTATATTTTTATAAGTTTATACAAGGTTACAGGTATATTAACAAAAGCGTTTGTGTCGGTGAATAAAAAGCGTGGCGTGTCTATTGTGACCTGTCAAAATGATCATTCTAAATTTGTCAAAGTGTAGTGAAATTGCATTGGTGTGAGTACTTTGACAGCGCCAGCTTTTTGAACGACCTGTATCCTTGATTAAATACTTTTTTTAGTTTGAGTTTGACATTTGTATATCCAGTAGTATTTATAGTTCTTTGTTAAACATTATTATCTAGAGCAGTTGGAGTGCAACAAATGTTATTACGGACACAATACAGTTATAAAACTATGAGGCGCAGAGGTGCCGTGTTCGTTCTTGACCTTTTTAGATTGTTTGACCTAAATATTTGACTGGGATACTTCTGTTTAATGTTACCGGTATAAATTAACAAGTAATATTAATATTTAAAATCTACTACGTGCTCAATCAAAGCCTTGTAACAGCGATAATAATTAATAAATAGTATACATATATTTAGTAATAAATCCGCTTAACATCCAAACAAATTGGCTCGCCGAAGTTTGAAACGTTTCAAAATTCGGCGAGTCACATCTTCTGAGGATGCCTCGTGTAGAGGCGAAACACGTGTTGTGAGTTCTAAATTGGGTTTTATGTTTTCGGCGCTTTGGTTTAGATTCTGAAATTCTAAACTAGAGTTAAGTTAATTGAGACCATAATTTGGAAGTTAAGCGGATTTATTAGGTACTAAATATATTTATACTATTTATTAATATTTATGGATTTCCGCAAAGTAACGCTTGAATCAATCAATTAGCGATAATAATGTTACAAAAATTAAATCTTTGTAAGAAAGAACGGTGTGCGCTTTAAGCGTCGATGACACAAGCTTTTTTACACGCTGATTGTTGGCGTTTTTAAACGCTAGCGCGTGAACGTGTTAGCTTTTGGGAAGGATTGTCAACAAGCTGATTGTAAAAACGCCGATGACACTGGGCGACCATACACGCTACAAGCGAAGTCGCTGGCGTGTAGCGTGTAAAAAAGTCATATGTTATAAAAAAACTTTGTCAAATATAGTTTTTCCAACTTTACCAGAACGAGCGTTACATTGCCAATCGTGAAGGCAGTCTCATTCAATACCCACGGAATAAAGTGTTCAGCCCGCCTAAAAAAGTTTTCACTCAAAAACCATCGCACTCCTAGACGAGAGTAGGCCCGAGTCCCAGCAGAGACAATATAAGCTGTATGTTTAAATTTAACTTAAAAGGCTTTCAATTCATAAGTTAATGAGTCTCGCCACTAAACATGTAGAAAATCAACTTTTTGGGCACATTCCGACGTTTCGCGGTTTTCCCATCCAGCACAATGGACCAATAGAAACCCGAGTTCATGACGTGATGAGGATTCGAAGCGATCCTATTGGCTGGTATATCCTGGGGTCGTGTGGTTTACACTTGACACGTGACGAGGGCAAACGTTACTTAGTTGACTTGGTGGTGACACACTGTAATTTAGTTCAAATAACTTTAGTCAAAATGAATGAATGAATGAATGAAAATGCTTTATTGTAGGTACACCATAAGACAAAAAAAAAACATGGAGAAGGAAACATTAAAAAAAAAATTTAGTACAATGGGCGGTCTTATCGCTAGTAAGCGATCTCTTCCAGATGACCAATAAGAATAACAAATAACCAATAAGAATATTTATCAGAAATATTTAATTGTAATCTAAAATCAAACTAGTGCAACTGGGCTTTCAATTTTAAGACTGACTATCAAAATATCTCAAGGTGGACGGGCGCTATAGAAAAGTTGCACGGGCCTATGGGAATCGAATCCTTGTGTCGCACTGTTGTTGTTATGGGCAGGCGTGATCTCTGACCATTAGGAGAGCGCCTAGCTCGTTAACGTAAAAAAACTATTAAATATTATTTTTATGTTAAGTAAGTAACGAGACGATCTAAGCGCTTTACTGGTGGTAAGAAGTAATGCCTGCTCATTACTGTCCATGATTAAAACAGTGCTACATAGTACACGAGACTTATGCCTACTTGCAACAAACTGTCAATGTTCCTAAGCAATAACTTTACTCGCTTGGTAGTTTTAACAGTCCAGATTATGACCGTTAAAAACTGAAAAGCGAGTAAAGTAATTGCTTAGGAACTTTGAAAGTTTGGTGCAAGTTGGCATCAGAATCACATATACAGATATGTCGATAGTCTACTCTAAATCAGTAATTTTACTAACAATAGTGCTTTTAAACCGCAACACAGTAATGATAATCAAATTCCTACACACGGGCCATAGAAGCAGTAACTTGAATAATCAAGGTTTGACAAAAACATAGACAACCGACTTCATTTGGACTGTTTTAGTGACCGTAAACACCACTAAAAAGTCACTGGGAAGTAAAATATCAATTTCGCAATTTCGTTTACTTCGACGACATATTTTTTTCAGTTCTTTGCATATAAAAATTAAACGACTGAATCGATTTTGATAAAATTTGTATGGGACCAATCTGAGAGAATATTCTCACAAACAAAAAATATTTTTTAAAATCGGTTCATAACAACAAAGTTCTGAGGTAACATACTTAATAAAAAAAAAAAACTTTCAACTGAATTGATAACCTCCTATTTGAAGTCTGTTGATAAACTTATTTCAAATCCATTTCAAATAAAGGAACATGGCCCACATCCGGCGGACATTTGAGTGGATGCCAACAGATCGAATCGACAACTACCCTCAAAACCGTTCGGCTGTTGAACGGCATCTAGCCAAATGGGCTATGACTTCGATACATTGTATTTGCGATTTAATTTATTACGTTAATTTGTTATGATATTATTTGGTATCTTCTGTTTTCAACCCACACCAGAGGTTGAAAAAAAAAAATTTGTTAATAAAAAAAGTTGTGTGCTTTAGACCGCACGACAGAAGTTAAAACTTATTCAAAGGCGAGGCTAATAATTATTATGAAATACAACCATTTCCACAATTAATAAATAAAAGTTGGTTTACGGACGATAGTTTAACATGGCTACCAGCGTTACCGGACAATCGGCGTTACCGGACAATGAGCGTTACTGGACACTGATAATGTTACCGGACGATGACGTCAACGTTTTCGTACACGCAGCCGGCGTTCATCAATATATTAGACTTAGTCACGTCAAAAACTGTTAGTAGTCAAGTTTTTTTTCCGTGTGTCTTATACCACAACCGCACCGTTTTTGCTCACAATATAATAAATTATGTAAGGATGTTATTGTCTTCCGATGCCATCTTAACTAAGCGGCTCCACTGGCGAGATAGTGGCGATTTATACAGCCTCCGACCCTTAAAAGGTTTAAATTACGAGGAAGCAGAATCTTGCAAGAATTTCGAAAATATGGACTTCATTTGATGGTTTTTCTGTTGTCTTTCTCAAGTTTCAGAATACCTCTCTGCCCAATAAAGGAGTATACATAAAATATATTACCGTTGGGAGACATTCCCTGCAGAATGCCGTAGATGTACATAGATGTGTATCAACACAGTGTCAGATATTTTGTCGCAAAGCTAAAATGTGTAAGCATTACTGTGTTCCGGTTTGAAGGAAGTGTACACTGTAGTGAGTGAAATTTAGTCGTGGGTTGTGACTCGCCTCACGATATCTCGCCACTTTTCCCTGCTGGCAGACGTTCTGGTGCACTCATGCAACTGCATTAGTGACCTTCCGCGCAGCCTGGTGCCTTCCACTCTGCCCTGAACAACCAAACGCACTATGGAGTCATTGTCCTCCGAAGAACTTGAGAACATAAGTACTAGTGTAGGCGCGTACTAAGGACTTTTGTTAATTCGCAACACCAACGAAGTTACGGGTACCAACTAGTTATCATTAAATTGGTCTAAAGGGATGATAATCAAGTAACTATTGTATCCAAGATATCCAGGTCGCCATCTCGCTGCCCGAGGGTCAAGGGCAAACGTGACTATTGAGCCGAATCGAAATGGAATCGAAAGGGCGTAGCAATCACGATTCCCCATAGAATGGACCTTCTGAATCACTAATGAAGCTGATTAATTAGTAATTAGTACACTCGGACCAGTCAGCATTTACCTGCAGACACTGATTATGTTTATTATAGGGGTTATTGTGCCTGAAATAAACGAATTTTATTTTATTTATTACGAGTTATATTCAATTCAATTCAATTAAAACATATATTTCAGACTTTTATGCCTACTTGCACCAAACTGACAAAGTTCCTGAGCAGTTACTTTACTCACTTGGTAGTTCTTAACAGTCCAGATTCTGACCATTTAGAACTGCCAAGCGAGTAAAGTAATTGCTTAGGAACTTTGAAAGTTTGGTGCATGTAGGCATAACACCCGTATTCTAAGTCCAAACTCAAACTCACCTTACGTAAGTAGTAAAAAGGCCGGCTCTTTACTAATGGTTTCGGCTGTCACCTGTCAAATTTTAAATGCGCAACGAGTATGTATTTCCTTAAATGAAAAAATCGTCTTAGAATACGTGTGTATTCCATAAAAGAAGGTACAAATTTCATTTTAACAAGAACAAGAAAACATTAAAAAAATTAAAATTATAATATTAAATTAAAATACTAGTTGTATGTAGTTAGTGATAGTACAGTCAGAAATGCAATTGGCCGGATACTTTGTTTTCATTTTTGGGTTGAATCGGGAATAATTATGGGTCAAATATCATCATAATACAGTCAGAATTGCAAAGTGCTGGAAAAATTGTTAAATTAATTTCGGGTTGAAAGGGGAATCATTTAGGGTCGAACATTATTTTAAATAATTTTTCTGAATCACTTATGAAGCTGTTTAATAAGTAATTAGTACACTCGGACTAATCAGCATCTACCAGCAGACACAAATTACGTATAGTTAAAGTACAGTCAAAAATTGCAAACGGCTGAAAAACTGTTAAAATAATTTTGGGTTGAAACGGGAATCATTTAGGGTCAAACATTATTTTGAATACATGACGTTAGGAAAAATGGGTTGAAAAAAAGTTCTTGAGATACATATATTATTGAAATAACGAAGTAGTGGAAAATAATAATCATAAAGTCTGCACCATTCTGAATAGTTCCTACAAAATTCCAACTTAAAAATAAACCTTAAGTTCATTTTCAATTAATACTATGAATAAGAAAAATACATTATCTGTTTGACTAAAGTACGAGAATGCGAATAAATATTAATACTCAAAGGTAACATAAAAATTACATTTCATGGCTCAACACAATATTCCAAGTGTCTGGAATTATAATTGATCCGGCCATACCAGTTTAAAATTAAAACAGCTAGTTCACTGTAGGAAATATTGGTTAGGTACAAAGCTTTAAGTTTATAAAAACTGAATACCCGATTGCCAAAACATTATCGCCAAGTTTGTCTAATAACTTTATTTTTATGTTATAAGTTTATTTATATAATGACAGTCCAATAACCAAAACTAATCAAAACATTCCTTATTAACCGAAATCCATTAAGTTTTGATGGTCTTTTTGCCAATTTTTCACACATTTCGGTGCCTCACACATTTTGGTAGGTAATGAATATTGGATTTTTTTACAAAAATAATCTAACACTCGAGTGACCTAGAGGAATACAGCAAGACCTCATTTGTAAAAGTCCATCAATCCGTTTAGGCTGTAGGGCGATGCATAAAGTTAGATAGACATAGAAACATAAATAAACTCGAAAAACATAACCCTTATTCTTCGCAGTCGGGTAAGATATGCAAGATAAGTTGCGTTTTTTGGTTTTCAGGATTCAGTATTCAGTAATTTTATTGCAAATAAGTAGTACTTACATCTAATACAAGTTTAGGGCTATGGTAGGTACTCAACTCATACTCTCATCTAAGGTTGGTTGGAGTGAGCTAGTTCTTTCCCTACTATCTGTGTTAAGAATAAACCAACCACTGGTTCAGAACTTAATAGTTTTTTTATAGTTGATTGTACTAATGTGACTGCAAATTCTTGAGTTTATGAAGGTTACCAGGTATTTCGACCTTAATTCACTATATTTATTCAGGACATTTGTGCTGGGTGTTTTCTATTCACCAGAAAAAGAAATACACATAACCAGTGGCCGTTCTGAACACAGATATGGCAAAAAGAACTCGTAAAAGCGAAGTCTAATTTTTGTCAAAATAAATTTGATAAAAATTGGATAACTGTTAACGTTAGCCGTTTTCCCATGATCATACTAAATTTAAGTTTTAGTCATGGTTTGGCAAACCCAGGTACCTAGATCGAGCTAGCTCGCTGCGACTCGATCTATCCCGGGTTTGCTCAGGCACCGCACTCGCGCCGCTGTCACTCCGTCATTTTGTAGAAATCCAAAATTCTGACTGCACAGATACAACGTAGTACCCCGTCTGCATTATCAAGTACTTTGGTAATTAAAAATTTATGAAATATATTCTATGTATGTATTTACAAAAAAAAAAAGTATATAAGTACTCTATCAGTTATCTGGTTCCCATAGTACAAGCGCTGCTTAGTTTGGGGCTAGATGGCGTTGTTAGAAATGTACAAACATTTATTTTATTATCATAATTTCTCATTGAATTACCCTAAACAATTAACCAAAATTAAACCGGATTATCTTTAAAACTTTCAAGCAACAATGTATGAAATGGAATATTTCACGTGAAGTCGCACATTTAATGTGCAGTCTCACAACCGCGTCCTAATTGCATCGTATACTTGTCGCGTCAAGTTTGTCCACAGAATTAGACACATTTTTGTTGCCTAGCCCTAGAGCTGCATTTAAAACATAATTTGAACTGATTTCGTTTTCAGAGCCTTCTTGCGGCAAACCTGTCTTAGTCACTGTTAGGTTTAATAGCGCAGAAACAAGTTCTATTATTTTTAATTTAGCACAATACTTAAGATGCTGATAACAAAGTTACCATCTTTTAAATCGTAATTTGTGTCTATTGGCATAGAAGAAAAAACAAAAAAAAAATCACTTCGCAAAAAAAATAATGAAAAAGCTGCTTTGTGTCAAACGATTCAAAGTCCAATTTAGCTCGCACACCATTACGCGCGTAAACATTATATTTACCATATAATAAAAAAGCTGCTAGCACGGCACTGTAAACTAAAGAATAAGAATAATTTTATTTGCTTACACATAAAACATTAAAAATACAAAGATACATTGGAAAGTCACTCAGCATTTGCCTCAGAAATATTGGGACCTTCTTCTGAGGCGCTGGTTTTATGTGACCCCTGAGGAAGTGCGAGGATAGCGGCAATCTTCAAAATTACTTCAAAGTTGCGTAAACATTTTTTGGGGAAGTTGCTAGTGTAAAATAGGTGACGTGTACCAAAAAAAGTAAGTGTTTATTCTGTAAGTTGAGGACCTATTAATTTATAGAAGCTGCAAGAGATCAATCCCAACGACTTGGCAAGACCTCTATCATAGTGCCACACGGACATCTATGGCTGGTGCACAAACTGCTACTCATTCAGCACCCGCGATAACGAGTCGGAGACGCTTCGTCATCGGCCACTCGTGGCTTGGATCCTCGCCAGACTCGCTAGGACGTTAAGCCTTTGTCTCATTGATGCGAGGGTTATGGCCATAAAAAGCCGTGTTGGTCGAGTGGAGATGCCTCGACCTAGAACCTGATTTCTGCGCTTCGAAGAGGCTCGATACTTGCATTTGACACATGTTTTTGAACTTTTTTAAAAACATGTGAAGTAATAATTTGCTAGAAGTCGCTTTGCTCAGTATGAATGAAAATAATGAAGGTTTTACAAATACATACAACAACCGACTTCAGTCGCACTGTTTTAGTGACCGTCGGCACCACTGAAAAGTCACAGGGAAGCAAAATACGCAATTTGATTCAATCAATTACTTCTTTTTTGTCAGTAATTGAGTTTAAAACTAAACTACTGAACCGATTTTGGAAATTTCTGAACTTCTATGGGACCAATAACAAAGTACTCGTATAATCACTCATACAAAAAAGAAAAGTATTGTTCAAATCAGTTAATAAACAACAAAGTTCTGAGGTTAACAAACATAAAAAAACAACCGAATTGAGATCCTCTTCCTTTTTTGAAGACGTTTGAAAAAAACAAAGTCGGGATTAAAAGTCGCACATTTCAAGTTAAAGAAACCTTCGAAAACCACTCTAATCCTAAAGCTGACTGTTATAAAATGTAACAAGAAGTTATGGAAGATCTGCAAAGTAAACTGCAAGATGATGAGTCGAAGACGCCTCGTCAGATGCGGTTCTCGTGGCTTGGACAATCGCCAGGGCACGAGATTAAACCGCAGTCTCAATCACGCGACCCGTAAAAAAATTGGTCGTCTGTAAAGTTGGTTTACGGACGATAGTTTAACGTGACTAACAGCGTAACGGGACAATGAGCGTAACGGGACAATGAGCGTTACTGGACAATGAGCGTTACTGGACAATGACGTAAACGCGCGGCGGAGTTCATAGATTTATTAGACGTAATCACGTCAAAGATACGACTTATTCAGGGTTGCTAGCTATAATTGGTCAAATTAGAAGGCACGGTCTCGGCCATACCAACATAGCGCCGAGTGCTCGGCTGAGCCAGTGATGTAAGCTTTCACTGTCTCGGCCGAGTAACATTTTACTATCTCGGCCGACTACTCGGTACGTGTGATGTAGGCATTAATAACGTGTTAATAATCAAGGTTGTACAAAAACATAAACACCACTGAAAAGTCACAGGGAAGCCAAATACCTATGCAATTTTGTAAAAATCGACGAGATATTTTTTCTGTTATTTGGATATGAAAATCGGTTCATAAACAACAAAGCTCTGAGGTAACGAACATAAAAAAAAACATTCAACCCAATGATAACATCCTGCTTTCTGAAGTCGGTTGAAAAAAACAGCTCTCTAGGCGACTTCATTTTTCAACCTACGAGCGTGGACTTGTGTAGCATACAAGCTTAGGAAAATCCAACGCTTGGAATAAAATGTTGTGCTTTTGCCAAACATAACCGAAAATTCAGGTGTATTCTATGTTTTACCTGATTTCTCGTCATCAAGTGGTTTGGATTGTCGCCAGAAGGATTTAACCCATTTTTCTGTGGTTTGGCTCCATTGATGTGAAACCGCGATAAAACTAGGACTTTTCTAGGATTTGCTCGCGCTTTAAGGGAATCTTTAAGAGAAACGATTTAGTTCAATCTATCCTAAGTTTTAATAATACATCGAATCCAAGTCTTTCAAAGATCTGCTGAAAGAAGTATGTTAGGCTTAAAACTAGCAGACAGAAAAAGAATATCCGATATAAGAAAAATAACAAAAATTCATTGACGCCGGAGAAATGGCCTGCAGATTAAAGTGGAGATGGGCTGGACATGTAGCCAGAGCAGGAGATGGAAGATGGAGTGAAAGGGTACTTCACTGGTTCCCAAGAAACTCTACTCGTCCTAGAGGAAGACCAAGGCGGTGGTAGAATGACGACCTCATGAGAGTGGCAGGCGCTACCTGGACTAGACTCGCCCAAGATAGGCAGAATTGGCAAGGGTTGGAGGAGGCCTTTACCCAAAAATGGGTGCCCAAAAGAAAATAATCAGAAAGAAAATAAAGAAAATTTATGGGCAAATACGGCTTAAAAATAATAAATCCTAAGTTTTTTGTTTTCAAAAGTTTATGTCGTGAACGGATTTCGTCCTGCGATACACCAAAGAATGTTTTCTTGTTTGAACCCAAAAATAATAATTATTGTTACGTACATACCTCAACGCAAAATTCAAAACAAATGATAATTTTGTTTATTCATAGTTTTATAGTTTTCTGGTAATGTGGTTTTTTTCTTTGTTATTTTATTTGTGTAATATATATAATATGTAAATAATATTTGGACATTTCAAACAACTTCCTTCTATCCCTAAACTAAGCATCCTTATATAGGATATACTATAGGAACCAGCTAACTGATAGAATACTGTTTTTTTTTGTTAATACATACAAAGGATACATGATAAACATCGATGTTCATCGCACAACTATTTATCCTGAAGCGGGAATCGAACCCGCGCTACTCAGCGTAGCAGTCCAATGTACTTGCCACTTGACCAATCGTGTCGTCAAAATATTAGTAGGGATACCTACGTTTTCTAGTAATGTGGTTTTTTCATTGTATTTATTATAATTCATCATATAATAAATATTTGTGTTTTTCAGTTTAAACACTGAAACACTCTGAATTCTCTGAAAGTCCAATTAGTCGCTGTTACCAAACAGGTCCTTAACCGGTGTCAACGCGTAATGGATACATTTACGGGAACTACAGATTTATGCTGAGTTTCAGCATAAACTCAGTCGATGTCGGATGCCACTGAACACAGCTTTGCAATGCAGTGCCTTCATTTGATTTCCTATTGGATTTGTGTGACTTCGTAACGATTGCTAATCCTATACCGTTATAGGTACTAGTTTCTTGCCAAAACTGCAAGCAAATCCGCGTGGTTGCGAAGTAGAAACTAAAATAAAAAAATCAGACCTCACAAACATTCGCCAACTGCAACCAACTCAAAATTAAAACTTTAGTTAGCCCTCGTTCCACATTCGAGACACTTAGTTGATCAATCTCGAAAGCCCAGTAAGCCCAAACCGAAACACAATAATGCTTACACACTACTGCTTGGAAGAATATTTGGCACGTTCTTTTTGTGACATAGAAAATATAATATCAGAAGTTTCACTGTCCATAAAGCAACGGGATTGGTCAATGTGGTAGAAAATTAAATCACCCGAACTCAAATATCTAGAAAGATCCTTCGATAGGTCCAGTCGTTATGCTTTCGATCAGAATTTTTATGATGCTGTGACTCTCAGTACATTGATTCTAGTATAAAACTTGAAGAGAACTAGAACGAATATTTTATCGAAGTTTTTTGAAAAATTTTGCATTATAGTACGATGACACGGCTTTTTTACACGCTACACGCCAGCGGCGACTTCGCTTGTAGCGTAAAGTCGTCCAGTGTCATCGGCGTTTTTACAATCAGCTTGTTGACAATCCTTCCCAAAAGCTATCACGCTAGCGTTTAAAATCGCCAACAATCAGCGTGTTAAAACCGCTTGTGAGTCATCGACGTGTCAATATTTTTTGCACTAATAGATAAGGTAGGTTGAAAAAAGAATTATTAATTTATCTGACGGATAAATAATTATGAGTGGGTTGAAAAGGGAAAACATGTTTTAGATTTTGATGTCATTTCATAATCTGTCACTTTAAACTTATTTTCGTGGTTTACTTAAAATTAAATGACCGCTTAGCTGAAATCCCGTAAAGCTCCGTTAACTAGTTAGATTCGTAGCTAAGGTAATTAATTTTTATAATATTGAATATGCGGTTATAGTTTTCATCAAATCGAACCAGAGGAGGGCCTTTTGAGCGTTATTCGATAATCCCCATAATTATGGGATTAAGGATTTGGCCATACAAATCCAGTTGAAGAATTCACCCTGTATTATTAGTAGAAAGCCTTAAGGGGAATCCTCAAATCCGAATTCCATACAAAATGGTTCGGACAAATACTCAAAAAGTACATCGTATTATAGTAATTTAAGTAATTTAAAATTAACCCTACTAACTTAAAAACACGTATAAAATCTAAATTAAAGTATGAAACCTTTCACTTTTTTTGTTGACGAAATCAAAAGACATGGACAAAACGAATAGTGTGAAGAAATAACTCTAATACGGCGTACTTTTTGAGTATTTGTCCGAAACATTTTGTATGGAATTCGGATTTGAGGATTAGGCTTAAAACTAAATTCAGGCTGTATAATTTGTAGACAGCCTCAAAATCAAAGTATATCAACAAGTAACAAAGTTACAAGTAGGTTAACAACACCTGATAAAATATGCAATGTTGTTCAAAACTTTTCCTCTTTGTTAAAAATTTACAACGAAAAGTTCTTAATTAACTAGTTCAAACTCTTGGCTTCATTTGAAAGTAAATTCGATTATTTTATCCAACTTTCAAACGCAAAAGTGTCTCTTTGTCTGTACTTTGTATAAAATGGCAAGAAAACTATTAACTTTCATTTCATTTCATTTATTTATTTAATCACATAATGTGTTTTTGTCAGAGCGTCTGGTCGAAGCGACGCGTGATCAGAGGGCTGGAAGCTATCTCGGCCAAAGAATAAGCCTTGCAATACAAAGAGGCAATGCAGCCAGTATCCTCGGCACGCTGCCATCGGGTATCGAGTTGGAGCAGTTGAGCTACCTATAGATCGTTTGCAACGGTCTATGGGTGGCCCAATTGTTTCCTTTTGTAAATTTTGTAATATACCTATATATAGATTGTAGTAGTTAGCTTATGCTGTGATAAAAATCACCTATTGTATATAATTGAAATTTGTTTCGTTTTTTACGACTCGGAAAATGAACTTTTTCAAACTGAGTGGGAATTTTATTAAAAGCCTATTTGGTACTTGTAGCATGAAAAGATGATGAGCTACGATGACGGCTAATATCTGAATGAAAGAAGAAAATTCAATTCATTTTTGATGTTCTTTCATTAACATTAACACTCACACCCCTTCACTAGGATTCCTTGTATCGCAGGTGGCTTGGTCACATACAAGACATCACAACATCCAAGACCCGAGAACAAACATTGGTGTTAGTCACACAAATATTTGCCCCAGCCGGGGATCGAACCCGGAACACCAAGCTTCGTAGGCAGGGTCACTACCAACTAAGCCACAGTGCCATGTTCTTGATTCCAACAAACTTCCATACCACAGTTCCAGTGTTAATAATTCCAAGAAACTAGTAGACAACATACTTATTTTGACGTGACTACGTCTAATAAATCGATAAACGCCGCGGCGCCGGCTGCATGCACGAAAACGTTGACGTCATTGTCCGGTACGCTCATTGTTACGCTGATAGTCACGTTAAACTATCGTCCGCAAACCAACTTTACAGACAACCAATTTTTTTTTCTGTTTTTAAGTCTACAACTTAGACTTATTTAAATACTAAAAAAAACTGACACAGATATATTATACACACAGATTGGTTACGGAAAGAAGATTGATTTAAATTAAAAATTTGCTAACTAGCCTATACCGAGATAACGGTACTTATATTATTTAATTTTGTAATTTTACTATAATTGTATGCCAAATAAACACATTTTCTTTCTTATTTTCTTTTTATGTGATAAAAGGTCCTGTCTTTTATTTAATTCCTACTTGGCCGGTATTTTTTCGCCTTATTCGAATTCATGCAAGAACTATGTAAAGCAGGTGCAGGCGTGATGCCTGCACATGATCAGAACAGTGATACACACTCTTATTGTCAGTAGAGTGTGCCCTCTTCTTGTAACTTTTTTGTATAATATCTTAGTGTGAATTTAAACATAATAACTCGCATACTTTGTAACCGGTGTTTAAATAACACGGAGAGTGTTCAGAGATCGACACGTATATTTTTGTAGAACATCTTTTGTATGAAAATAACTGAAATAGCTTTACAATAAGATTCTTCGACACAAGAAACACTTTACATAGTTCTTGCATGAATTCGAATAAGGCGAAAAAATACCGGCCAAGTACGAATTAAATAAAAGTACTTGGGTTCCATTGACGGTTACCAAAATACTTTCATTATCGTCTCAATCACTCCTAATAAAATGTTCTATGTTAATAGGTACCTAAATTTACTTAAAATGCGAATCTCACGATGCGGATCAATTTGAGAGTACAACCCGTCAAATAAAAAAAATAAAATGTAAAATATATTTTTTTAAATTCGATATTAACTACAAAGATCTGAAGTAAAAATCATAAATAATAGTTAAAAAAAATCCACTGAATTAAGAACCTCCTCTATTTTTGAAGTCAGTTGAAAAGTAGTTTCAGTCTACGGAACCTTAAACCCAGAATAGGTATTGGCAAATAAAGTGAGACAATTCTATGCTAATAGGCCTCTGAAGAGCGGTGACAAGGGTCGAGCGTGTGCTAGCTTGAATTTGTATGGAATTGTATATGTTATTGTATAGAATTTTTGTATAATAATAAAATTGCATTATGGCTAGACACCCGCAACTTCTTCGCAAATTATTTTCTTAAAATACCCTCCGGGTTGCCTGGAAGAGATCGCTTACAGCGATAAGGCCGCCCCTTGTACTACCTACCTTAAGGCCTTTGTATTCTTGTTCTATTGTTTTACTCTGTTTTGTTCTTGTTGGTGTACAATAAAGTGTTCATCTATCTATCTACCCTCTAAATGTCAGGCATATTGTCAGCTAGTAACAAAATAATTCTTGGAAATTCAACAACAGAACAATAAATTAAGACTCACATATAAAAACAAACTAGGCTTATATATAAAAATAGGGAAAGAAAAAATATTATAATCAAACATTATAATGTTTGGACATTCCACACAACGCCATCTAGCCCCAAACTAAGTAAGCATGTTTTATGGGAACTAGAATACTGATAGAATACTTAAATACTTTTTTTTTAGTAAATACATACATAGAAAACACCCAGACTCAGGGCAAACAAATATTTGTCCTGAGTGGGAATCGAACCCGCGACACAAGGCGTAGCAGACTAATGTCGACTTGCACCATATTTTCAAAGTTCTTAAGCAATTACCTTACTCGCTTGACAGTTCTTAATGGTCAGAATCTGGACTGTTAAAAACTACCAAGCGAGTAAAGTAATTGCTCAGGAACTTTGACAGTTTGGTGCAAGTAGGCATAACACACTTGCCACTTGACCGTCCGTGTAAGTTATCTTATAAACTACCCCATAGTTGCTATCTCTTCAAAGCACCTTATCGTTTCATTTCAATGACAAACACGCACATAAGTTAGGAAATTCATTGGTGCAAGTCACTGATTTTTGTCCCATTAATCAAGTTAATGTTCATTATGATAGTGTTATTACCGTAATATAAGGCTATGCCCGAAAACTAAAACTACGCATTGAATGAATGAATGAATGAATGAATGAATGAATGAAAATACTTTAAGATAATTGATTGATTCAGGCGTTACTTTGCGGAAATCCATAAATATCAACAAATTATATAAATATATTTAGTAATAAATCCGCTTGATTTCTACTCAGGCGACTCATCGCCATAACGGGTATAAATACGGGCCGGGCAACGTTGTTTATTCACTCTCGTTTCGAACTTTGGCGAGTCCACACCTCCTGATGATGCCTCGTGTAGAGGCGAAACACGTGTCGTATCTTTAAACTTTGGTTTTCTGTTCGTTGACTCTTTGGTTTATAATATAGTAATATGTATTAAAGTTCTAAACTAAAGTTAAGTTAATTAAAACCTTTGTTTAGAAATCAAGCGGATTTATTACTAAATATATTTATATAATTTGTTGAAAATGCTTTATTGTACACCATAAGACAAATAACAATAACAAAGAGAAGGAAACATTGCAAAATATTTAGTACAATGGGCGGTCTTATCGCTATTAAGCGATCTCTTCCAGACAACCAGTGACAACATTTGAGTAAATTGAGACGATTATTTGAAAAATATTATATAAAAAGTATTTATTAGTTATCTGGATACCATAGTACAAGCTCTGCTTAGTTTGGGTCTAGATGGCGTTGTGTGAAATGTAGAAAACAATATTTTTTGACATTAAAAATGTGTAAAAAGAAAATGAAAAAAACTGCTTATTTGTTTTTATCAATATTGAATACGTCATACGTTCTAGTTGTTAATTTTCACAGTTAAACATTATTCAGCTGCAATGCTAGTTATTCCAAATCTATAATGGGGTGGGTACTTTACCCGCTCGTACCCTGAGTTTTCCGATGAGGCCCTTTTGGCTTGAGGCTTTGCGATCTGATGATCGCGGGTTCGAATCATTTCGGCAGTCATTTATTTGTAGGCAGTTTCGGCTGTTATTCGCAAATAGGTTTATTCGATCAAAAACCAAGGTTTTACAAAAACATACAACAACCGACTTCAATCGGACTGATATAGTGACCGTAAGCACCACTGAAAAGTCAGAGGGAAGCAAAATACGCAATTTTGTTCACATCTACGACTTTTTTTTGGTTATTCTGATGCCTAAATTACTGAACCAATTTTGATAAAATTTAATACAATCGGACCATTCCGAAAGAATAACTTCTCAAACAAAAAAAAATCAACCAAATTTATAACCTCCTCTTTTTTTAATTCGGTTGAAAAGGATAGGTGACCCTTTTCCCAAAAACCTTAGTTTCGAAAATCAAATGAACGTGTAAATAATAATAATATTATTTTCACATATTATGTGAAGTATGAAGCATAAAAAAACAAGCTAAAGACTTGTTTGACACTTAACTAAAAAAAAAAACAACTAATTTGAACCTCCTCCTGTTTTGAAGTCGGTTGAGAAATCGATGTGCTTACGTTCTTTCAAAGATCCTTCCCTAAAACGTGCTACTGAGCTCGGATCTTCGCATCCACTTTCCGGGAAACCTTTTGTAAAATCTTAGCTTCTGGTTGGGTTTACCACGCAACGTATGTTTTGCGGACTACGTAAAAAGAGAATTTACGCTACACAATACGTAATCTGTAGTTGCGTGTTACACAAAATAAGATGAAAAGATGCGTAACTATAAATTAAGCCTATTTTAAGAAGTTCCAGGGAGCGTTCTACGTCTGGACGAGAAAATTGAATTTGACATTTTGGGTTTCTTATCCTTTATATACCTGCATTTATGAATATGTTTCGGGTTAGTATCAGTATTTCTCCTTGTATTGTTACACGTCTGTCTGTCCAAGACCGAAACAGTGCTCAGCATGATTATGATATATTTATTTACTATATCAACTAAATGGTTAAAATTAATAGAACAAAAATTACTCAACTAGCTATAAAAACAAAGAATTAACCTTTCTAAAATTATAAATAATACACAAAATTTAGGTCACTGCCCAGTGCCCACGGGCAAAATACCCAAAAGGCTGGCGACGATACCTTGTAGACTATGATTAACTAAGTGCAGTGCAAGCAGAACTGTTGAGATTTATGCGCAAGGTCTTAACAAACTGACCACATATCATTTGAAAATAGAGAAAATAATGGAAAAGGTGAAGTAAATTTCGGTCTAGCCAAGTAACCATGCCTAATATGGACTGGTGTAATTGCGTTCTGTCAGTGGTTGTAAGCAGATAGATATTGCGTTATGAGGACAAATTCATTTCTTTTCAAAATTATGACTAACAAAGTTAACCGCGCTCGAAGTTCTTCACGATTACTTACGAAGATTTCCGGGTAAAGATATAGGTTATAATATTTAACTTTCTTCGTTTGCTCGTATTTAGAAAATAAAATTGGCATGTTAAATACTTACCTAACTGAAAATAAACCTCCATTTTTCATTTGATTTGACAATTATTTATCCTTAAAACTTTTAATTGTGGAAAATATTTTATAAAAAACCAATTGTTATTTTTTTTATTGTATTGGGTGTTTTTTTATTATTCTATGTAGTTATTGACAAAAAAGTATATAAGTATTCAATTAGATAAATGGTTCCCATAGTACTCCTGCTTAGTTTTTGCGTCGCATGAAAATGTCCATTATTAAAAAAAAAATCCTGAAACTGAAGGCTGCTTCATAAGTTTGCATTACACAACTAATTTTCTAGAATAAAACAAAGCCCGTAATGTTCTTTTATTTCAACAAAATAGTAACATATTAATCAACAATAACACTACTCATTGGTGCTTGATAAATGATAACGGTAGTTGATATTTACTATTTACCATGAATAATTAAGTAGATTTAGCGTCCAGACGTTGTATACCTACAGGATGATCCAGTGTATAAATCGTGTGCGTGTGTAGGCAGTATTTATTGCGAGTTTGGAACGAATAATGTATCAGACCGTATAACACGCGATCCTTAGGTGTTGATAGAACCTGTCAGGGTAGCCGGTTCGATTCTCGGTTGAGGATTCTTTAACATCATCATCAACCTATTGCAGTCCACTGTACCTTATAACGAAGTCAAGTGCTAAGAACATCAATGCCTATTTGCACCTAACTGTCCAAGGCTCTAAGCAATTACTTTACTCGCTAGGAAGAACTTAACAGTCTGAATCTGGGCCGTTAAGATCCTCCAAGCAAGTAAAGTAACTACTTAGGAATTTTGAAAGTTTGGTACAAGTGGGCATAACTTACTAAGCAATTGCTTAGTAATTACTTATTTTTTTTTTACTTAACTTAACTAAACTAAATCTTAACTTGCCAGGAAGATCTTAACTATCTGAATCCGGAGCGTTGGAATCTTTCGATTGAGTTGAGTAATTGATTAGAAAATTTAACAGTTTTGTGCATGAAGGTAAAAATACCATTCTATAAAGAAAATGCAATATTACTAGATTTATAGGCTAAATGCTAAGTGTGCCATCTTGCCCTGTCTTCGGCTTTTTATAAATTTATGTTTTATATTTTGTTTCAGGTAAAGAACATGGTTTAAATGCAGTAAGAATATTGAAATCCCATACCATCATTATTACGATAAGTAAAAGTTTGATGAATGTCATTTGTCAATTAACACTACTATTTTAAAAACACGTTAAATTAAATTAAAGTATGAAAACCTTACTAATTTTGTTGACACAATCGGAAAACATAGACGAAACGAATAGTGTGAAGAAATTACTATAATACGGCGTTCTTTTTGAGTATTTGTCCGAAACATTTTGTATGGAAATTTGCCTTCAGGATTCCCCTTAAAAAGCTATCCACACATATCCGGGTCAGGGCTATCCGTGTTCAGATTTTCTGTGTCAGTGTTCCGGACACTGACGATCCGGATGCCCCTGACACGGAGCTGTGTGAACGAATTCATGCAAGTTGTACGTAATTTTCACCCTGACGGAACACGTCAGGGCCGGTCTCCCGGAAATGTGTGGATAGCCCTACAAGAGAAGTCATGGGCAGGCGTGATCTCTTACCAGCAGGAGAGCGCCTAGACGACGAGCGAGTGAGCTCGTCACTTGATTACATAAAAAAAACGTATACGTTGAATATAAATATAACAATAATAAATAGCGAGGCTTATCACCCGTCGTGTTGACCCCTCGAGTAACGCGGAAGAAACCAGTGGGGACCTAACTTGGGGACCTAACTTAAGGACATAATTTGTGGACCTAATTTGGGGACCTAACTTGGGTACTAACTTGGGTACGAACTTGGGGACCTTCGGCAACCTAGTTGAGTGACTCCTCGCTGTACCCTCGGACCCCGCTATGCCTAAAAAAAAATGTAACACCTACAAAAGAATAACGTAAAATGCTTCCGCGAAAATTCCACAAATTGAAGCAACTTTTTTTTTTTTAAAGAACCTAAGTTCTTTAGTTTTGGCTTCACATCAAAGGTATATAGCCAATGTCAAGTAATTGGAGAGATTATTTTGTCATAAGTCAGAGTCGATAAATCAAGTCATGCCCCTGTAAAGTAGTGGTGGTTGCGACTTTACTAGAGGCTTCTATGGAGTTTTGGAGGCAACACGAAAAGTCACGTTTTACAGCATTACACTATTCACCAACACTCATACACGTTCACGAGCACTTAATGGATAAAATACCACCGTTTTTACACTTAAACACTCAAAGTTATAAAAGTTTTGTCAATTAATTTAATGCCGCCAATGCGCCTTTTTTCACGTTCCCGCCAAAACTCCTTGAAGCAACTTAATAAAGTGGTAAGAACAATTTGAGAAAATCATGTGGCGATGCAGTTCGTTTAAAAGAGGTCGTATCTGTAGGGGTGAAATGGGGGTAATACAGGGTGGAAAGAGGGGTCAAGAGGGGGTGAAAGGGGGGTAATGCAATAAATATCGGACGTGATTGGCGTAGATTAATTAGAGAGCTCATTATGAAATATCTTCATTATGTTAGAAGAAAATTCTCATTTTCGTTTTAAATTAATTGGACGTGGTTTGATCGGATATCGGGTTCCGTCAAGTTTCCAATTTCACCTCTTTTGACATGGGTATTCTGTGACAAGGGTGAAAATTAGGATATATGACCGAACGAAGTAAAGGTCCCTGAGTCTAGATAGGTACTAGATGAATCGGCATTTGTATGCGTGTATTGTAGTATGTATTTATTGTCTTTTAGTGTTAAAAAGATGTATACAGGGGTGTGAGAAATCTTTTTTTGATAAAGAATTGCAAAGTCATACAAGAATGCTCTAACAAAAATACAAACTCCTTATTAATAAGTAGTATAAATGTATATAGTAATAATTCCGCTTAACTATATTACTATATATATTTATACTATTTATTAATATTTGTGGATTTCCGCAAAGTAACGCCTGAATCAATCAATTACAAACTCCCTAATTTGTAATCTTGGCATCAAAAAGAGCAGACGAAGGTAAAAATATGGACTTTTTGAAAATTTACAAAAACTCGAATACCGTGGGATTTTTACTTTTTTTGTTAATTCAAGATGGTAGAAAAGCAACAGGTTTTTCGTCAGTTTATACTCATTATTATTTGACAGTAGAGAGATATTTCATACTCTCACCTCCATACGAAAAATGCCCTTGTTTAGACTGATCGCACAAGTGGAAGGGCGTGCATTTTTATACTACTCGGGCAAATGAACATGACCAGGTGTCATGCTGGCTGACACGTGGCTTGAAACTGATGCTTCCCCCGCTGCCCCGCGCGGCACCCACCCTGTTTCTTCTTTCTCTAATTGCGAAGCCTTATCATTACTAAGTATTACAGGACCTCTTCTCTATCAAGATTATCCAATTCCACGCTGTACTTTGCACAAACGTCATTCGAGCCAGGTGTCATGTTCATCCGCCCGAGTAGTACTAAAGTATCTCTTCCTAGGAAGCTGTTGTCCTCCAATTAGCCCGATCTTCAGTATCTCATTCAATTCAACTGTCTGTCTCTCTGCATCTTGCACTTGATATATTACAATCCAAACAAAAGCCAATTGATACGAACGGAATCCTAAAAGTCCTTTGATACACAGAATCCCAGCAAATCTTGCAACCCTGTATCCTTATCCAGCGGAATTTGAACCTTGATCCTAAGAAAAGTGCACTATAGAGTGGATCAGTATAATTTGGTATTTTCATGTGTCTAGTTTACCAGAATCACTTGACCTCAAATGCTGTGTTGTTTGGAAGAATAACCTGGTCAAGTTATAGTGGGATTCGCAAAAGCTCTGTCCCATGGAACTAAGTAAGTTTGGAATGAAATTTCCATGCGAATCATTGAAGACAAAATGAAAAATAAAATAAAAATATTAATATATTTCAACAATCTACTAGCAACTTCGTTTGTTTGCGAATAACGAAAGTTTAAGCACTTTCAGCTCTTGACAAACACAGCTTCAGTGGTTCGGCCTCTGGTTTGTCTGTCAGTCAATCAGTCAGTCAGTCAGAAGTCAGCTTTTTATACATTTTGATGATGATTTTCTCAAACATATTTCCTTCCATATACTTCTAGTTCTATGGTCCATTGTAACCCAACAACCTTCAAAGGTAATTGAGACCATGAATCAATCCTATCTGACTATTGAGATTGTATCGACGTGAAATTTCGCGTTGTTGAACATACATTGCGCGTTTTGAATAGAACTATACTTCTGTTAGCTAGTTAGTAACTAGTAATGGATATCGATGTTAGAGCGTAATTCGGTTGAGAAGATGGGACCATAGAGGTATTGAATTATGGAACCACGGCTTATTATACAGAAAACGCGTCAAAAAAAGTTAGTCAATTTAGCCGGTATGTACTACATATTGGTCCGATGAAAAATTGAGAAATGATTTTTTTTATCAATAGTAACTTCGTTTATTCGTTTTCAAAACTTCAAAAAATTTAAGGTCATTTAATTAAGTAGCTATTTAAGTATTTCATTTTTATTAACAGAGTATCAGATTTTTTTTGGTCTTGTTTCACGACGCCCGCCATCTCGTTACCTGTTTAGTGACGCCATCTTTCTTTGAAGCTGTGTATCTGGGTTTGACGTATTTATCGGTAGTTTATGTAACTAATACAGGAATTCCTGGCCCATATTGGCTGCTAATGTGATAGGTTCGCTCCTGATGTATGATAATTGATGAAGGTTTGGTACAATTATTCTCTCACGGTCTTTTGTCGACACGTCCACTTTACTCGATGTATTTGAACCGAATGAAGGCACAAACGTCATTCGAGCCAGGTGTCATGTTCATTCGCCCGAGTAGTACTATTTTTTTTTTATTTAACGAAGTACGTTTAAATTCTTCGTGTTTGGCTCCACACAGTAGTACTATTTATTTAACGCCAATTTCAAAATGGCCACTCATTATGCAAGCTAAACTTTAAATTCGAAGAAAAGCTTGCATTACCATTGATTTTCAATCCAACATTTTAATTTAAAAATCGAATATTATATCGAAGTCGAGTTTGACATTTAAACCGTGTTGCTGGCCAGCAATCAAATTCAAATAACGAACCGCAAACAATACAGTCTTCTTCACACATTGGCCGTCTACATTGGAGTTCCGTGTCGTTCGTTAGAAGTCGGACGTCAAATTGAATTTGGCGGGCCCCGGTGCAATGCGGAAAAGGGGTCTTTGTTTTCTAGATTTTTCTAGACTCCTCTTTCGACTCGTTTATCCTTTAGTGCTTTAGCTTAGCTAAATTTTGGGACTGGGATGCTGGAATTTATTTTTCAGGTTTATTTTCTTATTTAAAAGGAGCAGAAAGTTGTTATTTTTTTATTTAAACAAACAACCAAATCTTATACATGAGAAGATAAAAATTCAAACTTGTATTTTAGTCAATCAAGTTTCTTCATAAGTTCTTATATACTTAACACTCTAAAATCTTAAATTTCAATGAAAATATTTACTTACCATTTTCTTAAAAAAAAAAAACAAATCTTCCAATACAGAATTTTATGTTTACGGACAAACAAACGATCAATAACGATAGTTTTGACGACATAAACCACGAGAAAACTCCAAGGAGGTTACAATAAAACGGACAAAGAACTCCTTGGGGAATGACACTGGCCATAAATAAACGTAGGTACGTTTTGGCCCAGTTTTTAAGTTTTTAAATCGATAATGTGGCAACCGTTGCGTCATTATTCTTCCACTGTCAATGCGGTGGAGGTGCAGCGTTGGCGGAATTCTCTGTTTACTTCTGCTTTTCGACGATAAGCGGGAAAAATAGCGGCAATTTACAGTGTGATTCGTTTCGGTCTTGTAAATTACGATGGGAAACAAAATGTTGTTTTGAAAATGGAACGTTTTCTTGCTATTAAATTATGATTTGGAGGGAACACTGACGTTGTTTTTGTAGTTTGTTTGTAGTTTAATCTGTGCTTTTTTAAAACAACGAATTAGTTAATTTCAGATTTAAAAAATACTTTTGAGGGATTCATCCCCTTCCCTTTTCCTAAATTAGTAAAACAATCTAAGTATGCAGTTTTAGTTATTCAATATTCCCCATAGAATCAATATACTTATCCCATTTTCTCATATTTTGTTACTTTTAACAAGGACCAATATACCTCTTTTAATAATAGTTAACAATGAAATAGTCTAGTAATTTTTACCTTCAATATTTATCTAGCCCTGTTACTCCTCACTTTCTAAATGTATGTATTCGAAATGTTGGCAAATGTTTGGCGCGTTTTTAATGTACTACGATATGATTCTATACGATAATACTTCTATGGTATAATATTGATAATATTTTCTGGACATTTGACATAGCGATTTAGCACCAGAATAAGAAAAGCTTGTACTATTTTGGTAACCAAATAACTTTTTTTTTATACATACATACGTTCAATAGCTTCTGGCTCTGGTTGCAGCTGTATTCAGTTGCACACGATACCTACATACTATATTAAATTTCAGTCCATAAATAGTGTATGAACAGGTGTAGGAAATTAGCATCCTTCATCCAGCTGATTCCGATGGAATCCATTTGCAAATGCAATCGTATTAATAATAGCCGTTTCCGAACGACTGCACTCACACCGAACTGTAAAAACATTTTTTTTTATGTGAAAACTTCTTTAAGCGCGCTGATACATTATAATGTGGATACTGAATGAGATTGATTCGTCACGCTCAGCAAGTTTTTTTATTAGAAAAATACAAGAAGGTTTGATAGATTCGTCCAAAACGCGCGAACGTTATTAGGTATACCTAAAATTACTCTTGGCTATGTAACGCTTGTTTGGGGTGATTCAGGTAAAGCCGGAAAAATATACACGGTCAAATTATAATCACCATAAAAAAAATACGCATAGTCAGTTGCCGTTACTGAACACAATAGGCAAACCTGGGTACCTAGCTCGAGCCAGCTCGCAAAACCTCGGCTCGGGCGCCGCACTCGCTCCGCTGTCACTCTGCCATTTTGTAGAAATCCTAAATCCTGACTGCACAGATGCAACGTAGTACCCCGGCATTGTCCATTAAATTTTTTTTTGTAATAAAAAATTGGTGGTGTACATTTGATAAAGTTTTCACTACTGTCGTGTATTGTGGTCACGTGGTTAAGCATATACCGTTACCTACAAGATGCTTGTTTATTCGATCTAAAGCATGATCTTGTATACCTAAACTAGCTGCGCCTGTAACTTCGTTTGGTTGCGAATCAACAAATTCTGCTCAATTATTTCTGTATTTTTGACGTGATTGGCCAAATAAAACCAAAAATAACTACCAATATAAATATTAGTGGGAAGTATTTATATTAGTAGCCATGATTAGTGGAATTATTGTTTAAGATATTCCACTCTCTCGCCCAGATATGACACTCTGTAGATTAGAAAACGTGTCATTCGTTTACTCGCCCTGATACATCCTGTAGATTACAGATGCACATTCGTTACGGTGTAACACTAATCCTAATTTGTCGACGTAGCATTAGTGCAATTTGCTTTAATTTTGATTTTGGTCGCGTGAAATTGGAGTTCGTTGGAGCGCGAATTACCTACTCCGGGATATACCTAGTTTCCCATGAATAACCTAACTCTAGTACCTACTAATCAGCACGCATTCATACATTAAAGCGAACTAAAACTATGGGTATGGGTCACCAAAAACTAAAAATCATGTTTCCAAAAGCTGATGAAATTCCCTTGTAAGTTGAGGCGACATAGAAAATTTGAGTTTGTTTTCATTTTTTTTTACTTTCGACCTCCTTAAGTTTATCGGATAAAAAAGGTTGTTCGGGCTAAAAAGTTGCGTCTTAATAAGGGTAAAAAAGGCAAGTAACATTTTTTTTTTTTTTAAATATGATTTTTTTTTGTTTCAACCCCATATCTCCGCCATTTTTTTAAATATCCATAAAGTGAATCTACAAAAAAAATATCTTTAATTCAATTATAGTCTTGTACAACGCAACGCGCCGCGTTATAGCGCTGCGTTAAGTAACGCGCTAAGAAAGCTTCCTGTTTGACGAAGATTTTATCCATCTCCATACTCGACTGTCCCAATGTCCCAAAACTGTCCATTTCATGATTGATTGAAAAAATAAAAAAAAATAATATATTCTAGTGATAATAATGTTCTAGGTAGAAGTTCCAAAAATCTTGATTTAGAAATAGTATGTAATAACAAGAGATAAAATCAAATTAGATACTTAACTTGTGAAACATGCGCCCGCAATAAACGGGGAAAATACGAAATAAAACAATAAAAATACAAAATAAAACTATAAATCTAAACAGCCTTTAGGACGGAAAGCGCTAACTCGCTAGAACGGACGTTACAGGGCTGCCACGTCGCATCGACAACGAATAAAATTAATATACTTAATTAAAAAAAAAAAAACTTTTAGATGCCTTAAACTTTTTTTTCAGCGAGGTAAAATACTTATGTATAACATTCTCCTAATATTATTAAATTTGTTAAGATATAGAATGATGAGGAGATGGATTTTGTCTCCTCAATCACTACAAAATATATTTTTTTAGCTGGAAAAGGACAAAGCTACCTTTAGCTTCAATTAATTCAAAATATACTAACGGCTGTTGTATTATGTATTATGTAAACAATATTTACTTAATTCTAGTATTCAAAATAAACGTAATTTTGGACCAATTCTGAAGACAAACCTTATACATACAGGTTAAAGTTTCAAAACTCCAGAGCATGTAAAAAGACATAAAACAGCGAAAAACTCCACAACATGCAAAAAAACATCGAAACTACCAACTCTATTTAACAATGCGATAAAAGTTTAATCCGCCCAATTAATACGTAACACGTTTAACGTCGGAACTTTTTTCCGGCGCCATTCGTACAACTTCGTTATTCACTTAGTGACAGCCCTATTTAGTGCGCTTCTCTCTAACGACTCTCTTTAGATAGATCGATAAACTTTTTTTTAACTCACCGAAGAGAGAGGTCTCATAGTCTAGAATCTAGACTTGATGTAGTCTAGATTATTCTTGACAAGTGGTTAAGTAAGGTCAAATACATTTTCGAGTTTGTAGATGAGCCGATTCGATTCAGGGCTTTAGGCGCTTGAGGTCAAAGTTTTTCCTTTTCATTGCTTCTTTGCGATGTGTCTCATTCAGTATGTACATACAAAAATAAATAAGGCAAATGCGATATGAACTACTAATTAAATTTTTAAACTTATTTTTTGACGTGACTACGTCTTAAATCAATAAACGCCGGCTGCATGCACGAAAACGTTGACGTCCTTGTCCGGTAACGCTGTCATTTTCCGGTAACGTTCATTGTCCCGTTACGCTGGTTGTCACGTGAAACTATCGTCCGTAAACCAACTTTACAGACAACCAATTTTTTTATTCTGTATTCCAACAAAACCAATGAGGCAACCCTAAATTTAAATAAGAAATGGATGCGTATTGAGAAACGCCCAGACACAGAAACGGCTAGGCCAAAAAAGTAACCGCCACATCTGAATAACGCTTACTAAGAAACGGTTCGACACTCAACTAGCGACAGTAAACCTAGAAGAATGTGTAAAACTACGTGAAATTTGCAAAAATCGGGCTAAGTGGCGCGCTTTGAGACGAGCTAGGCGCTCTCCTGATTGTAAGAGATCACGTCTACCAAAGCCTGATGAATGATACCTACATGTTAAATTAATAATCAAGGTTTAACAAAAACATACAATTATAGCAAAATACGCCATTTCGTTTACTTCGACGACTTATATTTTTTTTTCAGTTATTTAATAATTCTTCTTCTTATCATTTTACTAGTTATTTCGAACCAGTGTCGTGAAAGGATTTCAAGTGCGCCTTGAAGAGGCTCCTTTCGTGCACTTGACACATGTTCTTCGAACATTTTAGGTTCTATGACTATGACATGCCGGTTTTTCACGATGATTTCATTCACCGATAACCACGTGTTTTAATGCACATAATTATAGATTTTTTGAACTGAAAAATCCATTGGTGTAAATATTAATTTCTGAATAAATTCTACCATAATTTAGAGTTACATTTTATTGGTAGGTAGGTAAATACTAACTTACCCTAAAGTGTAAACTTAATAATTGCGTAAGGTACCCAATTTGCCAAATGACAAAGTGAAATAACGGATTCTGCCCATCCCAATGCAAATCACACACTCACACACTTTAACTTGAGTCTAACTTAGAAGTCACAAACTAACTCAGACCCAACTTGGAACTAACAAAGTCAACAGACCGATATTGGACCTCGTATGCCTAGTGTCAAAAGGTCAACAACCCTAAAACAACAAGGTATAGTGAAATATGCAAATTCGACTAAATGTAGACCGCAGAGGACCAAAGATTAGTGCACAGATGATGCATGATATTGGACCATTGTTTGTGTTCCGTATAAAAAACAAAATTTAAAAAAATGACGACGACACCGTGGCTTAGTGGGTAGTGTCCCTGCCTACGAAGCTTGGTGTTCCGGGTTCGATGCCCAGCCGGGGCAAATATTTGTGTGACGAACACAAATGTTTGTTCTCGGGTCTTGGATGTTGTGATGTCTTGTATGTGTCCATGCCACCTGCGACACAGGGAATCCTAGTGCAGGGGTGTGAGTGTGTGAATGTTTATGTGTATGTTTATGTATACTCAGATAATAGCAAATGGAGAAGTTTTTAGCTGAATAAATGAGAAAAGAGCTCTCTCTCATCAGGATTAATAAAAATTAGGTAAGGAAAAATGATTGGCCACTTGAATAAGACATGATAACTTTCACTATGAACAACACATAAGAAGAAAAGTAGAAGGAAAGCGAGGAAGGGGTACGCCAAGAACAAGTTACCTAAGCTAAGTCTGTCATTTTCTTTTTGACTTAATTTTATCGATTACTGCCATGAATGTTTTTTTTTTAAATGATTTGATTTTTATGTGTGACTCTTTTTTTATTTGTAATGAATTGTTCTGTAATGTATAATATAATATTAGTTAGTGTAAGTGGTGTAAAACCGTTCTAATTAATTAAATAAATAATAAAAATAATAATAATAAATAAGTTAAAAAGAAGGTTGCTGTCATGTGTTAAGAACTAAAAGAGGTCTAGTGAAAATCTACGTAAAACCACTACTATATTTTTTTTACCAACAGCAATTTACATAAAAACAGGTTAATCTAATGTAATATAGTAATTCAGCCAATTATAGGTCTTTCTAAGTTGTTTTAAAAGTAATTCCTACAAAATAAAGAAGTAAGATTAAATCTACATATTGTGATCTACAGTGCATAACACCGTTCAATGACATTGTTGTAGATACAAAAGTGTTTAGATTAAATAACTAAAAATCTTTTTTTATTTTATTTTAAGAAGTACCTATATCTAAATTAATATTGAAATAATCTGCAATTGTGTTTGGTAGTGTTGTGTATTATGTACCTATATCTTTGTTATAGATTTACCTAATTATAAACGCATGGCATCCTGAGCATAGGCAAATTAAAATAGATATAATTAGTCGTTGTCGAGGCCGACGAGGACGTAGTGGCCGAGTGGATGAGGCCCTTGCCTTGCGATCTGATGGTCGTGGGTTTGAATCCCCGTGGCAGTCATGCGTAAATGCGTTTTTTTCAAAAAACGCATTTACGCATGACTGCTTGTAATTAAAAATTGGTTGTGTATATTTGATAAAGTTTTCAGTTCTGTCGTGTATTGTGGTCACGTGGTTAAGCATACACCATTATTATTACTACTAATAGTATTTGGGCTCGCTTACCTACGAGATGCTTGTTTATTCGATCTAAAAAATGTTCTTGTATACCTAAATTAGCTATGCCTGTAACTTCGTTTGCGTTGTGAATTAACAAAATTCTACTCAATTAGTTCTGTTTTTTGACGTGATTGGCCAAATAAAACCAAAAAAAAACTACCAATATAAATATTAGTGGGAAAGTAGTTAGTAGCCATGATTAGTGGAATTATTGTTTAAGATATTCCACTCTCTCGCCCAGATATGACACTCTGTAGATTAGAAAACGTGTCATTAGTTTACTCGCCCTGATACATCCTGTAGATTACAGATGCACATTCGTTACGGTGTAACACTAATCCTAATTTGTCGACGTAGCATTAGTGCAATTTGCTTTAATTTTGATTTTGGTCGCGTGGAATTGGAGTTCGTTGGAGCACGAATTACCTACTCCGGGATATACCTAGTTTCCCATGAATAACCTAACTCTAGTACCTACTAATTAGCACGCATTCATACATTAAAGCGAACTAAAACTATGGGTATGGGTCACCAAAAACTAAAAATCATGTTTCCGAAAGCTGATGAAATTCCCTTGTAAGTTGAGGCGACATAGAAAATTTGAGTTTGTTTTCATTTTTTTTTACTTTCGACCTCCTTAAGTTTATCGGATAAAAAAGGTTGTTCGGGCAAAAAAGTTGCGTCTTAATAAGGGTAAAAAAAGGCAAGTAACATTTTTTTTTAAATGACTGAAATATGATTATTTTTTTGTTTCAACCCCATATCTCCGCCATTTTTTTAAATATCCATAAAGTGAATCTACAAAAAAAAATATCTTTAATTCAATTATAGTCTTGTACAACACAACGCGCCGCGTTATAGCGCGGCGTTACGTAACGCGCTAAGAAAGCTCCCTGTCTCGACTGTCCCAATGTCCCAAAACTGTCCATTTCATGATTTTTTGCAAGTATAAGAGATTTAATTAAGACCTCCCTTGAATATTAAAAAAAAAAAAAATATTCTAGTGATAATAATGTTCTAGGTAGAAGTTCCAAAAATCTTAGATTTAGAAATAGTATGTAATAACAAGAGATAAAATCAAATTAGATACTTAACTTGTGAAACATGCGCCCGCAATAAACGGGGAAAATACGAAATAAAACAATAAAAATACAAAATAAAACTATAAATCTAAACAGCCTTTAGGACGGAAAGCGCTAACTCGCTAGAACGGACGTTACAGGGCTGCCACGTCGCATCGTTAACGAATAAAAAATACTTAATTTTTTTTTTTTTTTTAAGTTTAGATGCCTTAAACTTTTTTTTCAGCGAGGTAAAATACTTATGTATAACATTCTCCTAATATTATTAAATTTGTTAAGATATAGAATGACGAGGAGATGGATTTTGTCTCCTCAATCACTACAAAATATATTTTTTTTAGCTGAAAAAGGACAAAGCTACCTCAATTAATTCAAAACATACTAACGGCTGTTGTATTATGTATTATGTAAACAATATTTACTTAATTCTAGTATTCAAAATAAACGTAATTTTGGACCAATTCTGAAGACAAACCTTATACATACATATCAACAAATTATATAAATATATTTAGTAATAAATCCGCTTAATTTCTAAACAAAGGTTTTAATTAACTTAACTTTAGTTCAACTAAACCAAAGAGTCAACGAACAGAAAACCAAAGATTGAAGATACGACACGTGTTTCGCCTCTACACGAGGCATCATCAGGAGGTGTGGACTCGCCGAAGTTCGAAACGAGAGTGAATAAACAACGTTGCCCGGCCCGTATTTATACCCGTTATGGCGATGAGTCAAGATGAGTCGCCTGTCCTATGATCCGACGTCACAAAAATCCTCAACAAAGGAGACCTTGGAATACTCGTATTTAAATCATTCAACAGCGTAATATTTGTTGTATTGTGTTTTAAAATTTCTAAAGACTCCAAAATATTTAACCTAAAACTTTTTTCACATGTATGCAATATTTTAAAAGTATTGTTATCGTTTAAAGAATGACCAGTGTCTATTAAGTGCTTTGCAAAATGTGATTTTTCTGGATAGTTATTTGTATACGCTGAAACATGTTCTTTGTATCTTGTCTGAAAATTACGACCCGTTTGACCTACATAAACAGCATTACAATCATCACAAGTTAATTTATAGACACCAGATTTTTTATGATTCTCTAATTTATCTTTCCCGTTACAAATTGAACGCAATGTATTGTTTGTTTTAAAAGCCACCCTCACCTTATTTTTAAACAATGTTTTTGAAATCTTTTCAGTAATTGTTCCCATATAAGTAAGACTACCTAAATATTTCTCAGACCTATCCGGTGGCAATGCATACAACAATGAACGAACAATGTTTCGACGTTTATTTTTGATTAAATTATCAACCATGTTTTTATTGTACCCGTTATTTTGTGCTGTGTAATAAATTATGTTGAGCTCTTCTTTGAAATCTGCTTCTGATAATGGCAACGACATTAACCTGTGAACAAAACTTCGATAAGCCGCCAATTTGTGTTGTACTGGATGACAAGATGAAGCTGGAATTGTAACATCAGTGTAAGTAGGTTTTCTATAAATTTTAAATTCATGTTTCCTATTGACCCTAGTTATAGTTAAATCCAAAAAGTTGAGAGAATTCTCCGATTCCAACTCTAGTTTGAACCTAATTTTTGGATGAATGTTATTGATTTTTGTCAAAAGAACATCAATTTGACGAAGAGTACCTGTCCAACATACTAATATATCATCTACATATCTATAATAGTAAAGAATATTTGCCTGATTTACTAAGTATTTATTTTCGAAATGATCCATAAAAATGTCTGCCATTAACGGACTAAGAGGCGATCCCATAGCTAACCCTTCTTTTTGCTTAAAATAATTATTGTTAAAGCGAAAATAATTTTGTTCCATGCATACTTTTGTAAGATCAAGCAATTCCTCTACCTCTTCAGGAAGTAAATGTTTCTTCTCAAAGTGTTCCTTGAGAATGTCTAAACATTCCTCATATGGAACATTTGTGAATAGACTCTCAACATCCAAAGACAACAACCTACATCCTGGAGGCAGATCTAAACCCTTGATTTTATTTACTAAATCTAAACTATTTTTCAAACTGTATTTTGGATTGAAACCTGATTTTGACTTAAGAACATTATTGAGATATTTCGACAAGTTGTATGCAGGAGCACCAATATATGAAACAACAGGACGAATAGGAATATTATCTTTATGAATTTTAGGTAGACCATAAAGCATAGGTGCTCTTGAATTCATTGGAATGAGGTATTTTAACGAGTCTGGAGAAAGAAATTTAATATTTTTAACTTCATTTTTTAGTTGTGTAATGAAACCTTTAGTTGGATCAGACTGCAATTGTTCAAAATCATTACCCTGAATAACTTCCTCTACTTTCTGTGTATAATCAATTTTATTTAGTATGACTACAGTGTTGCCTTTGTTGTTTTTGTGTTTTGTTGATAGGTCTGAGAAATATTTAGGTAGTCTTACTTATATGGGAACAATTACTGAAAAGATTTCAAAAACATTGTTTAAAAATAAGGTGAGGGTGGCTTTTAAAACAAACAATACATTGCGTTCAATTTGTAACGGGAAAGATAAATTAGAGAATCATAAAAAATCTGGTGTCTATAAATTAACTTGTGATGATTGTAATGCTGTTTATGTAGGTCAAACGGGTCGTAATTTTCAGACAAGATACAAAGAACATGTTTCAGCGTATACAAATAACTGTCCAGAAAAATCACATTTTGCAAAGCACTTAATAGACACTGGTCATTCTTTAAACGATAACAATACTTTTAAAATATTGCATACATGTGAAAAAAGTTTTAGGTTAAATATTTTGGAGTCTTTAGAAATTTTAAAACACAATACAACAAATATTACGCTGTTGAATGATTTAAATACGAGTATTCCAAGGTCTCCTTTGTTGAGGATTTTTGTGACGTCGGATCATAGGACAGGCGACTCATCTTGACTCATCGCCATAACGGGTATAAATACGGGCCGGGCAACGTTGTTTATTCACTCTCGTTTCGAACTTCGGCGAGTCCACACCTCCTGATGATGCCTCGTGTAGAGGCGAAACACGTGTCGTATCTTCAATCTTTGGTTTTCTGTTCGTTGACTCTTTGGTTTAGTTGAACTAAAGTTAAGTTAATTAAAACCTTTGTTTAGAAATTAAGCGGATTTATTACTAAATATATTTATATAATTTGTTGATATTTATGGATTTCCGCAAAGTAACGCCTGAATCAATCAATTATCTTATACATACAGGTAAAAGTTTCAAAACTCCAGAGCATGTAAAAAGACATAAAACAGCGAAAAACTCCACAACATGCAAAAAAACATCGAAACTACCAACTCTATTTAACAATGCGATAAAAGTTTAATCCGCCCAATTAATACGTAACACGTTTAACGTCGGAACTTTTTTCCGGCGCCATTCGTACAACTTCGTTATTCACTTAGTGACAGCCCTATTTAGTGCGCTTCTCTCTAACGACTCTCTTTAGATAGATCGATAAACTTTTTTTTAACTCACCGAAGAGAGAGGTCTCATAGTCTAGAATCTAGACTTGATGTAGTCTAGATTATTCTTGACAAGTGGTTAAGTAAGGTCAAATACATTTTCGAGTTTGTAGATGAGCCGATTCAATTCAGGGCTTTAGGCGCTTGAGGTCAAAGTTTTTCCTTTTCATTGCTTCTTTGCGATGTGTCTCATTCAGTATGTACATACAAAAATAAATAAGGCAAATGCGATATGAACTACTAATTAAATTTTTAAACTTATTTTTTGACGTGACTACGTCTTAAATCAATAAACGCCGGCTGCATGCACGAAAACGTTGACGTCCTTGTCCGGTAACGCTGTCATTTTCCGGTAACGTTCATTGTCCCGTTACGCTGGTTGTCACGTGAAACTATCGTCCGTAAACCAACTTTACAGACAACCAATTTTTTTATTCTGTATTCCAACAAGATCAATGAGGCAACCCTAAATTTAAATAAGAAATGGATGCGTATTGAGAAACGCCCAGACACAGAAACGGCTAGGCCAAAAAAGTAACCGCCACATCTGAATAACGCTTACTAAGAAACGGTTCGACACTCAACTAGCGACAGTAAACCTAGAAGAATGTGTAAAACTACGTGAAATTTGCAAAAATCGGGCTAAGTGGCGCGCTTTGAGACGAGCTAGGCGCTCTCCTGATTGTAAGAGATCACGTCTACCAAAGCCTGATGAATGATACCTACATGTTAAATTAATAATCAAGGTTTAACAAAAACATACAATTATAGCAAAATACGCCATTTCGTTTACTTCGACGACTTATATTTTTTTTTTCAGTTATTTAATAATTCTTCTTCTTATCATTTTACTAGTTATTTCGAACCAGTGTCGTGAAAGGATTTCAAGTGCGCCTTGAAGAGGCTCCTTTCGTGCACTTGACACATGTTCGTCGAACATTTTAGGTTCTATGACTATGACATGCCGGTTTTTCACGATGATTTCATTCACCGATAACCACGTGTTTTAATGCACATAATTATAGATTTTTTGAACTGAAAAATCCATTGGTGTAAATATTAATTTCTGAATAAATTCTACCATAATTTAGAGTTACATTTTATTGGTAGGTAGGTAAATACTAACTTACCCTAAAGTGTAAACTTAATAATTGCGTAAGGTACCCAATTTGCCAAATGACAAAGTGAAATAACGGATTCTGCCCATCCCAATGCAAATCACACACTCACACACTTTAACTTGAGTCTAACTTAGAAGTCACAAACTAACTCAGACCCAACTTGGAACTAACAAAGTCAACAGACCGATATTGGACCTCGTATGCCTAGTGTCAAAAGGTCAACAACCCTAAAACAACAAGGTATAGTGAAATATGCAAATTCGACTAAATGTAGACCGCAGAGGACCAAAGATTAGTGCACAGATGATGCATGATATTGGACCATTGTTTGTGTTCCGTATAAAAAACAAAATTTAAAAAAATGACGACGACACCGTGGCTTAGTGGGTAGTGTCCCTGCCTACGAAGCTTGGTGTTCCGGGTTCGATGCCCAGCCGGGGCAAATATTTGTGTGACGAACACAAATGTTTGTTCTCGGGTCTTGGATGTTGTGATGTCTTGTATGTGTCCATGCCACCTGCGACACAGGGAATCCTAGTGCAGGGGTGTGAGTGTGTGAATGTTTATGTGTATGTTTATGTATACTCAGATAATAGCAAATGGAGAAGTTTTTAGCTGAATAAATGAGAAAAGAGCTCTCTCTCATCAGGATTAATAAAAATTAGGTAAGGAAAAATGATTGGCCACTTGAATAAGACATGATAACTTTCACTATGAACAACACATAAGAAGAAAAGTAGAAGGAAAGCGAGGAAGGGGTACGCCAAGAACAAGTTACCTAAGCTAAGTCTGTCATTTTCTTTTTGACTTAATTTTATCGATTACTGCCATGAATGTTTTTTTTTTAAATGATTTGATTTTTATGTGTGACTCTTTTTTTATTTGTAATGAATTGTTCTGTAATGTATAATATAATATTAGTTAGTGTAAGTGGTGTAAAACCGTTCTAATTAATTAAATAAATAATAAAAATAATAATAATAAATAAGTTAAAAAGAAGGTTGCTGTCATGTGTTAAGAACTAAAAGAGGTCTAGTGAAAATCTACGTAAAACCACTACTATATTTTTTTTACCAACAGCAATTTACATAAAAACAGGTTAATCTAATGTAATATAGTAATTCAGCCAATTATAGGTCTTTCTAAGTTGTTTTAAAAGTAATTCCTACAAAATAAAGAAGTAAGATTAAATCTACATATTGTGATCTACAGTGCATAACACCGTTCAATGACATTGTTGTAGATACAAAAGTGTTTAGATTAAATAACTAAAAATCTTTTTTTATTTTATTTTAAGAAGTACCTATATCTAAATTAATATTGAAATAATCTGCAATTGTGTTTGGTAGTGTTGTGTATTATGTACCTATATCTTTGTTATAGATTTACCTAATTATAAACGCATGGCATCCTGAGCATAGGCAAATTAAAATAGATATAATTAGTCGTTGTCGAGGCCGACGAGGACGTAGTGGCCGAGTGGATGAGGCCCTTGCCTTGCGATCTGATGGTCGTGGGTTTGAATCCCCGTGGCAGTCATGCGTAAATGCGTTTTTTTCGGTTGAAAAAATCTGTATGCATCCCACGTTCTCGTAACGGTGAAAGAAAACATCGTGAGGAAACCGGCATGTCAAAGGACAGTAAAGAAAAATGTACTGTAGTATGTGACATTCACCAATCCGCTTTGGTTCCGCGTGGTGGATTTAAGACCCATTCGCTTTCCTGCCGAGAGTAGGCCTGAGTCCCAGCCGTGGGAATATTTTAGGCTGATTATGATAATGGTCGTTGTCCATTCTATTACACATAAACTTATCTATGAATACCATTAAATGTAGTATGATAATTACTGCCAAATTATGGAGGACTAAAATTGGGTTAAGATAATTTAGGCCTAAATGACGTAATGGATTTGACCAGCAGCCATTATTGACCATTAATGATGATCATGGATTCTGGAACCATTTCGATAGTAATAGAACGATCGCATAAAGTGTAATGACTGGATTTTAGGATTTTGGAACGAAAATTCCAGTCCAAAATTACCTAAGCCTGTGTAATGGTGAAACTAATTCAGGGCTTTTTTTAGACCCTGTGTTTTTTTAATTCTTTATACATCTGCGAAAAAGGTTGGTGTTTGACTCTGGCTTGGATTATGGCTTTAGAGGTTTTTAATAATGTTTGGACATTAATTCACACAATGCCATCTAGCCCCAAACTAAGCAGAACTTGTACTATGGGAACTAGATAACTGATACAATACTTATATACTTTTTTTTTTGTAAATACATACATATAATACATAGAAAACACCCAGACTCAGGACAAACACCGATGTTCATCACACAAATGTTTGTCCTGAAGCGGGAATCGAACCCGCAACACCAGGCGTGGCAGTCCAATACACTTGGCATTCTACCATCGGTGTCGTCAAATAACCCCCGAATCAATCAAAATCTAAAACATACCGAAAACTTCATTCTGTCAATTCCCGGATGCACCACATTCAAATATCAATCCTGGGCCATTCCGTGGGCCGGAGACTGCACATAAATCGTGGCGCACGTGAGATTGACGACGCCCAGGCTCCGAGCTGATTGCAATGCCTACGTTGATGGTCTAGTGATAGCTCCGACGTTTATTTAGGCCAGGGTTTTATTTAAACCTAAGTTTAAGTCGTGATTGAAAGAAATTAAAATTAGAAAACCTATCTTTGTAAATAAAATAAAATCCTAGACTGAAAGTCTGGTGATAGTTTTGTCGTTTGTAAGTCGGAGTTTATTTAAAAGCTAAGACTAGGTCATGAATGACAAAGTGCGATGGATCATTGGTGGTCATCATTACGTGGCCTGTAATGGTGACGTTTTGATTTTTGTGATTTACGTTGTATTGTATATTTTATGCCTATAAAACTACTCTGAGGATGATATTGTTAGGTTCGTCGTTTATTTTCGTTTTTTTTTACTAAACTAGCTGAAGCCAGCTAGCTTACTTTGTTTGCGTTGGGAATTTTCAACATCGGGATAAAATATCCTATGTCCGTCTCCTGGTTCTAAGCTACCTCCCCGCCAATTTTCAGCCAAATCAGTTCAGCCGTTCTTAAGTTATAAATAGTGTTAACTATAACTTTATTTTATTTATATTGATATAATGATGATGATTGATTATGAGTATACATGCCGGGGTTTATTTTAAACCTTAGACTAAATCTCGAATAATTTATTTTTTATAATTGCGACCATTCTTGAGTCGTGGCTGGCTGGGCCCTAAAAGGGTATTTTTACGGGTACGTTTTCATCCGCTGCAAAAAAGTTTCCCAAAGCAGTACTTAGACAAATTATTTAGCCAATTCTTCCCATTCTCTTCCATAGACAATATAACTATACAGACCTCTGCCAAGATTCTTCATTGAAATCACGGGGCGCGGCGGCCTGTGTCCGGAACCCTGCCAAAATATAATTTGTCCATTTTTAGCTTCGCTGATTTTTACTGCTTCCTACACTAGACTTTGTTATTGTATAAATAGGTTCTATTGAGTGAAGATTTAGTTATTGTTCGGTTTTGATTTTTGGCACCAAACGTATTTTCAATCGACTTAGAAGGAGGTTCTTCGGCTGTATTTTTTGACGTGACTACGTCTAATAAATCGATGAACGCCGGCTGCATGATTGAAAACGTTTACGTCATCGTCCGGTAACGCTGTCATTGTCCGGTTACGCTCGTTGTCCCGTTACGCTGGTAGTTACGTTACGTTAAACTATCGTCCGTTAACCAACTTTACAGACAACCAATAATTTTCTTTTCAATCCCAAAAGTTTGTCATTGTTTTATCAACCGATTTGGAAAATTTAGGTATTTGAAAGGATATCATACATATTATGTACTTTTAGTTCAGATTGGTCCAATACAAATTTCATCAAAATCAAAATAACTTAGAAAAATATGTCATCCAAGTAAACCAAAATAGTGTATTTTGCGTCTTAAGTCGATTTTAGGACTAAGGGCTCTTTCAATTTAGAAGTTTCGGGTCGGACCGCACCGTGCGATTTGTATGAAAATAAATGACCGTCCGTGCGCCTCACGACAAACGCACCGCTTCGGCACTGCAGCGGTCCGACACGAAACGTCTAAACTGAAAGAGCCCTGAGGCAAAAGTTTGGCTCTGACTGATTGCCTGAGAGACAACCCACAGGCTAAACCACTAAACCTAGATACTTGAAATTAGGAGGGTGTGTTCGTCAAGAGCTGAAAGTACTAAGAAAGGTATTTTGAAAAATCGCAACGTAAACAAAGTCGCAGTTTCGTCTACTAGATAAACATAAACTAGTTAAACTGGCTCAGTGAATTAAGTTAAGCTGGATGAGCTTATATTAATGGCTGCTAATGGACGGGAGTAATGACCTTATTACTGTTTCATTACACAGGCAGGACGCCGGATTTACTTGTATTTCTGCTTATTCTTTACTATGTCAAGTTGTACTTCTGTATATTTCACTTATACTATGTTAAAGTCGTTCCCATTTGGAATTAAGTAATAGAACACAGAGACCGAAGCGGAAACTTCGGACCACTCAAGCGTAAGCATTACTGTGTTGCTTCGAAGGGTTCCTAAAGCTAGCAAAATTTCTAGGCTTTCGATACTAACTACCAAAATATCTTGGCGGTGGCCTATGTGTAAGTCCCGTGTAAGCACTGTTTAGGTCATGGGGCGACGTGATCTATTACCATTAGGAAAGCGCCTCTTCACTTGTTAACATACAAAAAACCTTTTTACGAACAAATAGTTTCAAAGCATATACAATTAGGCTAGGGTTGTCAAATAAAATATGTAATGCATACGCACGGACACTCGTATAAATTAAGTGGAATGTTATCCGGCTCGAAGCTATTATACGGATTGTGCATTTTGCGTACTGGATCAACTAATAGGGCTGCCACTTAAAAAATAACTGGTAAAAATACCTTTTTTTTTGGGTTTATGCATTGATATTCTACTTTTACTGCATGGTTTATTCTACTTATTACCGAGGAATTTTCCCTTAAAAAATGTAGCGTAATAACGCTACATTTTTTAAGGGAAAATTCGCTAATAAGCGACCCTTTCTCAATTTATATCATAAATGTTAATTTAGCTACTCTATGGAGTCAATTTATCATTATAATAAAATTTCATGTTTAGTCTAAGCCACTAAGAATAGCAGAAAATGTTATTTTTATTATATCATTGAGTCCTCTCGTATTTAAAAGTGTGAAACAAATAATAAGCACGGTTTCAGACTAGCGTATTTTTGTCGCGCGTTTACGGTCGGATAGGTACGAGTATTCACGAAACTTCAAAAGCCGAACGCGCATATACAGGCGTTTACGCTCGGTTTTTCTAGCGAGTGTCAAGTAGAATGAGTCGTATCTCGCGTCTTGTCGCGCGTACACGAGCTGCAAAAAAACAAAATACGAGCGGCAAATCCGCTCGGATAATCTGCTTATCTATACATATAATAAAAAAGCAGACCCTAAATTCCTGTATATATGTTTTTTTTTTGCCGGAAACGTGTCCAACAGAGTTTGAATATCATGCCCTATTATTTTTTATTAGAAGATTACGTTTGTTTGTGTGTGCCTCCATTACGAAAAACTACTGAACGGGTTTAATTGAAACTTTACAATATCATAGTTTCAAAGCATTCGACACGACATTCAACGATAACAAAGCTTTATAACGCATTCACTACGTCCGGACAGCCCTACTAACTCGCCTTTAGCATTGTACTTTGGCTGCAATCTATAACATCACGTTTGATAGCGTTCCCAATGCAATATTTTGCATTATAGCTTGCTATAGGTCTCTCAACGCACTGGAGGAGGCCTTTACCCAAAAAGGGGTTCCTATCTAAACTTTTTTATATCTCAATAATGTAATGTAACTTGTAAAATAGCGTTAAATAGTTATAAGTTGAAATATATGTAATAATTAGGGGATAGGAAATAAAGAGGCTTTATTATTATAGGTCTCTCATCGAAAGCTACAAAGACATATACGCCGAGACCCGTTTCTATTTTATTTAATTTTCTAATACTTCGAAGAATACTTCGTGACTAGAAAATTATAATAATACCTGCAATTGCCTATTTCGCTGCCTTTGCAATAATCTACTATTGCTACTTTTAGATGCAGCACAAAATGATTTTTTTTGCTTACTCTATATGAGTGCTTACCAAAATTTTATCAAACAGGAGCAGCTCACTGTAGTATATATAATTAATATGCTTTACAATAGTAGATTATGCACTAAGGGGATAAAGCAGTGTCTTATGTCGCGGGTGGCATATTGAACCCTGAGCTAACGAGGGACTCCGTTAACTCCTGAGCGAAGCCAGGGAGTTATGTTGAGTCCTGAGTGACGCGAGGGGTTCAAGCTGCCCAAGACGAAGACAGGCTTTATCCCAGAGGAGCATACTCTACTTTTCACACCTTCTGCGAGGCAAAAAAAGCCAGGGCTCCGAACTCAGCAGCCAACACCGTCTTTTGTTTTACAATCATTGAAGTCGCGCCTTTTTTCTTTTTTTTCATGAGTGGCCAGTTCGATTTTAGAACAAACCTTTTTACAATGCCATATGGGCGTTTTTTTACTTAAAGTTTTCCACGAGTTTCCACACGAATTTGAACTTCCAATTTCAAATCACATTACAACCCTTGGGAGTTTCATACAACATTACCTCCCTTGGTAGGTAATGCTTTGCTTTACCTTGATGATAGCATGATATGTAATTGGACATTGTCGAGCAGGTGGTGTGAAAAAATAATTACAGTTATCCAGAATGACATAAATTGCTGATTGATTTTGAAATGTTTGCTGGCCATGAGTTGCTGACTAATTAGCTATTTCTGCTCATAGATTATATATTTCTGCTCACAAAAATACCAATATTATGCTAACCATTTAAAAACACCAATACAATATTATAGCTCATTGTAGTATATAAAATTAATAAGCTTTACAAAAATAATTACAGCCATCCAGAATGACATAAATTGCTGATTGATTTTGAAATGTTTGCTGGCCGTGAGTTGCTGACCAATTAGCTATTTCTGCTCACAGATTATATTTTTCTGCTCACAAAAATACCAATATTATGCTAACCATTTAAATAACACCCCATACAATATTATTATAATTTTTTTTCTAAAACTCACCGATATAATCATCTATGCTTGTTCTCCGTTGTCCTACCTTTTTCATGGACAACCTACTCCTGCGCTACCCTACTCAAAAAAAAAAGCTTACCGTTAGTTTTTGTTTATATCCGAAAGCTTCTCCTTATCGTGTCACTAGTTCTTTCGAACCAGTGTGGTGAAAGGATTTCAAGTGCGCCTCGAAGAGGCTCCTTTCGTGCACTTGACACAAATGTTTTCAAACTTTTTAGGTTCTATGACATGCCAGTTTCCTCACGATGTTTTCCTTCACCCTTAGCACGTGTTTTTAATGCACACATAGATTTTTGGACCAGAAAAGTTTGACATGAGTTTTGTTTCTAATCACGAAAAAATAATAATGAGTAATATTTTTTTTTTGAGATTTGTTACAAAAGTTATCAGGTTTGGTTTTTTTTTTAACTTGGTTATCGATTCTGAACAAAATAATTTCAGGTTTCGCATAAATACATACATTCAATTCAATTCAAATTCAAATAGTTTTATTCATTCCCTTATTATATAGTTACAGTACATGGGTTAGAGATTCCCTTTTAAGTAAGAAGATACCTGTGTTAGGGAACCTCGCTCTTCCGTTACAATATTTAGCTATTCGATTAAGTTTGAAAGTTTAAAAGGTTAATAATATTGAAAACAAAGTACATTTAAGATTGTTAAAGTTAAGTTATTTAGTAGAGAATGTAAATATTATAATGTAGATGTAAAGATAAGTGGTAGGTTTTATAAATTACTTTCTTACTTTATTATACTTATATTGTATAATAAAGTAGTACACCCCGAATTCCTGTACATTATTGTTTTTTTTCTTGCCGGAAAAGTTTTCAGCCGAGTTAACATACCCCAAAAAAACTACGAATACTGGCCGAATCAAATTTATCATTTAATTGAAAACTCATTAACAAGATTATCCAAATAGCCGAGGGGTGAAAGGGTTAATTCGTAAATTAATCGCTCAAAAGAATTGATAATATCATAATGGAATAAGCTGCGGTCACACAAATAGCCAACGATTTGCAAATGGACAGTGTGTTGTCAGACTAAGGGTTGCACACACAGGGACGTACGCAGGTAGGGGGAAAACCTCATCATATATTCTAGAACTCAAAGTTGAGGTAAGCATAATGTAGGATGACCAGAAATGTCCAACACACAGATCGATGATCTGTTCATTAAAGCTGTCAGAAAGTGGATGAGAAAAGCTGAAAATCGGGCTTAGTGGCGCGCCTTAGCAGCTGATAAAATAATTGTCAAACCCGCTTTTTTAGACACTAGATCGAAAAGCATTTTTTCACAATTCAATGTTCAAATGCAAATTCTCACGAAATATCACATGTTGGTATTTATTTTTAAACTATTATTTATAACATATACACGGTTTTTCGCCGTGAATCTACGGTTAATCCGCCGTGTGTATGCGCGGTCGTCACTGACCGTACCGTAGATTTTCACGGCGAAAAACCGTTTGTGAACAAGTGGCCATAAGCAGTTTTTCTCTCCCCCTGTCCTGATTACGTCCACCCAACTACAAATCCAGCAATCTATGAGGATTAAATCGTTTATTGGATAGTACGTTTTTCAATAAAATGTCGGTTCAATTTGACATCATACCAAAGAATAAATAATATTATTACATAATCATACCTAAAGAGGTACAGGTACATACAGTTAAGCTATCGTTAGATTCGTCTCAATAACCCGAGTGTCCTTAAAAAAGTTAAAAAAAATGGCGGATTTTTGGCGCTAAATAGCTAGTCGCTAATATTTTTTTGTTTTTGGTAAATAGAGTGGGGTATCAAAATAAATAAAATTATACATAATTATTAAAAATATACATAAGTTATATGTCTAAATTTAATTTGGAATAATAAATTGGCAAGCAATGTTTAATCATTTCAAAGTCGGGTTTTCAGTTTTTATAACTCTAAGCTTATTTTAGCTACTTGTCTACTTTTGTTAATACGCAACACGAACGAAGTGAGCGTGAATCCTAGTTCAGTAAATAACCAGTCATTCATCAGGAATCTGGCTTATCTTCAATACCGGATCCTGAAGCTGAAGCTGAAGATGAAGGAATGAACACGCTCATTTCCTTCGCCATATCTCAACACGACACATCAAACATGTCGCGAAACAAACGCACGACAAACGCAGACCTCGGAAAAATGACGCAAGAAATGTGGTCACAATATAAATAAATGTCTCGCAGTAGACATTAATGAATAGATTTCACATACTCCACCGTTTGACAGCGTGCATAATTTATTATTTTCTAACTAATATTTTCTAACTAAGACCAGAGTTCACCAACAGATGGTTAAGTTTAAAACAGTTGTTTTGACGTTTTTGACACGAATTTTCATAGATTAAACGTCCAAAGATAACGGACGAAGAGGCCTAATCTTCCGATTATCATTGGTGAACACAGACCTTTAACAAGTTTTAAGGATTTTGATTATAACGGGTATTTATCGCGCACACCTCGCGACTTGACTCAGTCAACCAGTGACCACGTCTGTTGCAATACAGTCGAAACGTCGGGACACAAAAACATACGAGGTGAGCGCGATAAATACCCGTTATAATCAAATATGTGTGATAATCGCGAAAGTCTACGAAAAACTAAGTGTACCTATAAGTTTTTGAAGATAATACATTTTAATGAATTAAAAAATAGAAATTCACCGATTACACCATCGCATTGGTTAATTCACTCACTTGAAGATAGCGATTGAAACTATAGTCACCTCAGTGCTTTATGTTAGGAAATAGATTTTTTTTTAAGATTCAGTAGCAATAATGCAACAAACCATTATAAAGCGCTGTCGTTTGTATTTTTTCCAAAAGGTAGGCTATGTCAAATAAAAATAAATCTGGCACAAGAGCGCAATATTTGCAAAAGGAAGGCAAATTCCACTGACCTGTTGACAAGGGCCAAAAATGCAGTTGCCAACCTTTAATATTGTTTTTTAATAGTTAGGTATAAGCTCGCGTTTGACCACTATCTCATCTAATGATGGAAAGCGACTATGTTGAGATGTAGTACTTACTTACTCTTAAATTCACTTGTGTCTTGACATCCACTCTCTTGCATTATAGTGATCGGGAAACAGCGATAGACGGTAGAGCGTTCCGTATTTGGAAAGGTACTAAAGAATGTGCCCATATTAGGAAATGTATAGAATAATGTGTCTATATTTGTAAAGTTACATAAGAATGTGTATAAATGGAAAGATAAACAAAAATGTACGAATTAATCGGGAAACACAGACAAGCTGTATGTAGCTTTTCAAGTACAGCGTTCCATATTTGAAAAGGTACATAATACCTCAATACCTCAATATATTTATTGATTTGTAACTTAAAAATTAAAAATTAAAATTACGTGCTTAGTTATAGTTACAGATGGTGGTCTATTTGTATTTGAGAAAATGTTTTTACCTATATAAATCAAGAATAGCCAAAAAATAAAAAATACATTGTTTAGAAAACAGATTTGTGAGGACTTATTTAAACTTACAATTAGTTAAAACAATTCATATTAGGAATTCAAATTAGGATGTTATAACATTGGAGTAGGTTGTCATTAGGATCATAGGATACAAATATAAATAGTTAAGTACTTACATGTAGTTGGTTCGCTAGCCTCCACCCTAGGTAGAACCTGTGTTGTGGGGGCTAGCTAATAATGTGTCCATAATATGGAAAGGTACAGAAAAATGTGCCTACCGCATAAGAAAGGGCTACTAATACCGTGAAGTCGGCCGATTTATTCACGTTACTGATACAAGGAAACGTACTCAAAACCAAGCCAGCCTCAGATGGGGACAATAAAGTACCTTCGATGAAAAATGGCGGTAAACGCTAGATGAAGAATAAGTGTAAAGACAATTTTGAGGCGTCTACTTCGTTTTTTTCGTAATGCGTATCGTTAGTAGAGTCTTCTTCCTATCGTATCACTAGTTCTTTCGAACCAGTATGGTGAAAGGATTTCAAGTGCGCATTTAAGAGGCTCCTTTCATGCTCTTGACACATGTTTTAGGTTCTATGACATGCCGGTGCCTCATGTTTTCCTTCACCTTTAAGCACGTGTTTTTATGCACACAGATTTTTGAACAGAAAAATCCATTGGTGTACGATCGGGTTCGAACCCACGACCTTCGGATCGAAAGTCGAGGCACCCCCCGGCAAACACGGCTTTTTAGACTTTTTAGGCAGTGGTTAAATATCTAATAATTTCTGGTGAAAAACAAAACATTATTTTTCTTTGTCTCTCAAAATACAAACCATTTGCGGACATACTACATGTTCTTGCTCGATTGGATCGTTCAATTTCAAATAATATCGAGAGTTGTAGAAATGGAGTTTTTCTCAAAAAGTCTGGATAGATTTTTGTGGATTGTTCTCGAGATGGCTGGATTCAGCTGCATCCAATGTGATGCGGTTTTTAGGGGATGGTAAATGGTGTTATTGGTTTTATCGCCTTTATTAAACTCTGCTACGAATTGAGTTTGGAACTGGTGAAAATGTGATTTTTTGTCATTGTCGAAATAACCCTTCTTCTCGAATGTTGAGTAACAAATATTTTAGATATTCTCTGGCTGTGCTTAAGCGTCGATGACACATGGACACATTTTTTTACACGCTTCAAGCCGGCCAGTTCGGCGTAGCGTGTAAACTCGCCCTGTGTCATCGACGCTTAACAGAAAATTCCAAAGTACCCAAATACTATTTTACACAGATATAATAAACTTTAAAGTAGATCACACATTATTAAAAAAACCCTACCATGTCCTTCAACTGGAAACACCGGTGTATGCAAACTTAACCTGAGAATAACGTTTCAACCCACGCAGATAAACAGTTGAAAAACTTATTTCTCGTAAGAAAGGAGGATCACAAACTCATTTAAATACTTTATTTTCTTTTAAATGGAACTGTTGGGAACATTCTGGCTTGAAGCCTGTCTGGGAGGTGATTGAAAAAGTTTCATTTGACATCTTACAATATCTTACAAATCCTTGGCAGGGATGAGTTTAAAACTTCACTACTTATGGTATTCGAATGTATTCTTATGGTATTCGAACGTATATTTATGGTATATGATTAGTTCGTTTGCATAAAATATTACAATAAAATGATACTCAACATTGTTAAGCTTACTTATAGCTAAAATTTTCCAATTTTATTCATCCATTTAGAGACGGTACATTACAAACCAAAATCAAAATTTGTTTGTCAAAAAGGTAGTAAGTTTGACTTGGTTCAGAAATAGGTACGACACAGAACAGAAACCTGGTGACTTTGGCACCTCTTAGAGACTCTTGACAAAATAATAATTTATGAACTTAGAATTTGTTATAGGTTTTAGGATTCGAATGTGTTTTGTTCTAAATTCGAGGTGATTTTGAAACCCTGCGATACAACAAATTATATAAATATATTTAGTAATAAATCCGCTTAATGAAACCGCTTAATGTAATTGAAACGAGAGTGAAAACACACTCTCACTCACTCTCACACACGTATCACTCTCGTTTCAAACTTCGGCGAGTCCACACCTCCTGATGATGCCTCGTGTAGAGGCGAAACACGTGTCGTATCTTTAAACTTTGGTTTTCTGTTCTTTGACTCTTTGGTTTAGTTGAACTAAAGTAAAGGTAATTAAAACCTTGGTTTAGAAATTAAGCGGATTTATTACTAAATATATTTATATAATTTGTTGATATTTATGGATTTCTGCAAAGTAACGCCTGAATAAATCAATAACCTGCGATACAAATTTTTGTTAAAATTTTTAAGGACATTTTTTTTATTTGAATTAAAACCAAGCGGAAATTTGAGGAGGCTTTAATACGAAAAAACAATAAAAAAATGAGGAAATTATATTTCGAGTTTCATCAGTAGAATCTTGATCGTGGGTGTCGAACAAACCGTGATTAAAACCGAAATATTTCATTAGCAATCGACCGGGAATCCTGGTAGGCTCGGGTATTTGGTGATTAGTATAGAAGGGTCGAGTTGACCATTACTTATCCATTAGTAGATACATAAAGCCCATAGAAGTATTAAAGTATAGAATCACAATGTAGTACATTGAAAATGCGCTAAGAAAAAGGGAGACTTTGACTAACTTCTTCATTTTGGCCCGATGCTAATTTTCGAAACAGAAAAGGAACAGCGCTATAATAAAATAGTTGAAAATTACTAGGCTTTTTCATTGATGATCAAAATCCATCGTAAAAAGTAACAAAAAATATTTGAAAATGCAGATATATAATTTTTATTAACGAGGTGTATTTTCTTCTCTCTTTGTCTCTTACGATGGTTTGATACTGTCTATCTTGGTGTTCTATAGGAACACCATTATTCATCTATGATAAAGTCAGGCTCGGTATCAAATTACAAGATCGATTTCGTATACCGAGATCCGGCGTCGGACAAAAGTCCATAAAGTCGGAAATCGGGTTATGGAGCCAAAGTGGAACTGGGTAAAAAGCCGGGTTGGCCGGTGTGAGACACGGCCCCTAAAAAAAACGGAACCTAAAAAGTTCGAAAAAGATGTGTCAAGTGCACGAAAGGAGCCTCTTTGAGGCGCAGTTAAAATCCTTTCACCACACTGGTTCGAAAGAACTAGTGACACGATAAGAAGAAGAATGGTCTACTTTAAGAGCTGGTAAAGACTACTTTTTATCCCTAGACACCACACGATAGATATCCACGAGCAGGTCTTTACAAAAGAAGAGTGTAAACACTGTTGTTAATAAACAAAGTTCAACTTATGAAGTGAACCGATGTAAAAATTATAAAGAACAGAGTTGTTAGCCCCGACGTAACCTTATCTAGCCGACGCGGAGTTTCAAACTTTTAAACTAAATATACCAACGAGCCAATTTCCCACCCAATTTTACTGGCCGATTGGATTGGGTTGTTTTAATATACGCGATGTACTTTTCAATTCACTCCGTTCCACTATCAGTATTATACAAGGTCCGTTTCAAATGTAGCGTTATATTTCTCTGAGGCCACGAATTGTACAAGATAAAAGTAGCAAAATTCCATTTTATAAGTCCTTAACTATCTCCATGTCAAGTTTAAGCACTATACGTTTAAGCGTTATACGGTTCAGTAGCTGCACTGATCCATCTGTTAATCCATTACCACAATTTTAGCATTTATTATTATTTGTAAGATTTTATTTTTCTTATAGACATCATGAAGATTCAAAAAAGTCTTGTCTCATTAATTATTCGGAAAAACGACAGAAGAGTGTCGTTTTTACTTATTCAGCTTCAGAGATCGCCTCGTCTGTATTAACCCTTTTAACAAAGTAGGCACTTACAGGCAACTTCATGAAAAGATTTCTACCGTAGCCTTTACAAAAACAGTTTAAAGAATTTATTTACCTCAAAGATAAGCTCAAAGGGTTTTGATGGAATTTCTTAATAAGAGGATTTTTTACCTTTACCTGAGAATTTTCTCGGCAAAGGCTTGTCTTTTACAAATGTATTATGTATTATATCTACTTTCTTACAAACCTAGGAGTAGTTAACGTTTTAACAGCAAAAAAAAGTAAAATTAATATTTTCAAATTCTCTTACACATTGTACAACTAAAACTTAAAAACTTGTAAAAACTTAAATTCTAATTTATACATTACGCGTTGTCGCGTAAGTTATAATGTGTTTTGATATAAAGTCTTTTTGAACTTAATCTTAACTTAAATAGGTCTTGAACGTCTTTTGAATTTACTTATTTATTCAAATTGACCCTTAGTTCTTTTAGAATTACAGCTAAAATGTTTTTTTATGAATATTTAAATCTTGACATTAACATTAGCAGATATATATTTATTTATCAAACCAAATTTTTTTTTGGTAATTTACTGACTAAAAGCGTAAAAAAATCTGATTAAAAATACTTTAACAACAGCTAGTAAATACCATGAATTTGGAACACCCTGTTATCGTACGGGATTTGCACTTTGCTCGCCTTTTGTGAATTAAATTAAAACAATAGTATTATTATACGAGCAACAAAGCTAGATAGTGTTAATTTTATTCAAAAGGTTGAGATTTTCCACGTTATAAAGATCCCTCCTCGGTAAATATACCTACCTCATTATCTAGTATTCATAGTCTTACATTGGAGTTGCGGACCAAGTTAAGGTTACCCCCCGTTCCCAATTGTCGGGTGCTCCATTTTAATCCATGTCGGAGCCGACTAAAAATCGTGTCGCATAAATGTGAACAGCTTCATATAAAATGAACAGCCCGACACGTGATAAGTGGGGACAGGGCCTTAGAGATTATCATTCTAGGTTATTATTTTTTTCTAAGCCTATTTATTATGTTTGTATCAGGACGTTTCGCAAAATTTTAATAAAAAAACAATTTTCTTAGTAAATCATGCTAACCAAATCTTCCTTATTTATTAAATTCGAAAAACCTTACGTCTATGATTAATACATATATTCAAAATCACAAAAAGGCAATTCCAATGGCTTATCAAAGAGATGAAATATCGTGCACAAATCCTACCTTGAACATGTAAATTCTTCACTTCCCTCGTGATACATAAACATTTTTCTTCCTGTCTCTAGAGACTTTACATTGACACGCGAGTTTGCGCGAGGTTTTTTTCATAAAAACATCCCTTTGTTTCAGGTGAGTCCCGTTATCCTTTTACACGACTATAAACTGGAATATTCAAGTAAGTCAACATTTTGCTCGAAAAAGAACTCTATATCTCAGCAGTGTGTGGCGAAGTTTGTCTATGGCTGAAAGTTCTTAAAATTTAATTACGAAAAAATACAATACCGAAAGTATTTTCCGCATAATTTGGGAGATCTCAACCGCATTATGCTGAGAGCGTTGTTAAAGAGATACTCTGTGCCTTTTAAGGGTTCTGTGTTAGCAGTTAGCGAGTTATATTCTAATAAAACAAATTCAGTTATAAAAGAGTTATAACAAATTATAATTAACACCCACTTAACTCACAGAAGTCCGCACCAACTGTAATATTTTACCAATTCGTACACCCAGCTAGCAGTTTCATTTCCAACGTTCTGAAACTGATATATTTTCATCCTCATCAGGCCAAACGATGCTTTCAATCCACTCCACGTACCTCGCAACCTTTGTATAAACTCCTGGAGCATATTTCCTCCCACAATCCCGTCCAAAAGACGTAACCCCCACCACTTTGTGAAGAGGAAAACTCTTCTTACAGTCCACTCTATCCACCATCACTTGTAGCGGCCCCCCTGAATCCCCCTGGCAAGTATCTCTACCCCCACGTTCGTAATCACCCGCACACATCATATCATCTGTTATCCCATTCTTTAATATCTTCCTCTTTATCATGAACTGCACTGATCTGTTGCATATCTCATTGTGTACTAAATCTACATCAACCTTCATCAGGGTTTGACTTGCTCTCATCGACCCAGGTCTTGTTATCCCAAATCCTGTAGCTGTAAGTGTGTAATGATCATACTCTTCGCCTAAGTTAAGACAAGCGATTCTTATGTCTCTTGTCAGTTTGAACGGCGTTTCAGCTCTGAATAACGCTATGTCGTGGTACTTCGAAGGTGGTATATATCCTGGGTGGATGATAACTTCGGCCACGTTTCGTTCTTGAGCTATTTCGTCTATCTCATCGAATTCGAAGGTAGCGGTTCCCACTCTCATAACACTTGCTGGTCCGTTCCATCTATCAGCTTCGCAGTGCGCTGCGCTTAGCACCCATTTGGCGGTGATAAGGGTCGCTCCACACTGCCAGGCTGGAGGATCTTCTTCCATTCGTCTAAAGCCAATTAGCACCATATGCGGGAACAGTAGGAAATCAATAGGAACCCTCTTTCTTTCACTAGGATGCAATATATTGTGACATTCCAGCATATTCTCTCCGTATTTTTTGCACTCTTCAAACGCTTTCTCTCCGATTGCGTTTACTGATATAACTAAAAACAATATTTCTGTAGTATATTGCATTCTCGACCGCGTTTTAAATTCGAATGATTAGTAATGGTGGGTATATGACTTATGTACCATGGCGCGTTGGCTGTGAACTTGCCCGCGACGAATGGTCGACTTTTAATTGCCGTAATTGAATGGACATGGTTTTAAAATGATTATTTCTGCTTAATATTTCTGATAATTCATCGGAAAATTAAATAGTCGACAAAAACAGTAGTCGCCTATGATGCGTAAAATCCGATATCTCATTTAAAATTGGAAGGTTTCTATTTCATTTTCCCGAGGTTGGTCCTGACGGCTAACTTCTTGTTACACGCTTCCGTTACATTTCACGAAATCACTGCCACAAATTGACAAAAAGCGACTAATACGAGCAAACCAGTAATGGAAATAATAAGCCATATAACACAGTTTTCAGTTATGGATTTTTCAAATAATCTTGCTCGTTGCCTTGTAAATGCAAGACCTATGACCTCTTTCACTATTGATAAATAAAATTATATGTTACTATTATGGATTATGATTATAAGCTGAAGTGGCAGTGGGCTGGCCATAGTGGCCATGTATGCTGAAGAACTGTCGCCTTTCTGTCGGTGTTCTATAGATTGCATTTTGGAGAGTGTGCGCTGGAACTACATGACTTAGTTCCACCATCACCGTTCCACCATCGGACGACCAGACGCTCGGATTGCGCCATCCCTATATAGTGGACATACCATGTATTCGCACAAAGCGCTTTGCTTCCACTTTCATTATGCGAACCGCCAAGGAATGGAATGCTCTGCCGGCGTCAGTGTTTCCCGATCACTATAATTTGGGTGTCTTCAAGGCAAGAGTGAATAGGATTATTCTAGGTAAGCGTGCTACATCGTCGACCATATCGTCACTTAACTTCAGATGAGATGGTGGTCAAATGCAAACCTATAAATAGTAAAAAAAAAAAAACTGACAACCGCTGGAGCAGGCGGGTTCTTGAGTGGAGACGAATCTTAGACTTATCGGCAAACGTGGAGCGACGACCTACGAAAGGCAGCCGGTAAAAGGATGCGGAGAGCCGAAGACCGAGCTCAGTGGCGCGAAATGGGAGAGGCTTACGTCCAGCAGTGGACTTATGTGGGCGGATGATGATGATTATGATGCCATATCCTACTATCCTACTCCTACTAATACTATAACCGCGAAATTTTGAAAGTATGGATGATTGGATGTTTGTTATTCTTTCATGTAAAAACTACTGAATGGATTTTAATGAAACTTTACAATAATATAGCTTATACATCAGAATAACACATATGTAGGCTACAATTTATAAAGATACTTGAGCAGACGAAGTCGCGGGCACCAGCTAGTGCATTAATAATACATCAGTCAATATATTTTATCCCAGCTACTTACAGCGAAATCCATTTAGTACTTTTGCCACTTTTCGTATTATTTTCTACGTGGTTTATCTCCATAAAATTTTCTTCTAAAGTTTTATAATATATTTATGTTAATTTGTGAATGTAAATATATTTTATTTCTGTCACCAGCATACGGTGCAAATATAATTTCAAAACAATATTCCCGAGCTAGTTTTATATTCTCCAAGTCATAGTTTATAGTTCTCATCGCTATCCAGAAAATAGTCCGTTATGCCTGAGATACACGAGACTAGTTTTTCAAGCAAGGATAGCAAGATAGTGATAGTAAGCTAGCAAGCAGCTCTGATGCCCGGGATACACGAAGCTGGTTTTTTTCAACCCAAGATAGCAAGACTTCGTGTAAACAGAACTAGCTTCATTTCTAGGCTAGTAAGCTAGTGAACAAGTAAGGTAGTTCTGTTTACACGATGCCAAAGTTACTAACTGATATGATGGATTGTTCTCAAATGCATCTGAGGCTATTGTTCTCGAAAAAAAATTGGTTGTCTGTTAAGTTAGTTTACGGACGATAGTTTAACGTGACTACCAGCGTAACGGGACAATGAGCGTTACCGGACCGTTACCGGACAATGACGTCAACGTTTTCGTGCATGCAGCCGGCGCGGCGGCGTTCAGCGATTTATTAGATGTAGTCACGTCAAAAAAGTTTCATACATTGATTCATGATATTATAGCCTATACTGGCTTGAAAAACTAGCCTAGTGTATCTCGGGCATTAGAAAACTTAAACCTAGTCTGTTTGTTAGACGTCCGCTATTTCACCTGAATCTTTTATAGGGTGACCATTTATTGTGTAACTTTTCTGAACAATCGCATTTGTACAAGAACCGTTTGTTGACTAGAGCGAAAACGAGGAAAGTAAGCCCATGTTGTAATATAGTATATTTTTGTTGTTTGAAAATAAACGTATTACGTAAACGTATCCTAGTTACTTGTGTTTAGACTCCTACATTATCTCTTAGAATTCTTAGAAAGTATTCTGCTATGCCACTCAGTAGTAGGTGTATACCTAATACTTACTAAGTTAAACTAACTTGCCTTATATAACCATAATATGTGTAATAGGTTTCCTTCTTTTTTATCTCAACTTAAAACTATATTGCAAGCTGTGTTCTCCTGTAAAGTAAAAGGTTTTGCATGCACCTAATTAAAAAACAATATTATAGTTAAATAAATATTTACTCATGTAAAACAGTTGGTGAACCAATAAATAAGAAAATAAAAAATATTAAAAAGATGAACTTGCTACAAGTAATTTGTAGAAGTTCATAAAAAAATGGTTCATTAAGTTAACCATTAAATTCGGCATGCAACATATTATTTGCAATAAGGATTGCCATTGCTTCTATATAGATAGATAGATACACAAGGTAAAAAAAAACAAGTACACAGTCGAACTTGATGCTAGTTAGATTTCTAGATGTGGTAGTGCTAGATGTGTAATTCCAAAAACAATAATATATATTTATTTTTGATAATATAATACCTACTTACTGTAACATTATACAAAATACACTGTTCTATAACTATTAATTGCATGATTTATATTTAATCTTATGATTTTGATCTACTTCTTTTATCTCGTAAAACTCCAAACCATGGTTCTCTTAGCGAAGACCCACAAGTATAGTTCAAATAAAGAAATCGCTGGGTTGCACCGGACTGCTCCGCACACTGCAATCAAGGAGTACTTCCAACTCCTCAGCTCACGTTCACAGCCACGTGGAGCTTTGGAGTTCTAATTCCTGTAAGCTTATGCAATATGTGCGAATAGGTATGTCAGAATCGTTGACATGGTCCACATCTATTACTTCTATGAACAGTAGGTATTTGTTATAGTACGATGACACACGGCTTTTTTACACGCTACACGCCAGCGCTTACGCTTGTAGCGAGTAAAGTCGCCCAGTGTCATCGGCGTTTTTATCTGCTTGTTGATAATCCTTCCCGAAAGCTAACACGCTCACACGCTAGCTTGTAAAAACGCCACAAATCATATAGAAAAGCCCTGTGTCATCGACGCTTTAGAAGTCATGTTGTGTGAAACGCTATCTAGCCCCAAACCCAGATAACACTATAAGTTATTTTTAATGTGTAACATCTTTCCTCTCGCTTTCTGTCAATTTGTGGCAGTGATTTCGTGAAATGCGACGGATGTGTGTAATAGAAAGTTATCCGTCAGATGTTGCCAACCTAAGAAATATGAAGTCAATAGAATCCTTCCAAATTTAAATGAGATGTCAGATGTTACACATCATATGCAACAACTATAAGGCTTCTTCATTTTTTAAGTACTAATAGCTCTTTTTCAGTTTATTAAAAAAAACAAATAAATACTATTCCCAGATACTCCAGAAATACTTCTTTTAACCCTTCAAAGCCTTCTTTTCTATTCAGTAAACAGTATTAAGAGTCCAGGACTATAGCCGTACCATAAGCTGTTCTATAGCTAGAACAGTCTATATATCAAACCACATGTGTCCCGATTGCTGGCCGCAATCCACATTGGGATCACGGACGTACCTAAATTGTGGATTCGTTGATGGTCTAGGACGTTTTTCGGTCCGTTTCTTATCAAATAATAATATTAAATAATGTTTGAAAATTTCACAACGCTGTCTACTCTCAAACTTAACGAGCTTGTAATATGGGAACCAGCCATCACCATGATTGATACAATAAAGATAAATATAAATTTATTTCAACAAGAGACTTATGCCATAATAACAATATAATATTTTTGATCTAGTGATAAGTAAATATCAGTAGGAGATATTCCTAGGAGCCTTCAGTGCTAGATAAAAACTTTTACGGCAAGGCAAGCTTTACTACATAAGCTAATGGTACATATTATTATTATTTAAGAAACACTATGTTAATTTTAATTTTATAGATCTTAGGTATTTTTACACATACTAAATATTTAAATAAACAAACAAAGAATTCAATGTATTATTTATTATTAAATATGAAAGTAAGGTTAAGAAAAAGATAAAAATCATACTTACATAACTTGGTTACTCCGGAAAAACATCGATGTTTTTCACCGATCGATGATGTACAGTTATAGTAGAATATAATATTCGATCTAAAAGTAACTATTTTTAGATATTTTTACAAAAACTTTATACATATTTATGCCGCATCTTACTTTCCTTCCTCCATGGCACGCCTCTGTGCTCTCCTTAGATGTTTGCCCTATTGTGCAGCCCGTCGACAAATACTGGAACCCGGATTGAAGCGAAAAAAACTCGCTCCCACACACAAAGCCTTCAAAGGCACCCAACACCTCTTAAACTCTTTCCTTCTAGTTAAGTCTTTTAAGAATCCTGTGTAGCACTGGTTTGGTCATGGGCAGGCGTGATTTTTTTTAACCGCATTCTGATAAGCAAGGTTGTACAAAAACATACAACAACCGACTTCAATTGGACTGTTCTAGTGACCGTATGCACCACTGAAAAGTCAAAGGGAATCAAAATACACAATTTTGTACACGACTTCGTTTTTCAGTTATTTTTTTTCAAAACCAAAGTTCTGACGCGATTTTTATGAAATTTCTATGGAACCAATCTGGAATCCTTTTAAAAGTTCCAAAATTCTGCGGTAACAAACATTAAAAAAAAAAACATTCAACCGAATTGATAACCCTCTTTTGAAGTCGGTTGAAAAACGATTTCCTTCAATCAACCTCACAGATTTACTAACTAATTAAACGTAAGCTAACCAAATTCCAGATAAACCATTGTCAACCCAAAACCACATACACAGAAATCCATACAGAAATGTACCTACCCCTTCAAATCCGTATGGTTGTCAAAACAGTGCGTCGCCCAACTGGGATACGTGGTGTACAGTCTGCATGCAAAGTCCTCACTTGACCTATTTCCAATACTGCAGATAGGTGCAAGCTGGCCTGAGCTGGGAACGGTTTTTTTTTTATTTCTAAAACTGCGAATAGGGACTTACTAATGCTTGTTTGACTTGTGTGATGCTGTGCTTTCATTAGTATCTACTATACCAATACCAATTTTTGACGTGACTACGTGTAATAAATCGATGAACGCCAGCTGCATGCACGAAAACGTTGACATCATTGTCCGGTAACGCTGTCATTGTCCGGTAACGCTTATTGTCCCGTTACGCAGGTAGTCACGTTAAACTATCGTCCGAATGAATGAATGAAAACTCTTTATTGTACCAGGAACTTAAAGACAAATATACAGATTATTAATGAGCATGTACAATGGGTGGCCTTATCGCTAAGCAGCGATCTCTTCCAGGCAACCTTGGGATGGAGAGTGAGACTAAAATACGAAACGTTGGCTAAAGGTGCGTTAAAGAGTCTGTTTTGAACTTAAATTGTGGAATGTATTGAATGAAACAAAGAACTAATTATATTAAACTTTTGAATAACAATACTATAAACATAATAAGAATAAATGAAGTAACATATTATTCATACTTAATACAAATATATATAATATACATACCTATACATATAATGAACTTGAACGATTGATCATCGATTTAGGATTGCATGGGCAAGTATCGGTTTTTAACTCGGGATTTAAAAATGAAAAGGGATGGGGATTGTTTAATGGAAAGAGGTAAATCATTCCATAAAAGTACAGCTTGAATAGTGAAGGATTTGGTGATTTGGTGTACGTGCCGCACAACTTTACAAACAACAATTTTTTTTCTACTTCTCAATTATAATTTGATTTTGAATGGAAATGGAATGGGCTGGAATGGAAAGTTTGGAATATCAATATCATTGGTTTATTTTATTTATTATATTTTAGAATAAAAATTAAAAATCAGAAATAATACAATGGACGGGAAAATAACATACCTTAGTGTCGATTAGATTCATTCTTCGGTTAGTTTAGAATGTGACTTTATATTCTTGATCCGGATGTATGTCTAATTAGTCGGTAAAAAAAAATCAATTAAGTATAGATTTTTAGTACAATTTTTTAACATATATAATGTAGGTGCATTATTAAGAAATATATGGTTTTACGTAGCTTTCTTCGTAGTAACAACGTTGTATTTAAAGTCTAAAAAAATACAAGTCAGGAATATTATCTAATCACTACCGTTTACGACTCTCGCTGAATATTAGAAGACGTTCAGTTTCAAAAACCTCGTTTTTTTCTTACAAGTCATCCACCCGAGTTTATTGGGTTCGTGAAAAACACGGACTCAATGAAAAATTAAATTACATCTGCGACAGTTAGAAATTGTTGTGAAATTGCGCTGCGATTTGGCGGAAATTTTTTCGCGGAAAAATTCTCGGTAAACAAATTTTTATGATAAATATTAAGGAAGGTAATATGAGGTTGGAGCTCATTCGACTTGATATATTTTCTGTTACATGTAATAAATATAAAGGGTGGAAATTGTGTTTTTTTTTTTCTTTTGATCGTTGTGCTATGTTTATGTTTAATTTGCACGCAAACATTAAACAATGAGCGTTACACGAAGGTTTTTGACACCAGATTACAGCCTATTTCTTAAAAGTTCAACGAACTATTTTTAGTTAATACTGGTTAAGAGGATATGTGAAAATTTGGAGTCACTGCGTCACATTCTTACTCAGTAACGGTACAGGTTACAAACTTGATGTCAATACAGTGATTACTTGAGGATATTATCTGAATAAATGTGAGAAAGTAATACAATTGGTGAAAATTTTCTCGATTTTTTTTGAAATCGGCCCTCATAAAATCTGTTTTACTTCCATCCTCCGAATTTAGAGAATATTTACGGTTATTTTTTATACTATTGAGTGAGTAATCAGTAATCACAGAACGTAGACAAAGGTAAAAGATTTTTTTAATAAATTTAATACCTTAAAAGCAATACAATGTTTTATCATTTGTCGCTTACGTCAGTTACTTTTGAGCGAAAAAAATATATATCTTACCCCTTCTCTCAGGTGTGTAATTGCGCTATCACTGTCTTGCAATTCAGTCGTTGTCATTTCTGATATTTTAACATATCCTCTTAAATGGCCTTATTTATTTCAATTTGACAAGCTACGGCTCGCATTGACCCTGAACTGGAACGATTTCCACCTTTTAGTTACACGCAATTGTTCATTTTCATTCGTTTTTATTTTATTATAATATTTCTAAAATATTGCTTAATTTCACTGGCGAAGATGCAACAATCAGATAAATAGAATAATTTACACAAGAGCTGATAAATAATTAATAGCAATATTTTACACTAGCTGTACCCGCGTGCGACTTCGTCAACCGTGGAAGAATTGTTTATTGTCGGTGTTGTTTGTTCCACCAGCGAAATAAATATCACAGAATAGCAAAGTGTCAGTACTAAGAAAGTCAATCAAAACTTGCACATTTTCAAACCCTCTTTTTAACCTCTCAAACATTGAATTTAGTAGAAAACTGAAAAACTTAGCGGTACTTTTCTTCGGAGGTTATAAAAATGCAACTTTGAATTAAATAATGTAATCCCATTTTCACGAAATTACTCCTACAAATAGACAGAAAGCGAAAAAAAATGATGTTACACATCAAAAAAATTGTTACTAAAACTAGTTTGAGACCATAAATAAAAAAAATAATTAATCGTGATTTGTTTTGCTGTCGCTACTATTATTAGTTCTGTTCTGTATTAGTGCGAAATGTTTGGCCCAACGCCTAATACGCCGGCTAGATAACCTAGATTTGCCTAGGACTTGAAGATCCTTAATGTAGTGGTAATAGGATTTGTAGTACTTGTAGTTCTTACAAGGATTATAAGGGTCGCCTAGGTTCTATGTTATGGCTAGACTATGTTTAACGAATACCGAGATAGATCTTTGTTGAACTACCTAACGAACACTGAGTTATTCCTAATCTATAGGTAAAAAATATTTGTGTGCATTTATAACACGTGCTTAAAGGGAATCCTCAAATCCGAATTCTATACAAAATTTCATAAATAATTTCTTCACACTATTCGTTCCGTCCATGATTTTGTCAACAAAAAAATTGAAAGGTTTTATACTTTAATTTAGATTTTATGCGTGTTTTTAAGTTAGTAGGGTAAATTTTAAAACACGTATAAAATCTAAATTAAAGTAGGAAACCTTTCACTTTTTTTGTTAACGAAATCAAAAAACATGGACGAAACGAATAGAGTGAAGAAATAACTATAAACGGCGTACTTTTTGAGTATTTATCCGAAACATTTTGTATGGAATTCGGATTTGAGGATTCCCCTTAACGGTGAAGGAAAACATCGTGAGGTAACCGACATGTCATAGAACTTCAAAAGTTCTAAAACATGTGTCAATATGTCAAGTGCACGAAAGGGGCGATTTTTTTTATCGTGTCACTAGTTCTTTCAAGCCAGTGTGGTGAAAGGATTTCAAGCGCGCCTCGAAGAGGATCCTTTCGTGCACTTGACACATGTTTTCGCTTTTTAGGTTCTATGACATGACGGTTTCCTTACAATGTTTTCCTTCACCGTTAAGCACGTGTTTTAATGCACACATGGATTTTTTGAACAGGAATATACATTGGTATACGACCGGGTTCGAACTCAAGACCGATCGAAAGTCGAGGCACCTTCCACCCGGCCGACACGGTTTTGCGAGAGATAGAGCAAAAGCATACAACGTGGTGTTTAGATTTTTAATTTAAGGGGAATCCTCAAGGCAAATTTCCATACAAAATGTTTCGGACAAATACTCAAAAAGTACGCGGTATTATAGTAATTTCTTCACACTATTCGTTTTGTCCATGTTTTTTGATTTCGTCAACAAAAAAAGTGAAAGGTTTCTTACTTAAATTTAGATTTTATACGTGTTTTAAAATTAACCCTACTAACTTATAAACACGTATAAAATCTAAATTAAAGTATGAAACCTTTCACTTTTTTTGGTGACGAAATCAAACACCATGGACACATCTTGTTCATATTTATTTTATGAAGGTCAATAGTTAAAATCTAGGTTATAGGTTTTATTGACTAACCTCTAACAATACAATTTCAAATTTCGTGTTTGTGAGGTATTATGACTATTAGTTTAACACTCCAATAGACGCACAGTTGGTTAAAAACAATAGGTCCCAATACCTATTCAATTGGTTCAATTGGTTCCGAATTCAATTGGCTACGTTAACAATTGAATTGAGAACGGATTTGCGCTACCGTTTGTCAAAGGTACTGTGTCATTTTGAAGTAATAAATTTAATTGAGTTGTAAGATTATTAATTAATATTATGGACAGTTGTGCGTCCATTCAGATTATCCAAAAAATAGTATTATCTCTTCCGGATTCATAATAAATATATTTTAACATGAAGATAACGCCTCTTGTCACTCTTGTACATTATAGTAGATTATGCACTAAGGGGATAAAGCAGAGTCTTATGTCGCGGGTAGTATATTGAACCCTGAGCTAACGAGGGACTCAGTGCGAGGGAGTTTTGTAGAGTCCTGAGTGACGCGAGGGGTTCAAGCTACCCAAGACGAAGACAGGCTTTATCCCAGAGGAGATACTCTACTTTCACACCTTCTGCGAGGCAAAAAAAAGCCAGGGCTCCGAACTCAGCAGCCAACACCGTCTTTTGTTTCACAATCTTTGAAGTCGCGCCTTTTTCCTTTTTTGTATGAGTGGCCAGTTCGATTTTAGAACAAACCTTTTTACAATGCCATATGGGCGTTCTTTTACTTAGAGTTTTCCACGAGTTTCCACACTAATTTGACGTTCCAAATTCAAATCACATTACAACCCTTGGGAGTTTCATACAACATTACCTCCCTAGAGAGGTAATGCTTTGCTTTACCATGATGATAGCATGATATGTAATTGGACATTGTCGAGCAGGTGGTGTGAAAAATTATTCTCTAATAGATCAAAATAAACCCGCAACTTTTTTGTTTCCAAGCCTTACTTAACTATTCTTTTTTATATTAAATCGAATAAATTTTTAAATGTTTAATAGATTATTCGATTAAGGCCAATTCCTATTTTGTTTTTTTTTAATCTGGTAACAGAAGACACAGTAAAGAAAGTATTAGTAAGTCTTCTTCTTAAAGTGTCACAAGTTCTTTCGAACCAGTAGTGTGTTGAAAGGATTTTAAGTGCGCCTCGAAGAGGCTCCTTTCGTGCACTAGTATTAGTTAGTAGACTTATTCATAATAATAATTACATTATAATACAAAGATACGTAGTTACTATAATAAAAAATCATAGTAATTATAACACTTGTTATATACAAGAATTTTAGTTATAATTTTAGAACATTTCCGTAAGGATATGAAGACAGTCTGTAGTTTAAAAATATATTATGCATGAAGTGATTGGGAAAAATCCCTAGCTGTGACACATTTTATTGGGTACAGAGTTTTAGCGTTTATCTGACTGACATACAGCAAGATTGGGTTAAACCATTAGAAGTAAAACTTTCGAGGAGAATTTTCTTTATTCGAAACGCAAACTAAGTTGAAGGCGTGAGCTAGTTATATATTAAAAAAAATAGACTTTTGGACCCGTTTTTAAAATATATTTGCAAAAACTTCCAATAACAAAGACTGGATCTTTGAAAGTGGATCTGTAAGGTAATTTTTGGATTAACCTCGTTTAAATATTTAACACAACGCCATCTAGCCCCAAACTAAACCGTGTTTTTAGTATGGGAACTAGCTAACTCATTGGTTTCGCGTACATTTTTAAAAAAGCTATCGCTTCCGCTTCAGCTGGCATTCGCACCACACCCTAAACCCAAACCTATCATTACTACGTGTGAATGAATGCAGATGGTAAATTGCTGTACATTTCTGTCTTCGAATTTACTAAGAAAACGCATCAATCTGACAATTTGAAACCATATTACTAGAATGTTAGAGTTCTTAATAGAATGTTTCAACGGTGAAAATACTTGTTTAACAAATTTAGATACTATGTTTTAGGTTATAAGGTTCAAAGTCACAAATACTTGGAATTAACAAGAAATATTGTACAGGGCTAATTATAATCATAATAAGCGTTATGAAATTATTATTTTCGTACGAATATTTCTTATGAGAAAATTAATATAATTAATTATTAATCAATATACATAAAAGGCTTGGTTCTGACTGACTGACTGAAAACACACAGGCCAAACCACTGGACGTAGAGACTTGAAATTTGGAGATTATGTTTGTCAAGAACTGAAAGTGCGCACAAGAAAGGAAAACGTAGTTGCGGGCATCAGCTAGTTATTAATAACCATCAACCAGAGTCCCAAGCCGTGTTAGCCGAGTGGGAGGGGTCTCTACTTTCAATCCGAATGTCGTGGGTTCGAACCCGGTCGTACATCAATAAATCTATGTGTAACACATGCTTAGCCCTGAAGGAAAACATCGTGAGGAAACCGGCATGTCATAGAACCTAAAAAATTCGAAAACATATGTCAAGTACACGAAAGGAGATGTCACAGTGCGCCTTGAAGAGGCCTTTCAGCACACTGGTTTGAAATAACTAGTGACACGATAAGAAGAAGAGCTATGAATAAAAGTTTACTATTAAGTTTATTAAAGTTCTTTGTACCTCGATAAAAACATAGGTAATTATAGTTTTCTTGTATCTACCTATATTTAGCATACGCTCAGCTTTTTCTAATAACAGAGAAGTAACCGTTGACCCCTATGTTTCTAAAATCCATAAAAAGACTGTTTCCAAGCCTGGTTTCTAAAATCCATAAAAACACCGACCTTCATATTACTTTTTATCTAACAAGCACCCCCATTATATCAGTTTCAAGTAAGTTTCATTAAAAAATGTGTACATGTATGTGGCTTGTCTACGCTCGTTGCATTTAAAAAAAAATCCATCGAGCTTTAGTAAGTCAAATAACTAATTTTAATATCTATGTATTCATTCGCACAAAACTTACTTAATACTTCAACAACAAAGGTGATTTCACTCTATAAACGAATTACAATTAAGAGAACACTATTTTTTTTTATGAATATTGTATTTAGTAATATACAATAGGTTTGGTTACGATTTTTTCAACGTCTTAATAGGGCTTATGAAAGACTCATTTTAGAACCATTTTACAAGTCGACTTTCAAACCTCACTTACTTGAAACTTTTACAACATCGAACGTCAACGTTAGCCCTCCATACTCACAAACCGTAACGAACAGATGTCTGACCATAGTTAGTTTAACTATAGTTTAACCATAGTTTAACTAATAAAATGTCAAATCTAACCACAAGTCAGATAATAACCGTTGCGTGATAACAAACACTTTAAAGTCCTTAACAGTTATTTGTACACCAAGGGCCTTTTTTTATATGGGGAAATCATCACGGATGCCCACCGCCCTTGGAGGAGGGCGGACGGGTTATGTCGGACTATAACCGACTAAAACCCCATAATGGCCGACCTCTGTGCATTAGAGAGACCCCGGGATATCAGAAAAAAACGTACCGGTGTCCCTCACGCACGTTGCAGTGAGGCCCATCCCAGGGAAGGCTTGCGCCGACCCCGAGCTCCGCTTGCATTACACCAAGGGCCTAAAGCAAGCCATTTTATAGGAGGGCGTGGGCGGACATTTAAGTCGAGGATAAAATGCACTTCAGACCGAGGTATAGGTACTCAAGGTTATTCAATTTTATAATCTCTCACTCACACTCAAAAAAAAAATCATAAAAACCGCTTTATCTCGAAAAGGAACTGACATGGAGATAAAACAAAAAAACGTGGTTTTTAGAGTTTGAATCTACATTATGCTTGTCTGCATCATCATTTTTGCATCCCAAAAACCTCTAAAAAGTGTATAATATGTAGGTACTATCGTCAAAAGCTAGTTAGTTGGTACCACCTGACGCAAATCCATAGGAAAACTACTAGCGGTAACAATTATCCAATTTTAATCAAATTTATTTTGACAAAAATTTTACTTATTTCGTTATTCGTTTTTTGCCATATCTGTGTTCAGTAACAGCAACTGACTATGCGTATTTTTTTTCTGGTGATTACAAATTTACTGTGTATTGTATACCATAAAAACGCGTGTAAAGCCATGTATTTACAATAGTAATAAATTAAATTAAGGAAACAGTTGCGATTTATTTACTTTAATAATATTGATGCAATATATTGCAGTTACACCCCGAAAGTTCAACAAACACCCTTCTAATCTTGGGGTTGCAGCTTCTGAACTATAATATGGATGTTTATATGTTTGTTTTAGCCTAAACCAACTAACACTATTGTGTATTGTTTGTTTTTCATTTCGATTGCGAAATTGGTATCATTTGGCACAAATGTTAGTGGTTTTAAATCACGGGAAATATTGATTAGCTGTATTGTATCAAGAATATGCAATCTGATTTTTATTTTATTCCACGGTTTAAATTTTATAGATTTGAAAATTATCCTTTTGTTTGAGAGGATATACTTTCAGACTGGTCCCATAGACATTTTATCAAAATCGGTTTAGTTACTACTAAGTTTTACATCAAAATAACTGAAAAAAATAATAGAATATGAAGTTAATAAAAGGATATATCCTTTCAAATAAATATTTTTTCAAATCGGTTTATAAAGAACAAAGTTCTGAATTAACAAACATAAAATAATCAAGATTTTACAAAAGCATACAACAACCGACTTCAATCGGACTGTTTTAGTGACCGAATACACCGATTTGAAAAAAAAATTTTTATTCGAAAGGATATATATTTTCAAATAAATATTTTTTCAAATCGGTTTATAAACTCTTCTGCATGTCTCAGGGCGGCAGAGACAGGGAGTCTTGACCTGGACAAATACATTATGGCGACGATAATGAAGGGACGTGCATCCTTAGACTAAAATATGTGCCTAACTAAAAGATATCTTATAAGAGAAATAAAATCTTTGAAATCTTTTAGCCTAAGCAATGTTAAGTTAAGGCTGATTATGAAATGTATTAGGTTGTTTACTGATTTGAGTAGGTATACTATGTTTTATAAGATTGATCATCCTAGAAATAACACAATATCATTTATCATTTGTTTTCCAAAAACTATACACCATATTGCGTGAAACATCATTTCAGTTTGACGTATAAGTAATCGCTCGGACGAGGGTACGGACCTTTGTGCTTCAATGATTTATTACCGAAGTTTCAGGCCCTTTCGGCTTCCTACGACACTGTAAATGACAGAAGCGCAACTTAATGTGACGTCATAACGACCCTTAAGCTAATTGATTTTTAAGGATTATAAAGTTTGCTACTGAATAATGGGAATTGGTAGGTATTATAGTTGAGAAACACCAAAAAAAAATATTGGGGAAAAATACAGGGCGTCCCACGAGTATGCCACATGGAGGGAATGTGCCTTGAATATTGTACATGGAACATTTTACTGAAAGACGACATTATTTTAATTTAAAAAACAATTTAAACTGCATTCATAGATATTTAAATAATTACATGGTTGAACCGGGAGTCGAACCCGTTACACGAGAAAAATAATCATCCTGTAGGTTTATCATACCGATCGAAAGGCTTCATCATAAGGATTATTTTTTGCTAAATTACATAGTGTCACAATTAAAAGGAAGATTTAGATATCTATGATTGCAATTTAAATTGTTTTTTAAATTAACATAATGTCTTCTTTCAGTAAAATTTTCCATCTACAATATTTAAGGTACTTTCCCTCTATGTGGCATACTCGTGGGATGCCCTGTATCTGTATAGCTTGTTCGAATGTGTCGTCCTTTGGTGTCGTCGTTCTGAGAGATAAAAATAAGTCTATTATTATTTTTTTTAGATTTTGGATTTACATTGAAGTTAACTATTTGAAGTCGACAAAATTTAATTTTTTTTTTTAATTAAAGAAATTAACATCTTTTTATACTCAGCCTCACACGTCCACTAACTACCAGCCGGTTTTTACTTGCAACAAACTGTCACTTTACCTAGCTGGAGGTCAGTTGTCTCTCCACTCAACAATTGAACATAAAGTTGTATTACTGTGTCTTATACTATGTCGCTGTTAATAAAATATAACACTGTTTAAGTAATATACAACGCCTTTGTCTTGTGAATTTTAGATTGGAGCAAATTTGAGGTTTTCAATTATTGGTTTCAATTAAACCCGCTTTTGATTCTTCTTTTGTTTCATGATGTATTGTTTCATTACAAATGGCGTTAATTTGATTGCTACAGAATATAATTATGTAGGTATCTATCTACACCACATATTTTTAATTACCAAAAAAACTTAACTGGGCAATATAGTAGAGGGGGTACTACGTTGTATCTGTGCAGTCAGAATTTTGGAATTCTAGAAAATGACAGAATGACAGCGGCGCGAGTGCGGCGCCCGAGCCGAGATTTAGCGAGCTGGCTCGAGATAGGTACACCCGGGTGCCAAACGATAAATAAAACTTAAATTATTATCAATAAGAGGTACCGCCTGACGTAAATCCATAGGAAAACGACTAACGGTAACAGTTATCCAATTTTTATCAAATTTATTTTGACAAAAATTCGACTTTATTTTTTCAAGTTTTTTTGCCATAGCTATGCAACGGCAACTGATTATGCGTATTTTTTTTATTGGTGATAAAAAAAATTGCGGTGTATAATCAGCAATAATAATATTAAGCGTATCTTTTAGATTTGCTTGGTAATATTTTATAGAATTTTTTTATAGTCATATGAGCCTTTGAGGAAGAGTATAAAATCCATGACGTCATCGCGTAGACCCGTAAAATAAAGGGGTAGGTCCTCCACTATTCAATAAACGTAGTCCGGCCGTAAAAATAACGATTTATGAGTAACTAGCTAACGCTTTTGGGTTCGTTTAGTTTTTCAAGCCCATGGGAAGAACTGTTGGTTCGAGTATAAATAAATAAATATAATAAATATTTTGGACATTTCACACAACGCCATCTAGCTCCAAACTAAGCAGAGCTTGTTCTATTGGAACCAATACTGATACAATACTTAAATACATTTTTTTTTAGTACATACAATAAAATACAATTAGAAAAAAAAAAAATTCTATAGCGGTTTTTTATATGTAACATCTTTCCTCTCGCTGTCTGTCAATTTGAGGGATTTTGTGAAAATGAGACGGATGTGTGTAACAGGAAGTTGGCCGTCAGATGGTACCAACAGAAACATGAAATAAATAGAATCATTCCAAATTTAAATGTTACTTATTACCAAAGTGATGAGATGTCAGATGTTACTCATCATTTGCGACTACTGTTAGTGTCGCTCGGTTTTTTTCTTATGCAAATAGATGACGAAACGAGCTAGACGTTCTCCTGATGGTAAGAGATCACGCATGCCTATGACCAAAACAGTGATAAACCGGACTTAGAAATACATAGGCCGGTCCAACACTGCTATTAGAGCTCGTCCACTTTAAGACATTTTGATCATATTATATCATCTTAAGCTACTGCTGTAAGGCCCTTTTTTTCAAAAAGTTCCTTTAACAGACGAACATTCTAACATGTTCCGTGTATAAAAATATAAAGATACGATATCTGTGCACACCCGTGCGCTGTCGCGTGGAAAATGAAAACTAAATAAAAATGGGCCCTGCGCCATCTTCAAATATTGGCTGCGAGCATCTGCTATCAAAACTTTACGCGATCCGAACACAGATGTACGAAACACACGCATGAACCACTTAACTAAACAAAAAAAATTTCTAATTTTATTCTTCTTTTCTATCAAAATACTTTTCAAACTACATGTTTAAAATCTAACTGTACTTTAGTCTCTCTAGATTTATTTTGTCCGATCCTTGAAGTAATTTTAAAGTGTAAACGCTTTATTAATAAAAAAACTGATTGAACTGAAAAATGAACTTCGTCGAACTCGAAAAATGTCTTATTTTAGAATCGCCGAAAGATAATCGTAGAGAATTGAAGCTTGAAAAGTGTCAAAGTGCGACCTAATACAGGAATTTTGAAAATTTAAATTAGAAATCATGAACTCCTCTCCTAAAGGTTGGTTAAAGTTTGAAAGGAATGCTTCTTCCATTCGACATCATTCACTCTATTCTTTATCGAACTGCAAAAAAAAATAATTAATGTTTTTTTCCTCATAATTTTGATGATTTATAAACCGATTGAATTTTTTTTTGTTTGAGAGAATGTACTTTAATATGAGTCTTATATAAATTTCATCAAAATCAGTTCAGTAGTTTGAAATTCAAAATAACTGGAAAAATAACTCGTCGAAGTAAACAAAATTACGTATTTTGCTTCCCTTTGACTTTTCAGTGGTGTGTACAGTCAATAGAACAGTTCAATTGAAGTCGGTAGTAGTATTTTATTGTAAAACCATGATTATAACAGTCTAAAATAAGCATGAAACTTAAGAGGGCATACATACTCCTGTAAAGCGTGTAGGCGTGTACTCAAATAAATGACGTAACTCGTTTTTTTATGGATATTGGGAAAAGTATCGTCACCATTCGCAATAATATCATTCAGATTGGTGCCATATTGAAAATTTACGCTAGCAAATATTTATTTATTTTAAAGGACTATCAGAGGTTCCCATATACAAAAAAAAATTTGATAGAAAGACTAACAATAAGAACGATAATATTATCAATATCATTGTCTATCATTTCACATGCCACCTCCACTTTTCTTTGAGTCCTCAAACGCTCGTTGTGCGGGACTAGTTATTGCTTCGCGTTTCGAGACGATTTTGTTTCTTTTCTTATAACACAACGTTTTGGCTTTGTTTGAATGTGTCGCTGGAGGGGTTGACTTTGTATGTAATAAGAATCAAGGCGAATCTAGATACCTACTAGAAGTATTTTCATTATGGCATCAATCTGAATGATATAATAGCGAAAGGGGACGATACTTTTCCCAATACCCATAAAAAAAAACGAGTTACGTTTTATCAAATTATGTTTTTTAAACTACAGTAAAATTATTTTTTTACTTCTTATAAAAAAATAGTATTTTTAAAAATTGCTTCGTTAAATAAATAACATGTATGTAAAGTTAGTTAGCTTTAATCTACAGTCAGCTGCACATGCATGTATCCCAAGCTTTTACATTAAGGCTAATCCTCAAATCCAATTCCATACAAAATGTTTCGAACAAATACTCAAAAAGTGGACGTGGTGGCCGAGTGGATGAGGCCCTTACCTTGCGATCTGATGGTCGCGGGTTCGAATCCCGGTGGCAGTCATGCGTAAATGGGTTTTTTCGGTCGAAAAAATCTATGTATGCATTCCACATTCTCGCAACGGTGAAGGAAAACATCGTGAGGAAACCGGCATGTCGTAGAACTGCAAAGTTCAAAAACATGTGTCGAGTGCACGAAAGGAGCCTCTTCGAGGCGCACTTGAAATCCTTTCACCACACTGGTTCGAAAGAACTAGTGACACGAAGAAGAAGACTCAAAAAGTACGCCGTATTATAGTTATTTCTTCATACTATTCGTTTCGTCCATGTTTTTTGATTTCGTCAACAAAAAAAGGTTTTATACTTTAATTTCGATTTTATACGTGTTTTTAAGTTAGTAGGGTTAATTTTAAAACACGTATAAAATCTAAATTAAAGTATGAAACCTTTCACTTTTTTTGTTGACGAAATAAAAAACATGGACGAAACGAATAGTGTGAAGAAATAACTATAATAAGGCGTACTTTTTAAGTATTTCTCCGAAACATTTTGTATGGAAATTTGCCTTGAGGATTCCCCTTAATTTTGCAAAGATATTCTTCTTCTGTCAAGAATTCTGCTAAGTAAGATGACTACATTAATTTGAAAATGCTTGCATGCAACTTGCAACTTTTCTTTGCAAAATTAAGAGTAATATAAATGTGAAAGCTTGGGAGTGTATACATGTCTGTGCAGCTGACTGTACATTTCTGAATCGATTTGAAAAAAAAAGAAATATTTTTCTACCAGATCCTTTAAAAAAATATCTATTTCATCGTAAGCTTGCCCTTACCGCATGATTAGCTGATCAAATAAGACCCGATAACTATAAAAATAATCCAATTGAACACTTACAATAGAAATCGACATACTTTACGGTTATAATACCGTTATTCCGTTATTGTAGGCCCAGGCGTTAGGGCGGGCGGCAGTCGTTAGATTTGATACGCACTACCCGTGGTCGCTGATAGGATTAATCCGATAATATTTGGTTAACTTGGCTGTCAGTTTTAATCCCGTGGACAATTTTTTTATCAGTTTTTTTAAGCTATGTTCTTATCGCTGTTAAAACACTTATGTGACATCCGCAGCTTTTAATTCTTAAATATGTGTAAACATTTAATGGTCATCTACATAAAATGATGAATAACAGTTTTAGTGGCAAAATAGGTTAATTGAACAACATAATGTACCTACCACTTCATCTAAATAGGTAAAAAAAGAATAGTCCGTCTCATAAATTATCCATAAACTGTTTCTCATAAAACGTGAATAAAGCTTAGGGCCCTTTGTAAGGAACCTTTCATAAAAATTACACCATCTATCCTTCATAAACAACAAAATGGCAGCTTGAGTTATTAAATTAGGCATTTACGTGGGTTCATCGAAGCTTTACGTAATCAATTTGGTAAAATTGATATCTATTTCGGTAATAAAATAGAACTGGGAAAACAAGGGTAACTATGTGTCGAGGTAAAAGGCCATAACTGTAATAAAGTAAAAGGGCGTAACTCCGGACGTCACAAAGTTTCGTTTTCTATGTTTCTTATGCTGATTTCGATAGTTAAAGTTGTTTCATTGTATTTTATTTTTCAAAATTGTTATCGTTATTCCAATATAAAGCAAACTTTAAATGTAAGGCAAACGTCTGTGTTCGCATATTATGTAATGTCACATTTTTATTATCTTTAGTAGTTATCTATACATATAATAAAGCAGAAGACCCCGAATTTCTGTACATATGTTTTTTTTGACGGAAACGTGTTCAGACGAGATTAATTAACATGCCACAATTTTTTATTTTTTTTGATTGGAAGACTTTGTTTGTTTGTGGGTTTGTGTGTTCGTCCATCACGTAAAAACTACCGAACGGATTTAACTGAAACTTTACGATATCATAGCTGCAAAGCCTGAAATGGTTATAGGCTATAAAATATTACGCTAAGTCTCTTCAGAGGGTAGATATAGAAGTTTTTTTTATGAGTGTATCTATCTTAAACTTTGGAATTATGTTCTTCAAAACAAATAATAAGATACGGGTTTCATCGATTTTCAAATTTAAAGTTAAAAAATGTGAAAGTACAGAATGAAGGAGTTATTGGACCTAAAGTTGATTGAGCCTGTCTCCTCAAGTATACACAATATCTCATTGAAAGTTGCATTTTTATGATTTCCGAAGATAAGTACCGCCAAGTTTTTCAGTTATCTACTAAATTCTATGTTTGAGTGGGTAAAAAGAGGGATTGAAAATGTGCAAGTATTGATTGACTTGCTTAGCACTGACACTTTGCTATTCTGTGACATTTCTTTCGCGGATGAAACAAACAACATTGACAATAAACAATTCTTCCAGGGGTGACGAAGTCGCACGCGGGTACAGCTAGTCGCCAATAATAGGCATAAATGCCGAGCTTTATTCATAAAACATCTGGTTAGTACTCCGTTAGACCCAGACTAAACCTAGATCAAGCTATGTTAAGAAAAGAGCAAATTTAACATTCAAAATTATTTGAAAGCAGATACGCTCATTTTGCCATCATCTGAAATAACAAATGTTATGTTTTAGAAAAGCCTATAAACGCTTGTTACCTGTACTGTATCGCCCAATCTCATTAATATATTGATATTGTGTTGAGAGAAAATTAGGTTTAGACATGAACTATATTTATCGGGGCAAAAGGATTAAATAATGATATTACCCCGCATAGACACGATTAAATTTTCATTATAAAGTGAATGGTATTTTTCATTAATTGAGTATGACATTTTACATAATAAATGCTTAATACTGATTATGTATGAGACATGTTTGTGACTCAATCAGACCAAAACTATGAAGCAGATAAAGGAAAGTCTAAATACATACGCACTTTCGAACAACGTACGCATTTTTTATGACATAAACAAGAAGACAAAGCTAGTTTAAACTAATTTATTACAGCATAAGCTAACTACTACTACAATCTATATTACAAAATTTACAAAAGGAAACAATTGGGCCACCCATAGACCGTTGCAAACGATCTATAGGTAGCTCAACTGCTCCAACTCGATACCCGATGGCAGCGTGCTAAGGATACTTGCTGCATTGCCTCTTTGTATAGCAAGGCTTATTCTTTGGCCGAGATAGCTGCCAGCCCTCTGATCACGCGTAGCTTCGACCAGACGCTCTGACAACATTTTAAAAGCGCGGAAGGTTAAAATAAAAGTTTAAACTAGTACTTATCAAATTATTTTACTCGCTTGACAGTTTTTAATGGTCAGAATCTGGACTGTTAACAACTACCAAGCGAGTAAAGTAATTTCTTAGGAACTTTGACAGTTTGGCGCAAGTAGGCAAGTAGGTAGGTAAAGTGGTATATATTCAGAAAAAATATAAGAAGATAAATCAAATAATGATTGTTTTGTCTACAAATAAAATTTCATCAAATATTTTCAGCTCAAATAATGTTCCCAGTTAATAGCTTTTATTGAATCAGACTAATATTTATTATATAGTTTTCAGAATGTAACATACGCATTGTTTATTGACATTTGTGTGAAAAGCGCCTCTAATCACATTAAAACTGAATTGTATTTGTATTTTGTATTTATTTATTCAGAAAAAAGGTTACATATATTGTTGTTTTATAAGTACCATTAAACCTTACCAGGTTTGTCTTGGTACCAAGAATAATCTAATGTAATAAATATAGGCTATATTGTTCCCACTGCTGGGACTAAGGCCTACTCTCGGTAGGAGAGCGAATGGGTCTTAATACACCACGCGGACCCAATGCGGATTGGTGGATGTCACATGCCATAGAACATTTTTTTTCTGTGTTTTGACATGCCGGTTTCCTCACGATGTTTCCTTCACCGTTGCGAGAACGTGGGATGCATACATAGATTTTTTCGACCAAAAAAACCCATTTAAGCATGATTGCCACCGGGATTCAAACCCGCGACCATCAGATCCCAAAGTAAGGGCCTCATTCACTCGGCCACCACGTCCTCTGTGAATGGACAATGCATTCTCAATGAATTCTCGAAATTTCCACAAAATGACTCTGAATATGGAGCAGCCATTATGTGGTGAAAAATATTCGATTTGCCGTGTATTTAGCGTCGCTGCGATTCGCTTGAGGTTCGCTGGCGGTTCGCTTGCGGTTCGCTGGCGGCTTTATTTTGGCTTTCATGCCAATGACTGGCTGTGTTGACGCTGGATGGTGCTTCCTTTAATGCGGTATAGTTGGCTAAAACTTTTCTATGAAATTTAGTTGGTTGAAGTTTTAAACTGTAACTTCTAAAAACAAACAAGTAACTAAACAAAACGCATAGTATTTAAAAAACAAACCTCTTTATGCTTTGAAACCTTTACCAAAACCACTGAAAATCGGTATAGGTATTGTTTAAAAAGTGGCTGGAAATTGGTCGCTAGATGGAGTTTTTACCGCCACATTCAGTTCGTGCACATATCGTTATTTTTTTAAGTTATAAGAAAAACTATTTGGTGCTTAGGAAAATAAAGCTTTTTTATTTTCTTATTAGGAATAAAGACACTGGCTAGGTACTCATTATACATAAGCAGTGGAAATGTTATTGTACTAATCAAATCTTTTTCCGAGGGTTTTTTCTAAACTAAAAAAATTGGTTTGACGATAGTTTAACGTTACTATCAGCGTAACGGGACAATGAGCGTTACCGGACCATAACGGGACAATCAGCGTTACCGGACAATGACGTCAACGTTTTCGTGCATGCAGCCGGCGCGTTCATCAATTTATTAGACGTAGTCACGTCAAAAAAATATATAAATCCAATATCATTTCAACTGCTTATAAAAAACTTACAGGTGAGCTGAAGGTCAAACGCACGCTTAAAAACGAATTCCATACAAAATGTTTCGGACAAATGCTCAAAAAGTACGCCGTATAGTATTTCTTCACACTATTCGTTTATTTATTTTATTCTATATAAAAAAAATGAAGGGTTGCATACCTTTATTTAGATTTTATACGTGTTTTAAACATAACCCTACTAACTTAAAAACACGTATAAAATCTTAATTGAAGTATGAAACCTTTCACTTTTTTTGTTTACGAAATTTAAAAACATGGACGAAACGATTAGTGTGAAGCAATTTCTATAATACGGCGTACTTTTTGAGTATTTGTCCGAAACATTTTGTATGGAATTCGGATTTGAGGATGCCCCTTAATCAATAAAAAAAAGTACAAAAAAAACATAACAAAACAAACTCTCGCTAGTAACTCGCGCCAGTATGTCAATTTAAACACACCTCAGGTCGTCATTCGATCGGATTTGGATCGCAACTCGACTGAAATGTTGTCCACAACTGGATTGGGTATTGTTTGGATCCTTAATGAGATTTTAGCTTTGTTTCGGGTCATTCTGTATTTGTTATCTTCCGGCACTTGAAGTTATTGTTATTACCATTTCTGTGCATGGTTGTACCTACTTAAAAGAACGCTAAGTTAAGTTTAAATGTAGATTAAAACTACGTTTTTATACTTTTGCTCTATATTGCTTCCTTTACGAGGCTTAGCAGTTTTTATGATTTCTTTTTATGTTTTTTTGAGGTTAGGTCGCATTTGAAAAATACGCAATTTCATTTACTTCGACAATATAATTACTATTTTCAGGTATAAATAGTTTTTTTCGAATTTAAATGTTAAGGCCAATCCTCAAATCCGTATTCCATACAAAATGATTCGGACAAATACTCAAAAAGTACGCCGTATTATAGTAATTTCTTCACACTATTCGTTTCGTCCATGTTTTTTGATTTCGTCAACAAAAAAAGTGAAAGGTTTCATACTTATATAGATTTTATACGTGTTTTAAAATTAACCCTACCAACTTAAAAACACGTATAAAATATAAATTTAAGTATGAAACCTTATACTTTTTTTGTTTACGAAATCAAAAAACATGGACAAAACGAATAGTGTGAAGAAATTACTATAATACGGCGTACTTTTTGAGTATTTGTCCGATACATTTTGTATGGAATTCGGATTTGAGGATTCCCCTTAATTTTAAATTGGTTTATAAGTACATCAAAGTCGGTAACAAACATAAAAAACAACCTAATTGAGCACCTCCTTTAAGGGAGTCGGTTGAAAATATGTAAAATTGTTATTGTCTGTGCAATAGATTTTTGCTACAATGGTTTTTTGATCAGATAATCATTATTATCAATTTTGGAAATTACATTCATTGCGCTTTGTTTTATTTTATTACGATATTAACATTAACGTAACCTCATGAAACCGCAGTGACAATGCAGAATCATTTAGACAAATAGTGACAAATTGAGCGAAAACACTCGTCACCATTTTGGATCGAAAATTTAATAAATTCGTCACCACAATGTATTAAAGTTTATACATAATATAAACAACTTATTTTTTGTTCCAAATTTTTAAAACGCACTCCTTGATTCTTGACGAACATGTCCTCGAAATTTCAAGTCTCTACGTCCAGTCGTTTGGCCTATGCGTTGTCAGTCTGTCAGTCAGTCAGTCAAGACTAAGCCTTAAAGATATTGATTGATATAAATAAAACTGGTTACTGCCCTGGCTTTGCCCGCAAAGTATCGAATAAAATAACCTTTGTGTTTTTCCTAGGTATTTCATAGGTAGTTATAAGATAAGATAATTTTATTTGACACACATAAAAAAATATTACAAGAAATAAATACATAATAAAAAATATATTGGTTAGCTAATTATACTTATACATATGTACATACCGAATTTGAGCTCGTAAAAACTACACGGAGATTAAAAATCAAAATAATGTTTCAATTTGTGACAACGAGAATAATTTAGTAACGATTACAATAATAATAATTACTGCTAACGAAATATAAATACAATATAAAAGTTCTAGCTAACGAAAGTTATTTAATGATATAGTTATTTTGTAAATATATTATAGTTTACTATTTATGTCTTGCTATCCCATTTTTTTCCGTGTACGGTAAAAAACGTCCTATTCTTTGCAGTCGGGTAATATACATATTGCATTTCTTATTATTTAATTATAGAAATAACAAAAATAAATTGAAAAATATAACATAATATTGTAAGGAAAATAATGCAATTTTCTTCTTTGATAATCCTTTGAACAAACTTCTATTAAAAATGAGTTCTACAAAACCAATTATATTTTCTATTTAAGCGTAAAAGAATATCACATTAAAAATATTCTTTGAAAATGCATTATCATAGGTAAAAGCAATAGGCATTCTGTATTCTATTAGTCTCAAAATGGACGATTATTATATATAGGTAATGTGCATCCCAAGGTTGCCTGGAAGAATACGCTGCTTAATGCCAGACCGGTGTAACTGGTTCGATTCCCGCTTCAAGACAAACATTTGTGTGATGAACTTCGGTGTTTATCTTGAGGCTGGGTGTTTTCTATTTATTCTACTTAAGTATATTAACAAAAAAAATTGTTAAGTAGGTATTTTATTAGTTACGTGAGCTCTCTTAGTACAAGCTTGCCTAGGTTTGGGGCTGGATGGCGTTGTGTGAAATGTCCAAATATAAATAGAAATTTATGCGAAGGCTGCCCAGTGCACTTATACACAGGACTTTAAAATCTCATAAGTCGGAGAAATACTGTTTTAACGCTCGTCCACTTTAAATTATTTTGATAGTCAGTATCGAAAGCCCAGTTATTTTGCAGCTACAGTTCCCTTCCTACATAACTTGTATATCTGAAATTACTTGGGTATGTACATTAGAGTTTCTATTCATTCATTCATTCGAGCGTTATCTCTGCAAAAGGCTGCAAAAGGCCGCAGCGGGTAAAATGAAGTAACTGAGAAACGCGTTTTTCAATAGCAAAGGTTTACCCAACTCACTGTCAGTTGCGGATCCCCGAAAACTGCTGGCGTGGAGTTCTGAATAAAGATAAAACTGCTCCTGGAAAAATGACATAGACTTAACTGAAACAAGCTAAATTTTATAAAAACTATGTTAAACCAACTTAAAAAAAAACTACCTAGTTTATTAAAATAACTACTTTATTAACCAATAAAAGCATATACTTCGAGATTGTCCCCATAGAAATTTCAACAAAATCGATTCAGTACTTTGGTTTTGAAATCAAAATAACTGAAAAAATTACGTTATCCAAGTAATCGAAATTGCGTATTTTGTTTTCCTGTGACTATTCAGTGGTATTTACTGTTACTAAAACAGTCTAATTGACCATTTTAGTATGTTTTTTTAAAACCTAATTATATGTTGTTATCGTAAAAATATCGTATCGTAAAAAAAATACGAGGGAACAAAGTTGAAATTTAGAAAGAGCACCTCGAAATTTTTTAAAATTACCAATTTTCGAAACTCCTACAATTTTTTTCAGCCAAGCTACTAAATGATTATACTAAAACCCGACAGCCGAAATATGATTGGAATGTCTGCCAGTCATTCAGTGAGGAATAAGACTTGCTGAGACCCGCTTCATTGCGTTGCGAATAATCCTCTTGCGAATGATCATTTCGGTTTAAAGATATTTATTTCTCAAAAGAACTTAAAAATAAATTACAGTTCACTTAAATGAGAATTTATAACTAGTTATACCTAAGTAGGTACTTAATTATAGTATTTAACGCTAGTGTCAGAGTATATCTTATAGTTTGTACAAGTAATGTGCCTTCTTATCACATCTTCGTAAACTAGGTACCTATCTAACAATATTTATTTAATACTTAAGTAACGTTAAAGAAAAAAAAGAATAATAATAATAGAAGTTCTTAAAAAAAAAAAACATTTTGTTTAAAGTGAGTAGAAATAAGTATGTTGGTAACAAGAAACAAACAGAACATAGAGATAAATCAGAAGGTCTACCTTCATTTATCTCGCGATTTTTAAATTGCGCTTAGAGTGCGAGTTGACGTTACAAAAGTGTGAACCAGTTATTGTTATCGGTGACCAGCACAGATCTAAATTTAAGTAGATCCAGCAAGTAGACGTACCTTGCGCGTTTCAATCCTGATTTATTATCATGATTAAGTTCGATTTAAATCAGTCTGCTTTCGACCGTTGCCGTGATATCACGTCTCGGTCAGAAACGAAAATGGTCAATTGCTCCGTATTAAGTAGTAAAAATAACTCTAATTCCGTTGGCAGACAAAAAAGAGATATTTCCTTCGACAGGTAAGTACTTTTTGAGTTGATATTCCTCTTATTTAATTTAAAATTAATTAATTTATATTTTGTTTCGCTGCGAAAGACCTGTACTATGACAATAACGCTGTGTGCCTATTGCTACCGTATCGTAACCTCAACACTTCCATTGCGGCTTTTACTTGACACGGTTGTAGGTTTTGTAATACAAAGTGCGCATTAAAAATTGCGACGATCGATACTAAGGGTTGCCAATACCATCGTGGTACGAGGACTATGCTCATTTGTCTGTCAAATATAGAGAATAGTGATGTTTTTTTATATTTTAACTCGATTATTCGATTGAATCAATACTTGAGACAGAAGAATGAAGTTTTTGACCAATAACATAATTTCAGCTTTCCGAAGAATCCAAAGGCTAAAGAAAAATGGATACTGCTACACTTAACTTTGGGTCAGATTTTTTTTTTTATAGCGCTCCTTACTAGCTTTTCTCTTCGCCTCTAATATTTCTTCTCGTGTTTTCGTACGTCGAGCTATTTCCATGCCCTATAAATAAATGGCATAAAATGTTAGTGTACCTACTTTATACTTAAAATTTATAAATTAGATAATATTGAAATATAAAATAGATAACAATAATGATATCGTATGACTGAAATGTTTAAGTACCTACTAGGGCTTTCAGTCTCGATGACTTTCTGAGTCCCGGGAAAAAAAAATCGAGACTCGATGCGGTCTCGAAATTCCCGGGAAAAACGAGACTTCCGAGACTAATTTAATAGTACATAAAGGCACACTCATAGGAATGGCATTTAGGCATTTTATGGCGTATTAGCGAACACATCACAGTTTAACTTTACAATCCAGTATTTGATGATGTTCGGTGATGTCCGATGTTCCTGATTTATCAAAATTTGCGTTTTTCTTCGAAATGGTTCCTCATTCCACACATACACACACAAACCAACGAAGGTACAGGGGCCTATCATTTGATTACAAAATAAACATATCAATGACTCTCGGGCTGTGCATACAGCTCCATATTCCAATGCGAATGTGTAGTGATCACCGAGTCAGCAAACACGATACTTCGGAGGAAAATCGAAAATCAAAATATACGAATTCTAACCGATAGTATGGCTATACTAAAAGCACTAGATAGCAATACTTGCGACTCAATGCTCGTTAACGAATGCCACCGAGCACTGAAGAGAATAACCCAAGCCAACCGAATAACACTCCAGTGGATTAAGGGGCACAGAAACTCATTAGGGAACGACGCCGCAGACGAGTTGGCTAGAAAAGGATCTGAGACTGGAAGGGAAGGGCCATCTCCCTTCCTACCACAACCCTTTTCTCAATTGCGAGCGTGGATACGCAAACGTACAAAGACACAGCACAGTGAGCGCTGGCGGCAAACCAAGAAGTGCAAACAATCAAGAATGGCCTTTCCGCAACTTGCACCACGTCTAACTAGACGTTTACTTAGTTTGAAACGACCAGATTTAAGAATCATTGTGGGTACTATCACAGGACATTGCCTGCTTAACAAACATCTGCACAACATTGGAAACACAGACAGCCCACTCTGTAGAGGCTGCTTGACCGAGGAGGAAACGCTCGCCCACGTAATCCTGGAATGCGTGGGAGTGGCAAAGCAACGAGAGGAAATCCTCAAAAACCCGAGGTCACTCCGCGAAGCCTGCGAAGAACCCAGGAAACTTCTGTGCTTCTGGGCGGAGCTAGGCTGGCTAAACTATTAGTCAGGAAATCCGACGCACAAAGGACCAACAGGAGTTCAAGTGCGGAAAAGGGAGTCCATTTACATTTACATTCATTCCACACATATTACTTTTTTTTTAAATTGCCCTTTTTGGTAAGCTAAAGTCATAAGACTGTACCACTATGTCTTATCCTTGTTTTAGATTATACTAAGGGCTATCTACACTGAATATTGTAAAGATTTTTATAAGTATCGAAAGTCTCGTTATTCCCGGTACCGAAACCATCCAGTCTCGAGTCTCGAAAATAACGAAAAATCGTCGAGACTCTCGAAATTTTCGAGACCGAGACTCCCGGGATGAAAGCCTTAGTACCTACCCAAATTTGAAAAAGTTTCTTCGGTTCGGTCTACCTCATTTGTCTCTTTACTACCTCATTCTTCTGTCGATAGAAAATCGACTCGGTCTGAACGAATCGATTTTATATCGACAGAAGAATGAGGTAGTAGACAGAGGAATGAGGAAGATAAAATGCCTAAATAATGATAAACTAAATATTGATTTCTATGTTTACCTATCTTTCCGAATTCAGGAAGGTACTTATAAAAACATTTCGGTCTTACTAAAGCATCATAATTATCTAGAGGTACCTACCTAATATTTTATTTATGAATATTTATAATAAGACTAAACAAGTTTAATGTAAATAGGTACTTATTTTAAAACTGAGAGGATGAACACTGCTAACGTAAATTTAGGATGCGCTGTGACAACCACCCGCTTCTAACGCTGGTAGCTTACTGACAAAAGATAGTGGACCAAGCGGGAGGCGGCGCGGGCAGCGGGGTACGCGGCGCGAGCGCTTCTTCGGTGGCGATCCCTTTGAATCGGTTTGGCGATGCGTATTCGAATCGAAATCGCGCAGCTTTACGCAGCATTTGTTTCCCAGCACTAAATTGCTCTTGTGACGTCATAGTCGGTACGAAAAAGTTGACACGCTTGGTTTCCATACAGTTTGAGGCGGTTGCTGGGTCTACCTAGATTTTATGTCTGTGGTGACCAGGCTCGTTCGCTGTGTGCGCTCTCTCTCGCCCTTTCGGCAAACAGGCATCCTTTAATAGTAGGTACGCAGCCGTTTCAGCACTTGAAGAACACATCCTCCAAGTTTCAAGTCTCAACGTTCAGAAGTAATAAAGCCTGTACATTGTCTGTCAGTCAGTCAGTGCTAACCTTTAATATACATTGATTGATAGACGAACCCGCGGAAGGCACCAAGTCTATAATAAATTCACCTCAAAATTCAACCGTTATAATTATATCATCAGGTTTCTACGTTAAATCTTAAAGCAAGTAACGAAGTTAATTATTAATCAATTATTCATAGAGACAGCTCCAATTAGGGAAGCAGTAGATTTTATCAGTACATGCTCAATAGGTTTGTACTAGTTACGACAACCATAGTACAGAGACAAGTTCAGTAATACAACATGTATGGACCAACAACACTTATTTTAATTGTTACACTGAAACTTTGTATGCCTGAATGAAGCTATCAGACGTATTCAGATAAGCTACTTGCTCTTGAATTAAAAAAAAAAGTTTCAAGCAATAAGACTGCACATGATAACCTCTTGAAATAAGTATATGTCCTTTTGATCTTTTAACTAAACTCTTATAATTTAAAGTTTGATTACAATTATTTATACTAAATTGATGAAATATATGTAGGTATAAATTTTCCATATTTTAAAGCGAAAGCGAAAGAAATTCTAAAATGTAATATCAATATCAGTAATTCAACTTCTTACTTTTAACCCGAATGACACACAACTCACTCACGATACAGAATCACGAGTCGCAAATTTCGCTGTTAGCATCCGTGTCAACGAAGCGTGCATCATGAACTCGTGTCATGAATTATGTTATTCGTCAAAGTGTGCAATTTAATAAATATGGCGATATTATAAATCAACTAATCGTGATTTTCGTAGCACGAAATGCTTCACAATCGGTATCTTAGATTTCATGAGTTTTTCTATTTTGAGTTCGAGATTCATTTTAACATATAAAATGTTCAGTTCACGTAGATTTCTAATTCTGTACACTTATATATTTGAATCATACTCATAATAATAGGGGAAAATATAAGGTTGGATGGATATGTTTATATTTTTTCTCATTTACACAAAAACTACTAAACCGATTTGGTTTTGACAAGCAAATAGGGTGTTTTTCTCGATACCAGACGAACAAATAAATCTGCTTGCTACAAGCCCATCTTGCCACGGCTACTTACAAATTGCGCTACTATTTTTTTATCTATACTATGCTATTGCTCAGTTTGACGTAGTACGCAATTTTGGCTTAATTGGTCCAATGTTTACGTGATTTATCTGATCTGCTTTTAGACCGATGAATCTTTTGGAAAATGTTTTCGACCTAATTCATGATTGTATCTGTCCTATATTGATGGTTTAGTTTATTAATAAACAGCCTGTTTTCATACAGTAATTCAGTAATTCAACTGACTAAATCTTAAATACAAATTAGATTAGAATATTAATTATTAGTATATATTTTAAGTTAATTCAATTTTATAATAATTGTATAATTTATTATATATTTTTATCAAATTGAATTGAGTTATTTCAATCAAATGCATTTACTATAATTATTTTGTACACTTACATTTGAACAAATTACTTTGGTCTGCAACGAAATCCTCCTTTTAATAAAAATATGAATTTATGGAAGAGTTTAACATGCTTCATCTAAATCTGCTTTCCATTTTTCGCTATCACGTATAAATATTTTTTACAGGTGTTTTTTTATATCAAATTTACGTGTATTTTGTCTTATGTTTTTGCATTAACGCTACTTTTTTTGGCTTATATCGTAATTTTACACATATAGACGGTTCGCACTGATGGACAGAGATAGCACAATAGTGGCTGATGTCTTTTTTAACCGACTGCCAAGAAGGAGGGTTATGTTTTTCGAGTATATGTATATGTATGTTTGTCAGACTCTTTGTGATCTTCTGGAGGCCAAACGGCGGAACGGATTTTGTCAAATAAGGTATTATTGAATTTTTCTAGGTCCTGAGAGAGATATAAGTAACCTACACTGTCAAAAAATATAATTTGGCGGCTATAAGCCACCAAAACGTGCGAAAAAGTGTCAAAAAACCATCGAAACTTACGTGTTTGATTTCGGTAAATGAGTAATCTTTAGATTCATTTGGGTCATAAGAGTGTCTTAAGATGAAATTAAACTGTGAAGAATTCATGTGCCAAAATGGCTACAATATTTTTGCAGACGGGTTTAGGTTTTTAAACTTTAGGCTTGTTACACTATTGGAAGCGCCTGCGCAGTTTCGAATTGACTCAGTGGCACACAGTAAAAATTAATAGTGATCGTTTCTATTTAAATAAAATAAAATAAAATAAAAATAAAGCAGTCAAATTGTTAAATTTTAAATTATATTGATACGTGTAATGAGATATAATTTCAAATATAGAGCTGAATAAAATCACCATAAAAAATGCAGCGCTTCAAAATTCAACACGTCCTAAAAAAAGATTTCACTTAGAAGATCTCACTTAGATTTATTCTACTTAATTCTTGGCTTAGTATCGAATAAACACGGTAAAGGGTTACATTATGATATAGTGGATATAGCTAGGCGCTACAACAAAAATGGTGAGAAGCAAATGCTTGCACTTTTTTTTTCTTTGATTCGCCGCAAAACTCAGATATAAAATACGAAAAGAAGAAAAACTATGAAGTGAAATGCTAGTAACAACTAGAAATAAGATAGTTTTTATATTTTCAGATTTCAATACATCTGAAACGATTGAATTTAATATAATTATTCTCAGATAATAAATGTATGATACAAATTTAGATCAAGAATAGCGTCTTATTTATAAATTCCATCAAAAAAAAACTGTACGTGATACGAAATTTCCAAAATTATATTTGTGTTCAAAAGTATCAAAACTATTTTAAAAATGCATAATTATTAGAAGGAAAGGAATTTTTTTTGGCAGACAAGTGTTATTATATAGAAATGTTTATACTGTGTCATAAATTCATAATGCTACCCGTTGGAAAAAAAAAACCATTGTTACCAGTTAAATACTGAACACCATAATTATCCTACCTGTACATGTACAGACAGCGTCATAGATAAGTATCCTCCTTGCATTATAACCCAGCTTCAAATCCCTTTACATCACCGTCGCGGCGAATGGAGAAGTTTTGCCTTTCAAAAATAGATTATATTTGTAAAACCGTATGTAAGCCTAAAAATAATTTTAAGTATTATAATTTTTTGAAAGGATTTATAGGGTAGCTGGGTGTCTTGTGCAAGGGGGATACTTATCTCTGACGCTGTCTGTACCTACAGGGTTACATTAAACACCTTGAAAACGTTTAAGTATAAACTTGCCCCGAGGAACAAGTCCCTTTGCAAACTTGTGCCAAATTTTATTTATTTCGGAAACATTGTCAAAAACACTATGATGAAAAAACACTATTTAAACAAATACACGTGTTTACCGAAAAAAATGTTCAAAAGTTGAAAACACAAATCAAAGAATAACAAATAATTGCCCGCGCGGCTAAAATCTTTTGACTTATTTAACAATACAAAGAATACTCGAAAAAGCTGACTAAATACACACCTCTTAGAACCTTTAACAAAGAGCAAATCAAAAACCATTCAATTACAAAAGAAAGAATAACTCAATCAATACAGAGCAAGTACCTTAGAATAATGACGGCAAGATAACTATAGTACAAGATATGAACCGTAAGCTCTGAATCTAAACTCTAAACTGAATTCTTCTGTGATAATTTTATATTTTCACTCATAAATAAAATAAAACAAATTAAATGAAATACAATACGAATGCTATTTTTATTAAATTATATGAAAAAATATGTTATGGGTTCCCAACGCACTAGCATAATATCGACTCACTTCTACCTAAAAATAAAAAGCATGTTTTTGAGTCTGGGTGCTTTTTATGTATTCTATGTACCTATGTACATATTTATTAAAATTATTTAATGTTATATAGAGTTTTCTATTATGTATTTAAGTATTCTAAGTATCAGTTTACTGGTTCTCATAGAACAAACTCTGCTCAGTTTGGGGCTAGGATGGCGTTGTGTGAATTCTACGAAGTCCAAATTTTTATTTTATTTTTTTGTAAAAGCGTTCTATTTCAGTTTTTAAATTTCTAATTAACTCAGTTGACAAAATTACGTTTTCAGCTCAAATAACCGTCCTACATGACGAAAGCAAATTCTATAGCTAACTCATTATAACTCAGTTCTGAGTACACTTCAAATCTTCCAATACATCGGACCTCAATCCTCGAGAACTGTAACCGAGTTACTTAAGGGCAAAAAGGCCTGCTAAGAGCATTTAGACAAAAGAGCTTTCTAAGAGTGACCTTTGATTATTAGGGTGCTTTCAGATGTAGCATTTTTAGATGTTATAAAATATCGTTATAAAATATAAATACGTTTTATAAAATAAATTTAGAAGTTAAAAGGCCAAAATAATGTTTGCAGTGCCCTGTCTGGGTTATGTATGTCTCCGTAATTTTGGAAGAACTGTAAATTTACAATTTAACGGTTTTCAAACACTTTAAACTACAAATTGTGTAAAAATTGTAAATACTAAGAAAGTCTGCTGAAATAGATCAATTAAGGGACCATTCACAAAATTACGGGTTTAAAAGCGTAAATTCGTTAATGTTAAGTGATTGATCATTACTTAATATACTAATAGACTAACCAATGTTTTATATTTTAGTCTCACTCGCCATCCCAAGGTTGCCTGAAAGAGATCGCTGTTTAGCGATAAGGCCGCCCACTCTACATGCTCCAAAGTAGTATCTGTGTCTATAAGTTATTTTGGTATAATAGATAGATATATGGATAGAAACAATCATTCAATAATTAAGGAGAGAAAAAACCACCTAACATTCCAATCAGAGGGCGACTGCGCCGTGATTGGTCTGTTTTAAAGAGTTACTTGCGTTCAATTTTTTTTGAAGTTTACAACTTATCGGTTTTGAAACTGTTAAATTGTAAATTATCGGATTTTATCATTATTCGTTGACATGGACACCGCTTCTATAATTAGAACTTGTGATAATAAGACAATTACTTTTAAGCAAATGTTATAATAGAATTATACATTATATTATTAATATTTAACTAAATTAACTGTACATAGGTTTTTAATATTTTCTATGGGTCCTTCTCATCCGCTGCAAAAAAGTTTCCCAATTGCATTTATTAAGTTACCTTTTACATGAAAATAGGTTAATCTAATGTAATATAGTAATACAGCCAACTATAGCTCTTTATAATTTTCTTTCTAAGTAGTTTTAAAAAATAATTCCTACAAAATAAAGAAATGATAATATTATTAGGAAAGTTTTATTTTAGTAGGTTAAGTTTTTTAAATATGCACCATTTTATTGCGTACATTGGAAATTAAATGAAAATATGTATAATACAAGGTCAACCAGCAAGGGTACAAAAAGTTCGTGTTGCTATACTGAACACACCCCCTTAAGTAGGTACCTATCAAATTGTACGCCCTTGAACTTACGGGTGTTTTTTTCCGTTCGGAGTCGATTAAATTTGCGGCTCAAGTAAAGTGATTTTGAATGAGTTTCTCTGATATAGCTTATTGGACCTTTTCATCATCTTTTTTACTAACTAGATTTTACCTGTGTGGTATTTATCCTTATACACCGAAAATTTTTAATCACCAGAAGAAAAAAAAACACATAATGAGTTGCCGTTACTGCACATATATAAGTTACGTGTGGGATAAGGGCAGGGAGATGAAATAATGATGTATGTCATTATTTCATCTCCCTGCCCTTATCCCACACTTAGGTGGGGTCGTCACAACATGTCTTCTTCTTCCATTCGTCTCTATCAGCCGTCATCTCTGTACTCACACCTGCTTTGTTCATATCCTCTTTCACACAGTCCATCCATCTTTTCCTTGGTCTTCCTCTTCTCGTAAATCCATCCACTTTCATATCTAACACTCTTCACTCTTATTTGTGTTCACTTTTATGACGACACGGATGGTCGAATGGCAAGTGTACTGGACTGCCACGCCCGGTGTCGCGAGTTTGATTCCCGCTTCAGGACAAATATTTGTGTGATGAACATCGATGTTGGTCCTGAGTCTGGGTGTTTTCTATGTATTCTATGTATGTATATACAAAAAAAACAAAAGTATTTAAATATTTTATAAGCCATCTGGTTACCATAGTACAAGCTCTGCTTAGTTTGGGGCTAGATGGCGTTGTGTGAAATGTCCCAAAATATTTATTTATTTACATGGCATTCATCCCTCCGCATCATATACATTCAAATTCAAATTGGATAATTGTTACCGTTAGTCGTTTTCCTGTGGATTTGCGTCAGGCGGCACCCATCATTGATAAATTATTTAAGTTTTATTCATCGTTTTGCAAACCCGGGTACTTAGCTCGAGCCAGCTCGCCGCAGCTCGGCTCGGGCGCCGCACTCGCGCCGCTGTCACTCTGTCATTTTGTAGAAATCCAAAATTCTGACTGCACAGATACAACGTAGTACCCCGTCTGCATTGCCCATTAATTATTTTTTGGTTATAAAAAATTGGCGGTGTAGATGTTAAGAGAATACAGATCTGGTAGAACACGTAAACTTCGTTCTATTATGGTAGGTAGGTTAAAACAGGGATAGGCGCACTTGAAACCTTTTCACCACGCTGGTTCATTTTCCAAAGTTAGGTAGGTATTTAGAAGAACCTATCCCTTTGGTGCATTAACCCTTCTTATTGTGTCACTAGTTCTTTCGAACCAGTGTGGTGAAAGGATTTCAAGTGCGCCTCGAAGAGGTTCCTTTCGTGTACTAGAAATAATTATTGTGTAGCACTGTTTTGGTCTTGGGCAGAAGTGTTAAATTATCCCACACAACATACTTGCACCATATATTAAAAATTTTGATCTTTAACCTGCCCACACTGTAATATATCCAATATCACATAAAATAAATAAGATTTTTCTATTTCTAATTAGAATATTAAACACATAATATTAACATAATTGTTAAAAAATATATTAGAAAAACCGATCAACATTCAGACCACCAATCCAGATTTTAAGAAAGTGTTGTACCATAATACATAAATCTCGTAAATCAGTATTTGGTTAAAGAATACATAAAAATTAATGACTACATGGCTTTGACTAAATACTTAAATCACTTGGAACGGTAAGGAATTGAATTAAGTATTCAAAGTTTTCTATTAACAGTTCAAAAAGCTTCGTGACTAAAACTCAGTAAAGTGCAGTTATTTAAAAAATAGTTATTTGTACACCAAGGGCCTGAATCAAGCCATTTTCAACAGACTTAAAAAAAGGAGAAGATTCTCAATTCGGTTGAATTTTTTTTTCTATCTTTGACGTTTATAAACCGATATGAAAACTCTTTTTTTTTGTTGATATAACTTTCATATTAGTCCCATAGATATCATGAAAATCAGTTCAGTACTTTGGTTTTGAAATCAAAATACTTAACTGAATAGAAGTAGTCGTCAGAGTACACGAAATTGCGTATTTTGCTTGTGACTTTTCAGTGGAGTTTACGGTCACTTAAATAGTATATGCTTTTGTAAAACCTTGTATACGAGGCTTTCATCAGCCCAAAGCAATACCGAGGGCGCCGTCTAGATAAATACCAACACAGTCAGTCAGATAGGTATTATACCGCAATACAGTCAAGTGTAACGATTACTGTGTTCCGGTTTGAAGGGTACTAGCTAGTGAAATTACTGGGCTTTCGAGACTGACCATCAAAATGTCTCAAAGTGCACGAGCGCAGTGTTGCACCGGCCTATGAATTCATAAGGTCATAGGCAGGCGTAATCCCTTATCATCAGGAGAACGCCTATCTCGTCTCTTCACTTGTTTATTGAATGAGAGATACATCTGAACACTACCACATTTCTGTCAACTAAACTAGTCAACTTCTCCACAAGTTGATTCTCAGTCCATTCATATGTACATGCATACATTCACAAGCCGAGAACTCGCTTCCACACACCTTTTGTGCTAATTTCAGCACATTGAAACCCGACACCCGTACTCAGTAGTTTAAGCATTAAAATGGCTTATTATTCGACCAAGCGTGTTATATTACAAAGCTTAATATTTTCCAAATTAACAGCTTAATTGGGCACTCAGTCGTGTTCAGCTCACAATGGCCGTAGCTCTTAGACATCTGGCGTTCAAAAAAAGGGCGGATATTGCAAACATTGGATGAATACGAACATATCCCAAAGGCATTTTTTTAGTACTAAACCGACTAGTCAAAGCTCCTTTTCCTCTCACGGGAAAATCGCCTCTACTATTCTAAATTAGAGTCTAAATTATCGTGCAAGTAAAAGGAGTTTACGCTTCGTTGAATCAGTTTGAACTGTGCATCTGAACATCCCTCAAAACACATTCGTCTATAGAAAATTAATACTTAACCAATCTGAATCTTATTATTGTAGGTTATAGTTTATTTTTGAATGGGCGGTGATCCTTTGTCATTGTTGTTTGTAGCGTATAATTAGAGATTTTAAAATTGTTAGGTAAATTATGATGTGGGACTTGGAAATATGTGAAACTGTAACGTCATATTAAGTACACGCCTGGCCAATTTTCTGTTATTAAATTGTAACAAGTCTAGTTTGGGTTTGCACACAAAAGTCATTTTAGGCATTTTTGAAATGATTTTATGTTTCTTGGTATTTTTAGATTACAAGGAAAACATGCAAAATAATTATACATATTCTTAAAAAGATACGAGTGTAAGTAAGAAAATTAAAAATATTTTAAAATATGTTATATAATTTTTTCTTATTATAATTATTAATTTATTGCAATTAAGCATTTACATTTACCAATCGTGTTTGATCATCGAATTCCCATTTAATTAATAAATTATCATACATGATTTTTCAATTAGGTAAAACCATTTTGGAAAGAATTTATAGATGTATGAAACTTATGTTAATTTTTCAATCTGTTTTTAAACAATTTGTCAATTTAAAATCTATAAATGTGATGAACAAAAACATGGCAATAATTTACCGATTTACGCATAATGTGTTTTTATAAAATGTAAATTTATTCATTCACGAAATCATGAATATGATAGATACGAAAAAATGCCTAATCGAGAAAGCCGATAGAATTAAATATGTGACTATTAAACAATGAAAACTTCGTGTTTTAAGGCTATTGACTTAAACAAGCCTCGAATACGAATTTCTGATAGATATGAGATATTTTACATACTTAATGTTTGGATCAAAGGGGAGAATAAATTATACCTTGTAAGATTATTTAAGCCTCTTTTAGTTCATTTATATCCAATTTCAGAATTATTTTTTTTAAGAAAACGTTCCCTATACATATTTTTTTTTTCTTTGTAAAACACATTAACTAGTTTTAAACCTATTGTCATACTTAAAAAAACGTTTTTTAATTATGTAGTATTCATTTTGTGTAAACATTTTTCAAAAAATAGCTGCAACGTAAAGTCAAAAAAATGTGATTTGCGACAAACAGCGATGGTTTTACCTATTGTAAAAATAAATTATTATAATTTTGAAATTATGCGTATTTTCACAACACATTATTGAGGTATTTTAGCACTACGTCAGAGATACGTTTATGAATTCTGTGTTTACTTAACTTACGCCCACTTCAATACCCTAAATTATACTAGTTTTTTTTCACAGCTACCAAAACTAACCATTAATATTAAAAGTAAAGTCAAATAACACGCTGCGATCTAAAAGACCATAGTTCTAACTATTAACCCGTACGTCGCCACGGGGGGTACAAACTGACTCTTCCATTACCATTTGTTACCATTTTATTACCATCTGACACAGTTTAAAAAATTACGCTGGTTCATTTCGCATCGTAGTAATTAGCAGAGTACATACTTAATTTAATTTAAGATGAATATATTTTTTCTAACTTCTATTCGTTTCAATTCAATTTATAAATTTACACACAACATTTTGCATATGTCAGTTGTCTAAAGCCCCACACTAGGCTCACGGCCTATATCGTGGGAATCAAAACGATACATCAAAGAATTATCAAAAGAGACCGGCGTATTGTTTGAGTAAATTATAGAAAAAACATATTGTAATAAAATGGCGAACATGATGACTTAAATAAAAATAAAATAAAATTGCAAATTATAGTGTGTTTACAAAAATAAAATCTTTATAAATAATGTAAAAACTCACCTCAACATCACATAAAACGGCACTTGAGTGAGTAGTAGATACCACAGACACTTAAGCAATACACTACAATATGTTTACAACACCAAGATTTTCAGAATAAATCTGTACACGAGGATAGTGCCATAATATTACAGAAACTATTATGATATATTGGATTTTTTCAAATATATATTTTGCCTATATCGGCCGGATGCTCGTATCGGTGGGCGGAACGATCGATCATGATTGAGTATTCTCTGTACAGTTATAGCTCCAATTCTATCGAAATTGCCTTTCGGAGAGTCGGCTCCAAATTCAAAATGAACTCACGCTCCAATGAACGACACCATCAAAGGCTCAATAAAATCTTCTGCTCCTATTTTTGCACGTATGACACCGTGATATTTAAAAGCTGAAGTAAAGTAAACATTTACACATTTTGAAGTAAAGTGAAAGTAGAGTAAAATATTTATTTATTGCGTGAAATACATGTACATGAGGATGACAAAATTTATAGTTTCAATGTATTATACTATCGCAGACCATACCATTTAATTTTACAGTATAAACTCGTCTTAAAGTTAGTTATTATATGAATCAAAATAGTACTTAATTAAAAAAAAAGTTCAGATTTATAGTACCTATGTATTTATACGCCAAATTTTTAACTTATCCATTTTTAAATTGGGGCGTGAAAGTATGAGAAACATCTATTCTTTAATAATCCATACAAACTTATATTTAAAAGTATAATTAAGTGTGTGAGCATGCTGTTAACATGATAAGCTGTATTTTAAGTTCTAACATAATTTGACGAGTCACAAAAGTTTTTTTATAGACCGTTAGATTTTACAAATGCGTCTGTTTGTTCTTCCAACACTTTTTACAAGGAATCGTTGACTGTGTTATGGTTTTTTATAGATCGTGTGATAGTTTTTTTTTATGGATTTAAAATTTCAATATGAAATGCAATCCGCCTTTATCGGATCGTAAATAAATAGTTTTAATGATTGGAATGCGTAATTTCTATTCAATAATTGGTATTTTTATGATTTTCTAAGTGTTTGGTTTCAATTTCTAATTGTGTGTTTTGTTTCTTTTCAGGTAATATAAAACCAGAAACGCGCAGCCAGATTGTGGCGATAGGTGTTTGAGGGTTAATTATAGTACCACTTAAAATATTAGACAGTTTTAACTTGCTTTTGATCCACGTCGTTTTGGTGAATTTTTGACGTGACTAAGTCTAATAAATCGACGAACGCCGCTTGCATGCACGAAAACGTTTACGTCGTTGTCCGGTAACGCTCATTGTCCCGTTACGCAGGTAGTCACGTCAAACTATCGTATGGTCCGTAAACCAACTTTACGGACAACCATTTTTTTTATTTTAATAACTTTGCTCTACAAAACCCATTTCAAACAATGGCCTGATTTTTGAGTAACCGTTAGTGGCATTAACTCCGTTTATATATCTTGTGTTTTAGACACTATTCATTGGTAGGTGATTTTATGGCGACCTAAAGGTCTTAATTTAAAATCCAAAGCCACATAATACAGAAGATTTTAAGATGCACAATAAAAAAAACTGGCTGACGTAACCTTGCGTAAACGCATAGAACAATACATCAACGTCTCAGTACGCGCGGTCACCTCGCGTTAGGGACGTGTCGGTCGGACTCATGCCAGGTGATCGATCTAGGGCTGCCACAGCCACTAGCGGTTACCGACGTCTAGCCTACAAGACGTCGAACGTCACTTGTACTAGCGGAGAGCTAGATTGAAAAGGTCTACGAATAAAACCGACGGAGTGTTCTGATTCAAATAGATAATATTTTTAATAAGTCTCCTGAACTGACTTGTAAACGTTGTATCTCCAATTTGACCTATACATGTTTCAAATGTATAGATTATGACTTTAAAAAAAAATATCGAAATAAAGCAGCATTCTTTTACATGTATAAAAAACAGAGTCTTCTCGGTCGCAGGAGCAGGTAACTAGGGCAATATAAGCCAAAAGAGTATAAAAAACCCGAAAAACGATTTTTTATACCCATGTAATAAAGTAAATCCATTAAAAAAATGTTTTAGTTCTAAAGAGGTCTTAAATAAGAAATAAAAAATAACGAAAGATAGAATTTGTCAAATATGAAACGCATAACACACAAAGACAATTTCCAAATTATCCCTTCGTCTAACAGACAAACCAAGGCCGTGGATGACGTTTGACAGCCCTGTTCCAACTGACCTCCTATTGTCAGGGGCTGTCGACCGGTTTTTTGTCAGATTGTACGCACTTACAAGATTAATTCACGCTCACTTGGCCGGAGATAGATCACGGCAGCTGAAGTGGGATCACGGTATGGTATGTGATGAAACAGCGATGGAAACAGCTGTGGGAAAGTATTGGGAAGGAAGATAGTGAGTTTGACAGATGTCAAACTCACGTCATGTTTACAATGACGAACGCTGATTATGACTACTGACCGATCTGAGGGGAAAATCTATACGGCTAAAGTTATGGAAATATATAGTCACGGGGAAAGTATCAACAATAACTATCTATCAACAATAAATATCTATGTATTCTACATTATGTATTTATTTACAAAAAAAGTATTTAAGTATTTATTTCTATCTGCCATCTGGTTCCCATAGTGCAAGCTCTGCTTAGTTTGGGGCTAGACATCGTTGTGTGAAATGTCCAAAATATTTATTATTATTACTAACTAACTTATGCCGACTTGCACCAAACTGTCAAAGTCCCTAAGCGATTACTTTATTAGCTTGGTAGTTCTTAACAGTCCAGATTCTGACCGCTAAGAAGAAGAGTAAAGTTATAACTTAGGAATTCGAATAGTTTGGTGCAAGTCGGCATTAGAGATGTACCTATGTATCTGTCACTCAGGATATTTGATTAAGTTAATACATTAAATTAAACTTAACGAACTGTAAATGTTCTTTGCTGACTGTACTTTATCAGTTTAAAATCCAGCAATGACGAATTTACCTTAAAATATTAATATAAATTCAGCAATGACCAATTTACGGGTCTTTCTCATCCGTTCTTTTATGATGACCGTCTAGGTAAGCGTAGTGTAGGACGACCTTTGGCCAGATGGAGCGATGATTTGCTATAGATGGCAGACGGTGGATAAGAAGAGGGAAGATCGGGCTCAGTGGCGAGCCTTGGGAGAGACCTACATCCAGCAGTGGACTTCTATAGGTTGATGATGATGATAATTATAGTACTGTTAAGAAGTAACAAAATCTTTTTCATAGCGAAAATCACAAGTAGCTATAAATTTTAATTTAAATTATAGCAAGGCAAATTACGATATATTTTCTATACAAATATTCAAGTCATAGATATATTATAGCTGCGTGAGCGGGCACTTGAATATTTGTATAGAAAATAAATCGTTTTATTCATCGTTTAGCAAACCTGGATATCTTTTTTTTTTTTTTTTTTTTTACATGGGGAAATCCTCATGGATGCCCCCCGCCCTTGGGGGAGGGCGGAGGGGTATGTCGGACTCATACCGACTAAAACCCCATGGTGGCCGACCTCTGCGCATTAGAGGGACCCCGGGATATCCGAAGAACGCGTACCGGTGTCCCTCACGCACGTTGCTGTGAGGCCCATCCCAGGGAAGGCTTGCGCCAACCCCGAACTCCGCTTGCAGTGCATGCCTACCCGTGCACTGCAGCCGTCCCGGGAAACCTGGGTACCTAGCTCGAGCCAGCTCGCAAAAGCTCGGCTCGGGCGCCGCACACGCGCCGCTGTCACTCTGTCATTTTGTAGAAATTCACAGATGCAACGTAGTACCCCGTCTGCATTGCCCATTTAAATTTTTTTGGTAATTAAAAATTGGTGGTGTATATTATAGCTACGTGTTTGACGGGCTTTAAACATCATCTAAAATTTCCAGACGTTTCAACTCCAACAGGTCACAGAAAATCAACCACCCTTTGTTAGCAAATCATAAATAAAACTGGATGCCAGCTGTGAGATATTTCTCCGGATATTTCCCAATAGATCTACATCGGAGGCTGTATTCCTATGCAGATTGACTTTTCTCTCGCGGGACGCGCGTCGAAGAACAAAACGTGACTCCTCTGTTTATCAACCGACTTCACAATATGAGGAGGTTCTTTATCAAATAATGTTTAAGAAGGCAAATAAATAAATTATTTAGGACATTTCACACAACGTCACCTAGCCCCAAACTAAGCAGAACTTGTATATGATATCCAGAATACTGATAGCTTTCTTTCTTTTTCTTCTTTCTCCCTATAGAATAGGTAGGTTCTAATTCTAACTCTTATTCTAAAAAGGGGGTACAGCGGTCTACAATAGCTTCCGTTGAAGGGTGCATTGTGCATTGCACAGGTAGGTTATTTATATACTTTTTGACGTGACTACGTCTATTAAATCGATGAATGCTGGCTGCATGCACGAAAACGTTGACGTCATTGTCCAGTAACGCTCATTGTCCCGTTGCTGTCAATTTTATTCATAAAAGTATGCAACCATTTCATTAATTTTTGTTATGACATTGTCACGCTAAACTATCGTCCGTAAACCAACTTTACAGACTTTATTTTTGTAATACATACATACCTACATAAAATACATAGATAACACCCACACTCAGGACAAACGCTCATGTTCATTACATAAAGGTTTGTCCTGAAGCAGGAATCAAACCCGCGATACCGGCGTAGCAGTCCAACACATTTTCCACTCGACCAAACGTGTCGTCAATAAATAGGAGAAAACTTAGAAATATCGTTTTTTATTACCATAAAAATCCATGTGATAAGAGTTATTTTTAAGTGCCTGTCACATTTAATTACCAAAAAATCGAAAAACAAAACAATTTTGTTAAAACAACATACCAGTAACTTAGACAAAATTATATCCTTGTTAAACCTCAAAAGTACATCTCTAAATCAATTGAATCTTCCTCAATAACTCAGAGGTACAAGAGACATTACTCATTCCCAACACGGCTTTAACCATGAAACTATAGGAATGAGATTACTAAATACTGGAATTGAACTCTCTTCAAATGACTGAAGATGAGACATTATTATCTCCATCCCGCTCTGTCAGACGAACTTTCATTGTAGCGTCGGCTCTGTAATGGTCTTTACATCCAGTTTACGCACCCACACACATGATGTGTATGTGTGTGGTTTAGTCACATCAGTAGTTTACTCACACATACACACATGGAGAATACCAGCGTAAGCTGGGTGTAAAAATCATTACAGAGCCGACTGTGTATACTATAGAAACTTATAAAATACTACACATTTTCTTAATCAAAATTTCTTGAGCCATTACATATGTCTGAACTATCTCTTGTATTAACGTGTTTTTGTAAGGTACATTAGATTTATTTAGAAGGGTATTCATATCTATTTTATACATATAAAGTAATTACATTAAATGTGTTTCTCGTGCACTACCAACGCAATTTATATCCACATAAAGATACATAGCTTTAAATTTACCATTTTATAATTATGTACTATATTATGTGCAATAAATAATAGTCTATCCATCTATCTATGGAAAGGAAGGAAAGTGATTTTTGGTAGAATTTTGAGTTATTCATTTATCCATCTCGTGAAGGGTTTGCGTCGGTAAGTAATTTTATGGCGACCTAAAGGAATTAGCCATATTACAATTTATATTATGTGCAATAAATAATTTTCTTCTACATCTATCTATCTATGGAAAAAGAGGTCGGCTCCGAGAGAGCGAGATGCGGATACCTTCTCTTGTCTTCGGTTATTTGAAGGGAGTGCACTATCCAGTCTTAACTATAGATTCATGGGTATAACTGTACGGACGGAGGCTTTCGAGGCGATCCGCTCATTCCGCAGCCGAATGGTTCAATAGTTCACGCCTCACTGGCTCCAGCCAAGAATGCGTGGTAGTGAAGTCCATTGAGGTTCTATCGATATCGATAAAAGTTGAAATAATCGATAAAAATAAAAATAGACAGACTTTCCACACCCGAAGAACCCATCCAGATTTTCAGTAATAGAGGGTTGTATTATTGTCATCTGTGCACAATATCAATATCTGAAATGAGAATTTAAAAGCCTTTATTCATCATCATCATAATCATCCCGTCTGCACCAACTGCCACTTCTCTGGATGCTGTGCAAAACAACCCTTATTAATTGTATTATATCAGAGGTACAACTGACAGCTTATTTTTAACACTTCTCGAAAGCTCAAAAAAATCCGAACGTGCCTCACTGCGCGTGCATCTTTCGCCAACTAATACGAAATGATAAACAGACGTTTTATAAATACCGATAAAGATGGGTTTCGTATGAAAATTACTTTTTTACCAATATTTTTAATACACAGTCATGCTAGTTGTTATACGTCGTGAGTTTTTGAAATATCCACTTAAATTAAAGTACCGACACTATTTCGATTCCATCATAGAGACGTGTTTCTTTTTATATTATTCAATTTAAAAACTATCGATAAGAGACTTCGATAATTATTTCAAGTGACTTTAAAAAATATAGATATGGGACATCGATAGTTATTTCAAGTGACTTTAAAAACTATCAATATGGGACATTGATAGTTATTTCAAGTGACTTTAAAAACTATCGATATGGGGCATCGATAGTTATTTCAAGTGACTTTAAAAACTATCGATATGGGACATCGATAGCTATTTCAAGTGACTTTAAAAACTATCGATATGGGACATCGATAGTTGTCACATCCCTAGTCGTGCGAAGTATTGACCACAAGCGCCTGCACCGATACTTGCTGACTCGGACCTAATAAACGATAAAGGTGGTTAACTCCGGACATACTTGTCGAGTTTGTATCGAACTTTGTCTTGGAGAAAACTGAGGGTGAAAATTCATTTCCCGTCTTTTTACCTTTGGAAATTCACCAAACTTTCTCACAGTCGGGTTATCTACGTGCAAGTGCTTATGAGCTTTTTAACTAAGTACTTTCCAAATTTTGAGAGTGATGTGGGAAAGGAAGAGAGATTGTTAACGAGAAGAAAGAACCTTAAAAATAAAATAGCTCCCAAATTAAATGTAACAAAGTACTGCTTTGATTATCAAGCTGTTGAAATTTTCAATAAGTTACCAGCTGATCTCAAAGAGCTAATTTACAGACCAGCCGTTTTCAAAGTGAGGTTGAAAAGTTATCTAATCAAAAGATGTTTATATTCTGTAGACGAACTATGAGTGAATTCCGAAATTTTGTAGTATATAGATCACATCCCACAATTTGTCTCACTTCTAGTACCTATTATAGGTCATGTTAGTTAGGCAAGTGTATGTTTTAAGATTATCTGTTGACATTTCTAAAAATACTTATTGTTTATATTTTTTTTTTTTACTAATAATGGACATTCTTTTTAAATTTAACTTCCCTACATAGACTAGTGTTTAATTTGTTAGTATTGTTGCATGTACCTAATTTAATATATTTTCATAGTGTTAGTTGTTAAATATCCAAACAGGAGTGGGGGTTTTCTCACTGTCCAACCTACAGACTCATAGGCTGGCTCGACAGAGTCGAGGGCTAAAGGTGTCTTGGCCCAGTGAGAGGAAGCTGGTTATGCGGACCCGCAGTGGTTACTGGGCTGGCGATCTTCGTGACGTCAGGGCCCGGCCGGCTGTCGGGGTCGGCTCGGCCAGAGGTTCCTCGTGACGTCGAGGGCCGCCCGCCGCTGGCGTTGGACTCGTGGATCTTCCGGGCAGCCCCTCCAGTAACCACTGGGTCGTCGTAGGGTCTTCAGCAGGGCGGAGGAGAGAAACTCGACTCGTGGTTGTAGTAGTAGTAGTGAAGACATTTATTTAATACAAATTACATCTTATATACTAATAACTCTATTATCACATTTACAATAATATAGTAGTGTGCTATCCGTGTGATGATGAACGTGCCGCCGGAGTAAACCAAGTTACGTGCCGCTGTTTTGCTGAATCTGGGAGATTGTTACACGTCTGATGCTGTTGCTCTCTTGATGTGGTTCAAAGTACAGATTGTAGTTATTAGAATAATTAGGTTATTATGTTTAAACTAATAGTTGGTTTAAACACAATGTATTGATTGTTTCCTGGAATAAATGAAATGAAATGAAATATCAAAAAAAACTAATCTTAAGAAGAAATCATCATATGAATTTAAAATAATTTATAATTTTAGGTAGGAAACTTTGTAGTACGTAACGAAAATATCTGTTTTCGTTACGTAACTATAGCTATTGCAGTGTTGCACGGGAATATGTGCCCTGTGTAGCACTGTTATGGTTTTGGGCAAGCGTGATCTCTTAACATCAGGAAAGAGCCTAGCTAGTCTCGCCACTTGTTAATATAAACCAAAACAAACCAGCTATGGTTAGTGTCTTTCAAAGCATTTGTAATTTGCAAAAGTTCGTAAGAATGTTGTCATGTTAGTTTATAACTCCATCACGGCTAAACTACTGAAAAGATTGTGATTCATAGTTGCAAATAGTTGCAATATCGCGCTGTGCTTTGGCCGGCCAATGTTACCATAAGGTAGACCATATGCTTATATCATATCTTAGGCTTCCCTTTAGCGAAGCGTAGTTCCCCAGAAAAAAAAATAACCATTATTTTTTCTTGATATATAAGTAGAAAGATAGATATAAATTATGGTACGTAAATTAACTTTATCCTTCTTTCCCTTACATGTAAGCGATGACTTACATGATATCATACGTTACAAAGCAAAAGATTTATTTATATTTTTGTTACCTTAAAGTACCTTAGAAAAATGGCAAAAACGGAACATTTGAAAACACCTTGATATCCTTTATTAATTGATTGATAATACAGTCTATCTTTTTTTATTACAGCATAAGCTAACTACTACAATCTATATATAGGTATATTACAAAATTTACAAAAGGAAACAATTGGGCCAGCCATAGACCGTTGCAAACGATCTATAGGTAGCTCAACTGCTCCAACTCGATACCCGATGACAGCGTGCCGAGGATACTGGCTGCATTGCATTGTATTATCTGAGAATAAATGAATTAATAATTGCCTCTTTGTATAGCAAGGCTTATTCTTTGGCCCAGATAGCTGCCAGCCCTCTGATCACGCGTCGCTTCGACCAGAGGCTCTGACAAAATTTTAAAAACGCGGAAGGCTCCCATTCCCCATGCACCTAGGGTCTCGACCCCAAATGGCTCAAACATGTACGACCTATCAAGACCTACATATTTACGCCGCTTGAGATCTTCAGCAGAGTTTGCCGCCGCACCAGCCCTAACTTGCGTCCCTGGCATTGATAATTAGGTACCAATATATTTTGATATATAATTGATATATGGTCATTAACATTCGTCCATCCGTCACATGCATTATTATTTTTCAAAAAGAACTCAAATCAAAAACCTATCAATAAAAAACAGTTCAAGCAGTCGAAAAACATTTTTTTTTTTGTACAGATCATGTAAATATAATGAGTGTAATTTGTTCTGATAGTGTGCCCAGTTGAGTGTAAAAGATTCATGTAAGTTTATTAATAACAAGCACAGTTTGAATGTTATTTATACAGTAAGAACATTTTTTTGACTAGAAAACGCATGTGACGAAACGACGGACATTTACAAAAAAAAACGTGGTTTATTTATAATAAATAAATAAGTAAAATAAGATATTTCACACGAGTTCACACAACGCCATTTAGCTCCAAAAAATATCCATTCCATAGAAAATAAAATATAATAATAAGCTTTTGTTATTTTGAATTTTGGTACAGAACAAAAAAAACGTGATTAACATGTAGAATACTTACATAGATTTTAAGTTAACGCCAAAACTAAACTTAAATAATTTGACAGGACTAAAAACCATGCCATCCCTTTTATTTCGATCGTTATAAAAGGGACACCAACATTTCTAGTGCTGTCAAATTAGTTTCGTTTAGTTTTGGCGACATTCGGAATGTGTCTATTCAGATGTCGCTAAAACTTAACAATATCTATTCATGCAATTTTTTGAACAGTAAATTATTATCACGTTTCTTACAAAATTACTTTGCTCTAGTCCAGACTATAAACATTTTCTGTTTTTAAATATAAATAATTATCTACCCATCGATGTAAGAAGTGTCACTACTGACTTTCTCCATTGCTTTCATTGCTGTGGTGTTTGTTACCCAAGTGCGCACAAGGTGTTGTGTTCAATTCGTTGTGACGTATGCACCGGCAGACTGTGTGGTGAAGTTTTAATGTAACATGTTACGAACTAACGGACCATGTATAAATAGTTATTTGTACACCAAGGGCTCGAAGTTAGCTATTTTATAAGATCAAGACTATTATCAGCCCGAACAGAGACAGCTATCCAATGTAACAACGATACCTATTCAAAATGGATATTATGAAGGACTGTCGTTCGAAATCGAGAAAAGTTCTCACCTGCTGGCATGAAAAATATTACAAACGGAACCTCTTTATACAGGTTTTATAAGCAATTATTTTATGCCCTAGGGTCTAAAATGCAGCTTTACGCCCCCTGAAAAACGATGTAAAAATCGTCTTGTTATCGTATATTTTCACTCAAGGTAAGCGGCGGCCATTTTGCTACTTACCTACTACTCGGGCGAATGAACATGACACCTGCCTCGAATGACGTTTGTGCTAAGTACAGCGTGGAATTGGATAATCTTGATAGAGAAGAGGTCCGGTCCTGTAATACTTGGTAATGATAAGTTATGATAAGGCTTCGCAATTAGAGGAAGAAGAAACACGGAGGCTCGAACGGTTCGGTGATTTTTGAACAGTGTGCGTCACTCGATAGATAATGCTGAATGTGTGGACGAAAGTTCATGCCATGGTTTTTACTCGACATGATAGCTCGATCGAGCAAAACCGTATGTGAGTACGGAGCATTAAAAATGGAGAGTTCTCGTCAAGCCCTTAGGTAATTATTCCCACCACCCCACCATGCAAATATAGTTTCAAATCCGCACGCGAGCACCTGGCCCGGCTTCCATATCGAGTTACTTGCACTTGACGGTTTTCCCAGCGGGTAAGCAGGTTGAACACCTATCAATATATATAAAAGGCTTTGTCCTGACTGACTGAATGACTAACTGACTGCCTGACAGCCTACATGCTAAACCAGTGGATGTAGATACCTGAAACTTGAAGGATGTGTTCGTCATGAACTGAAAGTGCGTCATCATTTTCTGGTCCTTTTTCCACTTACGTGGGGTCGGCACAACATGTCTTCTTCTTCCATTCGTCTCTATCGGCCGTCATCTCGGTACTTACACCTGTTTTATTCATATCATCTTTCACACAGTCCATCCATCTTTTCTTTGGCCTTCCTCTACTCTCTTGCAAGTGCGTATTAAGAGGAAATTTGTTAAAATAGAATAGAAAAAATATTTATTTTGAGATACCTTAACACTACACATTGACAATTAAATAAAACTAAAAAATAAAGCGGTATCCCTAAAATTGGACGCCACTCAGCATGTGCTGCAGCTTGTTAATTCACGACGCAAAAGAGACTTGAAATTTTGACGGTATATTCATGAAGAGTTGCAGCCTTCTTCTTCTTATCGTTTCACTTGTTCTTTCGAATCTGTGTGGTGAAAGGATTTTAAGTGCGCCTCGAAAAGGCTCCTTTCGTGCACTAGTGTAGGCGAGTACCAAGAAAGGAATTGAGGAAATTCGCAACACAAACGAAGTTATGGGCGTCGACTAGTTGTAACAAAGTCTTGAGTTTCTTGACTGAAGAATAAGTTAATAGGTAGTTTTGAACTAGTTCTTAGAAGTTCTTAGGATGAGTTTTCTTACTGTTTTGTAAACAAAAACGTTTAATATTGTACGGATTTAGTTACTTTGTGGATATATGCAAAGTTTTTGTTTAGCGTTTCGGTTCTGTGAGCAGCTGTTTCAAAATAAAGATGAATAACAATGACTTTAAAAATATCGCAAATTATAATCACCTGAAAAAAAAAATACGCTTTTTTTTCAAAATAAATATTGGAAAACTGTTACCGTTAGTCGATTTCCTATGGCCTTCCGTCAATCGGTTGGTTACTGCGCATGTTTATTGTATGTGTAGTCCCCCTCAGGTACCTTACTTTTTACTTCTGCGCAATAACGGTCAGTGCTAAAGTTACTTGCCGCTACTTGTGCCTACCTATTTATTTTTACATATTATTCGTGAAATCTTCATTATCATCCACACCCACTTGAACGAGATCACACGAATCCAATACAATGTTATCCTTTAAATAACAATACACCACTCACCTCGCACTTACCGAATCCTACATGTTGTCCTCAAAATAGTACACCGCCATAACTCTGCAATCAAACTAAAAGCACCGTTCCTGAATACTCCCTGAATAATATCAACCCGAGGTGTCGAGTTAGATGCTTGTAGTTTAAATTAATTAAACGAAGCTTTGACGCTAATAACGCAATCCCGGGGGTTAATGCTAGATTTTTGACTTACAATATCGGCAAAACTTATGGACCTGTCAACAGTGCCTTAGAAATATCCGCTACCGTGTTGACAGTTTGATTTGACAAGCCTAAAATTTATTAAATCAGAACCGAATTTCGATATACACTACTCATTGGTTTCAAAATTAATTTTTAACATAATTTAATTTTTGTAGCTTTAATATGACAATCTCAATTAAATCCGCCTACAAATAAAAACCCGCTTTAAAATTCTACAGTTTTTTTTCATTCGTTTGGCAACTCCAATGCCACAGACCGTAAAAGGCTTTAAATTTACGCCTTATTTGGCATCGAGATTTTTTTAACTTTATTTTTAAAGAATCCTCATCAAAGTAATCGTAAATAAGATTTATTAATAAGACTTATTTCAGTTTTGGAATTTTTCAGTTAAGTTAGTTACCGCCACCTTGTGTCTGTCCATCAATAACCAATTCGATTCAAGGTCTTCCAAAAACTAGTTCTACCCCTGGACGGCTCTAGCCGTCTCCAGGGTAGAACAACCCCTGGATTAGAGGGTAGTCGCAGAATTTGACTTGAGGTTCCCGCGAGATCCCAAATTTGAAATTGGTTACTAAAATGTTGGGACCTAAAGTGGCTCTCGAAAGGTGTTCGAGTTTCAATTTAGGTATTAATCTAGATTGGGTCTAGATTATTAATAAAACCATTATGCCGACTTAACTCTTAAGGCTAATCGCTATCTTGCTCCCACATTTGCACATTTTTAAAGATCTTTAAAAACTAAGTATAATTTAAAAGAAGCGAAGCGGTGAATTTTTACTACAACTTCACTATGAGTATGGTCAATCTGGAAAGCCCAGTGGCTTCACTTGCTACTGTGCCCTTTAAACCGGAACACGGTAATGTATAGCAGAATATCTGGCATATTTATTAGACGCGTCATCTGCCTGTTAAGATTTTTTTATACCTCTGATATATCTGATTGTAAAAAAAAACGAGCGAGCCTTATCCTTAGCCTTATAACAAAGGGATAATATCCCTATGTAAGTTACTTGCTTACATCACTGTCTCGGCCGAGAAACATTTTTCTGTCTCGCCCATTTGCTCGGTACGTGTGATCTAGGCATTACAGTAGCGACTACTGTAAGATGTGAAACATCTGACATCTCATTTAAATTTGGAAGGATTAATTATTAACTTATTTTTTCTGAGGGTGGTACCATGTGACGGCTAACTTCGTTGCATTTCACGAAATCTCTGCCACATATTGATAGAAAGCGAGAGGAAAGATGTGAAGCACATCAAAAATTATTTTTCTATATAAGTAGGTACCTATTTAGAATTTTTCCCACGATTTGATTTATAAGTAAACTAGGGAAACATATTTGGTCTTGTAGGGCAGCCATGTTTTAAAAGGATACACCCAAAGCGAACTAGTTTTACCAAACAAGGTTTAAACGTACCAAACTATATGTTCAAACTATTTGCGCTTCTGAAAAAAGGTGGAACCGTTTACAAAATAGGTTTTTTCCGAAGCAAAAAGCCGTAGCGTTAAAAGCAAGTAAACAGTCACCCATGTTTATGCCAAGGATTCCCTTTGCCTAAATAAACATATGAAAAGATGAACAGTTGAACACCGCCGCTCGTTGGATTTTATGATTTGGATTTTTGTATTGCTTTAAAGAATTGCAATCGTCGATGATTGAAATCAATAAATTTAATTTTATTTAGGTATTTCATTTATTAATATAGGTTGGGTTAGTTTGTTATATATCTAACTTTAACTGGACATAATCAGAGAGCGGCCATTTTGTTTTTTTTTTATATTTGTATAATTGTATAGGTTAATCTGAATAGGTTTGATACAAATTTGATAGTAATAAAGTAGGTATACGATGTGACAGCTAACTTCCTGTTACACACTTCTGTTGCAAATCAAGAAATCGCATTGGCAAAAACCGAGAGTAAAGATCAAAAAGCAAAAATAATTCAATATAGTTGCAAAATTTCTACATAAAAGTTTTTATGATGTTTCAATCAATATAAAATGCCACAGTGTATAAAAATGCGGAAATACCTACAATATTTTTTTATTTACTAAGAACGTGTATCCTTCGCATTTGGCTCCACACGTATAGTGTATCCAGTGTCAAGTAATTTATCGCATTCGTGGTCAAATTAGTTCATGCCCCTGTAAAGGCGTGGTGGTGGCAACTTTACTAGAGGCTTCTATGGAGCTTTGGAGGCAACACGAAAAGTCACGTTTTACAGCATTACACTATTCACCAACTCTCCTAAACGTTCACAATCACTTAATGGGTAAAAAAACACCGTTTTTACACTTAAACACTCAAAGTAATACAAATTTTGTTAAATATTACAATGCCACCGACTTATCATTCTCACGTTCCCGCCAATACTCCCGGAAATACAGTTAAAACTCCCCTAAGATTTGACAGCAAAAAGTCTGTCGTCGCCGCCATAAATCGTGTTCTGAATTCAAAATTGAATCGCGGATGACATGTGCAGCGTTTTTGCTGCTGGCTGGATTTGTTATGCAGATTTCGTTCGATTTTCGCCATGGATAATGGATAAACCTTTTTTTTTTTATCTTTATTTACGCATCCAGTTTATAAAAGCACCAAATTTTATATAAAATGCGAAGTAAGCTCTTGCTTTAAAAATAAAATCAGTAAAATTGTTTTAATTTTATTATTGAGTTTTTAACGCGACTCAAACAAATACATCATATTTTCTTTAACGTTTAGCAAAGTTTAATAATAACATTAGAAAACTATGAATCCCTGTATGAGGAGCAATTTATAACTTACTAAGCAAAAAAAATTATGTCGAAAAACAAGATGACATTTCTGTGGCTTTACTTTTCTGTGGCTCCAACTTTATAAAAGTATTCGTTTTAAATATGTACAGTTGGGGACAGCAGTAAGAATTATTGCTTAGATGAGTTGCCTCGTCCAGAAGTTCAGGAGGTATTAAAGTTGTGAAAAATTGTTGTAGGGTTTTAAATTTTAGTTTAGAAGTTGGGAAATTGTAAATTTTATATTGTTTTAAATAAATGTTCGTTGTTGTGTGTGAGTGTTTGCTGTTGCAGAATTAGGCGTGTCGTATATTTTAAATAAATGTTCGTTGTTGTGTGTGAGTGTTTGCTGTTGCAGAATTAGGCGTGTCGTATATTTGTGTTCTCAGAAGAAAACCAAGTTAAGTTGTTTAAAAAAAATTATAAACTTAAATCATTTAAGCATTTACTCGTAAATTTATACCAAAATCAATCTTTTACAGTTCATCAGTTTTTCGAGTTCACAGTTCATTTATTTTGGTACCAGCGAGTAACATGCAAATATCATATTTTCATTGAGAATTATCGACTGTAATAAATAAATTCATTAATATTCATGTCATACAGATCCATTGAACTGAACACAGGTAAAAAGAACTTATGTAAATATATTAACTTTTCACTGTGACTTTACCTGGTAAGTTGCTTTCGCATGTGACTGATCGCATTTTTAATAATATCTTTGCAAAAAGAAAACTTAAAAACTATCGATCATCATCCTGAGCTTTCTCTATTCCAAAATAAATTTGATAAATTGCGTATTTTGCTACCTAAAAAAAAACATGAAATAAATAAAGATTTCGGATATATCACATATCGCCATCTAGTCCCGAATTAAGCAGAGCTTGTACTATGGGATTGGGAACCGGATAACTTATAGAATACCTAAATACTTTTCATTTGTAACTACATACATAGAAAGCACCCAGGCTCAGGGTAAACACCTGTTCATCACGCAGTTGTTTGTCTTAAAGCGGGAATCGAACTCGCGACACCGGCGTGACAGGCTAACACACTTGCCAATCGACCAATCATGTCATCTTATGAATGAAAAAGTAAATTATCAACGTAATAAAGAAGTTTATATTTTTTTTTTCAAATCCATATATTTCTCTCTCAATCTAATAATATTTTGTCTATAAGTATATTCCTAGATTTTACCCTATCCTCTAATCATATAACACGTGTAAATTTACAGACAGACCAACATGAGCTCTTCAAAAAGATATAGTTTACCATTTGCGAGGTAAATAATCGAATGGCGGGCCAATAACTTTAGTATGCGACAGTACTGTAAAACAGAATATCAAAGGGTAAATTTCCATAATGATTTTGTAAACGTATCAAGTCTGATGTCAAGCGATCTAGTGCATTCACCTAGGGATGTGAACAATTCATTATGAAAAAATCCAAAGTAAAAACTAAATGGCCGACTGCAAAATTGTATCTGGCGTCTTTACAGTTTTCTTCTCTCTAATATTAGTCGATTTAGTCTGACTGTCAAAATTCAACACTGAAGAGAAAATATTGGATTTATGGATAATTTTTGTGTCAGACCGAACATCAATATAATCTCATTTTTCCAAATTTACCAAGCAGTTTAAGTTACGTCGGTGTTCAAAACCTAACAGTCTCTTGCATAATATTATGTACACTGGAAAAATTATACACCTTTTAATAGTTGGGTAAAATATCATAATAACGATGAACTCTTATCGTATGACATTCTAAACAAATCATTTTTCATGAGTTCATACGCATATTTAACTATGTTTTTTATAGTCAAATTAAATTTTAAAACACAGACCTGCTCTAATGTAAAAATGGATTTGCATTTAAAATCCAATCTTGGCAAGTCCCGCTTGTCCCATCACTAGTAAGTACAGCATGTAGCCGGGTGCAAGATGAGCATTGGATTTACATAATGCTATATTAAAAAAACATAAAGACTTTTCATTAAACATGTATTGGATGTTGTTCACTTTTATATTACCCCTAAGATATATACTTAACTGTTGAGATAAAATTTTAAATTTTATGTTAGAAAAACCTTAATGCCTTGAAAGTATAACATTTAATTGGTACATTTTCAATTGGAAAAAATGAGTTTTCAAGCATTATACCAACTTTTTATGTAAAATGTAAATTATACATTTTAAATACCTGTGTTGTTTTGATAAATGATTTTCTTTAAAAATAGACCAAAATTTAGATATTTTGCAGTAACATTAAAGTTAATTGTCATGCGAGCTTAGCGGAGGATAAATTTTGCATTTTAAAAATTCGTAGTCAAAAATAAAAAGTTCACAGTAGTGTCAAAAAGATAAAAATTTCACACCAAGAAATTCTTAAATGGTTACTAAGGAGAAAGGTGTATGACTGAAAAATTTCAGGGATTCTAGAATTTTCTTTCAGCTCGGTACTATCGATAACAAAAGTGTACGGATATTCAGAAAAATTCTCACTTTCCGTTTTCGTTTCCTACAAGAATCTAAATATTCGTCTTGCGTACTTGGAGAGCTATAAATAAAGAGCTTTAATGTCGTGTAGCAAGGTTCAAATTGCATAAACGAGTATTGGAAGAGTGGATTCAATAAATTCAAAGAGGACAAACTATGTAGATATTTGTTGGATTCATAGTGTCACGGATCGGATGAAAAGAGCCTGTATCCTTGAACTATATTACAGCTTGTCTTAACGATATTAAATAAATGTATAAAAATGTAACATAACTAAAAAAATGCCTAAAAATGCTTCTAAGAATCCTTAACGCGTAATTTTAAATCAGGTTTTGTGTATCTACATATTTTTTAGCAGTGAACCCGCAATGAAAAAACTTTATTTTTCCGTCCAGCTTAGAATTTTTTGTTAGTTAAATAAGATTCATTCCATACCTTACCAATATATATTTTTCTTAACATTCAATAATATCTCCTGGGAACATTCCATTTCGCCGGGAAACCGAAGCGAGTGTAGCTAAGAAATTTTGCCGACTTATCCTGAAAACTTTTAAGTAAAAAGATTTCTAAAGTCCGTAAAATAGACCAGCGAGTATTTTGTAGAGTGAAATTTGTTTCAATACATACAATATATTATTATTATTATTATATACATATTATATTTATAAAAACCTATTAATTACCGTGTCACTGGCACTGGAGCAATGACATCAATAGAGGATCAAAGCTTGTTAAGTAATTTCATATATGTTGCTCATGTGACATTCTGTCAAAAATAATGGCTAGCATAAATAAGCTAGAATCGCCAAAATACTGTTATCCTAAAATATTAAGGCCATTTATGATGACAAATTACACTTTTTATAAATTAGATGACAAATGACAAAATGAGACATCAATACAACAATAGTAATCTAAAATACATCACAATAAACTTTACAACCATGCCACATTAGCAGCAGTATTACGTTTAGTAGCGAAAAAAAAGCAATAAATTTCCGAACGCACCATAGACAATCGATCTCAGAACGACAATAAATCTTTAACGACCTCTTTCCGATGACAAGACGTTCTATTTTCAAATAATCACAGTTTTAATTTTTAAACAAAGGAGCTTCTTGCTTTTGTCGTTACACTTGTGTTCTTCATTGTCCTTCTCGGAAAACGTTGAATTGTTGAACAAACTGTTTTGTGTGGTATTACTGTTTTGAAAATAATGGTTGAAGACAGAAAGGCAAATTATGAATGAACTTAACATAAACCTAAACTAAACTCTAGTGTGTTGAGATAGGGTTGAATTTCGTGTGCGGGTTGCAAATTAGTTTTTTGTTGTACTTTTAGATGGCATTTTATTTAAAGCGAGCACGTGGGATAGTTTCGTACAAAAGTGCCAATGTAGCTGGGTACAGTCGCGGGAACAATTTATCTTATCATGTATACAGAAACACTACTGACAATATAATGTAATGTGTCATGTGAAACTTTATATGGATCTTGTAGTCCGAAATAAAATATTATTTTGCAAATACCTACATTAAATAATCTTCTCTCTTAAATTGTTTATTTTGATGATCAGAAATCAAACATGCTCTTATCAAAGCTGAGATTTTGTTTGTAACGATGTAATATAAATCGTTTTTTTTTCAAAATAAGTATGATAAATGTTGGAAAACTATAACCATTAGTCGTTTGACTATGGCCTTGCGTCAATTGGTACCCTTCATTGATAATATCTAAGTTTCATTCATCGTTTGGCAAACCCGGGTACCTAGCTCGAGCCAGCTCGCCGCAGCTCGGCTCGGGCGCCGCACTCGCGCCACTGTCACTCTGTCACTTTGTAGAAACCCAAAATTCTGACTGCCCAGATATAACGTAGTACTCCTTCTGCATTGCCCATTAAGTTATTTAGGTAATTAAAAATTTGTGGTGTATATCATAAAATGAGCTTAGCCGATTTTAGGCCCAGATAGACTTGTGTGTAAAGTCCAAACATTATTTTACGATGGAAACCCACCAAATTTGGTTTTTCAAATGCAAATTTAATTTAGTCACTGGACTAAGCAACTAATATCTTCAAAAATGAATATTTAATAACGATACACTCACACCGTAATCCTGGCTATGCAAATAAGTTCGTTAAACCCAAGACCCGAATAGACCCCACCCGTTGAGGGAAGGACCCTTTATGATTTTTGAACCTGAGCTATGATGTTAATAATGGATTTAATGCAACCCCTTAAAATGTGGGTACAGTCAGTTGCACAGACATGAATACACTTTCAAGATTTCACATTTATATATTAATCTTAATTTTGCACAGAATAGTGCACGCAAGCATTTTCAAATTAATGTAGTCATCCTTGTCAGAAGAAGAATGTCTTTTCAAAATGAAGAGTATAATATAAATGTGAAAGCTTGGGAGTGTATATATGTCTGTGCAGCTGACTGTACCTACCTGGTGTTTGTATAATCCGTGTAAAACTTCATTTTGAGTTTTCACCCGACATCGAAATAGAAGGAGGTTCTTCTTCGAATGAATCCGTATTTCTCAGAATACAAATACAACCGCTCTTAACAAAATAACATCTTATTTACTAATTTATACATATTACGAAATAACAGCAATTTTCAAGAACAGTCCTATCACCAAACATTTTTCGTATCGAATTCGTCACAGAGAAGTCAACAGGTTGTATGACTTTTTGATAAACGTACAAACTGATAACCCTTTTGTGACTTTTGTGGTTTCGATACGAATACGCTTGTCAAAAATTTTGGTGATATTATGATATATTATGCTACAGGCTATGTCAAAGAGCAACATTATAACCACAAGTTCTCAAATCTGAAATTACTCTCTAAATGAATCTCCTTTGTCAACGATGTTCTATTCTGGACTGTAAGGTGTTCTAATAGGGTTCAAATTTGGAGTGGTGGTGACCGACGGTGTACGCTCAAGAACAAAACAATTTTAGAATTAAGAAAAAATACATAGTTTATATTAGTTTATATATAAATACATAGAATATTTGATTAATTTGGAGCTGCATCTTTAATGATGCTACAATGACGCTAGATTATACTTTTTTTGCAAAATTGAAAAACCTTTTTTTTTTGAGTAAATATTGACTTTACTTTTGCGTAAATACACATTAAAAAAATAACGGGTTGTGACAGAGATACTTACAACCGTAAATTTAAAATACCTAAAAAAAATCCTTTAAAAAACAGTTTTAAAAATTATTCTGATAGAATTTGACCATTGTAAAAAAAATTGAGAACGGATGTGACGTGCTACACTTTGAACTGTAGCCCATACAAGTTGCAAACAAAAAAAAACTGGTTGTCTGTAAAGTTGGTTTACGGACGATAGTTTAACGTGACAACGTCATAACAAAACATCAACAGCGTAACGAGACAATGAGCGTTACCGGACAATTATGTCAACGTTTTCGTGCATGAAGCCGGCGTTCATCGAATTATTATACGACGTCAAATTTTATTTTTATTTTTTATTTATTTATTTGTCTCAAATAAAGTTGGTTACAAACAGGTCTTATGATAAGTGAGTAAATGATAGACAATTTTAAGGTAGTTTGTAAATAAAATCGTAGTGCAGTTAGGTGACTACCCTCCGTACTAGTTCGCACTGTATGACGGACGGGCGTCGTTCCTCTTCCACACAACTCGATGAACTAGTGATGTGCAAGTTTTATACTGAACTGATGCAAAATAGAACAAAATTAAATAAGGTATAAGTATTTAGAGGTAATAAGTCAAAATATTCACTTCAAAAATATATTTCTATGAAACTGTTTTTTTTTATTTATTTCTAAACTCTATTTTTTTCCTCGAGCGTACCTTTGAGCCGAATGTCCGAAATTTCCATAACTCATGTAGCATGTAGAGGCTTCATAACCACGCAGGTGAATCGACTGATCAGATGCATCAAATATTCCGCTTGGAACCGGATCAAGCAATTTGCAGTCCGCTTTACTAATTAGCGATTTCTGTTCGCTTCCATTTGAAATTCAACACCATAAGTTTATAAGGTACCAATAATCAAGGTAAACAAACATACAACAACCGACTTCAATCGGACAGTTCTAGTGACCTTTGGCACTACTGAAAAGTCGCATAGAAGCAAAATACGCAATTTTGTTCACTTCAACAATTTTTTTTTCATTTATTTTGATTTAAAAGTACAGTAGTTTAGCAGTACTACTGAACCGATTTTGAAAAAAAACTGTGAGAACAATCTGAAAGTATAACCTCTCAAACAAAAAATAATCAAATCCGTTTTAAACAACAGATTTTTGAAGTCGGTTGAAAAAGCCATCTAATTCCAAACTAAACACGACTCAGCGACTCAAACCAAAGCTCGTTAGATTTTTTTTTTTTTTTTTTTTTTCGGATGGACGTTTAATGCAGTTAGCCGCAGATGGCTGTTACTGCGTCACCGGACCCTCGGCGAGCGCAGATGGCGCTCTACCTTAGTTCGTTAGATCAAGGAACCCGAAGTTTTATATAGTACAGGTCGTGCAAATTTGCAATAGTAATATATTAAATACCAAATATTATATATTATACACACAAAGTGAACAATTTATATTAAATTATAAGTTTCATAGCTACTCTACTCCTTCTCATTTTAAATTGTATGATTTATTGTATATCTTTTTATTTCTTAGTTACATATTATTATGCTATGTACCTTATTATAAGACCTTTTTATAAATAAAACATTTTTATCTTTAGCTTTTAAAGCTCATATTTAGTATCTAACTTTACTGCGAATATATCATAGTAATAATGAATCGATTGTGTCAGTTGGTTGAGATCAATTAGCTGTTGCCATGGTAACACAGGATCAAACTCCCACTGCGTTTAATACTAATTACGAATATAATTTCATCATATCATTAATGATAATAATCTACTAGGTTTGTTAAATTTGCAATATGTTAGAATAACACGTTAATTAAATTTGTATGTAGAAAAGAAAGAAGAAAAGAAAATAAATAATTTTATTGATGAGAACCACATGAAACATAAATTAACAAAAAAAAGGTCAGAGTAACAGAGTCCTCCATCAATGGGGGCCTAGCTCAGCTTTCATGCTGCAGCGTACTGGCAGCACGCTGCAGCGCTGGTTGCTAGACCCCAGTGGCGACGACACGGAACGTATAAATAACCAAAAACTAAAACTAAAACTACTAAAATAAGACAAGAAAACATTATTTAAGACTAATTTTACAATTGTCTTACTGGCAACATTACCTATTTATGCAAGATCACCCAATTATGTCAATGTATTGGTTCAATACTAGTGGGAGTACGGCATGACGGTAGGTAGAGAACGTGGTGGCCGAGTGGATGAGGCCCTTGCCTTGCGATCTGATGGTCGCGGGTCCGAATTTAAATTAGTTTTTTTCGGTTGAAAAAATCTATGTATGCATCCCACGTTCTCGCAACGGTGAAGGAAAACATCGTGAGAAAACCAGCATATCAAAAAACAGAAAAATTTAATGTTCTATGGCATGTAACATCCACCAATCCGCATTGGGTCCGCGCGTAACATTATAGGCTGATTTAAATGTTTTTTTTTGAATGTTTATGCTTATGGGGCCGGCTTGAAGATCGCGCTTGAAACATTCTGTCTTACTTCAGCATTCGTTCGTGTTGCTTATCTCGCTCTATTTATTTATTATAACGTAGGTACATGTTGTGCAATATCCAAAAATATTTAATTAATTAGTTTATTGTTTTTTTTAATACACGTTGAAATTAAAATTTGTGTAATTTTTCTTCTATACGTTTTTCTATTTCTTTAACAACCTTATATTTTTGTCTTTTGAGTATTCGAAATATCAAAGTTTTATGAAAGTACCTTTGCTACCGTTAATATTTTTAAGGAAATAAATAGATTAAATTATCAAACAAGAAATAATTTATTACTACAATTTTGATCCTTCTACGAAGACATATTGAGAATTCATATCGTCTACAGCGATAGTATCAACCTCATTTCATTAATTAATTCTCTCATATTTTATTAAGACAGGCCCTCATTTCTAATAAGTCAATAACTCCAGTAAAAGCGGAAATATTTTCATCGCCTCGCTTCATAAAATTCAGTAGTAGGTGGTAGTAGTTTGTATCTTGTAGCTGGTATGTAGGTCTATCATAGAATTATAGCGGTATCACCAATTTTTTTGACAAGCAAATCGCATCGAAGCCGTCTCAGTTTTCAGTTTGTATGAAATTTTATAAACGTCACTTTTTTTATAATTGTTCTAAGTTTGTTACTTTGTTGTTTATATACCCATTTTAAAAAAAAATGTTGAAAGGATATATTTTTGAGATTGGTCCCATAGAAATTTCATCAAAATCGGTTCAATAATTTAGTTTTTATATCAGGATATTTGAAAAAATAATGTCGTCGAAGTATACGAAATTGCAATTTTTTTTACTATTCAGTGGTGTTTACGGTCACTAGAACAGTACAATTGAAGTCGGTAGTATTATGTTTTAGTAAAAACCTTGATTTAGTAGAAACAGTGACTCAAGATGACTTCAAACTTAATACTATAATAAACTCTAAACATTCTATGATATTAGTGGAATTCAAAGCTTTGTACAAAATATATTATCGCTTATACACCTTTACACTCCTACCAATTATACCTCCTTAAGGTTTTTTCTAACTCCGGGGAGAGATTATTTCAAAGTCCCCAGCGCCCTTAACTCCTTTTTTTGGAAAAAGTCAAAAATATTTGAACGTAGACGAATTTTGATCCTCTATAATGACTTCGCCGACAGACGCGCAGATAAAATATGATATTTTTATGTTAATTTGTGATATTTTTCTGCCCTTTGTCTCTGACGACTGATCGTATCTGTCTCAATATTAAAACTTTGTTTTATTGATATCTCTAATAGTTTTTTTAACTGACTTCAAAAAAGGAAGGGGTTCTCAATTCGGTTGAATGTTTTTTTTTTTATCTTTGTTACCTCAGAACTTCATCATTATATCAACTGATTTCAAAAACATTTTTTTTGTTCGAAAGAAAATACTTTCAGTTTGGTCCTATACAAATTTTATCAAAATCAGTTCAGTAGTTTAGTTTATAGATCAAAATAACTAAAAAAAAATATGTCGTCGAAGTAAACGAAATTGCGTATTTTGCTTCCCTGTGACTTTTCAGTGGTGTTTACGGTCAATAGAACAGTCACATTGAAGTCGGTTCTAGTATGTTTTTGTACAACCTTGATTAGTTAGTTTCAATTTGAACATTTTTTTATAAATGTCTCTTGTTTTTTTGTTTGTTTAAACATGTTTAGGAGACATGTGTTATCCATTACATATAGGCCTGTTTTAAAAATTTTCACATACCGAATAATACGTGCTTTATTATAATCATATATATGCGAATTAATGAAATATTATTTTTTAGTACGTGCCTACACTTCTTGACAAACACACACCCTCCAAATTTCAAGTCTCTACGTTCAACAGTTTGGCCTGTACGTTGTCTGTCAGTCAATCAGTCAGGTCCAAGCCTCTTATATAAATATATCGATTATATATGTAGTTTGGGGCTACATGCCGTCGTTTAAAATTGACCAAAATATTTCTTTATTTGTTTGTTTTATTGCTAAGGAATGCTATTTTGATACCAGAATAAAAAATAGCCAATATACTATAACCCAATTTCAGTCAAATCGGTATATTCGTTTTTGCGTGATTGAGGAGCAAATAACCATCTATCCATTCTCATCAACTTTTGCTCTTTTATGATATTAATAGGACTATAATATAACTTAGCAGTCTGATGCATTTGTAACTTGATTCACGTTCTACCTCACCTCGGTTCTAGTACAAATTATTCATATATCCGATACGTCTATCAATCGATGCTGCATTGCATATGCTAATTTTAAATCGCCCTGCTTTCAATAAAGCGCCGAGACGTCTACTCGGCGTCTTAGCTCGTACAATAGTGATAATGAAACATGCATTTCCATCCGTTTTATACTTCCCCCTCTGTCGTCGTTCCAGCCAATCACGACGTATTCATAAGCTTAATAAATTTTAAATTTGGAACCCTCTACTCAGTGTTATTTATGCATCAAAAGGTTGGATGTTTTCCTAGCTGAAATAGAAGGCTATAAGATTTTCATATAGATCAAGTCTGTTTTGTTTGAATTGGATTAAGCCTGTGTTGCAGGTTCGATTCCCGCTTCAGGACAAGCACTTGTGTGATGAACATCGGTGTTTGTTCTGAGTCTAAAAAGTGTTTTTTTTTCTATTTAAAAAGAAACAAGTATACGAGTATTCCATCAATTATCAATATATCATACAAGCTCTGTTTAGTTTGGGGCTAGGTGGCGTTGTATGAAATGTCCAAAATATTTATTTTATTAATATATTTGTATTCAGGTTTGAAGGGCACTGTAATTAAATTACTGGGCTTTCGAAACTGACCATTAAAATATCTTAATGTGGACGAGCGCTTTAATGTAACTCCGGCCTATGTGAATCTGTTATTTTGCATTGTTTATAAATAAATTCTATTCTACTCATTTCTTGTTTACATAATAAAAAAAAAATGTATTGTGGCCGAGTTGTAGTCCTCTAGAGTCTAGACGCACTGAAAGCAATTATTTTTTATATATCTTTCAAACTTCATCCCCAAGGTATAAGATACAATTCAAGATGAGTCAAAAACTTTTATAGTGTAAGAAAAATACCTATTTTATTTGAGTATACTTTTGAGAGTGCTTTACGCAGTAAAGGTAAATTGGAAACGTAATAAATAAATCTCGAAACTAATTTTCTACAACCTTTCAGGCGGATTTGATAAAAAAACTTATTTTTATCTAGAATTTCTAAAAAAGTGGTAAAATGAAGATGGAATCATTTTGAGATTTGGAAGCTGGATTAATAAAATTGGTTTAAGATTCTTTTTACACTCTTTAATGGTGTAATGTTTGTTCAAATGTGAAAATTGTTTTTTTTTTATATTGGTTTTAAAATGTTCTCAAATAAAAATCGTTGAAGCTGAAAATGGCCTGAATATTTTTGCTAGAGTTGGATTCTTCTGCTAGAGATTTGCTAGAGAGCTCTCTTGAATTCGTGCAATGAAACCTTCAATTATTTTTTCAGTCTTTTTCTTGGAAAAACGTTGGTAAATAAATCAAAAAGATATTAGTTTTTTTTTAATTAAAACGCGTGAAATTTTTTTAGTCTCTTCAACTTTATTTTTTTTTACTTAGTGGCTTGTTTATTTATGGTTTGTTTTTCGATATATTTTTTTTTATCGAAATAATATCCATTGCTGTGATATTTTGTGGTCTTAACTCGCAGAATTCCTATTTTAAAAATCTTTTACCGTATTTTCATTTGGTTAACCTTGCCCTCATCCCTAGCCGCAACACATGTAGGTCATGAAATTCGATTTAAACATCGATATTACTGGCAATATTGGTAAAATCGGTGGGATTTTTCGATGCGAATCAAAAATATTTTATCACACATTTAGTAACAGTCGGTACCTACTATTTATACATTTCTTTCCCGGTAATAAATTACATTTTTTAAAATCTCATACAAACTGTGTCGGCTTCGATACGAAGACAGTTGTCAAAAAAAATATAATACTGCTACAGTGGCCTGATCAGAAAAAAAATCTGACAATCGAATTTGTGTCGTATCCGTCACAGAGAAGTCGACAGCTTATAAATCTCATTTTGAAAAAAAAACCATACAAACTGATAACTCTGACAACGGCTTCGATACGAAGACACTTGTCAAAAATCTTCATAATACAGCTACTGTTTCAACAATTCAGAAGGGTTGTCAAAAACGCAATCAGCCGGAGAATCCCCGACCTGCCTCCCTTTGAGGATAGAGGCAATAACATGAACTGCCAGAGGCCATCCCTCAAATCAATGGTATCTCCGGAACCGTAAGATCATTTGCGGACTAATGCTATCGAGACCGCAAGCCACAGATAATATAAAGCAGTAGCTTTATTGCTCTTTATTTCTAATTAATCTACTGTGAAAAAATAGTTATTTAGTAATTTTTATAGATAATGCTATTAATAAATAGTAAAAATATATTTAGTAATAAATCCGCTTTTCTTCTAAACAAATGTCTTAATTAACTTAACTCTAGTTTATCTAGTTTATTTAGGTGTCGTTATGATTGTAATCTCTAAAAATGGCTAGATTGTATTGTAACCTAATGTGAAGAAACGGGTTATTGATTTTTGGATTGAATACTTATTTAGGCGCATGGAGCAAAATATTTTGTAGGTAGTGAATTCAATCAATCCAAAAATATTTATAGAAGTTTTACATTTAAATTTCTTTGAAATTTCATAAAAATTGGTTCATAACTTTGGTTTTGCATTCAAAATAACTGAAAAAGTAAACTAAATTGCGTATTTTGCTTACCTGCGACTATTCAGTGGTGTTTAAAACAGTCCAATTAGTAGTATGATTTGTAAGACCTTGATTATTAGCGACAATTTCGGGCTATTTATGTTGAAGAAACCCATTAATAATAATAAATTAATAATCAGAAATTCGTCGTTACATTTCTGCATAGATTCGCACTGTGGCATAACCGTGTCTTGCAAATGAGGAACCCACCACAGAATGGATAATAGTATCGTAATAACGGTTATCGAAATAACATAACCATCTGAACGAATTCGTTACGTGGTTGAATTTAGATTGGTTTGATAGAAACATGGCATGGAATTATGTTAACGCTTTTTTGGATGCTTTTGTCATAAATTCAAAATTGACTACCAATTTACGATGAAAGTTCAGTATTCAGTATTCAGTATTTATTTGCAATATTGGGCAGGTTACATTTTAGGTCTTGGTAGGTCAAATAAAAAAAGTACAGCTAAACAATATTACCCGGATAGGGTGTTGCAAATGATAGAGACGGGCCGATATTTTTAACTATATTGTTAAGTCACTAAATGAATCGTTTATAAAATCTTGCAACTCGTAATAGCATTTTTTTAAAAGCATTTCTTTTAAATTAATTTCAAAAATGTGATCATTTTCGTGGATTTTTATTTTATCTGGAACGTTATTGTAACATCTGAGTAAAGTTCTGACTTGAACCACTGTCTTTTTTTAATCTGTGAAACTTATAATTTCTAAATGTCAAATTTTTGTATTGTTTCAGCATTAAGTTATTACCTAGTTAGTTGTAATTTATAATAATTATAAATATTTTGAAACTTTTTTTTTTTTTTATAAAAAAATAAAGAAACAAACATATATGAAGAAAGTATTGTGTTATTTACAAGAACGTGTAGCAGTTTCAGGAATGTAAATTATGTATATTAATACGTATGTTAATATTTTTTATGTCTGTAATAAAGAATTTAAGAAAATATATCTATGTATTATATGTTCAGTTCCAATATGACAGTTTTTCTTGGCATATTTATTTAATAAAACGGTAATTGACTTATGTAACTTCTGTTATAATATTGTCATCGTGATGAACCGTAAATTTACTATATTTATCGGTTAAATCGGTAAGCGTTAAATTGTAAATTAACGTTTTACAATTTTACATTGACATTATCATCTGTTTCAACTTACACCAAATCGTATATTATATCAAAGTCTCACTGTTTCTACTTCAATTTAAATCGGTTTACCAGAATATTTATTCAGCTTCGGGCTAGGTTAGATCCTGTTAGGGTATACTCCATAGCTCATCAACGCATCGCTTATTCACTTTGTCATTCTATAATCATTAATTTATCATGAAGATGTCAGATGCGACTATATTTTAGGGCTCGCTCGTTTTTTTATTTACTCACAGGTGATTTTTTTGTTGACATTTAAACGAGACTGAAAACTCTAGGATACTCTTTCCAATCCAAAAAGAATCAACGAATTGGAATGAGCCGGATGACCCTGTAAAAAGTTGTATTATAAAAACGAGCGAGCTTTATAATAGTGGCATATGATGTGTAACATGTGACTTCAAACTTTGGCAATAAGCCACATTTAAAATTGGAATAATTCTATTTATTTCATTTTTCTAAGGTTGGTACCATCTGACGGCTGACTTCCTGTTACACACTTCCGTCTTATTTTCACGAAATTACTCCCACAAATCGACAAAAAGCCAGAGGCAAGATGTTACTCATCAAAAAGTAACCAAACTGAGAAACCATTATTATTTTAATTTAGATCGTAAAAATATGGAAAATAGGATAACGTTTCGGCCAAAATACAAATCTTTATCTTTATCTTATCTTAAGAAATGAGCTAGCCGAATCTATCAGCTGTGGTTGCTAAGTGATTGCTAGTTTATCCTTCCGTCTATTTGCACGGCTGTCAGGGAAATAAAATGGAGTTTATCCGGTTGAATGGGATACACAGTGCATCTGGGTTTAATGGCAATTTTAAAATAGGCTTTTAAACAATCCTATTTATCGCTATTCAACTTACTATATTTTTAATAATAATAATAATTTTATTTCAGACACAAGAAAAGTACAATGTAGCTTAACTAGGGCCCATATGATATATAGCTTAGAGACTAACATAAATATTTATAAAAACTTATCAATTAGCGTGTCACTGGCACTGGCAATGACGTGCGCGCGGTGTCCCGTATCAGTCGTCCTTAGAACTTCCTGAATACGACACCCTTCGGCCAAAATCCAGTGTCCATGAAAGTTGAGAGTCGATCCGTCGGCACTCTGACCATAAATGAGGCGAAGCCCACATTACGGCGAGACTCCAATTTCTCGACTCTCAAAGTGATGCCAGATTTTTTGTCGCAGGTATTTATTATATATATTATATTTATATTATTATATATATTCGGTTGTATAAATACGAACTAGTTTTTTGGGCGGTGCGCGAGCTGCAAGCAGCTCGCGAGTGATTTTTTTAGATTTTATGAAATAAGAAAAGAAAAAAAAATTATAATATATTTTTTATTTTACGAAAATCGATTAACAAAAAAATTTATATATAGGCAATATTATTAAGCGCCACCTCTTAATCCTTCAAAGAAGAATTTTATGTAATTTTTTTATTATCCGCCATCTTGGATTTCAATTCTGACACCAAAATCTAAATTTTCAACCCCAAATTAGTTAAAAACGACACCCATATCCCTCAGATAATTGCCTCGCTACGCTCGGGTCGGGAGCTCGCTTCGCTCGCCCCCTCCCTAAACACATCTCAATGTGACCCACAAGCAGCGAAGGCGAAGGTCAATGCGAAGGTCGGTGGCTCGCTTCGCTCGCCCCCTCCCTCACTTAAGAAAAAGCTTGGAACATCCTCTATAACGAAAAGCGAATCTAAACACCCTATATCCATGCAAGTATTTCCAATCGAAGATAAAAAAATATAAGTTGAAATTTTTGCCATCAATATACATACAGATTTGAGTCTATGAACCATGCCTCTATCTCTTACCGTTGCTGAGATATCGGCGTTTAAAGTTTTGTATGGAAAAAAAATATGTTTTGTATGGCAGCTATTTTTTTTTGTATGGCGGTCATATTAGATTTTTTGAAATTTCAAGAATACAACAAAAAAATCTTGGTAAAAAAAAATCTTGTCCAAAAATAAAGTTGGCCAAAAAAATCTTGGCCAAAAAAAATCTTGGCCAAAAATAAATACCCCGAGTGAAAACTGCATGTCGATACGACATGTATTTCTCGAGATAGAATGTAGGTCCCGAGGTGGACGTGCGAATCGTCAACCTTCGCTACGCTCAGGTTGCCGCTTCGCGGTTCGAAGGTCGGTGGCTCGCTGCGCTCGCCACCTCCCTGCAAAATTTTTCAACCTTCGCTTCGCTCAGGTTTCAAAATTTTGTATGGAAATCCATTTTTTTGTATGGCATCCATAATGGATTTTTCAAAATTTCAAAATTGGAATAAAAATAAATACCTTGTGTGAAAACCGCATGTCAATACGACTAATACTTTTCGAGATAGCATGTAGGTGCCAAGATGGACGTGCGAATCGTCAACCTTCGCTACGCTCAGGTTGCCGCTTCGCTGTACGGAGGTCGGTGGCTCGCTTCGCTCGCCACCTCCCTGCAAAGTTTTTCAACCTTCGCTTCGCTCAGGTTTCAAAATTTTGTATGCAAAACCCCGAGGACGTGCGAACCGTCAACCTTCGCTACGCTCAGGTTACCGCTTCGCTGTGCGGAGGTCGGTGGCTCGCTTCGCTCGCCACCTCCCTGCAAAATTTTTCAACCTTCGCTTCGCTCAGGTTTAAAAATTTTGTATTCAAATCCCCGAGGACGTGCGAATCGTCAACCTTCGCTACGCTCAGGTTGCCGTTCGCAATACGGAGGTCGGTGGCTCACTTCGCTCGCCACCTCCCTGCAAAACTTTTCAAGTTCAAGTTTTGGTGGCCCTCGCTGCGCTCGGGTTGCCGCTCTGCGGCTCGGAGGTCGGTGGCTCGCTTCGCTCGCCACCTCCCGACAAAATTTTTCAACTTTCGCTTCGCTCAAGTTGAAAAATTTTGTATGGGAATCCAACTTTTGTATGGAAATCCATTTTTTTTGTATGGCGGCCATATTGGATTTTTCAAAATTTCAAAATTGGAACAAAAATAAATACCTTTGACCAAAACTTGTAATATACCATGTCTTATACTTTCCGAGATACCACGTTTAATCCCTAGGGCGTAAAAAAAAAGTGAAATGTCGAGGTTTTCCCCAACTCACCCCGTCTTTCTCTTTGTATTCCCCATATTAGATTTTTCAAAATAAGACTGCATCTGGGAGAACAATGATGTCAATGAGTGAGTGAGTGAGTGAGTGGTAATTCATTTTTATATATGTTGAACTAGTTTTTTGGGCGGTGCGCGAGCTGCAAGCAGCTCGCGAGTGATTTATTTTAAGATTTTATGAAATTATAAAAATACTAGTTTTTTGGGCGGTGCGCGAGCTGCAAGCAGCTCGCGAGTGATTTATTTTAAGATTTTATGAAATAAGAAAAGAAAAAAAATTTTAATAATATTTTATTTTCCGAAAATCGATTAACAAAAATTAAAATAGGCAATATTTTAAGCGCCACATCTTCATCCTTCAAAGAAGATTTTTTTGTAATATTTTTTATTGTCCGCCATCTTGGATTTCAAATCCGACACAAAATTCTTTATCCTCAACCCCTAATTAGTCAAAAACGACACCCATGAAAAAAGATTGAAAAAAAAAAATTGTCCGCCATCTTGGATTTCAATTCTGACACCAAAATCTAAATTTTCAACCCCAAATTAGTTAAAAACAACACCCATATCCCTCAGATAATTGCCTCGCTACGCTCGGGTCGGGAGCTCGCTTCGCTCGCCCCCTCCCTAAACACATCTCAATGTGACCCACAAGCAGCGAACCGTCAACCTTCGCTGCGCTCAGGTTGCCGCTTCGCAATGCGAAGGTCGGTGGCTCGCTTCACTCGCCCCCTCCCTCACTTAAGAAAAAGTTGGAACATCCTCTATAACGAAAAGAGAGTCCAAACACCCTATATCCATCCAAGTATTTCCATTCGAAGAAAAAGCAAAAAAAAAAAAAAAATAAGTTGAAATTTTTGCCACAATCTACTTACAATTTTGAGTCTATGAACCATGCCTCTATCTCTTACCGTTGCTGAGATATCGGCGTTTAAAGTTTTGTATTGAAAAAAAATATGTTTTGTATGGCAGCCATGTTTTTTTGTATGGCGGCCATATTGGATTTTTCAAAATTTCAAAATTGGAACAAAAATAAATACTTTTGGCGAAAACTGTAACACCTTACGACTAATACTTTTCGAGATAGCATGTTGGTGGACGTGCGAATCGTCAACCTTCGCTACGCTCAGGTTGCCGCTTCGCGGTACGGAGGTCGGTGGCTCGCTTCGCTCGCCACCTCCCTGCAAAATTTTTCAACCTTCGCTTCGCTCAGGTTTCAAAATTTTGTATGGAAATCCATTTTTTTGTATGGCATCCATAATGGATTTTTCAAAATTTCAAAATTGGAATAAAAATAAATACCTTGTGTGAAAACCGCATGTCAATACGACTAATAATTTTCGAGATAGCATGTAGGTGCCAAGATGGACGTGCGAATCGTCAACCTTCGCTACGCTCAGGTTGCCGCTTCGCAGTACGGAGGTCGGTGGCTCGCTTCGCTCGCCACCTCCCTGCAAAATTTCTCAACCTTCGCTTCGCTCAGGTTTAAAAATTTTGTATGCAAAACCCCGTGGACGTGCGAAGCGGCAACCTGAGCGTAGCGAAGGTTGACGATTCTCGGTTCGAAGGTCGGTGGCTCGCTGCGCTCGCCACCTCCCCTCGACCTTCGCTTCGCTCAGGTTGCCGCTTCGTGGCACGAAGGTCGGTGGCTCGCTTCGCTCGCCACCTCCCTGCAAAACTTTTCAACCTTCGCTTCGCTCAGGTTGAAAAGTTTTGGTGGCCTTCGCTGCGCTCAGGTCGCCGCTCCGCGGCTCGGAGGTCGGTGGCTCGCTTCGCTCGCCACCTCCCGGCAAAATTGTTCAACTTTCGCTTCGCTCAAGTTGAAAAATTTTGTATGCGAAACCAACTTTTGTATGGAAATCCATTTTTTTTGTATGGCGGCCATATTGGATTTTTCAAAATTTCAAAATTGGAACAAAAATAAATACCTTTGACCAAAACTCGTAATACACCAAGTCTTATACTTTTCGAGATACCACGTTTAGTCCCTAGGGCGTAAATGAAAAGTGAAAAGTCGAAGTTTTCCCCAACTCACGCCCTCTTCCTCTATGCGTTCCCCATTTTAGATTTTTCAAAATAAGACTGCATCTGGGAGAACAATGATGTCAATGAGTGAGTGAGTGAGTGAGTGGTAATTCATTTTTATATATGTTGAATATACATTTTTAGAATTCCGAAAATCGATTAACAAAAATTAAAATAGGCAATATTATTAAGCGCCACATCTTCATCCTTCAAAGCAGAATTTTTTGTAATTTTTTTTATTGTCCGTCATCTTGGATTTCAAATCCGACACAAAATTCTTTATCCTCAACCCCTAATTAGTCAAAAACGACACCCATGAAAAAAGATTGAAATAAAAATGTCCGCCATCTTGGATTTCAATTCTGACACCAAAATCGAAATTTTCAACTCCAAATTAGTTAAAAACGACACCCATATCCCTCAGATAATTGCCTCGCTACGCTCGGGTGGGTCCTCCCTAAGCACATCTCAATGTGACCCACAAGCAGCGAACCGACAACCTTCGCTACGCTCAGGTTGCCGCTTCGCAGTACGGAGGTCAGTGGCTCGCTTCGCTCGCCTCCTCCCTGCAAAATTTTTCAACCTTCGCTGCGCTCAGGTTTAAAAATTTTGTTGCAAAACCCCGAGGACGTGCGAACCGTCAACCTTCGCTACGCTCAGGTTGCCGCTTCGAGGTGCGGAGGTCGGTGGCTCGCTTCGCTCGCCACCTCCCTGCAAAACTTTTTTTTTTTTTTTCAAAAAAAATTTGGTGGCCCTCGCTGCGCTCGGGTCGCCACTCCGCGGCTCGGAGGTCGGTGGCTCGCTTCGCTCGCCACCTCCCTGCCAAACTTTTCAACCTTCGCTTCGCTCAGGTTTCAAAATTTTGTATGCAAAACCCCGAGGACGTGCGAACCGTCAACCTTCGCTACGCTCAGGTTGCCGCTTCGCTGTGCGGAGGTCGGTGGCTCGCTTCGCTCGCCACCTCCCTGCAAAATTTTTCAACCTTCGCTTCGCTCAGGTTTAAAAATTTTATATTCAAATCCCCGAGGACGTGCGAATCGTCAACCTTCGCTACGTTCAGGTTGCCGCTTCGCAATACGGAGGTCGGTGGCTCGCTTCGCTCGCCACCTCCCTGCAAAATTTTTCAACCTTCGCTTTGCTCAGGTTTAAAAATTTTGTATGTAAAACCCCGAGGACGTGCGAACCGTCAACCTTCGCTTCACTCAGGTTGACGATTCGCGGTTTGAAGGTCGGTGGCTCGCTGCGCTCGCCACCTCCCCTCGACCTTTGCTTCGCTCAGGTTGCCGCTCCGCGGCTCGGAGGTCGGTGGCTCGCTTCGCTCGCCACCTCCCGGCAAAATTTTTCAACTTTCGCTTCGCTCAAGTTGAAAAATTTTGTATGGGAATCCAACTTTTGTATGGAAATCCATTTTTTTTGTATGGCGGCCATATTGGATTTTTCAAAATTTCAAAATTGGAACAAAATTAAATACCTTTGACCAAAACTCGTAATACACCAAGTCTTATACTTTTCGAGATACCACGTTTAGTCCCTAGGGCGTAAATGAAAAGTGAAAAGTCGAAGTTTTCCCCAACTCACGCCCTCTTCCTCTATGCGTTCCCCATTTTAGATTTTTCAAAATAAGACTGCATCTGGGAGAACAATGATGTCAATGAGTGAGTGAGTGAGTGAGTGAGTGAGTGGTTATTCATTTTTATATATGTTGAATGTTTAAAAAGCCGGCTTTATCACGCTGCCGTAACACAGAAATCTTGGAAATGGTCTAGCTCGCTTACGCCTTGATCACACGTACCGAGTACTCGGCCGATACAGTAAAATGTTACTCGGCTGAGACAGTGAAAGCTTACGTCACTCGGCGCTATGTATACGAACCGAGTACTCGGTACGTGTGATCTAGGCATTAGTGTCATATTATTTTTTTTAGCTCGACGAAGTGTTTTAGGAAGTCATCGAAAAAATATCAATCTCTTTGTCCTGAATGAAATGAATGAATGAATGAAAACTCTTTATTGTACCAGGAAACTTAAAGATAAATACAAGATAATTAGTGAGCATGTACAATGGGCGGCCTTATCGCTAATCAGCGATCTCTTCCAGGCAACCTTGGGATGGAGAGTGAGACCAAAATACGAAACGTTGGCTAAAGGTGCGCTAAAGAGTCTATTTTTAAACATAAATTAATGAAAGCATTGAATGATACAAAGAACTAATTATTAAACTTTTGAATAACAATACTGTTAACATAGTCAAAATAAATTAAGTAGGTAACATATTATATTATACTTATACAAATCTATAATATATATACATATATATATAATATATTATAATATATATATATAATAAATATACATCTTTAATACATATATAATGAACTTGAACGTCCTGTTTTTATTTATGATTTCAAACTGTTGAGTTTTTTGGGGTCTTTAATTGTTTTGAGAGCTACGTTTATTAATAATCAGCAAATTCAGCAATCAATGAAAAAAAATGATTGAAGCCATAAATGTGAAAATCGGGTTATTTTCATGATAAACCTGTTAAGAAGTTAAGAAGATTTGTTTATATTTATATATTTATTTATTTAAATAAGGCCGCATCGTAAACAATATGCGCTAGCCAAAAAATAACTCTCAACAGCAACTAAGACCACTTTGACGGCTTAAATAAATCTCATGCATATCTATAGCATAATAATAACGAAATTTCACATAAACGTATTCGTCTACATTCAATACCTTGAGTAGCTTTTGTTTGTCTGCGCAAACAACTCGAGAAAACGCTCCATTATGCCAATATTAATCCAATCATGGTAAACAATTCTCATTCATAGATTTTCCATGTTATATTGGCCCACTTTTGTTAACATGAACCAACTAAGGCGGATCTCACACTACACCGCGCTACGCGAGACGTGAAGCAGGACCGCCTGAGGCGATCACGAAAAAAAACTGGAAATCGTGTTTGAAAATGGGCCTTTGATTGGATTTATATCATATATATTTATATAATAGCAGTATACAATTTTTGGATAGTTTGTAATTTTACGTTTTTGAAAAACGTTAAATTGTAAATTTACGGTTCTTAAAAGGTTAGTGATAGTGACAGATATAATATAACACTTTATTGCAGACCAGAAAACAAGAACTACAAACAGGAACGCAAATAATACAAAAGAGAAACATAATAAGTGGTCTTATTTCCAAAAAGTAATATCTTCTAGACAACCTTTGGATGGATTTTGGATGTTCAGATTAGTTATATTTGCGTACAAGAAGCCACCAGATGAGACCATAGAATCCTTTGTTTGGGCATTAGGTACAATATATTTTACAATTTTTTTTTTTTAATCCTAACATTCTCAACAACATGACTTTTTTAAATTTGATGAACCAGGACTAACATGGAAAATCTCAAAACTTTCACACAAAAGAAAATGAGTAGATTAAAAAAATAATAAATGCGAAATATAAGGAACAAAACATTTTCTCTACATTTTCATTTAGCAGATGTTATTACTTATTTGTTTATGAGGACGTACGAAACTTATAAGAAACTTATTGTTCTATTACTAACAGCTTCTCGCGACATAGTATGTGAGGTATCATCACTATATAGGTATACACCGCAAATTTTTAATAACCAAAAATACTTAATTGGGTAAATTGGGCTATGCAACAGGGTGGGGGGGGGGGTTCTACGTTGTATCTGTGCAGTCAGAATTTTGGGTTTCTACAAAATGGCAGAGTGACAGCGGGGAAAGTGCGGCGCCCGAGCCGAGCTTTTGCGAGCTGGCTCGAGCTAGGTACCCGGGTTTGATAAACAATCAATAAAACTTAAATTATTACCAATGATGGGTACCGCCTGACGTAAAATCATAAGAAAACTACTAACAGTTATCCATATTTTCATCAAATTTATTTTGTCAAAAATTTGACTTAATTTTTCAAGTTTTTTTGCCATATCTGAGTTCAGTAACGGCAACTGACTATGCGTATTTTTTTTCTGGTGATTAAAAATTTGCGATGTAAAAAGGACTGACTGACTGTTTTTGACGAACATAACCTCGAAATTTCAAGTCTCTCCGTCCAGTGGTTTGGTCTGTGCCTTTTCTGTCAGTCAGTTAATCAGGACTAGGCCTTTTATATATATTGATTTCTATGAAATAGGCAGTTAGTCAGTACAAGGAAAACATACCACAGAGTCATAGACAGTAAACCACAACCGTGAGAAAGCGTTATCGACTGTTGACCTCCTTTCGTTTGAGTCACTGTGTACTTATGGTTTACTCATACAAATATGTATGTAAGATAATGTGTGGCATTTGACTGTTAATAGGTAAGTGAATGTAAAGTAGAAAGAAATAATATCTTCGAAAAAACATTTGTGTGACGAAAATCGATGAACATGTCACCGTATTTTTTAAGAACCGTAAATTTACAATTTTAAAACTTTCAACGTTAAATTACAAATTGTCAAAACATTTTTAACACTATAAAAGTTTGATATGAAATAGACCAATCAAAAGACCATTCACAAATTAACGATTTTAAAAGCATAAATTAGTGAATGAACACTTATTAGGAGCTAAGGCAAAAAATCCTAACCCACCAACCTATTGCAAATATTAAAAAAAAAAATCATACCTGTTTACACGTGGCTGCGAAGAGGTACGGCCAGGTAACCAGGCAACCGTGATTTTTTAAAGTCTTTACATAAATTGCTGTAAAGTGGATGATATTTGTTTTTAAAAAACCAGTGAATGATTTTTTTATCGAAAAATTAATAAAAAAATATTTAAATACCAATACTTGCGGCCAAATTTCGATAGGCACTCTGGTAGATATGTTGATACTCTCCTATTCATATATTTATGTACAAAATAGGTTTTAAGCGTCTACTCGATGAACGTAGTGATCCTGCAGTGGGATCTCGTACTATTAATGTTAAACTTAAATTATGTTCATTCAATATTGGCGCTTGTCATGCCGAGCGATTTAGGTGTAATAAAGCGATTTCGAAAATCTAAATGTGGTCATCGACTTTTGATGCTGACTGTACCTACACATACGGTAAATGAAATTGTATGAACACCCGATGATTCACACTTTTGACTCATTGACTAGATTTCCAGGTCTTTTAGAAATTGCACATACGTCATTTTTCGAAGCGTAGTCACTGAAAATACCTAGTTAACTAAATCATAAATAAAAATTTACAGGTCTGTATCTTGTAGGATCTTGTAGTCCGAAATAAAATATTTTTATTTATTATTTATGTACGTAAGTAATTTATTAATATTCACTGGTATGCCAATTATATTACTGCATGTATTATATTAAATGCGCAATAGATTTCTAAATGAATTTGCTTTGCTTTGCTTCTCTTTATTAATCTTTAAACAAATTATAAAGTACCTACACATGTATTTAGATAAGTACATACAATTTAAAACAATATAAAAGTAAGTTACAAATAAAAATATAGTTAAGTATCTGCATAGATTTAATAGGTATATAATATAGGTAATAATTTAAAAATTATAATTCTATAAAGTAATCCTAAGACTTACTTTCACCCTCTTCCAGACTAAATTTCAGCTTATTCATACATAAAACACCACTTTGATCCTAAGTCCTCTTAGAATGACTTAACCTGTACTTAAACCTAACATCAAATAGGTTGATTCATAAAATCCGTACTTTTTTATTTTTCGTCTTAAATTTATTTATTTATAACTCCGAAATTACTACAGAAATAGCCTTTTCTTCTACACTACTACTTTCACTACAGAGGCGCACTTGAAATCCTTTCACCACAGTGGTTCGAAAGAACGTAAAGCGAAAACATATCGATGTTTGTTTTACCGTAAATTTTTAATCACCAGAAAAAAAATACGCATATTCAGTTGCCGTTACTAAACACAGCTATGGGAAAAAAATTAGACAATTTATTGATTTCAAAAACATTACGACCAACTTCATTTTAACTGTTCTAGTGACCGTAAACACCACTGAATGAATAGTCACAGTAAAGCAAAATACACAATATCGTTTACTTTGGCGTCATAATTTATTTCAGTTATTTGATTTAATAACTAAACTACTGAACCAATCTTATTTAAATTAAATTTATTTGGGATCAATGAGAAAGTGTACCTATCAAAATAAAAAAAAAAATCCCTTCTTACAAAAAAAAATCAAAATCTGTTGATAAATTACAACGTTCTCTAATATAAAAAAAATAACTGAATTAAGAACTTCCTCCTTTTTTGAAGTAGGTTAAAAATAATTTCAATTGGATTTCTAATAACTAACTTACTTGTTACCAATATAAGACCTGTATTTAACCTTCAGGGTATGATGTTCTAATCCCGAAACCTTAGGAGTTAGGCTTAGTTTGAATCGATGTTAGAATTAACGCTCGCGCTTCGTAATTACTGATCAGCTTAGACTTGGTTCAAAGCACGAAATCCCTAGAAAATAACAAAAAATCTTTCTAATGAAAAAATTTCCTAATAAAATGTGTTTTTTTTTGCCGTGCCTACGTCTAATAAATCGATGAACGCCGGCTGCATGCACGAAAATGTTGACGTCATTGTCCGGTAACGCTATTTGTCCCGTTACGCTGATGACGTTATCACGTTAAACTATCGTCCGTAAACCTACTTTACAGTTAACCTATTATTTGACGTGACTACGTCTAATAAGTCGATGAACGCCGGCTGCATGCACGAAAACGTTGACGTCATTGTCCGGTAACGCTGTCATTGTCCCGTTACGCTGGTAGACGTTACGTTAAACTATCGTCCGTAAACCAACTTTACAGACAACATTTTTTTAATGTAAAAATGGAACGAGTCTAGTTAAGCGCTCTCCTGATGGTAAGAGATCACGCCTGCTCGTTTACAGAACAGTGCTACACAGGGCTTTGATTCTATGTCTGTGCGTAGGCCGGTGCTACACTGTTAAAGCGTTCGTCCACAATGAGATATTTTGATGGTCAGTCTTGAAAGCCCAGTAATTTCACTAGCTACAGTACCCTTCAAACCGGAACACAGTAATGCTTACACATTACTGCTTTGCGGCAGAATATCTGACACTGTGCTGGCATAAAGACGACATTCTGCAGAGGAGCCAATAAGGTGAAAAAAATGGATTGATAAATGGATTTTTTCATGCCGAAACCACTAAAACGGTTTGGATAATATTTGGTAAAATTTTTAGAAAGGTAAACGCTACTGTTTACTTCGATAACAAACCCAGGCACAAGTAAATTATAAAACAAATATAAAACTCCTTTTTAGGGTACAAAAACCATTTTTAACCCCATTCACTGACCAATAGAAACAAACCACAGGGACTTAGGGTAAATTACGCGAAGATTGAGTAAACCCGTGAACCCGCTTACCCGACTACGGGCTAACAAATGAGGGTGCAGTCATTTCTCACGCCTCCCTTATTGCTAAGTGCGAATGAAGTGAATTAATTAGATCAACTTTGTACTTGGCAAGGAATTGTTGTTCTATTGTTATGTAATTTAGTACTAAGAAAGAACATACACAAGAAATACACCTAAAAATATTTAATGTACTAAAAATAATTAAAGGACAGGAAAAGAAATAACTGACGTTTACATTTTTTTTATTTTCTTAACCATTTATTATGGATATTAAATGATATTAAACTTTAAGGCAATCAGGTCCGCAGAAAAACCTCTATCAAACTTGAGTTTAGCACAAGAATCTAAGTTTAACCCGAATGAGGTAATTGGAACTATCTAGCCTGAAATCCAGTTTATTACTACTATTCATGATTTCTAATTTTTTATTTGTGCTAAAATTTTATTTCACCTCATTTCGTTTTTAACTTTACTTCCGCATCTAGGTAGGTATGTACCTATCTACTTTATGTTGTATACAATACAAAAGGTTATAAAACAGAATCCTTTTCACGACCCCAAAAAGGTTATTCGTATAAAAAACACCACAAAGATGAGAATTGCTTAATATGTTTCAAGTAAGTCTGCGATACCCATCATCATCAAATCTTTCAGAACTTTGGTATTCAAGACGCGCCACCGAGCCTGATCTTCTGTTTTCTTATGAAAATGTGAAGCTAAAAACGCCTTGAAAATTTCTGACGTATTAACTACTTAACTCTCATAGAAGTATTAAAGTATAGAATCAAACTGTAGTATATTGAAAATGCGCCAAAAATATAGGGATATAAATTAGCTAAGTTCTACATTTTGGTCCGATGCTAATTTTCGTAACAGAAGGAACAGTGCTAGTAGGTATAATATTATAGTTAAGATTTTTTAGGTTTTTTCATTGTTACGAAAACTCTACTGTAAAAAGTAACAAAAAATATTTACTTTTACTTTTACTGACTCCATCTTTATTTGATACTGTCTATCTTGGTGTTCTATAGGAACACCGTTATTCATCTATGTTAACTCTTTGGCAGAGAAACGAAACACAATTCTTAACTTATATTACGATATCTTTAACTTAAGGGGAATCCTCAAGGCAAATTTCCATACAAAATGTTTCGGATAAATACTTAAATATTCGTTTCGTCTATGTTCTCCGATTTCGTCAACAAAAAAAGTAAAAGGTTTCATACTTTAATTTAGATTTCATACGTGTTTTAATTAAATTAACCCTACTTACTTAAAAACACGTATAAAATCTAAATTAAAGTATGAAACCTTATTTATTTTATGTTGGAAAACATAGACGAAACGAATAGTGTGAAGAAATTACTATAATACGGCGTTCTTTTTGAGTATTTGTCCGAAACATTTTGTATGGAATTGGATTTGAGGATTAGCTTTAATTATTTAAACGGAATAAGTTGGGGTAGTTATTGAAACCTTAGATCAATTTAAATGAAAAACCCTTTAATTTTACAAAATTGGCAGGATTTCGTATGACCATCTAACCTGAAAAAATCCCCTTTAATATTTAATTCCTATGCCCTTTGGGGCACCTATAATAGGCAAAAGTGCTAAAAAGGTTTGCAGAAGCATCGAATTACAAAATGGCGGATGTAATGAAGGAAATAATTACTACATCAAAGTTAATAGGATTATATCTTGAATATTTTAATTTGGCCCCGGGGCTATGGAAAAAGGACTGCAAAAGGACCAAAGTCCTGGACTCATGGCCCCATCTCAGGGCTGCCATCGACATTTTGCTAAAACCCGGTCAAAGTTGTTAAAAACCGGGATATTTTGACCCTAAACCCGGATAGAAAATGTTAAGTGTTAAAAATGTTAAATCAGTCATTTTAAAATATCACTATTTGTCTCACACTTATGCCTTGATCACACGGACCGAGTACTCGGCCAAGACAGTGCTCTCGGCTGTGTACTCGGTACGTATAAACATAGCGCCGAGTGCTCGGCTTAGCGAGTGATGTAAGCTTTCACTATCTCGACCGAGTACTCGGTACGTACGATCTAGGCATTAAGCTATGGAGTAATTTATTAACAAAACTACCTTCGAGACTTAGGATTATTAACTTCATAGTCTAGAAGACGTCCAAGATGTCGCCCCGGCTATAACAATAGGTAAAGTTAAAATCAAAGCCAAGTCGAATGCCCTGAAATAGTCTGTTAATTTCTATAAACAGTAAAAATAACTTTACTAAGTTGGAATGTCGACCACAAATTGAAAATCTACAAATCATTTTGATCGTAAAATAAGTCTTAAAACATAAAATTAAATTTCAATTTTATTGTGAAAAAAATTATGAGTTCGCACCTTTATTCAATAAATTGTTAATATACACTAATCCGGATTAGGAATTATGACTGTTCACATTAAGATCCAGAATAGTAAGATTATATATGTATATTATAGATTATATATTGTGTAGACCGATTATTAGCTACTATAAAAAAATGTTCCGAATTCCATACAAAATGATTCGGACGAATACTCAAAAAGTACGCCGTATTATAGTAATTTCTTCACACTATTCGTTTCATCCATGTTTTTTGATTTCGTCAACAAAAAAAGTGAAAGGTTACATAATTTAATTTAGATTTTATACGTGTTTTAAAATTAACCCTACAACTTATTAATTTTTTTTTAGTTAATGAAAATAAAAGAATTAATTCGGATTTGAGGATTGGCCTTAAGATCCAGAATAGTAAGATTATACATATTATATTATTATAGATTATATATTTATATACTATAAAAAAATTGGTGTAAATCCAATGTAAAAGATAATCCTAAAACAATATAAACATGTCAGCTTAGTTTGGGTCTAGATGACGTTGTGTGATTGTGTGAAATGTCCAAAATATTTATTTATCTAAATCCTCGATGACACATGGTTCATTTACAAGTTACAAGCCAGCGAGTTCACTTGTGGCTTGTAAACTCGCCCCGTGTCATCTTTTTTACAATTTGCTAGTTGAGCTAATGGAAGATTTTTAAAAAAATAATGTATTAATCTAATTTCTTTCCGTTTGTTAATGATCGCACCAGACTGTAGACTATATCATGACTATATAAATATTATTCGATTATCTTCTTATCGTGCCACTAGTTCTTTCAAACCAGTGTGGTGAAAGGATTTCAAGTGCGCCTCAAAGAGGCTCCTTTCATGGCACATGTCATGTTATCGAACATTTTAGGTTCTATGACATGCCAGGTTCCTCACGATTTTTTCCTTCACCGTTAAGCATGTGTTTTATTGCACACATAGATTTTTGAACAGAAAAATTCATTGGTGTACGACCGGGTTCGAACCCACGACCTTCCGACAGAAAGTCGAGGCACCTCCACTCGGCCCACGCGGCTTTTTATTATAAAACTATTCGATTATAAAAACTGTTGATAGTTCTAAATTGTGGTTCTAATGTTCAGATCTATCACATAGTAAACTAATATAAACAGTAAGGGATGTGGGCAGTTGCGGAAGCGCTCGGCGGTCAAACTCGGTCAAAGACGTCCCAATCCAAGCCATATAAAGGACTAAAATAAAGTAACATACATTTACTTGATTATTTCATTTTATGAAACTTTTAGACTTTCGTCACATTTACTTGATTACTTCATTTTATGGAACTTTTAGACTTTCGTCACTAAAATCTTAGCATAACTTTAGCATTTAGCTGAGATAGGATCCATTGTCTGAGAGATAATAATGTTTAATGTAGTTATGTAAGTTGTTAATGTTTTTTGGCTTATTTCTCTGACATAAAACATATGTTTTTTTTTCTTACTTTAGATGGATAGCGTTTTATTTCTTTATCATTATCGATCTATGTTAGATTTTTATAATAGGTATGACTATAATAATAACAAATATATTTTTCCCATAATTATGATAATAATCAAAAAAATACTTTTACACCATATAACTTTTTGTCTTGCGTAAAAGCTTTAATTTTTATTTATGAGTGAACGACTCCTTAAGAATTATAAATTTGCAATGTTATAGGCTGTTTTATGAGTTTTACGATGAACTATAAAACAGCTCTTAATAACTGGTACGTGGATTATTCAAAAGTACCAATAAATTGACGATGTATATTCATACGAAAGATAACTTTTAAAACATAGAAACCACTCGATATCGAAACATGGCATGAAATTTATTCCCACAAAACATTTGTCACTGACTCATGATATTTTATTATTTCTCTATTAACGCCAAAAAAACCCTTAATGTGGTATGAGTATAGTTTATTACCTGGAAAAGGACATAGGCTACTTTTTATCTAAATACCACGTGACCAAAGCCGATAGCAGAACCTCGTATTAATACTATCGCAACTCAGCACTCTCCCTACTTAAATACTCAGCGTTTCTCAAAATGGCGCCAAGCTAAGCACACAAATTAATAAATATAATTAATGACGATTTATTTAATATTCCGTTGTTTTGTTTCAGGTAATGCTGGTCTGGTTTTAACGGTGGTTTGTTTTTAATTGACGTAATTTATCGACGATTATAGTACAATGGGTGGTAGGTGCCGCAAAACGATTGTTTTTGGGATGCCCTGCCCTAAAGGGTTAATGGATGACAGAAATTGACAGCTCATTTCGAAATTACATTTATAAAAGTCATTGGTAAGTTCGCTTTAAATGAAAGCTTAGATTACATAAGATTTCAAATCGTAAAATTTTAAATTGGGAACTTATAATAAATTAAGTTAAGTATTATATTAAGACACTTATGCTGACTCGCACCAAACTTTCAAAGTTCCAAAGCAGTTGCTTTGGACAAGCGAGTAAAGTTTTACTCGCTTGTCAGTTCTTAACGGTTAGAAACTGTACTGTTAAGAACTACCAAGCGAGTAAAGTAATTGCTTAGGGACTTATGCTGACTTCTTGGCAGTTCCTAAGGGTCCAGATTCAGACCGTTAAGATCTGTCAAACTAGTAAAGTAAGTGCTTATGAACTTTTCAGTTTGGTGCAAGTCAGAATTAGACAGTTTGGTGCAAGTAGGCATTAGGATCCATTCGCTCTCCTAGCCGAGAGTAGGCCTGGATTCCAGCAGTGGGAACATTTATGCATGTATTATGTTAAAGATCGAGTAGGGTGAAGAGATTTAGGAGAGGCTTTTGCCGAACGATGGGACGACATAGGCTAATAAATTAAGTTTAGGTTTAAGAATATTTTTACAAGTATAAAAATACTTTATCCTACAACAAGTTATTATCATTACTTTTTTACTTAGAATCGATAACACATCAACATACCTCGAAATACCAATATCAATGTTTGCATTGATAGTGAAAACCAACTTTAAACCAAAAACATCAAAATCAACCTTACTGCTTTGAAAATAAAAGCTAATAGCGGCACTTTTCAAAACATTTATGAGTCATTGAGTCACTTTGACTTCTCAAGCGAATTTCAACTCTATATTAAGTTAATAAGAGCTACTTAGTTTTTAATGAAAAGGTAGAGTGTCAAAGACTTATTATTCCTAGGACTCGGTTACCTGTGGTCCTTTAGAAATGTTTAGTTTACTACTGCAGATGGTAACTTTGATGTTTGAGAAAAAAATATAAATGGTAAATGTCGTACTTTTAAAGATAGTAATATACTTTGACGGATAAATTCTGCTCACTGTTTGTGATTTTTACCCGACTTCGAAGAAGTGTTTTGTTTGTATGTATGACTTGTATGTATGTATTGTATGTTTGTGGGTCTGGGTATGTAATTTGGCACGCTCTGTAGGCTAAACAGCTCGATGGAATATGTTATAGGAGCCATCCATGCGAGTGGAACATAGGATAACATAAAATGCCAAGAAATCCATTAATAGGATTTATTATCAACTTTCATACTTTCTTCACAACGTAATGCATTTTGGCAAAATGAGGCATCAATGCATTAGTTTATGAGAGCTATTCGGTTCGGCTATGAGTGTCTTAGGATGAATAATAGAGTGTAAAAAACCAATATCTAGGTGTGATCACTGCTGTGATTTTTAATGTCATCAAAGGACAAGATAATTGTAACTAGTATTTTCGGGTTTAAATTAAATTTTACATAGTTTAGTTTTATAGAAATTAAACGAATTCATTCAACAGTAACGGCCTTGATTAAACAATTTCACACTAATAGCCTTGACCATTACAAATGTAATAATAGAAAATGGCGAAAACTTCAAAATGGCGAAAATTTTAAAATGGCCTAATAAAATTCTGACTAAGCTAGGGACTTGACTTTCTACGACCATTTTCGAACGCCATTTGTAAGCGACTTACAAAATTAGACGCTCACTTATTTCGCTTCAATGAAACCTGAGTATTCTCGGCAATTTTCGTCAAATGCCAAGAAACTTCTTATGGGAGTTGCTTAGTAAAAGGACGGGATGGTAAAGGATTATTATGATATTAACTTGTTGTAGGATAAAAGATCTATGAAACAAAAATCATAATTACCTTACTGCCTTAATTGTACCATGGCATAGAATTACTATTTTTTATGTGTTGTACAATTCAAATTTCAAAATACCTCGTGAATCCAAAATAAATCGAAAGACGGATATACGAGAGATACGGATCAGAGAAAATTTGGAAGTAAAATCATAAAAAAAAAAGTTTTTTCTCTTGAAATATTAAAAGTGAATTCCGACGGTACGGCATGGCACAGGCTTTTTAAGTGTCAAAAAGCCTGTGCCGTGCCGTCTCATCAGTCAGTACTCACCAAGCTTTTAGGAAAACGAACTCTTTGGCCATTTCCGGCCAAAGTTCGGGCTCAGACTGTCCCATTTTGGGATACTCGGTAATTTAACCTGGTGCTGCGTTTACACTATACTGTCCTAGTACATTTTTTTCGATTAAAACAAGAAAAAAAAAATCACTCAAACTAAAAAAAAATTTTTTAAAAATTCTTTTAAATTTTGTGTAAACCTGTTTTAAAAGAGCTTCCTCTAAGTCTCTGTGTAACATCATATTATAGTTAGTAAGGTTTTACTATTTGTAAACTATGTTAGGACAGTTAAATGACACGTAAACGAATAGAAAATTGAGGGTCAGTTTCATAAAATACGCATTCAAAGACGTCAAATAAAAAACTTGCTTGCAAAAAAATATTACTTCATTCCATTCGCAAAAAGAGAATAATTTTATCTCGAATCATCCAGCTTTCTGAAATGATGGCTCATTGTCAAAATTATCATAATAATCGCTCTAGAGAAGGCACTGAAATATATGAGCAGTCGATTTAAGTTTATCATTTCGATAAACACTGCATTTTTACTTGTTATTTTTTTTATCATCATGATCACGAGTAAGTGCGGTTTCAGATTAGCGAAATAACCGAGCGAATTCGCCGCTCGTGTTTTGTTTTTTGAAGCCACGAGAGAAGCCTCATGCTACTGACACTCGCTAGAAAAAACCGTAAAGCGTCGATGACACACAAACTTTTTTACACGCTGATTGTTGGCGTTTTTAAACGCTAGCGTGTTAGCTTTTGGGAAGGATAGTCAACAGGCAGAAAGACACTGGGCGACTTTACACGCTACAAGCGTAAATGCTGGCATGTAGCGTGTAAAAAAGCTATAAGGCTTGCCTTCCTTCTAAGCTGACGTTGCGTCGGTCGCGTACGTACGTAGCTCGCACGCGGATCCTGAATCGGCCAATCACAATGCTCGAAATTGATTGGCCAATTTACGGTCCGCGTGCGCGCTTCGGACGTACGGAACCGTCACTGTCCTTCTGGAAGGAAGGCCTAAACGCCGGTATTCGCGCGTATACGGGCGTTGGACTTTTGAAGTTTCACGAGTACCAATCGGTCCGTATACGCGCGACTTCTTCCTCATATCGTGACATTCTAGTTCTTTCGAACAAGGGTGGTGAACTGATTTTAAGTGCGATTCGGAGAGGCTCCTTTCGTGCACTTTACACAATACATGTTTAAGAACTTTTAGGTTTTATGACATGCCGGTTTCCTCACGATATTATCCTTCACCGCTAAGCACGTGTTTTAATGCACACATAGATTTTTTTTGAACAGAAAAATCTATTGGGGTTTTGAACCACGACCTTCGGATTGAAAGTCGAGGCACCTTCCACTCAGCCAACACGGTTTTTACGCGCGTCAAGAATACGCTAGTCTGAAACCGGAGTAACACACACACATACACATTCACACACACGGTGTTCTTACACACATGACACAAGATGGCAAATATGTATTTGTTTGTTTAAACGTTCCGAAGAAAGGTAATAAAAATGCTAATGCAATTCACGAATATTGCAGGAAAGGGTATAAAATAAAACAAACCTGTATTAATTCAACGGAAACTTTAAAATATTAATTTAATGTGAACATAAATGTGAACGCAGCATAAGACACTAAAGTCGAAGGACCTTTGTCGGAATATTTAACTTTTCTAGCACATTGGTTACATTACTTGGGGCTTAGTTCGGAAAAATTTTAAGTTTTGCTAAAAATAATTAGTACTTAGTATCAAGTATCTGCCCTCAAGCTTTTAATGTAAAGATATACATATTTTATTCGGGAAATCACTATTACAAAAAAAAATTAAATGGTCTCTTTTTCAATCATTTTACCTGATAATAACGGTAAAGGTCACATTTTTTTTATAATGGTCTCTTTATCAAAATCACCTTGCCTGATTATTACCGGAAAGTTCACATAATTTAAAAAATATTTCTTTCTCAAAACCACCTAACCTTTTTTCATAATTCTCTCTTTTTCAAAATTACCACAGTATTAAACTTTTAGCAACAGTTCAAAGTAAAATTATCAATTACATTTCATCAGAAGATAGTTATTTATGTTCAAAATTTTAAAAATAACTTGAAACTGCTCATTGTCTTTGAACCCAATTACTAAAGTAATTACATAATTTTGAAAGTAGGCAAAGTAAAGAATTGGTTTGAATTATAGGTATAATTTAATTCGTTTTATTAGCACCGTGCAATGTCACGAAATATGCTTTTTGTAGAAAATAGGGAAAGTTTTAAAACTATAATCTATCCGTGTCTAATGCTCGATATTTCGATTCATGCATATAATCCACTTTCACTTTAATAAAAACATCATTTATTTACTTTGTTGTTATTACGTTTGGCAAAAGCTATTACTTTACGGCTTAGAAAAAAGGTAGAAAATAGTTTATTTTTTATCAAAACTTTTTATTCAATCTAATAGAACTTAAGTAACTTACAACCACAGAAGTATTAATGTACAGAAACACAATGTAGTACATTGAAAATGCGACGAATAAAAGAAGCCACATTGGCTAAATTCTAGTACATTTTGGTCCGATGCTAATTTTCGAAAAATAATAGTAACACGGCTAGATATACATACATATATTAAACTTAAAACTTAAGTTAAAACTACTAGGTTTTTTCATTATTTCAAACTACATCGTAAAAAGTAACAAATATTATTTGAAAATGGAGATATATTAATTGACAAGGTATCTGAATTTTTTTGGTCCAGTCTTACGACTCCATTTTGGTTTGATACTGTCCATCTTGGTGTTCTATCGTTATTAATCTATGCTTACAACACATTAAAATATTACGGTATTTTTTTAATTTATTATACTTAGAAATAGGTGGCAAAATACTTACTTTTACTCTTTTATCCTCGAATAAACCGAGCTACTATTTAAGCATCAGACTAACCTCAATTCTATTTATACATTTAGCCTTTTCTTTTATCATTTGGCTCAAATATGTACTTAGCATTTCTTCTTTGTATTTAGAAATAATGCTTTTGTTAAGTGCTTTAATTATCATTACTAACCAATATCATTTTTTTCTTTTCATGTATCACCCAAAGGCTTGAAAGGTAAGTCATTTTATCGTACAAAAACTCATCGCTTTCGTAAAATTTACAAAATAATGCTTATTATATTAATAAGCATTATTTTGTGTACTCTATCCAAGTTACCCACAAGTTGTAGTAGTAGCTTTGGTAGTAGTAGTAGTAGAAGTAGTACCTAGTAGTAGTAGCATGTTCTTTTTCTACTATAACCTTTAGTAATTTTAGCATAATAGATTTAGTATTGCTGGAGGTAATTTGGAACAAACACCTGTCTAACCTTACATATTTTCGTGTGTTTTAATTTTAGAAGTTTTGCCTTACCTTTTTTTATGTTTTCACAAGTGGCGGGACTAGGCTTTAGCTAGGTGCTCTCCTGATGGTAAGAGATCACGCCTGCCCATAACCATAACAGTGCTACACAGGGCTTTGATTCCCATAGGCCGGTGCAACACGCTATAGCGCTTGCAACCTTGAAACATTTTGATGGTCAGTATTCAGTCAGTCGAAAGCCCAGTAATTTTACAGTATCCTTCAAACCGGAACACAGTAATGCTAACATATCACTGCTCTGCCACTAGACAGCATCCTGCAGGCGACGTCTCCCAACGGTAACCTATACGTAAAATGCAATCAAAGTTGTACTCCACAGAGGACAATTATAAGTCCTCCATAAATCACATTTCATTTTCGGGTTAAATTTAAAAACCGACTTGTTAGCTAATGAATGGTTGGAGCCATATGCGCCCAAACTTACCCTTTAAATAAATTCACCCCCTAGTTTGATGCGGGGGTGAAATGAATAGTTTTGTCAGAATCAGTCGAGTCATCCCGTTTCAATCAATCAGTGGATAATGGCGGTTTTTGAATGGAAATCTGGCGGTACTTGAAATAATGGATAAGTGGAGTGTCAGATAACGTTTTGATGAAAATCTTTTACAATCACATTGTATGAAATGTTTCATATTTTTGTTTGCATATCCTGCTTTTAGGTTTAATTTAACGTTTAGTCTTATATAATTGTTCTTAGCTATGTTTTTTCTTTAACGCAGAACGTAAATGTGTCAGGGAGATGGGCGTTGAGACTGCTACACAGTTTTATAATTTCTGTAGCTTCGTTTCTTCTGTAACATAGTTACAATATGTAATTTTTCTAGTAAGGTAGTATTCTGAATAAATAATTTTGAACTTTTTAATTTAATAATTTTTTTTTACACGTCTCAATCAAAAAAAAAAGAACCTTAACGTATCAAAGAAATAGAAAATATGGGTTCTAAAATTTATAAATCAGTCTGGTTAATTTTTATGATTGAGCAAAATCTCACCTGATGGAACAATAATATGTAAAAATACAAGCGGAAACACTAGTTTTCTACTTAGTCTTAGTCCTGACTGACTGACAGACAACGCACAGACCAAACTACTAGACAGCGACTTGAAATTTCAAGTGTATCTTCATCAATAAATGTAGGCTTACTATGAAATAATATTTTTTAATTCGCGACGGAAATAAAGTAAGGGTGTCTTCTAATCAATGTATATAAAAGGCTTCAACCTCACTGACTGACAGACAATTTAAAGGCCAAACCGCTGAAAACAAAGACTTGAAACTTGGAGGGTGTGTTCATCAAGAAGTGCAGGCGCGTACAAAGAAATAAATTTTATTATTTCGCAATGTAAATGAAGTTACGGGCATCAATAACCCTAATAATAATAATATAATAATATAATAATAATAATAATAATAAATAAGTTTATAATAATATTCAGTGTATTTATGAGTCCTCTTCGAAGTAGATAATAATAATAAGAATTAAAATAAATAAATGGGATAATAATGCCCCAAACTAAGCAGAGCTTTTACTAAGGGAACCAGATAACTGATAGAATACTTATATACATTTTTTTTGTAAATGCATAGTTTCTTCTTTTCATCGTGTCCCTAGTTCTTTCGAACCAGGGTGGTGAAAGGATTTAAAGTGCGCCTTGAAGAGGCTCCTTTCGTGTACTATATACTTATACTATGTAAAACATACATGAATACATAGAAAGGATCTTTATAAATTTGCAATGGTAACGAAGTTGCAGGCGTTAGCTGGTTCATAAATTATAGACAGAATATATGAGTCCTTTTAGAAGTAGATAAATAAATTATCAATATGCCTCACTATATCGATGACAAAGCCTGTCTTCAGTCCATCATACTCCTGAAGCTTATAATTTTAAATGAGCTCCCATCGAACCCTCGGTTAGGGCTTCATTTAAGACGTTCGAAAAGCCGGATAATATATTTTTATGGAATAACAGAAACATTTTAGGATTTGGTCACACAAGCCCAGTAAAAATTCAGCCTGTACAGTGTACACATAAATGTGCCGTATCTAGATTATTTTGTATAGTAAGCGAAAAACAACTTGTCCTCTGGCGAACCACGTGACAAAGATGCGCAGAACCAATTTGACCTAAGAATTTCGTTCTGCGCATCATCACTTTACATTTATATATCACGTCCTGGTTCCTGATGGGGCCAATACGTCGTAGGAATTTGATTTATATAGGTACTATTATGTCCGGATATTAAAGGAAACACATGTTTTCTTGGTAGACCATGTAATCAGCTCGGTAGCTGCACAGAAAGTGAAACTTATATAACTACCTACATTTACCTACATTATTATGAAATAAGGCAGAAAAGTAGAACCCACAATTAATACCATATTTCTGTATATGACATATCTCCCCCCTTAAGTATGATAAATACAAACACATGATGATAAACTTAAGTAAACATAATTTGCTTAGAAGAAGCGTAAATAATTAAATCATATAACTAATCAACTACAATTAGGACAGGTACAGATTATCCTTAGAGTGATGAGGCCTCTGATATGGAGTTTTGGAATGCTCAGTCATCTTACTCTTCATCTTCCCTGCACTGGTGCTAGATGTCTCAGAAGGCGGTATACCTAACATCTCAGCCCATTCACTAGCATCGGGAATCTGTATGATATTATCAGGCTGACTGGCTTCTTGCATTTTCATCTCATCATTGCTAACAATAATCTCCGAAGCTACAGTTTCTTCTTGTGTTGGAACTGTAGCTGATTTCTCTCCCTCCTCTGGCCTGGATTCAACAGATTTCTTTTTTATAAGTTGATCGATATGACGATTAACCACTGCACCATCGTCTGTCTCAATCCGGTAACTTGATGGACCACTCTTGTTGACAACTTTGCCTGGCAACCATCTTGCCCCCACGTTACTGTAGTTTCGATACATTACGTTTTGGCCCACGTTTGTCTGCCTTGTATTCTGCTGACTGTTACTACGAATTTGATTCTCAAACTTTTTATTTTGCAGGTTTTCTGGGTGTATCGTGTCCAACAACGTCCGTAAGCGTCTTTTCATCAAAAGCTCTGCAGGGGTTTTGTTTGTGGTGGTGCATGGAGTGGCTCTGAGACCTAGTAATAAGTTAGGAATCCTAACATCCCATGATAAATCATCCATTTTGCGCAGTTTGTCCTTAATGGTTTGAACCATACGTTCGGCTAACCCGTTCGTTGCTGGGTGGTACGGTGCTGTGGTCACATGGCGAATATTGTTGGCTGCTAGAAATTGCTCCGTTTCGCTCGATACAAATGAGGTGCCATTATCAGACACTAATACCTCGCATAGGCCATGAGTTGCAAAGACGGTTCTCAACTGTTTGATGACAGTGGCCGATGTAGCATTGTTCACCATAAATAATTCTGGCCAACGAGAGTATGCGTCGACGATAATCAAAAAGTATCTGTTGTGGAATGGTCCGGCAAAATCGATATGAATTCTTGACCAAGGTCTTGTTGGCGTTATCCATTCGTGACTGGTCCTTGGAGGCATGTGCCGGTGTTCCAGGCACTTAGTGCAGCCGCTCACCAAAGACTCAATATCTTCATTGAGGCGTGGCCACCACACGTAACTCCTGGCCAACGCCTTAGTTTGTACTATGCCCGTATGATTTTTGTGCAGCATTCTTAACACCGCTTGGCGTAATGTCAGTGGTATTATCACGCGACAACCCAGTAGTATGCAGTCTTCTTGCAACGATAGTTCTAATCGATTTAGCCAGTATAGGCGTAAGTCATTATCGGTTACTTTTGCAGGCCAACCACGCTGTATGTAGAACATGACTTGAGCTAGTGTCTTGTCCCGCCTGGTTTCGGACGCAATGTTTTCAACGTCATACGGGAAGTCTTCTGGCGTCTCAGCCATCAACAAAATTTCGCCCAAATGTTGTTCTGGTTCATCAGGGACCGGTTGTGGCCACCGGCTCAAACTGTCCGCATTTCCAATCTGAGGTCCTGGCTTGTAAGTTATCTCATAACTATGCGAAGTCAATGCAATCGCTATTCTCGTCAATCTTGGCGAGAGCATATTGGGCATCGGTTTCTTGTGGTCGAATAATCCCAGTAGTGGTTTGTGGTCGGTCACTATACGAAAATGTCTTCCCATCAGATAATTGTGGAACTTTGTGATGCCGAACATAATGGAGGTCGCTTCTTTATCCAGCTGTGAGTATCTACGTTCATGCGCGTGCAGTGTCCGGGACGCCATGGCTATCGGCCGATCCTGGCCGTCCTCCCCTTCGTGAGATAGCACTGCGCCGACTCCGTATTCGGAGCTGTCACAAGTAAGTATCAGCGTCTTATTTATGTCATAATGCACCAGCGTCAGGTCAAACGTTATGAAACGTTTCGCCGTATCAAATGCGTCTTGTTCACGCTCTGTCCACTTCCATGCCTGAGACGTCTCCAGTAGCCTGTGTAACGGCTCTAGTATAGTCGCTTTGTGTGGTACGAACCTCTCGTAGAAGTTGTATAGGCCGAGGAATGCCTGCAGTTCTCGAACATTTTTGGGCTCAGGCGTATTCACAATAGCGTCCACTTTGCTGCGTGCCGGATGGATGCCCTCGGAGTCAATAATGAATCCAAGAAATTCGACTTGTTTCCTGGCGAACTTGCATTTGTTTTTATTGAGCCGAAGTCCTGCTCGTCCAATTCTTCCCAGCACCGAGTCTAGCCGCTCCTGCATTTCTAACATCGTACGACCACTGACGATTATGTCGTCGATCAGGACGGCTACTCCGGGAACGCCCGCCAGCAAGGATGTCATCAAACGTTGAAAAATTCCCGGACATGCTTTTACACCGAACGCCAGTCGATGTACGGAGTACAAACCCTTGCATGTATTCAACGTGAGCAGTTTTGAAGTGTCCTCATCAACTACTACCTGAGTATAAGCCCGTTCTAGGTCTAATGTTGTGAAAAATCTTCCTCCGGCTACGGTAGCGAAGACTTCGTTTGCTGTTGGCATCGGGTAGGTATCCGATTCAGTCGCTTCATTGACTGTACTGCGATAGTCTCCGCATAATCTAATTTCTCCTGATTTCTTTACTATAGGTACTACCGGTGTAGCCCATTCTGAGTATGATGTCGGGCGTAAAACGCCTTCGTTTTCTAATCTGTCAATTTCCTTTTCTAGTCTCTCCTTAATGGCATAAGGAACGGGTCGAGCTTTGAGAAACTTTGGCGTCGCTCCATTCTTGAGATGAATAGCTACCGGTTGTCCACGGTAAGTACCGAGTCCGTCCCGGAATACCTCTTGATGTCTGGATGTCCATCTGTCCATTTCTGAAGCAGTCGTGTCATCGACGTGATTGATGTTCATCGATATGTCGAGCGGAGCGAACCAATCGCGTCCGAGCAGATTCGGTCCGTCTCCATTGGCGATGATAGCCGGCAGGTGTGTGTCGCGCTGGTTGTAGCGCACGGGCAGCGTGGCGCGCCCGATGAGGCGGACCGGCGTCTCGGTCCAGGTGCGCAGCGAGAGCGCGGCGGGGCGCAGCGCGTCGCGCGGCAGTTGCGTGCGCAGCGACTGCCAGGTGCGCTCGTTGACGATGGAGTAGCTGGCGCCCGAGTCCACCTGCATGCGGACGGGCACGCCCGCCAGCGACACCTCCACCTCGTACGGCGGCACGCGACTGTAGCTCTGTACGCAGTAAACACCGTTTAGACGCTCCTCCTCTGCGAAGTTGACATTTCGATTAGTGTTATTCTTTTTGCTCAAACAAATCTTCTCTAAATGTCCTCTTTTTTTGCAATAACGACAGACGACATTGACGAAACGACACTCTCCGGCATGTCGGTCGCCACATCGATAGCAAAATCGAGTGTTGTTGTTTGGTCGAACCGCATTGATGTCCATCGGCTCGGCGCCGCCGGGGGGCGGCATCGGCTGCGGCGGCGGCGCCGAGTAGGTACTCGGCGGCGTGAGACTAGTTCCTCCTGCCAAGTCTTGAATCATTCGAGCGTCTCGCCCTGCACTTTCGGATGATAATATCGCGTCCACCACTTCCTGATAAGTCAATGTGTCCCGCTTCAACAGTTCGTATTGTAATCGTTCATCACGCATACCGCACACAAGTCTATCACGTAACATTCGCTCTAAGTCCTTAAAATTACACCCGGAACTCAGTCTTCTGAGGTAAGCGATATAGTCCGCCGCTGATTCGTCACGTTTCTGATCTCGTTTATAAAACTTAAAAGACACCGATATTTCATTAGGTTTTGGGCTAAAATGTTTAGTTAGAACTTTTTGTATTTCGTCGAAAGCCACATCACTCGCCTTTTTTGGCGTAATCAACGCAAGTAAAGTTTCGTACACCCGCGAGCCACAAACTGTAACGAAATTTGCTCTTTTGGCTTCGTCCTTCGTGACGCCATTCGCCTCGAAACAAAATTTTAACCGATCGAGATAAATGTCCCAATTGTCCGTTTGTGGGTTGAACTGATCGAATTTCACTGCTTTTGCATCCATTTTTAACACTTTTCTCCAAACGTCGCCACTATTATGTCCGGATATTAAAGGAAACACATGTTTTCTTGGTAGACCATGTAATCAGCTCGGTAGCTGCACAGAAAGTGAAACTTATATAACTACCTACATTTACCTACATTATTATGAAATAAGGCAGAAAAGTAGAAACCACAATTAATACCAAATTTCTGTATATGACAGGTACCAAAAAAATACCCAAAATGTGCTATTTTGTACCCCAAATATTTTTTTTCCTTGTAGATCTCGAGCTCTGGTTTTCTGTAAACAGAACTAGCTAAAAAGTATCCTGGCTATAAAAACTACCTTTAGTGCATCTCGGGCATATAATATAATATATTAACGGACGAAATATATAATGTTATATATATTTCATATAATCATTATATATTTCGTCCGGCCACGGTAAAGCCGGTAAAACAGGTCAAGCCTATTACTCAGGTAGCTTTTTTCCGCTTCACAAAGCGCTTTTGTAGCTGAATTGTAAATCGGCGGCGCTGTGCAAACGCGATAACCGATTCCGTGTAATGAAGCCACGACGATTACCTAATACCTTTTTATTTGCTGTCGAGTAAAGCCTACTTTAAGAAATATTTTATGAACTGTTTTTTTCGCTTACCACTTTAGGGAGTAAATTGGGGCTTAAAATTGTATGTAATTCTGACTATGTATCACCTTAACATACCTATAGCATGAAAACAATTAAACTTGCCCGCGTGTTATTGGAAGGAACTGTAACATTAACCATTTTCTAGCTCATCAATATATACAAAATGCTTGGTCGTGACTGACTGACAGACTGACAGACAAGGCACGGTTTAAACCACTGGACGTAGAGACTTGAAATTTTGAGGGCATGTTCGTTAAGAGGTATTAGTATTTAGGTGCGTATTTCAGTAATTCGCAAGACTAAACGAAGTATCGGGAGTCATGGGAAACGTTTTTGCAGCGGATGAGAAGGACCCGTCTACATCTACAAAACTATGTGTAGGTAACTACTTTATGCCTTATGTAGTTTAGGCGTGTGGTCTAGGAACAAACATCCATCTATTCATCCATCTACATACACTTTTGCATTTAAAATATCACAAGTGGGACTAGGATTTTATTAACCGATATTAGCGAATGGATGATTATAAAGAAACTTATACACAAGGGTAGAGACTAGAGATTTATGCGATCCTCCCCCTCATACCGAATTCTCCCAAATTCCCCATAATTGCGCGAGCGCAGGTGTTAGGCCCTACCACATGCCGCTCGCGTGTGCTTAATCGAGCAAAATTGCACCCGGTGGTAGGGGCGCCATTAATTCAGTTTAGGACAGGATAGTTTGAATGACATGTAACGCTTTTCTTACACTAAAGCGTCGATGACACACGGTTTTTTTACACGCTGCTTGTTGGTGAGTTTAAAAGCTAGCGTGTGAGCGAGTTAGCTTTCGGAAAGGATTGTCAACAAGCAGATTGTAAAAACGCCGATGAAACTGTTCGACTTCACAAGCTACAAGCAAACTCGCTGGCTTGTAGCGTGTAAAAAAGCCGTGTGTCATCGACGCTTAATAGTATGGAAAAAAATGTTCATATATTACATTATTTAAAATATAGGTAAACAATTTTAAACCTTATTTTAAGGTTTACTTCAAACGTTTACTAGGATACCCAAGTTGAGCTATTTCAGTTTAAGAATGCATGCATGTTTGCAATTGCCACCATAATTATAAATGCCCTTACTATGAATATTCCGGATGAATATCCTGAAAAGTACAAACTTTATTCTCACCCTAGCATTGGTACCATATGCGAGGCGTAGACCATGTAAGAAAGAAAATACTTAGTTGGTAGGTTTTACTTCAGAACGTTGTTTGATTTTAGCCGACTTTTTCGTGACATAATTGCCCAATACCTAAATATTGCCACGAAATCATCAGGTGGTATCTTGATGGTCAGTCTCGAAAAGCCCATAAATTTCATTAGCTACAGTTTAGTATATAAAAACAATTTCTATTTTTATTTCTATAGTCTAGTTTCGCAAGGTTGACGAGTGCAATTGCAATGCCGCACCAGGCTATGTTCTTCGTAGCCATACGTAGCTAGAGTTGTTTAAGTCATGGACAGGCATACTCTTAAATATAAAAAATAAAACATTAATACACTCACACCCCTGCACTAGGAATCCCTGTGTCGCAGGTGGCATGGACACACAACACATCGCAACTTCCAAGACCCGAGAACAAACATTTGTTATCGTCACACAAATATTCGCCCCGGCCGGGGATCGAACCCGGAACACCAAGCTTCGTAGGCAGGGTCACTACCAACTAAGCCACGGTGTCCTCACGACAATTACCTTGTTATATGTTTAAATATCGATAAAAGTTGATTTAGCAACAAAAACCGACCCACAAATCCAATCGTACAAAACACTTTTTTTTATTGTCAACGGTTTTACGATCAATACTACTTAGCATACGACACAATATTGTTATTTAAACTTACTTCTAAAAAAATGCATTTTGTGTGTCTGTTTGTTAAAAAAAATGAGCATGTGATAAAGGAGGTAAGAATGTGTATATCAAGAAGAGCGTTGAACATGAATGAAGAAGGATATAAAGGTAGAAGAAGAAGCCCAAGAAGAGATGGATAGACTCTATGAAAGAAGATCTTGTTCATTATGAACAAGAGTGGATAAACAAAAAATAATACAACTGACTTCAATTGTTCTAGTGACCGTAAACACCACTGAAAAGTCACAGGAAAGCAAAATATGCAATTTCGTTTTCTTCGACGAAATATATTGCTCAGTTATTTTGAAACTACTGCGGGTTTTATGATTTTTTTATAGGACCACTCTGAAACTATATTTTTTTTCAAATTTGTTTAACTAATTGACCGTACACCTCTAAAAAGTCTAAAAATCGCAATTTCTTTAACTCCGATGACATTATTTAAAAAAAAGTAAGATTATTAAAATATATGTTTTAGTTACATACAAAGGCTAATTACTGAAAACTGTTTATTTTGATTGGTACATATTGATTTATGATTCAATGATAAATTATTTAATTCAAACAAATCCGTATGACATACAACAATATTTAAATAAAAGCGTAAATAAACATAAACCCGCATGCAAGCACTAGTCTAGTAATAAAAAAAGTACATTGTCATCGGACAGTCATAAAAAAACGATAAAAAGTTATGTTCGTACTAAGTAGGTCGCTTAATCAGAGCATAAGTAACTTTGTGAGTGATTTGGTGATAACTTAAGAGTATTTTCTATAAATTGTATAATAAAAAACAAAAAACATACAGGGTTAACTTTTCAACTGGATCGCCAAATTTATACAGCTTAATTAGAAACGAGTTCTTAAGTTATGACTATCTCTGAACTTTCAAGTCCAAAATCCTCCTTAAACCCACTGATCTCTAGTGATATAGAGTACATAGGGTTTATCGAAAAACACTCTGAGGACCTTTAGGGCGATTTTCATAAAAACAAAAACTGCATATTTAAAAATTCATATCCTTTGCCAGGAATTTTGAATAAAAATTAAAATTTGCCTAATATTTTTAAATTAAAATTTAAGATAACGCTATATTTGTAGGTACTATACGAAAAATGAAAGAATGATTATTTGCTATCAAATGACTTAAATTATTATCCTTATCACTCCTAATAGATAAACAAAAGCTAAAACTGCATATTTAAAAATTAATTTCCTTTGCCAGGAATGTTAACCAAAATATAAATTTGCCTAATATTTTTTTAATGAAAATATAAGATTACGCTATATTTCTACTATATGAAAAATTAAAATGAAAAAAATGTTTATTTGCTATCAAATAACACAAATTTATTATTCTAATCCTTTTGGCTAAATAAATCTAAGCTAGTCTAAAGAATAAATAGCATTTCGTGTAGCCAGTATACCGAGGGCACGCTGCCATCGGGTATCGAGTTGGAGCAGTTGAGCTACCTATAGATCGTTTGCAACGGCCTATGGGTTGCCCTCTTGTTTCGTTTTTTAAATTTTTAATATGTATAGATTTTAGTAGTAAGCTTATGATGTAACACATTTATGTTTATTTTTGTTATTTACGATTATCAGTGCATTCATTTTTACATACTAAAATAATATAAATAATTAACTACGTTTTTATACATATTGTTATCTTCCTGTAATAAATATATTAATAGTGCCATGCCCGGGTCCGACTGGCCATAAAACGTGCCGTATCGTAATATTAATATTTTCCCTCCAAAAAGGTCACTCAGCCCTTCGTTAACCCAAAATATGCAAATAAAATTCCAAAAATTTGCATGCACTCGTCAAATTTTACGCGTTAAGTGTGAAATTGTGTAATGAGGTTCGGACACTGATTGGAGGGTAGATACAACGATTGGAAACACACGGAACGATTTTTTACCTCACTAAATACAAATATAATAATGAAGGTTTTACAAAAACATAGACAACCGACTTCATTAGGTTTGTTTAAGTTACCTTAAACACCACTGAAAAGTCACAGGGAAGGAAGGTACGCAATTAAGTTTACATCGACGATATATTTTTTCAGTTATTTTTATTTAAAACCTAAACTACTGCACCGGTTTTAATGAAATTTCTATGGGACCAATCTAAATGATTATACTCTCAAACTAAAAAAAAAATTGAAATCGGTTTATAAACAACAAAGTTATGAGGTAACAACCACAAAATAACTGGATTGAGAACTGTCTCCCAACGGTAATGTGTTTCATTGGCTAATCTAATTGCATTATACTTATAATTAAATATTTTTTTATTGGCAGCTTGAGTTCTTAACCAAAAATCTGGGTAAGTGTAACTTGGTCCAGCATTCTTGGTTCCAAAAATCTGAGGTGTCGTTGTGCCCCGCATTTCGAACATTAGGACATGCAGATCGAAACTAATTACTTTTTATTTAAATTAGTGTGAAGTTCTTCCTGTATGTTTACAATATTTACAATAATGTTATTTACCCTCGTTTCAGTATCAAAAACAGCTTTTGTTTACAATCAACAATATCATTGATCTTGGTCACGGGACAGACTATAAATCACTCTGAAATAGTGATTTGAGTGATAAAGTTACTTTAATTTAGATTGATCGTCTAATTTATTACGAAACTTATTGTTTGGAAGTTATAAATTGTTGAAGGACTAATAAATATGAAGGGCAAAACACCTAAAAATAAGGAGGCAAAGTTGGGAACAAGATGGAACTTTGGCAGAGTTTACCAATTTTAATCGATTGTATTACATATTATTGTAGAGCCTATCACTGGCTCACTCGAAAAGTAAATATACTCAATTTACAACTACTTACTTACAACTTCTATTATTTACACAATTAACTACTAACTAATATGCAGAGTCTACCGAATGTAATCAACTGTATTTCATATTGTAGAGTCGGTCACTGGCTCACTCGAAAAGGAAAAATACTTTGTTTTACTAAACTACTCGTACTTACAACTTTTATTATTAACACAATTAACTACCTTAATACAAAAGACACGAGAGAAGTGAAAACTTCATCAAGGCGACTCGAGCCGACAAATCTTGAGTAAGTATACCATACCTCGTTGTTAAAGCCTATTTTTATCTTCGACTTAAATATCCGCCCTCGCCTTTTGCTCAAGCTGAAAACTCCGCATAAAATGGCCTGCTTCAGGCCCTTGGTGTACAAATAACTATTCTTTTCTTTTTCACTAAAAAAAAACATCTATCCATCCGACAATGATTTATCGTCATTTAAAATATGTATTCTAAGTACTCGTAAACCTTTAGATAAAACCTAACTGTACAATAATAATTCTGACATTTAGGTACTACCGGGTAACCCCCAAAAGCAATCAACACTGTTGCTTGGGCTGTGTGTAACTTAGTGGTCGGGTTACTGGCTTAGCTCCTTGTGTTCAAATTAGTGGTCAAGCCAGTTACTGGCTCTGGCTCGGGACAGTTGGCTAATGATTGGCCTGGAGGCTATGTGTTGAGATCATTAGTAAATTTAATTTCGGTCTACGGATACCATTTTTAATGAAAAAAAACGGAATAGAGTCGTCCTTTAGAAAGTTTAATGTAAAATTCGGATGGTTATTATTTTTGATCTGTAAATTTCTATATTTTTTACAACAAATGAATACAACGAATTAATAGTTTACAACTAAAGTCAAGAATTACCGTTACATCAAAATTATTGTTTATAATTTTATTTTGTATTAGATAGTTTTATTATTAATTAGCTATACTTACTCTTTTCATTACATTATAATACTAACTTTATATCAATCAAGCGATAAATGAGCGTAGTCGCAGTATAATGTGTAACATCTGACATCTCATTTAAATTTGGAAATATTTTATTAACTTCATTTTTCTGAGGTTAATGCTATCTGACGGCTAACTTTCTGTTACCCACTTCCGTTGCATTTCACGAAATCACTGCAACTAATTGACAGAAAGCGAAAGTAAAGATGTTTACTCATATAAAAAACCGATATTACTAGTTACTTCACCAATTATGTATATCTAAATTTAGGATATCACTTAATCACAAAAGTTACAACATACGATTTGTCACAGTTAAAAACTCCCAAGGGCATAAAAATTACGAAACTAGCGCCATAACAGTAAACACAAAATAGATTTATTTAGCAACCGAGTCAAACTGATTTCATGCACCTTAATCCAAAATTCAATTTATCAGCTCGGTTTCCTTACCTGCTATTGTTGTTCTATCTCTTTCTAAATCACCTGCCTCTTTCTATCGTTCGTCGACCCAAAGGTGCTGAGATCCATGAAATTGTAGAGGATGTCTTGGGTTTTGCCATGGTGTGGCGTGAGGTTATAGGGGAGCCGATGATGCGTGAATGTCTCTAGTAATTTGGCGTTTTTTGCACCGAAATCGCGCTAGTTTTCGAAAATCCGGTTAGTGTATCAATATACACCCATATATGAATAACGGTGTTCCTAATAGATGGACAGTATCAAACTAAAATGGAGTCGTAAGACAGGACCAAAAAAATTCAGACACCTTGTCACTAAATATGAAATATCTCCATTTTCAAGTACTGTTTGTTACTTGTTACGATGTAGTTTTATTAACAATGAAAAAGTCAAGTAGTTTTAACATAGAATATTTATCTAGACACCTCTCTTTTTTGAAAATTTGCATCGGACCAAAATGTACTAGAAGTTAGCCAAAGTGGCTCCCTTTTATTGGTCGCATTTTCAATGTACTACATTGTGTTTCTTTACTTTAATACTTCTGTGTATACACCACACATTTTTAATTACCAAAAAAACTTAAATGGGCAATGCGGAAGGGTTACGACGTTGTCTCTGTGCAGTTAGAATTTTGGGTTTCTACAAAATGACAGAGTAACAGCGAAGAGAGTGTAGTTCTCGAGCCGAGCTTTTGCGAGCTGGCTCGAGCTAGGGTAGAGTCGGGTAGAGTTTGCTAAACGATGAATGAAACTTAAATTATTATGATTGATGGGTGGTACCTACCGACTGACGCAAAACCTATAATCCGCCGTTGAGATGTTAACATATTTTTCTATAGGAAACGATTTTCTAGCTTTTTGTAGCAGTTTCGAGTCAAAGTCAAAAATATCTAGGTAAAATAAACACTAAACACGAAGTAGAACTTAAAATACGTATACAAATCTTATTTTGAAAATATCAAGCTACAAAGTAAGAAAGAATTTGCATTCGACTTTATTACGCCTTACATTCCATTTTTAATTCAAATTGCGCACTAAATTAACCGTTTTGTCCATAAAAATCGACTTCGAAATTCGATCCCGCAAAACATAAAAAGAATATACGAAGTGCGCTGTTACCGCGTCGAAATTTATAAATTTATCGCGATAAAACAAAAGGGCATTAATCGAAAATCGAAAAATCCAGCTTCGATAATAAATTGTGTCGGTTACTCGAGATCCGCTATCTATGGACATTTTGTCGAAAACTATCGATGACAAAACCTCAATGTTTTAATTTTTTACCCCAAACCTTTTTGGGGACATAATAACCACCTTTTCAAACAAACGCGAACTTTAATATTGATCTGGTAGAGGCGAAATTATAAAACGTAAAAATAGGGCTGCATTTTTTTTGCCGAAAAAAGGCCGAATTTCAAAGTTTTTTTGGAGACAAGTAGATTACAGTTTTTTTGTTATTAGGGGTGGCCATGGTCAGTTTTTAACGCTCTTGAGACTCCTGTATCCATTTACTAAATTATTATATTGTTATGCTAGATTCCAAAGCATTTTACACTTTTAATACCGTATAAGTGTCAGCAAGATAATCTTTGTAGAAAAACAATCTCATTTCCTTCTCTTTGTAATACAATCTAGCTTAGATGTTATCTGAGAGGACTCTTAAATCTTGAGAACTCGCTCATTCGCCAGTAATTTTCTACTAAACTTTATCATATTTATACTTGTCTGCCTTGTTCTAAATTACATGTATTTAGGACGAAATTCAGCTGGTATATTGTATACATGAAAACGATTTTGTACTGTTATCATGTGTGAAGAATACTGAATGAACATTTGCATAAAAACAATACTATTACCCTATATATAACTAAATTGGAATCCTTTGGTAGAAATGGGTTAGGTTAGATAATAAGATTATGTTACAAGGAGGTGTAAATGTACCCGTTGTGTAGGTAGAGTGGAAATAATTTAACCCAAGCAACTCTGTCTGATGTAGGTATTTTAGACCTTTGTTACCCAACCATAAGCGTGGTCTATTTTCGGAAATAACATCTATCATTTTCGCTACAGTACAGATTAAAGTATTTGTTGCACAAATCGTTAAAATGCGTAAAATTGAAAATCAGAATCGAGACGGGGCATTAAAATCTCATGTTTCGAAACCATCATAACTTAATGCAGTAGGCCCGGAGCGTTTACCTGTTTTTTTTTTCATTCGAAAGCTTGGAAAGAGATGGAACACAAAAGATTGTTCCGAAAACGTAGTGAATAAGTTTTGAAGCGGGCAAGATCGAGGGCGACGCCACCGACAATGCACCGCGCGGCCAAGCTGGTTATATTAACCGGTAAAGTTGAAAACGCATCGGATTATTGTAAATTAGGTGTTCAAGTGCGCCTCTCCATTTTGGCCGGTGTTCAAGTCGAGCGTGGCCGGTGTGCCAACGATGCGCGGCGCATTCTTCACCAATCCGAAGCAACTTCACGCCAGTTTAGTCCCGACCGTTGTGCACGAAGGACCGCTGTCCGATCGCTCCGAAAAAACGATCGCACAACAACAGTAAAATAAATAAAAGTGACTCGAATCGGTTCGTAATTCAAATTGAAAATTATTGTGAAACTTATAGTGATGGGAAGTGACGATAATAATCGCGTGAGTGCCGAAAACGAACGATGACCGAAACTTTAAGTTGGAAAGAAAAAGTTGTGGTACCGAATGCAATCGGGTCCACAAAAAATATGTGCTCGTAATACAATGATGGCCTGATGGGATCGCAGTGCGGCCAACATAGTGTAGTTAGTGATGTGTACTGTGATATAAAATTTCGGCGATCGCGTAGATGATTGCCGTTTTTGTGTGTGATAAAATTATTAGTTTATTAGTTACCAAAGATTCCTGATGATCTTGTACATTAGTTTGTGTTTTATATTAGTAGTTATAGGTGAGTACAGTGTTTAAAGCTTCTTCTCAATAAGTGCTCCTCTGATCGTGACTGGTTTATCTTGAAAATTTATGGATGCTCATTTGCATGCTTAAGTAATTATCACAGCGCAATAATAAATCTTAAACATGATGCAACGGACTTTATAATTATAAACTGATAATTAACGATCCGAGTCTTCTCAAGAATGTGGGTTAAATAAAGAAGCTATTTTAGAAATAGATAGTAAAGAAAATATCGTGTTCCAGATAAAAACAATTTAACATTAACCGTACGCCTCTAATCACTTAAGTCCCAGGAAATGCCTGATGACAGCTAAATGTGAGTCATGTAACAAAAACAAATAATAGCAAAAGAAAATAGAAACGAAAACTAATCAAAAATACACAGGCATACTCGAATTAATGAAAAAAGTAACATAAATAACGTAGATAAAGCAAAATGCCCGCATACAAGCAGCGATAAACGGAATAGATCTCAAGTATACAACCCACAAATTCAGTTAACGTGACATTATTACTCCTACCCGGTCCTTCACGTCAATTAGTAGGTTGTTCATTAAATATCTCACGCTAGGCGGAGACCACACAAAGTTAATTATATTTAAATTTATTTATGCGCAACACAGCTCTAACATTTGAGCTTCGTGTGTTATCTAAAACTTTACGAATAAATTTATGAACAGAACGTTATGATTTGACGTTCCGTCATTTTGATGCACCAGTGATTCTGTTTCGCAAGAAAAGATTGACGATAATGATGGTGTTCAATAGATAGAGGCCAGATTGTGACATTCCAATTTCAATAGATTTCTATTTATATTTCCAAACGAGTGCTCTAGACTGAAGCTAATAAAGTAAATAGCGATGTTGGAATACCTACAACAACTATAAATCTATTTTTGGATTGATAAAAGGTTCAGTACGAATAATGTTATAAGATTCATAAAACAAGATTTATCAATAAATGTATTGCTCGTCTCCACTACAAGCTGATATCGGTTCAGAATCTGATTATATCACTCGCAGAAACGACGAACTTGCCTACATTGAAATAGTCCATTGACAAGTACAATTTAACTCATAAAGGATTCCTTTATCAAGATGAACAATTTCTAAATTCCAACTAAAACAGTATTAGTTACAAGGCTTTATAAACTTATCCTCTCCAAACATAACTTCCCTAGATTTGTAACTATGAGCCCGTAATTTAAGTTAACTGTAACGTAGAAGCGTCCTTCGTAATGAGAATGGAATTCCCTTCGTTGTTAGTGTACATAAGTAACTTCGCCTCGGGGGTCCTCTAAAATCGGTGAGTGAGTGTCTTTCAAGATAAAGTATTGCATTCGGCCACAGCATTTTTCTCCCGAGATACCTTACCTGACTCCGCGAAAAGAAACGATGTCTAAGATAGATGAAGTAAAACTGGCAAAATTGACGATCATTCACAAGAAAGCCCCATGAAAACAAAGATTCACGAAACCCGTTCACCAAAAATATAGCTCGAGTTATCGAGATAAAACTCCAAAGTGGTGATTAAGGCTCGGCGATTAGTATTACGGTTTAAGGATTTATGATTATTTAAAACAACATTAAATAAGTTTCAATGTTACCGATCAGCTTTCGGGCAATAACAAAATATCGTTAAGTAAGGCTGAAACCAATATCTCCACGTCAAAACCAGCATCTGCCAAATGACTGAGATTATTGTAGCTATAAAATATCTTGTATACGCGAATAAAATAGCTTTTCTCTCTTGTATGTGAAATAAACAAAACTAAAACGGTTTTATATCACGAATCAAATTAGATTTGGAATTTATAAATGAGTAACTCAGTAACTCGTTGTGAGTAGATTTATATTGATCGAATAAATTAAAAACAATCTTCAGCTCACTCAATTAATCTAATGTTTTTGTCAAACATTAATCAACTAATGAGATTTTCCGCACGAACGAATGTCAACAAAAAAAATATTAAAAAAGCTGTGCCTTGAAATTCGGCCTCGGCTTAAGGCCGAAAAGTCTAGATAAGGATCATCTCACCCTATTCTAAAGTAAAACTCGCTCAAAATCAAATTGACTTCCATATTTCCAATAAATCAATTTTTAAAGTACTTTTTTTAGAAAGTGGCTCGAGGTCCGTACAAAACTAAATTAAGGGGACGTGACTTGGAGACACGACTCGGTTAGTTCCGTTTATTTATTTTTATATCGGTATTTGTAGCAAGGCAAGGGCCAAACATTCTGCCAGATTTGTTTTTATACAATTTTAGCCTTTGCTGATAAGATAGTAAAATAAGTGTAAAAATTACTATTATTTTACACCGCAAATGTTTAATCACCAGAAAAAAATACGCATAGTCAGTTGCCGTTACTGAACACATATAAGGCAAAAAAACTTTAACAACTTAAGTCAAATTTTAATCAAAATCAATTTTATCAAAATTGGATAACTGTTACCGTTAGTCGTTTTCCTATAGATTTGCGTCAGGCGGTACCCTTTATTGATAATAATTTAAGTTTAATTCATCGTTTGGTGAAATCTAAAATTCTGACTGCACAGATACAACGTAACCGTTGCCCATTTAATTTTTTTGGTTATTAAAAATTGGTGGCGTATATGTTTTATTTCGCAAATAAAGTCTTTGTATGTTACGATATAAACATGCCATGAATGTTTGATTAATAAAACATAGAAAATAATCGGAGTGGCGAAAATCTTCAGACCAATTTTAATTTAAAAATAACGTTATTCTTAATCAAAGGCCATAACTAATTTTAAAATTATATTGAAAGTCGCCGTTATAATAATTAAAAATGTGCAAACGATCTCTAATTAAATATTTGTCTAAAACTAACCGAAGCTTTGGATCAAATGAACTCAAGATATTATTAAAGTCTGATAAATATTTTAATAATAAAAGCTCGAGCACTTTCCTCGCCATTTTCATTTGATCTTTCAGTTGAAGGGAGTATTTTTCTTGTTTTAATTTAAAAATGCAGCCAGAAATAAGATTTTTGATAAATCATACGAAAATCGTACGGGAGAGAGTCATTTGGTACTACTAGCGCCATCTGTGGATGAGTAGCGGAACTTGAGAAAAATAGCGAATTAGCTTTTTTACGCGTATTGCGTTTGAAAATATTATTTCATAATCAGTGTGTATATTATATAGAAAAGTGTTTTTTTTTTAAACAAAAACCAACAATTATATCATCAAACTTTTTGTTTATCTTTGGTCAAAAAAAAATGGCCTACTTGAATTTAATTCACACTTGCAAGGTTTTACAAAAACTTCTATAAGTCCGACTTCAATTGTACTGTTCTAGTGACCGTAAATGCCACTGAATAGTCACAGAAAAGCAAAATATGCAATTTCGTTTACTTCAACGACATTTTCAGTTAAATATGCTCATTGAAAAACTAAACTAATGAACAAATTTTGATGAAATTCCTATGGGACTAATCTTAAATTAGGTACCTACCTATCCTCTCATACAATTTTTTTCTTCTAATCGGTTTAAACAACAAAGTTCTATAGAACTTTGTTTTCATAAAAAGAATTGAGAACCCTCTCCTTTTTTGAAGTCAGTTGAAGATAGTAAAAAGCTCAAGGACATGGAGCATTTTTCGATGATTAAAAGAAATAACACATAGAAAACAAGAGAAAACAAACGATTGTGAAAAAATATCGGCCGTATGAAAGCAAATGTATAAGTCAGAAAATGTCATTTCCACTAAACCCACAATAACCTCAAAATGGGTGAACATAATAACCTCATCCGGATAGTAAAGGAAAAACGTTATTATTGCCCATTTTTCTATAAACAAAGGGAAAGGAAGACACATTACTTCACCCAACAAAGCGTTTGACGTGTCTTTGATGTATGTTACCAACAAAAAAATGCTTTTGTGCTAAATAAGAAAGTAAAAGTATTTTTTTGATATTATTTAGGTGAATTTATTATTTCGATTTATGATTTTATAAGATACAGAAAATAATATACAGGGTGTGTCGTAAAGGGATAATCCTTTACTTGCGGATGGGGGTTTTTTTACAGTCATGATAAAAAGAAAACATACCCAGTAATATAAATTAACCTTTTTTTAACCTTATTAAAATCACTCTCTTTGGTGGAAAGATTTAACGTTTATTTAAAAAAAAACAGCGTACTTATGTATTTTGCGACAGAGAAATTCGTAAAAAAGTTTTTTTTATCCGCAGTCAGAACACACAAACATCATCTGTCAGTGTGACAGTTAATCCGTAAAATACTATAGACAGTGTTTACGCTTTTTGGGAGCCACCCGGAAAACTGACGTATCTTGGAAAACCTATAAAAAGAGTTAAACGGTAGAATAACAAAGTTTACCATGTGGCATGGCGGGAATAAACAAATAAAGTTCTTAGTTAGATATGACATGATTGCTTGGATGAATAAAGTTACATTTCTTTCGTCTCTATTTTTTCTACAATCTACCTTTTTTACATGATTTTGTGAAAACTCATTGAAAAAATAGCGTAAACTACAAGAAGGTCCAATGTATTCCATATTAATACCTTAAATTTAATCGACACTTCAATATAAAAATGATTTTGCTTTTGTAATCTCCATTTTTATAGCTATACGTAGTTATGTTTTTTTCATTTTAAAATAAGTTACTGAGAGATTGCTGTTCTATCCAATTAATTTTATTCTAAGAATCCTACCAATATTGTTAATAGACTAATAATATTCGATTTGTGAAAAGCGTCATAAATAACATTTACTAACGTAATTTATAAATTTGAACAACGATAGAACTAATTTCGAATAGATACGAAATGTTCTGAAAATCTTAATTATTTTACTGAATCATGTATTTATTTTACCTACTAAAATAAATATGATAATATTATTGAAAAAAAAAATATTTTATATGTTCAAGCAAATAAACAATTACGGCATTAGCTAACTACTACAATCAATAATACAAAATTTACAAAAGGAAACAATTGGGCCACCCATAGACCGTTGCAAACGATCTATAGGTAGCTCAACTGCTCCAACTCGATACCCGATGGCAGCGTGCCGAGGATATATACTGGCTGCATTGCCTCTTTGTATTGAAAGGCATAATAACAATAATAAGTTTTTTATCATTTCGTTTGTGCTTTCGAGAATATACTTAGATAAAAATGCCAATAAAAGGTAAATTGGCTTTAATTTTTCATTTTATAGAGTTCGTTACTTACGTCCTCCGTTTATGGTATGCCGATATTCGTATACGATTATCTGATTGCTATAAAAATAATTGGCAACCTTTTTTTGCGTCAGCTGTTAACCATTTTGACAAGTCAATAAATACATGACCGACGAATTCAAGGCTAAGAATTCCGCGCGTCGCTATCTCGCTCGCAAATTTTTGAAAATAATTATAAATTGACCGAGTATAAATAAAAAAAAATGCTTCGGTGATTTTAATACAACCTCACGAAATGTTTTAGTAGGTACCTATATTTTTTGTATTGATATGTTTGACATAAGCGAAGGAAATAGTGAAAAACAGTTTGTGTTAAACATATCAAAACAAATAATACATAGGGTAATTTCGTGAAAATGGGACGGAAGTATGTAACAGGAAGTTGGCCATCAGATGGGACTATCCTCAGAAAAATGACACTCAATAGTATGTCGTTGAAAAAATGTTGTTTACCAAACATATCGAGTAGGGTATCAAACTGAAGGAAATTAATAGGATATTACCTACAAAAATATATGTACTAAGTCATGCATATTATGTTAAAATTTAATTTAGAATAATGAATTGAAAATCAATGCATTTATAATTATTTCGCAGTCGAGTTTTCATTTTTTTTAAACTTTAAGCTTGTTAATACTCGTGTTGAACGATGTTTTAAATAAATCTGTCAAAGGTACTTCAATAATTTTAATTATCGCCTGTTGAACCAAAAGTTACGATCGTGGTTAAAGCCAACTACCGGCTTAACTCTTTAACTGCGATAGTAAAACAAAATTAGCTAAAGCAACTATCCTCAGCCGCCATTAAAAAGGTTTTATTACCATAGACAAAAAAAGGGCGGGAAATTGTTTTTGTTATAACTTTTTTTTCGTGGCAAAGTTCGCTTTAACATTCATACGAACAGAATATTAATCTGTTGAAATGGAAGATCAAAGTGTAAGAAGATTAAAGAAATTGATGTAAAATATAAACATTTTGTTTCAAATGAAGCTATCTCATGTTTGTAGCAGATTTATTCATTTATATGAGAGGGCTGGCAGCTATCTCGGTCAAGGAATAAGCCTTGCTATACAAAGAGGGCAATGCAGCCAGTATCCTCGGCACGCTGCCATCGGGTATCGAGTCGGAGCAGTTGAGCTACCTATAGATCGTTTGCAACGGTCTATGGGTGGCCCAATTGTTTCCTTTTGTAAATTTTGTAGTATAGATTGTAGTAGTTAGCTTATGCTGTAATAAACTTAATTCATTTATAAGTTTAAATCTATCCGCAGCTTCGTGTTTTTTTTTATGTTTATATGGGACGAGATGAACTAAGCTCTCTCCTGATGGTAAGAGATCACGTCTGGTGACCAGAACAGTGCTACACAGGACTTTGATTCACAAATGTCAGTGCAATTCTGCATGATCAGTCTCGTAGGCTATATATAATTACGCTACATCTCTTCAGAGGGTAGTTATAGGAGTATAAAGTATAGATTGACTTGCTTAGTCAATCAAATCAAAAATCAAAAAATCAAAAATCTTTTATTCAAAATCAACCTGTTGTTATTTACAAGGTTTGGAGACTCTTCTGGTAAGTTTAATAAACCTGTGTTAGGAGAGCCCCCTCTTATTCTCTATGCTTAGTACTGACACTTTGCTATTCTGTGACATTTCTTCCGCACGCGGGTCAGCTAGTAAGTAATAACAACATAATTCCTTTCGCACAAACTCTAAGGTCCATATTTTTTTTATGTTTAAATCAAATCACAATAAGAGAAAGAATACAAATCCAATAAAATTTTTATTCGTCCCGAATACCGAACTAGCTCTTGGGATAAGACTCGCAAATTCAACAGAAATTCAGATATATGCTATTGCTAGATCCGGCGAAACTAATTTGAAATTCGAACGCAAGTTTCATGATTGTCCATAATGCAGTATTTCTTTTATAGTTTTTGGTTTATGGCAACGCACGGTTTATGCATTCTGCCTAATAACCCTCACTTCTAAAAAAAGCTTTATTGACTAGAATAACACTACCTTCCGTGGTTAGTTATTATTATTGTTACGGACTGTGTGGGCGATAATCGCAAAAGTTGAAGAAAAACGACCCAAGCTCTGTTTTTTTGTTTTTGAAATGAAACCTTTAGGCGCTCTGCGCTAAATATTTCGTGGACGTAAACACTACTTCGGGTAAAGTCGGCTAGTATAATATTACTAAGTGAAGATGGTAATGTGTCTACTGTCTGTTCGTATACCTGAACGACATCAAATAATGGTAACATAAAATACTACAAAATAAAGTGCCGGTATTGTTGAGGGTAGAGGCTGGATATAGATTTTTGTCGCTCAAAAGTAATTGACGTAAGTGAAAAATAATAAAACATCGTATTGCTTGAAAAGTATTGTATTTATAAAAAAATCCTTTAACATTTAACTAAGTTCTTTGAATACTCACTCAATAGTATAAAAATTTACCGTAAATATACTCTAAATTCGGAGGATGGATGTAAAACAGATTATATGAGGGCAGATTTTAAAAAATAATATATCGAGAAAATTTTCACCAATCGTGTTTCTATCTTACATTTATTTAGATTATATTATTATCCTCAAGTAATGACGGTATTTACAACAAGTTTGTAACCTGCACCGTTACTGAGTAAGAATGTAACGCAGTGACTCCAAATTTTCACATAATCTTAAAGAGTTTTCCTTCATTAGACTCGGCGCCTTTATTACTGTACTTCCGATATAATCTCAACAAATCACAACCTTCCAAACATGGCGCCCTAAATCAACCCGAGTTTATTTACAAAACTTCCTTACACCACTTAGTTACCGTATAAAAACAGTTTCCCTTCTAAATATAGTTCGTAACATCTTGAACGGAATAACTTTGCTTATCCCTGACTTCCTTTACAATGTCTAAGTTAAAGTTGGTGTTAGATTTATAAAGGCAAGACCCCGAACGAAATTTAATACTTATTTAATTTAAGTTTGTTGTCTTGTACAATTTTTTTTAGTTTTCCTGAACTTTTCTAATGAAACAGCTAAAATACAGTTCTATCTCTACTCATACGATGAAAAAATGTAATTTTCAACCGTCTTGAAAATAGGAAGAGGTTCTCAATTCGGTTGTTTTTTTATGATTGTTCCCTAAGAGATTGTTTGTAAACCGATTTGAAAAAATATTTTTTTTGTTTGAGAGGACAGATTAGTCACATAGAAATTTTATCAAAATCGGTTCAGTAGTTTAGTTTTTAAATCAAAATTACTAACAAAATAAGTCGTTGAAGTGAACAAAATGGCGTATTTTGCTTCCCTGTGACTATTCAGTGGTGCCTACGGTCACTATAACAGTCCGATTGAAGTCAGTTGTATGTTTTGTAAAACCTTGTATGGGACTTATTTGAAAGTATAACAAATCTGTTTATAAACAACAAAGATCTAAAGTAAGAAACATTCACAATGAAAAAATAATTTATTCATCCGAATTGATAACCTTCTCTTTTTTTAAATTGGTTAAAAATGATCGGATTTAAGTAAGTAATGAAATTTCCAAAACTCTGTCATCGTTCAAGAGCAGATTTGATTGTGTTACTCTTGAGAGGTTAAACTTTTAACATGTTAATGTTTTAGACGAAATATTTTAATAGAAACTCTTGTTTTTGAAAGCTAATAAATACATTTTGTTTGAGAAAGCTCTTAGATTACACACAAGAGAATTCAATTTAATTTATGCTTGAAGTTTGAATTAGAATTCTTAAAAAATAATAACACTCAGCCGTTATAAATCACAAATTTTGTACATTAATGAATAGCTAGTCTGAATATCTAAAATTTTCTAGTATTATAATAACCAGTTAATTTTTTATAATATTTTTAGGCACTTACTTAAAATCAAATCATAAACCAGATCTACGTTTATACATACATAGCTCTAACTTTAACGCTAAAAACTTTGACATTCTCCGCCATTTTAAAAACCCACTAACCGCACTCAAGCGCCGGATAAATATTAAAATGGCGGAACACTTCATAAACTCATCGCAGTTCCGTTCCGCCATAAGCTAAAACATTCAACTCAAAACTCTGAACTCATAAAAACTACACGAGACAACTTTGATTGCTATATGAGTTAAGATTAAATAACTTTTTGACATAAAGATAAGCTCGGGGTTTTTACGAGAACATGAAACCTCTAGTAATGTAGTGTAGACGACACCGTGGCTTAGTTGGTAGTGACCCTGCCTACGAAGCTTGATGTTCCGGGTTCGATCCCCGGCTGGGGCAAATATTTGTGTGACGAACACAAATGTTTGTTCTCGGGTCTTGGATGTTGTGATGTGTTGTATGTCCATGCCACCTGCGACACAGGGTATCCTAGTGCAGGGGTGTGAGTGTGTGAATGTTTATGTTCATGTTCATGTTTATGTTCAATGTCGCCCCTGCCACTTTACTGGGGCATGACTTGACTTGATTTTTGACCACTAATATGATGAGTTACTTGACACTCAACTGGCTAATACACTATCATCCATATTCTAAGTCAGTCCTCTAACTTACCTTACATAAGAGCCCAATCGCGGATTTTTTTAACGCGCGTTTAAAATCCGTTCAAACAGAACCAACGCATTTTGCGCGTTTTAATTAAATGCGCTGACGCGCGAGCAGTTACTTGGACATGCATTTGTTCATTTGAACGGATTTTTAACGCGCGTAAGAAATCGCTCGATCGAATGAGCTCTAAAGCGTCGATGACACACGGCTTATTTACACGCTACAAGCCAGCGAGTTCGCTTGTAGCGTGTATACTCGCCCAGTATCGTTGGCTTTTTTACAATCTGCTTGTTGACAATCCTTCCCGAAAGGTAACTCGCTCACACTCAACCTTTTAAACGCGCCAACAATCCGCTTGTAAAAAAGTCGTGTGTCATCGACGTTTAAGTAGTAAAATGGCCGCCGCTTTAGGGTTTCTTCTGTCACCTGTCAAATTTAAAAAGTTAGTGTATTTTTATTGAGCGAATAAATCGTCTTAGAATACGGGTGTATGTGTAAAGCCAAAACCAAGAACATACATTCGTCGTTATTAAAAAAAATATATTATCTCGTCTAAAGTACAGTGTTTGTGGCAAAGAGCAGTACGCATTCCACCGTAGTCACTGTACCATAGAGAATGTAGAGTTTTGTTAGCATGGCAAAGGACGGCAAATTCGTTCTGCCTGTTAGACAACAATGAGTCTTATAACAATACACTAACTTTTAATGCCTTTGTCATCCATTTCGCAGGCTTAGGTTAGGTACCCAATAAAAGTTTTAGGGTTCGCATCATTAGTCTTCTTTTTTGCGAGTTTCAGACGACTTTAACTTGGCTAATATACTTTTTGAGCGTAGTATTTTAATGAACAAAATCCAATGTGTTTTTATTTTAAGGGGAATCCTCAAATCCGAATTTCATACAAAATGTTTCGGACAAATACTCAAAAAGTACGCCGTATTTAATTTACGTACTTTAATTTAGATTTTATACGTGTTTTAAAATTATCCCTACTACAAACACACAAAACACGTATAAAATCTAAGTATGAAACTTTTCACTTTTTTTGTTGACGAAATAAAAAAACATGGACGAAACGAATAGTGTGAAGAAATTATTATAATACGGCGTACTTTTTGAGTATTTGTCCGAATTATTTTGTATGGAATTCGGATTTGAGGATTGGCCTTAATACTAATAGTTTTCGAACATAAATCGGGTTTATCTTAATTAAAAAAAAACGATTCACTGCACATATTCGTAATCCACTTTTTTCACAAAGTAAAATAATCAATTTAAAATTTCCCAAAACAAATTACGTTCCAAATTCAACATTGAAAATCGAATCAAACCTTAATTACCCAAGTTTTTATCACACGACCTAATTTCGTTCAAAAATTGGACAAACATACAGGACCCCGGCACGTACAAAAATTTCCTTTGGGATAATTGTTAACTTTCCCTGTAAATGTAAATGCGAGTTCGAAAATCAAATATTAATATAAAGTGTTCTATTATGTTGAAGTTCTATTGTCTATGATTTTACTTAGATCGCAATTATATGAGGTGCCCATTTTGTTAATTGATAGATATCTAAAAGTTTGTTTTATTGGGTTCTCTGTTTAATTTCTCTTTCACAAACTAAAATGGCCAATGCGCAAAAGTTATTCGTTCGAAAACTGTATTTTTTTTTGCCACAACCAAGTTAAATTCTAGATTCGTTAAAAATGTTCCCGCTTATCTTCCTTTGCATAACTAAAAGCGCAATCTGGAATCTCGTAAATTCATTCCAAGTTGATGATTTTCCTACCTTTTAAAAGAGCATTAGACAAAAGCATAATGAGGTTCTCGCTAACAAAGGTATTGTCAGTACAACGAGTTCTTACTTCATTTTCTACGAAGATTTTATAGAAGCTTTTCTTTCCTTAATAGAATTTGCCTCTTAACACAAGTTTGAGTTCGGTTCTGTTCCCGAAGTGCTATATTTTTCTTATCTTTGTTATGGTCTTAACAGCTTTTTGCTGTTAGCATTATGCATTTGCTCGAATGTTCTCGTTTGCTTTTTACGCCATCTTGGCTGTATCTGTTAGACGCTTTTGTCTTGTTTCTGTCCAGAAAAAAATTGCTACCGCGCGTTCTGAATTTAAAGTAACTTTTCATTTGGATTCATATTCCATATTCAAAATTATTCTGTCTTGATTTCTGAACATTTGCGTTGTAGTGTAGAGGATGATAGTGTTGTCTATGAAGTTCCGTACCTACGAACTATTGCAACTTAAGCTAAATTAACGGGGCTATATTTCAAATTATTAACAATTTATGACCTACCAGAGTTATACAATGTACATTATGGCCAATAAACGATTGAATTGAATTTAATATCCACATTGTATTGTATCAAGATAGACGGTATCAAACAAAAATGGATGCGGAATACACGACAGAAAGTTTTCAGACACCCTGTCAATAAAAATTAAATACCTACCTCTATTTTCAAATAATGTTTGTTACTTTTTACGATGTAATTTTATTGACAGTTAGAAAGCCTAGTAGTTTTAACATATAATATTTATAGGCCTGTTACTTCTTTTTTGCGAAAATGTTCATCAGACCAAAATGAACTAGAAGTTAGCCAAAAAGGAAGTTAGTGACTCCCTTTTTTTGTCGCCTTTTGAATGTACTACAGTGTGATTCTTTACTTTAATACTTCTATGCCTAGACAGAGTTTTTTTTTTAATTTCTTATTGCTACGGCAATGAATATAAAACTCCTTGCTATAAAATGCCAGCGTAGTGCAGCTAGAATCTGCAGTTCCACGTATTTCAAGTTTTAGCGCAAAGCACTTTGTTCAAGAAAAAAATAGAGTACATACAACTCGGCAGAAATAATTTATGATCTTCTTTCTCATTCGCGCGAACGGTTTGCGAATATTTTACAAAGTTTCGACCTTGGCAAGGGTTCGAATCTTGTATCACTATTATAACTATAGAAGTATAAAATTATATATTGTAGAATCACACTGTAGTATATTGAAAACGCTCCAGAAAAAGAGATCTAAATTAGCTATCTTCTAGTTCTAGTACATTTTGTTTCGATTCTAAATTTTGAAACAGCGAAAAACTATTTCAAAATCCCCTTGATTTGAAATCATGGGGATATTGGGACTACTTAACCCATTATATTATAGTAACGAATTACTCTAAGCTCTTAATTACTCTAATTAATTATTATTATTATTATTGGTTGTAAAACTTGATCGTAACAAGTTACAAAAAATATTTTAAAATGAAGATATTTCATTTTTGTTGACCGGGTGTCAGAATTGTTTTTAATGTTTTCCGCCTCTATCTTGATTTAATACTGTCAATCTTGGTGCTCTATAGGAACACCGTTTTTAATCTATGTTTATTACGTACTTATCCACATCCCCGACTAGAAATCGTTATTTATTCAGGGTTGAGTTATCTGACGCTTAAAAGCCTCATATCGAGCCGGCGATTTGCGTCTCTCAAATATGTATCCGAAAAGGCAGCTGTTTATCTATTAAGCTCCGTACTCACATACGGTTTTGCTCGATCGAGCTATCATGTCGAGTAAAAACCATGGCATGAACTTTCGTCCACACATTCAGCATTATGTATCGAGTGACGCGCACTGTACAGTATTCACCGAACCGTTCGAGCCTTAATACCATCGAGCCGGCTCGATGCGTGCCTTCGAGATTTAAGTTTTGCGGTCCACACGTTAATATTTACTCGTTTTGGAGTAAAACTATCGAGTAATACCGAATGTGAGTACGGATCTTTACTGCCAACATAAGAAGTATAACTTTACCAGGTTAATCCATAGAAGTATTTAAGTATAGAAACACAGTGTAGTACATTGAAAATGTGACCAATAAAAGGGAGCCTTTGCTAACTTTCAGTTCATTTTGGTCCGATGCAAATTTTCGAAGAGAAGTAACAGGGCTTGATAAATATTATAATATATTAAAACTACTAGGCTCATCGTAAAAAGTACCAAATATTTCTTGAAAATAGAGATATTTAATTTTTATTGACGAGGTGTCTGAATTTTTTGATTCTGTCTTTCGACTGTACCTTGGTTTGATACTGTCTTGGTGTGCGTATCTTGGTGTTCTATAGTAACACCATTATTAATCTATGCTGTCAACATAAGAAGTATAACTTTACCAGGTTAAACATTTTAAACGCAAAATGCAATGTATATTTTTTTATTCAACCATTCATGAAAAAACATGACAGGTGTCAATGACTTTTGACAGCGAGTCTCTCCACAGAGTAATCAACGGCGTGAAAATGAGAAAACGTTGAATAAATAGGCAATCACAAGAATGTCACTTCAAGTTTCTTTCCTTATTTTCTAACAAGGTACTTCATCATAAACCTCCTCTGTGAAAATGTTTTAGAAAAATATATTTGCGAGAATAATTTAAGTTGGGAACTCGCAACAGGGAATTCTCGCGGAGCAAAATAACGTTTCTGTCGATGTTTGCTATGCTAAATTCAAAACATGTATGTTCGGCCCTGTTTTGATATGCAGGAAGTCTCCCATCCATAACTTTTACCACATACGCATCGGTTTTTATACAGCAATAGGGGTTCGAAATTTGAAATAATAAACAAAACCTCAGATTGGCGTGGCTTTTTTTCTCGGCGGCCAGTGAAAAAGTTTAACAAACCTCAATTATCGAAACTTTTTTTCTTGACTGCCAGTCACATATTCCCGGAGATGTGAGGACGGAGGGCTGTGAAAAAAAGTAAATCGATTCAATAGAATACCGATTGGAATCGTTAAACGTTATCGGTGATTCAGCTGTCATTAGACGTAATGGCTATCAGTTGAGTCAGAGACGAGCTTTGTGATTCAATCTCGAAAATGCTCAGCCTACTTGAGTTTATATTTTGAATTTTTAATTCTGTGCGTTTGTATTCGGTTTAGGCATACAGTGAGATTACATTTTTAGAATTGTTAATCACGAGGATTACAACCTTTTTGATAACATTTTGAGTTTGAAAACAGTACCTTCGTAAACATTAGATGAGCTTAGTTTTCAATTAAAAATATTGGTTGCGTAAAAAATTAAAATCGAGGAGCTTTTTTTACAGTCTTAAACTTTATAATTTAATTATAACTATCGGCCGTTCCATCAAAAACATGTATAAGAATAGAACGCAAAAAATAATATTGCCACTCGTTTCACACCGCACGCCCCGCAGATTCGAAATAATAAAATAAAAAAAACAACAATCGAACCGCAATTGAACATAGTTCGGAGCGAAAAAAAACCGGAACACTTCAATTAATATCGGTCGGACGCAATTGGTGGTTCGATAAAAGCGGTTGTATTTTGAAAATAGAATACATTAAGTGGCAGATAGTCTACTTTTTAATTGTAGAATGGAACAAAGAAGATCACCTACAAACTTGTTCCAAATTCGAATAATATTCACTACTTGATTAGTTTAAAAATTATGTAGTGAAAAAACGTTAAAATTAACGTTTAATAGATACATCGTTTTAAAAAAGTCCATTTATACAAATTTATTATTACGTCACGTTTGATCTGAGCTGCCACTAGGTATTATGGTCCTAATCTAAATAAAAATAAACATACTTTTAAACTTCAGAAAATCGAGGTACCAACATAACAACGACCAATAACGTCAATGTCAAGTCATTTCAAATGCATCATCGGGTTCCGTAGGCCTCTTAATAGCTGTCTGTCCCGCAATTGGAAGTCAGATATTAATTGAAAACAAATGGCTTCGGTTCAGTGGCCCACGAAGATACACTATGATTCATGGTAGTTGACAATGGGAATTCTGTGTTCCCCCACACAAGGAATGATAAGCAATCGTTTCCGTAAACCATAGGTACATGTTGGGAAGCGTTAATCGGGTGTGGTGTGTTTATTTGGTTAGATTGCATGAACATTTATTATCGTACACTAAATGACAAATCAATATCCTGAAATCTTAGGAGTACGTACTGCTCCTACTGCAACAAAGAATATGGACTAAGTTGGTAGGTACTTACTGTATCAATTAAGTGAGTAATTTGTTTTTTTTTTACATATATTTTATTTCTATTCTTTTCTCATTATATCTTTATGTACCTATTGTTAGTGTAGGTAACTGCGGGTAGGAAGCTTTCTTTAGTTTTAACTTTTAAGTAGGTAGGTAGTACCTATTATTTTCTGGCAAATAAAATTATTTTCTTTTATTTCTTTCTCTATCAAGCTGGCACGGGAAAAGAATACGAGATAACATTTTTTGAGGACTATTGAAATAGTAGGAATGCAAATTTTCTATTCTCCAATCTAAGTGCTTGCTAATTTTAACTGACATATTTTAAAAACAAAACCGTTAAAAGTTAGAAGAGTTTTTCAGTATTCAAAAACTATATTTTGTTATGATAGAGTAACAATGGTGTCAATAGTTTTCAAAGTCGATTCCAACTTCATAGAAACTTCAAGAATGGACGATCTAAACTTGTACCAAAGTTCGAATAAAATGCGACGTATCTTTTCAACTAACAATAAAATAATCTTTCAATTCTTTCAAACTTGCAAATCGCTGCGATTTGTCATAATGCGCAACGGTATTCCTTGCCATAAATAAAAACTATAAAACTTTTAAAACTTAATAAAACGCCAACATTTTATAAGCTTTATTCCTTGGAATCATTATTTCTCAGTGTGAATCATCATAAAATTAAAAAATATGACATGCAGTCGACTCCCACTTGACGCGGTTTTTTGCTTCAAAGTTGATAATGGGTTTCGGAATAATAGTGGTCGTGGATTTTGTGGCATTGAGGCTCCGTGTTTTTACCTGGTCATTGTGAACGATGATTTCGGTCTTCGTGTTGGAATTCGAGCCTTCCTGTTTGGCTTTGTCTGTTTTACGAAAAAGTTAACAGAAAATCTTACGTTAAATCACTCGATAAAGAATTTTCTACCTTATGCTAAGGGAACCCTAAAAGAAAATCCAATTATCAAATCAAAAAAAGAACGTTACAAAAAATCGCCGGATTCAAATTTAGAACCTGACCCTAATGCCTACCGATGTCAGTAGCAATTAAAAATAATACAGCCGGCCAGTGCTTTCTCTACGCAATATTCGTGGCTCTATAAACGTCAAATCTTAAAGTAGGTCAGTATACAAAGACTTCCTCTTTATAAACAGACATACAGAGTAACATCGCAATCGTAACACAACACTATTGACCTGAAGTGTAAGAACAATGCCTTTTATCTTATTCCAATGAACTTTGAATATGATAACCTGTGGGAACAGCAAACAAATAGTTAATTTGATACGAATTTGATATCTCCGGCCGTTATTGTTTTGTGTCAGTGACATTTTGATGACCTTATAAATTGCAGGTTCGAAATTCGAAAGTCACGATCACGAACTCCCAATTTTGAAATTGGAATAAGACCCGTTGAGAGGTGTTCGAAAATTGAAATTAGCGTTTTGATTGACTATCCTGCTAGAGTCGAAACAAAATACCTGTGAGTTTTTTTTTAGGCGGGAATGTGGCTATTGTTGTTAACTAACATACTGCCAGCATATTGATGAAACACTGAAAATGCTATCTAAGTAGGTGTATATGCTGTATTTAAACATGGCAACGGTACATATTCGCAGCCATTAATATTATAACACCTCCAAAATGGGTTGCTGTGGTTATAATACCGACTTTTTATTTTTATTTGCGAGAATGTCTGCTGAATAGTTCTAGAAATTATCATAAATTTTTAGAGGGTAGCGGCTTTGTTTTAATTAAAGTTGGTGACTATCAATTTTAAGAGCAAGCTTTTCCCATTCGGTTTTTTAATTAAATTACTTAGGTGAGACCAGTTTAATTTTTTTTAACCGCTGCTGTTTAAACGCAAAAAAAAAAAAAAGCGTAGTAATTCTCAAAACTAAAAAATTTTTTATTGTAGTGTTTATAAATAGATAGATAGATGAACACTTTATTGAACACCAAGAAGAACAAAACAGAGTAAAACAATAGAACAAGAATACAAAGGCCTTAAGGTAGGTAGTACAAGCAAGGTAGTAATAGCGTTGAATTAAAAAAAATAATAATTTAAGAAAGTCCCGTTAACCTCCATTAGACTTCATATTTAAATCCAGCAAAAACTACATTTTTAGATGCCAAAATGACCATCACATTTATATGCAAGTCCCTCAATCTCCCGTTGAACTGCAATGTCAAGTCCTGGTAAAAATTACCAAAATTAATTTAAAAATGATTTTTTTTTGGTCTTACTTGACCTTACAGCCTTGACTTCCGTGAGTTTTTAGCTTTAATTTTGGGATATTTATTTGGTTCGTTGTTTTAAGATTATACCTAAATTATCACAGTTATGTCTACTTGCACCAAACTGTCAAAGTTCCTAAGCAATTACAATACTTGTTTGGTAGTTCTTAACAGTCAAGATTCTGACCGTTAAGAACTGCCAAGTGAGCAAAGTAATCGCTTAGGAACTTTGAAAATTTGGTGCAAGTCGACATTAATGTGATACCAGATGTATCTACTATAGAAGATTATTACCAGATGTATCACATTAATGTCGACTTGCACCAAATTTTCAAAGTTCCTAAGCGATTGAAATTAGATTATTTAAAGATGACCAAAACAGGCGTTGAAGAATAAAATAAATACAGTGTACCTCTACATTTAAAAGGTACACCATTGTTTATGCCCAAAACGTTTCGTTATTCCAAATTGTTTACTTCTGCGAACTGAACCTTCAATGCCTTTCACATAAACAAAGGGGCTTAGTTAATTACGTATGTTTATATTAAATTGTTTATGTGTATCTAAAATGTATAGTAGCTACGCTTCTCAAGGGCTTTGTATTTCAACACTTGTAATATTTAAACAATTTTAAGAACGGAAATAGTAACTGGAGGGCTAGGAGAAACAAAACGCCTTGTTTTTTTTTTAATGTTAACACTTTTTTATAGGCAAAAGAAGAACATCTACCATTCTTTAGGCCGCCCGCTATCTAACACCTAAACTACGTTATTTAGTTACTATTCTATATCTAATACCCTTAACGTTTTTTTTTACCTTTTCTTGTAACTGACTTCGAAAAAGAAGGAAGTTCTTGATTCGGTTTTTTTATGTTTGTTACCTCAGAACTTTGTCATTTATCAACCGATTTGGAAAGTTCCTTTTTTGTTAACAATGTATTTAAATCCGTACATTATGTACTTTAGTTTAAAAAATCAAAATAACTGAAAAAAGTAGGTCGTCAAAGTAAATGAAATTGTGTGTTTTGCTTGACTGTGGTTTTTCTATGGTGTTTACGCTCACTAAACAGTCCGATTGAAGTTGGTTGTAGTATATTTTTGCAAAACTTTGATTTATTATTAAATTGCATTTGAAAATATTTTTATATCAAACCGTGTGGAATGGCGGTTATCCCAACTTTTAAATATTTCCGGAAGCGGTTTCAAAGCTTTTAGTCTAACTTCCGCCACACGGCTAGTTAACAAAACGCTTCGGACCTCACTATTTGGGGCTTTCGTAATTGGAACTATTGTAAACCTAAGCCTAACGAGGGTTTCACAGAACGATGAATTTGTTTTACTAACTTTTTAAATGAATTGAAATAATTTATTCCAACATACACGGTATATGCTCGACAATGTCCAATTACATATCATGCTATCATCAAGGTAAAGCAAAGCATTACCTACTAAGGGAGGTAATGTTGTATGAAACTCCAAAGGGTTGTAATGTGATTTGAATTTGGAACGTCAAATTCGTGTGGAAACTCGTGGACAACGCTAAGTAGAAGAACGACCATATAACATTGTAAAAAGGTTTGTTCGAAAATCAAGTTCGAAGATTGTAATACAAAAGACGGATTGCCTCGCAGAAGGTGTGAAAAGTAGAGTATGCTCCTCTGGGATAAAGCCTGTCTTCGTCTTGGGTAGCTTGAACCCTTCGCGTCACTCAGGACTCCATATAACTCAGTCATAGTCATAAAGTTAGAATGTAAAGAGGGGTAATGACATTTCATATAGGATACAAGAAATGATAATAAGCATGTGCGAGTGATTGTCTATGTGTTGCTCAAAAATAGTGATGGACATTCAATAAGATGTTTTATCGACATCGATAACTGTGGTACCTACCCATTTTGCGTCACAAGTCTTGATTGAGAAAAAAATAGTGCCTACTACACAATCATGTTGTTGGTAGTTATATACAGGGTTAATGAGTGGATAATCCTTCAGCTGCGTGTGGTCATCAGAAAATAAAAATATGTTCCTAGTAGATATCCCACGAATTTAGAATGTTTACTGGGTACATATTTTCATTTTCTGATTAGTCCTGAAGTCCCCCACCCGCAGCTGAAAGATTATTCACTGATTACGTCACCACCTGTACATATGAAGATTTTAACCAAAAGAATGAGGTGGGTTTGGTTATTATTTATTAGATAAAGACTAAAGCGCCAAGTTTTGGCGTTATTCAGGGACAAAAACTTATCCATCCTCACAAACTTACATTCATAATACATAGTAGCAGGACTTACCAATATTTACCTACAACTTACAAACCAATCCAAATAGGCGGTAGTCTTCGAAATAAGATTGTAATAGCTAGAAAGTCGATTGTGTATAATATATCTGTTCTTTTTTTAAAGTTGGTTGATTATAATAAACAATAATGAAGCCCATGCAAATGTTTTATTCAATGACTAAAAATACTTTATTTAAGAATTTAATATTCTGAGTTTTGTCATTATATGTAGGCCCGATATGTAGATATACCTGCCTGTCATAATATATGTAGCCTATTAGTTTCAGGTAGGTAAGGTAGGTACTATAAAATAGGGATCCAATTGCAATATGAAGGTGGATCTCGCTTTTTCTTGAGTTGAATCTGTAAAAGAGGTTGATTTATGATTTAAGTACCTATCTAATAATTACTTGACTAATATAATAAACTTGCACCAAACTTCCAAAGTTCTGAACAATTACTTCACTCACTTGACAGATCTTGATCGGTCTGAATCTGAACCGTTAAAAACTGCCAAGCGAGATTGCTTAAGAGCTTTGACAACTTTGTACAAGTCGGAATAAGGTCACAAAATACATTTTTTACGCCTGAATTGAAACATTGTTCAACATGGTACTTACTGGAACATGTAACGTAGGCAGCGAACCTTTCTTCAAAATACGTTTATGTATTCTGAATAAAAAACAATCGTTTTTAAAATGATTGCTGCAAACTTTTATATTGTTTTGATGATCGCTCTGTTTCTGAAGAATTTGTAACCAATTTTTTCTGTTTTGCGGATCCTTTGGTAAGCTGAAATTAAATAAGTAAAAACGATTAGTTATAATAATACTCGTATTTTAAGAAACAAAATAAAAATGACACAAGTGGTAAATTTATTTTAACTAGGTAAAAATACCCTAACGATAGAAAAGAAAAGAGTTTTGTACCACTTTGCATAACTACCTACTCATTAGGTAGGTACTATCGATATTTCATGACGTCATCATTTTGTCAAGCCCTAGCGTAACGAAGCAATATTTGTTTTTACATGAAAAATCTATTATTTCTCCATATATGTAAGAACCATTTGTACACACGGCAAGAGCAATCAAAACTCCACAAGGCACAACGATTTTATAACTAATTGTAGAAGAAAATTGTCCATAATTTTTTCTACGAAAATAAACCAAATATTTTCTTTACTCACCTGTGAAATGAATGATTATCTGGGTTATTTCTATGCGTTGTGCCACACGTGTTGATTGAGCAACTAACCATGCTCTTTAAAATTAATAAAATGGTTTCATTTTGTAGATTATTGTAAAATGATAAAAGAATTTACAAACAATAACTGACGGGGTCTCCGGTGCTTCAAAATGTTTTGAGTGACGTGACTTAGTTCTATACTGCTCTTAATCATAAAAAGCTATACTTGCATCTCTTTCATTAACCGATCTTTTGGGGGCGACAGCCGAAAGTATCCGAGATCTGTGGTCATAGTCCCTCGTTAGCTCAGGGTTCAATATGCCGCCCGTGACATAAGACACGGCTTTATCCCCTAAGTGCATAATCTACTATTAAAAAATACTATTAAGAATTACAGACCATTTTACCCAACTGCCAAGGAAGGGTTATGTTTTTCGCGCGTTACTTCTATATATGTTTATATGTTAATGTCTATGTTACCTCGTATCTTCCGAACGGCTGGATATATTTCGACAATTAAGGTATCGTTAGATTCTTCTAAATAATCCAAGTGTCTTTTGATAGGTGTTACGAAAAAAAAACTGTTTTAGTGACCGTAAACACCACTGAAAAGTCACAGGGAAGCAAATTACGCAATTTCGTTTACTTCGACGACATATTTTTTACAGTTATTTTGATATATAAACTGAATCGATTTTGATTAAATTTCCATGGGACCAATCTGATACTTAGTATATCCTCTCAAACAAAAAAATATTTTTTAAACTAAAAAGGTCTGAGATAATAAAAAAACATTCAACCGAATTGATAACCTTCTCCGTCGTTCCGTCTTCTTCTTCCGTTTTCGGAAGTCAGTTGAAAAACATTGCCTGTCCTTTGTCCCCACTTTTTCTTGGCCATCATGCAGTCAGAACTTTACTCCGACCATCACCGCTTCTAACCAAATGTCTAATCCAGTTTTTTTTTATATTAACATGTAATTTGGCTTGTTCCAGCTGACCCCCTGCCGGGCAAGCACGTGCCGCTGGAGAGCTATGAGACAGAGCTGGAGAGGGAACACGCCCTCCCCACCTCCGTGCCCAACGCGGACATCCTCAAGACGAACAGCAACCCTACGTACCACAAGCCTAGGTGAGTGACAACCAGGGTTGGAAAAAAAAACAGTTTTTTTTTTTAAATTTTATATAACAAACAGTTCAAATTGTTTTAAACAAGTGTTCATTTTGATTTTTATGTTTTTTTTTCTTTTTAGTTATAAGGCCATTAATTTCAAATCAATTAGACCTATAATATTTCATTTCTAGACTAGGTATTTTTAAATTCGCCATAGTTAATTAAATATTTACAACATTTTATTATAAGATAAAAATTTATTATAATGTTGCGTATCTCTAATCAATACTGAACGCTTTACATTCATCATGTAGTTCTAACAAATGTCCATTTTTAATAGGGGAAACCCCAATATTTATATTATTTTAGGGGGAATACCCTAGTACTACTAGTCCATTGAATTACTTTCTTTCGAGGCGACGGCTGACATAGGGAATTTCCTAGCGGGACTTTACTGGCGGGGAATCACCTATGAACTATGAATTCTATTCCATTTACGAGTCCCTTTCATTCTATTCAGTCAATGTGATTAATATGATGAAGCATAGACTCAACTGTACGTAACGTAACTGTATGTGAAGCTATTTAGAGTCCTAAATATTGATTTATTTTCATTTATTTCCATTCATTCGCAATAAAAAGCAACCTGGTGTTTTTCCTTATGTTTTATACATTGTTTAAAACTTGATTTTTTAAACTAGTCATTAAAAACAAGGTTTAAATTTAAACTGTTTAAAACACTGATTTAAACACGTGTTTTAAAACAATTTGTTTTAATCATGCCAACCGTGGTGGCAACCCTAATTCTACACGGAGAAAAAAATGGAAATATTTTTCGTTAACTAGAATAATTCAACATCATCATTATAAGCCCTTGGACGTCCACTGCTGGACATAGGTCCAGCAGTATAATATAAGTATAATATAAGGGCTCGTCGTGGCGAATCCTATGCCTCCCCCATGATGAGCGGTCTCGAGCCTTCTCCATCCACCGACTTCCAACGACCGCAACTATGTCGTCAGTCCATGGAAAAGAAAAAAAAAGAAAAGAAATAATTTTATTGTTGGAAAACATAAAATAAATGAACAAAAAATTCCAAAAATATAATCAAATTACAACAAAATAGGGTTAAACATAGTCCGCCATACAATTGGTGCCTAGCTCAGCTTTAATGCTGCAGCGTACTGCAGTACGCTGCAGCGCTGGTATTCTGCTAGAACCCAGTGGCGACGACACGGATCGTATATCTAATTATCTATTTTTTAAGAGCAATTTTACAATATAATATTTTTGTCTTACTGGCAACATTACCATCGCGTGGGGCCGTCCAGCTCGTGGTCGCCATTCGAGAACCTTTCTTCCCCAACGGTTATCAGTTCGTCGAGCTATATGGCCTGCCCATTGCCACTTCAGCTTGCTGATTCTGAAAGCTATGTCGGCGACCTTCGTTCTCCTACGGATTTCATCGTTGCGAATCTTATCCCATAGAGAAACTCCAAGCATGGCTCTCTCCGTAGGTCGCCGAGCGACAAATACCGTGCGGGAATATCCGCGGACAACAGCTTGTTTGAAATAAAGGTCACTCAAATTAAATACCTTTATAATCAAAACAAAAGTAATTAAAAATCGTTTCCCATCCCTATCAATTTAGATGGTAATTCGACCCCAGCGGAATCGGAACTCGAACATTTCGAATTGCCAAATTGTCGATGAAAAAAGTTTTTCATTCGAATAACTCTCGAGTTACCATAATCAATGTTCATAGGGATTTAGGGTTCTGTTATGGTGAAGTAATAAACACAAACATAAATTAACGCGAAGTAATTAAAACGGTTTTTTTTTCTTGGAAAATATTTTCATATATAAAAAAAAATTACTTATCAATTCAAAATGAACTCCCTTGATGCAACTCAGAAACTTGCTAATGATCTTTAAATGATTTTATAAAATTTATAAGAAAGGAAATAACAAAGAGATTCGTAGAGTTATGTGCCTTCTTTTAAATAAGAATATATTAAACTATGCATAAAAAAAACGCTACCCAACTATTATTATCTTAGTTTAAATTATGCATAAAAAGCGAGGTAAATATTTTCTTAGTTTAAATGTATTAAAAGGTTCATTCATATAACTTCGAAGGTCAACATCAAAAATACTGCAAAAGTATAGTAGAAAACTTTCCGCGTAAACACGTAAGTAATCCGAGATTCATAATAACAAAGCTTCGAGAACAACGAAAAGAACTTTTAGCACAAATCTTTCAAAAAATTCATAGTTTCTATACGGAACACTTGGCACGATCTCGTCACACGCTTGACCTGCTTTCAAGTTTGTTTTCAGCAAAAGTTGAACAACTCATGACAGAGATTGATCGACGAACGAAGTAGAAAGTATTAAAGTATATGAACTTTATATTTTATTCATTTTATGTAGATGTTAGAGCAATCTTTCGTTTATACTTTTTCAACCAACTTCAAAAAACGAGAAGGTTAACAATTCGGTCGTTTTTTTATGCTTGTTTCCTTAAAACTTTGTGGTTAATAACTGATTTGAAAAAATATTTTTCTTTTAAAAGTTATACTTTCAGATTGGTCGCATAGAAATATCATCAATATCGGTTCAGTAGTTTAGTTTTAAGGCTAATCCTCAAATCCAATTCCATACAAAATGTTTCGGACAAATACTCAAAAAGTACGCCGTATTATAGTAATTTCTTCACACTATTCGTTTCGTCCATGTTTTTTGATTTCGTCAACAAAAAAAGTGAAAGGTTTCATACTTCAATTTAGATTTTATACGTGTTTTAAAATTAACCCTACTAACTTAATATTATTTGTATGGAAATTTGCCTTGAGGATTCCCCTTAAAATCAAAATAGCTAAAAAAAATATGTCGTCAAAGTGAACGAAATTGCGTATTTTGCTTCTCTTTGATTTTTCAGTGGTGTTTACGGTCACTAAAACATTCCGATTGAAGTCGGTTGTTGTATGTTTATGTAAAACCTTGATTATTATTAAAATATATTTTTTTTGCATTCATAGTAGGTACATTACTGCAGCAGCTGCGGTAAAGGCGTCTAGGAATTAGTGCATCCGCAAACGTGTCGCCGACTACAGCTATCGATAGCTGGCGGCCGTAATTTTTTATACATTTTGTAGCTGTCGCTTTACGACAAGTGTGGCGGCCACACTGGCGACAAGTGTGGCCGCCACACTTGTCGCCAGTGGAGGCCACGGGCGATAGTTTGCGGGGTGCATAATAGGGTGTTGGTAGGTACATTTTGATCAAAAAAAAGTTCTAATAAAAAGCATCACAAACCAAATTTAGTATTATAACCTCAAGCCAATTTTGTTTTCTGAATTTCTCCGTGTTAGACATTCGAATTTAAAATATTTGAAATCTATATTCAAATGGGCCAATAGCGGACGTTTTCAATTTAATTTTATGATACCTATTCGAAATTCGAAGTCTTCCAAAATGGCCCAATTACGTAACACATAAAGCCGGTATCTTAAAACACTCTACTGTAATTTCTCAAATGAAATCTTCGTCGTAAATCTGAGATTTAAACCGTTTTAACTTAAGGTGACTCGTTCTTGCCTAAAAAATAAAAAAGTACCGATTTCAAATTCATTAAATGAAATGAGATTTATTTGCCTGAAGTATGGTCATTACAAGAAAGATACACACCTACTTAGTTGGTAGTCGACAATGGTAGTCGACATGCAAATTTTACTTCTAATAATTTTCTAATATTTTTAACAGTATATACATAGCAGGTACCTACATTAAATTAATTATATCTAAAATAACAAAAAATGGTGTGGGACCTCGTTTCGTTAGCTCACACACACGGAGAAAAAAAATTCGTTATAGTTACTACAATTCTGTTTGAATTTGTGACAGCGAGAATAATTTAGTAACGATAACAATATAATAGTTCTATCTAACGAAAGTAATTTAACGGTACAAGAAAATATATTGTATTATACTATTTAGCCATGTTATCCCATTTTTTTTTCTCCGTGCACACTTTCCACTGTTACAACAGTTCTATCCACCACTATCATGACATACATTACAATTTGACGACACCGTTGGCTTAGTTGGTAGTGACCCTGCCTACGAAGCTTGGAGTTCCGGGTTCGATCCCCGGCCGGGGCGAATATTTGTGTGACGAACACAAATGTTTGTTTTCGGGTCTTGGATGTTGTGATGTATTGTATGTGTCCATGCCACCTGTGGCACAGGGAATTCTAGTGCAGGGGTGTGAGTGTGTGAATGTTTATATATATACAACTTGTAAACCGGGCTTAAAACTTTCAGAATTTGGTGCACAAGTTGAACGAATCACCTTAAACACCGTTTCGCGTAAAAAAGTTTGTTCAGCGATGGTTCCACGTTGTTTGACTCTGTCGCGGACCGTAAAATTGCCGTAAATTCCACATTTCGCTGTACGGTCGATTATAGAGATGGCGTGAAAAAAAACCGGAGAAATCTGCCTACAAATCATGCGTAAAAAAATAAAACCTTGAAAAATCTGGCTTAAAACTTGCTATGAAAGTAAAAATTGGAAAATTATACAGGCAAAGAAGGGAATTAAAAAAAAATCCTAAACCTACCTGATCAAAGTTTTGAACAAACATAATAAAATCGACTTCAATTAGACAGTTTTTGCTAAAAGTTAGTTTAAGTAAAATACGCATTATTGTTTACTTTAATGACGTATTTTATCAGTTGTTTCGATTTTATTTCCACTATTTACTAAGTAAAAAATAAGCATGCACAAAAATTCAATTTGATAACTAATGTAATATTTGTATACCAGTTCCTGGTCAAACATGCATTTGTACTGTTAGCATATACACGGTCAATTTTTAATCACCAGAAAAAAAATACACATGGCCAGTTACCGTTACTGAACACAGATATGGCAAAAAAATATAAAAATAAGGTATGAAAAAATTAGGTCAAATTTTTGTAATTTTTTTTTTAAATTCAAAATGGATAACTGTTACCGTTAGTCATTTCCCTATAGATTTGCATCGGGCGGTACCCTTTATTGATAATAATTTAAGTTTTATTCATCGTTTGGCAAACCCGGGTACCTAGCTCGAGCCAGCTCGCAAAAGCTCGGCTCGGGTGCCGCACTCGCGCCGCTGTCACTCTGTTATTTTGTAGAAATTCAAAATTCTGACTGCACAGATACAACGTAGTACCCCGTCTGCATTGCCCTTAAAAATTTTTTTTTGGTAATTAAAAATTGGTGGTGTATAACATCTTACCTACCGTGTTTCTGACAAATAAAATATCTATATCTTATCTTAATAACTAAACAAATGAATGGAGACCTTTCTAACATATTTTATAATTAAATTAGTTGCTAAACGACGAAGTTCTGAGGTAACAAACATTGTAAATAAATACAACCGAATTGAAAATCTTCTTTTTTGAAGTCGGTTAAAAAGGACAGAAATTAATAAAAAAGTATTGTAGATTCGAAGACGACGGCTATATTCAATTTTTTAACAAATTAGCCGGTTACCGTCATATCTATTATTATGCGAAACATAAAATAATATAGTTTAGTGTCTGTGCCAGCCGTTTATTTTATATTCGCACATATTTTTTTAGCTGTTTATATTTTGATTTTGAACCCAACACACTCTTTCAAAATATAGCCTACCAATTTATGAAAAGTGAATCTTTTACTCGTATAAGAACTCTTATGACTCTTATAAGTTCTTGAAAAAAATCCTAAAATAGTTCTTAAATTCTTATATGGTTTAAATATAGGTATAATAAAAAAAAGGTCTATTTAAAATTGTAATCTGAGCAACGTAACTGTGAAGATGTTGTAAGTAAGTAATACATAATAAAAATAATAATAAATATTTTGGACACAAACTAAGTAGAGCTTGTATTATGGGAACCAGATAACTGATAGAATACTCAATTCCTTTTTTTTGTAAATACATATATACCTCAGTACAAACACCGATTTTCATCACACAAATGTTTGTCCTGAAGCGGAAATCGAACCCACTCGACGAATCGTGTCGTCAAGTCATATGTAGGTACCTAGTACCTACACTACCTACTCATATGTATGTTTTCGTAAGCAATTTACAGATTAAATCCAATATTGTACAAAATCTGTCACGAAATTTATATAATAGGAAAATAATTAAAATAAATGACTGTTATTATCATAAGTTTAGTGAAATTACGTTCCTATTTGTGGAGGTTTTCCTAAACTATGACGTCATCGTCTCTGCGACTATATATCATAATTAAGTCGTCATATTTCAACAGAGGCTGAAACAAAAGTGTAAAGTTAGTAATTAATAAACAGATTAATTAAGAAAATAAAAGTTTCAGTTAGAAAATTCCTTAGCAAATCCCAGCGGTGAAGTGTACATGAATAATGTGAGTAATTTTGATATTAATTCGAATCGAAATAATCATAATTAATGATATGAAAATAATTTTCACTGAAGCTAGTTTAAGAATTTGTGAGTATTTATTCTTAACCGAGTTAGCATTCATTTCACTATTTAAGTATTTTTTTTTTGACGTGACTATGATTTATAAATCGATGAACGCCGCCGCGCCGGCTGCATGCACGAAAACGTTGACGTCATTGTCCGGTAACGCTGGAAGTCACTTTAAACAATCGTCCGCAAACTAACTTTATACAGACAACCAATTTTTTTCTAAATATCTTTTTAAATAGGTGTATAAAGATAAAAGATAAAAATGTTTTATTTCTAAAAAGGTCGTATAATAAGGTACACAGCATAAATAAAAAGAAATACAATGAATCATAAAATTATAAAATTATAGGCAAACAATTTAAAAAGATAAAGAGTAGAGTAGCTATTATACTTATAATTTAATATAAATTGTTCACTTTGTGTGTATAATATATAATATTTGGTATTTAATTTATTACTATTGCAAATTTGCACGACCTGTACTAGATAAAACTTCGGGTTCCTTGATCTAACGACTTGTGTGTATATACAAGGGACATCTGTTTCGGCTGGTACTGGGCTAGGTACTCACTTTAATAAATTTACTTACGTATGTTGTAGTTACAATATTATTAAAAAAAATTTATGCTAGACTAATATATGTAAGCGTATTACAATGACTTAGATACTATATCTATTTACTGCCTTTGTATAAATATTTATACAACATTAATGCGTTTAAAACCTACAAACTACATAATCCCTTTATTTTAATACTGTATGTGAGTACCCAATAAATTAATAACTTTAAATTTTCAAGATTGATTTTTTAAAGTTTAAAACATCACGCGCGCTCGTGATTTGCAAACTTCGTCCGAAATCCCTTTGAAAGTTTGTTTAAGATTCCTGTCAAAGAATAGACAAGTAATAAACTAGCAGAAGAGCCGCGTCCTTGTAAAGAATTACCAAGTCTTCGAGACGTGACTACAATTACACCAACCGTGCTTTACTTTAATCACAGCCACAACAGAAATAGCTGGTTATCTTATAAAAATGATGTTAATATTTATAACAGAGATTAATAATAAATAACACGGAAATATATTAAAAAAAAACTATAAATAACCTAGTCGGTCGTTGTCACCACCAGACGGCAACGTGCCCAGAACGCTGGCGACATTGCCACGTTGAATGGCAATGCTTATACGCTGTGCAAAGTAGAAACCAGCATTCTGGTCACGTGTAGACTCTTTTAGCCTATCAGCCAGATCTTTGTAGATTTTAATCTTATAAATACAATAAGAAATAAATCCAACAAGAATTTACCTTTTTTTTCCTATTATATTTTTTACTAATAGCTCGATATTAAGACGCCATCGAAATATTATTTTACACAACCTATAGATACCCGGAACACCAAGCTTCGACCCTGCCTACGAAGCTTGGTGTTCCGGGTTCGATCCCCGGCTGGGGCAAATATTTGTGACGAACAAAAATGTTTGTTCTCGGGTCTTGGATGTCGTGATGTCTTGTGTGTGTCCATGCCACCTGCGACGCAGGGAATCCTAGTGCAGGGGAGGAGTGTGAGTGTGTTAATGTTTAAAAAAAAAAAAAGATATTAATACTCTCTAATATGTAGGTAGGTACTTATTTTTTTCTTTTGCATTTTTTTTTATACTTTTAAAGTAAATTTTATATTTTAACGTTAATGAAATAGCTTAGTTAACGAAGTAACTTTAAAAATTGCTATAACCTAAACTAAATTAGTTATAACTTTTAAATTTCTGTGTAGCAGTGTTGTGGTCATGGGCAGATAGTTACCAGCTAGCTGGAAGACCAGCTGTGTGCTGTTAAGCTGTGCTTGCAAAAGCTGCCAGTAATTATGTAAATCGTTACAAAGTTACACAACTCACGATTAAACGTGCTTATAATCTGTTTAGGTTGAGCTTAAAAATTCTGAAAACGAGTTAAGTTACTCACTCGGGCGTGAAGTTAGAAATCTTGAATCTAAGGGCTTTGAAATGAAGAAAACTTAATTTAAATGTACTTCTGTGTCTCTGTAGATAAATAAATTAGTAGGTACCTAATTTTAAATTATTTTCATGTTTCACCATTTAAATAAGAACAAATACGCAGCAGAAAAACGAAAATTTAATAATTTATCCATTTTGGAAAAAATCCTGAAAAGTGTTTCCACATCTTATAAAAACCCTAAAAAGCTACTCTTCTCAAAGCTTTATCTAAACCATCAACATGTTTGATATTATTCCACCCTAATCACTGGTTGAAACAAAAAAAACTTAACAAAAAATATACTATATCATTCGCATGCAAGTAATGAACACTAAAACTGGTTGAATAAATCGCTCTAGTTGTCCAAAACAATGTTGGAAAATAAACCTCACCAAAATAATATAGGTAAACTATTTTTCAATCGCACCTAACACTGCACTGGTTGAATTAGAATCTCTTGAGTTGACAAAAATAATGTTAGAAAAAAAAAACAAGCCAAAATATAAACTATTTTTCAATTGCACCTAACATTGGTTGAATAGAAATCGCATGTGTTGTCAAAAACAATGTTAGAAAAAAACAAGCCAAAATATAAACTATTTTTCAATCGCAACTAACACTGGTTGAATAAAAATCGCATGTGTTGTCAAAAACAATGCGAGAAAAAAAAACAAGCCTAAATATAAACTATTTTTCAATCGCAAATAACACTGGTTGAATAAACATCGCTTGTGTTGTCAAAAACACTTTATCGCCAAAATATGTATAAACTATTTTTCAATCGCAACTAACACTGGTTGAAAAGAAATCGCATGTGTTGTCAAAAACAATGTTAGAAAAAAAAACAAGCTGAAATATAAACTATTTTTCAATCATCTAACTGCCATCGAAAAACAATCACAAAGCGATATATTCACAGCTTCTGGCTCAACTTTACTGGATTGTGGACTGCGGCTCTTTTTCAAACCCGCCTAAGCATGATTGAAACATTAATTCGTTGCTGTCAAAACATTTGTTTCGGTTTAAACGCGGCTGAAAACGACGAATTTCATTTGCCTTTTTTGAATTTTTATTTGACAGTGACGTTGACATTTCGATGTGACATTGAAATGTTAGAATTAACAACTATAAATATGTATAGTATGGAAATTCCTGTATTTAGAAAAACTGGATTTTAGAAATATATTCCCTTGTAATATGTACTTACCGCACCAAAAAAAAGAGCGTGTCTTACAGCATAAGATGTGTAGTAACATCTGACATCTCATTTAAAGGAAGTATTAAATTAACTTAATTTTTTAGGTTGATACTATCTGACGGCCAACATCCTGTTAGACACTTCCGTTACATTTCACGAAATCACTGCCACGAGTTGACAGAAAGCGATAGGAATAATGTATCATATTTTTTTCACACCACTTGCTCGACAATATCCGATTACATTCATGCTATCATAAAGGTAAAGCAAAGCATTACCTACCAAGAGAGGTAATGTTGTATGAAACTCCAAAGGGTAATAATGTAATTTGAATTTGGAACGTCAAATTCGTGTGTATACTCGTGGAAAACTCTGAGTAAAAGAACGCCCATATGGAATTGTAAAAAGGTTTGTTCTAAAATCAACTGGCCACTCATAAAAGAAAAAAGGCTCGACTTCAAAGATTGTGAAACAAAAGACGGTGTTGGCTGCTGAGTTCGGAGCCCTGGCTTTTTATTGTGTCGCAGAAGGTGTGAGAAGTAGAGTATGCTCCTCTGGGATAAAGCCTGTCTTCGTCTTGGGTAGCTTGAACCCCTCGCGTCACTCAGGACTCTACACCCCCGCTCCCTCGCTTCGCTCAGGAGTTAACTGAGTCCCTCGTTAGCTCAGGGTTCAATATGCTACCCGCGACATAAGACACTGCTTTATCCTCTTAGTGCATAATCTACTATTTTCACACCACCTGCTCGACAATATTCAATTACATCATGCTATCATCAAGGTAAAGCAAAGCATTACCTACCAAGAGAGGTAATGTTGTATGAAACTGGGTAGTAATGTGATTTGAATTTGGAACGTCAAATTCTTGCGGAAACTCGTGGAAAATACTAAGTGAAAAATTAGTTGACAATGTATCGCTTTGTCTTGCCATGAACTGACAATTTGGTTTATCTTAAAAAAAATAACTGAAATTAAAAAGAAAAGAAATGGTTGCCGCGTAAACGCCAGTACGAAGAATCTAAAAATATTCCACAGTCCAAATGTAGAGTCAATTTAATAATTTAAAAAACATCCGTATCTGATATCTTATTAAAAAGACCGGTCATTCGAAGCAGCAATGTGCTTATTAAAATAAGTCTGGTCTGAAAGCAGGAAAATCAAGAAAAAAACTCGAAATTCTTTTGTCATGGAAATGAAAAATTGGGTCGAGGAATGCTTTGACGGAAAATAAGCTAAAGTGATCTTAGAGTCACTTCGCAGGACCTAAACATCTTTAATTTTTCTTGTAGCTACACTTTTATGAGGCTTTTCGTCCAATCTGACATTTTATTTATTTTTTATACCATTTTCCTTAGAGGCGAAGAGTTTTGTATATTTCTAGATCCTAATATTCTTGCCTTTTATGCAGACTTGCAACAAACTTTCAAAGTTCCTAAGCAATTACTTTAATCGCTTATCAGTTTTTCACGATCAGAATCTGGACTGTTAAGAACAAGCAAGCGAATAAAGTAATTGCTTAGGGACTTTGAAAAGTAATTGATTAGGGATTTTGACAGTTTGGTGCAAGTAGGCATTAGTCTAACCCCAAGAACTTTAGTTAGTATCTAAACGTCAAAAACAATATCTAAGTTAAGTCTTCGTAATTTTGAGTAGCTAGGATTAAACATGTAGGCTTAGTTCTGCAATGTACAAGTACATTACTGATAGGTACTTATACCTAGACCGAAGAAATAAAAACTTCTTTCATACTTCATTATGCGGGCTTACTTCAAACATCGAACGTCCGCCATTTTCTTTTTTAGGTTATCAGAATGAGTAAATGTGTGGCCAGCAACAAACCATTAGTAAAAACGAGTGTGTGTGACCTCTTTGACAGAAAATATCGAAGATATTTCATGAAAGTTTTTACCATTTTTGTACGGAACTCCAAAGTATTCATTGTTCTAAATTATGATTAATTTAATAGCCAAACTATAACATATTAGCAGATAATAAAACGTTCTAAATTCAAATAGGTATTACGCATAACAATCGCCCCGATATCGGTTTGACCCCGCGGTTTGGGGAGATTTTCCTGATTTTTCCAGTTTTCCCAAAAGTATACAGTTTCTAGACAATCATTAATTTGAAGTGCTTCTGCAACTGGTTGCTTTGTTTAACTTGTTATTCGTTGTTTTGCGATGGAAAGTGCTTCATTGTGCTGTCAAAGTTAGCTTGAAATTATCCATTTCATAACTTCAGCAAGGTACTTAATTTACCATTTTTAAAACAGTATTAAGCCATAGATTAATAACGGTGTTCCTTAAGAACACCAAGATAAACAGTATCTAGCCAAAATGGATGTGGAATATAATAGAACAGAAAAAAATCAGTCAATAAAAATAAATATCAGATTAAAATATACTAGAAGTTAGCCAATGAGGCTCCCTTTTCTTTGTCGCATTTTCAATGTAGGTAGGTATTATAGTGTGATTATACAACTAAACAAAAAAGTTCTGAAAAAAAAACAAATTAATTGGGAACCGAATCCTTTTTTGAAATCGGTTTAAAACGAAGATACACTGCAACTTAATGCATGAATAATTCATAACGCAATTCTGTGCAGATATGGCGCAACGTCAAGATGTTATTCCTAAGTTAATTGCCTGCGATAAATAACTAATTTCATCGGACCTAACTAGGATTAATCTGTCTAGATGTGATGTAATCGCGTATTCATCATGCTATCTAGCATTCATTAGTATTCAGATATTCTACACGCCATTATGAAATATATGGCGTGAAGAAACAGTGGCGCTACCAGTAGCGCCATCTAGCGCCGAGTAGCTGAAACATAAATTGCGTTTGTAAACTTATTATTAATCGTCGACTTTTCTAGTTTTATACTTGCATATAATATTAAAAAAGGTGCTCGTGTAGAACATAAATTTGCATAAATTGGCATGTTTCTTTATTTCTGAGACTAAAAAAATAATTTGATAAAATAGATGCGAAAAAATTATACTTATTTTTTTCCGATTAAGTTTTATTCTCAATGAAAAAGCCTAGTAGACAATTTATAACTATGATATTTCACTAGTACTATTACTCCTACGTTTTGAAATTTAGAATTAGCTTATTTAGATCCTTTTTTTGGCTCGTTTTCTAAGTACTAATTTGTGATTCCATATTTTAGTACTTCTATGCTTACGTGATGTTGTATTATTATTATTTTCTAAATATTAAATAGATAGATACTTTAATTACAAATATTCGAGCAGGTGGAATTGGTAAATACCTTTCTTCTTATTCGATCAACAACCAATGAAAATTCTTAACTATCGTCCAAAAAAAATTGTAGTTCCTACCTAAAAAATAATCGCTCTACCATTTTTTTTCCTTACGCATCCCTCGTTATTGCTAAGGCACCTCATGTAAGAGTTATTATTTCAAGTGTTGCTAATCGTAAATTACATCTCACTGCCTGTTTGAATGTTTTCCACTCACGGCTTTCCCGCGAACTGTAGCTGTAGGTACTTCATCAAGTTCTGTAGGTACTTACGTTTGACGTACGAAAACTAGGTCGTTGTGCTCCGTGATTATACAGGCTTACAACACACTGTTACCGTGTTTTGTAAACTACTTACTTGCTCTCTTTAAACGTACTATGTTGTGGATTGTGCATAAAAATTGTGTATGAAAATGGAGCGAAATCGCGTGGTAGAATGCGCGCCGCGTTCTGTTACCAAAAAGTGCAACAGGTGTTTTGTTCTGCTTTAACGCAATTTTTAAGTTATTATATTTTGTTAGTTTACAACCATTTTGAGTGGAAATTAATTGTAAAAGCATATGTTGTTATATTTTTCACCAATTTATGAGATATTTAGTTACTTTTAGACAAGTTTATGTAGTAAGATGTGACTAAAAAAAAAAGTAAACTAATCTAGGTTGTTTGTTACTCTGTGGTAACGAACTTAATATTCGCGGGAATTCGATTCTGCGTTTTGTTTTTGCATGTAAAGTCTTATTAAAATGCGGTATTCGTTCGCAAAATAAACCTAAATGGAGTCTGGACTGTTGCCAATTTTTGTCATTTCCATGCCAGACTGCTATCTTTTGTATTATCTATGCCCACTTACAGTTTCTTCGGACAAAAAGGTCTACTCATTGTGGTCGTATTAACTCCAGGGTCAACGCACCCAGGAAAAATAATTTAGTGGTCGGTACTAGCGGCTCATTATTCCATGTTTTTGTGAGAAATGAGGTTTTGGCAAGCGGAGACAAAAAGAGTAGGAAATAAGTCATCGGATAATGCTATTTTTATGGCGGTCACATTAAGAAAATAAATGAAGTAAAGTGCCATCCATTTTATCACAGATTTGTCATATTTATCTTCGGAATGTTACCACTTTCTCTGAATAACGCCACATTCTTCTAAAAAAATCTTTTATGTAATTTTTTGTAAGAAATAAAGACCGAACACGTTATTGATGTTATTAAGTAATTATACGATTGGTAAAAAAAACTCAGCCGGCGTGCTGATGTAGCTGTGTCTCTGTGTCTTGGTCATGGACTTAACAAGCTGTTAAGCTCATTTTACAATGAGGAAAGAGCTTCATCTCACAACTCTCGGTAGAGTATAAAATATAAAATATAGGGTGTGTCGTAAAGAGTGGATAATATACCTTTACCTGCGGGTGGGTGGGTACCCAGTAAAATCCCACGGTTTTTTATTTTCTATTTCTAATTAACTGTGAAATACTTGAGCATGCAAAACAGATTGAGAAAAATATCATGATTTGTTATCTTGACATCAAAGAGTGGAAAAGGAAAAAATAATGGAAATTTCGAAAACGTCCCAATAACTCGAAAACTCAGTAAGTATTCAGAGTACATTTTCTTATTTGTTGAAAATGTATGGTGTTACCAACCCGCAAGTAAAATATTATCCACTCTTTACGCCACATCCTGTATAATGTTCTTTTTTCAAAAATTGCCTGCACACTCGAAAACGCCTGAAATCTGAATATTTAAATTTAAATGCAACCGATACAAATCTGCTACCGACAGCCCATTATTGAAATGTTATACAGCATTAATGTGAAATGCGCGGGAATTTTCGTTGCATTTTACACAATCCGTTAAACAGTTACATTCGAGTTACAATTTTGTACGAATAGGTATGGATAAAACGCTTTTGATAATAAACATTACCTATCTCAGTTTCAATAAAATTGGATTGGGAAGGTGGAATGAAATTCAATAACACTTACCTATTTTGGCGTTCTGTGGAGTGTCAATATTCAGTAGGTACCTACGATCAATTTCAAGTCAGCGAGCGATATTATACTTTTGTATAATATCGATGCAAAAGCATAATGGAACCAAGTGAAATGGCGGTGCTTGCATTTTATTTTTAAATTTCAGTATGTACCTACCTAGGTATGATTTTGTTTTTATACAAAACAGTTACGTAGAAATTTGATATTATTTATATTGCCTGAAAAATGGTTAAGTACATCAATAGTTTAAAACTAATGTTGGTCTCATACACCTCGCGGTAAAAACAGGATGCAAGCAAAAATACCTTTTAAAATACTACCTACCTAATTGAATAAGATTCGCAATTTACTTGTATGCGCAAAAGTAACCAAAAATTAAAAATATGGCATGGCAGTAAGGCATATACTATTGCTGCACCCTTATGACCAAAACATAAAAAAAAACATAAATAATAATAATAATGTTTGACTCAGGACACCGATGTTCATCACACAAATGCATGTCCTGAAGCGGGAATCGAACCCGCGAAACCGGCGTGGCAGTCCACTTGCCACTCGACCAATCGTGTCGTCAACTAACAAAATATACTAACGTTTTTTTCTTCTGTTGCAGGCCTCCCCAGCACCACGGCGCGGCGTTGCTGGCGGGGGTGGGGGGCGCGGCCGTGCCCTCGTACGCGCCCCCCGGACGGGCATTCTTCACCCCCCCTCTGCCGCCCGAGTATCGGAACCCCTTCGCGGATAAGCCTACACTCAGAGGTAAGGTTTTTTATGAGAAGTGACGAGCTAGGCGCTCTCCTAATGGTAAGAGATCACGCTTGCTCATGACCAGAACAGTGCTACACAGGACTTTGATTTACATAGGCCGGTGAATCACTGCTAAAGCGTTTATCTACATTGAGATATTTTGATGGTAAGTCTCGAAAGCCCAGTAATTTAGGTTATTCAATTCTGAAATGGTATATCTGAAATTTTAGATTATTCAATTTCAGTATGCTCTTATTACTTTTAAAAGCATACTGAAATTGAATAAGTAATCTATAATTTCCTTGTTTTTCCACAATTAACTCTAGAGTGCCAATAAAACTATATATAATAGGCAGGGTGCCAATAATAGGTTGGTTTACCTTATCTCACTTACACTTTCGTAAACATTTTTTTTTTTATTTCCAGGCACAAATACAGACGGCAACAACTACCTCAACCGGAGGCCTATCCCACCGCCATCGCTGGGCGTGGGCCATGAGCGGATACCCATCCGACCTCCCGGACAGGTAAGCACCATTGAACCTGATCATCGGTGCGCCCATTGCTGGATAACATCATATCAAAAGGCGCGCCATTTAGTTCTACCAGGACTGATGAGAATATTTTGTGCCAACCACTCCTATGTCGTTTAAAATATGTATTTTGTGCCACCCACACCATATGAAGTTTACAATATTTTGTGCTAACTACACTCCTATGCAACATTTTGTGCGAAACACCACCCTATGACGTTGCACCAGGGACTATATTGTCCCAACCGTCTCCCTGGAGCTACCTCATAGGAGGGTTCCTATGAGGTAGCTCCAGGGAGACGGTTGGGACTATATTGTGCCAAGTGCCAACCACCCTTCTATGACGTTGGACACCGTTGGACAGCGACACCGTTGGGAATATTTTGTACCAACCACAAACTTATGAAGTTGCACCATGGACTATATTGTGCCAACTACCCTTCTATGACATTGGACCAGCGACACCGTTGGGAATATTTTGTACCAACCACAAACTTATGAAGTTGCACCATGGACTATATTGTGCCAACTACCCTTCTATGACATTGGACCAGCGACACCGTTGGGAATATTTTGTACCAACCACAAACTTATGAAGTTGCACCATGGACTATATTGTGCCAACTACCCTTCTATGACATTGGACCAGCGAGACAGTTGGGAATATTTTGTACCAATTTATAACCCTATGATGTTAGACCAAGGGGCTGTAAGAAAACACCACACGTGTTACCTTCCTAATCTCAACTGTTCGTCCACAGGAGACGTCATCCCCCCAAGTCCCAGCGCCCCCGCCCGCGCCCCCCGCACCCCCGGCTGGCGTCGAGCCCCAGAAGAAGAAGGCCCTTAACAGTCCGAGCCATAAGGTAACCACATAGATAGATAGATGTAGTCTTTATTGCACACCTTAAATTAAAAATGCATGAAGAAGAAACAATACTGAAGAAAAAGTGGTACAATGGGTGGCCTTATCGCTAAGAGCGATCTCTTCCAGGCAACCTTGGGATGGACTCGAAATATTTGAACAAAAGAGGAAGGCGGCGTACAAATACCTACTAGGATAATTGATTGATTCAGGCGTTACTTTGCGGAAATCCATAAATATCAACAAATTATATAAATATATTCAGTAATAAATCCGCTTAATTTCTAAACAAAGGTTTTAATTAACTTAAATTTCAACTAAACCAAAGAGAGAGAGACGAGAGACTCTCGTTTCAAACTTCGGCGAGTCCACACCTCCTGATGATGCCTCGTATAGAGGCGAAACACGTGTCGTATCTTTAAACTTTGGTTTTCTGTTCTTTGACTCTTTGGTTTAGTTGAACCTTTGTTTAGAAATTAAGCGGATTTATTACTAAATATATTTATATAATTTGTTGATACCTACTAGGAAACTAAAATATTTTAATGAAATACAATATTTACTTACATATTACACATATTACAGAGTAATAAGATTTCTTTCGAAAACGAAAACTGGCTGTTTTATTTGTTAATATTGAAACGAATAGTCAAACATTTTTCCGTCGTTACTCGACCATCAGGACGTGGTGGCGGCAGCCATGCGTAAATGGGTTTTTTCAGACGAAAAAAATCTATGTATGCATCCCACGTTCTCGCAACGTTGAAGGAAAACATCGTGAGGAAACCGGCATGTCGTAGAACCTAAAGTTCGAAAACATGTGTCGAGTGCACGAAAGGAGCCTCTTCGAGGCGCACTTGAAATTATTTTACCACACTGGTTCGAAGGAACTAGTGACACGATAAGAAGAAGACTCGACCATCCATGTCGTCAATTTACGGGACCAATCTCGAAATCGCTAAATCTTGATTAAAATGACTAAAATATTTTTAAGCGTTATTATCGCCATTTTCAATCTAAATTACTATTATACCTACTATCAATAAAAAAAATCAGAACTTTTTAATATAAGATTTTCATTCAAATAACAAAAATATATTGAACTAGGTATCAAACAAAGCTTGATAATAATTAATAAATCAAACAAGATTGAAGAAGATAATGTATGATGTCTTAAAAATATAGATTTCCCTTTGATTAGTATCGTTCATAGATATTAAAATTAGTAAGATTGATACAAAATATAACAATAAAAACTTCTACATTTACGATGTGCCATAAAATGATGCGTGGTGTTTTTGATTAACTTAAAACCCGTTTTGATTATCAAAAGCGATATAAAGCGTTGAGAATATCATAATTCCATCAAATTGATGATTCAATGCTGAGTCAATTAGAAAGCTTTGGTTTCTCGGCTAAGTAAAGTGTTAATGGTATTGCTAATGTAGCTAACTATAAAACACATGGATGTGTGTTTATATTTCATCTGAATTCCGTTAGCTTTCTTGATTCATTCAACTTATGATCTGATTTTTGTCTCAAATCAGATTGAGAATGATATTCGTATTTTCGAAGAATTGGCTGGACCTTTTCTTTAAGGCCCAGAATCCCGCTCGCCGCTATCTTGCTCGCACTACTCTACATTTGTACCTTACATTTTTGGAGATTTCTGTTTGATTTTTGACATTGCGAATTTATAAAAATTACGCGCACTACACATCTTGACGAACATACCTACACTCGAAATTTCAAGTCTATAGGTTTAGTGGTATGGCCTGTGCGTTGTCTGTCAGTCAATCAGGCAGGACTATACCTACCTACCTTTCATAGATATTGATATAATGATTAATAGAACGGAAAAAATAATAGTGCCTAGAATTCGTGTCAAAAACGTCAAAACAACTGTTTAAAACTTAACCATCTGTTGGTGAACTCTGGTCTAAATCGTTAGATTCTAAATCGTCAGATTTAGTCAGACCTACTAACTTTATTATATTTAAGTAGACAGAGCCACCATTATAAGCTTAGGAATTTACAATAGTTTTAGACAAAGGCACTTTGTGTTCAAAAATGTTTGTTCTTTTGAGTATTGTAAGTAGGTAATCTAATTTTCTTAAACTTTGATTATTTATTTTCCAGGCCGAAGATGACGACGTGAAAACGGACCAAGCCAACTTCACCGATTTCGTGCCGAATTCGCTCAACATCCCGACCATTTCCCGAATCCTGTCCGGCTCCAACGGAAGGAAAGAGGACATACCCGATGTTCTCCTCAGAACCGTCACCGCCAAACCTCAACACAACCAAGAAAGAACTTCCAAAAGTGACGTTTTTATCACTAAAGAAACGGGCGTCACTCTATCAGATTCTAACAGGGACTCATCTACAGAAGGTGTTCTTGCTGTTTTAGATCCAGAAATGAACAATTTAGATAGACCTTTAATTGTAGAAAACGGTGAAACCAACACTAGAAGGAATTTACAATACAGTACTAAGATAAACGATAGTAGAAAGGAAGATATATTTCCGGCCACGACTGTAGGCTTTGAGTTAAAAGACCCAGAAATGTCTACGGAGAGGTATCATAACTTAGCTAATGTAAATCTTGATAAAAAGCATAAAGATAAGAGTAATGAACCTATACAAAGAACAGGGGAGAATTGGTCGTTTGCGTGGAACGTACACATATATTTTGCGACTGTTATGTTCACAATCCTAGCTGTATACTCAATATTCAAAATTATCATTTACAACAAATTCACGCACCTTTTCACGCAATACTACTTCATCATTCTTCATCTGATTTTGGTATTAGTATGTCTGATGAGGATATTTTACATGTGCTACGATCCGTATAACATCAATAACTCCTTGCCGGTTTTCATCAGTGAAATCTTGCTGCACATACCGGAAATCTTCTTGAGTATTTCGTTCGCTTGCACCATTTTGTTCCTCCTAAATAATAGCATTAATTTTAAAAACACGTGTGGTGCGTGCGTCGTTCGTCCTAGGACTATAATAATCGGAGGAGGGTTACACTTGCTCTCCTGTCTTATGCTACATATCTTCGAAAATAGTAATACTATGCTAGGCCTTACGTGTCAAATTATATTTATCCTGGTATGCCTCATTCTAGGGTTATGCTATATTTACGTGTACAAAACGTTGAAAGCTATATTGCAGAAGAAAAGCCATACTTACATCAATGGCTTTCAGAATTTGTATCAGGCTATTCACATAAACTTGGCAACCGCGTTGCTGTTTGTTCTAATGGCGGGATTGCAAATTTTTGGTATCTTCGGGATAAAGAATCAAGTGAACATGACAAAATTCAACTGGCTACAGTGGGGCTATCAGTTATCACTACGGGTTATCGAGATCAGCATAGTAGCTCTCATCTCCTGGGTGATAAGCCTCAAAGTTGGTATCGTGGCGTTGCAGAACGAGAAAGCTGATGGCAACAAAATCTCGGGCATGAACCTCTTCGCCTGTGCCGCAGGGTCTAGCAATGAGCAATTCGAGTCTGACTACCCAGCAATCTGCAACACCAATACCAACCTCCACACGTACACGTTACGGACTGGCAAGCCGATATACGAAGGTACCAGTCACCATCCAAACATCCCTGAACAGTGCTGCGCACCAGTCATTGATCACCAGAGATTCCAACTGAATACTTTGACTGGGAACTGTGACACAAACTCAGGCACAGAAAACTACTCTGGGCACAGTTCGATCGCCAACGCGGGGCATAGCAGTTCTACTGAATCCAGTAACGCCGCGTCTAGCCAGGGTGTGACCAATCATTTGATAAAACACCATCCAAACCTAGGGTACAACGGAATTGAATCAGCTTCTGATGATCACTACTCGAACTGTGATCCTGCTATCCAATCCTTGCAAGGAGACGATCCTTTAGACCACGAATATAACGTTATTCAATACGGAAGCAACAGCGACTTCATCAGAGATATCAAAAACCAGAACTATAACGGGGGTTCTAACAGAAGCTCTCACAACTTCAAACACATGTCTTACGACAGAGTATCTTCAAGAACAAACAGCAACCCTAGAAAAAAGCATCGGCCTAAGAATAAAAACGTTCAGAACTGCATGACGATGGGCTATGACTCTATGGGTCATCATTACCACCAACCACATTTACCCGACGAATACGGGAATTACGAATCAGAAAACGCGTCGTACCACGCTTCTGGTATCCAAACCCTAAACCCGAACAGAAGCTACGGCCCGGAATGCCAAGTTAGGGGCTCCCAACGGAGAAATTCCCCCTTAACTGTCAATAATAGTGGTAGCCAAAAACGAGGGAAAGGCAACGGTTTCCCTGATAGACCTAAGTCTACGGATCTGTACGGGTTTTCAGAAGAACCCCAAGAGAGACCGTACCCTACTCCAGCTCCTCGGAACTGCGGGTATGAAGCGTCGTACTCCCAGCCTCAAGATGAGGTGGCGCAACCTGATGGAAGCAGTATGCTGGTGGCACAAGACGGCTTCGTGAGGTTTCGACCGTTAGAAGACCCGTCCACTTGATTTAACATTACGCTGTATTGCACAGCGGACATTAGTTTCTGATAGTGGCATTGCTCTCACGAGCTTTTAGGAATTGGTAACTATCCATAGCGTTCTGCCTTTTGGCGTATTGGCTGCTTAGCACCCATGGAGAACGCAACACGGTTCAGACTGTAACGGACCCAAAAAGTATGGTCTGCTTGACAATTTCGATGTTGAGTTTGTTTTACGAGACCTGGCTCCATAATTTATTTCAAAATATCGTACGATTTTCTCGTTTACAATGTTTGACATACAGCATTTTTGCAAAATTGTAAAAGTAGTTTGTATCAGAAAAACCTAATTTTAAGCAAATAATAATATCACTATGAATGTAACAATTTATTAGGAATTATGTAAAATTGTAAATGTTTCAAATTAAGATAATGATTAATCGAAAAACGGCCTTTTGTAAATAGCATTTTCATTTAATTTGTAAGTCAGTTAATTTACTTAAATATCCCCCGGCCCTTAATAATATCCAAAATAATTGCCATTTATGTTAATCGTTTTAGTGTGTAACGTAATTTTAACATAATTGTGATATATTAAAGTTTGTTTTTAACAAATCTGTCCATACATAATATGAACATTGAACATATAAATACTTAAGTCCGTCTGCAAACTGGCCATAAATACTTATTCTATCAAACAAAATTTAACGCCGAATTTTGTATAATATAATTATTAAAATTTATTGTACGTTATCTCATTGTAAACATAATTTAGTGACCGTAAAAATTTCCTGAACATAACCTATTTCTATTTTGAGTTAAACGATAAAAATATATTGACTTTTGAAAATCCTGTTCTAGAAGGAATTTTCGGGTTTTTGTTTTTTAGTCGTTGCGGGATTTTTTCTGATTCCTATACAATTTTTTTTTCGAAAATCTGCACATAACGGTTTTGGCAAGCGCAGCGACGATATACTGAATATTGGTAAGGGCAATTTTTCATTGTGCTACTTTTTCTCAAATGGAATATCAATTTAAACCTAGTCCCTAGTCAATACGACTTTACCTTTTAGTTTAATCATCCCGCCATACAAAAAGCCAGTGCAAAGTAACTAGTAAAGGTGTCTTCACGGTTTAATTTAATAGCGCTCGGCGAAAGTGGAGGGGAGCTCTGCGCAAGTGAGGTGAGGCGAGACGGCGCCTATTGGTTCCGCCGCGGCGGGAAGGTGTCTAAGCGACCAATAGACGCCGGCGCAAGGCACCTTCCCCGTCGCGTCGCTCCCCTCCCGCCAAACACATCTAAAAATCGACCTCTGCGCATTCAAGGTCAGCGCTATTAAACCGTGAGGATACCTGTACCCTTCATGTCAATAATATGATATCAGTATAAATGTCTAGATAGGATAAATTGTAAAATAAAGGATTTGTGTTGCAACCAATGTATAACGGGTGTAAATACTTAAAAAATAACCCCAATTAAAACAGTTTTAATTTCATTGTGAAAATGGCTTTGATACAAAATCTATTATTTCCAAAACATCACTAAGAAAATTCCTATGTAAATAAATATATTAATTAAGAAAGCACGGTTATTAACATCGTATCGTAACCACGTATCAATGAAAATATTGACTTACAGCGAATAATTCTCAAAATCCATAGGCAACATTTTTTTCAACATTGCGGGGATAACCCTGAACACTCGAGAAAAAATCCGAACCCATTTTGGCAAGAAGTCAGTTAGTGTTTTGTTCTGGGTCTGGAAAAGACCTTATTTTACATGATTTTTTTGGCCGTGATTTTGGTCAGCAGCTAGTATTTAAATACCTATTACCAGAAATCAATTTAGTATAAATCAAGAAATAAAAAATACTATACTAAAGAGAGAGAAGTGAAGAGCTAGCATTATTTTATTGTAATTTTAAAAGAGAAACCATTTACGTTATAAAATAAAATTATTCGCTGTAAGAAGTTATAATCTTCAATTTAATATTGTAAATAATTGGGTTACTATTTAGTACCCAAAGGACAACTGCGTCCATTTTTGTTTGTAAAATATAATTTTCTTTTATAATTAAAGACTGTACCTATAATGTTTAGGTATTATTTTAATAAAACGATTATAAGTTATGATAATAAAAAACGGTATTGAAAATTGTGTTGTTTTATTTAAAACTTAGACCCTAATTTATCTAATTGATTGACCTTTAAACCCTATGTATGGCCAAGTACGAATCATACCCATAACGATGGGCTTTAATTAATAAATAGTAGTAAAATGGTATTTTTCCTAATTTCTCTGAAACTAGACAGTCACAAATTTAGAAAATCATAAATTAGAAAGTCACAATTTGCTAGGTAATCAGCGTGGTTCGTACTTGGCTACAGGGTTAAGAAGTCAATAAAATTTTGCATAAGCTAAGGCACTTGATACAAAATTATACATTATTATATACAAACAAATGTACAGTCTTAATCAAAACATAAAATAAAGTAATCAATTCAACCCGCGACATAAAATTACTGTATGTAACCTCTTAAAATACATTTTTAAATAGTTTTATTGTAACCCGTACAATAGTCTCAAATAATCAAAACTATAAACAACAGTTAATATATAAACTTAAATATTTCAAAACATCACTTACCTTTTCATTCATTCTATATTTATAAAAAAAAATGCAGTTTTATGTCAATATTTATCTCAAACCTTTATCCGGTTTTGATACAGTCTCTTATTAATTTGGAATGGAGAAAAGTAGGTACATATTTACTAAACTATAAAGTTTTCAAAAATATTGAATAGTCCTACGAACGTTAAGAAATTACACTAGCTACAGTGCCCTTCAAACCAGAATGCAGTAATGCTACGCTTAGAGAACGCTCGTCCACTTTGACACATTTTGATAGTCAGTCAGTAATTTTTTCTAGCTACAGTGCCTTCACATGATACATTAAAGAAGCACTTTGGATATATTAGGATATACACCACAAGTTTTTATTTTCCAAAAAAAATATACGCATAATCAGTTGCCGTTACTGAAGACAGTTACGGCAAAAAAATAGATAACAATAGAGTTTTTTTTACGACAGATACATACATAGAAGCACTTTGGATATAATATGGAAGACATATTTAAGTCACTTTAAATAAATAAGACTATTTTGTTTCAAAATATATATTTTAAAAAATCTATTAAATTTTTTAATTTTTTTGCATATTATGTTTAATAACGGCAGCTAATTATGCATTTTTTTGTGGTAATGAAAAACTTGCTGCGCAGAAGCACTTTGGATGTATTAAGATATATATGGACATATATAAGTCAGTGTCAGCTAGAATCATCACTGCCAATGATTTTAAGTCAGCTAGAATCATCACTGCCAATGATTTTATGTCAGCTAGAATCATCACTGCCAATGATTTTAAGTCAGCTAGAATCATCACTGCCAATGATTTTATGTCAGCTAGAAACATCACTGCCAATGATTTTATGTCAGCTAGAATCATCACTGCCAATGATTTTATGTCAGCTAGAATCATCACTGCCAATGATTTTATGTCAGCTAGAATCATCACTGCCAATGATTTTATGTCAGCTAGAATCATCACTGCCAATGAATTTATGTCAGCTAGAATCATCACTGCCAATGATTTTATGTCAGCTAGAATCATCACTGCCAATGATTTTATGTCAGCTAGAAACATCACTGCCAATGATTTTATGTCAGCTAGAATCATCACTGCCAATGATTTTATGTCAGCTAGAATCATCACTGCCAATGATTTTATGTCAGCTAGAATCATCACTGCCAATGAATTTATGTCAGCTAGAATCATCACTGCCAATGATTTTATGTCAGCTAGAATCATCACTTCCAATGATTTTATGTCAGCTAGAATCATCACTGCCAATGATTTTATCATTTTTTCTCGCCGCAAATTGCTCACCTAAAATTTTCATAACTTGAGCATGAGTCCTGCCCTCTTTTTGAAAAGCATAATTCTCTTTAACGAATAGCGCGAATTCATTAGTGTTGCCTTTTCGAGCCGGAGTTGAAACTACGACGCCATCTTTGTTTTTCTTATTAATTACCACCTCAAAAGTGCCGCGGCAGTATCCGCAGCATTTCTTCGTGACGTCAATGGATTTCGAGTGGCGTTGGATGCTGGAAGAAAGAAACGAAAATCCTTTAGAAATTTTATTTCTTATCGGTTATTAATTATATTTCTTAACTGATATAAGCTCAAGGTCGAGGAGAGTGGAAGAAAGGGGGGGAGGTTTTTTATCTGAACATTTTAAACAACGCCATCTAGCCCCAAAAATAAGCAAAGCTATGGGAACCAGATAACTTATAGAATACTTAAAAATTTACTTTTTTTTTGTAAATTCATACAAAGAATACATATAAAACAGGGACTTGAAGCGGGAATCGAACCCGCGACGCCGCCGGCGTGGCAGTCCAATACACTTGCACTTACATTCGACCATCCGTGTAGTAAAAAATTTTAATCTACATCGCTTGTTTCTAAATAATTAATATGAGTTGAGGTTATTAGTATGTAGTATCTAAAATTACCTATATCCACATTTGGTGCATTTGTATGAGTATTTGAAGTGTATCTCCAAATCGTGGCATCTGGATATCTCGCCCAGTTCAGGATACACCCTCAGCGCTTTCGCAGCCCTGGAACAAAAAATCAAAAAGGATTTTTCCTAATTGACAGACAATGCACGAACCATACCCACTACAGAACGTAAATGACTGAAATTAGAACGAACATACTCTATCAACAAATTACATAAATATATTTAGTAATAAATCCGCTTGATTTCTAAACAAAGGTTTTAATTAACTTAACTTTAGTACATATTACTATATTATAAACCAAAGAGTCAACGAACAGAAAACCAAAGTTTAAAGATACGACACGTGTTTCGCCTCTACACGAGGCATCATCAGGAGGTGTTGACTCGCCGAAGTTCGAAACGAGAGAACTCTCTCTCTCGTTTCCTCTCTCTCTCTCTCTCTCGTATCTTTAAACTTTGGTTTTGGTAATTAAAACCTTTGTTTAGAAATCAAGTGGATTTATTACTAGATATATTTATGTAATTTGTTGATATTTATGGATTTCCGCAAAGTAACGCCTGAATCAATCAATTATCTTGAACATACTCTATTTTCAATAAGTGTAGACACACACTCAGAACAGATATTTCCACTTCTCATACTCGTAAAGTTGAACTGTATGTACCTACCGAGATAGGGGGAGTAAAACTACGTTTTAGGCCCAAGAGCAAACATATTTGCTTATAAAATCTGTTCAAAGAGGTTTAGTTTCTATAGGTTTAATGCCGGAAGCTAAGAGCATTTTTCAAATTTCGAACTTCGGTCCTTCATAATAACCTATTTTTGATTTTTTAAGGCATGATTTTAATCTTCTAGCTAGTTAGATACTTTGTTATTATAATGGCTTAGGGGGCATCCATTAATTACGTGAGGCTTTTAGGGGGATGAGGGGGTCGAGTCAAAACTCACCCAATCTCACGTGGGGGGAGGAGTGGTCTCGGCAAACCTCACGTAATTTTTTTTCTCACTAAGTGGGGTGGAGGGGTTGGAAAAATCATTAAAAATTACCTCACGTAATTAATGGATGCCCCCTTACCATTTCTTCCATAGTGGTCCGTGTCCGGCTCTCAACTCAGCGTCTATGAGCCAAGTGGCAGCGTGACACATCTCGTGTACCAGCGTGTCCCGCAAGCGTTGGGGCGCGTCTACAACTTTTGTAGATAGTTTTATTGATGATGTACGGATTCGATCTCCTTTTGCGTTTTTGATTAGCCGATTCGTTGTTGTACTGAAAATCAGAATTTACACTAAATAATAGTAAGGATTTCAATCACACAGCGTCATCTTGAAAGAAAATAAGACAGCTTGTATTATGGAAACCAGATAACTGATAGAATACTATTTTTTTTTTTTTTTGTAAATACATACAATACATAGAAAACAAACACCCAGACTCAGGACAAAGACTGTGATCACACACTTTTAAATAAATAAATAAATAAAATAAATATTTTGGACATTTCACACAACGCCATCTAGCCCCACACTAAGCAGATCTTGTACTATGGGAACCAGATGGCTGATAGAATACTTAAATACTTTTTTGTAAATACATACATACATAGAATAAATAGAAAACACCCAGACACAGTAGGACAACAGTAGGACAAACACCGATGTTCATCACACAAATGCTTGTCCTGAAGCGGGAATCGAACCCGCGACACCGGCGCGGCAGTCCAACGACCAATCAACCAATCGTGTTGTCAACTTATACATTTACTAAATATAAAATAAATCTAAAATAAATGAACATCATCAATATAGGTAGTTAGGTATAAAAGGCTTGAACGTGACTGACTGACAGACAACGTGCAGGCCAAACCGCTGAACGTACAGACTTAAAACTCAAGTTTAGTTATCATGAAGTGCAGGCCCATACTAAAAAAGGAATTTTATGAATTCGATTATAAAATCTAAATTAAAGTATGAAACCTTACTAATTTTTGTTCACACAATCCCAAACCGCTGAACGTAGAGACTTAAAACTCAAGTTTAGTTATCATGAAGTGCAGGCCCATACTAAGAAAGGAATTTTATGAATTCGATTATAAAATCTAAATTAAAGTATGAAACCTTACTAATTTTTGTTCACACAATCCCAAACCGCTGAACGTAGAGACTTAAAACTCAAGTTTAGTTATCATGAAGTGCAGGCCCATACTAAAAAAGGAATTTTATGAATTCGATTATAAAATCTAAATTAAAGTATGAAACCTTACTAATTTTTGTTCACACAATCCCAAACCGCTGAACGTAGAGACTTAAAACTCAAGTTTAGTTATCATGAAGTGCAGGCCCATACTAAGAAAGGAATTTTATGAATTCGATTATAAAATCTAAATTAAAGTATGAAACCTTACTAATTTTTGTTCACACAATCCCAAACCGCTGAACATAGAGACTTAAAACTCAAGTTTAGTTATCATGAAGTGCAGGCCCATACTAAGAAAGGAATTTTATGAATTCGATTATAAAATCTAAATTAAAGTATGAAACCTTACTAATTTTTGTTCACACAATCCCAAACCGCTGAACGTAGAGACTTAAGAGGCTATGTGAAAATTTGGAGTCGCTGCGTTTCATTCTTACTCGGTAACGGTACTGTTTACAAACTTGATGTTAATACAGTGATTACTTGAGAATATAATCTAAATAAATGTAAGACAGAAACACGATTGGTTAAACTTTTCTCGATAGATTTATTTTTTGAAATAGGCCCTCTTAAAATCTGATTTACATCCATCCTCCGAATTTAGATTGTATTTACGGTTTATTTTTATACTATTGAGTGAGTAATCACAGAACTTAGATAAATGTAAAAGGATTTTTTTATTACTTCAATCATTTTCAAGCAATACGATGTTTTATCATTTGTCGCTTACGTCCGTTACTTTTGAGCGACAAAAATCTATATCTAACCTCTTCCCTCGGGGTAAGGTGTCTAATTGCACTATCACTGTCTAACAATTCGGCAGCTGTCATTTCTGACAGTTTCACATATCCTCTTAAAACTCAAGTTTAGTTATCATGAAGTGCAGGCCCATACTAAGAAAGGAATTTTATGAATTCGATTATAAAATCTAAATTAAAGTATGAAACCTTACTAATTTTTGTTCACACAATCAAAAAACATAGACGAAACGAATAGTGTGAAGAAATTACTATGATACGAAACACTTTGTATGGAAATTTGACTTGATAATCCTCAAATTGAAAAAAAAATCCCTTAATGGTCTTTCGTTAAGTCGCTTGATATCTATCTAACTATAATCCTGCAGGGGTTGCAAACATTTCTTCTTACCCAGCGGTGCTCCTAAGCTTTACATCCCACAACACAGGCATATCGGCATCCAATGCATCCTCAAATATGGATTTATTGAACTCAATATACAGCCTTCTTGTCAACTGTTCGCGTAGTGTTTTGTAGCTGTCTATGTATTGGATTGCTTCTATGTGACAGCGCCATGATGGTACATTGTCTGAAAAAAAAAATTACAAGCTTATATTAAAATATAAAAATAATTATAAAATAAAATACGTTAATAAAAACTGAAAACCCGACTGCGAATATATTATACTTACATTGATTGCCAATTCATTATTGCATATTAAATTTTAAAATATTATGGCTAATCCTCAAATCCGAATTCCATACAAAATGCTTCGGACAAATACTAAAAAATTACGCCGTATTATAGTAACTTCTTCACACTATTCGTTTCGTCCATGTTTTTTGATTTCGTCAACAAAAAAAGTATAAGAATTCATACTTTAATTTAGATTTTATACGTGTTTTAAAATTACCTACTAACTTAAAAACACTTATAAAATCTAAATTAAAGTATGAATCCTTTCATTTCTTTTTTTGACGAAATCAAAAAACATGGACGAAACGAATAGTGTGAAGAAATTACTATAATACGGCGTACTTTTTAAGTATTTGTCCGAAACATTTTGTATGGAAATTTGCTTTGAGAATTCCCCTTAAGTATTATGACTTAAATTATATATATTTTTGTAATCTCCTTTTAATTTCCTTCATTTTTATACCCTACTTGATAGGTTTGGTACACTAAATATTTTCAACGACCTAATATATAGCGCCAAAAATCCGCCATTTTGTTTATTTAAAAAAAAAAAACCCATCTAAGGACACTTGAGTTATTGAGACGAATCTAACGATATCTTAATTAATGATGTATGAAGTAACAAATAAATTTACATACATACATACAAGATACAAAAAACATAACCCTTCTTTGGCAGTCGGGTAAAAATATGTTCAACAAACCTGCCAAAGATCCCATGAACGTAAGTCTCTTCGTTCCCTTATCAACCGGTGTAACATACACACTTTCAATTTTCTTCGTCAATTTATCAATCTTATTCTCTTTTCCATCAATTTCATCCATACTCTTCAAAGCTACAAGTTCCATTACAGAAAGACCTTTGATTTTAGCCTTCTTTGTAGTACTATTAACATTTCTAGACCTTCCTTTCTCCTTTATATCCGGTGTACTAGGAACTTTTTCCGTAAACAATTTCTTTTTAGACTTTTTTTCTGAATCTCCATAATTTGTTTCGGCCCGTTTCAAATCCGAACCCGTCAAATACAATTCTTTATTGCGTTTCAAGTCACTTCGAATATTTTCCTTTTCCTCATCGTCAAATTGTAATTTCTTTTGTGCACCGTTGAAATTGTCATATGTGTGTTTTAGAGTTTTGAATAAGGATGGAATGGATTTCCATTGTTCTCCATAGAGGTCGTTGAGCAATTTTTTTTGAGATTGTTGGATTTTCTTAATAGAGCAGTTTTCAGAGGATTCGTTGGCTGTATCCTTGGGAGTGGTGGGGATTGGATCATTCCTCGGAGTCGCACAGATGATATGTTGCGCTGGTGACCAGCCACCGATGCTCGGTCGCATTTTTCCATTGTTAATTGGAGATTTAATCTCTTTTGAACTGTTGAAGGAAACCTGAAATAAATATGGTAGGGGTAAGTAAGAGTCTGAGACTGGGCTTAGAGGCGCATAATTATCATAGAAAAAGGAAGCAATGGTATATGTAAATGGACTTCCTTTTCTGCACTTGGACTCCAGTATGTCCTTTGTGCGTCGGATATCCTGACTTATAGTTTAGCCAGCCTAAAGGTGCGGCCACACTGCTACTGCCATTAAAACATTTACTTACAGCAAGTACTTACTTACATTCTACAAGAATTTAACAATTCTTAACATTTGTAAGTAAATGTTTTAGTGTTAGAAGATGTTTGTAAACATTTTTTAACAGCAGTGTGGCAGCACCTTATCTCTGACTAGAAGAACAGAAGTTTCTTGGGTTCCTTGTAGGAGAGGTAAACTGTTACAATATAAAATATTTTCAATTACTAATTGACAAGCCAGGACCTTAACGTCCTGTTAGGACGTTAAGGACCTGGCTTGTCTTAGCTTGGCTTGTCTATGGACGGGTCTTATCTTGAGTAAGAGATAAGTCTGCCCATAACTAAAAATAGTGCTACTTATAATTTTGGACTACAAAGTTTAGTGCATCACTGCTATTAGCATCCACTTTCAAGTTTTTTAAGTAGGTAGGTCTTATATTTATAGGTAGGTAGGTTATAGTCTTTAGTCTATTGTTATAAATCTTTTCAAACTTTTTTTCTTTGACAACAAAGAAACATGTTGAAAAAATTAATTTGATAGCAGTGTACAGATGGATGTGAGACTCTCCAAAGGCCGGCATTGAGCCCAATCTTGGCTCTTCTCATCTACTTCAGCCGTACAACAACTAATTATGTATTATGTCTCTACTTACATTTCCACATTTGCTAGGTTCTTTCCCGGTTATAATTATCTTGGGTATATCTTCATCAGATAACTCACCGGAGTCATTTATAACTATAGGTGAGTATATTTTAGGTTTCATTTGAAACTGTAACATAAAATATTTCACACTTTTATTATTAAAAATTATGACAAGCAAGATTACACAAATTCATCTAACATTAACAGCAAAAATTAAGTTTAACCTACTATCTGTCTTAGATAAAACTTAACAGTCTAATTAAAAGTCAAGTATGATCATCATCCTTGGAGGTAAAGCCCCGGGTGGGCCTTAGCCTGGTCAAGTAAACATCACCATACAAGCTGATCTTTGGCTTTCTCATTCCAGCCATGGACTCCGAGTGCCTAATGGAGATTGGTGAATGCCATCCAGCCATCATAGTGTAGGGCTTCCTCAAGGTCTCAGGCTGTCAAGCTTCACAAGTATATAGGAGCAAAAGTAGATAGATAGATAGATAGATGAACACTTTATTGCACACCAAGAACAAAACAGAGTAAAACAATAGAACAAGAAAACAAAAGCCTTAAGGTAGGTAGTACAAGGGGCGGCCTTATCGCTGTAAGCGATCTCTTCCAGGCAACCCGGCAAGGAAAGAGTATAATTGGAGATGAGATAGACGGCGCACACTTAGTAAGTTACAAGGTTTTTAAATTAAAAATTCGACTACTTAGATACTAGTTTTATCTTTTTTATAAAATAAACTAATACATACCTTTTATAATATATATATATATATACATATATATGTATAATATGATACGGATAAAAAATAAATAAAACATCGACATGATAATATTTAATCAGATACAAATGACAGATAGTGCAGCTTCAGTTTGTTTCAGTTTAAAGTATAGGCCCGGTTCAGAATAGTAGAAAAAACTGATAACTTGGATCAAATCTGGATCACATTGGATGTTATTTGGAAGATTCACAGTAAAAGTATGCAATAATTCATAGCTTGAGGACGCAATGTACGACACTGATTATAATTGATTATTTTTGAGTACAAATAAAGGCTAAAATATAGGCGGGTAAAAACTATTACTTACACGACTGGACTGAAACTCCGCCCTCAATCTATCGAAAGATTCGTCGAGTGATATTATAACAGAGCTAGAATTCAACTTCTTACGTTCGTCATCCAGTTTTGGGTTTTTTTTCTTGAGGGACAGCTTTTGAAACCCTGCAAATATTGTTTTTAGAAGCCTAGGAAGTTATTCGAAATTGACTTTTTCAAAGTGATACTCACGGCTTCGTTGACTGGATTGAGACTTTTTCGCCTCCATTTTCGCGTAGGGCATTTCAACAGCTAGGATCTTTCACATTAGTTTCTGCATTGCAATTTGCGAAATAAACGAAAATAAATCCAAAAAAATCGGTATAAAAATACACAACCGTTGGGTTCTTTTCTTTGACAGTTTGACAATTCAATGATTGAATGAAGTCGTCAGAAGCTGTCACGTTTAATTTCATTCGCTTATTCGGCTGTTTCAGCTACTCGCCACTAGATGGCCATAGCAGCGGTCGTTTTAGTTTAGTACTCAAGATATAGATGTCACTACTTGAAATAATTTTACAATGCGGGATGTGCTAATAATTATTTGTATGATGCGACTTCCTAGCGGGGCCATTTGCGCTTTTGCAGTTGGTTAATTTATAAAATATTGTATCCAAAATTTACTGTTATGTTTCGTAAACAAAATTCATATTGTACCCCCATAGATGAAAGAATTGTCATGAATTGAATGAGTACCGCTTCGTGAATCTAGCGAATAGGTACCTAGGTATTTTCTCACCTAGGTACTGAGTGTTTATAAATAAAACATAATTATCTTGAAAGAAAATACCAAATAGTTTTAGGGCGATTTACGATGTCTACTCTACGCACTGTCTGGTAAATCTATTTACGGTCCTCATTCTGTGTCTAATGTTTTATTTCACCCTTGCCCTTAACCCTTGCGCATGCGTACAAAATCGTGCAACATGGCGTCCGCAGTCACATAACTTTGAAAAACCAATATGTATACTTAACTCACAGTACAGTTAGTAAAATACAATTTAAAACTGAAAAAGCCATTAGAATAAAATCGGAAAAATTGTGTACAAGTGATAAGATTTTTGGATGAAAAAAGTGTCATGTGTATGACCTTTGACAGTCGTAATCTACCAGTTTAGTTTGATCTCTCATTGCGAAGATTTGAAACTGTGGTACGGGCCTCGGTGGTTTGGTATCAGCTGTTTTTGAAAAATCGAATGCCTACTAGAAATCTCTGTGCTCAACTCAGTCTGAAGTCGAATTTGATGTGAATAGGGCGAATTTTCTTCAGCCAATCATGTAGGGTGAGTGACTTCAGTGAAATGACATAAAAAAGTTATAAAATAGCAATTTCGTAGTTCGTGTTGGTGTTTAGAAAAGTTATTTGATATAGAGTTTTCTTTTATAGATTTCTCGTAGATTTTTTTATTTTGTCGTGTTTTTAAAATCGATAGCTTGCACGTGGTTGGTTATAGTAAGTGTTGTGGTAAAATGCACGTTCTTTTAAAGGTGGATGGCTCAATTTGATATGAATAAACGTATTAAAAATAGATATAACCCTTCTTTGACAGTCGGATAAAAATAATGTAAGTGAGTATCTATGTAATGAAAATTATAAAAGAGAAAATAAAATTCAATCTCTGAAACATGAACTCAAAACCCCAAGAACCCCAAAACCGTGGGCGCTGAACGTTTTAGAAAAACATTTGAATATTCCATAGAAATGTATTTAAAAAATAAATACAATTGTTTACATTTTCCTGCAATTTGTTTGAGCTCGAGCACTTACCCTGCAATTATTTCAGAATTAATTAGGTACCTAATATGTATAATAAGTAATAACAGACCAGACAATTTCTAACGTTTGACCATTAAGTACCTACCTAGCCAAAATTCCTTACCTACAACATAGGTATAGGTATACACTTTATTAACTCCTATGCTTTATTTTTGTATAATATACAGGGTTAATAATAAGTTGACGTATTCCCTGAGGGATCAGAAATAAAGGGTAACGTGTAACAAAAAGCCCTCCAAATGCCCCAATGTGCGTATGGCGTGGTATGGTTATATTTTTCAAGATATTTGGAACTTTTTTGAAATTACCTAATTAACTATTTTTGAAATAACCTAATTTTGTTGGTTTCAATTTCTATTCTAACAACAAAATAAATGAAAATTGGCTATTTAACTCTTTTCATTTGTCACATACTTTGTGATTTTACTCAAATCAAATAGAAAAAATTACTGAATTCAATAATTCAAGAAATTTTATGCAAAAAGATCATGGCAGCGGTGGGATTCGAACCCACGCCTCCGAGGAGACTGGTGCCTTAAACCAGCGCCTTAGACCGCTCGGCCACGCTACCCCGTGAAAACAATGTTGAAATTATTACATACACCATTATGACCATATTTATGAATTTTCTTCATGTGGTAGGTAGGTAAAGTACCAAAAAAAGTTAAAAATAAACGTAAACAGTACCAAAAAATAAAGTCTAACATTTACATTTTCTGTTTGTTGTAATAATATTATGATTGCCCACTTGCCCACCCGTGGGTGTAACTTATGTGAAAGCCTTTTAAAACGTGGGGTAGGTATTTGTTTCTAGCTAGATAGGTGTTTCTAACCATATCTACCTGGATGTATAAATTAATACTTTTATAAGTAAAAAATCACTGAATTTGTTTATTATTAATTACATTTTTCCTTAGTGTATTTATTTATTTTTTCTTACTTATTTAAATATAAAACAAATTAAATATAAATTATTATAAATTAGAACTTGTACACCATAGTTCGTGCAATAAACAATTTCATTTTATTTCACAAATAAATCTAAAGAATATATCATCGTTGCGCTTAACAAAAACGTTATGTGTTTTTTATCTAAGTACTTTTCAGGAGAGACAAAAAACTGATTTAAAAAATCGGATCTAATCATATAAAAAATTAGGTTATAATTTTGCTTGTTTTCTACAAAAATGTCAAAAACCTCATCTTGTTACTTATTGAATTTGGCTCCCAATTTGGGTGCCAATTTCACTATGTGCAAACACTTGAAATATGAACACATAATATGTATGGTACCTACTAGGGCTTTCAGTCTCGATGACTTTCTGAGTCCCGGGAAAAAAAAATCGAGACTCGATGCGGTCTCGAAATTCCCGGGAAAAACGAGACTTTCGAGACTAATTTAATAGTACATAAAGGCACACTCATAGGAATCGCATTTAGGCATTTTATGGCGTATTAGCGAACACATCACAGTTTAACTTTACAATCCAGTATTTGATGATGTTCGGTGATGTCCGATGTTCCTGATTTATCAAAATTTGCGTTTTTCTTCGAAATGGTTCCTCATTCCACACATACACACACAAACCAACGAAGGTACAGGGGCCTTTCATTTTATTACAACATAAACATATCAATGACTCTCGGGCTGTGCATACAGCTCCATATTCCAATGCGAATGTGTAGCGATCACCGAGTCAGCAAACACCATACTTCGGAGGAAAATCGAAAATCAAAATATACGAATTCTAACCGATAGTATGGCTATACTAAAAGCACTAGATAGCAATACTTGCGACTCAATGCTCGTTAACGAATGCCACCGAGCACTGGAGAGAATAACCCAAGCCAACCGAATAACACTCCAGTGGATTAAGGGGCACAGAAACTCATTAGGGAACGACGCCGCAGACGAGTTGGCTAGAAAAGGATCTGAGACTGGAAGGGAAGGGCCATCTCCCTTCCTACCACAACCCTTTTCTCGATTGCGAGCGTGGATACGCAAACGTACAAAGACACAGCACAGTGAGCGCTGGCGGCAAACCAAGAAGTGCAAACAATCAAGAATGGCCTTTCCGCAACTTGCACCACGTCTAACTAGACGTTTACTTAGTTTGAAACGACCAGATTTAAGAATCATTGTGGGTACTATCACAGGACATTGCCTGCTTAACAAACATCTGCACAACATTGGAAACACAGACAGCCCACTCTGTAGAGGCTGCTTGACCGAGGAGGAAACGCTCGCCCACGTAATCCTGGAATGCGTGGGAGTGGCAAAGCAACGAGAGGAAATCCTCAAAAACCCGAGGTCACTCCGCGAAGCCTGCGAAGAACCCAGGAAAGTTCTGTTCTTCTGGGCGGAGTTAGGCTGGCTAAACTATTAGTCAGGAAATCCGACGCACAAAGGATCAACAGGAGTCCAAGTGCGGAAAAGGGAGTCCATTTACATTTACATTCATTCCACACATATAACTTTTTTTTTAAATTGCCCTTTTTGGTAAGCTAAAGTCATAAGACTATACCACTATGTCGTATCCTTGTTTTAGATTATACTAAGGGCTATCTACACTGAATATTGTTAAGATTTTTATAAGTATCGAAAGTCTCGTTATTCCCGGTACCGAAACCATCCAGTCTCGAGTCTCGAAAATAACGAAAAATCGTCGAGACTCTCGAAATTTTCGAGACCGAGACTCCCGGGATGAAAGCCTTAGTACCTACCTACATACGTACGTACTAAGGCTTTCATCCCGGGAGTCTCGGTCTCGAAAATCCCGAGAGTCTCGACGATTTTTTGTTATTTTCGAGACTCGAGACTGATGGTTTCGGTACCGGGAATAACGAGACTTTCGATACTTAGAAAAATGTTAACAATATTCAGTGTAGAGTAGCCCTAAGTATAATCTAAAACAAGGATAAGAAATGGAATGAAATGAAATGTACTTTTATTCACATTAAATAGAGTTTACAGTAAGATGTCAGGATTTTTCGTAGTACGTCTATTTAACTATCAGATTATGAAGTATGTGAATACATAATTTATAGTCTTAAAAGTTTAATAAGCTCAACCAAAACATGCAAAACCTAAATATATGCATACAAAAAAACTAAATATTTTTTACAAACCTATCCTAAGACAATGTGGTATAGTCTTATGACTTTAGCCTGCTAAAAAGGGCAAATAAATGTGGAATGTGGAACGATTTAATTCTAAATTAAAAATTAAAATATTTCGAAGAAAAACGCGGATTTTGATAAATCTGGAACATCGAACATCATTAAATACTAGATTGTAAAGTTAAACTGTGATGTGTTAGCTAAAAGGTTCGCTGAAAGGTATCTATCTAATTCACGCTAGAGTTATAAGATGTTTTCAAATAAGTTAATAAAACATCTGATTGATTTCTGGATTTTACGTGAATTTCATGTTGTACCTACTTGTGTTTTTTGTTGCAACATTATGACACGAAATGACAGCGTAGAGTACCTATGCACTATTTAATAATTAAATTATTGTACTCTAACCAAAGAGCTTCTATACTATGTATCTAGAGAGCTAACACGCCATTTTGTTTTATTTAAGTATTAAGAATTCTGAACCTTATCATTTGGAAATAAAGTTATTTTTTAATTAAATCTAAATATAAGGATTTTAATGCTTGATAGAGACCCCCTCGTTAAGGAGTGTGTCTCGTTCACACAGTTGCCAGCATACAATTAAAATTAACATGGCCATAATTTTTTAAATAAGTGGGACAATTTTCGAAATTAGACGATTTGCTCTAAATGTTATTCAGATTCATTTGAAAGCTTTAGTACAGTCGCTATCATGTAGGTCAGGTACCTAACTGCCGAGAAAAATAATTACTGTTCGAAAGAAACAGTATTAAACCATTGATTCAGATGTACCTCACTAGAATGCGGCGCCCCGCCCTCTTTTATGTTGATATTTTAATGTATAATATAATGTTAAAACAAAATGCTAAGTAACGTATGTACCTATATAACATTGTTATCTTATTGAGCAGATTGAATTTTTCCTTGGTTGCTTGTTTATGTCTCAATGAAATATTTAAAATTCAAAAATTATGGTCGCCCTATAGAACGAGACACACTCCTTACTAGTTCTAGCTCTTTCGGCTCGCGGTTTTTGTGTGAGTCGGCATTCTAGATACATAGTATACAAGTTCTTTGACTCTAACATGCTTTTTGACGCAATATTGATGCTCAAAGTGATTTTTTTTTAAATAAAAGTAACAGATGTTGACATTTGAGTTGCTTATTAAAGTACTAGATTAAAATATCTTGTTTTGACTGTCTAAATGCCGATCCTAGTGTGCCTATAAGTACTATTGAAATAGTCTCGAAAGTCTCGTTTTTCCCGGGAATTTCGAGACCGCATCGAGTCTCGATTTTTTTTCCCGGGACTCAGAAAGTCATCGAGACTGAAAGCCCTAGTACGTACTACGTACAAATGCGAAAGTTTTCTTCCAACATAAGAAGTATAACCGTAAATTACTGAACGAGTAGGTAGGTATGTACTTGTACACCAACTTGTGATTCACAATCGCAAATACATTAAAAAAACATTGTTTTACTTGACCTACCTATCTGGGTAATAAATACATTTTGTATGTCAATGTTTCTCATTGTATACTTTTGTATTATTCTCATCTTTCTTTTCTCAGTGAGAGCTCGTTCGCACGAGCGTTTTTTTAACGCGCGTTATAAATCTGTTCAAACTCGTTCCTAATTCGTCTGTAAAGATTTAAGTTTTAGTTTAAAGTGTGTTTGACTGCCACGCCGGTGTCGCTAGTGGGTTCGATTCCCGCTTCAGGACAGGCACTTGTGTAATGAACATCGGTGTTTGTCCTGAGTCTGGGTGTTTCTATGTATTCTATGTATGTTTTTACCAAAAAAAGGATTTAAGTATTGTATCAGTTATTCGGTTCAAATGTCCAAAATATTTTTTTTTTAGTTCGTAGCTGTACTCGCTTCTCGCTGATCGTTCCGCGGTGTGACAAGTGCCTTAGGAAGGAAATTAATTAATTCTCAACGGAAACGAAATTATGGTTGTCAGCCATTGAGTTGGATCTAAACTCAATGTTGTCAGCTATACAATACCTGCATAAAATATATAAGAACATAAATAAAATAATTGCAAGACAATGGGTTATTCATCAATGATCACGTACTAACAATCACGATGACCTCAAAATCGAAGATTTACATCAAGGAAATGGGGATTCCCTGTAACGAACGTGATCTCAAAAATCGTGAGGCAGTGGGGAATCCTGGGGGAAAAAAATCGAAATTCGTAATTCTTTAATGTACCTACTACATACACAAATAAAAAGTTATTGTGATATATTTTTTCTATGGTTTTTACAATACGTTTACGTTTACATTTTCGCCAAATAAATCAATCATGCTTTTTCTCAAAGGCGTTGTCCTAATAGAACGCGATCACGCGATCGTCGCGCGAGCAAGCGATGCGACCGTCGCGCGAATCCGCGATCAAACGTACTAACGTCAAATAAACGTCCCGATTGGCAATCGCGCGATCGCGCGACGCGACGAGATGCCAATTGGGACGCCTATTTGACGTTAGTACGTTTGATCGCGTGATCGCGCGATCGACGTTCGCGCGAACTTGCGATGGTCGCGTCATCGCGTTCTATTAGGACACTGCCAAGGCATAGATTGCATAGGCAAGGATAGATGGTTTACCACGATTAAGGCTGAGGCCAGAAAAGCGTAATTTTTTGAATTGTCAGTCGCGTAATTTCGGTCGTGTAATTTCTGCTGCATTTTTTTTGGTATAAAAAGATCCTGCTGTTTGATTCACACGGCAGTGGTAACGCAAAATAAGTTTTCTGCTGGGCACAATTTACACGACTCGCAACTCAAAAAATTACGCTCGTTTGGCCTCAGCCTAAATAACATACGAATCGTATGACACTTATTAAATATGTAAAAAATACATAAGATCTTTTTTTTATGTTCTGGATTTTTTAACGTCATTACGAAAGTCCCTACGTCAAGGAGAACCTACGACCATATCAATAAGTAGACAATCAATCTGCATAATTAAGTACCTACCTAGATAAAGTTGAATCAACAAATCATTCAAAAATATAATCTTTATCATAGATAACAATCAAATAAAAATTATCATTAGGTACAAAACTAGATTGAACTAAATTGGATTCGTGTTATTTATATGAACAAAGAAAATTCTCATTGCATGCGTCATTGCGAGTGAAGTTACAGAAAATAGAAAAAAAAACAAAAGAACCTATTATTAATAAAAATAAGAAAGTTTGTCGGGTTAGACGGATAGATATGTGAATGATGCCTACTTGCGTCAAACTGTCGAAGTCCTTAAGCAATTACTTTACTCGCTTGCTAGTTCTTAACAGTCCAGATTCTGACCGTTAAGAACTGCCAAGCGAGTAAAGTATTTGCTTAGGAACTTTGACAGTTTGGTGCAAGTAGGCATGAATGTTGTTAGTGCGCCTGCTAATACTCCATCTCCGAGCGTAGCTACCTACCTACGCTCCTGTGCATAGACGATTAAGTTGTTCGGCTCTGTGCTTTGACACATCAAAATTGTAACTGCATATTATTTTCATTAAAATGTGTTATTTGGTTTGAATGTAAAATCCACCAAATAATACCAGTTCTTCAGCTAAAGAAGTAACAGTTAGCTCAATCACGCTTAAAATAGAAACCAATTAAGCTTGTAAAAGAAGACAAAAATATGCTATAATTGTTTATGCGATTTGGCTGAAAATAGTTATTTGTACACTTAGGGTCTGACTCTGAAGCAATCCATTGTTTACGCGACTTTTATCAGCCCGAACCAAATGCGAGGGCGGATATTTAAGAGGATATATGAAACTGTCAGAAATGACAGCTGCCGAATTGTAAGACAGTGATAGCGCAATAAGACACCTTACCCCGAGGGAAGAGGTTAGATATATATTTTTGTCGCTCAAAAGTAACGGACGTAAGCGACAAATGATATAACATCGTATTGCTTGAAAAGTATTGAACTTTTCAAAAAACCTTTTACATTTATCTAAGTTCTGTGATTACTCACTCAATAGTATAAAAATAAACCGTAAATATTCTCTAAATTCGGAGGATGGAAGTAAATCAGATTTTAAGAGGGCCTATTTAATAAAATAAATCTATCGAGAAAAGTTTCACCAATCTTGTTTCTGTCTTACATTTATTTAGATTATATCCTCAAGTAATCACTGTATTAACATCAAGTTTGTAAACTGTACCGTTACCAAGTAAGAATGAAACGCAGCGACTCCAAATTTTCACATAGCCTCTTAAGCCGAGTAGCCAGCCGTAGGAACTAAGTAAATAGTACCTAAGATTTTTCACATTTTGCGACAAAATTAAATAAATTTATACTCAAATGAGCACCCATTTCCAATTTCAAAAACAGAGACAGCCATCCAATGTTACCACGTTATTCGAAATACGAAAGTAGTTATTCTTAGGTACCTCATTATACCCTCCTCTATGGGTATTGTGAAAGACCGAAGCTCGAAATTTGAAAAAAAGTTCTCGACTTCCTGCATTAAAACTATTTCAAATTGAACCTTTTTGAATAAATTTAATAAGCAATAACTTTTTCCCTAGGCCTAAAATGCAGATTTTGCCCCTGTACCTAGCAAAAAATTTAAGTTTATGAGCTGTTATGTGAAAAATACGTTATTATAAGGTAGGCGAAGCCGTAGGCTGCATCTAGATTCTTGAATTTCTTGACACCATTAGGTACAATACTAGGTCATTAGGTATTTCCCATTGTTTAAAGGAAGTTAAACATAATTGTTATGTTGTATTGTAATGTGACATTTCTCAAGAAAATATATTTCGTAATGTATAACTTCGACTTTCAGAACTACCGGACGCCGCCATTCGTAGCGTTTTGCATATGCACAATGCACAAAATGCACATGTGTTTGTAAATTTAATACTGTGGTACATATTGGTTGCTTCAGCTGATGTCTGCTGCTTCTAGCAATGTCTGCCCCTACACGAGCATTTTTTGAGAATATTTAAGGTTTCATTTGTATGAAAACTTAATATGTTATTTTTTTTTAGTTTCTTACAACATTACTGGAGCCATTGTTATTATAAAGTATTTGTTAGTTATCAGTTAAAGGTGTATTGACTCCTTATAATGTATGAGAATAATAACGTGATATTTCTTAAGTAAAGGTAATATTATCATATTTATTATCATAAAACTGTAATTTATGCAATGTGACAGTTTGGCTAATAATGCTTTCGTTTACATGTGACATGCCTGTTTCCATACGATGTTTTCCTTCACCGTTAAGCACGTGATTCAATGAACACATAGATTTTTTGAACAAAAAAATCCATTGGTTTACGACCACGACACACATTGGTTCGAACTCACGACCTTTGGATTGAAAGTCGAGGCACCTCCCACTCAGCTAACACGGCTACGAGCTACTGTAATTTTATGATAATACCTTTATGAATTGACTAGTAAGAAATGTTATTAAACATAAACATAAATCTGATTATGCTTATGCTATTGTTACACAGGGGATTTACTAGCCAAGTTTTCTTACTTCAAGTTCTCAAGGTAAATCCTTAGTAAGCCATGCAAATGCGGGCTGTTGTTAGTTTTCCTCAGTACGTTGTTTGAAAGAACAATCAAGGGCTGATGTGATTTATAATAACTTTCCGGTGAAGATTAGGAAAATTCTTACAAAATTGCGGGAGCATTTACCCTAGATTTTGGGTAATTTTCGTTTGGGTTTGGTGTGGGAGATAGGGAAAATTAGAAGCTAGGGTTGACATAGGTTCTAATAACTACATGCCTAGTGTCGTAATAAAATGGCACATTGTAAGGGTAGCCCAATTGTTTTGTTTTGCATATTTTGTATTACAGATTGTAGTAATTATCTTATGCTGTAATAAACGTTCTAAACGATCTAAATATCTAAAAATATTAATTTTTCAAGGTAATGCGATGTATTATTTATTGATCTCGCGAAGACAAAATTTTAGTATTGACTAATGAGCAAAATACTCCAATTATAAAGTCACATTAGTTTAAAAACTTGGATAAAATAAAGGATAAGTACATAAAGGAAGTAGTTAGTGATGAAACGAAATAAATATTACAGAGATATTACAATTAAATCAATTTTGTATTAACTGACACTTACAACTTGATTAGCGTAGCGAAATTGAAATTCCTTTCTTACTACGCGCTTAGTTCGTATTAAGATTAGCGGATTATTATTGGTATATGATTATGATTTGATTATGACTATTATAGATAATAATAATAATAATAATGTTTGAAAATTTCACACAACGCCATCTAGCCCCAAACTAAGCAAGCTTGTATTATGGGAACCGGATGACTGATACAATACTTAAAAACTTTTTTTTGTAAATACATAGGTACATAGAAAACACCCAGAGTCAGGACAAACACCGATGTTCATCACACAAGTGGTTGTCTTGAAGCGGGAATCGAACCCGCGACACCGGCGTGGCAGTCCAACACACTTGCCACTCAACCAATCGTGTCGTCATTATGATATTAACTGTACTACTCGGGCGAGTCAACATGACGCGTGGCGCCCTCCGTGTTTCTTCTTCCTCTAATTGCGAAGCCTTATCATAACTTATCATTACCAAGTATTACAGGACCTCTTCTCTATCAAGATTATCCAATACCACGCTGTATTTTGCACAAACGTCATTCGAACCAGGTGTCATGTTTATTCGCCCGACTAGTACGATTTGCCGCTCGTTTTCTGTTTTTTGTAGCGTGTGTACGCGCGACAAGCCGCGAAAGATTCCTCATGCTACTGACATTCGCTAAACAAAAACCGAGCGTAAACGCCGGTATACGCACTTATACGCGCGACACGCTTTTAAAGTCTCGTGTTTACCTAACCTAGCCTACCAATCCACCCGTAAAAAGCACTTATATTCCTTGATGAATATGAGATATAGACAAACGGCCTCTCATAAGTTTTTTTATATGTAATTTTTTTTTTACAAATGGGAATAATATCAAAATATTTAATTATTCCCATTTGTCACTCTGCTCTGTCCCCCTAGGCACGGACGTAAAAACTATACCCTAGGGTAACTGATGAGACAATAAAGTTCTATCTGTCCCCCTGTCTCCAATAGAGGGACAAATTTATTCCTATCTGTCCTGTCTGTGTGTCCTCCAATTAGGGGGCGTCCATAAATTACGTGAGGTGTTTTTTTTAAATTTTCTGTCCCTCCCTCCCCCCCTGGTGAGATGTCGTGAGATTTTATTCAATCCCCTCCCCCATCCCCCAATCTCACGTGAGATTTTTCAGAATGTGGGTTTCTTACGTAAACGCGTTGGATTGTTATTACAATTTAAACAAAGGACTTAAGATTAAATCTTAAGCATGTACAATCTGGATTAAATGGACCAAAATGGTATCATTTTTTTTTTGTTTCAAGCAGAAAAAAAATTGCGTGATATTTGCCGAGACCCCCCTCTCTCCAACGTAAGATTAGATGAGATTTGACTCGACCTCCTCCCCCCCTTAAACACCTCACGTAATTTATGGACGCTCCCTTATTTACTAGGTATTGAATCTGGGACCACGAACTGGACGACGCAGTGTAGGACGGCCCACGCGATGGACTGACGACATAGTTGCGGTAGCTGGAAGTCGGTGGATGGAAAAGGCTCGAGACCGCTCGTCGTGGCGAATCATGGGGGAGGCCTATGTCCAGCAGTGGACGTCTAAGGGCTGATATGATGATGACGATGAATCTGGGCTATCGGGTTTATGTAACGCTCCTTCGGGTAAAGTCGGCTCGAGTCGATAGCGATGGGTATTGAACGATGTATTGATGAATTTTTAATGAGTCTGGGTGTTTTCTTATTATTCTATGTATGTATTTACAAAAAAAAAGTAGGTATTAAATATTATATCAGGTATCTGGTTCCCATAGTTGCTAGCCTACTGAGCCAACCCTAGGACCTTGGTTGCATTTCGTTCATCCATTCTCACAAGGTGAAAGTAATAAATTGTAGGAATAATAAAACCAAGCAAATGCATTAATTTCTTTCAATTTTACGTCATTGTTATATTTATAACTTATAGTGCTTTGTTATACTATTTATGGAGATTTTTTTTGTAGGATTTTTATCAATTTAATTACCAATAAATTTTAATGACATTACGTCAATAAGTCGATCATTTGTAAGTACCTCGATACTCGTTAATCAAAAGTATATTTAAATCTGGGGATAACATTAATCTAGGGATTTGGATTGTAATAATATTATCATATATTTTACATTTAAGGGTAATCCTCAAATCCGAATTCCATACAAAATGTTTCGGACAAATACTCAAAAAGTACGCCGTTTTATATTAATTTCGATTATTAGATTTTATACGTGTATTTAAATTAGTAGGGTTAATTTTAAAACACGTATAAAATCTAAATTGTTTTTTCACTTTTTTTGTTGACGAAATCAAAAAACATGGACGAAACGAATAGTGTGAAGAAATTACTATAATATGGCGTACTTTTTGTGTATTTGTCCGAAACATTTTGTATGGAATTCGGATTTGAGGAAGTTTTTGAGAATGAAATGCGTGAAATTTTTTTTTTTCCAAAAAAGCTTCAGTATAAAAGATGGATAAATAGATGTTCGACAATCACAACAAAACCACTGAACTAAATTTGCTAAAATAATTATTTTCATTATTGGAATGGGTATGTTTCTAGGGTAGTTTTTGATTTATCTCATACCGTATACCTATATCGCCAAAGCAAACCCGGTATACATAGCATAATAATGCCCAGGTATTCTATACAATGCCTGCATTATATGCTTTGCCGGTAACTTATACATACACTATGTATAAGTTACCGGCAAAGCATGGTATGGTAGAACGTACGTAGGTAAGCTACTCTTATAGGTGTTTTCACGGTTTAATAGCGCTTGGCGAAAGTGGAGGGGAGCTCTGCACAAGTGAGGTGAGGCGAGACGGGGCGGCGGGAAGGTGGCTAAGCGACCAATAGACGCCGGCGCCGGGCGCCCTTCCTGTCGCGTCGCATCCCTCCCGCTAAACACATCTTCGACTTCTGCGTTTTCAAGGTCAACGCTATTAAACCGTGATGATACCCGTACCACGCGAGTGAAGCCTGGGCAAAAGCTAATCTAATGTGGTTATCATGAATATGATTATGATAATGCAAATCAATAAATCCTTAAACCTCATTAACCGTAGGTATTTGGTATTAGTAAGAATGATTGTAAACCTTTAGTCGTAAATATGTGCCATTTAAACATACTTCAATCGTTTAGTAAGTCATACACAAACACGTGTCGTACAATAAATAATTACATAATTAATATCAGAATATATTTGGATCTTAAAAATTGCTACGCCGAGTGTCACGGATTCGTTTCCCGCTTTAGGACAAACATTTGTGTGATGAACATCGGTCTTTGTTCTGAGTCTGGGTGTTTTCTATGTATTCTATGCATGTACTCGCATTTACAAAAAAAAGGATATAAGTATTGTATCACTTATCTGGTTCCCATAATACAAGCTTGCTTAGTTTGGGGCTAGATGGCGTTATATGATATGTCCAAACATTATTATTACAATTAGGTACCATTAGGCTTATTGGCGCTTATTTTTTTTCGGCTAGGTACATTCTAATACTTGATTTTTCTGTGGTAACTTCCGGTTTCCTGTTAAGAGAATAAAGCCATTCAAACACAAGACGTCTGTGAAGTTTTTAGAGTTCCGCTTAGCTCTTTGGGAACCCCTGTAAATATTTTATTTAATTTGTAACCTTTGTATTTGTAAGCACATGATCAATGACTGAATTTTAAGATAAGATTTATGGCATAAATTGCATTGAATGTTATCTAGAGTTATGCACAAATGAACATTTAAGTAAATAGGTACCTAGATTTTTAAGTATTTATAAAAATAGATGTTACATAACTACTTCTTTGTACATAATCTTCATATCTCAAAACTGAAAAGTCAATTAAATTTACAATATCTGTAGGCCATATTAAAGATATTACCTGTTAGTCAGTACAAGTCGCGGGTTCGATTCCCGCTCCAGGACAAGCATTTGTGTGATGAACTTCGGTGTTTGTCTTTAGTCTGGGTGTTTTCTATGCATCCTATCTATGTATTTACAAAAAAGTATTCTACTTATCAGTTATCTGGTGTCCATAGTACAAGCTCAGCTTAGTTTGGGACTAGAAATGGCGTTATGTGAAATGTAAAAAATATTTATTATTATCTCGTCTTTATTGATTTTATATATAATCAAAAACATATTGTATAGTTACTCTAAAATACATATCAAATTTTTACAAAATTTTACAGTGACTACACAACATAGATTGATAAATTAACCCACATTGGGAGATTTTGTAAACATCTAATCCAATGTGAGTTTAGGGCTTCAGAGAGAGGAATCGTCGCACAATGCGAGCTCGAGTATCGAGTACTGCTGCTTTTTGGGCTTTTGTAATGATGTTATTTGGTAGTGACAATGTCTGAAGGTGGTGATGAATTTATTATTATTAAGTAATAAATCTATTATTATTATATTGAGCCCTTTGGGGTCGAGACCCTAGGTCCATGGGGAATGGGAGCCTTCCGCGTTTTAAAAATTTTTGTCAGAGCGTCTGGTCGAAGCGACGCGTGATCAGAGGGCTGGCAGCTATCTGGGCCAAAGAATAAGCCTTGCTATACAAAGAGGCAATGCAGCCAGTATCCTCGGCACGCTGCCATCGGGTATCGAGTTGGAGCAGTTGAGCTACCTATACATCGTTTGCAACGGTCTATGGGTGGCTCAATTGTTTCCTTTTGTAAATTTTGTAATATACCTATATATAGATTGTAGTAGTTAGCTTATGCTGTAATAAAAATTATTATTATAATTATTCAATAATTTGCCAACTACAATCCAATTTTGTCATCAAATTTTATTTTTATGACATATTCCACTATTTATGTTTATAGTCCAGGAGCTAACCATATTTTTACCCAAAATACTTTAAATATTAATAATAATTCTAATAAACTTTCTTAAAGCAAAAAAAAAAAAACCAAAATACTAAAGAATAACATCGATGCCAATGCAACGTCTTATAACGTGATTATATCGCTCGTCTGAATGATAACTAGATATATGTAGATCCCGTCAAAAAAACCTATTATTTATATAATAAAAAGCATAAAAGTATTCTATCACCCTGGCCTAGATGGCGTTGTGTGAAATGTCAAAATAATATTTATTTATCTTATCTAAGCTTCATACTTTGGCATTAATAATCGCAATGCAGGTGCTCCAATTTCGACCACGATTAATAACTTACCTTATCCATAAATGTTGTTTCATTTTACCATAATTTATGCAGGTATTTTAATTATGCCTTGTCAAATTAGACTTAAATTCCAAACTTAAATGTTTTACAGGAATCTTCTCTGCCTTTCAATTAGCTTGAAGAAATGGTATCTGTACAAAAAATGTGTTCCCAAAAATATTCGTCAATAATTAAAAACAATTGTTTCTCTGAACTAAAATTTAAGCTTGTGGAAATGGTTTCTGCACAAATAATGTGTTTTTATAAAAATCCTCGTCAATATTTAAAAACATATTTTGTGTGATTTTTCCTGAAATAAAATGTATAATAAGAATCTTTTCTGCCTTTAATTTAGCTTGAGGAAATGGTTTCTACACAAAAAAAGTGTGTTTCTAAAAATCCTTCCTCGTACGTCGAATTCTCAGTAATAAAAAAGAGTTCGCACGGTGATAGACCATTGAACCGCGAAACCGGTATGTTCGTCAGTCCGTCTGTCCCACCCGAACCCCTGGATCGTTGTCCGCTTATCATATCAAATTGAGCTACACCTGATAGGTTTCGACTAAGTTATATTCTACAGTTGTATTCTAGACAGTACAGTTGCAGACACGCTCGAGAACGCACGTGTCGTGACGACCGAAAAATGTAAAAGAACCGCACGGGAATGTAAATCAATCCAGTGTAATTTTGTAAATATCTTAAAGTGGTTTTAGTGTGTGTATATATATTTTATTATCCTGTGATATTAGTTTAAGGATTTCTGGAGTGACAGCTGCAAGTGAGTATTTTTGTATTACACTTTTAAATTAAATTAATAAGAAAGTGATTTTTTGCATGGCTTTTTGTATGGAGTTTAAATAAAAAAAATGCAACAGATAGAGTACCTACTACAACCGCCTTTGATTTATTTGTAAAAGTATGTGATTGTGTCATCGGTTGATTAATATAGCGCTGTCGAAACTCGAAACTTATAATTATTTTTTATATAGATATGTAAAAGTTTCCATTGTTTAAGTGACCGGACTGATGATAAAAATAATACATAAAATTGTATGTACAATTTCATGTATTATTTTTATCACAGTTTCAAGGCAGCTAAAATTGACGCACGGGCTGGAAAAAAGAGAGGGATAAAGGAAGTCAATAAATAGAACCTTAACGAAATAATGACAATATTAAATGACTTAAAAATTATATGATTTTTTTTAAGAAAAATATTTAAAAATGCAACATAGTTGCAGTATTTGTATAGAGGAAAAAAAATGGACTAATCGCTTATTAATGATTTATACTCATTCGTCTCACCTCATTATTTCCAACTTACAAACTGACCTTGGGTTCCCTTAGTTAAACATAATATAATATGTAGGTAAATTCGACATTCTTAAAATTGTGTATCTTAGTAAATAAGGCTATGTACGAGCTAAAATCAGCTGTCTCTACAACGCTGCTATACACTACATACTTACTTAAATAAACATTAGTATGGGTGAATATCTTTATGAAACAATTCAATGACTATTTCCGCACAGAAGTGAAAAAAAAATTAAAGAATACTTTTATTTATTTTGCAGACAAAGAATCTATAAAGAAGGAGAAAAAATTAAGGTCCTTTTATAAAAAAACGAGCATGCCATACAGTAGTCTAGGCATGGAAATGATTGCTACTTTTATTTCATTGTCACATGGTGATATGATTTCATTTTGTAACAGTAAAACCACCGGTGATTTTGTCACCGATGATTTTTCATCAGTGGTCTAATGTGAGAATGTCAGACTTGGTCTCAGAAAGTAACAAGTGTTATGTGTGATCAGCTTTATACCATGATACTCGGTATACTTTCCATGCCTACGTATTCGCATATTATGAAGTGTTACATATGACATCTCATTTAAATTTGGAAGGATTCTATTACTTAATTTTTCTGAGGTTGGTACCATCTGACGGCTAGTTTCCGATGCATTTCACGAAATCACAGCCACAAATTGACAGAAAGCGAGAGGGAAGATGTTACACATCAAAAATAAGGTCGTTTTATAAAAAACAGAAGGTTAGCATCGTTTTCAAAACATTATCCTTGTTAATTAATGGGATTATTGACCAGTCCTGTCGATGAACCTAAGCCGTAAATAGAATGGCCAAGAAGGAACTCTTAAAAATGGCACTAAAATTAGACAGTAATTGGAGACCGTGGTGGCCATGAAAATACCCAATTAGACCACTAAAGTATTGCCTATTATATTTGTTTTTATCCTTTTTTGGTTGATGCACTATATAATCAAAGTTTTTAACAAAAAAATACAATAACCGACTTTAATTGGCACTGTTCTTACACGGAGAAAAAAAATCTCGTTATAGTTTCTAAAATTCGAGTTGAATTTTTGACAGCGAGAATAAATAATAATTCCTTCTAACGAAATTTAGTAACGATTACAATATAGGTAATAGTTCTAGCTAACAAAAGTTATTAAAAGGTACAAGAAAATATATTATATGTTACTATTTTGTCTCCCTATCCCATTTTTTTTTCTCCGTGCAGAGCTCTAGAGACCGTAAACACCACTGAAAAATTACAGGAAAGAAAAATAAGCAGTTTCGTGTACTTGAATGACGTACATACTTCCGATTTTATTAAAATTAACATTTTGGGACCTATCTGAAAGTATATTTTTTAAATGAATCTTAGGAAAATCTTAATAAATGCGGAATATTATTTTGTATAATTCCTGTGTTTTCTAGAAATTAGATAAAGGTATAAGAGTAAAAAATGGAATATTAGATTTGTAGAGTTAATGTCGAAAGCAAAGCTAACATCATTAGCGATGGCTATCGAGTAATTTACCTGCTGTTGGTATTTCTAGAAAAGTCACTTGAAGTGATATCACCTAAATACGATAAGAATTTCAAGTGACGTCCCTCAAATCATCATCGAAGTCCATTGTTTGACATACTATAATCATTAATCATAGATGAATAACGGTGTTCCCAAGGAACTCGAATGTGGACAGTATCTATCCAAAATGGATGCGGTATATTTAGACACCCTGTCCATTAAAATGAAATATATCTATTTTCAAATAATGTTTGTTACTTTTAACGATAGAATTTTATTAACAATTAAAAAAATCTAGTAGTTTTAATATATAATATTTATCTACATAGTAATTTCTATTTTTCGAAAATTAGCCTCGGACCAAAATGTACTAGAAGTTAGCCAATTTTCCAATCAAATCTGCAATTATGATGATAATTATGTATTGATAAAATTATGATAAGCAGATAATAAGAAGGTTGAAATAACAAAGTTTTTTTGCGATTATCCAATTAATATAAATAATAAGAAATAAAGAAAAATATGGTAAGTATAGTATATTCATATGTATTAGCTCTATAACATAGTAATTAATAATTAGCTTCTTCTTAAATATGACTCGTTTAGTTTCTGTTGCATGCAGCAAACTACATAATATATCTTTATATCTCTCATTTTCTTAATGATTATGAATTATTTACGAAATATCTTATTCCAAGCCGCGGAATTTAATAAGCTTTTTACATGCCTTTTAACCCTGATTGTTTTTAAAATATCTCTAAGTTTTTTATGGACATTGTCTGGAATAAATTATTTTAATTTAAATTTGAATTTAACACCTGGGAACGATAAGAAATTTTGACAAGTATAAGTTTGTCAAAAATTTCATTCAGATTTCAATGACAACCCTTCGTTCAACAGACTTTTATTATTATTTCTATCACTATATTATTATAAGGATTGAAGGATTTATTGTAAATTGTAAGATAATTATACTAATGAATAAAGATAAAAGCGAGATTAAGATAACATTAATGTAATCATTTCTATAAGCGGAAGAATTCCATACTGTAAAGTTATAGAATCTTGTTTACTTATTTATTTACTTTTGTATAACGTCAAACAATGAATAAATTATACAAATATGTCAAACAAATGTAAAAATCTAAGTTGTGTAGGAACAAACAAACATTTAAAAATGATGATTTAATGAAAACGTAGAAATTAAAACACTTCATATTTAACCCTATTGTTTACAAGCAGTAAAAAAAACGAATGAACGTGACACCTGGCTCGAATGACGTTTGTGCAAAGTACACCGTGGAATTGGATAATCTTGATAGAGAAAAGGTCCTGGAATACTTGGTAATGATAAGTAATGATAAGACTTCGCAATTAGAGGAAGAAGAAGCATGGAGGGCGCCGCGCGGGGCAGCGGGGGAAGCATCAAGTTCGGAGCGAGAGTGTCAGCCAGGTGTCATGTTCATTCGCCCGAGTAGTACACCTAATTGATAGTTATTACGTTATATTCAGCTTAAAAAAAGCCTTCATCTTTCCCTTTTTATAGTTTCAGCTTACTCACTGGGTTCAGGAGTTTTAGCGTTATTGACCATCAAAAATCCATCTCTCCTAATCTCCATTCTCACAAACGCCCGCTATAATTATAAATAAACTAGCTGACCCGCGTGCGACTTCGTCCAACCGTAGAAGTTATAATTTTTTTTACGCGCAAACAAAGATAAAACCAATTGGTCAAGCCGTTTTTGAGTTTTAGCGAGACTAACGAACAGCAATTCATTTTTTATATACACAAGATATTTTTAGGATTAATATTAGAAAGATCATCACGCACGCCTAATATTAATTTTCTTAAAACCTGTTCATATCAGTTCCGGTTCGAACCCGCTACATTATTTATGTATTTATTTACGTCAGTTCAATGTGTCAATGAACTTTTTTTTTTCTAAAAATTTACAAATATTTCGTTCTTTCAGCTCCTGGAGTATACTTTGGAGAAATGCACTTTTTTAGCCATACATAATAAAGGTAGGCTAGGCAAGTGTTTAGGGTCATGATTTTAGCAGTACTCATTCATATTTACATTTATTTTAGTGTTGCACCGGGCCTTTATAAATAAAAGTCCTGTACATCACTATTTTGGTTATTTTTTTATTGAATAATAATATAATATATAATAAACTAATAAAACGGCACATGCCGATTACACAATTTTTTCATGAGGTCAATCAATACACATTATATTAAAATACAGTCAATTTATTTGATCTTATAAGTTTAAACATCACTAAACTGGTTTTGACCTCCACAATACAGGGAATCCTAGTGTGGAGCTCAAAATTCCAAATACCTATACATAATCAAATATTTAGTTTCCATTTATTATATTTACTACAGCATAAGCTAACTACTACTTGACGATTCGCTCGTCCACCTTTGGACCCCCCTTCACCTCCTCTTGGGTTGAAACATGGTATCTCGAAAAGTATTAGTCATAGAACGTTGCAGTTTTCGCCAAAAGTATTTATTTTTGTTCCAATTTTGAAATTTTCAAATATCCAATATGACCGCCATACTAAAAATAAATATAAATCTATTACAAATTTACAAACGGAAACAATTGGGCCACCCATTTCTATTAAAATTAAGATAGTTACCAATTAGTTTAAGAACCTACCTATGAAAAATATTTACCTTTATTATGTTAGCTTTAGTTTATATTTTAGTTAATCTAATGCTTATCTATTTATCTCTATTATGTATTTCTTGTAATATCTTTTTTGTGTCAAAATAAATTTATTATTATATTATAATATTAAATTAATTCTGAGAGGGATATGTCATACAGCGCCATCTACCCCCAAACTAGTAATATGAAAAAATATACAATTTAAAACCCTAATTTGCTGACTAATGCCTAGATCACAAGTACCGAGTACTGACTCGGTACGTATAAACATAGCGCAGAGTGCTCGGCCGAGCGAGTTATGTAAGCTTTCACTGTCTCGGCCGAGTAACAATTTACTGTCTCGGCCGAGCCGAGTACTCGGTACGTGTGATCTAGGCATAACGCTTACTTAAATTAGGTAGATAATTAACCTAAGGGGAAATTAGTACCTACTTACACTTAGTTTCCTGAGTTTTTACAATTGATGCATTTCAAGTAAGTAAGCAAAATCAGATATGGACTTGTATTCTTTTTTTAAATACATAAAATATATTTTAAAAAAAACACCCTTGATAATAGATCTAATAAATATCTAACATAAATTTATCTATACTTATCCTCAATCCATCATTACTAAATTTGGAATTTAAAATATTAGTAGGATTTCCAGATAACAAGTTACTTGAAACGAATGCAATGCGGGGTTCTTATCGGTATTTCCTTGTTCCGATGGTAGGTATTCGCCTTACAAAGATTTATGTGAATCTTCAGAATAAATACCTAATAGAAATAAGTTACATTGTTTTATCTTCTTTTCTTACTTGTGTGTGTTTGTTTGTTTAACGGAAAAATTGATTTTTTTATTTTATTTAATAATATAAAATGTAAGTATAAATTCATATGATCACGGACCACAGCACGAAACAATTTCAGATGACTGTTTATGTTTCTTACTTTTTTGAGCGTCATTTTTCATGCGTTTTAGTTCAGTTTTTGAACTTCATTTTTATTTCAAAATTTAAATTCCTGTGTCAAGCATTTACAGTATTTAACTGCATAAAATATAACATACGTTTACTCTTCTTTACAAATATTTTAATTAATGACAAATAAAAACAAAAGAAGGTTCGAAAAGAAAAGAGGTTTGACTCAGATTATCTCAACCGCTACTGATGCCTGATTCATTTGACTTCTGCGTAAAATTCTACAATTTAATATAATTTTAAAAATTAAATAATCTATGGATCTAAAATATCAATTTAAAAATAATCAATCAGCAAGAAGTTTTAATAAACTTTTGGTTCATCTGAGACTTTTTTTCCACCATATAGGTACTACACGGGCGAATAAACATGACACCTGGCTCGAATGACGTTTGTGCAAAACACAGCGTGGAATTGGGTATTACGTAGTACTCTGACTGATCTGTGTTGGGTATCTTGTTAGAGAAGCTTTAGAGAAGAGGTCCTGTTATACTTGGTAATGATAAGGCTTCGCAATCAGAGGAAGAAGAAACACGGAGGGCGCCGCGCGGGGGAAGCATCAAGTTCCGAGCCACGTGGCAGCCAGGTGTCATGTTCATTCGCCCGAGTAGTAGTTTTAGATGTCCTGCAATTTATTTTCAGACAGCCGCCATCTTTTTTTTCTTTTTTTAGACCCAATGAAGTGTAGTTTGGTCACGTGCAGTGTCGTCTTACAGCGACCTTAACTCAGGCAATTAGGATAAAGGTCATCCGTACTTACTGTTTCACTTATCTCTGAAATTTCTACGTCTGTGTTTTATGCGTCTTTTTGAATAGAAAAGTACTTATTCTTGTGATGAAAATATTCTGTATCATTATCAATATATTCTCTTTATACACCAAAAAAACTTAAATGGACAGTGCAGCCGGGGTACTACGTTGTATCTGTGCAGTCAGAAATTTGGGTTTTTACAAAATGACAGAGAGACAGCGGGGCGAGTGCGGCGCCCGAGCCGAGGTGCCGAGGTGAGGAGCTGGCTCGAGCTAGGTACCCAAGCTTGCCAAACGATGAATAAAACTTATATTATTATCAATAAAGGGTACTGCCTGAAAAGGCTTGGCCCTGACTGATGAAATATAACCCAAAGGCAAAATTACTGGACGTAGACACATGAAATTTCGAGGGTAAGTTCATTAAGAAGTGCAGTTGCGTATTATGAAAGGAATTTTATTATCATCATATATATCATCAATCATTAGAATACATTTCAGTAAGTCATAAATTCTAAAAAAGATCAGACTATTTGGACAGAGTAAAATAATGAGAATTGCCTAATAAAAACTCCCCGAATAGTGTAGGTAGGTCAAAGTTTAATTTATTGCAAGTGGTAAAAAAACCTCTATGATTGTATTTCCTTAGGAAAAGCACCTGTTGGTTTTTCCCTAAAAATGTTAAGGAAAAAACAATTACCGTTAGCGCGTGCTCCATTCATTGTTTATAATAGGTTTTTTTTAATGGTACTTTATCTTCTAAGGTACAAGGTACAATTCATCATTCTTATTTTTGTTTTTAAAAGTTCCTTATTTAGGGCCCAGATTCTCGCGTGCCGCTATTTCGCTCGCATATCTGTACATATTTGAAGATACAAATTGTATGAGTGTAACTTTAAAAAAAAGGCGAGCGGTGAATTTGTTAAAAAACCTCACGAAATAGTTTAGTATATTTATGGGTGTAATAATTATATTATAGTAGATTATGCACTAAGGGGATAAAGCAGTGTCTTATGTCGCGGGTGGCATATTGAACCCTGAGCTAACGAGGGACTCAGTTAACTCCTGAGCGAAGTGAGGGAGTTATGTAGAGTCCTGAGTGACGCGAGGGGTTCAAGCTGCCCAAGACGAAGACAGGCTTTATCCCAGAGGAGCATACTCTACTTTTCACATCTTCTGCGAGGCAATAAAAAGCCAGGGCTCCGAACTAAGCAGCCAACACCGTCTTTTGTTTTACAATCTTTGAAATCCTTTTTTCTTTTTTTTTATGAGTGGCCAGTTCGATTTTAGAACAAACCTTTTTACAATGCCATATGGGCGTTCTTTTACTTAGAGTTTTCCGCGAGTTTCCACACGAATTTGACGTTCCAAATTCAAATCGCATTACTACCCTAGAGAGTTTCATACAACATTACCTCCCTTGGTAGGTAATGCTTTGCTTTACCTTGATGATAGCATGATATGTAATTGGATATTGTCGAGCAGGTGGTGTGAAATAATAATAATCAATGAGCGAAGGAGATTCGAAAAAAACAGGTTTTGCCCTATTTCCTTTGCTTATCGTAAACATATAAAAACAACTAATATACGAAAACATTTCTTGATATTGTAGTTTTGACACCAGTCTACTTTTTTGAAATTTATACTCAGTCAATTTTAAATACTATCTTGCAAACAAAGAAGTTTAAAAAAAAATACTTTTCAGATTCAATACTATTAATAGAGTTAAAAACTATCGTTTTATAACCTCGTTATCATTGTCCTTACTTTTAAAATAGAATATCACCAAGGTCGTCCTTAATTACCATAGAATAACAGTTGTCTATCTATATGTATTTAATACTAGACTATTTCCCGTATTTCGTTTTCGTAACCGGCTTTCTTAATCAGTAATTCTTATAAAGAATATAAAATAATAATTATACAATTAAATATTGGAGATAATCAAAAATGCATTATAAATTAGAGGTAAGTTGGCACTGGAAAGCGCATTATATCTTCTAGCGTTGTTTTAAAATAAAGGCCGTAAATTATACTACATATTACACAATAGTACAAACAAACAAAACAAAGAACAAAGTAGTTACTAAAATAGTTTATAGCAACTTTAAAGTAATTTAGAAAAAGTAATTTAGAAATAAAACATTTTACTATTATTATAATTTTAAAGTTAAACCTAAACCTGTATGTATTAGGAGAACCAGCTTACATCTAGGACAAACCATTCGTGGCTTTTTAAATGTTTTGTTTTATCGTTATGTACCTACTATTTTTTTATACAATAAAAAAAAAAGTTAAGTATGTATGTAATAAACTTGTAATGCCCAATACCTAAAAAAAATACATAGATAATACAATTTCTAAATATTACAAAGTATGATTGTTATGTAAAATATTGAAAATCACGTTTTCACTAACCTTTAAAATTAATAATGCGTCAGCATTTCTGTGATATCATTATTCAGACCAGCCAACGACTTTTATTATAAATATTGATTTGACACGTGATTTTATTGTAATATAGATTTGATATAAATGATAAAATATTTTGATCCAACGCGAAATCAGCTTACAATGACTGATTAAAAAATTGGTTGTCCGTAAAGTACCGGACAATGACGTAAACGTTTTCGAGCAGCCGGCGTTCATCAATTTATTAGACGTAGTCAAAATTTTTAAAAATGATGACGTTAATATAATATTAAGCTGTCTGCCACTATCCCGTTTCATACCAAGACCGTGCTTAGGGCCGTGACAGGCAAAAAAAAAAATTTGCATTGAAAAGTATGACACTATTTTTTATTTTATTTGTATTTATTTATTTAAAAAGATAGAAGCGTACAGTTCTTAACCAAACACTTACTACCTTAAACTTTCATGGACACTGGATTTTGGCCGAAGGGTGTCGTATTCAGGAAGTTCAAAGGACGACTGATACGCGACACCGCGCGCACGTCATTACCAGTGCAAGTGACACGCTAATTGATAAGTTTTTATAAATATTTATATTAGTCTCTAAGATATATATCATATGGGCCCTAGTTAAGCTACATTGTACTTTTTTGTGTCTGAAATAAAAATTTTATTATTAAACTAAAACTTAAATGAAATGAATGAATAAATGAATGAATGAATGAAATTAATGAATGAATGAAATCGTTTATTGTATGAAGTACGGTATACAGTTCTTAAATTATAATATTTGGACTTACATACTCCACCGTGTGACCGTGTTGAAGTGAACAAAATTACGTATTTTGCGTCCCTGTGACTTGTCAGTGGTGCCTACGGTCACTAGAACAGTCCGATTGAAGTCAGTTGATGTATGTTTTTGTAAAACCTTGTTATTTATATAATAAAATCGATTGCTTAAGGTTTAATCCGTTGTCTGACCGTCTTTATGTAACCTACCATTTTTCACGGTAAACGGTAGGTTACCTACGTAAATTGCTTAAATACCGAGCACACACGCTATTTTATTATTACAATACATTTATAAATAATACAATACAAAGAGTATAGTCCGTGTGTGAGCACAGCTTTACGATTTCAATCAAAATTAGGGGAAGTAAAGTTCTATCAAATAAATAATGCAACTTATCTCTCAGATATCAATTATTGTCAATTTGTCACATGTAGTAGGTATTTTTCAAATCCTAATAATTTTTATTATATAGGATCATTTTAATATTTTTTTTCTTAAAAAATTGATTGTCTGTAAAGTTGGTTTACGGACGATAGTTGAACGTCACAACGACATAACAAAACATTGATGAAATGGTTACATACATTTATGAATAAAATTGACAGCGTAACGGGACAATGAGCGTTACCGGACAATAACGTTTTCGTACATGCAGCCGGCGGCGGCGTTCGTCGATTTATTAGACGTCACGTCAAAAGTACTCAAATGTTTTTCTTGGAAAAATTGAATATTAGTACCTACTTCAAAAATAATTCATAGTAATACATGTCTTGAGTGTGGCTTACTTTATAATGTAGGTCATGTATCAAGAACCTACGTGATTAATTTGTTAACTGCAATTACCAGATACTAACTCAATACCTATATTATTAGTAATAATTGAATGAATTAACTTAATAATTTCGAAGGTAATAATTTATTACCTTCGAAATTATTAAGTTAATTCATATTACTTACTTGCAATATTATGATGTTACGTAGCCGAGATAACGCACGGTTATCAAATTTTAACATTATATTTATAGATATAAACAAAATAAAAATTATACCTATTTCTGTATTTTCTGTATTGTATCAGTTATCTGGTACCCATATCACAAGCTCTGCTTAGTTTGGGGCTAGATGGCATTGTGTGAAATGTCTAAAATATTTCTTGGTCCGTTTTGAGTGGTAGATAATAATCTAAATGCAAGTTGGAACTCATTATACATAAATACAATTTGGTGCACGTTTACATTGATGTTCCCCGGGACAAGATTACACTCGATTCTCGTGAAAAAAAAACTTTTAGCTCATTTTGTAAAATAGTACGTTTTATTGGTTTGTGGTAAATGATGCAATAATGCATAATGTTTTTAAACACATCAATCCATATCTATAAAAGGCTTAGTTCTGGCCGATAACCAAGTTAAAAAAAACCAACTCCTGTTAAAATTTGTAACAAATCTTTAAAAAAATATATTTAAGTATAATTATTTTTTTTTCGTGATTAGAAAAATAAATATCTATCCCTAAAAAAACTATCCGTACATACATGTATGTTCAGCTGACTGTACACGCACACGAAAAACATAACTCCCCTTTATCGCAGTCGGGTAAATCGTCTTCTCATTAAATTTAAAGCTACAGTTGTGATTGTATCTTACAAATTTTAATATACTTTTCGGTTTGACTTTCGCAATGGTATGGTCTAATGCTGTGTTGCGCAGGCGCTTTCGGTGTGGTGCAATGTTATTGTGGTTCTGTAGTTATTTTATCTGTGGTATGGTTTTTAGTTATGATTACTTTTTAACCAACTCCAAAAAGGATGAAGTTCTCAATTCGGTTGTTCTTTTTTATGTTTCGTACCTCTGAACTTCGTCATGTAGCAACTATAAACCGATGTGAAAAAATCATATCAAAGGATCATAGAATTTTTTTCAAAATCGTATTGGTAGTTTGGTTTTGAAATCACTAAAAATAAATAACTACCTAGGTGAGTATCACTAAAAAAAAATATTATTATTATTATTAGCCTGTATCGTCCCACTGCAGGGCAAAGGCCTCCCTCCCTTTTTTCCACAACTTTCTGTCCTGTGCTGCAGTGGGCCCGTCTAGTTCGTATGCGTCTAGCTCGTCACGCCATCTTCGCTTCGGTCTGCCACTAAAAAAAATTACTGAACTGCAATTTACATTTACTTAGTTTTTTTAACCAAGTAAATGTAAATTGCGTAGTATTTTGCCTGTGTTCTATTCGGACGCTAGAATAGTCAGTACTTACCTAATATTTTTGAAGTGAAAACTTCTTTGGGGCGCGCGCTGAGCAATTTACTTTGTAGGTATTGAATTTGTATTTAATTTTAGCAAACTCGTTGTAAAAACTACTTACCTAACTATGAAGTAGGTAGTTTCATTAGTCGTTTCTAATTAACGACCTAGTCGCAGTCGTGCGTCTGTACTGTCCGTGACATTGACATCCTGATTCCATTGACTCAATGACTCATTGCACTCCGAATTGGTTTTCGATTGTTTTGCGTTTAGTTAACGTAGGTACCTACTTTGAATTTATGTGTTGTACATTTCTCGATTATGAGTAGTAGCCCATAACCCAATGATATGGACCATAGTTTGAGTTTTTCCTTGTAACCTTACCCACTGCTTAGAACTCTTGTTCTAAGCAGTGGGTAAGGTTAAGAACAGTGTTAAGAAAAGGTGTGTCTAGCTTAAGAACATAGATATAGAAAATATTTTATAAGCTTATGTACTTATTTCATACTGTATAAAAAAAATTGACTTACCAGAGTTATGCAATGTAACATTTTGGCCAATAATTGATTGAATTGAATTTACAAATCAAGTGTATGGGACTGCCACCCATGTGTCGCAGGTTGGTTTCCCGCTTCAGGTCAAGCACTTGTGTGATGAACATCTGTGTTTGTCCTGTGTCTAAGTGTTTTTTTTCTTTAAAATGTATTTACAATAAAAGCATATAGGTAAGTATTTTATCAGTTACCTGGATCCAAAAGCTCTGCTTAGTTTGTAGTTAGATGCCATGGTGTGAAATATCCGAAATATTTAATTCAATCGTTATTTTTCGAACGTAAATGGCCTGCACAAACTGGGCAGACGATTTTAAAAAGATTTTTGTTTTTTCTTAAATAAATTAATGAGTTAAGTAAAGAAAAATAATAAAGTAGCCTATTCCGGGAGCTGGTATAGTCCGATCCGCCATTTTGTTTTTTTTTTTAAATTTCGGCGCGCGATAACTAAAACTTGAAAAATGTTGATAGCTTATGACTAAATGAACAAAATGAAATATCGAATTAAAAGTTCTGAATTCTGATAAAGTAGCTGTATGTACGATGACGATAGGCTATAAATTAATAGTAATACTATAAAAATCATCATATTAATAATAATAAGGTAGGTAGTTTAATAAATATGACATTATTGCATATTGTTAATTTTATTGTTAAGCCACAACAATAACAATAATATATTTGTAAGTTTTACGGTTATTATAAGGAAAACTATTTAAATGCTAATGAACCTAAAAGTAGGTAAAAGACATCTCATTGTCAAATGAAACGGATAAGGTAACAGAGCTAGTGGATGTATTAACACTTAATATACAGGATGGTTTTTTGAGATAGGTAGGTTAGGTACTGATGGCCAAAACCACGAAAGTAAAGCTGATATCAGACGGTTCATTCGGGTGATTATTCACTCGAGTGAATGCTTCATTTTCCTTTCATTCTATGTTCACTCGGCTTAGAGGGAATGATATAGAAAAGAACATTCACTGTTATTTTCTTTTAATATGTCATCGAATGAAGACGTGCGACCGGTGCAACGCGACGTAGAAAAATATAAACACGTGACGTCCTTCGGCTACAGGACTCGAGACAAAATGGCCGAACCCGAATGAACGTTTTCTCAATGTTCAGACCGTTCATTTCTCGATCATTCAGAGTGGGAATGAAAGATGCGATTGCCAATATCCAACACGATTTTCGTCAAAATTAAAAGATAAAAAAAAACTAAATATGCATATTGTTTTCTTATAAATCGAAGGCATGACTCCTTTCACGACTTTTCTCTTATTCTCGTGGTTTTGGACTTGATCATCAGTGCCCTTCTTAAAAAAAAACACCCTGTATAGTGTGAATTCCACGTTTGTAGGTTGCAATTAACTCCATCGTAAAAAGTAAAATTGTAAGCAAACCTTTAAACTCACCTTGTAATAAGCAATATTTAAATTTGAAAGGCATCTTTTTTCTTAATTTTTATGAGGTCGGTACCATCTGGCAGCCTATTTCTTGTACGCTTCCTGTTACACTTTCGTCCCTATTCACGAAATCATTCCCTCAAATTGTAGGAAAGCGAGAGAAAAGATTTTACACTCAATATCTCCTATATTTAAGATTTTTCATTCATAAAAAATATTAAAATAGACTAAATATTTTTGAAGGAATAAATGGATCATTTTATTTTTATTGAAGAGGTATCTCTAGAGTTTGTCCTGATTTACGACGCCATCTTTGAATCTATCTAACTGGGTGTTCTAGAGGAACACCGTTATTATTCTATAGGTTTACGTAACTGTATAATAATATCTATAATCTAAACATAATAATGGCCAAAAATATGATTTCGTTGCAACGTTTTTCGGTTTGATTGTGATTTGTGAAGGGCCATTTCGAAACTTCAAACTCGCAGAGGCACTCAGGTATTTGGAGCAAGCGTGACCGAATTTACGCGCTACTTTTTTCATTTATTTGTCTTCGCTTTGCCTTTGTGCTGTCAAAAACAACATTCAAAAGTAAAGCAGTTATAACAGTAACTCCTTTAGAACACCAACGACACACCGCGATCCGCAGTACTACTCGGGCGAATGAACATGACACCTGGCTCGAATGACGTTTGTGCAAAGGACAGCGTGGAATCGGATAATCTTGATAGAGAAGAGGTCCTGTAATACTTGGTAATGATAAGTAAATGATAAGGCTTCGCAATTAGAGGAAGAAGAAACATGGAGGGCGCCGCACGGGGCAGCGGGGGAAGCATCAAGTTCCGAGCGAGTGTCAGCCAGGCGTCGTGTTCATTCGCCCGAGTAGTACCAAAAATGCGGTATATCTGTCATCTGCCAAGAAAAATATCGTGTATGTTGTAATAGTACGATGACACACAGCTTTTTCAAACGCTACACGCCAGCGACTTCGCTTGTAGCGTGTAAAGTCGCCAAGTGTCATCGGTGTTTTTACAATCAGCTTGTTGACAATCCTTCCCAAAAGCTAACACGCTCACACGCTTGCGTTTAAAAACGCCAACAATCAGCTTATAATAGTAGATTATGCACTAAGGGGATAAAGCAGTGTCTTATGTCGCGGGTGGCATATTGAACCCTGAGCTAACGAGGGACTCAGTTAACTCCTGAGCGAAGCGAGGGAGTTACGTAGAGTCCTGAGCGACGCGAGGGGTTCAAGCTGCCTAAGACGAAGACAGGCTTTATCCCAGAGGAGCATACTCTACTTTTCACACCTTCTGCGAGGCAAAAAAAAGCAGGTCTCCGAACTCAGCAGCCAACACCGTCTTTTGTTTCACAATCTTTGAAGTCGCGCCTTTTTTTCTTTTTTTTATGATTGGCCAGTCCGATTTTAGAACAAACCTTTTTTCAATGCCATATGGGCGTTCTTTTACTTCACGTTTCCACACGAATTTGACGTTCCAAATTCAAATCACATTACTACCCTTAGGAGTTTCATACAACATTACTTCCCTTGGTAGGTAATGCTTTGCTTTACCTTGATGATAGCATGATATGTAATTGGATATTGTCGAGCAGGCGGTGTGAAAAAAAGCTTGTGCGTCATCGACGCTTTACTCACTCTATCTTTCTGTGATTTTGCTATAATTGTATCTCTATCTGAATAGTATCGCTGTTATTCCCGATACTAGTTTCAAATGGACGCCGCAGTACTGCCATTTCACTGTTAGGAGTTTTCTTTCGCTGTTTCGTTTCGCTGTTAGGAGAGAAACGCGAGCCTTTTCTATAATGTGATAGAGATAAAGATAATTTATTTGCCAAAACACAAGTTCAATATAACGATCTTATCTTTTTTTTGACGTGACTACGTCTAATAAACCGATGAAAGCCGCCGCGCGCCGGCTGCATGCACGTTGATGCAAGTTGATGTAATTTTCCGGTAACGCTCATTGACCGGTAACGCTCATCGTCCCGTTACGCTGGTAGTCACGTTAAACTGTCGTCCGTAAACCAACTTTACAGACAACCATTATTTTTTATTACAGCATAAGCTATAACTTCTACAATCTATATTACAAAATTTACAAAAGGAAACAATTGGGCCATGGTATAGGCATTAGGGCCTCCAGTACCGGTTCCTTTTTCCAGTACCGGGATTTCGGTACCGGCACCTGACTGGAACCGGGAGTACCGGGATTTTCGGTATTCCCGAAAATAATTAGTAGCCTATTATTTTCTCAAACAGAAAACTCGTCAGAAAACGATAAAATAAAGAAAAATCGAGCGAAAAATAACGAAAAGTTAAAAGTTATATTTTTACATATATGTAACATACTGCAAGCATGATTTGTAAGTGAGAAAATACGCGTTACTAATTGAATAATGCAATAACAATGCAGTCTCAATTCAATTTTTAAGTAATATTTCAAGTATAAATGGCTTATAATGATAGTTTGAAATGGATATTTCTTTTTTCGCAGGATTGTATAAGATTACAGTTCAAAAGTTAGGTTAGTTAAGTCAATGATCATGTCAATGTCAATGATCGGCCTCATAAGAATATTAAAATGAAAAAGAGCCAATTTTGTTAATTTCCTCTGTGATAAACTATCGATAAGTATATGTGTCAGTTTCAATATTTTATCAAAGACGTAACGTAAAGAAGTATCCACTTATAATTTACGGTTGTATCTTCGACACGACCCGTTGCTTTTTAACCAGTGCCTCCTACCCATAGTGAAATACTCAGCCGAGGCGTGAACTGAACACTCACTGTTCTGCTAGATATCTAGATAAAAGACGCAAAAATACACTATGAAACGAGCTACGTTCGGAGTTTGACATAATAGGGAATTAATGTCATTAACAAAACTTATAAATCCGTATATCCATAGTCAGCCGGTTTTAATCAACATAAAGCACAGTCGCATTGCGGATAACGGAATCATTATTTATTATTAATAGTAGGCTATTAGACTGTTGATGACATCGGAGAAGATGGAGAGACGAGCTACTCCTACTTGGAAGACTGAAAAACAGTTGCCCTTGACAGAAAAGAGTGGAAAGAAGAAACGGAGGCCTTTGCTCTGCAGTGGGACGATTCAGGCTCATAATAAAATAATTAGGTTGTGGAAAGATCGTCACGTCAGTACAAACAACCCCAAAGCCCATGTTATTATTTAAATAAATGCATTGGGACGACAATACCAACAATAAGTTGATATTGCAACATTTCCTAAGTTTGAACATCAACAGCACCTTCGAAAGTTAGTAAGATGGGTGGGTAGGATCCAGCGAGTAGAGGAGTTACTGTCCTTTTTTCTTTGTACTTACAGAATGCACTATTTAGCTATAGTTTTAAAGATTAAAGCCCTAAAAAAGCTGTTATGCACAAAAAATTAAGTAATCCCGAAAGTACCGAAAATCCCGGTTCTGGTTTTTTTTAGTCCCGGTACTGGACACAGCTGACAATCCCGGGATTTGCCGGGATTTTCGGTTCCGGGATTTCCCGGTACTATGCCCTAATAGGCATAGCCAATGGTCTTAAATAAACTTTTTTTTTTTTACTATATATAGGCTTGCGTTTGACCACCATCTCACCTGATGGTAAGTGACGATGTGGTCGACGATGTAGCACGCTTACCTAGAATAATCCTATTCACTCTTGCCTTGAAGACACCCAAATTATAGTGATCGGGAAACACAGACGCCGGCAGAGCATTCCATTCCTTGGCGGTTCGCATAATGAAAGTGGAAGCAAAGCGCTTTGTGCGAATACATGGTATGTCCACTATATAGGGATGGCGCAATCCCGAGCGTCTGGTCGTCCGATGGTGGAACGGTGATGGTGGAACTAAGTCATGTAGTTCCAGCGCACACTCTCCAAAATGCAATCTATAGAACACCGACAGGCAGGCGACTTTACGACGGTGTTCTAGACTCTGGAGCTTCGTCATTACTAGTGAGTCATCGCCTATGAGTCTTTTGGCTCTTCGTTCAATTAAATCCAAAGCTTCCAGCTGGTACTTAGCCGCGCCATCCCACAAATGGCAGCAAACTGGTGTCTGTCTTATAATATATTCTATGTTTAGAATTTATTTTACTTTAGTTTGTGGTAAGGCTAAATACAATATACTTACGCGATATTTTTCTTGGCCCTACCGCAGTTTCCTTACCTCGGATCGCGGCGTTCGGTGTACTAAAGGCGTAAACACAAATTTTTACAACTATTTACATAAGAAGGAAAATAACAGAAACCTAACAAAGTTCTGTTTCAAAAACTTCAAAACTATGTTTTGAAATGTTCAAACCCTTTGAAAATACGAGGAACAGACTGAATTAACAATAAGTTATTAATTATTACATAAAGCTGAACGTGTGGTTGATAAGACGTGCCGACTTATCAACCATATGTTACCTTATTTAGGTATTTAGAGCAATTAAAAAAAAAAAAACAAAAGCAAGCGAGCCTTACAGTCGCTATTATGTGTAACATCTGACATCTCATTTAAATTTGGAAGGGTTCTATTTACTCCAATTTTCTGAGGCTTACTTCCTGTTACACACTTCCGTTTCATGTCACGAAAACACTGCCACAAATTGACAAATAGCGAGTGCAAAGATGTTATATATCTAAAATTTTATTTTCATTAAAATTATTAACATGTTTTTTTCATCTTTTCAGGCATGGTTGGAGCGCCCGATGTCATCAAACCATCAGAGAAAATCGACGACTCGCCGTACCTCACCGGCAACGGAAACCCTGTATTCACAATCAGCGGTGAGTTCAAGCTTGCCTTTGAGCAAAACAGTGCTACGCAGGACGACTAGTACCTACTAGTCTTGGTAAAACATTAGTAGATTATATGCACCAAGGGGATAAAGCAGTGTCTTATGTCGCGGGCGGCATATTGAACCCTGAGTGAAGCGAGGGGTTCAAGCTGCCCAAGACGAAGACAGGCTTTATCGCAGAGGAGCATAAGCGAACACAATGCCAACTTTACAATGCCATAATATGTGCATTCTTTCACTTAGAGTTTTCCAAGAGTTTCCACACGAATTTGACGTGCCGAATTCAAATAACTTTACTCCCTTGGGAGTTTCATACAACTTTAGCTCCCTTGGGAGGTAATGCTTTGCTTTACCTTGAAATTGCATGATAATGTAATTGGCCATTGTCGAGCAGGGGTGGTCTGAAAATACAATTTATGACTCGTTTACAAATGGCACGTTCCTTGTGAGACTCGTTCTGCGTCTCCCACGCAGTAAATAATCTCGTAAGAATTCACAGGGGAGTCCCTGAATTTCAAAATAAATATTATTTATATTCAGTGACTCCCCCGAACCGAGTTACTAAGGCTGTTTTGCTTTTAATTTAACAAGATTAAACTTATCCACCTATTTTGAATTGTAGGTATTTAAAATTATTAACAATTTCCCACACCTATTGAAAATGAAGACATCAATAGAAAAATAATGACGTATATTTTGTCACACCTGTGCCAATAATGGAGTAGGGAAATGACAATACTGATGACATACTTGCCTAGAATATTAATTTTCTAATACCTATTATATCGTCAAAACAATATTATAAGTCTTTTCACACCACCTGCTTGACAATGTCCAATTACATGTCGCCGTCCCCGGAGAACATAATGGCAATAGCTGCCATAGTTTTCATGTTATGCCATATTTGAGTTCTATGGATCCTAATACATCTATACAATTTTTTTCATAACTGTTCTTGCGTTATTTAAGAAGTTATAAAAAAAATGCAATAATATTCGTAGTTTTTATATTCTCAAAACATAATTGCAAACCAATGTTACCAAAATTTGTCAAGAATTACGAAAATGGTTATAAATATTATCATTTTATTCGCGTAAAAAATATGTGTTAGTTTGTTGATAATTTTGTTGAATTGATACAACATTGCAACACTTTCGAGAGTAATAGCATCATCTAATATTGCGAGTGCTTCTCGGCACCGATAGTATGATTAGCTTACTTAAATCAGTGTGCTCAAAAGCACCTTTGTGAATCTAAAAACCTTGTTTTAGCGCGTTTTTACCTTCCAAATGTGTTTGTAAGAAGGATACGTTTAAAACCTATCCAGACATGTGAAAACCTATGTTCTGAAGTACATTTCAGATGCTGAAATGGCCTGATCCTTCCTTATTAATTTTTTTGATTATCAAGCTACCTTTTTTTGAAACTAACTTTGGACCGAACATTTTGTTTGTAACCGTTCGAACCCTACATTTCTGATTCCGATTAATCTGTATTTGGTCAGATACATTCAAGATCTATCTATAAACGTGAAACACTTGGTTCGTAGGTACAATTTATATGCTGAAATGGCCACATGCCTTTCATACGGATTTTTTAACCAAAAACTTAATTTGACCTCTGGATGTTCTTTTTACCAGTTTGTTCCCTTCAAATTCATCTGTTATTCAGATAAGTTTGAGATCTGTCTAAAAACGTGAAAATCAAGGTATTTTAGTACATCTGTATGCTGATATGGCATGATGCCTTTCATATCAATTTTTTGAGCAAATACCTACTTTGACCCCCTTGACTATGTTTTTACCCATTTGTAACCTTCAGATTCGTCAGATTTATTTAATATTTGTCTCAAAACGTGACAACCTAGTATATTTTGTATCCCAAAATGGCCTATGGCATTTCATATTAATTTTTTGACCAAATACCTACTTTGGCCCCCTGGATTTTGTTTGTACCTATTTCTACCTTTCAGATTTATCTGTAGGTCGACAGATACATTCAAGACCTATCTAGAAATATGAAAACCTAGGTTCTGGGATTTATATTAGGTGCTGAAAAGGCCTGATCCTTTTAATTTTGATTTTTGACCATCTAGCTACTTTAGACCCCTGGATTTTGTCTATACCCGTTTATTTTAGCCTGATTCTATTTAAGTTGGAATGTGACATTCAGGATTTATATGAATTTCTTTATTTTTAAGTTTTCGTAGCATTTTGGCTGTTTAATGAAAAAATACAGTCGTTTTTTGTCACTTTTGTTAACTTCGTATTTTTCTCCCTTTTGAGGTACATACAAACAAAAATAATTATTTTGATATTACTTTAATTTGATTAAATAAAATTATGCGCAATTGATTACCATAAATTAGTTTCATTAAAAAAACAAGAATAAAAATCCAATGTTTCATTACCATACAAAACATATTTACTATTTCCCAGAATAAAATGATAAGTCACTATTACTTTCGTTAACTGAACCGTCAATAGGCATAGAATAAAATTGTAAGTCAATAATGCAATATTTATCCTCGCTAAGAAAAACCGGGAACAAAATGGTAATCGACAATACAAATTCTTAGCACTGATTTTATTTTACTAATATCTTATTTTGTTAATATCTCTTCTACGAATAAGGTTATTAATTATCCAATAAGACAACAAGAAGACAAAAAAAACAACTTTCATTTGAGGTATCCCATATCTTATAATGTCCAGTGGTTCGCAAGATATTAACGAAATTCGGTTTTTTATTTTTCCTGAATAGTTGTGTTTTTTGCAATTACCATTTTATTCTCCGGAGACGGCGATATTATGCTTTCTCAAGGTAAAGCAAAGCATTACCTCTCAAGGGAGGTAATGTTGTATGAAACTCCCAAGGGTTGTAATGTGATTTCAATTTGGAACGTCAAATTCGTCTGGAAACTCATGGAAAACTGTAAATCCATACGAAAAAAAGGTAAGGATATAATGAAATAACCATTAATTCAAAAATACTGTCATTTTATTTAAAAAAATTGGTTGTCTGTAAATTTGGTTTACGGACATCTCAAAATATGCTCACAGTATCAAATACAGCGTGTAGTTTTATTTAAGACGAATGGCCAAGAAGGTTATATGGCCAACAGAGGGGTACGCCTTGCATTAACGTCTCCTTTGGCTAGATTCTCGAAGCCACATAGTCAAAAAAATATAATAATGGTGTAAAGCGATTTTGAAAATCTAAATATTTTCATCGACTTTTGATGCTGTCTGTACCTTAGAATATGGTGTGTTTTCACATTGGATCATTGACATTAAACAGGAAAACACATTTTTCCTCTTCATACATTTCCTTCTTAAATGAACATTGTGTTGGATGTCTTTGTTTATTGGTCCTTGTGGCTGACACGTAGTCTTTGCCTTACTTACCTATAACCATAGATTATAACGGTGTTCCTATAGAACACCAAGATCGATAGTACCAAAGCAAGATGGAGGCGAAAAAAATCAGACACTCCGTCAATAAAAATGGAGTATCTCCATTTTACGATTAAGTTTTGTTAACAATTAGCTGACGTTCCTTTCTAAGTACTAACGCACTTTCAGCTCTCAACAAACATACCCTCTAAGTTTAAAGTCTCTATGTTCAGTGGTTCGGCCTATGCGTTTTCTGTCAGTCAGACAGGTGTCAGGACTAAGACTTTTTAAAAAAAGTGTAGTAATTTTAAACTAAAATATTCCTCTAGCCCTGTTTATCATTTTCAAAACCAAGCATCGGACCAAAATGTACTCCTGCAAGTTGGCTAAATTAGCCAACTTTTTTGGCCCATTTTTAATGTGCAACAGTATGATTCTATAGATACGATAATACTTATATGCCCTTAGTCTTCTTATCAAGTTGGTTAAAAACCACGTTGTTGACGCTCTGTAAAGGAAATTATAAATTATTGATAACAGCAATGAGGTAAATAAACTAACCATTTCCACATTTACCGCTTTAAAAGGGTAAATTTGTAAATGATAATTTTAAAGATCATGGCACTTGCGTTCACAATTTTTGAATTTATTATTATATTTAATTTGCGGGTTTTAAAACTCATTACAGCTATCAGTCCTGAAATATTGTTACAGGACCTTTTATATAATCAGCATATTTGTACAAGTGCCGTGCATGCACGAAAACGTTGACGTCTTTGGTAACGCTGTCATTATCCGGTAACGCTGGTAGTCACGTTAAACTATCGTCCGTAAACCAACTTCACAGACAACCAATTTTTTTATTATTTTCCTTTATTTTTAAAATATCAAAATAAGTCAGTACTCAATAGCAACTACGAAATATTACAATAGGTAAGTACCAAATGATATTCATATACATTAGTCAAGTCATACTTTTATATCTATGGTATGGCGCATCCGATAAACCACAAGTACCTACGTGTAGATCTACATCCGATAAACTAAACCACAAGTAGGTGCGTGTAGAGCTACACGTAGGTACTTGTGATCTATCGGATGTAGGTCTACTCATATGTAAGTGGTTTATCTGTCGGATTTCTTTAAATAATCCTATAATGGATTTCTCTTTTCAACTATCTATTGACATTATAATCTTGTATTTTTATAATCTTGACATTGGACTAGGTACAGACAGCGTCAGAGATAAGTATCCCCCTTGCACAAGACACCCAGCTAAGAGGATTTATAAATCCTTTCAAAAAATTGGAATACTCAAAATTATTTTTAGGCTTACACACGGTTATACAAATATAAAGCGAGACACGATCGGAAAAAAAAATGTTTTAAGGGGAAATAAATTCATGTTGTAAATTTTGTTATAATAATATATTATGTATTACCAACGTGCGTATGTACAGTACAGTCATCTGCACCAACATGTATGTATACTCTCTCGAGCTTTCTCATTTATATTATACTCTTAATTTTGCAAAGACATTCTTCTTCTGACAAGTATCTATCAGAACTACGTTAATTTGATTTTTTTTGTGTGTCTTGTCTTTGCAATATTAAGAGTAATATAAATGTGAAAGCTTGGGAGTTTATACACGTCTGTGCAGCTGACTGTACTTACAGACCGATTAGACAAAAATAAAACTTGCATTTATTGTTGCTATGCATAACTTTTGTTACAATTACAATGCATCACACATAATTACTCATACAAACATACCTACACATAATTTGTACATAAACATTGATATCGCCGCTGAACCCATTATCATATTTATTAATGTGGGTAAGTACCTTCTTTGGCTGCCTGTTGAACTCATTCTGATCACTAGTGTCGTTTGAACCAGTGTTCTTATGTGATTTTAGAACTTTTACGATCATAAATTGATTTACAAGTTTTCTCAGTTTTATTTCTGTGTTAAATTATGTGTTTTTAATACCTTTTAGGACCCTTAAATGGTCCTAATGTGACTTAATTGTGGATTGTTTTGTGCGTTTCAAATCCTATTTGTGCTAGGAAAATGTGACCTTTTATCTATGACCTTTGAAATGAGGTCTAGAAGTGTTAAATGGCGAATGTATTATGAAATGTGGCGGTTTTCATCAATAAATCCATTTTTTTTTCTTATAGTTTTCTATATCAAGAAACAATATTAAAGTAGCTATGTGATATGATAAAGATGTAACTATTTGAATACTTATCAAAATTATCATTGAATTACTCTTATCAGTGATAAAAACGTGATAAAATGTAATTGCTCTTTTTTAAGATCTCGTGTTTTCGACTAGGAAGCAAGATTTCCGCTGTTGGTTCACTGAATTCTCAATTTCGGTCATTTCAGTGTTCAATTCAAGTTGTTCATAGTTGTTGTGTTACCTGTTGAGTTAATTTTGTGTAACTTGGTTGAGTGAAAATGTCTTTCCTGAAATTTGGTTCGAGATTCGAGATGGCATTGGATAGGGTATTCAATAAATACCACGGATATACAGTCATAGGTGAGAAACTGAACATTTTCAAAGATAAATTCGTTTTTTTTATACACCACCATCAGTTATCCAATTTTTTCAAGTTTTTTCGCCGTATCTGTGTTCAGTTACGGCAACTGACTTAGCGTATTTTTTTTTCTGGTGATTAAAAATTGACCGTGTATATCCTAAAAAATTATAACTTTATGATTTGGTGTTACTTTAGATTTTTCAACCAACTTCAAAAAAGAAGGAGGTTTTCAATTCGGTTGAATATTTTTGTATGTTTGTGTTACCTCAGAACTTTGTTTTTTTATAAACCGATTCGGATTTTTTTTTTCTTGATAGGATATACTTTCAGATTGGTTCCATAGAAATTTCATCAATGCTGTCCTGTGACTTTTCAGTGGTGTTTACGGTCACTAGAACAGTCCAATTGAAGTCGGTTGATGTATGTTTTTGTAAAACCTTGATTATATGAAAAATGTTTTTTTTTACAGAAGTACCATTAATTGGCCATTACATTTATACAAAATGCAGTTAGCATTCTCACAACGAACCTACCAAACTTTTGAATTAAAATTGGACCAGTGTGTAAGCATTACTGTATTCCGGTTTAAAGGACAAAAATGCTATTACGAGCCTCGATGTTAAGAGCTGCAAGATTTTATGAATGACTCATTCAGTGACGTAACAATATAGTTAAAAAATATCGACCCGTCTCTATAAAGCCTAGATCACACGTACCGAGTACTCGGCTGAGACAGTGCTCTCGGCCAAATACTCTGTACGTATAAACATAGCGCCGAGTGCTCGGCTGAGCGAGTGATGTATGCTTTCACTGTCTCGGCCGAGTAACATTTTACTGTCTCGACCGAGTACTCGGTACGTGTGATCTAGGCAATAGTCGCAACACCCTAAAAGGGTGTAGCTGTAATTGTATCTTTTTGACATACCAAAACCTGAAAAGGTTACATTTCCAACATTGCAAATAAACACTGAATACTGCATAAAGGCCAAACCCCTGAACGTAGAGACTTAAAACTTGATGTGTGTGTTTGTCAGAAGTGCCTGTGCAATTCTTCTATTACACCACTGGTTCACTTTGTGATATTTGGAAGCCCAGAAACTTCACTAGCTATTATAATAAGTGCCCTTCAAACTGGAACACAGCTGCATAGAAAGCAGCAAGTCAAGGTCGCATATTTTGTAGGTATATGACCTTCTTCGTTGAAGTAGGGTATGGTTAAATGCTTAGGTATGCAGAAAAAATCATGTCTACCAGTATAATACGGATAAGTATGTTGAAAATATAAATATATTTCATGCAAAACGTATTTTGTACTGTTTCAAACTTTACAAATACAAATACAAATACAAATTTATTTATTGTGAAACACAGGTAATGGGATGGTAACATGGTTGGTTGTTGAGCTCTATGTTTATCTTATTATTATATATTATTTATATCTTTTTATGTTCTATCTTCTTATAATTTCTATCTTCATGTCTATCTCTCAATTTGTGGGGAATTTCGTGAAAATGGGACGGAAGTGTGCAACAGGAAGTTGGCCGTCGTACCAACCTCAGATAGGTACTTAAATGAAGCAAATAGAATTATTCCAAATTTAAATGTTGCTTATTACCAAGGTATTATTACATCATATGCGACTGTAAGGCTCGCTCATTTTTTTATATCAGTGGCAACTAGGGTTGCCAACATTTTTTGGTCTGAACATAGTATTTTTCAAAAAAGCTATAATAATATAGAACGCTTAAAAAATATAGTATTTTAGTAGGGAATAATATAAATAGACTGTTATATTTTTTACAATTTTTTTTATTCTGATAATCACCAAAACATGTAATTAATGAAACATAATACCCAAATGTGATCGCGGCGATCGCAGCGAGCCGCAAATTTTTCAGTCTTTTGCTTATCTAATTAGGAAAAATCTCCGAACCAGAAACGAGCAGCACAACCGTAAACACCTTTTCTCGAAGCAACTGGAGGCACTTTTCAGCCTCTTAAATCTCTGTTACTGATAGTGGTAAAAGTTTGAAAATGTCACCAAGAGAACTTTGTTTATACAGGTAAACTTCCACGATCGGCAACCCTAGTGGCAACTGGTGTAATAGCCTAAATACTTGCGGCAACTGTTTTTATGAAAATCTGCAGTTGTGCCGGTGTCTTGTGTCAGACACAGGACACTCGTTTGCGCAGTGCCTTATTTCGTTCAGTATAGAATAAGTTCCATTTTCTATTTATTTACTAAAACGTGATCTTCAATGTCCTTTCAGCTAATTTCTTACAGATGCAAATTGAAATGTAAATGCAGTAATTATTACAAGTCGCATTTGAAGAAAACCATGTCGAATCGGTTAGACTAAGTAGGCAAATAGTTAATAGGTATTTTAATTTTAAATAAATACTTTTTTATACGTACCTAACATAACATTATAACCTATATATTAAACATACTTATTATTAAGATATTTTATCATAAAGACGAATGTTTGTGATCGCTAATAATAAGATGACACACAAGCGTTTTTACAAGCTGATTGTTGGCGTTTTTAAACGATAGCGTGTGAGCGTGTTAGCTTTTGGGAAGGATTGTCAACAAGTAGATTGTAAAAAAGCCGATGACACTGGGCGACTTTACACGCTACAAGCAGAGTCGCTGGCGTGTAGAGTGTAAAAAACCGTGTGTCATCGTACTATAAATGAATGTTTGTTCCTCAATCACGCCAAAACCACGAAACCGTTTGAACTGTAGATTGTATCTAGGTCCATAGTCAATACTTATACTCAAAAAACTTACCCATCTTCGCAATCAGGTCAAAAACAAAACCTTTTTTCTTTTCTCAAGTCATTTTATTTCCCCAGATGAGATTGGCACCGGAGACTACAACATGTCCTCGATAAACTCCTCGAATGGAGACCTGAAGAGTCCGGGGGACCCGCCGGATAAGAAACTAGCCGAGGCCGATGCTGAGAAACAACCGTTATCCGGGGTGAGTCCTACCTTCCCTCTCGTGTAAGCCAATGGTCGAGTCCGAGAGATCCGACGGATAAGAAACTAGCAGAGGCCGACGCTGAGAAACAACCGTTATCCGGGGTGAGTCCTACCTTCCTTGTCGTGTAAGCCAATGGCTTAGTCCGAGAGACCTGTCGGATAAGAAGCTAGCAGAGACCGACGCTTAGAAACAACTGTCATTCGGGGTGAGTCCTACCTTCCTTGTCGTGTAAATTATAAAAAAATTGGTAAGTCAATGGCGGAGTTCGGGAGACCCGCTGGATAAGAAACTAGCAGGGACCGACGCTTAGAAACAACCATTATCCGGGATGAGTCTTACCTTCCTTGTCGTGTAAGCCAATGGCCGGGTTCGGGAGAACCGCCGGATAAGAAACTAGCAAACACGGCGGGGGCGGCAAACTCTGCTGAAGATCTCAAGAGGCGCAAATATGTAGGTCTAGATAGGTCGTCTATGTTTGAGCCATTAGGGGTCAAGAGCCTAGGTTCATAGGGAATGGGAGCCTTCCACGTTTTCAAAATTTTGTCAGAGCGTCTGGTCGAAGAGACGCGTAATCAGAGGGCTGGCAGCTATCTCGGCCAAAGAATAAGCCTTGCAGTAAAAAGAGGCAATGCAGATAATATCCTCGGCACGCTGCCATCCGGTATCGAGTTAGAGCAGTTGAGTTATCTATAGATCGTTTGCAACAGTCTATGGGTGGCCCAATTGTTACCTTTTGTACATTTTGTAATATAGATTGTAGTCATGAGTCAGTAAGCAAAGATTTACTTAGAACTTTACAATCGTTCATCAAATGATAAGATTAGATTAATATTTATATCTAATGATAGTCATAAATTTTGTTAGAAATTTCCTGTTATCTACAAATGCAAATAGATAAACTTTAGTCGATTACTTCTGTCAACAACGCAAAAACGGTTGTCATCATTATTAGTACTATTTATTACGCATAAATTATGATTAATGGATATCCGATTCCGGTATAAAGTACCTAACCCAATCTAGGTACAGGTATTACTCGGGCGAATAAACATGACACCTGGCTCGAATAACGTTTGTGCAAAGTACAGCGTGGAATTGGATAATCTTGGTAGAGAAGAGGTCCTGTAATACTTGGTAATGATATATAATGATAAGGCTTCGCAATTAGAGGAAGAAGAAACACTGAGGGCGCCGCGCGGGGCAGCGGGGGAAGCATCAAGTTCGGGGCGAGAGTGTCAGCCAGGTGTCATGTTCATTCGCCCGAGTAGTATATTTTCAAAAGCTGGCATGTACAACACATTCACACGTGCACTTGTGTAGTGTCTGTGAATAAGAGCGCGGCGTGTCCCTATTGTGCCCTTTCGAAATTATCATCCTAAAGTCAGTGTGGTGAAGTTGCATTAGTGTGAGTACAGTGCCAGCTTTTGTTGACCGACTTGTAGGTAAGTACGTGACTTTTATATCTTAGTTATTAGGTTACAGATATGGCGTACGACCGTACGGTCGATGTCCAGAGTTTTAATCCTTATCTCTATATCATCCTAAAGGCGTGATCACTTACCATCAAGAGAGCGCCTAGCTAGTCCCACCACTTTTTAACATAAAACACATTGGTAAATAGATTAAACTCATCAATTCATTTCATTTCAATACAATTTCGTTCAATACAATTTAATTCCATTTAGTTTATTTTTATATAATTTAATATTTTAATGTTATGTGAAATATGGATTTTTAGTACCTAGTCCGAATTTTTTTTTTCTTTTTTTTTAGATAGGTATTCTTTACCTATTTTATGTTTCAAACAATGCCCTGTCGATGAGCCCCTTATATTCCTGTACCCTTCAAATATGAACAACATTCTATTCTACATTACCTACGTAATGTAACAGGAAATCCGGAATTAATGACCGATACTTTTAAAATATTTGTCATACAACAAATATTATCAGATTACCGATTACTAACCTGCCGATAGCCAAACCCTAAATTGTTTATATAAAAGGTATTTACAATTTAGGTATTGATTAGAACATTCGGCCGCTTCACGCTTAAATTTTTAAAAATATAACTTTAAGGGTCATCCTCAAGGCAAATTTCCATACAAAGTGTTTCGAACAAATACTCAAAAAGTTTAATTTAGATTTTATACATGTTTTAAAATTAACACTACTAATTTAAAAAACACGTATAAAATCTAAATTAAAGTATGAAACCTTACTGATTTTTGTTCACACAATCGGAAAACATTTTGAAATCCTTTCATCACACTGGTTCGAAAGAACTAGTGCAACGATCAGAAGACTAAATTTAGGTTAGATACAGCACCAGGTGACAGATTTTGCGGTACTTTAGTTAGTTTTTTAGTAATTTCAAAAAGTCGCTATAATAATAATTGACGCATTTACCTCAGTTGACTGTATGTATGTATACACTTTAATCAAAGTGTATACATATATTTATAAAATATTCAATTCCTTCAACATGCCACACTCACCTCAAGTAAACAATAAGCAATCATTGTTTAAACTAGTTTCAACAATATTGGTGCTCTTTATAAACAATGCGAGTACGAGGTGCTCATCGGTAACCATATTGGGGCACATTTACACAAACATAAATTAAAATTTGGGACATGTTTACAACGACCAGTCACGATATACAGAACAAGATTACAGTCACCCATTTTAAGTGCACTTGAAATCCTTTCACCACAATGGTTCGAAAGAGCTAGTGACACGATTGAAGAAGAATGCACTTCAAATATAATACTCGCAGTTGGTTACGATACATAAAAATGGAGTTGTATGGATTTCATCAGCCTTACTTCGTAAGATGGATGTGTAAATAAGCCATAAGAGTTATTTAATTGCTGTAATTAAAGTAACATTATTTTCCAGATATGTATGTCAGTAAAGAATATCACAAATATCTCACTTGTATTTTATAAAAATGTAACCCTATTTTAAACTTGAATAGTTATTCGTAAATAAGGGAATAATATAAGGATTAATCTAGGATTCTATTGTTCTAGAAGAAAGACGAGAAATGGTGGACTACGCTGATGCAAGTGGCTGTGCCATTCTTCATCGCTGGATGTGGAACCATTGGAGCTGGACTCGTACTGGGCACAGTCAGGGTGAGTCCTGAAGACATATGCCTTAACTTAAGACATCCATTAGGCTCCACGACGAGACGAGCGATCTCGATTCTTTTTCATCCACCGACTTCATGTAAGCCTTAAGGCTAATCCTCAAATCCAATTCCATACAAAATGTTTCGGACAAATACTCAAAAAGTACGCCGTATTATAGTAATTTCTTCACACTATTCGTTACGTCCATGTTTTTTGATTTCGTCAACAAAAAAAGTGAAAGGTTTCATACTTCAATTTAGATTTTATACGTGTTTTAAGTTAGTAGGGTTAATTTTTTGAGTATTTGTCCAAAACATTTTGTATGAAATTCGAAGATTTGAGGATTCCCCTTAAGACACCATGAAGAGCCGTTTTGTGCCTTTTTCATCCACCAACTTCGTGTCAGCCTTTGGACCTCCACTGTTGAACATAGACCTTCCCCGTAAGGTGTCACGCGGAGTGGTCTTGAGCTTTTTTCATCCCCCGACCTCATGTCTGCCTTTAGACGTCCACTGCTGGACACAGGGTCTTCTTAAGACGCCATGAAGAGCCGTTTCGTGCCTTCTTCATCCACCAACTTCGTGTCAGCCTTTGGACCTCCATTGTTGAACATAGACCTTCCCCGTAAGGTGCCACGGCGCATGTCTTGAGCCTTTTCTATCCACCGACTTCACATCAGGTTTTGGATGTCCACTGCTAGACTTAGCGCCCTCTTAAGAGGCCACGAAGAGCGGTTTCGAGCCTTCTCCTTCCATCGACTTCATATCAGTGTTTCGGCGTCCACTGCTGGACAGAGCCCTCTTAAGATGCTATGAAGAGCGGTTCCTTTCACCGACTTCATGTTAGCGTTTGGACGTCTACTATTGGTCGCTTAGCCACCTTCCCGCCGTCTCGCCTCACCTCACTTGCGCAGAGCACCCCTCCACTTTTGCCGAGCGCTAAAAAACCGTGAAGTACATTACAATATAATAATAATGATCACTGAATCCACTGTTCTCATCTGATTCACGGCCATAACCCATTATGCAACGGCATTGTACTCACAAATAATAAGCAATCGTTACTGCCGTGAAGATTTGGAGATTGCATTAAGACTAGTTTCGACACCTTCCGGACGCCAAATTTGCATAAAATTACGTTCTTTGTGTTTTTTTTCGCCCAAAGAATAAACTTTGCTACTTATATACAAAGGGGCAATGCAGTATCCTCGGCACGCTGCCATTGGGTATCGAATTGGAGCAGTTGAGCTACCTATAGATCGTTTGTCTATGGGTGGCCCAATTGTTTCCTTTTGTACCTTTTGTAATATAGATTGTATTTAGGCTGTATTATAAGTTCTTCGTCCAAATAATAATTATAAATCTTATAGCACTTATGATTAGCCCTAGGATAATGTTTTTGAAGATGGATGGATGTTTGACACAATCATGTCAAACCTACTGAACTGTTTAGGCGTTATTTTTTTCTTATTATTAGTGACGAGATAAAAGTGATTCATGAAATGTTTTTTTTATTTCAGGACTGGGATGTCTTCGTGAATATATCAGCCATTTTTGTTCTTGTACCATCACTATCAGGATTAAAAGGTAATAAACTTTTCAACAATTTTTCAACCTACTTCAAAAAAGGAGAAGGTTCACAATTCGGTTTATTATAGAGCATGCCACCTACATTACATTTAATTTAATTTATTTCACAAACTATTTTTACATTGTGTCGGAATTTCTAAATCTAAGCGCATTTGAATATGACATACGAAATACATGTCTTTGTTTATAACTACATTATTAGTTATTTATCATTACAATTAAAACTGTTTATGCTTTTCATAAAACCGCCTTTGTGAACATAAAAAATCTCAACAAGACGAAAAAATATTTTTTATAACGCATTTTTTTTAACGTCACTCCATTTAATTGGACTGTGGAAGCAAAGTAATACTTAGGTACTGCTAGGCACCTAGGTCTTGATAAGAGGTAGTAACGTGTAATTTAGCCTTATAAACCTACACAGGTAGATGACCACCAGCTAAATTAATGTTCTAAGGCGCTGCGCAAACGTGCGTCTTGTGTTTGACACAAGACACTGGCAACCGTAGACTTCTATACAAAATTGCCCGGCCTAAAACTTATTCACGATATCTTTGATTTGTAACATCTTTCCTCTCGCTATCTGTCAATTTATGGCAGTAATTTTATGAAATGCAACGGAAGTGTGTAACATGAAGTTTGCCCTCAGATGGTGTCAACCTCAGAATAATGATGTAAATAGAATCTTTTCAAATTAAAATGAGATTTCAGATGTAACACATCATATGAATACTGTAAGGTTTTTTTTTCATAAACAACCCACCACGAACTCGTTGCTATGATTAAGATTATCACAATAAAAAAACTTCATCAAATAATGTTCGTAAACACCACATCAAATTTAAAAGCAATGTGGCCAAATGGTTGTTTATTGTTCGGTGTGAATAAATAATATAATTAGAAGTAAAGCGCATAATAAACATAACATTTACTTATGCATACATACGTAGAAAAAATGTCTAGAGTAAGTATGAGTAATTTGAGCAAGCTATGGTTTGCTCCTGTATACGTATGAACAGTTACAGTGACGCATACATAGATAGTACACACGACCTGAGCAAACTAATTTTGCCAAGTGAATTTGCATTATGTACCATGATGCAATTTTCAGTTCTCTAGATATCTTTAAATTATAATATTCATTACATTTTGGCGTAAAAATATAAGTATGAACAGTGACGCACACACACGACTTAGACGAACTAATTTTGCCAAGTTAACTGCCATTATGTATATGTTTATTTACTTACCTTACCTTATGCAATTTTAAGATCTCTAGAGCAGTGATTGTTAAAAAAATCTTAAAGTTTATATTTACGACGTTTATGCTTAAAAATTAGTCTCAAAAAAGCGTAATATTAAAAATGTTCCTTGTCTAAAATTTGGTATTGGCGATTGGAGTTATTCTTTATCTAAATGTTATATCTCTAAGGTTTTGAATCGTTTCCTGTAGTTTTCTCTAACAACACGGTTTTTGTGATAAGAATCTGTCATTTTCTTCAATCTTGACAATGGAGTCAATTATGTTCATTGTGTTGTGGACAAAAGGTGGAAACTTGGTTCGTACATGTTCTAGAAACTAAGTATATGCTTAGGTAAGTAGGTACCTAATATGATCTTAAAATAGCATAGACTTACCAGATAAATTTATTTAGGTGATCAATTTTGGGTGCTTCTGGATTTAACCCAGAAACTTCAACCCGATTCAGTTGATTCTTGATTCGACCCAATCTAGACAAAAATCAATAATGGACCAATGATGAAATGTTATGATTTATCAATAAGTTAAATTAAAAAGAATTGTATTTTTTAAAACATTTCACTTTTAAAATATTTTTTTTTATGTTTTGAAGCTCAAATCTTTATAAAACATCTATCCTAAAAATGAAAATGATGGAAACAAAAACCTATATTTATTCGTTTAAGTAGTTTAATGCCGACTTGCACCAAACTTTCAAAGTTCCTAAGCATTTACTTTACTCGCTTGGTAGTTCTTAACGATCAAAATCTGGACTGTTAAGAACTACCAAGCGAGTAAAGTAATTTCTTAGGGACTTTGACAGTTTGGTGCAAGTAGGCATAAGTGTACTGTGGATCCTGGTTGGAAGTTTAAATATGTTTTATATTATACCATCGACTCACTAAGAAGAGGAGTAACTTGGTTCTTGAATAACAAGATCATTAATAATGTTATTATCAATTATTATTTCATTGACGCACTGACACTTTAAAAGAATGACAATCTCAATTAACTCATCCAACGCATAAAGCTAATGATGAGTCATCATATCTACGAAAACATGTTATACAGGATGTTTTTTTTTTGGGGTTTCTTATTTTTTTTATACATAATTTTATCAGTCTTAGTGATTCTCAAAAGCACTTTCAATTTTCTTTTTACAATGTTACTATTACATTACGATCACTATAATTTGGATTTCTTCAAGGCAAGAGTGAATAGGAAACATCGTCACTTACCATCAGGTGAGATGGTGGTCAAACGCAAGCCTTTAAATAGTAAAAAAAATGGCTGCTATCTGCCGATTCACTGCGAGGTATTCGAAATAGTATTGAATGAATAAGGTTTCTTACTAAAAACCGTAATCATTTCCTAATATTTAAAAAAAAACATTCCTAAAAGGCATTATTTTTAATCGCTCTTATGAAAATATTTTATGTAACTGCGTAATCGAATCAAATCAAATCAAATCAAAATATTTATTTCGGACAACAAATGTAATCAAACCATACATCCCCTAGAATAGTTTTATTTTTTATTGTTGGTACATAGGTAATTACTTAAAATAATAAAAATATAGGTACCTACTTATCTAGATAAGATAAATGATCGTAAAGTTGTAGTAAAGCTTTACACTAAACAGACAATTAAAGTTAATACGTATGACATTAAAATATTTAATGAGTATTTAATGGCCTACTAATATTGAAGTGACATTCTTTGAAATGTGCCAAAAATATATCAAAACAGTTGCAATCTGATTAAAAAAATGTAATCAATTTCGATAAAATGTAAGTAGCTTCGCTTATCTTTTAAAAATAGCTCTTAATAATACCTACCCTTATCAAACGTGCGGCGTGTTCAGGCAAGTTAATGAAGATAAAAAAAACTTGTTTAAGTTAGTGGAATAGAAACATTTTATATATGATAGATTTTCTTATTTCCTTATTTTTAGGGTTAAAAGAGTCTAGATTTCAGGGCGTGATTAACAAAAATATACCTTAATCTCAATCGTTACAATAGTTTTGACGTTCATTGACAAACGAACTTCCATAATGCGTTTTTACGTATAGGTATTTTACAACGAGGTCAAAATAAATAAGGTTGGACCGGGTTTAACTTAGGATAAGTAGTTATTGGGTCGAGTAGTTCCTAGTGAGTTGAGCGAGTAAAAGAGGCTCTCAAAATAAATTCACCCTGTATAACAAGTTTGTCAAAACAAAGTTCATGTTCTATTAATATTTATAAATTTGAAAGTAACTTGATAGGTCTGAAGTTCCAACATTGATAACAATATTTTTACTACTGCCTAACCTAGCCGTGCACGCGACTTTGCTTGCCTGTTAGCAATTGAAAAGTAGCCTCTTGCGTATCTAATCTAACCTACATTGTTGTTTAAGCCATTTGCGAATATCCAGATACTTAGTTGTTTTAATTTAACAATTACGGCTGATGTAATACAGCCTTGTATTTTTTCTATTTTTTTGACGACACCGTGGCTTAGTTGGTAGTGACCCTGCCTACGAATCTTGGTGTTCTGGGTTCGATCCCCGGCCGGGGCAAATATTTGTGACGAACACAAATGTTTGTTCTCGGGTCTTGGATGTTGTGATGTCTTGTATGTGTCTATGCCACCTGCGACACAGGGAATCCTAGTGCAGGGGTGTGAGTGTGTGAATGAATGTTTTGTTTTATTCTAAGGGCGCCTTAAAACCTTACCAGGTTTGTCTAGGACCCAAAAACAACTTAAAACTATACTATTATATAATTATGTTAATGCGAGCTGCGGCCTCAGTATAAACTAGGTGTAAACATATAGATAGGTACTTTCAGGTTATACCCATAGAAATTTAATCGGAAGCGATACAGAAGTTAAGTTTTTAAATCAAAATAACTGAAAATAATATGTCGTCGAAGTAAATTAAATTGCGTATGTTGCTTCCCTGTGACTTATCAGTGGTGTTTACGGTCACTAGAACAGTCCAATTGAAGTCTGTTGTTATATGTTTTTGCAAGACCTTGATTATTTAATAATGTGACAATATATTTATTACAGCATAAGCTAACTACTACAATCTATATTACAAAATTTACAAAAGGAAACAATTGGGCCACCCATAGACCGGTGCAAACGATCTATAGGTAGCTCAACTGCTCCAACTCGATACCCGATGGCAGCGTGCCGAGGATACTGGCTGCATTGCCCTCTTTGTATAGCAAGGCTTATTCTTTGGCCGAGATAGCTGCCAGCCCTCTGATCACGCGTCGCTTCGACCAGACGCTCTGACAAAATTTTAAAAACGCGGAAGGCTCCCATTTCCTAGGGTCTCGACCCCAAAGGGCTCAAACATGTACGACCTATCAAGACCTACATATTTACGAGTTTATAATGTGACTAATATATATTATACAAATACACTAATAATTGCAATGTCGGAGGCCTTCAGGCGGATTGGAACCTCCGACACAGAACCGGCTATAAAATTACAAAATTACGCCAACCATTGCTAATCAGTTTTCTTATAATTTCTCAACGTTTTGATAAAAAAAGTACTTGAAATTATTTCAACACAAGCCGTGTCCAACAATGTTATCGTCGGAGCTAGATATACTCGAGATATTGTCGAAGATATCTTATATCTCTTGAAATAAAGGTCAATATTGAATGAAGATTAGGCTCAGGGAGAATCCCGTAAACAAAGGATTGATTAATGAAATAGGTACGGATTCTCTGATAAGAAATGATTACAGATTTCAAGAGGTCTAGAAATATATGTATTTAGTAAATACTGAGCGAATTAATCTTTCATAGATTTTTACCCGACTGCCAAGGAAGGGTTATGTTTTTCACGCGTATCTTGTATATATGTTTTTTTTGTTAACTCGTATCTTCCAAACGGCTGAATGGATTTTGACGATTAAGGTATCGTTAGATTAGTCTCAATAATGCATGTATCTCAATGCGTGTTAAGGGATGTTTTTTTTTTAAATAATCAAACTCGCGTATTTTTGGCGCTAAATAGCAGGTCGTTGAAAATGTTTTGTGTACCAAACCTATCGAGTAGGGTATTTAAATAAAGGAATTAAAAGGAGATTACAGAAATATATATAAGTTATATTTAATTTGGTTAATGAATTGGCAATCAATATATGTAAGTATAATATTTTCGCAGTCGGGTTTTCAGTTTTTATAAACTTCAAGCTTGTTTTAAAAAAAAAACCTTGGTGCCATGGAGGACAAGTTGTGTAGTCCTGTCTTGCGGTCGTGGGTTTGAATCCTGCAAGTCATGCTCTAATAACTATAATAAAAAACCTATTAAGGTGGGTACTAACCGAAATATTATGCTCGCTGCAATTGGTACATTACACCGGAGACATCGGTGATTTTAGCGTACGGGCGTAACGTAACATGCTTGCTTTCGAATGTTAAATTACTCCGTTATTACACCAAAAAACACCGGTTTATTACATTATTATCATTAGTGTTGAAAAAGGATAATGGTAGGTATACCCGATTCAACCCAAACCATTTTCAGGAACAATTCTCGATTCGACCCATACCAACCCTTAATTTGGAATATATTAAGGGTTAGTATGGGTCGAATATTTCAACCCAGCTAGTTTCAATTATTCTTAATTTAAAAATGTCACTTTTTCTTCAGGAAACCTGGACATGTGCTTAGCGTCTCGTCTGTCGACGCAAGCCAACCTCGGCAATATGGAGTCAACCAGGGAAGTCATTTCGATGGTGGTTGGCAACATATCACTTGTCCAGGTAAGTGACTTTTGAAGTCCAAAGTCTAAAATACTTAATTTGTACCTCCTTGTCTACTTAGTGCACTCGCAATCGGGTCGCCAACTGTAGCGACTGGTGGCAGGCGTTAGTCAGTTTTTAACAATTATTATTAGACTTTAAAAAATTAGGAGGTTCTCAATGCGGTTGTTTTTTTTATGTTTGTTACCTCGAAACATTGTTGTTACAGAGTTTGTATGTATGTAAAAAAAAAATTTAAGCATTGTATCAGTTATCTAGTTCCCATAGTACAAGCTCTGCTTAGTTTGGGGCTAGATGGCGTTGTGTGAAATGTCCAAAATATTTTCTTTTTTATTTTAGGTGCAAGCAATAGTAGCAGCAACAGTGGTGTCAATATTCGCGATCGTGGTGAACACCATCACCGATCGTGCCATCAACGGCCCCTACGTCCTCTTGCTTATTGCGTGCGCCGTCTTCACTGCGACCACCACCTGCTTTGTACTTGGTAAGTCATGAATGTATTTTATTCTACTGATGGTAAGAGCTCATGGCCAAAACAGTGCTAAACAGGACTTTGATTAACACAGGCCGGTGCAACACTACACAGAAAAATCCGTTGGTGTTACGACCGGGCTCGAACCCACGACCTTCAGATCGAAAGTCGAGGTACTTCCCACTCGGCCAACACGCCTTTTGTGTTAGTGCTTCAGTGTCAAGTATCTACCCATTTAAGGCCAGTAGCAAACGAGCCACCGACCACAGCTAAATACACGGCCAGCGACAATAATTTTTCATAAATTTTATTGCTGTAGCGCGTAGCGGCCACATGGTCGCCGACCACCGGTCGCTGTGGTCGCTTGTTTACGACTGGCGTTAAAACTTTGGCATTATAATAATGCAGTGTAACAGTTTCCGCTTTTTTTCTAGATTTCGTAATGGTGATGGTGATCTACGGTTCCCACAAGTTCAAGGTGAACCCTGACAATGTCGCGACCCCTCTGGCGGCTTCGATCGGCGACATCGTCAGCAATACCGTGCTGGCTGTTACCGCGCAGTATATGTACGAACAAATACGTAAGTACACCATATTATTAATCAATATACACCAGTAGTTATTAACAAAGAAAAAATAAATGGACAATGCAGAACGGGGTACTTACTACTACGTATCCGAATCCCCTCATTTGAAATGCCTCCTACTATCCGAAAGACCCGCCAGTAGATACGTCCCTCCCCCGCGTTACCGTAAGCCTAAACACATTCTTGGCGATCCTGATGACTTCATGGGGAGCCGACGATGCTAAATGGGAATTCACTCGAGCGTTATAGAGACCTATTGGGTTGCAAAGCTTAGATGATAAGAAGAACAAAATGTTATATAATATATACCTTTTCATCGGTGGGGGAAGCGGCTATAGGTTTTTTAAATGAGCGCGTCAGATATTGATAGCATCAATGTCCTACGTATTTTTAATAATGTACGTATGTTAATCTGATCCGTTTGCATGATGGGGATGACTGTACTGATATGGGTTGAAAATGAAAAAAATTCTAAGGGGGTGTTGAGTGGACCAAAAAAAAGGTCTCATTCAATAATCTGACAATTTCGATCATCACTGCCACCAATCCGGCGGCTTAAATGTCATCCCGCGACGGAGAAAATACTCCACAATTCGATTACCAACCGCGCCGCCCGCCGCGGTCGGCGTGTTTCTTTCAGGCCCTCGACATCGTTAGGTTCGATTACTAACGGTGCCTTGGTCCAGTAAGTTAAATTACAGCCCTCCCTGGCGGTCCAAGCTGAAGTTCGACCCACCGTTGAGTACCCTTGTGCTGTTACCACAAACCAAATTTGAAGCGCCCTCAGCGCTCACCAGGAGCCCGGTATCGCAGTAACGGCCATCTGTAGCCAAGGGGAATCCTCAAATCCGAATTCCATACAAAATGATTCGGACAAATACTCAAAAAGTACGTAAAACATTTTGTATGGAATTCGGATTTGAGGATTCCCCTTAATTCACAATGCAAACGAAGTTGCGGGGTGTGAGCTAGTCATTAATGTTTGAAATACTTTTTATTACTTATCACTATCGAATTAAAATTGTTACACAGTGCGCTCCAGGCGTTTTCTTTAAGAATTTGCCTGCGCACGCTGTGCGCTTTGATAGGCATGTACCTATAATAATTATTATTATCATTAGGGTTGCAATGTCACAATGCGTGGATTATCCATTGTAATCACTATCAATCAGTATTTCTCCATCAGCAAGAAAAATCAGGAATTAATTTTAATAAAATCCTGATAAATAGTAATAATCATTAATAAATCAGTATTCAATATCAATATTTTATAAATAATGGGGCATACAATTTGTTTGTTAATATCCCTACAATGCCGAAGGGGGGGTGTTCTGCCCCCCCGCGGGAACAACGAATGTTCTACGACATTTTGAATTTCCATGATTTTCATTGAAGAACTGTGCACCAAAGTGCAGCTGATTTGCTGACGTGGTGATTACCCTAAAAGCAGCATCATTCCTCAAACTAATTTGAGTTCTCGAGAGAACTCCTTACGTAAGTAAAAAAATGGCTGCCGCTTTACTAAGGTTTCGGCTGTCATCTGGCAAATTTCAAATGTAGGTAAGTATGTCCCTGAGTGAAAAAATCGTCTTAGAATACAGGTGTAAGTTCTGACTGACTGACAGACAGCTTACCGACTAAACAAGTGGACGTAGAGACTTACAACTTGGACCGGAGCGCATTAAATTCTTGATGAACACATCCGTTCGTCAAGAGCTGAAAGGAATTTCGGAAATTAGTAACGCAAACAAAGATGCTGGCGTTAGCTAGACAAAAGTAATTAATGGTAATTAAGGTCTTACAAGTACTTTTAAAAAAATCATGATGATATAAAATGATCATTATTGATCATAGATAATAATAATTATAATGATTGATGAAGTATTAACATAATCAGATTTTTGGATTGCATCTTAATTTATTATTGCTTGAAGTGGTTATCTGTGATGATAACAAGACATATCCAAAGATGTGTATCTAATTAAAAATGTTCATTATTCTTAATAGTACTGTTAAGGCTAATCCTCAAATACGAATTCCATACAAAATGTTTCGGACAAATACTTAAAAAGTACGCCATATTATAGTAATTTCTTCACACTATTCGTTACGTCCATGTTTTTTGATTTTGTCAACAAAAAAAGTGAAAGGTTTCATACTTTAATTTAGATTTTATACGTGTTTTTAAGTTAGTAGGGTTACTTTTTGAGTATTTGTCCGAAACATTTTGTATGGAATTCGGATTTGAGGATTAGCCTTAATAGTTAAATTATTACCGAAATCCGACTTGGAAGACTGGTCGACAGATGCCCTCGACAGAAAAGAGTAGAAAGAAGGAAGGAAGGCATTTGACCTGCAGTGGGAAGGCTCACAATTATAATAATAATAACTTAGCTACAGTCCCATCACAATGCTTTTCAACCGTCTTCAAAAAGAAGGAAGTTATCAATTCGGTTGAATGTTTGTTTTCCTATAAGTTTGTTACCTCAGAACTTTGTTGTTTATAAACTGATTCAAAAAAATATTTTTTTGTTTAGAATATTAAATATATATAATAATAAAAAAAAAATAGAACCTATTAGAAAGAAAGTTATTTTTGCATAAAAATTAATATTATATAAAACCTAAATATAAATACTTATACCTACTTAATTACCTTACACCTTAAAATTTAGAACGCATGGTTTTTGTTTTTCGTAAGCAAAGCGCCTCTTCAATAACTGCCAACCACCTTCTTGTAAAAGCACTCAGAAGCCCAAGATACAAGCTCTCAGCTTAGTTCGGGCCTCACCGTCACCTACCTACTGTAATGGTATCCTACATGTGTACAACCAATAGCGCTAAATGTACTATTAATTAGTGTATAGGTCTTTCAGATTGGTCCAATTTTATCAAAATCGGTTCAGTAGTTTAATTTTTAAATCAAAATAACTGCGTATTTTACTTCCTTGTGACTTTTCAGTGGTGCCTACGGACACTAGAACAGTCCGATTGAAGTCGGTGTTTGTATGTTTTTGTAAAACCTCGATTATTCTTTCACTATACTATCAAATAATTAATCAATTTATCCACAGAGGTGTCACTCTGGCAGCCCATCGTTCTGATCTGCGTGTACTACAGTCTTCTCCCGCTGTGGGTGTTCGTTGTGTGGAGAAACCGGTATACCAAGGTGGTGCTGACGAGTGGGTGGACTCCAGTCATCTCCGCGCTGTTCATCAGTGGGTGAGTTATTAAATTCTTTATTGCACACATAAAAACTATTAACACACGAAATTAATAAAAGGCATGTACATAGGCGAGCTTAACCCTTAAAAGAGTTTTCTTCCAGCAAACCTTTGAGTATAGAGAGACAGTGTTGTACTAATGGTTGGTTTGTGTACACTTACTTGCACTTACATATATCTGGTTAAGAAAGTTTATTTCTCATAAAGAATACAAATATTCACTTACATGAGAAAACTAAATATACATAAATTAACTAGTAACTTAAGTTCTTTAACATAATATTTGATGGGCTGTATACTCATACGTTGAACTAACGCGACGATGTAGGTTAGGTAATTTATATAAACTAATTTTAAACAACTTTTCTGTTTACAAAAAATATATAAGTTATTAACTACGAAAATACTATACATAATAAATAAGAATACATAATATACTACTTGAGTTAAAGATTACATAAAAAACTATGGCGGTAAAAAATGACAATAAACTTCCAGATAAAATAAAAATCCAGAAGAATTATAACATTTTTGAAATGAATTTATAGAAAATACTTTTAAGAAATGCTATTATGAGCTGCAAGATTTTATGAATGACTCAGTCTTCTTCATATCGTTTCACTAGGTCTTTCGAATCAGTGTGGTGAAAAGTGAGAAGAGGCTCCTTTCGTGCTCTTGAAACCATGTTTTCGAATTTAGGTTCTATGACAAGCCGGTTTCCTCACGATGTTTTCCTTCACGTGTTTTTAATGCACACATAGATCTTATTGAACAGAAGAATCAATGGGTGAACGACCGGGTTCGAACTCACGACCCCCCACTCGGGCAACACGGCTTTTTATCTTGCTCTGATCTGTTGTTAAGTTTGGAGTTTTTCAGATTCATATTTTTTTGATAAAACTACAATACATACATATACTACAATGAACTCATCAGACTGTTCTAGTGACCGTAAACACCACTGAAAAGTCACAAGGAAGCAAAATACGCAATTTCGTTTCCTGAACCAATTTTGATAATATTTTTATGGGACCAATCTGAAAGTATATTCTTTCAATAATTTTTTTTCCAAACGGTTGGTAAATGACGAAGTTCTGAGGTAATAAACAATAGAAAAATACAACCGAATTGATTACCTCCTCCTGTTTTGAAGTCGGTAAAAAAATTATATTTATTGCCTATCCTATGACCTATTGCGTACATGGAGTTTTAATGTTTTAATAAAACTCCAAAAGTGTTTTAAAATTAGTCGAAATTCATGAAAACTCACGAATACTAGTTGGCATGTGACTATTAACTATTCTGTGCCGTGAGTTTTCATGAATTTCGACTAATTTTAAAACACGTATAACATCTAATTTAAAGTATGAAACCTTACTAATTTTTGTTCACACAATCGGAAAGCATAGACAAAACGAATAGTGTGAAGAAATTACTATAATACGGCGTACTTTTTGAGTATTTGTTCGAAACACTTTGTATGGAAATTTGCCTTGAGGATTACCCTTAATGCTATATTTATTCAAGTACTTAGATTTTTGTTTTGGCCCTAGATCTCAATGCGTATTTTAAACCTTTCCATTTTTGTCTCCAGCATCGGAGGTATTGTCCTCGATCAGGCCGTAGACCACTACAGAGGCTACGAGGTGTTCCAGCCCATCGTCAACGGTATCGGAGGCAACCTGGTCTGCGTGCAATCCTCGAGAATGGCGACACATCTTCACCAGACGGCGATCCCAGGGGAACTACCGGAGAACACCAAGATTTTCGAGTGGCCTTGGAAGACTTTGTTCTTTGGAAGTGAGTATCTTCGGTCTTTGAAGCATTATCCTCGTATATTATATATAGTTCGATCCCCGGCCGGGGCGAATATTTGTGTGACGAACACAAAAGTTTGTTCTCGGGTCTTGGATGTTGTGATGTGTTGTACGTGTCCATGCCACCTGCGACACAGGGAATCCTAGTGTAGGGGTGTGAGTGTGTGAATGTGAATGTTTTATTATCACTCTTGGCTTTCCTTCTTCATACGCCAAACGAATTTCCCAAACCTCTTGAAGGCTTTTGAATCGATTTACAAGTTTTACGAAGCACGAAAATGCAATATTGTGTGTGTCACCTTAAAGTTGTAAAACAGTTAGTTTACAATATAACGGTTTGAAAAATGTTCGATTGTAAACTGTCAAAAACTTGTGAACGCAAGTACTCTAATCTTGAAATCCAGATTATTTCTTCTAATCTAATCCTGGATAAAATCCGCTATTCTAATTTGTATTTATTTATTAACTTTAATTTACACGTGTTAACCAATTATATTAATTAAAGATTGATACTTATAAAATAATAGATTCCATTAAACTAATACACATAATTCTAAACGGAGCTAAAGCTAATTCTAAAGTTATTCAAAGCATCTGCATCACATGCTAATGCAGACAAGTCAGCAGAATATAATGTTTATTGAATTTTTCTCTTTTACAGCTTCCGCAGCTAAAGTGGCTCGTATGTTGCTAATCCTGGCTGTCTTCGGCCAGATCATCTTCATGATAGTGGCCGATTTCGTGTATCAGGGCGTGGTAACGATACAGGCACCCTTTGGAATTACGTACCTCTTGTGCTCAGTGCTACAGGTAAGATCCTTAAATCATTGATGATACAAATGATTTAAGATAATTTTGTTGCATTTTATATCCGGAAACAAAGTTTTTTTTATGGTACTACGTTGCATATGTATGGTATGCGTGGTATCGTCCCTAAGTTTGACCACAATCTCACCTGATTTGAAGTGATTAATTGGTGTTAAGTTTAACAATGATTTACAAACCATTTTTTTGTTCTTATTTTTACGTAGTTTTCTTACCAGTCGCATTATATACTCAATGCTTAATATTTTTATTTTTGTCACATGGTAAGAAGGTAAAAATTCATATAGGTATTATAACGAAAGTATCAAAAAGTCAATAAATCTTAAGGAAATGACGTGTAGCATAGCAAATGGTCAACTAAAAAGCTCGTGACTGTTCAATTGAAGAACCTAATTTTCCATTTTCAGGTCATGGTGCTGTTGTACCTCGCATACATCCTTGTCCACTATATGTGGAAGAGGAAGAAGGACCCTGACAACGCAGCCATCCCCTACCTCACAGCTCTCGGAGACCTGCTCGGCTCTGTGTTCCTAGGCCTCGCCTTCGTGATCCTGTCTCTCTTCGGAATGGAGTATGGAAACAATGTCCAGTGAATTAGTTGAAACTCTGTTGATTCCTTGGATTAGAAGAACTCTCGCACACCCTTGGAGGTGTTCCATGGGCAGCGGCGTCTGACTCAAGTAGGCTGTTTTATTTTATCAGTAGATGACAATATTAGTTTATGCGATATAATGAAATTTCTCGGTTAGGAGTAAAATTCACGACGTTAGCAAACTATATTTTGATATGATTATTTACGGCTAATGTAGGCCCATGCCAGTCAATTGCTATAAGTGGTAACGCACATATAGAAAAAGGTCCTAGAATGTATTCTAGGTGGTTTCGCTATTCGCTGTTCATTGTGAAGTAATTTCTAAACTCGTTACCAAAGGTGGATTTCGATGATATGTACAGGCAGTTCCCAATGACTTAATCTACTACTATTTTGCTAGTATATTTTGTAATTTATAATATTTATGTGATATAAATAGATGCAATATGAAGTAGCAAGTAATATTCAGCAGTATTTTTATCATTTTATCAGCTATGATATGCGAAATTAAATTAGTGCCAATTTATATGTATGTGGACGATATTCTCTCGTCCAGAGTTGTTCACGACGCGTCAGTATTGCAAGATTTTTGTTCATTTATTTTATGGTTTGGACTTCAAAAAAAGAATTAAATCCAAAAATAGTGAAAGTAGAAACCGCGCTACAAAAGTATAACCGAAAGTTTAGCTGTGATATCAATTTAGAAAATATGATTTCAATCAATTATTTCAATAACATAATTTTTTGAACGGCTAGCATAACGCTAGCCATTTTAAAGAGAAGCCAGGCACCGATGCATAGCCTTTGCGTTAGCCATTTCGAGAAAACGATCAATAAAAAATGGCTGATGCACTGATAAACGAATGATAATTTGAACAGCAATCAACTGTTTTTATAATGTAGACACCAATCCAAAGACTACGCACTCACCTACGAATGATTCCTAGTAGATGTCAATCATGTAAAAAAAAAAAACTATGTGTAATGTGTATTTTGCAGTAGATATTAGTTTAGATATGAGTACAACAGAGCAATTCGTTAGTTTATAAGTTGTGAGGCCTAATGATTAAATAATTTATATAGACTTAACTGAACTAAGCATTCTAAAACTTGACGTTGTTTGAAAAATCCATGCTGTAGTTAATAATAATAATGTTTGGATATTTCACACAACGCCATCGAGCCCCAAACTAAGCAAGCTTGTATTATGGGAACCGGATAACTGATACAAAATGTATATCCTTTTTTTTTGTAAATCCACACATGGAATATATAGAAAACACCCAGACTTAGGACAAACACCGATGTTCACACAAATGTTTGTTCTGAAGCGGGAATCGAACCCGTGACACTCGGCGTAGCAGTTCAATGCACTTGCCACTCGACCATCTGTGTCTTCAAAGATTTAAGTCTTTCAAGGAACATAAAAAAAAAAATATCGTGTCACTAGTTCCTTCGAACCAGTGTGGTGAAAGGATTTCAAGTGCGCCTCGAAGAGGCTCCTTTCGTGCACGTCAAGGAACATGTAACAAAATAAATGAACACGTAATGTTCAAACATTTTCATCTCAATTTCTAGATTATACGCCATTGAAATTGAAATTCAATACAAGTTTGCTTAATTTTTCTTTCAAAAACCCTGAAATATTTCAAATCAATATCTTTGTAAGAGTTTTAACACAAAAACAACGTAAAGATTTTAATCGAAATGCATGAAGGACAATTACTATGAAAACAAGTTCTCTAAACCGGTCACAAAAAGTGACTTATGACCCTAATATTAAGGTATATTTTTGAATGAATGATGTGATACAATTGAGATTTTTATGTGTATATAGTGAAATTGTTATGTAGTACGTAAATTTATTGAGCTGTTAAGTAGTTCAGATTAGATAGTGCTCGCAGTTTCAATGAAAATGAACGATATTTTTAAAATAAAAATAGGCAGCAAGTTTTCATTTTTCTGTGATTTCTTTTAGGTTTACAAAAATAACTTTCTACCCTTTTTAATGATCATTGGCTCATGTTTTTCGATGCACTGTTATTTTATACTAGCTTTTTTGACGTGACTACGTCTAATAAATCGATAAATCATTGTCCCGTAACGCTCATTGTCCCGTTACTCTGTCAATTCTATTCATAAAAGTATGCAACCATTTCATCAATGTTTTGTTATGACGTCACGTAAAACTATCGTCCGTAAACCAACTTTACACACAACCAATTTTTTTAACTAGCTGACGCCCGAAACTACGTTTGCGTATCGTAAAAAAATCTATTTTAAAGCTGAAAGTGAGTACACTTTCAGCTCTTGACGGACATATCCTCTTTGTTTCAAGTCTCTACGTTCAGTTGCCTGGACTGTTCGTTGTCTGTCAGTCAGTCACTCAAATTGTCGAAACGAAAAGCGTACTGTAAAATAGTTCTGCTATAACATTTAATAGAGATTTTAAATAATGAAACAGGATTTTATAAATTAAATTTGTGCACCATTTGGCTAACATTTTGTCAGTGCCATTTGCCAATCAAATTTTTTAGGTTAATATATATTATGACATGCTATAAAATTGTAAACCTTTTTTATTTTTAAGTTTCGTACCATGATTTTATTCCTAATATTGTGATGTCCATTTTAGTGTAATCTATTTTTATTTGAAAATAAAACATAAAATCAGTTTAATGTTTCATTCCTTACAATATTTATGTTTTATTTTGGTTGAACTTGATAGATTTATTTACCGATTTGGGAGGATCGAAACCAGAATAATAGTTTATTATTCTTATTATTTATTATTTTATATACCTAATTATTATTTTTATTTGCCTGACATTACCCACAGCTGGGCAAAGGCCTCTCTGCATTTTCTTTAGTCTTCTCTGTTAAGTGCTTGTTGTAGACCAGTCCGCCGTGAAGAAAGAAACTCTTTATAATATTGAATTAATTTTCACAGAGAAACAAACGAAATTAAGATATTTAAAAAAAAAATATTGTGAGACTTAACTAATTATTTGATACATTAATTACATGTGTGCAGGAGCCTTTGAAATCCATACACCATTCTGGTTCGAAATAACTAGTGGCACATGTCTGTGAGTGACACGATAAGAAGATTAAGTTCATCGTCGATCCACTCAGAGGTTCGAGTAAACTGGGAAATTCTTGAACATTCATCAAACCAATTTCCAAACAACGCCGGGAAATGCAACTAGATGGCGCTAGTAGTTTCAGCCGAGCGAATTTATCTTCAGTTCTAATATATTCTGTGGTCTTAATAAATTCAGAAATCAGATGATTAGTTCATTTTCAGTAGATAAGGCAATAAAAAGATGGCAGCACTTGTTCCATAACGTTACCTATCTCTAATATCAGACAGAGATAGAAGATAGAAAGCAAGCAAGATGGTAAGAGACAGCTTTCATCATAATGTCAAACGTCAGTAATCGTTGAAGCAAAATGAAGTGAGCTTTTCATTTGTAAGTTTCGCATTTCCACCACCGCGGCGCTACGGTGCACACCTGCTGAAACTTTTTAGGTTAGGTTTAAATGCTTGCTTGAAAATTGATCTTGTTTTAATGACTACAATTACAACACCACTTATTGGAAATTAAGTTAGATACAATTATTATATGAGTTTAAGTAGAGCTTTATTTCATGTTCCCAAAGATGGCAGAATTTTCATGCAGACATAAAGATCGCTATATTCCTTTGATGAAGAGCAATAATAGTAAAATGTAGAGCTTTTAGGGCACTAGGATGATCTTCGATCGTGAAGTTAGCCGGTGACTGTGCATAGATACAAAATTATCTAGCGCTTGCAAACTGTTCGCTGCCAACATCCTTATGAAGTTATTTAGTGAGATGAGTAGGGTTTTGCTTGAAATAGCGCTTATGTAAAAGTAGGTAGGATTTCGTAGCCTTTTCACAGAGACTAGCTATGGCACCGTTTGTTAAGTGGAGCTTAGGTGAGTAGCAGGCGTGAGGTGGCTTCCCGAGGAATGAGCGTCACCTGTTCCCGCGCGGCTCGAGAGCTGCCGGATCGTTACGGGGCGGGCGGCGGCGGGCGCATGCGCGGCTAGGGCGGCGGCAGCCAGTCGTCTGCGGAGCCGGGCCCGCGCGCCCGCATCGAACCCACGCCCCACGCGGCAAATGCGACTATCGACCCACCGTATCTAGGTTAACCGGCTAAAATTAAAGGTGTGTTCCAAATTCAAGGTTGACTCGGGCGCAGCTCGGAAATAAACCCATGGAACCTCTCCTTAACACCAAGGAATAGAGCTGACAGTCGAACAATGGCGGACTGAAAAATTATGTAAGAAGTAGTTGTTTTCGTTAGTGTCAGTAATAGTGGCAGTGTTTGGGCTATTTATTGTTGGATCCTGGATGACGAGTAAGTGGCTAGCATGTGGATAAATATAAATCGAGCTACCGCGGTCAGGTGCTGATAAACACATACCTACTAATCCACACAAAATTCGACTGTCGTCCATAATTTTCTTTCTAATTCTCCTTCTAACCATATCTATCGTACGCCATACTGCCGCCTACCAATTAATGTTGGTTGAAACCAATAAATACATGCCGACATACATAGGTACCTACCTACCTACCTAATGATAGTGAAAACCCTAACAAACCTCATCAAACTAGGACAAACGAGGCTCTATTTAGTTCTATTGATCGAAAACGAGTCTTGAAATCCATTAGCATTTTCAGTCTGAAACCGTTCACTGCTTATTAATTACCCAGTAACATAATACCATTCACAGAACCTAACGCAAAATCCACTACTTATCGATTAGTACGTATGAGTTCTTGTAAACCTAGAAAAAGAACGAGATACTTATAAATTTTCGACTGTACTGAAAACCTTTCTCATTCATACCTACTCCTAAATAGGCCGAGTAGATTTTATAAAACAAAACAACTCAGTCAAATTCATTATCCAATCAATGTTAAATCCTATAATATATCTACAAATTAACTGAAAAGCTTTAGATAGAAGTAAACAGAAATACGTACTGAAAATCCTACAGTAGTAACCTAGAAAGAAGCTTACGCCGGCCGATACAAGATGGCGTTAGTAGTCGATATTGACTTTCTTAACAGAATAGTCATCGTGTTATTTTGCTTATGGAATAATTTGTTTCTCAGATGGGACGAAGACAAAAAAAACGTTGAAAGGAATAAATAGTTTTGGCTGAATATCGATTGGGCGTCAGCAAATAAACCAAGGTACTATACTCTACTTTACTATCAATTGATGACTAGGTTAGGTACGGACATTGAAAATACCTTAAAATGTAACCAGGAACAAGAAAAATAAAATAAAATCATTGAAGAAATCGTTAAAAAACTCAAGTCCTAGGTTTTTCATGCAAAACAGCTTCTCTTTGATTTTGACCTCCATGGTATCGATTTTACTAAGAAAAGAGTTCAACGCACTCCTAATTTAAGTTCCTATTTTTTAGATCCATAAATAAAAAGCTTTGTTAACTGACTGGCTTAAAGACAATGCACAGGCCACTAAACGGAGAGGCTTCAGAGGGTATCTTCGTCAAAAAGTGTAAGTGTGAAAAATACATTTTGTCTACGAATAATAGCATAGCAAAGCAAAGGAAGTCAAAAACGTTGTCAGCTAGTATTTAATAAAACACAGAGTGACAGTATAAACATTTTATTAATAATTTGTTCAATTTATTAGTAAAATATAGAAATTTGATTTAAATAAATCCATTCAATTAAGACAGAGGAGAGTAATATTTATTTTTCTCAAAAAATCATGGAATGTGTTCAAACTTTTTAAATAATAGGTGTTAATTTAAAAATATAAGTATTGAAGTAAAGTACTTACCATTTTATAAATATAATATAAATATAAAGTGAATAGGTATTTCATTTAAATTTGCAACTTAGGTACATTAATTTTATATAATTTGCCAGTCGGTTTGTTTCTTTATATTTAAGGCTTGTCCGCAATTCAACGCAAATGAAGTTGCATTGCGACAGTAGTAAGTTAATAAATAAATATTTTGGACGCCATCTAGCCCCAAACTAAACAGACTTTGTAATATCGGAACCAGATAACTGATAGAATACTTAAATCCATTTTTTGTTACTACTTACTTACTACGTGTAGTTCCTCTATTACTACGTAAAGTACCTTAGTTCTCCATTTGTAACGGGAGCAAAGTGGCAGCACTAGTATGTTGACGACCCCTGACATTTACCGAGGTCAGGGGTCGGCAACGGGTCGCGAGGATCTACTTAAAGGCATTTTTTAAGAAAAGCTTGGGATTTTACTCGTATTTATATTTTTATCCGAGTATGAATTTGTTTTGGGATAGATAGATATTTTCACCTTTGGGAGGCATGCCCTGCAGCATCCCGTCTAGATGAGTACCAAAACAGTGTCAGGTATCCGCAAAGCAGTTATGTATAAGCATTACTGTGTTCCGGTTCGAAGGGCACGGTAGCTAGTGAAATTACTGGGCTTTCGAGAATGATTATCAAAATGTCTTAAAGTAGACGTGCGCTTTAGCAGTGTTGCACAGGCATATGCGATTCAAAGTCCTGTGTAGCATTTTAATCTAATGGTAAAAAATAATTTATTAAGTTCTAATGAACTTGATAAGCTTACTAGCCTAGAAATAAAGCTAGTTCTATTTCCACGAAGCCAGAGCTGCTAGCTTTCTCACTATCTTGCTATCCTGGCTTGAAAAACTAGCCTCGTGTATCTCAGGCATGATGGCTATGGGAAACATACAATTAGTACTTTATTATATTATTATATTTATTTATATTATTTTTTTTATTTTATTCGAACTTTTACCATTTACGAGTTGGTAAATCTTAGGTTTTACCGGTAAATCGTTACGGTAAATGCCGTAGATCGGGATTTTGCAGTATCATAATAAACCTAGATATAACTTGTAATATAGTTATAGAAAGTTATCAAAATGTTACACATTCTGACCTGATTCCACACGTACATTATTTAGGCCAAACACTACGCCGCGTCTTTAATTGAAAATACCTTTCGTTTTTATTGTTTGTGACTTTATTATTTTAATTTAGATATGTAATTATTTTTAATTTGCTTTAGAAACTCAAGTAAATTTTTATACACCATTGTTTTTTTGATGCAAATACATGATCTTACAAAAACCAGATATAATTTGTTAGGAGTTTTTCACGTACAAGATAATTTCGTTTAATCGTTATTTATAATTCGCAGCTTCATTCGACGCGATTTTTTTTTTACATGTGACACAAACTAAAAATAATAATAATAATATTATGTGACATTTCACCCAACGCCATCTAGCCCCAAAATAAGCAGAGCTTGTACTATGCGAATCAGACTTAGCTGATAGAATACATTAAAAGGCTACAATTACAGGACCGATAGCCGTCAAAGAAAGTTAATAAAGAATAATGCGTATCATAAAAAGCTTACGCTTGTTTTGAGATGTTTTTTTTTTTGCCTAGCTAATGGTATTAAAGTAAATAATGTATTTAATACCGTTTAGGACAAGATCGAAAAAAAACATTCAGAAACAGCTTAGTATTGGATATTTCTTTTTTTCACATCAAATCGCTTAATTAATATGAAAAAAAAGATTATTATTATTATTATTCGCTTAATAAAATAAATATTTCTATACATTTTACAAGATAAAAGTCCATATAATGATGTTAATTTTTTTTTTTCAAATTATTAACCCCCTTGACTCTTATCGGTTTTGAAACCCGCGGAGCATTTTGGCCTACAGTTACAGATTACAATGTAGCCAATGCCATAAGAGCCCCTTAATACTTTTTTTTTTGTAAATACGAATACAGAAAACACCCACACTCATGACAAACACTGATGTTCATCACACAATGTTTGTTCTCAAGCGGGTATTGTACCCGCGATACCCCGGTGGCGTGGCAGTCCAACACACCACTCGACCATCCGTGGCCAGTGGCGGATTTACAAATTCGCCGCCTATAGGTTAAATTTGCCGTCCCTACCGACCTCTACTACAGTTTGATACCCTTGTTCACAATCTTATAAATTACAATATTTTGTCAATGAAATTGTAACTTTATAATCTGTGCACTATCGTTTTAGTTAGGTACTTACTTAGATTTATATGAATTTGTTAATTTGTAGTTAAGAAAAAAATACAGCAAATTTGCCGCCCCCTAAAATCTGCCGCCCTAGGCTCCAGCCTTCTCAACTTGTTGGTAAATCCACAAATGTCCGTGGCGTTAAAATGGCAGCATTTGTTAAAACATATCACAACTGTATCTAGTTGTTGTTCCATTTGTGGACAACAATGCATTTATATAACACAATGGATGTACATATTTTATACAATATAATATACAATACAATACAATATTTGTGTCCATTTCATGTTTATGACCTAGTGGATGAATGAATGAATTAATGAAAACTGACTGACTCTTGATTGTACAGTCAGCTGCACAGATATGTACTGACTGAACCCTAGCCAGCAAATCCTTAAAAAAATTGCATACTTCTTCGCAATCAAGTTTAAAAAAGGAAGACGCTTAAAAAATATTAGATAAAGAAATCCTGATTTATATAGACTAGACATAATACGCATAAGATACGCACGCATTTGTCATTAAATTTACCGACCAGGAAATCTCAATGCATTGTGTACCTTGTGCTCCGGACATAAGGATCATTCGACACGTCTGTGTGTGGTTCAGTCATTATTCTATGACACAGTGAAATTTCATTTGAGCTGAAGCACTATTCGGGAAAACTTGTCAGAGTGTCAAACTATCAATATTAGAAAACTTTGTTTTATGGAGGAGCCTCTTCGAGTTGCACTTGAAATTCTTTCACAACTCGAGTTCGAAAAACTAGTGACACGATAAGGAGAAGAAGAATCGCGGTAAAAAATCAGATATAATACACATACTAATTAAATAGATATGTATGCCACTAGGTTGCCACTGATAATAAAGCATGCAATGATAAATATTTAAACACACAGAATATTTAAGATACCAATACAGATAATATTTTAGACCAAGCTAAAAATAAAAAAACTATCGCTGTGTGCTATAACAGCACTTTATTTTTTGTTGCGTGCTATTTCAGCGAAATCGGTGCTTAAATTTTAATCTGCAAATAAGAATCCTATGCAGAATGCGCTAAAATTATGAATTTTGAACAAAATATTTAGCTACAAAATGCAAAATAGAAATACATACATAACACAGAAAATTACCAAAAAAAAAATTAAATTCATAATTTCAATTTTATTTTTTATTCTTCTGATACCAATTTAAATTTAATTTCAATCTATTGATACAATTTAATATTTGGCTAACTAAACCTACTAAACCTATAACTGGCTATGTGTATTTTTTATGTTACTAACCTTAGAATAAGCCTTATATGTACTAACAAAATATGGTGTAATAGCACTGAAATAAACGATTTGATTTGATTTGATTTGAAAATCAACTGTAAATTCCTGGCAGGTCCTAAATCATCTGCATCAGTGCGCAGTTAATTCAAGGGTTTTTCTTCTCTTTTTTGGGATTAAAAATTATGTGCTAATTTGACAGTTTCTATTTTTTCTATTTGATATTCAAAATTGACCAGCTATCTTAGTTTCACTGTGTCAGCTCTGGCATAGCTCCAGGTGGCAACAGAAATAGCTCGAAGCGACACATCCATGAGGTTTAATCGCTTTTATAAGTATTTTCGTAGATAATTGTACTTTTTCTCATTAACCTCGTCCGGATTCCGATTGATTGCCATTTAATTGATTTTAACTGTTTATCACCATCGCTAAAAATACTGATCTATATGATGGTAGGTAAGTATTATTTAAATTAAGTTGAATTCCGTCAAGTAGTCAACAACTGGGTAGGTATTTCAAATAATTTTACAGCAATTCTAATTGCACTAACATTAATTTTATATTAGGTACTTATGCCTTCATCCATAAGGATGAATGTATGCATATCTGCTCAATAATCCACGCTGAAACTACGGAATCGATTAAGCTGAAATTTGGCATACTTTGATGTAGTACGTTATTTTTTGACGTGACTACGTCTAATAAATCTATGAACGCTGGCTGCATGCACGAAAACGTTAACGTCATTGTCCGGTAACGCTCATTGTCCCGTTTCGCTGATGACGTTGTCACGTTAAATTATCGTCCGTTCAAACTAACTTTACAGACAACCGATTTTTATGAGGGTACCGCGCGGAGCCAAGCTCCATACAAAAGCTAGTCAACTATATTTATCGCCAACAGAATAGAAAAATAACTCACGGCCAGACAATGAAAATAGAATCGAGTATTTAAAACGTAGAAAATCGATTAAAATAAATCTTTAACTGTGACGGGCGCAATAAAACAATACCTACACTGTACAGGCTTTGTTAGCAACTGGGAATAAATCTTATTTACTAACCTATCTTTGTTATTCGGTAGTTTCAATTCTTGTGAGCATGCATTTTTCTTCAAAGATAGTAGATTATGATTAAGTTTAAGTTTAAGATTTTTCCTGTCATTTAATTAAACAAACTTTTCGAATTTTAAAAATAGTTATGTTAAGGTCCCTCATAATACCCCGATCTATGGGTATTATGAAGGACCCAATTTCGAAATATGAAAAACTATACCTATATATAAACCTGCAAATGATCTTCTTTGAACAGATTTTGTAAGCAATCATTTTTTTTTCCCTTGGACCTAAATGCAGTTTTACTCCAAGCATGCATGCATGAAGTTGAACTTTACGAGCATGAGAATTGAAAAGTATAATTATATGTATCTATCTACCAATAAAAAAACATTAGCAGTTTTTGTGGTAAAAAGTCGTATTTACTGACCAAGTCATATTCAAGTGAATATGACTTGGGTCAGTAAATACGACACAAAAGGGTTGACAACCGCTTTATATTTTGCGTATAAAAATGAAAAAAGTATCCTCATATACACAACCGGAACGGGCGGCGTTCAGGTGCCGTTACGGTACCGCTTCCGGTCCGCCATGCTACTTCCGGCACGTTAAATACGTTACGTTTCACACGTGACATTCACGGGGATGTACGGGACCGCTTTTCGGGAATTTATGATTGTGAGGTATTGAGAGTAATTTTAGCCGACTACGAGGAGCTCAAAGGAGAGTTATGAGTTAAGTCCACTTAGATATTGTAAGTTAGTAGAGTTTTGGCTCAATAGAAAATAATTATATAATAACATTTGGACATTCCACACAACGCCATCTAGCAAACATAACATAAACCAAACTTAGTAAGCTTGTATTATGGGAACCAAATAAATGATACAATACTTACATACTTTTTTTTGTAAATACATACTCGTAGAAAACACCTAGATCAGGACAAACATCGATGTTGATCACACAAATATTTGTCCTGAGCGGGAATCGAACCCGCGACACCGGGAGTGGCAGTCTAACACACTTGCCACTCGACCATCCGTGTCGTCAAATTCTTTCAACTATTATTATTCTGGCTGGTAGGACGACAAATTCTATGACGATCGAATAAGTGGTTCGTGAGTTATCGTAGGAAAAACATCCATACATACATTCATTCATACTGGTTGTCTGGAAGAGATCGCTTAAGACCGCTCATTTGACTAAATTTTGTAATATTTACTTCTTTACGTTATTATTTTTTAGTCTTATGGTGTATTTCATCATCGCCCTGCCCTTATCCCACACTTAGGCGGGGTCGTCACAACATGTCTTCTTCTTCCATTCGTCTCTATCAGCCGTCATCTCTGTACTCACACCTGCTTTGTTCATATCCTCTTTCACACAGTCCATCCATCTTTTCTTTGGTCTTCCTCTTCTCGAAATTTTTTCTTATGGTGTACAATAAAGCATTTTCATTGATTTATTAATTCATACAAATAGTTAAAAACATTTATGTTATTAATTTTAATTAAAATTCCTCGTCATCGTTGTTAATACGGAACAAGGCACTCCATAGCCCCCCGCTGAGTGACGTATAAGTCTGACGTCATCAACACCCTCCTTCCCCCCTCTCTTCCCCCCGGGAACCTATTTCCAATCGTAACAGAACAGCCTTTTCAATACTGAACACTAGCATTAGCCGGCGGCTTCGTTCGCACAGTGGTATTTACAACCGTCTTCACAAATGGAGCAGGTTATCGATTCGGTTGAATGTTTTTTTTTATGTTTTTTGCCTCAGAACTTTGTTTTTATAAACTGATTTGAATTTTCTTTTTATTTGGTCCCATAGAAATTTAATGAAAATCGATTCAGTACTTTTTCAAAAAAAGAGGAGGTTATTAATTCGGTTGATTTTTTTGTATTTTTGTTTGTTACCTCTGAACTTTGTTGCTTATAAATTGATTTAAAAAATAATTTTTGTTTGAGAGGTTATACTCTCTAATTGGTCCCATAGAAATTTCATCAAAATCGGTTCAGTAGGTTAGTTTTTAAATCAAAATAGGTAACTGAAAAATTTATGGCGTCGAAGTAAACAAAATAGCGTATTTTGCTCCAGAGACCTCAAGATGAAAGATCTTGGGATCTTCTTCTTCTTATCGTGTCACTAGTTCTTTCGAACCAGTGTGGTCAAAGGATTTCAAGTGCGCCTCGAAGAGGCTCTTACTAAGATTAATACGAATCTTTTAATTTCTGGAAAGAAAAAATAATGCCTCAAATTTGCAGCCCCCTTAAATCCGCCGCCCTAGGCTTCAGCCTTCTCAGCGTATTGGTAAATCCACCACTGGTAACATTAAGGAACTGGTCAAAACTTTTCGCTATTAGTCCATTATAATTATTATTTATAGTGTTGTATTATGAAGATGTTGATGCCATGTCACCCCCTACCCCGCACCCCCTAGCGACGGGTCAAGGGCGATTCGTCGCCGCCCTGTCGCTGTCAGAGCGTCTCCTACTTCGAGATGAACACTTGGCACGGAGTTAATGTTTTGAGAGGCAGCCCTGATTTTCTAGCCTCTAGATCTGATTTTGTAGATCTTCTTATCGATTCATTAGTTCTTTCGAACCAGTGTGGTGAAGCATTTTAAGTGCGCCTTAAAGAGGCTCCTTTCGTGCACTATCCATTTATACTACATATACTATGCCCATAATAATTTCTATAGTATTCTGATTACGACCCTATCAAAATTGTTTATTATAAATATTGATCAGTATTAATCTTATTGTTTAACACTTTATTTATACTGATATTATTTTCTTTTCTTTTCTACATAATTAATGTAGTTCTAAATATATCTCTATCCTCTATACATACACACACACTACCTTTCGACATGAATACTTATGAAATAGGATATGCAATATACAGGGTATGGGGAAAATAAACAGTGTGTAGGAAAAATTGGGTCCTTGAAATAATTCTTGATGAACCTATTTTGTTTAACGTTAGTTTTGTGTGTCATCGATAATAGCTTCGACACGTTCACACGCTAGCGTTTAAAAACGCCAACAATCAGCTTGTAAAAAAGCTTGTGTGATAAGTATAGCACAGTTCGAATAGAAGTGACGTGACCGACTTTAAATTGATAAAAATGAAGATAGCTTTTCTACATGAAATTAGTTACATGAACTTCGTACTTATCTTCCATAAAGCTGATCCGACCATTCTGTTGGAAGTCAGAAACTGACCAATTCCTGTCTGTTTAAAGATTGATTTCTGCAAATAAAATTAAATTAATTAAACAATTTTTTGTGAAATCCAATTATTCAGGACACCCTGTATATCCTTCGAATTTAAAGCCTGCTTATCAACAGTATATCGTTATTCATTATCAGCTGTTTACGAGCGGTCGTCAAAGTACACTTCCACCCGTAAACGGAGCCTTAAAATCTCAGCCTGTAATGTTATTTTATTACTCTCATACTTTTATGACTTAATCAATATTATAGTACCTATTGATATACCTACTATAATTTGAGGTAACAAACCATCATGACATTTATTAGACATTAGGAAATATGTGTACTTTATCCGAACTTTGATACCAAAAGAACCGAAAAGAACTTTTTTAACAAAAAATAAAATCAAATCAAATCAAAATATTTATTTCGGACAACTTTAAATGTAGATCCATGTAAAAAACATTAACAAAACATTACATTACAAAAAAAACTTAAAAAGCGAATTTTATCTTAATATAACTGAAATGAAAAGTAAGAAGTAGTGAAACACCAATTTAAATGCACAAAATCAGCAATTTAATTTAATTTATGGATGACGTAATTATGTACTAAATCGATTTTCATAGAATTTATACGGGATCAATCTAGAATTAGGTATATAAACAATAAATAAATAAACATTATAAACATTCACACACTCATACCCCTGCACTAGGATTCCCTGTGTCGCAGGTGGCATGGACACATACAACACATCACAACATCCAAGACCCGAGAACAAACATTTGTGTTCGTCACAAATATTTGCCCCGGCCGGGGATCGAACCCGGAACACCAAGCTTCGTAGGCAGTTTCACTACCAACTATGCCACGGAGTCATACATATTTAGGTATATGTATATCCTTTCAAATAAAAAAGGATTTTCCATATCGTTTGACAAAATATGAAGTCCTGAAGTAACAATCTTAGAGAAACTAATCGAAGAGGTTCTCTACCTCTTCCTTTTTGGAAGTTGGTTGAAAATAAACGGTTGTCGTTTGCTTATAATAATTAATTTACGCGAATGAACTTGTAGTCCTAACATTATTATAGTAAGTGCACGTAGTAGAGAAAATATTGAATATTACTTACTAACCGGGGCAAGCATTTATGTGAAAATGTTACACGCGATTATCATGCGACACGGGGAATCCTATGAAAAGTGAGGACGTTACTTTATTTTTTTATAGTTATGGCATAATCATTATACATTATGTTTCCTAGTAATTTAATTAAGGCACTTACATTTTTTTTAATATCTACTTTGATATTTTCAATATTGTACACTACCATTTTACAAAGAAAAGTACTTGCAGTTGCAACCCAGTTAAAAACACTATACAAGTAGTTAGTGGCTTTCAGTGGAAACGCCACGGGAGCTTGACGTAAATGTACCTACTTAGAACCACCCCTTATGCAACCACTGCTTATGCCTAGATCAAACGTACCGAGTACTCGGCCGAGACAGTAAAATGTTTCTCGGCCGAGACAGTGAGAGCTTACATCACTCGCTCAGCTGAGCACTGGGTGTTATGTTTATACCATGTTTATACATACCGAGTACTCGGTACGTGTGATCTAGGCATTAGGTACATGCATTTATAAAATATACTTATCAAGAAAAGTAGATTAAAATATAAAAACCACGTTTTTATCTAATGCTTTTGCTCTCTCTCGCTTCCTTTTATTTTTTGTTTTAAAATTCATTGGGTTTCTACAAAATAACAGAGTTGCGGTGCGAGTGCGGCGCCCGAGCCGAGCTTTTGCGAGCTGGCTCGAGCTAGGTACCCGGGCCAAACGATGAATAAAACTTAAATTATTATCAAGGATGAGTATCGATTGAGGCAAGACTTTGCTGTGGCTTAAGTTATAATTAGTTGAAAAACGACATAATGCTACTTTTCATTCCGAACCCACACTTGAGAACATATTTAGGTATAGGTAACTTACATTTCAAAATGAAATATTCAAGTTACATAGGTACATATAGGATGTAGGTCAAAATAATATGAGTAGGTCTGATTCTGTTGGCGTCACTTCAATAACGTGTAGAGTGGATGCATCCATTAATCCAAGAATTTTGCCGACAAACTAGTTAAACTAGATTGGGGGCCAAGAAATAATAGAATACCCTAAATCGAAACTAGTTACCCTCAAACTTTGACCTCATGCCCCTAAACGCCTGAACCAATTTGGTCGAATATCAACGAACTCAATTTTTCTTACCTACCTACCTGCCGAATTTCATGACGATCGGATGATCGGTTCGATAGTTTTCGTCGGACAAACATACATACATACATACCCATATACAATGTATGTGTATGTATGTATATATATTATACATACACCTTACATACTTACTTACATACTAACACCGATTCACCCTAGTATCTAGAATTCTAGACTCTTGAGATCTCTCTTCGCTCAGTCAACAAATACATCTTATGAGGCGAAAGTTTGTTCCTTGATCACGCCAATGCTATTAAACTGATTACCATATTTGGTTTATGCTATCAGCTTATTAGCCGGAAGTAGTACACGGGCTACTTTTCATCCCGAAAACATACACGGGCTCAGATTGCTCTGAGATTTAAAGTCCTGTGTAGCTATGTTATGGTCATGCATAACATAGCATGTTCTCTAATGCCTTGATCACACGTTCCGAGTACTCGGTACGTATAAACATAGCGCCGAGTGCTCAGCTGAGCGAGTGATGTAAGCTTTCACTGTCTCGGCCGAGTACTCGGTACGTGTGATCTAGTCATTATCATCAGGAGAGCGTCGTCTCGCCAATTGTCTAAATAACATAATAGTAAGAATCATTACGTTAAAACTAACTTTTAATTTTAATAACCTAAGGTTCGCTTCTCGCACGCATAGTTTCCTAGATCGTCAAGAGATGGCGTTAGTTTAACGAAATCTGTAATTAATCTATTCAAATATCTCATTTAACTTTGTCACACGAGTTATTTATTATGCAATAAACATTTTTTTATATATTTTTCCTCAAAATGTTTGAAATAAATTTACGATAGGTTTTAAACTCTATTTCGATGGTTTAACTTGAAAATTCTGGATCGCGGTATAGAAGTGTTGGTTCAGTGTGGTTCAAATACAAGTTCACGAAAGGTTCAAATGGGTGGTCGTGTTCTACACAGGAAGCCAGCGACCGGGGAGCTGGTTCGATTCCCCGGCTTTAAGTTTCAATAACACTCTCTATGCCTTCAGTGTTCGAAAACACCTCAAAATTTGAAAAAAAAAATCTGGCACTTGACCGTATTTGAGAAGTTCTCACACCCACTGATGTAGAACCCTTGACCACCTTTTTTGATATAAAATTAATATTGTATATAAGTTATAAAATATGTAAAATAAAATAACGTTTTTTTTTATTTTATTTCGGATTAGAAGTAGGCACTTATGTAAGTGACAATGAAAATAAATTTTGTTTAAAAAATATGTGCAGGAACTGACATTTTCTAATAAAAAAAAACAGACAAATCTAAAGAGCAAACGTTTATAAAAAAGTAATTTTTACAATTTAGGTTTATATTGAAAAATTAATTATAACCATTAAAATAATACTGCAGCTAAATTTGTATACACGAAGATAATAAATCTAAATAAATTAATTGGAAAAATATATGTATGTCTACCACGAAAGGTGTTACGTTGTAGCCCTTTAGGGAAGGTCTATTCGTAGCCGTCTACGGAAAAGTGCTACAAGTCTACAAAATGCTACGAAGCGTAGAGGCTACACATCACACTTTTGCATGTCGACTACCAACGAAGTTTGTGATACTAATGCTACGGCTCCACTGTCGCGCTATCGCGATACTTTGCGCTATCGCGTAATGTCTGGCCAAGTAGTTCGCGCTGTCGCGAATCAACACCGCGCCACGAATGCTGTTTCGCGCCGCTGTCGGTAAATTGCCGCACATCAAAGGGTGTTGACGCCCCCAAAGTTCGCGCGGTTGGCTACACTTCGCACGCTTTATTCACCAGCGAGACGCCGAGCGGTTTGCACGCATTTTGTGTGTTGCGTTGCATCGCTAATTTCGTTCGATAATTATGGATTGGAGTACATTTTGAGAGATTATTAGAATTTATCGAAAATTATAAATCTGAACCAGTATAATTGTGGACTTGTTAAACCAAATCACAAGAAAAAACGTATGTTAAAAATTTAATAAATCCAAAAGGTAGATAAATTCCCTAAACAAAGGCATTTTCACTAAGATAAATTGTGAGAGGTACGAATTTTCAAACATCCGATTTTCCTTATAGTGGCCACAACTGGGTATCCTGCCTAGAAAATAGCGCGAAACTGCGAAGTTTTCTCGCAGTGTCGTGCTATCAGTACAATGTGGCCAACCGCTTCGTCTTCCAAGTTTTGGCGCGCAACCGCACCACGAACTATCACGCGACAGTGGAGCCGTAGCATAAGACATGTAATGAACATACTTCATGCAAATAAATATCATTTCATTTCATTTCAACGTTAGTAGATAGAAGTATGGTTTTAACACAGAAGTATTAAAGTATAGGAACACAAATTAGTACATTGAAAATGCGACCACTAAAAGGGCGCCACTTTGGCTCCTTTCTAGTACATTTTGGTTCGATGCTAATTTTCGAAAAAGAGAAGTAACAGGGCTAGATATATATTATATGTTAAAACTACTAGGCTTTTTCATTGTTAATAATGTGCTCATAATCTATACCCATACAACAGCTCAATCGATTTCGTGGTTTTAGCGTGGCTGACTGTTGTGCACACAAACATTTGTACCTACCTAGATCAAGAGTTGTGCATTTATCTCACTTCGTAATAGAAGAAACTCCTAGTGTAATAAGCGACAAAAAAGTTGTCTTCTGGCGAACCACGTGACAAAAGATGCGCAGAACTAATTTGACCTAAGAATTGCGTTCTGCGCCCTAAACCTAAGAACCGAAAACCTAGAAACATTTATCGGCTTTATTTTGGCTTTTCATAATCAGCCTCTCCTTGTTCCAGGTTAATGAGCCACGCGTGAAAGAGACAGAAGATCCCTGAAAACGCTTTATATGGAGCGAGACAGGAACAAAACGCGTGCTTCGTCACGAATTACCCCCAGATTCCGTGGATGTAGATAATATCCTGAACTTGGGTGATGTCTGTTCGAGAGTAGATCTTACCGATTTGAGAATAAGGTCGTTAGTGGGTCGGTGTGGGACAGTGCGGGCCGCTTGTGGACTGAGTGGGATGTGGAGGCTTCGGAGCCGACTCCAGGAGGAAATCGTGCGGGTCTGACGAAGCTAGTCAGGTTAGTTCTGTTACTGTTGGTTCAGTTTCTTAAAACCTTTTTCTACCTTTTAAGTTCTGTTTCTTAAAACCTGTTTCAACCTTGTTAGTTCTATTTCTTATGACCTGTTTTTAAACTTAATAAGAGTTAGAGAGTCTTAAGGCCTATTAGTTTTGCTATATAAGATCTGTTAAAGCTCTGTAAGTGTTATTTATTAAGACCTGTTCAAGTTTTGTAAGTTCTGTTTCATAAGACCTTTTTGCACTAAAATTATTGTTATCAACCTAAAGTATTCGGAAAATCAACAGAAAATTCACATACCTACTGCATTATAGAAGTACCTAAGGGTTTGGCATGATTTGAATATGATTTTACGAATATAAATGGTACCTAATTCATTCGACCACGTAGTACCTACATCAATTTTACAGTGTTTATGTTTAATTTAAAACATGAAGGTACCTATGTGTTCCATATGGCACTTTGCTGGTTCTATTTGGAAACGGATGGTCGAGAGATAAGGTAAGTGTTTACAGCCATGCAGGAGTCTCGGGTTCGATTACCGAATGCGGATGAGAATTTAGAGGATGAACATCGATGTTAGCCTCAGTTATTTGTTTTGTATAATTCTTAAAACAAATTATACAAGTATTCTTCAGGCTAAGTGGCGTGTGTGCTGTGTACGTAAGTATTTAGTTCTAATTAAGTGTGCAGTTTGCATGCCCCTGCAAATTCCGAGAGGGCGTCGACGCCTGGTTACGTAATTGCTATCAGTTTTTATAAAGGCGCTTGTTCAGTTTTTTTTTTCGCTGGAAAGAGCAGTATTGTGGTTGTGTGCTAACCGATTTCTTAGAAAGATGGCGATTAGCTGCTTTTTTTAAAGTTTTTAACTTAGTGATAAAGACGGACTCGCTGTTGGAGTATGACGAGCGCATTTGCAGTGCTGTCAAATTAATGATATCTACTTGTACAAACTGTTGATATTCAAATCGATATTTAACATAAGTTTAGCTACCGTACCGAATCGATACATGGATGCATAAAGATAAACATGTATTAGGTAACTAACACGGACACAATGCAAACGAAGTTGCGGGCGTCAACTAGTTTCGCTATAAAATTAAGGGGTAAACAGACGGAGAGCTGAATAAAATTAGGACGGGCAATACTGTCTTAAGACGACAGTATCGAATCGAGGTCAAACCCGTAAAATACGTATGATCACTTTCAGAAGAGTGCACATAAATCATGTCTATGAGTCAAATAATAAAGCAAGCTATCATAAAACATGACGTGGTCGAATTAGCGACAACTTCTTCTCTTCTCTTCAGCAGACTGATATAATTATGAACTGCCTACGGCTTTGCCCGTATGGTGTCGGAATAAGAAGATACCTACAGGCTTCATAACCCATCAATATAATTAACAAGAAAAGTTGTGTGCTTCGAGCAGAGCAAGCGTCGATGACACGGGGCTAGTTTACGAGCTGCTAGTCGGCGAGTTTAAAAAATAGCGAGTGAGCGGTCCGGAAGGATATAGATAGGTACTTAGTCGACTTGCAGATTGTAAAAAAGCTGATGACACGGAGCGAGTTTACAAGCTACTAGCGAACTCGCTGGCTTGTAGATTGTAAACTAGCTTGTAGAGTGTGTACAATAAGTAGGTAGGTAGGTACCAAAGAACTTGTATACTGATACGTAGTTTATATATTGACATGACAGTGGAAAGGATGCTTCCTAATTCAAAAATACATTTTGTTCACAGTCATTGCATCAACAACAGGCACCTAGGTTTTTTTTGGTAAGAATAAAAACTTCACGAAGCAGTGTAACTTTGTAAAGATTTTCTGGGCCAATACTTCTGGCACCCGAAGCCCCGAAGCCAGAGGATTTGCGAGCCGCGCGAAATTATTCTACAAGATAGGTAGTTGCAGCGAAAAACATCTGAGGAACTTAAGCTATTTAGGATTGTTATATTATGCAAAGGGATAAATCCTTGATTAGGTACAACTTTATTTGGAAGGGGCTTTTGAGGGTTAAGTTACTACGAAAGACTCGTAATATCTCCCCCGATTTTTAAGTAAGTATTCGATCGACTACAAAGTAGCATATTTTTTATTAAATGTTTTTTTCGCAATGTGCGAATGCACCGTACTAATAGTTGCCCAGAAATCTTAGGTCGTCTATGTAGTTGCCAAAGTATGGCTATAAACGAAACGTCAATTATGACAACTTGCTGAATAAAATTTTAGGCCTGTTACAGACGAAACTGTTTTTCCTATTAAGTACGTACCGCGCGGCCGCGTTGCTGCCGCTGCGCGTCGGCCGCAACTTTTCCTATTCGAAAATATGTAAGTTCATACAATTATTATTGAATGTAACATAACCTACATTTTGAAGTGGATACTTATTTGTTTGCAAGATTCTATGCGCCTATAGTTCAAAATGGAGTATGTTGCATAGTCCGGTCTAACGTTCTTATTTGAAGGCTAATTTAAAATCGTAATCAAGTTATTAATAGCTATTAATCATGATAAGTTAAGGCTCATAATTATGTTCGGCGAAATAATAATGTTAAGTATAATGACTAAGCGCCGCTCGCTAGCGCTACTGTTAATTTCCTAGTGCAAACTTAAACTATCGATTTATGTGTTAGTATTAATATTTTGTCAAAGAGGCAACGGTTGTATCTTTGACATAGCCCGTTGCTTTTTGCTATAGCATTTTTTTTTTGCATTTTTTTGGGCATTTAGTGGTATTTTTAGGTTTTAGGTTTAAACAGTGTTTAGGTATTAGAATTAAGCATCGTTTGTTGTAAGTATTTTGGTTCTAGGCTTGAGAAGATATTTCGCTGCAGCGCTGAGAGATGGCGGTGCGGATCGATGTTAGTGACTTGTGATGCGCGCGCCGTTGGTGACGTCATTGTCGCCGGGTGGGCCGATAGGATGATTTTAAAAGAAGTAGAATTACCTACTACCATTAATGCATAATATCAAATAATAATACAACGTAAAAAAGTTTCTTTTTAAAATGTAAATACTTTTCAAACTCAAGAGCAAAAGCTATTAAGTAACAGTAAAAGTTGATAGCACTAACACGTTAGTTGCCAATGTATCATTCAGAATACATTTAATTATATTATTTAAACAGTAATCGAGTGAAATTAAAGACAAAGTGAATTCAATAAACACCTAAAAAAGATATACAGATATTCAGTACAGTCAACAAAAATAAAAAGGTACAATAGTCATTTTTATACCACTTAAACTCGTATAAAAAGGGTTACCTACTAAATAAGACACTTGTCGTTCTTGTGAATGTCATTGTATTGTGTATAGTTTATGATAATTTTGATGATAAAATTATATTGTTAACAGTACTAGAAACAAAGTATGATAAAAATAATGCGACAATTTGCTTTATCAGTTATATCAATTCAAATATGCGTCAAAAAAAATAATCGTGCGTCAGTAGATAAACAGAAATAAAACTTTAAGTATCTTTAAGTCATTTTATAAGAATCTAGATATATAATTAAGTAATGTATCCGATATCTTGGATTTAAATGAGTTATTGGTGTCAATTCAGATGTCGCCAAAACTAAACTAAACGAATTTAACAGCACTATAAATTATGCTATCATTTTTATTTCGATCATTATAAAAGGGACAGGAACCTTTTTAGTGTTATCAAATTAGTTAAGTTTAGTTATAACGACTCTGAATTGAAACCAATAAAACATTAACATCCTCTTACGTCATGGGTATCTTTTTAATTACAACTTGCTTTGTTACACCAATAGAATAGATCTATAGCTAAAATTGACGGATCTTGAAGTTTGATAGACAGATTGATTCTTCTTTGTTTAGTCTGTGTTTTGTTTGAACCAAGCTATTTCAGGTGGGTTGTAAATGTAGCAGGCTATCCAACAAAATGATCGTTATTCTGTGAGTAAATAAATACTTTTTTTCATTGAAAGGGATCGAGTTCCTGCATTCATGCGACACAATAAAATTCAATTATTAATTAATTAAATAAATAATTTTATTGATGTCTGACATCTTTCCTGTCACTTTGTCAGTCAATATATGGCAGTGATTTCGTCAAATACAACGGCAGTTTGTAACAGGAAGTTAGCCGTCAGTCGTTGGTACCACCAACCGTCAAAAATGAAGTAAATTTATAGGATCCTTACAAATTTAAATGAGATATCAGATGTTATCATAATAATTATGTGACTCTGTAAGATTCGATCGTTTTTTTTAAGTAATTGGTTTTTAGAGGTAAGAAGGTAGGTATACGATTTTTTGACCCAGTTTTGTGGATATATCTAGCGGACATTGTATTTGACAGATCTAGATCATGACGCCTTCATTTCTAAAACAATGATACAATCACCACACCAGTAACATTGTTTAATTTATTTCGGGACACATCGAAGGTCTCACTGTTTTCTACACGCACTCACCTTGAACTCTTCGATCGTTTTCCTGTACAATATTAATCATGATGTCACGCTTGTCGATTTGATTATCAGATTTATTAATCGATACGGTACCTAATGTCTTAAGTTTTTTAAGTTCGTATGATATAAGAAACATTTTTATGATACTTAAAATTTTATTAGCTGACACCCATAACTTCATTTGCGTTGCGTATTTAAAAAATTCCTTTCTTGGTACTCAATTTCAGTCATTGACTAACATATTATCTAAGTTTCAAGTCTCTACGTTCTAATTGGTTTGGCCTGTTGTCTGTCAGTAAGGACCAAGCCTTTTTATATCATCAATATAATTGATGATGCCAGTGTATCTCATGCCTGCTTGGGCGGGAGCCTCGTCGCCCATCCTCAACACCCATTTTGTGATGGAAAAAAATTTAATGATTTAATTTTATTTTATACCTATTACAAAATTGTTATGTTTATAAGCTCTTGTAGCAGAAGGGTTAAAAATACACCGATATAATTATGGAAATTGTTTGGTAAAGAAAATGACTAAAATATATAAAAATATTACAGGGCAAACATTTATTTGATAACTATTATACTGGATTGTTATTGTACTAGACTACAAATGGCAACACTGCCTCAAGTAACAGCTGATACTATTATTTAAGTGTTATTCTTCGAAGGTTGTCTTACTATTTATTATTTCTAAGTATTAAAATTATTTATTGCACAATAACCTTATTTAAGTAAGTACATTACTCAAAATGTGGGATTAATGTTTAGTACTATATTTTACGAACCAACCCTTGTAGGGTGGAAAAATAAGGTTAGCATGCAACTACTTAGATAAAAATAATACTACCTACCTAACCTACATTACAAGGTTTTTAGTAATAATAAATAATCTAATAATAAGCAACGGGTTGTGTCGGAGATACAACCGTTAATTTTAAGTGGATACTTCTTACGTTGCCTCTTTTGATGGGTGATACACTTGCAGAGGAAATTAACAACGGCAGCGTTTGGCCATTTTAACATTCCTTACTGATTATTATAGGTAGTTATAACAACAAATAACCTTCGATTGAAAAAAAATAGTCAACTATTCTCAGAAATCAAATTAACCTTTGTTTAAATTAGTGAGTAGAGTACGTACACCATTTTGAACTGTAGGCCTATACATTAAGTACAATCCTGTAAAAAAAGAAATATCCACTTCAAAAGCTTGACTTAGCATGTAGTTTGACGTACACCTACACCGTGATGTAGGTGCGTAGGTACCTAAATAGTTTGAAAATAAAGTGGAAAGAGGACCCGAGTAGACCTATAGTATTAACATTATTCAGTCTCCTAATAACGTCAAATCAATATTATATTTTAATCAACACATCCAAAACCCTAATCACAAATAAATAAACATAATATTTTACGTCTTTAACATAAAGGTATGTTGCAGATGGCAATTCAAATTAAAATGTTAATTTTAGTAATATCCTATATTTCATGAATTGTACCGAAATTTCAAGCATTTATTTTACTGAAAATACTGAATATGGTACAATTTTAATTCCATTTAAAATCGATCGTTTTTTACAAGCCTTGTCATTTTTAATGACGTAGAAATCGCGGCTCAGTTAACGCATGCGCGTATAGCAAGGTATAGCTAACGTCTACCCATAAGGCTATAGATTATTATTGGATGGTAATTATTTTTATACTCCGATAACTTATTTTCGTCTTAGCCTTATATTGGCGCTTGAATTCATGTACGGAACATTTATCAAATTTTTGTCGCATCGCGATATAGATAAGACTGCCGTTATAATATTTTTATCAATTCTGTATGAGATAACAGGATAGGTAGCTTCTCTTTATAATACTTAATGAAAAGCAAACTGCGACAGTACATGCCGTAATGGCGATTGCCGTACAGTGTACGAGCCGATTGTAGTATACGAGTCGCGCAAGCGGAGTGCACCGAACGCACCGTGTGTAGCGGGCCTAGCGCCAGTCAGCAGAGCGGACTCTGTACGCGCGGTCGCGCTGCGCGTTTGACGGTGCTTGTAGTTTTTTAGTTTGACAGTTGGCGCGTTTATATATAAGTTCAAAACAGTTATTTCTTGTGGAAATAATAGATTTAAGTAAGTGAATTCGTTTTTAATATCAAGTGTTCGACTGGATTTGTGAATTTTCCACGCCGGCTGTGAGTTGTTCACGCCCGTGTTCGCGTGTGTGCCGATTTTGTGATATAACTTGGAAATTGGAGGTATTCCCCGCTCCGGGAGGCAACCAGAAGTAAGTTCTAAACTGTCTATCCATAAGAGATCTTTGTGAACCGCTGGTTTCCTAAATGTTCACTTAGGAAACCAGCGGCCCCGTGGTAAACGGGTTCTTGAACTACCAAAGTGTTTGCAACCTCCCTAGTTTGCGTTCCGTTCACTTGATTGCTAGAATTCAGTTTTACAATCTCCTTGGTCCGGGCGAGACGCAGCTGTGGCTTGCGCGTATGTAATGGGTAAAAATAAATAAGTACGTGGGTATAATCGTATCTAGACATGCCGGCACGGAGGACAACGTTGGTATTATTAGCGCGTATTATACAATAAATATTTGTTAGGTTATGTTTATTAAGAGGTTCATTGGTCAGAATAAATAGGCTTTCTATCTTATGATGACTCTGGTCCACACTACAGTTCTCTGCTAAAGAGTTTGGTATTAGAATCTATCAAAAAATTAACCTTTAGTGTCTTATCGGTCCATTCTCTGTTTTTCAACTCATGCAGGAGACGGCTATCATACATCTTCGCAGGTGGATCTGCTGCTGTATTCTGAACCTTTAAATTCTAATGGTAGAGTTTGAATTCTTCCATTACAAATTAAATCTTATTTGAATTTTAGACCATTTTCTAATGTTGCAATTCAGTTTAGAATCATCATTGTCTCCATTCATCAGGACATGCTTTCTTGTACATTCATTAAATCACATTTTAAAATCTTACTAAGATTATGGCAATGAACTAAATGAACACATGGTAAATTTGTGAATCACAATTATGATAGTTCACAAGTTTCCATATACCTGTCCTAATCATGCCAAATGTATATATTTGTTTGCGGGATAATAATTTCTGAACCAATTAGCCTAAGCTTGTGAAATGTGAGGATAGTTCCAAAGATTTTTTTTAAATAAAATAAGTGAGTAAATAATTAACTGTAAGAAGAGATGCACGAGGTTATAGTTTGGTGCGACCTACTAGCATAGCAAATAACTAAAATCCTCATGACTTTATACATATTCTTTTATTTATTTAACCTGTCTCATCCCTGTCTCATGTTTTTGGGGCCAACCCCATTGTATATATCATTTTATTTTTCTTTATTTATTTATACAATAAACAACATTTATTAACACTGTTCAGGTCATGTGATTACTCAAAAAAAAAAGGTTACATTATTTGTCTGTATGAGTAATACATTCAAATGTAAGTGTCAGAGTATAGTGATCTGAAATTTAGAATGAATATGAGAATGAATAATACATAATAAATTTATTTATGTTGACCTTCATCATTGATAAATACACTGACCAGACCAATCTCATTCAATTAATCATCATTAATTTAGGCTATTCCTCAAATCTGAATTCCATACAAAATGATTCGGACAAATACTCAAAAAGTATGCCGTATTATATTAATTTCTTCACACTATTCGTTTCGTCCATGTTTTTTGATTTTGTCAACAAAAAAAGTGAAAGGTTTCATACTTTAATTTAGATTTTATACATGTTTTTAAGTTAGTAGGGTTAATTTTAACGGCATACTTTTGGAGTATTTGTCCAAAACATTTTGTATGAAATTCGGATTTGAGGATTCCCCTTAATCAATAAATATAAAAAAGGCATGGGACCTGAGTGACTGACACTCAACATACAGGCAAAACTGCTAAATGTTGAACTTGAAACTAGGAGGCGTGTTGTTAAGAAGTTGTAGTTGAACTTTTTAAAAGCAGGCTTTATTGCATACTAAAAAAGGGATTTTATTAATTCACAATGCAAAGTTGCATGCCTCAGCTAGTCATAATATAAAACTCTTTGTCCTGCCTGACTTACTGACTGACAACAAACAGTCCAAACAACTGCACAAAGAGACTAGAGATTTAAAGGGTATGTTTATCAAGTTGTGCAAGCACATACCAAGAAAGGAATTTGCTAGTAAGCATTAGTTAGTAATAAAAGTATAAATGCATGTCAGTATCATAGTGTGATTAACCAAAAACTATGATACTGACATGCATGACATGACATGCATGCCTGTCAGTATCAGTCAGTAGGGATGGGCTTGTTCAATAGCAAGGGTGCATTTCCATTGTCGCAGAGTGGAGAGGATTTGACCGTAAATTGGCCAATAAAAGTACTTGAATTTCCACTACCACTCCACTTAAAGGTAATGGCCAATGCATGGTCCGCTCCTTTCCACTCTGCACTGCCTCTTCGAGGCACACTTGAAATCCTTTCACCACACTGGTTCGACAGAACTAGTGACACGATAAGAAGAAGTAGAAACGCATCCTAAGACTTACCAGTGACCTGCCCGGTTCCTAATTTTTTATACTACCCATTGTTGCAACCAAATTGTAGTGATTGCATAAGCTCAATGTTAGCATAGAGCCCGTCACACACGTAGCTATAATATGTATTATAGTAAGGCATATTACGATATATTTTCTATACAAATATTAAAGTCATAGAAATATATATTATAGCTGTTTGTGGGGTCACTTGAATATTTGTATGTAAAATATATATGCCTTGCTATAATCATATTAATATACATATCATATATTATAGCTTGTGTGTGACGGGCTTAAATATAGTTTTAAATGTCATATTTACCTGCATGACCTATATTGTGATTTGCCGTAAAGTATGTTTAAATAAACTACAAGATAAAATGACTTCATTTATAAATAAAACTAAATGGTTTACCGGTTTCAACTAAATTAAATGAGGTCATTGACCAATCTGCCTCTTCCATTGACATTTTAATAAACAAGGTTTTACAAAAACATACAACAACCAACTTCAATCGGACTGTTCTAGTGACCGCCCACACCACTGAAAAGTCAGCCAATACTCAGCCGAGACAGTGCTCTCGGCCGAGTACTCGGTGCGTATAAGCAAAGCGCCGAGTGCTCGGCCGAGCGAGTGACGTAAGCTTTCACTGTCTCGGCAGAGTAACATTTTACTGTCTCGGCCGAATATACGGTACTACTCAGGCGAATGAACATGACACCTGGCTCGAATTACGTTTGTGCAAAGTACAGCGTGGAATTGGATAATGTGGATAGAGAAGAGGCCCTGTAATACTTGGTAATGATAAGTAATGATAAGGCTACGCAATTAGAGGAAGAAGAAACACGGAGGGCGCCGCACGGGGCAGCGGGGGACGCATCAAGTTCAGAGCCACGTGTCTGCCAGGTGTCATGTTATTTCGCCCGAGTAGTACGTGTGATCTAGGCATAACATGACCAAAACAGTGCTCCGCAACACTTTCATAACACTGTCCGGTGCAATGCTATAGTGCTTGGTTTACATTACCTCATAGCAAAAAGGCGTTATGACAGAGTATGTATAATGCCCTGTATCGATATTTTCCTTGGCCGTCTGCCAGAATGCTATATGCTGAGTTAAGTATTCATTTATGGTTGTAAATCTTTTCTATCTTATTCATAAAAGGCTACTGGAATTGTACAGACAGTTGTCCCCATTTCGCGCACTTAGAATAAAGCAGTACGATGGGAGAAGAATCCACAAGCCTTAGGGTTGCCACAGTCAGGAAGAAAGGTTCAATTTGTAAACATATCTCTAATATTGTGATATAGTGTAAACATGTCCCGTATTCAAGCAGTCCTAGAAAGAAAATTGCAACGCCTGGAGAGTTTATCTTCACCTAAATCTCAAATAATCTGTAAAAACTTATTATTCGTCGTAGCGGATTCAGGGCGGGGGCGACTTACTCTCCCCCAAAAGCATCCCAGTTCATTCTGACAAATCTTAAACTAAACTTAATAATATCCCACTTTCAGTACCAAACATCTGTGTGATGAACATCGGTGTCGGACTGAGTCCTGAGTCTAGTGTTTTCTATTCTATGAATTCTATGTATGTATTTACCAAAACAAAGTATTTAACTATTCTATCAGTCATTGCCATATTACAAGCTCTGTTTATTTTGGGGCTAGATATTATTTATTTCTTAGTAGTTTATCCCCTGCTGTAGAAAATTAAGACTCGCTTCGCTCGCCGCGGCAAGGTCACAGTTTCGGGGTTTCGGCCAAACGTTGGGTACCCCCATGCCCTCAGCCCCCCCAAACCAAAATCCTATATCCACTACTGTTCGGGCGAAGACAAAAAGCATTAGACAAGCCTTATCGTGAGTTTCATTCTAGGGGGGTGCAGGAATGCTCGGCTGCGGTGGAAAAACTGTCTTTAATTAGCGTACCTACTTTAATTGGGACGTAGAACTTTATTCCCTTTGCTTAGGGATTATATTTCCTTGCGAATATTGTGTGGTATATTTTTATTTCTAGTCCGATTATAATACAATGCGACTCACGTTGAAACAATGTTATTTTGTCCTGCGTGACGTCAGAATCGTCCTGAATGACGTCACGTCAGTGTGAGCACGCACCTAGGGGTTTAAAGTGTCATGTTAGACTCTAGGTATGTGGTGTAAAAACTACTTAGTTTATTTTTAACCGACTGCGAAGAAGGATAATGTTTTTAGGTTTGATTGAGTATGTTTTATGCATGTAATTCTGACTTTTCTCGGCGGCCTGTAGGTGAAAGCAAAATGGTTATTATAATGGTTATTTACATATATATTCAGACCACACATAGAAAGAATGACGTATTCGTCTACATTATTTTTTGTTATTAAACATTTATTTAGTGTCCTAAAAACTGCATGATTTACCAATTTGTAATTGAGTTAGCGTACCTCCTCTCGTATGTCATTATTCGCTCCCCCTTGCGCATGTGCAAGTAATGAAAACAGGCTTGAGTAAAACTAAGTGGGTGGTTTTTCTAGTTTTTGTCAACCCTAAATCCATATTTCAGTTCCTGCAACAACATCGTCTGGAGCAATTTGGCAATGCTCTGCTATGTACAATACCCACAAAACGGGGGTATAGGCCAAGATAGGGGTGGGAGCGATGTCCTGTGTAATAAATGGGTCATTGACGGCCGTTTCCTCTACACACGCCATGTATCTAAGGCTTCATGGGATCTTTATTCTAAAGAGGACAAAAAACTCATATAATATAGAATCTCGAATAGTGTCAGATTGAAGCGGGATTGAAGCGATGAAAAGGCATGAAGCAGTAGAGCATTATGAACACTGTTTCCTGCTTTAGATCTGAGAGATTATGGTTGTTGTGACGTATCATTTGACAGGAATCTGCACAGTTATTAGCTCTGATAACAAAATATTTCAGCCGCCGGAAGGCGAACTTTGCCTTGATTAAGGTGAAAATATTTTACATATTATGAAAATAGATCACTATTCTCTGTTCAACACCTAATAAATCACAGGCCATATGTAATTAAATATTACGCATTTGTATAAATACACGATTTGCTTGTTTGTAAAATAAATAAAAGTGATTAGAAACTTTAAAGGCCTCGTCAAAAAGGTCACATCAAACATGATAGATAGACACAACAAAACGATCGATAGTTCCAAAGGCAGATGTTAGTGTATTTAAAGCTTGAGATCGGCGGCCACTCGTCTTGGTCGCGTCACAGCCGCGTGCGTCAGTCACAACGCGAATAGATACCGATGACCCTCGCTCGCCACAGGTGACGAGCGTCGCTTTGCTCGCTACGCGTCACGGACTCGCTTCAGTGAGGAACCCTTCCAGGAACGCCATGTATACTAAATGCCCCAAGCAACAGTCCCAAGGAAGCCAGTTTATAGCTTCATTTTGACCTTTGAGCGCCTCAAACACTTCCCTACTGGCCAATGACAATAACAGCCATCATCATCTTCCTGCCCTTATCCCACACATAGGTGGGGCCGGCACAATAAGTCTACTTCTTCCATTCGTCATCTCTGCACCTGCTTTGCTCAAATCCTCTTTCACACACTCCATCCATCTTTTCTTTAGTCTTCCTCTACTCGATATCAATGACTCCAACAGCCAAGGAAATAAATTTTCCTCTGAAATTCCCTCCAAATTATGCACTTTTGGAAACTCAAAATATCTATCGGTGTCAGTCAACGCAACTTATACCTACCTAACTTCTCCAGCAAAATCTTAGCTGTTGCCTAACTGTAAGCTATTAGCTTTAGTTTAAACATCCTACGCATCGACCCACACGGGGCACTGACTTATTGAAGTTTGCAAAGCTACACTGCTAAACTTAGCACGAATGAACGCCGCGGTCGGAACAATGGCGAAAATCCCACGTACTTATCGTAAAATCACTTGAAAATATATCGTTAAAGTTTTTTTTACCCTTGAACTCCTAGCAATTCCCACACGGACAGAAATTTATGACTGTTTCCTTCAACCGTTTAAACGGATTCAGACATACCCAGTGCCGCCATCAAGAGGGACTATGACAAATGGCGTCCCTCATCCAAGAACACATAAAAACGGCTCGAGAGAAACGTCCCAAATCTACTATTTATCACCCGAAAAGGGCGGTTTGTTTTCGTTGTACTTGCGAGTATCCAATCCCGAGGACGGATAAATTGTAATCTTTAAAAATTTAGATCGAAAAACCAAGTGATTCTGTCATGCTTCTGACTTCTGACGGATAATAATAGTCGGATGAAGTCTGAAAACCTTGAGATTGACTACCGCTTAGCTTTCTGCTTCATGAACACCAGGAGTGCAGCGATACGCAATGATTTGTCATGTCAACCATCTCTTACACCCCCTGGGATCACTGGGATCCCTGTGTCACAGGTGGCAAAGACACAGACAGCACAACATCCCAGACCCTTGAACAAACATTGTTCATCACACAAGTGATCGCCCCGGCCATGGATTGAACCCGGAGCACCACGCTTCGTAGGTTCACTTATCCAGCTTTGCCGTCACGACAGAACCATTTGCCACTTTGTCAAAAATGTATCGACCACAATGATACCAAGTAGCATTTGATATCGATGATGTTACAATGGAGTTACAATGTTTTGCTTGCATTAACCTTTTCCAACCCTCTCTCGGCATTATTTGGGTCGGTGAGCCTGTCAACTCGATGGAGATCCTCGAAATTTCAATTTACTTCTAAATTGTAACTTGTCAATCCTCCCGGCTTTTGGTGCCAATTTTGTTGGCGATAATAGAGTAGGAATAAAAGGATTTAGGCCACGAATGAATTGCAAAACGTAGGTCCTAGAATCAAGAACCAAAATATTTATAAAGGGTTCAGGTTAGTGTTGTCAAGACGTGAGGTGAGGACCAGAACAGTGGTACTCTGGACTTCATGTGCCTCATAAGATCACATAAGCCCTCAGAACTCTCACATAACGCTCATCCATTTCGAGACATTTTGATGACTAGCCGAGTGATTTCACATTGCCCTGACTAATAGCCACAGAAGTGATAATGTCTTGAATTGATGAGAGCTCAGATCACGCATGTCTAACGGTCAGTGAAGATGTCAATTAATCTAAGTCAAAGGTCGACTCCAGTCTGACATCATCACACATCATAGACATCCCGAAGACGAGGTATCACCTGTTAACCTCAACGATAGGTTAACGACCATCAGCACATTGGCTAAATTAACAGAGTTCATACTCTGAATCGTAACAATTTTAATTAAAGCAAATAAGCAATTTTATTGTAAGAATTGAGATCGTGATGTAAGCCTTCATAGATTACATATTTTCAGGCATCGAGCCAACATATTGTATGCCCTACATAGCCGTAGAGAAATGTAGGCTTTTCTTATGACAAAGTACCCTTATGCTGCAGGGTTGGTAGATGGCTCATTTCTGCCGTCCTATGACTGAAAAACGGTTAGGTAAGTGATTTGACCAAATTTTTAGGTGTTGCCAAAAATATGCCACTTAGTACCACTAGGATTAGTAATCCATTATTACCAAAAATTTGTACCACTTAACCATAATGGTTTACTAAGTATTTCATTTTATTGAATTAACTAAGACTTATAACCGTTACCCTTTAATAAGTTATGTACCCTTTATTAAGTACGTATATGTAGTGTAGTTATGTTACCTTTTATTAAGTATGTATATAACTTATTAGGCTTTGGTTTTTTGTTGTCAATTAGTCTAAAATACCCAAATTGATATCTACAGAACCGAATGAAAAAACTCGTAAGTTATAATATGAACCACAACCAATTCTAACAATACATCAGAATTAGCACTGTTAGTATTGGTGTGTATAAATTTTGATGTACTGTTTAAACTCTGGTATCTGGCATACCGGTTCGCTAGGGATATAAGATGACTCATCGACGAAGATGGCGGTCGAAACAATAAGTAATTATCGGCGAGCACTGTTTACGCGGCTCCGTCGAGCGTGACTCGCTTTTTATCCAGGTTTTTCGGAGCTATAATAAGATTGTCTGGACGTTCGAAGTTATTAAATTGATAGGTTACATACATCTTGCTTCACCGGCGAAAGATTTACCTGATTTAGACAATTGAGTTTCTGACAAACTAAAAATTGTTCTATGAGGTTATATGAAACCAATTTGCCAAGGGTCAGAATTCCGGATAGGTATGTTGTATGAAAATTTATGCCCGTCGCTCTAGTTGAAGCCCCAAGTAATGTGTGATTCTCATCATTAACCGTCCGTCGATGAAACACGGCTTTTTTACACGCTACAAGCCAGCAACTTTGCTTACATTGTAGCGTGTAAACTCGCCCAGTGTCATCGGCTTTTTTAAAATCTGCTTGTGACATTCTTCCCTAAAGCTAACACGCTCACACGCTAGCTTTTAAACTCGCCAACAATCAGCTTGTGAAAAAGCCGTGTGTCATCGACGCTTTAGTATATTAATATAATATTGCTTCATTTGCTTACGCAAATTTAGCAATATTTTTGGCTATTTCATATGGCTTTTTCAAATGTTATTTTGTTAGCCCTTCTAGCTAATTTATTGGGGGTAAAGACCTCTTGACATAATCAGTTAAGAAAATGGTCATCTCATAATAAAACCATTAAATGTCTAGCTAAAATATTAAGTTCTTTTATTAATTTACGACTAACTAAGAACTCATAGTTGAAGGCTTATTATTATTAATTTATGACTCGTTATCTCTCGTAGTCAAAACTGGGCCCTGACTAAACAAATCATTAACAAGATTCAAGTCTTCCAAAGAGCCACTGAAAGGAGTCTGCTCGGTATTAGATTAAAAGACCGCATAAGAAACACCAAAATCAGACAGAAAACCAAACTTATAGACGCTGCTACTCTAGCATGCCAACTTAAATGGAGATGGGCGGGACATGTCGCACGAACACTAGACGGCAGATGGAGTGAATGCGTGCTGCACTGGTACCCGCGGGGAGCGGCAAAATTTTATTTTCAAAGTAAATCAACATAGTAACAAGTTACAACGGAAGTCGGTATCATTCAACTTGATATGAGGTAATCGTCAAACACGTACTTAAAGTATTACTCATTAAACTATATGAAGCTGCATTACTATTATAACGTGACTTTGTCTATGACTATTATTCAAGGTTAGAAGTAGACTAGACTACGAGAGATAATAATAATAATAAGCCATTTATTTCCAACATAGTAATTTACAAGGTACATATTTTCTTAGTGTTTTTTTTTTAATTGGATACCCATCTAAGGGTGAAGGCCTCCTCCATCTGCTTCCATGCGTCTCTATCGTTGGCGAGTCTCGTCCAAAAGTAGGGCCGGCAACGTCCTCGATGTCGTCCCGCCAGCGGCGGCGCGGACGTCCATCTAAGGGTGAAGGCCTCCTCCATCTGCTTCCATGCGTCTCTATCGTTGGCGAGTCTCGTCCAAAAGTAGGGCCGGCAACGTCCTCGATGTCGTCCCGCCAGCGGCGGCGCGGACGTCCGCGCGCGCGCCGCCGCGGCGGGCTGACATCGAGGACGTTGCCGGCTCTACTTTTGGACGAGACTCGCCAACGATAGAGACGCATGGAAGCAGATGGAGGAGGCCTTCACCCTTAGATGGGTATCCAATTAAAAAAAAAACACTAAGAAAATATGTACCTTGTAAATTACTATGTTGGAAATAAATGGCTTATTATTATTATTATCTCTCGTAGTCTAGTCTACTTCTAACCTTGAATAATAGTCATAGACAAAGTCGCGTTATAATAGTAATGCAGCTTCATATAGTTTAATGAGTAATACTTTAAGTACGTGTTTGACGATTACCTCATATCAAGTTGAATGATACCGACTTCCGTTGTAACTTGTTACTATGTTGATTTACTTTGAAAATAAAATTTTGATGAAGTATTCTATTACAATTTTAATTTCTAGACATAAACAGTTAAATAAAGTACCTCATAATCATTACTATAAATCGTGATTTCAAAAAAGTCTCACCTACAATCGAACCGACATAGTAATACTATATTATAAGAACAAGTAGTATAAGGCAATATAATTATATGTGCTGCCACAAGTGACGGCCACTAAGCGTGACCACAAGCTGTAGACGAGATTTGTCATCTCGTTTCGAACTTCGGCGAGTCCACAACGCCTGATGATGCCTCGTGTAGAGGCGAAACACGTGTCGTATCTTTAAACTTTGGTTTTCTGTTCGTTGACTCTTTGGTTTATAATATAGTAATATGTACTAAAGTTCTAAACTAAAGTTAAGTTAATTAAAACCTTTGTTTAGAAATCAAGCGGATTTATTACTAAATTATTTATATAATTTGTTGATACATTTTGTATAACGCGCATACTTTGCGCGAAGACCACCTAATAGATGAGTTGACGACATCCGACAACACGCAGAACGGAATTGGATGGCGAGGGCTCAACACCGTCAATATTGGAGGCGATTGGAGGAGGCCTACATCCAAATATATCATAAAGGCCGAAATGATAATGATGAAGTGCTAAGCTTCTTATAGTGTCACTAGTTCTTTCGAACCAGGGTGGTGAAAAGATTTAAAGTGCGCCTCGAAGAGGCTCCGTGCTAAGCACTGTGAAATAGTTACGTTCAGCCCACGTGGTCTTAGCAATCAGGCGCCGGAGGTCTGCCCGAGGTCACCCAGCATTACATCACTGCGCGTCTCATATATTTGTCATGCCATCACTTATATTTACTGCCAATTCGGTTTATTACTTTGCGCAGATATTTTAGATCTTCTCATCTCAAATGCTGAACATTTTTTGTTTAATGTACGATAGCGAATCTATTTTTTTCAGTGCCATAAAACATGCCCTGAAAACGACTAAACGATGTATTATAACCATCACTTATAGCCAAAGGTTCAGTTTGAAAATGATTTATTTAGTTATTTGTTGATAGACGAACAGCTTTCGCTGATGTGTCTATGTCACACAATGTTAGATTTTTAACGGTTTTGTGTCACTTTTTTAAACATAATCTTGTTGGTTCACATTTATATTATGAGTTTCAGTATATACAGTGAATCTTCTATACATATAATAAAGCAGAAGACCCCAAATTTCTGTACATATGTTTTTTTTGACGGAAACGTGTTCAGACTATATACATGCCCCAATTTATTTTTTTTATTGGAAGACTTTGTTTGTTTGTTTGTGGGTTTGTGTGTTCGTCCATCACGTAAAAACTATCGAACGGATTTAACTGAAACTTTACAATATCATAACTACTAAGCCCGAAAGGGTTATAGGCTATATAATATTACGCTACATTTTTTCAGAGGGTAGATATAGAAGTTTAAAGTTTGTATGGAAACAGTTTTTTTTTTGAGTGTATCTATCTCAAACTTTTGAATTATGTTCTTCAAAACAAATAATTAGATACGAGTTTCAACAATTTTCAAAATTAATGTAAAAAGATGTAAAAGTACGGATTGAAGGTGTTTTTAGACCAAAAGTTGAATGAAGCTGTCTCCTCAGATGTACACAATATCTGATGGAAAGTTGCATATTTATAATCTCCGCAGATAAGTACCGCCATGTTTTTCAGTTACTAAATTCAATGTTTGAGTGGGTAAAAAGAGGGTTTGAAAATATGCAAGTATTGATTGACTTAGTACTGACACTTTGCTATTCTTTGACATTTCTTCCGCAATAAACAATTCTTCCACGGGTGACGAAGTCGCACGCGGGTACAGCTAGTAAATAATATTTTTAAAATACTGAAACTTAAATATTGTCACCACTCCTGTTAACTGTTAACCTCGTTGATAAAACAAACATCATAGTGCAAGAATCATATTTTTAATTGGCTTCAACTAAAACGAACCGTCTATTGTACACATTTTTTAGCCACTAGGAATGCATTAGCTGCGGGCTCCCGCTGCTTTTAAAAGCACCCATTCAAAGTTCAAAGCGCTCCGAATCAATCTGGCAAAACGGCAGGTACTGAAAAATAAACATTCCCTCCCTGGTTTAACCCACTTGAAGCATTTGAACGTACGAATGTTGACTGACGAATCCGAGTTAGAATGCCAACTTCGTTTCTGTTTTATTATCAATGCAAGCAAACAGAAGCTGGAGGGTTTTGATTGTTTAGAGTGTTGCGAGCTTTGGTGTCATTGTTACTGTTCTTGCATTGCAACCTGGATGATAGGAGATACAAATCAATGTTGTGGTTTAGACACAGCAAAGGTTTTAATTAACTTAACTTTAGTTCAACTAAACCAAAGAGTCAAAGAACAGAGAACCAAAGTTTAAAGATACGACACGTGTTTCGCCTCTACACGAGGCATCATCAGGTGGTGTGGACTCGCCGAAGTTTGAAACGAGAGAACTAAGTAGTTAAAACTTTAAAACTTAAACTAAACTTTTTTTTTTTTTTTAACTTTTTAGTACTTTAAACTTTGGTTTTCTGTTCTTTGACTCTTTGGTTCAGACACAGGTTTAAAGTTGAGGCTTAGGTTATCAGTTTGGCAACTTTGATGCCAAAGTTCCCTTACAAGTCCTTGTTATCTGTCTGATTTACGTTGCATTAGTTAGTACACATGTACCTCTTATTCATTCTTTATTATTTATTATTTTTCTTATTTATTCTCATACTATTGGTTCTTCTACCGTCTCGTTCGTCTCTTATGCTATTACTATGAATACTGCAGGATTTCAATGTATTTTTACTAGAAAGTAGATTTATTGAGCACATCAAGAAATTTAGAACAATGCGAAAAAACGTTAGAAAATAATTCGCAGTGCAAACGAAGTCTTATACCATGCTTCATGTCACTCGAATTTACAAAAATGGCAACCCAATTATGCTTCATAACAACTCTATACTTCAGTGGTTTTGTTATGAACATTGAACGTTTTATGTAACGGTTACAAGCTTGTGCATTTGCATCAAGTATTCAGTCATTGAAGACTCGAAAAACCCTTTGACAAAAGTATCGAAAATTGCTTTCAAAACGCTCTGTTGGTTTCGAAATCGACAAAAGAATTTGGCAAAAATCCAGAAATTTTGGAATATTGCTACAAAATTGGTAAAATTCTCAGTCTGTGTTATTGGTATTTTATTTACACTAATCTAATCACATTACACTGTCATTCTATACCTAAAAAGGCGAATGTTTTGCTTAATTACACAAAACCATGTGAATAAATTAAGCCAACATTTGGAGTGGAACAAGTATTAGGGTACGTTTCCACTGACGCGGAGCTGGGTGGAGTGGTGAGGTGCGGACCGTGAATTTGCCAATCACAGCGCTCGAAGTGGAGTGGAACTGGAATTTCGAGCACTGTGATTGGTCAATTCACGGTCCGCTCCTCTCCATTCCACCCAGCTCCGCGTCAGTGGAAACGCACCCTTCTTCTTATCCTGTCACTAGTTCTTTGGAACCAGTGTGGTAAAAGGATTTCAAGTGCGCCTCAAAGATGCTCCTTTTGTGCACTTGACACATGTTTTTGATTTTTTTAAGTTCTATGACATGCCGGTTACCTCACGATGTTTTCCTTCACCGTTAAGGACGATAGATTTTTTTGAACAGTAAAATCCATTAACACACACCCTTAGAATCGGGCATATGCTACGTTTTATCTTGACACAACGCAAAAGCGAAGCCGCGGGAAGTATGATTATAAATATGACAAGTAAACTACTCGAGTGGGGAAAATCAATGAATGTGGAATTGCCCCCATTGATAAATTGAATTAATTTTGCCGCTGTAGATACGGTTTTATCAATATCATTTTCGTGTTATCGGTCCCGTTACCGAACGTTCTGTGCACTAAATTACCAGTTACACATATTGGGTCTTATTTAAGTGCAATTTTTTTCACAATTTTTTAATGTTATAAAGGAGAAAGTGAACATGGTATGGATGATTGTTTTTTTGACGTGACTACGTCAAATCAATCGATGAACGCCGCCGCGCCGGCTGTATGCACGAAAACGTTGACGTAATTGTCCGGTAACGCTCATTCCCGTTACGCTGGTAGTCACGTTAAACTATCGTCCGTAAACCAACTTTACAGACAGCTAATTTTTTTTTTGACAAGTGACGAGGTACGAGGTAGACGTTCTGATGGAACACCTTATTTTATCAAAATCCATCAAGCCGTTTAGGTTGAAGGCGCCACATAGTCGGACATACATACACTCGAAAAACATAACCCCTTCTTAAAAACAATAATTAAAACAAATTATCAATTTTTTAGTCTTTTTTACATTTTCGTCGACCTGCCAAGTTATCTTAAAATTCCGTACGTGAGAAAACTGGTTCCATTATGTACCAGAGATAATTCAGGCAAGGCCCTTTCGCAATACTTGTTTCACTCATTTTTTTATGTGGATGACCCTGGCATACAGTAACTGCCGTTCGTTCATTCATTCAGACAAAATGTATGCCATCTGTAGTGGTTCGCCTACGTGCCGTATTTTATCCCACTTATCGCGGTCGGCATAACATGTCTTCTTCCATTCGTCTCTATCAGCCGTCATCTCTGTACTCACGCCTGCTTTGTTCATATCCTCTTTCACACAGTCCGTCCATATTTTCTTTGGTCTTCCTCTTCTCGTAAATCCATCCACTTTGTACTAGATATATACCAATAAAACACATGAATTGATATTCAACAATCCATTCATTATGCCGTTCCCCCAAGAGTGTTATCACCACAGAATAAATAACATCTCCATAGAGGACCTAAGCATAGAGGATATACTTACTATAGTTATTGTAAACACTACACAATCCATACATACATAAATAAACATATTTGTATTACTCTGCTTCTGAGCTCCGACTTTGGACATTCAATTCTACCGACCTTAATTTATCGAGAATAAAGATTAAACTTAGTAATTAAATTATCATCATTTCCTATTGGGGTACGTTTGATACAATGAGAGTTGAGATTTCTGTCTAAAAATGCACGCCCCTCTAATATTCAATATGCTTCATTACAGGCTTGAAATAACGGTAAGTAAATACTAAAATACAGGCTCTCCCGGTCTATGTTTTCAAGGTTTTTTATCACGTAAGAAAGATGATTGAAGTAAGTGAATGGATGCAAACTTAACCTTGGATTCTGCTAGAAGTGTGAAATGAACTTTTTAACACATAAGCCATCTGACATTGTGTTTATCTGGTTTTTAAGGTTCAACAAATGGATTTTTGTTTGTGGAATTATCCACTTGCCGCTAAATATTAAGATTAACACCTACTCTCGAATGAACCTACACAAACTACAATAATACCTTGCGATTTGAATAACCAAGAAGAAACTCTGACAACGCAGTTTAGTCGCTCTTTTGATTCGGACATCATATTTTGACTAGTGACGCACTAAGATTAGGAAGCATGAAATGTGTGGGAAACGCAGAACGGCTCAGTCAGAGATTATACAACTGGCCTTAGTTTAACGAAAGGAAGGAACGTAAGATGAAGAAGCTCCAATCTGTAAAGAAAAATTTCAAGACAATATATTGATGTAGAAAGATGACAAAGAGCAGTTATTTTGTTGAAAATCTAGAGTTTACAAATACACGCTGCAAGTCGCACAACAAAGTGAGATGCCGAGTTTATTGCTCAAGACATCTACTCCAGTTTCTAAACAAGACAGACAAGTCTATTTTAGTTTTCAAACACGATACTTGGTGTACTGACGGTAAATATGCCATGTATCTGACTCAACACCAGAGCCATAAACATACCATCATAAAAAATTACATGGAAAAGACAAAAAAAAATGAAGTCCAGTTAAAGTTTACCCAGGATCCTGCAGTTCAAAAACCTTATAAATAATTATATCATCAATATACATAAGTCTTTTCCTGACTGACTGACAGACATGAGACAACGTACAGGCTAAACCACTGAATGTTAGAGAAAAAAAAAAAAAGTTTGAAATTACAAGGGCATGTTCTTCAACAATATAAGCGCGATCTTAAAAAACTAATTTGCTTATTCTCAACGCAAACGAAGATATAGGTGTCAACTAGTATAAAAAACTACATTCAGCTGCCTGTCGTTACAATTTAAAAGGTCCAAAAAAACCTTGCTTTTTTGCTTTCGAAGTTAATTAATGATTGTAGTATTTCACCTGTTCGGTGTTCACATCTACCGTTGGTTTGACGAATGAAGTCTACTTTACCAAAGTGACTAGTACCACTAGTACGGAGTAAGTAAGCCAAGATCTCATTAGTTAGGCTATTGACGAGACTGAGTAATTGATAAACTTGAAGATGGTTCCCAATATGCTATATTAGGTCGCGGGAAGTCGGTGGGTACGTGGGTAGCGAAGGCTTAAGACCGCTCTTCGTGACGTCTTATGGGGGAAGAATATGTCTAGCAGTGGACTTCCAGAGGACATCCAATGATGATGATGCTTCATTAGAATAAGAATAAGAATAATTTAATTTGCTTACACTTACAACATAATAAAAAAAAGAAAAATGTAAGACAAAAAGGTCACTCTCTGCGGCGATGGTTTTCTGTGACATCTTTTCATTAGACGCTCTAACGTCGATTTAAAATATAATAGTGAAATGACCTACATAGTAAATTTGAATTAAGGATATTTGTTGTACCTGAATTAGCAAGTTGCCACAGTTAAGATGTTTCAAGTTCAGTTTAACTGGCCTCGCATTTGTGTACTTTTCGTATTTAAACAATATGCAGTATTATCGTTATTGTTGATGACACAATGAATGCAAACATCAAACAATATTATCTCAAGAGACGTAAAGGTTATACATAGCAATCACTGTCAATGTCTCGTGTATTTATTCTGCAGATGAAAGCCTAAGAAAATCATCTTCTAACATATTATCACTGTTAAGAAACAGAACGATTGATGAATAAAGAAAAATAATTATTTAAAATACTTAATTTTCCGGAACAAGTATTGTAGAATTCGGTAATGATAAAATTCACGGAAAGATGTATTCAAAGATTGTCCAACCAAGAATATTCAAGTATTATCAAACAGATGTCTTAATAAAATCATGCTAAAAGCGTAAAGGATACGCAGAAGGAAGAAATACATTTGATTAAACTAATCAAAAACTATCAAGGACTTGAAACTTGAAAGTATATATCCCAAGACCTTAATTGACAAATAAATAAAGTTGAGCAATTAGCTAAAATTATTGAACTTGCCGCTTGACCTATATAAAAAAATCTGTTTTGCTGCTGCTCTGCTCTCTCAATAAATAAAATTATTGCTTTATTGATCGCGACAATCGTATTACAAAAGTTATGCCGAAGTCTCGATTTGTCTGACTGAGTTCTCTAGCGATCCACTTTCCTCCATCGACTAGTTTTTACTCGACTACTTCTGATTGATAGTAGTGCTCTACTTCATGTCACAGTCGAAGTTTGTCTATGACCTACTAAAGTAGCTTGTGCACTTTTCTAAATCTATTATTCCTTTCTTTACATAACCGATATTTCTTTGTTCCTTTGTTTATTTCATATTATCTGTGACCTCATAAATTAAGTCCGTGTTTCGTGCATCATATTTTTTTTAATCTCTATCTTCAAATGTAAGTTATTTCTTTACCTTTATGTGGTGAAATTGAAAGTTTAAGACTTTTTAGGCAGCCTAAAAACTACAGAGAGCATATTTATGAAACATGTGTGTGATCCTTCTAGCAGTCGTTTCGACATTATTGAATCGCCTATTAGGTAATACCTATGTAATGTATTAAGATAATTTCTTCCTAATGAAGTTTAAAATGCGTCAATTTTAAAATTCAACGATAAATATTTCATTTAGTCCATTCAAATAGTAGCACAGATCTCGTTCAAGATCAGTCCCCTTTGTAGTCCATCTATTGTTGGCTCTTCATCATCGGTAACTCGATGTGAATGAGCCGGTAACTTGCGTCGGCGCTTATTGAATTGTGGGACACGCGAAGTAGTCTGTAACGAGCCAAACACCTTGTTGGGCTACACTTCAATTGTGTTCCAGAAGTTATTATGCTGTTATGGATGCAGCATTCGACTTTTATATTTATTTATGTGTAATATACGGGTATGTGTATTTTGCACGTTTCTGCCACGAGTAGTTTCGTGGCAGAAACGTGCTTCGTTTTTACTTCGAATTTAGTCCATTTCGGTCAAACATGTTTTTTGTCTTCCGCTTTGTGTTTGTTCTGAAGATATGAACTGTATTTATGATATTAGATTGTCCCGAAATAATTTAGGTTAACGTATTTCCATATTTTGTTGATCTATGACTGGTTTTGCCCTATAATTCTGCGCAGCACAATAAACCGTTGAAGTTGGCTCGTCAATCTCGTCATAACTCGTTAGTTCTCCCAACTCCCTAGAGGGGCAGGCTGGGGCTGCAATCCGCCTACATCGTTAACTCCCAGTCACCATCGTAATTAGGACTGTCCGTTGTCCGTGTCGTACCAAACCCTTCAAACACCCTCAAAGTTATGACGCGGCGTATAACGGCCGTTAAAGAAAGTAATCAGTAAGTAAATAAAGTTCGCAGATATTGCGGAATCTGGTTCGGATTTCAGAATCGTAATTTTCTTATACACCATCCAAATTACCCTGTTACAAAGGCTTTTAAAGTTTTCAGTAACAGAAAACCTGTATACCGTACAGTTCTGTATGTATCAACCAATCATATTAAATTTCTGACACTTTTAAAGACCCATCCACGGCTAAATGTATTTATTGATACCTCGTTAAAGTCGTTATATTCATCAAGTTTTGATCGTTTTCTGCAACATTAATGTTTGCATGTACATACAAACAAATACAGTATGGATTTCTTGACATTGGTTTCTCTATGACTCACAGAAAAATCGACCGCCCGAAGCTGTTTTGCCAATTCAAGGTTTGCTTCCCCAATACATCACATCGTGTCAGCGAATCCGTGACCCACTTGTCGAATTAAATGACCCGCATGGAGTAAATTGTTTGGACAGAGTGACGGGCAAACAATCTATTTCGCGATTTAAACAATCGTTGCATATTCGTTGCCAAGTTTATATAACCGACTTATTCACTCGTTGAATTATATTCGCACTTATCGCACTGGTTATGTTTGTTTCCAAACTCATTATGTAGAGTTCCTCGACATCTTTCCACCACGTATGTTGACTATTGAAGAACGGTAACCCAAGACTTCCTTGTCATACGCCAGCTCTGCACAATGAGGGGAATATACCGAAATCGTTGCTACCGAAAGGTTCATTTACGTAGCAGACTATTAGTTGGTTTTTTTCAACCGACTTTTCAACTTTGTTGTTTATAAACCGATTAGAAAAAAATATTTGAAAGGATTATTCTTAAAATCGGTCCAGTCCTTTGGTTTTGAATTCCAATTAACTGAAAAGATGAATTATTCAAGTAAACGAAATTGCGTATCTTGCGTCCCTGTAACTATTCAGTGGCGTTTACGGTCAATAAAACAGTCCAATTGAAGTCGGTTGTATTATGTTTTTGCAAAACCTAGATTATTCATCTTAGAGGATGGTTGGGATTGATTTGGTAGGACCTAAGCTAGCGTCGAAATATTTTGCCAGCTTTTTTAACCAGTTGCCTTACCAGTTCGATGATCTATCAAAGTTACTAAGAAGGGACGCAAGCTGGGTTGTGGGTAGTTTTAATATCGATGGAAAGCCTCTGCCATGAGCAATGAAATTCCAGGGAAACTTCTCTAAATTTTAGCGTAAATTGGATCGCATACGGGCCCCGCCGTGAGTTGCATCATGTAGGTAATGTTTGATCAAAATTCCTTGCTTTCAAACACGAAATTAACTTTTGAGTGCCTAAGGAACCGGTGAACGGTAACTCTACATAATATATATTTTATTATCAACCGACTTCTCACACAAGGGAAGAGATAAATCATTTATGGACCATTTTAAACATTTAAAAGTATTTAATAGCCGATTTTTGTGATCTACTTTCGTCCGCAAAGGAGTGGAATTCTCGAAACTAAAAAAAAAACTGAAATATTTTTTTATTGATAGGTAAGGTAATTAAGTAGCTAGTTCTAGAGTCTAGCTAGAGCTCGGGTTGACGATGTCGGTAATCGTATCGCGATGGCAACTGATAACACAGAAGCAAGGTCGTTCACATGTAGTTTAACATTGTTCGGTGTTTAATCGATTCACTTGGGCTATTGATTCGTCGCATTTACCAATATCTTCGTGCACTATCTAACACAGATAGTAAAGCATATTTAGAATTTTCAGTTTAACGGAACGTTTTGGGTTTTTGTCGCCTTTGTTGCCTCTGTCGATTGTAGTTCAGATATCTACTCGCCTCGTCATCTTATACTTTCATTTTATCTGTATACATTTATTTCAGTAACATTGTAAAGCTGAAGCATTATTCTACTATGTCTTGAATAACCTTCTTGAAACATAAAAGCTTTTAAAAGCTTAGCTATTTATCATCATTGTCTTCAGATTTAACTCTACTTGAAGTTAATTTTGCGAGTCCTTTGTCACGGAGTCGAATGAGTCGAGCATTGTTCTTGGCTCATCGTTCATATCGCTTTACGGTCCTTGTAAAACTACTGTCATGAAACTAAATTACATCGAGGTATCATTTACTTTTCTTGTAACGAATGTCGTTCCCTGTTCCGTTGCTAAAATATGGATGGAAGTTTTCGGTATTTGTGGATCGGGATTTACAGCGAACGTTTTTACGTTGCCTCCTTTTGAAAGGGTTTCGTGATCACGAGTAGACACGCCATCTTGAGGTTCATTAGCATTCGCTTTTGCTTTACATTTATTTTTGATCTTAAAATCTTTTCAGTTATTTTGTAATCTTTGCTCGCTAAACTGATTTTCTCAATGTTTATTTATACTTACATATTGTTTTAACGCGTTTCGATATTTTGTACTTTAGTCACCCCACACACTCTACCTAACGTAATCCAATTTATGTTATTTCCTTACGTTACACACAGTAGTTCTTCATTCACTCCCCTTGAATCGAAGGTGATGTACTATCAAGAAGTGACATCATTTGACTTACGGTTTTACAGCCTTCGAACACACAGAATGATAAATATAGAGCGGGTCAAGGCGTAAAATGCTCACACCTATACAATTTACTTTTACTAACAAAACATTACCAATTTCAGAAAGTCAAAATATAAGTCATACCTAAATAAATTGGCTATATTTTTTTATTTTCAACGTTTTAACTAGACTACCGCGACAGTGACCAAGCGCTCTAAAAACTTGAGCTTTTGTTATTAAAACTTCTGACTGTTGTTTAATTACGAAGAATTTTGATAGGTATACCCGTAACTTCTTTGCTTATTTAAGTTAAGGATCATCGAAATTATCATTAGCGAAATCTACGTAGTACAATTATAGTTTATCAATGAAATGTATTGCAGTATTAACGTACTACTCCGTAAGTTGAAGCTAAGCCACGAGGTAGTCAGCGGTTACGTCATCCTTATTACCCCTAAGCTCATTTACGTCGCTATTAATCCTGCTAACATATTCATACGATTCTAAAACTAATTATATCGTGGAACGGTAAGGAAGGAGTATTTCTAATAAGAATATTGACGAAAGTTTGTTGCGTTGCGTACTCGGCTAGTTTCGGATTGGGATAAAAGCCTACGCTTGACCGTTTAATAACATCGGAATCACAAACAAAACTGTCGCGTGAAGATTTAATTAAATATTAAAAGACCCTGTGTCGACCGTAATTCCGTGTCGATTATTCTTTCGGCTCCTCTCTCTCGCGACTGCTGACGTCCTTTTCTGGCAACCTATATTGTTTCCGTGCCAAGTCTGTATATCGAACCGTACGATCTAGCCAGTTTTATAGATTTTACTCGGGATTCCTGAGCTATTGTTGCTAGGGCTCCGTGCTCGGTCGGGGCATGGGTGTTTTGCGGCGGTCAGCGGTACTGTGACTAGAGCAAGTGCATTTGTCGTAAGTACATAGGGTAACCTTGGTTGGTGCAGCTGAGCAGCTCGCCGCGTCTGCCCGGGCCGACGGTCGATTTTCACTTGGAGCATCAGCGCTCGTGTCTAGCCCGGGTGGGCGTGGTCTGTGAGCCGGTCAATAGCACGGCATCGCACGTCTCGCTCGCTCGCGCCGCGTTCCCCCGCCTTCGTCTCTCTCGCTCCGGGGATGATTGAAACGTCTGATGCCGCAGGCGCCCCGCGCGCCCCCTCGCCAAGGACGTTCAGTGAATCCGTCCCTCTCTGCTGCGATAGCACGTGTCCCCGTTACAATTCCATAATATAATGTGTGCCCCCCCTGATCCGCGCGAAAATTCACAACCGATTATGAGTCAAGTGCCTGATTTAGGTGGCAAGTTATTTGCCTGAAAGAAGTACCGATGTCGCTGCTAGCGATGTGCGAGGTGGCCCGCGCTAGGGGACAATTAGCAGTTCCCGTGAAGTGATATGGAGATTGGAAGTTTTTCGGGAGACGTCACCTCTTCGTGTTCTCCGTCCTGTGCACTGCCTTCTCTTACTACTGCACTTGTGATACCTTCAGGTATGTTAGTAGGTCGCCCGCTCGCCTCGAAGCTAGCTCACCCCGGTGACATAACCTAGCGGCCTCATGCTAATAGTCCTAGAATTCCTTCGAATCTGTACGGCTGGAGCTGTCGCCTGGCTGTCGCCGGGAGTCTAGACATTATAATTATACATCCAGCCGACAAGGGCGGACTTTCTGGATTTGTGACTCATCCCAGTACGGCATTCACATCGATCGCATCTGAAGAATAGGAACTGAGGCAATCTAATCTGACCCACTGTCTATCAAAGTTGATTAGATCGACACTGGGCTGGACCATCATATTCGCATGTAAATTCTAAGGTTATCTCGTGAAATTTATTATTTGATAAAATATAAGCTGACACATCAATGAGTCAATTCATTATAATATTCTTTAATTACAGAAATATATTGACGTGAATACTCATGAAATAGGCGTGGATGACGTCACATCAGTGACATCATTCACTCAGCTTACTCTTGGCTGCAAGCTTGCAATCTACATATTAAAATATACGACCTCCATTGTCTGAATATGGTGCCATCAGATACATAAAACATGGCGCGTACCTATAAGGTAAGTCTGAATGTTTCTGCCAAATATTCAGCTCATCCCAATTTGGAGACGTTTAATGTGTGCCCATTTCGCGTGGTTCCGAATTTCATTAAAACGCTGTAAGCCTGTATAACATAACGGCATTCCTTACTTTTTCGAAAAGATTGCACAGCTAAAAATCTTAAAGAAGTCATCTCTGTCATCCAAGATATGCAAGAAATGAATTTGCTTTCTTTCAAAGACATGAGTCTAGCAGTGCTAAGTGCTATTGAACTATTCTTTTGACGCTTGCTGGCCATTCGACAGAACCTTGCCCTAATTGTTGAGTTGAGGGTTGAGTTTGGTTTTTATCACAACATTACAAGAAAGGGGCGTTAAAGATGGTTACAAAATATTTCAGTCTAATAGATGAAGTGGTGAATAACCTCAGACCATGCCACACGTGCTTGCGTGCCCTTCATGCCCAAACACCTGGACGATGGAAGACCTGATGTCCTGCACGGAGAACGCCGTAGACGTTGCAGCCTGCAGTTGGGTTGAAACATACGACACGAAGAAAAAGTCTAATGTAATTCTAAGAATCTGGAATTGGGAGATTCTTGTTTTATGTGTGGATCCAATAACCGACTATGTGTTAGAGTCAAGAAACCCACACCCCCTTACAAATGGTTGTAATGAATATAACAACAATTTGACTTATTATTCAATATCCGGAACTGACCGTGCCCACCAACGGAAGCGTTTAGCTACTAATGCAGTGGTCACCCATCCAAATGGAGGACACTCTGTAGTGGCTAACTAAGTTAATCTGTATTAAATATTTCGAACAAACTACGCCACGAGCTCAATGTACCATCGTAAATCCTTACCTTACAAATGTAATATTATGGTAGAGATCTTTCAGTCAAAAATGTATGCCCATCTCCCCTCCACTTAAGCCGCCTTACAAATGCTTTACTTTTACTGATCGCGCGAGTGGAAGGGCGTGAATTTCTATACTAAAAGATCTCAACTGTTAGTACTTCACAAACGACACACATACACACAAACCGATCGTAATCATAGACCGGGCTTTACGCAACCGACAAACATACTGTGAGATTAAACGACTGCAATTACGGTAGGTTTTCCTACAATGCGGTTTTTAAACAGTTTTTTGATGGCATCTGAGTTTTAATGGTTTAGCCGTCAATGTTTGCCTTGTTGGCAATAATAGTCTACGTTATTTTGCCGCGGATAAATAAACATAGGTCATTCTTTGAAGCCAGGGTCGTCTTCAATACGTTGTTCGGTTTCAAATGCTCTACTTTCTTGTTATGCATACCTATGTCAAGGTTTATTTAGTCTGAAATTATCTTCTATTCTCTTACTTTTATCGTCTACATTACATTAATTTTGTGATCGATTTCAAATTGGCGAAATCAATCTTATTTTGAAATTAAAATTAAACTGCTCTACTTTAATAATTCATGAAAAAATGATCTCTGTCGAATTAGGAATTCTTAAAAGTAGAAAAATTATAATGATCAAAAGTGTTTCCTCAATTTTAATATAAAAGTAGCCTATGGTTATTCGCAATTTAATCTGTGAATTCGGTTAAAGCAAGTTTTAAACAATCACCCGTAACTTTTCAAAGTGGCACATCTTTTGTGGAATTCGTAACTTCTTCTATTTTACTTTAACATTTAGCCATTCATTACGTTCTTGGTGCGTTCGTTAATAAGTTATCAACCTCTACTGTTCCAAGTTCAATATTTGTATCGAAGTCAAGACAGTTCGAACTTTGTTTTGCCACCACGCCATTTCCGCAAGTGAGTTATGAGAGTGTATGTGATTTCTTTGGGGTGCGCCCTTAAAGTTTAAAGGATCTATGGTATCAATGGATTTGTCTCAGTCATGGGAGTGTCATCAATCAATATCTATTATAAGGCTTGGTCCTGACTGACTGATTGACTGACTGACAGACAACGCACAGGCCATACCACTGGACGTAGAGACTTCAAGTTTGTGTTCGTCAAGATGTACTCGTACTATGAAAGCAATTGTGTTAATTCGCAACGCAAACGAAGTTGCGGGTATGCGGGAAGGTAGAAGACTTTATTTCACTGCCAGTTTTGAATGAATAAAAACTTGAACTTTTGAATTCTGAGTGCAGTGGAACCGCAAATATATTTTATGAAAACACTGTAGTTTATAACCATGCTTCTAGCAACGTCAAAATGTTTAGTGGTTAACCAGAAATAAACTTACAATTCCTACGAATTTTCTTCTATAGCAAATTAAAAATTAATTACACATATTAAATTAATACACTGAATCATAGCATGCTGAACTTAGTTCATCCAGACCACAATATATTCAAATTGACGATTTAGGTTGTTATTTAACTAGGTTCATTAAAATGTGTGTTTGCTTCTCAAATTATGTGTATCGTGTAAATGAAATTCTTATAATTTTCCTTGACGTTGTCCTACTTTATTACATGAGGTACAATTTAAATGTGTGTATATATTACTTAAGTATTATTAAAACAAGGCTCTTCATATTTATCGTGCGTTTTTATTTACACATAGAACATGTTTGATAAGATTTTATTTGCACTTCTGTCGCAACGCAAGGTGCCGTTGATAAGATGAAATATATTTAAAAGATGAAAAAAAAGATGTATATTTTTTTATGAATCTTTTAATTATTAGATTTACTAGCTATTAAACATAAACAGTAAAATTCAAACTTCTTCTTATCGTGTCACTAGTTCTTTCGAACCAGTGTGGTGAAAGGATTTCAAGTGCTGCAACTAAATTATGCTTATTCCTAAAATGTAAAGTTAACCAATTAATCGTCTACAATAAGAAATACCGAGTGTTCTAGTCTCCGTCGCTTCTATGACTACCGTTTCTATTTCCGTTTTAGAAACCTGATTCATTCGCTGCAAGCAACGTCTAATTATCCAGTAAAAGTGCGTTCCAACACAAACACGCTTGTGTGTTTAAGTAATGCGTCACAGCACGACATTCGACAAATGTTTACCTTAAGCCCTCTAACCTCTAACTCAACTTTATTGATTTACCTATATATCTGACTGACTTCAACATGAAACTTATCGCTGAACTGAAGACAAGCCACGTATCTATATGTTCTCACTGCTGGGACTCAGGCCTTCTCTCGACAGGAGAGCGAATGGGCCTTGATCCAGCACGCGGACCCAATGCGGATTGGTGGATGTTGAACATTTTTCTATCCTTTGACATGCTGGTTTCCTCACGATGTTTTCCTTCACCGTTGTGAGAACGTGTGATGCATACATATGTAGATTTTTTCGACCGAAGAAACCCATTTACTCATGACTGCCACCGGGATTCGTACCAGCGACCATCAGATCGCAAGGCAAGGGCCTCATCCACTCGGCCACCACGTCCGGTGAATTTGTTTATTTGATGAGAATTGCGGAAACAATCCTAATTGTAAAGTATCTTCATAACTACTACTTTAAGGTTTGCCCTTAGCTTCAATCTGAACAAAATACATATAATATGCGAAAATGGAGGAGCCACGGTCGTATAGACCGGATTATGATGGAGAAGTCGTTTTCCCCCGAAAAAAGACTCGAGATCTACATATATGGCTTGCCAAGGTCTACTATTTATAGACATTCGTAAATTTATTTATAAAAACGTATTACTTTATTTATAACGTAGACCTTGGCTAGCCATATATGTAGATCTCGAGTCTTTTTTCGGGGGAAAACGACTTCTCCATCATAATCCGGTCTATACGACCGCTACTGTAGGTAGTACCTATGTGCGGGAGATTAAAGTGTTTTCCGACAATTTGCATTTCCACTAGATTGCGTTCATCTGGGCTCTTGTAAATAATTTTTAAATTATTGATATTAAAGTAAGTACATAAAACGATAAAAACGACCTTTCATCATGGAAATGGAAATATCCTGCAAAAAATTGCAAGGCAATTGCTCTCATAATTTGCAAGGCGCTAAATTTACCTCATAAAATCGAAAAATTTGAAAAAAAAACAAATCTTGTAAATTTACTGTTTTCTGATTTTTTCCGTTGTATACACACAATAACCTAGCTGGATGCCAAATTTGAACTTTCTAGGTCATCTGGAAGTGGGTTAGGTTTTACGTCTATATGTCAGTCAATCAGTGATAAAAATGACGATTTTTGAACATTAATATCTAAATAATCGTTTAAGCTGTGTTTATGAAATTTGAGGTACTTCATTAACTCCGGGCTTTCAATACATAAACCAAATTTGGTGTGTTTATATTGATTATAGTTTTTTAGCTATGACAAGGACTAAAGTGGCTCCAAATGGTTCGTGTTAACTTACACACAATGCTACTCGCCAGTTCGCTGGGCCTGACCGTGGCTTGACACACTGTCGTGTGTCGAGATCTTCCTTCCCTCCTCTACTTGCACTAAGGGAAGTACAGATTTGCATCACCTTAACATTGGTGATTGGTAACGCGATAGACATCTTTACAGGTCTTTACTTTGACTTTATTTCCTTCGTCGTGTCTCACCAGTTTGATCTTCGCTTTCGTTGCCTTATACTTCGTAGCCTAGGATAAGATCCTTCTCGCTTATCCAGTGAAATGTTGCCCCCGAAAAAATTGCTCTTGCAATTTTGCAAGCATCCTTAACCCGACCGCTCTGCATATATAACAACTCTTGAATCGATTACACGCGAAGATAAAACCTAGGCCTTGAGATTGAGACTTGAGGTCGAGGCGATCGGATTTGCCGAGTGCCGAATCAGATAGGAACGGAGCCAAAACTTTGTGAATATCGGAAATAACGGAATACTGCTGTAGTAGCCTTGGAATGAACCTGTGATACTTTGAGCAGAATCCTTTAAACGCTCGAACCAATGACAGGGCTATACACATGATATGGTTTGCTTACGTGCAGCAAACTCCAATTTATCAGTTTACTAATGTATGTGTACCTGAACTCAGTGAAGAAAAGCCAAGATCCATCTAGCATCTTTATTCTTGTTACTGGTAAAAGCAAGCCGTTCCAAGCCATCCCACTTAGTTTGCATGAGTAATGGTACTACGGATACCACAAGTACTACGGATAGTAAATGAATTGAGTTAGGTGCCGTCGGAATGGTTGGGTTCTGTACTTTGGGTGGGCTGCCAATTGAATTTAGCTAATGGGCTGTTACTGCAGCTACGCTTCTTGAGATATCTAATTAATTCATGCGCCCTTGCCAATACAAATGGTGTCAACTAGGAAAATGTGCAAAGTTTTTACATTATTTGTCTAGGTAACCTTTGTAGGACGTCCAGTAGTGAGATGGGTCGGCGACATTGTCAGCGTTGTCGACCTATCTTACCCGAACCTGGATCTGCCTAGGACCGGGCAGAATGGCAAGAGCACAAGAGCAGAGAGAGGCCTATACCCAGCAGTGGGTCAAGTCTAAGGCTTTCATCCCTGGAGTCTCGGTCTCGAAAATTTCGAGTCTCGACGATTTTTCGTTATTTTCAAAACTCGAGACTGATGGTTTCGGTAATGAAAATAACGAGACTTTTGATACTTAAAAAATCTTAACAATATTCAGTGTAGAAGTAGCCCTTAGTATAATCTATAACAAGTATAAGACAAGGTGGTATAGTCTTATGACTTTAGCCTGCCAATAAAAGGGCAAATTAAAAAAAAAAGCATTATCTGCTGTGGAATATGGAACCATTTCGAAGAAAAACGCGGTTTTTGATAAATCTGGAACATCGAATATCATCAAATACTGGATTGTAAAGTTAAACTGTGATGTGTTCGCTAATAGGCCATAAAATGCCCAAATGCCGATGCCGAGTGCCTGTAAGTACTATTGAAATAGTCTCGAAAGTCTCATTTTTCCCGAGAATTTGGAGACCGCATCGAGTCACGATTTTTTTTCCGAGACTCAGAAAGTCATCGAGACAGAAAACCCTAGTCAAGTCAGGCTGCGAATGATGATGGTGAACCTTTCTAATATTTAGTCTCAACTAGCGTTTGTGAACCAAGGAAAAGGGAGGAACGCCTTTCGAAAAACATATACATATATCCATTGGGATTCCTTTTGAAATGATGGCTTATTCAGAAACAGTCTGTTGTTTTTAAAATTAAGTAATTTAGTGTTACTTATTATTGATATATATATTATATATTACATCATATACACATAGTATATAATATTATAGTATATTTATTGTTATATTATATTGTAGATATATAATTATAATAGATCTTATAGGTATATTTTATTTTATTTTATTTTATTTTTTTGCAAAATGTCAACTGTAGTCTCTAGCGATGAGGATGATTTTGTTTCCTTCTGTACTCCTGGTGGGAGTTCGGACAGTGAAGATAGCTTCTGTAGTTTACCAACTCTCTCTGATACTATTGCGGAGGAATTATTCGATGTACCTAAGAATTTAAATATAATCCATATTAATGCCCAAAGTATCCCAGCACATTATCCCGATCTCTTGGCCTCTTTTGATCACAAAAATATCCATGCTATTCTTGTTTCCGAGTCTTGGTTAAAGCCTTGTCTTCCTTCCACCTCTTACTCGCTCCCAGGCTTTAAATTGATACGTAATGACCGTTCTGCTGGTGCTGGTGGCGGTGTGGCAATCTACTTGCGTGGCTCTATCCCTTTCTCTATCGTTAGTATATCTGCACAACCACCACCATCCAATGCGGGTGAACACCTCTTTATCGAAATTCTGCTTCACCATACAAAACTTCTCCTCGGAGTTTATTATTGCCCATCACTTCGAGTAAATTTCTTCTCCTCTTTCGAGAAGATGATGGAAGATCTCGTGCCCTCTTACAATCATACTATTATTATGGGCGACTTTAATACTTGTTTACTTAAAAATGACTCCCGATCCACAGCATTAAAATCTGTTATCGACTCTTGCAACATGCACATTTTACCGTCAAACGCTACTCACTATTTTCCAAATTCAAATCCTTCTCTCCTTGATCTTGCGTTAGTTTCCTCTTTATCGCATGTTGCAAAGCACGGGCAATGTGCAGCTGATGCTTTCTCATACCATGAGCTCCTATATATCTCCTATAAAATTCGTCCTCCGAAAGTCAAGCCGAAAATTCTTATGCAGCGTAATTTTAGTAAGATGGACGCTGATAGGCTTCAAAATGACGCTAAGCTCATTGATTGGTCTCCCGTCATGGATGCTGACAATATCGATGACAAAATCAGTCTCTTCAACTCGACGTTAACGAAACTTTATGATGTTCATGCACCTGTCCGTGAAGTCAAAATTAAACAGCTACCTGCTCCTTGGCTTACAAGTGACATAAAGAAACTCATGCATAAAAAAGCAGTAGCGAAAAGAAAATTCCGTCAACGGCCTAACAATGCAACTAGTAAGGATAAGTATACAGTAGCCCGAAATCGCTGCAATAGGGTGTGTAGGGATGCACAACGCCACTACATTCATGAATCTGTCTCTAATGAAGATCCAGCTAAAGTCTGGAAATTCCTCAGGACTGTTGGAGTTGGCAAGAGTCGTCCAGATGCCGTCTCAAAAGATGTAGATTTAAATTCCCTTAACCAACACTTCTCTTCTTCACCTAGCATTAATCTAGATGAAAAAAACCGAACATTGCATTATCTCTCATCCTTGCCAACTCCCGATTATCCCCCGTATGTGTTTAGCCAACTCACTGCATGTGATGTTAAAAAGAGCATTCTCTCTATCTCTTCTAACGCTGTGGGTGGTGACTGTATCAGTCGAAATATGATTCTACCTATCTTAGAAGAAATACTTCATATCCTATGTCATATCCTTAACTATTCTATTTCGTATGGTGTTGTTCCTTCTGTATGGAAGGAGGCACATGTTATTCCTCTTCCCAAAAAGTCAAAGCCCACTTCCTTTACTGACTACCGCCCCATCTCTATCCTTCCATTCCTTTCCAAAGTCCTTGAGCGCCTCATTTATAACCAGTTAAATTCCTTTCTCATTACCAATAATCTACTCAATCCTTTCCAATCCGGTTTCCGACCTGGCCACAGCACCGTTACTGCGCTTGTGAAAATAACGGATGACGTTAGATCAGGCATGGAAGATGGTCGCCTCACTATCCTTACACTCTTAGATTTCAGTAATGCGTTTAACACTGTCGACTTTGATATTCTTCTTAGTCTACTCAGCTCTATTAACGTATCTCCATCAGTGATTGGCTGGTTTCGCAGTTATCTGCAGGGACGCCAGCAGCGTATACGCATTGATGACTCTTTTTCATCCTGGTGCAATGTACTGGCCGGCGTTCCGCAAGGTGGCGTGCTATCACCCCTTTTATTTGCAATCTTCATTAACTCTATTTCTAATAAACTCACTTCTTCCTACCACCTATATGCAGACGATCTTCAAATCTACTCCCATGCTACACCTGACACTTTAAAAAGTACGATTGTTGAAACCAATTTAGACCTGCAACGTATAAGCAAATGGAGCTACTCGTACGGGCTGCAAATTAATCCTAGCAAGACTCAGGTTATCATCTTAGGTAGTTCTCGAATGGTCTCTAAGGTTGACTGGCCTACTCTCCCATCCATTTGCTTCGAAGGTACGATGATACCTTACTGCAATACGGTGAAGAACTTAGGAGTGTTCTTGGACAGCACACTGTCATGGGGCCCACAGCTTGACTCTGTTAGTCGCAAGTTGTTTGCTTCTGCAGGCGCTCTGAGAAGACTTCGCAACTTTTTACCTACATCAACTAAAATTACGCTTGCACAATCACTCCTATTACCAGTTCTCGACTATGCCGACTCCTGCTACCTTGACTTATCAGAGGACCAGCTAAATAAGCTTGAGCGTCTTCAAAATTTTTGTATTAGATTTATCTTTGGCCTTCGTAAGTTTGATCACATTTCTGAATTTCGTGTAAAGCTCAAGTGGCTTCCCATCCGCCTTCGCCGGAATACCCATATTCTTACACTTCTGTATAATATACTTAATAACCCTTCCGCTCCTCATTATCTTAAGCAAAATTTTGAATTTCTCCACAGTTGTAACTCTTTTTCTCTTAGGTCATCGGATAATCTCTTGTTGAAAATTCCACTTCACCGCACTAGTTTTTATGGTAAATCCTTCACCATTCAAGCTGTTCGCCTATGGAATAAGCTGCCAGTGCCGATAAGACAGGCCCAATCTCTTTCAACTTTTAAAACTAAAGTTTTAAATCACTACCTGTCTGGGACCTAGTCTTTCTATGGCATTATCTTTTTGATGATTTCATCATAATGTCGTTGTCAGTATCTACCTTAATATTTTACTTATACCTATCACCCTCCATCGTTGGAGAATTTTGCAAATACATAATTTATACAATACCAGTCATATTTATTGTGTTTATATATATGTTTATGAGTATGTATATAGATATGTATATATATATATATGTATTAGTATAATATTTAGATATTAGAATGTAAATATAGTATGTATTAATATTGTGTAATATTCTGTATAATTTTAGGTAGTCAAAATGTTAATTATATATAATTTTTTTATATATTTTTATCTATAATATCTTTTTGGTACACCCTTTATCCACTGTAATTTAAATATTTTTTCTGTTAACAATATGTCTTATCTGGTTGTCTGGAAGAGATTGCTATCTAGCAATAAGACCGCCCTTGTAATTTTAGTTTATTTTTCTTGTTATTATTTATTTTAAGGTGATACAATAAAGCATATTCTATTCTATTCTATTCTATTCTATTCTGATCTGAATACAGGTTGTGTCTGTGCGTGTAGGGCCATTGACCATGCGTGCGTGAAATTCTCAAAGGCCAGACCAGCCCCTCGGTATTCATGGTAGGGGCCCGCGTACCGGGAATCGCATCCGGCACCCGACGTGCCACTACTGCGAAGTCTTTAAGCTTTGTAATTAGTCATTTGACCATTTGGAACTCATTTGTGTCTGTTTCGAGAACTGTGCTAGATCACGGCGTAATGGTGCGCGAGAGAGTTTAGTTACATTGCGACACCAGAATTGTTCTTTGCTCGAGAATAAAAAGCCGAGAGGTTTTTGTTTCCTATTGTTCTTTATTATCATTGTCTTTGGTTATGTACTCCACCGTAACAAGGATCCCAGTATGAACCCTATTGGGTCAGACAGACAGAACTTGATATTAGTTTCTTTTCTCATTGTACGAGAAACGTTTTTGTTGGGTTTAATTTTACTGTTTTTTCTTTCGCTCTCATGTTTGCTGTGCCTCTATGATTAAATTAACTGACGGCCGCAAATTCGTTTCAGTTGCGAATAACCGAAATTCTTTTCTTAGTACGCGCCTGCAGTTCTGAACGAAAACACATTCCAAGATTCTCTACGTTAAGTGGTTTGGCCTGTAGGTTGTCTGTCAGTCAGTCAGTCGAGATAAGCCTTTAATATGTATTTATGGACTAAAAATTGATACTTTTTTGTCAGTATCTATAGTCTTGCTTATGGACGTCCTTGTCAATCATTAGCCTATGACATACGGTTCGCATTTCATACCTAACATCTAAGTAGGTACATATTTACTCTTTTAAAGACCCAATTACCTACAGTGGCACTGGGCAATTCCGATTTTCCACGCTCCGTCAAACAAATGAAGTTGTTGGTTGTGTGTGGCCGCTTTAACGGTCTTTAACCAACGTCAAACCGAATGCAAAATGAAATAGGACAACGATGCAATTTAGGAGCGGGAAATTGCGGTCTGTAATTGAATTATGATTTCTGAATGTATTGCAGGATAATTTAATACAGCTCATCTATAGTATAGTAACTACGGCTTAGTTACTAAGCTAAGGTGAATAGATTGTCCATGAGGAAAGAAAGTCAAGGTTTCAAATTGACATTCATTCTGATGTCTTCTGCTGTTCATCTAAACACTACTTCGGGTAAAGTCGGCTGGTAGTAGATATATTACCAAGTGACCATGGTAATATGTCTACTGTCTTTTCAGATAATTGATTGATTCAGGCGTTACTTTGCGGAAATCCATAAATATCAACAAATTATATAAATATATTTAGTAATAAATCCGCTTGATTTCTAAACAAAGGTTTTAATTAACTTAACTTTAGTTTAGAACTTTAGTACATATTACTATATTATAAACCAAAGAGTCAACGAACAGAAAACCAAAGTTTAAAGATACGACACGTGTTTCGCCTCTACACTCTCACTCTCGTTTCGAACTTCGGCGAGTCCACACCTCCTGATGATGCCTCGTGTAGAGGCGAAACACGTGTCGTATCTTTAAACTTTGGTTTTCTTTTCGTTGACTCTTTGGTTTATAATATAGTAATATGTACTAAAGTTCTAAACTAAAGTTAAGTTAATTAAAACCTTTGTTCAGAAATCAAGCGGATTTATTACTAAATATATTTATATAATTTGTTGATACTGTCTTTTCTTTTACCGGAAGGACATCATATAATGGTAGCGTAACACTATAATACTAAAAATAAAGTGCCTGTATTGGTGATGCTATGACCGTGAACAAAATGTATTATTGTAATAGCATCCTTTCTAATGTCATGTCAATGTTGAGTACATTGACAGCCAAACTGTCGCTGTCGCTGTGTGTTACGCTGGTAGTCACGTTAAACTATCGTCCGTAAACCAACTTTACAGGCAACCAATTTTTTTTTTATCAATCATGTATATCACAATATTCAGAAGCGACTACGTTGCATGTATGATGATACCGATGCGGTAGCTCCAAAGCAAAAAGGGGACCTTTTTATGCGGGAGTAATCTGGCAATCTCTAACAGGAGCAATAAAAGTTCTGTAAATAAACCGTTTCCACAAAACGCGTATGGTGTATGTCAATCCACTTCTGTTTTGAATTAGAACTGAATGTAACTCGATAGGCCATTTGTGCCTTAATGGATAAGTTATTTAAGATGCGGAAGCACGCCCGCCATTAGGATTTCCAGTGGTAATCTGATTAAAATAGACCTGAAGTGAATTATAATAGTAAGTATTTGGAATTGTTGCTCTTCTAGGAGACTGGTGGACAGTGGACAAAGATCGAAAGGCGTCGAATAAGTTGGGGTAGACCTTTGCTCACCAGTAGGACAAGTTAGGTCAACAATAAACATCAAAATTATGGACAAGTTTCCTGAATGATCCAAGTCATTTCGTGACATGACCATAACAATTAATTATTAAGTATACATTTTAATGGAACTAATATACATTTTCATTGTTACAGGTCGCACCCTGCAGCATAATAGGGACCCATACGCTGCGGCGGAAAGACGGGTGCGACACGCACTCGTGGTATGTATACCTTGCATACGCATAGCATAATCAGATAATGTTCCCACTGTTTGGACTCTGACCTACTCTCGGCTAGACGATTACATGATGCCATATTCTGAGGAGTTAAAAGTAGGGGAGTAAAGTAGTTAGCCAGTAGTAAAATATGAAAAGGTACTTTCACCGTCATACACCAGCTTGACCTTAACTGTCTGTAATGCCTAGATCACACGTACCGAGTGCTCGGCCGAGACAGTAAATGTTACTCGGCGGAGACAGTGAAAGCTTAAATCACTCGCTCAGTCGAGCACTCGGCGCTATGTTTATACGTACCGAGTACTCGGCCGAGACCACTGTCTCGGCCGTGTACTCGGTACGTGTGAGCAAGGTATTATGCCTAGATCACACGTACCGAGTACTCGGCCGAGACAGTAAAATGTTACTCGGCCAAGACAGTGAAAGCTTACATCACTCGCTCAGCCGAGCACTCGGCGCTATGTTTATACGTACCGAGTACTCGGCCGAGAGCACTATCTCGGCCGAGTACTCGGTAAGTGTGATCTAGGCATTACACGGCTTATCTGAATCAATGTCACGGTCAAGTCAGTCTCCGTAATCAAAGGCATCTGCAGTTTCTATGAATCTTAAATTTGTTCATGGCAGGGTCATTGGTATCCAGCTATAGGATTTAATGGGCTCACCAGTAGCTTGAAATAAGTTAATGATTCAAATAAATCATGAGTTAAAATAAAGTCACCAAGTTCCTCTTCGCTTTATTATTTTTGAGCTCCATGTACTTATAGAGTACCCGACGTTGTGCTTTGTTTTGATAAATATATATTTTCAGTTCATTACAAGTATTGTCGTCATTAATAATCAGGACAATTTACGTCATCCATCATTTCCTCATTGCAATCAGCGGTACTGCTTGCTCCAAGTTTTTTAATGAACTGTCGCTATTGTCTTTACTAATGTGTAAACTAACACTGTCTCCATGTTTTTTTACCAATGCTAGTATAACAATAAAATTATGAGTTACTACCTCAGTTTTAATAGTGGTTACGGATATTTCCTGATTCTTACTAAGTATGTCAAATATATTTTGGTATGTTCAGAAGCAAAACATACAATAATAAAATAATATATAAAAAATAAATATCATACTTTTTGGAAGAAATATGGTAACCCAAATGATTATAATGCGTTTTCTACACTTAGGTCTAGGCTTAAAAAAATGGAAAATGAATGCTACTTATCTTATATAAAATACTCTCAAGAAAAAATTAAATCTACACCTAAATTATTATGGACCTATGTAAAATCTAAGAGAAAAAATCAATCAAATTATCCTAACCTTATGCAATACAATAATACTACGTATTCTAACCACCGAGACATTTGTAACTCATTTAACGATTTTTTCTGCAGAAATTTCAGTCAACCAGCACAACAATACATTGATTTCTCTGAGGATCTTGCTCCATGTTGTAGCGTTGTGTCTAGTATACATATTTCGGTGGCAGACATGTTAAAATTACTTCAAGATCTCGATTGCACTAAAGGTGCTGGATCCGACGAAATACCTCCCTATTTTTTCTATAAATGTGCAGAATCATTAGCGACTCCTATTGCTATGCTTTTTAACAGATGTTTTAGCGAAGGGTTTTTCCCTAAAATCTGGAAAACCGGGAACATTGTGCCAATTCATAAGAAAGGTTCCAAAGCTGCTATTGAGAATTACAGGCCAATATCGATCCTTAATGTATTAAGTAAACTGATGGAAAGAGTAGTTCATGAACAAATGTATCCGTTTCTTATTCGTCTTATACCAACGCAGCAGCATGGTTTTGTCCGTGGCCGTTCGACTAATACTAATCTTGCAGTCTTTGTCAATGACATACTTCGTGGGATGGACGATGGGTTTCAAATAGACGTCATTTACACGGATTTTGAGAAGGCGTTTGATCGCGTGGACCACATAATCCTCCTCCGAAAGCTCCAAGAGTTAGGAATACGTGCAAATCTCCTCCGTTGGATAGAGTCTTACTTACGTAATCGCTCACAGGCTGTTGTTGTGGCTGGTCATCGATCTGATTTTGTAAATTTTCTCATGTATGTTGATGATACTAAAATTTATGCCTATATTAAAACTGACTTAGATGCAATGAAACTTCAAAATGACCTAAACAAGTTAAGTAATTATTATAAAGTTAATAGAATAGGGGTAAATATTTCAAAATGTCATCAAATTAGATTTACCCGTAAAAAGAATAAAGTATCTTATCAATACATGCTGGACAACACACCACTAGAACAAACCAATGTTGCCAAAGATCTTGGAATAGTTTTTGACTATAAAATGTCTATGTCTAACGTGCCACGTACCACGTGTCATCTATAGTTACAAGGGCATATAGGAATTTAGGCTTTGTCCTGCGCGTTAGCCGCCCTTTTTCAGATCCTGAATGCATTAAAGTGCTTTACTATTCCTACGTTCGTAGCATCCTTGAATATTGTAGTAATGTTTGGAATCCCAACTACATAACTTATTCTGAGTCTATTGAGTCTATTCAATCTAAATTTATAAAAGCTCTAAATTACCGGACACAGCACATTAAAATTAGCTATGAAGAATCTTGTAAATACCACAAACTGATGCAGCTTTGGGATCGACGCACTCTGCTACTCTGCTTTTCTTACACGACATTTGCAATAATAGGATTGATTGCCCCGAGTTAACATCTCTATTTCTTAACTTTAGAACTCCTTTAAGGCGTACAAGACACACACCTTTATATGATGTACCCTTTAGCCACACCAACTACTCCCAAAACTCAATTGTTTGCCGCACACTCAATTGTTACAATAAACAATTTGCAGGCACAGACATATTTCACCTTAGCAAAAATGCCTTCAAAAAGCAAATTAGTATAACTCTGTCTGAAACACAAACATAGATCATTAATTACTCATATACACACACATACCCCTACCCTCACCTCACCTACACACCCCACTCTCACACATAAACTCGTTCTTCATTCTTTACGCGTACCCACTCATACTCACAATATAGTATTTTTGTTATTTTTAGACACAGGTACTATTTACTAATATTGAGTTTTAAATTGTTAAAATTAATTTACCTTAGCGACATATTGTAAAAAACCTTATTTAAAAAGTAAGAATCTGTTACTGGCAATAGGATAAGTTTAAATAAGTATATACATACATATGGAGTGCTGTCGATTCTATGATAAATATATATAAAAAAAAAAAAAAAAAACCAAGAGTTTTGTTTTATGTTTGATTTGTTAACATGACAAAACGTACGTTTTCCTTATTACAGAATAAATATTGCCATAGTTACTTATAGTACAATGACACACGGCGTTTTTACACGCTACACGCCAGCGACTTCGTTTGTAGCGTGTAAAGTCGCTCTGTGTCATCGGCGTTTTATCAATCTGCTTCTTTACAATCCTTCCCAAACGCTAACACGCTCACACGCTAGCGTTTAAAAACGTCAACAATCAGCTTGTAAAAACTAAAAACGCTTGTGTGTCATCCACGCTTTACTTATTTTATTTTCGCTTGTGTTCAGTCCTGGCTTCGTTTCGGCTGTCAGTGTGTCAGCTCCGACAGTCTACACGTTTTCGATTCCAATCGTATTTCTTTTTATCGACCAATTTTTACACAAAGCAAGGCCGTCGGCGAACAAATTGTTCAGCTCGTCTGTTTTTATTGAACTTTCATTACCGACTAGATCTTTTTTCGCTCTGCGGTCGTATCGATTTTATCGTAATGTTTTCACGCTTCATTTGTTTTCCGATTTCTTTATGGATCATAATTCGTGTTTGCTCTTTCTACTTCATCGCATTGAGGATAAATATTATCCGGTGTTTTACTATTTCTTTCATTTTCCTTAGTTCTATAAAAAAATGTACTGACTGGCTCAAATTTATTATTGTAAGGCTATAAATATAAAAAGTAGTTCATAAACAAGACCTCCATTGACAATCACGACCACGGTCAAGCGCGATGCCCTCGCAAATTCAATTAACTTGCACATCAGGATAGTGTTGCCAACTAAGCTAGATGAAATTTATATATTATATATAACCAAACAAAATTAAAGGGGCAATGCAGATGGGGTACTACGTTGTATCTGTGAAGTCAGAATTTTGAATTTCTACAAAATGCCTGAGTGACAGCGGCGCGAGTGCGGCGCCCGAGCCGAGTTTTGGTGAGCTGGCTCGAGATAGGTACCCGGGTTGGCCAAACGATGAATAAAACTTAAATTTTATCAATTACGGTACCTCCTGACGCAAATCCACAGGAAAACGACTAACGGTAACAGTTATTCAATGTTTAAAGAAAAATTCGGCTCATTACGTGATTGGGCCCATTGCATTTTCTTTCCTGAAAGTATCTGTTCATTAAAGTTTATATAGTAAATAAGACATCAACAAAATCTAATAAACTATCAAGCTAACCTTCATCACCATCAATCTTCTTCAAGTCTTATTGTACATAACAAAACCAAGGCCTATTCCGAAACCTAATCACATCACGCGGGCCATACACGGGCCAACTCAAAACATGGCCTATTTTCAGTCCCATTCACGGTATCCCACGTCGCCCATAAAATGTTATGTTCGACCGAACCGTTGAGTCCAAAATAGCAACGGCAAAGGACAACTCCAAGACTTCAAGTAGAAATACCCTAACAGCTTTAAGTGTAACTGTACCTTTGAAGTTATTTTAGATTTCAGTAACTGCGATCGGTATGCTGATGGTAAATGAAGTCAACAACGTGAATTAGATAGAGAACTCGCTCCTACAATTATTATAAATTCAATAACTCCAGTGAGAAATAACGTGTTCTTGAGTGGAGACCACGTCTAGGCAAGGGCGGTATTGGACGACCTTCGGCTAGATTGAGCGTTGATCTGCGTGCTATAGCCGAAGATCGAGCTCAGTGGCACGCCTTGTGAGAGACCTACGTCCATCCAGTGGACTTATAAAAGTCTTCTGCTGGACCTATACAGGGTGATGAAGATGATGAAGGGAAACAAAGAAGAGCATAATCTGGTAGTGTTCAAAATGTTAATTTAACATCTACCCAGCGCGAGTGTACTTTAGTACTCCGCTGCAGCTGAGTTAAACGAATAGTGATATGAAATTCCATTACTGAAATGGCAGCGGATTTAAAATTGGCACGATATATTGGACCGATATGTAGATGTTAAGAATTAGATACAGGCATCGCAGCTGTAGGTACCATACAGAATATGGATTTAGGAAAATCTTGGGATATTTACATCGATATTGAATTTAGGTTCGAAATGCATTCAAAATGTTTTGACTTTCAATCAGATACTGTGTATATCTGAGGGGACTGGTTCATTCAACTTTTGGGCTAATATCACCTTTACATAATTTAACTTGTAATTTTGAAAATCGGTGGAACACTTGTCTCATTATTGCTATTGTTTAATTATTACAAAGTTTAAAAACCCATCGATGTCGACTCGAGCCGACTTTATCCGAAGGAGCGTTACATGCCCAGTCACTTTCACAAAACATACGCGCCTCAAGAAGTTTTCACTTCAAAACTAGATTCTCACAATAATCACTTCAAGATTATCACGAAACACAACTCTACCGACTCATACATAACAACCAACATTCGTACAATTGTGTCAACTTGAGTCAAGTTACATTACCAGTACACGTTTGCGGTCCCATCTCTCGGGTCTCGGCTGCAATCAATTAAGTCTGCCAGCATTTCTGTGGTACCCAACTTTGAAGCCTAAGTTTTGGGGCTTAAAGGCGATGTTCCGTCGCCGGGTATTCAGCCCCAGTTATTGCATTCGTGCTGTCAAGTCACAAGTGGGGTTAGTTGCTGCTTTAATTTTGTGGTCGGTGATGGAAGGAGTTGGGATACTACGAAGTGAATGTGCTCGTATTTGGAGAAAATCTTTAATATTACTTTACCTTTAGTACATTCATGTTATTTCGAAAATAAGGTCAGTGAATGGGTCACTGGGACTGTCTTACTGGGACATCTTTTCCGATTTTACCCTAATCCACAACGAAAGTATCCAGCGCGTCGCTATCACACTCGTGCATTTGTACATTTTTGAAGATATATACTGAGTATAAATTTCAAAAAAGTAGATCGGTGATTTTCTTACCTCACGAAATGTTTTAGTATTTATTTTGTGAAAACTGTTTTTCCCTATTTCCTTCGCTTATGATAAACATATCAAAACAAAAATATACTAAAATCGGCGGGATTCTGGGCCTCAAACCATAATTGCATATTACAGTATTTACAGTTTACTTTGATTACTGTCAGTGGTTTCTTACATGTTATGTTCAATTTATCAACAGCAACAAGTGTAATACTTGTACTTGTACCAACGTATTATTTTTTTTTTAATTTATTCAAAATTCTTCATCTTATATTTCTTTCAAAAACTCAGCTGTTTCTGTTTGCTCTAGATTAAGAATCGTAGCTCTTTTCTCAACAAGCTAAATGGGCTGAGGCTAAATAACGCTAGCTTGAAATAGTCTAGGACTAGGAGTCTGGCGCACTCACTCCCCACGGAGTTTATTGACTAAGTTAGAGTTAGTTGCAACTAAGTTATTGAATAACTGAACAATGGGAGTGAGCTTAGATGAGCATTTATTATCTACTTATGGTATTGGTTTGCGATGCCAATTGTAGGACCATAGAGAATCTAGCTTTAGCTGAGTTGGTATTTTAGGCTTGCAAAATAGGAGCGTGCTTGGATTATCCATTTTATCCATGTATGTGATTATGTTTATGTGCGTGAATGAATGTCTTGTTAGAGTCAGTTCAAAACTAGAAGAGACTAATATTGGAACTGCTGCGATGACAATTTACGGTTTCTTATATCCGAATACAAGTTCCCCTTGCCTTCTCTATTTCCGTACAGACTCGAAAATATCACATATTGTAATTAACATACATATATGTATGTACATATATTACAATCACACGTTCTCGCAACGGTGAAGGAAAACATCGTGAGGAAACCGGCATGTCAAAGGATAGAAAAAAAAAATCTATGGCATGTGACATCTACTAATCCGCATTGAGTCCGCGTGGTGGATTAAGACCCATTCGCTCTCTTGCCGAGATTGGGCCTGATTCCCAGCTGTGGGAACATTATAGGCTGATTATGTATCATTAACATAATTTATGTGGTGAGGAAAATGCATTAACGTACTCTTATATGAACCAAATAAATGTTAAAGATATTAAACAAGATCCGCGCTTGTAAATTGCAAGAAAAATACGATCGTATATCGGAACGGAAGCAGTAATATAGTACAGTCTCTTTTACCCAGATTAAGGACGTATGTGCTTGTATATTTATATTGGTATGGATGTAATGTTAATTACATAAGTGATGAATTGGCAGCCGGCCAATCGGATAGAGCCGATAAATCGTTACAATAATATTTGAACACTGTTAAGGACATAGAAGTGCGTCAATTGACCTGAGTTTGCATTCCATTGTACGCACTATCTCCCTTCATCAATCTGTATAAATATATATAATCAAAGTGTTACTAAAACACACTACAACCAACTTATTGGATGTAGTGTGTTTTTCTAGTGACCGTTAACACCACGGAATAGTCACAGAGAAGGAAAATATACAATTTCGTTTACTTCGATGACGTAATTTTTTCAGTTATTTTGATTTTAAAAACCAAAGTACTGAACCGATTTTCATGAGGTTTGTATTTGAGTTTGGAGAACTTCACAGTCAAAGTTATTGAACGTTAATAGCCCATACCATACCATACTCTAGATATGGTATATCACTGAAAGCCCTTAAAAACTTATATATTACCACCACGGGCCGCAGTGTCGTAACCTTATTATTATATTACAGAGGTACTAGACCATGAGATATAAAGTTACTATAAAAAGGTGCTACAATTTTATGCGTCAGTGAGCACATTTTTCTTTAAGTTCATCGACCTCTTCTTTTCTTTCATCATTTGTTACGGGCGTTCCGCGAAGCTCAACTCACGCTTTATATTTGAGTCAGTTTACATTCCTGAAAATGACCGCTTGAAAATTTATGTTAATGTCTCATATTGAATTAAATATTCATTTCTTTATTATTAAAGTAGAGTAGAGGAAAGCCTAAAAAAGATGGTAGGACTGTGTGAATGAGGATATGAACAAAGCAGGTGTTAGTATACAGAGATAACGGCTGATAGAGGCTGATGGAAGAAGAAGACATGTTGTGCCGACCCGGCCTTAGTGTAGGATGAGGGCAGGAATATGATGTTGATGATATTATTCACGTACATTTGTTTTCATTAAAGCCAACCCATTATACATTTTGGAATCTGACTCGTCATTCGAAAGATACATATTTCAAACGGCCATTCCAATTTGCAAATGGGTTTGTGAAATCCTGAAATCCCGCAACGCAATAAAGAACCCTCGAATCGCATCCGAAAATCCCATTAAGGCATAATTTCCGGGCTTAAATCTAATCAAATTAAAACGCAACCGTTTTCATTTGAAATGTCACTTCATTAACTGTAAAATTAACTGTAATCCAAGCTTTAGGGATAAACTTCTCCCTCGAGAGAGAGCTTTGTTTATTACCGGTAGTACTCTAGTGCACTTGCAGTCCTAAAAAGTTGTGTAAGATTGACGAAGGAATGCAGGAAAATAAAGACCTCACGAGTCACGACATATTGTACCAGAATCGGCATTTGTATTCTATAGCTACGAGTATCTTATAGTCATAGAAGTTAAGTTAGTCCTCGTATCATCAGTAGTGCTTTTCCGCTTCCGTTAGTAAAAGTAGTAAATTAATTAATTATATACACACACAACACACGACGGAAGTGAAAACTTCGTCACCTTATTCGACTCGTCGACTTTTCACGAGCGTTACATAACCGAGCCTGACGGCTTAGTCTCATTTAATACCCACAAAATAAATTGTTTAGCGCTCCTAAATAAATTTTCTCTTCAATAATTACAAAACTTTAAAGTTAAAATTTGTGATTCAAAAGGCAACTAGTATGGTTTAAATGGGATTATTATATCTATTAATAATACTAGTAAACTGAGCACTGTGTCAACTTTCAACTCCTGAATCAACCTCGATTAGTTCCAATGCGGACGGCGTGCCTGGAATACTGATTTTGCATGGTTAAGGCTTTCGCGCACATATGGGGAATTCAAAATTAGTTATATGACACTACGTGCTTCTACGGTGTGTTAGCCTTAGTTGTGAGTCGTTTCATAGTCTTAGGTATATTGTTATTGTCCTTGACAGTTTTTTTTTCGAGTCGATTGATCCATCCTAAGAAGTAGGTTCTCTCTGCTGGGTTTTCTAATACATTTCCTTCCGTACGAACTGTTAGTACAACTATGTCATTTTTAAATTTTATTCCCTTTCCATGGAATTCAATCTGATATCTACTATCTTTCCTATCCGACGAAAATCCACTCGTATCGCTTACCAACCTTACATTTTCGGATTCGTTTATAAAGGCCGCAGCGCTCGCCCGCAGGTCACTAGATAGTCTGATTAGCGGTGACACCGCACCGGTGCGCGCGCTGAATACGCGATCCCCTTCGGTTTCTGCACTCCTGGTAACTCACTCAATATTCTATAGGGGCGTTATCGACGTGGAGGCGCGTGGTACCTACTCCTGGTACTGGTATTACCACTCAATATTCCTTTAGGTACAGGTTAGAAGCTGGTCCTACATTCGATACATTTACATTTTAAATATCACATTTCTTATAGCAGTTCGCAACGCGTGCCACGGCTGGTTGAATAAGATCCTTTAGTGGCTGAATTTATTAGCAACTTGTAAAATGGTACGTTCTACAGTTTCGTAGAGTTTATTTGAGTTTACTTTCATCCGCCGCGGGATAAATCCTTTCTTTGTTCACGCCATTCATTAGCCCCGTAGTTAGCACTTTCTTGTTCTCAGACGATTCTTGCTTTGTAAAGTGTAACATTTCGCCTGAATCGTGTGTACTCTGTGAAAATTTTACTGCTATTATATACTCGCGTAACAGAAATGTGGAATAATCTTGATTGCCTCACGTATTCATTGCTGGTATTTTATAAGATTTTTTTAGGAATATTTCAGGATAAAGGTGTAGGACGAAACGTGATCAGCATTATAACTTAGCTAACATGTAACACTACGTTATGGGAATGAGAAAACCAATATTAAACGATTTCGTTTTGTAATTCTGATTTTTGGGTAGTTTATTGCGTTTCATGATATTTGGGATTTATGTGCCGGCTTGTTCATTAACAGCGTATCATAATGGATTATTTCCGATTTCATTACTATGTCCTGACTTAACTGGATTTTTGGGATTTGATATATCATACTGTGTACATCGTTTTAAAACTAATATTCGTATAGCTTTATCGGAATGAACTTTGTAAGTACCCAAGCTCTTTCTGTATCTTTTCAAAATGTTTTTCCACTTGAAGAAAACAAGTCTGTGGCTTACTGCGGCGTTGGCAACTTTGCCGAGAAAATTGGATTGAAAAATAAATAGAAGTTGTATCATAATGAAAGTAGCCTTCTTCTTGGTGAGTATAAAAAACGTAACAAACCTTTCTCCAATTGATAGTGTTCTCCAAAGTATTTATAAGGCCAAAATCTGTAGTTCATTAGTTCTGTCTGGTAGTCTGATATGCCTTTTACTATCTCCGAGGTCTAAATGCTACTAAACCAGGCACTGGTTCTAACAGGCGAGACAAAACGGATTAAAGTTGGTTTACGGACGATATTTTGACGTGACTGCCAGCGTACCTAAATGAGCGTTACCGGACAATGACAGCGTTACCGGACTATGACGTCAACGTTTTCGTCCATGCAGCCGGCGTTCATCGATTTACTAGACGTAATCATGTTAATACTGCACGTTTGCTTATTGTGTCGTTTACTTTTTATGAATTTATACTAGTAAAAAAGTTTTAATTTATTTTATGAGACTGCTGGTATTGAGCCGTCCCGAGGGTTTCACTGGTAACTGGTATTTCTCATTCAAGTTTTTTCATAAACTTCACTATAAATATGATTTCTTTGTTGCTGCCACAGCTGGGCAAAGACCTCTTTAGTGATGCTGGGAAATACTTCTCGCATTCTTGTCGAGCAATAAGATAAAATAAAAAAAATATTTTATTGTCTCAAAAGACTTCAGAAATTTCAGAAATACCTGCTTCTAAGATCGACGAGGATGGCGTAGCGCGGAGTTGTAGGAAAGAGGTGAGATCTTAAGGAGAGATCTTACTCAATCAGCAGTGACTAGTTATGGTAACTATTTTACAAATAGGTACTTTTTTATAATATAAACAACCAATTAGATGAAGCCGCACAGGGCCTGCTAGATCTGTAACTTGATAAGTTACTTTATATCTTGAGCTTTTATCAATAAATAGTAAAATAGACACGCAAACTCTACCCTGCAGTAAAAAAAAAATTTTGTCTGTAAAGTTGGTTTACGGACGATAGTTTAACGTGACAACGACATCAGCGTAACGGGACAACGAGCGTTACCGGACAATAACGTTTTCATGCATGCAGCCAGCGTTCATCGATTTATCAGACGTAGTCACGTCAAAAAAACACCATCATTTGACTCTGTCAACATCCTTGTAAAATTCACTATCAAAAATGACTGGGCCTTCGAGACTGATCATAATAATATCTCAGGGTCCATAAGTGCTAAAACAGTATAGCACTATGTTGTTATAAATTCTGTGTACCACGGTGCTATTCATGCACAGGCGTGATCAAATTAGCGCAATCCAGGAGAGCGCCTAGCACGACACTTCTTTACCATAAAAAAAGCCGAAATATCATCTAATTTGCTCAAAAAGTTTTCTGTGATACGAAACCAATTATTCTATTAGGTTGGAACCCAATCAGCACCGATTACCCATTGCACCAACCGATTACCGGCGCTCAAGGTTTCGAATGGCACCTACCGCGATGTACGGCCGAATCGCGTGACGCTGCCACCTTTATCTTGGCCACACCTGCCCGAAGTTATTAAAGCTAGGCTAGTCTAGATGGCAGTATGTTAATAAGGTTTATTGGGTCTTGGTATATCTTTGCACGACTTTGCATCGTCCGTTTCGTGCATTCTTTGATCCGTGGTTCAGCGTCGTTCAGATTTACATTGCGTTTTCTTTTAGCTGCTCCATACAAGGCTTCAGTTACTAGCTGACACCCGCAGCATCGTTTGCGATGCGAATTAACAAAATTCCTTTTTTTTTTACACCATTTATAGTACGCACTTACACTTTTTGACGAACATGTCTTCCAAACTTAAATTCTCTACGTTTAGTAGTTTGGTCTGTGCGTTGTCTGTCAGTCATTCAGTTGGCACTTTGGCACTAAGCTTTTATGATGGTTGTAATATACAGTTGCAAAGCCAAATTGGAGGCCTTCGGGTGATGGCTAGTCTCCTGCGACACCATAATAGCCTTCAGATATTACGAGTCAAAACCAAAGACTATAATTGACATTTAGGCGAAGACAAAACCGAGCGCTAAGCCGGACCCTGGCTCACACAATGAGGAAGAAAGGTGGGAAATGTGAACATTATTTTTCTGATGCTGATATTTTCAGTTGGTCGTCGATTAATCTCGATCCGCCAGACGCAGGCAGCGATCGATTAGTCCAGTGTATCCGATTAAGGTCACCTCTCGACCGGATTGTTTGCGTTCAGGTTTACGCTGAAAATTGCTAAGTAACTGTTATTGCAGTGGGTGAAGCTTATAGGCCCACTTGGTGACTACTGACCATTGTATAAGTAGCGGCACATAAGTCTAGCGCTGAACGATACGCGGGGGCTACTGCGCATGTTTATTGTATGTGTAGTCCTCAGGTACCTTATTTTTTACTTCTGCGCAATAACGGTCAGCGCTAAAGTTACGTGCCGCTACTCATATCTGGTGTGCGAAAGGCACTTGCGCGAATCCAGATGCGCAAACAGACACGCGCAAAAGTGCCGTTTGTGCGAATGAAGCATTTCTTTGAGCGAAATGCGAGTGCCTAAATCAAAAAGTGTAGGTCGTAGAAGATTCTGGCAAATTAACATAACAAACATTCACACACTCACACCCCTGCACTAGGATTCCCTGTGTCGCAGGTGGCATGGACACATACAAGACCCGAGAACAAACATTGTGTTCGTCACACAAATATTTGCCCCGGCCGGGGATCGAACCCGGAACACCAAACTTCGTAGGCAGGGTCACTACCAAAGCCACGGTGTTGTCAAATTAGGAGTACTCGTTGTTTTTATTATATCAGAAACTTTATGAATACAACATAACCTCGTACCACAGACTCGTACTCAGCATAAAATCTGAGCGCATAATAACCACATTGAGAACCAAAAGTAAACGAGTAAATGCAGCGCCGCTTAGGGACTGCACAAACGCTGAAAGAGCGTCCATGACCTACATGCAGGCTCATCATTACGCCACAGAAAAATACTAACATCCCTGAATACTCGCGGTAGCTTCGCGCAAATGGACAGTCGGAAGCCAAACCTTTTTGTGGAAAAATAGGGGCTTTATGAAAGTCTCCAGCTAAAATAAACTGTTTCGCTTAGGACAGTAGAAACTGGACACTGTCCTGTCCAGTAAACAGATCTACAAGCGAAGTCAACTGCGACACCATAATAGCCTTCAGTCAGATATGATGATGATGAGTGACGACACCGTGGCTTAGTTGGTAGTGACCCTGCCTACGAAACTTGGTGTTCCGGGTTCGATCCCCGGGCCGGGGCAAATAATTGTGACGAACACAAATGTTTGTTCTCGGGTCTTGGATGTTGTGATGTCTTGTATGTGTCCATGCCACACAGGGAATCCTAGTGCAGGGGTGTGAGTGTGTGAATGTTTATCTATACATATAATAAAGCAGAAGACCCCGAATTTCGGTACATATGTTTTTTTTGACGGAAACGCGTTCAGACGAAATTAATAAACATGCCCCAAAAATTTTTTTTTTTGATTGGAAGACTTTGTTTGTGGGTTTGTGTGTTCGTCCATCACGTAAAAACTACCAAACGGATTTAACTGAAACTTTACGATATCTTAGCTTCAAAGCCTGAGATGGTTATAGGCTATATAATATTACGCTAAATCTCTTCAAAGGGTAGATATAGAAGTTTAAAGTTTGTATGGAAACAGTTTTTTTTATGAGTGTATCTATCTCAAACTTTGGAATTATGTCCTTTAAAAACAATTAATAAGATACGGGTTTCATCGTATTCAAAATTAAAGTTAAAAGATGTGAAAGTACGGAATGAAGGAGTTATTGGACCTAAAGTTGAATGAGCCTGTCTCCTCAAGTATACACAATATCTCTTTAAAAGTTGCATTTTTATGATTTCCAAAGATAAGTACCGCCAAGTTTTTCAGTTATCTACTAAATCAATGTTTGAGTGGGTAAAAAGAGGGATTGAAAATGTGCAAGTATTGATTGACTTGCTTAGTACTGACACTTTGCTATTCCGTGACATTTCTTACGCGGGTGAAAGAAACAAAATCGACAAAATAAACAACTCTTCCACGGGTGACGAAGTCGCACGCGGGTACAGCTAGTAAAGTTTATAAAGTTATAAAGTCAACACAAAAGACTATTTGACATTTAGACGAAGACAAAAACCCTAGATGCTAGGAGCGCTGAGCCGGCCCCTGGCTCTCACAATGAGGAAGAAAGATGGGAAATGTGAACATTATTTTCTGATCCCAATATTTTCAGTTGATCGTCGATTAGGCTAATCCTCAAGGCAAATTTCCATACAAAATGTTTCGGACAAATACTCAAAAAGTACGCCGTATTATAGCAATTTCTTCACACTATTCGTTTCGTCTATGTTTTCCTATTGTGTCAACAAAAATTAGTAAGGTTTCATACTTTAATTTAGATTTTATACGTGTTTTTAAATTAGTAGTGTTAATTTTTGCCTTGAGGATTACCCTTAAGTCGTGAAAGAAGTAGGCTGGCAAGGAATGTAATCGGTATACATAGTTCTCCTAGGGCTGCGTGCCAACACAGATGGGCTCTATCTCGACCTAATTGCTGGTCGTTCAACGACACTCAACCCGGATGCCTAGGGCGACCCTGGCCGCAGCACCCCTATAGTAGGCGCTAGAACCTCTTGATGTACCTACTTACTGCCGATACTATTGCATTTTCAACATGAAAAAAAGGATGTACTAAATTTAGTTTTTTTCTTTTTTTGTTGTTTGTAAACCTCAAAACTTCGTATTTTGAAAATTATTTTTTATCTGAAAGTAATAATTTCCGGTTGGTCTCATAGAAACTTCATCAAAATCGCTTCAGTAGTTTAGTTTTTAAATCGAAATAACTGAAAAAATAATTGATTGATTCAGGCGTTACTTTGCGGAAATCCATAAATATCAACAAATTATATAAATATATTTAGTAATAAATCCGCTTAATTTCTAAACAAAGGTTTTAATTAACTTAACGTCTCTCTCGTTTCAAACTTCGGCGAGTCCACACCTCCTGATGATGCCTCGTGTAGAGGCGAAACACGTGTCGTATCTTTAAACTTTGGTTTTCTGTTCTTTGACTCTTTGGTTTAGTTGAACTAAAGTTAAGTTAATTAAAACCTTTGTTTAGAAATTAAGCGGATTTATTAATAAATATAATTTGTTGAAACTGAAAAAATATGTCATCCAAATAAACTAAAATGCGTATTTTGCTTTCCTATGTTTGAGGGGTGTTAACGGTCATTTGAAAAGTCCCAATTGAAGTCGCGTGTTGGGTTTTTCTAAAAACTTTGATTAATCGTCTATCAGTTTTTCATTAATACTAATGACGAGACAATAAGGCGTTTTCTAGATGGTATGTCAACACCTGTTAAGACTAGAATAGTGCTACAAAGAACTCGTTTTAAAAAGTACTTAACCCATGCCCTGAATGAATGCGACATGAAGCCTAATGAAATCGTTTACATGTATGATGTAAATGTCTAGTAAACCTGTTCAACAAAATGAAGGCTTGTTACCCAAAGTAGTTTGCTGAGCGAGGTTATGGCGTACTTAACCCTCTCTTTTTGGCGCACATTGTTTTGGATTGTTTGAGTTACGTCTTTTGTTTCTTTTGTGCTAAAGGCTTCGTCAAACAGAACGTGCTCTTACGCCGCGTCAGGGCTTTAAGATGACGCCGCGCTATATCGCCGAACTGTGTTGTAGTATGTATGACGGTATTTTACTGTAACACCGAGCGCCGGCGCTAGCAGTACGCAACGTTCTGTCGGCGTCAGGACTGTTTGACAGGCTCTCAATTAAATATATCTGTACAACACAGTGCAGCGTTATGGCTCAACGTAACGTTACGCCTTGACGGGCGCTGAGAACGCTTTCTGTTTGACGAAGCCTTAAGTTAACGTTTCTACGATGCTCAAATGAATAATTTACTACTACTTCTTTGCTTTATTACTTGGGTAGTAGAACTGAGCAAGATCATTCATACGCGAATGACAAGCTTTTCGGTAATTTTATAAAACTACACAGCTTCCGAAATTGCTACATACTACTACATATTTCTTCTTCGTCATTCATAGCGTTCGTCTCTTGCTTCAACTTAGTTTAAACTTAACCCACCTTAAGTTATTCTTTGGAAACTTCGCCGTAAATTTGCCGCATTACAGAAGATCAAATCTCATTATTCAAATAGTCGCGCTTCTTGCTGAAGCTAACAGAAGAATCGACCTGTACTGCTTAACTTAGCCTAGATGCATGGAGTCGAGGCTGGCTATAACAGCCTCCTTAAGAAAAAAAAATACACAACAAAAATGAGCCGTGTTAGCCGAGTGGGAGGTGCCTCGACTTTCGATTCGAAGGTCGTGGGTACAAACTCGGTCGTACACCAATGGATTGGATTTTTATGTACAAAAAAATGTGTGCATTAAAACTCGAACTTAACTGTGAAGGAAAAAATCTTGAAGAAACCGGCATGTCATAGAACCGGAAAGTTCGAAAACATTTGTCAAGTGCACGAAAGGAGCCTTTTCGAGGCGCACTTGAAATCCTTTCACACTGGTTCGAAAGAACTAGTGACACGATAAGAAGACAGTCCCTATATTTAATACCTTCGAAACAGAACCAACCATCAAATTAGTCGGTTATGAAATAAAGCGCTCGATTCTCTGGATAGTGACCGTTAGTAACCGTTCACATTTTTTATAGTTGAGCACGTCCGGCTGTTAGTTTTAATACAGCCAAAATATAGCTAGGACGTGTGTTGACACGTTCCTTGAATCCCTGAAACTTTGCTCACCAGAGTGTAAAGTGCATACCAGCTTTTAGCCTGAAAGTCTTAGGGCTCTTTCAATTTAGACGTTTCGTGTCGAACCGCTGCTGTGCCGAAGCGGTGTGTGAGGCGCACGGACGGTCATTTATTTTCATACAAAGCGCACGGTGCGGCAACAGTGTGGCGCCGCACAAACGCACCGTTTCGGCACTGCAGCGGTCCGACACGAAACGTCTAAATTGAAAGAGCCCTAAGATTCCCCATACACACGCTTGGGCTAGTAGCTCCGGCCCAACAACATCGAAAGTCTTAAATTATGTATGACACTGTATCGGCCCGTCAGAACAGTTTATAGGATCGTTAAATTGGATAATGGCTATAGCAGGTGTATCAACATCGGCGACCTACTTCTGATCGATGGCCTCTTCATCTCATTGGTTTATGAGCTAAGAATCAATTATGGTGATTTTAGAAGCGGTCAATGAGCTTTTTTGGCTGGTTCTTGTTATACCTATACTTTTCAGCCTTCAATCAGTTATTGCCATGTTGGGTATGTTGGTTACATCTCAGGTCTTAATAAGTTGTCTAGAAATAAGAGCAGCTACACAATATTACCCGTTTGGGGTGTTGCAATCAACGAAGGCGGGCCGAGTCTTTTCAAGTCTGCGTTGCGTCTGTTCTTTCGTTACGTTAATGTATTTCAAGGCGCACTTGAAATCCTTTCACCACACTGGTTCGAAAAAACTATGTGACACGATAAAAAGAAAAATGTATTATGATTAGGTGGCATTTGGTTCGTCTCGATCGAATGTGACCTGGAATACATGTAAATGTCAAGTAATCCAATAACGCAACAGTAGCGGTATATTGGATTTTTGTTGTCAGCGTAGCTTCAGAGTCTTGAATATGAACTAAGTAGATCCTCCTACCCGTTGCAAATGGACGCACCCCCCTGGCTGACGCCTCGGCCCCATTAAGCGGCCGCGTGCAGGTGGGAATTCACCCTTGTTTAATTATATGCTCGACATCGGTGTGCACCGGACGGAAACTTAATAAACTACCTTACGATAACTTTTAAAGTGTTATAATATCGATTCTGAAAGAGACCTCCTCAGGTTTGCTGTGTTCGAAACTGAAAGATTCATTTAACGTTTTATATGTATTGTTTGGTATATTAAACTTAGTCCTCAGCTTTAGCCACGCCACGCCTGAGTCAAAAAGTCTTTTCCATGTTTCGTGTTTGCGAAGTGAAGAAAGTAAGTTTATAAGTGTAGAAATTTCGGACTTTTTTTAGTTAGAGATAGAGAAGCGTTATCCATCACCTCACCTGAATATAGGGGTTTGTGAAATGTTGGACGTAGGTGAAATCCGTAGTACATAAGACTACTTCTTTGCAGTAGCAACCGATCATCTGCACTCCACCGCAGCTTATTTTTTTATCAACTCTATCGATTAGAATGTTTGTGCGCGAATCCTAAGAACATTTGTCACACATGTGGTTGAATTTCTGAAATCCAAAACATACGTAATATGCCCCACCTGAATTTTCAGTAAATAATTCATCTCCACTATTTGTATGCAACAATGTACAAAAACTTATTCTAAATGTGGATGTTGGCATTGAAAACGATTTGTTATGTATGGGTATCAGGTGTTATCTCATACAATGGCGATATTATGCCAGTGACATCTATAGCTCCGCACTATGTGTTTCGTTTTACATTGTTTAGATACCTACTTTTCTCTTGAAACATTGGTTTTGTAGTCACTGTGCCTGATCTTTGTCATCCATCTTTTGATGCTCTGTTTTGCTTCCGTAACATTGTGACAATAAATTCAAAACATATACAACATGCATTATTTAGTGTTCGTTTATAATGTTCATTCCATTCCTCAGTTTGCCTCAAATGTTATCATTTTTTGCTAGCTCATCCCACACATAAGTAGGGTTGCTTCAAATGTAATTTATTTAAATTAAGACTATAGAGTTCTATAGATTATCAACCCTTTTTCAGTTCCCAGTTCCCACTTCCGACGTCATAAGCATCCACATGAAGTTTGAAAAGTTTCTGACGTTCGCAAACTCTGACAAAACACTGTGGAACTCCTCATATCATTTGTTACAAAACTTCAGGCTCGTCCTACTCAGAAGTTGCACTAGCTGAGTTGTGTCATTAACGTACTTCTCAGTTATAGGTTCCATTTCAATCCAAGGCGGGTTAATTAAAGTTTTGCATTATTCATTTACATAGCATAGATCGCAGCTAAAACACGCCGCGACGGATACCGTTAGAAAATAGATCCTCAGACGTTCTTTCAGACTCATAACCACAAAAAAAATTAACAATAAAACCCGTGAACGCCATGTTACTATCATTGATAAATCTACAAGTGTTTAGCTGACCATAAGCTTGATTGGCTTGTCTTATTTGAAACATTCCATCAATATAATATCTCTTCCTGCCTCGAAGTAGTCAATGTCATCGCGATACTATCATCATCGTCTTATGCTGGAATCACCCAGTTCTAGGTATAGGTCTATTTCCTTTTGTACCAGCCTTGTCGGTCAAGGACGGTATTGTATGATGCGCGAAACCTTCGATTGCTGTGTCTCCAGCATCTATTCTTTCGTGATTATTAACCGGTGTGTCCTCTTGTTGCAGAGCTAGAGGGTTGTCGGGCTTGGTGCGGGCGGCGGCCGCAAGCCCGGCACCATGGCTACGGTGGAAGGGCGGCCGGCGCAATATGGCGTCTCGCTGCGGCAGCTGCGCGAGCTCATGGAGTCGCGTGGCAACGAGGGTCTCGCCAAAATCAACGCGCTCGGCGGGCCGCAGGAAATATGCAGGAAGTTGTACACGTCCCCCACAGACGGTAAGTCTACCATCACAGCCTTCTTGCGTCGTACGTGTTCCTCAATGTAAAAACCTTGTGTAACTCCCATGAATTCCACTTCACATCCTGTATTGTCTCCAATGCTGGGACTCTGATTACTCTACCTACTCTCTTCTAGTGAAGTTCTTTTCTCTCTTATAGCGTAGTCTACATTGAACTTCAAACCATCGTGTTGCCGAAGATGACTATTTCAAAGCAACGCCAAAGCCTACATCCTATATCCTATGATCAAACTGGAAATAAGGTTATTAAGAAGATCATAACCAGTTGATACCAGTACTCGTATTAGAACCTTAATTGACGTACCTTTCGCAAGCTGTCACCTCGCCACTTTACGAGTAGGTACCTGAGAGTTTACGTTTTCTTTGAACACTTATCGTCTAATCGAATATATTCATACCTTGACCTCGTGTTTCAGCTGAACGAATCAATATCACATTGTTTTAACTACATTTGTATTTTCTTAGGAGTCTCACGAAATTTGAGGCAAAACTTGTGTAATTGTTTACTCGACGTAAAGACCTTCGCGTGACACGACCGTCGACCATGCTTCGCCTATGTCAATAAATGATAAACATTAACGCACCTACTTAATTTGCTTTGACTGCTAGTTTAGTTCAATCAATTTTCTTTGGCTTTAACTTTTTAAGGTTGTTTAACTTTATCGTGCAATTATGTTCAAACTTCAGAAACAGGTGGATACTTGGCAACTCCTTGCGCCCTCGCTAATGTTCGCGATAACAGTTCCCTTAATAGCGGTCCTGTTAATATTTTAGCTGCCTGTAATAGCTCTCAAAATTGGCTCTTTCGAATTAATAGCGTTTTGTTTACCAAGTGCAGCCGTTAGTATATTACTCATTCCTCGCGTGTGCCTCCGTATTTGGAACAATGGCGGTATGATAACTGTCTTCTGTCGCTTCCGTAAGACAATCTACTAAATCTAAATTGTTGGCTTATCTGTATCTATTGTTTCTATTCACCATTTTGTTTAGAAGTACTAAAGTTCCATCTTCACCAAATTAATGTCCCTTTGCGTAAGTAATAAAGTTTGATAAAAAAAACTCTCGGGAATACCTGGAATGAAAATACAGCAAATTTGCTCCAGATTTGTTTTATATGAACATTTTCCTTTGTGTATATTGATTTTTATATCAGTGCCTTGAGATCCTTTAAGAGTCGTTGAAATTTTAAATAAGTTTTGTTTTTAAGTTACATTAACAATAACATCCTAATTGGATATTTCAGCCTCAATATTTAACTTATTTACTGTATAGTTACAGATTGCGGTTTCAGTGGCAATAATAATGTGATTTTTCCTTATTGTTCTTATTTGCGTACATTTACGTCAAACGTCGATTGACTTACAAACTAACGTTCGCTAAACGTAAATTCTAATTCACCAATTTCTCAACACAATCTATATCCGAAATAACTTTAAGGTCGCCAGAAATCGGCGCCGCCATAAATCAGTCCATAACAATATAAACTTTTGCTCGGTTTGCGATCAAACCTGGACGGAAATCTATACGATAAACTTATAGCTACAACAACCTTATCTATTTGTGTATAAGGGTTATAATTGATAAAGCCGGTGTACTGTTGTAGTTAACCGAAATCGGTCGCGGCTGACGCAGGTAAATCCCCTAGAGATGGTCTCCGGACGTGACTTCTGGGCTATACCTATACATAGATGTTGCGGATAGCTTTGGCCTTATCGCTGGCTTCAGTGATGGATCGTCTCAGATACAGCTTTTTTTGTACTCTGGAATGGTTTTCTCCTATATATGGTCATGAAAAACATTGGCTTCTTAATTACAAAGCAGTAATGCATTACGGTTCTCCGGTTTGAATCTTTTACTAGTGAATATATATATGCTTTTAAGACTGACTTTTAAAAGTCTCAAATTGGATGGGCGTTATAGCAGTGTCGCACTGGCCTTTGTGAATCAAAGTCCATTCTAGAATCCTATATGTTATATCTTCGTCCTCCAATTTCTGATCTTATCCATACTTACATCGCAAATACAACTCGATATTTCACGAAATCGATTCAACTGGCCTCCTCATATCGATACCATCAACGTGCCCTTATCGATGTTGGGAATGGTCTGCCGATACATATCTGACTTCTGACAGCGATGTTCGTCGATGCAGCTAATGGTATCGAGTGTTGCCAACGTTATGTCTTCTACCTTATTGTCCAACCTCTTTCCACTTATTATGACTGCTGTTGGAAAAGGGTTTTTATGAAAAATAAGTAACGGCTATTAGTATTGAATTGTTTCACACATGAGACAGAATAACTCATTCTTAACAGGTTGAAGTGTATTCCTTATATCAATTCTCAAGTTTATTTGTACAAAATAAAAAAAAACACTATCAATACATTCCATTACTGATTTGTGGCGGAATATCTGGCGGTTTCTCTATAAATATCGTTTATTTTCATATGTATAATGCAAAATACACGCGTCCTTTCAATGTTTCATGAGTTCGAAGTGTATTATTACTTTGTAGCTCTGCCGACAATTTAAATGTCACAAATTATCAAGAACTACACGTATGGCATGGATGTTACGTCCGATACGATAAGGGACACCGCCCACCACCTAGTTTTAATGTTATTTTTAGTTGTTATGTGTCATTATCTTTTTTTTTTTCAGTTTGGTTTTATGTCAATTTATGTAGTCAATATAAATCATATCCTACTTATGTTGACTACTGGACAACTCTTCCATATTTTCCATTGAATCAGGCCTTCGGTTCTTTTAACGAATTCTTGTATATTTTTACTAAACTTATGTTATATAAGTGCACCCGCAAACGGGGCACGTATTATATCTACGTGTAAATAAATTTTATCTACTTCGGTGATACTCAAAAGCTTCACAGGTTCAATAAAAAAAAACGATTTCAGCTTTTAGGTCGGAAGCTCATTGCTCGGTTACCGATCCCTGGAGCATCAGAGAATCAGAGGTCACCGCATTACCGACAGGATTCAAGATAAATATCGACCAATGGCCCGATCGACCTCTCTGACCTTTGCTCTGGTCATGCCAATTTCACGAGCGGAAAAGTTGTATTTCGTCTATTCAAAAAGACATTGTTCTAGAATTGTGAATTATAATCAATGTAATAATACTAACCTGATTATAGATCTTTGTTATCTGTTAATAAACTTAATCATATCTTATACCTCTGAAACCACTCGAAAAAATTAAAACCAAATATCTTCAAATATTTACATACTTTGACAGATCAAACGGTTCGTCCTAGTCCAGTAGGTATATCTCGACTATAAAACTTCTCTTCGTTCAGTCGGTCGTTTAGTAGGATCTGAAGTAGCTGAGGATTGGTGGATGGATGTATATTTCTTGCTCAATTACGTCAAAACTAAGATTTGGGACGAACCGATTTGGGAAAAATTTAGAAATGTGTATTCTTAGGCACTGGAAAAAGATATCAGGCAGACAAAGCCACAGCGATAGGTAGTCCAATAAAGATTCGTACTTTATCGTAGCACTTCGTTAATTTACAAAACGGCTCATGAAATTTCACTGGAGCAAAAGGGGAAGGAAACCTCTTTAATCTTCAATGAAGGGCGCTTCACGCCTTAAATAAATAAACTCAATTGAGACATTTTAACAATTACCGGAGAAGTAGGAGCGGCCCGCGTAAGTACACAATCGTAGGAAATTAGAGTTAGGAGGCATCCCTGTGCAGGATTCCGTATTTTGCATTATCAGCCTATAATGTTCCCACTGCTGGGACTCAGGCCTACTCTCGGCAGGAGAGCGAATGAGTCTTAAGGGTTATCCTCAAGGCAAATTTCCATACAAAATGTTTCGGACAAATACTCAAAAAGTACGCCGTATTATAGTAAGTTCTTCACACTATTCGTTTCGTCTATGTTTTCCGATTGTGTCTGTTCAAGAAATAAGCGTTTTATGTTTGTAAAATTCAATTTTATTGAAAGTAAAAAATAAAATATAGTTGTTCACAAGCCGCTAGTTTAGAGAAGGAAGAAAAATTATTGCTAGCTTAGAAAACTACTAAAATCTTTAGTGTTGCCATATACATAAACTTATTTAATGGCATTCTCGTTAGTGTTACAAACTTGAATGTTGTATCTTATTACTCTAAGGTTGCTAGTACACTATATGTTTGGTTTGTCCCAAACAGTGTCAACAAAAATTAGTAAGGTTTCACACTTTAATTTAGATTTTATACGTGTTTTAAAATTAACACTACTAATTTAAAAACAAATTTGCCCTAAGGATTACCCTTAATCCACCACGCGGACCCAATGCGGATTGGTGGATGTCGCATGCCATATCATGATCATGACTTAAAAAAATTGCCCAAAACTTTGTTGAATGAAACGGAACCGAGAGTGATTCAGAAATTATGAGCATAATAATAAACCCACGCAATCTTTCATGAATTATGTACTAACAGTTTTTATGTATAACGCTTAGATAACTAAAACTCTTTAATATACTGCATATTTGATAATCATCTCAGACCATCAATTTTCCCAAAAAAAAATTAACGGCATTGTAACATACACCTTTTTGCCTAGGATAATGTGGAATATATCGCGAGAATTTTGCAAAACAGCACTTTGCAGGCCTTATTATCTCCGCAGCAAGATACCATCGTAAAGGCCCATACATGTTTATCAAAGGCAATCTCCGACATTATGCTAACGAAGTCGGCGCTCAAAACAGACATTTTTATGGCGAGACGTTGTATCTGCCACCGTAAGTTTGTTAAATTCGTAAGTTTACAATTTCACTGTTCCCAAACACGTGAAATTATAAAATTTTGACAAATTGTAAAGATTAAAACGTCTACTGTGAAATGCACAAATCAATGGACCGTTGATCTCAACGAAGGCTTCAGATAAGTAAGCCACCTTCTAGCAAAAAAATATTTGAAACCGAGCCATTGACTAGATGGATGGATACATGGACCGTTTACAGATTTACGGTTTTTATATCTCACGTAAAATTGTAAGGTAGCATCCATTAATTACGTGTGGTTTTTAGGGGGCGAGGGGGTCATGTTCCTCACCCAATCTCACGTGGGGAAGGGGGTGGTTCTCAAAAAAATCTCACCAAATGATATGGTAATGGTCGAAATATCGCCAAAATTACGTAATTAATGGATGCCTCCTAATTAATTTACTTTTTCATCGTGTTAAAATCTCGTAAAATTTAAAACATTCGGTCTTTACAATTTTACGGTGACGTATCCTATAATGCATCTTGTAATCTTGTTACTCGCACTTTGCTCATCAAAAAGTAATTAGTGATACCGAAATACGCTATGACTAAGGATGCCATCAACCTAAATACCTGACACCGTGTAGGCTAAAGATACAAGTGTACTTTTCCAGTTAGCAGTCGCTAAGAAAAATAAGGATATAAAAACTTGCAAATTGCAATGGTTGAAGGTCGAAAATGTAGATAGAAAGTGGTCATCGAAAGGCGTGAAACGTTAGAAACTTGAGTAAGGTACTTTTCAAAGTATTTTTTTTAAATTACTGGATCTGCATTGTATTATGTGTGCGTCAATTGATCAGTCCGTCGGTTCAAGAATTATAAACCAATTTGTCATAACTTTAAGTATCATAAATAAATCGGAAAGATCTCTTATGCTCCGTACTCACATACGGTATTACTCGATAGTTTTACTCCAAAACGAGTAAATTTTAACGTGTGGACCGCAAAACTCGCTCGCAAAAAAGCTGGAACGGTTCGGTGAATGCTGTACAGTGCGCGTCACTCGATAAATAATGCTGAATGTGTGGACGAAAGTTCATGCCATAGTTTTTACTCGACATGATAGCTCGATCGAGCAAAACCGTATGTGAGTACGGAGCTTTAGTCGTTTGTAAGTGTGTGAAGTGTAAATGACAAAGCGAAAACTTGCGAAAAATAAATTCAAGAGATTTCAAATGAATTTCACTCTCACAGACATTCCTCTACCTATCTCAAGCACACTTTGCCAATATACTCAACGATGCCAGAAGATTTCCGTCGTTATTCCCGACTAAGCAGAGTTTATTTTCCCCTGTTATCTTTTGATAGATCGTCGTTGTCAACGGTTCACGAAGCGCTCGCGAAATATTATCAGATTCACTTCATACCAGTGGCATAACGTCTTTATACAGGGATTAATGTATACTACTTATCATCAACGTAGCTGGTAAAACTTCCCGTAGAAATCCGTCGAGTGGATCTCTGCCAAAAGTGCAATGCGAACCGCGAATCTGGAGGTTGAGAGCAATTTTATTATGTCTGGCGCGCAGAATTGTCTAGCTGACATTTTCAGTAGTAGTTAGGTATAAGTACCGTCTGAGTGTCCTGAGATTTTTGAAGTGAAAACTTCTTTAGGCGCACTGAGCAAAATATTTCTTGGGGAGGGAATTGGTCTGGGCTACTTGGCACCCAACGCTCGGATGTTACACTACACTTCGGGTAAAGTCGGCTAACTTGTCATGGTCTAACGGTTTAAATATTACTAAGTGAAGATGGTCATGTGTCTACTGTCGTTTCTTTTACCTGAATGACATAAAATAATGGTAGGGTATCATTTTAATACTATAAAATTAAGTGCCTATATTGTTGATGCTGACCGCGAACAAAATTTACCTACTTTTGAATTAGCATCCTTTCTACTGTCATGAAAAAATAGTTGTATTTCGTACTATTAACCTCGCGTTTGAAGAAGTTTTCACTTTTAGTCGTGTGGTCTTATGCACACTACTTTTTTTATCTGACGGAAAATAGAGCAAATAATCGTCACATATCGCAAATCGTAGATACTTTCAGATGCACAGGGCTATCTGTATCATCATCATCAGCAGCCTACTTTAGTCCACTGCTGAACATCATACATAGACCTCTCCCATAACGCGCCACTGAGCCCGGTCTTCCGCTCTCCGCATCCACATTTTACCGGCTGCCTTACGTGAGTCGTCGCTCCACCTGGCAGTGGACTGGCCATATATGCCGGAGAACCGACAACCGCTGGAGCAGGCGGGTTCTTAAGTGGAGAACGCGTATCGGCAAACGTAGTATAGGCGCCCTTCGATGCGACGACTTACGAAAGGCTATTTCTATCAAATACTTACACAAAATAAGAACTTTTCAACAAGTAAGAAATAATAACAACTTTCTCACGTGAAATTTTTGACTTATGAAAATTAACTTCATTGTTTGTTTGTTTGTCATTGACTAAAAAGTAAGTTAAAGATTTCACGACAAAAGGGTTATTTTTATTCTTACGTCTAATTTTAAGTCAGTTTGTTTTCAAAGTTAAAAATAAAAAGTTCTTAAAGGTATGTCAAAAAGTTTTTGTGATAAATTATTTTCACTTTGCAATACTTCGAATGACCTCACTTGTGACCTCTTTAATTTTAGACCTGAAGTCTCAAAGTGTAGGATAAATCTGCTAATCTGCTAATCTCTAAGAAAATCTTAGTTCTTTCAATTTTAGTTAAAAGTGACGGATGTAATCAAATCACTGAAGCTCGTTCACGAACTACCGCGTCAACGTTATCGTTGCGCATTCGTCACCGAGAAGTCAACAGTTTGTATGACGTTTTAAAAATAAACTTTGAAAGTTCGTGATCACTCTTCACATTCGTATCCAACGGTCAATTAACTCCACCATATTTAAGTCCATTCACCAACCAAACCCTTACATAAGGATAATAAATAGGGAATTAATCAATGCTAGTAATTAAAAGGTAGCAACCGTGAATATATTAGTCCTATACAAACGAGTCGCCCAGGGCCGTACTCGTGTGGCACGACCTTTCGGAGACCTGTAATTGGTTAACCCAGGAGACGTATAGGTAATGTGATGTATCTGTTTCCGAAGTTTAATTAGTGGTGTATTTTGATGTCCTTCAAATAATCGAGGCTTTCTGCCGAATCCAGTTAAAGCCTTGCTTATTATTTTTCGCTGTTTGTCGCTTTTTACTGTCAATGTTGTGTTGTGCAAGCCTGTAATATGTATACATTTGACTCACCCGTCCAGACGCCAACTACTATCACTCCTCTCCATCCAAAAGTCGCCTGCAAAATCGCTTTTAGCGATAAGGTCGCCCATCGCCTCTATGATTCGAAGACGTGGTGGCCGAGTGGATAAGGCCCTTACCTTGCGATCTGATGGGTCGCGGGTTCGAATCCCGCGATGGCAGTCATGCGTCAATGGGTTTTTTCTATCGAAAAAATCTATGTATGCATCCCACGTTCTCGCAACGGTGAAGGAAAACATCGTGAGGAAACCGGCATGTCGTAGAACCTAAAGTTTGAAAACATGTGTCGAGTGCACGTAAAGAGCCTCTTCGAGGCGCACTTGAAATCCTTTTACCACACTGGTTCGAAGGAACTAGTGACACGATAAGAAGTAAGAAGAAGCGTCTATTATTTTTGGGTTTTTATTTTTAAGCTTCCTCAGGGTGTACAATAAAGTGTTATTATCTAACCATCTACATATCTATCATTTTAGAACTTGATTTTATGAGAATTTAAATTATGTATGATAATCCTACTAATATTATAAACGCGAAAGTTTGTAAGGATGGATGGATGGATGGATGGATGGATGGATGTTTGTTCCTCTTTCACGTTAAAACTACCGAATGGATTTTAATGAAACTTTACAATAATATAGCTTATACATCAGAATAACACATAGGCTACAATTTATACAGATACCTGCGCAGACGAAGTCACGGGCACCAGCTAGTATTATATAAATTAAATTAAAGCGTTATGTAACACTAGTTGACAGTTAACTTCGTTCACATTAAGAATTAACAAAAATGTCTAATTACGCGCCTACACTTCTTGACAAACATACCCTCGAAATTTCAGGTATCTACGTCCCGCTGTTTATCCTGTGCGTTTTCTGTCATTCAGTCAGTCAGTCAGATCCAACCCTTTTATATTGTTTATTGATTATAATTATAACATAAGATCAAGCGGAGTATGTTTGATATTATATGTCAAGTTATATCAAAATCTACAGTAAGTGAAATATAAATTATTAATTTAATCATAGAACATAACTATGGAGTAATAACTTTCGATATAGTTATTAAATTATTATGGGTATTTATCGAGCTCATATTATCTATTTTATGTCCCGACTAGCCTGACATTATTTTCGATCATCTATTCGACAATAACGTAAAATATATTATGCAAAATCGTAAAACCTATTAACCACGCGCAAAATTAGCTCCAAAAGTAAATTTGTTCTGTTTAATGCAATCGTCTGACGTAACGTCTAAATATTTAGAATTTAGATTAAACTTAATCATACTTGTACAATTGGAATAAACGGGATGAAATTTAATCTCCACTGTAGAGTTTCAAAACGATGTCATGCATTGCATAACTGAATAATACTATTCTCGGTAGGATAAGGCAGTGTCCTAATAGAACGCGATGACGCGACCATCGCAAGTTCGCGCGAATCCGCGATCAAACGTACTAACGTCAAATAGGCGTCCCAATTGGCATCGCGTCGCGTCGCGAGATCGCGCGATTGCCAATCGGGACGCCTACGTGACTACGTCTAAATCGATGAACGCCGCTGCGCCGGCTGCATGCACGAAAACGTTGACGTCATTGTCCGGTAACGCTCATTGTCCTGTTACGCTGGTAGTCACGTCAAACTATCGTCCGTAAACCAACTTTACAGACAACCAATTTTTTTATTGCATAATTCATTCATTCATCATTATTATTATTATATGGTATTATTTTCTATGACTCCTTAGTCAATTCTTGAAGGATTTTTTCAAGTTTCGTACCTATCCCAAATTTCAGTCTTATCGGTTGTAATTTTGGCATGATAAAGTAACAAAAATCCATCCATTCATCTAGCTATCCGACCTCACAACTTACGCTTTTAAAATGTAAGTTGTGTATTCACAACAACTTTAACTTTTAACTTTAAATTCCTGCTGTCCAGGACTGTTGATATTCTTAACACACCCGTTAAAGTTGCGCCAATCAGCGCTTCATCAACCCTACCAAACCGCGTAGAGCTTTGCTTACAACAACTTAGTACCTATATCAAGCTGGTCGTTCTCAAACTTCGCAAACTTAAAGAGCATCCTCAAATCTGAATTCCATACAATTTTTTTCGGACAAATACTCAAAAAGTACGTAGTAAAATTAACCCTACTAACTTAAAAACACGTATAAAATCTAAATTAAAGTATGAAACCTTTCACTTTTTTTGTTCACGAAATCAAAAAAAACATGGACAAAACGAAAAGTGTGAAGAAATTACTATAATGCGGCGTACTTTTTGAGTATTTGTCCGAAACATTTTGTATGGAATTCGGATTTGAGGATTACCCTTAACTTGATAAGTTGGTACAGAATATTAATTCAGTGTGCCTATAACTTGTTTGAACTGGAACGGATCTATACAAGGCGACTTCAATCGCATTAGCTATAATCGAGGGTCGATCGGGCCCGATGCAGGCTATTTTTACCCGAGTGCCAATGAAGGGTTATGTTTTTCGCGCGTATCTTGTATGTATGTATGTAAATTTCTGGGTTACCTCGTATCTTTCAAACAATTGGATGGATTTTGACAGTTAAGGTATCTTTAGATTCGTCTCAATCACCCGAGTGTTCTTAGATGGGTTTAAAAAAAATCAAAGTGGCGGATTTTTGGAGTTAAATATGTAGTAGATAAGTCGTTAATAATTTTTTTTACCAAACCCATCGAGTAGGTATCAAAATGAAGGTATTTTAAAGGAGATTACAAAACTATGTATAAGTTATATGTTTAAATTTTATTTGGAATTATGAATTGATACATTCGCAGTCGGGTTTTCAGTTTTATTAAACTTTAAGCTTGTTGCTCATGGTGCAAGTAAAGGCAGTTGTCTAATCAATTCATAAATATATGGAAATACCAGAGATGATTTACCACAAAGACCATTTTTAAGGATAAAACAATGCTTACAATCATAACTCTATACATATACATATAGGTAATGTGAAAATAATGCCTACTTGTACCAAACTGGCAAGCTGACAAGCGAGTAAAGTAATTAAATATTTTTAGACTGGATACATTTCACACAACGTCATCTAGCCCCAAACTAAGCAGAACTTGTACTATGGGAACTAGATAACTGATACAATACTTATATTTTTTTTTTTGTAAATACATACATATAATACATAGAAAACACCCAGACTCAGGACAAACACCGATGTTCATCACACAAATGTTTGTCCTGAAGCGGGAATCGAACCCGCAACACCAGGCGTGGCAGTACAATACACTTGCCATTCTACCATCGGTGTCGTCAAATTGCTTAGGAACTTTGAAAGTTTGGTGGAAGTCAGCATAAGAGTTAACCTTAGAATACGGGTGTTAGTTACACTCAAGTTCTCGACTCGTCAAATATCTCGTGTAATGTAACATATACATATGTTTTCATCGTAATAGAGGATTGTATCCCTTTTAACAATCCACTTTCAAAGCCTTAAGGCCGATTTACACCAGGCGAGCCAATGCCCATTCTATCCCCTCTCCGTCAAATTCTATTAGTGTAAGCAGAAATAGCAAAATCCTTCGTTGTTCTATCTTAGCACGCATAGATTCTATGGAATATGCTAAGAATGCTCGCTCGCTTGATGTAAACGGCACTAGAGCGTGCGAACAGCAGCTAAGAACGTTCTTACGTGTTCGCTCGCTTCACGGAGTGGTCTCTTCAGTGTTTTTGTGTTCTAGAATTCTAGTTCTTGGTTCTTGTTGATATTTTTGATGTAAACGCTCAAACGAGCTTTCGTTTACACTAAGACTAAGAGATCAAGAAAGAATGCTCTTGTTCTAGCTCTAGCTCTTTGTTCGTTTAGTGTAAATCCGCCTTTATGTGGCCTTATGAAGTGTATTCTCTCGTCTTTATTGAAGGCTAAATGAATCGATGACGTCACGGGCGCGCGATTTCGCTCTACCCTCATTTGTCTGCGGATGACAGCTCGGCGAATGATGCTCGGTCACGTCACGTCGATATTGCTGGACTGAACCTTTTGTCTTGCTGATGATGTTTCTGTGCTCGGTTTTAATTTTTAACCGATTTCAATAAAAGAGGGGTTCTCAATTAGTTTTTTTATGTTTGTTGCCTTTAGAACTTTGTTAATTATAAACAAATTTGACCTTTTTTTGTTTAAGAGGTTATACTTTCAGATTGGTCCCATAGAAATATTATAGAAATCGGTTCAGAGTTAAAATGAAAAAAAAAAGTCGTCGAAGTGAACAAAATTGCGTATTTTGCTTTCCTGTGACTTTTCAGAGGTGCCTACGGTTACTAGAACAGTCCGATTGAAGTCTGTTGTTGTATACATATTTTTGTAAAACCATGATTATATTCATTCAGAATATTTTCCATGGCAATCAAATTAGTTTAATCTGATTATTTTTTAATATTTTTTTAATTTGTTCTAATTCTAGGTGATTTTAGAGTTTCGTAAAGGTAATATGAATTTAACATAGCATAAGCTAATAATATTAAAGCTAAATATACAATGAGGTTTGTTTGTATGAATCAAAATTAAGGATACTTGATAATGAATGAGTTCAAAGTACAGTATGCAATCAGCAACTGTAAATTACTACAATGAGTTGCTTACTCTGACATATCGCCTACAAATGAAGCTTATATGGAAACAACTGTATACCACAGCACCAAAGTTCAATTTGGAAAAAATTTTAGAATATTATGTTCTTAAAATCAAAAAGTTGTACAGAACATCTGCAGTATCGATGAGTAAATTGTTCCTCAGTACCTTAACTAGTTATTCTTAGTTTGACACCCGTATTCTAAGTCAGTCCTCAAACTCAAACTCACCTTACGTAAGTAGTAAAATGGCCGCCGCTTTACTAAAGGTTTCGACTGTCACCTGTCAAATTTCAATGTAAATATTTCTTTGAGTGAAAAAATCGTCTTAGAATACGGGTGTTAGTCTAAACAAAAATGTACGCAAAAATAACAAGCCACAAACCTAGGTATTTATATATCTTTGCCGCAAGCCTGCACATTGAAATTGACGCATAACGACATCATTGACGGAAGTAGCGCGTGATTGCACACACAACACGTCATCAATGACTTACTGGCTGAACATATAGATAGGTCATCTCTGTAAATTAATATCAATTATTCACATATTGTGAGTCATGGAATACTAGACTTCCAGTTGCGAATTGAGATACTCCAAGTTATATCGTCAGCGAAAGGTCACAACACGGGGCGGCGCGCGGACAGACGACATTGTGACTTGAAAGATAATGACGTAATGATGATGTCAGTCTTACGAGCAGAGATTAAGTAAGCAGAGCTGATGAAAAACAAGTTAAATATAGATATGACATAACCCACGATGGAATGATACGAGATTACGATGAGGATGACAGACAAATATACGGATGACATTGATGATGGTGGTGATTGGATGGTATTTTATGAGAACACTGCAATGGTTTAGCAAAATACATTAATCCTTCCTACTTAGTATTATAAACGCGAAAGTTTATGTGTTTAATGAATGCGCGAATGGGTTTTAATGAAACTTTACAATAATATAGCTTATACATCAGAATAACACATAGGCTACAATTTATAAAGATACCTGCGCAGACGAAGCCGCGGGCACCAGCTAGTAAGTAATATTTACGTGAACATCTTATTTAAAAAAAGGATGTGTCACCGTGAAATTAATAACGCTATTGACCTTATAGATAGTAGAAACGTGTATATATTTTAAAAAGTATTAATGATAATGGTGTCAATTTTGATGTCGCCAAAACTAAACTAATTTAACAGCACTTAAAATATATCATCCTTTTTATTTAAATCGTTATAAAAAGGACAGCATCATTTTCAGTGCTGTCAAATTAGTTTTTGGCGATTTTTGAATTGACACCATTATCGAGTATAAACTAAAATAAAATACACAATCTCATTAAAAACCATAGCTGTCTACATAAGTTAATCATAATGTCATCTTATTTTCAAACATACATATTATTAACATTATGATTCACCACATCAATTCATTAAAACAGCTATTGAAGCTGTTTTCCAGTACTGTTATATAGATTTTCTGTATAGTTGAGTCATTTGTTCTTTAGTCATTTATAATATTTGTATATTTTTTATAAAAATATACAAAAATACATTAAAACTAAATAAACCAATACTAAAAATTATATATTTGCTAACAATATAGTTTAGTCAAACAAAATTATGATCATTAGTGTGTGACACTTAAACGTAAATTGGTACATTTATGTAAACTAAAATACTACTAATAAATCTTAAACTTTCATAATGTTGTTAATTATCCTGAATGTATTATCACCTCGTACGTGTCCAAAGGTAAATAGTACTCGTAATATTGAAATACAGCGCATTATCTATTTAGAATATTTCGTTCGCACGCTATCACGGAAGCATTGTACAACGAAGGTCAATGTTACATTACCTAGAACTGCACTACCATCCAAATCTGAGGCCATTTTGCGGTTTGAAAACTCCAACACGAACCGACAAGTGGTCATCTTCATCATTCATATCAACGAAACATCATCTCGTATCGGACGTAGAAAGCTGGAAGCCTGCGCTGATCTACTAACGCTTCTAATTCTAATTGGTTTAAGGGTTGCAAAGGTGCCGCGGTCAATCCGACCGCGGCATGTGCCGTGGAACCACTCGTCTGGTGACGACGTGGTTCGACGACGCATTAGGTATTGGCATGTTCATTGGTTAGAATTCACCGGTGGTAATGGTCTTCAAGAAACAAAATTCGGGTGCTGGTTCGCGCAGGAAATCGCCGCTGGCTTTCTACGTGTATACGCCCTAATGCATCGCAATCGCCATTATTCAAAACGGTAACGTGATAAGCACTCAGGAAAGAATGGAGGACTTGGCTTCCTACTGAAATGGATCCCTTGACAGATTTCGTTCAAAATGATTGCGACAAAATTGCAAAATGTACGTCTTCTAACTCTACGGACTTGGCGATATCGATATAGAATCACAAATAATTATCAATATCAATTTTGAATACCATTTAATTGGGAATATTGGGATACCATTTAAAACAATCTTTAATACTCTGTTAATTTCAGAGTGTTGCGTTCACGCCTATTATTATCTATTAGGCTTATGAAAATTTTGGTAATTCACTGGCCATTTTCGACAAAACTTTCATCGACAAAAATCAGACACCGATAGTTGAGCCTTAACAAATAAACCAGTAATTTATGTCTCGGCGGAGGACGGCGCCCGCCGGCTTTGTTGCGGCCTCGTTTTCGTCTCCGAATCAATTTCCACTATGACGTCACCTACATCCCTCCCCGCCCTCGCCACCCCACTCTCCCCTGCTCCTAGAAACAGGAACGCGGCTACTTCCGCTCGTTGCGTAGCGCCGTCTTTCCATTACGCCTCGTCTTACATAAACATAAATGTTGATATTTTTTCTGTCTTCGAGAGAGCCTTATGTTTATTAGGGCTGTGTATCCCATTGTAATCTTATCAAGTTTTTATGAGCCGGCACTCAAACCTGACAGTTTTTGCTATGGCTTTACTTAGCTTATTACAAATTGACTTTTCTCTGGTTCTGATGAAATGAGTTTGAGGGTTTTGAAACGTTCCTGTTCAGAGATCTTGAAATGACGCTGGATCTTGTGATACCCCACGTGAATGTTATGCAACACGGCACCGAACCTAGAGTAAACTGTGAAACGCAACTCTAAACTGGAGCGCAACAGAAACAAACCAGGTACAAAGCTTTTATGATTGAAAGCTGGCAGGTATTTTCGTATAATATTAATACCGAGATTAAAATAAACTTTATACTAACGGAAGACGGACCGATTCACTCTGTAACGCTTAAAACAACCAACCAAAATGCTCCCAACAACCGTAACACAAGCCCGTTATTGAGGTGCTACATCATTTTATTCACAGCTGTTGCAGGTTAATGTTGCTGTTCGGTAAACTACGATAACGATACTATATACCTATTTTCGTACTGTTTTAGTTTTCAACTTTCAAGCGTACAAAAAAACTGGTTCGGGCTTACCCGCCACCTCTTTATTCATATCAATGACCGCGATGTCACGAAATCGATCAAATTATTCACATCCCATTTGCCAAAGTATCGTTTCAACTCATAATGTGTGATGTGATGATATCATCAAATAACCCTGAATACATCACCATCAGCCATTCCCCGTTTAATAGTAATATCAGACGATCTGAATGCTTTTATAGAGCTGAAACACGTCATCATAATGAAGTTGTAATTGCCCGAGCGTTTCACACACAATTTGCTGTGATATGGCCACGATCGTTTCTGCAGATCCCGAAACCCCTGCGCTTCAAGTTGTTCACGTCTCGCATCATTAGTCACATGATTTCTTATGTTCCCAGACACATAGAAACGAATTCCGAGACATGTTTTGCGACGAACAGAAATAGAACGCAGCGGTACTATGAGTGCTCCCCGTGTGACGCCTGGACCGAGTTCGCGTCCCGCTCTATCTCACGACCTGGATGTATACCTTTCCTGTTCTTGCGCTGTCGGTTCATTGTTTCAGAGCATAGCTTCGTTGGCCGGCAGCCTGAAATAGGTCGGGAGCGTCCGAAACAGACCGTCCACGCTATCGAAAGCTATTGCGAGGTCACTGTCGAAGGATCCACCACCACTGATTCCTTTTTATGTTTTGATGCAGCTTGAAATATCGATTACTCAATGTTATATACCAGTCTTTGTCGGTACTAGTCCTAGTTTTCCACTAATTATAGCCCAACTCGAGAGTAAAACACATTGTTACGCACTGCAACCGGGGATTGTTTCCATAACTGTTACTCGTATTACGTAACAAATTGTATCGCATTGCGAGCTATAAGCAGTATGAGATGTAATAATAAGCGTCATTTAGCTGCGGCCCCAGTTTCTTCGTCGTAATTGCCATTCCCTCTGTAATCCTGGGGGTAATCTCATTGACTGCGGACGAATGGTCGTGTTTAGCGCTTGTAATAAGCCCGTCCGTTGTACGGATCATGATATCAATCACTGTTTTATTTGACTTATTAGCTTCTAGTGTCTTCTCGTCTTCCACTTACTCGAATTGTTTTTATACTTCTTCTTCTCCTTATCGTGTCACTAGTTCCTTCGAACCAGTGTGGTGAAAGGATTTCAAATGCGCCTCGAAGAGGCTCTTTTTGTGCACTCGTTTTTTGAACTTTTATGTTCTACGACATGCCGGTTTCCTCACGATGTTTTCCTTCGTCGTTGCGAGAACGTGGGATGCATACATAGATTTTTTCGACCGAAAAAACCCATTTACGCATGATTGACACCAGGATTCGAACCCGCGACCATAAGATCGCAAGCAAGGACCTCCACTCGGCCACCACGTCCGTTTTATACTTGGTAGTCTGCACAAAGTTTGATAGCATTGTTTTCTCCGCGCGAAGACTAATTTTTCCGGCGTCTTACGAGAGTCGCCTAGGGATAGTTACCAGCTTAATAGACTACATTTATTTCGCACAGTTCTCGCAAGTGACCAATTTACGTGCCTCGCCTATCTGATTTATTAAGTACGTCTGTTTGTGGTACTTTCTGAAATAGCTCGTCGCCATTATTGCCCACATTTACATTTCTACACGATTTTTCATAGTAACTTGATCCAGCTAAGGCTTTTATGGTGTAATGTGTTTTCATTGTATGTGGCTCAATGTCACATAACACATGTTCAAATGTACAGATGTTCTTTTGGTCGTTCGTTGCCCTGTTAGAGGTCGCGTAAGCTGATATCGTGCCTTTTTATTAATTACTGTATTTATGTATTATTCGTGCGTATTTAATTTGTTTTATTTTATTCTCCGTTTAAAAATGATTTGTTAATTGTCGTGAAACCTCCGCAAATCAGCTGTTATTGTTAATCATTCAAAATATTAGTTTACCTTCCTCTTACTATGATTAAATTGGATTTTCAGTAATATTCGTTTAAATACATATGATATTAAGATTTAATTTGGTTAACATAGTAGTTACATGATTGATCCCAACTTTTATGATATATTTTTAGCATTGACTTTGAGTAGAGTGAGGTCGCACACCTATGACTTTATGCAATGTCATCGCCATTAAATAAATCTTTAACAAACCGCCTTCGTGCGATACTGTAAGAGCATAATAAAACATAATCGTATTTTCTTTGAAATAAATATTCTAGTACATTCCTATACCCATAACGTCTAATGTCGCCAGACATACTTGACAGGTTTGCCCTTTCCACACCCCAGCCGCTAATTCTTAACGACATTTCATGCAAATACACAAACATCAACACAAATACATGTTGCCAAAATATAGTCTACATACATTTGTATAATAGTCTATGTTGATATCACAGACCGCCCTTTGGCAAGCGAAACCAGTACATCATGACCATTTTATTAAGAGCCGTTACAGTTCATTGGCTTTTCCTTCTCATGCCGGTTCTAATGACGCCAGCGGGGGATGAGGAAGATCTAAAGCACTGGCCGGTATAGTTAGCTCTAGGGTTGGCAGATTAACGTTTAGTTCCGGGATAAATAGTTGGATTTGGGGATTATCCGTTGTTGAAGCTTCACAAAGGTAAGCGATTTACCGATGACGTCCTATTGAATCTTCGTCGGGAAACATTAAATTTGATCAGGTATCGTTAACCGCACGGTCTGAAGTAACAGCCTTGTCATTCATTGACGTGGTGTCGTAATCTTTATGTGGCAGCCCTACTTGGCACACGCGACGCCTGAATCGATTGGCGTTTTGTTGCTCCCGCATGTCTGTTGCTAACTGTACCGTATGCGCACTAGCATCTGTAACTGCAGAACATTATCGAGCATGTGATGTATGAACTGATCGTGTTTGTGCATACATCATCTGCCGACCAAACTTGCCAAAAGTTGTACCTTATATTACACGTCTTTGATTCTGACACGGGAGTACGTGGGTGGTTTCTCAATTTCATAATAGTTGTATGATTTAATGCCAATTTTTGTATTACGCAATAATGGTTATTATGTTGTTTACTTACCGTATTGTCTGCTTCATTATATCCATCTGTGTTAGTTTTGTTTCGTTGTTTTTTAACTAATATCTAAAATAAGGTTGCGTATTAATTGCTTGCATCTGAAATAAACAACACTTGAATTTCACCATCCAATTTGTCAACGTTTTATCGCTCATGAATGTTAGTTAACACACGTTTTATAGCTGAGTAGGTATTTGTACCTTTCGTGTTAATTAGGTCGCCGAGTGCCACACTACCTACGCCAGTGAATGGGCCATTTACCCTACGAATAGACATGGGGAAAAGGTCAGCAATATTTTAAACAAAATACGCCCTTTATTCCACCTCATATATTGAGTCTTACGACCATTGCAATAGAGCTTATAATTTAATACATAGGCTGTGCTTCGAAAGTCTTTCTAAACGTAAGCTCGTGTGAGCTCTACGAACATTGTTTTAAAGGTGAAAGTCGAATACTCTTTAGTCAGACTCTACTACAAACTCGTATCTTTGCGAGTATTGCGAGGTTTGTGGTTAAGCCTTGCGGTCCGATCATATTTTACAGACTTAAACAGACAGTTCTGAAGACCTAACATAGGAAAGATAACGATATCATCTACGTACACCACCTCTTTGAGGTATAAATTCAACTGTATAATGACAAACCTTTCCGTAATAGACTGACTAAGGTAGACTAGCATTTAAAACGAGTCCTATAATGACTGAAAGCAAAATACTGTCAAGTTGAAGAATCCACCAACAACCGCTGATGACAGAGCACAGTAACTTATAATATAGACGACACCGTGGCTTAGTTGGTAGTGACCCTGCCTACGAAGCTTGGTGTTCCAGGTTCGATCCCCGGCCGGGGCAAATATTTGTGACGAACACAAATGTTTGTTCTCGGGTCTTGGATGTTGTGATGTGTTGTATGTGTCCATGCCACCTGCGACACAGGGAATCCTAGTGCAGGGGTGTGAGTGTGTGAATGTTTATGTTTGTTTATGTTTATAGCTAGAAATCGAATAGCTATAAATAAGAAGAACTGATGAAGCACGTGTCTTTAAATATAGACATCACCATCAGTCATCAGACATTAGCCGACAGAATTTCTCTGTCGGGTGACGCGGACCAGACGACACCGCATGGACGTCAGAGCCGTCGCCGTGACGCCAGGACTAAGTGCGGTTTCAGACTAGCGTATTTTTGTCGCGCGTATACGGGCGGATTGGTATTGCGTACCGTAACTTCAAAAGCCCAACGCTCGGCTTTTTCTAGCGAGTGTCAGTAGCATGAAGCGGCTTGTCGCTGCCCGGTTAATCCACTAATCTGAAACCGCACTAAATGTGCTGATATATTTGAGCATTCACATGTACCTAACAAAACAACGATCATTCGCCGTTTCTTTGTCGAACTGAACAAAGTGAAGATAGAGCCAAGCATAAAACCAAATATCGCTACGAACATTTTCAGGATTATTCTAGCGGACGCCTCTAGTAAATACTCGTCAAAAAATGTATTTTCGGTGGAACAATGACAAAATTCCTCGGTTCGGGAAAAATCTCGAAGCAAATTTACTTTCGTTAGAATGCTCACACACACAGCTTTTACCTGTAAATCACGTAATATAACATTCCCTAGAATGCTCATTACAAGGGAATGGTCAAGTCTTATAATCAACATTTTACCTCTAGCAAAATTATAAATTTGTAATACGTGACGTTCATATAAATATAACGCAACATCATAAACTTACTTGAAAATGTTACCAAGCCTGTAGTCTATTTCGCTCTAATGGCATGAAGACTCACTAACGAATGATAAACTCTCTTGTAATGTTTCAACTGACTGAACATTAGTAAAATCTCATGGACCTATTGGGAGTTAATGTATGAATATTTAAATTTATAGTAATATTTTTCGTGGACCCATTGGGAAATAAGAAACATTAGAATCTCTGGAGCTCTGGGAATAAGCCAATTAAATATCGTCGACGATAGAGAGGCGTACCTCGTCATGTGATCGGAATGGATTCGCTAAATCCAATGCACTGGGATGGATATGGATATCGGTGAAATGTTTATGATAGTCAATGAAACACAAGGCTATTATAATACGAGTAACATTGTTACCGAAATAAATAACACCCAAAATAACTTTACAGAAATACTGATTTCATTACGAAAAATCCGAACAGTTATTAATAGATTTCTAATGTGGCCAGTAGATGTAGAAGAAATGTTTTATTTAGAGAATTTATGATATTACTCTCAGATGTTTCTATTCAAAACGAGAATTTATTGATATATGATTTATATACTCGTTCGCAGTGGAGTTTGTATCGAATAAATAGGTATTGCTCAGTCTATGTTCGATTTGAACAATAAATATATCGAATCTCTTTGATTACTTGCCATTATATTGTTGCATTGGATTGTTATGCAATAACTATCCAATTCCAAAAATCCTTTTATCTAAAACATTTGGAATGCTCGGTCCTTCCGCAGTTTAGATTGGATCTGACGACAGCTGATGGGTTGAAACTGCACTGCGGTTTTCCAGACTCTGAATTAACTCGACGTTTTTTGGACCAACGTTTTTACTTCGAGCTTTTATTTCGAACATTTGAATCGTTTCTTTGTTATTGCTAAAACTTCCTTAATCAAATATTAGATACAATTAATTGATCTTGATGATCATTGTGAACTTTTACAAGTTTTTTAACTTTGAAAATAAGGTTACCATCGTTTCGAAACACGGACACGAGTGCGGTAAATCCTTCATCAATGCCCGTTGGTATAGTACTGTGAAAGCAATTTAGTTTCGTAACCTTGTGCGAGACGTTCGGTCTACATGAGGTTGCTTTGCACCGAGTTGCACCTTAAACCCTTCTCGTAAGGGTTGTTTTACAATAAAATGAAGTTACTTCCAAGTACACAGCTGTGCGTGTGATGTGCTCAATGCCTTTCTTTCAGCATCAATAAAGGTTTGATGTTCATCGATATGCGATCCGAAACCAGCAATTTGTGCGGAGTTCACTTCCTTTGTCTTACGTAATGGGATTCAACATTGGGAACCGTCTATTCGGAGCTGATTCTCCGCTACAATGCTTTTAAATTAATATAACTTCCTGCGTTCCTTGTTTTATGACCTACTATCTGCTTGTAATTATTAACGCCAACTTCCGCGGTCGGACGTCGAAGTGATTCATCAATGTCTTTCAAGTCAGAAACTCGACCCTCTTTTTGAATTTCCAGCGCTTTTCTTGGTGTTCTTTACAAATACAGCTAAATTAAATGCTACATCCTACCTTTACGTCTTCCCTGTCGCTAATCTTATTCCGTATTTTGCTTTATAAGTTGACATTTGCGGCAGCCGCTTAAATTTTCACGTGAGTTTTATTTGCGACAGTGTGAATCGATCCAGAATACGAATTTAACTTCTTTCACAATCCACTTCTCTTTCCAATCGATATGTCACTCTGTCTGCATGCACGAGAGTTCAGTTTCCTTCGACAGTCGTTAAAGGATTGCGGAAGCTAAGCCGATGTCTAAATATATTATGTTACGGGTATTTTCGTCCGGGCTACATATATATGTAAGTACACTTAAGTGCTTTCTGTAGTTAGAGTAGTCGATGTCTCTGGGTATTTTACTTCTATTTTGGTCTTGTAATCTAGATTTACTTTTCATTGTTTTTTTTTTCTTTTCTATATCATCCACTAAGTACGCATACAATAATAGAATAACAGGTTTCGTTGGCTAATAATGTCGTTACCATTGTTTTCTAACTAGGGTAATGTAATCTTATTACTCGATACAGTGACACCGGCTGTATCTTCTACTACAATGGGATCGGACTTTTAAATCTACGGATATTGAACTCAGACTAATTGGAGTTGAGATTGGTTGTCATGAATTCAAGTTCTCCAGTCTTGCCATTGTCAACATTATTCATCATTACGACATTTGCGTAGATCGTTGTTTTTAGTAAGTGTATCACATAATTCAGTTTTCATATTTGTCGAATATCGCTCTGCATTCATATTATTCGAATCAAACCTGAATTGAGCGAGTGACTCTTTAAACTGAACTGAAACTTTCAGTAAATTTACACGAAAGCTAAGCCTGATTTATCATTCAAATTATGTTCTTTAAGCGGGGATCAAACCCACTTGCCACTACCATCCGATAAAACTTTTGCTCTTTCGATCTATGGAGAGCACATACTAGAATTCAAACTAATAGACTGCATTGGAAAAAGTGCGATGCTTTACGCATATATATGCATTACGGGCTCATAATAAATAATAATTTTCAATTCAAATTTTAGCTTTTGGGCAGTGGATCAAAATTGCCAGCTGCGATGAGGCATAAGCACTCTCCACGCCCTACGGTCTATTTCCTTCACGAGATAGAACGAAGCATTTTACGACCACCATAAAAACGGAGCGGACACTCTGAATACGTTCGCGTTTCTAATTCGACACGAATCACTGAGCTTTTGGCGGTAATAAAACTGCAACTGACAGTGGAATTTTCACTAGTTCAGCAATAAATATATCGGTAATTATGAGGATATCGAGCGAATAATGGCGTCTACAGCTAAAACTAAGCTGAGGTTGAGGTTGATGTCCATTTCCTGGTGTATCTGTATCACATCAATGTGTGTCTTCAGCCTTTTGTTATTTTAAGAAGTAGGCATCTTGTTATTTTCTCCATTCTGTTGGTTTCTTTATTTATCTGGTCTCGGTCTGTATGCGCCTATAAATAATTCACCCATTGCTGATATTGCTAAGTTATGTCGTTGCAAAAGCTCTTCAAGGATAAAGCTGTCAACGTCATAGGCTAGTTTGTCTCCCTCGTTGCACTTTGGATTTTCGTCTTTACTAACTCTAGAATCCCATAACACTTGGGATTCAATGGAGCCCTTGACAAAAAACACTTCAATTTTCAATTAACGAATACATAAGTATTAGTTGAAGTCATACAACCGTCTGTCACTACCTTGACCCACATCCATCCCCTACCTACATTAAAGGCGTACAGAACGAATGAATACAACATTATTGTCCGTTCGCAAAGAGGGCACTACTTAAACCTAACCCCCATAATCTGAGAACCGGACTTGTTTTATTATTCGGTGCTAAGGTAGAGTCCAGTTAGAAGTCCGGCTATACACACAACACAAGATAGCAAAGCGGATGTTTTCTTTGTGTTGAATTATAAATCATAGCAATAATAATTTCTTATGTAAATCTTTGAAAGCGATTGTATCACCTCTTTATACACGTTTCATTCGATCTAACTGATATAACCTCTTTGCCAAATCTTATCTCTACCGAAAATTCTTCCGAAGATTCTTCCATAGATTTCTTTGCTCGCTCCGTAACTACCACTTTTCTATATCCCGCATCTCGACGGACCCATTTACCCGATCCATTCGAGATAGCGTAATGTTTTACGTACACACCTCAATTTATTACGTTACTGCTTTAGGATCTTGGCAGATTAAGCTGTTCATTATTAGAAACCTTAGGGAAATCAACGTTTTGCTATGCCCTGTAAAGAACATAGTTGATTGCAGACCCAAGTGATCTCCCTGCGAGACGCTCGATGACCTCTGGAGGTTTCGATGTTCCAAAAACAGGCGTAACGCCATTTATCACCGATATTTTTTTTATATTAGCCTATATTGTCCCATTTGGGCAAAGGCATCCTCCAAATCTCTCCACATTTCTCGATCTTTGGCAGTTTTCCACCATTCCCCATGAAAGACAACGAGGTCTTCTCGCCAACGTTTGCGCGGCCGACCCCGATCACCAATATTATTAAATCAAATTATATTTTATTATTATTGATATTGTAGATGACATACATAGCATAATCAGCCTATAATATTCGCACTGCTGCGACTCAGGCTCACTCTCAGCTAGAAGAGTGATGGGCCTTAATCCACCACGCGGACCCAATGTGGATTGGTTGGTGATAGATGACAAGACAACATCGAATCTCATACAAAATTATTGCAGAGTTCAAGGTTATTGTACAATGCTTACTCGACAATACCAATATTGTTGAATCATATCCCATCAATGCAATTCAGATCGACTCTACATGAGCATAACCTAAACAAATAAAGTAACAATATCAAATATTTGATTCATATAAAAGTTCCATTGAAAACATTTGCAGACCGAAAACTAATACGAAGCTGTAGAACAACATAAGCTTTATTAGACTAATTTAGACGTTTTCAATTCATAGTTTATGTTATAAATAGAAAATTTAGACTATTTAGTTAGTTAACGGCCTTCCTTTGACGTCAATATCCATAATTGGTTGTGTCCTGTTTAATTTGTACAATAACCTTCATTAGAATTTCACATTGAGCCCATTGTCCTTTCTAATTCAGTTCAACATCATCAACTCTATGATATTTCTAGACGATTAGTGCTTATTTTACATTATCTAGGTAGAGTTTTTTACTATTTTATGTAGATTAGTGTCAATAATAGAATTCGGTGAAAATACACGTCCTAAAATAGTTTTTGATAGAAGCAAAAATAAAAATATGTGAAAAACCTTATTTCAATATATCATTCTGGTCCAATAGCTTTATCGCCCATGGGAGTCCGCGTGGAATGGAGCATTTTACACTGCAAATGGATGATATTTCAAATATGTTATGGCTTATTTTATTGACACTCATCTCTGGAGTATTCATTTAAATAAAAACTAACATCCATATTCTTTCCTTGAGAGATAACAAATTTATCCTTTGTATAAAAATTAAATCATCATGATTCATAGATCCATTTCTGCCCTTTCCATTTTCGCATTTATCATAATAAATTCGTCTTTAGCCCAAGTAAACCTTAACCTGTCTGTCCATCGCCGGTTCCGCGTCAGTTTTCCGGTGAAAATTCACCACTATCGATGGTATCGAGCGTCGGTCGTGGAGCGAGTCGTATCGACGTTCTATTTCCGACGCTGCGGCCAGACAGCTGTGCCGGTGTGACGTGCCATCAGTTATTCAGATCTTTCATTGTGCTTGCTCCATCGCTGGCCACGTGACGGACCTTGACGGCAACCCATCAGCGAAAATATTTCACGTCAATTTAAATTCTTCGCGGGAACTTGGCCTATTTAGCGCTTTCTTTAGGAATGGGAGCAGTAAAATCTAATTAAATACCGAATTTCGTCATTTTAGCTTGAGAATGTTGAGCATTATTTGTGGTAGCCGGCGTTTACAACTTAGACTCTGCAAAGGCTTGTCTAGATTATCAAGCATCTAAGTCCCGGGTTTAAGCTAGACTAAATATTCTAGATTTGACTTTGTTCGTTTCATCATCATCATCAACCTATAGCAGTCCACTGCTGGACGTAGTCTCTCCCAAGGTGCGCCACTGAGCCCGATCTTCGGCTCTCCTCATCCACCTTCTGCCAGCTATAGCGCGCAGATCATCGCTCCATCTGGCCAAAGGTCGTCCTACACTGCGTTTGCCTAGACGTGGTCTCCACTCAAGAACACGTTTACCCCAACGGTTGTCGGTTCTTCGGCAGACATGGCCGGCCCACTGCCACTTCAGTTTTCCTAAAGTTAAAGTTCGTTTCACTAAATACGATATTTGAAAACCCTACAATTAAAAACCATTTGATTCGACGCGTTTTTGTGCGAAGGTCGTACACGATACGGTCAAGGGCGTGGCGTGGTCAATATTTGGACAGCGAAGAAATATTATGGGCCCCTCCAATATTGGTGTTGGGCTTTTGTTTAATTTATTTATTGACTAGCTGACCCGCGTGCGACTTCGTCTACCCTTGTGATAGTCCATCTATTTCAACTAACCCTGTAATTAAAGCAAAAAAAAACAAAAAAATTAATTAAATCGGTGAAGCCAGTTTTGAGTTTTAACGAGACTTTTTTTTTTAGCGAGTCGGTGGTATAAATCACTAAGAAGAAGAATAACGAGAATAACATAAGAAGAAGAATAACAGAAAGTAATTCATTTTTAAGTACAAATGATTCATTTGTCCATTCTATGATTATGATAAAGCTTGTACACTAAAAATTCAAGCTATTTTCACTTTTCTTCACCTCTCTTTGCCATCATCATCATGTTCATTATTTAGTGCTTTCAATATCTAAACCTTCTTCTCTCTCTCTCTCTCTCTGTCTTCCAATGGTAATTACAGCACACTAATTTCAGTGTAAACGTCACGGTAATCTATTGGCTCGAGCCACACTCCTTTACTCTCCGTCCATTACTCTACTTATATATGTAATAGATCTTTTCTAAGGTGCCCACACGACACGGTCTTCAGCTCCACACAAGTTTACCCCATCGGTTTCCGTACTTGGCATATATGGCCCGCCTATTGCCTTCAGCTTGCTATGTGTCTTTTTCTCTGTTAAAAATGCAAGCTATATATACATACTGGTGTCTTACGACGAGCTATGGCTCAAGTCGTGTAGGGGCTTCGAGCTTAGCTCATTGCCCCGGCTTCAACTCCAGGGGCGACTACCCCTGGGTCTCGTGTTCCCTGCTGTACCTTTTACACTAGTGAAAACACAGGAAAAGGTACATACAGGGCCGCTTTATGCGGAGGATTTAAAATTAGGTCCGTGTGCGTGGGGGGTCTCGGCGCGGCGACGGCGCGTCAGCCTAGACTCCCCGCGTTCGGCCGGTTGAGGGGGGGCGACAAGCGCCCTCGCCCATTACTAATTATTATATACAATACAGTCAGTTTAGTTTAGGTTTGACACGATAAGGTAAACAATTTGAGAACATTCTGTTCTCAAATGCAAGCTAAAGCCACCGAAATGCAAACAACAGTCAACCAGATTCCGCCAAGTATGAGAAAAATACAAACACGCCCGGGGCACCTGAGCTCTGAATTCTGATGAATAATGTATGTTGTTTGTTCAAATATTGGCGCCCACCGCGCGCTGTGTCGGCGCCAAAATCGGCTCGGGTATCGTGTATTCCGATTTTATAACCCCGGTTTTATCACGGGTTTAATGTTTGCGTACAAACGGTCAAGATTCAATAATAACTTCGATCAAGTAGGCTTGTAGGTTTGGCAGTAGTCTGACTTTTGCGACTTTTAGTAGTCTCTTCTGAGATTATATTCGTAACTATTGCTTTTTTCCGGCTGTTTTAACATTATTCCGGTCTAAAATTAAACTTTTTGTTTTGTGAGAAATTAGCCTTTAAGATTTTGTTTGAGACTATTACATACGAATACATAATACGTATAGTATACGTTGCAAAACCATTCATTCCCTTGGTATGCAGCCATTCAAGCTTAGGAAACTCCGGAAAACTTTTGAACCACCCACACCATTGGAAAGTTCTGGTATCGCGGGACTTCATGGGAGGCCTCGCTCGACCGACCGCAGCGCGCATTCGTTACGACAAATTTATCGACAATAAACTTGCATATTTTCGTTTTACACCCCTCGAAACTCGCCGTATTATATTTTCAATCGATAAATAAGCTTTATTGTTTACACAAGTTAATGAATCGACTACAAAGTTAACATGTTGAGCGGCAGATGTAAAATTAAGTAAACATTTTTACTGCTTGTACGTACAGACGATGCATCGATTGTAATAATTAAGTATGTGCTGATTCTTGCTAAATTTAAACTTTTGGTTTTATAATCTAGTTTTTAATTTAATTATGTTGTAAATAATATATTTTAATGAGTTAAATTAAAAAGGTATAACAATAATAAGTGTCTAGGATCACCATCTATTCACCGTTTCTGACAATAATTTATAAAGAAATCCGAGAACAGAGAGTCGCATTGAAATAGGATAGATCTACGAGCAGCAGATATAGACGACGAAGAAAATGGAAGTTACTTTCACTGAAAGGAACAAGCTAAAGGAACTTAATCGTCAACGGACACCAAATCGAATAGATCCAATACGAAAATGGCGCTGGGTGAACCGTCGACGGTAATCAATATTCAGACATTTATATACATAACAGTTCCTACATCGATCGCTATTGTGTCGAGCCCATCGAATATGAATTATTGCGTCAACCTCAATATTATAAAATATTCATATGCTGTAGTAGTGTGGACCATTGAACAGAATACATTTTTAAAACATTCATCATCTTCATCCTCAGCCAGTATCAACTCACTGCTGGGCCTATGAGTTCAAAAGTGTCAACACAGACGAGATTGGCATTTAATGGAGAAGATGTGCGGATCTAACCAGGTGTTGACTGCAATATTGCGGATGCCATCGATCCATCGGGCTGGTGGACGCCCAACGTAGCGTTTTCCCTCCCTATGCATCCATTCTGTTAATGCCCTACTCCGCCTGCCGTCACCAAGCCTAGCCAAGTGTCCTGCCCAGCGCCACTTGAGTTTCATAATTCGGATGCCAACGTCTTGGACGTTAGTCCTTCTCCGAATTTCGGTGTTTTTCTCTCGGTCTATAAGATGGATGCCTAGCATGGCACGAAAACATTCATAGTAGGTAAAGTTAACTCAAATGACGGACACGCGCATAATCTTTCAATATTAGATAAACTGTTTTGACTTCAAAAGCTTTAAAAACAAAATTAGACAGAGTTGAATGAATGAATGAATGATTTATTTGTCTCAAGTATGGTTAGTTACAGACTGGTCTTATGAATGTATAAAGTAGAGTCACATACTTCACTGTAGAATATAGTATACAATTTTTCTCTTAATTTATATTTGATCAAGGCTAAAAGTACAATCAAAGTAACAAAAAAGGTCTCCCGTTCTTTTAGAGTCCTCAAGCACGAATGACGCTGGAAACCCAAGCAAGGACTTCCAAAAGCAATTACTACAGTTATTAGGTAAAATAAATAAATGAATAAATAAGGTCATTGACATAATTATGTACTCAATAATTACGGTTATCGTTCACATCGTATGCAACATACGGTTTTCCATTCATTCGTATTTACGGCTAATTGGAAGTGTTATAACGAACGCTTACCGGCTTTCCTACCTATATCCGAATTCTGGGCTAATTTTGGATGACAATACATTTCTCCGGTTTATGGGATATGCATGCATATTGACTCCAAATGGGTGAATAAAATCAGTCCTAAGTTGATTACATATACATACATCTGTACGAAAATCCATTTTATATTATCGAGCGACTTCAAAAAAGGTTCTCAATTCGGTTGATTTTTTTTTTATGTTTGTTACCTCAGAACTTTGTTGCTTATAAACTGATTTTATTTATTTTTTATTTTAGAGGATATACTTTGAGATTGGTCCCATAGATATTTTATACAAATCGGTCCAGTAGTTTAGTTTTTATATCAAAATAACTAAAAAAAAATGTCGTTGAAGTAAACGAAAATGCGTATTTTCCTTCTCTGTGACTTCAGTGGTGCTAATGATCAATAGAACGGTCCAATCGAAGTTGGTGTTGGTGGTTCGGTTGTTGTATTTTTTTGTAAAACCTTGATTATTTCGATTGCATGGACCTTCCGTATTCTATTTTATAGCCACGACAGCTACAGATTTATTCGCGGGTATAGTATATGACCAAGATGTGCTGGGTTGCGTAAGCGAACCGTGGGCAGCGGTATTTCTGCAAACATTTGCATTTTATGACTCACAGCGGTGGTTTCTTTGATCTTTTCATTAAATTGCGCTACTGGAGTATTGACATCTTCCGCTACGCCGATGTGTGTATTCGAAATCAAACATGTTGCTTCAGGTTAAGAAACATTTTTTTTTATTTTTTTTACTCAGACCTTTATTTTGTGACATTTATTTTCGTTATTTTCATGCTGAGATTACAACATACAGGATTTCTCGATTTTCAAAAGCTGCCAATTGGCTGCACTTCATTTCTGAAAGAAAATCTGCTAACCTACCACGTTTTCGTGTCACATTGTCATCGAATTCTTAGTCATTGTTACTTTGTTACCTTTATTGCAAACTCTGGGTAAATTACTCGGGTTAAGTGCTAATAAAAGGTGTTGAATACAAAGTACGAGATTGCGTGCCTCCGTTGGATTAACAAATGCAAGCTTCGGTGCAGGCCGACTTTATCACGAAAGGCTTCTAGCTCGAGCTGTGCGTTGGTGCGACCTGACCTGACTGTTGGCTCGGCAGTCTCGGCACGCTACTTGAATTATTTCATTCACACTACGGGTCATTACCCGTATGTTCAATTACCATTTCTTGCGTTATGCAAAACATCAAAAAACATTCGCTTAAACGTGTTCACTTTCCTACTTTTATTTCTTCCACGTCATCCACATTTCTGTTTACGCTCTCTCGTAAGATTCTTCGTTCGCTGTTCTTATTTTCATGTTCTGCGTAAACATATTGTTCCGAAGTTCAATTTGTATCGAGCGAGAGTTTCGTTATTGAGGAAACAATGTTTAATCTGGATAATTTATTTTTTTATTTCCCGGCGCGGCAGAAATTTATTCGGCAAATTATAAGGAACCAATTTGGTGTGAAACTGAAAATGGCGCGTTACCTTTTTTGTTATACAATAAAGTTTTGCGTATTCATCCGCGTTATTTATGGTTTATTACGCCTGTCTATCGATCATTCAGTTGAACTAACTCGTACTTTAAAGGAATATATTTATTTGAATACGTTATTTTATTATATTGTGCTTATTTGGGTACCTACTAGATAGCATTGTGTAGTTTTCAAGTTATATTTACTTATTAATTAGTCATCTATTTTGCTTACCTGATTAAATTATAACGTCTTTAATTTTATAGACACTTCCCGATGTAATGATGCTATATAATGCAAGAACCATTTCGCTCCTTGGCCTGAATTAAAAATTTCTTTCGCCCTTTCCATCAGGGCATCAAGCCAGCGGACATTATAAATATTCATAAACCTAAGAAAAATCGCTTGCCTCGTCACAATTTTGAACGATATCTAATAAAATATGAATGGAATAATTTAACAAAAATTACACCCACATGTTTACTGTATGTATTAATGAAATCGTCGAAATAACTATCAATTTATGGCTTACGTTTCAGATATACTTTTTCGGTGATACGGAACGCTCATTCACGATATAAAATACGGCCCTGCGCACTGAACGAGTATTAAAATAACTATTTGTTCTGGCATAAAAATCTTACAGCCTTAGTTTTGTATGAGCTTAAATAAAATATTTTTAGACACTAGTACACGTAAAACGGCAAATGTAAGCGAACGACGGTCGATGCTCTCGGCTCTCGCAGTATCAAAAACTGATATTGCAATCTGTCACTCAGCGTGATCTTAACATTGCTCCGTCTGATGGATCTTTCAATGAAGAAAATTGTATTAAAAACGTTTCAGTCGTTTCAAATGATCCAATTCCAGTAAAGCTGAAGGAATCTCAAACGAGTTAAATGTTGCCAATTTTAAATATTGAAAAGGCATCTCTCGCAAATAGTGTAACTGCTTTTAAAGCTGAAGCCTGATCTTCGAAGTTGCTCTTTGCTCGCGAAGACGGAAAGACTTTTTATAATGAAAACTTTTAAATTATTCGCCTCGGCACTAATCATATATTTAACTTTTAACTAACTAGCTAATCATATATTTCTGATAGCTACGAGTAAGAAGACATCAATATAAATTACAATCATAGAATATCAGACATAAATAAACTGATACAATGAATATGAAACGAAACAGCTTCTAATTTCATCCCGCTTTTATCTTGTTGGTTTTTCGCATTTAATTTACTTCTCCGACAAATTGCTTCGCTAGCTCCGGTTTTGTTTCAAGATTTAGGATCCTCTTGTTAATTAATTTAAATCCTCTTGTCTCTTTACTGTTGTAAATGTACGTAACGTAAGAAAATAAAATAAACCTTAATGTTTTACTTAATGTTTTTCATCCTCAATGTTGTGGCTCTGGTTTGTCAGGAATGTTTTTTGACTCATTAGGAAAAGCGTCTCTAACGACTGTGTTTACATTTACTTGAAATTTTCATGATCGAGTCTTTAGCAATTCTGTTCAATTAACTGTTCCATTTCATTCTCCTAAATTGTTTAATACAACGTTTCATGGGTAGGTTGGTATGCTGTTGACTGACTGAGCAAGCACGTGAACCGAAGGTATCTGCTTCAGTTTGGACAAAAATGCTTTCGTATGTCTGTCCGGCCACTGCCCGGGCGGTTATTTTTTTTTTTTTTTTTTTTTTTCTACTATTAATACTACTCCACATACTACTACGGCCTAATACAACTAGACTCGCGAGGTCTATAGCTCACAGAGCAATTAGTAGGTATTTATCACTTACGTCTTTTCCATCCATGGTGAATAGAGATGCTCCCGTCGTGTCATTAGGTACATATTAATCTGATCTACGGTAGCATAAACTGCTTTTACGAAATGTTATTTCGTCGAAATTAATATTCATGGATCAAATCGAAAGTAAAATTAGAATTTCACTGCTCGCCCGGGTAAAATATCGCCCGGCTGTTGGTGTGACGTAAGTGACAACTTGCGAAAGAATTTACGTCCGGATAAGTTGATATGGCACTTTTTATCGTTTTCTAGACTCTTTCAGTGGCTCCGCTCTTCTGGTTTCAGTATAAAATAGTTCAGTTTATTACCTGAGTATGACGAAGCAAAAAGGAGGGTTATGATTTTGAGTGGTATGTATACCGGTGTACTCCTTTTTGCGACCACTGACCACGGCACATAACAATTTCAGATGAGAATATATTCTTTTTAGAGCGTGATTTTTCAGTCGTTTAGTTTTTGAACTCAATTTATGTAATTATTGTCCTGGGTGACTGAGAAATAAAATTAGCGTGTTTGTCAATCCAATGGTATACTTACATGACATTTCCTTGTCCACAGGTCTCAGCGGTTCGAAAGCGGACATGCAGCATAGGCGCGAGGTGTTCGGTTCCAATATGATCCCTCCCAAACCACCGAAAACGTTCCTCACTTTAGTATGGGAGGCGCTGCAGGATGTAACCCTTATCATCCTTGAGGTTGCCGCCATAGTATCATTAGGGTTGAGTTTCTACAAACCTCCAGAAGATCCCAAGGACCTTGGTGAGTTAAATCTCGAATTGTATTCTAGCTTTATGTGACTTATGAGTTGCAATCATATTTTCTTTTACACGATACAGCAACAATTCATTTGCAGAGCCTTTGAGTCTGAGAATGTTATTGTTTAGAATAATGTACATTTCTTCGGCAGAGTTTTGCGTATCCAACGTGGCATATGTACTAGTCATTCCAGAATCAATTATTATTTGTTATTAATTATTCACTAAGGGGTTGCTATTTTATTTTTGTAAATTTATTTGAGTGTCTTTATTTTTTTCTTGCCACTTGTTATGCGATGCAATTTAATAAAATTTAAATGTTCACATACAATACCCGTGTGTGCAGCATTTTTTTTTTTTTTACTTCACAAGTTTTAAGCGATTTAGTTTTGTTGTTTTATTTCCCTTATTAATTCATTGTTAAATTACATTTATTTATCCCAATTAGTTGTTAGACAACCCCATAAGTAGTTTATAGAAAATGCTATAGTATATTTACAAAAAATATCACGGTATATTATTAATAATGTGTATCAAAATAGGCCATATTTATAAAAAAAGCAGCTTCTTTCGATAGAAACTAGGATGCTTTGCTTTTGCGCCGGGTTAGGAGAGATAGATCCATACAATTTGTACCTATTGTATCATTAATCGGTGTATTTTCTTTTTCAATATCAATGTGGGAATAGACGATCCTGGTAAGAATCTGGATAAACATTTAGAAATTATGTACTCAACAGATTGGCTAATGTTACAAATTAAATAAAAAGAAAACCTAAATTCCTTAACGGAAATGGCAACTAAACCAATTTTATTTATGTGTTGTAAGTTGTAGTATCTGTCTATGTTGTCTACTAAACCATGGTTTCTTCGATGTAGTACTTGTTTGATAAAATATCAATCGGCCTCGATTTATCAATTCATTTATTTATCAATATCCATGAATAGATCATCGAAAGATTAATACATTTTATCCTTAATCTAGTATCTGTTAAGTTATCTCGCTCGCACATTTGTACATTATTGAAGATATAGATTGACTGAGTATAAATTTCAAAAAAGTTGAGCGGTGATTTATTTACGATAACCTCACAAAATGTTTTAGCATATATTTTGTTTTAAAATATGTCTAACATTAATAACTTGTTTATTTACACAACTAATTACTAACTTTATGCTAAAGCATGATAAAACTAAAATTAATTAATTACATAAGTATAAAAATAAATAAAACACATAATTTAGGTCACTGTCCACGGGAAAAGTTTAACATAACAATAACATTTTGTGTGGTTGTAGAATCAAAATCACCGCTCCACTTTTTTGAAATATATACGGGGGAGTGAGATAGCGGCGCGCAGGATTCTGGGTCTTATGCTGTGGGAAAACGACGTCATGGTTGAAACAAAGTGTCGAGAAACCAGGGTGATGTAACTAAAGATTGGTTTAGTTGCACTAATATGAGTACCACGACTTTGTAGTAATTGCACCATGTGTATACCCTGAATGCTCCCCAATAGGTGTCTCCTCCGTTGTCTGCTCGCTTGTCTGTCTGAATGGTAGTTTGTTTCAATGTATCGAAATTAATGTATCGATTTCGACGAAACCTAAATGTATGGATGATAAATGTAATGTTCGTAAATGAATGAAATGTCTGTTTTGAACCTATATCACTAAATTTTCAGATAATTAATTATACTACCGGAAATACACATGTATTTTAACTTTAATATTAATTTATACATAATTCTAAAATTATTGGCACCTATGCATATTCGAGTTGAATAATATACAGGATATTTTGGACAAAGATCATAAAATTGGATATTCGAAAACAGAATGGTCTATATCATAAATAATAGGGTCACTGGGTTACCTAATTACCTATACAGTAAACATAGAACATAGTACCGATAACAAATCGTTGTTCAATGAACCGAACGTAATAGTGTACATCAACATAATCAGATGTGACGCGTCGCTTCAATAACCCGCGATTCGATCACGATTTGCGATGTTTTCGAACTGAAGCTTCTGTACCTATGTTTACTTTTTGATGTGTACGAGGATTTTTTTATAGAATTTGTTATGCCAAATGTTCAAAGTAAAGAATATGCATTTCAAAGCCTTTTTTTTAAATAGCATTTATATATTTCAGTTAAATAAGTGTTTAGTAGCGAACATAGTTGATAAGAATTTTAATATCCTCAATAATTTTCTTCTATCTTCTTTTTAATTGTCTAAGGTTTTTTACTTACTAACATCACACTCAAATTAATAATACAGGGTGTAATAATAAGACTGCTACCGAAAATAGTTCGGGTAATTTACCCCATACTAACATTATAACACCTTGTATATTTTCTAATAGAACAAAGACATAGGCAAATTCACTAATGAATGACAAATTCCTAGAGTTCCGTAGGCAAATTGATTACCCTAACGATTATTGTCGTGAGTGTTCCGTGCCGATAGTAGTACTTAACTGTTGTGTGATATAATCCGGTTACAGGGCTGTCACGAAGATTAAGCTCTAAATTAATTGCAGCTATGCGGGAAAATTATTATATTACTAACATTGGGGTTATGTGTGAGGTAGATACGGTTTAGTTAAATAATTACGTTTTACTGAATTAGGTTACCATAATACCGTTAATATTAGTTATCTTATTTATAGTAAGTAGGTAAGTTATTTTGTTCGTAAAACACAATAAAATAACACGCAAATAATTATGTATCATTATTTTTGATAAGCTTATAGATAAATATCGTATTTAAGTTGATATGCTAGGTTTTTTAGGTTGTTTCTCGTAGGTTAAAAGGGAACATGAAAACCTATTTGACAACCCTATCATACTAGGTAATTATAGTTATTGTCTAGCTCAAACATAGACAGTTGTCATTAGAGGAAGCGAGACAAATATATAGAGCGCATTCAAGACCGTTTAATTAATTAACCTTAATTATATGTTTTTATTTAATTGATTATTTTTTAGAATACAAAATGTACTCAATAAATAATTTAAATAAAACTGATTTCTTTATGAAAATATTATTTAAAAGTAAAACTCGGGTAATCAAGAAGCGAAGATTAGCTACTAACAGTAACTAATAAAAAACAACTAAATAAAATTTAATATTTTCTTCATATGTATACCTAATTGAAATAATAATTTAATATAGATTAAAAAATAACTTAAATCTAAATTAGACAACCCTATTATACGCATGTCTTCTTAGTACCCTCTTCCCACTGAAGCAGCGTTTCAGCCCGTAGAAGACTCTATTTCAATACTAACATGACTACTTTTGCCTTGGCAAAGTTTTCCAGCTGAGCTGCAAAAGGCCGTTAGACTCTATCTGTATACCTATAAGGCTTGTTTTAACTTGGCAAATGTTGTTTTCCAGCACATTTGGATGAAGAAGAAGGGCACTACCAGTGGATCGAGGGTCTCGCTATCTTAATATCTGTTATAGTCGTCGTAATAGTCACAGCGTTCAACGATTACACGAAAGAAAGGCAATTCAGGTGAGTTTTTTAAATAAATATTTCCATAATTGATTGATTCAGGCGTTACTTTGCGGAAATCCATAAATATCAACAAATTATATAAATATATTTAGTAATAAATCAGCTTGATTTCTAAACAAAGGTTTTAATTAACTTAACTTTAGTTTAGAACTTTAGTACATATTACTATATTATAAACCAAAGAGTCAACGAACAGAAAACCAAAGTTTAAAGATACGACACGTGTTTCGCCTCTACACGAGGCATCATCAGAAGGTGTGGACTCGCCGAAGTTCGAAACGAGAGTTTTGTCTCTCGTTAAATATTTCCATTTGGCTATCGACGCCATCTAGCCCCAAACTAAGCAGAGCTTGTACTATGGGAACTAGAAAAGATAACTGATATAATACTTAAATACCATTTTGTAAATTTTACGACACCGTGGCTTAGTTGGTAGTGACCCCTGCCTACCGAGCTTGGTGTTCCGGGTTCGATCCCCGACCGGGGCAAATATTTGTGTGACGAACACAAATGCTTGTTCTCGGGTCTTGGATGTTGTGATGTCTTGTATGTGTCCATGCCACCTGCGACACAGGGAATCCTAGAGAAGGGGTGTGAATGTGTGAAAAAAAAAAGAAAAATAATAATACATAGAAAAACACCCAAGCTCAGGACAAACACACGATGGTTATCACACAAATGCTTGTCCTAAAGCGGCAATCGAACCCGCGACACTGGCGTGGCAGTTGTACATAACTGCCACTCGACCAATCGTGTCGTCAATTTTATTAGGGTTCTCAAGTTGTAATGAACACTCTGACCACCGAAGAATGATGTAGACCGGTGATATTTTAAGGGTTTTAGGAATTCTAGAGGCACCAGTCATTTTTCGTTACTATTCTAATGGTTTTTACCTTTGCCCTAAAGTACGACACAATATACATACATAAGTTATTAAAGAAAAGCGTAATTAATCGGTCGAATTAACATGACACCTGGCTCGGACGTTTGTGCAAAGTACAGCGTGGAATTAGATAATTTTGAATGAGAAGAGGTCCTGTAAACCTTGGTAATGATAAGTAATGATAAGGCTTCGCAATTAGAGGAAGAAGAAACACGGAGGGTGCCGCGCGGGGCAGCGGGGGAAGCATCAAGTTCCGAGCCACGTGTCAGCCAGGTGTCATGTTCATTCGCCCGAGTAGTACAGTCCTACCAACTTATTTGTGAATTGAGGAGCGTCGCTGTGTTCGCAACGGTAGACGACGCAACTGGCAGTTGAATTTAGTTTTGTATGCAAGTGGCTGTAGTTCCATTTTCTGCCACCTCACAGATAAGTTGGTAGATGATAAACTGAGGTGCAGCTGTTCGAATACGACCGTTCAAATGATGATTTACATTCCAGAGGGCTTCAATCTCGGATAGAAGGCGAGCACAAATTCGCCGTGATCCGAGGGAATGAAGTGAGCGACGTATCGATCAGCGATATAGTCGTTGGCGACGTGTGTCAGATCAAGTATGGCGATCTACTGCCCGCCGACGGAATACTGCTGCAGAGCAACGATCTGAAGGTACGGTGGACTGTGAGCGACGTACCGATCAGTGAGCGATTTACCGATAAGTGAGCGACTTATCAATCTGTTATTTAATTTTGCGATTAAATAACAAACATCTATTAATCTATCTATTCTCATAAGATTTCGCATCTAATACTAGTGGCATATCAAGCGCACAGCAATGCGCAGGGTAGAGTCCGGTGACGCAGTAACGGCCATCTGCAAGCGTATTTTTGTCGCACGTATACGGGGGGGTACTCGTGTTACTTCAAAAGCCCAATGCCCGTATACGCTCGTATACCGGCGGCGCGGGCGTTTACGCTCTGTTTTTCTAGCGAGTGTCAGTAGCGTGTCTCGTGGCTTGTCGCGCGTACACGCGCTGCAAAATGAAAACACGAGCAGCAAAGACGCTAATCTGTAGCCGCGTTTAGCTGCACCCAGTGCTGATCGCTAAAACATTCCAATAAGAACACGTTCGTGACAAGTGCAATTATAATTACACTTATCAACATTGCGTGCGTCAATACTTAAATACAGGTTAATAATCTGATAATGTTATTGGGTTATCTCTACCTATGATTACGTAACTTGATTTGCCCTTGACAAGAATTATGTTTTTTGAGGTGAAAACTTCTTTGGGCACACACACACATTCTCGGCACACTGGGCAATATATTTCGCGGGGAGTAATTGGACGGGCCTACTGGGCTCCCAACGCTCGTATGTAACACTACTAACATTATTTTTATTTAAGATACCCTACCTGTTGTTTAATATCACTAACCCTCAAAAATATTTAAAAAAATTACCTAACGTCCTTATCACTAAATCAGAGTCAAATATGTAGATACGTGCCAAGGCTGCCTTATCGGAACATCGAAAGACATGATCGTAAAAAAAAGATAAGTAGGTAATTGTATAATTTACGTCAAAACCCTGAATTTTGCTGATAAACTTGTCTAAAGGCTTTTTTAGACTCATCAATTTAAAACCAAACGAGGATATGTTTACGAAAAAAAATATATGAAAAGAAAATTACTTAATTATAATTGGAGCATAACGTATTTAATAAATGAGTTAAATAATTTCATCAAATTCGGTATCGTAGTTTAGATTTAAAATCAAAATTACTGAAAATATGCCGTTGAAGTAAACGAAATTGCGTATTTTGCTTTCCTGTGCCTTTTCAGTGGTGTTTACGGTCACTATAACTACTTGACATAGCGTCTCCCAATTAGCCTCATTGCCGCCAATCTTTCATCTTACCGCATCAGTTTGCCGCCAATCCTCATTTAACAGCATCAATTTTCCGCCAGCAACCTTTACCAGGATTTCCTCTAACAGGTGCTTTTTTTTATTGACCATACGAAGAGATATCATAGTCTACTTATACTAGGACGAATCGGCGTTTGACTTCTCAAAATATGTGTGTTAATAGTACGATGACACACGGCTTTTTTACACGCTACAAGATAGCGTTTACGCTTGTAGCGTGTAATGTCGCCCAGTGTCATCGGCGTTTTTACAATCTGCTTGTTGACAATCCTTTCCAAAAGCTAACACGCTTACACGCTAGCTTTTAAAAACGCCAACAATCAGCTTGTAAAAAAGTCCTGTGTCATCGTACTATAAGTTTATATGAGTATCTATTTATGTATTTTGACCGACGATAATTATAAAACCGCTCACATTTTTCCAGTTCGTATGTAACCCAATCGGTTCAGGTGTTTTGGCCCGTGAGGTCAACGTTTGGGGCAAGCATTCTCTTCCAGCTAACCACTATACTTCATGCAATAAACTTTTTTTTTATGTAAACAAGTGACGAGACGAGCTAGGCGCTCTCATAATGGTAAAAGATCACGCCTGCCCATGACCAAAATAGTGCTACACAGTGCTACATAGTTACACGGTTCTGTCTAAAACACCTTTATCTGATAGCAATGAAGCAACATGATAATTGTACGGCTTGCAGTATTATTATCAAGTCAAATATTTGATGGTATCAAGTTGGATTAAAAAACAATCGCTATTTACAATTCATTTTTATATATTTTAAATCTGTGTCTCTTATATTATTAAACCGTGAACTATTTTTTTGATGTTTGTAGATGATTATTTTCATGTTTGTTGCCTAGGGTTGCCATCCGTCCGGGTTTCCCCGGATTTGTTCTAGTTTAGAGGGCGTCCGGGGAGCGTCCGGGCCGGACTTCATTTGTAGTTCGGGTGGTCCGGGTTTAAAAAAGTATTGGGCCGCCCGCGACACACGCACTGTGCCCGCACTATGGTGGAGCCACCGATATCCTCTCACATAAAAAAAATATTTTCAAAATCGGTTGATATATGACGAAGTTCTGAAAAAAAAACATTAAAAAAAAGAACTTTCTTTTTTGAAGTCGGTTGAAAACCTGTTGACATTGACATGTCCGGGTTCTGGGCTCTAAAATCCGGGTTTCCACGCGTTTTGTCCAGGTTTCCAAATTTTAGAGATGGCTACCCTGGCTGTCCGTACCATCGTCCGAACTAAAGTCCTTCATAAAGGTCACGACCCTCAGCAGTGAGGATATCGACGCGAGGAGGAGGAGGACCCTGGTTTTACCCTACATAAAAATCTACTACATGTACATAAATCAAATCTGAAGAATGAATGAAATAATGAAATTTTATTTGCATAATATAGGTACACTGTGTCTTACTTTAAATAAGAATCATTGCATTAACTTTTTGTAATTTTGATGATTCATTATACAAATTACTATACAAGACCCTTTTGCTATGCACCCAGTATACAACAGTGTTGCACCGGCCTATGTGAATCAAATTCCTTTATAATTTGATTGATGTATGTTTGTTTGTTACAGGTTGACGAGTCATCACTGACAGGAGAGTCTGACCATGTCAAGAAGGGAGAAGCGTTTGATCCCATGGTGCTATCTGGTACTCACGTTATGGAAGGTACGGGTTTTATTATGTAAAAAAAAATGTCAAAGGGTTATTATGTCTGGATGTATGACATGGTGAATAGGTTGGAGAATTGGAGGAAAAATTCATGTTAATAACAGTGGTGTTATTATGGGTATCATAATAAGTGCTCGAATTCTCCACTTCGTATACTGTGCTTGGCCAATTCTGCACTCCGCCCAGCTCCGCGTCAATGAAAACACACCCTTATGGTGGCTTCACACGTCCTGTGCTAACACGCGCCGCGCCGCACCAAGATAATTTTTACGTGCCGCAGACCAGTCCGGATCACCCCTTCTGGCCTGTGATAACAGACAATACGCGCCCGCTCGAACCGTCTCAGGCCGCTCGCTTCACACGGTCTGTAGCGCGGCCCGACCCGTGCTAACTATGAAAAGCCACCATAAGACATCACAGTGCCCTTCAAAACAAACACAGTAATGCTTACAGTACTGCTTTGATTTTCAGGCTCGGGTAAGATGCTGGTGACCGCGGTGGGGGTTAACTCCCAAGCTGGTATCATCTTCACACTCCTGGGCGCCGCCGTCGAGAGCCAGGATAAGGAGATCAAGCAGATGAAGAAAGGTCCGTATTGTACTGGTACCGCTCCGTAGCGTAGTGTAGGGGCGCTTTTGATGACTTAGTACCGCGGTATGGATAGATGGCGCTGATTTCAATTTTAAAAATGTATGTATAAAAGTTGGGTTTGAATCTGTTGTGAGCCATTGGTTGACTATGGTCGGACTCAGAACAAGCTGGCTTGTAAGTAAATGAAACCCAGGAGCATGGATTTTTTGAAATGATGACATAAAAATGTGCTTCTGACTATATTTATGATCTAGTTTTATTTCAGAATAGAAAGAGCTTGATTATCGCCCAGATTCGAGTTTTTAAGAGAAGGCTTTTGTATCGATTCCATCGTTAGCTAAATCTATGTTGTACTTTTCTGATACAAGTCATCAAAAAGCGCCCTTTAGATACTTATAGCGTTAGATATAGCGTCGTAACAATGCTCATTTAGCGAAGACATAAATCATACGCTTCGAGGCCATTTGCTCATTAATCTACTCTTGCGTCGTATCGTATGACAGCTACTTTGATATTGTAGAAAGTATTTAGATTTGTAGTGTAAATTAGACTGATGCCCGCCATGGGGTGAATGCCATAAGAAATGAAATATTTGGTTAACTGTCCGTCACTACAAAGTGAATTTATAAAATATTGTTATGTACCGCGTCTATTTACAAGTTTTAAGTAATAGCTCAAGCTACTAAATACTTATGATATTATACGTTTGTAATAGCAAGGAGCTCACTGCACATAGGTTTTAAACAAAGTATGTATAAAAAAGGTAATCTAATAAATAAGTTAATCTTACAAAAAAAGCTTGTTATTAGCTTTGTGTAGCCAGATAATTGCTGTTGACAAAGATTCTCCGGCATCGCTTACAAGAAACTCCGACAATATGATTATGAATATTTACAAAAATTAATGTGTCGAATAAATTACATTTAGTCACTGAACAGTAGCCGAATAAGCGGATGGCCTAAGTATGCTTTTGTTGAATCGTGAATAACGCTTGCGTTAGTCATCAAACGATTTTGAACCTTAGATCATTGAGATACAGCTCAGAATGAAGGAAACGATCGCTTGGTTTTATAGCCCATAGAACTACTTAGAACAACATTGTTCTATGACACAATGTATTGGCATTTTATGGCGGAAACTGATAATAAAAAACGTTCCATGAAGCCATTCTCAAAATGACTTACTGCAATTCCCTCTTAAAACTATTAAAACACTCTTCTAAACTCTTGGTACCCGATTAAAATTCCAATTAAATACTATATCTTTAGTAAACGACAAGGTTCAAACGTTATGCCTAGATCACACGTGCCGAGCAAATCGGCGAGACAGTGATGTAAGCAAGTAGCTTATATCACTCGCTCAGCCGAGCACTCGGCGCTATGTTTATACGTACCGAGTACTCAGCCGAGAGCACTGTCTCGGCCGTTTGCTCGGTACGTGTGATCAAGGCATTAGTGTACCAACTTATAACATAGATGGCGCTGTTATTAATTGCCTCCAAACTAAGCGATCTTTGTCCAAAATTAGAAGAACCTTAACAATCGAATGAGCATAGTACGACCGTGCCTCATTGCAATAGTGACGTTAACGTGTCCATTTACACCTCCCTCATCGATTTGACGCACTTTATGAGGGAACGGTGATGGTCTATGAAATTGGTAAAAAAATGTGTACGAAAAAGTTTTCATTTTTGCGAAACTTTTTGCAAAAAAAACTTGGCACTCAAGTTGAAAGTGGCGCTCTTGAACTTGACTATTTCGAACTAGCTCTATTATTAGTTTTAATCGTTTAATTTTGGTTTTTTGGCGGGAACATGAAGAGTGGCGTATTGGCGGCATTAAATTAATTGACAAAACTTGTATAACTTTGAGTGTTTAAGTGTAAAAACGGTGGTTTTTTATCCATTAAGTGCTCGTGAACTTGTATGAGTGTTGGTGAATAGTGTAATGCTGTAAAACGTGACTTTTCGTGTTGCCTCCAAAACTCCATAGAAGCCTCTAGTAAAGTCGCAACCACCACTACTTTACAGGGGCATGACTTGACTTATCGACTCTGACTTATGACAAAATAATCTCTCCAATTACTTGACACTGGCTATATACCTTTGATGTGAAGCCAAAATAGAAGAACTTAGGTTCTTCGAAAGAAAAAAAAATTGTTTGAATTAAATTCACTGTAAAAGTTACACTTCAGGTCAAAATAAATGGCTAATGAAGTATGAATATTTTTTTACCAATTTCATAAAACAACGAGATTATTTTTATTTATTGATGACGATCAAAAATTTTGTTTTTAAATTTTTATACTCCGTAAGTGTTGTTCGTATTTGTTAAATGTTTTGACTAATAGCCTGAGGTGTATGGTGGCATGTTACATCAAATTGTTAGATTTATTATTAGTTTCTAAGTCTGAATTATATCTTCAATAAATAAATAATCTCCATAAAAACATTAAGATAAAAACCATTAAAGCAAATATGTAAATGCAATTTTAGATGCTCCGTCCGAGTTTTTCAGACTAGTAAAAAAATATTAGGGGCCTGCGCAGACAAGCGACTTTAATGTGTTAAACAGTTAAGGATATAGTAAAAAGTTAACATTTTTATTTAACAGAAAAACAAGTTATGTAATTTCAAAACTAAAAACCATGTTTTTATGCTTTTGCTCTATTTCGCGGTTTTTTGTGATTTTAGAATGCATTGGCATCTAGTAATGAGCTACCCTGAAGGTTTTAGCCAGATAGCTAATCAGGAAGTGCTCCAAATTTGAGTTGCAAGATTCCACCCGAACGATAGATAAACAAACAAAAAAGTCAACAAATTATATAAATATATTTAGTAATAAATCCGCTTAATTTCTAAACAAAGGTTTTAATTAACTTAACTTTAGTTCAACTAAACCAAAGATTCAAAGAACAGAAAACCAAAGTTTAAAGATACGACACGTGTTTCGCCTCTACACGAGGCATCATCAGGAGGTGTGGACTCGCCTAGTCTAGTTACAACTAGTCAAGACTAGTTAACGTGTCGTATCTTTAAACTTTGGTTTTCTGTTCTTTGACTCTTTGGTTTAGTTGAACTAAAGTTAAGTTAATTAAAACCTTTGTTTAGAAATTAAGCGGATTTATTACTAAATATATTTATATAATTTGTTGATATTTATGGATTTCCGCAAAGTAACACCTGAATCAATCAATTATATTAAACAAAAAAGTGACTTAATCGTGGTAAAATAACATTTTATGAGATTATCTGAGTATTTTTTTCAATTCGATTGTATTTCTGCTTTGTGAAATGCTGATTATGATTACATTCGCTTATCTGCGCAGGTCCTTAAAACTAGTCCTTTTACGCTCGGACAAAATTACTACAACTCCTTTAGATTTAGCGCCACTACCAAATAGTGTGATACCCTTTCAATGACATCCATTTTTTTTTTCTCCACCCTTCGATACCCGGCCCGCTGCACGAACTACCCTCATCGACGAACAAAAAAATATACACAAAATGCATCGTGTTTATGTCGTGTTGACTGCATGGTGTCATACAAAAATCATTATGTGTATGCTCGTCATACATCCAATGACAACGGCATTGACGAAAGTAGAAGCTAAAAAGCAACAGAAAAAAGGAACGCAGCGCAAGAGTATTACTGGTAAGTTAATCCTTTGCTATGTCCCGCTTGAACCTTGTACAGGTAAACTGAAGTTCAAAAAAAGTGTAACTCTAGCGCATACTGACGTTTTAACGACCTAGATATTTTTTCTAGACCTATCATAACATGCCATGAGTGTTTTGGTGTTTTACAATGATAATATTCATGAATAATCTTCGCGTCCCGTCAGTACGCGTCGCGCCTAATGCTCTGATCACACGTACCGAGCAAATTACCGAGACAGTGCTCTCGACCGAGTATTCGGTACGTATAAACATAGAGCCGAGTGCTCGACTGAGCGAGTGATGTAAAAGCTACTTGCTTACATCACTGTCTCGGCCGAGAAACATTTTACTGTCTCGCCCGTTTGCTCGGTAAGTGTGATCTAGGCATAAGTATTGATGCTTACTTTTAGCTTCGGCTTAATTAACCTGACCTTTAGTGTACTTAGTTGTAATAAAATATAAATTTATAACACAATGTGACTAAAATAGAAGAACACCTATCATTTTCATTTAGTAGCATTTAGTTTTGAAAACTATTTTTTTTAGTGTACACTGTAGTCGGTATTAACTTTCCTCTTAACAGCGGTTTGGCATTTTCTTCTTCTACTTTAAACCTGCGTTTCTAAAAAAAGTCACATTTTAAGTTGAGTTTACACTTGCTACTACAGCGATGTTGATGCACTGAAGTACTTTATAACGTGTCTAATAATTTGATCTCCAAGTGTAGTTGTAAATCTTCGCCGGGTTCGATTCCCGAGTGAAGTTTGAATTTTATTGGCTACTGTATGGATAGATAAATAAAAAATATGCATGATTGTTATTAATGTTTTAGATTTAAACAATGTATTTTACGTTCATAAGAAAATTAATATTTCGAGAAATATCGGAGATATTTAAGACGATTCTGAATCGAAACTTTAACATTCTATTCAGTTAAATGCCCCGAAATCCTACTAAAACTAATGCAATGAAATAACCTATTATTAGAGGTTTCATAAAATGGCTCTCTGGGTTTTTTAATCTTTACTTGAGATAAATCTCCTGGAAAGTGACGATATTTACCAGTTAAAACTAAACTCTCAATAGTCACCTATACTTGGGTGTGTTTAAAGATCGCATTAACAAGCATCTTCTAGGTATACGTGTTAAAATATACCACGACATCGCTTCCCATCAGGTGAGTCGTGGTAAAACGTAAGCCTACTTTTAATTAAAAAAAAAATAGTCTCGTACGTATCTGAATGTTCGCAATCTGACGGTTCTCCCCACGACCAGGCGACGACGACGCCACTCTCCCCGCGTCAGGCAACAGCCACGGCAACCACGCCCGACCTGACGACAACCACGTAGCGCCCCCATCTGACAAGCCAGCGCCTGAAGCTTCGCACAAGAAGGAGAAGTCTGTACTACAGGCCAAGCTCACCAAACTGGCCATTCAGGTAAGAGATCGAACGAAGAGGAGGTAAAATCTAGATACTCAACAAGCGAGTGTCCGATTCTTCGCACAAGAAGAAGTCTATAGGCCAAGCTCCAAACTGGCCATTCAGGTAAGACACCGAACGAAGAGAAGGTATCAGTCTAGATACTAGAACTAGGTTGACAAGCCAGTGCCCAAATCTTCGCACAAGGAGAAGCCTGTACTACAGGCCAATCTCACCAAACTGACCATTCAAGTAAGAGATCGAACGAAGAGGAAGTCTCACAATCTAGCTAGGTAGTAGGACGACAAGCCAGCGTGGGGTTTTCGCACAAGAAGGAGAAGTTTGTACTACAGGCCAAGCTTGATCGAACGAAGAGGAAGATTCACAATCTAGATCCCTCACACGCTTCCTGTCTCCAAAACACCTGAACGATTTGACCCACCTACAAACTCATATGGTATGAATCTGATAAGCTTCAATTTAATTTCATCCCTCGCAAATTGTGACTAGAACTAAAACGATTTTTACCAAAAAAAAATTTACGGATTCCATTAATTTATATTCGTTTCTAGATTGGGTACGCCGGCTCCACCATTGCAGTTCTGACCGTGATCATCCTAGTCGTCCAATTCTGCGTGCGCACCTTCGTCTTAGACGAAAAGACTTGGAAGGCTACCTACGTCAACAACCTCGTCAAACATCTGATCATAGGAGTGACGGTGCTGGTGGTGGCCGTGCCCGAGGGATTGCCGCTAGCCGTCACGCTCTCGCTCGCCTACTCCGTCAAGGTGAGAGGGAGAAAGAAAGAAAGAAAATGTGTTTATTGGCTCCACTAAGTAGGTATAGGTAGTTACAAATGTAAGGAGGTACATAAAACATTATAACATTAACTAGGTATGCCTTAATAAGTCATGGAGACCAATAGGTCCGGTCTCAGCCTAGTGTCGTTCTACAATGCCTAGGTACCCAGCGATCTAGATAAGTACCTAGAGAAGGCAGGACAACGCTGGTTTTCAGCCCGGGCCTATGAGCAGTGACGCCTTCCTTAGCAATTAAGAGCTTAACAAAAAGATTATATATCAACAAGCATTAAAAAATCTATTTACTTATAAAAAAAAATAACAATAAAATATTTACAAAAAAATAATATATAAAAGGCAGTGTAATAATAAGACGATTGTAGCTCACTCACTCACCGCTCCAACAGCTCATCATCGACGAAACTTTGGGTTAATTAATTAAGGCTAATAGTAGCCGAAGCAAGATTTAAGCTAGTACGTATATCAATAAATACAGATATGTCTGGAACAGTCAGAATATTTCTGGTTGCAGTATTTTTAGTTCTGTTTTCTGCCACCATCTTTTTTTAAGTAAGTTCGGTTGAATTTTTTTGTTTATGTTCGTTACCTCATAAGTTTGTTGAAAACTGAAACTGACAAAATATGTCGTCAAAGTATTCGAAATTGCGTATTTTACTTCCATGTGACTTTTTAGTGGTGTTTACTGTCACTAGAATAGTCCAGTGAGGGCTTTTCAATGAGACATTAAAAAAAGTGGTTGCCATAAACTAAGATAGATGGCGCTGTATGAAACGCAAGTGTCAAAAATCTAACAAAAAAAAACCGGAAAATTTCGTTGTTTATGACACTTGACATTGACAATTGACTTGTGCAGCGCTATTTAATGACCAAAATAAAAAGTGTGATTTTTTTTTTTTATTAAAAAGCCCTCATTGAATGAATTAATGAATCTTTATTTGCGTAATACAGGTACATTGTGGTCTTACTTTAAATTAGAATCACTGTATCAACTTTTGTCGTCCAAATACTTAAGAGCGATAAAGCTAAATAATTGTTAATAATTCTTACATGAATTGCTAATAAAAATAATTCATTAATAAAATTAATAGTATTCTTACATTAAAATTCGTCAAAAAAACATTTAAATTCGTAAAGAGTAAACTAATTGAGTAGGTCATTTAATATTAGGGGAACTTATAATTAAAATAATCATTTAATTAATAAAAGCATCTATCACAAAAATAAGTAGAAGTCGGTTGTACTATGTTTTTGTAAAACCTTGATTATTTCTATGGGAAAATCATCATTGTTTTTGCAGAAAATGATGAAAGACAACAATTTGGTGCGTCATTTGGACGCGTGCGAGACGATGGGCAACGCGACTGCCATCTGCTCCGACAAGACCGGCACGCTCACCACCAACCGCATGACGGTCGTGCAGTCCTACATCTGCGAGAAACTGTGCAAGGTACACACACTCTTACACACGTCCTACATCTGCGAGAAACTGTGCAAGGTACACACACTCTTACACACGTCCTATATCTGCGAGAAACTGTGCAAGGTACACACACTCTTACACACGTCCTACATCTGCGAGAAACTGTGCAAGGTACACACACTCTTACACACGTCCTATATCTGCGAGAAACTGTGCAAGGTACACACACTCTTACACACGTCCTATATCTGCGAGAAACTGTGCAAGGTACACACACTCTTACACACGTCCTATATCTGCGAGAAACTGTGCAAGGTACACACACTCTTACACACGTCCTATATCTGCGAGAAACTGTGCAAGGTACACACACTCTTACACACGTCCTATATCTGCGAGAAACTGTGCAAGGTACACACACTCTTACACACGTCCTATATCCGCGGGAAACTGTGCAAGGTACACACACAAACACACACGCACACAAACACATACACGCACACAAACACATACACACACACACACATAGGGAAGTGGTGCCATCTATCGTCACAGGACAGGACGCAACGGACCAATCCCAGCCCGTGTTCTACATCGGGGATACGAAGAAGAGAACCGACATAATTATGCATGTACCTGTTCTATCTAGGTCTTCGAGAATCCAGCATAAGGAGGGGTTAACGCCAGGCGAACCCCTCTGCTTGCCATATAACCTTCTTGGCCATTCACGTTAAATAAAACTATACGCTGTATTTGATAACTGTGTGCATATTTTAAGATGGTGTGTGTTTACATGAATAATATTTTGTTAGGCGCGTGTGCAATGCGTGTTTACCTCGTCCCCCGTCAAAAATAGCAGAAAATTATGTTAGCAGATTCTGACGTCTAACCCCTCCTTTTGCTGGATTCTCGAAGATCTAGGTAGTAAATAAATAAGTAAATATGAATATTCGTTTGATTAACTTCATAAAAATAGCAACGTGTCTCTTTCCGCCCAGTTTAAAGATTAACATTGTTAAAATATTGTAACCACCTAAGAAAAACTGTGGATATTCTAAGTTGCCGAGTGAAGTGTTTTGTGGTCAGACCGTTAATTTTTGGTTCATTCGGAGTAGAATTCAAAGATGCGTATGCCAATATCCAACACCGTTGGATCGTTTAATTAAATGAATTTATTCAGAATTCCTGTTTCATTTTGTTTTCAGACATTTAATTTTAGTTAAAGCTACTACATGAAAGGCGAAAATAAATCAAAAAATAACCCTTAACACACCTTTATTGTGTTTTTGAATTGAGTTTGGTTTTTATTTGTAGGTAACGCCAAACTACCGGGATCTGCCGCAAGATGTCGCTGAGACCATGATCGAAGGCATATCCGTCAACAGCGCTTTCACATCCCGAATCATGGTGAGTGTTTTTTTTTAAGCAGATAGACATTCAATTGACCATAATCTCACCTGGTGTTAAGTGATGACGTCGCCGACGATGAATCTTGAAGGTCTAGAAGACACCTATTTACTCTCTTCTTGAAAAGACCAAGATCGTAGTAGTCCGGGAATACAGAAGCAGGTAGCGAGTTCCATTCCTTAGCGGTTCGTATTAAAATGTGGATATGATAGGGATTCGTTTGCTTTCAAAGTCTATGTGAAATCCTATTCTCGTTGCATTATTAAACTTAGCTACGCCCATTGCAGATTAACAAAACTCCTTTCATATTACTTACTTTTAGCTCTTGCCAAACACATCCTCCAAGTTTGAAGTCTTTACTTTCAGTGGTATGGCTTGTACTCTGTCAGTCAGTCAGGCAGGTCCAAGCTTTTTATAGACAGGGTATGGCGTAATGAGTGGATAATCCTTTACCGGCGGATGGCGGACTACACGACTGTTCAGAAAATAAAATTATGTACCCAGTAAAAATTCCATAGATTTCGAGTTACTGGACGTTTTCAAAACTTCCATATCTTTTACCTTCGTCCATTGTTTTTGATGCCATGATTAAAAATCTAGGAATTCTCTCAATCTGTATTAACTCATCAAGTTTGTAACCTGTACCGTAAAGCGTCGATGACGCATTTTACAAGCTGATTGTTGGCGTTTTAAACGCTAGCGTGTGAGCGTGTTAGCTTTTGAGAAGAATTGTCAACAAGCAGATTGTAAAAACGCCGATGACACTGGGCGACTTTACACGCTACAAGCGAAGTCGCTGGCGTGTAGCGTGTAAAAAAACCGTGTGTCATCGTACTATTACTGAGCAAGAATGTAACGCAGCGACTCTAAATTTAAATATAATTATAAAATATCCTCTTAATTCGTTTTTTCCCCTAGGCATCGCAAGACCCGGGCGGCCCGACAATGCAAGTGGGCAACAAGACGGAGTGCGCCCTATTAGGCTTCGTCCTAGCGCTGGGGCAGAGCTACGAGGCGGTGCGCGAGAGGCACACCGAGGAATCCTTGCACAAAGTGTACACGTTCAACTCCGTGCGCAAGAGCATGTCCACCGTCATACCCTACAAGGGAGGGTACAGGCTTTACACCAAGGGAGCGTCTGAAATTGTGCTGAAGAAGTGAGTACCTGTACTCCGATTTATAATACAAGATTTTTTTGTAAACAAAGAAGTGTCATGATATGTCACTGTAACAGAGACAGGTCAGGGTTAAAAACGAGTTTATACCACGGATCACTATGACTAGTAATGGCGCGCGGTTTTGCTTGTGCGATAGTTTCCTATTTTACCTAAATAATTCTTAACCAAACTTATTCAGGTACTTCAGAACACTGAAAAGTAGGTAGAATAGGAAATAAAATTTGTGAATCTAAACTTCTGGGATATTAATCATAATAATGCCAAGGTGCATAGCAGATACCTAACAAATATTCATTCGATTCACACAATTAGCACACCAGAAGCGAAAAAATAACGCATTCGACTTCGTAAACGGACAAGAGACGAATAAAATTTACAAGCACACGTTTAGGTCAAAATCCAAAAATTGTTTTGAACTTCTGTGATTTACTCCGATGATACCAATGTCTTAAAATATTTTTCGCTAATATTTTTTCGTCGTGTTATAACTTTAAGAAAAAAAAAAAATATTATAATCAGTACAAAACTATTGCTATTTTCCATTCTATGGATATTGACTAGAAAAGACTAGAATTTTTTCTTTTCAAATAAATGTATCATTTCATCATTTCATTTCAATGAACAAAAAAAAACACTTTGGTTCATTCCAGATGTGCATTCATCTACGGGCACGAGGGCCGGCTGGAGAAGTTCACCCGCGACATGCAGGACCGCCTCGTGCGGCAGGTCATCGAGCCCATGGCCTGCGACGGCCTTCGTACCATCTCCGTGGCCTTCCGCGACTTCGTGCCCGGCAAGGCCGAGATCAACCAGGTAACTGTTACTGCGTTACGGTGTGAAAGTCGGTAGCTGTAGAGGGGGGTCCATTAATTATGTGAAGTGATTTTGTCGGTTTTTTTACTTTTCGTTTACTTGAAACTAAACTGCTAAACCGATTTTCATGAACTTTCTATGGGACCAATCTGAAGGTTATATATACCTTCTGACAAAAAATCGGTTGAAAAAAGGTCTTTTATTATTTTCGTGCATTTGTGTGTTTTCAACTAACGATGTGAGCACAGTACCTGGTTTTGTTATGTTATGTGTGATGACTCCATTTTTCGCAATGTGCCTCGTTAGTCGGCCCTTTTTGCGTGAGCATGTTAGGGAACGTACCCATACTACGTGACCCATTTTAGACAATTTTTTTATGAAAAAAATATCGCCATATTTGAATATATATCGCGCCTTTCAGCTCGAGATTTCCTTTAGAGGATATTGACTACGTGACGAAACCTAAACCCCACCCCCTCTCCTCTATGACCAAGCGTGGTATTTTGAAGAACTTCCCTCCCTTGAACGGGTCACGAAGTATGGGTATATTCTCTTACCTGATGTAGCCTGACTCCGTCCAGAAGCGCAGAAGATTCCTTGGCTCTTCACAGGCTTCGCGGAACAACCTCGGGTGCCCGAGAGTTTCGTGTCGTAGTGTTACTCCCACACATTTCAGGACTACGTGGGCAGCTAATTTATACAGTATATATTACATATAAACATACATATACCTACATTAAGATTTTGTAAAAACCATTGTTACCAACACCGTACTTGTAACTTTTTGAATAAACTATTTGTATTTGTATTTGTATATAATATAGTCTATACAAGTGTTTCGTCGACAGGTGCATATAGACCAAGAACCGAATTGGGAAGACGAAGACAACATCGTGAACAACCTCACCTGCCTCTGCGTCGTCGGCATCGAGGACCCTGTCAGGCCTGAAGTGAGTACGCAATCTGTACCTTACTGTGTTATCTTATTTCCTAAATATCAGGAGGATATTATAAGAGATTATTATTAGGCAAAGGTCTCTCTTCCTTCTTTCCACTCTTTTATGTCAAGGGCAACTGTCGAAAAGTCTTTCAAGTGGGAGTCTAGCTAGTAAGGTCTAAAAGTTTCCGGCCTGAACTATAAAATGAAAAGTTAATGTAGAACTACGAGTACATTTATTATTTTTCAATATATATTTCAATATATAGTTCTTTTGTCTTAATTAGTCGTCTGTTTTCCAGTACAGCCTTCTCCTTAAAATCATCCGCAATAGCCTCAGAAGGTTGTCCTAGGCGTGGTTAATATCATCAATTGCTTCTCGTTCCAAACGAAATTGTTTCTTTTACGGTGGAATATGAAGGAGAAGAATGCCCGTACAGCATCCAAACGTTTTAATTTCAGTTATTGACTTCTCTTCTTCTGTCAAAAATTGAATCACAGGTCGATACTCGTATAGAGACTCGAGGCATTTTGATTTTTTAACGACACTTTGACTTTCATAGGCCTCTCTATCTCTGTAACAAAATGAAATAATATAATATTTTTTGTTGTGAGTAGGTAACAAAATGTACAGTTATTTAATGAGATAAAAGTTTTGTGACTCCGATTTATCTAACATAGGCAGGCCGGAATCTTTTGGACCTTTCTGCGTACTAAAGTCAATAGAAATGACAAGTACCGTACGTTATTCAGGTACCAGAAGCCATCCGCAAGTGCCAGAAGGCCGGCATCACGGTCCGCATGGTGACGGGCGACAACGTGAACACGGCTCGCTCCATCGCCGTCAAGTGCGGCATCCTCAAGCCCACCGACGACTTCCTCATCCTGGAGGGGAAGGAATTCAACCAGCGCATCCGCGACGCCAATGGAGAGGTATAGTAATATTTAGAAAGCTAAAATTAAGGCACAATATCAGTGGCTCGCTTGGTTCTCTAGCATAAACATTATGTTAAATTACACCTATTATGTTAAATGTAAGGAAACAAACTTAAGTTCTTATTGTTTTAAGGTCATATTAATGTTATTTTAAAGTATGGCTAATATCGCTTTAAGTATCTCTTTTGATGTTTTTTCAAATTCAATATATAAATATTACATTTAAGTAAATTTGCTGTGCCCAACAGTGTATAAGTATAGTATACCATAGCCCTAAGGCGTAAGTGTTCCTATTTATTTGTAATAAATGACTGAATTAACTTACATACTATGTGGGAATGTATTATTGGCCTTCAGATTTTTTTAGTACTTTAGTTTTTATTAGTACTCATAGATAGTTGTTAATTTCCCTAAAATGTTTAAAATAGTAAAATAAGTCAGCCCCATCGGATATGTAATATCACTAGTTCAAAATCGTGAGTAAAAAGAGTAAAACAGTGTTGGCTCGCTTGGCTCGCTACCAAAAAAAAAACTCTCACGCCGAATTCATCTTACTCCATCCTACGGTTGCCTAGAAGAAATCGTTTTTAGCGATAAGACCGCCCATTGTAACCTCTTTTATTTTTTATTGTTAAGCATAAGTTTTTGTTTCAATGTGTATGTTTCTCCGGGGTGTACAGTACAATAAAGAGTTTTAATCTAATCTAATCTCATTAAAATCTTGTTTAATGTTTTAACTGAATATTCACAGGTCCAACAACACCTATTAGACAAAGTGTGGCCAAAGCTGCGCGTGTTGGCCCGTTCCTCCCCTACCGACAAGTACACTCTCGTCAAGGGCATGATTGAGTCGAAGGCGTTCGACACGCGGGAAGTCGTCGCAGTCACGGGAGACGGCACCAACGACGGACCTGCCTTGAAGAAGGCGGATGTCGGGTTTGCTATGGTAAGTGGCTCGCTCGGCTCGCTGGAAAATTAGCTAGGCATCTGACATGATAGATTATTGATTAATTAAGTTGATGTCGATAAGTGCTTTTGAATTGAATGATATCGTAATGTGTTTGATACCAGTGGCTCGCTTTGATCGCTATGATGATTGCAAGTCAAAAGTAATAGTTGAATAGCAACGATGGTACTTCATTAGCATCCTGTTGATCAATTAAAAATAAATTGAAATAACTTACCTTGCTAAAAAAACTCACGTTTATGTTTATTGTTTATTGGTTTACCAACAGCTATTACACATTAGTACTTGTATTTAGTTAAAATAAACAGTCTTATGCTGTGTGACTTACGTTGTGTGACTATTGCAAGTTTTCTTTAAGAAGGATAAAGCATTAATTCAATAATCGCAAATACAAACCTACTGTAAAAAAAAAAAATTGCATAACAAAAAAAAAAATTGGTACCTTTACTTATAAACTAACATTATATATAAATCAAACATGTACTAAATGTAACTTAACCTACTTTACAGCAGCTTTAGAGCAATGCACCATATACAATACTTACGGTGTTACTTAGTTCTTTCTTGTTTATAAATGCATATTATACCATAGATTAATAACGGTGTTAGAACCACAAAATAAGGCAGTATACAAACAAAATGGATGCGGAATACAGGACAGAAAATGTACAGACGCCCTATCAATAAAAATTAAATATGTCTATTGTCAAGTAATATTTGCTATTTTTTAGTTTAGTTGATAAAAGTAAGTAGTTTTATACACAATGAAAAAGGCTAGAAGTGTTAACATACCTATTATATATTATTTATCTCTAGCCCTGTTACTTTTATTTTCGAAAACTGCGTCATGGCATTGGACCGAAATGTACTAAAGTTAGCCAATGTGGCTCCCTCAGACATTATCGATATGCTACTTAGTGCATTGCCAACCGATAACACATTGACTGCCTGTATATCTAATCTGTATATATAGATAGAATAACTTTTGTTAACTTTAGTTATAATAGAAACGTTTTACCTACCAATAAAACGTATATTAATATACTTACCTTTATGCAAAACATATCAGTTATTAATTGAGATAGGCACTATCATTTCCCGTCATATTAGCAATAATACAACATTACTTCCTGTCTTTAGTCTTAATTTCTAGCTAACTTCCGGTCTTTCAATTCACCACCAGACAGCAGCCATTTTGTGTCATTGAGTTTTGAGAACACTAGGCAGAACTGAAAGTGTATGTTTTGCATAAAGGTAAGTATATTAATATACGTTTTATTGGTAGGTAAAACGTTTCTATTAATATGACTGTAACTTTATGCAAAACATATCAGTTATTAATTGAGACTTGTTTGTTATCGCCTGGTGGTGGTTAGGAGAGACACGCACGCCAATGTGACGGCTAATAAGCCGATGGAACAAAAACAATTATATTTTATGGACATAGAAGATATCCAAAAACTGATGAACGATAGTAACAGTAAAATCGTTCTAAGGCTAATGAGTTGTCTTAGTATGGATTGAGACAAATTTTAGAAGGTAACCTGCTGGTAGAAGCAGATATGAACTGGACAGAATGAGTGTTATGAATCAATGCAATTCTGTATTTATTACTTTCTTAGGAACAGACAAGTAACAATCCCCTGATGTTATTAACTAATAAGATAACGTATTATATTTCGCGCTAAGAGCGGAACATGATTGATTGCAGCCAACTAACTTATAAAAAACTTTATTTCATCGTGTAAATGTAGAATAATTATTTACTTACAAAGAATACTTTGAGGCATTAAGCACAAAAAGTGTTCATCTGTCTCAGCGTACATACAATGTACTCAGAACAGAAATAACCTCTTCTTCGCCTTTACTATTAGATACTTGCTACCTATAATAATAGCATTTTCATGAGAAAATTTAAATAGCGCAAAAAAAACACAATACTTGTTACATAGTAGAGACAAGTATTATAAAAGTTCACAGCACGCCAAGTACCTGTAGTTACTCTGAGGCTGTAGTTTCTACTCAGGGGTAGGAAAATTAGACTATTATTATCTGCTAAGACTTCTGTGAAAGCCAAACTAATACGCATTTTACGCGTAGGTAATTAGTACTAAATTGATAGTCATGGCCGTGGCTACCACCACAGATGCAAGTTTCATTTTCAACATTATTTAAGCAAGGAAGCACGATACGTTTAACAGTAAGTAGCTTTATTTATTAACCGGTTTTGAAAAAAATGGAGTTCCTTTCTTTTCAAATGTTTGTTACAGGTAGAAACTTAAGTCCTGACCTTGAATAGCTTAAATTAAAATAATTTTTTTAAACATCGTTCAGGTTAAAGTCAAAAAACTTGCAATTCCAAAATCGGTAACAATGTATGTATCTATAGACAATGAATCGATCTTATCCGCAAAGGAATCTGGCAGAATGATTTATGTAAACATCGTAAACATCTATGAGACGTAAGTACAAACACATAAATCCATGTAAAAAACCGACTACCTACCATCAGCCACATTACAACTTCATTCGAGAGACGATATTGCACATTACATAGGTAGGTACAGACAGATTTGAATCTGTTTGTCTTGTGCAATGGGGATACTTATCTATGACGCTGTCTGTACATACTCATATGTACCTGCCCACCTCATGGATTCTGTATACCAAGAAAGAAGATTTTCTTCATTACTGAAAAACAAAAGATAGGTACAACCAGGGTTATAATAGTATACCCCATTGTGCACTCTGTTTTCACTCTGTACTATGTGTGTCAATATTCTATAAGCATTTGTATAACTTCGTTCGTAGGGATGGTAATGCTTTAACCGATTCAACCTAAAACACAAACATCTTTTTATGATAAAAATGTTGGGTCCACATTGATGCATTGATGTAGGTAACGGTGAGCAAGAAAGAAAATTCAAAAAATGAATTTATGATGAGCATATAGAAAATATGAACTTAAGAACCACGTGATTTATCTACATCTGCTAAATAAATAGCTGAAAATTCACATAAGTAGGCACTGTTAAAAGGCTTTACAAAAAGGATCGATGGAAAAGATCAATGGATCTTAATTATGAACTAATATGCCTTATTTCGAATAAATACGTTGTACAATTATTTCATTTTCGAAACGCTGTGGTATTAACACGCTCGGTATATTAGACAACTGCTAGGTACTCGTTGAAACACCCTTACGGAATACGTTAAGAGGCGTTATGAAAATTTTGTCGTTTATTTTTGTGTTTGTTTAGGACTAATAGTTCGTTAATTAAGTTGTATGACCGAAAAAGGAATAAACGAAAAATTCCAAAAGAATATTTTGGGTTCATTGAACAATGAAGTAGGCAAAAACACATCTGACTCGGTTGTCATCGGGTAGGTATAATAGGCATTTTATCTACACGCATATGGCAGTTGTAACCCTCTAGGAACCTAGTATCTCTAGGATATGACCCGCGCCTGCAGGATTGTAAGCAATACCGAAAACACTATCCAAGCCGATACTAGGGAATCACGCAACAGCGATGACACCCTTATCAATAACACATTATAAACAGGATAATTTAGTATTTTCTGAAATACAACTCGCTGTTTACTGCGCAGGCAGAGATTAACTCATAATCAAAAACAAGCTTACTAGAGAACTAGTTATCCAGCACTCCGGCAGCCAATATCGTATTGGGCTTGGTTACTCCTAAAAACTTTCAACTTTACACCATTACTTGAAATAAGGTCATAACTGCAATTCTTTGTTTGTATAGAATAACTTCTTCCAATATCGTATTATTTACGTTCGAAAAACTAAAGTCGAGGACTCATCCCAACTACCCGCGAAAGCCACGCGCGGTAGATTTTATAGGATTTTAATATCCAAGCTCACGCCCTGCGAGTCTTTGTGCGTGCACCTGAAAGTGTATACGACGCAATACAATAAATTTTTCAGCAACTTTTTGCAAAGACATGTCCTCATTTTATCCACGCTCTCTGGAGTTTTTACGCTTATGAAAAGACTTAGCGACTGCTCAACTACCATAATTACGTGTATGACTATGCATATTTTCGTTAAGAAGGAATATTGGATTTGAATATCCAAGCTCGCAACTGCAAGTATTTGTTCGTAGTGAGTACGACACTATAGGTATTTTTGTTTAAATTACTATATTGTTTCCTGAAAGTTCCTTCGTTTGTGAGGAGACTCAAGGACAAATCACTACCTACACATGTTGCGTGAGGCAGGAATATATGATTTTGATTATCCAGCTCGCAAAAAGCAAGTCTTTTCTCGTAGAGAGTTTGACCCAAAACATTTTGAAATAGCTTTCCTGTTTCCTTTAAGTTCCTTCATTCATGAGGAGACTCAAGGATGATTCACAATCTACGCATGTTTACGTGAAGTAAGACTTTGGATTTTGTACATCCAAGCTCCCATATTTTGCAAGGCGTTTTACGTGCACTCACAGAACAAGCGATGCAAAACTTTTTGAACTACCCTCAATATAGATTTTTTCCCCGAGCAGGCCAATTCATAACTGCAAATCTTTGTTTAAATTAGATTCCCTTAAGTTTCCACACTTGTGAGAAGACTCTAGGACTGTTCACCTACCCACGAATATTTGCGTGGGGTAGGCTTATTGGATTTTTAACATCCAAGCTCGCTTAAATGCAAGTCTTTGTTACCGGTTTGCGTGCGACGCAAATCATTTAGATATAATCACCTCTTGAATACTTAACGTTGTAGTGTACTTTCCGCTCCACGTATTTCCATACCTATATCTCCTTATCTCTCTGTGGGATAGAATTAGCTGTGCATACTCTTGCGAAGAGACATGTCTGATTGTGTGAAAAACTACCTGTGTGTTAGGACTATTGTGCGTGTGAACTCTTACGGTGAGACACGTCTAAATGTTAGTCTGCTACTTGAGAATAGGACTGATGTGCGTACTCCTGCGAGGAGACACGTCTGAATGTGGGTTAACTACCTGTGTGGTAGGACTATCGTGCGTGTGAACTCTTACGATGAGACACGTCTGAATGTTAGTCTGTTACTTGCTAGTAGGACATGTGCGTACTCCTACGAGGAGATACGTCTGTATGTGTGTAAACTACCTAGGGTAGGACTATCATGCGTGTGAACTCTTACGATGAGACACGTCTGAATGTTAGTCTGTTAACTGCTAGTAGGACTGGTGTGCGAACTTCTGCGTGGAGACGCGTCTGAATGTATAACCTACCTGTGTGGTAGGACTATTGTGCGTGTGAACTCTTACGATGAGACACGTCTGAATGTTCGTCTACTACTTGCGGGGTAGGACTGATGTGCGTGCTCCTGCGAGGAAACACGTCTGAATATGTACGTCTACTACCTGCGAGGTAGGACTTATATGCGCACTCCTGCGAGGAGAAACGTCTGAATGTTTGCGTCAACCACCTGCGAGGTAGGACTTAGAATACCTTTATTGAACTCATCCAATAATCATAACCTGAAAATTTTCACCAAAAATTCCATGTGATAAAGAACTTTACAAGTAATTAATCAATTTTAGTATAAAAAAAAAATTCACTGAAACGGATACTTTGCTTTTAGCAATTTACATGGAATTTTTATGGTAAAATGTAGGTACTCACCGACGATGTCTTCATCTTATCTTCTCATTTACATAGCAGTTATTATGTTTTGCAGAAACTTTCTATTCTTGAATCACTATGATGCAGAAGAAAGTCGACACAACATCGCTAAATCTTGAGGAAGGGACATGACAAGCTAATATCACGTATTTTACAACAGTTTCACTTTATAGACAGAAAGTATATCTCCAACATAAAACATATCGAACGGCAAAAACCGTTATAAATCAAAATATTTCTATGGCCAGTAAGTTTTAACCATGTGGCAAAACGGTTTTGTCTTACGAACAAAAAACTGGCTCGATGAAAATTTAATCTACCGCGGGACTCGAACCCGTAAATTCGCTTGGCTAGCTTTTAAAAACCAGCCTTGCTACGTAGGTAGGTAATAATGTATCACCACGAGAACATCGAAGTACTACATTAGGTATTTTCAACAACGTTGAAACAAAAAAATTAAAAGATTATGAAAAACTTACGTACAGCAGCTACTGCAGACATTTTCTAATTTGATATGCAATAAAACATTGCACTGTGGATATAAATCCTTAAAGTAAATCGTATGACACGACTTTTTTTAAAATGTAGGTAAAATAAAATATATTTTTATATGGTTGATAGAGCGTATGGCTCAGACAACCGCACTCGACGGGAAACAAAACGCCAATGACACAAAATGGCTGCTGTCTGGTGGTGAATTGAAAGACCGGAAGTTAGCTAGAAATTAAGACTAAAGACAGGAAGTAATGTTGTATTATTGCTAATATGACGGGAAATGATAGTGCCTATCTCAATTAATAACTGATATGTTTTGCATAAAGTTACAGTCATATTAATATACGCGAGGGGTGGTTCTCGAAAACGGTCAGGCCGTGCAGACGGAGGCTGACCATTTCCGCGAACCCGACTTATAGGTTAGTTACAGGCGAGGCTGAAAAACAGCGTGGCTGAGTCCTCGACCTTTTCACAACATCGCAACCTAGCTTTAAAACATTTTTGTACTAGGTTAGCAAGTATAAGTGAATAAATGCCTTTTTATTTATTTATTTATTTAATAAATAGACTAAATGATAAACCACATTAACTATGTGTTTCTTCCAGGGTATTGCCGGCACGGACGTAGCTAAAGAAGCGTCTGACATCATCCTAACGGACGACAATTTTTCGTCCATCGTGAAAGCCGTAATGTGGGGCCGTAATGTTTACGATTCCATCGCGAAGTTTCTGCAGTTTCAGCTAACGGTCAACATAGTGGCTGTTATAGTGGCCTTTATCGGCGCCTGCGCCATCCAAGACAGCCCTCTCAAGGTAAAAACAACCTTATTAGGAACGTCATAAGGCTTATTGTTGTGACTTGGGAATGTATAACATTCTCCCTACTTGAAGGGTTGCTTTCAATTTAAAATAAAGTACAATAGATTAAATACACCAATTAATTTCCTTCCAGGCGGTACAAATGTTGTGGGTAAATCTAATCATGGACACGCTAGCGTCCTTAGCCCTGGCCACAGAGATGCCTACGCCGGACCTACTGCAGCGCAAACCCTACGGCCGCACCAAGCCCCTCATCAGCCGCACCATGATGAAGAACATCCTCGGACAAGCCATATACCAGTTGTTCATCATCTTCGCTCTGCTATTCGGTGGTACGTACAGACAGCGTCATAGAAATTAAATGAGATTTATTTGCCTGAAGTATGGTTTCGACTTGAATATCCGCCCTCGCCTTTGGCTCGGGTTGATAAAAGTCTCGTTTAGATGTCTTGCTTCTGGCCCTTGGTGTACAAATAACTATTTATAAACATGAAAGCTGGGCCTGGGCACAGGCGTAAAAATAAACTAGAGTTCAGACTGTACCTACATCATCATGTCAGCCTCTGGAAGTTCACACAGTAAAATGTACTTTGTCATTGTTCGCAGGCGACATTTTCCTAAACATCCCATCAGGGAAGGGCCAGCAACTCAGCACGGAGCCCACCCAGCACTTCACCGTCATCTTCAACACGTTTGTGATGATGACGCTCTTCAACGAGATCAACGCGCGCAAGATCCACGGACAGAGGAACGTGTTCCAGGGACTGTTCACCAATCCTATCTTCTACTCCATATGGATCGGCACTGCCGCCTCGCAGGTGAGTCACCACCATTTTATACGAGATATAACAAGAAGAGAAAGAAGTACATTTTTAACGTAAACTGAAAGACATTCTTATTAAATAAAGATATAATAGTAATATAAAGCGTAAGATAATTTGAAGAAAATATATGTAATATATATATATATATATATTTATATGAAATATTCAAATATTTTTAAACAATAATAAAAATAGAGATAATTAACTTAGAAATATGACATATGGACCTATTGTGAGTGACCTAAATTTTGTGTTTTATTTGTAATTTTAGATAGGCTAATTAATTATTTATTTTTATACTTACTTAAGTAATTTTAGTTTTATTATGGTTTAGCATTAAGTTAGTAATACAAAAAAATATTCGCTAATATATATATATACTTGGAAATAAACAAATAAAAAAAGATATGTGATTATTTTAGAATCTTTGTTTATTTTTATTTTTTTTGCCTGAAGTAATGAATGAATGAATGAATGAATCTTTATTTGCGTAATACAGGTACATTGTGGTCTTACTTTAAATTAGAATCACTGCATCAACTTTTGTCGTGCAAATACTTAAAATTAGTGCTAAATAATTGTTAATAATTCTTAAATAAATTGCTAATAAAAATAATTCATTAATAATTAATAGTATTATTACATTAAAATTCGTCAAAAAACATTAAAATTCGTTAAGAGTAAACAAATTGAGTAGGTCATTTAATATTAGGGGAACTTAAAATTAAAATAATCATTTAATGAATAAAGTAAGGTCCCGAATATCGCTTTTTGATAAATTCTCGTCCATATTAACAATGTGGCATGTCCCAGGTTGTGATAATCCAGTTCGGCGGCATGGCGTTCAGCACGGCGGCCCTCACGTTGGACCAGTGGCTGTGGTGCCTGTTCTTCGGCGCCGGCACGCTCGTGTGGGGGCAGCTCGTCACCACCGTACCCACGCGCAAGATTCCCAAGACTCTCTCGTGAGTAACCTTTGGTGCATGTACTCATCATCTCCCTGCCCTTATCCCACACTTAGGTGGGGTCGGCACAACATGTCTTCTTCTTCCATTCGTCTCTATCAGCCGTCATCTCTGTACTCACACCTGCTTTGTTCATATCCTCTTTCACACAGTCCATCCATCTTTTCCTTGGTCTTCCTCTTCTCGTAAATCCATCCACTTTCATATCTAACACTCTTCTAGTGTCGGATCCACGTTCCCGCTAAAACTCCTGGTATAGTGACTAAGTTGTTGTATATAGATGGGGCCGCGGCCAACCGGATCCGGAATCGATCCAACCTGGACCGGACTACGATGGCGACCTAGACAAGAAACCGCGCGCGGGACAGATCCTCTGGATCCGGGGACTGACGCGCCTACAGACGCAGGTACGCAGGGGGGGTGCTACGAAGGGGGGGATCGATGGGTGGTGGGGGATGAGTTGTGTCAAATTAAGTTTGGGACTTAAGCAGGGTTTAGATGAAGCCAGCGCTGGCTTGTTATTGACTTCGTATAAACAGTTTTTGAAGACAAGCCAGCGCTGGCTGCCCGCACTGGCGCGAAAAACAACACGGGCCAGGCCGGCGCTGGCTTGTCTGAGGACTGGCGCCAGCGTTATTGGCTTCGTCTAAACCCTGCTTTACGGGTGTAGTTACGCTAGGGGGTTGTTACATAGGGGGGTAGGAATGGTAAAAGAAAACGGGTAAATAGGAGGGGTTGATGGGTGGTGGGTGGATGAGTTGTGTCAAATCAAGTTTGGGAATCAAATGTGTAGTTACTCAGGGGGAGTTGTTACAGAGGAGTGGTAGGAAGGGTAAAAATAAACAGTTATTTTATGGTGCGCGGATGAGTTGTATCTTAAGAATGTGTTCAAGATCAGTGTCTTATTTTTTTATCTTTAAACAAGGCGAAGTTGGATGTGTTTTTGGGGTGTTGATAGCGAAAGGGTGAATAATAAATATAATTTTATTTAGTTTTTTTATCTGCTATTAAAATGTAGAGATAGAAACTACTAGCTACTTTCAAGACTGATTTTTACTTGTAAATTTATAGATAACACCGATATTTTTTTTATTATTTTTCATATTTTGATAAGACACAACTTATCCAACCACTTCTTTTGGGTTCTGTTTTATGTTAAAATTTGAATCTAAAAAATGCCTTCAGGCATAATGTCGGGGCTTACGTGAGTTCAAAAAATTTGGCACTATACAGGGTGTTTATGTGGGATACTTGTTGGGTTTTTTGTTATACAGAATGGTGCATAACGATGTGGTAATGCGTCGATATGCGACATCCTGTATTGGTCTACTGTGAGGAGTTTATTCTGAATTATTAATAAAAATATTGTGAAGTTTTTAAGTCCTTTTTGAGACTTTTAATTATTATAACTTGAGTAAATTTTAACAAAAGTAATAATAAATCAGGACTTGTGCTTTACAGTATTTTTAATGAAGCTCTAGGACTTAGACATACTCTTCCATTTGTCTTAAAAAAATATTTTCTAAAGAAACAAATATTTATTTCAAGATGTTAATCCTACAATTTTTTTTACATAAGTTTTGTAAGACCTAAGGCTCAATGATATAGTATATAGTCATGATGACCACTTTATTCCAAAATTCCAATAAAATGCTGTGTGTTTTTACAAAAAACACTTCTGTAAAATAACACAGTTATAGCTATTGAATATATTTTTGATCTGAATAAAATAGGAGTGGCAGAAAATTTCTAAAAATTACTTAATAATACGAGGGATAAGTCTTGAGTTTACAGCTAATCAGTATAATATATTTATCTAATATATAATCAAGATATATATCAGTATAGTCAACAGGTCAACACTGCGGATTACTTGGGCATCCTAACGCTAAGTTATACGATATTATTGTCAATTTTATATATACTTTTACTATTTTTGCATAATTATACAAAACCGAATTACTACCATTTCAATGCATCCATTTAGCATATCGTATAGAAAACAAAATAGATTCAACGCTGGTTTTTACTGCACTTTGAATTTCATAGCATACAGTAAGTAGGATTTATCATTCTCGGATATTCATAAAATATTAAAAAATACACAAAATATACTTTCGATGATAAGTATCAACCTCTCAAAATAACCGTACGATTACATTTTTGGTTTATTAATTTATTTTTGGTTTTCCTTTTATTGTTTTTCGTCTCTTTTTGTTTCATTTCGATTCTCCTATACTTCTGTTTCGTTAGAAACGTTTTATTTGTACCTACACAGAGAAACACTTTACAGAGTAATGAGAGTAGTTGATGCTATTTTATTATTTGGCCCTTATTACAGTAGATTTACAGTGTTCGGTCACTAATTATTACCAGTATATCATATTTAAAATAATATAATATAACAGAAATTGGTAACCGAACACTGCACACTAGTATATTTTAGTTTTTCAAAATTGACTTTCATTTCTCTACCTGGTTTCATGACATGCTCTACTATCAACATGCAGTATTATTTTTAGTTATATATTATATTTCACTCTATCCCGTATATATTCTGTCTCTAAGTATATGAGTTGTCATGAAACTGGGAGCCCGTAAGCGACACTAGTTACGCGTTTAACTGCCATGCATGTACCGTTAAATACAGTCTGACGCTTCCCGGTCTGTTATATTATATGTTTTATATAATCTATATAATTTACCTGAGTTGACTACCACCCCTTACTATCGGCATGCTCTGTAGGCTGTGACGATGTTACTTATCCCTCATAAACCCAAACAGTTACTATGACTTCCGAATAAATACTGAACACGATACATCGCGGTATGAATATGACTGTCTCTATCTCTATCTGTCTTTTGTTTTGAGTCATACTGACTGTTTGTGTTTTTTTTCACTATTTTTATTATTTTTTGTCTTGTTTTTATTTGTGTTACTTTAAGAATAGAATGCTTGTGATCGCGCCCCGTACCCGCTCGCTATTCCCTGCCACGTCGGGCCGGGGGTATGACGGCACGACTAACACGTTTACCGACCGTCCACGCAGTAACATTCCAATAATCTCATTTTATTATAATATTGGTTTGAATATTTTGTTTGATTTATGTACCGAATTGTGTTCAGTTACTGCGGTTGGCAATGACCGTTGATTTTGAGTGTGGAGTGGATTTTTCTTGCAAAAAATAAAAAGGAATACACGTAGAGCATGTCGCGTGCTCGATATTAACACATATTCTAAATCGGTCGTACCTTTCCTTTGCCGTTGTGTTGTCAATGTTTTTGTTTTGTTTTTTTTTTGTTTGTGTTTTTATTTAATTTTGTTTTTCATTGTGAATGTTGTCCTTTTAGACGTCGGGGTGTGTTGTCAGTGAAGGGTGCAAGCGTCACTCTGCGAGGTTTCAGTAGTTGCCTTGCATTGTTCAAAATTATTGCCTTTATGTGTTGATTTGCGTTAGACATGTTAGGCTTGATGTAGTGTCGATATGTAACTGTATATAGATGCGCGAAGCCAACAAGGTAAGTATAAACTATTTGTAGTTAACAATAAGAGAAGTGTTTCCTAACAAAAACTATAACAAACAGTGATTCTGTTCAGCTTTCTAACTTCCGTTTTGGCGATATAATTGTGCAAATATTAAACCTTAAAAAACCTATTTTAATTTTACACAATTATAAACCGTCAAATAACTAAAACAAACCGATAAATATGTCCTTTTCCGGAAATTAACAGAACAAATGAACGCATGTTAGATGTTAGTACCTCTAAATGTGACGTATAAACCGAGTAGCGAGCCACAATAGAGGCGACATGGGACGTAAAGTCGTGTGTACATAGGCATAGCAGACTATCGAGCAACCTTGGTCCCCATCAGTCCACCCTTCGTCGTACAGGCATTAGTCGTCTTCAAGGTCTGGCCTCCTTCCCCTTATTTCATTTTCATTTGAGTTCGTTCCGTTGGCACTCCTGGTCATATTCGTATCACGTGACACTGGCCGCGAATGGTCGCATACCTACACGCAACACGAAAACACATGTTTTTCTTCGGTTGGTTTTGTTTGTTTATGTTTTTTCTCTTCCAAACAAAGTGTCTGATTTGTCCGTGTTGGCCTGCTTGCGGCTGGGTCAGATGTGTGACATGTGGTTTGATCGTGAATAATGTTTTTCTTTTTAATCTTATATATATGTAGTGTGTTTGACTTCATCATTTTTATTTATTATACTTTAGATCCAAGTTAAAACAAAACAACATATTATCATAATTTTACATTGTTTTTTTACACAATCGCAATTTTGAAACCTTTGAAAACAAAAATTAAATACATACATCCAACTTGTCGATATCATGTATTACTATAAAAACTTTTAATAACAATTATTTACAAACAATTGTAAGACACAAAACATAATTATGGTGTTAACATAGTTGCCGACATGAAACAGAGTAAAGCATGGTATCAAGCGGTGCCACCAAATATTGGGTGTGCACCATTCTTGTTTGCTGTTTATTCTGTAGGCAGATTGATTCAATTTTTAAAGAAAGGTTCAAAAGCTCTACAGCTATCAAAATAAATAGACATGCACGACAACATGTAAATTTTGTTAATGACCAAAATGAATGAATTGAATTGAATTGAATCCATACCTACGTTTCATAGTCGACAAACGCTTCAGAAGTGCTGAGCTTGTCACTTGAACACAAAAACATAAAAATGTTGATGTCAAACATTAAGCGCGGCCACTTGTGTCACATCTACCGGGCGGCGTTGTAAAAGCTAGGCGTGACGTAGGACGGCGTCGAATGGAGCGCGGAGGGGCGCGGCGTAGAGAGATGTTGTTGGCAGCCGCGACCCGTGCTCGAGACTGAGGTGTAGTGGCGGGCGCGGCGGCCGGCGGCGCGCTGCGTGCACAGGAGACTGACGGTACACGCACGCCCCCTCCTACCCTACACCCACCCCCCTTCCTGATTACAGCCCTCCTGACCCTTCCCCCCTTTTGTGCCTACATCCGTCTTGGGCCCCCCCCTTTGTGACTACAAGATAATCGCACCAAAATGTAGTCCAAGACATACAAGACAGTTTGTTTACCTGTGTGGACTAACCCACAAATTATCCAACTCCAGGATCTAAGCGATCTTTGATATTATTAGAGCAATCTTACGCGAGTTACTTAGTGAGCGAAGCGAGCTGTTTCTTCTATAGCTTAAAAAAAAGTACCAAAAGTCTTAGAAATCCCATCACAACTCTTAATTAGAAATGCCAGAAAACAATCTTAAAATTATTATCCTCAAGAAACTGTATTTTTAATGAAGCGAGCAAATTTGAGTCTTTATTAGGACAGTTTTTTATATAGTGAATTTCAAGAAAATAAGTAGAGATAATTTCAAAGTTCCAGAACGAATATTTTTCGTGAGTATTTTTTTAGACTCGCAGTGTCACAAATAATAGGCGAGCGAAGCGAGTCCTTAAAGAAAGAAATATATAGGTGAATTTTTATTGGTTTTTAAACCCGATCGAACCTCCCTTTCAAGGCTCCCCAGTCTATCCATTAGGGTTCCACAATCCCACCCTAGACCTTAAACCCTTCTATGCTAGTCGTATCTGCTACCTTTGTCTTGTGTTCTTTTGAAAGTCACCAAGAATGCTAATAAGAACCCTGATCTACTCCAATATTTTCCTTCCATAATCAAGCCCCCCCCCCCCTTTTTTTCTTCTGTGCAACTTTACCCCCTTACGTTTGCAACCTCCCTGTGTGCAACCCCTCAGTTTGCCTCCTTCCCTAGTGCGTAGTGACCCGTGTGCCATTGAGACTATCGACGCTCGCTGTGTGGACGTTCATAAAACATGATATATTATGTAGATTAATCGAGCTATTTCATACTACCGTCTACAATTGTAGATCCATGTCCGAAAACACATTAAAAGTTTCTCATATAAGCTATTGTGCTAGATTTTTAGTTTGGAATCTAAAAAAAAAACAATCGTTTATTACGAAACAAAATTGTCAAAAGGGGTTGAGTATAAATAAAAGTATAATTTTATTAACTCTGTAGAACTTTTGAAATGGTTTAAACTGGGCAGGTTATTATTAAAACAGTACGCAAGTTACGAAAAAAAAATGAACTTCCTATACCATTTACAATATGCATAGTTAGTAGTGGTAGAATTGTATGAAACAAGGGTTATTATCTGCTTCGCAAATGGAAATTTGAATACAATGCATATCTTTTATTAATATTTGTGACTGGATATTGTGGACTCCGTACAGTGAGCGTCGACAAATCTGTCTACTTCATCTCTCAACACATGGCATCTTTTCCACGGGAAGCCGGTCGACACTTGCGCGCATACAGAAGCAAAAAAAAATATGTATCGGGATTTTCATCGTGTCACGACCAGACCTCAAACAGAGCAAGATGCAACGTATAGACTGATGATACCTGATAAGGTCTTTGCGTCGTTTCGTCTAGCCGTTTGCTCGGTTCGAATGGTCCGTTCAGTGTCGTCGGCTTTCCGTAACATTAGTACTGTTCGTCCGGAATGCTCCCCGTCTGTCCGTAGCATCTGTCGACTCGTCTCACAGGCACCGTCCGTCGTCATCGACGTCCACTCATCGTCGCCATGGCTTGTCGGGTTCACGTAGCGTCGTCAGTCCGCACGCCGTCTCGATAGCTGCATGTTAGCGGTAGCCGGTACTCTGAATACAGACTTGCGTCGCACTAATCCACACCACACTCGGTCGGTAAGCGGCGGGGCGATGATGGCGGGGGAGGGAGGGGGTGTCGGGCGGAGGCGGGGCGGGGGGGTCGCCACTGGAGCGTGCGTTGTGTCGGTTGCAGCTGCGCGTCGTGCGCGCGTTCAAGTCGACGCTGGAGGACTTGGAGGAGCGGCTGTCGGCGCACTCGGCGGCGGGGCTGCGCTCGCGACTGCGCGCGCCCGCCCCCGACATCGCCTACATCGACGCGGATGACGTGCCTCCCGCCCGCACTGAGACCACCATATTCTGAGATTTACGAGCACCGCACTCCCGCACCGATCTACGTTCAGTTAATCCCGCTTTACGTTTACGCGACACGTACTTAACGCCGCAATCTCCCGCGTAATCTCGATCGAACCCGAACCGGTAGTTTAAGATTAATTAAGTGTTGAAATTTATAATTAGGTAGTATAGCAATAACCGACGTTACGCCTCGGGTCGGAGACGCTCGGGCCGCGTCGGTCGGTACGTTACGATACGACTCCTTCATCAAAATGAACACTGCTATTTTAGAGAGAAACATATTTGTACATAAGTTGTCTTTGAAGTCTTTATGTATATGAGAGCGGTGATATTTTGTATAGGCGACACGACGAGAGAAATGCAACTTAAAAATTTAAACTTTTTAATTCATTAGACTACGATTTCTATGGATAAACTTTTTAAAATTTTCGAATTTCGACTTAGCTTTTGTGTAAGTAGTTGTTACAAGTAATGAATGGAAGGATTTAGAGGGTACGACTCCGGCAGCTTGCGTGTTATTTCATAGTAAATTTTGGGACCATTTTAACCCTATCGCGCCTACCCCTGGGAGACACTACGATTTGTCGAGTTATTTGACGTATCCGACTTTGCCTTTACCTAATGTTAACTTTAATTATAGTATACGCCTAAAGTTTAGTATGAAAGAGACACCCTCACGCTTAGAAGATCAAACGAGCTCTTAACTTAAAAAGGAAATGTATTTATCTAAAATTAACTTGGTTTTGGCGAATGTTACGAGGAATATTTACATTGAATAAATTATAAAGCAAATGAAGTATTTTCCTTGTAGTAAAAGTAGTGTAATGGGGTCCGCCGATTGTAGTAAAATCGCTCTATTTCAGATGTTGACGGTAAGTGTAGGTCTCGCAATCGCGTAGGGCTACGCCGTGAGTATGACGTACTACGTAGCGTAGGTACACGTCCGACGTACTAGAGCATGGAATATCTATGTATTGCACGCTGGTTTACCAGTTCAAATAGTTTGTATTTAAAAAATTGAAAACGCTTAATAACTAGCCATTTACGAACACTTCGAGGTGAGAAAACGAGCGCCATTTTGTAGGGCGTTTACGACAAAATGGCCGCTCGCGTCGCTTAGATTGTAAGTACTGACGATTATTGTATTGGAACAAATGTTGCTCAGTGTTCATTTAATTATTGTTTTTAATTTTCGCTTCGCATTTACTGTGTGACCATGCTTCTGTTACAGTTTGTGCATGTATTGTAAGTGAGTATGCACAATTTGTATTTTTTTTAGTAGGTAGTTAGTATATAACATGTATTTTGAAGTTATGCAATGTCAGAACGCCCAGATGGGTTTTATATCCGAATTTTATTTAAATTTTTATTCCAGTACTCGTACATGTTTATAAGAGAAATGCTTACAAAAACTAACACTGTATCTAGTTGAACATTAAATCTATAAAATAAAAATGCACATAAATTTAAATCTCCACTACTACACCAAATTTAGAAAAAATTAAAATGAAAGTATTTATCGTTAAAAGTTAAGCTTTTAGTTTTTTCACTTAATATCTTTTTATAATTAGTTAACTCGGTTGTGTATGTACTTATATTTAATAAGTTTGTTTCGTAATATTTATAATTTATTTTTGAGTTATAGTGTTAATTACGTACATTTAATTGTTAAAAACATATTTACCGGCACAACCACTTTAATGATTAAAACTAAACTCATAATAAAAGTATTTATTTGACGCAACGTGGTTTTTTTATTTTTCCTTAAATCACTGTCACTCACAAAATAAAATCGAAACGAAAAAGCCGCGTAGTAGCTCACATACCGGATTTTTTATATTTTTCTGCGTAGCTGTAGTTCAAACATGATATTTTCAATATTTATATTATTTCTTATTATATTTAGTATTTGCTATTGGATGCCCTGGACCCCACCCCGCTATTGAATGCCCCTATCCTAGATACTGTTAGGCACTTAACGAAACTGCTTTTAACCCTTTTACGGCTACTTGAATCTCACCCGTAGCTTGATATTCTAAAATCTAAATTCTAAAAATAGTTAGCTGGAATGAGACTCACCATAGATTCTTCAAAGCAGTTTGGTTACGGCGTATGACGTTACGTAGTGCAGGCCAGTGACGGAGGATGTAAGTTAGGCTGGGGCGCTAGTCTGACGGGCGGTGATTGTTTTACAGCAAAAGGCGGACATATTGGCCGGTCGCAGGATATTTGTCAATAATTATTTGGCAGAACATCGACGGATCAGCGTGCAATCGGGGGGCAGCTCGCTTCCAGCGCTCAGCCCCGTATCGCATCAGAGCGATGACTAAAACGTACAAAGCATAATATACAACTTATATATTTATCACACAGATGATACTCGAATATAAATTTGAATGAACGATGAGTACACATTCGGTATAAGTTTAATATCGAAAAAGCATTAAATAACTGCCAGATATATAAAAATATTCTAAATTATATCCTTGCTATATGAAAGTTTTTCGAAAACATAAAATTTTTCAAAATTTAAAAGTGTAAATGAGTAGATTGTTTAAGTATTAAATAAAATGTTAGAGTAAGTTTAACAAATATTTGCAAAATTATATAGATTTATAACTATGGTGCACCATTACTTAGATGGAGTATATTGTGAGTTTTAAAAAATCTGTTTTATACCGGATTTTTGAAAATATATTATTTTTACCGAGGATTAAACGTGGATACTCTTCTGTAAATAAAACTATTTCATCTTCTATATTTTGAAAAAAAGTTTATGTGTTGTACTAAATAGAAGTATTAAATACGAATAAATTCATGTGCCATTTTTATATTTATGAAAAATATAAATCACAATTTGTGCTATTCAAGTGCTTTTATAAACGTTTTAAATATTTAAGAACAATATTTAAATTTGCTTGTTATTATTTGATTTGTTTTTTTTGGGAAAGAATGCATTTTTAGATATAGATTTTTCAAGATTTTGATATGAACATTTTTGGTGTTTAGATGAATGTTTAATAGAAAGTGGTGTCTTTGTAGTTTGTGTTTTTGTCCTGAACGCAAATACTGAATCTAAAGATTCGCCTTCGCTATATTTATTTAACTCTTTCTTTATTTTCAATGACGATTTTTTTATTATTTTTTTCACTTTAAAACTTTATAAACCTGCATGAATTGATGGATATTCAAATCTTCTTTATGATTTTGTCTATTTTTATAGTAGATTAGTTATGTATTAGTTATATCTATCTAAACTGTCTATCTGTATCGATCTTACTCTACACTTCACACACTGGCACCCTATTGTCTTCCAATTGCCTACTTTCAGTTCCTTTCTTCTCCTGTCCTTCAAGTTTCCAAAACGTCAAATAATATCAAGCAAATTTAACTATAAATAAAGTTTTTTGTGAAAAAAAAAACTCTGTCTATGTGATAAGTACATTTAATGAATATTTAAATATGTCGTAATTAAATTCATCTTTAAACGCACTTCGTGTAGTGAAAATCTTTTGCGTGCTACATGAATGTAATATAGTTTATAGTCATAAAATTCTTATGTACACAAGTTAGATGTAAAGAAGGAAATAAAAAAAAATACGCTTAAGTAGGTTTCACGCCGTAATATAGTGGATTAAATCACTAGCATGAATTCTAACTAATCTGGTACTCACGCTCTACGCTTGTTCTAACTCTTAGTAATAAAGTATCTACTCCAACGTTACTTTGATTTCACCCCACCGCGCCTTGGGAGAGCCGCATTATAAGGTAACCTAACAGATGTTGGTGTTATATGTTGGTGCATATATATATGTTGTACAGCCAACATTGGCTGCATATGTCGTACGGTTTAGTTTGATGTTAGATTTCGCTTAGTGCTTACACGCTCCTTCGTAACTTAGATTTTACCGTCACGTAGCATGAACATTGAACATAATCATTGCATATATAGTTATTTTACTTGTATATTACAACTACATTTGGAAAGGTAACGATATATGCTTTGATATTTGTATATAGAAGTGCTTGAGTCTTAGAAACGCTATGTATATAGAAATCAACGTCCAATATGATAGGAAATAAAATACCACGTCATTGTTCGCTTCTGTACATAAATAATTAGCTTGAATTAGAACAGTTTTCGGTACATCTGGTATGTGAGCAACTACGACGATGATAAATATATGTGTGTGCTTCAATAGACATAGTCCGCATGAGAAACTAAACAGTCACACGAGTGATATCATTTACAACACACACACGCACAAAAATACACAAAAATATATTTTTATGCTTAGAAAAGTGGATCCAAATCAGTGTTCGATGTTAATTCAATGTGTTTCTCTTTGGTTATTTTATATTTTATTTTGTTTTATTATTTGATAAAAGCAACGGAGCCCCGGATGGAAATAATGGAAAATTAGTATTTAAGTGCACAACCCCATGAATGTGCTTCTTAAGGTATCTTAGGAAGTCCCTGTTTTTTTTAAGTATCTATCTTCTACTACTTCATTGCTTCGCGAGGCACACTGCTTCGTTCTATTCCCCCGATCTATATCTCTTACACCCTGAAATATATATTGCTATAGTTGCGACACAGTTTTATATAGTTACGAAATATGTTACAATCATGTCATGATTAACAACGATAATATATGAAACATATATAGGACGGTGTCCGCAGCTCAGCACCGCAATTTGTATAATATCTATCTGGCCGAGCGAGAATCTCTCGCCTCTCTCACACTCGTCTCGTGAACTTTATTTCATGTCCTCGTTTTTATTTTCTTTTCCATGAAAACCCATTGCACACGGAAGGTGATAGGTGGCGAGCTCCAAGAAAGGTTGATACCAGTCCCGTACAGCAAGACCTCTACTGACCAAGCTGTAAGGACAATGGGAGAAACGTTCTGCTCTTTCACAAACATTTTTTTTTTGTTTCTTTTTATATTGTTTTCGACTATGTTTATGTTTGTTTTTATACTCTGTACTGTCTACCTACATCTGTTCCCGCTCTTGTATGTTTTGTTATGCTGACCTTTTGATTTATATATTACCTTTGCACATATGTACTTACAATAGACGGGTCGAGACTTCAACGAAGTTACATGCAAGTTTAGTAGTAACATATTTGACTAAAAAAATCGTTACTACCCTCTTGCAGACAACTTCAAACCAAGTATCGATGAGTCTACTGCATATATCCTGTATATAAGCTAGTTTGGTGTAAGATATATAAATATTAGGTCGGTATATTTGCATGATGCTAGTATACATCATTGCATGGACCCTGACGCATGTGCTATTTATTCACCCCTTGTCCGATTAGGGGTAACAGGGGAATCATGGACTACCATTTTGGACTGCGGTTACTCGTTTTGGACAACGGTAAAGGGTTAAAGGGGAAGTCAACAACTGTAGCCAACTCCTATTGTGTTGTTTTGAATTCTTCGTGGGCAATGAAGTTGGTTATTTGATGTCTGGCGTAAGCGTTGGTACTACCAGTGGTATCAATAGAGGTGACACTAAAAGTATATTTAAAATAAAATTCATTGGGGTATATATATATTTTTTAATATTAAAAGTGTATATATGAAATGTCGCCTCTATTGGTTTTGTAGTATCACATGGCTGTGTATGGGATGTTTTATACTTCAGTGTTAAATGTTGGAATGAAACTGCAAATGTAAATATAATATATTTTAGCCATATGTAAATAAGAGGGAATTTCAGCGAAAAACAATAGAATTATTCAAAAAATATTCAAGTGACGGTTATATAGAATTTTTTCTTCACCATTTGTCTGACAAATGTTGGATTCCAAATGTAGTTTATTCACTGGGTATGTAGATTTTTTGATTTCGCATTCATACTGAAGTAGTGGTATATTTAGTTGCCTCTCTTTTCCGCACCGATTCGTGGGGTCGGCGCTGCAATCGGGTTTCGTAGACCTTAAAATAAATCATCTAAATAGCTTTTTAGGCCAATATAAGCTTTTGTAAAGGATTCGGATATAGGATTTGGGTTGCCGCGTTGTGCTTATTAAAGGGTAGTTCGCGTAGATCGCAGGGCAAAAAAATGCAGTCACAGACCCTTACCACAACACTATTAGAGGCGTTCATCCCTAGTGGTGTGAAGAACTAATGAATGCATAGTGTTAAATACTTAACTACACTATGGCTTCATAACCCGCACAGTGTTAACACGGTTTAGGGCTGAAATCCACTGAGCATTGAGGTTGCTATAAAACTCTGGTTGGCGCAGCCGGCTCGGGATTTTAGAAATGAGTCAGCGTTTTGTAGTTGATTCTATAAATTCCCGAATCGAATATGCAAACCCGAGTGTATAGCAACTCCAGTATGCGTATAATCAACCAATTGTATGTCTTTGGCGTGATTCTGTAGTGCGAATACCGTTGATTTATTGATCCTGTTAGTTCGAAACGATAGTTACCTACCTACTAATAAAATGTGTTTAATAATATTTAATAAATCGATCAATACGGTCTTTCCACTACCGATTGGTTGATTTTGCACGTGTGGAAGGGCCGACCCGTGGTTTGTAGTAAGGTAAGGTAAGAGTAGCATGTAACACGAAGCACGGAGATACAGTCTGTATTCAGAGGGCGACGGACCACTGCATGGCATGCGGTGCCACCGACGATATCGCTTGTTTACAACCACTTCTCGCTGTGTATGTTAACCGGTCTGAAGATTGCTGTTTTACTACGCAATGGATAACAAAAGTTTCATCAACAATTCCACTTTAGTCCTAGTCTATCTTTCGTAAGTGGCTGTAGTGGGCGGATTTTCGTTTTCAACTTGTTCAATATTATCCTATGCGCACTAAAACTCATAATTTCACGCTGGTAAGAATGCATAAGCGAAGATTGCACTCGACTGGAGAGATTAGTTCCAAAGAAGAAAAGGACTGAATACATAGTCGCACAGGCCTATGCAATGCAATGCAACTAAGGCATAAAACTTTTCTATACAGGCCAATTTATTCTTTGGTACCAACCATCTCGTGGTGCAAGTGGGAGTAAATTAAGCGTATTTGTGACTGGGATTTTGTATTACTTTACGCTTTCTTGCCTAGTTCTTTGGCTCGGTGTGCTTTTCATCTAAGGCTGAAGACAGGATAACGTCCTACGCCGCTTTAAGTCACGTAATTATTTACGTTATAGTATCTAATGCCACTTAGTTGTTAAAAATCTACATACGATGTCAATGTCCGTGTATACATTGCGTTGCGTAGTAAATTAATATCACTATCAACTAATAATTGTTTTCAATTCTTGATGTGTCACAACTCACATTCCTACTTCAATACGTCAACAGAAAAATAATACACACGAGCTTTAGTTTTGCAAGAACCAGCTCCATTTAGAATGGCTTACCACGAAATCGTGTGAGGTTTAAAAAATGTACCTAGTATTTTCATTGGTGGATTTATGGTCGTTCATCGCTAGATTCACTAGCACAGCTGTAGTGGAAAGCTATCTTTATCATTTGCATGTACAAAACTGTTGACGGTAGGTAAGTATTCGTGGCAATTTCCGTTCATCCACGATTTGACGTAAAACTACGCGACTTAAAGCGGCGTACTTTTCGCTCATATGTCTTCAGCGTAACAACTATTCAGAATCATTATTACTTTCTCATGCTTTGCTAAAAGTACGTGAAAGTTATGTGATTCTGAACGATATTTGGTCAAAACAAAAAAATAAACATGTTTTATGGTATTTGTGTTGCTCTGACATCTATCTCCAAAGGATATGATTTATCGACCACTATTTTTAAAAGTTTAATGTCCTTTTGTGATGCCATCGACACATGGTTAAATTTATGACTAGCGTTTGTAACAATATTTTTGCATATTGGTGTCAATATGCTACTTGTGTAAGTCACGGAAAGTCGTTCAATAACTTTTTCGCTGGGTTTTGAAGAGGCATATGGGGAAGCAGACATTGTATCAACTCGATAATGCCAAATGCCTCGAAATAATATTTAATATCAGATTGAGGGTAGTTATGACCGCTAGCCACGTCAGAGCTCCACGAATGCCTCTACACAGTGGTGCGCGCGTGTAACATGTCGCGTGTGTGTGGTGGCAGATCCGCGTGGTGAACGCGTTCCGGCAGGGGCTGGACTCGCGCGGCTCGCTGGCGGACGCGGCGCTGGCCGAGGCGCTGCGCAAGCAGACGGCGCTGTCGAAGCGCTTCTCGCACTCCAGCAGCATCGAGTACGCGGACGCCGCGCGCGACACGCTCGCGCCGCACGACATCGACGTGGAGCGCCTCTCCTCCCACAGCCACACCGAGACCGCGGTGTAGCCCCCCCGCCACCCGCGCGCCCCCCCCCGCCCCCCTAGCGATCGACACCCCACGTTGTTCGGTTCCGATTGTGTACTGACGGTTAAGCGGACCTCGTGCGAGCATCAGTTATTGTTAACTAGTGTGTTTAATTATTCGATTGTTTTGAAAATATTTTTATTATACGCGCGCGAAGCGGACGCGCGCGTCTGTTGAACAAATAAATATTGTCTAATTATTAATTTTAGATTTAAGCGCAAGGGTGAGCGAATGGAACGTGTGTTTTTTGAAAAAATATAATAAAGATACCAAAAATTCGCATACCATCGTGTCATCTACCACGGAATGAATCGTTTTGTATTGGCGGGGCGCGGCGCGCGGCCGCCCTGTATAAAGTTGTTTCGTTCGTCGCCGCCGCGCGCGCCGCGCCCCCACAACAATTATTCAACTATTACTTAAGGTGTTTGTTATGTATAAATTTCAATAACTTTTTTGTTTTTACGACCTTTTTCCCCCCTAATGTAAGTATACATGTAAGTGATATCGCGACGCGTAGACGCATCCGGCTCCCTCGCGAGGAGGCGCGTCGCTCGCGCGGGACCGGCGTAGTCAGTTCGAACATCTTCGAAATGTTTCAAATAGAAAATAAACTTTAAAAATCGTATAGCTGAAGGTATTAATTTGTAATGCTAGTCTCTTATGAAACAAATACTAATCATTCAATTATTATAATGTACCTTTTGATTATCGATAATACTTCAAGTTTAACAAGATATGCCTAGTCTACGGAGTAACGCAGTTGGGCCGTTGACCTACCGAGCGAGCAGAGTGAGCAGAGCGAGCCGAGCGACCGGAGCGGCGTCCGGTCGCGGCATTTTCAACTTATTACTTAAGAAATGTACTTAATCGACTTAGTGAGTTGAACGGAGCACCACTGCCGCCGCCCACTTGTTTTAGAATATGAATATTATAAACGGATCGAGCGATCTAGCGGATCGGCGATGTTCAATTTTGTATAGAACGTTTCATAGTAGCGTATTCGAGTTGTTACGTTTTATTTGTGAGGTTGGTAGTTCCGGCCGCACGGACGGACAGACAGACGGACGGACCGAGTGGCGACCACTCGACAAACTATTAAACAATCTTGTAAGTAATTAAGTATTAGCTTCGAATCGATAAAGCCTTTTTAATAATTAGTTAACAAATGGCAACTTTTGAAAGTTCACATATTTAATGATAATATTAGTTATGATTTCGGTGAATAGAGATCATGTTTGTGTAATATACTTATACGTTGTTTTGTTATAAATTCGTTACAGAGTTCCCCTAAGAAAGACATATTGATTAGGTGCTGGCGACCGCGAGGCACTACCTAACAGTAATGTATGTATGTATGTATGACACGACAGTCTGCCACTAACCATATAGCTGATAAGTCCCATTGTTGTATTTTTCGTCTCACAATAAATGAAAATCTATTTTATTGTTTTTATTCTGTCGTTTTATTTGAACTAAACTCTTGACTGTAGACTGTACCTACCTACTTATACACGTAAAAGGTAGGTTTAGGGAATGGTTCCTATCATTCCGACTCATTTTAAGTCGATTCCTGCTCCGTCGAGTCGTTTAACGCAGAGCGCTGTTTGATTACCGGCACGTCGACTACGCTTCTAATCTTGGGTAGGTATGAGTTCTCCGACGTCGATTTTCTTGATAGTGAGTTTCCTAACGTCGAGCGCGCTCCAGTCTCTCGTCGAGTTTCTTAGAGTCAGCAGTTATAATTAAATATTTTTTGTTATGAGGATGATAGAACTAATGTAAAAAAAAACGAATAAAGTACTAGAAAAACAAGATTTTTATCGAGATTATAAATATAAGTACTTATAAACTATCTGAATAATGTCCCTATAAGGCTGGCGTCCTGGCGAACAACGTTTGTTCTAGGACTTTTGAAATTTCAAAGTTTTTCATTCATAAAATTCACTAAGATTTTTGAAAACCAAAAACAAAATTTTATGTTTTCTGGTTTTTTTCCCCTCGATAGATTTGTCATGAATAAGTAGGAAACCCTTTAGGAAACCCCTAAAACTTGTTAGTTTTGCTCTATCTTGCTTCCTTTACGAGATATAGCGGTTTTTATGTTTTTTGAGGTTAGGTTGACATTGCAAACACAGGTTAGGTTCATGGTAATAAATAGATTTAAAATGCAGAGTCATTAAGTTGTGAGCTATCCTGAAAGTTGCAGCTAGATCGCCAATCGGGAAGTGCTCGAAATTTGTGTTGCAATATTCAAGCCGGAAGGACAGACAGCCAGAAAAACATGAAAGGGACTTACTAAAAACATATTAGGTATACTTATCTGCTTATAAAAATAATTTATTTATATATAAAAGGGTTATTTGTTACTCATTTAGATTATCTGTGTAATTAGGTACGTAAGTTATGTTTACCTTGTTTACTGTCCGTCGGAGGACGTTTTGAGCCGGGATACAGTAAAAACTTGTCCGGTTCTTAGCGCATCTGTCTAGAAGTAGGTACCTAGTATGAACATAACTATGTATTCCTAAAAACAAAAATCACTCTTTTATACCTATAACTAATTCTAATTCTAAGCATTAGCATTAGTTTAATAGTGATATAATATAAGTACCTACTAGTTACCTTTAAGTTTTTTGTGTCAATAAATCATTTATTTATCAAAGCTCACCTTATATATTTGCAAAATTAATACAAACGGGACTTACGTGACGTCTTGCGACTGGTTGTTTTTCTACAAGGCTCCTTAAGGAAGGAACCGGTAGATAAGGATTAGGTATCTATTCGTTCCTTTGGACATAGACTTATCTTAATTTATTTATGCCGGGGTTAGATTCTAACTTACTCTTTCAGCGAGGGGTACAGTCGGCAGTTATAATTAAATATTTTTTGTTATGAGGATGATAGAACTAAAGTAAAAAAAAAACGAATAAAGTACTAGAAAAACATAAGATTTTTATTGAGATTATAAATATAAGTACTTATAAAATATCTGAATAATGTCCCTATAAGGCTGGCGTACTAGCGAACAACGTTTGTTCTAGGACTTTTGAAATTTCAAAGTTTTTCATTCATAAAATTCACTAAGATTTTTGAAAACCAAAAACAAAATTTTATATGTTTTCTGGTTTTTTTCCCCTCGATAGATTTGTCATGAATAAGTAGGAAACCCTTTAGGAAACCCCTAAAACTTGTTAGTTTTGCTCTATCTTGCTTCCTTTACGAGATATAGCGGTTTTTATGTTTTTGAGGTTAGGTTGACATTGCAAACACAGGTTAGGTTCATGGTAATAAATAGATTTAAAATGCAGAGTCATTAAGTTGTGAGCTATCCTGAAAGTTGCAGCTAGATCGCCAATCGGGAAGTGCTCGAAATTTGTGTTGCAATATTCAAGCCGGAAGGACAGACAGCCAGAAAAACATGAAAGGGACTTACTAAAAACATATTAGGTATACTTATCTGCTTATAAAATTAATTTATTTATATATAAAAGGGTTATTTGTCACTCATTTAGATTATCTGGGTAATTAGGTACGTAAGTTATGTTTACCTTGTTTACTGTCCGTCGGAGGACGTTTTGAGCCGGGATACAGTAAAAACTTGTCCGGTTCTTAGCGCATCTGTCTAGAAGTAGGTACCTAGTATGAACATAACTATGTATTCCTAAAAACAAAAATCACTCTTTTATACCTATAACTAATTCTAATTCTAAGCATTAGCATTAGTTTAATAGTGATATAATATAAGTACCTACTAGTTACCTTTAAGTTTTTTGTGTCAATAAATCATTTATTTATCAAAGCTCACCTTATATATTTGCAAAATTAATACAAACGGGACTTACGTGACGTCTTGCGACTGGTTGTTTTTCTACAAGGCTCCTTAAGGAAGGAACCGGTAGATAAGGATTAGGTATCTATTCGTTCCTTTGGACATAGACTTATCTTAATTTATTTATGCCGGGGTTAGATTCTAACTTACTCTTTCAAAATAGCGCTATCTATTTAAAATTCTGTTAATTTAGGTAAATAAATTGAGGCTAACGATCGATTTGAAAAGAGGGAGCCTCCAGCACCGGACACTTAAGAAATAAACATAATAAAACAAGGAGTTCTTATAATATAATTAAAATTAAATTATCTCAAAAAAAGTATTTTTTAAATAAATCTCCGATCGCAAGAGTTTTTTTTTTCAGACTATACCTACTTCGTGAAAACATAACTAGAATAATCGTAAAGTTGGCTCGCCGTCCTGCAGTCGACGTAACGATAAATCGAATTGGTAAAACGCGCTGTACCAACGCCTCGCGTTAGAAAGACGTCGATAAAACGAGAGTCGACATGGCAGGAATCTACTTCAAAGGAGTGGGAATAATAGGACCATTCGGTATAAGTATCTGTTTTAAAAATAACTGATACTGTTCCAGCGCCTCGCGTTAGAAAGACGTCGATGAAACGAGAGTCGACGTGGCAGGAATCTACTTCAAAGGAGTGGGAATAATAGGACCATTCGGTATAAGTATCTGTTTTAAAAATAACTGATACTGTTCCAGCGCCTCGCGTTAGAAAGACGTCGATGAAACGAGAGTCGACGTGGCAGGAATCTACTTCAAAGGAGTGGGAATAATAGGACCATTCGGTATAAGTATCTGTTTTAAAAATAACTGATACTGTTCCAGCGCCTCGCGTTAGAAAGACGTCGATGAAACGAGAGTCGACGTGGCAGGAATCTACTTTAAAGGAGTGGGAATAATAGGACCATTCGGTATAAGTATCTGTTTTAAAAATAACTGATACTGTTCCAGCGCCTCGCGTTAGAAAGACGTCGATGAAACGAGAGTCGACGTGGCAGGAATCTACTTTAAAGGAGTGGGAATAATAGGACCATTCGGTATAAGTATCTGTTTTAAAAATAACTGATATCCTTACAAATTAAAGATGTTTGTAGATTGTATTGTTTGCTATGGACACTCAAACACACCGAACGTCTGTACCTACAAATTAGACAGGTTTCATAATCCAGTTGGGATCTAGACAACGGTCGTTCAAGACCTAGAAACAAGCTCATAACGCAACAGAGTTCAATCTCCGGCTATTGTTATCCTATCTCAACGTGCTATTAGGCTTACATGTCACTTATGCCTTGATAACACTTACGGAGCAAACGGTCGAGACAGTGCTCTCGGCCGAGTACTCGGTACGTATAAACATAGCGCCGAGTGCGCTGCTGAGCGAGTGATGTAAGCTACTTGCTTACATCAATGTCTCGCCCGTTTGCTTGGTACGTGTGATCTAGGCATTAGATGCACAACTTGCCTCAACATTGCATGAGGACGTGGTGGCCGAGTCGATGAGACCCTTGCGATCCGATGGTCGCGGGTTCGAATCCCGGTGGCAGTCATGCGTGTATGTGTTTTTTCGGTCGAAAAAATCTTTGTATGCATACCACGTTCTCGCAACGGTGAAGGAAAACATCATGAGAAAACCGGCATGTGGTAGAACTTACAGTTCGAAAACATGTGTAGAGTGTACGAAAGGAGCTTCTTCGAGGCGCACTTGAAATCCTTTCACCACACTGGTTCGAAGGAACTAGTGACATGATAAGAAGAAAACATTGCAATTTCAAAAACTAGTCAATTACTACTGGGCTTTCGAGATCAAATGCATTCTCAAAGTAGGAGCGTTATAACAATGAAGCACTGGGCTTTTTTTACTCTAAAACCCTCGAGGCATAGTTTAGGTCACGGGTACAATATCTTATACTACAATATTTTTTTTTAATACAATGTCCTTTACCATCAATCGAGCAAGGTTCGATGCTACTCTTATCAAACAGCAGTCCTATAGCTAGTCTTATGAAAAACTTACTAATAGTAATAAATAACCTAATATTTCGGACATTTCACGCAACACCCTAAACTAAGCAGAGAATATATATAGTGTAGACGATATCACGATGAGTCGCACGGAAAAGTATAAAAGGCGCCGCGCTGCAAACGCCGGGCCCAAAGAACGGTCCCGACTATTCTAAAGACCCGCCAGTAGTCAAATCCCTCCGTAGGCCTAAACATATTCTAGGCGACCCAGATGACGACATCACCGCCGCCAATCCGGTGGCGGAAATGCAGTCATCTCGCGACAGACGTAACACTCCACAATTCGCTTACCGACCGCGCCGGCGTGGTCGGAATCTCTCTTACAGGCCCTCTACATCGTTAGGTTCGATTCCTAACGGTGCCTTGGGTCAATAGTCCAATCATCCCCCTGGCAACAGTCCAAGCCGAGGTTCGACCCACCGTTGGGTACCCTTGTGCTGTTTGCCCCAACCTAAATTTTAAGGCAGAGCGCCATCTGCGCTTGCCGAGAGTCCGGTGACGCAGTAACAGCCATCTGCGGCTAACTGCATTAAAAGTCCATCCGAAAAAAAAAAAAAAAAAAAAAAAACGCCGGCCCCATTCAATCGCCAGCTTTCAACGAGGCAACACCTTCCTGGTGTTTGTCAGTCTGACATTTTGCTAATATTTTGCCGCCTAATTATTGTTTGAAGTTGAATTCTAAGTTAATTTGTTGATTGTTAATTTTCAAGGTTCAAAAATTTAGTTGGTTTTCATTGTTTTGTTTTTTTTAAGTTAATTCTAGGCTTAGTTCCTAGAATAGGATACTAACTACACACTACTGTATAGTGACATACATAGAATTCATATGTATTTGACGACATCATGGCTTAGTTGGTAGTGACCCTGCCTACGAAGCTTGGTGTTCCGGGTTCGATCCCCGGCCTGGGAAAATATTTGTTTGTTCTCGGGTCTTGGATGTTGTGATGTGTTGTATGTGTCCATGCCACCTGCGACACAGGGAATCCTAGTGCAGGGGTGTGAGTGTGAATGTTTATATAAAATACCCAGACAAACACCGACGTTCAGCACCCAAATGTTACTGAAGCGGGAATCGAACCCGCGACACCAGCGTGGCAGTCTAATACACTTGCCATTCGACCATCCGTCTCGTCTAAGTATAAAGTAAAACATCATATTTATTTATTAAACTTAATTTATTTACAATAGAATGTTAAGGGCTAACTTACTGCTAACACTGAGTTAGAATGAGATGAGGCCGGGCGGAGGTTCCGGTGGCATGAAGGCGGCCATGGAACTTGGGTCTGGAAATAAATACAATACATACTTAAAAAAACACTTTAGTTGCCAATATACGACAAGCTGCAAAGAATACACCATAAGCTCCCAAGAGCACAAGGTAAGTTACCAAGAATACAAGATAAGTTACCAAGAATACAAGATAATTTAACAAGAATTATTGATAGTTACCAAGAGTACACAATGAGTTACCAAGAATACAAGATAGTTACCAAGAGTGCACACGATAAGTTACCAAGAATACAAAATAAGTTATCAAGAATATAAGATACTTACCAACAATACACGATAAATTACCAAAAATACGAAATAAGTAGAAATAAATCAATATTCGAAAGCCCAGTAATTTCATTAGCTACAGTGCCCTTCGAATCGGAACATAGTAATGCCCACACATTACTACTTTGCGGCAGAACATCTGGCACTGTGTTGGCACATTCTTAGCAGTCTATTAGAAAAACGTACACCGGTATAAGCTTGCCTAGATATATGCCTAGATCACACGTACCGAGTACTCGGCCGAGACAGTGAAAGCTTACGTCACTCGCTCACTCGAGCACTCGGCGCTTTGTTAATACGTACCGAGTACTCAGCCAAGACAGTGCTCTCCGTCTCCGGGCCGAGTACTCATCATCAACCTACAGCAGTCCACTGCTGGACGTACGTAGGTCTCTCCACTGAGCCCGATCTTCGGCTCTCCTCATCCACCTTCTGCCAGCTAGCTTCAGCTTGCTGATCCTGAGCTATATCGACCACATTAGTTCCGCCGAGTACCGTTATGCCTAGATCACACGTACTGAGTACTCGATACGTGTGATCATAGTGTAGCGTACACTACATAATGTGTTTAATTACTATTTAATAAGCTGTTACTCAATACGTCATTATACTCTAATACTAACTATAAGTCAATCTGTACAGCTCTTGTAAAGCACACTGTAATTCAGTCTCGGTTTAAACGCGATACGGTAAATACACTATATCAGTACCAAATATACGGTTTTTAATTTATCGAACCTAATTACCTATTTAATCTTAAGGATAGAATCCGAAATGAGGTCATCCGACAGAGAACTAAGGTGGTCGACATAGCTCAGAGGATCAGCAAGCTGAAGTGGCAGTGGGCCGGCCATGTCTGCCGAAGAACTGACAACCGTTGGGGTAAACGTGTTCTTGAGTGGAGACCACGTCTAGGCAAACGCAGTGTAGGACGACCTTTGGCCAGATGGAGCGATGATCTGCGCGCTATAGCTGGCAGAAAGTGGATGAGAAGAGCCGAAGATCGGGCTCAGTGGCGCGCCTTGGGAAAGACCTACGTCCAGCAGTGGACTGCTATAGGTTGATGATGATGATGATGATGACCTATTTAATCAATTCAATTTAGGGTTTGATCACTACGAAATAAACAAAAATCCTAAAGTGGTGACCCCGTGAATCCTAAAATAGTACTGACCGCACGTGAGGTCCCGGCGGGGCGGCAGCAGGGCGGCGGCGCGGGGGCGGCGCAGCAGGTGCAGCGGCGGGGGCGGCGCGCGCGCGGGCGGCGGGGGCGAGCCGGGCGGCGGCGGGGGCGGGGGCAGCGCGTCCCACAGCGACACGTGGTCGGGGTGCGTGGCGGGGCACGGCCACGGACAGCCGTGGCGGCGGGACTTCCGCTTCTGGAACAACCATCAAGTTTATTAATACTTAAGCCCTAAACTTGTAAGTGTACTTCTAAAACTGCACTATTTTCCAAAAGTGTGTATGGGATGACCCCTAAAATTTACAATAAATTACCGACAAGCATCTTGAATAATGATGAGATTTTTACATTTAAGCGTAAAGTATTTGATCTTCTATTCTTTCTCTTTCGAACCAGTGTGGTGAAAGGATTTCAAGTGCACCTCGAAGAGGCTCCTTTCTTGCACTTGACACGTTTTCGATTTTTTTAGGTTGTGTGACATGTCAGTTTCCTCACGATGTTTTCCTTCACCGCTAAGCACGTGTTTTGATGCAGATAAATCCATTGGTGTACGACCGGGTTCGAACCCAGAGTTCGGTGACGCAGTAACAGCCATCTGCGGCTAACTGCATTAAACGTCCATCCGAAAGAGTCCGGTGACGCAGTAACAGCCATCTGCGGCTAACTGCATTAAACGTCCATCCGAAAGAAAAAAAAAGATAAAAAAAAAAAGGGTTCGAACCCACGACCTTCGGATCGAAAATCGAGGCACCTTCCACTTAGCCAACACGGCTTTAAGCTCGTCTTAGTACATGTCTTTTCTTTAATATTTTTTACTATAAAGTGTTTTTGTGTACAATAAAGAATTACAGACTAAAGTGGGCTGATCATGCTGATGATCAATTTTTTCAATTCAATTTATTTTCAATTTATTTATTTATCAAATGATTAGGTAATACAAATTATACACTAATTAATAGTACATTTAGCGCTATTGGTTGTACACATGTAGGATACCATTACAGTAGGTAGGTGACGGTGAGGCCCAAACTAAGCTGAGAGCTTGTATCTTGGGCTTCTGAGTGCTTTACAAGAAGGTGGTTATCATGGCAGTTGTTGAAGAGGCGCTTTGCTTACGAAAAACAAAAACCATGCATTCTAAATTTTAAGGTGTACCTAAGGTAATTAAGATTAGGTATAAGTATTTATATTTAGGTTTTAAATAGGATATATATATATATATATATACATATATATCCTATTTAAATATAAATACGATGTAAATACTTATACCTAGTCTTAATTACCTTAGGTACACCTTAAAATTTAGAACGCATGGTTTTTGTTTTTTGTAAGCAAAGCGTCTTCAATAACTGCCATGATAACCACCTTCTTGTAAAAGCAATCAGTAGCCCAAGATACAAGCTCTCAGCTTAGTTCGGGCCTCACCGTCACCTACCTACTGTAATGGTATCCTACATGTATACAACCAATAGCGCTAAATGTACTATTAATTAGTGTATTTTTTTATTATTTATATTTAATATTCTAGGACTTAGATAATAATGATGCTGATAATGATGATATTAGTGCAGGTGAACTGGTGAACGTACCTTCCTGGCGGGCGGCTCCTCGGTGTCGGAGTCCTGCCCCGGCTTGTAGCCGTCCGCGAAGCTCACGCGCTTCACGCTGCGGCTCTCCGACACACACTTACTGGAAACGACATACAAATCAAACTCAAACTTTTTATTTCAAAATAGGTAAATAACTTTTCAACTAGGCTCGAATGGTCGTTTGAGCGTTTTTCCAAGCCCAGTTTCAAGCAGAGAAAATTCAAAGGATGTTCAGATATAACATAGACTAGTGCAGTCAGCAGTAAGATTATTATTTACAAGGTATGTATAAATGGTATACTCACGTGGCTAAGATGCCTTTGTCTGTTTCATTCTCCTTTTCTGTGTTATTTTGTGCCACGTTTCCTAGAACTGCAACCAAACAACAGTTTTTTTTTTTTTTTTTTTTAATTTTATTTTATTTATTGGGACAACAAACACCTGCAATATACATTTTACTTAACAGTTATAACATTTTAAGCATATTAATTATATTTCAGCCCACTACGTTATCCACAGAGTTTTAAGAGAATTATTTACTTATGAAGACCACTAGAGGGTCGGTAGGAATTATCTATAAGGTGAGCAGCTTCTATCAGTGTTGTAACAAGAGTACCTCCTGAACGGTGAAGGAAAACATCTTGAGAAAATCGGTTTGTCATAGACCCCCCAGTTTATTTATGTACATTGTAATTCAGTTGCAAACATCCACTCATCTATTGTGAACCTTCGCATATTTGATTATGGTCCCATTTTTATTATATTTTCTGTTTAAGGCCCAGAATTTGGCACAACACTATCTCTCTCGCACATTTGTACATATTTGAAGATATAATTTGACTCCGTATAAATTTCAAGAAAGTGGAACGGTGGAAAAACAGATTGGCCCAATCTTCTTCGCTTATGTTAAACATATCAAAACCAAAAAAAAAAAATTAAAACATTTCGTGAAGTTGTAGTAACAAATTCACTGCTCCACTTTTTTTAAATTTATATTAATACAATTTAAATTTTCAAAAATGTACAAATGTGCGAGCGAGATAGCGGCGCGTGGGATTTTGAGCCTTAAATTAGTTACTCACCGGTGGTTCTGAGGGCGAGGTCGATCCTCTCGTCCAGTGAGGACGTGTGGACAGTACTCTCCACTGGCTTAATAGTGGACTCGCGCGAGAAGCAGTCGCCATATTGCAGACGGTCCGAGGCGCCGTACATATCCATGTAGGCTTCGTCGTAACTGAATTAATACACGTTAATTACCCGACTGCCAAGGAAGGGTTATGTTTTTCGCGCGTGTCTTGTATGTATGTATGTAAATTACCTCGTATCTTCCAAACGACTGGATGTATTTTGAAAGTTAAGGTATTCGTAGAACTTTAAGCTTGTTAGGTATACTTGACGACACGATTGGTCTAGTGGCAAGTGTGTTGGACGGTCGCAGGTTCGATTTCGGCTTCAGGACAGACATTAAATGTCATGTCATTAGATGTTGAACATCGATGTTTTTCCTGGCTGTTTTCTATGTATTCTATGTATTTAAATACAAAAAATAAGAATTCAAGTATTTTACCAGTTATCTGGTTCAATAGTACAAGCTCTGCTTAGTTTGGGCAAAGAATAAGTGGTTTGGGGCTAAATGGCGTTGAGTGAAATGTCAAAAATATATAGTAACAAGATATGCACTAGAGTAACAAAAATTCGTTTGTGTATAATTTTGATCACTCAGTGTTAGGTACCTATGTTAAATCTAGTCGTCATGAGAATTTAAGAAGTAAACATAAGTACAATATATGTATACCTCAAATTAATAATACAATGTTTAAAAAAAGCTCATATATAACTGCAATAAAAGTGTTCAATCATTTACCTACAGAGTTTAAGCAGCTATCTGGTATTGGATTTAAAAACACTTTGAGAAAATGGCTTGTTCAAGAAGTTCATTACACACTAAAAGAATATTTTGAAAATGAAAAACTAATGTCTAAAAAATACCTAAGTACTAGTTAACTTAAAAAAAAAATTAACAAATGTTTGCACCTATAGTCTACTACATCTGATGTAATAAAACTAGGTAGGTATCTATTTCATTTTAGTTATAAGTACCTATATTATTGTATGTCCTATCAGGATAAACTGTTGTTTCCTACTAAAATATGTTAAGATCTTTGTACACAGTTTTATACAATAAATGTTTCTTGATTCTTGATTCCTAATTTCTTATTTAGACATTTTATGTAAGCTTGATCGATCTAGTTGTAAGTCCTTACGACAATATTCATACTCATATTATTTATTTACCGTAGGAACAGATTGCACACTTGGCAACGTCATAAAGCTATGTTTACAAAGCTTTCAACATTTACATATTTTTTTTTAACAAAATTTCACATCTAATGTTAAAATTCATGATCTTCCTTTTATATCTGACACTATGTTATTTAGCAAAAAATAATCCTTATGATGAAGCCTTTCGATCGGTATTATAAAGCTACTGGGTGATTGTTTTTCTCGTGTAACGGGTTCGATTCCCGGTCCAACCATGTAATTATTTAAATATTTATGAATGCAGTTTCAATTGTTTTTAAATTCAAATAATGTCTTTTTTCAGTAAAATGTTCCATCTTCAATTTTCAAGGTACTTTCCCTCAATGTGGCATATCCGTGAGACTCCCTGTATAGTACGAGGTTATTCTAAGTGAACAGTAAAGTTCTTTAAGGGTGGTAGAATATATTTTTTTAACTGATATTACTGAAAATGGATAATTTTTATTTTTTATTATTATATTTCAATCAGTTCTAATGGATCATGGTTGTTACCCAGTATTGGAGTTTTCAGTCCGGTTGGCTATACTCTGTATCTGGTACACTGCGGGCGCCACCACAGTTTCTATCTTGAACTGCTCGCTCGGCTCGCTTGACTCGCTCGGCTCGCTGGGCTCGCTTCCTCCCGTTAGAACTATGTTCACGTCGCTGGGTTTCAGGCCTGAAATCACAAACAATAATCATATTACATCACACCACTTGATGGAGATGTAACATGCCATAAAACTTTTTTTTTCTATTCTATCCTCACGTCGGTTTCCTATACCATTGTAAAAACGACTACAGCCTCACTGGGCCACTACATTCTCACTCAGTCACCACCTCCCCACTCAGATACTACATTCTCACTCAGCCACAACGTCCTCACTCAGGCACAACATCCTCACTAGATCACCACGTCCTCACTCAGTTACAACATCTTCACTAGGACACCACGTCCTCACTCAGGCACAATATCCTCACTCACCACAACGTCCTACATCAGTCACAACGTCCTCACTCAGCCACTACGTCCTCACTAGGTCACCACCTCCTCACTTAGGCACAATACCCTCTATGAGCAGTACTCACCCCAGCGGGACACCTTATGCGCGGACGGGGCGGGCGGCGGCGCGGGGGCGGGGGCACCCCAGCGCGAGGGGCGGGGAAGGGGCGCGGGCGCGGCGCCCCCCTCGCCGGCACGCCAATCACATTTGATCTCGCCGCGGCACCGCGAGTGCACCACTGTCTCTATGCGACCCGATGGTAAAGAATCCGGCGGTGCCGCCCGCTGTGACATACATTATCAATAAAGGGTACCGCCTGATGCAAATCCATAGGAAAACGACTAACGGTAACAGTTATGCATTTTTAATAAAAAAAAATTGCCAACAATTCGACTTAATTTTTTCAAGTTTTTTTGCCATATCTGTGTTCAGTAACGGCAACTGACCATGTGTATTTTTTTTCTGGTGATTAAAAATTGGCCGTGTGTATACACTACAAAATTTTAATTACCTACCAAAAAACTTGAACAGGCAATGCAGAATGGTTACAACGTTTCATCTGTGTAGTCAGAACTTTGGGTTTCTCAAAAATGACAGAGTGACAGCGGCGCGAGTGCGGTGCCTGAGCCGAGCTTAAATTATTATCAATGAATGATACCGCCTGACGCAAATCCACAAAAAAACTACCAACGGTAAGAGGTTTCCAATTTTTACCTTATTTATTTAAAAAAAATAGACAAAATTATTTTTTCAAGTTTTTTTGCCATATCTGTGTTCAATAACGATAATGTGTTTATTTTTGATTAAAAATTTACGGTGTATTGTAAAATGGGTGGTTACTTACCTGACTGGCAACGTCGCTTTGATACGCCATAGCGAGCTGCTCATACATTTCATAGTTCCCCTCTTCATATTCTTCATGACCCAACTCATGGCCCTCACTCTGCAACTCATGGCCCTCACTTTGCAATTGATGGTCCACACTGGGTAATCTATGATCCTCACTCGGTAATCTATGGTCCTGACTATGAGACTCGTGACCCTCACTGGACAACCCATGGTCCTCATTCTGTAGCACATGGTCAGCACTCTGCAACCCATGGTCCTCACTAGGCAACTTATGATCCTCACACGGCAACTCATGGCCCTCACTTTGCATCACATCGTGGAAGTTATAGTTTGAGTTTTGCGATGAGGGCCTCAGATGACTGTCGTCTTTTTCGTAAGGTTTGTTTGAGGTTATTGACTCTTGTGAGGACGATTGGGAAAGATTGGATTCCTCGAGTAGCGGTTTAGGCTGTGGGGTGAGTGTACGATAATCTGGTTCCTGAAAATAACTTGATCATTAAACATGGAACCAAAAATTATGAATACGATGATAATGGACGAATTAAATAGATGTGTTTACTCAATCACGCTAAAACTACTACATGTATAAGATTCTTTGTTTATTTAAGTATTTAGTAGTCTTTTGAAGTTTGTTAAAAAGGTATGACAAGATTTTTTTTTCAAAATGTCGCAAATTCTTTTTCTTCTTCTTATCCTGTCACTAGTTCTTTCAAACCAGCGTGGTGAAAAGATTTCAAGTGCACCTTGAAGAGGCTCCTTTCGTGCATTTATTTATAAAAAATAAAATAATGTTACAAAAATATTATACCGTTAAAATTGTTTGAGACTATATTATATTATTACGTTGTATTTTTAGTTTTGTGTTATTTATACTAACTTTAAATTCGGGTTCTTCCTTCTGTTCAAAGGCAATTTCCGGGACTTCCCCTGCACACTTATCGTCCTCAAACGCTTCAGGACTATTAACGTCCTCAACTTCCTTTTTAATCTGTATACTTTCAAAATCATTCTGTAATTGTTTCACATTAATTATTTCTCTGTGTTTTTTCGGAGAGAACGATTTCTCATCTTCAGACAGACGTTCAGCTTTTATATTCTTTAGTATATTGACGTCAAAGAGTTCCTCTGATTGGTTGGATTCGGAGGAGGATTGTTTGCGTTTTTTATGCTTTTTCTTTGTCTTTTTGGATTTCTTGTCCGACTCCGAATCGGAGCTGGAGCTTCGCGCTTTGGATTTCTTCTTCTTCTGGGTTTTCTTCTTCAGTTTGAGTGGTTTCTTCTTTTTGATTTTCTTATCTTTTTTCTTCTTTTCTGTGAATAAAAGCCAGACTAATTATCTAATTTGCTTCAAACTTTGACCTCACGTGCCTAAACCCCTGAACCGATTTGGTTCATCTACAAACTCGAAATAGGTTTTGAACTTACCTACTCACCTGTCAAATTTCATAAAGATCGGATGACCGGTTCGACAGTTATCGTCGGACAGAATACATAATATATACTAGTAGTAATATCTAAAATACATCGACGACACGGATGGTCCAATGGCAAGTGTATTGGATTGCCACGCCCAGTATCGCGGGTTCGATTCCCGCTTCAGGACTAACATTTGTGTGATGAACATCGGTGTTTGTCCTGAGTCTGGATGTTTTCTATGTATTCTATGTATGTATTTACAAAAAAAAAGGATTTAAGTATTCTATCCGCCATCGGGTCCCCATAGTACAAGTTCTGCTTAGTTTGGGGCGAGATGGGATGTGAGAAATGTCCAATTTTCTTTTTTTTTATAATACTTACATACCAACAAACAAACATAATATTTTTACTTTTACAAACCTTTGTCGTAATCGTCTACTTCAGATTCATCCAATTTGAGTAACTTCTTTTTCTTCTTCAGTTGTTTTATCTTTATTTTCTTCAAGTACTTCTTACTTAGGCGCTTTGTGGACTTAGTTTTTATGTTCTTGCCATCCTAAAAAAATATGATGTCTGTAACTGAATCACGAAAAAACTACTCAGCCGATCGGGATCGGGTGTAATTTGTATAACAAAGGGGGTATGACCTTTCTAGTGTATGTTCTTATGTTTCTTGAACCTACCTTTTTAGGAGTTTTTTTCTTCTTCTTGTTGGGAGTCTCTTCGCCGCTGGCGGAAATGGACAGAGAGCGTTTCCGCTTCCGTTTTATCTTTGTTATTTTCCGTCTTTTACTATAAATAAAAAATATTTATTTCAGACGATGGATCCAACCATAGATATTTTTTTTTTGTTTGAGACCCTATACAAATAAATATTATTCACACGCTTTACAAAAACATAAAACGTTATAATATAACTTTTTTCTGTTTTTGTAAAAGTAGTAATATTATTAGCGTCGATGACACACGGTTAGTTTACACGCTACAAGCGAACTCGCTGAAAAACTAAACTCGCCCAGTGTTATCGGCTTTTTTACAATCTGTCTGTTGACAATCCTTCCCGAAAGCTAACTCGCTCACACGCTAGCTTTTAAACTAGCCAACAAGCAGCTTGTACGATAGCCTTGTATCATCGACGCTGTCGACTGTGTCTGAAATAATTTTTTCGCCTTCATCTTGGTTTACTTTATCTTGGTTTTCTGTCAATCTTGGTGTTCTATAGGAACACCGTTTTTAATCTATGCTGTCTACATACAGTTATATAACATAAAACATTGTATATTAATATATGTGTATTTAATATAAAATAGTGTATGTAATATATGTATGTCAAGTCCTTGATGAACTTAAAGCCAGGTTGTCTAGCTTGAGCGCTTCACATGGGTCCGTTTCGTGGCTTGATAGGTGATTTTAACGTTGACAGATTTGACAGCTCAAATGTCACTTGTCGAAGGGCTTTCGAGTTTTTGCCGCGCGGAGAGTAATGTTAGTCAGTCGGCAGATTGAATAATCTTGGTGGTGTGTAATTGAGGTCTTGTAAGATGAGTGGAACGATTGGTGACGATGAAAGGCTTCACAATGAGAATAAGAGAAGCCACGGATAATGTGAGATTGTATGACTGATAGTGGCTGACTCGATTGGATTCGACATCGAGTTCCGTGACGGATATCTGTGTTGAGGCACTTGAGGAGATCCAGGGTTCTGAAGATTAATGAATTCCAATGATGTTCCCGAGAAGAACCCTTCTCAGAATTTCCCGTTTGTAATGTATATAATTATATAATACTATGTATGATGTAATATATACGATATACTAAAGTTCTAAACTAGAGTTAAGTTAATTGAAACCTTTGTTTAGAAATTAAGCGGATTTATTACTAAATATATATATACTATTTGTTAATATTTATGGATTTCCGCAAAGTAACGCCTGAATCAATCAATTATCTTACATACAGTTGTTATAAATACCTCTTATCAACACCGTCCCCCTCCGAGTCCTGGCTCCATCCCTCGCTGCTCAGCTTGCCTCGCTTCCTGCGCCCCTCGCCGCCCCCCCGCGGTGAGCCGCGAGGGGTCTCCGACCGCCCCTCCACTTCCGGCCAAACAGCCTTCATGAATCTGTTAACAACGCACCGGCTTTAACGAACCGGGATAGGTTAGATAGAATAAGATACAGAAATATGTAAAATAAAAATTGAAGAAATATGTATAATAAAAGGTGAAATACAGTTAAAAATAAATATCACAAAGGTATAAAAGCAGAAAAACCGCCTGCAGAAATACTGCCAGCAACTTTTAACACTTAAATTTCATCCTATCGCTCAGCCGAGCACTCGTCGCTATGTTTATACGTACCGAGTACTCGGCTGATAGCACTGTCTCGGCCGAGTACTTGGTACGTGTGATCAAGGTATTACTTCTGGTACTCCCTGTCCAGTACGATGTCGTCGCCGGCGTTGCGCGGCGGGGTAGGCTTCTCCTGCCTGTCTCTGGCCTCCATTCGCTGCTCACGGCTGCTATGAGCTAGACAACGCTTACGTCTGGTACTCTCTGTCCAGTACGATGCCTGTCTCTAGCCTCCATTCGCTGCTCACGGCTGCTATGAGCTAGACAACGCTTACGTCTGGTACTCTCTGTCCAGTACGATGCCTGTCTCTAGCCTCCATTCGCTGCTCACGGCTGCTATGAGCTAGACAACGCTTACGTCTGGTACTCTCTGTCCAGTACGATGCCTGTCTCTAGCCTCCATTCGCTGCTCACGGCTGCTATGAGCTAGACAACGCTTACGTCTGGTACTCTCTGTCCAGTACGATGCCTGTCTCTAGCCTCCATTCGCTGCTCACGGCTGCTATGAGCTAGACAACGCTTACGTCTGGTACTCTCTGTCCAGTACGATGCCTGTCTCTAGCCTCCATTCGCTGCTCACGGCTGCTATGAGCTAGACAACGCTTACGTCTGGTACTCTCTGTCCAGTACGATGCCTGTCTCTAGCCTCCATTCGCTGCTCACGGCTGCTATGAGCTAGACAACGCTTACGTCTGGTACTCTCTGTCCAGTACGATGCCTGTCTCTAGCCTCCATTCGCTGCTCACGGCTGCTATGAGCTAGACAACGCTTACGTCTGGTACTCTCTGTCCAGTACGATGCCTGTCTCTAGCCTCCATTCGCTGCTCACGGCTGCTATGAGCTAGACAACGCTTACGTCTGGTACTCTCTGTCCAGTACGATGCCTGTCTCTAGCCTCCATTCGCTGCTCACGGCTGCTATGAGCTAGACAACGCTTACGTCTGGTACTCTCTGTCCAGTACGATGCCTGTCTCTAGCCTCCATTCGCTGCTCACGGCTGCTATGAGCTAGACAACGCTTACGTCTGGTACTCTCTGTCCAGTACGATGCCTGTCTCTAGCCTCCATTCGCTGCTCACGGCTGCTATGAGCTAGACAACGCTTACGTCTGGTACTCTCTGTCCAGTACGATGCCTGTCTCTAGCCTCCATTCGCTGCTCACGGCTGCTATGAGCTAGACAACGCTTACGTCTGGTACTCTCTGTCCAGTACGATGCCTGTCTCTAGCCTCCATTCGCTGCTCACGGCTGCTATAAGCTAAATAAATCTTACTTCTGGTACTCCCTATCCAGTACGATGTCGTCGCCGGCGTTGCGCGGCGGGGTAGGCCTCTCCTGACTGTCCTCGGCCTCCCATTCGCTGCTCATGGTCACGGGGTCGCTCTCAGCCAGGAAGGTAGCGGGGTACCAGCCGCGGGCAGCGGGGTAAATGGCCTCTTGTGTTCTAGAGATAAAACAGTTATATACACAGGTATATTAACAAAAGCTGGCATGAACAACACATTCACACGCTGCGCTTGTGGAGTGTCTGTAAAGAGTCAGAATATAAAAAGTGGATTTCAATGAAAGATGATACAGATTTAGCCAATGTCAATTAATATAACTGAGCTATAACGTATCACACTTTCATTGCAATTCGTTTTTTTAATATTCTGACTTATTTATGATATATTTACGATCGGGAAATAAAAAGTTGCGTTCGTCAACACTGTGAACGAGTGGGATTTGTTCCCCGATCGTCAACAGTGTTGACAACGGGGTGTTACCGACCGGGAATAACCCGCTACTAAATGGATTTTGGCAACTTTTCAGTCACACTAGCATTATTAAGACAAATGATTGTGCATGGCGTACACTAAACCCTTATTGAGGAGAAATTCTTTACTATTATAGGCAACACAACACATTATTATTAATCAATTTGGTTTAAGAATAGTATATATTTCATAGCTTATATAAGAAAAAAATGTAACTGTGAGTCTAATGTTAAATAAATAAAATAAATAAATTAAAATTTGCGACAATATAGTGGCAAATTAAAACTTACTGATGGCTCCCATACACGCGGTGGACGAGCTCCATCTTACACATCTCCAACTCCTCATACACGACGGAGCGGTCCTTCACGCAGGCGCACAGTTTCGGGTTCCCGGCGAACCATACCTTGGGACTGGTGCGCGTCTCTCTACGAAAATCACCAAATAAAATAAGTTATGAATTGGTAGCAGGCACAGAAGTATTAATGTATAGAAACACAATGTAGTACATTGAAAATGCGTCAAAAGAGATGGGAGCCATATTGGCTAACTTCTAGTATATTTTGGCCAGATGCTAAATTTCTAAAAGAGAAGTAACAGGGCTAGATAAATATTTTATCCTCGAAACCTGAAACCTCGCAATCTCTTCAATTTTACGTTATATATTATAGTTTCAGTATATTTGTGTTTATATTATTTACGAATCATACCTGTGGGCTGGCGCACGTCTCGTCTCGACGTCACGTCAAATGGATCAGAAAAATGACTTAACGAGCAAGGCGCTAATTTTTTCGGTATTTTATTTGGCCCACCAATAGAAACACCCACAAAATTTTACTAAAACAGTTGCAGTTTTGTGCAGTACAGTTAGAGCAGTGAATTTTGAGGTGTTAAGTCTGAGAGCCAATAGAGAATCGCGCGTTTTCCGCCATTTTGTCAGTCATAATAGAAATCGGCGTTCTTGATTGGTCGACGCGTGCGTGTTGACAGGCGGCATCAAAATGGCGGGGAACGTGACATTTCTCTCTTGCATGAAAATTGGTTTCAAGGTAGTTTAGTTAGTGAATGACTGTAATTTTTAGACTACCCTCAATTTTCTGTTTGTTTCAAGTTTATATTTCGATCCCATGAATGAATGAGTTATATTTACGTAATTATGTTCATTCAACAAAATAATCCATTGACCTTCTTAAGTTTTTGAATTAGGCACTGATTTTTATTTTATTATTATAATTATTTATAAAAAAATCAACACATTTTTACATTGTACTATTTAAAAAATCATATTAATTTTATTATTACAAAAAAATTGTATAGTAAGGATACGTTTGAGACATAAAATAAACGAAAATATGACCTAGAATGACTAGATTAAATTTTGTCTCCGGGCATAAGGTTGTTTACTTGTTTTTTTATGTTAAGGTGATACAAAAGAAAATATTATATTCTATTAGTTAGAATAATACTCACTTGTAACATTTATTCTTGTCATGTCTAAACAGCAACGGCTGACAGATCTTCAAAACAAAACTCCACGTTTCCAAGGAATCAACAGTCGACTTTGGCATTTTCATTTCTTCACGAAGCTCCGGCGACTGATATCCATCTTCAGTGGTTTTATGACTCATCCGCGGCGCATAATCACTTTCCGGTGACGTATACCCACTCTCAGTATATTTGTATCTCTCAGCAGATTTGTGACCACTCTCAGTAGTATTATAACCACTTTCGACCGACTTACACCCACTTTCACTCGACCGAAAACTGTCTGAATAATCACTTCGGCTGGAGTACAGTTCTCTTATCCTCTCGTCCAATTCTGGGGTTACTGACTCTCTTTCTTTGGGAGAGTCATATTCGACTAGTCCTTTGTCTTGACTCTCTTCATCCATGGCTTCTTGTTTGATCTCAGCGATGACTGATTCTAGAAATGTGTCGTCCATACCGTCTGTTGAATCTTTCGACTCATAATCGAATCTCATTGTTGGTGAATAAGCCTCCTTCTTGGGTACGATCTTCGCGAATTTATCTATGGAAGTGCATTCGTCAAACATATCCAGAACTTCTTCGTCGTCATCTTCAATTTCAAATTTGAATGAATCCGTAACGGGTTTGAGTTTTTCTAGCGACTCGCTTTGTTCTTTTGCATCTTTGAGTAAACTTTGCTTCAGTTGTTCTACTGGATCTGTTGGAGTTGTATCAGATTCTTTAGATTGAGAATCTCTTGTTTCTTTTTTATATTTTTCTTTTTTATCCTCATTTTCAGACCAACTGTCGCAGACGACGAAATCTTTCAGATCAACATCAGCCTCCTTTTTCTCAGGTTCATCGATTACTTCTTGAACATCGTCATCATCGTCAGACAAATGAATTGTGTCCATTTTATCCTTTTTGGAATCTTTATCTTTAGATCTGTTGTCGCGTTCTTTTGATTTGGCGTCTCCATCTTTAGACTTTCGTTCTTTATATTTATCTTCTTTCTTTCGGTCTTCTTTCTCCTCTCTGTCTCTTATGACCTCTCTACGCCTGTCCCTTTCATCTCTTTGCCAATCGCGTTCTCTTTTATGACTAGAAGAATATCTCCTAACTTCGCTAGATTTCCTTCTTTCTCTACTATGTCTTTCATCAGCTCGTCTCTGCCTGTCCCTTTCATCAGGTTGGGCATCCTTGTCTTTCCTTTGGAAAGGGTTGTTGTAAGAAGGCAGTAGTTTCTCATAGCTGAATTTAAATGATCTTCCTTCCGCTTTGGCTAGTTTTGCTTCCTGAATTATTTCGTCTACTTTAGCTGGATCTGTAAATTATTTTTATTTATTTAATTTTATATGTTCAATAAATAGGTCCCGTCCATTATTAAGAGATTTAGTTGGGATTTTTAAGATATGTGATAAAACCAACACAAACAAAAAGCATTTTTCTGTTTGGGCAGAAATCAATTAAAGTCCAGTCCGTCGGTCTGTCTCGAAAGCCCAATAATTTCACTAGAAAAATTGATTGATTTATATACTAGCTGACACCCGAAACATCGTTTGCGTTGCAAATTTTTAAAATTCCTTGCGTAGTACTGACTTTCATTTCTTGACTTTTTGTTTGTGTTTAATGCAGTTAGCCACAGATGGCCGTTACTGCTTCACCCGACTCTTAAACACTTGACGAATACATCCTCTTAGTTTATTTATTTATTTTATTTTATTCATACAAAAAAATCAATGAAAATTTTATACAAAAAAGGCATCGGATAATATTCGCCTACGAAGATTGGAACCTATTACTGAAAAGCACATTACATTAATTACAAAGCACAACAATCGCATATTTGCATAATTTATATGTATAGTTATAACTTACCATAATATTTTTTTTTACTTGAGTACAGTAACTACAAATACCTACTTAGTTACAATATGATGATTCTATAACTGCCAAAAAACTATGAAGCCGATTGCGATCAAATCACTATTTTACTAATGAATTTAAAATGGTTATTCTAACTAACTCTTATGCCTAGATCACACGTACCGAATACTCGGCGGAGACAGTAAAAGCTTACGTCACTCGCTCAGCCGAGCATTCGGCGCTATGTTTATACGTACCGAGAACTCGGTACGTATGATCTAGGCATTAGATATAGTCTTCGAAGTATACCTTTTTTTTTGTCCATGCGAATTGTTTATACATGAATGACTTGACTAGGTACCATTAGGGTTTACTTTAGCTCATAAGGGCTAATCACAAGTTTGACAGGTACCGTTGTACCGCGCCTAAGTATGTGCGTCTCTGTCGTTCCGCTGTCACTTCTCTAGCTCATGTTTTTTCCTTCTCTCTCTCGCCTCGCCGCCTCCGGTACAACGGTTCCGGTCAAAATATATTAGTATATACTTTCTGTGCTACCATGCAAACGGAAAACCAACAAGCAAATGATATGAAACCTTACTGTTAGCAGCAGCTGCGATGCGGCTGCATTTTTCCAGCGTTTTGTGTACTTCTTTTGAGAGCGGGTGGCAAATTCGCAACTTGCGAGCTTCACACACCATACAAACAAGGAAACAGGCAAATGTGTTAGTGAGTAAAGGTAGCTCAACGAAAGCTGGCGCTGTCAACGTACTCACACTAATGCAATTTTACTACACATTGACAAATTTAGACAGATCACAATAGGGACACGCCGCGCTATTATTCACAGACACTACAGAAGCGCACGTGTGAATGTGTTGTTCATGCCAGCTTTTGTTAATATACCTGTAGTAGGGACCAGGAAATATAAGTGAGATCAGGATTGATTACTATCACAGACTACGTATTTGAGAATGCAGCTCATTCTTATTCATTCAATGTAAATATGTACTTGAAATATTAATTAGTTATAGAATGTAAGGTTCTAACGGTAGGTTTAGCATACATTACAAGGTTTGAGAAGTACAAAAGGTTTGATAACTTTGAAGATATCGATCTATTGGATTTCATTTGCGTATTTTTTTGTACAAAAATATTCATCATTACATCATAGCAAATAATTGAATTATAAAACTTTACAGACTTTCTTGAATGTATAATTATGATCAATAATATTGGTGGGAAATGGAATATACTTTTTTTATTATTTATTAATAAGCACTCTATTATGATATGATATCATAAACATTCACACACTCACACCCCTGCACTAGGATTCCCTGTGTCGCAGGTGGCATGGACACATACAACACATCACAACATCCAAGGCCCGAGAACAAACATTTGTGTTCGTGACACAAATATTCGCCCCGGCCGGGGATCGAACCCGGAACAGCAAGCTTCGTAGGCGGGGTCACTACCAACTAAGCCACGGTGCACGGTATCATAGTAGAGTGCTTTTATTCAAATTGAAATATTATGATTCATTTTGTCTAAGTGCAATTATGAAGCAACAGAAAATCAACTAGGACGTTAAAGAACTTGTATTACGAAAATAAATCAGTGACATAAAATGAATTAAATAATATTGTAGTTCTTAAGCATGGAGCTAGGAACTACCTAATAAAACTTTTTTAAACACAGGCTGTTTATACAGGCCGTGAGAAAGGTAATAAGGGGCAAGGGGTGATCCAGAGTCGTTCACGGCACGCGCTAGCTCGTACAGATGACCTTTGCGCGGCGCGGCTCGTGTAAGCACAAGCCGTGTGAAGCCACCATCACGCAGCGTGGAGAGCAGGCTTTACACTGACACACAAGCAACTATGGCCAAAACTCACCCAGTAGTGACTTGAAAGGCAGCGTGGCTTTAGAAGGCATGACCTTATCACTGGACAGTTGAGGCCTAGTGACAAACCTTGGTCTTGAGATTGAGCTTACACAGGCCGTGTGAAGCAAGCGGCCCGAGGCTGCCAGGGCGGGCGCGTATTGTCAGTCAACACAGGCCCGTGTAAATACAAGCCGTGAGAAGGGGTGATCCGGACTCGTCCGCGTCGCGTACAGAAGACCTTGGCGCGGCGCGGTGCGTGTGGCACAGGCCGTGTGAAGTCACCATTACACTACACTTGAATACACATAGATATGGCCAACACTCACCCAGCAGTGACTTGGTAGGTGGCATGGCTTTAGTAGGCATGGCCTTATGGACAGTTGATGCCTAATGTAATGACAAACCTTGATCTTGAGATTGAGATAACACAAGCCCGTGTTAATACAGGCCGTGAGAAGGGTTGATCCGGACTAGTCCGCGTCGCGTACTGAAGACTTTGGCGCGGCGCGGTGCGTGTTAGCACAGGCCGTGTGAAGTCACCATTACACTACACTTGAATAAACATAGATATGTGATATGGCCAACACTCACCCAGCAGTGACTTGGTAGGTGGCATGGCTTTAGTAGGCATGGCCTTATGGACAGTTGATGCCTAATGTAATGACAAACCTTGATCTTCAGATTGAGCTAACACAAGCCCGTGTTAATACAGGCCGTGAGAAGGGTTGATCCGGACTCGTCCGCGGCGCGTACAGAAGACCTTGGCGCGGCGCGGTGCGTGTTAGCACAGGCCGTGTGAAGCCAGCATTACACGACACTTTTATATACATAGATATGGCCAACTCACCCAGCAGTGACTTGATAGGTGGCATGGCTTTTGTAGGCATAGCTTTGTCGCTGTCCGGAGTCGGACAGATGAGACCGAGAGGAATGCCAAGTTCCACAAGTTCCATCTTGCGCTTCATATCTTCAATTTCTGATAGAGTCTTCTTTTGAAGATTTAGGTAGTCCGCTGTAAAAATAATTTAATTACTAATATATATCATTAATTTAAGATACTAATAGGTGTTTTCACGGTTTAATAGCCCTCGGCGCAAGTGGAGGGGAGCTCCGCGCAAGTGAGGTGAGACGAGACGGTGTCTATTGGTTCCGCCGCGGCGGGAAGGTGGCTAAGCGACCAATAGACGCCGGCGCCGGCACCTTCCCCGTCGCGTCGCACCCCTCCCGTCAAACACAGCTAAAAATCGACTTATGCGCATTCAAGGTCAGCGCTATTAAACTGTGAGGGTACTACATAGGTTGAGTAGATTTTTTTTCATGTAGACAAGTCGGTACATCGGACATGTAGACAGGTCGGTCAGCCAATCGTTTGCGGTTGCACTTAGCAACCGCAAGCGATTGGCCGACTACGGCTACCAGTGGCCAGCTTCCGGCAATTTTCAATACATGTAGTAGCTGTCTCACTGTCGCCGGTAACGGCCGCGCGCTTCACAAACAAAATGTACTCGTTACAATAATCCGTAAAATGTATGAAAACTGACGGACGCTGGTCACCGGTAGCTGTAGTCAGCGACTCGTTTGCGAGTGCACTAATCGTGAGCGATCATGCCTGCCCATGACCAAAACAATGACTCTGATTCCAACTCATAAACTGTACCTACCTTCTTCCGCTTCTTCTTATTGTGTCACTAGTTCTATCGAACCAGTGTGGTGAAAGGATTTCAAGTGCGCCCCGAAGTGGCTCCTTTATTATTACTTAATATAATAAAGGAGCCACTTCGGGGCGCACTCGCAACTTCGTTTTTGTTGCATATTTTCAAAAAAAGGAATTTTGAAAATATGCAATACTAGTAATCACTTTCAGCTCTTGACAAACACATCCTCCAAGTTTAAAATCTCTACATTCAGTGGTTTGACTTGTACATTGTCTGTCAGTCAGTAAGGACCAGGCCTTTTATATGTATTGATTATTATAGGATTCTCTGTTTTAAATAAGTAAATAAAATTATCACCCACCTAAATTCATTCCTTGAAGATGAAGCAAGAAAATTTGAATGGTTTAAAATTGATACTAAATGAGTAATATAAGACAATTTTACCATTGAGCATTCTGTTGGTACCAGGTTTTGGAGGTTTCGGTGGTTTCTTGGGGTCAACAACCTCTTCTACTATCCCACCGGGCTTGAGCGGAGGCTTTGAACTGGAGAACTTGCCGATGAAAACCGTTGATCCTGTGCCTTATGAAGTGGAAATAAATATATTATTGGTTTAAAAGAGATATAGACAAGATGGCTTTTAAATTTTATGAATGTGATAATTTTGAGTAAATATTTTATGTTTATGTCTAAAATCTCTCAATATCTATTTAACTAGTAGAACTACTTACAAGATTAACATAATTATGTTTTCTTATCGTGTCACTAGTTTTTTCGAACCAGTGTGGTGAAAGGATTTCAAGTGCGCCTCGAAGAGGCACCTTTCGTGCACTTGACACATGTGTTTGAACTTTTTGGTTCTATGACATGCCGGTTCCCTCACAATGTATTCCTTCACCGTTAACATAAATATGTATAAGATGGATAAGACTTAATTATCCTGAATTGCTTTAACAAATTGTTCATAATAAAATACAGCTTCATCCATTTTAGTCATACAGAAATCTAGTATTTGTATCGCATCAATATTGGAGGGGCGTGCATTTTTGGACTGAAAGATCCAAAATGACTTACCACTAGAGGTGAGGGGCTTAGCTGGTAATGAGGAAAGTGAAGACTTCTTCTGGATGGAGAATGCTCGGAGACGCTTCTTTGCATTCTCAACTCCCTTAGAGGTTGGTTTAACAGTTGTTGATTTATCATCTTGCTGGGTTTTCGTCTGTAAGAATAGAGGAAAAGCGGGTTATCAAAAGAGTATTTATATATTATAGCGCACATATCTTATTCTTATTCTGTGGAGGGATACAGCAGTGTGGACTGGCGTCCTGTCGAAGGGTGCATTTTGCATTGCCCCAAAAAAATACAATAAACCCTTTCCCAGCTCCTTGAAGTAACGGAGCAGGATACTGCCGACACATTTGGTGGAGACGAGTCTAGCAGCCTTTGCAAGCCTGTCCTAACCCTACTCTCCTCGCGCTTTTGTCGGTTACTTAAGATAATGAATAGTTGCGGTTTCAGACAAGCATAATGATAGGTGGATGTATACAGGCGGACTGGTACTCGCGAAACTTTAAAAGCGTGTCGCACGTATTAGCGCATAAACCGGCGTTTACGCCTTTAGTACACCTACGCATTCGTATGCGGTAGCGAAAAAACTGTAAGTAGTGTGGCAGGTTTTCGCATATGATATGTCTCACTCTAGCACATAGATAGATGAAATAGTTGCGTCCTTGTCAGTATTGTTTCGCAAGGACCTGCGAAATGGCCGTTACACAGACGCATACGTTTATTATGATGTTCCGCATCGCAAAGCGTCAGTTCGCGTTCTGTCGGTGAGGACAGATTTTCGCGCCATGGATGCCGAAAATACTGAATTATTTTTGCATTCTATTCGAGATTATCCCATATTATACGCAATTGGACACGCAGATTATAAAAATACGTACAAAAAAGAGGTAGCATGGAGAAAACTTCAAGAAAAGACTCAACAATTCTTCTTCTTCAGAATCTGAAAGCGATGACTGAGATGACATTCTGAAATTACGTCTGCACCTGCAGTCGTCGAAAATTACAATGGCATATCATTGCGAAAAAGTTGCGAAAACATTGCTGTGTACTAACGTTCCGCAGATATTACGCTACGCAGTAGTTCCGCAGAGACTCACTGCTGCATACGAATGCGTAGGTGTACTAAAGGCGTTAAGCACGGTATTTTCTAGCGAGTGTCACGTCTCCTGCAGCTTGTACACGTGCTGCAAAAACCATAACACGAGCAGCAAATCCGCCCAGTTGATCCACTAACTTGTAATCTTTTCTTAGAGAGATTATTTCTGCTCATGATCAAAACAGTACATATGACTTGTTTGTAATGAACATTTGGCCTCGTAAAATCAGAATCATAAATTAGAAAAAACTGGAAGTTTACCTTTTCAGACGGGCCCGGGATCGGTGGATCATTATTATCAGGTACCGGTTGTAATTTGGGACTGTTTAGACTTGAAGGTTCCATGGTGTGAGGATTCCTAGCTCAAGCATTGGACCGATGAGCGGTCTCTTCAATCACTCGATTACACGGCTATTTCCGACTCTACAATTACCCTGACATATCTGTACGCAGCGCGGAACATGCAGAATTGAAGACGAAATTAATACGGTGAGTAGTTTTATCCATCCAAGAGTATTTTACTATAATTTACGCAGATTTCACAAGTAACGCAAATAAACAAAAATTATAGCTTGCTGTCATTTATTATTTTAGGGTTCCGTACAAAAAGGTGCCAATGCCAGCGCGCACTGAACGTAACGTCATCCATCGTGCATGAATTCATGAATGAGAAATGATAATCGAAAGTTTTTAATCAAGAAATAAACGGTAATGCAACTAACTTCAAGTGTAGAAGGAATTAAATATTCTAAGAAGAACAACACATGAGAACAATGAGCAAAATAATGTTGATGTAAAATGGAACAGACGGAATTCTCAGTGTGCAAGTTTGACTCGCACTTTGCGGTTTCATACTACTTTTTGACAGCTTATTTCTTTATTATTGCATGGTTGGCAGCATTGAGTTCCACAGAGTCCCTCACAGCTCCGATAATTAAGTCCTCGGTCAATTTCAGAAATACGATACTAGCGCTATCTATCGCTGAGAATTGAGATTTCGTTTTTAGCAAAACGACACTATCGCTATCTATCGGGGAGTAGCGAAAATAAAAAAAGATTATTTAGTCAACGAGAATGGGAGAACTTTTAAAACAAATTAGACAATGTAAAAACACATAACAGTATATATTTTAATATTCTTATTCTATACCCATGAAATAATATTTTTGTGGCGTAGTATTGCTGTTTTCCATCATCAGGCCAGATAGGTCACTTATATTCACAGCCGTCAAATCAGTTTCCGGTTCCGGTGCTGAAAATAAAAATCACATTGAGATATAAAATTAGCGTATTTTGCACCATTCTATTTTAATAGATCCAGATATTCCATCGCAAAGCAGTAATGTGTAAGAACTACTGTGTTCCGGTTGGAAGGGCACTGTAGCTAGTAAAATTACTGGTCTTTCGAGACTGACCATCAAAATGTCTCAAGGTGGACGAGCGCTTTAGCAGTGTTGCACCGGCCTATAGGAATTACAGTTATGTGTAGCACTCTTATGGTTATGGGCATGCATGAACCCTTACCATCACAAGAAGCTAGTCTAGCTGCATAAAAAAAAACATTTAAAAAATGCAATATCAATGTAATAGGTAATTAATTTACCTTGTGTATTACTAGAAAATGTCAGTGGAACTTCGGACTTTACACTCTGACTGTTATCTCCAGTGTGGATCTCATTTATATCCGCAAATGCCATAGTCGATGCATTTGTAAACGGACTTAAATCTACAAAATTTATCTGTTTGACTCCTATATCTGAAACGTTGGCCGCAGGTGGTTTGGTCTTTTTAACCGTGTCACTTTTTATCTTCAAAACCCGTGCTACTTCAGCTTTTATCTTGTCTTTCATGTCTTCCGAGAGGTCAATGATGCCGGTTTGGTTCCTCGCATACTTCTGGATGGGCTCATCGTCACTTGAATCATGGACACTGTCTTCAAATTCATCTTCTTCATTACAATACATTTGCCACTTCTTTACTATGCCTTCAACTTTTTTCTGAAACACAATTTTTAATTAATTAATCATTCAATCTGGAAAACCTTTGCCCAACAATGGGATAAAACAGGTATTAAAAATTAACACCCAAACTAGAACCGCTAATAGTGCTGAGTGGCTGCACCAAAATTTATATTCAAAAGCTCTTCTTCTTTTCGTTGCTTAGGCCTGTAGTTCTGTTTTGGTTATGGATAGGCTTGCTCTTAAAAAGCAAGAGATTTAAAAGTTTTATCCAAATCAAAAACTCATTTATACTGTTCATAGTTCCTAACTTTAATCAACATGGTAGGGTGTAGGGTGTAGGTATATAAAAAAATACTCTTTTACTCACAAATTTAATAGGGCTCGGTATTCGTAACATAAGATGTTGTTCATGAGCCTCAGCCATTTCGCATCGCGAGCAGAGATCAAAGTCGGGGCAGGTCAGGCATTTGTACCGGAACCCTGCAATCTTGGAGCGGCAGTTGTTACATGCTATACTGCTGTGTACCGGGCGGAAGTCATCATCGGAACCCTCTGTGGAAAGCACCCTGATTATTAAAAATAGGCCTATAATTTTTGACTGCGAAATTAATTTGGCTAAAGATAAGAAGCTGGAAATGAAATAGGCTTGTAGCTATCAGCTAGTTAGACAAGTGCCTTTTACTATTTCAAAGTTTTACCTTCAACTTCACATCCAGGCATGTGTAAAGTAGGCACCGCATCGGCACACAGATGCTTGTTTTTTATGCTTTTGAGCGAAAAGTGCCGGGAGCAGAATCTGTACAGAGCCCGCTTATCCGGGGGTTTTTCTAGTAAATCTTCTCTTCTCGCCACTTTTAACCATTGCTCTTGACTGAAAAATCATTCATAGGCTTAGTTTAGTGGGCATATTTTTACAAAAAGGTCCAGAAATAGGGAAAATGCAGTGTTTGATGTATTACCTACCGATTTAAGTCTTTTGGTACGCTATAGAAATACAATTGTTTGCTGGATCTACTATTGCGACCGCAGCCATGTACAGCGCAATAATTAACCATGGTATAGTCAAACCAAGACCAAGAGAAATTGAAGTTAAGGCAAGCAAAGTAGGTACGTAAATATGTAATGTAAATAAATAAATATCACAGATAAATAGCGGCGTTTTCCCTGAAAGAAAACGCATATTAAATACTTACCTTAATATTAAGCTTTTTGCTTATAGAGAGCAGCATTTGATTTTCCGTTCGAGTTAGTCAAGTGCTGATAGTCCATTTCCACCGTAAGTGGCGCCACCTAGCGGCTTTGTGTGGTATTTTTATGTCTACCGATAATGGCCGCTCAATTACTTCTCATTGGCTTTTTATTACGTATTTTCACCAGGCAGAAATCAAACTAAAGCTTAATATTAAGGTAAGTATTTAATATGCGTTTTCTTTCAGGGAAAACGCCGCTATTAAATACTGTACCGTTAATATTAAGCTTTTTGCTTATAGAGATTCTGTTTGCTATCGCCTGGTGACGCCACTTGCAACGTGAAATTTCAGGTTCTTATACGCCAATGTGATGATTTATTGTAAGTTCTTAATAAAACATAAGTTATTATCATTTTTCAATATGAACCTGTAATAAAGTATATGAATTATGATATTTTGTTTGTTTTAATAACAATCATTGTATTTGCTACGTTAAACATAACTCGCAACTTACTGTCTTATGTAATAAGTATAGGATATAGGATATTTAAATACTGATTATGACAGACCTTCAGCGAGGTCAAACAATATTTCAGAAACCACTGTCGGAGGTTGGTTACTCTCATAACACATTTTCAGGGTTACTGCGTTCACAGCTTCGATATAATTATCATTCGGTATACTTGCTACACAGCCATGTGTGCCTAATCAGTTTTGTTCGATACCTTCGAAATATAAGTGAACATTATTATTTACAAATGTATTGTAGTATTTACTAGCATAATACTTCATACTAATTTAATTAAACTGTATTTAAAATACAAATACTTTGTTTCGAATCGAATGAGAGTGATTAAGTTATTATGTTAAATCAATTTTATATATTATCTCAAAAAAAAAAAGTTTAAAAACAATTTCACATTGCCTTCCTCTCTATATTTTTTTTTTTTTTTTTTTTATGTGGTTATAATAAACTAGAGGGAAAATAATAAAAATAATCAATGTAATATAATATAATGTTATGTCGACACTATCCAATTATTCGTAATTCCAGTTAGGTAGTTTAATATTATTTAGAGACACTTCTATTATGCTTCCAATGCAGTGATTTTGATCACTGTATCAAGTTAAGTAGATACAATAACATTAATTACTAGACAATTACCGAATCACCTAGTTTAGGTAGCTATTTGGCAAATTAAATGTTAGTGATTCTAAACGAACCTCTTCGAGACGCACATGAAATCCTTTTACCACACTGGTTCGAAAGAACTGGTGACACGATAAGAAATTATTATATTGCAATAGTCAACAATAACAACAAGCGTTAAGGAAAATAGGATAGAATTGTAGATATAGAATTGTAAGTATTGATTCATGTCAGTTATGCCAAATGACAATTTTTCATTGATGTATACCTTTAACATCAGTTTATTATCCTACTGCGTTTACTCATAAAACTAAGAGTAACGTTAAAAGTTATCATTATGGGAAGGATTCCAGAATCGAGAAATCATGTGAGCTGACAAGTCAGCGTCCCGTCATATCGTTATAATGAATGAGAGCCATTCTTGTTTGCAAATGTTCGCTAGATGATAATAGGATATTATGTCATTTCAGTTGTTTTGTTGTTGTTCATTATAACCATAACATTTTATTTTTTGAACAAAGTTTAATCAATTAAAGATCGAACGTAGTCGGTATGCAATCGCTTGCGAAGTTCGTTTGATAGCTAACGAATATAATATACAATAAAACTTTGGAATACAGCATTGGTCAACAGCCTGAGTGACAGGCATGTATGATAATTATATAAAATGCATGAACATACTTAAAGTGATAAGATATTGGGCAATAAGATATTGGGCAATCAGTATGTTGGGTTAAGTGATTTGATCTTGCCTATTAAGCAACTCAATAAAGACATGAAAAATTAAGTACTACTACTGCCTAGGTGCAGTCGTTGCCATTCGAAATATTTGATATTTAGGTACTTTAAATATAGTTCACTTTAAATACATAATATAGTATATTCCATATACCTACTAACTAGGTATAGGTATAGCAACTGTTTAAATAAACTAGTACTAGTTAAAGGCAATAATATGTTCATGTACAGAAAATTCTTATCATTCGAGCCAGATAAGTGTCTGCTTAGACTAATGCGACCATGTTAATTTAAAACTTTTATAATAAGCTCAAACACTATTTAGTTCATTTGTAACTAAGGTTTGACGTACATTTATATTGTAAGTCTGAAGCCTTTGGGAGGCTTATTTAGAACTCTTGACAACAGAGCCAAACACTCAATTAGGAGAAAACGATTGTAGTTTACAGGCATGCTATTTTGTATCATGCTCTAGTCAGTGTTCATTGTTGAACAGGGTTAATTGATACGGTACCTACTTCCGTAGTTTACGTACCTATATTACGATTAAGAAGATACACAAGCATCTAGTGCATTTATGTTAATTTGGAGGCGACAGCTTAGATCTCAAAGTACCTACTGACAATATTTGGAAATAATATTTTTGATAAGAGTGATATCGATAAGTAAGTAGGGTACTTACTTGCTTGTTTTTTTTTTTTTTTTTTTGAAACGTTTAATATTACGATACTTTACTAAAATACAAGGTTCGAGCCAATAATGGCTAAGCAAGGGGCAAGACGAGCACTTGTTGTCATTTAAATAAACAATTTTATTAAAAATACCATGAGGGTATCTGATAAAAACATTACGTAAGTAGTTCATTTCTCGAAAGAGAGTTGAAAAAATATCTCACAATTTCTAGCCTAAGTTAAGATGAATTTATAGTATGCTGTAAACTATTTTATAATTATAAATTATTGATATTTTTTATCCTAAACAAGGACTTTCCTTCATTACGTGCTATCGAGCACACAAAGTTCCATTATTTTGGTGCTCTTACCGTGAGTTGAGTCACCCATAAGTTTAGTAAAAAGAGTGTACGAACTGGGAAGTAGCCAATACAACAGTCTTGCGTAACTTCTTTGGGAATCTCGTGATTCACTGGTAATGTTTTGCCGCTTCAATGCGTACCTACGCTACTATTAACATTCCCTGGTAAACCTGGTTATACAAGCATTACAGAACCTAAAATTAAGTTGTTTGCAAATCGTTGATGCCTTGCAGTGAGCAGGTATCCAATAGTTCTATTGTGCCTATTTGAGTCTGGTTTATGAAAGCAGTACGGGCTCGACATCAATATTTAAGATGGAGCAACCGTTTTAAAACTGCTGATGTCTTGTCGTAGACAGAAACATCTATAGATTTCAATGTAGGTACTGGAACTATGTCCTTAAAAGCTAAACTTTTATACTTAGATCTGTTTGCAGCTTAAGGTTTGCCAAAAACAAATGCATCCGGTTAGACTATACAGTAATGTAGGTAGTGGAACACTACAAGGTAAAATGTTATAAAAGTCTTGTCATTAAATCAATACTTGCTCCTCACCCTCGAGATGGGAGCTCCAATCTGTCGGCAGACAATCTGTCGACAGATTGTTAATGCCTTGCCGTCAGCAGAGACATCATAAACACTTGACTCGTTGTAGGTACTTACTTTAATAGTGTACGAAAGAAAATAAACACTATCTACACCCCGGAGGTTAGTTTTAATCTGTTCGCAGATTGTTTATGCCTTGCGTGAGCAGAGACATCATAAAAACTTGAATCAAAGTCGGTACTTTAATAATGCACGAAAGAAAAATAAATACTTTAAATACTTATATACACCCCCCGGACGTTAGCTTTAACCTGTTGGCAGATTAATGATGCCTTGCGTGAGCAGAGACATAAGATTAATTTCCATGTACAGTAAATTAAAGCAGTTTAACATCTCTCAAATTTTGTAATTACTCAAAGTTCCCGAAATGGAAATCCGCGGAGAATTCATAATATATATGTTTTTTAAAATTATACATGTCTTGCTTCAGACACAGTACATCTTTTGTAAAACCATAGGTTACCCTAATGTTAAGCTTTTATTGTTACTATTACACCACTATTACAACCTAGAAAATTACTGCGTATTCAAATCAAAATTACTGTTCTAAGGAGGTGTGACTCAAAATTATTTGTGTGAGGGCTTGCTTGGTGGTAGAAATGATTTCTACAACAAATCCGAATAATTTTGCAACATTATTTAATTTCAATAAAAATCGGGTAGGAGTCGAAAAACAATTAAATTAGGTATTATTATTGCTCAAATCTTACGGGTTTTCTGAAGAAAACCTATTTCTCTTGAATAGGTATGATACCTACTCCCACAACGTAAGGTGCATGTACTTATACGTATTTTTCCCCTTTTTGTTTGCTAGACAATGCCACCTGGAGTGGTCTAAATGAGAATTGTGTAGGAATATTTACATACTAACCAAAAAACATCTAAACGATTGAACCTACATTAGAACTAGTCATCGGATCTTTTGGAACAGACGGTTCCTATGTCAATGGCTTTTCGACAAAAAACTTCGTAGAACAGTTAAGTACTCAAGTTCATACTATCATTAAAACGTTCGTAACGTTGTTTAATATGAAAGTTTATTTCTTTAGTAATAGCACCAGTCGTGGACTTGCGTACTAGGAAAATAAACGTTGAACCACTGACCCGAAAAGACTATTAGAATCACTTCAACAAAATTTAAAAAAGTTTGCGTAGCTCACCAATTTTCATGAATATAGTGCACTCACGCGCAGAATCCTGCTCGGATAGTTCGACGAGCTGCCGTTTATAGGGCTGCATGACCTGCAGCTTGAGCTTGATAGCTATATAGGTAGCTTGTAGCGCAAATTCACGCTATCTAGATCAATAAATTTAAATTTAAACACTTTTTCTTATGTAACTGGGGAATCTCATCAAGTGTTTCTGCTACACAAACCTGGGATGGGATGGACAATATCTTTATCTTTATTTTGTATACACATACATGTTATACCGAACGGAATAAACCGTTAAATAATTCAATTTAATAAAGCCATATCGGCTACATTAAGAAAAGAGGGTACTTACATTTTCCCCTTTTGCACTTTTTAAACACTTTATTTCTTTTTCGAATGATAGTTTCGAATTCGATATTGAAAACTTATAATAAGTATGGAACAGTCCTAGGTAGGAGCTGTTCGGACGTGTTAACTCGGCGGAATACAAAACGCCAATGAGAAGTAATTGAGCGGCCATTATCGGTAGACATAAAAATACCACACAAAGCCGCTAGGTGGCGCCACTTACGGTGGAAATGGACTATCAGCACTTGACTAACTCGAACGGAAAATCAAACGCTGCTCTCTATAAGCAAAAAGCTTAATATTAACGGTACAGTATTTAATATTGTGTTATTGATGGAGTGTCGCTACTTACGCACCAATTTAAAAACAGATTCTATTTCTTATCATTCATTCGAAGTGTTATAAACACACATGTCAGTGTGAGTGTCCAATCAAAACCGCTTGAATTGTGGGTTTTGTCTATGGTTTTGTGTAGGCTATAGTTTGGTGTGGAAATAGGTTTCGCCTTATGTTTGATTTTCTCTTCACATGGCCTCTTGTCTTTGGTTGTTGGCCTCTTGGATTTATTAAGTAGAGCTATTTACAGTCTTTTCAGTCCTCGGCTCGGCTCATGAATTTTATCTCCGGCCTCAGCAGCCCCCTCGGATTTCTTGTTCGTTTTGGTTTCATCAAATATTAGGGTACTAGTGCAATGGCTACAGCAGTTTTATGTAGAGTGTGCTTAGTTCGCAATACAAAAATGTATTCCATGAAAAATAAGAAATGTGAAGAAATATATGAAAAATTTACAAGTTTTATGGTGAGTATGCCATCCTGCTGTCTAGAAACTCTCTTGATTAGTTTGTATGCACAGCGTTCTATGTTAGGATAGCTTCACACGACTTGTGCTAACACGCGCCAAGTTCCAAGTTCATCTGTACGCGCCGTGGACGAGTCCGGATCACCCTTTCTCACGGCTTGTGTTAACCGACAATACGCGCCCGCCCGGGCAACCTCGGGCCGCTCGCTTCACATGGCCTACTGTGGCACGGCCCGGCCCGTGCTAACACTATGGGGAGTCACCATTATACATAAATATCTCCTCTTTATGAGTAGATAAAAACACGCTAAAAGGACCGATTAACGAGTCCAATTGCGGAAAATGAGTCAACATACATACATACAGTAGTATTAAACTTTTATGTATCCATGACTCGTTAAACAGTTGCCGCAAACCAACTTCATAAAGACTCAATTGCTGAAAAGGGAGTCTTTTACTTACTAAAACCAACTACACCAGAAACCTACACTTAACACTGACTGTACTCGTTTCCTTAGATACAGTACCCTTCAAACCGGAACACAGTGGTACTTACACATTACTGCTTTGTGGCTAATTCTCGGGCATTATGTTGGTACACATCTAGACGAAATCCTGCAGGGGATGCCTCCCAAGAGTAAAAATGGAGAGGAATCATCCACTATCAAGCTACAGAGGAAAATAGGGTTAGAACTTGCCTTGCATAGGCTGCTAGACTTATCTCCACCAAATGTGTCGGCCAGCTCTTTACTGGAACGGCGCTGTCAACAACCCAGTATCCTGCTCCGTTACTTCAAGGAGCTGGGATGGCTGGGACAGGGTTAATCGTATTCCGGGGAGCAATGCACAATGCTCCCTTCAACGGGAAGCTAGTGCAGACCACCAGAACCCCTTCATAGAATAAAAAGAACAAGAATATAGGGTTCCTTGTTTTCAGGTAACTACAGAAGATGGAAGGCCAGATACAATTTGCTACATTTGCTACTCACTGTTGCAAAGATGCCGCAAATTCAGAGACATTTCTCAGAAGTCTGAAAATATACTCACGCAATTCTTACAAAGTGGCTATAAGGTAATAAAACTACCTATAACTGTTTGAAATTTCTCAAAAAGTACCTATAACAAAGTCAGCCATCTGGTGCTTTAAACTTTAGTGAAAATAAACAACGCCTGATGGCAGACTTTACTGTACTTTTGATAGTTATTTAGTTATTTCAAAAAGTTTCAACAGCACCATTGACGCATATATCTCAGTTCACTAATACATTATTATATTTTTTTCAAAAGAGTTCAAATGGAGGAAATTTTCAATTTGGTTGATTTTTCAATTTGAACGAATTTGAGTGAAGCTATACTTTAAGATTGTTCCCATAATTTGTTTATCAAAATTGGTTGAGTAGTTTAGTTTTGTAAATCAAAATAACAAAAAAAAAGATCAATAAATTATATAAATATATTTAGTAATAAATCCGCTTAATTTCTAAACAAAGGTTTTAATTAACTTAACTTTAGTTCAACTAAACCAAAGAGTCAAAGAACAGAAAACCAAAGTTTAAAGATACGACACGTGTGACTCTCGTTTCAAACTTCGGCTAGTCCACACCTCCTGATGATGCCTCGTTTAGAGGCGAAACACGTGTCGTATCTTTAAACTTTGGTTTTCTGTTCTTTGACTCTTTGGTTTAGTTGAACTAAAGTTAAGTTAATTAAAACCTTTGTTTAGAAATTAAGCTGATTTATTACTAAATATATTTATATAATTTATTGATATTTATGGATTTCCGCAAAGTAACGCCTGAATCAATCAATTAAAAAAAAAAGATGTTGAAGTGAACAAAATTGCGTATGTTGCTTCCCTGTAACAATTCAGTGGTGTTTACGGTTACTAGAACAGTCCAATTGAAGTCGGTTGTACTATGTTTTTGTAAAACCTTGATAAAGAATCTAGAAATGTTTATGTTTTTGATAGCCATCTTATAGAAACTAGACATGTTTAAATTTCAGTTGACTCAGGAACATCTACCAATGCTGGACGAAAGCGCTCTAGTCATGTCAACAAGCCCAGTTGAGCTCTCATCGTATGATCCAAGTGACACGTTGGTGAAGGAAGAACTTACAGATTCTGACTGCTCCATTGGTTTTGAGAGCTGTGGCGTGAAAAGAGAAGGTGAACATTACTCTCTTTCTTTCCAGTTGGGTAACAAATTGTACATTATTAGATATTAGCTACTGTTTATGACACTTCTATGACCGAGATGAAGATCGACGTCCATTTATCATAATCCATTCCGTTATGAAACACATTTGTAAGAGCCTCTATTTAGATTGTCTAGTGTTTAGGCGTTATTATGGAACCAACTTCTTCAAAAAAACAAAATAATTCGACAAAAGTTGATGCAGTGATTCTAATTTAAAGTGTACACAATTGTACTTTTATTACGCAAATAAAGTTTCATTCATTCGGTCCTCACAAACTTTCGCATCAGTTCACAAGAGACGAAAAGAGGGTCAGAGTGTCGCAAACGGCCACTTCTGTCATAAAGCTGCACGCTCGCTTCGCTCGTGTGGACGCAAAAAATAAAATATCCTAACATAGCTAGAAGTCGTTGACTTCAGAGGTCAAATGCCTTGAACTAAAGTTTCTACTTACGTCACTCACTCTTCCATGGTATCATAAAAAGGTGTTATTTTGGAAAGTCTTTTTGCATCAGTGCCCCTATTGTTATACCCCAACTGAAAAGACTTAGGTGACTTGATGCTAAAATACAAACCTTCATTTGTTACAGGTAAACCTAAACATGCGAAAAGAAGACACTTTTGGGATGCTGAAGACACAAACCCAATCGCCACAGAGTTTAAACTTAACCTACATGTCAAAGAAGAGAATAATCTTGAGGTCCTGCCTAAAGATGGAAATATTCTAAGAACATTATTACTTCATTCTACTAATGAATATGAGAAAGTCGACATAGATAATGAAGGTAATGCGGACTCAGTTCTAAGTTATATCTGTGGCGAGTGCCACAAACAACACGTCACCAAGAAAGCATTCGATCAGCACATGAAAGTACATGATCGAAGTAGACCATTCTCTTGTAATATTTGCGCATATCGCTTCAACACAAGAGCCAATTTAAAAACCCATCTCGAAAACTTGCACAGAACCGAAGACGAAACAGTACAATGTGGTATTTGTGAGAAAATATTAGACAGTCCACAAATATTGAAGAGACACATGAAAATCCATTCGGACAAGCCTCCGAGAATCCATGCTTGCGACAAATGTGACTTGAAATTTTCCGACAAAAGCACGTTAATACGGCACAAGTTGAAGCATTCTAAAGCTTACACTTGCCCCGTGTGTAATAAAAACTTCTCCATTATCTATTACTTGAAAAGTCATATGAAATTACACACAGGAGAAAAGCCATGTTCTTGCAAAACTTGTGGCAAATCATTCACGCAAAACAGTCACTTGGTGAATCACATGCGAATACACACTGGAGAAAAACCGTTTGGGTGTACCAAATGCGAGAAGAAATTTGCTACCTTGGCCCATGTTAAATACCACACAATGACAGTTCATGAGGGAGAAAAATCTAAATTTGCGTGTGATGTGTGTCGTAAAGCGTTCTCATCGAGCAGTCATTTGAAGGGTCACTTGAGGGTGCATACTGGCGAGAAACCATTCGCCTGCGATTTGTGTGAAAAGACATTTTCGGGTCACACAAACTTGAGAATGCACAAGAGACTCCACTCAGGCGTAAAACCACACGTGTGTGATGTTTGCGGAAGTGCTTTCTCACAGAAGTCGTTGTTGACAACTCATCTGCGAACGCATACCGGGGAAAAGCCGTATGCGTGCGAACATTGCGGCCGAACATTTTCACTGTCAGCTCACTTGAAAGTTCATATGCGAAGTCATACAGGTGAGAAACCCTACGCGTGTGAGATATGCGGCAAAACGTTTGCCGATAACGGCCGTTTGAAGCGACACATGAGGATTCACACTGGTGAGAAGCCATACGCATGTCCCGTTTGCGCTAAATCTTTCTCCGATCCGACTAACAGGAAAACTCATATGACAACTCATACGGGTGAGAAACGGTACAGCTGTGAAAAATGTGGCAAAACGTTCGCTCAACACAGCACAATGAAACAACACATTCGGCTCGTGCATTTAAAAGAAAGGAGTTTTAGTTGCGAGATGTGTGCTAAGGTCTATTCTAAAAAGAGTACGTTAACGAATCATATGCGGACCCACACTGGGGAAAGGCCATATAACTGTGATAAATGTAATAAGACTTTTTCTACTTTGAGAAATTACAAACGGCATTTGACCACACATACGGGTGAGAATCATCGCTATGCCAAATGCGATAAAACTACCCAAGATACGCCAATGATGATGGGAGGTGCTGTGGGACAAACGTCATCACAATAAGGCTGAATTCACACTGCACGGAACGAAAGCGAACAGAATCGTACATACCTAGCTCAAATCGTACTAAACGCTCAACAAAGCGGCTGATTATACACTTCGATCCATACGTTTCGGCAGATTTGATACAGAAGGTATAATCTGCAGAAACGTATGGATGTGGTTTAAGCGTCGATGACACAAGGCTAGTGTACTAGGTGTGTACGATCGAGAAATAAAACTTTGAGTTCGTCAACACTGAACGAATGGGACTTATTTTCCCTCTCTGCTCTCTGAAAATCTCAGGTTTCAACGAAATGATACTGCCGCTACCAGTTCTTCAACTTCGTCTACTGACTCTGCCCAATATACAGATCTTTTGCAAACACTTTGATGTGTATTGTGATTTGTGGTTAAGGGTAATCCTCAAATCCGAATTCCATACAAAATGTTTTTGACAAATACTCAAAAAGTACGCCGTATTATAGTAATTTCTTCACACTATTCATTACGGCCATTTTTTTTTGATTTCGTCAACAAAAAAAATTAAGGGTTTCCTACTTAAATTTAGATTTTATACGTGTTTTTAAGTTAGTAGGGTTATTTTTAAAAAAGGCCTCAAAAATACTCAATTTGTCCGAAACATTTTGTATGGAATTCGGATTTGAGGATTCCCCTTAAATGTAGATAAAATTGAAAAGTCTAGTTGTTTTTTAATGTGATGAAAACGCTGTACCATTAATTTTAAAGCTGTATTATAAATTATTGTTGTAAGGATTGTACATTCTAGTCTAGCAAATAAAATATATAACTTCTAAATGAAAAAATTCAAAATTTCTCACAAACCACCGACAAACTTCTGAAATTAAATCCCCACATGGCCTTTACAATTATAAAATTTTGTTTGTTTCTTCCCAAATTTACGTACGCTTTACGGTGTTGTCACCTGTGGAAACACACTGAGCTGATGGAAGGCTTAGATAACATCATAAAGAATACACTGTCGGTGGTTTTGAATATCGCGCTGGATGACAGGGCATGGTCGCAGGCCTCCCTTCCTATTAGAATGGGAGGCTTAGGTATACGCAAAATTTCAAGTGTTAGCCTACCAGCTTTCTTGTCCTCAGTCTATAGCACAAGTTCTTTGGTTGAAAAAATTTTAGCTCCGACGGTTTCAATTCAATCTGGCAACATTTTCAAAATTTCACATTTAGACGAGGCCAGGAACGCTTGGCAAATTGCTTGCCCAAATACTACTCCCCCAAAACCCTTTCGTCTCAAAGGCAATGGGACGGGCCTATCTGTGAGCTAACACGGAACTGTCTGTTACAAACGTGCTCTAGCCCCTCAGATCGTGCTCGCCTCCTAGCCGTTTCCAAATGGGAGTCAGGACTTTGGCTGCAAGCATTGCCCTCACAAACGATTGGCACATTATTGGACCCTTTAACTTTCCGCGTTGCAACACGTCTGCGGTTGGGTGCTCCATGCTGCGCTCCACATAGATGCCGGTGTGGTACTGCGGTCGATCATCTTGGTCACCATGGATTATCGTGCACTAGGAGTGCTGGCAGAATTTCCCGCCACAGTAGTCTTAACGAAATCATTCGCCGGGCTTTTACCACCGCCAATGTGCCAGCCGTTCTCGAGCCGAACGGTCTAAGTCGTGACGATGGTAAGCGGCCTGACGGTATGACGCTTATCCCATGGAGAATGGGCAGGCCCTTGGTGTGGGACGCTACATGCGTAGACACTTTGGCACCTTCTCATTTGCCAGGGACGCAAGTTAGGGCTGGTGCGGCGGCAAACTCTGCTGAAGATCTCAAGCGGCGTAAATATGTAGGTCTTGATAGGTCGTACATGTTTGAGCCCTTTGGGGTCGAGACCCTAGGTCCATGGGGAATGGGAGCCTTCCGCGTTTTTTAAATTTTGTCAGAGCCTCTGGTCGAAGCGACGCGTGATCAGAGGGCTGGCAGCTATCTGGGCCAAAGAATAAGCCTTGCTATACAAAGAGACAATGCAGCCAGTATCCTCGGCACGCTGCCATCGGGTATCGAGTTGGAGCAGTTGAGCTACCTATAGATCGTTTGCAACGGTCTATGGGTGGCCCAATTGTTTCCTTTTGTAAATTTAGTAATATACCTATATATAGATTGTAGTAGTTAGCTTATGCTGTAATAAAAAATTACTTCTAAATAATGGTATATTTTCAAAAATATCGAAATACATGACCTGCATTATCTATTTACAAAAATAATAAACAATAAAATGAAATATTCCTCCTTGCCGCTGCGCCTTTACATTTTCTAATAAATGATGGGCTTGTGATAAATCACTATAAAAATATTTACAATGGGATTTACCAAAACATATAATTTATTATGAAACTGACCTTTTATGCAAGCAAAGAATAAAACACAATGAAAACACCTTTCTGTTAGTTTCATAATAAATATTCACTCCCTCAATATAAATAAGTCGATTACTGCTAAGAAACATGAGACATAAATATTTAGTGATGCGCCATTATCGATAAATTCTGATAGAAAATATCGATGATCTAATAAGCTACAGGCTCAACGTATGGCAGCAAAATTTTCTCTTGTCTCTTGTTTTACACAAGCCCAGATTAAATAAGAAAGCGCATTGGCATAAGTCTAAAAGCAATTCGAGCCGTTTCGAAGGAATTTGCACTCCTGAAAGGAGATTGTCAAATGGCGTCAAGAAAAACATGAATTATCATTGCATTTTCAAGTTTTTACATCGATTTTATCAGATCTTACGGTATTTATACAGTGCTAAGAGTATTTTTTAATCTAACTAATAAGAATACGTTTCGCTCGACGCCAATTTGAGTCTCTGATAATTTCTAGCCTAATTCTTACTAGCTAATTTTGATATACAAAAACCAACATCCCTACATTTAGGTAGGTACTGTATTGATATAATAAAGCTAAAACACTTCAGTCACTCCCGGGACTTGCAATATTCCGATAAATAAGGTAAATGATTTGAACACAATTTCAAAGAGATCACAAAACGGTGAGTATGTGGAAAACCCTATAACAGTTTTCTTAATTTAATTTTTAATTCTTACACGTGAATGAAAATCTTGCAAGTCCCATACCGATTTGGTTTATTAAATAGTAAAAAATCCAAAAAAAGAATGTCGCTACCTATACAACTTTAGGGGTTCAACAAAATATCAATATCGATAGGCACGTATGACGACTTTAAATGTGTTAAAGGTATAATTTGTGTGTTATCATTAGGTACTATGGCACTTATCGATATCGATAAATAGCTTATTTTGTTAATGGTACAACCCTAAAGTGCTGGACGATATTTAAAGGATATATTTCGAGATAGGGTACAGTTGTGATGCTTTATACTGATAAGTATTTATATTTATATTCTATTTTCGTGCGCTTCTAAATATAATTGGGGATACTATTTATCTTTGTGAAATACATTTGCCATTTTTTTATTTTAACATTAATTCATGCCTTCTTGCATCAAACTGGTTGATATATTAACGGCCTAACTCAGACCTTAATGCCTAGATCACACGTACTGAGCAAACGGGCGAGACAGTAAAATGTTTCTCGGCCGAGACAGTGAAGTAAGCAAGTAATCTTTCGGCACTCTGCGCTATGTTTATGCGTACCGAGTACTCGGCCGAAGGCACTGTCTCGGCCGTTTGCTTTGTACGTGTGATCAAGGCATTAAGTCCTACATTCTGGAGAGTACAGTAATTGCCTAGGGATCTTGCAAGCAGGCATTAGTGTATTTTGATGCTGCAAGTAAAATCACCACATCTGTACGAATCATGCGTTCCATTCATACAACAGTGTATATTTTATTTAGCTCATACAAAATCTAATTACTTATCTTACACTAACAATTAGGTTTAAACAGTCGCGCGTCAGACCATAATATTTGGTCTCATACAAAAAAAAATTGGTAAATACATCAAAAATTCTCGAAGGGCTTTGCGCAGAACTAATCACTCTTTTCTTACATACTTTTACCGCAATTAAAATTTCAATTTACTATATCAGAAATTGACGAAATAAATAAAAAAACACTTTAAAGTGACGTCATTGTTTAGCAGTAAAAATTTGTATGAAGATAAAAACATAACTTGTTTTAAAACGGGAGTATTTACATTTTCGCATTTGAAAAATTTGTGCATAAATTGGGGTATTTTCACTTGGCCTTATTTTAAAGGTTTTCACAAAACCCATTACAAATTTCAATCATAGTCTCTGATATTAAAAAAATACAAATAACTAAAAAAAACCGTTCAAAATGCAATAAAATATGGCCTCTTTAGTTATCAAAATAAATACGTAGATTTTTTACTATTATTATTATTTTAATCATGATATTTATATTTTATATTCTTTTCTTTGGACATTTTTTCAATTTGGTATTCTGCAAAATACCAAATTACTTAACTAAAAATAACATAACTACACAGATCTTAAACTATCATGTTTAAAACTGACGATTCTAAATTTTCCGTAGACATTATTTTTAAGTGTTTACGGATATTTTAATTTCACTGTATTATTTGTTCAAAATAACTAACGAAAGCAAAATAAAAAATTAAAGCGGTTTTAAATACGAACTTAGCTTACATGTTGAAAACAAAAATGAATTACAAAATATATTTGTACATTTTAATTATAACTTATTTTTTAATAAAAAACTTAAAGTTTATTATGGTAAAGATAACGATATAAATATAAGGGAAAAAATGCTATAAACCGTTTGTCATAAAATTATAAGAAAAAATGCATAAAAAATATCTAGGACATTAATATTATAGGGCGTAAGCTCAAGTATATTATTCCTTTATCTAGATTTTTTTGATATTTTTAGTTTAAATTCACGCAATGTAATTTGAGCGCCTTGAATTTAGTTATGAGCATTGAATTATGTAATATAATTTATCTACTGCGCTGCGAAACAAATTCAAAGAAAAGTTGTTTGTATATAAAATATTTCATATAAAAATCAAAATGGAGCACATTAATTACATTGATTGATTGAGAATACTTTGACCGAAAAACATCGTCCAATTTGATAGTCAGTCTCGAAAATTTTCTAAATCCTTATGCCTTGATCACACTTACCGAGCAATCGGCCGACATACGACCTATAAACATAGCGCCGAGTGCTCGGCTGAGTGTGTGAGTAAGCTACTTGCTTACATCACTGTCTCGGCCGAGAAACATTTTACTGTCTCGCCCGTTTGCTCGGTACGTGTGATCTAGGCATAATTTTTCATACTGTCAAAGCTCTATTGTAGTAATAACAAAAAAAAAACAAGTAATATAGTATACATTTGGAGAAAATCTGTAAAAAAAATTAGAAAATTATAAAATACAAAAGGTTCCTTACATTTACTAGGGTATAAAAAATTGAAACTTACGTAGCAAGTTATTTCACGATAAATTGTAGGCATTTTTGGCTCCTTAACACTTTTTCACTGAAATACTGATTATTCGGTAAATTCGAAATATGGGTAATTTAAAATGCATACTTAAATATGTTCACAGACTTAAAAATAATTGTACCGCCAGGTAATGCAAGGAAACACCATTCTTTCAACCCCAAAAATACCTGTTTTCATTCTAAAATATCGTTGCCCACTTGCACCAAATTGTCAAAGATCCTAAGCAACTACTTTACTCCATTGGAAAATCTTAGTAGTACAGATACAGACCGTTAAGAACTTCCTAGTGAGTAAAGTAATTGCTTAGGTTTGGTGCAAGTGTGCGCGTATCCCAATTTGTACTTCCTTAACTAGCCCGTCGTTGCCCACTGGTGGGCAGAAGCTTTTTCCATTTATTACTATTTTTTCCTCCCAAACGCACACTTCATACTTTTTCATTAACAAATTACTTATTACTCAAGTACTTATGCCTACTTGCACCAATCTCAAAGTCTCTAAGCAATTCCTTTACTCGCTTGTAGGTTCTTAACAGTCCAGACTTTGCTGTTAAGATCTGCCAAGCGAGTAAAGCAATTGCTTAGGAACTTTGAAAGTTTGGTGCAAGTCGGCATTCATTTCTTTCCATTCATGGCAGTTTCCCTCCTATTCTCCTAAATCACATATTTCATGAACTACCCTCAAGTATTTCAGTCATAAAAGCGGGAACATGATAAAACTTAACAGTCATGATTTAAAAATACGGGAATTTCACGCAAAGTCCTGTATTTTAAATCATGTCTGTAATAAATCACGTAAGTTTTCATTCACAGCGACATACCTTACGGTATTGCGGGTAGATTTAACTGTCCTCTAACAAGTTGTGGAGTTCTGCGTAGTTCAGAATGGCGCGGTGTAGAAATTCATATTGCAACTGCAACAATAATATTTTTTTTATTAAAAAAAAATAATTAAAAATTACATAGAATATACCTACATAGACAACACCCAGACTCAGGACAAACACCGATGTTCATCACACAAATGTTTGTCCTGTAGCGGGAATCGAACCCGCGACACCCAACAATATGTTTTGAAATTCAATTCAATTATGTGTGCATTTATTGGCCAAAATGTTTCATTGCATAACTCTGGTAAGTCAAAAAATGTTTATACAGTTTGAAATAAGTACCTACATAAGCTTATAAAATATTTTCTATGTGTATGTGTGTGTATGTCTATGTTCTTAAGCTAGAGATCTTGTTCTAAGCAGTGGGTAAGGTTACAAGAAAAAACTCAAACTATGGTCTATAACAAGGGTTATGGGCTACTACTCATAATCGAGAAATGTACAACACAAATTCATTTATATGATACTGTCTACCTTGTGTTCTATAGGAACACCGTTATTCATCTATGGTACAGGTACTCACGAATGCGCGCGACGCAGCACACGTTCACGCGCCGCTCCGTGCGCAGCCGGCATCAGGATACAGAGAGCCACTAGCGAGCGTGTGGTAGGCAGTAGGCAGTAAGCAGTAGGTACAGGTACTCGCTGCGAAGCACACGTTCACGCGCCGCTCCGTGCGCAGCCGGCATCAGGATACAGAGCCACTAGCGAGCGTGTGGTAGGCAGTAGGCAGTAAGCAGTAGGTACAGGTACTCGCTGCGAAGCACACGTTCACGCGCCGCTCCGTGCGCAGCCGGCATCAGGATACAGAGAGCCACTAGCGAGCGTGTGGTAGGCAGTAGGCAGTAAGCAGTAGGTACAGGTACTCGCTGCGAAGCACACGTTCACGCGCCGCTCCGTGCGCAGCCGGCATCAGGATACAGAGAGCCACTAGCGAGCGTGTGGTAGGCAGTAGGCAGTAAGCAGTAGGTACAGGTACTCGCTGCGAAGCACACGTTCACGCGCCGCTCCGTGCGCAGCCGGCATCAGGATACAGAGCCACTAGCGAGCGTGTGGTAGGCAGTAGGCAGTAAGCAGTAGGTACAGGTACTCGCTGCGAAGCACACGTTCACGCGCCGCTCCGTGCGCAGCCGGCATCAGGATACAGAGAGCCACTAGCGAGCGTGTGGTAGGCAGTAGGCAGTAAGCAGTAGGTACAGGTACTCGCTGCGAAGCACACGTTCACGCGCCGCTCCGTGCGCAGCCGGCATCAGGATACAGAGAGCCACTAGCGAGCGTGTGGTAGGCAGTAGGCAGTAAGCAGTAGGTACAGGTACTCGCTGCGAAGCACACGTTCACGCGCCGCTCCGTGCGCAGCCGGCATCAGGATACAGAGAGCCACTAGCGAGCGTGTGGTAGGCAGTAGGCAGTAAGCAGTAGGTACAGGTACTCGCTGCGAAGCACACGTTCACGCGCCGCTCCGTGCGCAGCCGGCATCAGGATACAGAGAGCCACTAGCGAGCGTGTGGTAGGCAGTAGGCAGTAAGCAGTAGGTACAGGTACTCGCTGCGAAGCACACGTTCACGCGCCGCTCCGTGCGCAGCCGGCATCAGGATACAGAGCCACTAGCGAGCGTGTGGTAGGCAGTAGGCAGTAAGTAGTAGGTACAGGTACTCGCTGCGAAGCACACGTTCACGCGCCGCTCCGTGCGCAGCCGGCATCAGGATACAGAGCCACTAGCGAGCGTGTGGTAGGCAGTAGGCAGTAAGTAGTAGGTACAGGTACTCGCTGCGAAGCACACGTCCACGCGCCGCTCCGTGCGCAGCCGGCATCAGGATACAGAGAGCCACTTGGTACTTGATACGCGAGCGAGTTGGTACTGTTGGTAGGCAGTAAGCAGTAGGTACAAGTACTCACGAATGCGCTGATGGTGCGCGTGCGTTGCGAGCGCACCTTGCGCGCGACGCAGCACACGTCCACGCGCCGCTCCGTGCGCAGCTGGCAGATGAGGATACACAGCGCCACGAATAGTGCTGACCGTTCCGTTCCCAAGCTGGAGAAAAAATAGATTTAAAATGTGCTTATACAGGGTGTCATAAAGTTTAGATCCGAAAATTAAAACCACGCAATCGGACCACAACTTTACAAATATTAAGACCAAATTTTGGAAAAAAAATGTTTTTTTTTTTAATTTATAGTTTTATCAAAAAAAATACATATACACTCCTTTTTATCAAATACAAATAATGTGAGCTTATTATTTTATAGAACACGTAATTAAACAACTTGCTCAATGAAAACTTGTATGGATTGAATTAGATGTCTACCGCACGTTTGTAATGTTATTTTTTAGTGCTTGGAGGTTATCTTTTGGTAATTACAAGTTATAGTATATAACCTTAAAAAAATTAAGTGCAATGTCGCGCGAGCGAGAGGGCAAATGAGGGGTACTATTCTCTTAAAGTTGGATCAGCTGATGCGTGTCACTACGGGTCAATGCCCCGTAGATCGGGTACGTACTTGCAATGCACGAGCATAGCGCCCGCGTTGTGCGGTGCGGCCGCGTCGGCCAGCTCTGCCAGCCCGCGCGTCACCTCGGGCACGGAGCCGGGCGCCGTGGGCCAGCCCTGGTACTGCAGCTGGCGGACGCACGACGTGCACCCGCTCTGTGGAATACACGTGCGTTAGATTGCACTAAACATTACTTCCTAGAAATCATGTATTTATTTTTATTTATTGGAGAACCAACAGCTTTGTACATCTAGTTAGACATTAGTTTAGTTTTAGAAAGCCGATAACAGGTTCCCACGGATAGACGTGCATTAAGAAAATGGTTGTAAACTAACTGCAGTTTAGTGCTTACATCAAACAACGAAAAGAGAACAACATGATAAAGAAATTCAAGACTTAACTAATATACAAATGAATGCCACTGGCTGTCGTCGATGGGATCGATATCGAGCCCAATAGTAAAAGAAAGAAAAAGAAAAAGAAATTTGTTTATTGGCTCCTCTAAAAAGGTATAGCTACACATGTAAGCAGGTAAATAAAACATTATAACATAAATAACTAGGTATGCCTTAAGTCATGGAGACCAATAGGTCCGGTCTCAGCATATTGTCGTCCTGAAATGCCTAGGTACCCAGCAATCTAGATACCTAGAGAAGGCAGGACAACGCTGGTTTTCAGCCCGGGCCCATGAGCAGTGACGCCTTCCTTAGCAATTAAGAGCTTAACAAAAATATTATATTAGAACAAACATTAAAAAATCTATTTCACTTATAAAAGAAAGAACAATAAAATATTTACATAAAAATACATACATAAAAGGCAGTGTAATGATAATAAACCATGGTTTAATAAGAATCAGAAAAATATTTTATATACTTATATTAAATAGCGCCACCTATTGCAAATATTATCGTACAAGCTGTCAAAAACATAGTCATAAAGTGCAGACTCAGTGGCACGGTACAAGATGGCGTTTGAGTGGAATATCGGAGTAAATACCTACAGATTCAAGCAATAGCAAACATTGTTGCACTAGCAATTTAATAGTCTATGGTATGCCCGCGATTACAATCACTAGCAAACAAAACGTCCAAGTTGCAGAGGAGAATGATTGCTGTGATTCTAGAAAGTGATTTTATAGCAGATTGTAAAATCGAGAAAAAGAGGATCGCTAGAAAAGAAAACTACCTACTTGTGGGCAACAAGAATAACCTATAAAAGGATGGCATAGGATGCCAGACAGAGTAAGTAGGTAAAGTTCTTGTCTAGTAACCATTTTGGCTCGATTGCAATACAAATAAAAGTTTTTTGAGGGTTACTCTAAACGTAAAAACTGTTTTAAGGGCACGAACAGGAGGTGGCAGGTCATTCCAACATCATGAGTTACAAAGTACAGAATGAGTATAATGTAGTCCCGAAAAATGTGTGCCCTCCCAATTTTTTATTTCGGTGTCAATGTGGTACATCTTTCTCAGAAGCAATATTTTAGTTTCCGGCTAGGACACTTAATAATTTGAAAAAATCAGAGGACTACTACGAGCATTTTTTAAATCAATTTCGGATTTGGCCATCCAAGCTCAGTTGAAAAATACACCCTGTATATAGATGCCGTCTTTCCAAAACCTTTGTAGATTTGCCTCCACTCGTCGCTCGTCCTGAGTCTCCATTAAAAAAAAGTATACCTTGTTATTGGACACTCTGAACTGGCGCCTCGTGTAGTAGGGACAGGACTCGCTCTCCTCATACTGCACTCCGATGTGTTCGTGTTGTGAGGTACCGTCCTCCCAATATCGGGGACATTTGCCTTCGCCCATCTATAGATAAATTAACAAAAAATATTTAATGATACACCTTTATCTACCGCTAGTAGGTAAGTTAAGCCTCGATAACACAGGGCTAATGTACAAGCCAGCGAGTGAGTGAGTTAGCAGTCCGGAAGGATTTTCAACTAGCAGATAAAAGATAGAGATAAAAGCCACGGGGCGAGTTTACAATCTACTAGCGAACTCGCTGGCTTGTAGCTTCTCAACTAGCCATGTTTCATCGAGGCTTTAATAAATCAATATAAAATTGTGAAAGTAAGTACAGTCAGCTGCACAGACATGTAAACACTCCCAAGCCCTTATATTTATATTGCTCTTAATTAAAAAAAAAAAGTGCACGAAAGCATTTTCAAATTAATGTAGTCATCTTACTTGTCTAACACTGACAAATGCCTTTGCAAAATTAGGAGTATAATAAATGTGAAAGCTTAGGAGTGTATGTCAGAGTCAATACTCATTGCCGGTCAAAACCAATATTGACCGCGAAAAGCAGTCAAATATTTGAACCCATTAACTTTTTATGAGTTTTATTTAACCGATAGTTCATCAGTCAAAATCTATATTGACTATAAGGACGTATGTCAAAACCAATATTGACCGGAAAAACCAGTCAAAATCGATATTTACCAAGGCCCTTAGCAATACCGATATTGACTGCTTTTTGCAGTCAATATTGGTTTTGACCGGCAATGAGTTAGACTGTAACATATATACAGGGTGTGGCGTAATGAGTGGATAATCCTTCAGGTGCGGGTGGGGGACTTCAGGACTGATCAGAAAATGAAAATATGTACCCAGTAAAAATCCCACGGATTCGAGAAAACTCCTTTTTTTCACACACAATGTGTAGTGTATTATAAACTCCCTTACTTTCAACTTAGGCTACTTTAATGAAGTAAAAAGTGAACTCACCTCACTAAGCATAACAATAGTGGTGACGTTGTGTTCGGCCACCATTCTCCAGAAGTCCATAATGGTGCCGGGGAGCGGGTCTTGCGTTATAATGAAGCTTTCAGAGTTGTCGTATGCTGCGGACAAAAAACATACCATAAAGGGCTATCCACACATTTCCACCGTACCCGGCCGTGACGTGTTCCGTCAGGGCCGGGGAAAAAAATCGGTTACGTAACTTAAAAACTTGTACGAACTTGTTCACATAGCTCCGTGTCAGGCGCATCCGGATCGTCAGTGTCCCGGACGTACGGATGCTCTGTCAGTGCTATCAGATTTCTATCTAAGTACGTTGACGACAACATGAACACAGAGAGGTTGATGGAACTTGTACGACAGAATAATGTTATTTTCTTCTTCTTAAACATGCGCGGAAATATTGTCATTACTTTTAAATAAAGAACACGCGAAGTATCATATTTACGTAGACTGAAGTGTTCTTTGAATTTGGAACGAAATGCGCGCCGGCAATGTTGAATGAAACGGTGTGCTGTTTGAATTTGGAACAAAAAGCGCGCCGGCAATGTTGTATGAAACGGAGTGCTGTTTGAATTTAGAACTCTTTCATCTATAGTACACATTGCGTATTCGTGACTGTATAGCCATAGATGCGTTTAACCTTTTTCGGCACAAACTGTAAAATAAAAATAAAATCAGTTCCGATGATTCTGAAAGTGAAAATGAAATGGACATTGACTGCATTCCACCAGATTTAAGATCGGAAGCTAAATTAGCGATGGAAAACCTGCTTCCAGCTAAATCTAAAGAAAAATATAGTGTTTTTGGCATACTTCAATGAAATAGCTAAAACTAAAAAGCCATCTACATTATGAGCGATTTATTCCATGCTGAAATGTACAGTTCATATTAAAAACGGTATTGAACATTATTTAAAAGGCCCTTTTTTATTCCCTTGCATTTTTTTAAGAAAAGCACTATATATGCCTCGGCCGAAATGGCAATTGCCTGTCTCGTATTATTATAAACTCATACTCGACCTGCAATTGCCTATTTCGCTGCCTTTGCAATAATGTACTATTACGATCTTTCTAATCAACATTATTTGAATTATACGAAGAAAAATATAATGTTATGTGCGTATTAGGTAAAGAAACAGATTACACTGATACCGATATCCCTGATATGTGTGAACACGTCCCTGACGGGAACACTGACACAGACGACTCTGAACACGGATACCCCTGACCCGGATATGTGTGGATAGCCTTTGAGCGTCCGGATGTCGCCAGTGTAGTGTGCAGACTGAACATTTTTGACGACCAAAATGAGGGTATGCGCTAGAATGACTCTGTTTCTATCATAGGGTAAGATTTATAGCATTTAAGGCTAATCCTCAAATCTCAAATCCTCAAAAACAAAAAAAGGGAAATGTTTCATACTTTAATTTAGATTTTATACGTGTTTTAAAAATAACCCTACTAATTTAAAAACACGTATAAAATCTTAATTAAAGTATGAAACCTTTCACTTTTTTTGTTGACGAAATCAAAAAACATGGACGAAACGAATAGTGTGAAGAAATTACTATAATACGGCGTACTTTTTGAGTATTTGTCTGATTCATTTTTGTATGGAATTCGGATTTGAGGATTCCCCTTAACAGCTTTTAAGTTATAGGTTACCTTCTATAAACGATGCATTGATGTATGTGGAGAAGTCCCGGCCGGGTATGGGCGCTAGAATGACCCTGTTTCTGTCGTAGGGTAAGACCTCCATGCTCCGGTTCTTGGCCCTTAGTTCCTCGGCCGCGCCGGCTGCGCACGATTTGATAGGCTCGGGGATCGGACTGTTTAAGATTTTCTGTGGAATTGATTATATCATTTATTCTCAAACAATTGTATATCTAAAATAGATAATATATTAGGCGATAGTAGGTACTAATCGTGTAAACGTGTTTTTGAGTGGAGACCACGCTGACCACGTCTAGGCAAGCGCAGTGTAGGACAACCTAAAATAAATTATGATATATTTATTATATAATTTTAAAATTATATACCTATTTTGTACACACTTAAACTAGCTTAATGTTATAATAGCTATGTATACTAAACTTACCTACTACTATAAGGTATACCTAAAAACTTTAAAACTAACAGTACTTAAGTAGGTACTTTTGTGACTGTCAACACTAGGACAAATATAAAAAATTTAAATCCATTATTGGCTGTAAGTTTAAATAATAAGTCTAAGTTATATTAATACTAAGACCTGTGGATTTTGTATAATAAAAAATAAAATAAAATAAACCTTTGGTCAGATGGAGCGATGATCTGCGCGCTATAGCTGGTAGAAGGTGGATGAGGAGAGCCGAAGATCGGGCTCAGTGGCGCGTCTTGGGAGATTTCTACGTCCAGCAGTGGACTGCTATAGGTTGATGATGATGATGTAACACCCTTCTTCTTATCGTGTCACTAGTTCCTTCGAACCAGTATGGTGAAAGGATTTCAAGTGCGCCTCGAAGAGGCTCCTTCCGTGCACTCGACACATATTTTCGAACTTTTTAGGTTCTACGACATGCCGGTTTCCTCACGATATTTTCCTTCACCGTTGCGAGAACGTGGGATGCATACATAGATTATTTCGACCGAAAAAAACCCATTTACGCATGACTGCCACCGGGATTCGAACCCGCGACCATCAGATAGCAAGGCAAGGGCCTCATCCACTCGGCCACCACGTCCTCTGATGTAACACCCTGACGAGGGGTGTTACTCGATGGGATCCCATCATGATGAGTAGGTACTACCAGTATTTACCTCAAACTCGATCTCCATAAGGCATGTGGCGGCATTCGGCGGCGTGTTCCTCAGAGCATCGATGGATCCCTTCAGTTTATGCGCCGGGATCTCCGTGTCCTCGAAGTGAGCGTATTCTACCAGAGCTCGGTACACGAACACGTATTGTTTCTGAAGAAAAAGGTGGTAATTTAATTTTTGTAATCGACGTACGTCAATCAAATGGGATATAGAAGTAGAAATGAGAATACTTCAGTTAAAAGGTAAATAAAATCTTATATTATTTTAGCATCACATACCTCGTTGACTGACTCACTGACTCACCAACCTGACTCATCAACTCACTAATATGGCTCACTATCTCACTAACCTTAGTCATCGACTCACCAACCTGACTGATCAACTCACCAACCTAGCTCACTGGCTCACCAACTCTACTCATTGGCTCACCAATGACTGGACGAGGAAGTTCCGCGACCTCCTCAGTTCAGCGACGCTGTTGAACACGGCCGCGTGTCTGACGTCACGCAGCTGCTCCAACAGACAGTCCAACGCGACCAGAGTGCCGGTGCGCCCCACTCCGGCGGAACAGAGCACTACGCATGCGCGCCCCCGGCTCACTGATGCACCATTCTGACTGATCAACTCACCAACCTGGCTCATCGACTCACCAATCTGGTTCATCTACTCACCAACCCGACTCGGTGACTCACCGACACACCAACCAGCTTCCTTGTCACACCAACCAGCTTCCTTGACTCACCAATCTGGCTCATTGACTCACCAACTCACCAATTTGACTCATAGACTCACCAAACTGTCTCATCAACTCACCAATCCGGCTCATTGACTCACCAACGACTGCACGAGGAAATTCCGCGACCTCCTCAGCTCGGCGACGGTGTTGAACACGGCCGCGTGTCTGACGTCACGCAGCTGCTCCAACAAACAGTCCAACGCGACCAGAGTGCCGGTGCGCCCCACTCCGGCGGAACAGTGCACGACGCATGCGCGAACCTTCTTACTGAAGCACCATTCTGATTGATCAACTCACCAACCTGGCTCATCGACTCACCAAACTGACCCATCGACTCACAAAACTGACTCATTGACTCACCAAATTGTCTCACTGACTCACCAAACTAACTCATTGACTCACCAAACTGACTCATTGACTCACCAATGACTGCACGAGGAAGTTCCGCGACCTCCTCAGTTCAGCAACCGTGTTGAACACGGCCGCGTGTCTGACATCACGCAGCTGTTCCAACAGACAGTCCAACGCGACCAGAGTCCCGGTGCGTCCTACTCCGGCGGAGCAGTGCACGACGCATGCGCGAGACAACATCCCCGCCCACGCTTCGTTCACCCTCTGAAATCATATCACATCTAAACATTGAAGTATAGATAAGTAAATAATTATATTTAGGACATTTCACACAATCAAGCCCCAAATTAAGCGGGTCTTGTACTATGGAAACCAAATAAATGATATAGTATGGAGGCTCTAATATGTTACTTTAATTTCACCCTATAGCATTCCCATTCTTCTTATCGTGTCATTAGTTCACCTTCGAACCACTGTGGTGAAAGGCGTCTCGGTCAAGTGCGCCTCGAAGAGGCTCCTTTCATGCACTCGACACATGTTTTCGAACTGTAGGTTGTACGACATGCCGGTTTCCTCACGATGTTTTCCTTCGCCGTTGCGAGAACGTGGGATGCATGCATAGATTTTTCGACCGAAAAAACCCATTTAAATATGACTGCCACCGGGATTCGAACCCGCGATCATCAGATCGCAAGGCAAGGGCCTCATCCACTCGACCACCACGTCCTCCACTCCCATGACTGGTGATGACAATATTCATCAAAATTCAACTAGTTTTGACAGACTGATAAAGTCTGTAGGCTGTCGTCAGGTCTTAGCATATTGGTGGTATCACATGGCCCATGTTAGCGCGTGGCGCGTATTGTCGGTAACTTAAAAAGGCGCGGCGCGCCTGAAGGTAACTTCAAAGGCCCGACGCGGCGCGGCGCGTTTGCGCGCGGTGCGGTTTGTGCCGGCGAGTGTTGTGTGTGCAGGTTCAACAGGCGCCGCTCCCGCCGTAATAATAATAATTAACACAATAAACATTCACACACTCACACCCCTGCACTAGGATTCCCTGTGTCGCAGGTGGCATAGACACATACAAGACATCACAACATCCAAGGCCCGAGAACAAACATTTGTGTTCGTGACACAAATATTCGCCCCGGCCGGGGATCGAACCCGGAACACCAAGCTTCGTAGGCAAACTCGGGCGTCGCGGCTCGTGTTTAACGCAGGCCGTGAGTAGAGGTGATCCGTACTCGTGCGCTTGCCCGCACCAATGACCTTGACCCGTGCTACTAGCTTGTTACTAGCATATCATAGATAATATCGAGAGTTTTGGCGGGAACATGAAAAATGGCGCATTGGCGGCATTAAATTAATTGACAAAACTTGTATAACTTTGAGTGTTTAAATGTAAAAACGGTGGTTTTTTATCCATTATGTGCTCGTGAACGTGTATGAGTGTTGGTGAATAGTGTAATGCTGTAAAACGTGACTTTTCGTGTTGCCTCCAAAACTCCAAAGAAGCCTCTAGTAAAGTCGCAACCACCACTACTTTACAGGGGCATGACTTGACTCATCGACTCTGACTTATGACAAAATAATCTCTCCAATTACTTGACACTGGCTATATACCTTTGATGTGAAGCCAAAACCGAAGAACTTAGGTTCTTCGAAAGAAAAAAAAAAAAGTTAATATCTCACCTATACTAATACCTCACACATACAAACACAATGAAACACATACATATTTCTACAAAATGACTGCGGCTAGAAATTAGAAGGCTCTTCAGTATATTTTGTCTCTTTTTACACTATTAAAGTTGTTAATGAATAACACCTACCTAGAGTAACCTATCTGCAATACCGGCCGAAGTAGGGATCTCTCGGGTCTATATCACAAGTGTAAAAAGCTAGTACTTGTGTTTAGCACTAGCTCTTTAGCGACTTAATTCTAACGGGTGGTTTGATAGATAAAAACGTCTAAAAGTTCACTTATTCACTATATTGCTAAAAGACACACTAGATAAATGGTTATGGTAAAATGGTAAATGGTAAAATGAGCACGCGAGTCGCCTGGTGGCTGGTGTACGCGTAACTGGTAAAAATTGGGCGAAACGATACCGCGACAATGCAATGTAGTGCAAGAACGCGAAAACGCTTACGTGTTCGGTTTACTCCGAACAACAAGTATATCTATACTTAGCTTAGACCGAGAAGTCTTTAAATAGACCTGTACAAAGATCTTAGTTCTTAATTAAATTAGAAAGGTTCTGTATTTTTATCACAAGTTGTAAACTAAGATCTTTTTTGGAAAATAAACTTTATCTTATCTTAATAACATCACCTGAATGTAATCTTGTGGGCGCACTCACCTTGATAAACTTGAGTATGGAGTAGGCGTGCTCTGGCGCTGCGAAGTCCTTCCACATGAGGAAGTGGTACTGCCTCACCGTGCGGCACTCATCCTTGCCCTCGCGCGGGGACGTGGGCGCACTCACCTCCGACGCCTCTTTACAATCTGACAACATCACAGATACATCACAGAGTTCTAGAGATCGCTAATTTGCCTAGTATCATGGCAACGCTCAAGCAAAGACGCTTGCGTTGGCTTGGCCATGTGCATCGAATGGACCCATCGCGTTTGCCAAGGAAAACTCTTTTAGCGGAAATAGCCGATGCTAAACGACCTGTCGGCCGCCCAATGCTGCGATTCAAAGATAGCGTAAAACGTGATATGTCTGCTTTCCAGATTGATTATACTACTTGGGAAAGCATAGCAGAAGATCGTGATGCATGGAGAAAAACCGTGGCTGAAGGTGTAGCCGCTCATGACAATGCTTGGCTTGAACACTTAGCTTATAAGCGGACTTTAAGACATCAACGTGCCGCTAACCCCGAAACACCTGCAGGGACATTTATTTGTCGAAAATGTAGTCGTGGCTGCCGCTCCCGCATAGGCCTTTTTAGCCATGCAAAAAAGTGCTTAACAGCACTAACAGGTCAACAAACTGACGCTACCTGAATCATCTTTTATAGATGGAAAAAAGGCCAATGATGATGAGTTCTTTATTGTACACATGGAAAACAAGAACATGGCTTAACTATGGTATGATACAATTGGCGGCCTTGTCGCTGTAAGAGATTTCTTACAGGCACTTCTAACTCAGGATCTAATTAAGTTCACTAAAGAGTAAACTAGGTATAGGGTTAATTTTATTCATTTATTTATCTTGCCAGATATCATAAGTGTTCTGTACAATACCTTAAAAGCGGTCAAATAACATAGATTCGAGTGCTGCCAGTATGAATTTCTGATAAGGTACAAAAAGCTGCTAAAATATGTACGGCTTTTTACAAAAAGGGTAGCAAAAGGCACGCAATCTTTTATTTTAGAATGCACTGGCAACTCTAATAGAATCAGAAGCGCTATCTGCGAATCCTTGGGTGTAGCCAGTGTTTGCAAATTGTCAGTACGTTTGAATATTAGTCTCTTACCTCCATTCCTCTTAGCGACGCCATTGTTTTCAACAATAGGCTGACCTTCTGAGTTTAGCGGTTGCTTGGAGATCTTCAATTCTCGAACAATATAATCTGAAAACCTAAAACAAAACAAAAACATCTTGTAAATAAATAAAAGATTTATTTATTTTAATTTTATTCCTTGGCGGTAGAGTAACTGGCACTCGGTGGAGCACTCGGTGGTGAAGTGAAAACTTCGTTAGGCGCACTGAACACTTTATTTTGTGGGTATTGAATAAAACTGAGGCGGGTACAGTAGGAAAAAAATATATTGGATAAGTTTTCACTTCTGTCACGTGGTCTTAAGAACAAACCGTTTTTTTTTAGTAATGACCTACCTCTTCTCCGTGACGTGGTGTACGGTGAGCGCTCCAAACGCCCTCGATCCCTTTACTTCATCGGGCCAGTACTTGGAGCACTTCACTTTGCTGTACTCTTCCAAGTTCGTCAGCATCACGATAAGCTCCAGTCCATTCTCCCAAATCATGCGCCAGAAGTCATTTACAGTCGTGTCTGTGGGGCCTTGGGCGCAGATGAATTGTTTTCTATCCTGCAGAGGGAAAGTGGGATTTAGATAGATAGATACAATAGTAGATTATGCACGAAGGGGATAAAGCAGTGTTTATGTCGCGGGTGGCATATTGAACCCTGAGCTAACGAGGAGTTCTTCGCTCAGGAGTTAACTGAGTTCCTCGTTAGCTCAGGGTTCAATATGCCACCCGCGACATAGACACTGCTTTATCCCCTTAGTGCATTTATTATTATTACTAGCCTGTACTGTTCCACTGCAGGGCAAAGGCCTCCCTACCTTTCTTCCACAACTTTCTGTCCAGTGCTGCAGTGGGCCAGTCGGGTTGGTATATATATTATAATAGTGCATAATCTACTATTATTGTTTTACCGTAGCACAAATCAAAAAACTATGAGCGTTAACACACAATTCAATTTATTATTTGTACGCTGATGACAATATCAAGCAAAATATGCTGGATTTTTTAGTTATATAGTACCAACTTTTGTATATAACCATATGTTTGACCAATAAATATCTTATCTTAAAAGGAGGATCTAGTATTATATATATATTATATGTGTTTATATATTTATATAAGTGTATATTTTTAGTTATGTATTATTTGTATATTATTATTTATACCTATCTATATCAGGTTCTTTTTACTTAACTTTGTTACTTTTTATTTCTACTAGAAGTTAGTTTTTATTTTTACATTAGTGTCCGTTTTTGCCAACTAACTTAACTAGTAGTACACCCCCAACCAAGCTTTCTTTTTTTTGTTTATTTGCTTTCCATCCAAAGGTTGTCTGGAAGAAATAGCTTCCTAGCGATAAGACCGCCTATTGTACTATATATTTTTTATGTTAAGATTGAATCATAAGTTCTGGTGTACAATACAGTATTTCTATCTATCTATCCATCTATTTGTTATAATAAAAAATAGAGGGTGAGTTGTTTTTTTTAAGAAAATTACCTGGTCAAACTTCTAAATGGTCTTATACAAAGCATATGAGATGATTTTATGTAAGTTATATCTACCAAAATTCAATATACAATCGGCAAAAAAAAAAGTTACTTGCTAAACAAAAAGAAAGCTATCAGCGTTAAAAAGGCTGATTTCGAAATCTCAATCAAATGACTATAGTGCCGTTGGTAAGCGTCAAATAATGCATATACTTTTATGATAGACCTATGAATTCAAGTGCTGCCATCTACATAATGGAGATTCAGAACTAGCTTTTTAAGAATTTACTAACTACATATAATCCTTATTTTTTAAGGTGAGCTACACATGCAATACCTTATCAGGCTTCGAAGGGTCCTTAGTAAGCGAGGGACAGACAGACAGACAGTTAGACAAACAAAGCTTAAACATCACAGCCAGAAATATCTTCAAAGCCAAGGACGACAGCCGTTATATTTACTATTGTTTGACCGGAAGCGTTGTTACGCGCCTGAGGTTATATGAGTCTGTTATTCTGCCTCGAACTGTGTAGAAAAGGTAATTAACAAAACATTGTGCACTTGTGTGTGCGCCGTGGCGCCTATCGGAGAGGTCCCTTGACACTTTTTGACTGATTTGGTTCCGAATAAGTAATGAATAAAATCATTGATTTCTTTGAAAAAACACTCGATTTTTTTTCCTTCTCTGCCGACTTGTCGTTCCTGGTCCAACGGTTCCGGTCAATCTATATTTCAAACTGCTTTAAAATAACTAGAATAGTATATTTTCAAAGGCTTTAATAACCCTATAATAGCTTTTCAAATTGTTATTTTAAATAACTGTGAAAAAGGGGCTATTTTGAATAGCTATGACAAAGCTAGAGTAGGAAATCTAAATGATTCCTGTCATGAAATTCATGGGTAATGTTTGTACTATGTAAAGGAATGTAGATTCTTCATAATGCCACGTCGATGTCGCAGGTTCAATATTGTCAATTTGGATGTTTTCTATGCGTGGATAAACATTGATCTGCAAACGCCGTCGATGTGCGCCAACTTCACTCTGGTCTAGTCATTCACAGACATACATACACTCAAGAAATGTGTAGGCTATAACCTACATACCTGATACAGACGACGTTTAGACTGTATTGCAACAGTCGAAACGTTCGGGACAAAAATAGATGAGGTGAGCGCGATAAATACCCGTTATAATATAACTATGTGTGATAATATCAAAAGTCTACGAAAAACTATAACGTACCTGATAGCCCATAACATAGTTGGCATTGATGTAATCCGACCCGCTGATGCCATCGATGTGCGCCAACTTCACTCTGGTCTGGTCATAGGCCTTTATATCCGGATATCGGTTCTTGGGTTGGTTCTCGCGAGCTTCAGACGCGTGGGTAGTCCGGTCGGGGTAGCATTCGGGCAGTAGCTGTAACAACTTCGCGTTGGGAAGTGTTCAGTTACACGGTAGTGGCTAAAGTTGTTGGGAAGTGTTTATTTATACGGCAGTGGCTAAAGTTGTTGGGAAGTTTTCAGTTACACAGAAGTAGATAGGGTTGTTGGGGAGTGTTCATTTACACGGCAGTGGCTAAAGTTGTTGGGCAGTGTTCAAGTACACGGTAGTGGCTAAGGTTGTTGAGAAGTATTCAGTTGAACGGTAGTGACTTAAGTTGTCGGAAAGTTTTCAGTTATTACGGTAGTAGCTAAAGTTGTTGGGAAGTTTTCAGTTACACAGAAGCAGATGGAGTTGTTGGGGAGTGTTCAGTTATACGGTAGTGGCTTAAGTTGTTGGGTTTACAATACTGTAATAACTATAACTAGTGACATTTTTACTGTTATTTTTATATTAGAATTATTTTTTTTTGACATACTTTGTAAATCTATACCTGCTGACATAAGTCTAAATTTTCTTAATTTATCTGAATTTGACTTTATTTTAATTTAATATTTTGGTAGTAACTTTTCTTATATGAGCTGGTAACACTATTCACAATTTATGTTTTTGTTTGTATTCCTTTTTCTTGTTTCTAGGTTAAATTTGAACTCTTGTTTAAAAAGTTACTTATTATAATATGTGATCTTGCGTTCTTTAGTGTAAGTACCTATATTTCCGACACAATGTAAAAATTGTTTGAGAATAAATGAAATGGTTAGTGTTCGGTTATACGGTAGTGGTTAAAGTTGTTGAGAAGTTTTCAGTTACCCAGTAGATAGGGTTGTTGTGGAGTGTTCAGTTACACGGTAGAGGCTAAGGTTATAGAGGAAATGTTTAGTTGAATTTGTTATTAGTACTATTTAGTTACTATTACTACTATTTAGATCAAGGCCGGCCAAATCCAAGCGCGCGGACCACGAAGTGGCCCTCCATGGCATTCGCTAGCTAGGTTTTATATCCCAATTACGCCAAAATTACTGAACGGATTGGCTGAAATCGGTATAGATACAAATCATGAGCTGAAAATGTATATGTATGTACAGACAGCGTCATAGATAAGTATCCCCCTTACATAAGACACCCAGCTTCAAATCCCTTAAAAAATAGTATAAAATTATGATTAGGCTTACATGGTTGTAAAATACAAGTATACTTAATTTATCTTTGAAGGAAAAAAATATTCTGACGCTGCGGCGGCGTTTTGAAAGGATTTGAAGCTGAGTGTTTTATGCAAGGGGATACTTATTTATGACGCTGTCTGTACCTCAAACTCCTTCTGGAAGCCGTAGTCGGAGTCCAGCTGTCGCTCGGCGTAGGCGGCCGGCAGCTCCTCCTTGGGTATGGGCGGCATGTCGGGCGGCGCGGCGGGCGCGTGCGGCCCTCGCGAACGGAATATGTTTCTGAAACAACACCTTATCAACATACTTAAAAAAAAGGAGGTATCAATTCGGTTGAATGGTTTTTTTTATGTCTGTTACCTCAAAACTTTGTTGTTTATAAAGTGATTTGAAAAAATATTTCAAATCGGTTTATAAGATATTCGACGACATATTTTTTTCAGTTATGTTATAAAAACAAAATTAAGGGACCAATATGAACGCATTTTTTTTTAAATCGCTTCACAAATAACAATTCTGAGGCAACAATCTTAAAAAAAAAACATTCAACCGTATTGATAACCTCATCTTTTTTTGAAGTCGGTTGAAAACCGAGCGTAAACGCCGATATACGCGCGTTCCGCTTTTAAAGTTTCGCGAGAGAGGGTGCAATGCGCCCGTATTATTATTGTTTACCAGCCGGTGCCCGCGACTTCGTCTGCGCAGGTATCTTCATAAATTGTAGCCTATGTGTTATTCTGATGTATAAGCTATATTATTGTAAAGTTTCATTAAAATCCATTCAGTAGTTTTTACGTGAAAGAGTAACAAACATCCATCCATCCATCCTTACAAACTTTCGCGTTTATAATATTAGTAGGATATATATATAGGATATATATATATATTTTTTTGAAAAAACTTATATTGACCTTCTCAAAATAATATACCACAATAGCACCGCTAACATTAAACTGAACTCCACCGGGCCATTGTTTCCAATCAAAAAGGGAGTAAAGCAAGGTGATCCACTTTCCCCCATTTTATTTACCAGTACACTAGAAGAGGTTTTCAAAACGCTTGCAGACTCATGGGCGGCAAAGGGCATAATCGTTGGAAGCAAACGCCTAACGAATTTGCGATTTGCAGATGATATTGTTCTTTTCGCACCAACATCACTAGGATATATATATAGGATGATACACAGGCAGCACTCACCTGAAGGCGGCCTGCAGCGAGTTCATCTCGAGCGGCGCGTGCGGCGGCAGCTTGCGGGAGCGGCGCGTCTGCCGCACGCAGCACACGATCATCAGAAGCAGCACCAACGCCGCCACGGCGCACGTCACCTGCACATGATAGTTGATATCAACACTTCATCATGGGGACGTGGTGGCCGAGTGGATGAGGCCCTTACCTTGCGATCTGATGGTCGCGGGTTCGAATCTCGGTGGCAGTCATGCGTTAATAGGTTTTTCGGTCAAAAAATATATGTATGCATCCCACGTTCTCGCAACGGTGAAGGAAAACATCATGAGGAAACCGGCATGTCGTAGAACTTAAAAGTTCGAAAACATGTGTCGAGTGCACGAAAGGAGCCTCTTCGAGGCGCACTTGAAATCCTTTCACCTCACTGGTTCGAAAGATCTAGTGACACGAAGAAGAAGAACACTTCATCATAATCATCATCATTATTATTAGTGCAGAAAAGAAGCCTCTTCGAGGCGCACTTGAAATCCTTTCACCACACTGGTTCGAAGGAACTAGTGATACGATAAGAAGAAGAAGATCATCATTATTTATCATCGATATAATAGCAATCTACTAAACAAGCTTAAAATAGTAAGTAAAAAAATTAAAACCCGAATGCGAAATAATTATACATTCATTGTAAATTAAATTATTCCAAATTAAATTTAAACATATAACTTATTTGTAATCTCCTTTAAAATACCTTAATTTTGATACCTTACTCGATAGTGTGATAAACAAAAAAATATTAACGACTTAGTAATATTTAGTACTATTTAACTCCAAAAATCCGCCATTTTGATATTATTTTTAAAACCCATCTAAGAACACTCGGGTGATTGAGATGAATCTAACGATACCTTAACTATCAAAATAATCCAGCAGTTTGGTAGATACGAGGTAACCCAGAAACTTACATACATACGCGCGAAAAACATAACCCTTCCTTAGCAGTCGGGCAGCTGTTGGCCGAGTGGGAGGTTCCTCGACTTTCGACCGAAGGTCGTGGGTTCGAACCCGGTCGTACACCAAGACTTACTCGGAGCGCGATCTCGATGGCGCTGAGCGGCTGCGGCGCGGGCGGCGTGGGAGCCGGCATCAGCACGTTCACGTACTCGCTGTACATCGAGGGCTCGTCTCCCACTCCACCTGCGCAATGGACGACACTTACATAAGTTACACATTACATACTTACATAAGAAAATTGATTGATTCAGGCGTTACTTTGCGGAAATCCATAAATATCAACAAATTATATAAATATATTTAGTAATAAGTCCGCTTAATTTCAAAGTTTAAAGATACGACACGTGTTTCGCCTCTACACGAGGCATCATCAGGAGGTGTGGACTTGCCGAAGTCCGTCAAAAACTTCGGCGAGTCCACACCTCCTGATGATGCCTCGTGTAAAGTCGCAACCACCACTACTTTACAGGGGCATGACTTGAATTATTGACTCTGACAAAATAATCTCTCCAAATACTTGACACTGGCTATATACCTTTAAACTGAAGCCAAAACCGAAGAATTAGGTTCTTCGAAAAACAAGCTGATTTTTAGCGAGTAAGCTAGCGCGAGTTAGCTTTCGGGAGGGATTGTCAACAAGCAGATTGTAATATAACTTACATACATACCTTTGATATTATAACATACTAATAATTTGTGTTAGATTTTTTTTTTCACCAATCGATGTCAAAACTTGTTACATATATTGTGTACAATTATAGGTGGATAGCAAATTCAAACATATACTATAGAAACTAAGAATGTAATGAATCTTTCGTGGTTTGTTGTCTGTCATTGCCACTGGGGTCTAGCGGAACACCAGCGCTGCAGCGTGCTGCCAGTACGCTGCAGCATGAAAGCTGAGCTAGGCCCCCATTGATGGAGGACTCTGTTACTCTGACCTTTTTTTGTTAATTTATGTTTCATGTGGTTTTCATCAATAAAATTATTTCTTTTCTTTTCTTTTTCTTTTCATTGTTGACACTAAGCGTGTAAAAAAACCGTGTGTCACCGACGCTTTAGTCCGGGGCTAGATGGCGTTGTGTGAAATGTACAATAATATTTATTTATTTAAAAGTTATTAAACCAACTTCTATTGGTACCATTCTATTAGTAATATAATGGTATCCAAGGAATGGAAAGAGAAGCAAAGGGAGACAAAATAAACGATGGGAAGACGAGATCGTGAAAGTAGCTGGGGCAGAATGGATGCGGGTAGCGAAAGACAGAACAGAATGGAAATCTTTGGAGGAGGCCTTTGTCGAGAGACAAGCTGTAGATAAGAAGAAACCGGTTGTCGATACCTAGATTGTAAAACAAACAGCAATAAAAGCTTATTTTATTTTATTTATTTATTTAAACTACTTACTGATGAGCTCCACGAACAGCGTGTAGTTGGCGCTCGAGTCCAGCTCCCAGTCGGTGACCGAAACATTGCGTCCAGTGTGAGACTTCGCCTTATTCGCCATTGTCTGGTCACGGCCGTAGTCTCTGCAATAATATCGTACAACTATAACTATAAAGGCCTATTTACACGATGCCATTTTCTTGTACATACAACGGCAATAATTGAATGCAATACATGACGCGCAATAATTGATCTTCAAGAATTGTAAGAACTGTTTACACGCGGGTATAAGTAAATAAATGGAATGCAATTATTGTATGAGTCTTGACAAAAAATAATTGCTGATGTCTTTTGTTAACACCAATACAATTATGTTTAGGCGATTATTGCTGACAACTTTTGACTTGTCTAAACACAGGCTTGTATGTGCGTGTGCCATTTTTCAGCGGGTTGCTTCAAGTATTGCACGTTTTTGCGTTGTCAAATTTCCATTCAAGTGTTGAACGCGTTGCATGAACTGCTGTTTAGACCAAGAAAAATTTTGAATCAAAACTTGTATAACAGATCAAGAATGTTACTTACTACTTGTTGTTTAGACCATGCAAGTCATTTATTGCTTCAATTTAATTGTATGCAACAGGCACGAAACTTGCATCGTGTAAATGGGCCTTAACCATAAATATTAATATTAAGCGTCATCGCCATCAATCGATGAGCTTCGGGTAGGATCGGTCAGCCGTAATAGGTATAAATACGAGCCGAGCGACGGTGATTGTCCACTAGCGACTTTAATTGCAAACACGTTCTTTGGAATTGTGTCTCCACTAATCCCAACGGGAGAATCCTCGGCACCCTAGTTGATTCGCTCAACTTTGATGTCATTACCCCGTTATCCCCGACCCATTATCCTCACAATGTCTCCCATCGTCCCGACATCCTAGACATGGCGTTGCTGAAGAACGTGACCTTACGGTTGCGCTCTATTGAAACGATTCATGAGCTAGACTCTGATCACCGGCCCGTGCTCCTCCAGCTAGGCCCTCCCCCCGACCTCTTCCCGCCTACCAAGACCGTGGATGAGTGGCGTAAACTAGAGAATTCTCTCAAGTTGATCCACTCTCCCGATCTCGATAGGATTTCCGAGGACATCCAATCCTCTGACGACGTCACCGTTGCGATCGCCGCCTTGACCAGCCATGTCACAACTTCCGTAAGCGAATCGTCGAAACAGGTCCCCGCGGTGCCTGTGCGCCGTTGGACCCTGCCAGACGACGTGAGGAGACTGATCACGGAAGCGAACGCAGCGACCCGACGCTATAGTTCCTATCCTTCTGATACGAACAAATCCCTCATGCGCTGGCTTCACCGTCAGGTGAAGCGACGTATCCTCGACCACCGCAATAATGAGTGGGACAATCTGCTTTCGGAGATAACGCCTAATCACCAGGCTTACTGGGGACTAGCGAGATCGATGAAGGCGGATGCCATTCCATTATGCCTCCCTCACCCGTCCCAACCTTCCCCCTGCCTTTGATGACGAGGAAAAGGCCAATTGCCTGACCGAAAGCCTCGAATCCCAGTGCTCTCCTAGCACTGTTGATCCTGTCTACGTCCGTACGGTGGACAGTGAAGTCTCGCGCTTAGCTTCCAACCCTCCATCGGCACCGCCTCTGCCCCTCATCAAGGCGGCTGAGGTTATTGAGATTATCAAGGGCCTTCGCCCGAAGAAATCGCCTGGTGCCGATGGAATTAGCAACAGAGTTCTAAAACTCTTTTCTACCGCTCTCATTTACTTGCTAGTCAGCATCTTCAATGCGGCTATGTCCAATTGCTCTTTTCCTGACGCCTGGAAGAAGGCCACTGTTATTGACATCCCCAAACCGGGCAAGAAGGCAACTGAGCTCAGCAGTTATCGCCCCATTAGCCTCCTTAGTGCTCTTGGGAAAATCTACGAGCGCCTCCTTCTCTCTGGTCCCATGTTAACGAACATAACCTCCTCCCTGACGAAAAGTTCGGCTTTTGAGCAAGACATTCGTGCCCTCAGCAGGTGCTCCGCAGCACATACTGACTCATATGCACGCCGTTTACCCTTCCGGTACCGGCGCTGTCTTTCTCGATGTAGCGAAAGCTTTTGACAAGGTCTGGCACAATGGCTTGATTTACAAGCTATCCCAACTTGGTGTCCCTGATAGGCTCGTGCTCATCTTACGAGACTTTCTATCTGGTCGCAGCTTTCAATACCGCGTGGAGGGGAAGCTTTCTTCCCCTCGCCCCATCAGGGCCGGAGTTCCGTAAGGCTCCGTTCTAGCACCGCTTCTATTTACGCTTTATACTAGTGATATCCCTCGCACGCCGCAGGTAGAGTTGGCCCTTTTTGCCGACGATACCGCGCTTTACGCATCCAATCCCAATCCCAACCGCGCATGCATTCGACTCCAAGCCGCCCTCAAGGCGCTTGGCGCTTGGTTCCGCAAATGGCGTATTGAGGTCAATCCAACGAAGAGTGCAGCAGTGTACTTTTCTAGGAAGGGCCGAAGATGCCAATCCCAACCGCTTACGCTGTTCGATCAACCCATTCCATGGGTAGCGGCCGCCAAGTACCTTGGCGTGACGCTCGATCAACGCTTAACCTTCCAGCCTCACATCCGTAATGTGGTGAACCGTGCTAAATTTATCATGGGTCGCCTCAACTACCTCATATGCAAGAAGAGTAAAATGTCACTTAGAAATAAGTTGACTCTTTACAAAGCTTGCATTCGTCCTATACTGACATACGCCTCCGTAGTGTTTTGTCATACGCGTCACGTTGTTCGCTTACAAGCTGTGCAAAGCACGTTTTTGCGCAGAATTTCCGGAGCCCCAGGCTATATGCGAAATATAGACCTCCACCGCGATTTCGATCTCGAGCGCCCCACCATCCGAATCCTCTCATTTCGAACGGCCCCGACTATCCTAAAGACCCGCCAGTAGTCAAATCCCTCCGTAGGCCTAAACATATTCTAGGCGATCCAGATGACGACATCACCGCCGCCAATCCGGTGGCGGAAATGCAGTCATCCCGCGACAGACGTAACACTCCACAATTCACTTACCGACCGCGCCGGCGCGGTCGGAATCTCTCTTACAGGCCCTCTACATCGTTAGGTTCGATTCCTAACGGTGCCTTGGGTCAATAGTCCAATCATCCCCCTGGCAACAGTCCAACCCGAGGTTCGACCCACCGTCGGGTACCCTTGTGCTGTTTACCCCAACCTAAATTTTAAGGTTGAGCGCCATCTGCGCTCACCGAGAGTCCGGTGACGCAGTAACAGCCATCTGCGGCTAACTGCATTAAACGTCCATCCGAAAAAAAAAAAAAAAAAAAGATTGTCCACTCTCGTTTCAGATTTCGGCGAGTCAACATCTCCTGAGGATACCTCGTGTAGAGGCGAAACACGTAAAAATCTAAACTAGAGTTAAGTTAATTAAGACCTTTGTAAATTAAATAAGAAACTAAGCAGATTTATTACTGAATATATTTCTGTATTTCCGCAAAGTAACGCCTGAATCAATCAATTATATTTCCGCGATCTCGTCGCCAGCGAAAAAGTTGGACGACGGGCGTGCGTGTGAATTTTTACAACCACGTAGCCGATTTCGTTTTGTTTCATTAAATTCCACCAAATTGAAATCGAAACCGCGCTAGTGTCGTATTCAAAAGGTGCCATACATTATTGGGATCGGGTTTACGATTGAAATTGGTTTCGACGGTAGGCCTACGAAACGAACCTTTAACGCATTACGAACTTCGTAGTACAAAAAACCTTCACCTTTCTTGGTCATAGGAGCGTTTCTCCTATAAAGTCACCTTTCTAGGTCATAGGAAAACTCACCTCTCTTGGAGATAGGAGCGTTAATCATCATTAGTGTTGGTCACCGTTTCGTCATCAGCCTGCGTAGTGGCGGGCAGCGTTGTGGTGGTGGTCGTGGGTTCGATTCTCAGCGGCGTGACACAGCGGGACTTGTAAGGTTGTATCAACGATTGGGATTTTTTATCTAATCTTAATCTTTTGGTACTCTCGTGACCCGTGCACATCCAATAGTAGCTAATTGGTCCAAATCCATCCAGAGGTTAAGCCTTCAGAGCACGCACAAACCTCACATAAATCCAAAACACATTACAAACCTTTCATAATAAGATCTTAGTCATAGGAAAACCCATCTCTCTTGGTCATAGGAAAACTAACCTCTCTTGGTCATAGGAGCGTTTCTCCTTGCCCCCGATATAATCATCATCAGTGCTGGTCTCCGGTTCATCATCCGCCTGCGTAGTGGTGGGCAGCGCAGTGGTGGTGGTCGTGGTTTCTCCTGTCGGCGGCTCGACACAGCGGTGGCAAGGCAGCAGTTGGAAGGTGGGCTCAGATTTGTTGTATTGGGACTTCTCGTCACCCATCACTAGTTCCGATTCGTATGGGAAGTTGTTACTGTTGGGATAAAATGAATATAAAGCATAATCATCCCATAATTAACACTATAATAAACACTACATACATAATAAACACTACATACATAATAAACACTGGATTTTGGCCGAAGGGTGTCGTATTCAGGAAGTTTTATGGACGACTGTTGACTTTGACGTTTGACGAGACTGTTAGTCTCTAAGGTATATATCATATGGGCCCTAGTTAAGCTACATTGTACTTTTCTTGTGTCTGAAATAACATTATTATTATTATTATTATTATCATTTATTTATATTATTATTATTATTATAATAATGTTCACCACTGTTGGGACTCAGGCCTACTCTCGGCTTATGTAAGCGAATGGGTCTTAACCTCGTGGACCCAATGGGAAAATTTAGTATACAATATTCTTAAGCCGTTGAAAAACTGCAGTCTGTGGCTTTTTATATTTATTGTCTTAATGATCTTGATCTTAAGTTTTACAGTACATTTCTTAATTAATGAAATCTGTCAACAGATATTCTATTATCTATTTAAAGTAAGTGGTAAAAATAAATAAAAAAATCCTTCCAACGAGTAACACCATCACATGGGTGTTACTCGTTTGGGTGTTACACAATAGGAACAAAAATCTATAGTGCAAAGATTATTGGCAAAAGTTACAAAAATCTACAAATAGGCCGTCCATTAATTACGTGAGGCATTCAAGAGGGGAAGGGGAAGGGGAAGAGGAAGGGGGAGGGGGGGGGTCGAGCCGAATATCACCCAATCTCACGTGAGGGATTTGTCGAGACCACCCGGCAGATATTTTGTTCTGCGTGGAGAGGGGGAAGAACCGAATCTCACGTGGGGGACAGAAGGGGTTTCGGCAAATATCAATTGTTTTTGGACAATGGGAGGGGAGGGGGTCAATCCGAAACTCGTTTTGGGAGGGGGTCAATCCGAAACTCAAGACATCTCACTAAGGAAAGGGTGAGGGGAGGGGTAAAAATCTACAAAATTACCTCACGTAATTTCGACGACACGGATGTTCGAGTGGCAAGTGTGTTTGACTGCCACGACTGGTGTCGCGCGTTCGATTCCCGCTCAGGACAAATATTTGAGTGATGAACATCGGTGTTTGTCCTGAGTCTGAGTGTTTTCTATGTATTCTATGTACATATGTATTTAAAAAAAAGTATATAAGTATTCTATCAGTTACCTGGTTCCCATATTACAAGCTTACTTAGTTTGGGGCTAGATGGCGTTGTGTGGAATGTCCAAACATTATACATTATTATTATAATTTAATGGACGCCCCCTAAGTTGGCGTATACCATCTCATTGAGAGATAATATAAAGCTGGTAACTCACTTGGAGAATATATCAGTGATATAGGCGCTCACTGCTGGAGGCTGGGCGTGGGCATCTTTGTGATCCAACACCTTTACGTCTCTGGGAATCGGCAGGTCCTTCAGGTCCCAATTAGGCGGCATACGAACCATATACACCCTGTAACAAGATTAACGTTTATAACAACCGAAAGATGGTTAAAAAATTAGTTTTAATTTTTTTTTGAAGCCGACTTCAAAAAAGGAAAAGGTTATTTTTTTGTGTTTACCTCAGAAATTGTTGTTTTTAAACCGATTTGAAAGAAAACGAAACGAAGTAAACAAAATTGCGTATTTTGCTTCGCTGTGACTTGTCAGTGGTGTTTACGGTCACTAGAACTGTCACATTAAAGTCGGTTGTAGTATGTTTTGCAAAAACTTGATCTTTTGATCGAAATGGTTCTTGCGAGTTCTTATTCTTTAACATAGCGATCGCTAAGGCGCTGTCCTAATTGGCTATTGACCGTACGATCAAACGATGCGATTTGGTCGTACGACGAGATTAAGGGGAATCCTCAAACCGAATTCCATACAAAATGTTTCAAATGATTTAAAATTAACCATACTAACTTAAAAACACGTATAAAATCTAAATTAAAGTATGAAACCTTTCACTTTTTTGTTGACGAAATCAAAAAACATGGACGAAACGAATAGTGTGAAGAAATTACTATAATACCGCGTTCTTTTTGAGTATTTGTCCGAAACATTTTGTATGGAAATTTGCCTTGACGATTACCCTTAAATACACTAATCTCTACAGTGTGTCCTAATTGGCATTGTATGATCGTACGATCATTCATAAGGCTAATTTTCATCGCGCGACCAAATCGCATCGTTTGATCGTACGATCAATAGTCAATTAGAACGCCACCTAAGATTTTAGAGCTCGTACATTACGATCGGTTATAAAAAAACCTAACTTCATCATTTCAGTCACAGACACAGCCTTTTTCTATAACCACGAGCGGTCTCGAGACTTCACTCCCCAAATTCCCTCGAAATCATCAATGTCCATTCCGCGGGGGGAGGACCTTTATTCCCCAATAGTTATCGCTTCGTCACGTATCGATTCTAAAAGCTTATGTATTATAGCGACCCCTTCAGTTTTAAACTATTACCGTACCTGTATTGATCATCTTACTCCAATTGATCACCTTACCTGAATGATCAATTAAGTGAAGTGTGTGAGACCAACACTAGTTTTAAGACCTTCGAAATAACCATACTTCAGGCAAAATAAATCATTTAATTTCACCTTGCCTGAATTGATCACCTTACCTGTATTGAACACCTTACCTGAATTAATCACCTTACCTTTATTGCTCACCATACCTGAATTGATCACCTTACCTGTATTGATCACCTTACCTGTATTGATCACCTTACCTGTATTGATTACCTTACCTGTAACAGCAGATCATTCCGTTCCTCTCAGAGATCCGCGGCAGGTACATTTTGAACATGTATTTCTCATCTTGGAGTATCTGAAGAAAAAAAAAACATTTAATAAATTTCTTACCAAATTTTTAGCTTATCGCTTCGTTAGGTTTGTCATCATCATCGATCAATACAAAAACGTTTTAATATTAGTTGGATGAGTGTAACTTAATAATAGTTAAAATATCATATTATCGTTAATGTTCAACATAATGAGCAGGAAAAACGCATAAATAGCGTCGATGAAATCACTAAGTACCAATGACGTTTGAATTAGATAATAATTTGCGTAAATTAGTAGGTATTAATTCAAGGAGAAAAAATAATTTGCGGTAATTAGTATTAATTCGAGGAAAAAAAGATCTGAAAGTTCTGTATTATGCGGCAGACATTTCGTACTGGTTTGATAGAGATATTTTAGTTTAAAAATGCACGCCCCTCTATTATCGCCGCCATACGAATGTCCTTATGCGTCGATGACACACGGTTTTTTTTACAAGCTGCTTATAGCGTGTAAAATAGCCGTGTGTCATCGATGCTTTAGGCTACTCGCGCACTTGGCAGCCTGGCTGCGGCAGCCAGACGATCATATTGTATTGAATTGTATTGTATTTATTTATTGAATGAATGAATGAAACTTTATTTGCATAATACAGGTACATTGTGGTCTTACTTTAAATTAGAATCACTGCATCAACTTGTATCGTGCAAATACTGAATATTAAAGCTAAATAATTGTTAACAATTAATTCTTACACAAATTTTTAAACATTCATCCACATGAAAAAAAAAATATAAATCACATCAAATTAGGTACTACTCGGGCGAATCAACATGACACCTGGCTCGAATGACGTTTGTGCAAAGTACAGCGTGAAATTGGATAATCTTGATAGAGAAGAGGTCCTGGAATACTTGGTAATGATAAGTAATGGTAAGGATTCGCAATTAGAGGAAGAAACACGGAAAGCGCCGCGCGGGGCAGCGGGGGACGCATGAAGTTGCGAGTGAGAGTGACAGCCAAGTGTCATGTTAATTCGCCCGAGTAGTATATGACGAATAATATGTCGGTATGTCTATGTTTGAATATTCAAGTATTTCATTTAATTGTTACGAAGGACGTGGTGGCCGAGTGGATGAGGCCCTTACCTGCGATCTGACGGTCGCGGGTTCGAATCCCGGTGGCAGTCATACGTAAATGAGTTTTTTCGGTCGAAAAAATCTATGTATGCATCCCACGTTCTCGCACCGGCGGTGCAGGAAAACATCGTGAGGAAACCGGCATGTCGTAGAACCTAAACTTCGAAAACATGTGTCGAGTGCACAAAAGGAGCCTCTTCGAGGCGCACTTGAAATCCTTTCACCACACTGGTTCGAAGGAACTAGTGACACGATAAGAAGAAGAAATCAATTGTTAGCTGTTACCTTCCTCCAGCGCGGGCGCGGCGGCAATGAGGGCGGAGCGGGCAGCGTGGCGCAGGAAGCGGTCGCTTCTTCCCCGCGGCGGCGCGTGCGCGTCATCGCGCTCAACCGCACCGTGTACATCGTATTCGGCTGGAGGTCGTCGAACCTAAAGATAAAGATAAAGAATATTTTATTGTTCAGAACTGTGTAAGGTATACAAGGTGTTAGTATGTATAGTTTAGTGCTTACTACAGTTTATCCATTGCGGACGTACAATATAGTTTTTTTTTTCAGATATAAAAATTTATATTATAGGAAATATTTTGGATTTAACAACACGCAACCGCGTTCGGCTTTACCTGCCGCCGTCATGGCAACTTCTAAAACCTGTTTTTTTATTAATTAAATATGAATGTAACATTATTTAACAGCTTTTATATCTTGGGATCAAAGTTGTAGTTATGTTATCTATCAATGGCGCCAGTCCACTTGATATAAAAATCTACACAACTACATACTCGAGAACAGTAGATTCTGCGACTAGTAAGTCTATACAGAAGTGTGTTGATCTTATCGTGTCACAAGTTCTAAACCTAAGGTAATATAGTTAAAAATTACAACATAATTATATACATCTAGTATCTCCTAAATTATATTAACATTTAAACTTAACAGTGTGCATTTAATTTACCTAACACCAAGACATATCAAAATATTCCTTGACAGTGTAACGTACTTTTTCAGACAACCATTTTTTTAGCTTGTATTTAAATGTCACACCTACGACACGGTCAACGCTGATGACACGGATGGTCGATTGACAAGGGTGTTGGACTACCACGCCAGTATCGCGGGTTCGCTACACATTTCAGCGATTCCACAACGCAAGTAAGCTACGGCTAGGTGACCGGCCATCCTGACGTCAGAATGAACGGTCACATTAAAAATATAAAATTTCTTCTTATTTATAATGGAAGCAAATACATACACCGTCAATTTTTAACCAGATAAGTCGAACTTTTGTCAAAATAAATCTGATTAAAATTGAATAACTGTTACAGTTCGTCGTTTTCCTATGGATTTGCGTCAGGCGGTACCCTTTATTGATAATAATTTAAGTTTTATTCATCGTTTGGCAAACCCGGGTACCTAGCTCGAGCCAGCTCGCAAAAGCTCGGCTCCGGCATTTTGTAGAAATCCAAAATGCTGACTGCACAGATACAACGTAGTACCCCGTCTGCATTGCCCATTTAATTTATTTTTGTAATTAAAATTTGATGGTAAGCAAATGGTATGCAATTTTTGAATATCATTTCATCGTTAAATACGAAAGGTGACTCATCATCCTGACGGTAACGCGGGTTCGATTCCCGCTCAAGACCCGCTATACAACGTGTAGTGTTATGTCCCATTAAGCCCTGAGGGGGCGAATTCAGACTAAGAGTGTGAATACTATCACGTGTGCAAAGGTTGAATACGTCGTATCAGAAATTTTCATACAATAATTATTTAAGACAACCCTATTTGCTATTTACTTCTCCATCTGTACACACCCTCCACGTCGCACATAGACACATGTAAGGAACTTGTGCTCATGCCTATGATCTAGGTAAGTTGAGTAGGTAGGTATTTATGAACCTTTCGATGTAAGGAATTAAGAAAAGTTTTACATAATTTAGTTAGACTATTTCAAACTATTGAGAGATTAAGAGAAAATACATACATATGTTCGTTTTATTTTTATTTATCAATTTCTCACTGAGGACTTTTCTCTTAGTTCCTGGAGTAGGTAGGTACTTGTAGTCAGTTTTCACAGTTGCATAGCACCCGCACGATGGATGCGGCAAGAGAGGGCGCAATGGCGCACATTGGGAAAGGCCTAGGCCTGCAGAGGACTGCGAAAGCCTGATGATGAACCGACGAATGCACAAACATAACACATTTTTGAGTTATTTTTCACTTTACGCAGACAACTTTATGTAAAGCCGAAGTTTGAGTCAATTTGTCTTCTCGCAGCTCATAACACAGCACTTGTGCCATGTTTTATTGAATTTATGAAGAAATTAATTAAAAAATTAAAAAATAATTCAGTCCATAACCATAGTTACGAAAAAACAAACAAAATGTCAAATGTCTAAAATGTTGTACCAAGGAGTTTTATTAGAGCCATCTAGAATCGAAAGAGTATCGAGTAGCTGAAACCTCTTTAGCTATGAAATGAAGAATATGAAAGACAGAGTGGTCAAAACATAACTACCAATAAAAATACTTTGAAAAATCTTGTTTCTGTCCTCGATCCAAAGTACTCTGACACAATTGATGTTCATGTTCCCACTACCTGGACTAGGGTCAAACTCTTCACTAGCGTGATCGTTGTTTCTCCAACACATAGACCAAAATGCGGATTTATGGAGTACCTACTTAGTGGCGCAAAATGCAACTTCCTCACGATGTTTTGTAGGTACACCATTACGTATGGCATTTAAGTTAAACAACAAAACCTAGCACAAAAAAAAAAACCATTTGCCTCTCAGATGCTGTAAAGTTTTCTGTAAGATAAGCCTTAATCTGTCTCATCACTAACATTACTGAGGTCAAGGTCGGAGCTCTAGGAAAGTTCACCAAACAGCTGATTTTAGGGTAATCACCACGTTAAAAATCAGCTGCACTTTGGTGCACACTTCTTCAACGAAAATCATGGAAATTAAAAAAGTCGTAGAACATTCATTGCTCCCGCGGGGGGGCAGAACACCCCCCCTTCGGCATTGTAGGGATATTAACAAACAAATTGTATACGAGTGATGAATGACGGTGTTTGTTCTGAGACTGGGTGTTTTCTATTTATGCATTAAAAAAAAAGTATATTAGTACTGTATCATTTATCTGGTTTCCATAGTACAAGCTCTGCTTAGTTTGGGGCTAGATGGCGTTGTGTGAAATGTCCAAACTTCGTCCAAACCAAATCGTTTTTGATCAAACGAAGTCACACGAAATCTCAGTTTCAGTTTCATCCTTATCAGCAACAGAATCCATTGGGTCAATAATACAGGGAGTCTTTTTTTAAAATCGGTCGGATAGATATCTGTCACGGGTAAAAAAAAAAAATAATAATAATGCAGTTTTTTTTCTAATAAATCGAGGACACAACTCACGACTTTTCTCTAACTCTCGTGGTTTCGAACTTGGCCAACACCACCCTTCTCAACAAATCACTCTGTATTTATTTCTGTTATCTATCACCTTTTAATTTCCTTCATTTTGATACTCTACTCGATAGGTTTGATAAACATTTATTAACGACTTACTATTTGGCGCCAAAAATCCATCATGTTGATATTAAAAAACCATCTATGGACATTTGGGTTATTTAGACGAATCTAACGATACCTTGACTGTCCAATTCCATCCAGCCGTTTGGAACGAGGAAACAAAGAAATCTACATTCATACATTCAAGAAACGCGCGACATTAATGATAAATGATTTATTGGCACCTTATTACATTTAGGATAGTATACAAAAGCAATTTAGTTTTAAAAGATAGCTTAAAGGTAAAAAAGGTTCAGTTTTAGTGTAACTACTGATACCTAAACTAGGATAATGGTTACCCTGTATGATAGGCATCAGCGCCCACTCTCAGGTTAATAAATTACAAGCTGAACTTAAATATAAACATGATAAGATAAGTGGCAATTAGAAATTTTAATGTTAAATGTAAGCGGAAAATGTAAAAATTAATAATGAAAGAATTAAAAAAAAACATTCATACAAACATAAACCCTTCCTTGGCAGTCGGGTAAAAACGTGTTAAAAAACCAGCTTAATTCTGCTCACCTCACGCTCTTCGTCTCGTTTGTGGTGAACTTGGAAAGTGGGCCCCACGTGACATTTTTCTCCTTCCCGTACCGGTCACGGAACGTCGCCGTACCGGTCAGCTCCATCTGAAATACAGTGTACCTTTGAACATTTTGTTTTTATGTGAAACAAATAGTACATTACTGCAGCAGTCTGGAATACAGGCATTTATGAACGAACGTGGTAATATGGGGATTTTTTGATACAAAATATTTTATGTTCATCGTTGATGTTTCCTGATCTAAAAGATGAATTTATGTTTTGGTTTCATTTGTCTGATTTTAAGTAACTAAATAAATAAAACATTTTTATTATTTTAGTATGTTTTTGTAATACATATGCAAATAGTATTCATAAATAATGCAATAAAGTAATATAATTGATTGATTCAGGCGTTACTTTGCGGAAATCTATATATATCAACAAATTATATAAATATATTTAGTAATAAATCCGCTTAGTTTCAATACGGGCCGGGCAACGTTGTTTATTCACTCTCGTTTCAAACTTCGCCGAGTCCACACCTCCTGATGATGCCTCGTGTAGAGGCGAAACACGTGTCGTATCTTTAAACTTTGGTTTTCTGTTCGTTGACTCTTTGGTTTAGTTGAACTAAAGTTAAGTTAATTAAAACCTTTGTTTAGAAACTAAGCGGATTTATTACTAAATATATTTGTATAATTTGTTGATAAATAAAGTAATAGTATGGCTTTCATACAAAATTGATATATATCATATATATCCGATATTTTGTTATTTATATTAAATATCGGATATTTTCGAACCCTGTTACAAGATACTTACGGTGTACCCCTTAATCTCTGCATTGGGCCGTTCCGGAGGTCCCCACGTTAGATTGATGAATGTACTGCTGCAGTCAAGCCGCGGTTCCGTGGGTTTGGTCGGGTTCCCGTCCAACGTCGCCGCTTCCATTTCATCCGACCAATTGAAACATCTCATCGTGTATTCGCTACACGCTTGCACCTAGAAGGTTTTTAACTATATAAATATAATAAATAGACGTGGACGTGGTGACCGAGTGGATGAGGCCCTTACCTTGCGATCTGATGGTCGCGGGTTCGAATCCAGGTGCACCCCACGTTCTCTCAACGGTGAAGGAAAACATCGGCATGTCGTAGAACCTAAAGTGCAAAAACATTTGTCGAGTGCACGAAAGGAACCTCTTCGAGGCGCACTTGAAATCCTTTCACCACACTGGCTCGAAGGAACTAGTGACACGATAAGAAGAAGAATATAATAAATAGAACAAAACCATTACTATTTTCCATTCTATGGATCATCGTCATTTCCTGGTCCTTTCCCCACTTACGTGGGGTCGACACAACATGTCTTCTTCTTCCATTCGTCTCTATGAGCCGTCATCTCTGTACTTACACCTGTTTTATTCATATCATCTTTCACACAGTCCATCCACATTTCTTTGGCCTTCCTCTACTCTTATATCCATCCACTTTCATATTCAGCACTCTCCTAGTCACGACATTCTTCCCCTCGCATGATTTTCCATTCTATAGATATTTACTAGAAAATAAATACATATGGTAGGGCCATATGTATTTAGGAATATTGAGTAAACGTCACTATGATAAGTATTTTTTTAGTGTGATCATACCCTTATTTACAGAAAATATATTGGATTCCAAAACGGGGTACAGTTAACGCGGACTGAATGTGTTTCCGAAGTTAGCTGCAAAGAGTGTAGCCGCAAATGTGTATGGAAAATCGCTACTGCGCAATTATTATTGTTAATTGACCGAACGTAGAGAGGTTTCATAGTATAGATATCTGAACAAAACACATATAATATGTGAAAATAGAAGCCACGATCGAGAAGTCGTTTTTCCCGAAAAAACTATAGATCTACATATATAGCTTGCCAAGGTCTACTATAATAGACATTCGTAAATTTATATAAGAACGTATTACTTTATTTATAACGTAGACCTTGGCTAGCCATATATGTAGATCTATAGTTTTTTCGGGGAAAACGACTTCTCGATCGTGGCTTCTATTTTCACATATTATGTGTTTTGTTCAGATATCATTACTTTTTGTAAATAAATTTATTACTATTCAAAAGTATATAGGTTAGGTACCTACTATAATTATAATAGTTACCTACCTATTTGTTTTCCTTACTTACACACCACCATCATCGCCTCTAAATGTATGGAGGTAGGTAAAAGTACAATAAGTTAAGTACCTAACCAACCTAAATAGCGTAAATAAGGTGTGGGTACCTGCCTTTGCAGGTAGTAAGTACATATGTGCCGGGAGATTAAAGTGTTTTCCGACAATTTGCATTTCCACTAGCTTGCGTTCATCTAGGCTTTTGTAAATAATTTTTAAATTATTGATATTAAAGTAAGTACATAAAACGATAAAAACAACCTTTCATCATGGAAATATTCTGCAAAAATTTGCAGGGCAATTGCACTCATAATTTGCAAGGCGCTAAATTTACCTCATAAAATCTAATAATTTGGAAAAAAAATCAAATCATATAAATTTACTGTTTTCTGTTTTTTCCTTTGTATACACACAATTACCTAGCCGGATGCCAAATTTGAACTTTCTAGGTCATCTGGAAGTGGGTTAGGTTTTACGTCTATATGTCAGTCAATCAGTGATAAAAATGACGATTTTTGAACGTCAATATCTAAATAACCGTTTAAGCTGTGTTTATGAAATTTGAGGTACTTCCTTAACTCCGGGCTTTCAATACATAAACCAAATTTGGTGTGTTTATATTGATTAGTTTTTTAGCTATGACAAGGTCAAAAGTGGCTCCAAATAGTTCGTGTAAACTTACACACAGTGCTACCCGCCAGTTCGCTGGGCCTGACCGTGGCTGGACACACTGTCGTGTGTCGAGATACTAGGAAGAATCGGTGTTTGATCCGTCAAAGTATGTATGTATGTATATGGGTATGTATGTAGATATATTCTGAACGACGACAACAGCCGAACCGATCATCCGACCATCCATAACAAAAACTTGAACGTTTCAGTGAATCAACATACCTTGAAAATATAAGTGCTATGCGGCTCCAAGTTATCAAACATATATGGTAGTGTGTGGCCATCACTCGAGTGATAGGCCGTCCGAGGTTCATTCTCATCCTTTTTCTTTGCTTGTAGAATATAATAATGAACATACGGAGCCTGTTTTTCATCTGGAGACAACCACCCTATAGTCACAGAAGTAGCCGAAAACCCGTTTATAGATATATGGGGAACAAAGTCAGGGTCATAGTCTAGTGTAGACACTCCTTGGTACACCTCAGATTTGCTCGCACCATATTCAGTGACGACTTCTAAAACTAGATCATATTTAGTCGCTTTCAAGAGTCCTGTCATAACAAATGAAGTGTTCAGTGACGAGATTCTCCCGGCTGTGTACAACATTGAAGTGCTAGTGTTGTTCCTGTAGTGTAAATGGTAGGTTTTGATCGGAGAGTTGTATTTGAATACTGTCCAGTTGAGGTATATTTCCGTGGTGCTTATGCCTTGTGCCAAATCGATGATGACTTTTGGGAGTGCTTTAACGAGCACGTCGATTTTCCCTTGTACCGGTTTGTAAGTAACTGTGTCGTTTATTTCACAGATGTATGTCCCGTTATCTTCGGGTCGGTGTATCGGGATGTCGTAGTCCACTGTGATTCGTTTGAGATCGTTTTCCACTGGTTTTGGCGTCACTGATTTAACACCGCCGCCCCCATCTTGTTTATACAACAAAGCTTGTTGTACGTTGTACGCTGAAATAAAATTTGTACTTGCTAAATATTCTATTTCCAAAAAATCTTGAGGTTTATAAAACAAAAATGGTAATCCGATACGACGTATCACTGACGCGACCTACAAATCAAAATCAGTCAAGTTGTTTAGGCTGTGAGACGCGTCCATCACGTAAAAACTACTCGGATTGAACTGAAACTTTACAATATCATAGGTACGAAGCCTAAAAAGGACATAGGCTATATAAAATTAAGCTACATCTCTTCAGAGTAGTAGATATAAAAGTTTAGTATTGAATTGATTGACTTGCTTAGTACTGACACTTTGCTATTCTGTGACATTTCTTCTGCGGGTGGAACAAACAACATCGCATCGACAATACAAATTTCTTCAACGGGTGACGAAGTCGCACGCGGGTCAGCTAGTAATAATAATTATTATAAGAACTAACCTTCAAAGACACAAGAAGTGTGAACATTGGCGGAATCCGACACATTTACAACGAACTGCGTTTGGGAGGCGTTCTGTATCCAACTTGCTTCAAACGCCAGGTCCAAAAACACTGTAGAATTTTCTCCCTGCGCAAGACAAGTGTAGTTCCCCGCGTCACTCGCTTTCGCTTTGTCAATCGTGACTGTTGAGATTTTTGTTATCGGCTGGGTCCCATCTTTATCTTTACTTTTCACACCTTTGGCTTCGATGATTTTTATTCTGTTGATTTATTAATTGAATTATTAAGGCGATATTGAAGGGGTGTGCATTGTTGGGCTCAATTCACACTGGGATGGCAGCAGCATAACCTTAATCATACAGTGCTCAGGACAGTGATTCCTATAGGTCGGTGCAACACTGATATGGCCCTCGTCCACCTTAAGACATTTTGATGGTCTTTCCGAAAGCACAGTAATTTCACTACCTACATTGTGCTTCCAACCGGAACACAGTAATCCTTGCACATTGCTTTGCGCCAGAATATATGGCACCGTGATAGTACCCATCTACACGGAATCCTGCAGGGGATGCCTCCCAATGGTCATAAGACTTTGTTTGGGATTAGATAACCTTGTGTGTAATTATTAATGAATGCCCAAACATTTTTATTAATATAGGTATGTGTAAGTTTTATTTATTTATTTGTTGATAGACAAGCAACTTTTGCTGATGTGTTTATGTCACACAGTGTTGGATTTTTAATAGTTTTTTGTCACTTTTTTTTACATAGTCTTGTTGGTTCGTAACAAAGTGTTGAGTTTGTTCTTGAACAATGTTTGTTAATGCTCTAGAAACAACATCTTCCGGCAGTATATTCCAATTGTGCACCACTCTGTTGCTAAAGAAGTGATGAGCCGTAAGGGCTTTATTAAGCTTTGTATGTGTCGGATTAAGAACTTTTGACTTACCTATCACTTTTCTCCAATGGTTTATCTCGAAACAGCCATGTTATGTTCACAGCCTCAGGGTAGACTATACAACTGACATTGGCAACCATCCCGACTTCGCCTCGCGCAGTCACATTCAAGATCTCCACATCTCCCGCTGAAATATAATGGTTAAGTAGTGTTGGCGTGATTGAGCAAATCACCTGTCTATCCATCCTTATAAACTTTCATCTTTATAATGTGCACGAAAAGAGCCTCTTGAGGCGCACTTGAAATCCTTTCACCACACTGGTTTGAAATAACTAGTGACATGATAAGAGGAAGAATCTTTATAGTATGATTGTGAAGCTTTTAGACAGCCGAAGGCTAGCACCATAATTATCATAATATTGAACTTGGCTCCCAAATTCCTATCAATCTTATTTCATGTAACTATGCATGTTCTGCTTAGTGAATTGTTTTTACTTGCCAGGTGGTGCGTAAAAGATATGCCCATGACTAAAACAGAACATCAGACTTCTAAACAATAACAGAGTAAGTATTCTGACTTATAAAAAACTACTGAAAAGAATGAAATAAAACAAGGACCGCTGGATTTATTGGACATATCACATGGAAACTATCTCCAATTGTATTAAATTCATGATTTAAGCAGACACAGATCTGTATACTTATTATAATACTACTTTTAACCAATAACATTGTCATAATTAGTCACTGGAAATGCTTATTTCGTGTTGTCGGTTCTATCCGCTTTCGGTAAGTTTGAGGAAATACACAAAACGCAAGTACAAACAGAACAAAAACATCAGGACCATGTAAAGTGTAATTTTGAAACTTTCCAGATTATTATGTGTGTATATCTTTAATACATTAGCCAGGGTAATGCTTTAGCTACAGAATATTTACCCGATACTGGATACAACAATCCAATACAGACAAAATAGGCCGCAAATGCGGCGCTATAGCGAACGATGGAGCCATCCATTGTCATGGCGGAAGCACCTTGTTTTTACATAAAGTCACTGCAGTTCCACAACATAAAACACATAGCAAGATTGCTAATCCATTTTCTATTCAGTTGATGTTTATTTCACCGACTTTTCTATGAACAAGAAATTACGAAAGCGGCTGACACCCAAAGCCGTACAAACAATTTTACTTATAGGTGTTACCAGCTCTAATCTAATTTTTATCTTTTAGGCCAGCAGACTACCTACCAACAATGCGACAATAGCAATATTAAGCGACCTACGAATTATGTGAAATTTTTTTTTAATCGATTATATTATTAACACCCATATTTCTAATTAGGATCAAGCACTTGTCTCAGTTTGGGGAGAACAACCATTTAGTCAAGTCATTGAAATAAACATATTTTGATAACAAAAAGTCTTGTAGAACATAATTCTTAAAATCTGTGTTAACTTATTAAATAAGAGGTTATGCAGTATGCACTCAGCGTAGGACTGTTTTATTGACGTGACGTGACGTTTAATAAATCGACGAACGCCAGCTGCATGCATGAAAACGTTGACGTCATTGTCCGGTAACGCTCATTGTTCCATTTGAGGCGTTGTCCTCATAGAACGCGATCACGCGATCGTCGCGCGAGCAAGCGATGCGACCGTCGCGCGAATCTGCAATCAAACGTACTAACGTCAAATAGGCGTCCCGATTGGCAATCGCGCGATCGCGCGACGCGACGCGATGCCAGTTGGGACGCCTATTTGACGTTAGTACGTATGATCACGTGATCGCGCGATCGACGTTCACGCGAACTTGCAATGGTCACGTCATCGCGTTCTATTAGTACACTGCCTTACGCTAGAAGTCACGCTAAACTATCGTCCGTAAACCAACTTCACAGACAACCAATTTTTATTCTATGCTAAATTAAGTACCTATTGTGTAATAGCTGTAGGTAATCAATATACAAATACATAACAATAATAATAACTAATTACGAATCGGAAAAAAATGGGTAGTTATTGAAAAAATGTTATACATTTTCGATAAACCCAATCGAGTTCCTTGGAATTGGGGAGAACAATACAACATGTAACACTGATCGCTTTTTTTTTTTTTTATTTCTTTCGAAGAACCTAAGTTCTACGGTATGGCTTCACATCAAAGGTATATAGCCAGTGTCAAGTAATTGGAGAAATTATTTTGTCATAAGTCAGAGTCAATGAGTCAAGTCATGCCCCTGTAAAGTAGTGGTGGTTGCGACTTTACTAGAGGCTTCTATGGAGTTTTGGAGGCAATACGAAAAGTCAGGTTTTACAGCATTACACTATTCACCAACACTCATACACGTTCACAAGCATTTAATGGATAAAAAACCACCGTTTTTACACTTAAACACTCAAAGTTATACAAGTTTTGTCAATCAATTTAATGCTGCCAATGCGCCATTTGTCATGTTCACGCCAAAACTCCTAAACTGTTCGCTAATTTATGGTTATTTACGGTTTACCAACCATAGACAACTGTCAAAATGCTAGTACAATGTTTCTGCTAAACAAAATAGTTTTAGTTGTGGTAGAAAATTGATAGGCCAAATATATAAAATACCAGCAATGTTTTCACCCGACTGGGATTGGGATAAAAGTGTGTCCTTTGTACGGAAAAACAAATATAGGATTTTTCTGTTGGTCTTTTCTTTGGTGGTAAATTATTAAGTTCGGATTTTTTATTTTTTTATTTAGCGAAGTACGTTTATTTATTCTGTGCGTTTGGCTCCACACAAATTAATGTATAGCCAGTGTCAAGTGAATTATCGCAACGTGGTCAAGATATTGAATATGTTTTATTTTTTTTTCAGAATCGATACTTTTAATTTATTTACGAAATACTTATATTTATAACAGAGATTAATAATAAATAACACTAAATATAAAAAAAACTATAAATAACCTAGTCGGTCGTTGTTACCACCAGACGGCAACTTGCCCAGAACGCTGGCGGCATTGCCACGTTGAATGGCAATGCTTATACGCTGTGCAAAGTAGAAACCAGCATTCTGGTCACGTGTAGACTCTTTTAGCTTATCAGCCAGATCTTTGTAGATTTTGTGTGCCCCTGGTCCCCAAGGGCCTAATGTTTCTACCCCAAACGGCTCAAACATGTATCCATTATCTAGAAGTGCATATTTGCGCCGTTTGAGGGACTCCGCTGATCTTGCTGCAGAGCCAGCCAGCACGGATGTAACGCGAAGATGGGACGGTGCCAGTGTATCAACGCAAGTTGCATCCCAAACTAGTGGCCGTCCCAGCTTCCAGAGGACCAGTGTCATACCGTCGGGTCTTTTACCATCGTCACGCATTAGACCGTTTGGCTCGAGAACAGCAGTGACGTTGGCGGTTGTAACCATATGTTTTATTGAATTATTGTAAAAATTATACAAATAATTATTCAGTCAAGTCAAATTATTTAGTTAATTAATTAATTATAATCGGTAAATTATTCTATCAGACACTTTGATAATTTAGCAACGAAGACCAGACAGGACCCAAAAACTAAAAAATAGAGCGCGATGAAGCGATGAGCAAAATTAAATATACCTATTCTCTTTGGTCGCGTAGTTTAGAATATTATTGTCAAGCAGGTAAATCACGGTCGTGTTTTTAATGAAAGTCTATGAGTGTGGTGGGCGGAGGAGGCAAGGCCCCCGACTGACCGCCTAGGCGGTCGACACGCGTAAATAATAATTCTCATAGTAGCTTTTAGTAGTTTTTCTTAACACTTGTTGGCAGCATTTTTTGTTTATTGACATGATGAACGATTGACAGATAGCGGGGTCTTTCGATGGCAGCTATATTGGAAGATTTTCAGGAATAAATGACTCGATTGCAAGATTATTTGCGCTATAAACTAAATACGAAGTGAAAATGTGTTTTACAAATAATTACTAAGTTATCTACGCACGTTTTTACGTGCGTATCTCTATAAATACGATGTTTTTCCATTACTCAATAGGAGCCATTTTTATTGTATTTATTTTGTGCGTTCATTGTGCTAGTGCATCGAAAGACAACGAAATTAAGCAGAATAACGGTAAGTGTATTGTTTCTATTGACTTTGGATAGTTTTTTGGTGAGTTTCGTCATGTTTGATAACTATCGGGACTCACGCCTTGGTCTCACCGCCCACGTTCATTCGCCGAATCCCCTTTTGCCAAAATGATATTTTGCGAGGGCTTATCAAATCACTGAAGCAGGTAACTACTACCTACTAGATATTCATTTGTACTTTGTAAGGACTGTAGCCACTAAGGTGTTAAGATGAACCAGGAAGGTTCAGTTCAAATATCTGTCTACTGACCAACTAACATCTACAGTTGATCAGCCAGTTACCCCCATGCTTTATTATTTTATTTTAAATTAGTACCTATATAATCTCAATACAGTAAAATAAATCCAAACATCTTTCTAGCTTAAAGACGGACAGATTCAAAATTGTCAAAGCAATACTATTGAAATAACCTTATAGAGGCATCTCCTGCAGGATTCTATCTAGATCGGTACCAAAACAATACCAGATACTCAGTTTTCATTCTATCCATAAGCAAGGTTTGTTTTTTTTATTTTAGTTCTGCTGCTAAGTGTAGTTGTTATTACTGGGCTTTTGAGAAAGTCCTGTGTATCACTGATCTGAGCACGGTCAAAAATGACCATAACCTAAATTGGAATAATGAGGTATTTGACCTACCTTGTGAGGTACTAGCACACATCATTCAAGAAATTGATTACTTACCTTTTTTACTTAATTTATGTGGTGTTCATTTATAAATCTATTTACTTATGTCTGACTATCCGTGGCATCAACAAATTGGCTCCGACGGAAGACCAGCGTTGGTTGTCGTATCAGCCAACAAATGCTGAGTCGGAGACCTGTTTGTGTCACACACTCTTTATTGTTGCTTTTTTTATGTTTCCTATTTTGTGTCGCACATAAACTGTTTCATTTTCATTTTCAAATTTATTTTATTTATTTATTTGTTAATAAACAAGCAGCTTTTGCTGGTGTGCCTATGTATTTTTTAATAGATTTGTGCCATTTATATTTTAGTTTTTTTTTGTTGGTTTGTAACCAAGTGTTGAGTTTGTTGCATTTAAAAGGTCAAACCCCAAGGAATGAGAACAGAGGAACTAAGTTTTATAAAGAAAACTCCATTTCTATGTCACCATTCACACTAGGTTTATAAAAACTACATGTTGCCTCATCAGAAATAATATAAATGTGCAAAAATTTTTGAAGGAGCAGGCAAATGTAAAATGTAAGATATCCAAAATCTATGCTATAACCCGTAACTTCGTTTGCATAGTGCATTTACAAAAATACTTTCTTATAACACCCTCACACTTCCTAAACGCATGTACCCTCCAAATTTCAAGTCTCTACATTAGTGTGTTGACTGTCAGTCAGTCAGGACAAAGCCTTTTGTATATGTCGCAGGCATATTGTATAACTCGGCATAACACTAAGTTGTCCATGGAATCTGGTGCTTTTAAAGGACTAGTGCTGCACAGCCTAATGACAGAAAACCATCTAGGGTTGATAAGAGTTAGGTGACGGTAGGTTATTAGGTATTTTTTTGTGCCTGCACGTGAGGAAAACGAGCGTGCACAGACTAATGACAGAAAATCATCATAGGCAAAAAGGTACTTACTACTTTTTGTATGATGGTAACCCTACAATTTCAACTAATGTCGAATTGAACGAGTTGTCAATTTGCCTTCGGCATATTGCAAAACAGCGAGCGTTTGTAAACGGACGACGCCGTTTGTAAAATGCCGAGTTATACAATATGCCTGCGACATATACATTATTACTTGTTAAAGGTTTCATGCCGATTGGCTCACTGACAGACAATGTATGGGACAGGGCAAACCACTTCGCATAGCACATACTAAGAAAGGAACTTTGTTGATTCCCAACACAAATAAAGTTGTGGGTGCCAGCTAATTAGAAATAGAAATATTGTTGTAGCTACTTATTAACATATTACTATACAAGTTACCTACATAAATATAGTTATAAGCATGTATGAAATAAATAAATAAAATAACTTTTATTGGGCACAAGAAATTTGACGGTACAATAAAGAATTTAAGTAGGTAGGTTACTTAATGTAACGGTTACATAACAATAACAATGTAGTACCAGAGTTTAGTCTCTGTTCCTCGCACTAGGACTGAGAGCCTGTAAGGCGAGGTCACAGCGATTCCGCTAAGGCCTATTTTCATTACTGTAACATTTGAGTTCTTTAAATTCATTATAGAATACTGTATTACTGAGACAAAATTGTAGAGCGAAAGCTCTACTTTCATGAAACATTGAGCCATCAACTTATAGATGAGTACAAACAATATTGTGATCAATGTGCCTGCCTAAACTATTTAATCTATTACTAATGAGAGAAAAAGAAAATATAAGTTAAGTTAAATACCTACATCTATGCAAAGAAGTATATTATGATAGCATACAGTTATTCTATAAATAAATTGGACTGACTCAGTGTTTCAGGTTCAATTATATTCAGTATTCAATTATTTAAGATTCAAGATTTTTATTCACCAGAATATAGTTTACATAAAGTATGTTGTTTAGTATTTGTGCCTTATCTTCTACCATTTATGGTGTGTGAGTTTTACGATGAATGAATATAATGCTATTAGATGCAAAGAGCTTCTATACTATGTATCTAGAGAGCTAACACGCCATTTTGTTTTATTTAAGGATTAAGAATTCTGAACCTTATGACTTGGAAATAAAGTTTTTTTTTAATTAAATCTAAATATAAGGATTTTAATGCTTGATAGAGACCCCCTCGTTAAGGAGTGTGTCTCGTTCACACAGTTGCCAGCATACAATTAAAATTAACATGGCCATAATTTTTGAAATAAGTGGGACAATTTTCGAAATTAGACGATTTGCTCTAAATGTTATTCAGATTCATTTGAAAGGTTTAGTACAGTCGCTGTCATATAGGTTAGGTACCTAACTGCCGAGAAAAATAATTAGTGTTCGAAAGAAACCGTATTAAAACCATTGAATCAGATATACCTCACTAGAATGCGGCGCACCGCCCTCTTTTTTGTTGATATTTTAATGCACCTATGTATAATATAATTCTAAAACAATAATGCAAAGTAACGTATGTATATAACATTAATAGCTTATTGAGCAGATTGAATTTTCCCTTGGTTGCTTGTTTATGTCTCAATGAAATATTCAAAGTTCAAAAATTATGGTCGCCCTACAGAACGAGACACACTCCTTACTGGTTCTAGCTCTTTCGGCTCGCAGTTTTCGTGTGAGTCGGCATTCTAGATACATAGTATACAAGTTCTTTGATTAGATGATATTGAAATGTCAAAGTTAGTTAATTTAAATTTATAGTAACTTTACTACTCTTTAAAGAGAGTACTACTTGGGCTAATGAACATGACACCTGGCTCGAATGACGTTTGTGCAAAGTACAGAGTGGAATTGGATAATCTTGATAGAGAAGAGGTCCTGTAATACTTGGTAATCCAAATTAGAGGCTTCGCAGTTAGAGGAAGAAGAAACAGAGAGCACCGCGCGGGGCAGCGGGGGAAGCATCAAGTTCTGAGCCACGTGTCAGCCAGGTGTCATGTTCATTCGCCCGAGTAGTAAGCACTTGGCACGGCGTGGTGACCCCTGGTGGAGTAGTGTCTTGACAGAATGGATGCAGGGCAGGACAGAGACAGAGAGATAGACAGAGTGAAAGCCCGGTAAATTACAGTGCCCTTCAAACCGGAACACAGGAATTGCTCTTACGTCTGTCTATCTGCAGTAGTAAAAACTATCCAAACTACACACCCGCTTCTCACAGGTGCCTTAGAGTGCGTTTCCACTTACGTGGAGTTGGTCTGAGTGGAGAGGAGCGGACTGTGAATTGGCCAATCACAGTACTAGAAATCTCCACGCCTTTGTTTACAATGGAAAGCGCTAAGTGTGTCAATTAACAATAACAAATTAAAATGGTCTTGACACGATTATAGGGCAATGACCTAATGAGCGGTAAGTTTAATACCTAGGTACAAAGGCAATCTCCACTTTGATTGGTAGATTCACGGTGCTTCTCTCCACTCCACCCAGCTCTGCGTCATTGGAAACGCACCCTTACCCCGATAACCAATTATAAAATTAGTCGACTGTACTGTGGCTCTTGTGTACCTAGGTATTGAACTTACCGCTCATTAGGCCATTGCCCTGTAAACCATTGTTTCAAGACCATATTAATTTGTCATTGTTAATTGGTAACCCACTTAGCGCTTTCCGTTGTAAACAAACCCATGGTAGACAGTAGGTATACCTGCATTTTTTTTTCTTTCAATTAAATTAAATTCATTTATTTGGGTCATGAACAAAATTTACATGGTGTCGCACATTTCTTATCCTGGTATTTCAATTCAATTCAATTCAATTCAATTATATTTTATTTTTCAGATAACACAGTAATGTAGGTACAGTACAGATCCATAATTGGGTTAATCGCCTTATAATTAAATCTTAAAAACTATGTTAGTTAATTACATTATTATTTATGGTGGAGTTACTTATTACTTATTAGTACAGAAATACACTGTCTGTATAGCGGACCATCAAACTTGTCCGCTATCATGCGCAGGATGCTGTTGGTGCTCCCGCAGACTCTGGTCAGCAGTGAGGCTGCCTTTTTCCTCATGCAGGCGGCGAACCCGTCTGTGCACGCCTCGGCGAACATGCCGGACGCGCTGCAGAACCGCGGCAGCCCCAACAACATCCTGAATGCATTGTTGTATTGGACGCGAAGAGCATTGACAGATTTTTGAGTATATGTGAACCACAGGCTGCTCGTGTAGAATGTTTGACAAAAAGATTTGAATAGAGTTATTTTTACCTCCTCTGAGCAACGAGCAAACCTGCGGACCAGCATATTAGCTCTCACCGTCAATGCTCTTCGCTCCCTCTCTATATCTTCTTCATCTCTAAGATTGTCCAACACTAAATGGCCTAAGTATCTGAACTTTTTTACTTGATTAATCGCATTTCCATTCAAAGTAATCGGAGGCACAGAATCGGGACTTTTGCCGCCTGGCCAGAATAACATGAATTCACTTTTTTTTACATTATATTTTAAGCCATGACTTGCAGCATAGGTTTCACAATATTCTAGAAGACTTCTAAGAGCTCCGATAGATGGCGCCAGCAACACCATGTCATCAGCATAGCTGAGATTATTAACACTAACTCCGTCAATATTAATATTATTAATAATATTTATATATTCGTCAACAAATATAACATTATGTTTCTATTGTAAGGGAAAATTCAATTCTAAAAGCCGTATTGGCCGAGTGGAAGGTGCCTCGACTTGCGATCCGAAGGTGGTTGGTTCGAATTCGAACCCGGTCATACACCAATAAAATTCGTTCAAAAATCTATAAGTGCATTTAAACACGTGATTAACGGTAAAGGAAAACATCGTGAGGAAACCGGAATGTCATAGAATCAAAAAAGTTCGAAAAACATGTGTCAAGTGCACGAAAGGAGCTTCCTCGAGGCGCACTTGAAATCCTTTCACCACACTGGTCGGATAAGAAGAGGGAGGGAATAGGCGGGATATAATTTCATGACGCGTCGCTTTTGTATACTTTTATACGAAAAAGTTTTGCCTTCGCCCGTGGCTTCGCCTTACGACGCTTCTGTATAATTCAGGCCGTAGAATCCTCCGGTAGAATCGACAGCATCCAGCACGCAATCAATCCAGGATATCCCAATTCTGTACTTGTTCTACTTGGTGTTAATTGAATGACGTAGACACTAACTAAACGATTGCCGCCCGCATCGTGTTACAACTCCCTACTTAGCTTAAGGGGAGATAAATCGAAATTGCGTTGGAGCATGTACAATGGGCGGCCTTATCGTTCAGTAGCGATTTATTTCAGGTAACCTTGGCCTAATGTAATACCTGAGTATTATATCAGACAGCTTAAACTGCCGACGTACAATGGGCGGCCTTATCGTTCAGTAGCGATTTATTTCAGGTAACCTTGGCCTAATGTAATACCTGAGTATTATATCAGACAGAACAGAACCTGGACCCGCTTAGCACAGGACCGGGCAGCGTGGCGAGAGCAAAGAGAGGCCTATACCCAGCAGTGGGTCAAGTCAGGCTGCGGATGATGATCATGATATCAGACAGCTTAAACTTAAATTCAAATTATTAATATGTTAAAGTTTGATTCAAAATTGTTTCAGAATCAGGCAGGTTAAAATCAGCTCTTTTTTTACCTGCTTCTAAACCCTAACTAATTATACTACTGCTAGGGCGAATCAACATGACACCTGGCTGACACGTGGCTCGGAACTTGATGCGTGCCCCGCTGCCCCGCGCGGCGCCTCCGTGTTTATTCTTCCACTAATTGCGTAGCCTAATCATTACCAAGTATTACAGGACCTGTTCTCTATCAAGATTATCCAATTCCACGCTGTGATTTGCACAAACGTAATTCGAGCCAGGTGTTATGTTTATTCGTCCGAGTAGACTAATACTCTACGCTTTTCGGGGATACAAGAATTGATTGATTGATTGAAAATACTTTATTGTACTTAACAAATAGTACAAAGGCGAACTTAATGCTATGTAGCATTATCTTCCAGCTAAACCTTTGTGGTTTGTGAACAGTTCAGTTTCAGTTTAGAATGACCTATTTTCGACTCTATTTACGATGATTCGCAACCATCG